>JAEOAD010000012.1:43655000-46157747 GCA_036365145.1 Orientallactaga sibirica | reverse complement strand
TAAGAAGCAAGGGTCAAATGCAAATGTAATGAGAAGTTAGAATTTACTATTCTTTTTAAAATATTTTATATTTATTTATTTATTTATTTATTTATTTGAGAGAGAAAGAGAGAGAGAGAGATACAGAATAAGGCAGGTAGAGAGAAAGAGAGAGAATGGGAGCGCCAGGGCCTCTAGCTACTGCAAATGAACTCCAGATGCATGTGCCCCCTTATGCATCTGGCTTACGTGGGTCCTGGAGAATCGAGCCTCGAACCTGGATCCTTAGGCGTCACAGGCAAGCGTTTAACCACTAAGCCATCTCTCCAGCCCCAGAATTTACTATTCTTGAAGCAGCAGCACAGTGATTTAGGACATAAGGCAATGACTGCAGATGTGGTAATGTCTTATTTCTGTTTTTAAATTTTCTATTCTGTGAACACAGTGTCATGTTTGTACATGTCCCTCTCTGGAATGCTGGCATTCACCATGGGGTTGTGGTCTCTGAGTTGAGAGAGGAGTCCTCAGTCATGGTGTAGAGGGGCAATGGACTAGATAATCCCTCCCATCCTTTTAAATTTGCCTTTCTCTTTTGTTTGTAGTTTTCTATAAGGATGTTTAGTTTCTCATTTTAAATTTTGCATTTCATTTTCCATTCTTTTCTCTCTTTCATTCCTTTTTTCTTTTCTCTTGAGACATTATGTTATGTATTGCTGATTAGCAAACCCTTTTATTGTCCATTTTCTTTCCTTTTTAAAAAAATACAACTTACTTCCATCTTTTTTCTTTTTGTATTTTCCATTTTAATTATGCCATTAAAATTTTTATCTTTCTCTTCCTTTGTTTTTCTTTTTTTATATTTCCTTTATTCATTCCTTTTTATGTACTTCATTCTTTTCTCTTAAGAACACTGTCTCATGTGTTGCTGTTGAGGCTGGAGATTCACACACCTTGAACTTCTGATTCTTGTGCCTCTACCTACCACATCTTGGGATCAGAAGCATTTGTCTCCATGCACATTTTAGCTCTGCAAGTGACCAAATCAGGGCTTCTAGATGATCCCTCTCCTAACTAGCTGCATCCCTACAACTACCTCTTTGTATGTGGTGATTCTGGGCGTAGTTCAAGGGCCTTGTTAGTGCATCCCCAGTCCACCTTGGATCTTTAGAGACACTTGTGAGTGGGTGTGGGGGTCTCACAGGCGTCAAAGCAGAAGGTGCTAACTGCACACTGGGCAAGGCAGAGTAGCGTCTAACTTTCCCCATTTTTCCATCTTCTTAAAGCAGTTTTGGGTAAAGGCTACTGTGCAGTGGGCCTCTCATCTCACAGTTGCATACCTCACTTAGTCCATGCAGGAAAGGCATGAGCCCTGAATGACAGCATACTTTGGGCACCCTGCTGATGTATCTCCTGTTTACTTTGTCATTTCATCCTTAATAAAGATCGATTAGCCATACTGCTGGTCCTTGTGTGTTCCTGGTTTCCCTGGGTCCTGGGATCAGTCAGTCTTGGCCCCAAGCAGGGAGTCAGCCCTGCCAGCAGAGGGCAGGTTCTTTGTGTGTGGAGCCCAGGTGTCTAATGTGTGGCAGGGCTGTCTGGCACTTTGTCACCTGTACGCTGGTCAGTGAATCCTGGGGATTCTGGGGCAAGGCTTATGGACTTACAGGGGCACAGATGTGTGGGGCGGGGGCCTGTGCACATGCATGCATGTGCAACTGTGCATGCATTCACCACAGTTGTTTGCTGCTGCAAAAGAACACCAGATGCCTATGTAACTTTTTGCAATCGGTTTTTATGTGGTGGTTGGGAATTGAATCTGGGCATGTAGTCTTTGCAAGCAAATTTTTTTTTAATTTTTTTATATTTATTTTTATTTTGGAGAGAGACACAGAGAGAGACAGAGAGAGAGGAAGAGGAAGACAGATAGAGATGGGCACGCCAGCAGCCTTTCAGCCACTGTGAATGAAATCCAGATGTGTCCGTCCCCTTGTGGACAAGTTCGGCATTGCACCCTTGCATCACTTTGCATCTGGCTAAACGTGGAACCTGGAGATTGGAACCTGTGTTCTTAGGCTTAGGAGGCAGGTGCCTTAACCGCTAAGCCATCTCTCCAGCCCAAGCAAATGTTTTTAACAGCAAAGCCACTTCCCCAGCCAAAGAATTAAGATGTTAAAAGTTTAAAATAGGTATGGTAATTTGTATGACAATTTTTTATTTTATTTTATTTTATTTTTTTTTTAAAAGATTTTATTTTTATTTATTTATTAGAGACAGACAGAAGAGAAAGGGAGAGGGAGAGAAAGAGAAAGTGAGAATGGGCATGCCAGGGCCTCCAGCCACTGCAAACAAACTCCAGATGCACGTGCCCCCTTGTGCATCTGGCTTACGTGGGTCCTGGGGAATTGAACCTAGGTCCTTTGGCTTTGCAGGCAAATGCCTTAACCACTAAGCCTTTTCTCCAGCCCCCTGTATGACAATTTTTTAAAGAGCTTTATCTTTAATTTTTTTTTTTTTTTACTTATTTGTAAGCAGAGAGAGAAACATTGAGAGAGAATAAATGGGCACACCAGGGCATAGTGCCACTGCAAACAAATTCCAGATGCATGTACCACATTGTGCACCCAGGTTTATATGGGTACTGGGGAACTGAACCTGGGTTGTTAGGCTTTGCAGGCCAGTGCCTTAGCTGCTGAGCAATTTCACCAGCCCCTTTATTTTTATTTTATTTGTTAGAGAGAGACAGAAAGAGAGAGACAGATAAAGAACCAGGCACCAGGGCCTCTAGGCACTGCAAATGAATTGTAGATGCATGCACTACCTTGTGCATCTGGCGTATGTGTGTAATAGGGAATCAAACTCAGGTCCTTAGGCTTTGTTAAGGTTAAGTGTCTTAACTGCTGAACTATCTCTCCAGCCCATTTTTAAAATTTTTTTAAAAGTAAAAGTATCACTCCAACCCAGGCTGAACTGGAACTCACTCAGAAGTCCAGGCTGCCCTTGAACTCACAGTGATCTCCTACCTCAGCCTCCTAAATGCCAGGATTATAGTATGAGCCACTATGCCCAGCTTTATTTTTAATGTATTTTTATTCTGTGTGTGTAGTATGTGTGGTATGTGTGTATGGAGTGATGTGCATAATGTACGCTCATGTGTGTGCAGATGTTTGCTCAGGCTGGAGGAGAACATGGGAGTACTGCTCCTCCTCACATTTCCTTGAGACAGAATATTTCTCTGAACCCTGAGCACCAGAGATTCTCTGGTTCCACTCTCCATGGAAGTGGGGTTCCAGGCATGAGTATCCATGACAAGACACATGGATACTGAGGAATGGAACTCAGTGTGAATCAATCCAGCTCAGGCCCTCACCAAACACATTAAGCCATCTCCCCTCACCCCTTCTTTCCTTTTTATTTTATTTTTTTATTTTATTTTATTTTATTTATTTATTTTTGTTTGTTTGACAAATCTCATTTAGTCCAGACTGGTCTTGAACTTGCCATATAGTCAGGTCTAACTAAGAGTTCTCTGGCAAGCCAATCCTTAGATAAAGTTGAGGATAAGGAAATTCTACACACAGATTCCCCCTGGAAAATCTTCCCATTCCCTTCAGAGTATGCAACTCCAGGTAGAGGTGAGAGACCTTAAGGCACCTGTCAGCAATCAAATCACCAGTCATCAGCCCAAAGGAACAGTGGCCCATGTCAGTTCCAGGAAGTGACCCCAAGACCTGATGGACCAGAACTGGAGTAAAGGGCCCCACCCCAACCCGACATCTTCCCCAGGCTGGGGTTCATTCCCCATCATGCCTGGTGCTTCCCTCCTCCTCGCTCTGGCCCTGTCTTGTTGTTATTTTGAATAAACTTCTTGTTGGACTATGAACAGTTATGGTGAACTTCTCAAATACTATGAGTTATATAAAACTACTGGAACAGACAGCTAATAATTTTTTCTTGGAATCAGTATAGCTCTAATACTTGTGGGTATAGTAAATTTGGGTGGTCATGGGCTTTTTAGCCTAATTTACGTGCTTTGACATTTTTCAACCTCTTTTAGTAAGTTCAGCAGAGCAAGGATAGAGAGAATAACAGGAGAGGCTTTGCAGGTCATTGCAATGCTCCCACAATGCAAAAACCAAAACCAGCCGGGCATGGTGGCACACACCTTTAATCCCAGCACTCGGGAGGCAGAGGTAGGAGGATCGCCATGAGTTCGATGTCACCCTGAGACTACAGAGTGAATTCCAGGTCAGCCTGAGCTAGAGTGAAACCCTACCTCAGAAAAAAAACAAACAAACCCAAAACCCCACAGGAAATACCTGCAACCTCATTGAAGAGCGTCCCCAATGGAATGGTGGCAGGGACAAAGGAAAAGGTGGTACCAACACAGGATGTATCCATACAAAATATGTTGCTTACAATAATATAAAAATTGAAGAAAAAAAAAACAACCTTTTATCTCTCTTTTTTTTTTTTTTTTTTTTTTTTTTTTTTTTTTTTACAAGGACAGAAGGGGGAGAGAGAGAGGACCAGGGACTCCTGCTGCCACAAATTCCAGATGCAGGTGCCACCTTGTGCATGTGACCTCAGATGGGTACTGGGGAATCAAACACAGGCTGTTAACCTGAGCAATCTCCCTTAACCACTGAGATACCTCTCCAGCTAGGACTATACCTGTAATGTAAATAAGAGTCATTGGCATGTTTTGAGCCAGGCTGTGATCTGAATGTTGTTTTCCCAGAGTTGTTCTGGCTACCTGGGGCTAAAGAGTTTGAGTGGGAGAGGGCAAGGAGAGACCTACAGAGGTGTTAGGAAGCTATGGCAGTGGTGCGGATGAGAGGGATAGCCATGGCGGCAGTGAGCTGGTGACTGAGTTGTAAGATCTGGTCAAGTGTGCGAGTGTCCAGATCTCAGTGGGGTTTACATACATATAGTCATATGTGCTCAGGTAAAGCATAGGCCATTCCACCCAGTACCTGATTCCTTTCTCTCAGGAAACTCATTCCTCTGTTTTCTCCAAGGTGAGCCAATAGGATTTGGTGATCAGTTGACATGAGGTGCTAGAGAAAGTGGAGGCCAAAGGTGGTTCCAGGCTTTGTGTCCAAACACCTGGGTAAACAGATACTTTGTCTTGAAATAAAAATTGCCTTTTGACATGACAGCTTAGGGCTGGAGAGATGGCTCAGCAATTAAAAGCATTGGCATGCAAACCATGTCAGCCCAGGATCAGTTCTCGAGTACCCACATAAAGGCAGATGCACAAAGTGGCACATGCATCTGGACATTGTTTGCAGTGGCAAGAGAGCCTGCTATACCTAGTCTAATTCTCTCTCACACACACACAAATAAAAATATTTTTTTAAAAAAAAAACAGGGCTGGAGAGATGGCTTTGCAGTTAAGGCACCTGCCTGTGAAGCCTCAGAACTCTTGTGCATATCTCCAGGTCCTACGTTTAGCCAGATGCAAAAGTGACACAAGCACACAATGTCGCACATGCATACAAGGGAGCACACGCATATGGAGTTCATTCACAGCGGCTTAAAATGCCCTGGCGCACCCATACTCTCTCTGCCTCTTCTGGTCTCTCTCTCTCTCTCTCTCTCAAAAAAAAAAAAAAAAAAAAAAAAAAAAGAAAAGAAAAGAAAAGAAAAAAAGAAATCAAAACAAAACAAAAAATGAGGTCTTACAGGGCTGGAGAGATGACTTAGCAGCTAAAGGGGCATCTTGCAAAGTCTGCCAGCCTAGCTTTGGTTCCCCAGTACCCATATAAAGCCAAATAAATGCACAAGGTGGCATATGATCTGGAGCTGTTTGCAGTGGCAAGAGGCCCTCACGGTGCCCATTCTCTCTCTGTCTCTCTCACTCTGTCTCTTCCCATCTTCTCTCTCTTACAAATATGTGTATGTGGTTGTATTTCTTTAATTGAAGTCTTACCAAGGTGTGCAGGCTGGCCTCAAACTTAAAATCCTGAGCTCAAGCATTCTTCCTGCCTCACTTTCCCAAGGAACTGAACTATAGGGGCAGGCCAGCATACTTGGTGGATTTTTTAAAATATGGCCTTGCTAGCAATGTACTCATGATCTTTTTGCCTTGGCCTCTTAAATACTTACTGGGATTACAAGCATTTACCACTAAGCTGGAAACTGGCCAAGATTTACAAAAAATCACCTTCTAAATTTAAAAAAATTTACAAGGCACAAGTGAGAAGATATTGAATTTAAGAAAGGTCGGAGTGATGGCACATGCCTTTAGAGGCAGGAAAGCCAGGCATTATTTGTTGATATGCATTGAACCCAGGATGTTGTACTGAGGACCATCTCCAGCGCCTCAGTGGATGGTCTTTAATGTGCTGTGGTTTGCATTTTTGTGAGACCAGGGTCTCCTGTAGTCCAGGCTCGGCTGGAATGTCTTCATCTAACACATATTTGATTGTAGGCATGTACCACTATACCCAACCTTTTTTTTTTTTTTTTTTTTTTTTTTTTTTTGAGGTAGGGTCTCACTCTAGCCCAGGCTGACCTGGAACTCACTGTGTAGTCTCAGGATGGCCTCAAACTCATGGTGATTCTCTTGCCTCTGCCTTTCAAGTGCTGGGATTAAAGGTGTGCACCAGCATGCTCAGCTGCCCAGCTTTTTTGTTTGTCTCTTACTACATACTCCATGTTTGCTTCAAACTCATGATCCTCCTGCCTCTGCCTCCTGATTGTTGGGATTACAGGTTGTTCCATGATGTTCTCATTGTTTGTTAGCCAAGCCCAACAGACTGGCCTTGTTTTTTTTCATGTGAGCGAACAAGAGAAAGAGAGAGAATTGGTGTGCCAGGGCCTCCAGCCACTGCAATCAAGATCAAGACATGTGCACCACATTGTGTGCATGTGTGAACCTGTGTGCTTGCGTCACTTTGTGTGTCTTGCTTACACAGGACCTAGAGAGTACTTAGGCTTCACAGGCAAGCGCCTTAACTGCTAAGCCATCTCTCCAGCCTGGGTTCTCATTTGTATTATTTTTAATTTTTTTGCCTTGAACTACTTTTTACTTGCAACTCCTTGATTTCTCACAATTGTTCTAAACAACGACACAAAATAGATTTTCTTGTGTATAAATAACTTACATACTCTCCATAAAGTAAACACTTAAAGGTGCGAGAACACATTGTCCACTCCTACAGTGCTTTTGTATCCAACAGAATAAATGCACAATATATAAATACTCAAGTTCAATATAAAAACTCAGGCACTTGACTAACTTTAATCAATTTTCTGAAAATATATCAATATATCTAAAGTGCGTATATATACTTTTTAAGAAAGA
Source organism: Orientallactaga sibirica (assembly GCA_036365145.1). Taxonomy (NCBI): domain Eukaryota; kingdom Metazoa; phylum Chordata; class Mammalia; order Rodentia; family Dipodidae; genus Orientallactaga; species Orientallactaga sibirica. Next base: position 46,150,459 of record JAEOAD010000012.1, on the reverse strand, counting down.
TTCTCAGCAACTTTTCTATAAAAATAAGTTTGATGGTTTGGCCATCTAACTTCACTACAAGTATGAACTTTGAACATACGGTAAGGTATATTTTACCTTCCTATCAACACAACTAATACAAACAAAAGGAGCTAGTGACATGCCAACATATGAGGGTTAATCCAGTGATTCTGGTCACAATGCATCCCAGGAGGAGGCACCCACGTTACTGGAATTGGGCGATAGGTTTTATTCTTTCTTCCTGGATGTGGGTAGTCAAATGGAAAAGGAGGGTAGTGACTCTGATGGCTGTTCCCTCAGTACATTCCTGGCTTTTTTTTCTGGGCAAAGGATGCCACATTGGAAGAGGTGGAAATATCAGCTCTGAAATCTGGTACACAGGACTTGGCATTGCAGTCAGCGAACTGGGTTTTACTTCCATTTCCTTACTTGTCTCTTCATCTGAAGAGGAGGATGCTGAATGATAATCAGAGGTAACCTTATCAAGGGCCCTGGTAACTTTCTTGGAGATTTCATCCTTGTTCTCATCCTCATTTTCAAAGCTGGCAACAATAAATGCATTGTTTTTTTCTCCATACCTACAGCACACCTCACAAGGGTCCACCCAGAGAGTGAGCTCCTTCCACAAGCCCAGGTCACTGTATAAGATGCAGCTGTTCTCACAGGCTTTCAGGACATCAGGATCAACTCTTTGAAACTTATTGACACTGATGCATCTGTAGGCCTGTCCTTTTGAGGGTTTTTCTGGATACCAGTGTTTTTCATATTTCTCTTGAAGTATTAAAGTCAATTTCTTAGCAAACCTCTCAACTGCTTCTTTCTTCAACTTACCATGTTTCCAAACTAGTCTTGTGAAAAAGAAGACAACAGCAGCAATTTTGTTCTTCATTTTCCCCTCCTCCAGCGAGTGCTTCCGCTGCCCCTTCTGCTGCTGCCAGGGTTCTAGCTGCATTGTCAGGCGGCTGAGCACACTCAGGAGACTGGCGGGTGGGCTGGCAGGCAGGCGGCGGGGCCTGCAGGCCGGCCAGGGAACTGGCTTGCAGGCGCAGACCCAAGGAGGCGTGGGGGGGCTCCTCATTTTTAATATACATACATCTATAGGGAAAATTCCTAAATGTGGAACTCTTCAGTGAAAGCTATGTGATTTATCATTTTGACTGACACTGCTAAGCTGAAATGCATTTACTTATTTACACGTGCATCGACGTGCATGCCAGTGTCTCTTGCCACCGAGAATGGACGCTTATATGCTTTAAATGACTTGCTGTAGAACTGAATTCTGGTCATCAGGCTTTGCAAGCAAGTGCTTGAACTGCTGAGCCCTCTCCCCAGTCCCCTGACATACAATTTTAAGTGGAACCTGAGCTTTGAGCAGAGTACAGCTGCTCTGGAGAAGGATCAGGAAGCCTCACTTGGGCCCTGACACTTCCTCTCTCCAGTGACTCGAGTACATCTGGGGCAGGCTCAGAACTGTTGGTCAGAAAATGATCAACAATACTTTGTGAAGAAACAGAAACAATTGCTGACTTCTAGCTTTCATTTGAGGTGACTACGCTATATGTGTGTAGACCAACCTGATGGTGGGTTTTAGTACTTTGTTATAAAATTATCAAACCCAGGGTTGTAGGGATGGCTCAGAGGTTAAGTCACTTAGGCCTGCAAAGCCTAAGGACCTGGGTTCAATTCCACAGTATGTAAGCTAGATGTGCAAGGTGGTACATGCAGCTGGAGTTCGTTTGCAGTGGCTAGTGGCCTGGGTGGGACCATTCTCTCTCTCTCTCTCTCTCTCTCAAGTAAGAAATAAATAAATAAAAATTTTAAAAAAATCAAGTCCTATGTGAGCTTGGTAAGGTGACAGTGACGCTTGTTTCTACGTCTGTCGGCTGGTAATGAACCAGCTCCCAAGAAGGACTCATGTTCCCATTCCTGGAACAATTACTGATTCTTGGATGCTGACAGTGGTTTTCCATGTGCTCACCAACTTCCCTTGTGTGTCGAGCTGAAGGAAGAATGCCTGAGTTCAGTGTAAAGTCCATTTCCATTCTTCCACAGAGATTTCCGTGAGATGTAACAACATCTGTGTGTCTGTTGCTGTTGAGGTACTGCCCCGGAGGAGAGCTGTTTGACTACGTCATTTCCCAGGACTGCCTGTCAGAGGAGGAGACTCCAGTGGTCTTCCCTCAGACACTGTCTGCAGTTGCCTATGTGCACAGCCAGGGCTGTGCCCACAGGGACCTCAAACCAGTAAGTGACAGAGTCACACTGAGACACTCGCCTGAGAGCTCAGCATCCTCTGCCTTTGGTTTCCATGTTCCCACGTCTTCTGCTAAGAAATGGCTTTGTTCTTGTTCTGCTCAGAATCTGTCACATTTCTGGTTTCTTTCACCCTTTTTGGACTGAGTAACTTTCTGTTTATCTGTCATTTGTGTGTGGCATCATGAATGTCTTTCACATCAAGATTTTATCTATAGGAAAGTTGAGCCATGGGGTTTTTTTCCATTCAAGGCTGTGTTCTTGGGTTAGTTTGAGACGTTGTCTTCCTAAGGAAACCAGCTTAGCCTGGAGCTGGCTTGCTATATCACCTTGCCTGGCCTCCAACTTGAGATGATTCTGTCTGAGACCCCCAAAGTGCTGAGATTTTAGTCCTTTAAAATCTAGTAGTTTTCGGTGGATTTGAGAGATTTCAGTTTTTTAGGACTGAAAAAAAAGTAAGTACTGTCTAAATCTGCCTGTAACCAATGTCCTACTGCCTTTCAGGGAGAATTTTTTTTTCCTTTTTCTCAAGGTAAGGTCTTGCTCTAGCTCAGGCTGACCTCAACCTAACAGGGATTCTCCTCCTTCTGCCTACAGAGCGCTGGGATTACAGGCGTGCACCACAACGGACAGTTTCACTGAGTCTTTTTTGAGGTTGTCTGCATCCATTATGAAGAGATGATTGATACATTACATCGCTGGCACTAATAGTTTTGTAAGTTCTCTGGGTAATTCTAGTACATTGTCAAGACTGTGAACCACTGTTCTAGGTCAGCAATTCTTCCTGAGTAAGCTGTGAGAGAGTTCCTGGTGCTGGATCTCATGAAGCCATCACAGCGTGAGCACTGAACCAGGTGTTTGTAGTTCCCGTACATGACCACGAGATGGCGCCTCTGTTCACTTACTTAGGAGTTAAGAATGCAGTGCACATCTACTTGTTAAATAATCAAGAACTAGATTCTGTGAGATAACCCCTTTCCTCATGAAAGAAGGAAATGTCCGTATATGCTTCTGAATGTATACTGCTGGGTATGTCCTAATTTGCTTCTCACAATCACAGTATATTCCAGCACAACTTCTTTTTTATTGATATTTATTTATTTATTTGAGAGAGAAAGAGACAGAAAGAAAGAGAGAGAGAGAATGGGCACGCCAAGGCATCCAGCCACTGCAAACGAACTCCAGATGCATGAGCCCCCTTGTGCATCTGGCTTAACTGGGCCTGGAGAATTGAACCAAGGTCCTTTGGCTTTGCAGGCAAGCGCCTTAACTGTTAAGTCAACTCTCCAGCCCCAACACACAACTTTTTGAGGTGACTGAACTTCCCAGCTCTGCTGCCTGCAGCAGACCTCCTGTGTGACTGTCTGCTGGAGACTTCCTCCTGAGTTCTGTGGGACTCAGTTGTGAGAATGAGCTGTCTACAAGGTAACGTTGAAATTGTAGGCTCTGCTCAGCCCTCTCTAGTCCCATGATTGATTCCTGCCCCAATCTGAATTAGCTAGTGCTGCAGTTAGCTCCATGTTGCTGAGGTGAAACATCCAGACTGACAGAGTTTATGGGAGGAAGGGATTTATTTCAAACTTACAGATCTTGGGGAATATCTATGAAATGATGGAAGAAGCTGGCTCCCATTCAAAAATCCAAGCAGAAAGACACCACCAAACTGCTGGCACCACAAGCAAGTGCAGCCAGAGCCCAAAACCTCTCCCAGGTTCCTTCAGGCTGGAATTCAGATCCCGCCCCCGGTGACAGGACACCTACAGCAGGAGTAGGCCTGCTGGGGGCTGAAGCTGTGAACTCATTTTTGTTTGTTTCTTGAGGTAGATCACACTGTAGCCCAGGCTGACCTGGAATTCACTATGTAGCCTCAGGCTGGCCTCGAACTTACAGAGATTCTCCTACCTCTTCCTCCACAGTGCTGGGATTAAGGGCCTGTGCCACCCTGCCCAGCAGAGAGAGATAATGGGTGCGCCTAGGCCTCCAGCTGCTGCAAATGAACTCCAGGCTCATGTGCCACCTTGTGCATCTGGCTTTACGAAGGTAGTGGGGAATTGAACTAAGGTCATTAGGCTTTGCAGGTGAGCACCTTAACCACTGGGCCATCTCTCTCTAGCCCCTGTAAATGCACTTTTACTGAAACAGCTGAGTCTAGGGGACGTGCTTTCAAACCACCACAGCTACGGCCAGTGGAAGCACTGTGCTCCTTGCACTGAATGTCTGGTTCTTCTCCCTCCAATGGCTCTTCACAATGATCATTGGAGACTTGTGCCTGCGAGAGAAATGCTTCAGAAGGCAGGTGTGTAATTATTTTATCTTTCAGAGACATTAAAAATGTATAAAGCGAGCCGGAGAAATGACTTAGTAGTTAAAGGCACTTAATTGTCAAGCCAGACAGCCTGAGTTCAATTCTGCAATACCCATGTAATGTCAGACCACAAAGATGCACATGTATGTGGAGGTTGTTTTGCAGAGGCTAAAGTTCCTGGTTTGCCCTTTCTCATAAAAATATTTTTTAAGGACTGGAGAGATGGCTTAGCAGTTAAGAGGTTTGCCTGCAAAGCCAAAGGATCCTGGTTCAATTCTCCAGGACCCATGTAAGCCAGATGCACAAGGGGGCACATGCATCTGGAGTTCCTTAGCAATGGCTGAAGGCCCTTACACCCCATTGTCTCCCTCTCTCTTTCTCTCTCTCTCCCTGCCTTTCTCTCTCTCAAATAAATAAAAATAAAATATATTTAAAATATTTTTAGGGCTGGAGAAATGGCTTATCAGTTAAGGCTCCTGCCTCCTAAGCCTAAGAACTGCTGGTTCCAATCTCCAGGTCCCATGTTTAGCCAGATGCATTGACACAAGGGCACAATGCCAACTTGACCACAAGGGGGCGAATGTGACACTGAAAGAGTGAGTGAGTGAGTGAGTGAGTGAGTGAGTAAGAATTGGCATGCCAGGGCCACTACTACTGCAAGTGAACTGCAGACATGTGCACCCCCTTGTGTGCATGTGTGACCTTGTGCACTTACATCATTGTGCATCTGGCTTATGTGGGACCTGGAGACTTGCACATGACTCCTTAGGCTTCCCAGGCAAACACTTTAACCACTTAGCCATTTCTCCAGGCCTGCAAGTGTCTTTTGAAGCAGGGATATTTCCACTATCCTTGTTGGGGTTGATCTATTTTTCTGCCTTTTTTTTTTTTTTTTTTTTTTTTTTTAGGTAGGGTCTTGCTTTGGCCCAGGTTGGCCTGGAATTCACTATGTAGTCTCAAGTTGCCCTTGAACTAACAGTGATCCTCTTACCTCAGCCTCCCTAGTGCTGAGATTAAAGGCATGCACCACCACACCTGGCAGTTGTTATAGCTGCTTTTGTACATGCTGTGGTCTAGATTGAACTAGTTATCTCAGCTGAGTAAGGTACAAGGTGAGAGTCACCGCATCTCCATCTCTTCACTTCACTCTTTCACTTCACAAATTCACAAATTTTAAAACAAAACAGGGCTTGCTGAGTTTAAATGAATACAACTTTTATCTGCAGGCTTGCAAGAAACAAGCACAAGCCCTGCCTGACCCACCCCAGGACTGACCACTGGTCAGCCATCTCCCCAGTCGTCTCAGGGTGGCCTCAAACTCTTGGTGATCCTCCTACCTCTGCCTCCCGAGTGCTGGGATTAAAGGTGTGCGCCACCATGCCCGGCTTCATCCTCCATATTTTAAGAAACTCCCACTCTGTGCATTACGTGCAACAATCTCATGAAAACCCACTCTTGTCATGACTTATGAGATCACACTCCAGCTCCGGCAGAAGTCTGCAATGCTCTTTCCCCACGAGCAGCAGCTTACTCCTTCCTGTGACGGGACTCACTTCCAGGTAAATGAAATAAAACATTACAAACAGGAGTCCAAAACCACTGAGAGCCACGAACAACTTCCACAGAGTATTCCTCAAACTCTCTTTAAACAGTTGCTTCTTGTTAGGAGGAAGGGCCTGCCATCACTTCCTTATGCCCCTGGAGCAAAGAGAAAATTCAAAGTTCAGATAACCCTATCATCACCTATCACCAAAACTCAAATGCATGTGCTAAAGTTGTCAGTTACAAACACTTGCATCTCCCTCCATAAATACACACGTGTGCTTTATAAGCTTCTTAGCTAAAGAATAGAAAAGTAATTAACCACGTGGAACCAGAGTTAAAAATGGTTTGTAAAAATGTTTTTCTTCCTTCTTTCCTTCTTCCCTTCTGGTTCTTCGAGAGAAAGAGAAAGAGAGAAGGTGGGGGGGGGGAGAATGGGCACACCAGGGCCTCTGCCACTGCAAAAGAACTCCAGGTACATACACCACTTTTTGCATACAGCTTTACACGGGTACTGGTGATAGGAGACAGAAATTGGCTATGTAGTCAGGTTAACAGGTCCCCAAAAGTAATGGTGTTTTATTCCTTGACTAAAAGCAGGAAATGTCACTAAGCTTGCAAACCCAGATGGTGCACCCTCCAGGAAAGATCTCTAGATTAAGCTTGCACTATTGCTAGAGAACAGAAACTCTGACCCTCACCTAAGATGACTGGCCCAGCTGTAAAAGCTGGTCTTTGTTCATAGCAACCTGCCGACCTGGTACCACCTCCTCATGTAACCATTCCCCATGCAAAAACCCAGACCTGAGTCTCAAGGTGGGCATCTCAAACCTCCTCTTACCTCTCTGGGCAAGAGCTCTGCCCTCTCCCTCATGGGGCTTCTCAAAGCTCTCTCACCTCCCTAGGCTTAAGCCCTGTAGCAGACAGTTTCAGGTTCACTGAGATGAACTTCCAGACCAGGCACAGTTATGGAGGAAGGGATATTATTTATTGAAGCTTACAGATCCAGGGGAAGTTCCATAATGTCAGAAGAAGTGGCCTGCTTCCACAGATCCAAGCAAGAGAGAAAACCAACCAGCCATAAAGCACACAGAGCAAAACTACAGCCCAGCCACAGCAAGCTTCAGGAACTCCTATTAGGCACACTTTTCATATCTTTACAATGGAATCTCAAATCCACCACACCTTAAGAGTGGCCCCCGGTGACATTGCCTCTAGCAAGGTGATTGCAGATGCAAACTATAACTAATAAAACACTGAATATATTGGGGGACATATATTCAAACTACCATAAGGCCCCTTCTCTTCATCCTCCTAAAGCTTTAAACTGTAATCAAGTCTTTCTGAACCTTGTCCTCTGGTCAGTGGATTTCATTCTTCAAGTTCACAGGAAAAGGAGCTGGGAACACCCCCAAATTACTGGTACACTGGTGTCCAAGGAACCCAAAAATCATGTATCACTGGGAAATCAAACCCAGGCCTACAGGCTTTCCAAGTAAGTGCCTTTACTGCTGAGCCATCTCTCCAGGCCCAGGGTTAAAAATCCTAATGCTGTGCCGGGCATGGTGGCTCATGCCTTTAATCCCAGCACTTGGGAGGCAGAGGTAGGAGGATTGCCATGAGTTCTAGGCCACCCTGAGAATACAGAGTGAATTCCAGGTCAGCCTGGGCTAGAGTGAGACCCTACCTCGAAAAACCAAAAAAAAAAAAAAATCCTAATGCTCTTTGGAGTTTTTATCTATTTTAAGTAGAAAAGCTAAGGTGAAGAGTCATTTCACCACAAATACCATTAATTAACATCGACTGTTACCATATGAAAGCACTCTTCTGATGACTTAGTAAGTATGACTTGCCCAAATGAACACCCTGGGGTTACAGAACATCTTCCCCACCATTCTTCCTGCACTCCTCAGACATCACACAACCTGGCAGTGCTCCTGCAGAGCCGGGCAGAAGGGCAGCAACTCTGCCTTGACTCGGGAAGTGGACGGTGCTGCTCAGAAGCAGAAATGCCACTGTCCTTTCCAGAGATGAGAAAGGAAAGGTACTGGGATGAGAATCACTGAAAATCAGGAAGTGGACTTTCATAGTACCACTGATAGGGTCCATTTTCTGCAGGCAACAGTTCTCTCAACTGCTTATCACAGCTCATAATCTTTTTATTAATGTGTTAAATATTGGGACAAAACCTTTGCCTTATAAATTCACTTGTAAAATCTTAAGAAAAAATGCAACATGTATCATTCTGTTGATAAGACCTTAATTTACAAAGCAATTGCTTATAGTTGTCATAACTGTCTTAGATTGCTGCTGTCATTGGGAAGTCCCCAGCCTGTGGTACTATTAGGAGGTGGTGGAACCTCCTCTAGAAGCAAGTTAGGTCATCGGGAAAGTGCCCTTGGACAGGATATTGTAATGTGTGTGTGTGTGTGTGTGTGTGTGTGCACACACACACACACACACACACAAGTGAATTAAAAGAAAATTCCCAGAGTCAGTAAGAGCCTCTTCCAGAATTGGTGGAAGAGAGATAGAGCAGGACGCCCAACATTCCCCTGCGGCCCTGCTGGTCAGTGACCCCCCCCCCCGCCCCGTCCCCACAGATGACTGTGTGGGGCAATGCGTAGACACACACACCACATACCCCATACACAAGAACAAATACACAAGTAATTTTAAGTAAACAATTTATAAAGATTAGCACTCAGAAAGATGGGCATTCATGTACACAAAGACACACATACAAATAAATATAAAAAGAACTCAGACAGCTATTATCCCTAGAAATCTGGATGAGTCTGTTGCTTGACCTGGGAGGCAAGGTAGTTATCTATTTTCTGACTACCAACAAGAAATCATAAAGGATCAATATGTTCCAGAGCAAGAGTTAGCCCCCAAAGGTGTGCCTGCTCCAGCTTCTGAACTGGTTTTGGCCCTGTTGTAGAAATTGCATGGGAAAATCACTCTAACACCAGTAATGAATGAAAGTAGAGAAGTTTACTACCTGGGGGCCAAAAAGCTTGAGGTACCTTTAAAAAAAGAATTATTTGTATTTATTTATTTATTTATTGGAGACAGAAAGAGAGAGAGAGAGAGAGAAAGAGAGAGAGAGAGAGAGAATAGGCACACAAGGGTCTCCAACCACTGCAAAGGAACTCCAGACTCATGCGCCACCTTGTGCATCTGGATTATGTGTGACCTGGAGAATCAAACATGGGTTGTTAGGATTCACAGGCAAGTGCCTTAACCACTAAGCCATTTCTCCAGCCCTGAGGTAGCTTTTTTAAATTTTATTTTTATTTTTTTAAAATTTTTTGTTGACAACTTCTATACTTACATACAAAAAATACATGTTTCCACCCCCTGCCCGCATACCCCTTTAGAACTCCATTCCCCATCATATCCCCTCCCTCTCTCCATTAGTCTCTCTTTTAATTTGATGTCATCATCTTTTCTCCTATTATGAGGGCCTGGCAAAGGTATTGCTAGGCACTGCAAGGTCATGGATACCAAGGCCAATTTCTGTCTGGACAGTTGCATTGTAAGGAGTCTTACAATTCCTTTGGCTCTTCTATTCTATCTGCCCCCTCTTCCGCAATGGTCCCTGAGCCTTGGAGGGTGTGACAGAGGTGTTTCAGTGCTGGGCACTATAGGTAGCTTTTTAAAGAAGTTGTGACCCCAACTGAGGATTTTATTTTTTTTTATAGTTTTTATAGTCAAGGGGAGGGGCAAGTGAACTAGCAAGATATGACAATTTGCATATCAATCATGTTTATAGTCTTATTCATTTCTGCTTTTCCTCATTTTATGCCGTTCATCAGTAACTTGCCCCTCCCTCCAGCCCAATGACCTTCATTTCCACTACTTGATTAAAATTTTTGACTATCTTCATGTATTCATGTGGATATTTTTATTACTTGTCTTTCTGTGACTGGCTTATTTCACTTAGTATGTTTTCAAGATGCATGCATGCTCCCAATGACAGAATTTTTAAAGACTGGCTAGTATTCTATTTGTGTGTGCATAAATTTTATCCGATAAACATTCAGGTTATTTCCACATGCTGGGTACTATGACGGTCCTGTAAGAACATAGAAGTGTAATTTATTTAAATCCTGACATTAGTTATTTGTGATAAATGCTTAGAAGTGAGACTGCTGGATTATATGCCCACAACTAAGTATGAAGTGTCCTGCACAAAAGGCTCTTATGTGGAACGCTTGGTCCCCAACTGGTGCCACATTATACAGAGGTGACTGGATCATGGAATGCTAATTCATAGCTGAGTATGGTAGTAGGAAATGAGGACTGGTTGAAGGATGCAAGTCACTGGGAGAAAGGAATATTACGGTCACCTGGAACCTTCCTCTTCCTGCCTTCTCTGCATACCAACTTTCATGACATGAGCAACTCTGCCTCATCAATTGCCCTTTATGCCAAGATACTTCATCTTATACCACACACTAAGAAACACAGAGCAAGAACCATGGGCTGAAATTGAGTCAAAAATAAATGTTTGGGGCTGAAGAAATGGCTTAGCGATTGGGGTGCTTGCATGCAAAGCCTAAGGACCCAGGTTTGACTCCCGCATAAGCCATATGCACACCCATTCTGTCTGTCTCTGCCTCACTATGCATCTTTCTCTCACATAAATCAATCAATAAATAAAACCTAAAAATAAAAAAAAATGGTGTCTTAAATTGTTTTCTCAGGTTTTTTTTTTTTTTTTTTTTTTTTGATTTAGGGTCTCACCCTAGCCCAGGTTGACCTGGAATTCACCAAGTGAATTAAAGGTGTGCACCACCACACCTGGCTTCTCAGGTATTTTTTCATAACATTGAAAAGCTGCTTAACACATGTTATTTCTACTTTAATTTTTGGAAGCGCCCAGTTTTCTATATTTGCCACACCCATTCCCACCATCCATTTCCAATTTCTCATACCAACAAGTATCCTCATTTGCTTTACTTTATTTTTCTTGTTTTTCAAGGTAGGGTCTTGCTATAGACCAGGCTAACCTTTTATTAGTTTCAGAGTGGACTTGATCTCACGGAGATCCTCCTACCTCTGCCTCCCGAGTGCTGGGATTAAAGGTGTGCATCACCATGCCTGGCATGTTGCTTTAAAAAAAATTTTTTTTTAATTTTTATTTAAGCCAGGCGTGGGGGTGCACACCTTTAATCCCAGCACTCGGGAGGCAGAGGTAGGAGGATCACTGTGAGTTAGAGGCCACCCTGAGACTACATAGTTAATTCCAGGTCAGCCTGAGCTAGAGAGAGACCCTACCTCAAAAACAAACAACAACAACAACAAAAAAAAACCCTTACTTGGTCACAGTAAATATTCCTTAATTTCCTAGTTTTTTTCTTTTTCTTTTTGGTTTTTCATGGAAGGGTCTCACTCTAGCCCCAGGCTGACCTGGAAATCACTACGTAATCTCAGGCTTGCCTTGAACTTACAGTGATCCTCTTACTTCTGCCTCCCAAATGCTGGGATTAAAGGCATGTGCCACTATGCCTGGCTCAGTAGCTTTTTCTTAAATATAAGCACTATAGGTGCTTCTGAGGTGTGCAACCAAATACTCTTAGAACAAACCACTGACCTGACATGTTAATATAAACCACAATGGTAGCAGATGCCCATGTAAGTTTAGTGGTGACAGATGATAAATGCTGTGAAAATGTGGTCTAATATCTAGTATCTTAGAACTAAGACATTTTCTCATCAACTGCTTTACTATTCTTATAGTAAAAGTGGAAAACACACTTTTGAAAAAAGATTGGGATAGTTGATCTTGGTTGTCAATTTGACAGGTCTTAGAATCATTATGGAAACATATCTCTGGGTTTGTTTGTGAAGGATTTACAAGATTCATTTGAAGTGGGAAGACCCACACTAAATATGGGCAGCACCATTCCAAGTGCTGATGTCCTAGACTTTATAAAAAAGAGCTACCTAAGCACAAGCACTCGCCTCTCTGCTTTGTGACTGTGGATTCAAAGTGACCAGCTGCATCAAGCTCCTGCCACCATGCCTTCCCCCCAGTGATGAACTGTATCCTGCAACTGTAAACCTAAGTAAACCCTTTTGTCTGAAGTTGCTTTTGTCAGGTACTTGATCACAGCAATGACAGAGGAGGAAAGAAAAATGTTTAACACCTAAGCGAGATCCTCCTACCTCTGCCTCCTGAGTGTTGGATTAAAGGCATGCGCCACCATGCCCGGCCCACCACCTTCTTTTAAAAAATATTTTAATTTATTTATTTGAGAGAGAAAGAGACACAGAGAGAATGGGCGCACCAGGGCCTCCAGCTGCTACAAACAAACTCCAGACGCATGTACATCAAGTTGTTTCCTGCTGGGTATCTTAGACTGCAAGTTGTTTGGACCAATGTCCGACATTTTCCCCCAGTTGCTCGTGTAGCACCCTCTGGCACTAGACTAGCTAACTGTCTGGGGACTGACCTTCTTCCAGATTCTGGCCAGGTCTCTCTGTGTTTGGTCTCACACACTTGCGCTGTCTTCGACAGTAGGGTTTTACCATTAACCTTTGGTGGGTCACCAAGTACTCTGACTGAAGTCTGTCTTTTTTGGGAAAACTTGTAGGTGTTTCAGATCAACAGCTCATTGTGGAAGTTAACCCTGTGCTGGCACTGGGAGTTATACATCTGCACCTAGGAAGGTGAGGGAGGAAAAAGATAATATAAAATAGAAAGTGAGTATAGAGAAGAGAGGGAGAGAGAGACAGAGAGAGAGAAGAGAAAGAGAAGCAGGACAAGATTAAAGTTGGCCTTCATGATGTTCTCTCCAGGTTCCAGTGGTTCGGGTGTTTCCTCTGCAGGCCTGCTGAAGGATCAATGTTTTATCCTGTTGTTCAGAGTAAAGGGTTTTATAGTATTTTTTCCTTTTGGGTCCCAATTTGTATCCCCTCTTGTCCTCCCTCCCACCCTCTCATTCCCTCCCACCTTTACCTTCCCTCCATCCCACCCTCCCTCTTGTCTGGTCCTCAGAGTGTTTATTAGGTTTGGCTGCATCTCACATGGATTCAGGTTAGGGGCGACAAATAAATGAGACCATGCAATGATTATCTTTTTGTGCTTGGGTGAGCTCTCTGAGGATGATCTGTTCCATGTTTGACCATTTTTTTCAAATTTCCTTATTTCATCTTTCCTTACTGCTATGTAGAATTCCATAGTATAGATATACCACATATTTGTTATCCATTCATCTATTGATGGACACCTGGGTTGATTCCAGCTCTTTGCTATTATGAATTGAGCAGCTATAAACATGGTTGAGCAAATGTCTCTGATCTGAGGCTTGGGGCCTTTAGGGTAAATGCCCAATAAGGGAATAACTGGATCCACTGGTCTATGGTCATTCTTTTCAGGAGTCTCCATATAGCTGTCCATAGTGGTTAAACCATTTTACATTCCCACCAGCAGTGAAGACTTGTTCCTATTTCTCCACAGCCTTGCCAGCATTTGTTTTCATTGTTTTTTTTTTTTTTTTAATGTTAGCCATCCTTACTGGGGTAAGGTGGAATCTCATAGTTGTTTTAATTTGCATTTCCCTGATGATTAGGGATGTTGAACATTTTCTTAAATGTGTGTTTGCTATTTGTAATTCTTCCTCTGAGAACTCCCTGTGCAGTTCTCTGCCTCACTTTGTGAGTGGGTTGTTTGGTGATTTATTGTTTAAGTTTTGGAGTTCTTTGTAGATTCTAGAAATTAGGCCTCTGTCAATTGTATAGTTGGTGAAAATTTTCTTCCATTCTGTGGGTAATCTGCTGGCTTTGGTTATAGTATTTTTGTCAGTGAAAAAGCTTTTCAGCTTCATGAGATCCCAATGGTTGAGTGATTGTTTAATTTCCTGAGCTGCTGGGGTTTTGTTCGGGAAATCTTTTCCCACTCCTATATCGTGGAAGGTTCCTCCTATTTTTTCTTCCAGTAGTAGCAGAGTTTCTGGTTTTATATTAAGGTCTTTGATCCATTTGGACTTAATTTTTGTGCATGGAGAGATGTGTGGGTCAAGTTTCATTTTCCTACATATGGTTGTCCAGTTTGTCCAGCACCATTTGTTGAAGATGCTGTCTTTTCTCCATTCTGCATTGGTAGGGCCTTTGTCAAATATCAAGTAGCTGTAGTTACTTGACCCAAAGTCTGGGTCTTCAATTCTGTTCCATTGGTCTATATTCCTGTTTTTATGCCAGTACCAGGTTGTTTTTATTACAATGGCTTTGTAGTATAGCTTTAGATCAGGTATGGTGATGCCTCCAGAGGTGTTTCTTTTGCTGAGGATGAGCTTGGATATCTGAGGCCTTCTGCCTTTCCATATGAATTTTGAGATAGTTTTTTCTATCTCATTGAAGAAGGAAGTTGGGATTTTTATTGGCATTGCATTGAATCTATAAAGTGCTTTTGGTAAAATTGCCATTTTACAATGTTAATTCTACCAATCCAGGAGCATGGGAGGTCTTTCCATTTTTGTAGGACCTCCTCAATTTCTCTTTTGAGAGTTTTTATGTTTTCATTGGATAGGTATTTCACTTCCTTAGTTAATGTTATTCCAAGGTATTTTATTTTCTTTGTTGCAATTGAAAATGGGACGATGTTAGTTATTTCTTTTTCTGTCTCTTTGTCCTTTGCATACAGAAAGGCTACTGATTTCTGTGCATTGATTTTGTATCCTGCTACTTTGCTGAAGGTGCTAATCACCTTTAAGAGTTTTGAGATGGAAGTTCTTGGGTCACTTATGTATAGAATCATGTCATCTGCAAATAGGGCTAACTTAACTTCTTACTTTCCAATTTGTATCCCTTTGATTTCTTTCTCCTGTCTTATTGCTTGAGCTAATACTTCTAGCACTATGTTGAAGAGCAGAGGTGAGAGTGGACACCCCTGTCTTGTTCCTGACCTTAATGGGAATTCCTTCAGTATCTCCCCATTAAGAATTACTTGGGCTTTAGGTGCTTTATATATAGCCTTTATTATGTTGAGATATGGGCCATCCATGCCTATTCTCTCCAATGTTTTGATCATGAAGTGATGTTGTATTTTGTCAAAGGCCTTTTCTGCATCTATCAAAATGATCATGTGGTTTTTGTGTTTCAGCTTGTTTTTGTGGAGTATTACATTGACAGATTTCCGTATGTTGAACCACCCCTGTGTTCCAGGGATGAAGCCTACTTGATCAAGGTGGATAATGCTTTTGATGTACTGTTGAATTCAGTTTGCAAGAATTTTGTTCAGAGCCGGGCGTGGTGGTGCACGCCTTTAATCCCAGCACTCGGGAGGCAGAGGTAGGAGGATCGCCGAGAGTTCAAGGCCACCCTGAGACTACGTAGTTAATTCCAGGTCAGCCTGGACCAGAGTGAGACCATACCTCGCAAAACCAAAAAAAAAAAAATTTTTTTTTGTTCAGGATCTTTGCATTTATGTTCATTAGAGAAATGGGCCTATAATTTTTCTTTCTTGTGGCATCCCTGCCTGGTTTTGGAATTAGGGTGATACTAGCTTCATAAAAGGAGTTAGGGATCTCTCCCTGTTCTCCTATTGTGTGGCACAGTTTGAGAAGAATTGGTTTCAGTTCTTCCATGAAGGTTTGGTAGAATTCCACTGAGAAACCGTCTGGTCCTGGACTCTTCTTTTTGGGGAGGTGTTTGATTACCTCTTCTATCTCGAAGGGTGTGATGGATTTGTTTAGGAAATTAATCTGCTCCAGGCTTAGCTTTGGTAGGTGGTATGTGTCTAGGAATTCATCCATTTCCTCCATATTCTCCTGTTTTATGGAGTAGAGGTTTTTGAAATAAGTCCTAATAATTCTTCCTATTTCACTCATGTGTGTTGTGATCTCTCCCTTTTCATTTCTCATTTTGTTGATTTGAAGTGTTTCCTTTTTCCGCTTGATCAAATTGGCCAGGGGTGTATCAATCTTGTTAATTTTTTCAAAGAACCAGCTCTTTGTTTCATCAATTTTCTCAATTGTCCTCTTAGTTTCCAATTCATTAATTTCTGCTCTGATCTTAATTATTTCTTTACATCTGGAGCTTTTTGGGTTGGCTTCTTCTAACTTTTCCAATGCCTTTAGGTGAATGGTTAGTTTATTGATTTGGGATCTTTCTGTTTTTGTTATGAGGGCATTTAGTGCTATGATTTTTTCCCCTAAGTACTGCCTTCATTGTGTCCCACAAGTTTTGGTATGATGTGTTCTCATTGTCATTGAATTCTAGAAATTTTGCAATTTCATTCTTTATTTCATCCACAGCCCATTCATTGTTTAAAAGTGTGTTGTTCAATTTCCAGGAGGTAGAGGGATTCCTGGTGTACTTTTTGTTGTTGATTGTTAGCATTACAGCACTGTGGTCTGATATCATGCAGGAAATTACATCAATTTTCTTGAAAATATGGAGGCAGGCTTTGTGGCCCAATACATGATCTATTTTAGAGAAGGTTCCATGTGCTGCTGAGAAGAATGTGTAATCTGTAGATTTTGGGTGGAATGTTGTGTATATGTCTGTTAGGTCTAGTTGCTCTGTGGTGTTGTTGAGCTCTCTTACTTCCCTATTAATTTTCTGTTTGGATGATCTATCCATTGTTGATAGCGGAGTATTGAAGTCCCCGACTATGATGGTGTTGGTGTTTATTTCTGTTTTGTTGCCAAGTAGATTTTGCTTTATGAATTGTGGTACACCTGTGTTTGGTGCATAAATATTGATGATTGTGATGTCCTCTTGTTGGATTGTTCCCTTGATAAGTAAGAAGTGGCCTTCTTTGTCTTTTTTGGTTACTTTTGGTTTTAAGTCTATTTTATCTGATATAAGTATAGCTATGCCTGCTTTTTTTGTATTTGTGTTTGCTTGGAATATCATTTTCCACCCTTTCACCCTGAGGAGGTGTCTGTCTTTAGTGGTGAGTGGGTTTCTTGAAGACAGCAGATTGAGGGGTCCAGTTTTCTGATCCACCCTATTAGCTTATGTCTTTTGATGGGTGAATTAAGGCCATTAATGTTCAGAGATATTAGTTTGAGGTTTGATTTAATACCTGCCATATTGTGGTGGGTTGTGGTCTTTGTGGTTTTTTTGGGGGAAGGGGTTAATGTGGACTGCTTCTTGAGGGCTCTTGAGATTGGTTATTTGTTTCTTCTGTGTGGAGAATTCCCTGAAGTACTTTCTGTAGGTTTGGCTTTGTGTTCATATATTTGTAAAGATGAGTTTTATCATGGAATGTTTTTCTTTCACCATCTATTATGAGGGATACTTTTGCTGGGTAGAGTAGTTGCTTCTTCCTCTCCATTTTCCATACACATGCCTTTAATTCCTTTGTCTTGCCAATTATCCTTTGTAACAATTCCAGTCCAATATTGAGTTAGAGAGGTAAGCATGCTTGCCTTCTTCTTAAAGAACAAGAATGCCCCATTTTACCATTAAAATATGATTGCAGTGGGCAGGTGCAAATGATCCAGCTACAATCCCTGTACTCTGGAGACCAAAGCAGAAGGATTTCAAGTTCAAGGACAGCCTACCAAGACCCTGTCTCTGTCCACTTATCTGTCCCCCACAAAAAGTAAAATAGTTGTGCCTTCTCCAGTTATTTTTTTTATAAAGATGAGAGAGCTCTGGTGTAAATGCAGTCAGCTTCTGAGTGTCTTTATCATAAAATGGTGTTGAATTTTATCATTGTTTTTGTATGCATTAAGATTATCATGTGGCTTTTCATCTTTATTTTGCTAACATGGTGTAACACTTTACTTTCAGATGTCAAAAACATTATTTTGGTCCCTTTCTGTTGCCTTCCCTTGCATTGAGCATTTCTTTTTGTTGTTGTTTGTTTGTTCGCTTTTTGAGGTAGGGTCTCACTCTAGCTCAGGCTGATCTGGAATTCACTCTGTAGTCTCAGGGTGGCCTCGAACTCACGGCAATCCTCGTACCTCTGCCTCCCGAGTGCTGGGATTAAAGGCTTGCACCACCACTCCTGGCTAAGCATTTCGCCACCACTCCTGGCTGAGCATTTCTTTCTTTCTTTCTTTTTTTTTGGTTTTGCAAGGTAGGGTCTCACTCTGGTCCAGGCTGACCTGGAATTCACTATGTAGTCTCAGGGTGGCCTCGAACTCTCGGTGATCCTCGTACCTCTGCCTCCTGAGTGTTGGGATTAAAGGTGTGCACCACCACGCCTGGCTCGAGCATTTCTTAATATTGGTCATCTTGGGTTCCTGGAATAAACCCTGTGGTAAAAGTGATTTTTTTTCCAGTTTTGGTTTTAGTATTTGAGTCTTACTTTTTTCCCCTTTGATCAGTCTATTTCATGGTGTGTTTACTTGATTTTTTTCTTAAAAAAATGGGAGGTTTCATTAATTCTTTATTGTTTCTATATTCTCTATTTTATTTCTACTGTTAATCTAAGTACCAGAGGTTCTTCCAAAATAATAAATTTATTAATAAATGAACACTATAATAGAAATATATGTAAGCATATTCAAGGGACCAAAGCCAAGAAAAGATAAAATTTAAAACTAAAGGTGGAAAAAAGAGTTGGACAAATGGAATATGAGGAACAATAATGACAGGTGTGTCAGTCCAAAGTGGATAGGCAGATGCTGAACCAGGTCCCCACACAAGTATTTTTTGAATAAGGCCCTAGTGACCTTTGTTCAAGGTTGTACATCTTGATGCCTTTTGTGCATTACACACATTGATGACTTTCAAATCATCTGGGAATTTTAAATACCATTTCCTCCAGCATTCTTTTGGTTCCTGTTGCTTTCTCCTCCCCTTCTGAGACCCATTATGCATCTGCCAGTCCTCTTCACAGTGTGGGTCTTAATGTGTCTGAGGCTTGATTTTGTTGTTCTGTCAGGTGAGGAAATTCTCAATTGACCTATCTCCAGATAAGAGGAGACTGACAATCAGGCAAGTTAAGACACTTCAAATCTCACGGCCTTACCAACAGTTAGTCTTTTTTTTTCATGAATAAAAGTTCTTCAAATTATTACAAGTCTGGAAGAGTTTCTAGATTTTTGAAAATGTTGATTTTGAAAACTGTGCATGCTTATTGCTTTTATAAAGGCACGATTGTCTTAGCTTCCTTATTTTTCTGGAAAGGCTATCATGGATCCTATCATATTAAAAATATCTGAGCAGGCACGGTGGTGCATGACTTTGATCCCAGCACTCAGGAGGCAGAGGTAGGAGGATTGCTGTGAGTTAGTTCAAGGCCAGCCTGAGACTACATAGTAAATTCCAGATCAGCCTGGGCTAGAGTGAGACCCTACCTCAAAAAACAAAAAAAAAAAAATTAATAATAATAATAAGAAGAAGAATAATCTGTCTCCTTCCTCTCTATTACATCACTAAGTTCTCTCCTGCTATCTTTGGTTTAGAAGGTGCCATAACCTGTCACCTCTTTATGATCCCTGATATACTGTTTTATTAATTAATATTTGTCTTATCAATTAAGAGTAGAAAAAATAGGCCAAAGGATCCCATCCTTTTTAATCTTTCCAATTTCTGAATAAGGACAAAATAAACATAGCAATTAAAGAAAACAGGGAAATCTAGATTCAGACACTCTGTTGTAGTCTTAGAATTAATTTCTTTAATGAATCTGTATCCAAAACATGAATTTATTTTCATCACTGATTTTCTCTCATTAACCTTAAGGTTCAATGAATCAAATTTTCTTTAATGATATTTAATATACATAACATTATGTTATGCATAAGTACACTCATTATTAAATAACAAGCAGGGTTAAGCTGGAACACAACTAAATGTATAATAAAAATAGAGGGGGAAACCACAGAGTGATAGACTCCAGAGATAGAAGAACTTGTTACTTTACATTTTTCATCAGTGAAAATATGTTGTAACATTAAGCCCAACAAGTTGATGTGTACACACAGACACACACACACACACAACCATGATAGGACTGTTTAATTTACTGCGTGCTTGTATAACCTTATTATGTAAGGCTGTTTTCATCTCCTTAGCCTTGTAAGATATAAAACACAATGTTCCTCTGTGTGTCAGTGCCGGTTTCCCTTCCCCCGGCAGGTAGAGCGGAAGAAAGAGCCGAGCCATAGGCTCCTCTTGAGGCTGAGCGGGATGACGGGTGTCGGTGGCCCAGAACCCCTTCCTCTAAAAGACCGGAGAGAAAAACACACTGGGCTGGGAGTCTGTTGAGGCAGGAACTTGTTTTATTGTAATGGGAAGGTGTTTATATAACTTTGAGAAAGAGGGTGGGTCTCAGGATGGGATAAAGGTGTAAGGGCCAATAGTATTTCACCAAGCCAGCAGTAGCTGGGCGGAGGTAGTTTTGGCTTAGGC
Source organism: Orientallactaga sibirica (assembly GCA_036365145.1). Lineage (NCBI taxonomy): Eukaryota > Metazoa > Chordata > Mammalia > Rodentia > Dipodidae > Orientallactaga > Orientallactaga sibirica. The sequence continues at coordinate 46,130,034 of JAEOAD010000012.1, read as the reverse complement.
CTTGCTGAGTCACTCTTAAGCGGAAGTAGTAGGCCAAAGACAAGTCACCAAACTCTAGTCAGGCTCAGGAAGTTCCGCTAGGCCTCACACCCGGGCCTCATAGGGCCTGTAGCAGACAGCTTCAGGTTCGCTGAGATGAACTTCCAGACCAGGCACAGTTATGGAGGAAGGGATATTATTTATTGAAGCTTACAGATCCAGGGGAAGTTCCATAAAGGCAGGAGAAGCAACTGGCCTTCACAGGGCCAAGCAGAGAGAGCAAAAGCCAACCAGCCACCACAGCACACAGAGCAAAACTACAGCCAAAAGGTCACACAGCACACTTCAGGAACTCCTGCTAGACACATTTGCATATCTTTACAATGGAATCTCAAACCATCACCACATCTTAAGACTGGCCCCCAGTGACCTTGCCTCTAGCAAGGTGATTGCAAATGCAAACTATAACTAGTAAAACACTGAATATATTGGGGGACATATATTCAAACTGCCACAGGGCCCAACATGTCAGCACAACCAAGAGCTGGAAAGAGCACCTGCCTGGACAGACTCTTCACTAACACTAACACACAGATGATATGAACAAAGAAGCCAGGCTGGGTTCATCCCACATCACCTTTCCAGCAGAACAAGAGCTCGCTTTATGTTCCGCAGCAGAGTGAAGATGATGTGATTCTCATTTGGGGAATATGAATGAAGCAAAATTATGCTCTTTTTAATGAAATGTTACCTGGATGAATACATGAATATAGTTGTCTAGGGGAAACAGTCCTGTAGTCAAATCAGACTATGTCTTGAAAACAAATATATCTTAGCTAAACAGCATGATCATTGCTAATGGTTGCTTGCAATACTCATTCAAACAACTTTAAAACACCCACGGAGGGGCTGGGATGTGACCTGGTGATTCAGGGCCAGGGCTTGGTCATTAGCACTGCAAAAGCCTAAGAGTCCGTACAAAGTGTTATAAGCTTAACTTTTGATTTGTGGCTAAATAGATAGCTAGCTTGTCATATCAGATCTTTTCCTTACTTGTCATTCTTTCTACCTATAGCTAACTTTTTCCTCTTTCCAGTTTTACATCGTGAGTTTACATTGAAAACTATTAAGTATGCAATACTTTGCTAGATGCTCCACAGAGAAAAATATGAAATAGTTTCTTTCAGCAAGAAACACTGATGCTGTAGGGATTGAAAGATTATTCAGTCTTAACACACAAGTATCTTAAGATAGTGGTCTAGGGCTGGAGAGATGGCTTAGTGGTTAAACGCTTGCCTGTGAAGCCTAAGGATCCTGGTTCGAGGCTTGATTATCCAGGACCCACGTAAGCCAGATGCAAAAGGGGGTGCATGCTTCTGGAGTTCGTTTGCAGTGGCTGGAGGCCCTGGCGCACCCATTCTCTCTCTCTCTCTCTCTCTCTCTCTCCTACCTGCCTATTTCTGTATCTCTCTCTCTCTCAAATTAATAAATAAATAAAATTTAAAAAAAAAAAAAAAGATAGTGGTCTCGGGCATCTGTTAAAAAAAAAAAAAGCTGGAATCTTCTTTATCTTTTTAAAAATGTTCTAGCCAGGCAAAGTGGCACTCACCTTTAATCCCAGCACTAGGGAGGCAGAGGTAGGAAGGCTGTTGTGAGTTCGAGGCCACCCTGAAACTACCTAGTTAATTCTAGGTCAGCCTGGGACAGAGTGAGACTCTACCTCAAAAAAAAGTTACTGGATTTATTTGTGTATGGGTATATGTGAAGATTTCTTGTTTCTGCAAACAAACATGAGGCTTTCCATGGGTGGCTGGTGAATTGTACCTGGGCCAACAGGCTTGGAAAACAAGCACCTTTAATTGCTGAGCCATCTCCCCAACTCCTTCTTCCAATCTTTTTTTTTTTTTTTTATTTTTATTTATTTGAGAGAGAGAGATAAAGAAATAGGCAGGTAGACAGCCAGGCGTGGTGGTGCATGCCTTTAATCCCAGCACTAGGGAGGCAAAGGGAGGAGGATCACCATGAGTTCAAGGCCAGCCATAGACTACATAGTGAATTCCAGGTCAGCCTGGGCTAGAGTGAGACCCTACCTTGAAAAAACAAAAACAAACAAACAAAATAGGCAGGTAGAAAGAGAGAGGGAACGGGCCCCCTAAGACCTCCAGCCACTGAAAATGAACTCCAGATGTGTGCACCCCCTTGTGCAACTCGCTTATATGGGTCCTGGGGAGTGGAACCAGGATCCTTTGGCTTGCAGGCAAACACCTTAACTGCTAAGCCATCTCTCCAGCCCTCCTTCTTCCAGTCTTGAAGGTGATTTTACCTGCTTCTAAGCAGTATTCATGACTACTAGGCAAAGTACAACTTCAGAGAGCCAACGTATTCCAAATGTGGCAAAGTAACTGAATACCGTTTCAGCAGACTCTGTGCTCCAAATGCAGTGCAAGAGGATTGGGAATAGGCCGCATAGCCTCAATGTAGGGACAGGGTTGTCTCATTCAGTTAGCGCTCCTATGTTTCTGAATGGATTGCCTAAAGGATTGGCTCCTGTCTTACCCATCTTGGAGCCTTGAGGACAGCAACACTGTCTTCCTACCTGTAGACCAGAGTTAGTGGATTGGGTTAGTAGACACCATAAATTCCACCCTATTAATCCACAGAGAAAATAAGATGAAATAAAAAATTCTTTCAGGGCTACAGAAAGTACCCAGTGGTTAAGGCACTTGCCTACAAAGCCTAAAGACCTGTTTGACTCTGCAGTATCCACATAAAGCCAGTTATACAAAGTGGTGCATGCATCTGGGCTTTGTTTGCAGCTGCTAGAGGCCCTGGCACACCCATTCTCTCTCTCTCCCTGCTGGGCATGGTAGCACACACCTTTAATCCCAACACTTACTAGGGAGGCAGTGGTAGGAGGATTTCTGTGAATGTGAGGCCAGCCTGAGACTACATAGTGAATTCCAAGTCAGCCTGGGCTAGAGTGAGACCCTACCTTGAAAAACCAAAATAATAATAACAATAACAATAATAATAATAAATAATTCTTTCAGCACAGAGCAAGTAATTAAAAAACCTCAGCTCTAAACTTCTCTCTGGGGATTAAGAGTTATTCTAGGGCTGGAGAGATGGCTTAGCAGTTAAGGCGCCTGCCTGCTAAACCTAAGAACCCGGTTCCAATCTCCAGGTCCCACTTTTAGCCAGATGCAGTGACACAAGGGCGCAATGCCACACTTGCCCACAAGGGGGTGCACACATCTGGATTTCTTTCACAGCATCTTAGAGACTGCTGGTGCGCCCATCTCTATCTGTCTCCCTCTCCCTCTCTCTCTGTCTGTCTTTCTCTGTCTCTCTCCAAAAAAAAATAAATAAATAAAAATAAAAATAACTATTTAAAAAAAAGAGTTATCCTATATGTCCAGTGCCCCAACAGTTCTGGAACTGTCCATGGAACCAGCTTCTATCTCAGAAAGCTTGGAGCTCTGCTGGATCTGATGAAGTCTAACCACAGGGGATGAATGGTAGGGAGGGGACAACTTTCTCATCAGTCTTCTTCATGCACATGCACAGAGCATATGTACACACACACACACACACACACACACACACACACACACACACACACACGGAATATACCTCATACATCATATCACACATATTATTATCCAAATGCACATGCCAAAGAATCCACTTTTCAAAGGACTATCAAAGTGCTGAAGAGATTGCTTGGTGGTTAAAGGTGCTGCTTGCAAAGCCTGATAGCCTGGGTTCAATTCCTCAATACCCACATGAAGTCAGATGCACAAAGTTGTGCATGCATATGGAGTTCATTTCTAGTGATACCCATCCTCCCCCCACCCCACCTCTCAAATAAATATATTTTAAAAACACAATAGGGCTGGAAAGATGGTTTATCAGTTAAGGCACTTGCCTGCAAAGCCAAAAGGATCCCAGTTCAATTCTCCAGGACCCATGTAAACTAGATGCACAAGAGAGGCGCATGTGTCTGGAGTTCGTTTGCAGTGGCTGGATGCCCTGGTGCACCGATTCTCTCTCTCTCTGCCTCTCTCCCAAATATATATTATGTATATAATGTATTTTTATATATTACACAATATGTATACATATATATTATACAATATACATATATATACATATATATTATACAATATACATATATTTATATATTAACTTAAATAGGGCTGGAGAAATTGCTTATCAGTTAAGGTGCTTGCCTACAAAGCCTAAGGACCCAGGTTTGATTCCCCAGTACCCACGTAAGCCAGATGCACATGGTGGTTCATGTGTCTGGAGTTTGTTTGCAATGATTGGAGGCCCTGACGTGCCCATTCTCATTTTCCTCTCTCTCTCTCTCTCTCTCTCTCTCTCTCTCATAAATAAATATACAAGCAAAAATAGCCAGGCATGGTGGCGCATGCCTTTAATCTCAGCACTCAGGAGGCAGAGGTAGGAGGATGGCCATGAGTTCGAGGCACCCTGAGACTACATAGTTAATTCCAGATCAGCCTTCGCTAGAGTGAGACCCTACCTTGAAAAACCAAAAAAAAAAAAAAAAAAAAAAAAAAAAAAAAATACATGAATAGAATCTTTAAAAGGACTCTAAAATATGTTAAAACATAAACAGTATAAGTAGATCTAAATTGTGACACCAATAACATAAAGGGAAGAGGGAGAGAGAAGTTAAAATGTAGAACTTTTGTATACAACTGAACTTGCCACTTGTTATCAGCTTAAAGTGGACTAGTTTATTTTACATAAGCCCCAAAGTAACCCCACTATACTACAGGAGTTACACAAAAAGAAAAGGAAATGAGTCAAAGCACTTCAACACCAAATAGCAACAAAAACACAAAGACAGAATGACAATGAAAAGTGGTGACACAAGATTTTGGGGTTAGGGAGTGTAGCAGAGAGCTTTAGGTTCTCTGAGATGAACTTCCAGACCAGGCACAGTTATAGAGGAAGTGATATCATTTATTGAAGTGTACAGATCCAGGGGAAGTTCTATAATGGCAGAAGAAGCTGGCCTGCTGTCCCAGGACCAAACACAGTGAGCAAAGCCAAAACCCAAAAGCACAGCATACCTAAGGAATTAGGCCCACTTTGCATATCTTTACAATGGAATCTCAAACCCACCACCACACCTTAAGATCCACCCAGTGACCTTGCCTCCAGCCAGGTGGATGCAGTGCAAACAACAAACTATAAAAACACAGAGTATATTGGGGGCCATCTATTCAAACTACCACATGGTGGGATTCCCCCAAATTTATGAACCCAAATGTTGGGCCCTGTCCTACCTCTAACAAAGAATTAATAAAGGTGAACTCAAGAAGGATCATTTCTGAATCATTAAGTTGATTTAGGGAGAAATCACAAATTGTGGGGTTTACTTAAGGGAAACGGATCCAGGAAGAAGACCAGAGCAGAGGCACCAGCTCGTTGGGAAGTGGGAAACACAGATTCATGTGGAAGACACAGAAGAGTCCATCAGATTCATTCGAGAGACATGGCTGGGGCAGAACCATAAACACGTGGAAGATAGAATGTAGGTGCTTATGTAGGGAGATTTAGAAGGAACAACCACAGCATCCACTTTGAGTTTCCCCAGGGAAGAACATTAAGAGGGCAAATAAGTGGCTTAGGGAAGAACAGCACAGAGAAAAAAATATCAAAGCAAGACCAAGCAATTGAGAGGAGGAGTAGAGAAGAGAAGTCACACCAATGGTTAGCCCAAGTCAAGAGAAATTACACAGGTAAGAGGCCTAGAGTTAGAGGGAGTGCTCACCATGGTGGATCTGGAGCATAAGAGAAATACACAAGTGGTAGATTCAGGGACCTCTTCATTCATGTGCACAATAGGTCGCGAGCAACTTAGAGTAAGTAGCAAATTCATCACCATCATTACTTTGTTGCATTCATCATATTGTGGTGTAGAGTGTAAAATGTATCCCTTTCTATCAAGCAATAACTCTTTCCCCATGAACTAACCTTCCCCACCGCACCCCACCCCCAGCCTCTGGTCACCACTCTTCTACTGCCAACTTCTTTGAGACCATTTTCATACCTTCCACTTGTGGATGTGATCCAAAGATGCTCTACTTTCTGTGCTGGGATTATTTTGTTGAGTATAATCATCTCTGGCTTCATCCATGTTGAAATGAGGGAATGGGAATGTGTCATGCTGGTGACATTTTGTACACATACACACCACGGTTCCTTTATCCATAAATCTGTTTTGGAAATTTATGTTGATTGCATATTCTGGCTACTGCAGACATGGTAGTAAAATTGTTTTTTCTTTTCTTTTCTTTACTTTACTTTTCTTTTTTTTTCTTGTCTTGTCTTGTCTTGTCTTTTCTTTTCTTTTCTTTTTTCTTGTGAAGCAGGATCTTACTACATAGCCAGGTTAGCCTTATTATCCTGATGCCTTAGGCTTCAGAGCGCTGAGAAAGCAGTCACATGCCATCATGCCTGGTTCTGTGCTATATACTGATTTCATTTCACTTCCTCTGGACATATACTTAGTAGTGGGACGGCTGTGTGAACCCATTTTAGTAGAGAAATCCTCATACTGTTTTCCATAATGTCTGCACTAATTTCCATTCTGACAAACAATAGTAGACCCCTCCTTTAAAGAGGGAGGTCACAGGAGAGCCTTCCATACAGGAACCATTAGTTAACACTGAGAATATACCTGATTCCCCAAATCAAAGTGGAATGTCATTACATTAAAATATAGTGACTCTGATCTCGAATGTTTTACAAATTACCCCATCCCTTTCTCAAATCCCCCTCCAAAAGATAAAATCAAACCATGATCAGTACACATTTATCCATTTATTCTTGTCACCAATATGTACTGAGCACCCCTCTGTGCCATGCGCATGCTGTACCTTCTAGGAGGGGACACACACACACACACACACACACACACACAGCAAAGTCATTGTTTTGGAGAGGATGCTTAGATGCTTGTGAGGGGAGCAGATTATAAGCAACTGCACACCATCTTCCCAGATGGCAGAAATAAAAGCTATGGCACAAGGATGGGCAATGCTATTTCTGTAGGGGAAAAAAAATCTCTGGGGTTTTGTTGTTGTTGTTGCTGCTGTTTTGTCATGAGTCTAACCTAATCCCTTTTGTAAAAAATACCAAAGACAGTCAATGCAACTCTTTCCCAATTCACTTCAACTAAATTTATAACAGGGGTTGTTGAATCTTCCAGTTTCTCCGGCTGTGTAGAAACCAGTGAAGCCTGGAGTGTTTAGCTGTAGAATTCAGAGCCAGCCCTGTTTTGTAACTTGTTCAATCCCTCTCTCAAAGCCACGTTGGGGAAGCAAACAGAAAGATCAGATTAGCAATTACAGCCTTGGAGATTTGCCAACCACCGTCCAGCATACTCATAACCCCAATTTGACCCAGACTTTTTATTTCTCCAGTTCTCTCAAAAGACTAAGGGAGCTTTAATACAGATACAGAAGAGAGGCAAGTCAACAGCTCTTTTAAGTCTTTGTTTCTGTTGCATTGTCTTATATGCTTACAATAGACTGCTGATTTATTGACTTACTTATATTTGTACAAACATCCCATGACACACTTCACTTTCCTAACATGAGAATTTAATATGTGGAAACATGACTCAACAGCGTTTCCCCCTGAGAATTCATAGGAAAAATATTTCATCCTGAGAGTTCTATGGCTTCTATCTCTACTTGTAAACTGTATCTTTTTCCTTATTCTTTCCTTTCTATCTCTTATACGGATTCCCCAGTGCCCAGGTAAAGCCAAATGCACCAAGTAGGACAGGCATCTGGAGTTCATTTGCAGTGGCCAAAGGCCCTTGGGTGCCTATTCTCATCATTCTCTCTCTCTCTCCATTTCCCAATAAATTAAAAAAAAATAAAACACCAAAGATTTCTGATGATGTCAGAAACACAAATAGTGATCGAGTAGTTTGGGTATACATTTATAATTAAAGAAGCAATACACTTCTGTTAGATGTGATTTTTTCCACCCATTGTTCTTAGACGCCACTGTTCTCTCCGTGAACAGCCAAGGAACCTATGGAAAAGGTTAATAATTGTCTACGGCCATACCACCCTGAACGCGCCTGGTCTCATCTGCTCTCGGAAGCTAAGCAGGGTCGGAAAAGGTTAATAATTTCTTGAGTTAGAGGCATTTAAATGCTTAAGGAAAAAAATGAAATATTATCTTACACTAATATTATGTCACTTACAATACATTTCCCAGCACTTAAATAATAGGGCTGATAAACATAATTGCTGCCTTTATTATGAGTTTGGAATTATTCTATTCATGCCTTTGAATTTCCTTTATGTTCATTACTTGACAACTTTGCAGTTCAGATATAATAGAAATACAAAATGAATTCTATGTGAAGCAGGTTCATTAAACTACTTCCAAGCATACTTAGATGTCAAAAGTCTTGCTTTCAGGGAATAGGGAGATGGCCCAGCAGTTAAAGGTGTTTGCTTATAAAACCTGCCAGGCTGAGTTCAAGTCCCCAACACCCACATAAAAACAGAAGATCACGTGTTTACAGTAGCAAGAGAACTGGCATGCCTACACACACACACACACACACACACACACACACACACACACCCCACCTGAACATAAATAAATAAAGCCTGCTTTCTAGTGTCCCCAACTCCAAGATAGATACAGAGTATAAACTCCATGGAAAGATATTTCAAGGCAGCTCCCAGGTCGCCATTAAACCAAATCTTCTTTTACTTGTACAACGTTTAAACTTTCTCAGACTCGTGTTTGATTTCCTAAGAAAACTTTTTAAACACTGAATGTCAACACATTCCTATCTACAGAGCAGGAAATCTCAAATTTCATTTCTTTCTTACAAATGCCATGACAGTTTTTGCTGCAAGGAGCTGGGTGTTGAGATGCAGCGCGTTGTGGCTCACAACGTTCCATGCACACAAGCAGTGAAGACAGCGCACTGGTCACCTCGCTCGTTGATTTTGCAAAGACTTCACTTCCTCACTTCGAATCAAGTTACAATGTCAGTGAAGTGGGTAGAGCCACAGTTGAGCCACAATGAGAAATCGTCAGTGTACGGTTCCCTGTATCATAGCTTATATAATAGCTCCACCTAGTGGAGACTCAGCTGGTAACACAGGAAAGCATCAAACGCTCACCCTGACTGGAGGAACATATGTTTCTTGTAGTAAAAACTTTTTCTTGTAGTAAAAACTTTTTAGGGCACTTCTTACACTCTCAGAAAAAAAAGGTATCCCGGGAGACATTCTCCAGAAAAGATTTGTGCAAAGAACTGACTTGGTGCTCAGCTCACCACCTCAGGAAGTTCTATGTCATCTGACATGGCCACTCTGCTAGGAAAATGCCACCATATCATTGTTAAATCTTTTTTGTTGTGTGGTTGGGTGCTTGTTTTGTTTTGTTTGTTTTGTTTTCTTTCTTGGAACGGGCTTTCTCTATGTAACCCTGGCTGTCCTGGAACTCACTATCTAGGCCAGGCTGGCCTCAAACTTACTGTGATCTTCCTGCTTCTTCCTCACAAATGAAGGTTTACAGGAGTGCGTTATTGTCTTGAGAAATTCCTAACTGTCCAAACTATGCCATTGAGTATTGCAATGTGATAAAAGGGAAGATTATGGGGCCCTGGAATGAATGTGCAAACAGAAGAAGAGAAGATATAGGGAGAGGGGAAGAGAAGGGGGGCAGGAATCAACAAAAACAAACTGTATTTGAAAATGACAGGGTAAATGATACCTAAATCTCTGTATGCCAACCAAAAAATAAAATAAAATAAAAACTTTAACATGGAGCTGTGAGAGCTGGGAAGATGGCTCAGAGGGTAAAAATGACCTGGGTTTGGATCCCCAGCGCCCACATTAAAGCCGTGTATTGTGGCACACACCTGTAGTCTCAGTGCTGGAGAAGCAGAGCTGGGAGGAGCCCTCGGGTTTGCTGACAGGCTAGTCTAGCCAAATCAGTGTGTTCTGGGTTCAGTTCTAGACCCTGTATCAAAAATAAGGTCAGGGATATGGAGAAGGCTCAGTGGATAAAGCACTTGCCTGCCCTGCAAGCCTAAGTACCTGGTTCAAATCCCCAGAGCCCACATAAAAGCTGGGCTCTGTGTCAGATATCTGTAATCCTAGTGTGTCTACAGCAAGAAGGGAGGCAGAAACAGGTTAATTTCTGGGACGTTGGCTGATGGTTTCAGAGGTCCCAGGCTGTGGTTCCTTGACTCCAATTTTCTTGGCACACCCATTCTCTCTCTCTCTCCCTCGCTATTCCTCTTGATCATTTTTTAGATTTGTTTATTTTATTTATTTATTAGAGACAGAGAAAGGGAGAAGGAGAGAGAGATAGAGAGAGAGAATGAGCACTCCAGGGCCTCTAGCCACTGCAAACGAACTCCAGATGCATGCACCACCATGTGATCTGGTTTCTGTGGGACCTGGAGAATCAAACCTGGGTCCTTGGGCTTCGTAGGCATGCTCCTTAATCACTAAGCCATCTCTCCAGCCCCTATTTCTCTCTCAATCCCATAAATAAATAAATAAATAAATAAATAAATGATTTAAAAGAATAATGCCATCTATAAGAAGAGCAAGACAGATCTACTGAGGTTTGAACTCTTATGTGTCTCAGCCTATCTAGTGGTTTCAAAAATAAGTCGAGATTTAAAGAGGTCATCCAGCAGTTTACTGGAATGAACTGTAACCCAAGCTTCATGGAAATCGGTCTCTGACCATAAGAACGGCATGGCCATCCCCGTGAGCGTGACCTCTGGTCTCCAGTGGTTTCTGGGACCATCGTGACCTCTGGAAGACACTGTAGCACTGACAGCCCACGGAGGTGTCAAAAACATTAACATTTTCACCGGTCACCTAGTGGTTCTGTAGGGTTGGTGGAGTTCCTCTAAGCAGATCTGCCTGTATTCGTTCCTTTACCTCTACAGAGATCTGTTTATAGTGACTGGTACCCACCCCAGTCCTTCATCACTGCTTTACTGATGGCTCATGGCTGGGATAAGGGAGGCTGGGGAATCTCAGGTCTACTTGTCCCACTACAACTCTTCTAACTGGGACACTTCCCCACTTCACAATTGAAGGAAGAGCTATAATAACACACCGGGCATGATGATCACCATGACTGTTAGTTTTCATAGAATCAGTAAGTATCAGCTAATTCAATTAGAAAAGAGAGGAAACTAAAGAATATAAAATCTGAATGGGGGAGGTAAAATGATCACTCCTTATAGATTATATTATTGTATACCTAGAGAATGAAAATGATAAAAAAAAATGATTAAGGGTGGAGAGATGGCTTAGTGGTTAAGGTGTTTGCCTGCAAAGCCAAAGGACTCCAGTTCAATTCTCCAGGACCCATGTAAGCCAGATGCGCAAGGGGGCACATGCATCTGTAGTTCATTTGCAGTGGCTGGAGGCTCTGGCATGCCCATTCTCTCTCTCTCTCTGCCTCTTTCTCTCTCTCTAAATAAATAAATAAATAAATAATTTTTTAAAAAAATCATTAAAAACAATGTGATAATTCTGGGCTGTAGAAATGGCTTAACGGTTATGGCATTTGCCTGCAAAGCCAAAGGATCCAGGATCAACTCTCCAGGACCCACGTAAGCCAGATGCACAAGGTGGTACATGTGTCTGGAGCTCATTTGCAGTGGCTGGAGGCCCTGACCCACTCTCTCTTTTTCTCTCTCTGTCTCTCTCCCTCCCTGCCTCCCTCCGTCTAAATTAAATAATAAAAGAATGTTTTATGTAGCTCTATATTATCCTGATAATGTCTCAATAGCTTTATCTACTGTTCAAAATTAACCTAAGTACTTAACAGTATTTCCTCATAAAATGGCTCAAAAGTAAGCAGGATGTGGTGGTGCATGCCTTTAATCCCAGCACTCGGGAGGCAGAGATAGGAGGATTACCATGAGTTCAAGGCCACCCTGAGAATACATAGTAAATTCCAGGTCAGCCTGAGCTGCAGTGAAACCCTACCTCAAAAAAACAAAAACAAAAAAAGGCTCAAAAGTAGTCATTTTCTATTCAATTCAATGGCTCTGTCTGCCCTCAGCTAGAGCTACCAGCATCTCTTATATTATGAGAGGTTCGTCTGATCTCAGTTGATGAACATTCACTGTTCAGGTGCTATTAATAAGGTTAACTGCTGTATATGTGCATGTGTAGATAATATATGTGGTAGAATATAATTCAGACATTAAGTGAAAGCTCAGTCATTTGTAGTTACATGGAAGGAACTGGAGGATATTGTGTGGATTGGAAAAACAGAGTCAGATATGCCCTTTGTGGTGGTGGCACATGCCTTTAAACACCTAGGAGGCAGTGGTAGGAGGATCACCATGAGTTCAAGACCAGCTTGGGTCTGCAGAGTGTGTTCCTGTTCACCCTGGGCTACAGTGAGCCCCTACCCCAAAGAAAAAAAGTCAGACACTTAAAAGTAAATAGCACATGCTCTAACTTACATGTGGAAGTTAATAAAGTTGCTCCCAAAGAATAGAGGATAGAAAGGTAATTACCGGAGCCCGGGAAGTGTGGGGAGAAAGCAAATGGAGGAAGAGTGGCTAGTGGTGATAGGGGTGCCATTGGATAGGAAGAGTGATTTGTAATGTTCTATAGCATGAAAGGACAAGTTTGATAGTAATCTTTCCAAAGAGACACTAGAGAGGATTGTGGGTGGCCGACTCTGAGGTGGTAGGCCAGTTACTCTGATCTGATTGATTGTTAAAGATTGATTCATGTGGACTGGAGAGATGGCTTAGCGGTTAAGGCGTTTGCCTGCAAAGCCAAAGGATCCCAGTTTGACTCTCCAGGACCCACGTAAGCCAGATACACAAGTGGGTGCATGTGTCTGGAGTTTGTTTGCAGTGGACAAAGACCCTGGTGTGTCCATTCTCTCTCTCTCTCTCCCTCCCTCTTTCTCTCTCTCAAATAAATAAATGAATAAAATATAATTTAAAAATATATTTTAAAAAAGATTGATCCATGCACGGGAATGCCACACTGTACACCACAAATACAAACAATTACTATTGTCAGTTAAAAAGGAAATTAAAAAAAAATAACAGCTACCATAATGTCTGCTACTTGAACAAGGACACTTAACAATCTGCATTTGTTGTCTCTCTGCCTCCTGAGACCCTAATGATCTGTAATTTACTATGTAGCCTCAGGCTGGCCTGGAACTCACAGCTATCCTCCCACTTCTACCTCTGAGTGGTTAGATTTAAGTGTGAGCCACCTTTACCTGGCTGTTTTGTTTTGTTTTGTTTTGTTTTTCAAGGTAGGGTCTCACTCTAGCCTAGGCTCACCTGGAATTCACTATGTAGTCTCAGAGCGGCCTTGAACTCATGGTGATCCTCCTACGTTAGCCTTCCAAGAGAATGGGTGTGCCAGCAGCCTCTCAGCCACTGTGAACAAACTCCGGACGCATGCGCATGTGCAACATTGCGTGCTCCTGTCACTTTTGCATCTGGCTAAATGTGGGACTGGGAGATTTGAACAAGCATTCTTAGGCTTTGCAGGCAGGCATCTTAACAGCTAAGCCATCTCTCCAGCTGTTGTTATTTTAAGAGAGAGAGAGAGAATTGGCACACCAGGGCCTATGCCACTGCAATCGAACTCCAGATGCTTGCAACAGCTAGTGGGCATGTGCAACCTTGCACTTGCCTCACCTTTGTGTGACTGACTTATGTGGGATCGGAAGTGGCAAACACAGATCCTTAGGCTTCACAGGAAAGCACCTTAACTGCTAAGCCATGTCTTCACCCTGCGCTTTTTTTTTTTTTTTTTTTGGTTTTGCTTTTTAGAGTTTGGGTATCACTCTAGCTCAGGCTGGTGTGGAATTCACTATGTAGTATCAGGGTGGCCTTGAACTCATGGTGAGCCTCCTTCCTTTGCCTCCTGAGTGCTGGCATTAAAGGCATGAACCACCATGTCGGGCTTGTACTTCTTTTTGATGGAGTCAAAAGACTGACCATGAGATCAAGTCTGAGAGTCCTGGGTTGAACCTGGCTCTCTTGTTAATTGTATAACCATAGGCAAATTACACTATGAGCCTCAGTTTCTTTATTCATAAAATGAGTGAATAATGGCTGGAGAGATGGCTTACTGGTTAAAACACTTTCCTGCAAAGCCTAAGGACCCAGGTTCAACTCCCCAGAACCCATGTAAGCCTGACACACAAGGTGAGACATGTGCACAAGGTCACACATGCATCTGGAGTTCGATTGCAGTGACTAGACGCCCTGGCACACCAATTCTTTCTCCCTGTCTTATTGAAAAAAATGAACAAACAAAATGGCTTCCTTGCCAGGCATGGTGGTGCATGCCTTTAATCCCAACACTTGGGAGGCAGAGGGAGAAGGATCACTATGAGTTCCAGTTGGGCCTGAGACTACATAGTGAATTCCAGGTCAGCCTGGGCTAGAGTGAGACCCTACCTACCTCAAGACAAAAAAAAAAAGGCTTCCTTGCAAAACCACTATGATCATTAAAATCAGAATATGACAAAGTGCTTTATAAACCTTTCTTTTTTAAAGTTTTATTTAATTATTTATTTGTGTGCAAGGAGAGAGGAAGAGAGAGAGAATGAACCCCAGGCAGTTAGGCTTTGCAGGCAGGCGCCTTAACCGCTGAGCCATCCTTCCAGCCCCTTCTTTGTCTTGTTTTGTCTCTGTGTTTCATGTTTTCTTCTAGCCAGTCATCTGAGAGATAGAAGTCATTTGTGCTCAAAAATCTAAGAAAGGAGATTCAGTTTTCCAGTTCTAGAATTTATTCGCTGTGGACCAGAAATCCTACATGACTGGGACCCAGTTTTCTTCCTTCCTTCACAAAACAAGCATTGAAGGGATGATTGTAGGTAATGTGAGTCATTCATTTACTTTAGCATAATATATGGAACACAGAAGATGCACAATAAATGTAACAGTATCCTCCATGAGGGAGCATTTGACAATGGTGTAAGGAGGGAATTGGGCAAAGGTAGATTTCACTCTCTTAGATGGCCTTCTTCCCAGAAGTCATACTTTAATTAATTAATTAATTAATTTTATTGGGGGGATCAGAGAGAGAGAGTGGGCATACCAGGGCCTCCAGCCACTGCAAACGAACTCCAGACACATGTGCCACCTTGTGCATCTGTCTTACATGGGTGCTGGGGAATCAAACCTGTGTCCTTTTGCTTTGCATGCAAGAGCCTTAACCGCTTAGCCATCTCTCCAGCCCAGTCATACTTTTAAATTTCAGTCTTTCTTTAGATCATTACCCACTTCTAGCCAACCCCTCACAACAGAACAGCCCAGCCCAGCCTACTTCCTCATGGTTTTCCAGGGACTCTTAGAGACACACTATATTTTATTTTATTTACATATTTTTATTTTATTATTTATTTTATTTTATTCTATTATTTTATTTTGAGAATAACAGACAGAGGGAGAAAAAAGGCAGATAAAGAATGGGTGCTCCAGGGTCCCCAGCCACTACTAACGAACTCCAGATGCATGTGCCAACTTGTGCATCTGTCCTACATGGGTTCTGGGGAAATCGAGCCTCAAACCGGGGTCCTTAGGCTTCACAGGGAATCGCTTAACCACTAAGCCATCTCACCAGCCCAATGTGTGTGTGTGTGTGTGTGTGTGTGTGTGTGTGTGTGTGTTTTTCTTTAATTTTCATTTATTTATTTGACACAGAGAGAGAGATAATAGGTGCCCAGGGTCTCTATCCACTGCCAAGGACCTCCAGACTCATGCGCCACTATTTTTACTAAAGAGGGAGAAGTAGGAGCATCATTGTGTGTACAAGGCCATGCTGAGATTACATAGTGAATAGGAGGTCAGCTTTGAGCTTCAGCAAGATCCTATCTAGAAAAATCAAAAATAACAAAAAAAATGTTACTTTCACTGTGTCCCCACTGGGCACATGCATCTGGAGTTCATTTGCAATGGCTTGAGGACCTGCTGTGCCCATTCTCTCCCTCAAATAAATTTCTCTCTCTCAAATAAATACATACATACATACATACATACATACATACATACATACATTTTTTTAAAATTAAAAAAAAACATATTTATTTGAGAGGGATAATATGAATGAGAATAGGCCGGCCTTATTATGGATCACCCTCTGGCTTTTCCACCCTCTCTTCTGCAAAATTTCCTGAAAATTGGTGGCTCTGTTTTATGTTTTGTTTTTTAGTTATATACCTACTCAGTGTGTAAACACCACGTGTGGGTTCCATCCTTACTCTCATCCCTGTGAATCTGTTTGTATACACAGAAGGCAGTAGAATAAATAAATAAATAAATAAATAAATAAATAAATAAATAAATAAATATAATTTAAAGAAAAAGTTTTGTATTTGTCAGGTGGCAAGAGATAATAGGATGCCCATACATGGTCATGTAAACAAAAAAAAAAAAAAAAGGAAATCTGGAGAAATGGCTCCATGGTCAAGGGTGGTTGCCAGCAAGGCCAGATTCAATTCCCCATGACAGATGTACAGCCATGTGCACAAAATGGCACATACGTCCAGTGTCCATCTGCAGTGCCTGGAGGCCCTGTTGTGCCCAGTCTCTCTCTCATAAATAAAAAAGAAAAAGGTCTGGGACCACATAGTGAATTCCAGGTTAGCCTGAGACAGAGTGAGACCCTACCTCAGAAAAAAAAAAAGAAGAAGAAGAAGGAAAGAAAAAGGTAAAGAAACTGAGGAAGGCTGGCTGGAGGCTGGAGATATGGCTCTGTGTTCAAAGGTGCTTGCTGCTTGCAAACCTACAGGACCAGATTGTATTCCTTTACACATGTAAAGCCAGAAACAGGTATATCCGGAATTCTGCAAGCTCCAGTATCAGTTACAAGTGAGAATCCAGCTCAACAACCAGGCCAGGTGAAAGAAGGATAGATGGATGGATGGATGGTGTACTTTGGATATTCAGTTAGCCTGTCTTGTTCTGAAAAGAACATATTTTAAAGTTTTGAGGGTCTTTTCTTTACGTGAACTGTCTGCCTGCTTCCTAGATATTTTTCTTTTCTTTATTTTTTAACATGCTGTTGTTGACTTGGAATATTCCCTGTAGCCCCAAGCTGGCCTGCAGCTCCAAGAGATAAAAATGGAGATCAGAGATTAAAAGCCAGGCGTGAAAAACTGGGTGTGGTGGCGCCACCCTGAGACAACATAGTGAATTGCAGGTCAGCCTGAATTCGAGTGAGACACATGAATTTTGTTTATTTAGTACCGAAACCATCACAGAAACAGAATGCTTAATGATTAATCTATCAATATGAAAGTATTGCCATTCAAATTTATATATATTTACTCTCTCAAGACAAACAAGTTTTGGCATTCATTTTAACTCATTAATTAAATGAGTGGAGTAGGATTATAGGTTGTATTTTTCAACTGTCACTCATTTGTATAGCAGTTCATTAATCTGCATTACTTGTATTACACGTTTATTTTTTCCAATTTTTCTTTTTATCTGACATTCTCATTGAATTCAATATAATTGATTTTGTTATTTTAACTTGAAATGGTAAGCAAGAACATGATAACAAATGATTTCATAGTTTCCCAAATATATCCATTTCTAAAAAAATGTTTCATGTTATACATTTAAGCTTATGTTACCTAGATTTATTATAGTAGTGTCATTCCGATAAAATTTCATAATGAGCAAATTAGATTTTACAAATTATTTATGTTTTTTAAAAGGAAGCAAGTGATAGGCATTTCATAGTGATGGTGGATTGTATCTGCTTTGGGTACAATGAAGGTTATTTTAAATGGATAAGTTTCTCTTTTGCTTCAAATCTGTAATAAAATTACCAGTTATATATGTCAATTCTCTTATTTTCTTTAAAATAATATCTTTATTAATTATCCTGTTAGAGAAATTAACCCTATCTTAAGTGATGAAGAAGTGTGGCTATAGAGTAGAATACAGCAAACACTGCGTGCCAACTAGGTGCAAAGCTCAGAGTAAATGATCCTTTTAATGTAGAAAGCATCTGTTTTCAGTAGACACAAATAGAATAATTAATAAGGAAATGCATTCATTAACAACTTCAAAAGTATGATTGAAATTGAAGAATTTTTAGTATTTATTAAATATGCTTTAAAAACACAAATGCAAGTAATTGCTTTCTCCCTGAAATTATTTTAATCCTGCTCTTCAATCTGTGAATAAATAGTCCAGAATTAGAGAAACCAAAGCTATGCTGACCAAGGTGATACATGTTTGTAATGCTAGCACTATGGAGGATGAGGCAGGGAGACTGCCCACAGTTCAGCAAGGCCAGTCTGAGCTACATAGCAAGTATCACACCAGTCAAAGAAAGAAGCAAGACCTTGTCTCAAAATAAAACAGATAAACTAAAACAACCAAAGCGTGCAGAAAGATAGTGGTTTTCTCTAGGTTGATCGCTGATATAACTTATTCATATTTTTATCTACAAGACTAACCTCTTGACACAGCTTGGACAGGTTTTATGAAATACTGATTCTATCTTAAATGTCTGAAACAAGTTTGGACTAATATGGATGACCAGCCATATCACATTTAGTGCTGTCTTCTAGGTTTTAGGGATTTTTGTTTGTTTGCTTGTTTTTTTGCATATGTGTTTTTGAATCAGGCCTCACAGAAATTTGGAGTACATAAGGAAAAATACATGTTCTGCTACTAAATTCATACCATTATTCAGGAGTAGATAAGACCAGGTGTAGATGGCTGATGTCTTTTGCTTCTTTTCCTCCTACCTCTTTAAGCTGTTGGAATTTAAGCATTTTATTTTTTATTAAAACCCAATTCAGAGAGTGGTTAGAAAACAAAGCAAAAAAAAAAAAAAAAAAAAAAAAAGAAAGAAAGAAAGAAAGAAAGAAAGAAAGAAAGAAAGAAAGAAAAAGAAGGAAAATTGATAAAAGACACATTCCTTTTGAGTCAGTGTCTTACTCTAGCGTGGGGTGTTCTGGAACTCACTCTGTAGCCTATGATGACCTCAAACTCATGATGATCCTCCTGCCTCAGTGTTTCAAGTGCTGGGATTCAAGGCATGCACCAGAAAACCTGCGTCCTTGTTTTTATTGCTTTAATCTTTGTTCTTCAAGATTAAAAGCTAAGACACCTCTCAAGTGACTTGGAAATTTTATGTTCTATAATAAAATCTTATCTGGGAGAATATGACTATTTTTTTTTTTTTTTTTTTTGTCTAGGTAGGGTTTCACTCTGGTCCAGGCTGACCTGGAATTTACTCTTTAGTCTCAGGGTGGCCTTGTACTCATAATGATCCACCTCTGCCTCCACAGTGCTGGGAATAAAGGCATGTGCCCCCATGCTCAGCTGAGAGTATGACTTTTTATTAAAAGGTCTACATATGTTTGGACGGGGGGTTAGATTTGAAATTATACAGAT
This sequence comes from Orientallactaga sibirica, assembly GCA_036365145.1. NCBI lineage: Eukaryota > Metazoa > Chordata > Mammalia > Rodentia > Dipodidae > Orientallactaga > Orientallactaga sibirica. The sequence continues at coordinate 46,110,587 of JAEOAD010000012.1, read as the reverse complement.
TATTTAAATGAAGCTATTGGACTAATATTGTCTCTTCTAGGAGTATAGGAATCACTTCCCAACTGTCAGATATATCTGAGCTTGACTGTATAAATTTGGTCAGCTACCTAGGGAAGCAGTTTAATAGCTTGGTTTTTGACTGGAGATGGCTTAGTGCTTAAGGTGCTTGCCTACAAAGCCAATCAAAGGTCCTGGCACCCCCATTCTCTCTCTCTCTGTCTCTGTCTGACCCCTTCTAACTCTGCTATAAATAACAAAAATTATGAAATGAAATGATAATAATAATAATATTAATAAAATAAAATATATTTATGGTGGTGCTCACGCCTTTAATGCCAGCAGCACTGGGAGGGATGAAGAGGGTGAGGAGGGGCATGGCTGTGAGTTCGAGGCCATCCTGAGATGACAGAGTGAATTCCAGCTCAGCCTGGGCTAGAGCCAGACCCTACCTGGAATTCCAAAAACAAACAAACAAAAAAAAAAAAAATGAAAAAAAAAGAAATAAATTTAACATCTACCATATGTACAGTATCATGTAGCCAGAAGCAGGAGGAGGTGTTTACAGCATGATATATACATATATAATATATATATAGCTATATAATATGTAAAATATATATTTATTTTAGATATTATAAATTATACATAATATATACATATGAATATATATTTAAATTTATATATAAACTTGTATGTAAATATGTGAGTTCATATATAAATATATATGTAAATTTGTACATATATACATAAATATATATGATATATATTTACATATATAATACGTATAATATATTATTTCATGTGTTATAGATTATTATACATTATATATACTACATAATATTTACATATACGAATATATATAATTATATGTAAATATGTAAATATATATCATAATAGGATTAGGGTTGAGGCCATATGTAAATTTATATCCATAAATGCATATATATAGATATGTATATATATTTTTTAATTTGGGGGGGGCGAGGTAGGGACTGGCTGTAGCCCGGGCTGACACAGAATTCACTGTGGCGTCTCAGGCTGGCCTTGAACGCATGGTCACAACCCTTCTAAGATGTACTTATTAACAATTTGTTTCCAGGAAAAGTGGGAATAACTTCTAAGAAGTATCAATCTCAGAATTAAATCCTTCTAATGTCCTAACATACATAGCATGTGCTAGCGAGCATTCTTTGGATCTAAGTTGAAGAAAGGCTTCTATGTTGTCGACTTTTCACGTGATGACACCAGGTGACACTGGCCTTGTGTCTGTAGAATTTTCTTTCCCAGGAGATCTTCTGGAAAGGTTCTGAAACCAACTCTGAAATTTCTTTATCATGACAAAGGCCTCCATAGTCATCTGTGTCTCTCCTGCACAGATACAGCTCATAGGGTTTTTCTCTAATTTTCAAAGCACATCGAGTCCTCTTCTTAGTGGGACGCAATACACGTTTGCCAAATGTGTTTTAGGTAATAGCTTCGCTTCCAACTATTCCCAGCATTTAGACTATGTAAGGTCAAAGCTTCAGTCCGTTTCAATCGTAGTTTATTTTATTTTATTATATTTATTTTATTTTGTTTTATTTTATATTTTGTTTTTTCTTTCTTTCTCTTTTGCTTGCTTGCTTGCATCTTTGCTTCCTATCTTCCTTTCTTTCTTTTCTTCCTTCCTTCCCTCTGCTTTCTGCACACTCTCTTCCACAGAATCTGCTAAGCATTGGTGGCTCTGTTTGATTTTTGGTCCTGCTTGTGTTTTAGTTATGGACCCAATCAGTGAGTGTGTAAACAGCACGTGTGGGTTCCATCCTTACCCTGCTCCCTGGGGATGCCAGTTACATCCCCATGGGTATTGTGGGTCGTGGATTTGGGGTAGCCATCAGTTATTGGGGCGAGGCCATGTCTCTGTCCCTCCTTGTGGCTCTCACAATCTTTCAGCCCACACTTCCGTGAATCTCTGAGCCTGCCGGGTTGAGTGTTATGCCTACTTCGCTGATGAGGTCTGGGAGCCTCTCAGTCTCTGGATATCTGTGACTCTGGACACCGCGGGAGTCGAGTGTTCTCTGTGCCTATCTCCTTCACCTTTGTGCTGGTTGGAGTCTATTCTAATGCTCAGAGTTTAGCAGCCTCTAGAACTCTGCTCCATTCTACTACATTTTGTTTTCCCTCCCCATCACACTGGTGTAGGTTTCCAAAGTCTGCCCACAACCAGCCGTGTGGCTCTTCTCCTCAAGATCTCTGTGCAATGTCTGGGGTGCTGTTTCAGCTGGCAAGCTCCACTTCTCTTTTGATAGGGTGTTGCAGACAGCTTCAGGTTCGCTGAGATGAACTTCCAGACCAGGCACAGTTATGGAGGAAGGGATATTATTTATTGAAGCTTACAGATCCAGGGGAAGTTCCATAAAGGCAGGAGAAGCAGCCTGCTTTTCACAGGGCCAAGGAGAGAAAGACAAAGCCAACCAGCCACCACAGCAAACAGAGCAAAACTAACTACAGCCAAAAGGTCACACAGCAGACTTCAGGAACTCCTGCTAGACACATTTGCATATCTTTACAATGGAATCTCAAACCCATCACCACACCTTAAGACCGGGCCCCAGTGACCTTGCCTCTAGCAAGGTGATTGAAGATACAAACTATAACTAGTAAAACACTGAATATATTGGGGGACATATATTCAAACTACCACATTCCGCCCCTGGCCCCCAATATATTTAGCTCCTGGCCCCCAATAGATTTATAACTATCACACATTGTAAATTGTACTCAGTCCAATTTCAAAGGTTCTCACAGTCTTGATCAACTTAAGATAGTGAGTCCTGTACAATCAAACAAGTTAAATACTTTCAACATGTAAAGGCACAGAGTAAACATTTTAACTGTATAAGGAATAGCAAGGAGAGACTAAAACAATGCAAACTCAATCACCATCAGCCATCATCAAACTTCTGCAGTTCAAGTTCAATATAACCAGAGACAAACAGTCTCCATGTTTACCAATTCCGCCCCTCCAGCTGGGCAGAGTCGCCAGGGAAAACTTTCATAACATGCCAACACTGCACTCCATGGAAGCCCTTTTTTGCACAGTCCTGGTATATCCAAAACATCTTCAGGTCTCCATGCAACCCACGGTCCATCTTCCAAAGGCTCTTCCAGCCTATTCCTGAAGGTCTTCATGCCCTTCCTCATGCCGCATCTCAGCAGCGGCTCCTGGAACCGTGTGCAACTCATGACCACTCCATGCATTTTTCATGCTTCCAAAACTAATACCAGGTGTGCAGGACACAGCCATATTCTTAATCCAGGGACAAAATAAACCATAGCCTTGAAAAGCAGGTTCCTTCTCCAGTCAGCTCTTTCCAAGAGTTTGCATTTCTAACAGTCTTTCCTCAGGCATCCTCTCCATTGTTTTAATGTAAATCAAGTCAGGCCACCTTCCTTCCACCTTCCTTAAGATTGCTAATGTGTCACAATAGCAGCTTAACCAGTCTCAGTGCCTCTACTTTTAGCTTGCTTCAGGTTTTCCAACTCAAAATCTTAAAATCTCAGTCCGATATCTTTAGCCAAGCACATCAGTCCATTACAAATTTAACCTTGATCAAACTTTCTGGGCCTGGATAGCAGAACGTAGCCATCCCTTATGCCAGTAGCCCAGTTCCAACAAAGTCCTCTGCAGTCTTTCCTTCCCCTTAGAAACCTCATAAGCCAAGCCTCGAAATTCAGTACTATCTGCACTTAGCATTCTCAAACTCTCATCAGAATAGTCCATAAAACTTGGCTTACCACTCCAGAAGGCACCTTCAGTTGCAAGCACCAAGTCCATGCCCATTCCTCCAAAACAAAGGTTCCAAAAGATGAACATCCACACGATCTGGTTCATCTCACCCCACACTCCTCGGTACCACTTTACTGTTGCAGACAGCTTCAGGTTCGCTGAGATGAACTTCCAGACCAGGCACAGTTATGGAGGAAGGGATATTATTTATTGAAGCTTACAGATCCAGGGGAAGTTCCATAAAGGCAGGAGAAGCAGCCTGCTTTTCACAGGGCCAAGGAGAGAAAGACAAAGCCAACCAGCCACCACAGCAAACAGAGCAAAACTAACTACAGCCAAAAGGTCACACAGCACACTTCAGGAACTCCTGCTAGACACATTTGCATATCTTTACAATGGAATCTCAAACCCATCACCACACCTTAAGACCGGGCCCCCAGTGACGTTGCCTCTAGCAAGGTGATTGAAGATACAAACTATAACTACAGTGGGATTTTATAGGAGAGCCACTGTTGCAGTTTCTGTACCTTCCGGCCTCCATTTTTCTCACCTAGAAAGCTTCTGAAACCAACTCTGAATTTTCTTGATCATGACAAAGGCCTGCATAACAGTCTGGGTCTCTCCTTCAGAGATAGAGCTCATAGAGTTTTTCTATAATTTTCAAAGAATATTGAGTCCTTTGCTTAGTGGGACCTAATAGACCTTGGCCAAATGTGTTTCTGAATCACTTGTTGATTCTACTGAATGATTGATTGATTGATTGATTTTGATTGATTTCTGAGAGACAGAAGAAGATGGAGAGGGAGAGAGAATGGACCCACCAGGGCCCTCGGCCAATACAAATGAAGTCGAGATGCATGCACCACCATGTGCATCTGGCTAAGGTGGGACGTGGGGAATCGAACCTGGTTCTTTTGGCTTTGCAAGCAAATGCCTTAACCACTAAGCCATTGCTCCAGCCCTTCTATATTTTATTTATTTATGTTTTGGTTTTTAGAGGTAGGTCTCACTCTAGCTCAGCCTGACCTGGAAGTCACATTTTCTCTGTCTCTGTCTGACTCCTTCATCTCTGTTATAAATAAAAAAATAATAAAATGAAATAATAATAACAATAATAATAACATTCATGAAATAAGATATATCTATTGTGGCACTCACGCCTTTCATCCCAGCAGTACTAGGAGGGAGGCAGAGAGTGAGGAGGGAGGGTTGTGGCTGTGAGTTCGAGGCCACCCTGAGACGACAGAGTGAATTCCAGCTAAGCCTGGGCTAGAGCCAATCCCTACCTGGAAAATCAAGAAAACCCCAAAAACAAAGAAATAAATGTAACATCTACCCTAAGTACAGTGTTATGCAGCCAAAAGCAGGAGGAGGTGTTTAGAGCATGATATATATATATATTGTATACTATGTATTTATTTTATGTGTTATACATTATCCATAATATATACACATATAAATATATATTTAAATTTATATATAAACTTATATGTAAATGTGTGAGTTCATATATGAATATACATGTAAATTTATACATATATTATATATATAAATATATGTGATATATATTTACATATATGACATGTATAAAATATTATTACATGTATTATAGATTATTATATGTTATTTATACTACATGATATATACATACACAAATATATATAATTATATGTAAATATATAACTTTTTATATATATCATAGTAGAAGTAGGTTTAAGGCCATATATAAATTTATATCCATATATATATATATATATATATATATATATATATATATATATATATAATTTTGGGGGGGTGCAAGGTAGGGACTGGCTGTAGCCCAGGCTGACACAGAATTCACTGTGGCGTCTCATGCTGGCTTTGAACTCACAGCCAAGACCCTTCTAACATGTACTTATTCACAATTGGTTTCCAGGAAAAGTGAGAATAATTTCTAAGAAGTATCAATCTCAGAATTAAATCCTTCTAATGTCCTAACATGCATAGTAAGTGCCAGTGAGCATTCACTGGATCTCAGTAGAAGGGAGGTTTCTATGTTGTCGACTTTTCACGTGGTGACACCAGGTGACACTGGCCTTGTGTCTGTGGAATTTTCTTTCCCAGGAGATCTTCTGGAAAGTTTCTGAAACCAACTTTGAATTTTATCTATCATGACAAAGGCCTGCATAGCCATCTGTGTCTCTCCTGCAGAGATAGAGCACATAGGGTTTTTCTGTAATTTTCAAAGAATATCGAGTACTCCCCTTAGCAGGACCTAATAGATGTTTGCCAAATGTGTTTTATGTAATCGCTTCGCTTACAACTATTCCCGGCATTTAAGCTATGTAACATCAAAGCTCCAGTCTGTTTCAATTATAATTTATTATATTTTATTGTATATTTTGGTTTTTCTTTCTTTCTCTTTTGCTTGCTTGCTTGTGTCTTTGCTTTCTGTCTCTCTTCCTTCCTTCCTTTTCTTTCTTTCTTTCTTTCTTTCTTTCTTTCTTTCTTTCTTTGTCTTTTTTCTTTTTGTTATTTTGGTTTTGCGTTGTTTTGGAAGTGTGACTGAATGAAGAAATGGCACATTGGTGATTTTTTTCATACCTTGCCTTTCTTGTGGTCCATCACCACACCTGCATCCATTGTGTTGTCAGGAAGGTTCTCAAGCGCCTCCTTGTGGGGACTCCGTGCCTCAAAGGTACACTTTCCAAGTCTGAGGTTCTCGATTCCTTCTGCCCACTCTTCAGCTCATAAGGCTTATAAGGCAAAAGGAATTTCAGGGCTGGAGAGATGGCTTAGAGGTTAAGGCGCCTGCCTCCTAACCCTGAGAACACTGGTCCAATCTCCAGCGGTGCCAATCTCCAGGTCCCACGTTTAGCCAGATGCAAAGTGATGCAAGGGTGCAATGCTGCACTTGACCACAAGGGGGCACGCACATCTAGATTTGGTTTGCAGCAGCTGAGACACTGCTCGCACGCCCACTTCTGTCTTCCTTTCTCTCTCAATCTCTCTCTCTCTCTCTCCCTCCCTCTCTTCTCTGTCTCTGTGTCTCTCTCCAAAAATATTATAAAAAATAAAAAGTTTTAAGAAAAGGATATTCTGTAGATGCATATGGGTTTAAGGTGCCACTATTTTTTTCCTTTGGGGACTTAGGACACTCCACCATGTCTGCTGGGTTACTAGAATTGTGAGCCTCTGGCAGAAAGGGCACTCAAAATGCCTACCGAACATCTCAAATCCTCTGTCAGTTCTGGAGGTCCCAGACAGATGTGGGCAGATGACTCAGGTGCTTGTCAGGAGCCCCATTTTTCTACCATGCAGAGAGTCCCTGGATCTCCCAGGCATTCTCCTGGCCCATCCAGCTCCAGATTCTCTAACCTCGGGTGACTGGGACATGTTCACCCGTGGTTAGAGAATCTGCTCCTTCCAAAAAAAGGCTCAAAATGGCCGCCTGAGAATGGACTGCTGTGCCAGGGGCCAGGTGGTGCGCAGATGGGTCTTTTTGGAAATGGAGCGATATCTTAGAATTCATGCCATCACTCGAAGTTATGAGTCTACCGGAAGGGGGTGTCTGAAAAATGAACAAACAGGCCACAGAGGGTGTGTTTTCCTAGGAATAGCCCAGTGTAACTAAGGAGATCTTGGAGGGCTGATGGGCAAGGGCCTTGAGGAGTTAGAAGCCAGCCACTAGAGAGCAAGTCCCTGCTTCAAATACTAAGGTAGAGAGATTGAAAAATCTTCCCGGGACTTTGAGTCCAATTACTTGGACCACTGACTCACCTGTCATTGTTGTGGATGATGAGAGGGCCTCAGGTTTTCTGAAGTGCGCTAGGTTGTCAGTGCAGGACCCTGGAAAGAGAGGAAGAATGCCGTGACGTGCTTGGAGCAGTGTTTTTTGACTGCCCGCTCACCCAGGCCAGTAGGAACCTGATTCCTAGGCTGAAGCCCAGTCACATTGTCATTCTCGCTTCTTTAGTTGCTTATTTTTATGACTCTTTTACCTTTTCATTTCAGAGGAACCCCTTGTAAGTGCCCACCATACGTTGGTACCATCATGCCCGTCTTCACCTGGGCCAGGCGATGGAGGACCCCTCGCTGTGGGATGGTGACTATTCCCCATGTTGGTCTAGTTCCTAACTTTTGGGAGCAGCAGTCCACCAGTGGTGGGATTCAGTGCCTGTCCATGTTGTCCCATGCCCTCTGGATTCTGCACACTCTTCTGCACAATCTCCTGAGCATTGGTGGCTCTGTTTGATTTTTGGTGGTGAGTGTTTGCTTTTTAGTTATAGACCCACTCAGTGAGTGTGTAAACAGCACGTGTGGGTTCCATCCTTACCCTAGTCCCCGCCACTCCCCCCAAGGGACCCTGCTCCCTGGGGATGCCAGTTACATCCCCATGGTTATTGTGGGTCATGCATTTGGGGTAGCCATCAGTTATCTGGGCGAGGCCATGTCTCTGTCCCGCCTTGTGGCTCTCACAATCTTTCAGCCCACACTTGCATGAATCTCTCTGAGCCGGCCCGGTTGAGTGTTATGCCTACTTCACTGATGAGGTCTGGGAGCCTCTGTGTCTTTGGATCTCTGTGACTCTGGACTCCCCGGGAGTCGAGTGTTCTCTGTGCCTATCTCCTTCACCTTTGTGCTGGTTGGAGTCTATTCTAATGCTCAGAGTTTAGCAGCCTCTAGAACTCTGCTCCGTCATACATTTTGTTTTCCCTCCCCATCACACTGGTGTAGGTTTCCAAAGTCTGCCCACAAGCAGCTGTGTGGCTCTTCTCCTCAAGATCTCTGTGCAATGTCTGGGGTGCTGTTTCAGCTGGCAAGCTCCACTTCTCTTTTGATAGGGGTTCAGGTATCTTTTCATGAATTTTGTCGAATTTGTCCTTGGATCTCATTGCCTCTGTGCAAGAAAAAAAAAAAAAAAAGAAAAACAAAACATGCAGTCAGCCGCAGTCTGCATTGGCAAATCGGTTTCTATGCCACAGAAGGCAGTGGGATTTTATAGGAGAGCCACTGTTGCGGTTTCTGTACCATCCGGCCCCCTTTTCTCTCGCCCGGAAAGCTTCTGAAACCAACTCTGACTTTTCTTGATCATGACAAAGGCCTGCATAACAGTCTGGGTCTCTCCTTCAGAGATGGAGCTCATAGAGATTTTCTCTAATTTTCAAAGAATATTGAGTCCTTTGCTTAGCGGGACCTAATAGACCTTGGTCAAATGTATTTCTGAATCACTTGATGATTCTATTGATTGATTGATTGATTTCTGAGAGACAGAAGAAGACAGAGAGGGAGAGAGAATGGACGCGCCAGGGCCCTCAGCCAATACAAATGAACTCCAGATGCCTGCGCCACCATGTTCATCTGGCAAAGGTGGGATGTGGGGAATCGAACCTGGTTCTTTTGGCTTTGCAAGCAAATGTGTTAACCACTAAGCCATCGCTCCAGCCCTTCTATATTTTATTTATTTATGTTTTAGTTTTTAGAGGTAGGGTCTCACTCTAGCTCAGGCTGACCTGGAAGTCACATTCTCTCTGTCTCTGTCTGACTCCTTCTATCTCTCCTATGAATAATAAAAATAATAAAATGAAATAATAATAATAATAATAAAATATATCTATGGTGGCGTTTACGCCTTTCATCCTAGCAACACTAGGAGGGAGGCAGAGAGTGAGGAGGGTCGTGGCTGTGAGTTCGAGGCCACCCTGAGACGACAGAGTGAATTCCAGCTCAGCCTGGGCTAGAGCCAGTCCCTACCTCGAAAACCAAAAAAACCAAAAACCAAAGAAATAAATGTAACATCTACCCTAAGTACAGTGTCATGCAGCCAAAAGCTGGAGGAGGTGTTTAGAGCATGATATATACATATATATATATCCATATCCACATACATACATATATATATTATACCTAATATATATTTATTTTATGTGTTATATATTATTCATAATATATACACATATAAATATACATTTAAATTTATATATAAATTTATATGTAAATATGTGAGTTCATATATGAATATACATGTAAATTTATACATTCATTATATATATAAATATATGTGATATATATTTACATATATGATATGTATAATATATTATTACATGTATTATAAATTATTATCATTATTTATACTACATAATATATACATAAATGCCCCAGCCGGTGGGGTTCAACAGAGGCTCGAGGGGAGGCTAAACCTGGATGGGGAACAAACAGGAACAAAGAAGGAAGCCCTGCTTCAGACTCCAGTCAAGGCTTCAATTTATTATTATTCATACAGAGGTATATATAGGGGAGGCAGGAAGAAGGTATGTGTGCAAATGGGATTTATGGCTGCCAAATGGATTTTATGGCTACCAGATGTTTTGATTGAGGAGAGGGGGGCGGGGGTCTCTTGAGTGACAGGCCTCACGGATGTTTACAAGAATGTCTCTGTTGAGATCACAGGAAGGGCGGAGTTACATCAATCCTGTTTGTTAAGATACACATCTTTAGGTTACACCTTGTTCTTATCTACAGATCAAAGTAGGCTTTTTGGGAAGGCTTGGTAATTTTCACAGGAACACAGGAAGCTGAAATCTTAACACAAAGAGTGGAGGCTTCTTCCTCCAAATGGTTGCAGTTTGGCTCAAGGTCTCCAACACATAAACAAATATATATAATTATATGTAAAGATATAAATTTATATATATATTAGGATTAGATTTAAGGCCATATGTAAATTTATATCAATAAAAAAATATATATATACACACATATATATGTATGATTTGGGGGGGAGCGAGGGAGGGACTGGCTGTAGCCCGGGCTGACACAGAATTCACTGTGGCGTCTCATGCTGGCTTTGAACTAACAGCCAAGACCCTTCTAACATGTACTTATCCACAACTGGTTTCCAGGAAAAGTGAGAATAACTTCTAAGCAGTATCAATCTCAGAATTAAATCCTTCTAATGTCCTAACATACATAGCAAGTGCCAGCAAGCATTCTCTGGATCTCAGTTGAAAAGTTGTCGACTTTTCATGTGATGACACCAGGTGACACTGGCCTTGTGTCTGTGGAATTTTCTTTCCCAGGAGATCTTCTGGAAAGTTTCTGAAGCCAACTCTGAATTTTCTCTATCATGACAAAGGCCTGCATAGCCATCTGTGTCTCTCCTGCAGAGATAGAGCACATAGGGTTTTTTTGTAATTTTCAAAGAATATCGAGTCCTCTCCTTAGCAGGACCTAATAGACGTTTGCCAAATGTGTTTTATGTAATCACTTCGCTTACAACTATTCCCGGCATTTAGGCTGTGTAACGTCAAAGCTTCATTCTGTTTCAATCGTAATTCATTTTATTTTATTGTATGTTTTGGTTTTTCTTTCTTTCTCTTTTGCTTGCTTGCGTCTTTGCTTTCTGTCTCCCTTCCTTTCTTTTCTTCTTTTTTCTTTTCTTTTCTTTTCTTCCTTCCTTTTTTCCTTCCTTTCTTTCTTTCTTTCTTTCTTTCTTTCTTTCTTTCTTTCTTTTTTTTTCTCTTTGTTATTTTGGTTTTGCGATGAAAGGTCTCAATCTGAGGCTGAACAGGAATTCACCATGGCTTCTCAGGGTGGCCTCGAACTCTGCCATCCTCCTACCACTGCCTGCCAAGGGCTGGGATTAAAGAAGTGTGCCATCATGCCAGGCTATATTTTGGGTTTTCACGGTAGGGTCTCACTGTAGCCCAGGCTGAACTGGAACACACGATGTTATCTGAGGCTGGCTTTGAACTCATACCTAAGCATGTACATCTGCCTTGTCAGTGCTGGGGATCAAGGTGCATTGAACCACGTCAAGCTCAAGGGATTTAATAGACTCATGCCTCCTGATGTTGGAAAATCACAGACAAAAAATCTCGAGATCGCATCATAGGTCAAATTTCACACATAGGTTTTTCAATACTTGTAATTGAAGCAAGATGCCCTGGAAAGGAACATATGATTGCGAGAGACTTGTCCCCAATGCTAATGAGATCCTGTCCTGGCAAGTAAAGGTGTAATTCTACTGAGAAACCTTTTAACGTGTTTCCAGACAGTGGAACAACTGTCTGAAATGATATTTTCCATAGAAGCATAAAGCGTAATTATGCGCTTGCTCTTTCTCTTCAACGTCAGATTTGGAGTTTTAATTCTTTTGTGCATCACGTCAGGCCACCACAAATTCTCACTGTGGTAATAAGGGTGCTGGTGTTGTGTACTGACCATGCTTTCATTCCTGATTGCAAGTGTGATTGAATGAAGAAATGGCATATTGGCGATTTTTCCATACCTTGCACTTGTTGTGGTCCATCACCACACCTGCATCCACTGTGCTGTCAGGAAGGTGGGGACACCGTGCCACAAGGTACACTTTCCAAGTCTGAGGTTCTTGATTCCTTCTGCCCACTCTTCAGCTCATAAGGCTTATAAGGCAAAAGGAATTTCTGGGCTGGAGAGATGGCTTAGGGGTTAAGGTGCCTGCCTCCTAACCCTAAGAACACTGGTTCCAATCTCCAGCGGTTCCAATCTCCAGGTCCCATGTTTAGCCAGATGCAAAGTGACACAAGGGCGCAATGCCGCACTTGACCACAAGGGGGTGCACACATCTGGATTTCGTACTCAGCAGCAGAGACACTGCTCACGCTCCAATTTGTGTCTTCCTCTCTCCCTGTCTCCCTCTCTCTCTCTCTCTCCGTCTCTGTCTCTCTCTCCAAAAAAATAATGAAAAATAAAAAGTTTTAAAGAAAGGATTTTCTGTAGACGCATATGGGGTTTAAGATGCACCTATTTTTTTCCTTTGGGGACTTAGGACACTCCACCATGTCTGCTGGGTTACCAGAAGTGTGAGCCTCTGGCAGAAAGGGTGCTCAAAACGCCTACCGAACATCTCAAATCCTCTGGCAGATGTGGAGGTCGCAGACAGATGTGAGCAGATGACTCAGGTGCTTGTCAGGAGCCCCGTTTTTCTACCACGCAGAGAGTTCCTGGATCTCCCAGGCCTTCTCCTGGTGCTCAGTTGTCGGCGCAGGACTCTGGAAGGAGAGGCAGAACTCCGTGACATGTGAGGAGCAGTGTTCTTTGACTGCCTGCTCACCCAGGCCAGTAGGAACCTGATTCCTAGGCTGAAGCCCAGTCACATTGTCATTCTCGCTTCTTTAGTTGCTTATTTTTATGACTCTTTTACCCTTTTCATTTAAGAGGAACCCCTTGTAAGTGCCCACCACACGTTGGTACCATCATGCCCGTCTTCACCTGGGCCAGGCTATGGAGGACCCCTCGCTGTGGGATGGTGGGCATTCCCCCTGTTGCTCTTGTTCCTAACTTTTGGTGGCAGCAGTCCACCAGTGGTGGTATTCAGTGCCTGTCCATGTTGCCCCACACCCTCTGGATTCTGCACACTCTTCTGCACAATCTCCTGAGCATTGGTGGCTCTGTTTGATTTTTGGTGGTGAGTGTTTGCTTTTTAGTTATAGACCCACTCAGTGAGTGTGTAAACAGCACGTGTGGGTTCCATCCTTACCCTAGTCCCCGCCACTCCCCCCAAGGGACCCTGCTCCCTGGGGATGCCAGTTACATCCCTATGGGTATTGTGGGTCATGCATTTGGGGTAGCCATCAGTTATCAGGGCAAGGCCATGTCTCTGTCCCGCCTTGTGGCTCTCACAATCTTTCAGCCCACACTTGCGTGAATCTCTCTGAGCCTGCCCAGTTGAGTGTTATGCCTACTTCGCTGATGAGGTCTGGGAGCCTCTGAGTCTCTGGATCTCTGTGACTCTGGACTCCCCGGGAGTCGAGAGTTCTCTGTGCCTATCTCCTTCACCTTTGTGCTGGTTGGAGTCTATTCTAATGCTCAGAGTTTAGCAGCCTCTAGAACTCTGCTCCGTTGTACATTTTGTTTTCCCTCCCCATCACACTGGTGTAGGTTTCCAAAGTCTGCCCACAACCAGCTGTGTGGCTCTTCTCCTCAAGATCTCTGTGCAATGTCTGGGGTGCGGTTTCAGCTGGCAAGCTCCACTTCTCTTTTGATAGGGGTTCAGGTATCTTTTCATGAATTTTGTTGAATTTGTCCTTGGATCTCGTTGCCTCTGTGCAAGAAAAAAAAACAAAGAAAAACAAAACACGCAGTCAACTGCAGTCTGCATTGGCAAATTGGTTTCTATGCCACAGAAGGCAGTGGGATTTTATAGGAGAGTCACTGTTGCGGTTTCTGTACCATGCGGCCCCCTTTTCTCTTGCCCGGAAAGCTTCTGAAACCAACTCTGACTTTTCTTGATCATGACAAAGGCCTGCATAACAGTCTGGGTCTCTCCTTCAGAGATAGAGCTCATAGAGTTTTTCTCTAATTTTCAAAGAATATTGAGTCCTTTGCTTAGTGGGACCTAATAGACCTCGGCCAAATGTGTTTCTGAATCACTTGTTGATTCTATTGAAAGATTGATTGATTGATTGATTGATTGATTTCTGAGAGATAGAAGAAGACGGAGAGGGAGAGAGAATGGACGCGCCAGGGCCCTCAGCCAATACAAATGAACTCCATATGCCTGCACCAACAAGTGCATCTGGCAAAGGTGGGATGTGGGGAATCGAACCTGGTTCTTTTTCTTCACAAGCAAATGCCTTAACCACTCAGCCGTCGCTCCAGCCCTTCTATATTTTATTTATTTATGTTTTAGTTTTTAGAGGTAGGGTCTCACTCTAGCTCAGGCTGACCTGGAAGTCACATTCTCTCTCTCTCTCTGTCTGACTCCTTCTATTTCTCCTATAAATAATGAAAATAATAAAATGAAATAATAATAATGATAATAATAATAATAATATCTATGGTGGCGCTCACGCCTTTCATCCCAGCAACACTAGGAGGGAGGCAGAGAGTGAGGAGGGTCATGGCTGTGAGTTTGAGGCCACCCTGTGACGACAGAGTGAATTCCAGCTCAGCCTGGGCTAGAGCCAGTCCCTACCTCGAAAACCAAAAAAAAACAAAAATCAAAGAAATAAATTTAACATCTACCCTAAGTATAGTGTCATACAGCCAAAAACTGGAGGAGGTGTTTAGAGCATGATATATACATATATATATATATATATATGTATATGGATATGGAGATATATATATATATATATATATATATATACATATATATATATTATGTATAATATATATTTATTTTATGTATTATATATTATTCATAATATATACACATATAAATATACATTTAAATTTATATATAAACTTATATGTAAATATGTGAGTTCATATATGAATATACATGTAAATTTATACATTCATTATATATATAAATATATGTGATATGTATTTACATATATGACATGTATAAAATATTATTACATGTATTATAGATTATAATTCATTATTTGTACTACATAATATATACATATACAAATATATATAATTATATGTAAACATATAAATTTATATATATATAATAATAGGATTAGGTTTAAGGCCATATGTAAATTTATATCAATAAAAAATATATATACATATATATACATATATATGTATGATTGGGGGGGGCGAGGTAGGGACTGGCTGTAGCCTGGGCTGACACAGAATTCACTGTGGCATCTCAGGCTGGCCTTGAACTCACAGCCAAGACCCTTCTAACATGTACTTATTCACTATTGGTTTCCAGGAAAAGTGAGAATAACTTCTAAGAAGTATCAATCTCAGAATTAAATCCTTCTAATGTCCTAACATACATAGTAAGTGCCAGTGAGCATTCACTGGATCTCAGTTGAAGGGAGGCTTCTATGTTGTCAACTTTTCACGTGATGACATTAGGTGACACTGGCCTTGTGTCTGTGGAATTTTCTTTCCCAGGAGATCTTCTGGAAAGTTTCTGAAGCCAACTCTGAATTTTCTTTATCATGACAAAGGCCTGCATAACAGTCTGGGTCTCTCCTTCACAGATAGAGCTTATAGAGTTTTTCTCTAATTTTCAAAGAATATCGAGTCCTTTGCTTAGCGGGACCTAATAGACCTTGGCCAAATGTGTTTCCGAATCACTTGTTGATTCTATTGATTGATTGATTGATGGATGGATTGATTTCTGAGAGACAGAAGAAGACAGGGAGAGAGAATGGACACGCCAGGGCCCTCAGCCAATACTAATGAACTCCAGATGCCTGCGCCACCATGTGCATCTGGCAAAGGTGGGACATGGGGAATCGAACCTGGTTCTTTTGGCTTCTCAAGAACATGCCTTAACCACTAAGCTGTCACTCCAGCCCTTCCATATTTTATTTATTTATGTTTTGGTTTTTAGAGGTAGGGTCTCACTCTATCTCAGGTTGACCTGGAAGTCACATTCTCTCTCTCTCTCTCTCTGTCTCTGTCTGATTCCTTCTCTCTCTCTATAAATAATGAAAATAATAAAATGAAATAATAATAATAATAAATATATCTATGGTGTCGCTCACGACTTTCATCCCAGTGACACTAGGAGGGAGGCAGAGTGTGAGGAGGGTCGTGGCTGTGAGTTTGAGGCCATCCTGATACAACAGAATGAATTCTAGCTCAGCCTGGGCTAGAGCCAGTCCCTACCTCGAAAACCAAAAAAACCCCAAACCAAAGAAATAAATGTAACATCTACCCTAAGTACAGTGTCATGCAGCCAAAAGCTGGAGGAGGTGTTTAGAGCATGATATATACATATATATATATATATATCCATCCATATCCATATATATTATGTATAATATATATTTATTTTATGTATTGTATATTGGTCATGTTCAGAGCTTCCTGGATAAAAATCTAGTGGGCAGTAGGTTTGGGGCTACCCTGCTGCTTAATTGCATCTGGCCTTGGGTTTTAGACAGGCTGGACAGTTGGCTGGTCTGGAAGTGGGAGGCCACACTGTAGTTTAGAAGACTCTATTACCCATTTGCAGGACTCCTTAAGCTCCTTAACAGAAGTAACCTTGCAAAACAGAAGAGGCCTAAATCTATTGTTTCTTCAACAAAGGGGCCTCTGCACATCTCTGGGAGAACAATGCTGCTTCCTTAAAGGAGCCATTAAGGCCGCATTAAAATAATAGGACAAAAGTTAAGAAAAAAATTTAAAAACACCAAGAACATAAGGCTCAAGAAGGATGGTTTAAATCCTGGTTTAATAGTTCCCCTTGGTTCATGACCCTGATCTCCACTCTGTTAGGTCCCCTCATAATCTTGATCCTATTACTCACCCTCGGGCCTTGTATCCTAAACAGGTTAGTTCAGTTTATAAATCAAAGGTTGGGCACCTTTCAGCTAATGGTCCAGAGAACTTATTCTTATCACTTCATCATCCCTAATGACGAAATAAAATCTTATAAATTTAAACATCCACGTAGGGATCCTAGATAGGCTCCCCAAGGTACATAGAGAGGGGGAAATGAAGAACCCCCCCCCAAAAAATTAACTAACTTGCTACATTTAGCTTCTGTAACCCTGCTTGCTTGCTTGACTCAGGTACAGCCATTTTTGTATGTTGAAACAAGTTGCAATTGCATTGTTGAAATAAGCCCCCTGGAAATTCCTCAGCTTACCAGTTCCCTTAATTTACTGTTGTAAACCAAGTTAACGTTTCTTCTTCCTTACTTAGGAGACATCATTCAATAGCCAGACGACAGTACTGCCATTATAGAACAGACAGTCGTTCTAAAGAAAGAAGCCCAGGCCTGACTCAGATAAGGAACTAGCTAACTAATGTGCTGGCCTCCACCTCTGTAATCTATGCTTGCTTGCTTTCCCAGCAGTAAATACCTCCCCTGCCCGGCTTCTGGGGAGTCTCCACAGCTGCAGGACCTTCCAGAGATACTCAGCCATGGGGGCCTCTGGTCCTTGCAACAGATAAGTTCTGCAAACCATCTACTGACCTGAGATGTAACCCCTATCCCCCACTCCTTCCTCTATATAAACTCCTTCCCCTGAGGCCCAGGGCTCTCTTTCTCACTCTGCTGCGTCGGTTGTGTGAATTGAGCCCTGGCCTAGGCAGGAAAATAAACGAATCCTGATGTGAATTGCATTTGAAGTCTCGGCTTTCTTTGGCTCACTGGGCGACCACTCGACTTGGCACTTCAGTGGAACATGTCTTTAACCCCAGCCCTCTGGAGACCGAAGTAGTATTATGGCCATGAGTTTGAGGCCAGCCTGGGCTTCAAAATGAGTTCCAAATCAACCTGGGCTAGAGTGAGAACCTCATTCAAAAAAGGAGACACTGGGGAAATGGCTTAGCAGTAAAGGTGTTTGCTTGTGAAGGCTAAGGACCCCAGGTCGATTCTCCAGGACCCACGTAAGCCAGATGCACAAGGGGGCACATACGTCTGGAGTTAGTTTGCAATGGCTGGAGGCCATCGCGTGCCCATTCTCTCTCTCTATCTGTCTCTCTCTCAAATAAATTAATTAAATAAATAAAATAAAAAGGGGGGCTGGAGAGATGGCTTAGTGTTAAGATATTTGCCTGTGAAGCCTAAGGACCCAAGTTTGATTCCCCAGTACCCACATAAGCCAGATGCACAAACTGGTGCTTGTGTCTGGAGTTCACTTGCAGTGGCTAGAGGCCCTGGTGCATCTATTCTGTCTCTCTCTCTCTCTCTCTCTCTCTTTCCTTCTTTCTCTGTCTCTCTCTGTCTCTTTCTTTCTCTCTCATAAATAAATAAATAAATAAATAAATAAATAAATAAATAAATAAATAAATACTAGCCTGCTTTGGTAGCTGAGGCAGGCTCCCTCAGTATGTACAGGGCATACTTTGATTCACTATGGCAGATTCCACTTCTACCCAGCAGGAGAAGGGTTAATGGTTGGGCTTGGTTCCTTCCCACACAACAGCATAGAATAAGATAGTATGGACTGGACAGGTGGCAGCTGCTCAAGGCTTGTGGCTTCAAGGGCTTTCCCACTCTTTCAATGTTTTCCCACTATCTTACAGAGAGTTTCAAAGAAAAGGAAATTAACTTTTACTAAAAATTTCTTCTTCCCATTTGTAGCAGACAGCTTCAGGTTCGCTGAGATGAACTTCCAGACCAGGCACAGTTATGGAGGAAGGGATATTATTTATTGAAGCTTACAGGTCCAGGGGAAGTTCCAAAAATGGCAGGAGAAGCAGCCTGTTCTTCACAGGGCCAAACAGAGAGAGAAAAAGCCAACCAGCTACACGGCACATACTGAGCAAAACTACCGCCAAAAGCCCAGCACACTTCAGGAACTCCTGCTAGGCACACTTTGCATATCTTTATAATGGAATCTCAAACCCACCATCAACACCTTAAGACCAGCTCCCCGTGACATTGCCTCTAGCAAGGTGATTGCAGATGCAAACTATAACTAATAAAGCACTGAATATATTGGGGGACATATATTCATACTACCACACCATTATTCCTGGCAATGGCAGATCCAAGGACCACCTGGACATTGTGGCCACAAAACTCCAGCAGTAACCCCCCCCCCCGTTCTTTTATATTGGCCTTTGACATTCCCTCAATCTTACAAATAGTACTTTGTGGAATCAGCTTTAAAGTCTCTCTTCCACACCTGCATGCTCTAATCCATCCCACACAGAACTTCTGGACATGCCACTGCTCCTGGAAGTGTTTCCAAGTGGGTGGTACGCTGTCCTTCTGGAAGCTCACCCATCCTTTGCAGCCCTCATTTCTCTAAACTGCACAAAACTAGAAAAAGAGGATCCTGTGGCAGAACTGAGCTGCTCTTGGAGGTTGCTGCCAGTGATGCTTTTTGGATAATGATCTTGGTGGGAGACGTTGACGAGTTTGCAGTGGAGGTCAGGGCCTCTCGGGCGCAGCATGGATCCCTTTTCTACACAGATTCTTTGGGTTCCCTTTACTGGGTGTAGGAATGAGGAGGACTTTTCAACACACACACACACACACACACACACACACACACACACTTTACCACACATTTCCTACACTTTCTGCTTACGGATGTAAAAAATAAGGGATAGAGAAGTAAATGATCTGGTCAGATTCACACAACCAGGAAGTGGAAGAGCAGAGAACTCAAGCCTTTCTTTATTTAAAAATCAATATTGTATGAGGTTTTTGTTTTGTTTTGTTTTGCAGAGCTGGGAAAGGTTTTTAAAACTGTCAGGGGGATTGAAAGGTAATCATTCAGGTTGGAAGGAAAAGAGACCACTCCACCATTAGACCAGACTTGGTTTAATGTTAAGATGCATAATTTTGGGTAACTTATTTATCTCACTAATATGCTTTTTAATTATATTCTTCTTATTCCTCTTATGTTATAATACATATCATTTGTCAGTTGATGAATATTTTGATTTTTGTCAGACTATTTGGACTAGGAAGTTATCTGAGTGCCAATTAAAAACAAAGACAAAAGCTGGGCGTGGTGGCGCACGCCTTTAATCCCAGCACTTAGGAGGCAGAGGTAGGAGGATTGCTGAGAGTTCGAGGCCACCCTGAGACTACATAGTGAATTCCAGGTCAGCCTGGACCAGAGCGAGACTCTACCTCGCAAAACCAAAACACACACACACACACACACACACACACACACACACACAAAGACAAAAGTTCCCAAATTGGGAACCATTTCTCCAGCATTACAGGCACATGCCTGGAATTTACTGGGTACTGGAGGGGGGACTTAATAAGATGGTATTGCATATATGTAAATAGAAGAACAGATTAATGGGGGTGAAAAGGCCTAAGTGAGGTCAGGGGAAGAGATTGAGTAAGGGAAAGGTGGAGGGAGGGATAATCAAAATTTAAGAGGATATAAATAAGTCATATGTAAACCTAGTTTTCTGGACAATGGAACACTCAGAAGCAATAGATTGTTACTAGAAAATTTTCAGTGCCAGGTATGGGATACCTTCCAGTGAGTTGTTGGCCAGGGAGTTCACAGATACCCCCAAAACATTATAGGCCATTGCTGAGGCCCTTGGTTTCCCACCAGGAATAGATGGTAAGACCTTATTACTGAAGACTCCACATACTTGATATACAAGGTCACTGAGAAATCCTGCTGGAGCTGAACTAAAAGCCTCCTCCATGTGGACCAGCTGAAAGAATGCTGGAAAAAGCTATGCTGCATGCAGTTCAATGGGAGAGAGAGAAAACACCAGTGAAGATACTCAATGGTACTGCAGGATTAACTCAGATCCTTGTCTGAGTTCACGCACTTTATCAACTGAGCTATGTCCCCAGCCCCAATAGCTTTTTAAAAAACCTTATTGACAACTTCCATAAATATAAACAAAATGCACCATGATCAGAATCCCCTCCCATCACTCTACATTTTGTTTTAAATTACCAAACTTAGGGAAAACACTTAGCACAGAATCTCCAAAATTTATAAGATCAAGTTGGATTTGTTTAATCTAGGCAATCACATATAATGCACTCATCAATATTTGTATATAGCTCTCACCTCAAAGGGAAAAAGAAATAGTTTGTTCGGTTGTCAAATATTAGTGACCATAAGCCAGGCGTGGTGGTGCACCCCTTTAATCCCAGCACTTGAGAGGCAGAGGTAAGAGGATCCTCGTGAATTTGAGGCCACCCTGAGACAACATAGTGAATTCCAGGTCAGCCTGGGCTAGAGTGAGACCCTGCATCAAAAAACAAAAGAAAATAAATAAATAAATAAATAAATAAATAAATAAATAAATAAAAAAATATGAGTGACCATAGTCTAGGAACACAGATTATGAGTGCCCCAAATACCATGTTCCAATATGCTAACAGTTTCACAGAATTTTTATAGAAATGGAACAAGGGGGGCTAGAGAGATTGCTCAGTGGTTGAAGGCTCTTGCTTGCAAAGCCTGGTGGCCCACATAAAACCAGATACACAAAGTAGCCAAACGTCTGCATCTGGAGTTCATCTGCAGTGACAAGAGGCCCAGGCATACTCATTCTCTCCCTCTCCCTCTCTACTTGCAAATAAATAATAAAATAAAATAAAGAAATAGAATGAAGAAGCACATTAGTAGAAACATCAAATAGGCAGGTTGCAGCAAAATGGCAAAATATCTGTCCTTGGTCTCACATGTTATCAGATGGCATACTTAGCCTTTGGGTTGATAGAAGCTAAGGGGTCTGCTTGTACATTACACAAAAGACTTCACCTGATAGTCACAAGGATGTAGGCCCAACACAGAGGTGTAGACAATAAACAGCTTTCTCAGAGGCTAAAGAGAGCCCAAGATGACTTGGCTCTGGACCCACAACCTTTCAGCTCTCCACAATCACTGCAATTTTACTCAGTCAATCTGCCCAGTAAAGGTGCTCAACACTGGTGCATCTTTTGTTCTGGAAACTTCAGTTCACACTCATAAAAACTACTGCTTTTCAGAGCTGAAGAGACGGCTCAGCAATTAAAGGCACTTGCTGGGACAAACTACTGCTCTTTGGATGTAATCACTTTGGGGGGATAGGATTTGATCTGCAGATTAAGAAGTGAGGGTTTAAAAAAAACACATTCATTGATAACCTACATACAAGTAGGCAATACACTATCATCATAATCTCCTCCCTAGATGTGAGTTTTTGTTCACTATTTCACTAGAGAAAAGTATGTTAAGTAATCTTTATTATACAATTTAAAATAAAGATCTCATTGGTAAGTCTGGCAAAGGTTATGCACACCTGCAATCCCAGCCCTTGTAAGGGAGTGAAGGCAAGAAAATCAAGAGTTCACAGACAACCTTCACTACATAGCAAGTTCCAAGTCAGCCTGAGCTACATGAGATCTTATCTCAAATAAAAAGAAGGAAAAAAGATAAAGACAGACAGAAAGAAAGAAATGGCTTAGCAGAAAGAAGGAAAGAAAGAAAGGAAGAGAAGAAAGAAGGAGAGAAAAGGAAAGAAAAAAGGGACATAGCCAGATGTACAAGGTGGTACATGAGTATGGATTTCATTTGCAGTGGCTGGAGGCCCTGGCACACCTGTTCTCTCTCTCTCTCTCTGCCAGGTGTGATGGCATACGCCTTTAATCTCAGTACTTGGAAGGCTGAGGTAGAATAATCACTGTGAGTTCAAGGCAAGCCTGATCTACATTGTGGATTCCAGGTCAGCCTGGGGAAGCCTGAGACCCTACTTCAAACAAAAAAAGAAAGGGAGGGGAGAAAGGAGAGAAAGAAGGAAAGAAAGGAGAGAGAGGAGAGAGGAAGGAAGGAAGGAAGGAAGGAAGGAAGAAAGGAAGGAAGGGGAAAGAAAGTAGAGAGAGAGAGGAAGAGAAGGAGGGAAAACAACAATAATAAAACAAACAACCTCAAGCTGGAGAGATAGTTTAGCAGTTAAGGCACTTGCTTGCGAAGCCTAAGGACCCAGATTCAATTCCCCAGTACCTACATAAGCCAGATGCACATGGTGGTGCATGTGTCTGGAGTTCATTTGCAGTGGCTAGAGGCCTTGTGTTCTCTCTTTCTCTCTATAATAAAAAAACTTTTTAAAAAGGGGCTGGAGAGATGGCTCAGTGGTTAAGGCTCATGCCTGTGAAGCCTAAGGACCCAGGTTCGATTCTCCAGGTCCCACATAAGCCAAATGCACATTTTGGTGCATGTGTCTGGAATTCATTTGCAGTGGCTAGAGACCCTGGTGTGCCCATTCGTTCTCTTTCTCCCTATCTCTAATAAATAAATAAATAAATAAAAATAAATCTTTTTTAAAAAAGAAAAAATTTTTTTAAAACTGTTAAGAAAAGAAAAAAAATGTTAATGGGAGCAACACACCAGTGTGCTGTTGCCAGTACTACCAACACAATGGATTCCCAAGGGGAACATTAGAGTTAGGGAAACGGCTTAGCAGTCAACAGTCCTTGCTAGCAAGCTTGTAGGCCCAAGGTTCAGTCCCTCAACACTCACATACAGTCAGATGAAAGTGGCACAAACATCTGTAATCCTAATTCACCTAAAGACAAAGGGAGGTAGAGCCAAGAGAACCCGGAAGCTCTCATGCCAGCTGAACTGGCACACGCAGCAAAATGACTCAAAAAACAAAAGGTAGAAGGAGAAGACAAACACTTTGAGGTTGTTCTCAGACCTCCACACATGTGCTATGGTATGCAAGCCCATTCACACGTGCACATACGTCACACACGTCCCACACATAAATAAAATAAAATAAAATAAAATAAAATAAAATAAAATAAAATAAAATAAGTAAAGAGGCATTTCTGCTTCATGAATGTTTGTGAAACTAATTGAACCTTTAGCCAGACACCAGCAGTCATTACACTTCTAGGGCTCATGACTACCCCGTTGTAGATTTTCAGTATCAGAGATGTATTCCTTCTCATGGAGCGGGCCTCCAGTCCAATTAGAGAGCAGTTGTTTTCCCCAATAACAGACATGCCACTATTTCACCCGTTGGCTCATTTGGCCTGGCTGGTCAAATTTAAAGCTTGCAGTGTCCACTGTTGAGTATCTTCACTGGTGATTTCTCTCTCTCCCATTGAACTGCATGCAGCATAGTTTTTTCCAGCTTTCTGTCAGCTGGTCCACATGGAGGAGGCTTTCAGCTCAGCTCCAGCAGGATTTCTCAGTGACCTTGCAGCTCAAGTATGTGAAGTCTTTGGCAATATATTCTTACCATCTATTCCTGGTAGGAAGCCAAGGGTCTCGGCAATGGCCTGTAATGTTTTGGGGGTATAGACTTAATTTATATCCTCTTAGATTTTGATTAGCCCTCCCTCACTTAGGTCCCCCATTAATCTCTTCTTCTACATACATATATACAATATCATCCTATTAATTGTCCTCCCTCCTTTTCTATTTCCTTTACATCCCCTTTCTAGCTTACTGGCTTCTGCTACTGAGTTTTATTCCTACTCACATAGAAGTCCAATCATTTGTAGCTAGGATCCACATATGAGAGAGAACATGTGATGTTTGGCTTTCTGGGCCTGGTTTACCTCACTAAGGATAATCCTTTCCAGATCCATCCATTTTCCTGCAAATTTCATAACTTCATTTTTCTTTACTGCTGAGTAGAACTCCATTGTATAAATGTGCCACATCTTCATTATCCACTCATCAGTCGAGGGACATCTAGGCTGGTTCCATTTCCTAGCTATTGTGACTAGAGTGGCAATAAACATGGTTGAGCAAGTATCTCTAAGGTACTGAGATGAGTCTTTAGGATATATGCCTAGGAGTGGCATAGCTGGGTCATATGGTAAATCTAGTTTTAGCTGCCTCAGGAACCTCCACACTGATTTCCACAATGGCTGGACCAGATTACATTCCTACCAACAGTGTAGAAGGGTTCCTCTTTTTCCACATCCTCACCAGCATTTATGGTCATTTGTTTTCATGATGGTAGCCATTCTGATAGGAGTAAGATGGAATCTCAATGTAGTTTTAATCTGCATTTCCCTGATAACTAGGGATGTAAAACATTTTTTGCATGTTTATATGCCATCTGTATTTCTTCTTCTGAGAACTCTCTATTTAGTTCCATAGCCCATTTTTTAATTAGGTTGCTTGATTTCTTATTATTTAATTTTTTGAGTTCTTTGTATATCCTAGATATCAATCCTCTGTCAGATGTGTAGCTGGCAAAGACTTTCTCCCATTCTGTAGGTTGCCTTTTTGCTCTATTCACAGTGTCCTTAGCTGTACAAAAGCTTTGTAATTTCATGAGATCCCTGTGGTTGATCTGTGGTTTTATTTCCTGAGCAACTGGGGTTATATTCAGAAAGTCTTTGCCAAGACCAATATGTTGAAGGGTTTCCCCTACTTTTTCGTCTAGCAGTTTCAGAGTTTCAGGTATGATATTAAGGTCTTTGATCCATTTGGACTTAATTCTTGTGCATGGAGAGAGATAAGGATCTATTTTCATCCTTCTACATATACATATCCAGTTTTCCCAGCCCCATTTGCTGAAGAGGCTGCCTTTTCTCCCATGAGTATTTTTGGCACTTTGTCGAAGATCAGGTGGCTGTAGCTCCCTGGACTTACATCTGGGTCCTCTATTCTGTTCCATTGATCTACATGTCTGTTTTTGTGCCAGTATCATGCTATTTTTGTTATTATGGCTCTGTAATATAGGTTAAAATCAGGTATGGTGATACCACCAGCCTTATTTTTGTTGCTCAAAATTGTTTTAGATATTCAAGATTTTTTTGTGCTTCCAAATGAATTTTT
This sequence comes from Orientallactaga sibirica, assembly GCA_036365145.1. Lineage (NCBI taxonomy): Eukaryota > Metazoa > Chordata > Mammalia > Rodentia > Dipodidae > Orientallactaga > Orientallactaga sibirica. The sequence continues at coordinate 46,084,697 of JAEOAD010000012.1, read as the reverse complement.
GGATTGTTTTTTTTCTATTTCCGTGAAGAATGCTATTGGAATTTTGATGGGGATTGTATTACATATATAGATTGCTTTTGGTAAGATTGCCATTTTCACAGTATTGATTCTTGAATCCAAGAACAAGGGATGTCTTTCCATTTCTTATGACTTATTTATTTTTTTAATTAATTTATTTTTTATTCACAACTTCCTTAATTGTAGACAATACCCCATGGTACTTCCCTCCCTCCCCCCACTTTCCCTTTTGAAACCCCACTCTCCATCATATCCCCTCCCCCTCTCAATCAGTCTCTCTTTTAAATTTGATATCATCATCTTTTCTTCCTATTATGATGGTCTTGTGTAGGTAGTTTCAGGCACTGTGAGGTCATGGATATCCAGGCCATTTTGTGTCTGGAGGAGGATATTGTAAGAAGTCCTACCCTTCCTTTGGCTCTTACATTCTTTCCACCACCTCTTCTGCAATAGACCCTGAGCCTTGGAAGGTGTGTTAGAGATGTTTCAGTGCTGAGCACTTGTCTCTTTCCTGTCTCAGCACCATGGTGCCTTCTGAGAAGTGAAGCTCTGGATTTCTTTCTTTTTTTTTTTTTTTTTTTTGTTTTTTCGAGGTAGGGTCTCACTGGAATTAGCTATGTAGTCTCAGGGTGGCCTCGAACTCATGGCAATCCTCCTACCTCTGCCTCCCGAGTGCTGGGATTAAAGGCGTGCGCCACCACGCCCGGCTTGGATTTCTTACCAATGAACTAGAAATGGAGTGTGCCAGGGGCTTGAAGATATCAAAGAGATTATGGGCATATTAGATATCAAGAAAATAACCTTATCTGGGTGTGGTGGTGCACGCCTTTAATCCCAGCACTCGGGAGACAGAGTAGGAGGATTGCCAAGAATTCAAGGCCACCCTGAGAATAGAGAGTAAATTCCAGGTCAGCCTGGTCTAGAGTGAGACCCTACCTCGAAAAATCAAAAAAAGAAAAAGAAAGAAAGAAAAAAGAAAAGAACCGAACCTTGCACCGTTATATATATTCCAAGGCTCTCTTTCAAATTGCATATTCTCAAGGGTCTTGGTGGCTGAACTAGAGAATAGACCTGCAGCAAGTCCAAAACTAGCCACTAGGTGGCACAAACCCAGAACAAATCCCAACAGCACTTCAAAGGCTTTGATTGCTATTTAAAATATCTTGACACCCTTAATAAAACAAAATATCCACAACAGTTGAAAGTTTCATATGTAGGAAACATTAAATGTAATATATATTATATTCATAAAAGTTTGTCCTACTGGTAATAGATCTGCACGGACTTGTGACCGTTGGCAGTTGGATGAAATGCAGATGGCATGACTTTGAAGTTGGGTCATTAACTGCTATAAACTGCATTGTGATTCTGAATTGGCTTATAGGAAATCCAGTACCCTAGTATCACCATGATATGCAAACACCCAAGCTAGTTCATGCAGAAGAACATATGGAAAAACTCTGAGAAGATGAACAGAGAGAGAGAGAGAGAGAGAGAGAGAGAGAGACTAGTCCAGCAATTAAAGGCTGCCTTAGTCTTCCCTGTTTCCTGTACCAAATTGCTACTACATGTTTTAGTACTGTCTCATTTCACCAGCATGGAGAAATTGAGCCTGACACACAGAACTCCCAAGACACAATAAAATTGTTTTTATACCAATAAGTTGGAAGTAGTTTATTAAGGAGCAATTGTTACTAAAATAGGAGGTACATGCAGCAAATGGGGAGGAGAGAACTGAAAATTAGAGGTGTTTGCACACTATGCTCATTATTGTAGCATGTATGTGTGTGTGTGTGTGTGTGTGTGTGTGTGTGTGTGCTTTGAGGATGGAATCTGGGGCCTCACACATGCTAGGCAAGTCTTCTATCACGGAGCTACATTCCCAGCCCATCCCTACATTGATAACATATCTGTTCTTTCCAGATCCTTATCTATCTACTGGAAGAATGAAATGGACAGTGAAGAGTGAATGAACAAGGATTTATCTACATGGGACAAGAACAACTTAAACACAAACTGGACTTCTGGTGGCAGTTGGCTTGCCAGTGGAAAGGACATAAGTTGCCTGTTCCTCAAGGCGTCTGTCTTCAGTGTCTGGTGGGTCTGTAAACTGAGGAGCTGAATAAAGAAGTTTTTTTTTTTTTGTTTTGTTTTTGTTTTTGTTTTTTTGCAAGGTAGGGTCTCACTCTGGTCCAGGCTGACCTGGAATTAACTATGTAGTCTCAGGGTGGCCTCGAACTCTCAGTGATCCTCCTACCTCTGCCTCCCGAGTGCTGGGATTAAAGGCGTGTGCCACCATGCCCGGCTGTAAAGAAGTTTATATGGAGCCTGACTGGTGCATAAAGTGCATTAAAATAAGATGAAATCATGGAGACTAATCAGAAGAGGCAGTGAACCCACCGAAATTCAAAAGTTCTCCCAATGGATACATTTTCCTTGATGTCAGGACAACCTCCAGATAGCAGAGCATTCCATTGCCAGAGTCCCTTTATTCCCAAACTGTCATTGGGGAGCCACTCTCAGGTGTCAAAATGGGCACACAGACAGCCACTCAATCTTGTGGTTTGTCACCAAGGTTGTTTATGTGTAGTTGCCTGTTTTGGAGGTGGCTGGGAGAGGCTCCTTTCCCATCCCAATGGGGAGGAGTCTACAAAACTTCATGCCCTAGAAACATTGAGAAAATAGTTTATCTAGGAATTTAATTTTCATGAGAACCCAGAGTCCTGCAGGAAGAAAGTACGAGGATTGGGAATTTATATTAAGATTTATGAGACATCCTGACTAATGCCAACCCTAAGACAACAATGACATAAAATCTTCCCTATTTCTTTTTTTAAACCCAACCTAATCACACGATCTCACTTGCTCAAGAGAAGCATGGGGCTGGCATCTAGAACTGCACCAGAAACTTCCCCCATCGCAGTGTTCATTCAGCAGTAAAGCCCACAATGACTAGGATTGCAGGCCCTGGGAAACACTGACTGGTTTAAAAGTGTGACTTCCTTGCCTATGAGCTATGTGACTCTGACAAACTTATAATTGGAAATTATTTTTAAAGTGAATAAGAAGGGGCAATAGTGGATAGACTTTTCCAGCACCTACATGGAAAAATCAGGACTAATTAAAAGAAGTTGCAATGGGTAAGAGATTGCCTTCACACAATGAACTTCATTGGCACTCAAAAGTTAGCCTACAAAACAAAGAAAAAGAATATTTTTTTCTTTTTCTTTTTTCTTTCTTTTCTTTTCTTTATTTTTCTTTTTTTGTTTTTTGTTTTTTTGCTTTTCAAGGTAGGGTCTCACTGTAGCCCAGGCTGACCTGAAAGTCACTATGTAGTCTCAGGGTAGCCTCGAACTCTCGGTGATCCTCTTACTTCTGCCTCCCAATTGCTGGAATTAAAGGCATGCACTACCATGCCTGGTTCAAGAATATTTATTTTTTTATTTTTTATTTTTTTGGACAGAGAGACAGAGAGCGAGGGTGAGGAAGACAGAGATGCTGCAAACGAAATCCAGATGTGTGTGCCCCCTTGTGGTCAAGTGCAGCATTGTGCCCTTGCGTCACTTTGCATCTGGCTGAACGTGGGACCTGGAGATTGGAACTTTTGGAGATTGGAACCAGCGTTCTTAGGCTTAGGAGGCAGGCGCCTTAACCACTAGGCCATCTCTCCAGCCCAAGAATATTTATTTTTTAAGAAGTGAGAAGAGCATAGTTTACATGGACTAGAAAAAAACAAAGCCATTAGTTATCTGTGAATCAGCTTTCTTTTGTGCATATGATATGTGGATCAAGATGTCCCAGATTTCTCAGGGCATTGTGGAGGATGCCTTTAATCCCAGCAATTGGGAGGCAGAGGTAGAAGGATCACCATGAGTTCAAGGCCATCCTGAGACTACAGAGTAAGATCCAAGTCAGCTTGGGCTAGAGTAAGACCCTGACAAAAAAAAAAAAAAAAAAAAAAAAAAAAAGTCCCCTATTTCAATACCTTATGCTTTAATTGTCTGTGTATTGTGTAATAAATAGACAATCTAGTGTGGACCAAGAATACTGAAGCAAAGATGGAAGGCCAAAGATGAGAGGCTGTGAAGATAATCCAGTGGATGAAATGTTTGGCATCCAAGCATGAGGACCTGAGTTTGGTCCCCAGTGCTCAAATAAAATGGGCACAGTGGCAAATCCATGTAATCTCAGTGCTGATGAGGAAGAGACAGGAGAATCCCTGGAGCTTACTGGTCAGCCTGTCTAGCCTAATTAGTGAGCTTCGGTCCAACAAGAAACCCTTTCTCCAAAAGAAATACACAATGGGGCTGGAGAGATGGCTCAGTGGTTGAAGGCACTTCCTCGCTACATCTGATTCCTGGGTTCAGTTCCCCAGAACCCACCTAAAGCCAGATGCACAAAGTAGCACATGTGCCTGGAGTTCCTTTGCAGTGGCAGGACGCCTGGCATGCCCATTCTCTCCCCCTCCCCCTCTTACTCTGTCTCTTTCTCAAATAAATAAAACATTAAAATTTTTTAAAAAGTGGACAAGAGGCTTTATCTTTCTCCTGCCTTCTCATGGGCAGGGGCTCTCTGTAGTCCCTCCTTCCTTCTTTTATGTTCTGAGCTTCTCAAGCCCCCTCTTGCCTCCTTGGGCATGAGTTTTAACTTCCTTCCTTCTCTGAAGTTCTATCTATAATCTAACAAAATCTTTCTGAACCTTAGAAGAAGTGGACAAGTTTCCTGAGGATAACACCAGAGGTTGACCTCTGGCCTCTTTACATGTGCACAAGCACCTCACCCCTCTCCACAAACACACACACATACATGTGAAAATTAGTGAAAAAAAAGCAAGGCCCATTCACTCGATAATAGTGACAGAAAATGAACATTTGAGGAGAGCTGGGTGGTAAAGGATATACTGGACTAGTTTCATCAAAGACCCAAGTCCCTAAGTCAGCAGTAAGGAGGCCCTGGTGTACCCATTCTCCCTCCCCCCCCCCGCTTGCAAATAAATAAATAAAACTATTTTTAAAAGAAAACCAAGAGCCAGGCATGGTGGCATATGCTTTTAATTCCAGCACTCAGGATGCAGAGGTAGGAGGATTGCTCTGAGTTCGAGGGCACCCTGAGACTACATAGTGAATTCCATGTCAGACTGGACTAGAATGAAACCCTAGCTCGAATAACAAAAAGAAAGAAAGAGAGGGTGAAGGAAGAAAGGAAGGAAGGAAGGAAGGAAGGAAGGAAGGAAGAAAGGAAGGAAGGAAAGAAGCCCAGAGAATTATGAATGTGTGAATGTGCATTAGGATGGGGAAAGGCAATTCTGAAAGTTTTCTGACCTAACAAAGAAACTGCAAACATTTAATTGCCTTTTTTTTTTTTTTTTTTTTTTTTTTTTTGGTTTTTCAAGGTAGGGTCTCACTCTGGCCCAGGCTGACCTGGAATTAACTATGTAGTCTCAGGGTGGCCTCGAACTCTCGGCGATCCTCCTACCTCTGCCTCCCGAGTGCTGGGATTAAAGGCGTGCGCCACCACGCCCGGCTTTAATTGCCTTTTTAAGAAGCAGAGGTGTCAAAAAAAGTAGAGGTATCAGTTTTAAGACAACTATTAGGGAAACAAATGATTAAGCAAGTAGCCAGGTAGAACTGCAGACTGCTAGAGGTTGTGGAGACCTCAGAGGACACAGGCAACAGTCCACTCTCAAGTATAGCTGTCCTTCAAGGGTCTGTCACACAAACATGTTCTACGAGAATCTTTTTAAAATTTTATTTTATTTTATTTTTCTCTCTCTCCCCCTCTTTCTCTCTCAAATAAATAAATAAAATAAAATATATTTTTTAAAATGTAGGGGCTAGAGAGATGGCTTAGTGGTTAAGGCATTTGCCTGCAAAGACAAAGTATCCCAGTTCAATTCTCCAGGACCCATGTAAGCCAGATGCACAAGGGGGCGCATGCATCTGGAGTTTGTTTGCATCGGCTGGAGGCCCTGGCACGCCCATTCTCTCTCTCTCTCTGTCTCTCAAATAAATAAACAAATAAATAAAATATATTTAAAAAAAACGTTTTATTTAGTTGAAAGATTAAGAGAGGCAGAGAGAGAGAGAGAGAGAGAGAGAATGGGCACACAAGGGCCTTCAGCCACTGCAAATGAACTCCAAAAGCATCAGGCTTTAATGGAACGTTGGTCTTTTGGCTTTGCAGGCAAGTGCCTTAATCACTAAGCCATATCTCTAGCCTGAAAATCTTTTTTAAAAAGTAGAAAACGCCAGGCATGGTGGCACATCCCTTAATCCCAGAATTTGGGAGGCAGAAGAAGGAGGATTGCTGTGAGTTCGAGGCCACCCTGAGACTACATAATGAATTCCAGGTCAGCTTGGACTAGAGCAAGACACTACCTCAAAAACCCCACCAAAAAAAATTTTTTAAGTAAAAAATAGAGCAGGATTGTATGTTGTTACAAGCATCTCTAAACTAACCAGAAATTGAGCTTGGTTCATTGTGGGTTTGAGAGCAATGGAGCCTTTCTCAGCTCCGGTGGGCTTCGCTTAGGGATTCGAGCTCAGGACACTCTGGTGATTAAAACTCTCCAAGCCAGTGGCTCTTGAGTGGTCTCCTGGTTGTGCAGAAGTGTATGCAAGCAAGGTTTATTGGAAAAATAGGACAAAGCTCCCTGGACTAGGTGGGGAAGGGTGACTCAAAAATAGTTGTGGACCAGCACTTTGGATGGCAGCAGGTTTAGAAGGAGTCCAAGTGTTGACTCGGGAAAATTAGGCACAGAACAGGTATAGGTCATGATAGGTCTACATACACACATTTAGTGGCCTCTCGTTGGTGAGGAAGTACGGTGAGATTGCGCTTGCTCAAGGGGAGCATGCCAAAATTCTAAGGAAATCAGGTAGTGGAGTGAGCAGCCTACTGGATCAGAAGGAAGTCAGGAAATGAGGAATGCAATGGGCAAATGCAGGTGGTGAGCTGGTTTCCTGGTGTCTCCGCAGCCATCGCCTTGGTGAGTAGGAGTTCCCTTAGAATTTGAGTCTCTGGACTGGAACTGCCTTACCGTCAGCAGTTCAGACAGATCTATGCTTCTCTCTCCTTCAGGGCCTGTTACACTGACAGCCTACGATGCAAGCTACTGGGATCCTCATCTCTACCAGCACTGCTGTGAATGTGTTCCAGTCACTCGGTTAGAAATGCCTGCATTCACCCTGGAGAGATGGCTTAGCTGTGAAGCGCTTGCCTGCGAAGCCTGAGGACCTCGATTCGAGGCTTGATTCCCCAGGACCCATGTAAGCCATTTGCACAAGGTGGCGCATGCATATGGAGTTCGTCTTCAGTGGCTGGAGGCCCTGGTGCACCCATTCTCTCTCTATCTATCTGCCTCTCTCTCTCTCTGTTGCTCTCAAATGAATTAATTAAAATAATAAATAAATAAAGATAAATGCCAGCATCCACCTCCTCAAGACGATAGCCACGGGTCAGCAGCTCGTTCACCTATGCTGGTGACATTGCCTCTCTATGATTGCCATTCTCTGTCCTTCTAAGATTTTTTTCAGAGACAATTGGGAAGAAAGAAGCATACCCAAATGTATTAGTTGCTTTTGTCTTTGGTATGTGTGACCAGATACCTGACAGAAAATTTAATTTAATTAATTTAAAGGGTTTATTTTGGCTCATAGTCCAGTGTGGAGTGGGAGAGGTACGGCGGAGGAAGCTTGAGGTGACTGGTCATGTTGCACCTTTCCTCAGGAAGCAGAGAGATGAGAGCTGCTGCTCCTCAGGACTTCCTGCTCCTCTCTCCCATGTTATTCAGTAGGGGCACCCCAGCCCACAGTCAGGGTAGGCATCTCCTCCTCAATGAAACTTTCTGGAAACACCCTCACAGACACAATTACAAGTGCAACTAGAGGTGTATCTCCCAGGTGATTCTAAAATCCAGTCAGGTTGACCGTGAAGTCTAACCATTACAAGCAAGAATTCTTTTTTATTTTTTAATTTTTGTTTATTTTTTATTTATTTATTTGAGAGCGACAGAGAGAGAGAGAGAGAAAGAGGCAGATAGATAGAGAGAGAATGGGCACACCAGGGCCTCCAGCCACTGCAAATGAACTCTAGATGCATGCGCCACCTTGTGCATTTGGCTTATGTGAGTCCTGGAGAATCAAGCCTCGAACCAGGGAAGGAAGGAAGGAAAGGAAAGAAGAAAAGAGGGAAAGATAGAGGGAGGGAAGAAGGGAAGGAAAGAAGTAAGCAAAGAAGGAAGGAAGGAGATTCATTCAGTTAACAAATACTTATTATTGTCTGGCTTTGGCACACATGCTTAACAGAATAGACAAATTTCCTACCCACTGCCCAAGATTACACTCTAGTGAGAGAGATGGTCAGCAAATGAATATAAAATATTATATCAAGCAGCTATAAGCAATATAAAAACTAAAAATGGTATGAAGGGAGAGAATGAAAGGGTGTCCGTTGAAGCGGAGCTCATAATCAAGGAAGTCCTTTGGGACAGATGATGCATGAGCAAGAGTCCAAGTGAAATGGAATTTTTTGTTGTTGTTGTTTGAAGCAGGTCTCACAGGCAAGCACTTAACCGCTAAGCCATCTCTCCAGGCCCCACAAGCAAGAATTCCAAAACTTTCCATAGACTCTGTTGGGTGTCCTGCAAATCTTTCTCTTGCTTCTATGATGTTTGGGGGGGAAAGAACCAAGGTACTCCTCCATTTTCATTTCCAACTGCCTTCCATCTCTCCAGTCACAACCTCTGGGAATATTTCCAGGACCAGCGAACATATTTTTTGTGGTTAGCTCAGTTAGTGTTGCTGACCACCTGTGACTGCCCAGATTTATCACAATTATTCCATGAATGTGGCAGCTACACTAAATGCCTGGTCAATTTTTAGGGTGCGATGCTGTAGCAGACAGCTTCAGGTTCGCTGAGATGAACTTCCAGACCAGGCACAGTTATGGAGGAAGGGATATTATTTATTGAAGCTTACAGATCCAGGGGAAGTTCCATAATGGCAAGAGAAGTGGCCTGCTCTCACAGGACCAAGCAGAGAGAGAGCAAAAGCCAACCAGCCACCACAGCATACAGAGCAAAACTACAGCCAAAAGGTCACACAGCACACTTCAGGAACTCCTGCTAGGCACATTTGCATATCTTTACAATGGAATCTCAAACCCATCACCACACCTTAAGACCGGGCCCCCAGTGACCTTGCCTCTAGCAAGGTGATTGCAGATGCAAACTATAAACTAATAAAATACTGAATATATTGGGGGACATATATTCAAACTACCACATTCCGCCCCTGGCCCCCAATATATTTAGCTCCTGGTCCCCAATAGATTTATAACTATCACACATTGTAAATTGTACTCAGTCCAATTTCAAAGGTTCTCACAGTCTTGAACAACTTAAGATAGTCCTGTAAAATCAAACAAGTTAAATACTTTCAACATGTAAAGGCACAGAGTAAACATTTTTAACTGTATAAGGAATAGCAAGGAGAGACTAAATGCAAACTCAGCCATCATCAGTAATCATCAGACTTCTGCAGTTCAAGTTCCATATAACCAGAGACTGACAGTCTCCAGGTTTTCCAATTCCTTCCCTCCAGCTGGGCAGAGTCTCCAGGGAAAACTTTCATCCTATGCCAACACTGCACTCCATGGTAGCCCTTTTGCACAGTCCTGGTATATCCAAAACATCTTCAGGTCTCCATGCAAACCACGGTCCATCTTCCAAAGGCTCTTCCAGCCTATTCCTGAGGGTCTTCATGCCCTGCCTTATGCTGCATCGCAGCAGCGGCTCCTGGAACCGTGTGCAACTCATGACCACTCCATGCATTTTTCATGCTTCCAAAACCAATACCAGGTGTGCAGGACACAGCCATATTCTAAATTCAGGGACAAAATAAACCATAGCCTTGAAAAACAGGTTCCTTCTCCAGTCAGCTCTTTTCAAGAATTTGCATTTCTAACAGTCTTTCCTCAGGCATCCTCTCCATTGTTTTAATGTAAATCAAGTCGGGCCACCTTCCTTCCACCTTCCTAAGATTGCTAATGCCTTGACAATAGCAGCTCCAGTAACCTAAAACCGGTCTCAGTGCCTCTGCTTTTACCTTGCTTGAGGTTTTCCAACTTAAAATCTTAAAATCTCAGTCCGATATCTTCAGCCAAGCACATCAGTCCATTACAAATTTAACCTTGATCAAACACTCTGGGCCTGGATAGCGGAACGTAGCCATCCCTTATGCCAGTAGCCCAGTTCCAACAAAGTCCTCTGCAGTCTTTCCTTCCCCTTAGAAACCTCATAAGCCAAGCCTCGAAGTTCAGTACTATCTGCACTTAGCATTCTCAAACTCTCATCAGAATAGTCCATAAAACTTGGCTTACCACTCCAGAAGGCATCTTCAGTTGCAAGCACCAAGTCCATGCCCATTCCCCCAAAACAAAGGTTCCAAAAGACGAATATCCACACGGTCAGGTTCATCTCACCCCACACTCCTCGGTACCACTTTACTGTAGCAGACAGCTTCAGGTTCGCTGAGATGAACTTCCAGACCAGGCACAGTTATGGAGGAAGGGATATTATTTATTGAAGCTTACAGATCCAGGGGAAGTTCCATAATGGCAAGAGAAGTGGCCTGCTCTCACAGGACCAAGCAGAGAGAGAGCAAAAGCCAACCAGCCACCACAGCACACAGAGCAAAACTACAGCCAAAAGGTCACACAGCACACTTCAGGAACTCCTGCTAGGCACATTTGCATATCTTTACAATGGAATCTCAAACCCATCACCACACCTTAAGACCGGCCCCCAGTGACCTTGCCTCTAGCAAGGTGATTGCAGATGCAAACTATAAACTAATAAAATACTGAATATATTGGGGGACATATATTCAAACTACCACAGATGCTACACTACTTTTCTCTGAGCTACTATTTCCAGCAGGCCCGTGGCCCTGTGACACATCTGCACATTGGCCGAGGAGAAGCACAATGCACAGGGTACCTCCTCAAGCTTGTCAGCAGCACATCCTTCCAAGACGTGCAGACGCCTTCACACGGTGTACAGGGTAAAACCCAGGGGGCCATGCAGGCAAGAGCCCTTCCCCCCACATCAGCTGTGGTCAGAGCTGGCTCATGGGTGTCTTAAACCACCAGAGGAAATCTTTTTGGATTTGGATTGGCCCCCAATCTCCTGACTCGACAAGTTCTTGTATTTTTCACTTCATTTACATGCACCAGCCAATCTGAGTTCACTTGGGCCTATAATATAAAACCCTGGACAACCCACTCCTAGCAAGTCACCCTGCTGTCCATCAGCAATCTGCTCTCTGAGGCCAGACGTGCTCTCCACAGACCTTCTCTTCAAGGACCCATACTTTTGCTGCCAGACCTGATCTCTCCCTCCCGGACCACACAGCTCCTGTCACTTTCACTCTCCTCGGCGAACCGCTCTCTGTAGATATGCCCCCTGTCTATAACCTGCTCTCCACAGACTGGCACTCTGGCGACTCACTCAGTCTCTGAAGGCAGACCCACTCTCGGTTAGCATCCCACCGCTGCAGAGCAGCTCCGAGCTGTCAACTCCATCTGAGCACCCTCTCAGTTAGTAGGTCCCCCTCAGAGCACAATCCCATCCCTTCTAAAGTTGAGTAGTCTCCCTACGTGTCCTCCCTTCATGTCTGTCCACATTGTTCTTCAGGATGGTGAGACTAGAAGCCAACAGAAAGCAAAGACAGTTCTGCTGATACCACCCCGGCCCTGGCAAAGGTCCGGAACCAGGCCCTTCGGGATCTTAATACTCTGGACGCACCTCTCCTTTCTCTGGAGAACCACTTCCTGGACCAGGAGGTGACGCTCATCAAAAAGGTGAGCAACCACGTGACTCAGCTCTGCAGGTTGGTGGGTGTTTAACCACTAAGCCATCTCTCCAGCCCCTGTTGTTGTTTTTCTTTTGAAGCAGGTCACACTCTAGCTCAGGCTGGCCTTGAATTGATGGTGATCCTCCCACATCAGCTGGGATTAAAGGCATTCACTGCCACACCTGGACAAAAACCTTATTAAATTAATCAATCAATTAATTTTACTTTTTTGCATATGCTGGTGTATATGGTGAATATGTTTGTGTGTGTGTGTGCATGTTTGTGTGTGTGTTTGTGTATTTACATACTCAAAATACAGGTTATTGCCAAGGCTTTTAGTTGCCTACCAGAACTAGGTGGTAAGGCCCTATATCTGAACACACCCCATGCTTTAGTTGTAGGACACTCAGAAATCAAGCTGGAACTGAGCTGGAAGCCTCCTCTCTGCTGACAAGTGATCATAGTGCTGGAAAGAGCTATGCAGCCTGCTGGGAGAGAAAAGTCATCAGAGGTCTTAACCAGCAGAGGACCCTGCCAGCTACACAACTGGCCACATAGGCAAGATGTGCCCGCTAGTAAATAGTGGCATGCCTGTTATGGGGGTAACCAACTTCTCTCTGAATTTGAGACCTGCTTCATGAGAGGGAATTCATGCCTGATACTGAAGAGCTAATCAAAAGCCCTAGGTGGGAAGTTACTTCTGCTGTATGGCTACATAATTATGTCCATTAAACTGCCCTCTAAATATGTAGATTTATGCCTAGATATAAGTGCTAACACTTTTGATTAAAGAGGTTTCTCTTTCTGGATAGCAGTGACTACTGGAAAGACTCAAATCTCATCAGTCCTGAGAGGTGACCATAGATTGTTTAGCACTTAAGGAGCCATCTTGATCACACCTTCCAGTGGCTCAGGGACTATAGCAGAAGAGGTGGTAGAAAGAATTTAAGAGCCAAAGGATGGGGAGGAGTGCTTTGGAATGCTGTTGCCCAGAAAGTGGTCATTGTATTCATGACTCCACAGCAGCTGTGGTTACCTGCATAATGTTGGTCCACGGACAGGTTGTCATGGATGATGGAGGGGAGCATCAAAATAGAAGAAGAGAGCTAGGGGCTGGAAAGATGGCTCAGCAGATGAAGGTGCTTGCTTGTGAAGCCTGCTGGCCTGGATCAACTTCCCAGTACTCATGTAAAGCCAGATGCACAAAGTGACACATTCATCTGGAGTTTGTTTGCAGTGGCAAGAGGTCCTGGTGCATGCATTCATTCTCTCTGTCTCCCTCTCTCTCCCTCCCTCCCTCCCTCTCTGTTTCTCTTTCAAGATAAATAAAAATATTTTTAAAAAGAGTAAAAGGGCTGGAGAGATGGCTTAGTGGTTAAGGCAGTTGCCTGTGAAGCCTAAGGACCCAGGTTTGATTCCTCAGTTCCTATGTAAGCTAGATGCATATGCATCTGGAGTTCATTTGCAGTGGCTAGAGGCCTGGATACACTGTCCCTCTCTCTCTCTCTCTCTCTCTCTCAAATAAATAAATAAAAATATTTTAATTTTTTTAAGAGAAGAAGAGGGGAGTTGGGTGTGGTGGCACATGCCTTTCGTTCTAGCACTCTAGAGGCGGAGGTAAGAAGATTGCAGTGAGTTTGAGTCCAGCTTGAGGCTACAAAGTGAGTTCCAGGTCAGCCTGAGCTAGAGTAAAATCTTGCCTTGAAAAAAAAATAAAACAAGAAATAGGAAAAAAGAGGGGTTCCGTGGAGGAAGGTGGGCGAGGTGGGATAAAAGAGAGTGGTAGGAGAAGACTATGTAAATTTTTTAAGAATATTTCATTTTAATAAAAAGGGCTACACTTTTGATAATCCTGAGAGAGACAAGCAGATAATTTTCTTGTGGTAGATGACATGCCAATTATGACCCTGAGAACACTAACACTAACTACCTGATTTTCTGTTGAAAGCATTTCCACTGAACTTTGGAGTCAGGCACCTATATACAGCGGTTAATATAATTTATTGCTTGGCCTTTTGAATGACTAGCTCATTCTGAAACCTGCCACAATAAATAAAAAGTCAACTCAGTTAAAGAAAATGATAGTAATTTTTTTCATCAAGATGTCAGAAGTTTACTAAATTCAATATTTCATATTTGGTTTTTGAATATTGGTTTTGAGGGCAACAATATTGGAATGGCTTGAATTTCAGCCAACTATTATGCTAGGCAGTGAGTGTATCTGAGGAACTGAGATATCACTTAATAGCTGAAATACAGCAAGAGGGGTGAGTGTCACAAATGAGGTTGCCAGGCACAAGGAGATCAGATCACTCAGTGCTACTTTAAAGGTGCTCTATCTTCTTCTAAGTAGAAGGGAAATCATTGAAGCATTTAAACAGGAATAAAATCTATCCTAATTTACATTTTTAGAACAATACTAATTCTGCTGTGTGCTAAACAGAGTGGAATAGAGTCATCAAGAGTCACTGCAATCATCATTGGGGAAGATTTTAGATAAGACTCAGTCAGGATTTGGCAGTGGATGAGATGTGAAAGGTAAGAAAAATAAAATAATCAAAGATTATTTTCCAGCTTCTGAGATGAGAGGCTGAACGAGGAACAGATTAGAAGGGAAGGGAAAGAGCCACAGTATTAACTCTGGGGTGGTTTGAACATAAATTGTCCCCTGTAGACTCATGTGATTGTATTTTGGTCTCATACTTCATCCCAGCTGATAAAGCCTTTGGGAGATGAAGCCTTGGTAGACAAGGCATGTCACTGGGGGTCAGCATTAGCGGTAATTAGTACAGCCCCTCTGAGTGTTCATAGATATCTCTGTGAATGAAAACATCAGGGAAGAACAATAGGATCTGAAACCCAAGGAAACATATCTGCTGGAAGGGAAAAATAAAAGTACAGGGACTAGGGAAATGGATCAATGGATAAAGTACTCAATGGATAAAGTCAGAAGCTTTGGTGGGCTACTGTAATTCTAGCATGCCTCTAACAAGATGGGAGACAGAGACAGGAGGATTTCCTAAAAGGCCGGGGACCAGCTAGTCTGTCAAGCCAAACAGTAAATAAAGAGACCCTTCCTCAAAACCAGGTAGAAGGATGTAGAAAGTAGGAACCAATACTCAAAAGTTGTCCTCTGATTTCTATATATACACCAAACTCACACTCATGAACATGTACACACACACACACACACACACTATACACATACACACTCCTAAATAAGGAATAAATGTACAATCCAGGGCTGGAGAGATGGCTCAGTGATTAAAAGGTGCTTGCTTGCAAAGCCTAAGGACCCAGATCCAATTCTTCAGTATCCATGCAAAACCAGGTGTACAAACTGGTGCATGCATCTGGAGTTCGTTTGCAGTGGCTAGAGGCCCTGGCATGTCTCTTCCTCCCTCTCTTTTTCTCTCTGTTTGCAAATAACTAAATTTATATATATATATTTTAATGTACACTCCACATTTTAATTGTGATACTTACTTGTGGTTTAGCCAAATGTGATTTTAAGTTTTTGTGTTTTTTAAAAAATATTTTTCCTTAATTTATTTATTTGAGAGAGAGGAAGAAGAAGCAGATAGAGAGAACAGGTGTACCAAGGACCTCTATCCACTGCAAACAAACTCCAGGCACATTCGCTACCTTGTGCATATGGCTTATGTGGGTACTGGAGAATTGGACCTAGGTCCTTTGGCTTTGCAGGCAAATACCTTAACTGCTAAGCTATCTCTCCAGCCTTTTTTTTTTTTTTTTTTTTTGGTTTTTGCGAGGTAGGGTCTCACTCTGGTCCAGGCTGACCTGGAATTAACTATGTAGTCTCAGGGTGGCCTTGAACTCTCGGCGATCCTCCTACCTCTGCCTCCCGAGTGCTGGGATTAAAGGCGTGCGCCACCACGCCCGGCTCCTTCTTTTTTTTTTTTTGTTTTGTTTTTAGAGGTAGAGTTTCACTCTAGCTCAGGCTGACCTGGAATACACTATGTATTCTCAGGGTGGCCTTGAACTCATAGGGATCCTCCTACCTCTGCCTCCAAGTGCTGGGATTAAAGGCATGCACCACCACCACACCTGGCTCTCCAGCCCTTTTGTGTGTTTTATTCTCAGGATCTTCAAGGATAATTGTTTAGCATTTCAGAAATGAAGGCGATTTTGCTTCTTTGTGAGGTTGTTGAGAACTGTCTGCCATCTCTTGGACAGTCCTTGAGAAAACTATAAGCCTAACTTATGGAAGGGAGTAGAAACATTCCTGCCAAATTAAGCAATACAAATCCTCTCACTGTTATTGTCTTACTAACAAGCATTTTCTCTTTTTCTGTATCTCACACTTGGACAGTTGCCATATTTACATCTAAATCACATCAGAGTGCACAGCATTTAAAATATGGATCAAAGGAATCTTTGCAAAGCACTAGAACCAAACCAATGTTTTAAAAAAGATAAATATAAAATCTCCAAGCTGGATTTTATATAAACTGCTTACAGAGAATGGACGATACAGTTTTCTAGTTCTTTAACAAAAAAATAAGTTGGCATTTCTTCCCCCTGGGTAATAGCTAGTGGGTGCCAGAGCCAGCTTTCATGGGCTCACAAGAACCAGTCACGTGTGTCTCTTTCCAATTGGATGTTCACTGATGTTAGGTTGTCACTTTGCTGTGAGGGGAACAGTTCTATTACAGAAAACAACAAATTCAATTTTTTGCCTGGCATGATAGAGCTGGGCACTTGAGATTGGAAGCAGGAAGATCAGAGGCTCAAGACCAGTCTCACTTACATAGTGAGTTTGAGGTTAGCCTGGGCCACTTAAGAAGCTGTCTCATGGGCTGGGGAGATGGGTTAAAGGCACTTTCTTATAAAGCCTGCCAGCCAGGGTTCCATTCCCCAGTACTCACATAAAGCCAGATGTACAAAAGATGTACATAGTGGTGCATATATCTGGAGTTTATTTATAGAGGCAAGAGGCTCTAGGGCACTTGTACACATTCTCTCTCTCCCCCTCTTTCCCTCTCTCCTTCTCTCTCCTCACAAATAAATAAAAAAGAGAATCTGAAGCCAGGCACAGTAGCTCACACCTTAAATCCTAGCACTTGGGAAGCTGAGGAAGAGGATAACTATGAGCTCAAGGCCAACCTGGACTACAGAGTGCGTTCCAGGTCAGCCTGAGCTAGAGTGGGACCCTCCCTCAAAAAGCCAAAAAACAGGGCTGGAGAGATGGCTTAGCAGTTAAGGCATTTACCTGCCAAGCCAAAGGATCTCGCTTGGGTTCTCCAGGACCCACATAAGCCAGATGCACAAGGGGGTGCATGCATCTGGAGTTCATTTGCAGTGGCTAGAGGCCCTGGCGCACCCATTCTCTCTCTCTCTCTCTCTCTCTCTCTCTCTCTCTCTCTTTCTCTCGGCCTCTTTCTTGTTTTTGTTGTCCAGTGTTGGGATTACAGACATTGGCTACCACTTGTTAATTTCATTTGCATGTCCAATAATGTTGCAGAAGAGGACACAGAGAGAGACATTTCAATGGCTTTCATTTGCATGTCGAATAATATTGTCTCCTTTACCTCTGAATGTAATCCACCCTGGGTCCCTTTCTGAGAGCATGCCCACTCTCCTCTCATTCTACTTGCACCAATTATAGGATGCCATCACCTCTGATCAGAGAAGGCTATTAAAGGAACCTATGGATTATTCTGAAAGATATCTTTGTTATGAACTTCAATGAATATGTGAGATCTTTCATTTCTGTTTCAGAAAGCAGAGAGCTCTGTTTTCACTGCCCTGAGAGTTTATAGAACCTATGAGGTCCAAAATCTTATTTTAGAATATGAAACAGCAGAGAACTGAATATAAAGGCCTGATTCACTAGATGTCAGTCTAGGGCTTTTCCTTTTTTGTTAATCACAGATTTGAATTGAATTCCATCATATTACTCGCTTAGGTCCCTTTAAGCTGATGCCACTAGATACAAGGATGAGGTAATAACACTGCCCTCACAAAACATTAGAGGGACTACTTCTGAGTAGCCAGACAAGTCACATAACTCAAAGGACCTGAATTCAGATCCCCAGTCCTCATGAAAAACAGCTGGAAGCTCTAGCAGCCTTTGTGAGAAGGGAGGTAGAGATGGAAGAATTCCTGGAAGTCCCTGGAAGCTCACGAATGGACTCATAAATAATGAGAGACTCTACCTCAAATGAAGTAGAAGGCAAGGAACAATTTGAACAAGTTGTCCTCTGACCTCCACGCACTCTGTGACACATACATGCCAGCATTCACACACACAAATGCACAAACCAAATAAATAAATATTTAAAAAGATATTTTTCCTAAGCAGGTACTAGTGGATTTCCTCAACACAGTCACATAGTACAATATAGTACTGTATGAATGCATATAGTAATCATAATGGACTATATGATTACATATTGTACAAGAACAGTAAGCTTGTGATAACAGGCTTTCTTTCTTTCTCATTCTGTGAAAAGTGAAAGCAAGTAAATACCTTAGTGACACAGAGTGAAAATTAGGACTTTAAAACCACACAGATCCTGGGCTTCAAATCTATCACTTCCTGCTTGAGCTTGTGAAGTGAGCTAACCTCTATGCACCCCACTTAATAGCTGAAATAACAACTAAGAGCTGATATGAGGATTATTGATGTAAAATACAACATAACTGACATCTATGATCTCTATTTGTGATATATGTATCATAAAAAAGCTATAGATATCAGATTTGTATGGGGAAACTTTAGAGATTATATATATATATATATATATATATATATATATATATATATATATATATATATATACATTTATATAAAGCCAATGTAGCTATAAATACAATCTTATCTGTCAGGCTGTAGTTCTTATAAATGCTATAGTTTTTATTTTATTTTTGTTTTGAGACAGGTTCTTATGTAGCCCAAGCTGGCCTTGAATTCACTATGTAGCTAAAGATGACATTGAACTTCTGATCTTACCGCTTCTACACACTGGAATTACAAGCATTATTCACCACCATGCCTGGTTTTATGCAGTGGCAGGGATACAACCCAGGAGGGTGTGATACATGCTAGCCAGGCACTCTACCAAGTGCATCACTTCCCTCACCCTAAATACTGTGACGTTTCTAAGTAGGTCCTCCCTTATTATAGCCATAGATGCCTAAGAGGTAGAGAACGTAAATCACCTTGACTCATAAACTTCCTGATGTCTGCTAATAGCATCTTCATTCTCCCCGTGACTCATGCGTCAAACATTCACCATTTCTGACAAACAACTTCCCCTTGCCAGCTACTGAGCTGACTTCCTCATTCTCAAAATTTACCTCCACCCTTCTCCATCCATCCTGTTCTCAAAGTTCACTTCCACCTGCCACCACTCTAGTTCCAAGTTTATTTTTTATTTTGCCTCAACTTTCCATTCTCTATCAAATTATTCCTATGTATAGCTGCCAAATAAATCTTAGCAGATGATTGAGCCTGTTTCATCTCAATGTATCCACATCACTGACAGATATCTCTAGTAACGCCATCAACATCTTCTATGGGATGACACTGCCTTTCCTTTCTCCTTTCTCTGTCTTTTCTTCCCTCCCTTCTTTCTTCCCTCCTTTCTTTCTTTCTTTCTTTCTTTCTTTCTTTCTTTCTTTCTTTCTTTCTTTCTTTCACTTTTGTTTTGGTTTTTGTGAGACTTCTTTTCAAATGTTTTTTAGCATATATATATATATATATATATATATATATATATATATATATATATATATATATATATATATATGTATGTATGTTATTTTTTGGAGAGACACAGAGAGAGAGAGAGAGAGAGAGAGAGAGAGAAAGAGAGAGCAAGAGAGAGAGGGGGGGAGGGAGGGAGGAAGGGAGAGGAAGACAGAGATGGGTGTGTCTCAGCTGCTGAGAACGAAATCCAGATGCATGCGCCCCCTTGTGGTCAAGTGCGGCATTGCACTTGTGTCACTTTGCATCTGGCTAAAAGTGGGACCTGGAGATTGGAACCAGTGTTCTTAGGCTTAGGAGGCAGGCGCCTTAACCCCTAAGCCATCTCTCCAGCCCTAGCTTATATTTTTTAATTAGCTAACAAAGAGGTAGGTTTCTGGGCTAGGGAGAATGGCTTAATGGTTAAAGGCACTTGTTTGGAAAGCCCACTGGCCCAGGTTTGAGTCCCCAGTACCCACTCAGAGCCAGATGCACAAAGTGCTACATGCATGCATCTGGAATTTGTTTGCAGCAGCAAGAGGCCCTTCTACAGCCATTCTCTCTCCCTCTCTCTCTTTCTTTCTTTCTCTCCTTGCAAATAAATAAATAAAATATTTTAACATAAATAAGATGTAAGTTTCTATATGGCTTTTTCATGTCTTTGGCTTTGGTTAGCCTGCCACCCACCCTTTCCTCTCCTCCATCCCTCCATCCCAAACCCCATTTAAACTTTTCAATACCTAGTATTCCTCCCTTCTATTATGTGTCCTATTATCCCTTCCCCTTAAGCCTTCTTCACTCTCCCCTTCTCACTTCAATAGTCCCTTTCTCACTTCCTGGACTCTACTGACTCACTCCCAACTTCCATGATAACATTCCCTTCAAAGTTCAACTTACTCTAAGGAAGTCTCATGCAACAATATGCAAGATGCGCATTCATGAAGTTTCACATTTCATGTTGCTACTACCTTTAAATAAAAATACGTTACTAATTGTAAAGCCAGATGTGGTGGTACACATCTTTAATCCAAACAGTTGGGAGGGGGAGACAGAAGGGTCTGGAGTTTAAGGTCATCCTTTGCTATATAGGATACTCAAACCCAGCCTGTACTTCAAGAGACCCTTTCTCTAAAACAACAACAAAAAGTGCAACAATTTTTTTAAAAAGAAATAAAGTAACACAAAACAGATTTATGATTTTTACAGAGTTTGGGTAGTATAATATTTAGAAAGAATATTTATAATTATACAACTATTTTTTTAATCAAAATGGGGGCTGGAGACATGGCTTAGTGGTTAAGCGCTTGCCTGTGAAACCTAAGGACCCCAGTTCAAGGCTCAATTCCCCAGGACCCACATAAGCCAGATGCACAAGGTGGTGCATACATCTGGAATTCATTTGCAGTGGCTGAAGGCCCTGGTGTACCTATTCTCTCTGTCTGTGCCTCGTACTCTCTCTGTCGCTCTCAAATAAATAAAAATTAAAAATTCTTTAAATCATCAAAACGTTCCTTTCCAAGCCAGGCATGGTGGCACATACCTTTAATCCCAGCACTTGGGAGGCAGAGGTAAGACAATCACAGTGAGATCAAGGCCACCCTGAGACCACTGAGTGAATTCCAGGTCAGCCTGGGATAAAGGGAGACCCTATCTTGAAAAACAAAACAAACAAACAAAAAAAGTTCCTTTCCATCTGGTTAATCCCTGAACTTGGGAGTCTGAGGTGAGTCACTGTGAGTTTGAGGTTAGCCTGTAACTACAGAGTGAACTACAGGTCAGCCTGGGCTAAATTAAGACCCTAAAAAACAAAAACAAAGGTCATTTCCTTTTCAATTACATGTATATACAAGGCTAGATTTTCTTTGTTGCTACAAAAATAATACATCACAACAGATTGAAATCAAAAGTAGATATGAGGGGCTGAGATATAGCTCAGTATTACTACTTTTTTTCTTTAAAATTTTAATTTTTATTTATTTTGAGAAAGGAAGGAAGAGAGGAAGAGGCTGAGAGAGAGAGAGAGAATGGGCATGCCAGGGCCTCCAGCCACTGCAAACAAACTCCAGATGCATGTACCACCATGTGCCTCTGGCTTATGTGGGTCCTGGGGAATCAAACCCAGGTCCTTAAACTTCACAGGCAAGTGCCTTAACCACTAATCCATCTCTCCAGCCCTCAGTACTAGTACTTGCCTGACACAAAGCCCCGCACCACACACACAAAAAAAGTCTGAGACATAAACTGCCCTTTCTAAAGGTAAGCATTATTGAGATTTGCATACATTCAAAATATAAAATCAATGTCATCTTGCTGGTGAAATATTTTGGAAAACAATTTATTTCCATAAACATGTGCTGTGTTAATATTAACTGGATTTACTATTGTTACTTTAAAATAACTAAATAAATAAATTATTCAAGCCAGGAGTGTCATGCCTATTACCCTAGCCCTTGGGAGGCTGAGATAAGAGGATCCATATGAGTTTAAGGCCAGCCTGGGCTACAGAGTGAATTCCAAGTCAGCCTGGGATAGATTGAGACCCTGCCTAAAAAATTCTGTTCAATTTCTAACATGATAAACATGAAAAAAAATGCAATACACATAAACAGAGCCTACTTGGCATACTCTGTAATGTTTAAGAGAATAAGCAAATCCTGAGACCAAAGCTTTAAGATCTACTGGCCTGGACAACCTCACTCATGTTTTAAATTTCAAGAAAGACTGTCTGGCAAAGGTTCAGTACAGAGATCCTGTGATGGATTTCAGATAGCATATCCTTGAATAACACTGGTCACCAACAGTAGGAAAAGCTGAGGTAGACAATCCAGTACCCCATAGAACAAAGGGAATTCTTTTTTCTTACAGGTTTCTAAAGGGCCAGGAGATCTCTAAGTAGAGATCTGGCCTCCCTCCAAAGTATACTTGGCTTGGGGCTGCTATGTGTTAAGTGTTAGGAAGAGTCAGCAGCAGTAGCTACCTGGGGCAAGGGGCTATATTCCTTGGTCCAGAAAGTGTTCAACTCAACCTTGAGTAAAAGGAGCAAAGAATCTGAGACAGATGAAGATCACATGCCTCTCCTGACTTAATGACGTTGCAGCCAACCCTGAACTTGTCTGGCCAGAGTTCTACTGCCCCTATCTCGGAGTACGCTCTAGAAAACAGACTATGGCTTATGGTAGTGCCAATGAGATCCCCAGAGTAGCTGGAAGGAGGCTTTAATTTCCAATTGCCATCAGCTAGGGAGACTAGCATTCAGAACACCTAAGTTTATGGGGAACACCTGAATCAAAGCACCACCGAAGGGGAGAAACTCTAGGCCTCACTCATATCGTCTTCATAGGACCATTTAGTAACATGAATAACAGAGCTTCGGGAGGGTTGCTGGCCTTAACTTCTAGAGGCTGAGTTCCTTGTCATGTGGTCATCTTATCCACAGGCAGTTCACCATATAACAGCTTGCTTATTCAAGACCAATAGGCAAGTGAGAGTGAGGCTGCTAGAGCGATGGACTCTCTTGCAATATGACATAATCAGGAGCGCACTCGCCCGTCACGTATAGAGAGTGTGAAGTCTTAACCCCTTCACTGTGTCCTTGTGGTTGGAAATAGTTCGCAGATTCCCCCTAAACTCAGAGGAAGGGGTTTAAAGAAGGTCAGTAGTCCCCAAAGCAGGGAATATTGAGGATGATCTTAGGTGCTGCCTACCACAACAATACAACAACAGGGGGAGGAAACCAATATTTAATTCTCCCCTCTTCTTTACCCACACGCACACTGCTAATGAATTCTAGACAGGTATCAAAGGTTTCACAAAATGAGCCCCAGTACCCTACAGTAACAGCCAGATTAATTATATAGTCTCTTTTTTTCTTCTTCTTCCCCTCCTCCTCCTCCTTCTTCTTCTTTTTAGGTAGGGTCTCACTTTAGCCCAGGCTGACCTGGAACTCACTCTGTAGTTCCAGGCTAGCCTAGAACTCATAGTGATCCTCATACCTCTGCCTCCCAAGTGCTAAGATTAAAGGTGTGTGCCGCCATACCTAGCTGATAATGTGTTCTTGAATTATTCTTTCCTTCCAAACTTTAATTTTCTTATTCTCCCATTCCTATTCATTCAAAACAATTACCTGCACCTAAGCTATTGACTACAACAGGAATGAATTAATTGGCATAAGTGACACGTTACAAGCAGGAGTGATGGTAGGCAAGAAGTTCATCTCCCCATGGAAGAATTATCCCATATACTTCTCTTGTCATTCTCGTCTGTTTGTTTGTTTGTTGAGGTAGGGTCTTACTCTAGCCCAGGCTGACCTACAATTAGTCTCAGGGTGGTCTTGAACTCATAGCAATCTTCTTATCTCTGCCTCCAGAGTGCTGGGATTAAAGGCGTGTGCCACCATGCCTGGCACTCTTGTCAACCTTTAATGAAGCAGTGATAAAACTTCATGGAAGAAAGCCAGTGGTATTTTCTTTATAAGTTTTAAACTTTGAGCATCATAACATCTTCCTACATAGAGTTACAATTATTTCTGATGCTACACTGAGCTAGGTTGGCAAGTGGAGCTCAAGCAGTTTCCATTGTAAAAAGAGAACTTTATCAAGTATGAACTTGGCAGAAACAAACAGTTCAAAAAATGAGTAGCAGGGAGAGGACAGGGAGAAGGTTAACGATGGTACCATCATGGCTATATATATATTATACACATAATTAATAAAAAAATATATTTTTAAAAAGTGAGGAACAGCTGGGCATGGTGGTGCACACTTTCAATCCCGGTACTCAGGAGGCTGAGGCAAGAGGATTGCTGTGAATTCCAGGCCAACCTGAGACTACATTGTGAGTTCCAGGTCAGCCTGGGCTAAAGCAAGACCCTACCTCAATAAAACAACAACAACAACAACAACAACAACAAAAAGAGTAACACTGGTACTGAATGTAAGGGAGAAAAGAAAAGATGGTGGGAGGGGTTTATGATCAGTATATATTGTCTATATTTATGGAAGAAAAAGAAGAAGAAAGTGTTGGAGAGATGGCTTAGCAGTTAAAGCACTTGCCTGCAAAGCCAAAGGACCCAGGTTCAATTTCCCAAGACCCACATAAGCCAGATGCACACGATGGTCCATGCATCTGGAGTTTGTTTGCAGTGGGTAGAAGCCCTGGCATGCCCATTCTCTCTCTTTCCTTCTGTCTGACTCTGTCTCTCTCAAATAAATTAAAAAAAAAAAAAAAGAAGAAGGAAAAAAAGAGTCAATACTCTATCATGCATGGCAGAGACATGGCCCACAAGGCTCTAAACCTCCTGGAAGAACTGTGGGCAGTTTCTGGAAGAGAATGTTGTAGACAGTGTCATGTTGCTGGGATGAGCATCCAAACCAGATACAGTGTATGGGAGGAAGGGATTTATTTCAAGTTTACAGATCCAGGGGAAATTCCATCAGTGGTAGAAGAAGCTGCTTTCATATATCCAAGCAGAGAGAAACAACCAAACATCCCATCAAAGACAAGAGCAGGGCTAGAGAGATGGCTTAGCAGGTATGGCACTTGTCTGTAAAGCCAAAGGATCCAGGTTCAATTTCCCAGTACTCAAGTAAAGCCAGGCACACAAGGTGGCACATGTGCCTGGAGTTCATTTGCAGTGGCTAGAAGTCCTGGTTCCTTCCTTCCTTCCTCCCTTCCTCCCTTCCTCCCTTCCTCCCTTCCTCCCTTCCTCCCTTCCTCCCTTCCTCCCTCCCTCCCTCTCCCTCCCTCCCTCTCTTTTTCTCTCTCTCTCCCTCTCAAATAAGTACATAAACAAAATTTTAAAGAAATTTAAAAAGCCAAAAGCAGCAAGCACAAACCGGCAGCAAGCAGCAGGCACCCCACCCAAGCTCAAACTTCTCTGCACACCTTTGGGCTAGAAATCAGATCTGCCCCCAAGTGACACCTCAGAGCTGGACCCCAGGATCTGCCCCAAATGACACCTCCTCCAGCCAGGCAGCTGCAGACCCAAGTAAGAAGCTTTAATAAAACACCTGGGTCTATGGGAGACACACAATCAAACTAGAGGGACACATTTTCTTCAGTGGTGTAGTCATTAGTAAGTTGTCCATGCTCTGGTAAATACAAATCCCCATCCATGCCCATAAAGTAACTTAATTAAACTTGGACTTCAAGAAAAAGAAAGAAGGGAAGAGAAGGAAACAGAGAGAGACAGAGAGAGAAAGAAAGAAAGAGAACATGAAGGGAAAGGTGATATGAAAGTAGAACTGGAATGACTTGAGAAGAAGGCTCAGCAGAAGTGGGGTGAAGACAAAGAAGGATAACAGAGGGAGCGTGACTATGATCAAAATAATTAGATACAGGTATAAAATTGTCAAGTGTAAAATAAAATTTAAACTATACTTTAAAAGTAATCAATATTATGTTTTGCCACTAAAAACAAAAGAAAGAGTATCTCAGAAAGAGCAGCAGTCTTGTCTGTCCATGATGCCAGCCACCACAAGTTGCTGAGTAACGGTCACTCTGCTCTGGCCAAGTTATTTGTCAAATCGTAAAGGTGGCTTGAGATGACTGCCAGATCCTAAATTTAGGAGCTGGGATTACGAAGAAAGGGATATCATGGCTCCTTAGGAAAGAGTTATGAGACAGGAAACCCAACAGGGCGTTTAAGAAAAGGGCCTGAGTCAGAGTCAGCTGGACACCGAGTCTAACAAACGAGCTAAGGCAATCCTCACACAGCATGTTAAAGCGATCCTGTTCACTTGGGCGCACGGTCAGAGTTCTCATTTCCTTGTCTCAGAAGTGGCGTGGTAGTGCTCTTTGAAACGTCCAAAGATGGGTGGCTCCCATTGGTTGAGTGCTTTGTATGTAGAGGCCCAGTGCTGCCCCCAGGCCTTGCATGCACTTTCACAACATCCTCATGAGATTAGATGCTATTATTATCTGCTTCCCTAAGCATGGGGCAACTACTGAGCCCAGTTAGGATGTTGAGTAAGTTGCCCAAGGTCACCCAGCTAGTAACTGACAGCCAAGTCTCAGGCTCATGACTCCTGACGTAGAAACTTAAGCTTTTAATGACCGCTTCATGCTTCTGCCTCGGGTTTCAAGAGAGGGAAATTGTTTTTTGGTTTAATATTTTGAAATTATTTAAGTGGTTTCCATATTTCATTTTATACTCTAGCCCAGGCTGGGCTTGCATTTGGAATCCTTCTGCCTTAGCTTCCCCAGTATGTGGGATTACAGATGTAGACCACCAGGCTCAGATTCACATCTCATTTTAGTCTCCGGTAAGTAATTGAAACCATGCTGAAACGGAAAGGGAAAACAAACTCCCCCCTGGCTAACCCTCACAGTGCTAGAAAGTGCTAGAAAATCCTATGGGAACCACTGGAGAACAGACACCAACAGTATGAATAAGCAGGGGACCCTGCAGATGACAAAATCAACCAGTCAGACACAAACTACACACTTGTACAATAGTGGCACACAGCCTCTGCAGATAACCAATTGTTCTCTGATTGGACATGAGGCCTGCTCAGTGGGAGAGAACTCATGCCTGGTACTGGAAACCAAGTCAGAATCCCATAGTCAGAAGACTTCAGAATCCCATTGTCAGGAGAGTTCAAAAGGAGGCCCCCACTTCTCTGTGAAGAAAAAGACTGGTCTTGTACACCAAAAAAAAAAAAAAAAAAAAAAAAAAAAAAAAAAAAAAAAATCCCTCAAATAACTTTGCATATCCCCTTTAACCCAAGGTGCTCTCACTCTTGGTTGGAGAATCTGCTTTATTTTACAGATGATACAGAAAATGGAGGAGAAGCAAGATCCATTAATAAGACAAGAAGATAGCTGATTGCTCACCACAAGACTTGTCACCTCTCCACATCTGTCAGGGGACAGGAAATATTGCAGAAGAAGTGGAGACATGAATATTGCTCTTACTGCTAGCCTGACAACCATCTCCAGGGTGATGGTGACAGACACAGTGATCAATCAAAGCAGAAATCCAGAGGATTTAGAGAACCCAACACTAAATCATACTGCCAATGGGCCTGCCATGGCTCAGGCGACACTGCAGAAGAGGGGGATGGAAATACTCAAAGAGCCACAGAGTGGGTAGGAATACCCAGAGGCAGGTTTCCCCCAAAACCCCACAGAGACACAATGAGGCCTTCGTGACCAACCCTTCAGTGAATATCATAGCCCCACTGAGGAGGGTCCTCAGCATAATGGGAGCAGGGACTAGGGGATAAAAGAGCATAACATGCTATTTATTAAAAAAAATTCAAGGTCATCCTCCCTTAGCTACATAGTGAGTTTGAGGCTAGACTGGGCTGCATGAGATCCTCTCTCAAAAAAAAGTACTCAAAAGCTGGGCGTGGTGGTGCACGCCTTTAATCCCAGCACACAGGAGGCAGAGGTAGGAGGATCGCCATGAGTTCGATGCCACCCTAAGACTACATAGTGAATTCCAGGTCAGCCTGAGCTAGTCTGAGACCCTACCTCGAAAAACCAAACACACACACACACACACACACACACGCATGCGCAAACTATTCACTTCAGCAGCACGTACATTAAAATTGGAATAATACAGAGAAAATTTAGCAGGGCCTCTAAGCAAGGATGGCATAGAAATTCATGAAGCATTCCATATTTTAAAAAAGAAGGTAATTGAGCAAGTGTTTCCCCCCCCCCCTCTAAATTTGGTAACATTCCCACGTGGTTTTAAAAGGTAAATACATTCCTTCAGAAGTTGGTTGTTAGCATGTATTATCTTCTGAGATTTTGTTTTCTTTTTTCTATTAGGAATCCTGTAAATTGTATCACCAGCAGGGGGCAACTAAATACTTGGAAAATAGTACTTTGTTCAGGAAATAAGTTAAAGTTGGGATTGTCTGTTGGCATTGTGTTATGTAAGACAGCAGAATTCCTTTTTAAATGTTAATTAACATCTAGTCATGCATTATCATATTGAATTTGTGGAATGTAATTGAAACACCCTCCAAGTAAACAGATTATGAAGCCTCATTGTAAGGCCTGGATGTGGCAGATTGTTTGGGTTGAGTTTTCAGTATTTCATAAATTTTATAACTGATGTTTTAAAACTTCTTGTATTATAGAAAGAATGATCATCATCAAATTGTTTTTGTAGGTTAATTTAGGATTTTCCAATCTTTTGCTGAATATTCTAAGAAAATAGGGATAGTGTTGGTCTTTTATTTAAATATTTTATTTTGTTTATTTATTTGACAGAGAGAAAGGGAGAGAGAGAGAATGGGCACACTAGGGCTTTCAGCCACTGAAAATGAACTCCAGACGTGTGCACCCCTTGGACATCTGGCTAATGTATGTCCTGGGGAATCGAACCTGTGTCCTTTGGTTTCTCAGGCAAACACCTTAACCACTAAGCCATCCCTCCAGCCCGTGTTGGTCTTCTATTAACCTGTATAAATCATACTGTACTTATAATGGTTCTGCTTAAGGATTGTTTGACTTTACACTGGTGCAAAAGGGATATTTACTCAGAAGAAACCATGCTTTTTAAAAAGCTGGAGAGATGGCTTAGCAGTTATGAAACTTGCCTGCAAAGCCTAAGGACCCAGGTTCAATTCCCCAGAGCTCACATAAGCCAGATGAACATGGTAGAACATGCATCTGGAGTTTGTTAGCAGTGGCTAGAGGCCTTGGTGTCCTCACATTCTCTCCCTCTCTCTCCCTATCTCATAAATTAAAATAAAATTTTTTAAAATGTTATTTACTTATTTGAAAGGGAGAGATGGGGAGGTGGGTATGCTAAAGCTTCTTGATACTGTAGACCAACTCCAGACCCAAACACCACTTTGTGCATCTGTCTCTTCATGGGTACTGGGGTAATCAAACCTAGGCTGGCAGCCACTTAGCCATCTTCCCCAGCCCCAGAAATTATACATCAGTAGTATGTTGAAGCCCTGTGTTCAAGCCCCAGCCCCACAAAAACAAAACAAGCCCATATTTCTAATATTGAAATTTGATCTTTTCCTGAGCTCATGATGTTTGATACAATATTCTCTTGTGATATTGCACACTGACTACAAATTAAATGTGTATAACCAACACTATGGATGGTATACTAAATACCAAGTAATAATGACCAGAATGTGAGGCTTGTTGAATGTACTTTCAATTTAAGATGCTTTTCAAATTTTTTAAATTGAGAATTTTAATATATGAATGTACAGTAATTTGATCATGCTCCCATCCCCTTACCCTTCTCTTTCAAGGTAGTCCTCCCTCTGTTTTGTTGTCTCATTCCTTTTGTCCTTATCTGTCCTCCATGTCAAAATGCTGATGGGCTCAGAACCATGCTGGTCTTGTGGGGTTATCAGTAACCACTGTAGGGTCATGAATGTACCAGTCCATTCATGTCTGGAGGCCAGTGCCCTAAAGTATGCCCACACACCCTGTGGCTCTTACAGTCAAGATATTTTTTAACTTATCATAGATACATAGGGACATAACCTTAGGATAAGTCAAGAAGCATCTGAATAATTTTCTAACCTTCTTTCATGGGAACTAATTTGTGGAGTTCTTGTTGTTTCTTTTTGTTTTTGAGACAGTGCCTCATTGCTTATAGGCCGGCTTTGAATGATGGAGGATGACCTTGAACTCCTTTCAGATCCTCCTCTTCACCTGCAAAATCAAAGGACCATGGTTCAATTCCCCAGGACCCACGTAAGCCAGATGCACAAGGTGGCACATGCATCTGGAATTCTTTTGCAGTGGCTGGAGGCCCTGGCAAGCCCATTCTCTCATTCTTTCTACCTCTATCTGTCTCTCTCTCTCTCTCTCTCTCTCAAAATAAATAAATAAATTAATTAATTAATAAAAAAATTTAAAAAAGAATGAAAGAAAGAAAACCAAGCTGGGCATGGTGGCTCATGTCTGTAATCCCAGCACTTAGGAAGCTGAGATAGGAGGATCATCCTGAGTAGGAGGCCAGCCTAGACTACAGAGTGAGACCCACCTCTAAAAACAGAAAGCCGGAAAAAAGAAAGTTTTTTGATGTCTTTTGAGTTGAGTTAAAACTCAGGAGTCAATCCTTATACCTTAAGCACAAATTTTTAGCTATTTATAGACAGGCTGTTAAACTTTCTAGCATGTCTAAGATTGAATAGGCAATGTGGGTGGAGAGTAGGCAGAGCTTTTCAATAAGACTTAATTGTCCTTAACCTACCAATACGTAATTATATAATTTGTCATGAGGAACTTTCATTTTAGGCTTCTGTGGTAGGATTCATTAATGCTTTATAGTTATATGAAAATCATAAATAACTCTGATTTTATTGCTTAAAATCAGCATCTCCTAAATATACAATAGTTTCTGACTACATAATAAGTAACCTTCCTTAGTACACGATGCGAATGTGAAAGAAGAATGTCATTATAAAGAAAACACTTAGAACGCTGCACTAGAAGTTATTAAATAGAGAATGCCAATAGGATATTTATATAATTTTGCCTGTTTGCATGACATTGTGGTGTTTTCATTTTTAAAGGTATATAACATACAGTGATCATAGTACAAATGTAAAATACTCTAATGAGGGTTGTTTAACAACAGGTACAAAATGAGAATTTGGTTAGACCTACTTTCTTTCTTTCTTTTTTTGAGGTAGGGTCTCACTCTAGCCCAGGCTGACCTGAAATTTACTATGTACTCTCAGGGTGGCCTTGAACTCATGGCGATCCTCCTACCTCTGCCTCCCAAGTGCTGGGATTAAAGGCATGCGCCACCACGCCTGGTTCTTGACCTACTTTCTATATTAGGCATTATTTTCTTCTTTTAAAAACATTATTGGAGCATTTTTGACAATTCCAGTGGTTTTGCATAGTCATACTTTATAGACGTTTGCAAATCTTAGGCTAGGGTGTAGCTCAGTTAGTAGAAATACTTGCCTAGTATTCATGAAGTGGGGCTGCGCTGCATAAACAACCAGGTGTGGCGGTGGTGCCTATAATCCCAGCACTTGGAGGTAGAGGCAGGAGAATGAGAAGTTGCAGGAGAATGAGAAGTTACAGGTAATCCTTTGCTACACAGAAACTCAGCCTGGGATAGTCAGACCGTGTGTGAAAAATAAATTGAAAAACCTTATTTTTACAATTATTTACAACTTTCAATACTCTTTCTTTATTCTTGGGGCTCAAACCTTTCATTTGAAATCATCTTATTTCTGTCTTAAAAAAATAAATGGCTTTTTATTTACCCTTAATGCCCATCTATTTATTGCAAACTTTGCTTTTGGTTGCTCAGAAAATATCTTTTATTTTGGCTTCATTAAGTTCTTTTGTTTGTTTTTGTGGGTGCAGGTGTGGGTGTGTGGTGCTGGGGTTTGGGACTAGGGCTTTGAACATGCTAGGCAAGTGAGTGCTCTACACTGAACTATATCCTATTGTAGTTGCTGGGGCAAAAAAAACACCTGGCCAAAAGCAGCTGATGGGAAGAAAGTTTTATTTTGGCTTATAGTCTTGAAGGGAAGCTTCATGATGGCAGGGACAGCATGGCACAAGTAGAGGCTGGACATCACCTTGGCCCCAGCAGGTGGAAAACAGAAGCCAGATTCTGGCAAGGGGGAGCTGGCTATAAGACCCTTAACCCTACCCCCAACAACACACCTCCTCCAGCAAGGCTCCACCTCTCAAACTGCCATCAGCTAGGACCAAACATTTAAAACACATGAGTTTATGGGGAACATCTGATTCAAACCATCACAGTCCTTATCCCTAGCTATAGTTGTAATCTTGAAAGATCTTGTCAAGGGGTTATAGAATTAAGACTGACACATTCATTCTCATTCTCTCTCTCTTGCTCTTGCTTTCACTCCCTCTCACTAGAAAGCTAAACTGGCCTTACATATGCAAATCTTTTTTCTGCCTCTGTCTCTGGAGTACTGGGATTGCAGGTATGCCTCACTATAACCAAGCTAGACATTTTCTTTTAGCCAATTGAAATTATTCCACAGTCTTCTGGTTTATTTTAAATTTTATTATTTGTTTATTTGCAAGGAAGGAGAGAGAGAAGAGAGGGAGAGAGAGCGAGCAAGAAAATGGGTGCTTCAAGGCCTCTTGCCACTGCCAGTGATGCAGTCTGTGCATCTGGCTTTATGTGGGCACTGGGCAATCAGGCTTTGCAAACAAGTCATGGAATCATTGCTCCAACCCCTTCTTTTCGTTTTAAAGCAGTATTATGTATTAATTATAACTGATCATGCATTTTATGACATTTACATACATATATTTTGATTATCTTCACCAACTACCCTGTCTTATTTATCCCTCCTCTACTCCTGCTGGTCCTCTACCTCTTCCTAAGTAGTCAACCTACTTTCATGTCTATTTTTTATAAAATTTTATTTATTTGCTTGATAGGTACAGAGAAAGAGGCAGAGAGAGAGAGAGAGAGAGAGAGAGAGACACCACTAGCCACTGCAACTGAACTCAGATGCATGCGCCACCCTGTGCATCTGCTTTACGTGGGTACTGTAGAATCGAACCTGGGTCCTTAAGCTTAGTAGGCAAACACCATAACTGCTAAGCCATCTCTGCAGCTCTCATGTCTTTTTTAAAAATTATTTATTTATTTTCAAGTAGAGAGAGAGAGAGAGAGAGAGAGAGGGAGAGGAGACAGAGAGAGAGAATGGGCATGTCAAGGCCTCTAGCCACTGCAAACTCCAGATGCATGTGCCCTCTTATGCCTCTGGCTTATGTGGGTACTGGGGAATTGAACCTGGGTCCTTCGGCTTTCCAGCAAGCACCTTAACCACAAAGCCATCTCTCCAGCCCCCTCACGTCTATTTTTTTTTGTCACACAATACGTTTAATTAGGGTCACTTATAAGAACATGGGTAAGGGGTTATTTACAGTGGCTGTACAACTAAATAAATGTCTCCCCTCCCTTAGCAACCATGAACTACCCATAAATCCTCCAGAAGAGGGGGCTTTGTGAGCCCCTCCTCTATCCATGATGAGATGCTGATGGCCCAATCTTGTGCAGGTGATTGTATCTGCTGAGTTCAAGAGGGCAAATGGCCATGTTCTGTCTGGAACATAGCCTTCCACAAAGCACCCTTACCTCCAGCTCCTACATTCTTTCCACCCCCTCTGCTTCCATGTTCCATGATCTTTGGGGGTAATAGAGATGTCCCAACTGAACATTCAACAGTTACTTATTCTCAGCACTTTGACCAGTTGTGAGTCTCTGCAGTAACTATTACCTTCCCTGCAAAAAAGAAGTTTCTTTGACCAAATCTGTGAGCAGCACTAATCCATGGGCATACAGTCTTCTGTTTTTGCTGGGCGTGGCCCACGTCTTTAATCCTAGCACTCAGGAGACTGAGGCAGGAGGATCACTGCGAGTTTGAGGCCAGCCTGGGCTACCGAGTGAGCCTCCAAGTCAGCTTGGGCTATAGTGAGACCCTGTTTAAAAAAAAAAAAAAAAAAACTTCTGATTTTTATTGCTACTAAAAGTATTTTTTCCTGTTAATATTAAGGTTTTCTTTCTGTTTGGGGTATTTTACAGCTTCACTGTGATGTATCTAAGTGCAGATTTATTATTCTTTAACTTGCTTAGATTTTTCAGGGCTTTCTAAGTCTGTGGGTTGGAGTGTTTCATCAGTTCTGGAAAGTTCTCAACCATTTACTTGTCAAATATTGCTTCTGCCCATTGTCTTTTTTGCTTTTCTTCTGAAGCTATAATTAGATTTATTTTAAATGTCACGCTGCCTTTTGTTGTCAATTTAAATTCTCTTTTATATACATATGTGTGAACTTTTTTTTTTTTTTTAAAGACAAGTCTCAGGTAGCTTAGGTTGGTCTCTAACCCCATAGTTGAGATTGGCCTTGAACTCCTGATCTTCTTGTGTGCATCTCTCAAGTACTAGGATTATAGGCATGTACCACTCACTATACCTGGCAAGTATTTCTTTTTTTACTTTTTCAATTGCTTTGGGATACTTCATCTTTATCTTCTACCTCTCTAGCTTATATTATTTCCACTGTGCCAAATAGATGTAAAGGTTTAGGGTTATTTATGTAGTTACTTTGTAGACTCCAAGGGAGAAGTGCTTGTTGAGGGTGAGCTTATTTATTTATTTATTTATTTATTTATTTATTTATTTATTTTTGCTTTTTGAGGTAGGGTCTCACTCTAGCTCAGGCTGACCTGGAATTCACTATGTAGTTTCAGGGTGGCCTCGAACTCACTGTGATCCTCCTACCTCTGCCTCCTGAGTGTTGGGATTAAAGGTGTGTGCCACCACTCCCGGCTAGGGTGAGCTTATTTTAATGTGTCTTTATACCTAATCAATAATCCTTAGTACTGCAGCTTTTGTGTGCCTGTATGTGTTTGAATGTATATGTGTTTGAATATATATGTGTAACACAGGCCACAGGTTTGTCTTTCCACAGGCTATGACAACCAAGGCTCATATTGAGTCAGAACAGGAAAGACAAGGGAAATTAGGAGGACATAGGCAGGCACAGGGACATCTAACCCAAGGATCTTGTTAAGTCGGTAGCCAAGAATTAACAAACTGCCTGCAAAGGACTATCATTCATGTGTGTGTGTATGTGTGTGTGTTCCTGTGTGTGGTGGTTGGAGGGTAACATCAGATGTCTGTCCTCACCATCCATCTTGTTTGAGGCAGGGCCTTTTCTCCTTGTTCACTGCTACACTTTGGCAGGCTACTTGGCCTTCAAGCTTCCTGGAAATTCTCTTGTCTTCGCCTCCCTTTTCACCAGGGGAGCACTGGGATTAAAACACTCACTACAGCATCTTGCTTTGATGTGGTTCTGGGGATCCAAACTCAGCTGCTCATGCTTGCAATGTAAGCACTTTACGGAGCCACATCCCTAGCCCTTATCATCTCTTGTCTGAGAAAAACCTCACAAGTAACACTATGAGCCATGTTTTGTAGTTAAGATGTCCTGACATTCATGTGACCTACGAGTAGTAAGAATTCCTTTGACTTTTTTTTTTCACTTTGAATACTTCATTTTTTTAACCTTTTCTTTGACCTTTTCTGACCTGTTTTTCTTTGCTCCTGACAGTTCTGGGGTTACAGGCATGCATGGCCATGCCCAGCTAGTAATGTGGGCTCTGCAGATTCCAACTCGGGTAGTTTGGGGCCCCTTCAGGTACTCATGCCTCAGCAGCAAGCACACTTAACAGCTGAGCCATCTCTCAAGCCCCGATTCTCTTTCTTGAGAAGCTCACATTCACTCTTGTGAGGTTAATGGGCAGTTTAGCCTACTTAATGAATAGTGTGGACTACCACCTTATTTTGTTTTTTTTTGAGACAGGG
The DNA here is from genome assembly GCA_036365145.1 of Orientallactaga sibirica. NCBI lineage: Eukaryota > Metazoa > Chordata > Mammalia > Rodentia > Dipodidae > Orientallactaga > Orientallactaga sibirica. The sequence continues at coordinate 46,048,800 of JAEOAD010000012.1, read as the reverse complement.
TCTCATGTAGCCCAGGCTAATCTCAAATTTACTATGTAGCTGAGGCTGGCCTTGAACTCCTAGTCCTCCTGTCTCCACCTCTTTGTTTATTTATGTGAGAGTGGCAGAGAGAGAAAGAGGCAGATAGTGAGAGAATGGGTGTGCCAGGGCCTCCAGCCACTGCAAACGAACTCCAGATGCATGCACCACTTTGTACATCTGGCTTACATGGGTCCTAGGGAGTCAAACGTGGGTCCTTTGGCTTTGCAGGCAAGTGCTTTAACCACTAAGCCACCTGTCCACCCCCTCTCTTTTATCTTGATAACATCATCTTTTCCTCCTATTATGAGGGTCCTGTGTAGGTAGTACCAGGCATTGTGAGGTCATGGATATCCAGGCCATTTTATGTCTGGAAGAGTGCATTGTAAGAAGTTCTACCCTTCCTTTGGCTTGTACATTCTTTCCACCACCTCTTTTGCAATGGACCCTGAGCCTTGGAGGGTATGATAGAGATGTCTCAGTGCTGAGCACTCTTCTGTCACTTCTTCTCAGCACTATGGTGCCTTTTGAGTCATCCCAGAGGTCACTGACATCTGAAAAGAGAAGCTTCTCTAACCCAAAAGTGAGAGCAGCATTAATATATGAGTGTGAATGTTAAGAGAAGTGCTTACTGGGCAGTTTGGTGAGCATAATATATGCATTTAGCCAGACATCAGCAAGTGTTACACCACTAGGGCTCATGACCACCCCTGTGAGAGGTTTTCAGTACCAAACATGTATTCCAGCCTGTGGAGCAGGCCTCCAGTCCAATTAATGAGTGGCTGGTTTTTCACATAACAGACATACCACTTTTGCACCCCTCGGCTCATCTGGCCTGGCTGGCCAAACTTAGAGCTTGCAATGTCCGCTGACTTCTCTCTCCTATGCAGCATAGCTTTCTCCAGCTTTCTGTCACCTGCTTTCAGGGAGATTTTCATCTCAGCTCTATCCTTATTTCTCAGTTATCTTGCAGCCCAAGCATGTGGAATCTTCAGTAATAGGGTCCTATCATCTATTTCTGGTGGGAAACCCAGAACCTTGGCAATGGCCTGTAAATGTTTTGGGGACATCAGGGACCTCCCTGACCAATAACTCACTGGACAGTATCCCATCTCTGTCACTGAAATTTCTCTAGTTACAATCTATGGCTTCTGGGTGTGCCATTATCCAAAAAAGTAGGTTTCCAAACTGCTTACTCGTACCCTCTTAAATTTTGATTAACCCTCCCCAACCCTTCCTTTACTCTGTCTCTCCCCCTGACCTCACTTAGGCCATTCCATCCCTAGTAATCGGTTCAGCTACTTACATATATACAATACTGTATTAGTCAGGGTTCTTTAGAGGAACAGAACTGATAGAATGAATTGTATTAAAAGGGAATTTGTTGGATTAGCTTATGGCAGTCCAACATTAGCACTTTATAGACCTGAGAGTTAAGGAACCTGGTAGCTGCTCAGTCCACAAAGCTGGATGCCTCAGCAGTCCCAATCCAGCACTGAAGGCCTGGAGGCTTCCTGGAGAGACACTGCTCTTCAGTCCATGCTGGAAAGCAGCAAGGGGAGAGCAGCAAGCAGCCAGTTGGGAGGAGGGGACACTTTCCTTCTGGAGCTGCCTTAGATAAAGTCTCCCCTCCCAGAGGGGCCGCCCACTCTGGGGGAAGGGCTCATCTTGGGGGAAGGATTCCTACTTTAGTCAATCCTCCCTGGAAGCAACCTCAGGGACACATTTATGGGTAATGTCTGTGGATTCCTAAACAGATCAAGTTGATACAAAACTTAACCATCACAAATAACCATCCCCTTGTGTCCCCCCCTTCCTTCTTGATAGCCCTTTTCTAGATTACTGTCCTCTACTACTGATTTTTACCCCAACTCACATAAAAGTCTAAACATTTGGAGCTGGAGAGATGGCTTAGCAGTTAAGGCACTAGCCTGGGAAGCCTAAGGACTCATGTTTGATTCTCCAGGTCCCACATAAGCCAGATGCACAAAATGACGCAAGCATGCAATGTTGCACATGCACACAAGGGGCGCACATTTCTGGAGTTGGAGTACAGTGGCTGGAGGCCCTGGTGTACCAATTTTCTCTCATGTGTATGTATGCATATGCTTTCTTTGATTAAAAAAAGTCTAGGGCTGAGAGATGGTTCAGTGGTTAAGGCATTTGCCAGCAAAGCCTATGGATCCAGGTTCAATTCCCCAGTATCCACATAAGTTGATGCACAAGGTGGCACATGCATCTGGAGTTTGTTTGCAGCACATGTGGTGTTTGGCTTTCTGGACCTAGGTTACCTTACTTAGTACAATCCTTTCCAGATCTATTCATTTCTCTGCAAATTTCATTTTTCTTTACTGCTGCACAGAACTCCATTGTATAAAAAACATTTTATATTTATACATTATTTTATATTTATTTATATTTTATTTTTATACATTATAAAAGTATTTTATACCGGACATGGTGGCGCACACCTGTAATCCCAGCACTCGGGAGGCAGAAGTAGGAAGATCACCGTGAGTTCAAGGCCACCCTGAGATTACATAGTGAATTCCAGGTCAGCCTGGGCTAGAGCAAGACCCTACCTTGAAAACAAAACAAAAACTATTTTATTTGAGGGAAATGAGAGGGGAATCAAACATTTGGCTTTGTACGCAAGTGCCTTTAACCACTGATCCATCTCTCCTGAACCACTTGGCCTTTAAATGACTAATTTGTGGGCTCAAATCCACTGTGGATATTTTGTGGTTATATGATGAGCACTCTCAAAGATCTCTGTGATTTACAATAACAGTATTTTTGTTTTACTGCTGCTTCCTGTCTGTAGCTTTCTTTGATAGTCCAAGCCAGTAGCTGCAATATATGAAAGTCAGTTTCAAGTTCTTATTTTAAGATCTTATCTGGAACATACTTTTCTCCTGACAGGCAGCACAGAGGAAGATATTGACCTGACAGTTGCACTTAAAGTTTCTGTTTAGATTCAGAATGTGTCACATCTACTCAGTAAGGATTAGCTCAAGCAAGTTACATGACTAACAAGAATATTACAATCTATCAAAGCCATGTTAAATATCTTATGTTTAAAGTTGTGCTCAATCTCATTTCCTCCCAGAAATGTGAATTTTAGTCTTGAAAACTGACAAGCAATTTTTGACAAAATGTGTCTAACTGGATAAACTAAAGGGATTAAAGAAAATAACTTCAACATGTAACTCTTTCCAATTTAGGTCAGGGTGAACTATATCTATCTTTGGGAAAGATCACCATGCCTGTCAAGGTTTAACTGATTTGGAAGAACTCATCTTAGAATGTATAAACTAAACAGTAGCAAAGGAGATGAGCATCATTGGAGTTAAAATTGAATAGACATAAGTTCATTTAAAATATTATTTTTACTATTTTTGGTTTTTCAAGGCAGGGTCTCACTCTAGCCCAGGCTGATCTGGAATTCACTCCGTAGTCTCTTAGGATGGTCTCAAACTCATGGTGATTCTCCTGAGTGCTGGGATTAAAGGCAAGCACCACCACACCCAGCCTAAAAAATGTTATTTTCTCTGTGAATTCAAGGCCAGTCTTAGCTAGAGTTGAGAACCTACCTTAAAAAAAAAGTTGGTGGCTTAGTGGTTAAATGCTTGCCTGTGAAGGCTAAGGACTCTGGTTTGAAGTTTGTTTCCTCAGTACACACATAAGCCAGATGTATAAGGTGGTGCATGCATCTGGAGTTCGTCTGCAGTAGCTGGAGGCCCTGGCATGTCCATTCTCTCTCTCTCTACTTGCCTCATTTTCTTTCTCTCTCTCAAATAAATAAATTCAATTAAATAAGAAAAAAGTTGGGCTGGAGAGATGGTTCAGCCGTTAAGTGTACTTCTTATGCCAACTTGAGGGCCTGAGGGGGCTTGAGACTACCTGTGTTCAAATCGCTAGAACCCACTAAACAGCTGGGCATGGTCAGGGGTGTGTGTATCTGCAGTCCTGTAGGGGAGCAGAGATCAGCAGAGCCCTGCAAACTCAAGAAACTGGAAAAGAAGAGACTGGCTCAAAACAAGCCCAGGTGGAAGCAGGCGAGCCTAGAGCACAGCAAGGGCACATACATGTGCATGCACTACACACACCACATGGTACATTACACATTAACACACAAATACAAAATTAATAAACAAATAAAAGTTATTCGTAATGAAACACTTCTTGGGCATTTAATGATTGTTGGTTAGCAATTTGCTGCTCATTTTGGCCTGAACATGCCGTACGGAGTGGTGTGAACGAAGGTGCCGGTGGGGGGGCTCATCTTCGTGCTCTTGGAGGTCAGCAGAGGGATCGGCCTTCAGGTTAAGCATGTTGGGGTGACTTACCCTTCTCTAGTTAGCGGATACGTTTTTAAGTCTCCATATGTTCAACAGCACACTTATTATATAGGGAATGGAGAAATAACTTCAAAACCCATGTCTAACAGAGGACATTGGGGCATGGTAAAAATATTCTTGAAGTTAAGCACAGCTGACTTGTAGATTATTTAACATAGAAAATGGGAATTATAACACATTTTTAAATTACAATGCGGGGTTACACATTGTAAGTTGTTGATGTAGTAGTGAATGGAGGGCAGGGCGGGGTTGTATGTGCCTGTAATTCCAACACTAGCGAGGTGGGAACAGGGGGATCTGATGTAAAAGGTCATCCTTGACTACACAGAGCATGAGGCCAGTTTGGTTCATATAACATCCTGTCTCAAAAAAACCAACAATGAGCCAGGTGTGGTGGTGCATGCCTTTAATCCCAGCATTTGGGAGGCAGAGCAAAGGAGTTCAAGGCCAGCCTGTGACTATAGAGTGAGTTCTAGATTGGCCTGGAGTAGAGAGAAACTCTACCTAGAAAAAAAGCACCTGTCTTTTAAAGCTTGTTCTTAAATCTGTATTAAAATTGTTTCTTGGGGCTGGGGAGATGGCTTAGCAGTTAAGGTGCTTGCCTGTGAAACTAAAGGACCCAGGTTTGATTTCCAGTACCCACATAAACCAGTGTGTGCCCATTCTCTCTCTCTCTCAAATAAATAAATAAATAAATAAATATATATATATATATATATTTTTAATATTTATTGACAACAAAACATACTTACATACCAAAGGTATTTTTCCCTCCCCTCCCCCCTTCCCCTTTAGAACTCCACTCTCCATCATATCCCCTCCCTCTCTCCATTAGTCTCTTTTTTTAATATGATGTCATCCTCTTTTACTTCTACTATGAGGGTCTTGCGGAGGTATTGCTAGGCACAGCAAGGTCATGGATATCAAGGCCAATTTCTGTCTGGGCAGTTGCATTGTAGGGAGTCGTGCCCTTCCTTTGGCTCTTCCATTCTATCCGCCCCTCTTCCGCAATGATCCCTGAGCCTTGGAGGGTGTGACAGAGATGTTTCAGTGCTGGGCACTTCTCCATCCCTTCTTCTCAGCACTATGTTGCCTTTTGGATCATCCCAGTGGTCATCGCCATCTGAAAAGAAAGCTTCTCTAACCAGAAGTGAGAGTAGCATTAATATGTGAATATGAGCATTAAGTGTAGTATTTTCTGGGCAGCTTGGTGGGAATAGTATATACATTTAGATATGGGCATGCTTTATACCCCTAAGGCTTATGACCTTACCTACCATAGACTTTGCTTAGGTTTTCAGTACCAGGTATGTATTCCCTCCCGTAGAGGGGCCTTCAGTCAATTATAGAGCAGTTGGTTACCCCACGAGTAGACATGCCACTATTGCACCCGTTCAGTCTTTGGGCCTGTCTGGCCAAATTTGAATATTCAGCGTCCACTGTTTTCACTGCTGATGACTTCTGTCTCCCATACTCTGCATGCAGTGCAGCTTTTTCCAGCTTTCGGTTGGCTGGTCTACAGGGAGAAGGTTTTCTGCTCAGCACCAGCTTGCTTTCTCAGTGACCTTGCCTCTCAGGCAAGAGATGTCTTCTTCTTCTAGATTGGCCTGGAGTAGAGAGAAACTCTACCTAGAAAAAAAGCACCTGTCTTTTAAAGCTTGTTCTTAAATCTGTATTAAAATTGTTTCTTGGGGCTGGGGAGATGGCTTAGCAGTTAAGGTGCTTGCCTGTGAAACTAAAGGACCCAGGTTTGATTTCCAGTACCCACGTAAACCAGTGTGTGCCCATTCTCTCTCTCTCTCAAATAAATAAATAAATAAATAAATATATATATATATATATATTTTTAATATTTATTGACAACAAAACATACTTACATACCAAAGGTATTTTCCCTCCCCTCCCCCTTCCCTTTAGAACTCCACTCTCCATCATATCCCCTCCTCTCTCCATTAGTCTCTTTTTTTAATATGATGTCATCCTCTTTTACTTCTACTATGAGGGTCTTGCGGAGGTATTGCTAGGCACAGCAAGGTCATGGATATCAAGGCCAATTTCTGTCTGGGCAGTTGCATTGTAGGAGTCGTACCCTTCCTTTGGCTCTTCCATTCTATCCGCCCCTCTTCCGCAATGATCCCTGAGCCTTGGAGGGTGTGACAGAGATGTTTCAGTGCTGGGCACTTCTCCATCCCTTCTTCTCAGCACTATGTTGCCTTTGGATCATCCCAGTGGTCATCGCCATCTGAAAAGAGAAGCTTCTCTAACCAGAAGTGAGAGTAGCATTAATATGTGAATATGAGCATTAAGTGTAGTATTTTCTGGGCAGCTTGGTGGGAATAGTATATACATTTAGATATGGGCATGCTTTATACCCCTAAGGCTTATGACCTTACCTACCATAGACTTTGCTTAGGTTTTTCAGTACCAGGTATGTATTCCCTCCCGTAGAGAGGGCCTTCAGTCCAATTATAGAGCAGTTGGTTACCCCACGAGTAGACATGCCACTATTGCACCCGTTCAGTCTTTGGGCCTGTCTGGCCAAATTTGAATATTCAGCGTCCACTGTTTTCACTGCTGATGACTTCTGTCTCCCATACTCTGCATGCAGTGCAGCTTTTTCCAGCTTTCAGTTGGCTGGTCTACAGGGAGAAGGTTTTCTGCTCAGCACCAGCTTGCTTTCTCAGTGACCTTGCCTCTCAGGCAAGAGATGTCTTCTTCTTCTAGATTGGCCTGGAGTAGAGAGAAACTCTACCTAGAAAAAAAGCACCTGTCTTTTAAAGCTTGTTCTTAAATCTGTATTAAAATTGTTTCTTGGGGCTGGGGAGATGGCTTAGCAGTTAAGGTGCTTGCCTGTGAAACTAAATGACCCAGGTTTGATTTCCAGTACCCACGTAAACCAGTGTGTGCCCATTCTCTCTCTCTCTCAAATAAATATATTTTTAAAAAAACTTTGAAAAAATGTTTCTTAACAAAAAACACTTTTCTAAGGCTATCCACCCAATTATCTGTTTAACTTCAACTCATGCCACTTTTGCTGTTAATCACTGTGGCTAAGTATTATTGTTTCAGAGTATCAGCTGGTGTAATTCTCCTTGACCTTAACAACTTCCCTTTGCCTCAACGTCTTCGTGCCCATAGTTTATTAGCACATACACATTCCCTTTGCATTGTTCTGCTATTTCTAAATCAATACAATTATTCTTTGGATAACCTCTGATTGTTTTACTTAGCTCGTCATTGTTGTTATACTGGACATATTAGGCTGAATTACTGTAATCATGGAATAGTAGATCTTAAAGGAGCTGAAAATCATCTTTTTCCACTAGTTTATTGATTTTTTTTTTCAGTACTAAGGATTAAACCCAAGACCCAGCACATGTCACCACTGAACTATAACTCCATCCCTCAACAGAGGCAGGGTCTCATTATATTGCTCAGGCTGACCTTTAATTTGTATTCCTCCTCAAACTCAGTTTCCTGAGTAGCTAAGATCATAGGCCTAAACCCCTAGGTCTAGCTATGTGAATTAATATTTTGTTGCAATCAGTTGTGGCATGTAAAAATCACTAGTTATTCATGGAAAGTATTACTAACATTCAGGTACAGAAAACTACCTTGAAAAACCAAACACACACACACACACACACACACACGCACACACACAAAACCCAGAAAACTGAAACATACTTTCCAATAATGTCTTTACTCTAGTTACCTGCACTGGATGATTTTGTTTCTTTGAGACAGGATCTCACGTAGCTCAGGCTGGCCTCAAACTCACTATGTAGCTGAATCTGGCCTTGAACTCCTGTTCCAAATACATTTCTCTCTCTCTCTCTTTTGAGTGAAGCTTGAAAGAGTTATAGCTAGGGGCTGGAGAGATGGCTTAGTGGTTAAGGCGCATGGCCGTGAAGCCTATGGACCTCTATTCGATTCTCCAGGTCCCATGTAAGCCAGGTGCACATGGTGGTGCATGCATCTGGAGTTCGTTTGCAGTGGCTAGAGGCCCTGGCGCACCCATTCTCTCTCTCCCCCTTTCTCTGCCTCTAATAAATAAATAAATAAACAAACAAACAAATAAATAAAACAAAATCTTTTTAAAAAGAGCTATAGCTAGTTTGTCAAAAAGCTGTGTAATCTTTGGTATAGCAGGGGCTTGTTTCCCAGGTAAATATCATCTACTAGGAAACAAAAAAGGTGGAGCAGCATTCCTTAGAACATGTCCCCCAGCTCCCTGCTTTTATCTGAACTGGAAATGCAGAGAGTAATTTATCTAGTCACATATCTAATTAGCTATGTCTATAATATAGGCCTTGTTTCTAGTACACTGCTTCCTACTCCCAACAAATGGCTAGATTTTTAAATGACTCTATAAGAAATCCAGGCCAAGCCAGGAGTAGGTTAGGCAAGGCAACTTGCCGCCTTTTCCTGATATTTAGCCTCAGTTCTCACAGTAAGAGAAAAGCACCAGGGAAACAGTTGAGATGGTGTAATTTGCATGTCACCTAATGTTCTAGGAGCATTCTTCTTCAGAACCATTTGACTGTAGCTCACAGTGAGAAAAACAATTTAAATCACAACACAGGACACACTGTTACCAACTTCCTGACATCTGATGTGAAAGTTTCACAAAATAATCTTTGCCCCTTTTATATATTAGGCAGTTTTTATCTTTTAGATATTATTTTATAAACTCAGCATGGTGGCTTACACCTGTAATTTCAACATTTGGGTGACAATGGCAGGAGGATTACTGAAAGTCCAAGGCTAGCCAGGGTTACACACACACACACACACACACACACACACACATTGTAGCTCATCTCATTAAAAGAGTAAGCCTTCAAAATTTTAAAAAATATTTTAATGAGAGAGAGAATAGGTATGCCAGGGCCTTTGGCAGCTACATACTCAAGACACATGCACCTCTTTGTGCATTATGGCTTTATGTGGGAATTGGGGAAGTGAACCCAGGCCAGCAGGCTTTGCAAACAAGCCCCAAAACTAAAAGCCCCCCCCAGTAATAGTCTAAAAAACCATTGCTGGAGAAAATAGGAGACAGGTTTCAATCTGCTGGCCAACTTTAAAGTTACCATCTTTACAGAATAATACACTGTCCTCATGTTTATCTGAAGTACAAATACAATCTCTCAGACTTCGGAACAGTACCTGGTAGAATCTTTTCCTCACTGAAACACCAACCAGTTCATAACAATATCTCTGAGATTCTAATTCTCGTTGTCTTTCAAATGGTAACATCACTGAATTCAGAACATGTCTTAAAGATCCTGGCATGGCAAATTTAATTACCAGTATATTTTTCTTGGGCAACATAAACTAACAGCGAGTCTTTTAAGTCTGTAAGGTTTTGGAACTTATGAAATATACTAATTATATTGGCCAGATATGGCTTATTCATTCATTCATTTATATTTTTGAGGCAGGGTCTCGCTGTAGTCTAGTGTAACCTGGAATTCACTATGTAGACTCGGTGGTCTCGAACTCATGGAACTCCTACCTCAGCCTCCGGAGCACTAGGATTAAAGGCATGTACCACCACACCCGGCTGGCTTATTCATTTCTATGTATGCAGGTAGTCAGAACATCATCTGACTTCTAATGAAGAAAATGTAATAAGAATTGCACAAGAAAACAACAACAACAACAAAATACAGAAACAAAACCCTTGCTTTTGGGCCAGAAGGGGCAACAAGAAAACCAACTTTATCACAGAACACTTTCTTCCTTGGTTCAGGAGAGTCATCATTGTGCTCTTATCTCTCTATTGTAATTTGCTTTCTGGGACCCTTTTTTTTAAAAAAATATTTTTATTTTTGTCAGCAGGCTCAGACGAGGAAGGGCTCCTGGGATCCTGGTTACAAAGTGAAAGGACGAAGCCAAGAGTTGAGGTACTGGAGAGGGGCGGGAGGGAGGAGGAATCAATTATTACGTCTTATTTTCAAAATCGGGGGCCTAGCCAAACTCCCACGCATTTGTTTAAACTGCCACCAACCCAACACCCTGTAAAACCCGCCCAAGGATTCCCGAGCAAGACTGAGGACAAACCTCGGTGGGCTAAGACTATTTTCATCCCAGCGTGACTCAAATACACCAACACCACCGTTTCCTCAAAATAAATAACTAATACATAAATAAGAGAGATCGACAGAAAACCCCGGCGAGAAGCCGTCACGCGCTGCCCGGCTCGGTGTCAGGCGGAACCTTCCGCCGGCCTGGGGTCTGCGGAGCCGGCCGGGGACCGGGCAGCTGTTCCGAGGTCCCCTCGGCTGAGGACGGGCCGGATGTGCGGACGGCCTCGAAGACCAGCCCGCGGCTGTGCATGACGGCCCGAGGCCATCGCGGTGGGTGCACAGGCGCTACCGTGCTTCACCCCAGCCGGCGGCAGGGAGGGGCGCACGGACGCTCCAGCGGGCGCTCCGCTCGCTCGCGGCCGGACCCGGCGCCCTGCTCGCCCGCCCAGCCGGCAGGACGGCCGCGGCGTCACGTGACGGGAAGGGGGCGTGGCCGCGCCTCAGACGGGGGCGTGGCCTCGAGGGGGCGGGCGCTAGAATGTGAAGGATCGTGGCGGCTCCGAGTGCCCAGAAAGGCGGCGTCGCGGCGGATGACAACATTCGGCTGCGACGTGCCCGCAGCAGGGCGGCGGTGGTAGCGGCAGCACGAACGGCGGTAGCGTTTCCCCCTTGTCCGCGGCAGTTGTCGCCGCCGACCGCGGGAGGTAGGGAAGGCAGGAAGGAAGGAAAGGAAGGGAGCCGCCCTGGCCGGCGGACCCAGCGCGGGCGGAGCGGAGTTTGCGCCGGGCTCGGGCCGAGTTCCCCCCGCGGGCGGCAGCTTCCCCGCGCCCTCCCGCCTCGGCTCGCTGGCTCGCTTGCACCTGCCTCCGGGCGACCGCGATCCAGGCGAAGTTGGGGGTTCGAGCCGACCGGCGCGTGGAGGGCCCGGGACCCCGCCGTCTCCCGGCTGTGTGAGGAAGCGGCTCCCCGCGTGCCACCTCCACGCACCGGTGAGTGTCGCCGAGCCCGGAACGGAGGGCGCTGCGGGTTGGCAGCCGGCCGGCTGACCGCGCTCCCCGTTCGGGCCGTGGGGGACTCCCGATCGGCCCGCGCCCTCCACTTCCTCTCGGGCTCCTTTGTCCCTTTCGGAGTGCGGTGTTGGGGAGGGGCTGCATGGCAAAGGCTGGCCATGGTGGAGGGTTTCGGGGCCCACCGCGGGAGGGGGGGTGGTGGTGGCGGCTAGGCATTCCGGTGGTCCTGAGGGTCGTGCCCCTCCCGAAGTTTGACAAGGCGGATGGCCGGAAGCCCTCTTCCCCTTTCCCCCGTCCCCCGCCGCCGCCCCGGGCCCGGGAGAGCTGGCGCTTTGTCGTGCGGTGCGGTGCAGGCTGAGCTCGGCTTTTCCTGTGACAGCCTCCCGCGACGGCTGTGCCGCGCGCTGCAGACCGCGCCCGCCTTTGCAGAGAGAGAAGAGAGGGGTTGGCCGAGAAGCACGGTGGTGTCCTCTACATCTCAGTTCCCCTTCCCCCAGAAGGAAAGGCGGAGGTCTTTTGCTGTACTCTGAAATTTCACGTGTGCTTCGAAAGCTCTCGAGAGGTTGCGGGGAGTTTCGCATGGAGCATGCTCTCGGTTCATTGAGCAATCCACTCTGCAAGGGCTGAGGCGAAGCAACATCATAGGCAGATTTTTTTTTCTTTTTTTCCATTCACAAAAGTCATTGAACACATCTGCGTTGTGGTACATAATCTAATTCCGTTTTTCCCTAAATGTGTCTGAAGTAATAAGTAACTTGGGTTCTTCGTTAAACAGATGGGAAAACTTAGGTAAATGGTGATTAAAAGGCCCATTTGTCTTAAGTAATTTAGTGAAGTGTTTATCTTTCGGCTGCAGGAAGACTTAAATGACTCCTAAGCAGTACTAGAAACCTTCATTATGGCCATTTTTTTTTCTTTTAAACACCTGAAACTCAGTCCCAAATTAGTACTACTTCAGATCGTTTCAGATAATCGTTTAAAGCAGTTTTTGCCTCCCTAAAGATTCCAGTGAGCAAGAATTGTGGAGGAACAGGTAAATTGCCTGTTCGGTTTTCTCTACCCTGCAGAGTTTCACCCAAACTTGAGCGTGCAGAGATGCTCCGCTCGCTAGAACCCGTTCTGCAGTGACATTATTAAAATCATGCTCGTTTCCGAAAACAGTTTGGAGAAGAAAGAGTAAAAGATCATGCAACTTAAAAAAGTGCCCTGTTAAAAGTACACCTAATTTCCATTATGTTACTGTTTTCCTTTGAAGGCAACTATGCATAGAACAACTAAAATACTCATGTTCACTGTGCTAGTTAAGAGAATAGATGAAATTTAAGACCTACCTTTTAGGTCTTTAATTATGGAGATTAAGTTGTTGAGGTCAAATTCCATGTGAACAGTTTGAGCCACAAAGCTCAACACAGGTGCCTAGAAATGCCTGTTTAATTCAGAATGGTCATGGTTTTTTTTCTTTCATTGAATCCTAATAGTTACTGAATCTTTGAATTGGCAGAGAATACTCTTTTTTTTTTTTTTTTTCAGGTAGAGTTTTATTTTTATTGAGACAGGGTCTCACTCTGTAGCCTACCTGGCATGGTACTCACTATGTTGCTCAGGCTGGCCTCAGAACTTGCTGAAATCCTCCTGCTTCAGCCTCCTGAGTGTTGGGATTGCAGGAATGTCCACCATGCGCTGCTTTGTTAGTGCATTTTAAAAGCAATTAAATTAGTTTCTTATAACACATTTATGGAACTTAGACATTTGAAACATGGAAGATAAGGAATTGACATTTAGATGTAATTTTCTTATATTATCTTAGAAAACATCCTAATAGTAATACTTGAAGCATTATATTTTGATATTTATATTGTATCCAAAATTGAAAACACAAATGACATTGATTTTGAAATACCAGGCAATTCAAATATAGAAAATATAGGCCATACTTTTTCTTATAAATATGACCTATAGGGCTGGGGAGATGGCTTAGTGGTTAAGGCGCTTGCCTGCAAAGCCAGAGGACCCAGGTTCAATTCTCCAGGACCCATGTAAACCAGATGCACAAGGTGGTACATGCATCTGGAGTTTATTTGCATTGGCTGGAGGCCCTGGCACATCCATTCTCTCCCTCCTCCTCTCTTTCTCTGCCCCCCCTCAAATAAATAAAAAATATTAAAAATATGGCCTACAAATGAGAAGTAACTTAAAGCCTCTGAGTGAGGTGGTTCATACCTGTAATTCCCACACTTGGGAAAGATGAGGCAGAGTGATTGCCTTGAGTTTGAGGCCTGGGCTACTGAATGAGTCCTGGCCTGGATCAAAAGCCTCTGAGGATTATACTTTTAATGAAGATGACTGAGAGGTGCTTGGTTAGAGCAGTTGTAGCTGACAAAAGAGTTTTCTTATGGATGGGACATGTGGACTAATATGTGCAGATTTTGTATCTGTATATAAGGACCTGAGAGATTTTTAAATCTATTCTTCCCAGCATAGTCTCTACCCTTCATATGCTTTTACAAAGGCATGACATCAAAGATCTCCTGTGGAAGACATAATAGGGATTTTTTTTTAAATTCAAAACATGTCAATCTTGCAAAGGAAGAAAGCTTCTTTAGCGACCTTGAAGAAATCCTTGACCTGAAACATCATACCTTAAGGTCTTTTGTTATTTTTACCTGTTACAGTTCCAGACAATGTAAACTGTCTGTGATAGCAGTAATATCTGTTTTACACATCATTGCATCTCTAATACTTAATAGCAATTGAATTTTAATAATGTAGTTTCAGATATGTAGCTGGAGAACAAAAGGAATATGTGATAATTTGTCCAAAGTAGGTATAAGCAGTGAGGTGATAAGGAAGATTGAGCCAGGGAAGAGGCAAGCCATCATTTAATTGGGGGAACTCTCTTAGAGAAGGTGATTTTTTTTTCTTTTTTTTTGGTTTTCTGAGGTAGGGTTTCACTCTAGTCCAGGCTGGCCTGGAATCCTGGAATTCACTATGTAGTCTCAGGGTGGCCTTGAACTCATGGCGATCCTCCTGCCTCTGCCTCCCGAGTGCTGGGATTAAAGGCATGCGCCACCACGCCTGGCTGAGAAGTGATTAAATTTTTTTTTTTAAATTTGAAAGCAGAGTGAGACAGAAAGGAGACAGAGAGAGAGAGAGAGAGAGAGAGAGAGAAAAATATGAATGAATGGGGATGACAGGGCATCTAGCCATTGCAAATGAACTCCAGAAGCATGTGCCACTTTGTGCATCTGGCTTTACGTGGGTACTGGGGGAATTAAACCCAGGTTGTTAGGCTTTGCAGGCAAGCAACTTAACTGATGAGCCAGCTCTCCCGCCCATGAAGGTGATTCTTATGCTGAGTCTTGGGATAGGATGTATATCTGAAGGTAATTTCAGCATCATGAGCCACACATTTAAATTAGAGCATGAAGCTGGGTCTGATGGATCAAACCTGTAATTCCAGCTACCTGTAAGGCTGAGGCAGGAGAATTAAAGTTCAAAGCCAGCTTGGGCTACAGATTGAGTTCAGGACCAGAAGGAGCCCCTTAGTGAAACCTCATCTCAAAGTTTAGAATAAAAAGTGTAAAGGCTAGAGATGGATATCGCTCCATGGTAGAGCACTTGCTGATCATGTGTGGATCTAGGTTCAGTCGTGAGTATGGCAAAGAACTAAGAAATAAAATGATACTTTAGAGAGAGTAAATGATGTCAAGTTAAACTCAGTGTTTAATTTCTATAACATGAAAAAATTTTCCTCTCAGATAAAAAGATCATATCCTGTGAAAGCTAAGATAAAGAATACTTGAGCTTTTAACTGAATATCAGAACATTAAAATTTTTATTTATTTGACAGAGAGAAAGAGGCAGATAGAGATAATATGAGAATGGGCATGCCAGGGCCTCTAGCCACTGCAAACTCCAGATGCATGCACTGCCTTTGTGCATCTGGCTTTGCCTGGGTACTGGGGAATTGAACCTTAGTCCTTAGGCTTCACAGGCAAGTGCCTTAGCTGCTAAGCCCTCTCTGTAGCCCCTTGGAAAATTTTAAATGGGAGTTCTAATTGCATATTAAACAAATAATGTGTCCTCAGACAGATTCCTTGGTCTTAGTTTTTTCATTTATAACATGAAGATAATGACCCACATGGCTGTTGGCAGAATGAAATTACATGATGTATTTTCAGGTGCTTACCTCGATATCTGCATGTGGGAGGACTTCAACAAATATAAAATTATTTTAAATGTTTCTTTGCCTATAGATCTTTAAAAAATATTTTGATTCATTTATGGTGTTCAAATCTGGGACCTTGTGCATGCTGGAAACATGTTCTACCACTGACGTCTATCCCCAGACCACTTACCATGAATTCTGATATCTACTTAAGTCATCTATCTACCTGACTCATGGTAATACCTTTTGTTTTAGTCAGGGTTCTCTTGAAGATCAAAACTGATAGAATGAATTGTGTTACAAAGGAAATTTGGGATGGAGAGATGGCTTAGTGGTTAAGGTGTTTGCCTACAAAACCAAAGAACCTTAGTTCAATTCCCCAGGACCCACACAAGCCAGATGCACAAGGTGGCACATGCATCTGGAGTTTGTTTGCAGTGGCTGGAGGTCCTGGCACACTCATTTTCTTCCTCCCTTCCATCCCCCCTTTCTCTCCCTCTCTGTGTCTGCCTTATTCCCTCTCTCGCTCTCTCAACTAAGTAAAAATGTTTTTTAAAAAGGGAATTTAATGGATTAGTTTATGACAGTCCCAATCCAGCACTGAAGGCCTGGAGGCTTTCTGGAGAGCCACTGGTCTTCAGTCCACACTGGAAGGCTGAGGACACTTGGTTCCAATGCCTAGGAAGGATATCTGAACAGGGTAGATGCACATGCAAATAAAGCACTCACCAGCAAGCAGCAGGCAGCCAGGTGGGAAGAAGGGGGCCCTTTCCTCACAGAGCTTCCTTGCTTAAAACCCACCACCAGGAGGGCCGCCCACTGGGGAAAGGGCTCACTTTGGAGGAAGGACCTCCTCCTTCAGTCAATCCTTTCTGGAAGCAACCTCAGAGACTCACCCAAGAGGAATGCCCTTGGATTCCTAGTCAGATCAAGTTGACAACAGAACTTAATTGTCATACCTTTTTAGATAGTTTCCTTTCCTCCTCATTTTGTTCTTTTTCTTTTTATCTTTTTTTTTTGGAGGGGAGGATGGGGGGTTCAGGGTCTCATCTATCCTGTGTACCCTTCATCTCACTATGCAATTGGGAGCTTGGGAGTGTTACAGACCTGTGGCATCCTGCCCAGCAGATACTGTTCTTTGAATCAAACTTAACATTTTCTGACAGAAGTGAAGCTTAATTGTACTACTGGTCAATGTGACAGACCACAAAATAAGCTTGATACCTCAGTTATGAAACTGTCACCAAGGGGTATGTATGAATTGCAGAAAATCTGACCCTTTCAGCTTTTCTTCCCTTGAAAATGTGTTTTTAAACAAATTATCTATGCTTATTATGCCATATCCTTTGTGGCAAAGAAGCAAAGTTTTCCAGTTATTAAATTTAATAAAAATATATTGTTTTTAGTACTGCAGGTGAGTAAACCATGAAGACCTCTGCCTTCCATTGTGTTCTAGAATTCAGTATTTTTGAGCCAACTAATAGGCTTCTACAACATTTCTTAGCTCAGTCTTTTGCTCCAGGAGCTATTTGTTCTTTTAGGAATCTCCAAATTTCATTATGCTTTGTGAACTCTGAGTTGTTCATGAACCGTGGAGCAGCTTGTCCTTTGTGTAATCATTGGAAGAGAATTCTATTATGAAGGGACTGACAAGAGTCTTGAGTCTGTAAATGATAGAGAAACCTGCTATCCAAAATCTTCCATATTCACAAAGGACTGAAGAAAAGGGTTTATAGTTCTTTTCAAATAAAAAGGAGAAACCTTTTGATGCAGGGTTGTTAAAAATTGGTAGGCTGGAAGGGAGAGTATTAAGCTACTGCAGAGGATATCTTAGAGGAATGTTAGTTCATGATAATAGTAACTAAAATGTGTTGGTTCCGAACTAAGTATCAAGTACTTTAAACATATTTAATACATGCCATCATGTTTAATTTTCACAAGGACCCTCCCAAAAAAGGTTCATTTTTTTTCTTTTCAAAACTAGAGACCGAGAGGTTAAGCAGTAGATGGTTGAGTCTACCAAAAGGATTTGAACTTGAAGTTGAGCCTGACATTGGAGCCTGTCCTCCTAGTTAACATTGCTATACTGTCTTGTGTTATTTGTTTGTAGTTACTCCTCATGACAAGCCTTGACCTTATCTGTCTGAGTTCCGTTGGCCTGTGTGATTTGATAAAAATATACTTTGCCACAAGATGGAATAGAACTCCAGATATTTTATAATAAAATGGAATATAGCCTCATTTTTTCACTCATATTAGCCTTATATCCTGTTTTGAAATCTTTAAAATATTTGTAATAAAGCAAACCCTTATTTTATTATTCAATTGCTAGTTCTCACAGGTATTTCAGACAAGTTGGAAATAAAAGAACACAGTAGTAGACACAGTGTTTTAAGCTAACCTGATAGAATTAAACACTTTTTTTGAGGTAGGGTCTCACTCTAGCTGAGGTTGACTTACTGGAACTCACTCTGTAGTTCCAGGATAGCCTCGAACTCACAGCATCTTCCTACCTCTGCCTCCTAAAGGTGTGCACCACCACACCCAGCTGGTTTGTTTTTGAAGGAACATCTCACTCTAGCCCAGGCTGACCTGGAACTCACTCTGTAGCCCAGCCTAGCCTTGAACTCACAGCAACCCTCCTCCTACCTTAGCTTCCTGAGCTAGGAATAAAGGCGTGCACTACCACACCTGGCTATTTAAACACTTTTTAAAAGAATAAGATGGATTCACAGAGTTGGTTTGGATGGCTTTTATGTAGTAATAGTTGAGGAACACAAATCTGTAATTAAACATTATTCTTTTGAAATGACTGTCATTAAAAGAATTTGCTTATTGGCTGCCAAATGCTTATATTCTAGCAATAGTTTATCAGATGACATAGTTTGCTAAGGAAGCATCTCCCTGTGTAAACTGGAATCTGTGTGGAATGTTTTATGGAGTAGAAGTGTAACACATCTGGGGGGAGATCAGTGCAAAAGAGCCTAAGTAATATTATTGGGCAGGAGAGATAAAGTGGGATGTTGTTGACAAGAGGGCATGGCACATAGTTCATGTGATAATAGGGTAAAGAAGTTTTGTAGATTAGGCATGCTAACTGTATAATTTTGTGTGTTGTGGCTAACCATTTAAGATGAGTAATTGAGGTGTAAAGAAACATAGTGCTGTGTATCACAGTGTGGAGCTTGTAATAGTTCCTAGGCTGCTTTGTACCATATAGATGCTTTACAAATATCCACTGGTAGTATTGGAGATTCTCTTGTTTTTTCTTTCTTTCTTTTTTGGGGCAGTTTTTGAGGTAGGGTTTCATTCTAGCCCAGGCTGACCTGGAATTCATTATGTAGTCTCAGGGTAGCCTTGAACTCACGATCCTCCTACCTCTGCCTGCTGAGTGCTGGGATTAAAGATGTGTGCCACCATGCCTGGCTGGAAAGATCCTCTTATCACCCACGATTTAGAACTTAGAGAACAGCACAGGCAAGTGCTAGACTGCTGGAGTTCAGAACCACTTGTACCAATCCCTACATTGACTAGCCCCAGGGGAAGAAAATGGTGTGTTTAAGTGGGGGGGGGGAGCTGTCTAAACAGAATACCCTGAGAGTTTCATGGTTCTTACATAATAGGAAAGAGATGGGAGTTCTTCACTAGAAAGTGGAGGAAGCGGAAATTAGTAGTAACTGGGTGTGGTAGTGCACTCCTTTAATCCCAGCACTGGGGAGGCAGAGGTAGGAGGATAGCTGAGTTAGAGGCCACCCTGAGTGAGGTCAGCCTGAGCTAGAGCAAGCCCCTACCTTGAAAAACCAAACAACAACAATAAAAAACAAAAACAAAAAACAAATTAGCCGTAAGAGCCAGCGAACTTGAGGCTACTGTTGGGAGGGTTGAGGCTGTTCAGGAGAGGTTGGAGGAAGGGCAGATGTACTTCTCTGCCTACCAGTCTCCTTCCCTATTGTCTAAGACTGACTTTCACAGTGGAATGTGGTGGAAATGATGTGGTGTCACTTCTGGTTGAAATGATAGAGGAGTGGGTGTTCTTTCTTCACCTTCTGTATTCCAATCTTAAGAGCTAGGTGTGGAGGCGAAAGCCCTTATGGGGTGGTAGAGCTGTAAGATCTAAAAGTTCGAGAGTCTCTAAATAACTAGGTGGAAGAAAGCTACACACCAAACCAAATATCTCACAATGTGACTTTAATTGTGTGAAGCTACTAAAAAAATTGAGGTTTATTTGTTAGTAGCTAATGTTGCCTCAAGTAGATGCTATGAAATAGGTGGAGGAAGTAGTGAGAGAATAACAGTAGCTGAGATGGATGTGGCTAAGTGACGTGATTCTGTTACAACATAATCATTATCATATGCCATAGACTTTGTGTGGTCCAGTGGCCAAACCTCAGAGGCTCCAGGATCTAGAGAGCAGTTCACGAGTCTGTATTCAGATGAATCATGACACTGCCCATGCAAACTTCTTCCTGTGCCTGACACCATTATAATGAGGAAGAGAGAGAAGCTGTAAAAAACTGAAGAATTCCCTCAGAGCAGAATTCCTCAAGTTGGTTCTGTATTTCATTTCCTTTTATTTATTTTCTTAACCAATAAAATATTTTATCAGCACAGTGGTTTCTATTAGCAATATTCATCATTTGGCTATTCGGAATATACCTTATAAATGTGGTATTTATTTAAGTTTAATTTTTTAGTTTTAATGTGGTTTTTAATTTTAATTTTTTTTTTTTGCTTGTGTGTGTGTGCATATGTGATGTAGTGTTGTGGTATGCATGGGTGGTATATGCACATATATGCATCCTTGTTCTACTCTGAATGCTCACCTGTGGCAGAGGTCATTGGCCTGTGGTGGTCAGAGTAGAAAGTCGGGTGTCCCACTCTATTGCTCTTCTGCCTAGTCCTGCTTTGATCCAGAGTCCCTCCTCTTTTTTTTTTTTTCTAGTGTTTGTGAGGCTCCATCAGTTCTCAAGTTTTTGCTTCCCTGCCAGATTGGGGTTATAGGCATACACATGGCCATGTCCAATTGTTCAGTAGGCTCTTGGGCTGTCCCAGGCTCCCTCAGGCCCTCATGCTAGCACAGGAGGCACACTTAACAGCTGAGCCATCTCTGCAACCCTAATTTATATTTTTATTTTAAAAATTTTATTGATAACCTCCATACATATATACAATGCATCATGGTACAGTCCCCTCCCACTACTTTCCTTCTTCCTCCTTCCACTGAACCCCTTCTATTTTGATGTCATCCCACCCATTGCATTCCTTCTGCCACTTTTTCATGGTGGCCCCTGAGCCTTGCGAATATGTGATAGAGATGTCTCAGTACTCAATACTTGGCTAAAAAATTTTTTTGTAAAAAATCTATAGCTTCTAGTTACAGCATTATCCACCCCCACAGGGTACTTCTGCCCAAACTCTTTTTTACATACGTAATTTTTAGCTAGGAAAGAAGTAGGTTTCCATATGGCTTACTCATCACATCCTTAATTTTGATAACCTTACTCCCACACCCTTCTCTTTCCCATCCTTTTTTCTGACCCCACTTAGACCATTCCACTCCCAGTATTCTGCCCCTCTACTTACATATCTACTCTACCTCTCCTTAATACCTCTCCTCTCCTCCCCTCTCATGGCCCCTGTCTAGCTTCTCGGCCTCTACTACTGACTTATTCCAACACACATACAAATCCATACATTTGAAGCTAGGATCTGCATATGGGAAAGAATATGCAATGTTTGACTTTCTGAGCTTGGGCTATCTCACTTAGTATAATCTTTTCCAGATCCGCCTATTTTCCTGTAAGTTTCAGTTTTCTTTGCAGCTAAATAAAACTCCACTGACATTCATTATTTTAGCTGGGTAGTTATTTGTTGTGAGTCCTTGTGCAGTACAGAATGTGTAGCCCCATCTTTGGCCTCTACCCACTAGATTTCCAGTAGCATGTCTCCTAATTGTGGCAAATAAAAACTATTTCAAGACATTGCAAACATCCTCTGGATGGAAGCAAGGTTGGTCTCAGTAGGAATCTCTGCCTTAAAGACCAAGGGAACCTGAAAGAAAGATTATTTTAATATTTTATTTAGGGCTGGAGAGATGGCTTAGCACTTAAGACGATTGCCTGCAAAGCCAAAGGACCTCGGTTCAATTCCCTAGGACCCATGTAAGCCAGATGCACAAGGTGGCACATGCATCTGGAGTTTGTTTGTAGTGGCTGGAAGCCCTGGCATGCTCTCTCTCTCTCTCTCTCTCTCTCTCTCTGCCTCTTTCCCTCTCTCAAATAAATAAATAAAAATAAAATATTTAAAAAATATTTTATTTAGTTTGAGAGAGAGAGGAGGAGGCAGAGAGAGGGAGAGAATGGCTCACCAGGACCTTTAGCTGTTGCAAATGAACTCCAAATGTGTATGCCCCCTTGTGTGCATGAGCGATGTGCACTTGCATCACTGTGCATCTGGCTTATGGGACCTGGAGATTTGAACATGAGTTCTTAGGTTTCACTGGCAAGTGCCTTAACTGCTAAGCCATCTCTCTGTCCAGTATTTTATTATTTATTTATTTATTAGAGACACAGAGAGAATGAGTGCATCAGGGCCTGTATCCACTACATACCAACTCCAGATGCATGTACCACCATGTGCATCTGGCTTACGTGGGATCTGGAGAATCAAATCTGGATCCTTAGGTTTTGCAGGCAAGTGCTTAAGCAATAAGCCATCTCTCCAGCCCTGAAAGATTATTTTAAGCTATATAAGACCATCATTTTGGGCTTATGAGATGCTTCAGCTGGTAAAGAGTGCTTTCTGCACAAGCTTGAGGACCTGAGGGGGCCTGAGACAGTCCAAGTTTCACCCCCAGTACTCACATAAACACATACATAGGTAGGTGTAGCCACATAGATTTGTAAATTCCACCCTCTCCTCCAATCCTGTGGGAAACAGAACTTGAGAATCTCTGGGGCTTGGGAATGAAGGAAGACAGCCTTTTCTGGCCTCTGCATGATGTACCCTGTCTTGTACGTAGGACTTGCACCCCACATGCCATAATGAATATACTACACACATTTGACTGGTAGTTTGGCTGGATAAAATATTGTTGATTGTAACTTCTTTCTTTAGAAATCCAGCATACTTTGTTTCACATCCAGGGATGCTGATCCTTTATCAGTCTGTCACCTTCCTGTTAAGATGAATTGTTCTTTATTCTGTCTGAAAGCTTTTAAACTTTTCTTTATCTTTTATTTTTCTGCTATAGATTCATAATTAGGTGACAGTTGACTTTGTACTTGTCTTCCACAGTTGCTCCTGAAGCCTGAGCCATACTTTGCAACTTTAGGTAATTAATTCTCCTCCACTATATCTTTAGTCATATCCTCCCTTTCTTTTTTTTAATTTTAGTTTTTAGAGAGAGAATTGGCATGCCAGGGCCTCAACCATTGCAATCGAAACCAGATGCTTGTGCCACCTACTGCGCATGTGCAACCTTGCACTTTCATCTCCTTTGTGTATCTGGCTTATGTGGGATCTGGAGAGAGACCAAACATGGGTCCTTAGGCATTGCTGGCAAGTGCCTTAATTGCGAATCCATTTCTCCAGCCTTGTTTTTCCCTTTTGTTTTTGGTTTTTTCTTTTTCTTCCCCCAAGGTAGGGTCTCACTTCGGCCCAGGCAGACCTGGAATTCACTATGTCATCTCAGGGTGGCCTCGAACTCATGATGATCCTCCCACCTCTGCCTCCTGAGTGCTGGGATTAAAGGTGTGCACCACCACGCCCGGCTTTTTTTTTTTTTTTTTTTTTTTTAAATGAGTGAGTGAGTGCGAGAGAGAATTGGTGCACTAGGGCCTCTAGCCACTGCAATTGAACTCCAGACATGTGCGTGACCTTGGACTTGTATCACTTTGTGTGTCTGGCTTACGTGGGATCTGGAGAGTTGAACATGGGTCTTTAGGCTTTTCAGGAAAGTGCCTTAACCACTTAGCCATCTCTCCAGCCCCCTTTATTTTCTTGCTTCTAGCTGACTCTCCACCAGGCAAATGTATGCTCTTTTAGACTGACCCTCATCCTAGTCTTACCTTCAAATTTGTGATTCTCTTTGCTTTGTGCTCACAAGATTCCCCTTCCCATGCCACATCTAGTCTTTGTCTGTTTCAACAATTTTTTTTCTTTTTCTGCCTTTTTATATTACATTGTAGTATCATCCCCAGTTGTCTCCCATCTAGTCAGTTTTTATTTTTATTTATTTATTTTTGGTTTTTTGAGGTAGGGTCTTGGCTCTTATTTTATTTTATTTTATTTTGTTGTAATTGTTCTTTGGGCTAGAATTTTACATTGTCCAAACTGGACTCCCATTTTACCATATAGCTGAGGATAACCTTGAACTCATTGTCTTGTCTTAGTTTTTCAAGTGCTGGGATCATAGGAATGGGTCACCACGCTTGTCCTGCTTGTTTTATCACATACTTATTTTTTTCAGCATTATTTAAAACTTTTTTTCCAGACTATTCTTTTTCTGAATCTGCAGGTTCCATATTGACTTGGAATAGTATAAGTTAACTTTGATAAATATATTTATTTATTTATTTTTTTCCCTTACATATTTCTGCATTTGTCCCTTAATCTGGTTCAGTTTTTCTCTCATGAGGAAATTCTCTTTTCTGTAGCTGTGGTATTGAATATTGGAATGTGTGTCTTGTTTTTTACAATCCAGATTTAAAGACTGCTGGTCATTGTGAAGTTGAAATCCTGTCAAAGGGCTTGTGATTTGGAAGGTTTAATCTTCCAGATTTGGCCTGATTATATAAAGCAAGTATAGAACCTACATAGTAAATAATTCTCTAAAATTTAAAGTAGCTTAGAAAAATAAATCAGCTCTTCTGTAGTTTACTTGTTCAGTGTGGAAGAAATCAAAGTTGTAAGTATTCAGTAATCCAATGGACTGATTACTAATTGTTTTATGAAGTTTGTATTCTGTCACTTCTGGTTTGAGAATCCAGAGATTGTTTTAAATGGATGTATAACTTTTGCTTTACTTCTTAATGTGTTTTGAGCATTTTCCTTTTTTAGACATATGTTGTTGCCCTCTGTCCCTTCCTTTTTAAAGTTTTTTTAATTATGAAAGACAGAAGAAGGGAGGGGAGGCAGGGAGAGAGAGAGAGAGAGAGAGAGAGAGAGAGAGAGATAGAGATAGGTGCACCAGGGCCTTTAGTTGCTGTGACTGAACTCCAGATGCATGTGCCTCTTGTGCTTCTCACTTTACATGGGTTCTGGGGAACTGAACCCAGGAGGGCAGGCTTTGCAAGTATGTGCCTTCAACTGCTGAGGCATCTCATCAGCCATTTGGGAAAAAAAAAGGTTCTGTAGCTCAGGCTGGCCTTGACCTTTCCATGTATCTAAGGATGGTCTTGGACTTTAGATCCTTCTTTCCTCTACCTTCCAAGCTGAGATCAAGGGCTTGTGATACCCCACCAGGCTTTTGTTCTTATTTTTATTTTGTCTTTTGTTGTTGTTTTGTGTTTTCAAAGTAGGGTCTCAAGCTAGCCCAGGGTGAACTGGAGTTCACTATGTAGTCTCAAGGTAGCCTTGAACTCATAGTGATCCTTCTACCTCTGCCTCCCGAGTGCTGGGATTAAAGGCATGCACCACCACGCCTGGCTAATTTTATTTTTTTAATGGAAAACATTTTATGTTTTATTTATTTATGGTGGCGGGGGGAAGAATGGGTACACCAGGACCTCTAGCCACTGCAGATGGAACTTTAAATGCCTGAGCCACCTTGTGCCACTGGTTTACGTAGTTACTGGGGAATTGAACCTGGGTTCATAGGCTTCACAGGCCAGTACCTTAAGCCATCTCTCTAGCACTATTATTTTTTTGTTTTTATTGAAGTGGAGTGGCCATTTATATCCCATTTTGGCTTTAACTCACTATGGTAGCCCAGGCTGGCCTTGAGCTGTCATCTTTTCTCATCCTCTCAGGTCTTATGTTTATAGGCATGCCTGGCTTACTTTTTTACTGATTGATTGATTGACCATGCACGACTAGAACTTACTATGTAATCCAGGTTAGCATTGAATTTAAGATCCTGCAGCCTCAGCCTCCAAAGTTGTGGGATTACAAGCACATGCCCTCACTCATGCCCTGATTAGTTTCTTTCTTGAATGATTCAATATTTGTTGCTTCTATATGTTTATAATTTTGATATTTTTGTTCCTTCTCATTGTTCCTGAAAATTGTAATGGAGTCTTTAAACATGAAATTGTATGCATTAAGTACATAAATTTTTCATGTCAGTGATATTTCAAAAATTATAAATCATACTCTTAAGCAGGACATGGTAGTGTGTGCCTTGGGAGGTAGAGATAGGAGGATGCTGTGAGTTTGATGCCACCCTGAGACTACATAGTGAATTCCAGGTCAGCCTGAGCTAGAACAATACCCTACCTCAAAAAAAAAAAAAAATTATAATCTTAGTCTGGCATGGTGGTGCATGCTTTTAATCCCAGGACTGGGAGTTGAGATAGGAGGATCACTGTGTGTTTAAGGTCAGCCTGAGACTGACTACATAGTGAATTCTAGGTCAGCCTGGGCTAGAGTGAGACCCTACCTCAAATGCCCCACCAATTATAATCTTGGGGTTGGAGAGATGGCTCACTAGTTACAGGCACTTGCTTGCTTGCAAAGCCTGACAGCTTAAGTTCATTTCACCAGTACCCATGTAAAGCCATACGCACAAAGTGGTGCATGCGTTAGAGTTCATTTGCAGTGGCAGGAGGCCCTAATGCACCCATACTCACCCTGTCTCTGTGTTTCTGTCTTAAATAAATAAATAAAAATACTAAAAATAGAATCTTCAGTTTTATATAGATAATACTTGGACTACTTTTAAAGGTTTACTTGGGAAATGGTGGCTCTTTAACTTTATGTTCCTAAGAATTGATGATTATGATATATAGTAAATTTTTACTTTAAATTCAGAAGATATATTGGTTCTAAAGCATTTACTAAGGATTCTCTCATATTCAGATTGATCAGAATTTTATTTTAGGAATAGGCTCTCATATAAGAATTATCTCCATCATTGGTTAGTTTTATTAAAACTTGGTTGGCTTCCATAGGTCTTTTTTTTAATTGGCACACAGAAATGTAATTAAGTATCCCGTTTACTTAAATTATAAATTAAACATGAGTACCTTAGTCATAGGAATATATACTTAGAACTTAACACCTAGTGCTGTAGGCCAGAGTAAGGTATTCAGATACTCGTTTCTCTTTCATGCCCAATAAGTTAGTCTTTTTCTTTCTGTTGTTTTTGAGGCAAGGTCTCACTCTTGCTCATGTGGACTTGGAACTCACTCTGTAGCTCATGGTGACTTTGAACTCACAATGATCCTCCTACCTTAGCTTCCTATGTGCTGGAATTAAATGTGTGCCTCACTACACTTGGCTTGAGGAAGCCATTCATAGTCTTCATCAAATAGGAAGAAATTGCTGTGGAATTATCAGTGCTAAAATTACATAAAACTGTCTTGAATTTACTTTAGATCTTGCTTTTTAGCCTTTGATCCTTATTGAATTTTTATTTTAAGTAAGGGCATGAAATTTTTTGTGTGGAAAACAGGTAAATTTTGGTTTATTATAAGCAGTTGCCATACTCAATAAATGAGAAACACACTTTTCTAGTACCTTGCTCAAACTAAGGTTCATATTTTCCTTTCAAGAAAACAGCAAAAATGCATGTGGAATAATGTGAATGTTGGTTATAAGT
Organism: Orientallactaga sibirica; assembly: GCA_036365145.1. Classification (NCBI taxonomy): domain Eukaryota; kingdom Metazoa; phylum Chordata; class Mammalia; order Rodentia; family Dipodidae; genus Orientallactaga; species Orientallactaga sibirica. Next base: position 46,021,450 of record JAEOAD010000012.1, on the reverse strand, counting down.
TAAAATGTTTAACTCTTACAACAGTTGCCTAATAAATAGGATTGAATTATTGATAGGTGGTTTATGTTATAATAACAAGCATAGTCCTTCAGAGGTCTTAAGTTTCTCTAAGACTATAGAAAGCACTGACTGATTAGTAAAAAGATGCACAGGGAACATAAGAAACCTGCCAGAAGTATTATGTTTCCTGTTGAGTAGATCTGTGAAACTAATGGAGAGTTTGGAACAGATAAACAGAGTCTAGACTAACAATCATGTGCTATATTATGCAATACAATCCTTATACTAGCTCTGAATAGATGGCATTTTTGACTTTTTGTATGTGGAATCATACCTGTTTCTATGGATTCCATGTTTAAGGAACATAATCATATAGCTGCTAAGGGGCCAAGAGAGAAGTTGAACATTGGCCTGTTTCATTCTGTGTTCTTCAAGCAATGCCATAACTGCTTCCCTAGGCCATGTTGCTATATTAGATCATCACATTTTTTCTTAAAATTTGTTCCATTGCATAATCTGTAGTTTACAGTAGCTTTGTTTTTAAACATTAAGAAAACTAGAAGTCAGGTATCAGATCTGTCTGAGTTGTGCCCAAAGTAGAAATTGACTACATACAGAGGACGTGGTGACACATGCCTCTAAGTGCAGCACTCTGGAGGTGGAGACAGGAGGATCAGAAGTTCAGGGTAATCCTTGGTTATATGGCCAGTTCAATACCAACATGGGATACATGAGGCTCTGTCCCCAACCCCCCCCCCCAAGAAAAAACAAAAATAGGGCTGGAGAAGATAGCTTAGTGATTAAGGCACTTGTCTGCAAAGCCAAAGGACCTAGTTTCAATTCCCCAGGACCCACATAAGCTAGATGCACAAGGAGGCGCGTGCATCTAGAGTTCGTTTACAGCAGCTGGAGGTCCTGGCGTGCTCATTATCTCTCTCTTTCTGTCTCTCTCTGCTTCTTTCTTTCCCTCTTTTAAATAAGTAAAAATAAAAACAAATAAAATCCTTTAGATTATCAAAATTGTCTTAAGTTGCATTATACATAACTTCATAGCTTTTGAAAATTATTGATATACTCAGTGCAGATAATAATACAAATATCTTTTACTTCTTTTAAAAATATTATTTGCACAGAGACAAAGAGAAGGGAGGGAGAGGGAGAGAGAGGGGTTCACCAGGGTCTCCCACCACTGCAACCAAACTCCAGATGCTTGCTCTGCCTTATGCATCTGGCTTTATGTGGGTACTGGGGAATTGAGCCTAGATCAGTAGACCTTGCAAGCAAGTGTCCGTAACCGCTAAATCATCTCTCCAGTCCTCCTTCATTCTTTTTTTAAAAACGTTTTATTGATAACTTCTTTAAGTACAATATACCAACCATAATCATAGTCCTCTCCTACCACCTCCCTTTTCCCCTTCCCTAGGCTCCCCTCCACTGAATCTCTTCTATTTTGATATCATCATTTCCCCTCCTATTATGCAGGTTTTGAGAAGGTAGTGTCAGCTACTGTGAGATCATGAAGATCAAGGCCACTTTGAATAATACAAACATCATGATGCAGAGGAATTTGTAATGTGAAAATTTCATGCTATCTTTTTTTGTTGTATGTGTAGTATGTGTCATGTGGGTTTTGTAGTGTATGCATGTGTTTGTGCAGGTGTGCACCCCATGTGAATACAAGGAGACCAGAGGAGAACATGGGGTGTCCTCCTCTTGCTCATCTGTGTGTTTTCTTGAGACGAGTCTCTCTCTGAATCCAAGTTTCTATTTTATAGATCCCAGCAATCTCTGCTCTCCACTCCTCACTGGGAAACCAGGTAATAGGTATTCCTCATTTGGAAGAATTAAAAAAATAGAAATGAAGCTGGGCGTGGTGACACGCCTCAGCCCTCGGGAGGCAGAGGTAGGAGGATTGCCATGAGTTCAAGGCCACCCTGAGACTACATAGTTAATTCCAGGTCAGTCTGGGCTAGAGTGAGACCCTACTTTGGAAACAACAACAACAACAACAACAACAACAACAACAACAAAAATAAACAATAAAAATGAGGGCTGGGTGTGGTGGCACACGCCTTTAATCCCAGCACTTGGGAGGCAGAAGTAGGAGGATTGCCGTGAGTTTGAGGCCACCCTGAGACTACATAGTGAATTCCAGGTCACCCTGGTCTAGAGTGAGAGACCCTACTTGGAAAAAACAACCAACCAAAAAAATCATATATATATATATATGTATATAACAAAAATGCCTCTAGTGCCTGTTTTTTATTAAAGAATTTAGTTTTAAAAATATCTATTTATTTATGTGTGTGTGTGAGAGAGAGAAAGAAGCAGAGAGAGAGAGAAAGAATGGGCACGTCAGGACCTTTGGCTACTACAGACGAACTCCAGATACATGTGCCCACTTGTGCATCTGCCTTATGTGGGTCCTGGAGAATTGAACCGGGGTCCTTTGGCTTTTCAGGCAAACACCTTAACCACTAAGCCATCTCTCCAGCCTGACTTTCTGTTTTTATATTCTTTTTTAAAAAATTTATTTATTTATTTGCAAGCAGAGATAAAAGAGAGACAGAGAGAGAATGGGCATGCCAGGGCTTCTATCCACTGCAAACGAACTCCAGAAGCATGTGCCCCTTGTGCATCTGGCTTACGTGGGTCCTGGGGAATCGAACCTGGGTCCTTTGGCTTCGCAGGCAAATGCAACAACCACTAAGCCATTTCTCCAGCCCTGTTTTTATATTCTTTATCATCTATGTGTGTGTGTGTCCATCAATCATTATATCTATCTGTCTTTTTTTTTTTTTTTTTTGATTTTTCGAGGTAGGGTCTCACTCTGGTCCAGGCTGACCTGGAATTAACTATGTAGTCTCAGGGTGGCCTTGAACTCACGGCGATCCTCCTACCTCTGCCTCCCGAGTGCTGGGATTAAAGGTGTGCGCCACCACGCCCGGCTCTTTTAAATACTTTTAAAGTTGGAAAATAAGTTAACATTCTAATACCATTAATTGATCTGAGTGCAAATCATTGTGCAAAGGCTGACAGAGCCAGACACAAGCCCTCTGATCTCCTTGAGTTTGTATACAGGCAGGAGAGGGGCAGACAGTGAAGTCCTGGTTGCAGAAGTCATGAGGGAGTCTGTAGTCATCATGGTGGAAAGCCCTAATAGGAAGGCATATAGGGTGATACGTTTTCTGACCTAGAAGGAGAGGGGAACCAAATATGGTAACTTGAGTTGAGAGAGGAAAAAATATTTCTGGAAGTACCTCTTTTTTTAAAGATCCTGGAACAGCAAACAGCTAGCCTTTACTAGGAACTTAGAGTTTGCTGTGACTGGGAAAAATGTGTAAAGGAGAGAGAGGGGGGTGCAGATAGAATGGGAATGCTAGGGTCTCCAGGCACTACAAACGAACTTCTAACACATGTACTACCTTGTACATCTGGCTTTACATGGGTATGGAGGAATTAAACCTAGGTCATTAGGCTTTGCAGGCAAGTGACTTAACTGAGCCATCTTTCCAGTCTTTATAAATGCATTTTTATTACAGATGTGTACACCATTTTACATCTGGCTTTACATGGGTTCTAGGGAATTGAACTTAGGACAGGTTTGCAAGCAGGTGCCTTTAACCACTGAGCAACCTCCCCAGCCCATTTATCAGTATTTTGTGAATGTACATGCAAGGTGGGAGGAAGGAAAAATCAGACTTCTGCATGTGTTTCATCGAGCCAGGGCACCTAACAGGGCCTGAGTCTGATGGAGATGGATCAAAGAAGAACTTGTTAGCTGTCACTCAAAGGGGAGACTTCATGGAATGGTTATCCTTGTTCTTAGCATAGCTCCATTGTTGAGGCTTTGTAAAAGGTCAGGAGTCTTGGTCTATAGTACTGAATTTCTCATCATGCATTTCATTTGCTCACTGCACATGTATGTACATTGCTCTCATTCTGAGAACTGAATTAGCTCAGGTCTTTATTAGCTAGCTTGGCTGTCTTGGCTGTCCTTTTACCTTTTAGAAATAAGGCATTGAAAAGAACACTTTTCTATACATAAAATGCAGGAAGGAATTATTCTGGTATCTGCACACAAATCTTAGTCTATTTGAGTGCTATAAGAATGGTAGCCTCGCGTTCTTTTATTGAAGACTTTATATTTGATCATAGCCCAAAAGCCGAGAGATGATCATTAAACATTTTTAAAAGTATAAATATAAAACCACTTAAAAATTAGAAATGTCCAAGTGGGCATAGTGGATCATGCTTATAATCCCAACACTCAGGAAGCTGAGGCAGAATGATAACTGTTAGTTCAAGGCCATCCTGGACTACATTGTGAGTTCCATTGTGGGCTACAGAGTAAGATCCTATCCTAAAAAAAAGGAATGTCTAAGAGTTGTTACTTGGGTCACATTAATTCTCTTGAAATACAGTTGAAACATTCTGTTACCATTTTGAGATAGGATCTCATGTAACTTATGTTGACCTTGAACTCTATGTAGCTAAGGATGACCTTGAATTCCTGCCTTCACCTTCGAAGAGCTGGGATTGCAAGTGTGCACCACCGTGCCCAGCAGAACTCATTCTTAAAGCTAAATAGTTATTGGTGGCCATTAAAAAGAAAAGTTTACTTGCATGTGTGTGTCTATGTCTGTGTGTGTCTATGTCTGTGTGTATGTGCGCCTTGAGCCCTCTTGCTGCTGCAAATGAACTCCAGATACAAGTGCTACTTTTTGTGTCTGGCTTTATGTGGGGTCCTGACCATCAGGCTTTGCAAGCAAATGCCTTTAACTGCAGCACCATCTCCCCAGCCCTGGGGATTTTTTTTTTTTTTTTTTGGCATTCATGTATTTTTGTATTCTTCTCATGTGGATTACAATTGTTGTTGTTATTATTTTTTTGGTGTTTCAAGGTAGGGTCTCGCTCTAGTTCAGGCTGACCTGGAATTCACTAGTCTCACGGTGGCTTTGAACTCATGAGGACCCTCCTACCTCTGCCTCCCTAATGCTGGGATTAAAGGTGTGCGCCACCACACCTGGCTTATTTTTATTTTTAATAATTAAAAAAAACATTTTATTTATTTATTTGAGCAAGCGAGAGAGAGAAAGAGGGAGAGAGCTAGAGATATTGGGCACACCAGGGCCTCTAGCCACTGCAAACGACCTCTAGGTGCATGTGCTCCCCCCCCCCGTTCATCTGGCTTACGTGGGTCCTGGGGAATTGAACTATAAAGAATATGTTTTGTAGAGCCAGGTGTGGTGGTGCATGCCTTTAATCCTAGCACTCACGAGGCAGAGGTAGGAGGATTGCCATGAGTTCAAGGCCACCCTGAGACTATAGAATGAATTCCAGGTCAACCTGGGCTAGAGTGAGAACTTACCTCAAAAAACCAAAAAAAAAAAATGTTTTGTATGGACACATCATGTGCTGGTACCACTGCCCCCAGTTTTTTTTTTTTTTTTTTTTTAAATTTTAGTTATTTGCGAGAGACAGAGAGAGAGAGATAATGGGTGTGCCAGTGGCCTCTCAGCCACTGTAAACAAATTCCAGACGCGTGAGTCCCCTTGTGGGCAAGTGTGGCATTGTGCCCTTGTGTCACTTTTGTGTCTGGCTAAATGTGGGACCTGGAGAATCAAACAGGCGTTCTTAGGTTTGGCAGGCAGGTGTCTTAACCACTAAGCCATCTCTCCAGCCCTACCCCCAGTTGTTTTAAAATCATGATTTCTTCACTAACTGAGCTCAGATTCTAAAAAAATTAAAGGGTTTCTCAACTTCAGATGCACAGGGACAGCTGCACCGCAGGTCCATATGCCTTGAATCTATTATGTATATTTTTCTTTAAAAAAATTTTTTTTGTTTATTATTTATTTATTTGAGAGTAACAGAGAGAAAAAGAGGCAGATAGAGAATGGGCACACCAGGGCCTCCAGTCATTGCAACCGAACTCCAGATGCATGCGCCCCCTTGTTCTTCTGGCTTACATGGGTCTTGGGGAATCGAGCCTCAAACCAGGGTCCTTAGGCTTCACAGGCAAGTGCTTAGCCGCTAAGCCATCTCTCCAGGCCCGAATATATTATATTTTAATAATTGTTTTTGCTTTGGGGAAGGACTGTGGCTGACTTCAAAGACACTGAAGCTGGTCAACATATACATTCACATTCTTTCAGCAGGAAGAATCTTACTCCTTTTCTATTTCAAACAGTTGAGTACATCTTCTACCACAGCATCTGCTAGATGAAGTTACAATTCTGGATTCTACTGTCAACTTGAAATGGATATTTGCGTCAGGTAGGAAGATTACCTGGACTTTTTTTGTTCCTCCCGTATAAGGACTTGCTGCCACAGGCAGTCTAATTGTGCCATCTCCTCCACAGGACTGCTCCTTCCTGCCTCCGTGCTGCACATCACCATTCCCCCACCTGCAGTGCCCTCCTCTCATTCCATCCGCTTCGCTTTCTCCTTTCAAAACTTGCATCCAAAATTATTTCATAATCTGCTCCAGGTAACTGTTACTTATTTTGCGTTAACATGGGTAGGCACAGATTCAACTAAACTGAGATATGTTGTTGTAACTCACCAGCATCCAAGAGTTAAGGTTAACTATCTCATCTAATTTTACATTTCACAGATGAAATTCATTATCTCCTTCAAACATTCTCTTAGAGTTTGTTTTTGTTTTTGGGTGTTACTCAAGCTGGCCTGACCTCAGAGTCATCAGATCCTCTTTCTTTATCTTCCTGAGCGTTGGACTGTAGGCGTGAGCCACCGTGCCCAGTGGCATTGCTTTTGACAGTAATATATTACATGAAATCAGTGTGGGTAGTACAGGTCTGAGTCCCTAGGGGCCATGTTTCAAAGTTGCAGGTTTTATGTCTCTTTAACAATGAATTGTACCAGGGACACAGGAAGATAATAGAATAGAGACAGCTTATTAAGGAGAAAGGCACTCTTCAGAATAGTAGTGGGCTAGTGAGCTGGTAAAGATGAATACTTAAAAGGCTTGCAGCCAGGAGCTGCATGGACTGCTCTAGGTCATTTACATAGGACTGTTGGCTTATTGCCAGCTTTTTCTGCACATTCTCAGTTGTTGCATTGAGTTTCCAGTCTTCATGATGCCATCACCTCCTTTTATATGTTGATATTGATGTAACCCTCTCCAAGTCACTGTTCTCCTGACACAGTATAGTTCTTTGTCCTGTATGTCATGCATATTGCTGTGCATTTTTGTGGCTTGCCTTTTTTAAAAAAAGCAGGGTTTAGGGAGATGGCTCATCTGTTAAAGACACTTGCTGTATAGCTTGTTGGCCTGGGTTCCTCAGTACATGTAAAGCCACATGTACAATGTGGCACATGCATCTGGAGTTTGCAGCAGCAAGAGGCCCTGGTATACCCCTCCCTCCCTCCCTGTTCCCCCTTTCTCACAAATAAAATATATATATTTAAAAAAAAAACCCTCTGTTTTTAAAATACTTTTATTTATTTGCAAGAAGAGAGAAAGAGAAGAGAGTGAGTCTCAAATGAGTATGGTCCCACAAATGAACTCCAAACACACGTGCCACTTTATACATCGGACTTTATGTGGGAACTGGGGAATTGAACCCAGGATTTCAGGCTTTGCAAGCATGTGCCTTTAACTGCTGAGCCATTTGTCTAGTCCCCACTGGATTGTTATTGTGTAAATGGTGCTGGAGATTGAACTCAGGGCCTTGTGTATGCTAAGCATGCATTCTGCCACTAACTTGCATCCTAGGCTTCCAATGCTTTTGAAAGTGAATATATAGGCCTCTCTCCTTTTTTTTTTTTTTAGATAGCCTCATATATAGCCACATGGCCTTAAAATCCTGATCCTCCTCCTCTCTACCTCCAGAGAGCTAGGGTTACTGGCACATGACACGTGCTTAGCTCCCAGTAACATTTATTTATTTATTTATTTTTGGAGAGAGAGAGGGAGAGGAAGACAGATAGAGATGGGTGCGCCAGCAGCCCCTTAGCTACTGAGAACGAAATCCAGATGCATGTGCCCCCTTGTGGTCAAGTGCGGCATTGCGCCCTTGCGTCACTTTGCATCTGGCTAAACGTGGGACCTGGAGATTGGAACTGCTGGAGATTGGAACCAGCGTTCTTAGGCTTAGGAGGCAGGCACCTTAACCGCTAAGCCATCTCTCCAGCCCCAGTAACATTTTGAATATGGGAGAATAATTTTTGCATTTACTGTCTTGTTCTCATTGAATTTTCTGTGTGCTTTGATTTTTACTGGCTATTTTTGTTAGCTTTTGCATTCAGAGTTGTTGCCACCCATGTGGACTTCGTGCAAGCTGTTTCCCAGGGTCTACACTGTTTGTCCTGAGGAGGCAGAGAACTTGGAGTTGCTCAGGAGGACGCAGGTGCCAGTTGTGTTGTTCTGTAGGTGCATTGATATTGGCTGTGAGCAGTTAAAGGTTATCCAATTATAACTAGCTAATTTTTAAAGAAGATGGGTGAACTGGGGCCACAGTAACTAAAGTACGCACCAGGAACAAATTTTACATATCAGATCTGGGGCTGAAAGTGTAGCTCAGTGGTAGATCCCTTGCCTAGCATGCTGGGAAGCTTGGATTCAGACTCCGGGGTGGAAAGACCATGAATGTGACAAGAAATGAAACGGTAACTTCTCAGTTATTTGAAAATTATATGTGACTTTTTTCTGTCTCTAACAGAAACGCCACCACCACCACCTTTTCCTCCTTCTCCTCCTCCTCCTCCTCCTCTTCTTTTTTTTTTTTTTTTTTCAAGATAGGGTCTCACTCTAGCCCAGGCTGACCTGGAATTCACTATGGAGTCTCAGGGTGGCCTCGAACTCACAGTGATCCTCCTACCTCTGCCTTCCCAAGTGCTGGGATTAAAGGTGTGCGCCACCACGCCCGGCTTGAAACCACCTATTCTTGCTTGAAGCAGTCTTTTACATAAACATTTTAGGTACTATAATGATAGTTGCCAGTCTTTATACTGTGTCGTGGGAACTTGTTGAACTGAAGAAAAATGTTGGATACAGATTGCATTTAATTTAGTTTCTGATTACATATACATGGAAATAACAAACTCATATTAATGAATACTTTGCCTTTTTTGTTTTTTTTTAAATTTTTTATTATTTTTTTTAAATTTATTTTTGGAGAGAGAGACAAAGAGAGATAGACGGAGAGGGAGAGGGAGACAGAGATGGGCGCGCCAGCAGTCTCTCAGCTGCTGTGAATGAAATCCAGATGCGTGTGCGCCCTTGACTCACTTTGCCTCTGGCTAAACGTGGGACCTGGAGATTGGAACTGCTGGACATTGGAACCAGCATTCTTAGGCTTAGCAGGCAGGTGCCTTAACCCCTAAGCCATCTCTCCAGCCCCTTTTTTATTTTTTTGAGAGAGGCTCTATGTAGTCTTAAGTTGGCCAGGAACTCTCAGTCTACTTTGCCTCCACCTCCCATGCTGGTATTCCAGGTGCACCACCATGTTTGGCTGCATAAACACCCTTCATGATCAAACAGTGTTTGTATGCCCTCCTCTCCTTTTCTTTTCTTTTCTTTTTTAATGTATTTTTTTGTTACGAAGGCACACCAGGACCTTCATCAGCTGTAAATGAACTCCAGATGCATGCACCACCTTGTAGATCTGGCTTATGTGGGTACTGAGGAATTGAACCTGGGTCCCTTGGCTTTGCAGCCAAGCATATTAACTGCTAAGCCTCCAGCCCTCTCCTCTCCTTTTCTTAAGCCACTTGATTTTAGGGTAAAAAATAACATCAAAAACGGCACACATAAGGGTTTTTTTTTTTTTTTTTTTTTTTTTTTGGGAGTTTTTCAAGGTTGGCTCTTGCTCTAGCCCAGGCTGACTTGGGCTTTCCTATGTGTTCTCAGGCTGGACTTGGAACTCACAGCAATTCTCCTACTTCTGCCTCCTGAGTGAGTGCTGGGTTTAAAGGTGTGTGCCATCCTGCCCAGCCTAATTTATTTATTTATTTATTTTTAGAGAGAGTGAGAAAGAGAGAGAGAGAGAATTGGCTTGTCAGGTCCTTAGCCATTGCAGTTGAACTCCAGGAGCTTGTACCACCTAGTGTACATGTGTGACTTTGTGGGTCTAGTTTACGTGGGATTTGGAGACAGACTGAATATGGTTCCTTAGGCTTTGCAGGCAAGCACCTTAACTAGCCTCCCTTTTTTTGGCTTTTCAAGGTAGGGTCTCACTCTAGTCCAGGCTGACCTGGAATTCACTATGTAGTCTCAGGGCCTCGAACTTACGGCAATCCTCCTACCTCTGCCTCCTGAGTGCTGGGATCAAAGCACGCCTTTTTTTTTTTTTTTTTTTTTTTTTTTTGAGTCAGTCTCACTCTTGTAGCCCAGGTTGGCTTGTAAGTCACAGCAATCTGCCTGTCTTAAGTTTCAAAGTGCTAAAATTATAGGTGTGAGCCATCATTTCATTCCTGGGATAACGTGCTTTTCTGACTTTTTTTTTTTTTTTTTGGTTTTGCGAGGTAGGGTCTCACTCTGGTCCAGGCTGACCTGGAATTAACTATGTAGTCTCAGGATGGCCTCGAACTCTCGGTGATCCTCCTACCTCTGCCTCCCGAGTGCTGGGATTAAAGGCGTGCGCCACCAAGCCCGGCTTTTCTGACTATTTTTCATGCACATTTTTGGTCCTTCAATTAAGTTGTGTGTTTTATTAAGGGAGAAGATGGAGCCTTTATATTCTGTTTACTTTATGTCCTTATTTTTCATTTTTACATAGTAGAAATGTTATGGCTCTTAGATGTACACTTTAACTAACTTGTTTGGTGAATAATAATTTGCTAGGCATCTTAGAAACTTGATGTATTTTTTCTTCCCACTGAAATTTTATTTCTCTTGTGAAAGACATTTAGCTTTATACTTGACACAACTTGGAATTTTAGAAACATGTTGATGAGGTAAAGGTAAGCTTAATAGTCTTGATTTCTGAATACCAGAGGCCTGCCCCCTTTTTTGAGACAGTGTGTCATCTCTGTTTAGTGTTGCTGATGTAGGTTGAATGTGGTCAAGTGCCTTAGGAGGGTTGGTCACCACTTATTACTGTGTACTCATGTACTTACCTCGTAGGACCGCAGTAGGTTTTAAGATCAGCCAGACGAAAGAAGATGTTCAGCTCTTCAGATATTTTTAGAAATGTCTCGAATCTTAGTATTCTGTAGCCCACTATAAGTATTTAATTTGAGAGTAGGTAAGAAATAAAGAAGGAACTCCAGAGGAGGTGCCTGGGATCATAGGATCCAAACTAAAACTGAGGTAGCCATCACATTGCTGATTAGAAGTAAATTTTTCTTCCTTTTGATTCTAATGATGGAAAGCTGCTGTATATGGTGGCTTACACTTACAGTCCTAGCACTTAAGAGGCTGAGTGGGGCAGGAGTATTGCAATGAGTTCGATGCCAGTTTGGGCAAGTGTGAGAGGCCCTGTCTCAAAAAAACAAGACAGTAAAAAAAATAGAAAAAAAGCAACACCTGATTTTGCATGGTGATAATAGGTTTTTCTTAAGGGAGTTAAAATATCTAGTTAGAAAACATGTAAGTATTTTATGCTGTTGTAGTTCTTTTCTACAATATTACAGTGTTTTATATTCTAAATCTGACACTGAGCTCACTTTATAAATTTATTTAAAAATACTGTGAAGTTAACTTTCATTTTGTTTTCTTATTTTGATATAGTCTATTTTGGCCAGATTTGGCTGAAATAATATCTGTATCCATTTAGTTTTTAAATTTTATTTTCTTTTTTGACAGTTTAATACATGTATATACTATGTTTTGATCATATTCATCCCTCATTACTCTCTCTCATCCCACTCTAGTTAAACCCCTTCTTCCCAACTAGTCGTCTCCTACTTTCATCCCCATTTTGTATAAGACTGAATTTAATTTGCATTGCTTGCATGAGCATGGGTTGCAGAAGTTATTTACTGGAGAGCATGGGCAATTTTACCAGTGGCTCCACCACTGAAGAGCATGATTCCCCTCCCCAGCTCCTTGGATGGGTGGGGGTCTTTCTTATGAGCACCCCATCCTATGGACTGTCACTGGGCTCAGCGTTGGGCAGGAATACATAGCTGCTGTGAATTAATGGGTGTGATAGTTATGTTGTGTCCTTAGTTCTTTTTTTAAAACTTTTAAAAACTTATTTACATTTTGAATATGGGAGAATAATTTTTGCATTTACTGTCTTGTTCTCATTGAATTTTCTGTGTGCTTTGATTTTTACTGGCTATTTTTGTTAGCTTTTGCATTCAGAGTTGTTGCCACCCATGTGGACTTCGTGCAAGCTGTTTCCCAGGGTCTACACTGTTTGTCCTGAGGAGGCAGAGAACTTGGAGTTGCTCAGGAGGACGCAGGTGCCAGTTGTGTTGTTCTGTAGGTGCATTGATATTGGCTGTGAGCAGTTAAAGGTTATCCAATTATAACTAGCTAATTTTTAAAGAAGATGGGTGAACTGGGGCCACAGTAACTAAAGTACGCACCAGGAACAAATTTTACATATCAGATCTGGGGCTGAAAGTGTAGCTCAGTGGTAGATCCCTTGCCTAGCATGCTGGGAAGCTTGGATTCAGACTCCGGGGTGGAAAGACCATGAATGTGACAAGAAATGAAACGGTAACTTCTCAGTTATTTGAAAAATTATATGTGACTTTTTTTCTGTCTCTAACAGAAACGCCACCACCACCACCTTTTCCTCCTTCTCCTCCTCCTCCTCCTCCTCTTCTTTTTTTTTTTTTTTTCAAGATAGGGTCTCACTCTAGCCCAGGCTGACCTGGAATTCACTATGGAGTCTCAGGGTGGCCTCGAACTCACAGTGATCCTCCTACCTCTGCCTTCCCAAGTGCTGGGATTAAAGGTGTGCGCCACCACGCCCGGCTTGAAACCACCTATTCTTGCTTGAAGCAGTCTTTTACATAAACATTTTAGGTACTATAATGATAGTTGCCAGTCTTTATACTGTGTCGTGGGAACTTGTTGAACTGAAGAAAAATGTTGGATACAGATTGCATTTAATTTAGTTTCTGATTACATATACATGGAAATAACAAACTCATATTAATGAATACTTTGCCTTTTTTGTTTTTTTTTAAATTTTTTATTATTTTTTTTAAATTTATTTTTGGAGAGAGAGACAAAGAGAGATAGACGGAGAGGGAGAGGGAGACAGAGATGGGCGCGCCAGCAGTCTCTCAGCTGCTGTGAATGAAATCCAGATGCGTGTGCGCCCTTGACTCACTTTGCCTCTGGCTAAACGTGGGACCTGGAGATTGGAACTGCTGGACATTGGAACCAGCATTCTTAGGCTTAGCAGGCAGGTGCCTTAACCCCTAAGCCATCTCTCCAGCCCCTTTTTTATTTTTTTGAGAGAGGCTCTATGTAGTCTTAAGTTGGCCAGGAACTCTCAGTCTACTTTGCCTCCACCTCCCATGCTGGTATTCCAGGTGCACCACCATGTTTGGCTGCATAAACACCCTTCATGATCAAACAGTGTTTGTATGCCCTCCTCTCCTTTTCTTTTCTTTTCTTTTTTAATGTATTTTTTTGTTACGAAGGCACACCAGGACCTTCATCAGCTGTAAATGAACTCCAGATGCATGCACCACCTTGTAGATCTGGCTTATGTGGGTACTGAGGAATTGAACCTGGGTCCCTTGGCTTTGCAGCCAAGCATATTAACTGCTAAGCCTCCAGCCCTCTCCTCTCCTTTTCTTAAGCCACTTGATTTTAGGGTAAAAAATAACATCAAAAACGGCACACATAAGGGTTTTTTTTTTTTTTTGGGAGTTTTTCAAGGTTGGCTCTTGCTCTAGCCCAGGCTGACTTGGGCTTTCCTATGTGTTCTCAGGCTGGACTTGGAACTCACAGCAATTCTCCTACTTCTGCCTCCTGAGTGAGTGCTGGGTTTAAAGGTGTGTGCCATCCTGCCCAGCCTAATTTATTTATTTATTTATTTTTAGAGAGAGTGAGAGAAAGAGAGAGAGAGAGAATTGGCTTGTCAGGTCCTTAGCCATTGCAGTTGAACTCCAGGAGCTTGTACCACCTAGTGTACATGTGTGACTTTGTGGGTCTAGTTTACGTGGGATTTGGAGACAGACTGAATATGGTTCCTTAGGCTTTGCAGGCAAGCACCTTAACTAGCCTCCCTTTTTTTGGCTTTTCAAGGTAGGGTCTCACTCTAGTCCAGGCTGACCTGGAATTCACTATGTAGTCTCAGGGCCTCGAACTTACGGCAATCCTCCTACCTCTGCCTCCTGAGTGCTGGGATCAAAGCACGCCCGGTTCCTTTTTTTTTTTTTTTTTTGAGTCAGTCTCACTCTTGTAGCCCAGGTTGGCTTGTAAGTCACAGCAATCTGCCTGTCTTAAGTTTCAAAGTGCTAAAATTATAGGTGTGAGCCATCATTTCATTCCTGGGATAACGTGCTTTTCTGACTTTTTTTTTTTTTTTTTTTTTGTTTTTTTGCGAGGTAGGGTCTCACTCTGGTCCAGGCTGACCTGGAATTAACTATGTAGTCTCAGGATGGCCTCGAACTCTCGGTGATCCTCCTACCTCTGCCTCCCGAGTGCTGGGATTAAAGGCGTGCGCCACCAAGCCCGGCTTTTCTGACTATTTTTCATGCACATTTTTGGTCCTTCAATTAAGTTGTGTGTTTTATTAAGGGAGAAGATGGAGCCTTTATATTCTGTTTACTTTATGTCCTTATTTTTCATTTTTACATAGTAGAAATGTTATGGCTCTTAGATGTACACTTTAACTAACTTGTTTGGTGAATAATAATTTGCTAGGCATCTTAGAAACTTGATGTATTTTTCTTCCCACTGAAATTTTATTTCTCTTGTGAAAGACATTTAGCTTTATACTTGACACAACTTGGAATTTTAGAAACATGTTGATGAGGTAAAGGTAAGCTTAATAGTCTTGATTTCTGAATACCAGAGGCCTGCCCCCTTTTTTGAGACAGTGTGTCATCTCTGTTTAGTGTTGCTGATGTAGGTTGAATGTGGTCAAGTGCCTTAGGAGGGTTGGTCACCACTTATTACTGTGTACTCATGTACTTACCTCGTAGGACCGCAGTAGGTTTTAAGATCAGCCAGACGAAAAGAAGATGTTCAGCTCTTCAGATATTTTTAGAAATGTCTCAAATCTTAGTATTCTGTAGCCCACTATAAGTATTTAATTTGAGAGTAGGTAAGAAATAAAGAAGGAACTCCAGAGGAGGTGCCTGGGATCATAGGATCCAAACTAAAACTGAGGTAGCCATCACATTGCTGATTAGAAGTAAATTTTTCTTCCTTTTGATTCTAATGATGGAAAGCTGCTGTATATGGTGGCTTACACTTACAGTCCTAGCACTTAAGAGGCTGAGTGGGGCAGGAGTATTGCAATGAGTTCGATGCCAGTTTGGGCAAGTGTGAGAGGCCCTGTCTCAAAAAAACAAGACAGTAAAAAAAAATAGAAAAAAAAGCAACACCTGATTTTGCATGGTGATAATAGGTTTTTCTTAAGGGAGTTAAAATATCTAGTTAGAAAACATGTAAGTATTTTATGCTGTTGTAGTTCTTTTCTACAATATTACAGTGTTTTATATTCTAAATCTGACACTGAGCTCACTTTATAAATTTATTTAAAAATACTGTGAAGTTAACTTTCATTTTGTTTTCTTATTTTGATATAGTCTATTTTGGCCAGATTTGGCTGAAATAATATCTGTATCCATTTAGTTTTTAAATTTTATTTTCTTTTTGACAGTTTAATACATGTATATACTATGTTTTGATCATATTCATCCCTCATTACTCTCTCTCATCCCACTCTAGTTAAACCCCTTCTTCCCAACTAGTCGTCTCCTACTTTCATCCCCCCCCATTTTGTATAAGACTGAATTTAATTTGCATTGCTTGCATGAGCATGGGTTGCAGAAGTTATTTACTGGAGAGCATGGGCAATTTTACCAGTGGCTCCACCACTGAAGAGCATGATTCCCCTCCCCCAGCTCCTTGGATGGGTGGGGGTCTTTCTTATGAGCACCCCCATCCTATGGACTGTCACTGGGCTCAGCGTTGGGCAGGAATACATAGCTGCTGTGAATTAATGGGTGTGATAGTTATGTTGTGTCCTTAGTTCTTTTTTTTAAAACTTTTAAAAAACTTATTTATTTATTTATTTTCAAGCAGAGATAGAGAGAGAGAGATAGAGGAGAGACAGACAGAGAGAATGGGCACGCCAGGGCTTCTAGCCACTGCAAAAGAACTCCAGATGCATGTGCCCCTTGTGCATCTGGCTTATGTGGGTCCTGGGGAATCGAACCTGAGTCCTTTGGCTTTGCAGGCAAATGCCGTAGCCACTAAGCCATTTCTCCAGCCCTCATCCTTAGTTCTTACATTTGCTTGGCCTCTTTCTTTTATGATGTGCTCTGAGGCTTGGGGGAGTGATATACTTGTCTTCTTTGGGGCTGAACACACAATAATCGCTTAGTCTCAGCACTTTCAGATATGCATCTCTGCATTAAACTCTCCCCATGAGACCGAGGGCAGCATTAGTCTATGGGTACGAGCATAAATACTTGGAAGACATTTCTTTCTGGGTAGTGTTTTTGAAACAAGGTCTCACTGTGTAGAGGTAGCGGTCTTGAAACTTGCCATGTAAACTAGGTTGGCCTTGAACTATGGTGATCCTCTTGCGTCTGAAACCCAAGTGCTGGGATTACAGGGGTGCTCCACCATGCCCTGTAGGGTTGTTTATAAATTCATATTCTTAAAAGCTGAAAAATAGTATTAAAATGAATAGATACTTGAGCAGCTCCAGGATCTAGAGAAAAGAAGAGTGGCTCATTTATGGAGCCTGTATTAAGAAAGATCTTATTATTTTTTTTTCAAGTGGATCATTCTATTCTTAAACCATGTAGTTTTCTTAGAAAGTGAAATAGGTAAGGACTGAAGTCTAGCTTGGATTTTTTTTTTTTTTTTTGGCTAGGAGAGGATGTCATTCCAAGATTGTATAAATCAAGGAGAAGAGGTGCTTTCCTCAAAGGAACATGGAAGCTCATACTATTAAAGGAAGTGAAGTGGGTAGGTTAAAACAAAAGTCCACGGCTGCTGTAGTTTCTAGCTGCACATGAGCTTAATCTTGCAAACAATATTAAGTATCTTTTGGCAGAACTCAAATATTTTAGCTATTATAGATATGTCATGATTATAATATAGCCTTTATTAAATGCCCATGAAGACTAGTTTGCTTTCTATTCCATTGGCTTTTCCTTGTTTTGTTATTATTATTGAATAAATGATTCAAACATTTAGCCACTTACTTTAAAAGATATTTTATTAAAGAAAAAGAAAAAGAAAAAAAGAAACAAAAAAAAAGAAAAGAGAAAAAATATTTATTTATTTGAAAGAGAGAGAGAGAGAAAGAAATAGAGACAGAGACAGATAGAAAATGGGTGCACCAGGGCCTCCAGCCACTGCAAATGAACTCCAGACTATGTGCCACCTTAGCATCTGGCTTTACGTGGGTATTGGGAAACTGAACCCAGGTTCTTAAGCTTTGCAGGCAAGTACCTTAGCCACTGAGCCATCTCTCCAGCCCATAGCCACTTATTTTTTTAAAATAATTTTTATTATTATTATTTTATTTATTTTTGGAGAGAGACAGACAGAGAGGGAGAGGGAGACAGATAGAGATGGGCGTGCCAGCAGTCTCTCAACTGCTGTGAACGAAATCCAGATGTGTGCGCCCCCTTGTGGTCAAGTGCGGCATTGCGCCCTTGTGTCACTTTGCATCTGGCTAAACGTAGGACCTGGAGATTGGAACCGCTGGAGACTGGAACTGGCGTTCTTAGGCTTAGGAGGCAGGCGCCTTAACCGCTAAGCCATCTCTCCAGCCCTAGCCACTTATTTTTATGGCAAATTTCTTTTGCCCTTCCCTCCCCTTCCTTTTTGTTTGTTTGTTTATTTGTTTATTATTTTAATTTTTGTTTATTTTTGAGGAAGGGTCTCACTCATGCTGACCTGGACTTCACTTGGTAGTATCAGGGTAGCCTCAAGCTCATAGTGATCCTCTTAACCTCTGCCTCCCAAGTGCTTGAATTAAAGGCGTATGCCACCACATCTGGTTTCCTTTGTATTTCTTTATTCATTTAATGAACTCTTTTTTCAATGCCTACTTTGTGCCAAGTATTCGGTATATTTCAAAAATATGTAAGAGGTAGCTAGCTTTATTCCTTATGGAAACTACAGGGTTTGTAACTAAAACATTTAATGAAGGATTTATGCTAAAAATACAAAGGAGGAAGTAAATCAGAAAAAGAAGAGGTGTGAAAAGATGGCTCAGTGGTTAAAGGCACTTGCTTGCAAAGTTTGATGGTCTGGGTTCGATTCCCCAGTACCCACATAAAGCCAGATGCACAAAGTACCACATGCATCTGGAGATCGTTTGCAGTGGCAGAAGTCCCTGGTACACCCATACTTACTCTCTTTCTGTCTGTCTCTCAAATAAATAAATTTAAAAAATTTAAAAGCAAAGAACAAGGTGAAAACCTTTAAAGTAAGGTCTCACTCTGTAGCCCAGGAAGTCCTTAAACTGACAGTAATCCTCTTGCTTGTTTGCCAAGTGATGGATTGCAGCAGTTGGCCATGATACTTGGCTGAAAATCCAAATTGTGGATTGTGATAAATTTTGGGATTAAGAAAAGTATCCAGAGGTCGGAGATATGACTTGCAAATTGACAGCACAGGTTTGATTTCCCAGTACCCAAGTAGAGCCAGATGTACAAGGTGTGTGGAGTTTGTTTATAGTGGTAAGAGGCTCTGGCACTCTCATACTTGCTATCTGTCTGCCTCTTTATCTCTCTCTCTCAAATAAGTAAATTTTTGGTTTTTTCAAGGTAGATTTCACTCTAGTAAAAGCTGACCTGGAATTCACTATGTAGTCTCAGGGTGGCCTTGAACTCACAGTGATCCTCCTACCTCTGTCTCCCAAGTGCTGGGATTAAGTATTTTTTTAAAAAGTATCCCAACATAGTACAGGAGCTTTTACCTCAAAAGGAGGCACCATCTTTTCCCAGAAGAAAGGATACTTCAGCAAAGTCTGCAAGAACAAGTAGGCATTAGGTAAATAAAGACTTGGGGAAGGTTCTTAATGCATCTTTAGTAACATAAGATCTGAGCCTTTGAAGTAAGAGAGAGAAGGCTTCAATAATTCATGACAGCTGGGGCCTACAGCATAGAATGGATGGAGATGTGAAGGGGCAGATACTGAAGAGACTTAATGGATAAACATGAAATAACAGGTAGAAATTGCATGATAAGATATATATTTCTGGAAGAGGACAGATGATACAAAAGTAAAATGTGCCAGGTGTGGTGGTAGGAGGACTGCTGTGAGTTCGAGGCCACCCTGAGAGTACAGAGTGAATTCCAGGTCAGCTCGGGCTAGAGTGAGACCCCCTTGAAAAACAAAAACAAAAGCAACAACAGGGCTGGAGAGATGGCTTAGTGGTTAAGGCTCCTGCCTCCTAAGCCTAAAAACTCGGGTTCCAATCTCCAGGTCCCACGTTTAACCAGATGCAAAGTGACGCAAGGGCGCATTGCCGCACTTGACCGCAAGGGGGTGCACGCATCTAGATTTCATTCTCAGCAGCTGAGAGACTGCTGCGCCCATCTCTATCTGTCTTCCTCTCCCTCTCTGTCTCTCTCCAAAAAACAAAAAGTGAAAGACTATTTGCCCGTCTATGCCTGTTCTCTTTTGGGTTTTGCTAAAAGTAGTGAGAACCTAGACTAAAGGGCACCAGTAGCAGAAGTGAGAAGATTGCAGAAAGTGGGCTGTGGAGTGCACAGATGAAGAAAGTAAGAGTTTCATTTTGTGCAAGTTGAATGGTCTTTGAGAAGGCCTCAGAGTAGAACTGCTGAGAGGGCAGTTGAGTGCATGACAGCTTAGATTGACTGGCATGTGATAGCTGAAGCCCTGGATTCGATGACACATAGGAAAACTTGACTGGATGGCACTGGGAGAGAGGGTCCTGTGAAGTACTGACCAGAGAAGTAGGAAGGAAAAACTGTAGAACATCTTTCTTGGAAATCTGGGACAAAGAACATTAAAGGACTTACTTGATACCATCAACTCAGAATTATCTGACCCTTGAGATTTGTTGGATAATAGATGAATAATAAAGTCCGTGTCTCTGTTAATGATTAAACACTTTAAATATATACTTTGAAACATTCAGTACAACAACTGGATATTTGCACCTAGCTTTGCTATCTGATAAAAAGACTTACAGGAATCTAATTAGTGAGGCTAACAGTTTTAGTTACTTGAAGCTGAACTTAAAGGTTTTCTTTTCTCTGTCAGTGAATTTGATAATAAATTGATGGTTTTAAAGGTTAAAAAAATTAGAAAAAGAAACTTTATTTAGTTTTCTGATTTTAAAAAATAGTAGCTGTGGAAGAGAATGGACCGTTTTAATGTAAGAGAATATTACCTGTTTGTTTCCTACATAGTAGCCCTGTATTTTACTATTGAAATTACAGCCTTTAAAATGAGAATGCTCCAGCACTTGGGAGGCAGAGGTAGGAGGATCGCTGAGAGTTTGAGGCCACCCTGAGACTACACAGTGAATTCCAGGTCAGCCTGAGCCAGTGAGACCCTACCTTGAAAAACCAAAAAAAAAAAAAAAAAAAGAGAGAGAGAGAGAGAATGCTGATGAACATTTAAATGTATCCATGTGGTAAAGGCCAGGTGAACCTAACATTCTGAAATCTCATGAGCATTGCATGCCATTCATGAGCACAATTAGAAATGATGTGGATGATGAAAAGGATATCTTGAAGATTTGACTTTAAAAAATGTCTGTTTAAATACATTTTACTCACATTTTAAGTCTAAAAGGTTTCTGTTGAAACTTATACTTTTTCTTAGATGATGTTTCCTGAGATAGAGTATAAAGATTACCAGAAATCTATATTCTTATCTATTGAATATAGGCAAGTTATATTTTATCTGTTAGCTTATTTGGGGAGCTCTGGTCTATCAAGGCATTGTTTAGGGATAGAGGTTTTATTCTTGCATTGTTGAGTGTCTCAGTTCAGCTTCATCCATATTTCATAGACACCATTTTCTATACTAGATTCAGTGTTGTATGATGAAGGGAGGCACTAGTTAACAAGTATAAAACAAGAATAAATTTAATGTATTTTTTAAGCAATGTCTGATAATTCTGTATAAAATAGATGGTTTATAGTGACTTCTCATCCAGATTATTGTTCATGAAAAATTTTTTTAACTACCTTGGTTAATTTGGGGGAGACTATCAGAAATTAGAGTATTCTACTTAATGAGCATATTTTTTCCCTACTACTAGTTAATACAGTGATTCAGATGTAGTCCAGCACAGAGATTTTATGTAGGAAAGAAAAACTTAGGAAAAATTTTGTCAGTCTTCATGTTATCTTATGGTCACTTATTTTAGTGTCCAGTAAATTACAATTCAATTGTATTTTCCCTTTAAATTTGTTCTGTGCTTGTACGCACATACTACTCTATCCTTCTTGCTTTAATTTGATGTTTCTTTCATGTCTTTGTGGATTTCTGTTCTTTCTCACTGTTCTGTTGTTTTGAGATACTTGTGGATTTGCCAAAGAGTTGTCTGCTGAAACCCAAGCAACTGCTCTCCTGGATTAGTTTTTATAACAGAGTTGATGATGGAGGAAATTCTTTATGACCATTGAATTATTAAAAGTCAAGTCAGCATTGCTGATCTGCAGAGAAGCTAAGAAAAGAGAATGTTGTTGCTTAGTAACAACTACTTTGATTAGCTTTGTGCATGTTTTAGAATAATCAGGTGATAAAATGCTTTTTCAAAGAGTTTAACATTAAGGATCATGGCAGTTCTCTATGGTTGGGAATTAGGGCCAGATACTCATCAGTAAGAATAATCAAATAGTGGTTTTGTTCAGTGATGATTGGGTTTTCTTTTTCATTTTTCAAGGTAGGATCTCACTGTAGCCCAGGCTAACCTGGAATTCACTATTTTGAGGCTGCCTGGAAATCATGGTGATCCTCCTACCTCAGCCTCTCAAGTGCTGGGATTAACACACATGGCTGATGATTAGGTTTTCTAACTGCATTAGTTACTTTTCTCATTGTCACATAGTTGTGACAAAATACCCAACAAAAGCAACTTCATGAAGGAAAGGTTGTTTTTGGCCGCTTGAGGGGATACAATCTGTCACTGTTGGGAAGTCATTATGGCAGAAGTGTGAGGCAGCTGGTTACATTGTTTCTGTTGTCAGGAAGCAGAGAGAGATGAAACCTGGTATTCAGCTCACTTTCTCCTTTTTATTCAGTCTGGAACTCTAACATATGGGATGGTGCCACCCACAGTTGGGGTGGGTCATCCCACCTCCATTAACCCAGTCTAGAAATTCCCTTTCATACATGCTGTGGTGGTTTGATTTAGGTGTCCACCATAAAGCCAGGTGAATGCTAGGTTCCCACTGATAGAGGTTTGGGAATTAACACTTCCTGGAGGTAGTGTATTGATGGAGGCGGGTTTATGGGTATTATAGCCAGTTTCCCTTTGCCAGTGTTTGGCACAGTCTCCTGTTGCTGTTGTCTACGTGATGTCGGCCAGGAGGTGATGTCCACTCTCTGCTCATGCCATCATTTTCCCCTGCCATGGTGGAATTTCTTCTCAAGTCTGTAAGACAAAATAACCCCCCCTCCCCCAAGCTGCTTTTGGATGGGTGATTTCTTTCTTTCTTTTTTTTTTTTCCCCCGAGGTAGGGTCTCATTCTAGATCAGGCTGATCTGGAATTCACTATGTAGTCTCAAGGTGGCCTCGAACTCATGGTGATCCTTCTACCTCTGCCTCCTGAGTGCCTGGATTAAAGGCGTGCGCCACCACGCCTGGCTGGTTGGGTTTTGCCAGCACTGCAAACCTGACTGCAACAGTAAAGATGGTACCAGAGGAGTGGGATTGCTGCTAGACACCTGACTGTGTGGCTTTGGCCTTTTGGAGGTGATTTTCAAGAGGAATGTGGAAGGATTTGAAACCTTGGCCTAAGAAATGCCTTGCAGTGCTCTAAGTACAGCTTGATGGACTATTCTGGTCAGAGTTGAAAAGACCTGCATGCAGTAGGATCTATGGACTGTGAGATTCAGCCTATGTGGGTGAGAAAGAGCTTTGCCTGGACTGGGCTAGCAGCAGTTTGTGTGAGAGGCTTGCTGTTATGCCCATGTCCTAAGAATTTGTGCAGGGTTGCATTATGTAGAAATGGACTACTGTGAACAGAGGGTTATGGCACAGAAACAAAATCTTTGAGCTGAAACTTTTGCCCATTCAGCTGCAATTATATGAGAAATTACAACCATTGAGATTGGGCCAGTTGACCTGCATTGGGACAATGGGAAGAATGTAGAGTCTTTTGAAGGGACCTGAATGCTCAAGGAGTGTCCTGTTCTTCAAAGTCTGTTTTATCCCCCGCCCCGCCCCGATTAACAAATTGGCACCCTGCCTGGTATTATGGAGCATAAGAAATACAGGAAAGAAAGGTCATTGAGTTTTCAACATGGTCTTATATTTTGGAAATGGCCATGGGCAGGGTGTAGCAGGTTTGCTGGATGCCTGCATGGAGACCCAATGGAGCCATGAGGATAGACTGTGGGTTGCAGTGAAGACCCATGGAGATGCCAGGAACATGAGATGTCTGCTAAGGAAAGCTGCTGGCCTTGGATGAGGTTTTCTAGGACTGTGAGTAGCCTAGCTGGAGGGGCGGAAATGGAACTCCAGAGATTTGTTGCTGGTTAGAATGATCAGACTTGGAGATTTGTCACTGACTAGAGTTGTTACACTTGGAGCTACAGACTTGATGTTTGCCCTGTTTAAATCTTGTGTTGGTTGCATATTTCTTTTCTATGCCCAATGTCATCTAGGCAGCGTGAATGTTTATTTTGTGCCATTATGAATTTTTGGGAGATTTTTTGGTATTATGGCTCAATCAAAAGACCTTGGATTATGAGAATGTTTGAACGTCATTAGGATTGATAAAAAACTATGGGGACTTTTAAAGTTGGACTGAATGCATTACATTTTATATCATGGATGGTGATCAGTTTATGGGGGTCAGGGTGGAATGTGGTTGTTTGATTCAGGTGTCATCCATAAACTTAGGTGTTCTGAATGCTAGGTTCCCAACTGATGGAGATTTGGGAATTAACGCTTCCTGGAGGCAGTGTATTGTTGGGAGTGGGCTTGTGGGTATTATAGCCAGTTTCCCTTTGCCAGTGTTGGGCATACTCTTCTGTTGTCTACCTGGTGTTGACCAGGAGGTGATCTCTGCTCATGCCATCATTTTCCCCTGTCATTATGGAGCTTCTCTTCAAGTGTGTAAGCCAAAATAAATCCCCCCCCCCACAAGCTGCTATTGGTTGTGTGATTTCTCTCTTTCTTTCTTTCTTTCTTTCTTTCTTTCTTTCTTTCTTTCTTTCTTTCTTTCTTTCTTTCTTTCTTTTGGTTTTTTGAGGAAGGGACTCACTCTAGTATTCACTCTGTAGTCTCAGGGTGCCCTCGAACTCATGGTGATCCTCCTACCTCTGCCTCCTGTGTGCTGGGATTAAAGGCATGTACCACCATGCCCGGCGGTTCTGCCAGTAATGAGAACCTGACTGCAACACATGCCTAGAGTTTTGAACTCTAGATGAATCTAGATACTGTCAAGTTGACAGTAACAACCATAATACTAGAGCTTTATTATTGACATTCTTGGAGGAAAATTTTATATGAGGAATCTGAAACTTCCTAGCTTCTATTCCTCTTAGAAATATTTGTGTGTGTGTGTGTGTGTGTGTGTGTGTGTGTGTTTTTGAGGCAGAGTATCATTGTAGTCCAGATTTATATGTAGTTGGGGAGAAATTGTATTGTTTCTGGAAGTGGAAGGTCAGGAATAAAGTCCTCCCTCCTTTGTGAGAGATGTCTCTAGGAAAGTTAATTAAACATCACATCCCTGCTTGTCCAGTGGCTGAGGATTATTAGCTCCTTATCATTACTAGCCCCCAGTACCTTCCTCAAGCATCTAAGGAAGCATCTACTATGTGCAAGCACTGTTCTAGGTGTTGGGGATATTACTGAACACAACAAACTATGTACTTGTTATCATGCACTTGTTAATCCAATAGGAGAATAAAAGGAAATAATAAACGTGTATGTTAAGGGCTGTGGAGAAAAACGTGGGTAAAAAGAATAGGGAGTGGAAGGATACAAGTTGCTGTTGTGCTATTTATAGTTGAGATGGTGAGGGAGGTTCTGATTGATGAGATGTGGTGTAAGCAGAGAAACCTGGATGAAGTTAGACTGGACCGTGTGGAAGAGCACTGTAGACAAAGAGCTCTAGATACAAAAGCCCCATGGGTACGGTGGTGCATGCCTTTACTGCCAGCAGAAGTAGCAGGATTGCCATGAGTTTAAGGCCACCCTGAGATCGGCCTGAGCTAGAGTGAAACCTTACCTCGAAAAACCAAATAAATAAATAAATAAATAAATAAAAAATAAAAAGTCCCATGGAAGGTTGTTTGTTATGTTAAAGGAGTGATATACAGGCTCTTGTGGAAAGATGGTACAGAATGAACGAACCACCAGCAAATTACTTCATTTCTCTGAGCCTCACATTTTGAAAATGAAGCTCTAGTGAAACATTACTTGCTTCCTATGGTTGTTGTAATGACTGTATTAAGTAACATTTTTAAAGCAAATATATATCTTAGCACATATATATACATATATATGTCATATATATATATGAGTTCAATTGACATCTGGCAATATAATTATATAACTGGTGGAGAAATACACTTTAAAAAAATGTTCACTTAATTCTGTTATTGATGAAAACTACCCACTGATTTAGTTGAATATTTGTTAAATGGGAGTATTTTTTTAAAAAAAAATTCTTCTTTATTTGCAAGCAGAGAGATGGGGGTGTCAGTGAGTGTACCAGGACCTTTTGCTACTGCAAATGAACTCCAAATGCATGTACCAATTTGTGCATCTTCCTACTGGGGAGTTAAATCTGGGCTGTCAGGTTTTATAAGCAAGCACATTTAACCACTGAGCCATCTTTCTAGCTCCAGTGTGAATGTTCTAATAAAATTAAATTATAATAACAGCTACAGGATGCTAAAAAACCAACAGAGTTGAATTTATTAATCCCCAACAAAAATAAAATAATCTTTTAAAGTTTATTTGTAATATTTTGTGTCTAGTTTTTTCATTGAACTTTTTATGCCTGCTGTTGCATTGTTTTCTTAGCCAGTTTTTTATTTGAGTCCATGGCTTGGTGTTCATGAATATTTTCATTCTTTTTCAATTTTTTAACCTTTTTACTGACAATTTTCATACCTGCACATAATATTTTTAATTTGGAGATAGGGTTTCACTGTAGCCCAGGCTGATCTGGAATTCACTCTGTATTCTCAGGGTGGCCTTGAACTCATGGCGATCCTCCTACCTCCTCCTCCTGAGTGCTGGGATTAAAGGCATGTGCGACCACGCCCAGCACACATAATGTATTTTGATCATAATGCCCTCCCCTTACTTAAATTTTATCTTTATTTTTATTTATTTGAGAGCAACAGTCAGAGAATGGGTGCACCAGGGTCTCTAGCCAATGCAAAGGAATTTCAGATGCATGTGCCACTTTGTGCATCTGGCTTACGTGGGTACTGGGAAATTGAGTCTTGAACCGGGATTCTTTGGCTTCACAAGCAAGTGACTTAACCACTAAGCCATATCTCCAGGCCTCCTCCCATTACTTTCTATTGCCTCCTCTTCCCTATATTCTTTTTACTGAATCCCTCCTTCTCAATTAGTCCTGCTTCTATTTTAGTGTCATCTTTTTTTTTTTTTTTTTGCCCTCCACCATCCATGACAACTGTTGATGAGCCCAACATTATGCCAATCATGTGACAGCCTCTGTGAGGTCGTGAATGCAACAGCCACTTTGTGTCTGGAGGACAGTGTTGCAAAACACTCCTCTCATCCTTTGGCTCTTCTATTCTTTCTGCCACCTCGTCTGTA
This sequence comes from Orientallactaga sibirica, assembly GCA_036365145.1. Classification (NCBI taxonomy): domain Eukaryota; kingdom Metazoa; phylum Chordata; class Mammalia; order Rodentia; family Dipodidae; genus Orientallactaga; species Orientallactaga sibirica. The sequence goes on along the minus strand of JAEOAD010000012.1, from coordinate 45,994,360 downwards.
ATGGTCCCTGAGCCTTGCTGGGTGTGATGGAGATGTCTCACTTAGTGCTGATTATTCAGCTGACCAGCTAGTACATGCTAGGTAAGCACTTGACAAACTCACCTCCCTTTTGACTATGAGTAATGCTGTATTTACTGTGCACTCTGATTTGTCAGCTTTGGTTTGGGGGAAGAAGAAAGAAGAAAGTAGTAAACCCTCTTGTGCCCTCCAGAGTTGCTTAGACCTTTTTTTTTTTTCTCTCCTCACAGGGAAATGTCAAAAGTTTAATTCTTTTTTTTTTTGTTTGTTTTTTGAGGTAGGGTCTTGCTCTAGCCGAGGCTGACCTGGAATTCACTCCCAAGTGCTGGGATTAAAAGTGTGCACCACCACGCCCGGCTAAAAGTTTAATTCTTGAGTATACATATATATACATATACATGCATGTACATATTAACATATTACATATTAACACGGTAGACATGACAGAATTTTCTACTTGAAAACCAACATAGGGGGCTGGAGAGATGGCTTGGCGGTTAAGGCGCCTGCCTCCTAAGCCTAAAGAATGCTGGTTCTGATCTCTAGCGGTTCCAATCTCCAGGTCCCATGTTTAGCCAGATGCAAAGTGACGCAAGGGCGCAATGCCGCAAGGGGGCACATGCATCTGGTGTTCGTTCCCAGCAGCTGAGAGACTGCTGGTGCGCCCATTCTCTATCTGTCTTCCTCTCCCTTTCTCTCTGTGTCTCTCTCAAAAAAAAAAAAAAAAAAAAAAAAAAAAAAAAAAAAAAACCAACATAGGAACCTATTATGTTTTAATAAAACATATTATTGGCTTAGGACCTTATTGATCATATTTCAACCCTACCACTTTTTTCCAGGCATTATCATTTGGATTTACATAAGCATGTTTTTTCCCCATTGAAAACTCTGAATTGTAGAGCTATTCATGACCAGTTCTTAGAAGCAAAAAACTTAACAATGTACTTGATAGATTTAAGATTTAGTGTTCACTTCAGCAGCACATATACTAAAATTGGAACTATACAGAGACTAGCAGTGGCCCCTGCATAAGGATGACACACATATTTGTGAACTGTTCCATTAAAAAAAAAAAAAAAAAAAAACTTAACTGCTAAGCAGAAAGGTTGTGTGCATTTGTTGAAAAAATTTTTTTAAAATATATTTTATTTTTATTTATTTGACAGAGAGAAAGAGGGATGGAGAGAGGAAGGGAGGGAGGGAGGGAGAGAGAATGGGTGCACCAGGGCCTCTAGCCACTGCAAATGAACTCTAGATGCATGCACTACCTTTTGCATATGGCTTACATGGGTCCTGTGGAATCAAACCTGGGTCCTTTGGTTTTGCAGGCAAACACCTTAACTGCTAAGCCATTCCTCCAGCCCTACAAAAAAATTTTTTTTTAACCAAGTCTTCATGATTTTAACTAATCTAAAGACATTACAGAAGTGGAATCATCTTTCTGTGACAGCTCATTTTGCTTATCATGTGTTCTCAAGGTTTATCCATCTTTGTAGCATATGTCAAAATCTCCTTTTTTTTTTTTTTTTTTAAAAAAAAGTTTATTTGTATGTGTGGTGGAGGAGAGGGAGAGAATGGGCATGCTTGGGCCTTTTGCTGCTATAAACAAAATCCAGATGCATGTGCCACTTTGTGCATTTGGCTTTATGTGGGTACTGGGGATTTGACCTGGCTGGAGCTTTGCAAACAGTGCATACATACTTCTGAGCCATAGTCCCAGCCCCAAATCTCCTTATTTTTTTAAAATTTATTGATTTTTTTAGTAAAAAGTTTGCACACATAGACCCCTTTCCTCGGGCTTTTTCAATGGTGTTATTGGTATTCATTGTGGAGACCAAGAGGCCTCAGTCTGTGCAGGGGTGGAGGAAGCATTCCACTGGATGCTTATATCACACTTTACAAATCCATCTGTTCATTTGCCCTCAAATTAGTCATTGTAAATAACACTGCTGTACACCTGTGTGTGTACAAATATCTCTTTGAGACTCTACTTTCATGTATTTTGGGAAATTTCCCAAGCTGCATCTTATAATGGGTGTATTTTAAATATTTTTAGGAAAAACTATTTTTTTTTTCTACAGTGGCTATACCATTTTATATCTCCACCTGTAAAATGCAAGGATTCCAGCCGGGCGTGGTGGTGCACGCCTTTAATCCCAGCACTTGGGAGGCAGAGGTAGGAGAATTGCCGAGAGTTCGAGGCCATCCTGAGACTACATAGTGAATTCCAGGTCAGCCTGGACCAGAGTGAGACTCTACCTCACAAAACCAAAAAAAAAAAAAAAAAAAAAGGATTCCAATTTCTCTACTGCTTCATCACATACAACTTTTTTTCCCTTTCCTTTCCTTTCCTTTCCTTTCCTTTCCTTTCCTTTCCTTTCCTTTCCTTTCCTTTCCTTTCCTTTCCTTTCCTTTCCTTTCCTTTCCTTTCCTTCCCTTCCCTTCCCTTCCCTTCCCTTCCCTTCCCTTCCCTTCCCTTCCCTTCCCTTCCCTTCCCTTCCCTTCCCTTCTTTTTTTTTTTTTTTTTTTTTGGTTTTTTTTCGAGGTAGGGTTTCAATCTGGCCCAGGCTGACCTGGAATTCACTATGTAGTTTCAGGGTGGCCTTGAACTCACGGCAGTCCTCCTACCTTTGCCTCCCAAGTGCTGGGATTAAAGGCATGTGGCACCACGCCCGGCCCCCTTCCCTTTATTTTTTTATTTTTTTTATTTTTCGAGGTAGGGTCTTGCTCTAGCCCAGGCTGACCTAGAATTCACTATGTAGTCTCATGGTAGCCTCAAACTCATGGTGATCCTCCTGAGTGTTAGGATTAAAGATGTGTGCCACCATGCCCATCTCTCACACACCACTTTTTCATATGCTGCTTCTTGCTGGAGAAACAGTAGTTATATTTGTTAACATACCATTTATAGTGGCAACATATTTGCATAATTAAGAATTAAGTTTTGACTACTGTAAAAACCCAAGGTATGTGTTACGAAGTTAAGGATATTATCATTCACAGTATACTAAGTACTGATTTAGTGAGTATAAGAAAGATTTGGACTCTGTTTTTGAATTCTTAAGTACAAGAAATATTTTGGATAGGCTTGGTGGCTCTGGGAGGTGGAGGCAGAAGAATCTGTTGAAGGTCACCCTTGTCTACATAGTGAGTTCAAGGCCAACCTGGTGTACATCAGACTTTGTATTTGAAAAAACTAATATGAAAAAAGAGAGAGACAGGAGTGAGAAAATAGGAGTCTAGGAGTGGGAGGGGGAGAGAGATTTTTAGGAAGAAAATGGCAGGCACAGAAAAAGATGGAAAGAAATACTGAGCTCATTCTATCAATATCTTACTCTTTTTTTCCCAAAATAAGTTATTGTTTTGAGAACAAATGCAAATGAGCATTAAAAATGTACCTGCTCAGTTGTATGTACTGACAATGGAAGCAACCTCTTGCTTTGTGGTTTATTTGTATTCTCTGTTTAGTCTTTGGCTAACTGCCATTCTTCCTTTTGATCTTAACTTAAATATCAGCTTATGTATCTGTTACCATCTCAGTGCTGGGACAGAACACCCAACCAGAAGCAGCTTATGGAAGGAAAGAGTTTATTTCACCTTACATTTTTAAGGGAAAGTTTCAACATGGTGGGGTTAACATGGCAGAGCAGGCAGCTGGGAGGAAGTAGCAAAAGTGAGAAGACTGGCATCTGTGAGCTGGGCTATGCTATAAAATCCCAAGGCTTACACCTAGCAACATATCTTCTCTCTGCTCCACAAAGGTGCCATGAGCTGGGTATTAAGTATGAATCTTAGTCACAAACACATGAGACTATAGGGGATATTTTACATTCAGACCATCATAGCTTCCTGTGAGAAGCTACTGTGACCTCATGTAACACCCATGAGGTTACAGATCACATGTGTTTTGTGCACTTTGATTCTCTGGAAGGTAGGTAACTAGATAGTGCTTGGTACATATCAAGTGATGGGTTTATATAAACTGTCATGGGGCTATTGATCTCCTGGGGGAGGTAGAAAGATAGGCTAATATTTAGAAATGTGTGGTCAGAGCTACACTAGATGTGTTCTGAGTGAACCAAAGAGGAAGCAACTTTGCCCTTGAGGAGAATGGTGTGCATTTCCTTTTGACTGTTTTTTTTTTTTTTTTTTTTTTTTTTTTTGGTTTTTCGAGGTAGGGTCTCACTCTGACCCAGGCTGACCTGGAATTAACTATGTGGTCTCAGGGTGGCCTTGAACTCAGGGCGATCCTCCTACCTCTGCCTCCCGAGTGCTGGGATTAAAGGCGTGCGCCACCACGCCCAGCCCTGACTGTTCCTTTTTTTGAAGCACTGTGTTTTTAGCATATATTTTCAGATTCATCAATTGAAATATGTTTGGAGTATAATTTAGGACAGGCAAGTTTATACCAAAGCTTTTCTTTTCAAAATAGCTATTTTGGTTTTTTTTAGCCTTTTGCTCTAAGTTGTGTCTGGTCTCCAAGATATTCTTATAAGAGAGTGTCATGGTTTATATTGATTGTCATTGGGCATTTCACCATATTTCCAGAGAACCATTGAGACCAAGCAGTGTGTGGCAGGGTGGAGTCCCCTGCAAAAGGCCCTAAGGCTGATACATGAAGGTGAAATGAACCCTAAGTTGTAGTGGAAACCCCAGGAAATTGGAAACGCCAGAACTATGGGATGTCTGCCAAAGAAAGCTGCAGATTCATGCCCCCATTTTTTCTTTGTGATTGTGATTGTTTACTTTGTGCAAATGCATGTTGGAAGCATGTAACTCAGTTTTTCATGTTATAGGAATTCACAGATAAGAGTTTCCCTGAGACTCAGAAGAGACACTGCAACTTTTAAACAGAGTTGGAACTGTTAAAGACTATGAGGACTTTTGAAATTGGACTGAATGCATTTTGCAGTATGAGATGGCTTTGAACCTATTTTCGATAAGGGGTGGAAGGAAATAACAATGTGATATATGTGGGTGTCAAGTTGACAAGGGGTGGACATGTCATGGTTTATATTGATTGTTATTTTTTTTTTCAAGGTAGGGTCTTGCTCTAGCCTAGGCATGTGCCATCATGCCCAGCTCTTGATTATAATCTTGAGAGGATTTAGGGACTTAAAAAGGAGTCTCTTGCATTAGGTAACCTCTCTTTAAGTTTTGTAAGAGATTATCTTGATTAGGTTATTTAAAGTGGGGTGACCCACCTCAACTGTGGGTGGCACCATGGTGTGAGTCAGCTGAGCAGCAGCATTTGTCACTCTCTGCTTCCTTCCCTGCTGTGCACTGAATGTGACCAGCTGCCTCAAGCTCCCCTGCCATGACAAACTGTAATATGAACCTAAAAATGAAATGAACCTTTACTCTCTTAAATTGATTTTTGTCAGGTACTTTGTCCCAGCAATGAGAAACTGAATAATACAGAGGGAATACAGGAGGTATAGAGGAGTGGAAACTGTATCTGAATTTTTGTTGTTATTGTTAGTAATTAATGTTTTCTGTAAGCCATTTTGAATTTTTAGACTCTTGACACCAATTGTGTACAATTTATCATTGTTGTCTATCTCAACAATGTAGCATACACACACACACACACACATACACACACACATACATCTATATATGTATATATATGATGGTGTCCCTCTTATGTGTTTGACACCCAACAGATGTTTGAAACCATCAATAGTACCAGATCCTATTTATAGAACATTTTCTGTTATATAAAGTACGGGTCGCTTGAATAGAAGTGCTTCAGTACCATGGTGGTGGGTCTGATAATTGAGATATCTGGTAAGTGACCAGTGGGTGAATAGTGTATACAGTGTATGTACACTAGACAGATTAATGATTTATATTCTAGACAGGACAGTTCATCATATTACTTGGAAAGCTACATAATGTAAAACTTAGAAATTGGTAATTTCTAGAATTTTTCTATTTAATTTTCAGACTAAAGTAGACTGAGTTGAAACGTTGGGCATTGGAACTACAGATAAAAGGACTACTTCTCTACAAGTCTAAGATATATTAGTTATCATCCTTAAAATAAAAGTATTGAATAATAAGTCAACAATATTTGTACTTAATAATATTTATCATAGATGTTAAAGCTAGGAGATGGGGCATTTCTGTAATTAAAATTCATCTTTGTTAAGTGTTACAGTCAGCTTCTTGTTGCTGGCAGAAAACACCCCCACAATCCCCATGGGGATGACCTGCATCCCCAACAAGGAGGGCCTCTTCAGAAGAGGGGAAAGGGTGGTACCAGCATGTGTTATTTATGTACTAAGTATATCCATGGCGAATAAAAATAAATTAAAAAAGAAAAAAGAAAACACCCGGCCAAGAGCAGCTTGTGGAAGAAGGAAAGGGTTTATTCTGGCTTACAGACTTGAGGGGAAGCTCCATGATGACAGGGGAAACAATGACACAAGCAGAGGGTGGATATCACCTCCTGGCCAACATCAGGTGGACAACAGCAGCAGGAGAGTGTGTGCCAAACACTGGCAAGGGGAAGCTGGCTATAACACCCATAATCTCACCCCCAATAATACATCATCTCCAGGAGGATCCAGTTCCCAAATTGCCACCAGCTGGGGATCTAGCATTCAGAACACTTAAGTTTATGGGGGACACCTGAATCAAACCACCACATTAAGTAATTACTGTAATATGTTTTAAGTCCCTGTCTAAAATTTTAAAATTACAATCATCTTCATGAACATGCTACACAGTACATGAAAAATGACATTGTTATTTTTGTTAGTCTTTAAGCTTTGTTTTCTATTGCTTTTCATGTTTTCACCTTATTGTTCAGTTCTTTTATTTATTTAATTAATTAATTTTAATTTTTTATTAGTTATCTATATAATGTATATACAGCCATGATGGTACCATCCTTAGCCTTCTCCCTGCACTCCCCCCCTCGGGGATTGTGGGTCTTGCATTGTGGGAGTAGTCATCAGTTATGGGGGTGAGGCAATGTCTCTGTGCTTAATGACCCAACTTATGGCTCTAACAATCTTTTTGCCCTCTCTCCCGCGAATTTACCTATGCCATGTTGGGTTCATTTTAGGTCTATTTCAAGGACAAGGTCATGGGAGTCTCTGTGTCTCTGGATCTCTGGTTTGGTAGGGGTTAAATGTTCTCTGTGTCTATCTCCTTCACTCCTGTGCTGATGCCAGGTTTGCTTAGAAAGCAGTACTCTTGATCATTTTCCCAATTATTCTATGGGTTCAGCTGGTACCCTGGTGAGGTGTGATGGGCTGATTCTCTCCTCAGATTCTACGTCCATCTGAAAAAGAGAAGCAAATTCTTCAATGGAGAGTGAGGTCAGTCCAAGGTACACGAATAGCCATTATTGTTTTAGAGTGAATTTACTGGGTGTAGGCTCTCTTGTATCCCACTGTTGGTGGGAGCTTGATATTGGAGGGTGAACTCATTTTTGGATATGGTTCTGACTTGTTTTCCAGTTCCAGGTATGGGTTCTGTTTCATTGAGCGTATCCTTTAGCCAAATCAAGAGCAGTTGGTAACCCACCATAGCTGTGTGCCACTATTGCATTTCTGTGAGCATCACATCAGGTTGATTGCTGCTGGGTAGTTTACACCATGAGTTGCTTAGACAGATGTTGGTCATTTTCCCCCAGTTGCTCATGTAGTACTTTCTGGCACTAGACAAGCTAACTGTCTGGGGACTGTCTCTTCCAGATTCCAGCCAGGTCACTCCATGTTCCATCCCAATAGCATATGGTGTCTTTGGCAATAGGGTGTTACCATTAACCTTTGGTGGGTCATCAAGTACTCTGACAGAAATCTGTCTTCTTTTGGGAAACCTTGTAGATATCACTGATCAATAGCTCATTGTGGATGTTGACCACATGCTGGTACTGGGAGTTATAGGTCAATGCCAAGGGGAAAGATGGAAGAAAAATACAGGTAGTATGAAAGAGAAAGAGAGAGAGCAGAGTAAGAAGAGGGGGTGAGAGAGAGGAACAGGAGAAGGCTGAGGTTAGTCTTAATCCTACCCCCTGTGATTCAGGTGTTCTCTCTAAGCACCTGATGAAGGTTTAGCCTTTTAGTATGTCTTACAGGTTATAGGATTTTTTGATGCCATTTCCAATTGGATCCAGTTTTTTGTCCCCTCCCTTCCCTCCCCACCATCTCTATTGTCCAGTCCTAGCAATGTTTCTTAGGTGTGTCAGCATCTCGGGCAAATTCAGGTTAGGAGCCACAGATGAGTGAGACCATGTGACGCTTATCTTTCTGTGATTGGGTGAGTTCACTTGAGAATGATCTGTTCCAAGTTTGATCATTTTTCTTCAAATTGCATTGTGTCATTTTTTTTTTTACTGCTATGTAGAATTCCATTGTGTAGATATACCATATCTTAGTTATACATTCATCTAATGATGAACATCTGGGTTGATTCCAGCTCTTAGCTATTATGAACTGAATAGCTAAAATCATGGTTGAGCAAATATCTCTGAACTGAGGCTTGGATCTTTTAAGGTAAATGCCCAGTAAGGGAATAACTGGGTCTGTTAGTAACTCTATAGTCATCCTTTTTAGGAGTCTCCATATTGCTGGTTGTACCAGCTTACATTCCCACCAACAGTGAATGAGGGTTCCTATTTATCCACTCCCTCACCAGCATTTGTTGTCATTAGATTTTTTAATGTTTGCTATCCTTACTGGGGTAAGGTAGAATCTCATAGTTTTAATTTGCATTTCCCTGATGATTAGGGATGTTGGACATTTTCTTAAGTGTGTGTTTGCCATTTGTATTTCTTCCTCTGACAACTCCCTGTGTAGTTCTCTGCCCCATTTTGTGAGTGGGTTGTTTGAGTTTTTATTGTTTAGGTTTTTGAGTTCTTTGTAGATTCTAGAAATTAGGTCTTTGTCTGATGTGTATCCAGCAAATTTTTTTCCCCTTCTGTGGGTAATCTATTGGCTCTGCTTATTGTATGTTTGTCTGTGAAAAAACTTTTCAGCTTCATGAGATCCCAGTGGTCTCCTGAGCTACTGGGGTTTTGTTCAGGAAGTCTTTTCCACACTCCTGTATCATGGAAAGTTCCTCCTATTTTTTCTTCCAGTACTAGGAGCATTTCTGGTCTTATATTGAGGTCTTTGATCCATTTGGACTTAATTTTTGTGTATGGTGAGATGTGTAGATCAAGTTTCATTTTCCTGCATATGGTTTTCCAGTTTGTCCAGCACCATTTGTTGAAGATACTGTCTTTGTTCTAGTCTACATTATTTGGGCCTTTGTCAAATATCAAGTAGCTGTAGTTACTTGATCCAAAGTCTGGGTACTCGATTCTATTCCACTGGTCTATAATCCTGGTTTTATGCCAGTACCATGTTGTTTTTTATTACAGTGGCTTTGTAGTATAGCTTTAGATCAGGTATGCTGATGCCTCCAGAGGTGTTTCTTTTACTGAGGATATGCTTGGATATCTGAGGCCTTCTGCCATTCCATATGAATTTTGAGACCATTTTTTCTATCTCTATGAAGAAAGATGTTGGGACTTTTATTGGTATTGCATTAAGTCTATATATTGCTTTTGGTAAGATTGCTATTTTCACAATGTTAATTCTGCCTATCCAGGAGCATGGGAGGTCTTTCCATTTTCTCAAGTCCTCCTCAATTTCTTTCTTGAGTGTTTTTATGTTTTCATTGTAAAGATCTTTCACCTCCTTGGTTAATGTTATTCCAAGGTATTTTTTTTGATGCTATTAAAAATGGGACAATGTCACTTCTTTCTTTCTCTGTATCTTTAATCTTTTGCATATAGAAAGGCTACTGATTTTTGTGCATTGATTTTGTATCCTGTTACTTTACTGAAGGAGTTAATCACTTTTAAGAGTTTTGGGATGGAGGATCTTAGGTCACTTATGTATAGAATCATGTCATCTGCAAATAGAGCTAACTTAACTTCTTCCTTTCCAATTTGTATCCCTTTCTTTTTCCTATCGTATTGCTTGAGGTAGTACTTCCAGTACTATGTTGAAAAGCAGAGTGGACACCCCTGTCTTTTTCCTGTTTTCAATGAGAATTCCTTCAATCTCTCCCCATTAAGCATTATTTGGGCTTTAGGCTCTTAATATGTAGCCTTTATTACATTGAGATATAGACCATCCATGCCTATTCTCTCCAATGTTTTGATCATGAAGTGATGTTGTATTTTGTAAAAGGTCTTTTCTGCGTCTGTCGAAATAATCATGTGGTTTTTGTGTTTAAGCTTATTTATGTGTAGTGTTAGTTACATTGACAGATTTCCATATATTGAACCATCCCTGTGTTCCTGGGATGAAACCTACTTGGTCCAGGTGGATAATACTTTTGATGTGCTGTTGAATTTGATTTGCGAGGATTTTGTTCAGGATCTTTGCATCTAGGTTCATCAGGGATATAGGCCTGTAGTTTTCTTTTCTTGTAGCATCTCTGCCTGGTTTTGGTATTAGGAGGATACTAGCTTCATAGAAGGAGTTAGGGAGCTTTCCCTGTTCTCAAATTGTGTGGCACAATTTGAGAAAGATTGGTTTCAGTTCTTCCATGAAGGTTTGATAGAATTCTGGTGAGGAGCCATGTGGTCCTGGACTCTCTTTTTAGGTAGATTTTTGACTACCCTTTCAATCTCGATGGCTGTGATCGGTTTGTTCAGGAGATTAATCTGCTCTGAGTTTAACTCTGGAAGGTGGTATGTGTCCAGGAATTCATCCATTTCTTCCATATTATCCAGTTTTGTGGAGGAGGTTTTTGAAGTAAGTCCTGATGCTTCTCCCAATTTTCATTGTTCAATTCTATAATAAGAATTCTATAGTAAATATGGAAAGATCCAAGTTATCGTCTACTTAAGCCATTTAGTTGTAGCATGAAGCACTCATACTGAAAAGTAGTTTTTTAAAATATATCCACAGTATAAAATTAACAGTGGCAACTCACCATAATCTCAGAATGCTAAGCTCTCATCCTATATTGAATTGCATATAAAAGTACTACATACTTAGAAATAAACCTAATAAAAATATGGAAGACTTCTTTAATGCATAAAAATTATAAAATGTCACAGAAAAAAATGAAAATACCATGTTCTTGGCCTAAAATACCTTGATAAGTTATTTCACCTCTAATTTATATATTCAATAAAGCTGAAGCCAAGTTTCCAACATACTCCTTTCCTCTCCCTCTCCTTCCTTTCCCTCCCTTTCCCTGTCTTCTCGCCCTTTTTTCCCTTTCTTTCCCCCCACATTGAATAGACTTTTTATTTTTTAAAAAATATTTTTATTTATTTATTTGAGAGAGAGAATGAGAATGGACATGCCAGGGTCTCCAGCCACTGCCAATGAACTCCAGACACATGTGCCACCTAGTGCATCTGGCTTTACATGGGTCCTGGGAAATCTAACCCAGGTCTTTTGGCTTTGCAGGCAAGCACGTTAACTGCTAAGCCATCTCTCCAGCCCAGATTTTTGATTTAAAAAAAAAAAAAAACACTTTAAAAATATTTATTTATTTATTTATGGGGGGGCAAATAGAGAGAGAATGGGCAGGCCAGGGCCTCTAGCTACAGCAAAGGAACTTCAGATACATGTGCCACCTTGTGCATCTGGCTATTATGTGGGTACTGGGTCCTTAGGCTTTGTAGGCAAGTACCTTAACTGCTAATTCATCTCTCCAGTGCTGATTTTACTTTAAAAAATTTTTAATATTTATTTATTTGCGAGAGAGAGATACAGAAATATTGCAGGGAGAGAGAAAGAGAGAGAAGCTTCCATCCACTGCAAACAAATTCCAGATGCATGAGCCTCCTTGTGCATCTGGTTTATGTGGGTTCTAGAGAACTGAGCCTCTAAACGGGGTCCTTAGGCTTCACAGGCAAGTGTTTAACTGCTAAACCATCTCTCCAGCCCCTGACTTTACTTGTATTTTATGTATTTTTTTGAAGCAGGGTCTCAGTGTAATCCAAGCTGGCCTTGAACTCAGTAATCCTCTTACCTTAGCCTCCTGATGCACAGATATTTTAAGGGAAGCAGAAAATAGGAGGCATCATTTAATCATTCTAAGATGAAAAAGTAATGAAAAGAGGAACATTTGCCTGGCATTTGAGGCCCTATGTTCCATCCTCAGCATGGCAGAGGAGGGGAGTACAGCAGAGAGAAAAATACAAAAGAAGAAGGGGGGGTGGGTGGAGGGATGGCTTAGCTGTTAAGGCATTTGCCTGCAAAACCAAAGGACCCAGGTTCGATTCCCCAGGACCCACATTAGCCAGATGCACAGGGGTCGCATGCATCTGGAGTTCATTTGCAGTAGCTAGAGGCCGTGATGCGCCCATTCTCTCTCTCTCTCAATCCCTCTCTATCAAATAAAAATAAAATATATTTTAAAAAAAGAAGGGTAAGGGTAAGGGTAGAGAGGTGGAGGAGGGTTAAAAGCACTTCTACTGGACTCAAAATCTAAATTTCTGGGCTGGAGAGATGGCTTAGGGGTTAAGGCGCCTGCCTCCTAAGAACGCTGGTTCCAATCTCCAGGTCCCATGTTTAGCCAGATGCAGTGACCCAAGGGCACAATGCCGCACTTGACCACAAGGGGGCGCACACATCTGTATTTCGTTCACAGCAGCTGAGACACTGCTGGTGCGCCCATCTCTGTCTTCCTCTCTTTCTCTCTCTGTCTCTCTCTCTGTGTCTCTCTCCAAAAAAAAAAAAAATAATAATAAAATAAAAAATAAAAAGTTTTAAGAAACCTAAATTTCTAATAATAGTTTTTAAACAGAATGACTTATTAAACCCCATACATTATATTGCATTAGTCAGACTTCATATCAATGACAAATACCTGAGCGTACAACTTAAAAGGAAGAAAGATTTACTTTGCCTTACATTCCAAAGGTTTCAGCCTGTGGTCTGTTTGGTCCATTGCTTTAGGATGAGACAGAACATACGGTAGAGAATCATGATGAAAAAAGGTACCCACGTTATGGTAACAAGAAGTGGTCAAAGCCAAGAAGATGTATGTCTTAAAGGCACCCTACTACTTACTTCCTCCAACTAGGTCCCATTCTCCATAGTTCCATCTTGTTCTAATAATCTGTTAAAATTTTGGATCCATCAGAGGATTACACCATTGACTTGGTCATTGCCCTCATATGCTAACCATCTCTGGGAATGCCTGTAGACATCCACTTCTGTGTTAGTGATCTAGACATCTCTCAGTGTATTCAAGTTGACTGTCAGGATTATCTTCTATACATATTTATTAATCCTACTAGTTTTCATACTCTTTTTTGTGCACAGTACATTATCTGCAAATATGGTTTTTCCCCTTTAAATTTCAGTTTTATATATTTTTAATTTATTTATTTGAGAGAGAGACACACACACAGAAATAGGTGGGAAGGGGGGGAGAGAGAGAGAGAGAGAGAGAAAATGGGTGTGCCAGGGCCTCCAGCCACTGCAAATGAACTCCAGATGCGTGCGTCCCCCCTTGTGCATCTGGCTTACATGGATCCTGGGGAGTCAAACCTGGGTCCTTTGGCTTTGCAGGCAAGTGCCTTAACCACAAAGCCATCTCTCCAGCCTTAAATTTCAGTTTTAGTTTGATCTTCTTATTATACTAGTTAGAAGCACTTGTGTGAGGTTCAGTAGAAATGAACATACCATGTCTCAAATCAAGTGGCAAATGTTCAATATTTCACTGTTGAATATGGGTCTTTCTGAAGGTTTTATTAGATTGGGAGGGTTATGTCTGTTCATATGTAAAAGTGTGTGTATGTTTTCTGCTTATCTATGTATGGGTTCGCCAAGGCCTCTTGCTACTACAGAACATCATCAGATGCTTGCTCTACTTTTTGCATTCAGCTTATATGGTGGCTTAGACATTGAACTCTGGGCCTGCAGGCTTTACAGGCAAGTGCCTTTAACTGCAGAGCCATTTCTCCAGCCCTATTTTTTCTTTTTGTCATGATTACACGTGGATTGTATCACATACTTTTTCAGCATATGATACAATGAACATTTGAATCTTCTACTTCATTCTGTTGTAATATGTTGGGTTATATTGATGGATAGATTGTTTTTGAATGGATAAGCCTAATTGGATTATGATGGTAGTCTATTATATAAATATCACTACATTTGGTTATTAACTATTCTGTTCATGGTTTTGACATCTATGTCGTAAGTCATATTTTCCTTGTCTATCTACATACTATGCTTATGTTGGTCTTATAAAACTGTGACGATGCATTACTTAATGATGAGTGTATACAGTCTGAGAAGATCATCATTAGGTACATTGTACAAACATCACAAAAATCTATAGTGTATAGGTCAGTGGCTCCACATAACCTCTTGATGCAATCAAGTGACCCAACAAATGTGAACTTTATTAGCTGCCTCACAGAGTGTACTGTTTCAGAGTACATGTTTTCTTTTTACAAATGGAGTACACATCAGCCTAAAATACAATGTATGTGAATACATAAGCAGTACTAGTCATTTACCATTGTCACTTGTCATGTAATGTACATAATTGTATATGCTGCTTTTCTGTGAGTAGCAGCATTGTTTGTATCACCACAAACATACCAGTAATGAATGTGTTGTGCAGTATGTAACATTACTATAGTTACACTGTCAGTAGGTGATGGGAAACTTTCAGGTCCATTTAATTTTCTTTCTCCATTATATTCTTAAGGGGCAACTGTCATATATTTGGTACTTTGTTGACCAATATCATTGTGTGACACATGACTGTATTTGAGTACTGGTTCTTAATTTTTTTCTTTTGGGAAAATTTTGTTAAGTTTTCTGTTTTAATTATTATTCTTTTTTTTTTTATGGTTTTTTCGAGGTAGGGTTTCACTCTAGTCCAGGCTGACCTGGAATTAACTATGTAGTCTCAGGGTGGCCTCGAACTCTTGGCGATCCTCCTACCTCTGCCTCCCGAGTGCTGGGATTAAAGGCGTGCGCCACCACGCCCGGCTCTTAATTATTATTCTTATGTTGGGTAAAATTTACTAGTGAAGTAGTAACCTAGGATTATAATTATTTTTTTAATTATGTATTTAATTAGTGTAAAGATCTAGAGTGACCACGACCATGCAAACCACTCTGAGGCAAAGATGAAAGCTTTATTTGGGAAGAGCTGCTAGGGCTGGCTCACAGCACAGGCTTCCTGAGTTAGTGAGCTTTATAGGGCTTTCAGCTGGGGGAAGGAAAGGAAGAGCTGAGGGGATACCTAAGATAGCCAAGCAGAGACCAGGTAATTTACAAAATAAGGGGACAGGAAACCATGACCTGGGGGCATTGCAGGTCAGGAGGGGATAATGGCTGGGTGGTTTCTTGAGGAATGTGGATAATCCACTTCCTTATGTCTCTGTTGCCATCCAGCTGTCCTTGATGACAATATACTGGGGCCTGTCAGACCTAACAATTAGACTGCTTATTTTGTTGTTGTTGTTTGTTTTGTGGCTGTTTTAGTAAATTGACCTGGAACTCACTCTGTAGTCCCAGGATGGCCTCAAACAGTAACTCTCCTACCTCTGCCTCCCAAGTGCTGGAATTAAAGGCACGCACTACCATGCCCGGCTTAAATTGAATTCTTCATTGTTTGATTCACTGAAATTTTTCCATTTTAATTTATTTATTGGTATAGAATTTTTTGGTATTGAAAATTTATTGTTATAGAATTCATAACTTTCTTTTAATATTTGAAGGGTTTGTTGCTATGATTCCTTTTATCAACCATAATGGTTATTTCCACTTTTCTCCACCCCCCTCTTTGTTTAGTTTCACCTGGTGTTTATCAATTTCATTTATCTCAAGACGTTTTTCTTGTTTTTTTTTTATTATTATTTATTACTACTTTTTGTTTACACTCTTATACTTTAGGTTTAATTTTCTGCTGCAGGGGAGATCAAAGTTTCCTTTGCTTCACTAGGTCTCTGCCTGGGATTCACCTAACACAGATTAATAGGAAAAAAGTATTGTTTATTTTATTTACATATACAAAGACCCTTCACAAGAAAATGAAGACTCAAATTTTGAACTGAACACATATAATTGGGTGGGCAAATGGTAACAGTGTGACAAGGATATTTGGACAAGGGCTTTTAATTGTGGAAAAGTGGTTAGAAAGATAAAATTTGTTTAACAAGATTTGTTACAGATTTCTCTTAGGCCTTAATCCTTATCTCTGTAGACAAAAAAGTCTTTCTTCCCCTTAGTACACCTTTCATGTGGGAGTTTAATCTGTTATTTTTTGGAAAAAGAAGAAGGAAGGCTGGAGTGCTTTTAGCTCAAAATCAGTATGCTATAGTTACATATTTGGGGTGCCATGTCCTGAACTTTTTCATTGTTCTTACAAATTTTTAAATTTTAATTTTTAAAAAAAGCAGAGACAGAGAAAGAGAAAAAGAGGTAGGAGACAGGCAAATAGTATGGGCACTCCAGGGCCTCTTGCTTTTGCAAATGAACAAATACATGCACCACTTTGTATATCTGACTTTGTGTAAGGACTGGGGAATTGTACATTGGCTGCAGGCTTTGTAATCAAGTACCCTTAATCATTGACCATCTTTTTAAAAAAGTATATTTTATTTATTTACTTATTTATTTGAGAGAGAAAATGGCAGAGAGAGAGAGAGAATGGGTGTGCCAGGGCCTCCAGGAACTGCAAATGAACTCCAGATGCATATACCCCCCTTGTGCATCTGGCTTACGTGGGATCCTTTGGCTTTGCAGGCAAATGCCTTAACCGTTAAGCCATCTCTCCAGCCCCATCATTGAGCATCTTTGCAGCCCTCAAAATTTAAAAAACTCAGCGATTAGGTATTTAGTTTTTCAAACCATTCTTTATATATGTGAAGTTCTAGTAAACAGTATTTTTTATTTGTTTGTTTGTTTTCAAGGTAGGGTCTCACTCTAGTCCAGGCTGACCTGGAATTCACTATGTAGTCTTGGTGGCCTTGAATTCATGGTGATCCTCCTACCTCTGCCTCCTGAGTGCTGGGGTCAAAGGTGTGTGCCACCATGCTCTGTAGCCCCAGGCTGACCCCAAATTCCTGATGGTCATCCTTCCTTAGCCTTCTAAATGCTGGGATTAAAGGCAACCACCACCACACCTATCTTGTAAACAGTATTTTTAAAATATATGTGTATGTGTGTGTAAGTGTATATTGGTGGATATGTGTAATGTATGTAGGCCAGGGAACAATCTTAGGGTGTTCGTCCTCTCTCCTTTATTCTTTTTAGACCTTCACGAGGCCACTAGAACAATGTAGGCCATTGACTTTGAGAGCTTGTTTTTGAGACTTTTTAGTTTAGCCTGTGGCCAGATTTGGAAATATGTAAATTTTATAGTAATTTGTGTTCTGTAGTTATAGGTGCAATAAAATTTATGTTACCTTTAAAAATTATTAAAAGCTTCAGAATTCCGTGGTTTTTCTCATATACTCATGTCGTTTCTGTGGCTGGTGGGAACACCTTTGAGTTGGCTGGTAGGTTGGCCTGACAATAGTCTTTGACAGCTTTTCCTGCTTCCTCGAATGCATCACACTCTAGGCATACTTATGCATTTAATGAAAATGGATTTTACAGATCACAGATTGCATCCAGGGTTATGTTTGTTACTGGACTGTTTTTTTTTTTTTCCCAAAGTAGGGTCTCACTGTAGCCCAAGCTGACCTGGAATTCACTCTGTCATCTCAGGGTGGCCCTGAACTCACGGCGATCCTCCTACCTCTGCTTCCCGAGTGCTGGGATTAAAGGTGTGCACCACTACGCCCGGCTGGGTATTTTTCTTTTTTTAATATATGGATTTTTAAAAATTGATTTATTAATTATTTATTTATTTGAGAGAGAGAGAGAGAGAGAGAGGCAGACAGACAGAGAGAGAATGGGTGCGCCAGGGCCTCTAGCTATTGCAAACAACTCCAGATGCATGCGCCTCCTTGTGCATCTGGTTTATGTGGGCCCTGGGGAATTGAACCAAGGTCCTTTGGCTTTGCAGGCAAAATGCCTTGACTGCTAAGCCATCTCTTCAGCCCCTATTTTTCTGATTCTGAAAATCTGTGGGGTTCTGTGTATTTCCTTTGGAATGAATTTGAGATTTTGGAGGGAATGTATGAGTATATAATACAAGCTTTTCTGAGGTTAGTTTGATTTTAGGAAAACATTATTTTATAGTCTACCATTCATAAATGTTATCTTTTTGTATTTAACTCAACAGCATTTCTTGTGATTTCTATGAGAGAGAATTTTGTTGTTATCAAAGTTTATTTATTTTTCAACTAGGAAATTATCTTTCTAAAGCTACATCTTTTCTATACATATTTTGTTGTTTTACAATTATAAATTTGGTAGTGATTCATTTGAGATGATGCATTTTCTATTCTCTTGGCACATTTTGTATCTATTGGGATACAAAATAAACTCATTTTACTTATGGTTAAAGCCAAATAAATGAATATAAAAAAATATTACCAAGCCAGGTGTGGTGGCGCACGCCTTTAATCCCAGCACTCAGGAGGCAGAGGTAGGAGGATCACTGAGAGGTAGGAGGAGGCCACCCTGAGATGCCATAGTGAATTCCAGGTCATCCTGGAAGGGGTCGAGACCCTACCTCAGAAAACCAAAATAAATAAATAAATAAATAAATAAATAAATAAATAAATAAATAAATAAACAAACAAATAAATAAATATAATTAGCTACCTCTCCCCAACCAAAAAGAGAGAGAGGTAATAGAGATTATAAGAAAATCCTTTAGATTATAGAGGTTTATTAAAAATGTGTATGTGTCTTGCTATTGCAAATAAATGCCCATTCAGCATTATGTGGGTGGCTGGAGAATTGAAGCTGGGCTGGCTGGCTTGGCAAGCAAGTGCTATAGATCCCAGAAGTTTCCCGGTCTGCCAAGATAGTGACAGCTGGTTGGGACCAAGTGTTCAAACACATGAGTGTGTAGGGGACATTTTTATCCAAACTAACGAATATACTGTAGATCTAGTAGATTAGATTAGCTAAGCCTTCCAATTTTTTTTCTTTTTCTGTTTTTTTCAATTTTTATTTGTTGGTCAAGTTGTCTTTGAAATTAAGATTATTTATTGTAAGATGTTTTAATCTTAATAAGTGACAGGAAGATAATATTATTATTTTCCAGTGATAAAAAGCTATTCATTAAAAATATGGTGTACTCAGCGTTAGTATTTTTGCTTTGAGAAATCTTTTGCTTTGGTAAATGTGTATTTAAAAACAAAAAGCCTGGGGCATCTTATAAGGTCCAATGATACAAATCAAAATCCAGGTAACCATCAATCATTATGGCTTCCTAAGATTGTTGTGATTAAATGGCATGTGTTAAAGCATTAGCCTTAGTCCATGCTCTTTTTATTCTGTCACGGAAATTACAATTTAAGCCCAAAACAGAAAATAGTTTTTATAAAAATTACTTTCTCTAAGAACCTTGTTTGGCTAAGTATAGACAACGAGGCCCCAGTTTTCCAGTGTTTAAAGTACTGCTTTTCCTGCTTCCTCGAATGCATCACACTCTAGGCATACTTATGCATTTAATGAAAATGGATTTTACAGATCACAGATTGCATCCAGGGTTATGTTTGTTACTGGACTGTTTTTTTTTTTTTTTTTCCCAAAGTAGGGTCTCACTGTAGCCCAAGCTGACCTGGAATTCACTCTGTCATCTCAGGGTGGCCCTGAACTCACGGCGATCCTCCTACCTCTGCTTCCCCGAGTGCTGGGATTAAAGGTGTGCACCACTACGCCCGGCTGGGTATTTTTCTTTTTTAATATATGGATTTTTAAAAATTGATTTATTAATTATTTATTTATTTGAGAGAGAGAGAGAGAGAGAGAGGCAGACAGACAGAGAGAGAATGGGTGCGCCAGGGCTCTAGCTATTGTGAACAACTCCAGATGCATGCGCCTCCTTGTGCATCTGGTTTATGTGGGCCCTGGGAATTGAACCAAGGTCCTTTGGCTTTGCAGGCAAAATGCCTTGACTGCTAAGCCATCTCTTCAGCCCCTATTTTTCTGATTCTGAAAATCTGTGGGGTTCTGTGTATTTCCTTTGGAATGAATTTGAGATTTTGGAGGGAATGTATGAGTATATAATACAAGCTTTTCTGAGGTTAGTTTGATTTTAGGAAAACATTATTTTATAGTCTACCATTCATAAATGTTATCTTTTTGTATTTAACTCAACAGCATTTCTTGTGATTTCTATGAGAGAGAATTTTGTTGTTATCAAAGTTTATTTATTTTTCAACTAGGAAATTATCTTTCTAAAGCTACATCTTTTCTATACATATTTTGTTGTTTTACAATTATAAATTTGGTAGTGATTCATTTGAGATGATGCATTTTCTATTCTCTTGGCACATTTTGTATCTATTGGGATACAAAATAAACTCATTTTACTTATGGTTAAAGCCAAATAAATGAATATAAAAAAATATTACCAAGCCAGGTGTGGTGGCGCACGCCTTTAATCCCAGCACTCAGGAGGCAGAGGTAGGAGGATCACTGAGAGGTAGGAGGAGGCCACCCTGAGATGCCATAGTGAATTCCAGGTCAGCCTGGAAGGGGGCGAGACCCTACCTCAGAAAACCAAAATAAATAAATAAATAAATAAATAAATAAATAAACAAACAAACAAATAAATAAATATAATTAGCTACCTCTCCCCAACCAAAAAGAGAGAGAGGTAATAGAGATTATAAGAAAATCCTTTAGATTATAGAGGTTTATTAAAAATGTGTATGTGTCTTGCTATTGCAAATAAATGCCCATTCAGCATTATGTGGGTGGCTGGAGAATTGAAGCTGGGCTGGCTGGCTTGGCAAGCAAGTGCTATAGATCCCAGAAGTTTCCCGGTCTGCCAAGATAGTGACAGCTGGTTGGGACCAAGTGTTCAAACACATGAGTGTGTAGGGGACATTTTTATCCAAACTAACGAATATACTGTAGATCTAGTAGATTAGATTAGCTAAGCCTTCCAATTTTTTTTCTTTTTCTGTTTTTTTCAATTTTTATTTGTTGGTCAAGTTGTCTTTGAAATTAAGATTATTTATTGTAAGATGTTTTAATCTTAATAAGTGACAGGAAGATAATATTATTATTTTCCAGTGATAAAAAGCTATTCATTAAAAATATGGTGTACTCAGCGGTTAGTATTTTTGCTTTGAGAAATCTTTGCTTTGGTAAATGTGTATTTAAAAAACAAAAAGCCTGGGGCATCTTATAAGGTCCAATGATACAAATCAAAATCCAGGTAACCATCAATCATTATGGCTTCCTAAGATTGTTGTGATTAAATGGCATGTGTTAAAGCATTAGCCTTAGTCCATGCTCTTTTTTATTCTGTCACGGAAATTACAATTTAAGCCCAAAACAGAAAATAGTTTTTATAAAAATTACTTTCTCTAAGAACCTTGTTTGGCTAAGTATAGACAACGAGGCCCCAGTTTTCCAGTGTTTAAAGTACTGGTAACAAAAGAGAGAGAGAGCATAGTCTTTTTTAAAAACTAGTAGTATCCAACTAGTAATTACATTGAAATTAACACATAGGCCTTGCTTTAGCTTGGCACTTTTGAGAACTGAGTACTCAGGATTCTGATATACAGTGCTCTTATACAAATGTTATTAGGCTCATTTGGTTTGAAACAATATATCTGCAGAGTAAGTGAATGTCAGAGGAGACTTCTTTTTCTCAAGTGTACTCCTTGGATTCTACTGCAATAAAGTGTGGTTTTTTTTTAAACAGAAGCTACCTTGATTTTTTTTTAAGATTTATTTTTATTTATTTATTAGAGACAGAGAGGGGTGGGGAAGAGAGAGAGTGAGAATGGGTGCACCAGGGCCTCTAGCCACTGCAAATGAACTCCAGATGCATGTGCCACTGTGTGCATCTGGCTTTATGTGGGACCTGGAGAATCAAACCTGGGTCCTTAGGGCATGTGCCTTAACAGGCATGTGCCTTTTTAAACCTTAACTTAAAGCCATCTCTCCAGCCCCAATTTGTTATTTTAGTTTTTAATTACTGTCTTAACTATAAAAAGATATAGTATCCCAAATTCCCCTCAGATTTGTTATTTTAGAATCATCTGTTGACTTTCACCTGGCCTTGAACTCACTGAGATCCTCCTACATCAATCAGTCTTTGGAGTGCTAGGGACTGAAGATGTGTGCCACTATACTTGGTTGGTTTTCTTTTTTATGTAGAATGAGTTTGTCTTTGCATCAAGTAATGACAGTAATTTTTGAAGCTTTTTATTCATTTAAAAATATTTATTTGAGAGAGAGAGAGAGAGAGAGAGAGAGAGAGAGAGAAAGGCAGACAGAGAATGGGCATGCCAGGGCCTCCAGCCACTGCAAACAAACTCCAGATGCGTGCACCACCTTGTGCATCTGGCTTATGTGGGTACTAGGGAATCAAACCTGGGTCATTTAGCTTTGTAGGCAAGGGCTTTAACTGCTAAGCCATCTCTCCAGCCCTGATTAACTAATTTTTTAACATTGGTTATAGTATGACCCCTCCCTGATCCCCATTTCCCTGCAGGCTTTCCTTTGTAGGGTTATTGATTTCACTGTGCGGTAATTCGGGCCTCTGTCTCTGGGCTGTGTCTCTGGGTGTTTCTACCTTCCTTGTGGCTCTTACAATCTATTTGCCCCTTTTCTGCAACAGTTCCTGAGCCATGACAGGTGTCACTGGTTAGTGTTGACTTCTTTGTAGCCTCTGTATTTCTGTTATGATGAGTTTCCATTCACCACAGCGAGTTGCTGTTTTACTGGATGTGGATGTCAGGCTAGCACTGGGAGCAATACTCATGTCCTGCTTCCTCACAGTTTCTTCTGGACCCTGGTAGATGTGGCACATCTCGTTGTGAGCATTCAGCTGTCTTTTCTTGTGTTGATGGATCTTAGATTCCCCCCAGCATTCTTTGCCATCTATAAAATAATACAGAATCTCTGACCTAGGGTGTTTTGATTAAAGGGGATATGCTTAGGAGCTTGAGAAACATATTTAATTTTTTTATATTTATTTATTTATTTGAGAGAGAGAGAGAGAGAGAGAGAGTGAGTGAATATGGGTGCACCAGGTCCTCCAGCCATTGCAAATGAACTGCAGGCATATGTGCCACCTTGTACATCTGGCTTATGTGGGTCCTGGGTAATTGAACTTGGGTCCTTTGGCTTTGCAGGCAAGCTCCTTAACCACTAAGCCATCTCTCCAGCCCTTGAGAAACATTTTGATGAGGCTACCAAGTCGACTTTTATGGGGAACACTGGGGGCTTGTCTCTGGGTATTGTGGTTTTCCTGGCCATGGGGTGCTGACTTGGTTTCCAGTACCAGTTATGAGTTTCCTCCCACTGAATGGGCCTCATGTACAATCGGAAGGCAATTGGTTAATCACAAGGGCTGGGTGCCACTATTGCTCACATGTGTACTTCTTGTGTATTGCTAGTGGATTGCAGGGTTTGCAGGGTCTCCTGCTAATTCATGCTGATGGAGACCATTGTCACCCAGTAGTTCCCATGGCACTGTCCAGCATCATGAGGGTTTGCCAAGTGAGGACTGGCTTTCCTGACAGTGTTCTGAGATGGCAGCCTGTGGTATCTTCAGCAATAGAGTGTTACCTTTTAGCTCTGTCTGGTAACCAAGTGCTTGACAAAGGCCTGCATTATTTTTGGGGAATCACATGGATCACCTTGGCTGCTCTCTGTTGGGGTCGACCCAGATCTGGCCCTGGGATCCACAAACCAGAGTCCATGGTTTAAGGATTAAGCTTTCTCCACCTTCTCCTGGGCATTTCAGTCTGGTCTGTTCACCTCCCTTGATTGGGGTTCTACCTTGTATAGTGGTTTCCAGAGGAAGGTTCTTAGTGTGCTGACTGCTTTAGTCTTTGGTTTTGTGTAGTTCCCTTCCCCACCCTCCCTTGCCCTGAATCCCCGCCCCCCCCCCCCCCCCCGCTCCATCCCAATATTCTTTACCTCTACTGGCTTGTCTGGTAACCTGTCCTCTCCTCCCTCTCTGGTTTCTCTTTTTCCTGGTCTCATTCTTCATTCTAGTTATATGCACATAGTCTTAATACTTCCTTTTACACACCTTTTCTACTGGTCCAGTTTAGGTGCCACATATGAGAGAAAACAGGAGGTATTTGTCTTTCTTAGAGTGACAGTAATTTTAACAATTGGAAACCAAAAGAGAGGATTCTTCATTCATTTTGTAAATATCAATCCTTTAATACTGAAGGTAACACAGAGCACTAAATTGACCTTGAACCTTCCAGAGTCACAAGAAATCTCATCTGGTTTTATGGTTTAAAGTTCCATCTACTGCATGTACAGACTATACATGTCTAATCTGGACCTCACATGTGCATATTTAATTGGCTTCCTTGATATTGGCATTCACATACCTAATGAGCGCTTCAAAGTGAACATGCCCTGTAGGGGACATGTCTCTTTTCACCCTTTCTCCTTCCAAGCCTTTCCATAATATATTGAGTACCTGTTAGTGGCAACTTCATTTTTTTTTCTCAGCTGTTCAGGGCAAAACCCTTGTTAAGATCCTCTACCCTTTTCTCTTCTTCCCCTTCTCCCTCCTCCCTATTCCTTCTTCCTCCTTTTCCCTTCCTCCACTTATATCTTAGATGACTCATCAATAAATTGTTTTGGCTCTAGATTCAAATTTTATAAAGAATTTATAACATTTTAAAAAACATTTTATTAATTTATTTATTTGAGAGAGAGAGAAAGAGAGAGAAAGGGCGTGCCAGGGCCTCCATCCTGCAAACGAACTCCAGATGCATGCACCTCCTTGTGCATCTGGCTTACGTGGGTCCTGGAGAATTGAACCAGGAATCCTTTGGCTTTGCAGGCAAGCGGCTTAACCTCTAAGCTATCTCTCCAGCCCCCTGGAGAGATGTCTCAGAGGTTAAATTAGCTTGTTTGCAAAAAGCCTGTTGCAGTCAGGTTTGCATTGCTGGCAGAAATCACCTGACCAAGAGCAACTTGGGGGATAAAAGGTTTATATTGACTTACGGACTCGAGGAGAAGCTCCATCATGGTAGGGGAAAACAATGGCATGAGCAGAGGGGGGACATCACCTCCTGGCCAACAACAGATGAACCATAGCAACAGGAGAGTGTGCCAAACACTGGCAAGGGGAAACTGGCTATAACACCCATAAGGCTGCCCCCAACAATACACCGCCTTCAGAAGGATTTAATTTCCAAATTGTCATCAGCTGGGGAACCTAGCATTCAGAACACCTAAGTTTATGGGGGACACCTGAATCAAACCACCACATTCCTCCCCTGACCCCCATAAACTGATAACCATATATGATATAAAATATAATACATTCAGTCCAACTTTAAAAGTCCTCATAGTTTTTATCAGTCCTAATGATGTTTAAACAGTCCCATAGTCTGAGATCTTTTAACAGAGCCATAATACCAAAAAATCCCCCCCAAACCCATTAATGGCACAGAATAAACACTCATACTGCAAAAGATGGCATTGGGCATAGCAAAGAAATATTCAACCAATACAAGATTTAAACAGGGCAAACATCAAACTCTGTAGTTCCAAGTCAAGAGTCTACATTCTTCCTGTTGACCCAATACAGGTCAGCTGGCCCAATCTCAAAGGTTTTAATCTTATGTATTTGCATTTGAATGGGCAGAAGTTTCAGCCCATATCCCTCTACTCAGCACCAGCCCATTTACACACAGTGCAACCCTGCACAAATTCACAGAACATGGGCATAACAGCAAGCCTCTCACACAAACTGCTTCTAGCCCAGTCCAGGCAGAGCTCTTTTTCACCCTTACAAGCCAAACCTCACAGTCCTCAGTTCTCACTGCATTCAGGTCCTTCAACTCTGACCAGAACAGTTCATCAAGCTGTACTTATAGCACTGCAAGGTGTCTCTTAGGCCAAGGCTTCAATCCTTCCATATTCCTCTTGAAAATCAGTTCCAAAAGGCCAAAGCCACACAGTCAGATGTCTAGCAGTAAATGATACCACTCCTCAGTACCAACTTTTACTGTTGCACTTAGGTTCGCATTGCTGGTAGAAATCACCCAATCAAGAGCAGCTTGTGGGAAAAAAAGGTTTATTTTGGCTTACGGACTTGAGGGGAAGCTCCATGATGGTAGGGGAAAATGATGGCTTGAGCAGAAGAAGGTGGGCATCACCTCCTGGTCAGCAACAGATGAACCATAGCAACAGGAGAGTGTGCCACACACTGGCAAGGGGAAACTGGCTATAACACCCATAAGCCTATCCTCAACAATTCACTGCCTCCAAGGGGATTTAATTTCCCATTGCCATCAGCTGGAGAACCTAGCATTCAGAACACCTAAGTTTATGAGGGACACCTGAATCAAACCACCACAAAGCCTGACTACCCTGATTCAATTTCCCTGTACCTATGCCAGATGTATGAAGTGGGATGTGTATCTAAGTTTGTTTGCAGTGGCAGGAAGCCCTAGCGTGCTCATAGTGTCTCTCTTTTCCCCTCTCTTTCTGTCTCTTGTCTGCCTGCCTGCCTCTTTCTCTCTGTTTCTGTCAAATAAATAAAAGTAAAAAAGAATTTGACCCTCTTCATCACATCTGCTATATGCATTCTGGTACAAGTAACCCTCTAATTTATAATCTGCTATGACCCAGCAGCCAGTGTGAGCCTACATAAGTCACGTATCTTCAATTCTTGACTTTTCATTTCAGCAGTAGCCTCCCAACTCTTTCAAATTTAAGTCATAGTCCTTCTGTCTTACCTGGATCTCTATGATTTGGAACTTAGTTATCTTCCTGCACACTGTTTTCCTGATCCTCTTGCCTCCACTTCTTCAGCAATTTCCTACTGGTATGTGCCACCATAACTGGTTTGCACACTATCCTCTACCTTATTCTATTTGCAGCAGTAGTCTACTTGATATTCTTCAAACATACCATGCACTCCTGCCTCATAGTCTCCACATACTGTTTCCTTCTCTGCCTGGACATCTTGCTCAGACTCATCTCCACGAGGCATAACAGCCTACCTAAACTTCTCTCTACTTCTGTCACATGTGCTATGTCCTTGACTAATTTTTCTTTGCTTTTGCACTGGTTATTATCTAATAGACACTGTCTTTTACTAATTTAATTTAATTTTGGGGGGTGTGTTGGTGTGTCCATATGTTTGTGTGTGTGAGAGAGTGTAGGTATCATAGCATGCATGTGGAGATCATCAAGTGACAACTTTTGGGTTGGTCCTCACCTTTCCACTTCATTTGAGGCAAGGTTCTTTC
Organism: Orientallactaga sibirica; assembly: GCA_036365145.1. Lineage (NCBI taxonomy): Eukaryota > Metazoa > Chordata > Mammalia > Rodentia > Dipodidae > Orientallactaga > Orientallactaga sibirica. Next base: position 45,967,017 of record JAEOAD010000012.1, on the reverse strand, counting down.
TCTGGATCTCGCTCTGCTGTGTGATTTCACTCTGCTGCTCTTCTTTGCTGCACTCTGAGCGAGCTTCAGGGAAATTCTTCTATCTCTACTTCTCATCTTGTCATCCATATACTGGGGTTACTGAAGCCCACCATGCCTTCCAGAGTTTATGTAGGTTCTGAGGAGGATTTAACTTGGGTGCTCAGCCATGAGTGGTATGTGCTTTTTTAACTGAACTACCTCCCCAGCCCTGATATCATTTGTTTAATTTGGAAAGATTATCAGGTCAAGTTGGTTGAAAGAAAGCATATCACTGTAGATAATTTACTTAAACAAAAGGAAAATTAATGATGGGTATTAGGTATTGGTAAGCATACTGGGAAATGTAGACGTGTGGAAGTAGAGAGCTGTGCCTACACGTCACCGATGGTGGAGTATTTCTGCTGGCAGTACTGGGTGGCTGGCTGGCAGGAAAGTGCTTGGTGATCACTGTATAACCTCATGCCCATCAGAGTCCATGTCCACTGCTGTCAGAAGGATGGCCTGGTTTTTGTCAATTATACCTTCAGATACTATGCAGTACACTTCTTTGGCTAAATGTAAAGACATTCAGAATCTCAGAGGCAAAGATGTTTGTAAATGTAGTTTTATTTTCTTAGTGCCTGTGATACTCAAGAAAGCACAGTGGCAGTGAGGATGAGTAAAGAAATAATCTGTACCTGAATAGATATGAGGATATGCCTACATAGTCTTAGAGTTCTGTAGAAAACCAGAACTTGACAGGTGTGGTAGCGCATGCCTTTAATCCCATCACTTGGGTAGGAGGATCACCACGAGTTCAAGGCCACCCTGAGATTACATAGTGAATTTCAGGTCAGCCTGGGCTAGAGAGAGACCCTACCTCAAAAAACTGAAAACAAACCAGAACTATTAGCGTGCATGTGTGCCAGACAGAGGGAGGGATGGCTGAAACCTGGGGTGAAGTTGATATTGGAGTCTTGATCCATAGGGAGTCTGAAGGCAGAATTCCTTCCTTAGAGGACTTGATCTTTTTTCTTTTCTCTTCTTTTCTTTTCTTTTCTCTTCTTTTCTTTTCTTTTCTTTTCTTTTCTTTTCTTTTCTTTTCTTTTCTTTTCTTTCCTCTCTCTCCTTTCCTCTCTCCCTTCCTTTTTCCCTCCCTCTTTCTTTTCTTTTCCTTTTTTCTTTCTGCCTCGAACTCATTGGATGAGGCCCAGTCATACTATTGATTGTAAGGAACTGGTTCACACAGTTTTGGTGACTTGTATTTATGAGACTTGAATAGCCTGCTGGCAGATAGGAATGAAGTAACGGGAGAGTCTGGAGATACAATTCTGTCTTCTGTATTGGACTTAATTGTTTTTTATTTATTGTTTTTTTTTTTTTGTCTTCAACTGACTTGATGCTCACTTGCATTATGGAAGTTAATCTGCTAATTATTATGAGAACTTAACTATTAATCAAATGTAAAAATAATGCTTTCCCAGCAATATGTAGACTTGTGTTTGACTACTAAATTTCTGGGTACTATAGCCTAGCCAAGCTGACATACAAAATTTGAGTGTCATATTCTATCCTTCAACAACTTGACATATGCATTCATACCTCCTTAAATCATACTTGTTATGGACTGATTTGTATCTTACCCTCTTACAATTCATAGTGAAGTTTAGTTCCTGGTACCTCAGGATGTAATGGATTTGGAAACTGGGTTTTTAAGGAAGTAAAGTTATAATGAGGTGATCAGAATGAGTCCTAATTTACTACTTCTGGTGTGTGTACAAGAAGAAGACTGTCTACAGATGTAGACAAAGGAAGACCAGGGAGAAAATGGCACATTGGGATGCAAGAAGATAAGCCTCAAGCACTCAATCCTACCAGCACTATAATCTTGAATTTCAGGTCCAAACCTATCAAGAAATAAAGTTCTGTTGTTTAAGCTACTTTGTTTGTGGTATTTTGTTATGATAGCCCTAGAAAACTAATACAATGCTTAATCTCAAAATGAAAAATATGTTATGGATCATATTTCCACCTAAATGAAACAACTTCCCTACAATGTAATAATCCTTTCCCTAAAACGGGATGTAAAATCTGTGAGTGATTGCCACTCTTATAGCTGTAGTATTGAGACAGAGTTAACAGTACCTAAATAATATAATGCAAAAGTTTATTACATAATAAGGTGAAAAGAGAGAAGAAATCAAATATTTCTGATATACACAAACATATTTATAATAATCAGTATTCATAAAAATTACAGTTCTTTGTAATTGCCCATGTAGTCAGTATCAGATGTGTACAACTCCCTTCTTTCATTACCTATTCTCTATTCTGTTTACTGTCTGCAAGCATCTCCTCTCATTGTGGTGTCTAGACTGTGTTACAGCTTTCCATTGAGTGATTACAGGGAATAATAGTACTAAGAGATCCCTAAGGAATCTCCTGTGATTCAGACATACCCTTTCTTACCTCCATTGTGGAACAGCAGACCAGTTTTCTTAAGGTAACTGAGATCAATCACTTCATTAAACCCCAGGTTACTTGTTGGTTCAGAGGCATGCAGTTTCAATGTCTAAATCATTATTGTGTTTCCTGAAAGAATTCTTTTTCCACTTGGAATTAATATCTCTAGACTAGCCAAGCATAAAGTTTGGGGAAAGGAAGAAAATTTGCTGCTAGATCCTTGGGGGTAATAGTGAATGGTGTCACTTCCATTTTCTTCCTAGGACTTCTAGACGTGTACATCCTGGGTGGCATAGATTTAATGTTTCATCAGAAAGTACATAGCCTCCTGAGGACCCATGTTCCAGGAAGGTACTGCTGTTTGGCTGATGCTAGAATTGAGTTTTGAATCTCTGTTGTTCTAGTGAGCATGTGCTTCAAGATGGAAGACTAGTGAGTCCTATTGAGTATGGACCTGTCACTGTACTTCATTTGCTATGAAATGAATGTTTTGTTCTGAAGCAATGCTGTATGTAATACCATGATGGTATCTGTAATACCACAGATAGTGGTTTTGCATGACTGTTTTAGTGGAAGCTAAATGCTGCTCCTTCCATAATGGTAGCAGTCCAATTTAATTGTTAATACTTTGGTATGCTATGACCCAGGCAGTGGTGCCATATTGTTGGTCTCCTCTTCTGGTTAACTCGGTACTCAGTAGTGGCTATAACTAAATCATCCTTGGAGAGGAAAGCCGTATTCCTGAGAACAAGTTCCATTCCTACCATCCTGGCCACTTTTTTTTTTGGGGGGGGTAGGTGGGTAGCAGGGTCTCACTCACTTGTCCAGGCTGACCTCAGCTTTCAGTATTTCTACTTCAGCCTCCTGAGGGCTGGGATTAAAGCTGTGGGCCACCATTCTTGATCCACTACTCTGGCCACCTTGTTCATGAGTCTGTTGGGCAGTGACAGCAGTGCCTGGGGAAAGACTCACTGATGACATAGAACAGGTCGCTCTGTCCATTAGATGATTAAAGTCCTGCACTGTTGAAGTCACCCTTAAGTGAACATTGTTTTGGAGACACAGTTAACACGATCAATGCCTGTTAATATTCCAGGCTTTGCGGTGTGTTCAAGGTCTCTTTCATATTTTGTCCTCCTCTCTCTTGCTTTCTCTTTCCCTCCTTTACAGCCCTTTAAAAGTAGAGGTCATTCTTCAATTGTGTGTCACAGTTTGACATGGCCCCTCCCCAAATTCCGTTTAAGCATGTACAATTCAGTTAACTGGATGATAAACACATTTACAGACAGTGAGGATTAAAGAAAGCACTGTGTTTCTGTTAATCATAAATTGTTATAAATTCAAGGAACTGTGAATAAGGCTTACAAAGCTATACATGTGTATATACACAATTTATCGAGAAGTATATAGAGTTATGAGTATATAGAGTTATGAGAATTTAATGATTTTTAGACTTTGTGATCCTTTGAATCTATTTGTGCCACCATGTTTTTCACTTTTAAGTACAATATTTAATACTTCATTATAAAAGAGGTTTTTATTTTACCCAACAATAGGCTCATTTAAGTGTTTTTGAGCATGTTACAGGTAGGCTGGGTTAAGTAAACTGTGCTGTATGGTAGGTTAGGTGTATTAAATTCATTCTGAACCGAATATTTTCAGCTGAATATGAGTGTCTTGGGACATAACCCCATTGTCAGTTAAGAAGCATCTGTAATTACAAATCACTAAGTTAATTTCCAAAGTTGAGGTCACAAACTCAAATGCCTACAAGGAACTGACAGATAAAGAGCCCTTTTGTGAGATGGTTAAGTAAACATTCATTACTGAACGGCTTATATTTTCGATAAATCTGAACAGCAGAATACTGCCAAACCTTGGGAGGATTAAATCAAACATGACTTCACAACATATATGAAATCAGTTCTTAGCTTCTTCTTCTTCTTTTTTTTTTTTTTTTTTGTTTTTTTGAGGGAGGGTCTCACTCTGGCTCAGGCTGACCTGGAATTCACTATGTAGTCTCAGGGTGGCCTCAAACTCATGGCGATCCTCCTACCTCTGCCTCCCGAGTGCAGGGATTAAAGGCGTGTGCCACCATGCCCGGCTAGTTCTTAGCTTCTTCCCCGCCCCCCCAATCTGTCCTTTGAAGGGATTCTTGTAATTCCTAACCATGAAGTTTTGAAGAAAGGCTTATGCTTTGAAGTCTATGGGCTTCAGTCATTTAGGGAAAAATAAAGTATTGGCAAAATTATAAAACTCATTGTAGTCTATATTTTCATAATTAAGGTAAGAACAAAAGCAACTTTAACAAATTGAGCAAGTTTTAAGTAGTAGTAGTGACACATGAAGTTAAACAGTTAAGCAATTGGAGGGTACAGTAGCACGTACCTGTGATCTCAGCCCTTGGGAGGCATAGGTAGGAAGGTCATAAGTGAAGGACAGCTTGCGCTGCATAGATCCTGTCTCAACCAAAATAGAAAAAAACAATTTGAAGAATCCCAGAAGCTTGGTGTGGTGGTTCACTTCTATAATCCCAGCACTTGGGAGGTGGAGATAGGAGGATTGCCATGAGTTAGGGGCCAGCCTGGGATACTTAGTGAGTTCCAGGTCAGCCTGGCCTATAGTAGGAACCTTGCCGGTTGTATGAAACTTTACCTGGAGAAACACAAATACATATCTGGACCAGATAGGGTCCAGACGACAGACTGAAGTATGATTATACCCAGACCAGCTTTGGGTGAACCATTGAGTTTATTGCAGTTACTTAAAGAGCAGGCTTGGAGACAATAGTCAATATTTAATTTGGGAGGCAGAGGCCAGGGAAAGGAAGAAATAATACAGGAAAGAAGCAAAATAATTGCTATCCAAACACCAACGTCAAATTTGGACTTAATTCATTAATCAATAGCTAAAGTTATCTTAATTAAGCTTACCTAACGATATCTGTGCTTTAGATTAATTTAGGTACATAACGTGTAGGTGTGAAGGCAGGAGAAATACAGGTAGTATATGAACACTATGAAGAAACGTTGCAGTGGAGGTGAAGACTCATAGGAGAGTAAGACCTAAGTCACGGGGTAGACTATCAACAAGCTATGGCACACAGTCCAAGAAAGGTTTTGACAGTTTAATTTACCTTATTTATTTATTTTGGTTTTTAAAGGTAGGGTCTTGCTCTAACCCAGACTAACCTGGAATTCACTATATAGTCTCAGTGTGGCCTTGAACTCATGGCAGTCCTCCTCCTTCTGCCTCTCAAGTGCTGTAATTAAAGGCATGCACCACTGTGGTTCCTGGGGTCCCCCAGGTCCACGGTTCCCTGGAGATGTCCAGGCAGTTGGGGAGCAAGGTCTTGAGTGGCTATGAGTGCAACAGAAGAACACCCCGGAGACAGCTTCAGGGAACAGCTCATTTATTCAACAAGGGACATGGGTTTATAAGCAGTTGTGAGTGGGAAGGGACATGGGTCCTAAGGGGATTAGTGGGTTTGAAGGTTGCTTGTTGATGTTATGTCAGTAAGCCGGATGGGCATGGCGGGGAAAGGGTCACATTGTTTAGACAGTGGCAGGAAGAGCTACCTGACCCAAGTCACATAGAGGAAGGCTGCAGCTGTAGGAAGGCCGTTGGCTGTTGCAAGATAAGGTCTTACTGGGGCAGCAGGCCACAAGGTCATGGGGCCCGTAAGAAAAACAAAACCTAAGGCCTTGCTCACTGGCATCTCTGGGCGAGGTAGTGGGGTGGGGGTGAGCCCTGCTGCGACCTCACGAAGAGGGGGCAGCCCCGCTTTTACCGGCCTCAGGACCAGACTGAGATCTAGGCCTGCCACATTCTTAATAGCCCAAGGGGGCCCTTTGTTACATCCGGCAGCTCAGGTCTGTCTCCTGAAGGCAGCCTGTGCTTGGCAGTGCCCAAAACACCACCACCCCCGGCTTACTTTATTTTTGTGTGTACACATTTGTGTGCACGTGTGCATACGTGTGGAGGCTGGAGGACAACTTCAGGTGCTGATTCTATTAGGAACCATCCTTTGTTTTTTGAGGCAAGTTCTGTCACTGGCCTGGAGCTCACCACGTAAGCTATATGGGCTAGCCAGCCAACTCCAAGGTTCCAACTGTTTACCTTTCCAGTGTTGAAATAATAAGTGGTACATACTATTCTATGCCTGGTTTTCTTTTCTTTTCTTTTCTTTTCTTTTCTTTTCTTTTCTTTTTTTTTTTTTTTTTTTTGGTTTTTGAAGTAGGGTCTCACTCTGTTCCAGGCTGACCTGGAATTCACGATGTAGTCTCAGGGTGGCCTCGAACTCATGGCGATTCTCCTACCTCTGCCTCCCAAGTGCTGGGATTAAAGGCGTGCGCCACCATGCCCGGCCTCTTTCTTCTTTTCTTGAGAATTTTAAAATATGAACATCTTACAACTTGGTCATATTCCCGTGGGGTTATATATACTCTTCTGTTCCCTCTCCTCCATCCCCTTTCCATGGGGCGGCCCTCCTCAATGGGGTTATCTATAATCACTGTGGGGTCCTAATACACCAGTCTGTCCTTGTGGGGTGTGAGTGCCTCAGAGCACACCTTCCCACCCTGTGGTTCTGTAGTGCCCCCTTAACCCTAGAGGGCTCTTCCTCCCCTCCCTCCCCCTCCCCACCCCCGCGAACCCAGGTTCAATTCCCCGTAACTCACATAAGCCAGGTGCACGTGGTGGCACATATGTCTGGAGTCCATTTTTTTTTTTTTGACAGCTTCTTTAATTGTAGACAATATCCCATGGTAATTCCCTCCTTCCCCCCACTTTCCCCTTTGATACTCCACTCTCCATCATAATCCGCTCCTCCTCTCAATCAGTCTCTTTTATTTTAATGTCATCATCTTTTCCTCCTATTATGATGGTCTTGTGTAGATAGGTAGTGTCAGGCACTGCAAGGTCAAGGATATTCAGGTCATTTTGTGTCTGGAGGAGCACATTGTAAGGAGTCCTACCCCTCCTTTGGCTCTTTCATTCTTTCTGCCACCTCTTCCGCAATGGACCCTGAGCCTTGGAAGGTGTGTTAGAGATATTTCAGTGCTGAGCACTCCTGTCACTTCTTTTCAGCACCATGATGCCTTCTGAGTCATCCCAGGGTCACCACCATCTGAAAAGAGAAGCTTCTCTAACCAAAAATGAGAGTAGCATTAATATATGGGTATAAACATTAAGAGAAGTGCTTACTGCAGTTTGTTGAGCATAGTATATACATTTAGCCATACACCAGCAGATGTTACACCCCTAGGGCTCATGACTACCCCTGTTGTAGGTTTTCAGTATCAGGGATGTATTCCCTCCCATGGAGTGGGCCTCCAGTCCAATTAGAGAGCGGTTGGTTTCCCCCATAACAGACATGCCACTATTGCACCCTCTGGCTCATTTGGCTTGCCTGGCCAAACTTAAGGCTTGCAGTGTCAGCTATTCATGTGGAGGAGGCTTTCAGCTCAGCTTCAGCAGGATTTCTCAGTGACCTTGCAGCACAAGTGTGTGGAGTCTTGAGCAATAGGGTCTTATCATCTATTCCTGGTGGGAAACTAAGGGCCTTGGCAATGGCCTGTAATGCTTGGGGGTTATCAGGGACCTCCCTGGCCAACAACTCACTGGAAGGTATCCCATCCCTGGCACTTAAAATTTTCTAGTAACAATGTATGGCTTCTGAGTGTTCTATTGTCCAGAAAAGTAGGTTTCCATATGACTTATTTATATCCTCTTAGATTTTGATTAGCCCTCCCTCAGTTTCTTCCCCTGACCTCACTTAGGTCTTTTCACCCCATTAATCTCTTCTTCCACTTACATATATACAATACCATCCTATTAAGTTCCCCATCCCTCCCTTTCTATTTCCTTTATTTCCCCTTTCTAGCTTACTGGCTTCTGCTCCTGAGTTTTATTTTTACTCACTTAGAAGTTCAATCATTTAGCTACGATCCACATATGAGAGAGAACATGTGACATTTGGCTTTCTGGGCTTTGGTTACTCACCAAGGATAATCCTTTCCAAATCCATCCATTTTCCTGAAAATTTCATAACTTCATTTTTCTTTACTGCTGAATAGAACTCCATTGTGTAAATGTGCCACATCTTCATTATCCACTCATCAGTTGATTTTTAGGCTATTGTGACTAGAGTGGCAATAAACATGGTCGAGCAAGTATCTCTAAGGTAGCGAGATGAATCCTTAGGATATATGCCTAGGAGTGGTATAGCTGGGTCATATGGGAGATCTATTTTTAGCTGCCTCAGGAACCTCCACACTGATTTCCACAATGACTGGACCAGATTGCATTCCCACCAACAGTGTAGAAGGGTTCCTCTTTTTCCACATCCTCGCCAGCATTTATGGTCACTTGTTTTCATGATGGTAGCCAATCTGACAGGAGTGAGATGGAATCTGAACATGGTTTTAATCTGCATTTTCCTGATGACTAGGGATATAGAACATTTTTTTAGATGTTTATATACCATCTGTATTTCTTCTTCTGAGAACTCTCCATTTAATTTCATGGCCCTTTTTTCTTTTTCTTTTTGGTTTTTCGAGGTAGGGTCTCACTCTGGCCCAGGCTGACCTGGAATTAACTATGTAGTCTCAGGGTGGCCTCGAACTCATGGCGATACTTCTACCTCTGCCTCCCAAGTGCTGGGATTAAAGGCGTGTGCCACCACGCCCGGCCATAGCCCATTTTTTAATTTGGTTGTTTGATTTCTTATTATTTAATTTTTTGAGTTCTTTGTATATCCTAGATATTAATCCTCTGTCAGATGTATAGCTGGCAAAGATTTTCTCCCATTCTGTAGGTTGCCTTTTTGCTCTATTCACAGTGTCCTTAGCTGTAGAAAAGCTTTGTAATTTCATGAGGTCCCAGTGGGTTGATCTGTGGTTTTATTTCCTGAGCAATTGGGGTTATATTCAGAAAGTCTTTGCCAAGACCAATATGTTGAAGGGTTTCCCCTATTTTTTCCTCTAGCAGTTTCAGAGTTTCAGGTCTGATATTAAGGTCTTTGATCCATTTGGACTTAATTCTTGTGCATGGAGATAGATAAGGATCTATTTTCATCCTTCTACAGATACATATCCAGTTTTCCCAGCACCATTTGCTGAAAAGGCTGTGTTTTCTCCAATGAGTACTTTTGGCATTTTTGTCGAAGATCAGGTGGCTGTAGCTACCTGGACTTATATCTGGGTCTTCTGATCTGTTCCATTGATCTACATGTCTGTTTTTGTGCCAGTATCATGCTGTTTTTGTTACTATGGCTCTGGAATAAAGGTTAAAATCAGATATGGTGATACCACTAGCCTTATTTTTGTTGCTCAAAATTATTTGAGATATTCGAGGTTTTTTTGTGCTTCCATATGAATTTTTCATTGTTTTTTCTATTTCCACGAAGAATGCCCTTGGAATTTTGATGGGTATTGCATTAAATGTGTAGATTGCTTTTGGTAAGATTGCCATTTTCACAATATTGATTCTTCCAATCCAAGAACAAGGGATATCTTTCCATTTCCTAGTGTCTTCTGCAATTTCTTGCTTGAGTGTTTTAAAGTTTTCATTTTAGAGATCCTTCATTTCCTTGGTTAGGTTTATTCCAAGGTACTTTATTATTATTTCTTTTTATGCAATTGTGAATTCGAGCGATTCTCTGATTTTATCCTTTGTGTGTTTATTGTTAGCATAAAGGAAGGCTACTGATTTCTAGGCACCACGTTGTGCATCTGGCCTCGAACCGGGGTCCCTAGGCTTCACAGGCAAGCGCTTAACTGCTAAGCCATCTCTCCAGCCCCAGAATTCTGTATTTTTAAAAGAGCACTTATTTTGAAGCAGCAGGCTTCCATGTTATCCACTTTAAGTACTTTTGCTGAGCTCCAACCTTACTTGGTTCAAATGTCTTCTTCAGTACCTGTATAGAAATTGCTATTTCCCTTTATGTTTCTTCTGTTAAATTTCTTTGTGAGATAGTAAAAGTTGAAGCAATGCCTGGCCATCTCCTCATCCCGTGCACATGTTGTTTTGGGACTGTTGCTGAGTTGACATCTTCTGGTAATGTCTTGTACACATAACACATCTTATAGGAACTAAGGTGGAAATGGTTAATACAAAACAAAGGAAATAGCCAGACTATTGAGTAGGAGTAATGCCAATGCTGACCTTCTAAAAAATTTTAATTATTGACCCCAAATCAAAGTAAATATGTTCTTATTTCCTACCCTGCAAATGTTTTAACAATCAACAAGTTGGGGTAGGGGGGTGGCAACTCCATTGAGGTCAGTTACACAAGCCTGAGAAATTCTGAAATCTACCATTTTATACCCTCTCCCAGGTGATCCACCCTGTCTCATGGCTTTAATTGTTCTCATTTGTCAATACTGAGATTTTTATCTCTAGCTTAGGACTGTTTTCTGAAATCCACTTAAGCATAGAATATACATCTCAAACTCACTCCCAAAGCTTTACTTTTAGCCTACGTTGTCTCTCCCTTCAAAGGTCTTTCTCATGTCATTTGAGGACCATTATCCTTCCAGTCATTCAAAACAAAAATCTTGGTCATCCTAATTCCTTTCTTACACACTAAAAAGTCCATCCTTCATAAAGTCTTATTGCTTCTACTGTTTTTTTTTTTTTTTTTTTTTGCATATGTAATACATATGTGTTTGAGTCCCTCCTAGGGCCAGCCCAGGAGGAGATGCAGGATCTCCGCTGGGAATGGGGTGAGAGGCGCGAGTCACAGCACAGGCACCGGGAGTTGGGTGGAAGCAGGTAGAGAGCGAGCTGTTGCAAACTTGTTTATTCAGGGAAGTGTAGGGGTTTTTAATGGTTTGGCTGGCCAATTGTTGTATGGGGTGGCTCCCTTCTTGTGATCAATGACAGCCTGTCTCCAGGCAGATCATCTCATAGCAGCTTGCTCCTGGGCATGGGGTTGTAGCTGTTGTCATGCCAGGCCTGTGCAAAGTGCCGCATCCACAGAAGCCACTTCCTGGTTCCTCCTAGCAGGCGGCCTGGCTAGGGCCCAACCTGCATTGTGCCACATATGGTGTGTGTGATTTGTGTACGCATAGTGTATAGACATGCATGCCCTGCACACAAATGCAGGAGGCTAGAGGAGAACATTGGGTGTCGTCTTGACTGCTCTTCCACCTGGTTCCTTGAGAAGGAGTTTCACTGAACATGGAGGTGCTTTCCCCCTAGTCCCCAAGTCAGAGTGGCTGACCTATTGAGCCCTAGCTGTTCTTTGGTCTCTGCCCACCACAGGACAGATTACGGGCATGCATGGCTATGCCAAGCTTTTTACTAGTGATCAGGCCCTCATGCTTGCATGACAAGTGCTCTCATCACTGAGCATCCCCCTAGCCCCTTGTTGTTCCTGTTACTACCAGCATGGAACATTGTCCTGCTGCTTGTTGGTGTATTTCAATGATGCTCATCCACTTGCTCCTGGATCGTTACAGTACCTTTGAACTGAACTCCCAGTTTATACCCTTCTCCCATTATAGTTATTATCAATTCTGAGATAAATTTTAAATATCCAAGTCAGATCATGTTTTTAAAAAAAATTTTATTTTTATTTATTTATTTGAGAGAGGCAGAGAGGAGAGAGAGAAAGAGAGAGAGAGAATATGAATGAGAGAATGGGTGCTCCAGGGCCTCTAGCCACTACACACATAGTCTACAGGCACGTGGGTCCTGGGGAATTGAACCCGGGTCTTTTGGGTTTGTGGGCAAGCGTCTTAACCACTAAGCCATCCATCCAGCCCATATCATGTTATTTCTTGCCATAACACTCTAGTTAGTGACTTTTTGAATTATGAAGAGTTAAAAAAAAAAAAGACATCTACAGTGGCTTCTAAGATAAAATATAATCTCTTATTTTTACTCCTTACCTCTATGATCACCTCTTCTACTCTTGTATGTTCTAGAAACACTTCTCTCCTGCTATTCTACAAACTTAAAAGTTATATTTTGGCCTTAGGACTTTTCACTAGCAATATTGTTTTATCTGAAAACTCTTCCCTCAGATACCTACATGACTAATTTCCTATTTGAAATCATTGGTCAGATGTATGCTCTGGTTTGGCTTTGTATGCTTTATTTTCCCCCATAGCACCTTCTACTATTCAACTAACTTACTATATTCTCCTCTCCTCTCCTCTCCTCTCCTCTCCTCTCCTCTCCTCTCTCTCCTCTCCTCTCCTCTCCTCTCCTCTCCTCTCCTCTCCTCTCCTCTTCCCCTCTCAGCAGAGAGAGAGAATGAATATGAATGGGTGTTCCAGGGCCTCCAGCCTTTGCAAACAAACTCCAGGCACGTGTGACAGTTTGTTCATCTGGCTTTATGTGGGTACTTGGGAATCAAACCTGGGTCACTAGGCTTTGTAGGCAAGTAACTTAACTGCTGAGCCATCTCTCCAGCCCTCTATATTCACTTTTGTCTTCCCATTCTAGAATACAAGCTCCATGAGAGAGAGCAGGGTTTTTTTTTTTTTTTCCTTATTCATGTAGTTGGAGCACCTAATATATAATGGCTAAGAATGAATGAATTAAATGTATAGGATAAGAAAATAGGTTAAATTTGTTTAAAATTGAAGCTTCTTGGTGCTAAGAAAATGGTTGAGCCAGTAAAGTGCTTGTCATGAAAGCATGAGGACCTGAATTGACTCTCCAGAATGCCCTTGACTATTAAAAAAATAATAATACTAGGCATGGTGGAACGTGTTCCTGGGAATCAGAGATAAATGAATCCCTGGAGCTTACTTGTCAGCCACTCTAGTGTACTTGGTGAGTTGCAGGCCAGTGAGGGACCCTATCTTAATAGAGGGGGATGGTGTTCATGAGGAACTGGACTCCACACGCAGACACAAAAATAGAATCTTCTTCTATTTTTGTCTTTAATACTGGAAGTAGAATGTCATGTCTCAACATTCATATACTACCATCCATAGTATTATTGCATAGACGTAATAAGTTTTACATCCCTCGATGTTTTAGATAATTTTGTTTATATGACTAAATTGACAGTATTGATTCAGTGCAACAAAAATGATTAAATATCTTCCTGAGACTGATACTGAATACACAGATCAATGAAACAGTGTCTGTCCTTCAAGAGAATTAGCTCTAGAGCACAAATAATTCCAATGTGCTGTAGTATATACAGTGAGGAAGTCATATATGGTTTTGACATTGGGAGTCATCCTGGCCTCTTGGGCTAATCATACTGATTATATAAAAGCAACTAAGTCAGGCATGGTGGCTCATCCTTTAATCCCAGCACTTGGAGGCTGAGGTAGGAAGATCACCCTAAGTTGGAGGCCAGCCTGGGCTATAGAGTGAGTTCCAGATCAGCCTGGGCTAGCGTGAGACCCTACCTCCAATAAACAAAACAAAACAAAACAAATGCTAACCCTCGAAAGAACAATTTGTTTTCCCCGACATTTGTACTTCAGTAAAATGTTTTATACTTGTAGCATTAAAAAAAATGTTTTTTGAACTCCAAAAAAGTGACTAAAAGTCCACTACTTTGTTGGTTTAGGTCTTGGGAGCCAGTGTTTTAAGAATTAATAGAAAAGTTATTTGATGCCATGTTAGTTCAGGTTGGAAGTGTTAGTTAAAAGTAGAAAATAAAGACGTGATGAAAACATTCTTCTAATACTTTACCAAATAAAAATGTATATAAAGGCAATACATATTTATGTCAAAAATTTAAAACTGCAGAAACAGAGTATCTTATATATAACATTCTGCATTGGCCTTTTCCACCTAACATATGTCTCTTTTGGCTTGGCTTATACAGATCTGTCTCACATATGAAAATCATTGCATGATATCCATTGTATATGATATAATTAAAGGAAGTTCCTTCCTAGTGATTGTCATTAGTATTGCTTTTAATTTTTCCTCTGCATATCTATTTCTTTGTTGGATGTATTCATTTTATATATCTATGGGGAAATTCATATCCTTGAAATTACTGGATGAAAGTATTTGTATTAAAAATTTCTCAAAAAAGTTGTCCTAAGTTATATTCTTATCATAGCCAGGAATTGTGTCCCATGCCTATAATCCTAACACTCATTGCTTTGAGTCAGGAGGATCATGAAACCCTGTCTCTGAAAAAAACAAAAACAAAACCCATCCCCCTTCCAGAACTATTTTCTTACCCAAAGGGTTATTAGAATATCTCCATATTGGATGTTAACATAGTTTTTAGTTTTCTCCATGTGGTAATTAAATCATATATTTTTCTTTAATTATGAATTGATGAGCACTGGAAGACAAATATTGCTTAAAATGTTGGACAATCTCACCAGTTTAATCTTGTTTTTAAATATTTCTCTTCATTTGTAATATTTCGTTTTTCACTTTAGAATTTACAAACCTACATTAGTTTTTTTTACTGTTGGATTTCCCAGTGTAACTTTAGCCTAAAATGATTTGTCCCTCAAATATAATTAATGGTTTGTTTTCTATTTATCACAATTTTATACCAGTCCTAATACATATGATTTTTTTCCTTCTAGGGTTTCCAAACTTGTAGGATGGCTAAACATTAATGGAAAGAGAAGCATAAACCTATCTTCTTCAGTTATGGAGGCAGGCTTAGCAGATGGAGAACCTGACCGAAGTTTGGTGAGTAGCTCAAATGCAGCATAAGGAACTATTATCTGCAGTAGTAGAGTGTTTGCTGTAAGCCATGATTTTATTCCTTAAATGTAATTACAGAAAAACTTAAAATATATTGTAAAAATATTTTAATTCTTTTGTTGATAAGATAATTATAGGCAAAGATTGTTGGGTGCACAGCCCAGTTAAATTTCTAATATTTCTGCTCTACACCCTCCTTCTATTCTCTGTTCCTTCCCAGCCATGTTGTGTCAGACATACTGAAGTAATGGTTTGTGTTTTTTTCTTCCAAACTTTTTGGCTTTAATGAAATCAAGAGAATATTGACAGGTAAGGAAATTAAGTGCTCCAAATCACATGCAGCTGTGAGTAAGCAGAGTGAATGAAGCAAAAGTAATTAAGACCTAAGAGCAATTGCCATCTATATTCTTTCTGTAAGAATTTGAACATTTACTACTTTGTGAGACTGAATTATATTCTGAAATTATATATGGGTAGTGGGTAAAACATATATTATGTAATAATTAAAAATATTTGAATCTGGGGTAGATAAATGATTTATCATTGTATAAGGAAGGATTTTGTTTTAAGATAATTTTATTTCAATTCTTTTGGGTTTTTGTATTGTTGTGTTTTTGTTTTTGTTTTTTGAGTTAGGGTCTCACTCTAGCTCAGGCTGACCTGGAATTCACTATGTAGTCTCAGGGTGGCCTCGAACTCATGGTGATCCTCCTACCTCTGCCTCCCAAATGCTGGGATTAAAGGCGTGAGCTACCACGCCCGGCTTTTGTTTTTGTTTTTCAAGATAGGGTCTCACTGTAGCTCAGGCTAACCTGGAATTCACTTTGTAGTCTCACTGCGATCCTCCTACTTCAGTCTCCCAAGTGCTGGGATTAAAGGTGTAAACTGCCTGCCCAGCTATTCTCTTGTATTTTGAGTGGAAAGCATTAGATACTAATTTATGGAAACTATGCAAGGAATGTTTCTGTTATTCAGAATAAGGGTGCTCTCAGTACATTGTAGTAAGCTGGTAGCTTGCTTGTTTTGTGTTTTTGTTTTGTTTGGTTTGGTTTGGTTTGGTTTGGTTTTGAGGCAGAGTCTCACTCTAGTCCTAACTGACCTGGAACTCACTTTGTAGTCCAGGCTGGCTTGGAACTCAAGTTGCTTCTACTCCCTCAGGCTCCCAAGTGTCAGGATTATAGGCATCTGCCACCATGCCAGGCTTTTCAGCTGGTAAGTGATAGGGGGTTTGTGTGTATGTGTGTGTGTTGATGGAAGATAACAGAACATGGTGCTCTGCCATTGGACTAAAGCACCAGCTTGAGTATTTTGACAAAATTCCTTGTGGAAACAAGGTAGGAGCCAACTTTCTGTCTTCATTTTGCTGTGGAGATTAGAGTTACTATTTTATTCAAGTGTTTGTAAAATTTAATTTAGAAAATGTCCTTTGTTCAGGTCCCATGTAAGAACAGTGTAATGATTAATAGTAACATGCAGTTTTGCTGATTTGTCTTAGCTTGCTTCCAGCCTTTTTAAAATTTCTATTTCAGATTTATTTTGATTCCTTAAATGTTCTGAAAAAAGTTAAATTTTAAAGTGCTCATTTGTTAATAGAGATTAAATGAGCACAGAAATAACTTGGCTCATAAGGTTATTGTCAAGATGGCTACAAGTGAAAACTGATGGTAGGCTAATTTATATTATATTATATTATATTATATTATATTATATTATATTATATTATATTATAGATTTACTGTAACAGCATCTTAAAGCACTTTGTTCTCAGAGCCGAAATGTTTTTGATACCTCTGTTGTTAATAAAAATGTAATTGGGCTAAGATTGTACTTCAGTGATCAACTGTTGCCTAACATTCATGAGACTGTAAGCTTGGTTCCTAGTATTATAAAAAGCTAACAATGAAATCAGGTGCTATTTTTTTAGTGTATACATTATTAGACTATCATAACAGCCACTGAAAGTAGATACGCTTGCCCTCATTTTTATCAACAGGGAATCGGGTTCAGGCAAGATAATCAATTCCCAACATAAGGGGTGCATCTACACTGTCTTCGGTTTCAGAATACTTTACCCCTGTGATGTTGATAGCATAGCTGTTTTTCTAAATGGGATCTTTAAAAATCCATTGTTCTGTTTTAAAGTAGATATCTAAGTCATAGTGTTAAATTCTGTATTAGAATTCCTGGTCTGTATTTATGAACCTTCAGTTTTTTTTTTTTTAAATTCTTAATTCTGTTTATTGAGAATTAGATTAAGCAAAGTTGTTTAGAAAAGTAATGAAAACAAGTTTTGTCTTGTTCATTGAGCTTCTTTTTTCTATAAAATATTATGGCTTATTTTAGAAAGATAATACTAGTAATTTTGGTATAAGCTACAGAGAAAGTGTTTATTTAAAACTAGTGTTGTGGTTCACTTTTGAGTTAACTATTTATAAAGTATCACCTTTGGACTGTATGGCCTGGGCTAGTTACTGGTTAGATGTGGAAGAGGTGGGTAAGAACATGGGCTCTGTAAGACATCCAGCTGTATGTTACATCTGAGCTGAGCAGAGCATGTGGTGTGCTTATACCCCAACATCAGGGAAGCTGAGGTAGCAGGGTCATTTGTTAGAAGCTTGAGACCAGCTTGAGCTATGTAGTGATACTGCTTAAATTAAAAGAAAAAGAAAAACTGAGCTCTGTCACTTAGTGTGTGACTTGAATAATTAATGAAAACCTTCAGATTTTCAGTTTCCATAATTGATAACCATTCCATGAAGATAATTATGGCATATAGAAACCACCAGAGTGGTTTTGAATATTAATTGACAATAAATCTTTAAATTGCTGATTTAAATTGCTGCACACATTATAAGCATCCATTAAATATACTGTTATTTTTAGTATGGCTATTTCTTTTAAGCCTTCCTTCCAAAAAGATTAATAAGAGAAGTCAGGAAAGCCTGTGGAGATTGGTTGCTCCGTACTGCAGTATTTGGGAAAGCTTTCTTATGAGAACATGAACTTTGAATAGCTCAAGTAACTGGGATTCATAGGATTGAAAATGAGCAAGGAGAAAATTGCAAGATAGACTAGCAGGAAGCAAAGTTCAATAGGAATAAGGTAAGATAGAAGGGCTTGTGTTTATAGGAAAAATGACTAACATGGGAGACCAACATTATGGATTGTTTTGAGTAAACAAACAAGGAATTTTGGACTTGATTGTGTAAAAAGTCCTTAAATATTTTCATGTGAATGAGGAGAATGAATCCAGAATCAGGATATAAAATGATTTGGAAGAATGAAAAATCTAGTTATTAATCTACAGACTGTTTAAGTAATCTTGGTGCGAAGTCATAACAGTTTGGAATAAATCTTAGTGGCATTTATTCAGGTTTTCTTTAAAAAGAAGATTTTAAAACTTCATTTGCTCATTGGTTGCCCTACTTCCACATATTCTGTTTTTGTTTTCATGGTAGTGTTGTTAATTTAAATATATTTTATTTATATTTATTTATTTCAGAGAGGGAAAGAGGCAGAGAGAAAGAGAAAGAGAGCGAGAGAATGGGCACACCAGGGCATCTAGCCACTGCAAACGAACACCAGACACATGTGCCCCCTTGTGCATCTGGCTTACGTGGGTCCTGAAGAATCGAACCAGGGTCCTTTGGCGTTGCAGGCAAACGCCTTAACTGCTAAGCCATCTCTCCAGCCCATGTTTCTATATTGGTGCTTGCATAATGTAAAATGACAAATATACGTTTAACAATTTTAGCTGGGCATGGTGGTACATACCTGTATTCCAGCTCTTGGGAAGTGAAACAGGAGGATCTGCAGTTAAAGGTCAGTTTCAGCTGTATAGTATACATGACCTTGAATTTACTATGTAGCTGAGGATAACCTTAAACTTTTATTTAATTGTTTGTTTGTTTGTTTGTTTGTTTGTTTATTTGTTTATTTATGAGAGAGACAAATAGAGATGTGCCAGGGCCTCTAGACACTGCAAATGAACTCCAAATGCATGCACCACCATTTGCATCTAGCTTACTTGGATACTGAAGAATCGAACCTGGGTCCTTTGGCTTTGCAAGCAAGCTCCTTAACTACTAAGTCATCTCTCCAGCCTGATAACCTTAAACTTTTTTTTTTTTTTTTTGGTGGTTTTTCGAGGTATGGTGTCACTGTAGCCCAGGTGGCCTCAAACTTGTAGTGATCCTCCTACCTCTGAGTGCTGGGATTAAAGGCGTGCGCCACCACACCTGGGCAACCTTAAACTTCTGATCCTTCTATCTGTATCTCCTACAGGCTGGAATATGGCATGTACCACAAGGCCTAGCTCTTGCTAGTTTTGGTGGGCTTTTGGAGCCTAACAAAAATTAAATCATTGAAGTGGTTTTTGAAAAGACTTTAAGAATCTTACCACAATACATATTTTAGAGGCTCTCTGTGGTATTGGTATTGAAGATAAGTTGCTGAGGTGTGAGAAGTTCACTAAATAAAAGCAATAATGTTGAGCATAGGAAATAGAGGATAAATGTGAGACTCAGAGCGTGTAGGATATTTGTGACCTTGTTCTGGGCCTAACTTGTTATTAGGGTTGAAGAAGAATACATGTAGGGATTGTACATGCCATTGCTGGGAACAAATGCCTGACCATAAGCAATTCATAGAATAAAAAGGGATTATTTTGACTTGAAATTTTGTCATGGTTGGAAAGGCAAGGCAGGAGCTAGAAGCTGGCATCACACTATAGTACAGGAAGGGGAGGGAACTAACTGGATGTTGTGTCTAGTTATAATACCTCAAAGCCCACCCCAGTGATATACATCCTCCAGCAAAGGTCCACCTCCTACAACCTTCTCAAACAGGGCCATGAGCCTATAGAAAGCATTTTACATTGAACTACTACAGCATGAATATGTGTGGGAGCACTGTGTATATCTCATGCATGTGGAGGCTAGAGGTTGGTGTCAAGTGTCTTCCTTGATCACCACTATTCACTGAGGCAGTGCCTCTCACTTTAATCCCAGAACTCACCAGTTCTGCTAGTCTAGCTAGCCCCAAGGATCTTATCTCTGCCTCCCAAGCACTGGCATTAGAGGAAGGGCACCATGGCTAGCTGGCATTTCTTTATGTGGATGCTGGAGATCTGAACTCAAGTCCTCATGCTTGCGTGGTGAAGAATTTATCCACTGAGCCATTTCTCCAGCCCAAGGTGTATATTTAAAAAAAATATTTTTATTGATCGTGCTGAGCTATATCTCCAGCCCATGGGGTGAATGTTTTAATGTTTAGGCACCATGTAGTTCCTGACACATGAAGAATGGCTACTAGTATTCTCAGATAAGGCAGAATTAGGTGTGATGGAAACTGGCTTTCCATATTAGCAATCTTAGTGGTTTGTTATTATTCAGCAGGGTATAAATTTATATAGTGCCTTAATTCAGAGCCTGGTCCTGATTCAGTTTTGAATGTAAGCTCATGTATCTATACAATTTGCCAAAATGAAATTCCATATTTAGTAAGTTCTTATTTCAGACTAAAAATTAAAATGCTTCAAACTCATCATAAGATTAAGTGTCATTCATGTGAATATTTATATACCTGCATTTCTGATATAACTGGTTCTCATATCTTACCTGGCATGATTGTGATGTGATAATATGACCTTAGTTGTGTTGTTTTTATAACCTTTTCAGGCATCTGTGGCTGATAGAATCACAGAGGAAAGTATTTTAATGAAGTCAAAGGCTAGGCTTGTAGGTTCAGTTCTTTAATGTTAACATTTGTTTCTTGTTTCATAACCACTCCTTTCCCTGGCATTCCCACAATGTGAATGCCACTAATTACATGTGAAAATCGTACTAAATTTGAGCTTCTCTTATGTATGAGGAGCTTGATGAGATTGCGCTATCACTGAAAACTGTTATGGATGGATAAATCTATTATTTTATGAAAGAATTATTATTTAACAAAATGGGGGAGGATTCCTAGCAATGGAGTTTGCACACATGATAGCCAAATACTAGTAGTGGAAGATAATTTGAGTATGCTATGGGTGACAGCTAAGAATGTTACATCCTCAGCATTGCAACACTTTTCTGTGTTGATGTGTTAGTGACAACAGTATTTAGACTGTATACAATCTCATGAGCAAAGAAGAAAACTAACTTCAAGATACTTATTCAAGGCCATAACCTGCAAATAGTGATAAAGTTAGGCCTAGAACTCAGACTTTATAAACTGTATGTTGTTACATACCTGCAGTGTCAGCATTCAAAAAGTAGAAGCAGTTCAAGGACCATCTTTGACTGCATAGTAAGCTTGAAGTGAACCTGGTCTCCATGAGATCCTGTCTACACACACAGCATAAACCCATCAGACTTCAAGCTTCTAGTCCGTATGATTCTTCATGATATTATATTAGGCATGCATGTTAAGTTTTTAAAATACAAAGATAAGCAAAACTTGTTTTGCTCTAAGAAACTTAAAGTAATCCTTTTAATAAACAGAGAAACTCAGGAAATTTCTTGGTGGATATTAGGCCTGTAATAACTATTAAGCCTTCTTTTCACTCATGTATTTATTCATTTAATTTTTTTGAGTGTCTGTAATATGCCAGACTCTGTTCATGCATTAAGAAATACAGAAGTGACCAAAGTAGGCAGAATTCTCTAGTGGAGCTACTGTCTAAGTGGAGAAGCATACAGATACATAAATATATGTATATGCTGTGTTGTACAATGAAAAATAAAGCATGGTAGGAAGGGGCAGAATTAAGCTGTTTTCTGGGGATAGTGTGAATGTCTTCTGATGAAATTGCTTATAAGGAAGGTCCTAAAGGATTCATTCTCATATTCCCTCCCTCCTTCTTTCCCTCCCACTCAGTCTTGTGCATGCTAGACAAGTGCCCCACCACTGAGCTATAGCCTCACCTATTTTTGTACATTTTATTTTGAGACATGACATGTCTCACTAAATTGCCCAGGCTGACCTTATATTTGTAATCCCTCTACTTTAGTCTCCCTAGTAAGACCTAGTCCACCAAGTCTGTATTCTAAGATTTGTATTCTAAGCAGAGTAGAGCCAGTGTAGAGCTTTCGTAGCTGGTGAGTATCTGTGGTCAACTGTTCATGCTAGGGGCTAGAGGAATGGGAGTGAAGGATCTTTCCAAGCTCTTCATCAGAGAGATTGAGGTACAGGATCAGTGTTGTGAGGAACTGAGTCCTGTTTTTCTTCTTTTCTTTTCTTCTCAAAGTAGTTTTTTCCTCTAGCCCAGGCTGACCTGGGATTCATTCTGTAGTTCCAGGCTAGCCTTGAACTCATAATGATTCTCCTGCCTCAGCCTTCCGAGTGCTGGGATTTAAGGTGTGCAAGTGTGCGCCACCAGGCCTCTTAACGATCTCCTGCAGTCCTGTCTGAAAATTGATGGAGGCTGTGACTGTGCTGATGGAACGTCATGTTCATATTCTTACGGTACTAATGGGAACATTACTATGAAAGAACTTCACCACTGAGGACTTACATGAGGAAGTCAGTTTGAGAAAGAAACTTCAGCTTGAACTTTGGCAATATAATCAGCAACTTGAGTTGAGCCTTTAAAGTCAGAGCATGCTTATGCTTAATAGGTAAGCATAAAATTACAGCAGCCAGAGAACTCAGTTAAGTGAAATTAACTAAGAACTTATTCAAGTTGTCCTCTGTGAGATAAAACATTTCTGTGTGATGAATAATTTAGCTAAATTGTAGACTTTAAATATCAGGGTTTGGTGCTTATTTTTTAAACAATAGACTATCAGATGTTTTTTGAATGGAGGAACATGGCTGACATGATTGATCATTTAGGAAATGAACCTGAGTTGGTAAATTTATCACTTCTGTATGGTTCCTTTCTTTGTATTTTTTATACTTTTAAGACCTCTATTAAGTATACTCATATAAATTATTATAAGCCTCACAACAGTTCCAGAAATTTGTAAGTTTTAATAATTAATGTATCACAGAGGAGAAAAATAAAAATCACAGAAGTCTATGGCTAGCTTCAAGAATGAGTACTGTTGAGTAATTTAGATATAACGTACTTCAGTGTCAGATTGTCATACAAACCGGTGACTTTGGTAGTAGGAAGAATTCTTTTTTGATCACCTTTTGAATCTCAGTACCTAGCATAAGTAATAAATGAATAAGTGATAAATGAATAGGGTGACATTGAATATAAGGACACCTATTGAAAGGGAAAAGTAAGAGCTGAGAACAGAAATGATATGTGTCTGGTTGAGGTGGCCTTGGTGGGACATTGTAGAGGTAAAAATAAAATAAAATAAAACCAAAAACCCAGAATTTAATGATTTTATCAGACATTGGGGGAAAAGAAGATTTAGGTCTGAGTGATGGCAGGAAAGGATGTAGGAATTGGTTTCTGAGGGAGCTAATGAGTGTATTTTTGTGATAAAATTTGCTTTAGAAAACAAGCTTAAAAACCTTTCTTTTTAATTTTTTTTCATTTATAATAAAGAGAGACAGAGAAAGAATGGGCATGCCAGGGCCTCTAGCCACTGCAAACGAATTCCAGATGCATGTGCACCTTGTGCATCTGGCTTTCACGGGTTCTGGGGAAATCAAACCTGGGTCCTTTGGCTTCGCAGGCAAGCACCTTTAACCACTAAGCCATCTCTTCAGCCCCTTATCCCCTTAAAAATTTTTTTTTCATTTAAAACCTTTCCTTTCTTAACTGAATTTTAGAACTGGAAGCTGATTTGCCATAAGGTCTAACTACTTGGGTAGAAACGTTTTGGAGATACGCTAGATCTGAAGAAGAGACTTGGAAGTTACCTGAGTAGAGGGGATATCTGGCCCTGAGTGTTGGTGTAATCTGCAGTAAAAGAGCAGGTAGAGGAAGAATAAGCAGCTACAGCTGGTTCTGGTCATCCGCTTACTGGAAGAGAGGACAAGTGAGGTAAAAAAAAATGGGGGAGTAATAATATTTGATGCTGTGTGAAAATGCTAATGTTTCTGTGTTTTCATGATTTCAAGTTTAGCAGTAAACATTTCCCATTGTACTTGATCGTAGATGATTATCATTTTAAGAAATAGCAAGAATAGATAGAAAAGATCAACTCAAAAATTGATGAAAAATTTCAAAATATAGCTGGGCATGGTGGTGCACGCCTTTAATCCCAGCGTAGGGAGGCAGAGGTAGGATGATCACTGTGAGTTCAAGCCACCCTGAGACTACATAGTTAATTCCAGGCTAGAGTGAGACCCTACCTCAAAAAACACAAAACAAAACAAAAATTCAAAATTTAGATTACTATAAAACACTTCAGAGTACTATACCATATTAAATAATACATAAAAATGCAGTAAATAAAATCTTGCTTCCTCAGTATAACCACTGTTAATATTTTGGTGGGATCTTTTCTAAATTTGCATGTATTTGTAAAAATGGAATCATACACTATATACTTCTTTTTAACCTATTTTTAAAAATTTTTTTGGAGAGAGACACAGAGAGAGACAGAGGGAGAGTGAGACAGATAGAGAATGGGCACGCCAACAGTCTCTCAGCTGCTGTGAACGAAATCCAGATGCGTGTGCCCCCTTGTGGGCAAGTGCGGCATTGCGTCCTTGTGTCACTTTGCATCTGGCTAAACGTGGGACCTGAAGATTGGAACCGGGTTCTTAGGCTTAGCAGGCAGGTGCCATCTCTCCAGCCCTATAACCTATTTTTAAAAGCTAATATATAGTGGATGTTTTGTAGTCAGTTAAAAAATTAATGACTGTAGTATTTCGTTGTGTGAATATGTTACGATTTAACATATGCTGCAAATAGGTTGCTGTTTTAGGGGTTGAGCATGAGGATCTGTTCAGTTTGCAGACATGATAGTGAATACCTGTAATTCTAGTACTGGGAAAGCAAAGACAGGTGAATCCCTGGAGCTTGTTGCCCAGCAAGTCTAGCTGAATCAGTAAGCTTCAGACCAATGAGGGACTCCGTTTCAATAAGAGGTTGATGTCATACCTAAGATTATCCTCTTTCCTCCACATATATGCACACACATACAGGCACACACACGTGCACCCATGCACACAAAGGTACACATACATACACAAAATAGGTCACTAGTGGTTGTTATATTAAAATAGTGTTATGATCACTGTCTGTGAACACGACTTTTTTGAATATTTTGCATGCTCACCTTAGTTATCCTAGAAGCAGGATTGCTGCATAAGAAGTGTGGATTAGGTTATCCAAAAGTAAGTACCTCATAGGCCAGAGCATATTCTCTCTCCAACAGTGATGAGCTCTGGCTCCCAGAAAATACTATTTCAGAACTTCTTCTGAAAAATTCAAGGATAAAATAAACATAGAATAATTTTTGGATTTTTGCAGAAGATTACAGTAAGATGAAAAATTCAAGCTAAGTATAGAGTGATGACTCTTGTTCTCAGAACAAGCAGCTCCCAGCTGCATTATGTATTCCTCTTCTAAAAGCTGAAGAGAACACTAAATAGCACATGCTTGACGTTCTGTGTCATCATCCCCATTGTGCTTTCTGGGAGCCGGCTGCAGCAGGGTTGCTGCTCACAGTGACCTGATGAACCTCCCTGAGGGAGAGGTGCCTCCAGTGGTGTCATGCTGGTTGAGCCCTTGGTACTTTCCCATAACTGCCCCAGTGATTGTGTCAGGCCAGTTTGTACAGGGAAGTAATGGGTAAACACGATGGAATAAGAGCTGTGGGTCACGGAGATACTTCGCTATCATAAAGTTTTGCTTTGGTTGAATCTAAGGAGTTTCCTAGCTTGAAGGACATGATGACAAACTTCTATCTTGTCTTTTTACCCCCCCCCCCAGGTAGGGTCTTACTCTAATCAATGCTGACAATAGAACTCACTCTGCAGATCCAGGCTGGCCTTGAACTCACAACAAACCTCCTATCTCTGCCTTCCAAGTGCTGGGATTAACATTGTGTGCTACCATGCCCAGCTTATATTTCTTAAAGATGGCATATTTAATACTAATTATAGATTAGGTAGCAAATACCTGAATATACAATAAAATTAGATCACATTTTTTCATATAGTGTTCTTTTTATGATTTAAAATAATCAATAAAGACTTAATTGAAATACTTTGGTCAGGGCTGGAAAGATGGTTTAGCAAGCTTGGCGTGGTGGCGCACGCCTTTAATCCCAGCACTCAGGAGGCAGAGGTAGGAGGATCGCCGTGAGTTCAAGGCCACCCTGAGAATACATAGTTAATTCCAGGTCAGCCTGGGCCAGAGTGAGACCCTACCTCGAAAAAAAAAAAAAAACAGACAAACAAACAAAAAAAGATGGCTTAGCGATTAAGGCACGTGGACAGCAAAGCCAAAGGAGCCAGGTTCAGTTTCCTAGTACCCATGTAAAGCCAGATGCACAAGGTGGCACATGTGTCTGGAGTTGGTTTGCAGTGGCTCGAGACCCTGATGTGCCCATTTTCCCTCCCTCCCTCCCTTCCTCCCTCCCTCCCTCCCTCCCTCCTTCCTCCCTCCCTCCCTCCCTCCTTCCTCCCTCCCTCCAATATATGAATAGATAAAATACTTTGGTAGCCCATGAATTGATAATAAGTAAATGTTCTAGCCATGTGTACCATTTACCTTCTTGTTGCAGGGATAGAACAGAACAGAACAGAAAAGGGTTTATTTTGGCTTAGAGATGGTGAGGAAAGTATGTCAGAGCAGGCAGCTGGGGTGTACTATCTCCACATCAGCTGGAAGTAGCCTCAAGTACTGGGCTTGCAGATGAGTGATACTGCCTCAAAGTCCATCCCCAGTGATAATACCTCCTCCAGCTAGCCTCCACATTCAGAGGTCCCACAACTTTTCCAAATTGCCACCAGCAAGGGATCAGGTATTCAAAACACATTGGGTACATTTAATTCAAAGCACCACACCATGTTAGTATTATTTTACTATTTTCAGTCAGTACTTTCTGCCAAAATTGATTTACATACATAAGAAATGGTTGATGAGTTGGGGGTATTAAATATGAAATAATGGCAAACTCATTAAGTTTCTCAAATAGAAAAAATATTTTGGGGCTGGAGGAATGGCTTACCAGTTAAGGTACTTGCCTGCAAAGCCAAAGGACCCACGTTTGACTCCCCAGTACCCACATAAGCCAGATGCACAAGGGGGCGCATGCATCTGGAGTTCGTTTGCAGGGGCTGGTGGCCCTGGCGTGCCCATTCTCTCTCTCTCTCTACCTGCCTATTTCTGTATCTCTTTCTCAAATAAATAAATAAATATATTAAAAAATTAAAAAATATTTTGTCCAGAATTAATGATGTTTCTTTGAACAAACTGAAGTTCCTAGATTATTTGATATGTCAGTGATGGATTAGTATTTTAGCAGAAGCCAAAAGGAGTACCTAGAGTTTTATTTTTTTTAATATTGTACAAGATACTTACATAGAATCATTTAACATCAATAATTTCACATTGTCTGTTTGTGTTATACAGCATGGTACTGTGCAAGGTAGACTCAGCCTAACAATCTAAGAATGCGAAGCTGGTGTGTGGTCTTCATAGTAACCAAGGTACTTGGGGACAAGATCTGTCAGTCTTCCTACTTCTGCCTTGCTTCCTGTTAGCATCACTCACAAGTAGTGGGAAGATTTCATGTGCGTTCAAACTGACACTGCTTTGTTTCCGTTCCCTCCGGGAAAAGGTTTCTGAAGCCATGCTTCATTTTTGCTACTTCGTCTTTTGTTTTGGGGTGTTTCCGATTGAGTCTTGGCTTTGTTGTCCATCATATTTTGGTTTTCTGGTGCCTCTTCTTTTATCCTGCACCCTTCTCCCCCCTTTCTAAGCAAGGCAAAAGAGATTTATTGAGAACAAGGTGGAAAAATCTTAAAGTGTCAGGACAAGCATGCTTAAGATTTGGCCAGCATCCAAAGAAGGGAAAGAAAGGGAAATAAAAGAGGAAAAGTTATGCTTTCTGAGTTAGAACTCAAAAACGGAGACAGGCTCCACAGTAAGGGTCTTCATGCAACTGGCCGAATGACATTTTTCAATCTCTAGGGACTAAAGTATTCAGGTTATATAATGTGGAATATCATAATTTATGCTACTTTTTGTTTTCCAGCCTGAATCTTTCTCTGTAGAGGCCTTATACATACAACTGCCTTCATGACATTTCACGTGGATTCTAATAGACTTTTCAAACTTACTCTTTCTGAGCGTTCCGTGAAACCCAACTACTCCCAGGTAATGGCATTTCCATCCTGCCTGGTGCTCAGTTCCAACCACTTGGACATCATGATTCCTCCTCTCTTGTGTCCTACTTGGTCTCTTTGGAAACCCTGCTGCTCTACTTTGAAAAATCACTCAGAGGAGAGCTGACCTTCCATCACCTGTGCTGCTGACACCTTGTTCCAAGTTGTTCAACACACAGCTCCTCAGACTATTTTAGCAAACTCTGTATTATACCCTGGTTCTTCTACTTTTTTCAAAATAGCAGTTCAAACAATCCTATTAAAATGTGATCAGGGGTTGGAGAGATGGCTTAGTGGTTAATGCTCTTGCTTACAAGGCCTAACGATCTGGCACACCCATTCTCTCTATTTTTCTTTCTCTCTGTGTGGCTCTTCTATTTCTCTCTCTGCTTACAAATAAATAAAATGAAAAAAATTAAATAAAATGTAATCAAACCATGACAGTCATTCCTTTTCCGAGAACTAATGCTTCCTGGTCTTATTCAAAAGATAACCAAGCTGGGCGTACTCAGGAGGCAGAGGTAGAAATATCACCAAGAGTTCGAGGCCACCCTGAGATTTCATAGTGAATTCCAGGTCAACCTGAGCTAGAGTGAGATCCTACCTTGGAAAACCAAAAAAACAACAACAAAAAAAAGATGACCAAAGTTGGGCTGGAGAGATGGCTTAGTGGTTAAGGCACTTGCCTGCGAAGCCAAAGGACCCAGGTTCGATTCCCTAGTACCCATGTAAGCCAGATGGACATGGGGGTGCATGCATCTGGAGTTCATTTGCAGTGGGTAGAGGCCCTGGTGCACTCATTCTCCCTCTGTCTGTCTTCTATCTTTCTCTGCTTGCAAATAAGTAAAAATAATTAAAAAAATAAATTAATTAAAAAAAAAAAGATAACCAAAGTCAAAAGGGCCTATGAAGCCCTCCACAATGTAGCATTCCTTTCCCTCTTAGATGGCAACTTTCAGCACTCTCTACTTTCTCCTTATGTTCCCATCTCTGCTCCTTTCACACTCTTGCCCAGGCCCTCCATACTTGCTCCTGCCCCAGTCCTCTGTACTTACTTTCTCTCTTTCTGGAATACTTACCCTCTTTATGTCTCCTTGGCATGTTACTTCATCTTACCCTGTCAACTTTGTAGTTGAGTGTGTTAAGCCTACTCTAGCTGAAACTACGTATGTGCTCCTTTTTGGTAATATATAAAACATTATGTATACAATGCCCACATTCTCTGCTTTTCTTTCCCTTTTAGTTTTTCAACTTTGTATTATGAATTACTACTTATGATATCCTTGTTTATCTTCCCCTCTAAAGCATAAATACCACCCTGACAGGATTTTCTTTATTTTTGGTGGTGCTAAGGATCAAAACTAGGGCCAGTGCTAGGTATACATTCTGCCACTGAGCTACATCCCCAGTTCAGGATAGAATTCTTGTCTCTTTTGTTTACTGCTAGTATCCTTTGCTGCCTAAGATGATAAATGTTTAAAGTAATTACTCAGTATATATTTGTTGGGCAGATAGATGCATAGCTACAATGGGTACTGTTTATTTTCATCATTGAGTACCTCAAGCCAAACAATTATGATTGATTCAGTGGAATCATAGAGTGGTATATTTAACCTTAAGTGTAACAAAATTTTTGGAACGAATATTCAGAAGCTACTATATATTCTAGAAATTATTTTCTAGAGGTAAACAGGGAAGGGATTCAACTCTATAGTAGTTGACATAGTATTGTTAATTGTCAAAAATTGAGAATATAATAAAACCGGGGCTCAGGAGATGGCTTAGCAGTTAAGCTGTATGCCTGCAAAGCCTAAGGACCCAGGTTCAGTTCTCCAGGTCCCATATAAGCCAGATGCACGTGGTGGCGCATGTGCCTAGAGTTCGTTTGCCGTGGCTAGAGGCCCTGGTGCACCCATTCTCTCTCTCTCTCTCTCCCTCTCTCTTGTCTCTAATAAATAAATTAAAATAAATTTTAAAAAATTCAAAAAAGAATGTAATAAAATTATAAAATGAAAATGAGCTTATTAATCTTCTACTCAAAATGGAAGATGAACTCCAAAACCTTCAAACATGACTGGCTTTATGAACTTAAATATTCATGTGCATGATTAGAACCACTGCTTTCCCTTGGGAAGTTGCTGGTAAACTTAGGGAAAATGGCAATTATTCATGTCATTACAGGAAAATTTTTTTTAATTAAAAAAATTTTTTTATTTGCAAGCAGAGAGAGATAGAAAAGAGGCAAACAGAGAGAGAATGGGCACGTCAAGGCCTCTAGCCACTGCAAACGAACTCCAGATGCATGTGCCCCTTTTGTATCTGGCTTACATGGGTCCTGGAGAATCGAACCAGGATCCTTTGGCTTTGCAGGCAAGCACCTTATCCGCTACACCATTTCTCCAGCCCCCAGGAAATTTTATTTTATTTTTTGTTTTCTTTTAAAATTTACTTATTTATTTATTAGTTATTTGCAGGGAGGAGAGAGAGAGAGTGAGTGAGTGAGAGAGTGAGTATGCATGCACGCACCAGGGCCTCTTGCCACTGCAAATGAATTTCATTCATCTGGCTTTATGTATGTACTGAACCTAGGCCGTCAGAATTTGCAAGCAAGTGCCTTTAACCTCTGAGCCATCTCTCCAGCCCATCTTTACAGGAAGAAATTTTGAAGATGTCTGAAGCATTTGCAAATTTTACCATAGTTGTCTCTGTCAGCTTCTTTCTCAGTTTTCCAGCATTATTTATTTTTTGCTGCATAACAGTGATCCCAAAATTAATTCACATAAAACAGTAAGCATTTACTAAGTCAAATTCTGTGGGTCAGGTATCCAAGAGCAACTTGGATGACTGTGACTTATATTTGTCATGTGGTTTCAGTTAAGATGCCAGGGAGATTTTGTTATCTTCATTGAAAACTTGTTTGGGTAGATGAAGGGTGGAGGCCAGAGATCCTTTTCCAAGTTCACTCAGTATTTGTTGGCCTCTCGACAAAACTGCCCCATGAAGGGCCATCTCCCTTTCTCCACAGTGATTTATCTATGAGAGCAAAACACTGTAAACAGGATGGTAGCCACAGGTATTTCACAGTCTAGTTTCAGGAGAGATACCCATCACTTTTTTCTGCCATATTCTCTCTCTTTTTTTCTTGGTGTTTCAAGGTAAGGTCTCATTCTAGCTCAGGCTGATCTGGAATTCAAATTCACTATGTAAGCTCAGGGTGACCCTCTGCTTCCCAAGTGCTGGGATTAAAAGCTTGCACCACCAAGCCCGGTTATATTATCTTTATTAGAACTAGATACCCTGGGCTGGAGAGATGGCTTAGCAGTTAAGGCGCAAAGCCAAAGGACCCAAGTTCAATTCCCCAGGACCCATGTAAGCCAGATACACAAGGTGGCATATGCATCTGGAGTTTGCTTGCAGAGGCTGGAGGCCCTGGCATGCCCGTTCTCTCTCACTCTCTGCCTAATAAATAACTACATAAATAAATAGAATTTAAAAACAGAAAGTAGAGAGCCAAGCATGCTTAATACATGCATGATTACATGCCTGTAATCCAGAAGCTGAGGCAGGAGGATTAATAGTTTTAGACCAGTCTATGCAGTGTCACAAGACCCTATCTTAAAAAAAAAAAGACCTCTCCCACCAAAAAAAAAAAAAAAAAAAAACATACACAACCAAATACAGCAATAGCAAGTTGCTCCTCCACACATTTAGAAGGGGTTGTATGCCAGGAAAGAGAGGTCACTGGATGCCATTTTAGATTGCCTACCAGAACTATTTTAATCTCTTACTCTTCACTCTTTTCTCAAGCTTGCCAGTTGTGCTAAGGACTTGACAATGTGATTCAATGCCAACAAAGCTATACCCTTTGAAACTGAATTCAGTTCCTAAAAGAATAAGCTTAAATGAACAACTTTAAAAAAAATAAACAGAGGGCTGGAGAGATGGCTTAGTGGTTAAGGAACTTGCCTGCGAAGCCTAAGGTCCCATGTTCAACTCTCTAGATCCCACATAAAGCCAGCTGCACAAAGTGACACAAGTGCGCAAGGTCACACATGTGCACAAGATGGCATGTGTGTCTGGAGTTCGATTACAGTGGCTGGAGGTCCTGGCCCGCCAATTTCCTCTAAATGAATGAATGAATGAATGAATGAATAAATAAATAAATAAATAAATAAATAAATAAATAAATAAATGCCTCTAAGACATTAGAATATGATCTCTAGAATTGCTC
The DNA here is from genome assembly GCA_036365145.1 of Orientallactaga sibirica. NCBI lineage: Eukaryota > Metazoa > Chordata > Mammalia > Rodentia > Dipodidae > Orientallactaga > Orientallactaga sibirica. The sequence goes on along the minus strand of JAEOAD010000012.1, from coordinate 45,934,433 downwards.
AGTAGCCATCGCTTTAGACAAATAATGTATACAAGAATTTCCCCATGTAGTTGACAAGTCCAAAGCAAACAACTACCTTGTTTTGTCACAGCTAATTACAGTGCCCTCACTGTACTTAAATGTGAAATAATCAGTGGGTATTCAGTTGTTGTTCTTATTTTAGTTTTGATGTGTCACTGTACTTGAATTATGAAGAAGCCGAGAACTCTGTGCCCACCCAGGCTGCCCTGGGACACTTACAGGCAACATTTACAGTGCTGCTGCAATAAAAGTGTTACTAGATGAAGAGGTCTGCAGTCGTTCATTTTTCCAATTACTTTTAAGTTCACTTACGTCTTGAGTCTTCTTTTTGGTGGGGTAGAACATACCTGCAATCCCAGATGAAGCAGGTAGATTGTTCATTTTAGAGCTGCATAGTGCGACCATATAGTGAGGAAGGAGAGGGGGGTTGGAGAGAGAGAGACAGAGGGAGAGGGGGAGGGTGGGAGGGAGGGGGGGGTCTGGCAGGCAGGCACTCAGACTTCTCCATATAATATGCTTTGTATTTATTGAATCCTAAGAAAATTTTGTCTTACTTAATAAACTTATCTTTGGGTTGTTTGACTTAAAAATATTTCTCTAGCTAATTTTGCCACTTGTGAAAAAAAAATGTTCTACTTCATTAATGTCTTTGGAGAAGTTCTTTGCACAATGCTTGACATATTATATAAGTATTCAGCGAACATTTGCTTTTTTGTAAAAGACTAAATCTTTGTAGTAAGTGCTCTGATGGCATGCAGAACTAATTTTAATAGTACATGAGTGTTGTGTAGTTTTAAACTACTGTAATTTAAGGATGAATAACTCTTATTGCACTTATATTTATACATAATTTTTTCATGTAATTCATTAACTTTTCCAAGTTTCATTAAACTTAGATCAAGTTACAGTAAAAAAAAAAAAACATATTTTTTTGGTTTTTCGAGGTAGGGTCTCACTCTAGCACAGGCTGAACTGGAATTCACTATGTAGTTTCAGGGTGGCCTGGAACTCAAGGTGATCCTCCTACCTCTGCCCCCCAATTGTTGGGATTAAAGGCGTGCACCACCACACTCATCCCTGAAGTAAAATTTTAATTAAGTTTTATGAAAACACTTCAACATTATGATATTGTAGTCATTTCCAGGAACCGTAATGATCTGTTATCCTTAAGGCTCATAAGATGGCATTACTATTGCCAGCTCTTTCTAAATTTTAAAATAATTTTTGAGGCTGGACCTCTATCTAGCTCAGGCTGATCTGGAACACACACTGTAGATTGGCCTTTATCTCATGGTGATCCTTCTACCTCAGCCTCTTGAGTACTGCGATTAAAGGTGTGCACTACCAAACCCAGTTTTTCTAAATAATTTTTACCTCTTCTATTCCCTATCTTGAATTAGTATGGAAAACAAAATATTTTGGTGATTCTGTTTTCTCTTTGCCTTCATTTCCCAGAATCAAAATGAATATTTGGTATCACCTAAGCCAAGATTTCTGGGATGTGTGAAAGGAAATGTCTTGTAAACTGTGGTGGTGAGGATTACGTGCATGCGCTTCCTGCTGACCCACTAACGCTGTTTTCCTTGTCCTTTTGTCTCACTGCTGCTTCTTCCTGGTTGGATTGTTTGTCCGCTGCTCAATCCCTCTGCATTAAAAGCTTGTTGGTGATAGCAAAGATGTCCTTGGGCCATCAAGTAAGTAGCAAACTTGGAATGTCTTGTTGGGGAACATAATATTTTGATGTTACTTGTAAGTGGCAAATGGTATTTCCATTTTGAAATCTTCTACTGTTCTTTCCAGGTAAAGACTAGAGATGGTTAGTCAGTGCCTGTGTGTTCCCCTGTCCCTCTAAGGTCTGCTGACAGAGTTTATGTATATATCTTGGTTATCTAGAGAGAACCTCATTTGATTCATGAACTCATTCAGAATTTCAGATCTCGTCTTTTTATTGTATTCCTTTGTATAATCATCACAAGGCATAAAGGGATGATACAATGGCTTTATTGCTTCATAAAAGTGGGGAAATGTGTAGTTTGCAGAATTTTTATATAATTTGATTATGAAATTATATTGGGGATTTTAAATAAAACATATTTCATCTTAGAGATTTGGAAGATCACTCTATATACAGTTCACTTTCATAAATGTTAATAAGGGAAGTTTTTTGGGGGGAGGGGATGGGGTACACACTGCGAGCTTTTGAGTAGGCACAATGAATAAAACATGTCACCTAAGTATTTGTAGTGTATAGCTGGAGAATGACGAGGGCAATTTTTATATTAAAAATCTCAGAACTATTCAACTGAGGAAACTCCACAGGTCATCTAATAAAATATTAGTTTTTATAGATGGGTAAGACCCTGAAGCTAAAAGCTTTTACATATCTAAGAAACTAAGACTTGATTCCTAGGCTTCTACCACTAATACTCAGAAAGGAGAAGGAGCACACTGGTAAATTCAGGCTTATCTAAATAGTTAAAAGTTTACTGTGACATATATTTGAAACCCATTATTACATGCAATTAGTATATGCTAATAAAAAGCACATATATAAAATTTTTTGGTCTAGATCAGTTCTCTTTCCCCCAATACTGTTTAGAATATGACTATAATTTTTAAATGAAAAGATAATTTAAAATAATATTTAAATTCTTCCTTTCTTCCCTTCCTCCCTCTTTTCCTTCCTCCCCCCTCTTCCAGTTTTTTGAGGCAGGGTCTCACTAGCCCAACCTGATCTGGAACTCACTTTGTAGGCCAAGCTGGTCTCTCAACTCACAATAATCCTCCTACCTCATCGACTCAGTGCCTTTTAGAATTTTTCTTTTGGGGGGGGGGTTTGAGGTAGGGTCTCACTCTGGCCCAGGCTGATCTGGAATTCATTCTGTAGTCTCAGGGTGGCCTTGAACTCACAGGGATCCTCCTACCTCTGCCTCCAGAGTGGTGGGATTAAAGGCGTGTGCCACCACACCCGACTAAAATGTTTTTTAATTTAATTTATTAATATTAATATAATATAATATAATATAATATAATATAATATAGTATAGTATAGTATAATATAATATAATATAATTATACTATTTGGAAGATGTTTATTATTTAATTAGCATTATCAGAGTAGTAGAAAATTCAGAGGTAAGGCTGGAGAGACGGCTTAGCAGTTAAGGTGCTTGCCTGTGAAACTTAAAAACACTTGTTCGAATCTCCAGGTCCCACATATAGACAGATACAAGTGATGCAAGCGTGCAGTGTCACACATGTGCACAAGGGGGCACAAATGTCTGGAGTTCGTTTACAGCAGCTGAAAGGCCCTGGCACGCCCATTCTCTCTTTCTCTCTCTCTCAATAATAATAAGAAAATTCAGAGGTAGAAGAACATAACTCTCAAGGGAAGTAGTGGAAGTCTTAAATGTTACTTGGGACATATTTAGGACACCTTATCTTGGCTTAAGGGCAATCACCAGCCTTTGAAGCTTTAAGATTTCTTCAAGTGTTGATATTGAGTTGAGTTGAGTTGGTAAAGAAGATGTTAGGTTTATATTCTCCTTAGCAGGTTCACCTATTACGTTAATCATAGCATTAGTAATTATTCAAAGAAAGTTACTTGTACTATAAGTAGAACCCAGCAGAGGGCACTGTAACTCCATCTTTATCAGGTGAATCAAGAGTCAGAAATTACACCAGAGGATGTAGTGGTTAATTTACCCCCTGTCTCCAGTTGTTTTTCAAGTACTTATCAACACAAGTCATTTGTCAGTGGACATAGACAAAAACAAAGTAGGTGCCCCTGTTAAACTTGTATTTTCAGCACCAGACATGGATTACTTCCCATGGAATAGGCCTGTTCCAATCAGAGAGCATTGGTTTCCCCCATGATAGACATGTAACCACTGTACCAGTTGGCACATTTGGCTTGGTTAGCCAGCCATAAAGCTTGTAGGGTCCACTGCTGGTTAAGACCCTTGATGGCTTTTCTACCTTAAAGGCTTCATAGCTCTTTCTAGCATCTTGACAGCTAGTCAACAAGGAGGAGGCTTCTAGCTCAGCTCCAGCATGTAGCCCAAGCATATGGAGTCTTCAGCAATAGGGTCTTACCATCTACTTCAGGTGGGCAATTATGAACCTTGGCAGTAGCCTGCAATGTTTGGGGGACATCAGGGTTCCCTGACCCAACAACTTGATAGAAGGTATCTCACCCTGGCACTGATATTTTCTTATAATCTGTGGCTTTTTGGTATAACATTATCCATCCCCATGGGGTACTTTTGTCCAACCTTTCTCTTTTGTAATGTGTATAATATTTAGCTAGGGAAGAAGTAGATCTCCATATAGCTTATTCATAACATTCTTAATTTAAAAATATTTTTATTTATTTGCAAGCAGAGAGAGATAGCAAGAAGACAGAGAGAGACAGAGACAGAGAGAGAGAGAGAGAGTCACAGGATGGGCACACCAGGGCCTGTAGCTGCTGTAAACGAACTCCAGATACATGCACACTTTGTGCATCTGGCTTTACATGGGTGCTGGGGAATCGAATGTGGGTCATTAGGCTTTGCAGGCAAGCATCTTAACCACTGAGTCATCTCTGCAGCCCCTAATAGCATCTTTAATTTTAAGTAACCCTCTTGTCACCCTCCTTTCCACCCTGACTTTGACCTCACTTAGAACATTCCTTCCCAGTATTCTGCTTCTTTACTTATATATTTACTATAAATATTTATAATTGCTGAATATTTACATTGTTTGAGTTTTGATTTTTTCAAGTTAGGGTCTCCCTGTAGCCCAGGCTGATCTCAAATTCCCTCTATAGCTCCAAGCTGGCTGTGAACTTACAGCAGTTCTCCTACCTAGCCTCCTGAGTGCTGGGATTAAAGTCATGTGCCGCCACACCTGATGAGTATTTTGCTATTGTGAACAGTGTTGCTATGAACATTCTTACTGTTATCTTTTAATATATACATTTAATAGTTTTCCTAGGTATAAGTATAAAATGATGTTGGCTCCATGGAGTATCCATAATATATCATAATTCCATGTTGCTTTCCAAAATGCTTATATAGTTTGTATTCTACCAAGAGTACCCCAGAATACTTGTGACCCCATTGTCATCATTATTGGATATTATCAAACTTAGTCATTTATTAATTTTTGTCATTTCTGCTGAGTGTAAAACATTCCATTGGGATACTGACTTCTATTTTCTCAATTCCTAAGAAGAATGAACACCTATCTCTCCTCCTGAGTGTTGGGATTAAAGGCATGCACCACCACTCCCAGCTTTGAACATTTTTTTTCTTATACTTATTAGACGTTTACATTTGTTCTGTGAAATACTGTTCAGTGCCTTTCCCCCATTTTTAATGGTGTGGTTAGTCTTTCTCTAATTGAAACTATTTTATTTTTAAAATATTTTATTTATGTATTTGCAAGTGGGAAGCTTGGGCATGCTAGGACATCATTCTATTGCAAACAAACTCAAAATGCATGTGATACTTTGTGCATCTGGCTTTATGTGGGTACTGAGGAATCGACTCTCCAGCCCCTGAGCTACTACTGATTTTAAAACATTCTGGATACTAATCCCTTTTAATTATATGTGCTATGAATAATTAGTGTCTTTTCAGTTCAGTTTCATTATGGATCATTTATTTATTTTTATTTTTATTCATTTACTTATGAGACAGGATCTCACCTACCCAAGCTGGCTTCACACTTAGTATGTAGCTGAGGATAACCTTGAACTCTTGATTTTCTTGTTTCCACCTCTGGAGTGCAGGGATCACAGGCCTCTGTCACCATGCCTATTTTATGTGGTCCTTGAGATTGAACCCAGGGCTTCCTACATGTTAAGCAGGCACTGTACCTATTGAGTCACTTAACAAATTGTTTTTGATTAGTGCTCAGTTACATCATTTAAAATAAATAATTGCTCATCCCAAGTCTATAGTTTTTATTTTCTAAAAGCTCTTAAGTACTTTTAAAAAATTTCTTTCTGTACAACAATTTTTTGTGAGGTAGGAATCAGATCGGTTTTTCCAGTAGGGAAACCAGTTGTCTTAGTGTCATCAATTAAATAGTCCTTCCCTCCCCCCCCCCCGCCGTCTCTTACATAGCTGAGCTACAAATAATGTAGATTCTGTCTCTGTTTCTCTAGATGTTCTGTAAATCAATTTTTCTCTGTTTCAGTACCATGAATTTTAAATCTCAATATATTTTCCAATTTTTTTGTATTTGAGAGAGGGAAGAGGAAATGAATGAATGAATGAATACACCAGGGCCTCATGACCCTGCATATGAACTCCTGACACATGTGCCACTTTGTGCATCTGGCTTTATGTGGGTCATGGGTAATTGAACCTGACTGGTAGGCTTGCAAGCAAGCACCTTTATCTGCTAAGCCATTACCTAGCCCCTCAATGTATTTTTTAAGCAATCAAATGAAACTTGCATTTAGTAACTGAAGGTATACTTTATGATAATGCTGTTTTATAAGAATATAAAATTAGCTGATTGGTTCTTTTTTATTTGTGTGCATGTGTGTATCTTGTATGTGTATGTATGGGTGCATGTGTGCAACAACGCATGTGTGTCCATCAGAGAATAAACTGAGGATGTTGGTCCTCTCCTTCCATCTTGTTTGATACAAGATCTCTTCTGTTGTTGAGCCTCTGTGAAGGCCACACTAGCTGGCCCAGAAAGTTTGGGATTCTCTTAACTCTTCCTCCCATTGCCATAAGCACATTAGGATTATAGGCACGTGCACCACTTTGTGTCTGGCTTTATGTAGGTGCTTAGGACCTGAACTCTGGCCAGCATGCTTGCAGAGCAAGTGCCTTTTAACTATTGAATCACTTTTCAGCCCAACTAATTCATGAAATAAAACTTTATAATGCTTTGAGCATGTCAGGAAGTGGCTCAAGTACTAAGAATTGGTGGGAAATGGAGGCATACCCCTTGCTCTCATGGAAGTTAAGCCCTAGGGGAAGGAAGAGATAATCGTAAAATGTTCTGATTTCATATAATGATTAGAGCTATGATGATAGTCATGGAGCATATTATGGAATGCAGCTGTGAGGAACTGTGTATATTAAAATCAAGAACTATTTATGAGAAAACATGAAGAAACCAAAGAGGGCCTTGAGGTGGCCCAGGGGTCAAAGGCACTTGCTTGCAAATCTTGTGGCCTGGGTTCATTTCCTTCGTACCCATGTAAAGTCAGATGTACAAAGTGGTGCATGTGTCTGGAGTTCATTTGCAGTGGCAGCAGGCCGTGGTGCTCCAATATTCAGAACCCACGTAAGCACATACGTACATTCTCTCTTTCTGTCATTCATAAATAAATATTTAAACAAGAAAGTAAAGGGTTTTGTGAAGATATGCATTTCAGCACAGACAGCAAATGGGAGGAGCTAGTAAGTAAAGATCTAGGGTGAGATTATTCCAGACAGAAGGAGTAAGAAATATAAAGGTCCCCAGAATTGCAAAATGACATTTTTGAGGAGTCTTATGATGGCCATTATCAGAGGAGCTAAATAAGTGACAGGGGTGTAGTGGGGATGAGTTTGGAAAGATAAGCAGGTGCCAGACCCTTTGAGTCATTAGACTGTGGATTTTATTGTAAGGAAAATGAAAGCCCCATGGGTGGGTGGGTGGGTATGCGTGCATGCGTGTATGCATGTGTGTGTTTTACCAGGAATTAAACCTAGGGCTTCACACATGCTGGGCAGGCACTTCACTATTGAGCTACATCCAAACTATTGATTGATCAGTTGGTTAGTTGATTGAAACCGAGTTTCACTAAGTTGCCCAGGCTGGCCTTGAACTCATTCTGACCCAGAATGGAAAGCTGTTGAGAATATTTCTGCATGATGTACATCTTATCATCCAAAATGATGATTATTTAGGCCTTTGTGTGGTAAAGTAATATAAAAATATTGTTTTCTCCTGCTAATAATTTATGTTTTTTTCTCTAACAGTGAAGTTGAACACCTTTACTTGTGTTTTTTTTGATCATTAGTATTTTTTTTGTAAGTGAAATGATTGTTACTGTATTATCAAGTGACAAGAGTTAGTTGAAGCACAGTGAAAGGTGCAGAGTAAACCTTAGGAGACCTTGCATTATCAGTTGGACATCTATCTTCATTTTTATGGTGTCTGCAATATGAATATTTAACTGAGGCATACCTGTCCTCTTAGATTTATAGTAAATGAACATAAAACCACTGCTTGATTGTGCAAATTTATTTATGCATTAAAATGAATATAATCACCAATTCCATTTCAATGAATTTTATTCCATGTAATCAACTATAGTATATAAACATGTGGCTTTAATGCTAATGATTTTTCTCTTCTGTCCTTGAGCTGTTGTAGCAAACACTGAGGAATCTCCACTTCTGACACCAGGAAAGATGAGTCAGCGGCAAGGGAAAGACGCTTATCCAACACCAACTAAAGATTCACACAGTCTTAGTCCAGCAAGTCCTCATAACCAGGGTAAGAAGTTGTGGTTTGGGGTTTTCTTTGTTGATGGTGAAAGAGAATGACATTTCGGAATACCATCAATTTTTTCTTATTTGGGTTTTTGGGGTTTTTGTTTGTTTTGTTTGGATCATTTGTAGTCGCCTTAGAATGAACAGTCTCCTTTATAGTTTTTTAATTTCTCTTACTCTCTAGCATACTTGGTTAGTTACTCATTCTTCTAACTCACTGACTCATTTTCGGTCTTATGGCTCCTTTACTGTCGTAAAAATTATTGAAAATCTCCAAGAGATTCTGCTTATGTGAGTTCATCTGTTAATATTTACTGGAATGTAAATTAAAGCTAAGAAACTTGAAAACATTTATGATTGATTGATTATAAATAAAAAGTTCAATATGGCTGGGCATGGTGGTACATGCTTTAAATCCCAGGACTTGGGAGGCAAAGGTAGGAGGATTGCTGTGAGTTCAAGGCCAGCCTGGAACTCTAGCCTAAGCTAGAGTGAGACTCTATTTCTACAAAACAAAAAACGTCAATATAAATAATATGTTGTTTACCATTACCTCATGTACCTTTCTTTATGTTCAAAACTTTTAAATTCCTCTCTGCTATTTTGAGATACACAGTTAAATACCGTCAACCATAGTTATTCTACTATGTCATAGAACATTTACTCTTTTGTTGCCCGGCTGGGTTACATAGTGACACCTGTCTCCAAAAAAAATTTTTTTAAGTAATTCCCCTTGAGTGCTTGTGCTTCTCTTAACTGTTAATCGTTTTCTCTCAATCTCCCCTCCCTCCCTTTCAGCCATTTCCATCTACTTGTATGAGATCAGTTCTTCTTAGCTTCTACATGATTGCCTCTATTCATTTCCATACCAGTAGTATTTGTCGTTTGTGCTCAATTTGTTACATTTGGCCCAATATCTTCTGGTGTGTTCACATTGCTGTGAGAGATTTAAGTTTTTATGGTTTGGTGTTCTATGGTATATGATTTTCTTTTCCAGCCATTCATCTACAAACACAGGTCGAATCTATGTCTCGGCCACTATGAGTAGTGTAAACATGGGAATGCAGCTACTGATTTCCTTTCACTGGAATATATACTCCCTAGTGAAAATGCCAGATCCTGAACATTTGCATTAAAACCTATGGCCTATACCATTTGATAGTTGTTACAGATCTCTTACCTGTATTGTCACATCTTTTGTGATTTGATGGTTTGTTTCAAGTGTATGAATAAAATCTGGACACACATTCACAGGCATATAAATGTATATATCCTTTTGAGATAGTCCACCAAACCTTGACAAATAGTACTTTTTAAAATGGTGATTGCAAAGTGGAATCTAAAGTTACATTAGTATACTTTATGAAGTTAATACCTATTGGTCTGGGCTGGAGAGATGGTTCAGCACTTACGGCACTTGCCTGCAAACCTTAATTACCTTAGTTTGATTCTCCAGTACCTATATAAAGCCAAGCACACAAAGTGCCACATGTATCTGGAGTACATTTGCAGTGGCAGAGGTAGGAAGATCACTGTGAGTTCTAGGCCACCCTGAGACTACATAATGAATTCCAGGTCATCCTAGGCTAGAGTGAGACCCTACCTTAAAAAGTAAAATAAAATTAAAATTAAAAAGATTAATATCTGAAATAATTCTACTTTATCTGCTTTTTTTTTTTTTTTTTACTGAGTTGTAGTTCAGAATTATTAAATGGGAAAGTCCAGAAATGAACAGCTCACAAGTTTTAGGGTATATTGCATTTTGATCATTGTGATGAAATCTTACATGATCCTGCTCTGTCCCTCCAGGAATGTGAATCATTTCTTTGTTCAGGGTATCCACACTGAATATAGTAACTTACCACATGGCAGTGGGGTGGGGGAGGAAAGAGGGAGAGAAGAGAGAGGAAGCAGGGGGTGGGGACATGGTGGCAAAGTAGGAGGTGAAGAGGAAGAGGATTGCCCTGAGTTCAAGGCCAACCTGGGCTACAGTTTCATGTGCCTTTGGGCTAGAGTGAGATCCTACCTTGAAAAACCAAAAGAGAGATTGGGGGGCAGGGTGTGAAGAAGGAGGAGGAAGAAGAGAGGCTTCTGACTTCCTGAAAGCTTGTAGCTCCAGATAATATGCTTGGTATTTACAGATCTTGTGTGCTACTTTGCATCTAGTCTTACATGGGTGCTAAGGAGCTGGGGAGGCTTGAACTCAGTTTGGCAGGCTTGCGAGCATGTGTCTTGAACCACTAAGCCATATCCCCATTCCCTCCTAATTCTGTTTTTTTCTTTATTATTATGATTATTAGATTATTTAATTTTTTTGTTTGATTTTCAAAGTAGTGTCGTGCTGTGACCTGGAATTCACTATGTAGTCTTAGGCTGCCCTTGAACACACAGCAATCCTCCTACCTTTAAAGGCTTGTGCCACCACATTTGGCTCAGGTGATTTAAATTTACTTAATGAGAAGTAATGAAAAACAAAAGGCATCAAAATAAAATTGAAACTCAATGGAATTAGTTAAATGTGTAGATATGTGCAAAAATAAGAGAAAAAAATCCAGAATGCCATAATACTGTCAGGAGCATTACTAATCAGAAGAGGGAATAAGTCTAGAAATAAATTTGAATAGCAATTCCTAACAGAACATAATCAGGATTTAAAAATAACTCATAAATAGTCAGATGTTAATAAAAAATAGTCAGATGTTAATCTAAGTAATCATGACATTTTAGTCCTTAAATGTGGTATAAATAACATTTACTAGTGAAACTCTTTTTCATCCCTCTCAGGGGCCCCTTTCTAGTTTCCTGCATTCTACCTTCCCTCACTCTCATGTAGATGTGCATGCACATAAATTAGGAGCTAAGATCCGGATATGAGAAAATGCATTTTTTTTTCCTGAGCCTGGGTTCCCTCACTTAATATGTTTTTTTTTTTTTTTAGTTTCATCCATTTTCTGAAAATGACGTAATTTCATTTTTCTTTATTACAATCCCATTGTATATATGTACTGCATCTTCATTGTCCATTCATGTATTGATGGACCTTTAGGTTGATTGAATTTCTAGCTATTGTGAATAGCACAGCAATAAGCATAGATAAGCAAGTATCTCTACAGCAGGATAAAGAGTCCTTAGGGTATATGCACAGGAATGGTATAGCTGGGTCATATGGAAGCTCTATTTTTAGCTTTCTGAGAAACCTCCACACTGATTTCCATGATGAGTATACTAGTTTATATTCCCTTACCCAACAGTGAATAAAGGGTCCCCTTTTCCCATACCCTCACCCTCATTTTTTTGTCTTGCATAGGTGTGACAGCATCTCAGGGTAGTTTTAATTTTCATTCCCCTGGTGGCTAAGGATATTGTCGTTACCTTCCTGTTGCTAGGATAAAGCACCTGACCTAAAGCCAACTGATGGGAGGAAAGGTTTTTAGTTTAGTTTGCAGTCTCAAGTGGAAGCTTCATGATGTCAGGGGAAAGCGTAGTGTGGGCAGAGGCTGGACATCACCTCTGCCACAACAGGTGGAAAACAGAAGCAGGGGACTGAACTGAACTCTGTCAAGAGAAATCTGACTAAAACCCCTGTTGTAGTCAGTTCCATATTGCTGGGCCAAACATCCAACCAGACACAGTTTATGGAAGGATGAGATTTATTTCAAGCTTCCGATCCAGGGAGAAATTCCATCAATGGTGCAAAAAGCTGACTTTCCTTCATAGATCCAAGCAGAGAGAAACCACCAAACAGCCAGCAAACGCCAAAAGCAGCAAGTAAAAACAGCCAGAGCTCAAAGCTACTCTCCACACACCTTTGGACTGGAATTTAGATCTGCCCCCAAACACACCCTAGGGCTGGACTCCAGGATCTGCCCCCAGTGACACAGCTTCCAGCTGCTGGAGTCTTAAGTAGGTAGCTTAACCTTAATCAAAAATACCTGAGTCTATGGAGGGGACACACATTCACATTCAACCATCACAGCTCCTAAGCCCACCCCCAACAAAATACCTCCTCCAGCAAGGTTTCACCTCCCAGATTGCTACCACTTGGGGAGACATAATATTCAAAACACTTGAGTTTATCTGATTAAAACCATGACATATGTTGAACACTTTAAAAATCTTTATTGGCCATTTGTATTTTTTCTTTCAAGAACTGTTTGTTCAGTTCTTACCCATATTTTTAATGGTTTACAAAATTTTCTTAAGGATATGTTTTCAAAGATACAAGTTTATAATATTAGCCTTAGAATCCAAATTGAATTATGTGTTAACATAGTGAAGTTGATTGTAATCCCCTCCCATTACTGAACCCCTTCCTCTTGCCAAGTAGTCCTTCCTCTGTTCAGGTGTCTCATTCTTTTTGTCCTATTCTGTCCTCTATGTCAAAATGTTGATGGACACAGCATTATGCCATTCTTGTAGATGGAAAGAATATTCACTGTGGGGTCATAAATGTACTAATCATTTCATGTCTCGAGTATAGGGTCTCATAGTATCCCTCCCCATCCTGTGGCTTCCGTTACTGTCTTGTTTACATAATGTTTATTTGTCTTTGCTACGTGTGCTATATTAGAAACCTAAAGATTTTTTTTTAATTTCAAAAAAAGAAATTGATCATTTTACATCTTTGTTATGTTTCAGTGGTTGATAAAATCAGGATAATAATTTTTATTTAGCATATTACATTGTTATAAGATTTAAGATAAGTTAATATATATTAAGGCTTAGGACAGAACCTGGAAGACAATGACTCATAATAACTGAATAATAATTGCAATAACAATAACCATAATTAATATTTTAACTAAAAATGACAATAAGTGGGGGCTGGAGAGATGGCTTAGCAGTTAAGGCACTTGCCTGTGAAGCCTAAGGACCCCAGTTCGAGGTTGGATTCTCCAGTACCCACGTAAACCAGATGCACAAGGTGGCCATTTGCAGTGGCTGGAGGCCCTGGCGTGCCCATTCTCTATCTGCCTATCTCAAATAAATAAATAAATGAATAAAATAAAACACTCCAAAAAAATGACAATATGTGGGTTGAAGGTGTACACTTCAGCCTATGCTATATTGTACCATCTTCTGGAAGTACATTTAGAATTTCTTTGGCGTTCAATGCCAGCCTTTGCTACAGAGTGAGTTTTAGGTAAGTCTGGGCTACATGATACTATATCTCAAAAAAACAAAATAGAGCCGGGCGTGGTGGCGCACGCCTTTAATCCCAGCACTCGGGAGGCAGAGGTAGAAGGATCGCCTAGAGTTCGAGGCCACTTGAGACTACATAGTTAATTCCAGGTCAGCCTGGACCAGAGTGAGACCCTACCTTGCAAAACCAAAAAAAAAAAAAAAAAAAAAAAAGGTGCTATAGAGATGGTTCAGCAGTTAAATGTGTTTCCTTACAAAGCCTGGTGGTCCAGGTTCATTTCCTCAGTACCCACATGAAGCCAGATGCACGAAGTGGCACATGCTTCTGGAGTTTGTTTGCAGTGACAAGAGGTCCTAGTATGCCCGTTCATATACATTCCCTCCCCCCTCCATTTGCAGATAAATAAACAAAATAAAACCAAATAAAGAGCTACAGTGTTCTTTGCATCTTGATTTATACCTAAATGTTCTGGGGTGAGGTGAGGAACCGATAAATTAATATTTGTAAGTTACATACTAGATATGCTTGTTTGTTAAGCTCAACCTGTTGACTTTTTGTAAAGCAAAGTGTCTCCCTGTGGCTCACCTACTGAAATTCTGTGTCACAGTTTTCAGGTTAGATTTGTTTGAAATAAGATATTTCTGTTAAGCTCTTGGTTATGATTAAATAAACTGCTAGAGGAGATGAAACACATCTAAAAAACTTAGATAGGCCTACCAGAACTTTTGAATGCAAAGAATTAGAGTTACAAAAATATACTGATAGTAACAATAAAAGTTTAAGTCTCTTAAAGTGCTTTTATGTACATTAGCCCATGGAACATTTTTGTTGTTGTTTAGTTTTTGTCTTTCAAGGTAAGGTCTCACTCTATCTCAGGCTGACTTGGAATTCACTCTGTAGTCTCAGGGTGGCCTCAAACTAACAGTGATCCTCCTATATCTGCCTCCCAAGTGCTGGGATTAAAGGCGTGCGCCACCACACCCGGTTTAGTCCATGGAATTTTTATAAGAACTTTGTTATATAAGACATTATTCTCCCGTTTTATAAGCTAGGAAAATTAGCAGTTAGTAAGGATAGCTTCCTTAGTAACAGTAATTTCCTTGACCAAGTTTACACAGTTAGTATATAATAGAGCTAGAACTTGAACCTAGATACAACTGGAGCTTGCTTATTTTAAGTTTTGATCTAATTCACATATTTTTGAAGCTCAAAATTTCAAAACTAATTCTGGCTACCATGTCTTGATATAATCCTATTAGGCATGTAATACTTTGTATAGATTTTTTTTCCATTTCTTTTGGGTAGTTAAGGGTATAATTGCTAGCTAATACAATATGAAATCAACTTATGGTGGCAATAATTTTTATCTTCTGTTTTTTAATATACTAGAGAAATTAAGTATATTTATATATCCATTTATTTTTGAATTATTAATAAGGTAAAGATAATATTCTTAGCACAAAGGATTTTTTAACATGATTTAAGATTAGTTAATGCATATAAAAGAAGTTGCCAAACTTTATGCTTTTGGAATTTTTTTTTTTGAGGGTTGGGGATGGGTAGGATCTCAATATAAAGCCCAGGCTGACTTTGAACCGTCTTGGGGTCCAATTGCCTCAGCTGTCTTAAGTGCTTGGGATTATAGGCCTGTGCCACCATACTTGGCTTCAAACTTTTTTCCAATGTAGTTATACCATTTCTATATTGTTTTGTTTGTTTTGTTTTGTTTTGTTTTTGAGGTAAGGTCTCACTCTAGCTCAGGCTGACCTAGAATTCACTCTGTAGTCTCAGGATGGCCTTGAACTCAACGATGATTCTCTTACCTCTGCCTCCCAAGTGCTGGGATTAAAGGCCCGGCCCATTTTTATATTCTTGTCAGAAATGTGAACAGGCCAGTTGTTCTGCATCCTTGATCCTTTTAATTTTGGCCACTCTAGTAGGTGGGTAGTGGAGTCATGGTGTGGGGTTTTCCTGTTGTTTTTACATTTTCCTAATGATTAATACTGATGGGTATCTTGGGTTATCGGTCACTTGTATATCTTTGTGAAATATTAGTTCATTTTTGGCCCATTGAGGAAGTTGGTGTTACATATCATTATTGAGTTTTAAGAGCTCTTTAATATACTTTAGTGTCTTCCATTGATGGCTATGCATGTGATGTTTGCTTCAAGTCTTGGCACACCTTGTCCTTGTCTTCTTGGTTTCTTTGACAGAGCAGATGTTTTTAATTTTAGTGAGTCCAGATTTATCATTTTTTTCTCTATGACTCTTGCTTTTTCCCTTACAAAGAAATCAACCCCAAAGTTGCAAAGAATATTTACTGTGATTTATTTTGCAGATGTAGTGTCAAGGTGTCCCTTCCCCTTATTTGAGTTAGGGTCACATTTGAAGTAGGCTAGTCTCAAACTCTTGACTACCTTCACCTCCCAAATACTGGGAGGTGTACCATCACATTGAGCTGGATTTCTTGTTGTACTTTCTTTCTTACTATCACTATTTTAAATCAGGTTTTCATCACTTTATATCTACATAACACAATACTACAACCTACTAGTTGCAGTTACAACTGTTAGGACTTTGCCTTTCAATATATGTACTAGTTCATCTTGCTTGACAAAATAACCAATTAAAGAATTATTACCTAATGGGCTGGACAGATGGCTCGATGGTTAAGGTGTTTGCCTGCAAGCCTAAGGACCCAAGTTTGATTACCCAGTATCCCTGTAAAGTCAGATATACAAGGTGGTGCATGCTCTGGAGTATGCAGTGGCTAGAGGCCCTGGTGCGCCAGTTCTCTCTCTCTCTCTCTCTCTCTCTCTCTCTCTCTCTCTCTCTGCCTCCCTCAAATAAGTAAATAAAATATTAAAGAATTATTACATATTAAACTAGGTTATGGCAAGGTACAGATGGGTGCATATGGTCAGAGTCAAAGGACACATGAATACTATAAAATAGATCTCTGAGGGAAATAACATGAACAAAGAAAAATAGAGAATTCCAAAATATATACCACGTTCCATAATTCAAGCTTGTAATTAAAAAAACTGGCTAGAGCCTTGCCAACATTTGTGCAGCTCCCATTCTCAGAAAGGCAGTGGCTTAACTATTGTCTGGAGCCATGGCTCCTGTCTGGCTATCTGAGAATCACCTGGGAGCTTTGCTTAGATACACACACAGTTTCCTACTCAATCAGAGTCTCTAGGGTGAGGTCTATTAACGTATGTTTATAAAGCTTTCCAAGTGCACCCAGGGTAGCAGCACTTGGACATACTAATGGAAACCAGCAACTCAGAGCATCAACTGCAAGGTCGCTATCTTGTACTCAAGGCTCTTATGCATGCTTGATTTTACTCTTTCCGTTTCACCTTCTATTTCTCCTCAAACCCAGATAGATGGTTTACTTCACTGTTCCCCAGCCTGGCCTTTATTTATCCTGCCTTCCTTCCGTTGAGGAATGTTCTCTCTGACAGTTTTATTTTATTTTATTTATTTTATTTATTTTATTTTATGCTTTAGAAGTAGAGTTTCATGTAGCACACATTAACCTCAAACTGGCTGACCTTGAGCTCCTGTCTGCCTTCACCTCCCATTCCCCAGTGCTGGGATTACAAGTGTATACTACCATGCCTGGCCTGAACATATAGTTTAAATCTCGTCTCTTTTGTAAGACTTCTTAGATAATTCTATTTCCTAATTTTCAAAATTTCCCCTATCAGTACTTTGGGATCATAATATGCTACATTATATAGTTGTTAAAGTAGGATGTTTTGCAAACCCAACAAGTAGGCTTGTAGAGAGAGTTAGATGCTTGAAAGTACATGGCTAGTGAGTGCATAATTTACTGTTCAGTCAATATTTTCCTTTATTAATTTTTTTGGTTTTCTAGCAGCTTCTCATTTAAGCCTAATTTTGATGCATTTTATCTTAACCTAGGTGATCTTGAAGCAGTCCTTCAGTGTTTGTAGTATAGTTCTTTCCGTCATCTTGGGATTTTTAAAAAATTATTTGTGAGGAGAGAGAGAGAATGAGAGGGAATGGGTGCACCTGGGCCTCTTGTACTGCAAACAAACCTCAAATGCATGCACCACTTTATGCAACTGGATTTACATGGGTACTGGGGAATTGAACCCCAGATCAGCTGGCTTTGCAAACAAGGTCCTACAACCACTGAGCCATCTCTCCAGCCCAAGAGACATTTGTTAGGTTTGTACTTTTGAGACTGAAATTTCCTGGGGCTGGTGATGTACCTCAGTTGCTAGAGTACCTCACTAGAATGCTTGAAACCCTGGGTTTGATCCCCAGCCCTGCATAAATCAGGTGTGGTTGCTCATGCCTCTAATCCTAGCATTGGAAAGTGGAATCAGGATGCTGGAGATTCAAGGCCATCCTCAACTACACAGTGAGTTTGAGGCCAGCCTGGGGATACATGAGATCCTCTATCAAAATAAACAAATAATAATAAAGAGAAGGGTGTGTATCTCAGGCTGGCTTTAAACTGACTATGTAGTACAGGATACCCTTAAACTTGTCCCACTTCTGTCTTTTTAGTACTAGGACCAAAACATACACAGCTCAAACTTTTTAAAATTTATTTATTTAGGAGAGAGAAAATATGAATATGAATATGGATGTACCAGACCTATGGTACTCCAAAAGAACTCCAGATGCATGTACCACTATGTGCATCTGGCTTTATATAGGTCCTGGGGAATTGAACCTGGGTCCTTTGGCTTTGCAGGCAATTGCCTTAATCACTAAGCCATCTCTCCAGCCCCTCAAACTAATTTTTAATTTACAGTAAAAAGTTTTTCCTGATTATCAGTTTTATCAAAATTAACTTAGACCAAGCTAGTATTATATCTTTGTAAATACTCTTAAACCTTCAATTTGCTCTGGCAGCATTAAAAATGATGTGAATCTATATCCACAGCTAGTAGCAAACCTCAAAGCAAAGGAAGATTTCCTTTGGAACAGTAATAGTGTAACATGTATCGGATTCCCCAGGGTGACTGTTAGACGCTGCTAGTATAATGTCAGGTGAATTACACACAACACAGTGTTTTCATTTAAGTGGTTCACAGGTAAAGAGAGACTTAGAAGTCACTTTCTTCCATGAATCGAAGCAGTTCCTCCTTTCTTGGTAAGACACTTCTAGTCCAGTTCTGAGCAAATATTGGACTGGAAACACATAACAGATATGTTCTTGATTATATGTATTATATTTCGTGAGTATTGTTTTGCCTGAAAGGGGACTTGACTCTCCTCCCTTCGCTCTCCATCTTTGATTTCTCTCCCTAAATGTCATGCTTTGGTTTGTAGCCATAACTTGGTTTTAGAAATAGTATAACCACAGTTTGTGCAACCTTTCTTCTGAGTTTTTGAGTCCTTGATGCAGTAGATTATCAAGTTACTTATCAAGACGTGATTGTTTTCTGTTTTGAGATTTCTCGTGTTTGATAAGTTGCTTTGTAGAGCTATGGAAGTGCCTATTAGATAATGAAGGAAATCATATTTTGAAAATTATTAAAGTAGAAACAAAATGCCTCTTTTAAAATGTTATAGTTTTATGCTTAAGTGCTTCAGTGTTCCTGTTGGGGAAACTGATATAATATGAAAACATTTACTGAAAAGTAATAATTTATTCTTACTCCAGCTTTAAGCATCGTTGCAAAGATGACAAGAGTCACTTTATTCTTACTTTTGCCAGATGTTTTAAATTGCTATTTTTTTTTTAATCAGGGTGAGCATTGAGAATAGTAAAAGATTTTTTTTCTGAAAAATGGTTTTTATATACTTATAATTTAAGATAATGTTATGCTGAAGGATGTCCTAATCTTAGCCCTTTTCTCATGGTAGTTAACAGCCTTTGTTTTGGAAGTCTGAGAGGCTACAATCTTCTTGTCAAGAGTGGCCAAGGGAGCCGGGCATGGTGGCACATGCCTTTAATCCCAGCACTTGGGAGGCAGAGGTAGGATGATCACCATGAGTTCGAGACCACCCTGAGAATACAGAGAATTCCAGGTCATCCTGGACTAGAGTGAAACCCTACCTCGAAAAACAAAAACAAAAACAAAAAAAAAAAAACAACAACAAAAAAAGAGTAGCCAAGGGGCTTCAGCTGTATGATTGGCTGTGCTTGTTTTCATTTTCTTACATAATAAATATAGGGTCTGTTCTCTGTATTTTGAATAAATATATAATAAAACTTGCATCATAATTGATCAAGTAGTAGTTATGTGGCTTCTAGGAGAACAGAAACAATAGTTTTAAAGAAAATTTTGTGTCTATTTCTTTAATTCTTCTAATTTTGATCATATATATATATATATATATATATATATTTCATTTCAGAATAAAACTGGAATTTTAGCAAATTTATCTCTCTCCATTTAAGGAAGGATATTCATGACATATTGACAAATGTCCCCTGACGTGAATTGGATTTCCAAGGGTCACCTCTGTGAAGTCAGCTTTAATGTAGCTTGTTTGGTACATAGTTTTTATGCTGGAATGCAAGAAAAAACCAAAGATGATAGTCTCAGCTCCTGCCTTCAGGAAGTTAATTTGTAATTGGGATATACAGGAAAAACTAGATAGGGAAATATGAAAATACATCAAAATGGATTTTACCTTTTTGAGAAAGAAAAGTACTATATATGATGCTTTAAAGCTTTACTTTTAAAGTGGAAGGAGTCTCATTATTGAGAATGTGGGATGCAAAGACGATGAGCTCTAAATCAGCAATCATGCTGCCTGACATCTGCTCTATCCCGAAGGACTAAGGCGTGGGTTTTAACAAAGGAAAAGAGGATGTGACCTATTCATGATAGAAATTTAGGTCCAATATTTTCCTTATAAAATTAGAGGGCCTGAAGGCCAGCATGAATCAATTAATAAATTGAAAAACAAGTTGCAGAGGAATGCTCTGGTGTGCTTGCCTATCTAAGTCTTGTACTAGGTGGACTATAAAGGAGGAGTAAGTCATACTTTAGAAATTTTAAACACAAGTGCCGGGGCTTTTTTTTCCCTCACCACCGGCAGGTAGAGCAAAAGAGAGAGAGAGAGCCGGGCCAGCCGTTTCTCTTGAGGCTGAGCGAGAAGGCGGGTGTCGGCGACTCAAACCCCTCCCCCCACTAAAACACCGGGGAGAAAAACCACATTGAGTTGAGGAGATACGTCTAAGGCGGAACTCTTCGTTTATTGTCAGGGGAGAGATATTTATGTGCTTTGAGGAAGGGGGCGGGAAGAGGGGATGAGAGAAAGGTATAAGGGCCAATATACTTTGAGGAAGGGGGTGGGAAGAGGGGATGAGAGAAAGGTATAAGGGCCAATATACTTTGAGGAAGGGGGTGGGAAGAGGGGATGAGAGAAAGGTATAAGGGCCAATATACTTTGAGGAAGGGGGTGGGAAGAGGGGATGAGAGAAAGGTATAAGGGCCAATATACTTTGAGGAAGGGGGTGGGAAGAGGGGGTGAGAGAAAGGTATAAGGGCCAATAGTATTTCATCACGTCAGCAGCAGCTGGGTGGAGGCAGTTTCAGCTTAGGTGCTGAGTCAAGGGCAGGTACTTAGGCTCGACTAGGCCTTACCGGGAGTAGGCCAAGATTGGCTGGGCTAACCACTCGGCTTCACACCGGGCAGGGCCCAACACACAAGCACATATATGTAGACTTGGATTCAGAATTCATAATACATGGCAAAATCAACCTTTGGTTTAATTTACAATGATCTTGGGTTTAGTATGCACAGATGCCTAGAAGAACTGATAGATCCTCTTTGGAAGAGAATATCTTAAGCACAGACCTCTAAGAAGTGTATAGAAGCTTATTAAGTGTTAGTAACATGGGGCTGGAGAGATGGCTTAGCAGTTAAGGTCGCTTGCTTGCAAAGCCTGATGGCCCAGGCTTGATTACTCAGTACCCATGTAAAGTCAGCTGTGTAAAGTGGAAGCATGTGTCTGGAGTTCATTTGCACTGGTGAGAGGTCCTGGCATTCTCTCTCTCTCTCTTTGTTTCTCTCCCATCTCTATCTCTCTCTCAAATAAGTAAATAAATAAATTTTAAAAACTTAACAAACAGTTAAAACAATAAGAAAGTACCATATGCACTTATTAAAAATCCAAAACATTATCGGCAGCAAATGCTGACAAGAATGTGAAAAGAAAAAAAACAGTAATACATGAGGTAACAAACCACTATCAGAAAATCCTTATAAATCTCCTACTCTCCAGATGTAGAAAGTCTGCACCAGTTGTTATTGTCAGCCATAGAATGTAACTTAATGAGCAAAAAACAATATGTAAAGGAAGGAATAATACTGAGAAACATTCAGAAAATTGATGAAAACATTTCTTAAGGAGGCTATACAATATTCCTCAAGAGGAAATTTGGGGGCTGGAGAGAAGGCTTAGCAGTTAAGGTGTTTGCCTGCAAAGCCAAAGGATCCTGGTTTGATTCCCCAGAACCCCCATAAGCCAGATGCACAAGATGCACAAGGGGGCACATGCATCTGGAGTTCCTTTGCAGTGGCTGGAGTCCCTGGTGCTCCTATTCTCTCTCTCTCTCTCTCTCTCTCTCTCTCTCTCTCTCTCTCTCTCAAATAAATAAATAAATAAAATTAAAACAATAGGAAATTTGTAAGATAGTCTTAGTGCCCACACTTGACAAGGCATACTGAAAAGTAATGAATTCTTTAACTTAGGAAAATATTTTAGAATAAATCCAAAATAGACAGAAGGCAGGAAATAATAAATAGACTAAGTTAGAGACTAGTTATAGTCAAGAGCTATCGGGTAATATAATATTGGTTCAAAAGGGTTAATAAAGTTATCAAACCTTTGGCAAGCTTAAGGAAAAGTAACAGTAGGAAAGAAAAGGGCAGCACACACACACACACACACACACATAATACAAGCAGATGGTTAAGCCAGTGGCCTAATAAGAAGGAAGAAAGGGATGAAGGGACGGCTTAGTGGTTAAGGCGCTTGCCTGCAAAGCCAAGAGACCCAAGGTTCTATTCCCCAGGACCCATGTAAGCCAGATGCACAAAGTGGTGCATGTGTCTGGAGTTTGTTTACAGTGGCTGGAGGTTCTGGCATGCCCATTCATATTCTCTCTCTCTCTCTCAAATATATATATATATATATATTTTGTTTGTTTTGTTTTGTTTTTGTTTTTCAAGGTAGGGTCACATTCTAGCTCATGCTGACCTGGAATTCACTATGTAGTCTCAGGGTGGCCTCAAACTCATGGTGATCTTCCTACCTCTGCCTCCTGAGTGCTGGGATTAAAGGTGTGTGCCACCATACCCATTTCAATAAATATTCTTTTATAAAAGCAAAAATTAGGGCTGGAGAAATGGCTTAGCAGTTAAGGCGTTTGCCTGCAAAGCCAAAGGATCCCGGTTCGATTCTCCAGGACCCATGTAAGCCAGATGCACAAGGGGCACATGCATCTAGAGTTCATGTGCAGTGGCTAAAGGTCCTGGCGTGCCCATCCTCTCTCTCTGTCTGCCTCTCATCTATCTCTCTATCTCTCTGCTTGCAAATAAATAAATAAAAATTTTAAAAAATAAAAAATTAAAAAAAGCAAAGATTAGATAAAATGGATACATTTTTTACAACAAGATCGCATGAAGCCTAGACTGGCCTCAAACTTACTGTCTGGCTGACGATGACTTTGAACTTCTTATTCTCTTTCTTCCAGGGTTATCTTGCCCAGTTTATGTAGTCCTGACAATTGAATCTAGGACTACATGCATGCTAGCCAAGCATTATATCAACCAAGCTACATGCCTAACCTGAAATGAATAAATTCTAGAAGGTAAAAGAGTATTACTTCCTAAACTCACACAATAGAAAATATAGAAAATTTGGTGACTTTTTCACAGGGATATGTGTATAGGCATGTTCATAGTGTGTAGGTGATGTGTATATAAAGGCCAGTAGACAACTGTGTGTGTTGTTCCTGAGGAATGATATCCACCCATTTTTCTTTTTCTTTTCTTTTTTCTTTCCTTTTTCCTTCTCCTTTCCCTTTCTCTTTCCTTTTTCCTTTCCTTTCCTTTCCTTTTTCTTCTCCTCCCCTCTCTTCCCTTCCCCTCTTCCCTTCCTTCCCCTCCCCTCTCCTCCCCTCTGCTGGAGACAGTCATTAGCCTAGAGCTCACCAGTCAGACTGGCTGGAGTCACAAGTTAGGCTAGACCCATTGGCCAGAGATAATCTTGTCTCCCCCTTGCAGTGCTGGCATTAAAATCATGCACCACCACACCTGGCATTTTTCATGGGTTCTAGATTGAATTTGTGTCCTGATGCTTGCAAGGCAAGCACTTCACTGACTAAGCTATCTCCCCAGCCCCAGATGACTTTCAATAATCATTAAAAATATCCTAACCAGGGCTGGAGAGATGGCTTAGTGGTTAAGGTGTCTGCCTATGGAGCCTAGGAACGCCCGTTCAATTCTCCAGGCGCAAAAAGTGACTCAAGGGCGCAATGCTGCATTTGTCCCCAAGGGGGTGCCACGTGTCTGGAGTTCATTCACATTGGCTGAGAGGCTGCTGGTGGGCCCATTCGCTCTCTCTCTCGCTCTCTCTCTCTCTCTCTCTCAAAAAAAAAAAAAAATCCTAACTAGTAATGTCAGTTGTTTGTCAAAGAAAATAAGAGGCCCAGATGAATTTAGAAGCAAATTTTACCAAAAGTAATGGAATAAAAGAATTTCAATCTCACATTCATATTAACTTTTATTCTAAATTACAATCCTTTTCTGTGGCACATACATTCTATCATATCTGAATTTGAATTGAATTCTTTTTCTAATATAGTTGTAAGGGAGTATTTTGATGGTTATATTCAAAGGGACCATTAATTTACTACATTTTCAGTTAAAATATATAGATTTTTAAACTTTTTAATTAACAATTTCCATTCATATACACAATACAGATTTTTGTAAACAATTCTCAAATGCTAAGCACCTTGTTATACATATAGATTTTGTATGAAGTCGCTTGAGTTTTAGTGAACTTTTTCTTTTTGAGATAGAGTCTCACTTTAGCCCAGGCTGACCAGGAACTCATTTTGTAGTTCCAGACTGGCCTCTAACTCACAGTGATTCTTGTACTTCTGCCTCCCAAGTGCTGGAATTAAAGGCATGCGCCACCATACTGAGAGAAAAATTTACTCCCTCCATTCCCTGTGCTGAGGAGTGAACCCAGGGCCTTGTGTTCACTAGGCAAGTGCTCATCCACTGAGGTAATCCCCAACTCCTCAGCTCACTTGTAATGAACATGTACTTGTGCATATGGAAAGCTCAATAAAAGCAGAAACTAAGGACTATTAGGTTCACAGCTCTTTTTTGTGTCTAACATATTTCCTAACTAGACCTAACACATAGTAAGTGCTCACTAAATTTTTATTGAATTACCATGTATATGTATATAAATTTATTAGAACTTTTTATCAGAGGATCAGAGGAAAATACTACCTTAAACTTGTTGCAGTAAATATGGGTACATGGACAAAAATACTATCTAGTCTAAAATTATCTTAAGCTATTTTATTTTAATTTTGTGTACTTACTTGTACTTTAATGTTGAACATAATATTGGTAATGGGGGGAATACAGGGAAATAAGATTGCTTTGTATATTTTTCTTTTAAAAATATTTAAGGGTTGGAGAGATGACTTAGTGGTTAAGGCCTTGCCTGTGAAGCCTAAGGACCCATGTTTGACTCTCCAGATCCTACTTAAGCCAGATGCACAAAAGTGAGGCAAGCACAAGGTTGCACATGCCACTAGGTGGCACAAGCGTCTGGAGTTTGATAACAGTGGCTGAGGCCCTAGCACGCCAGTTTTCCTCCCCGCCCCCCAATAAAAAAAAGAAAAAATATTTATTTACAGCTGGAGAGATGGCTTAGCGGTTAAGGCACTTGCCTGTGAAGCTCAAGGACCCAGGTTTGATTCCCTAGAACCCACGTAAAGCAGATGCACATGGTGGCACATGTGTTTGGAGTTCATTTGCAGTGGCTAGAGGTCCTGGTGTGCCCTTTCTCTCTCTCCTCTTACTCTCACTCTCTCTAGATCTCTTTCTCTGTGTGTCTCTCAGATAAATAAAAATACATATTAAAAATATTTATTTACTTATTTGAGGGTGTTTGTGTGTGTAAGTACACCAGGGCCTCTTGCTATTGCAAATTAATGCCAGATGTTTGCACTACTTTTTGTGTCCGGGGAATTGAACCCAGACCTGCAGGTTTGTAAGCAAGCACTTTTAACTTCTGAACTATCTCCCTAGCCCTTGTTTTGTGTAATTTTCCAACCATATAAGCAATGATATTTTACTAACTGTAGCTAAGAACCTACATTGCTGTTTAAAGATGAAATTGACCAAGAGTCTTTTGGCTGTTTATTATATAGTCCTTGAATCCTATCCTTATTATCGTGGGATTCAAGATTAATATGTATTTATAACTCAGAATACTTCTTTCTTAATTTAGACTAGTGTATTTTCTCAAGCGTGCATATGGTACTTAAAATAAGTTAAATGGAATTTTCAAGTATTAGATTTTAGATTATTGCATGATATCATAATACTGTCTTTCATAATTTTTAAAAAGTAAAGATGGTGTAGAGTTTG
Organism: Orientallactaga sibirica; assembly: GCA_036365145.1. Lineage (NCBI taxonomy): Eukaryota > Metazoa > Chordata > Mammalia > Rodentia > Dipodidae > Orientallactaga > Orientallactaga sibirica. The sequence continues at coordinate 45,908,147 of JAEOAD010000012.1, read as the reverse complement.
TCCTGGTAGCCTATTAAAGTAGTAAAATGAGATTGAAGTACTTTCTGTAGTCCTAATATTTTTGTAGTATGGAAAGAGAAATTTAGGTGGGTCATTTTCTCTGAGTCTGTAGCAGAGGATCCTTTTATTATGTCCTTTTATGGCACTGACCTCTGCTTGAGTGACTAGTAATTTAATGTGGAAGAGCCTGAAGACCAGAGAGAGTGTATGTACTCAGTCTCATTTTTGGCAAAGTGTTACTAAAATTTTATAATTATTTTTAACACTAGCTTTCAATTGCTTATATCATTTTTTAAATTTAGACTATGACCCTCAGTAAAAAATGTTTTAAATCACTATCTAAAATATAATATATACACACACATATAAAACCTAAAGTAAATAATTCATGAAACAACTCCCTCTTTCATATCAATATTTTACATTGTGATATTTTGTACTTTAATCTATTTCAATTTTTTCTGTCTTTTCTGAGGTAGAGTCTCACTGTAGCCCAGGCTAACCTAAAACTCACTCCGTAGTCCCAGGCTGGCCTTGAACTCATAGCAATCCTCCTGCCTCTGCCTTCCAAGTGCTGGGATTAAAGGCATTCACCACCACACCAGTCTCTGTTTTAAAAGCACTGTTTGTGATAAGTCAAACTGATTTTTCAACTTCCCAATGGTGGCGATTTGTATATTACAGAACACTTCTGGTGAGCACGCTTAAAAAGTGTGTCTATTTGGGCTGGAAAGATGGCTTAGTGGTTAAGTCACTTACCTGTGAAGCCAACGGACCTAGGTTCAATTCCCAAGACCCATGTAAGCCAGATGTACAAGGGACCCATGTGTCTGGAGTTTGTTTACGGTGGCTAGAGGTCCTGGCATGCCCATTCTCTCTCTTTGTGTGTCTCGTCTCCTCTCTCTCTCTCTCTCTCCTTGTAAATAAATAATTTTTTAAAAAGAAAGTGTGTCTATTTTTTATTTTTACTTATTTATTTTTAAGCAGAAAGACCAGAGGAAGGGAAAGAAGGAAGGAGGGAGGGAGGGGGAGAGAAAGAGGGAAGGATGAAGGGAGGGAGGAGTGCACCAGGCCTCTTGTTACAGCAAATGAGCTTCAGCTGCATGTACCACTTGGTACGTCTGGCTAAATTTATGTGGGTACTGGAGAATTGAGCCTGGACCCACAGGCTATGGAAGCAACGCCTTTAACCAGAGTCATCTTCTTAACCCCAAAGTATGTCTTATATTTATTATTATAAGTGCCTCATCCAGTAACTTTCCAAAGTATTATGGTAATCTTAAAATGCATTTTTTGCAACTTGTTCCTGTTTTCATGCATAGGTTAATATAGTGTGAAATTAAATGGTGCATAAAAATATTAACAAAACTATGCTTTAAAGCTGGGCGTGGTGGCGCTCGCCTTTAATCCCAGCACTTGGGAGGCAGAGGTAGGAGGATTGCCATGAGTTCGAGGCCACCCTGAGACTACATAGTTAATTTCAGGTCAGCCTTGAACCAGAGTGAGACCCTATCTCGAAAAACCAAAAAAACAAACAAACAAACAAACAAACAAACAAACCACTATGCTTTAAGAGCATTCAGTTTTTCCTGTCAGTTTTATAGGAAAATGTAGCCAGAATGACACAAATGGGACTAGATACATGGTTTCAACACTGTTAGTCAAGCTTTTAGCTTAATTTCATCCTTAGTTTGAATTTGAAATAAATGCCCATAGTAATTATTAGTAATTCTAAAATTAATTTGTCACAAGATATATAAAATTTTTCAAAGATGTATCTTTGGGGGCTGCAGAAATGGCTCAGTGGTTAAGGTGCTTTCCTGCAAAGCCAAACAACCTGGGTTCAGGTCCCCAGTACTCACATAAAGCCAGGTGCACAAAGTGGTGCATGCATCTAGAGAGTTCATTTTCAGTGGCTGGAGGTCCTGTTGTGCCTGCTCTCTCTCTCTCTCCCCCTCCCCCTTTGTGTGGCATTGCTTGTAAATAAATAAATAAGCAAATAAATAATATATATCCTTGGTTCTTTAGAGCAATAAACCTAGATTTTAGTTTTAAATTAACAGTGTCTGTGTTAAATATTAGACATCTAAATCAGGTTCACATTCATTTATAAACTAAGATAGATTATAGTTCATTATGTATGAACTCACATTATAGCCTCAGACCATTGTCGAAAGCATGGATCTAGTTGGGTAAAGAAGAGGCAATACTGGGCTGGAGAGATAGATTGGCAGTTAAGGTGCTTGCCTGCAAGACCTTAGGATACAGGTTCAATTCCCCAGGACACATGTAAGCCAGATGCACAAGGTGGCACATGTGACTGGAGCTGTTTGCAGCAGCTGAAGGCCCTGGTGTGCCCATTCTCTCTCTCCCTCTCTGCTTCTTTCTTTCTCGCTCACTCACTCAAATAAGTAAAATAAATAAATAAAAAACTTTTTTAAAAAGAAGAAGGGTCAGTATTGCCTGGAAAAGGTCATCTGAACAGTCTTGGAAATTGTAGTTTGACTGTGATTTAATGAGAGTCTTGTTATGGCTTAGATATAAAATGACTCCAAAGTCTTATGTGTTGAGGGGTTGGGATCCAAGGGCTTTAACTTCATGAATGGATTAATGCCTTGATGAATTTATAGCTCTTGAATGGACTACTAAGGATGGACCAGGGTCTTTAAAGGATGTATTTGGTCCTTAGGCTTTTCCTTTCTGTCTTTGCTTCCTGCCTGCTATGAGGTGAGCAGCTGTTGCCACAAGTTCTTGCCATCATGATGTTTTGCCTCATTACATGCCCTTAGCAATGGAGCAAGCCAAACATGAATCTCTGAAACCCTGAGCCGGTTTTCTCCTTTTAAATTGTGTCAGGTAGTTTGGTCACAAGGATAAAAGACTGACTAATGCAAGTTTTCTGTGGAGTTGGGCAGGATCATCATTGCTTGCTTATGGCTTAGTACTGGACACCTGGAGGACTGTGGTCAGAAGTGTTTTTTCCTTTTCAATTCATGATGTCCTATCATTGATAGGTAAAAAGTAGGACATTTTATTGTACTGAAAATATTCTGTGCTAATTCAAATGTGTTGAAGAAAGAGACAAAACTTTAGCATATAGCAAGATAGGCCAAGGTCAGAGAGCCTAGGCAGAGCTGACCCAAGCAGTTTGCCTTGTAAGATGAAGCAGTGACAGGGGACTTTTGGTTGATGGAGCTCTTGTATTTTGCACCCTGTCCTTGCAGCCCATGTATTCTTGATTCATTATCCCTTTTTGCCACAGCCTTTCTCAACTGGAGTCCTGTGACAGAAGTAAGCCTATAGGAAATTATTGAAGTGACTATTTTCCCCTTCATTAAAAAAAAAAAAGACAGTACATGGTTGGAGACATTATAGAGGCTTGGGAGATAATGCGTCCTGAACAAGGATATTTTTAGTGCATTAGGCTTAGTTCCATTTTAGGAGTTCAAGTGAGAAGGCTACACTAGAGAATTCTTCAAAAACATGCATAGGAGAGCAAAAGAAATAAAAAATATGCATGAACAATAAAAACTTGAAGCCTGCTGTATTGTAAAAATCTCTTTAGTATACATGATACATAATTGCTGTCTTGATGGGGTTAGGATCTGTAAATTAGGAGTGATTCTCCCTCAGGGTTTAAAGGCATTGCTTATTATTATTGTTGTTATTGCTGATATGCCCATCTCACTCCTGACCCAGAGTGGCTGGTGCTAGGAATTATGAGCAAAAGGACTATTGCAGTCTGCTTTGTGTTGTCAGAAAATACCCAGCCAAGCCAGGCGTGGTGGTGCATGCCTTTAATTCCAGCACTTGGGACACAGAGGTAGGAGGATTGCCGTGAGTTCAAGGCCACCATGATTACATAGTGAATTCCAGGTCAGCCTGGGCTAGAGTGAGACCCTACCTCAAAAAACTAAAATAAATAAATAAATAATAAAATAAAATAAATACCCAGCCAAGAACAGCTTGTGGGATGAAAGGGTTTATTTTGGCTTAAAAATTTGAGGGGAAGCTCCATGATGGCAAGGGGAAATAATGGCATGAACAGAGGGTGGACATCACCTCTTGGCCAACATCAGATGGACAACAACAGAAGGAAGGTGTGTCAAATACTGGCAAGGGGGAGCTGGCTGTAACACCCATAAGCCCTCTAGGAACAACAACACTACACTGCCTCCAGGAAGCTCCAGTTCCCAAATTACCACCAGTTGGAGACCTAGCATTCAGAACACATAAGGACAAGGACAAGTGAGTCAAACCATCCTAGGACCATGTCGTATAAAGAAGGTTGGTGTTCAGCTTTTATCACCACTGATTTGTTTGAGCCTCCTTGAATTTATAAAACCATAATTGTTCATCTCAGGTTTTAAGCTTCAAATGTGTGTTGCTGATACATCCCTACCCACTCCTGGCTCAATACTTCAGGGGTTTATTCCCACACTGATTTATGCTTTGAGTTTTAGCAGAAAATACATTAGTTATGTCAGTAATTTCATTTTTCTATTTTAAGTTGGAACCTTTATAGACTTTGCATACCAATACTAAAATATAGATATATAGTTCTTACATTCTATAGACAAGGAATGGAGACTCACAGAAATTACATAAATTGCTCAATTGCATGCATCTAGAGTAAAACGGAAAGTTAAAAAACCCTCACAGTTTAATTTTTGTTCCTCCTTTAGTCATTATAGGAGAGTGCCTTTTTGTGATACTATATGTTCTTTACATTTGAAAAAGGCATGCACCATTGCAGAAACTAATTACAATTATTTCTCTGTTGTTTGCAATTAATAGTAACTTGCATTTTAGAAACTTTTTACTGATATTTTTCATACATGGACACAATATAGTTTTTTCATAATACCCCCTTTCTTTTGTTCCTCTTCCCTGCTCCTTTAGTAACTAACTTACATCTTACGTCACAGAAAAAAGTAAAACAATACAAAAACTCTCAGACCACAAACCTGTTGCATTTATGGGATTAACTGTAAATTTACTTTCACTTTAATTTCAAAATGCCTTTGCCTAAGCAAAAATGTCATTAGGAAATTAGGATTTTAAGCATCTTTTCTAGTAAGAAGTACTCTTGGACTACCTGGGATGATGATTTTTTTGTATGAGCAGAAAACCAGCCTTGAAGTCTACACATAGTGAGAAAGAAAGAAACTGGATCTTATGGTGAAACATTAACTAGCCTTTAACTGAAAGTATTGTCATCCAGCTGAGTGGGTGGATTCCAGGTTGGAAGCAAGAACTGTGACCTGAGAATAGCCCTAAGGTAGGTAAGGTAACTGGGTTATAAGAAAATTAGATTTAATTCTTGGGAATTTTAGAAGGTAAGCATAAAGAGGTGTTACAGTTGTTCTTATTTTAGAGACGGGGAGTTACATTAGAGTTTTAAGTGGAAGAAAGTAATTGGTAGATTATAGCTTCTGAAAAGTTTCAATACAAGAAGCAGAACAGTAGCAGTCCTGTTTGAAGGGGACAGGAATTAGAGCACACAGCCGCATTACGATGTCATTTTAATCTTCTATGCTGATTGGTTTGCATTAACACTGTCTTCATGACCCACGTATCCCTGCTAGAGATAAAATTCACATGCTTAATCTCTGCTTTAGCTGTTGTAATCCATCAAAATTGTATTTGAAAGAATATCTTTCCTTATGAATTCTTAATTATGGCTGAGGCAAGCAGCAGATTAGATAAAAATCTAGAAGGTTCAGGAAAGATAAAAAGTATAATGTTGAGATCCATTTTTGAAGTAACAAAAAGCAGAAAAGAAAAGAGTCGGAAGAGAAGAGACGTGTGGCCGGATACTGCAGAAACATAATAGAAGTGGTAAAGGGAAACAGACTTGATTGCTTCCTGAACGGCTAAGTATTGATCTTGCTTTGTTCTTCATTAGCAAGGATTTAGTGTAGGGCATTTAAAAAACAAAAACAATAAGATAAAATAAAACGTTAGAGAAATAACCTCTCAGTCAGTTCATTTAAAAAAGCAGCCTGGCCAGTGCCTTTCCTGTCAGTCTGTTTCTCTGTTTGTTGCTGACTTGACAGTCTCTGTCCTCCTTTGCTGTGAAGTGTATGTCCTTTGTTTGTGCTGGTGGGGTTTGCTACGTTTGGATGTGAGAGAAAAGCCTATCTTTGCCATATTGGTCTAATTAGTCTTCTGGGTGAGCATATATGTTTACTAGACCTTCTAAACCATGAAAGAAGAGAGTTCACAGCAGCGTAGATTTTCTTCATACACTGGGGTTTCGCCTGGTTTATTTCCTCCACGAATTGATGGCCGAAAGCTTGTCCGGAATGCTTCATTTGGAGGATACAATGAACTTTCTCCTTCCTTGGCAGGTTTGTTTGATTAACCTTGCAGTTTTTTCTTAGTTTCTTATAGATTCTTCATCAAATAAACCAAATGTTTTAACATCTTACTGTGATGTTTCATTTAAACAAAGCTGTTCTGTAGTGAAAGCTTAGGTTTCAGTGACTGCTTCTGTGTGCCTTGCTTTTCCATCTTTTCCTCTTACAGTCTCTTCAGCTAAAACTTGAGAACTAGTCAGTAAAGTAGGAATCTCGAGATTGTGTAGTATACAGTTTTGCTTTAATTACAAATATAGGACTTTTTGGCAAAAATGAAAGCCTTCCTAAATTTGAAATACTTGTACAATTTGATAAATTGCATTGAGGCTTAAGAACACGAAATCCAGTTATTAAACATTGATATTTGGCCATTTTATGCAAAATACTAACTATAATTGATATTGAGCATGGGCTTTAACGTTAATACTTGTTATTCTTGTTATTAATGTTAATCTTGTATTTAGTTCCTCCCTGAAGTGAAGTTCTCTACCTAAGTATAAATTTCAAAATGTCTTTCTTTTATCATGTTGTTAGATGTTGTATGTGGCTAAGTTTTGCTAAGAAAATTTTATGCTATTCTATGGAAATATTAAGTGAAATTTGGCATTTGACAGCTATGATTTAGACATTCAGAAAGTGGTTAATGAGATGTGGACAAATTTATATTTGATTTTGAAAAACATTGTAGCAAATATTTAAATATAATTTGTTTTTAGATTTCAACTGCTACACAATTCTGTCTACTCAATTATTGTAGCTTTTAAAATTAAAATATTCTTTAATACTTATGATATTTGCTAAAATTCATATTTTTTCTGATACTTAAGTTTGTGGAATTTGGAGTAGATTTCCTATTTTCACACTTACTTATTCTTGGCTTTTTTGAATAATTATGCTGATAGGAGGCATATTGGATAAGATAGGCAATTAAATAGATCACTATATACATTCACTAATTTAGTTTTCTGTTTTTACAAAAGAATTAGAACTGTAGTACTGAGTTGTGTCTCCGTAGGATAAGCTTTAAATGACGTTCATAATCTGCATTGAGTCTTAATATAATGTAGGTTCTCTCATGATTCTTTATGATGTTCTCAGATGCTAAAAATTTTGGTTGTGCTGGCTTTATTGAGAAATGACTTAAAAATACAGTGTACTGAAAAAAATTGACATTGTTAAATACTGCCTTTGTTTTTACAGTGACTTAGTTCCGTTTTGTATTTGTCAGTCTCCTTGATTGTATTTTTAAGCCAACAGGCTTGCTACAAATCACATGCTGTTTTCTGACCTTCATCCCACAAATCTACTTAGTATTAAGGAATAATCAAGTGACCTTGGTAAACAATAGGAATTTTCACTTTTTAAAAGTTCCCTTTTTACATTGTAATTTTCCTTAGGAAAATCAGTATTTCTGTCTTCAATCTATGACTCTCTTCCCCTCCTTCTTAACACTCTCACCCTCTTCTTCTACCTACTCCTTCCCTTTCTGTCATTTTTCCTGCAAGAAATGCATTGGATTAGCCATAATAATGAGCTGCATCAGAGATGACACTCTTGCCACGATGTAGCGTGTTATGTTTAGTGTACGTCTGGTTCTGCCTTTCTAGCTACACTGAGTAAACTCATTGTACTGTTCTTTGTAATACTATCTAAAATTGGAGTAAATAAGCTTGGAGAAAAGAAATCACCTATAAGGGACTGGAAACTTTAATGCAGATTTATTTTACTATACTTTGTTCTTCTTAGAGACTTTTTTTCTCTATAATTTCTTAGTTCTCAGAATCAGAATAGTAAATGTTAACATAGTAGTTCTTTGTTTTGTAGGTAGCTGTTCAACTTGCATTTGTAGTGATATATAACCTCATTTTATCAAGTCTAAAGAAACATAAAGTGTGTTTTATCTAGATAGTAATGATTAATGAACCAAGTTTGTTACTGGAGCATATAAAAAGATTACATTTTGTTAATGATGATAATACACATATTTGTTAACAAATTATAAGTTAAGAGCAGAAAGTTAATTTATTCAGGAGCAATATTCTGCTCCATGAAAAGTAAGTCTGTGTATTTAAATAAGAGATTATCTAATGTAAATATATTTGCAAATTAGAAACTAAAGGCTCTAGATTCTAAAAAATATTGACTATGGTTTTATACTTCTATGATAGAAGAGTTATATTCATTGAAATTGTTGGGAGCCTGTGACTTCTCCAAAAATAAAGATTAGTACAAAAAATTATGACATACATTTAAAACAAGTTAAATATGATTATTTTGTTTCTCTAACAAGTTAATTTTCTGTAAGTAGAAAATTCTTTTAAAATTTGCTTTGATGGTTGAAACATTTTCTTGTTAGAGATGATGATAGCCCTGTCTTCAGGGCTTGAGCTTCTTCCTTTCCTGCGCAGTGGAGCCTGAGAGGGGAATGCTTGTCTAATGAATGATGGTGCTGGTGCTTAGACTCCAAAGCTGGCCCCTTGGCTAGTCCACTGCCATCACTAGAGTATTATATAGCGTTGTAGTATTGTACTTTGTTGTTGTTTCTTAAGGTAGGGTCTCGCTCTAGCCCGAGCTGACCTGGATGGAATTCGCTGTGTAATCTCAGGGTGGCCTTGAAGTTACAGTGATCCTTTCTACCTCTGCCTCCCAAGTGCTGGGATTAAAGGCGTGCACCACCACGCCCAGCTATTATACTTCTTGTTTGAATACCTGGCTTCTTCCTAGACAGTAGAATTTTCTGAATGAAATAATCAGAAACAGTTTATTTTCATGTTATCTAAAATGGCAGTGCAAGGAATGATACATAATAGTGATAATGTAAATATTTATAAAGAATAATTCTTAGTTGACTGAAGGTTCTCCAACTATTATTCTAAATATTCATCATTCTGAATATGTAAAAGTCAACCTCAGTGAATATAATAGACTGAGAATGAAGTTAGACTGCCTTGCTTCCTCTAATCTTGGCTGTTGTTTATTGGCTATTTGGAAGTTGTTTGGCTTTAATAAAATACTCAAAATATTTCTTACTGTTTTGTATAAGGTAAATAAGAGACAATATTTTTATTGACAGTTTTTATACATGTGCATAATTTATTTTGATCATAATCCCCCATTGTTTTCTTTTGCCTCCATATACCCTTTTCACATAACCCCTTCTTATTTACCAAATAGTTCTTTGAGTTTGACGCCTTTTTTTCTTCCTCCATCATCCATGACTTCATGTTGATGGACCAAACAGGTGTAGGTAATGACAGTTATTGTCATATCATGAATGCAGTGGCCTCTTCTTGTCCAGAAGACAGTGTTCAAAGCACTCCTCCCCATCCTCTGCTGACATTTCCTGCCACCTCATCTTCAGTATTCTCTGATAAACATGTCTCATTTGGTGTGAAGAGCTTAACTGTCACTTTTAGCACTCTGATGTGTCTCGAGTCTCCCCAGTAGTACAACGGTCTGCAAAAAGAAGCTTCTCTTACTGAAAGTAAGAGCAATTCTAATCTATAGACATAAACATACATATTTAGGGTCTATTGCTGGTAAAGATTGTTTTCCCCAACAGCCTGCATAGTACTTACCAATAATACTAAGGCAGACAACCATCAGGGAAGAGGCTTCTGCCTGTGTTCCAGCTTGATTTTTCAGTGTCCTTCAGCAGTGCATGTGTTGTCTTCAGCAGTAGGGTTTTATTGTATAGTTCTGGAGGGTAACCAAGAGTATTGGCAATAGCTTTATTATTTTGAGGGCCCTATAGGCCTCCCTGACCAACAAACATTAGTCTCTTTAATTTTAACCATATTAATAAGGATGTTATTACTGTTTAATATGTAGGAGTAAGAAAGATAGTTGGAAGAGAATTTTCTATCCCAAATCACTAAAAGCAAACTTCGTGATAAATTACAATTGAAGCTATTCTTTCCTTACTGATAATGATTGGCATGTGTTTACTTCAGGATTTTTTTTTTTTATTGACAACTTTTATACTTCCATACAAAAAATGCATGATATTTCCCTCCCCTGCCCCCATTCCCCTTTAGGACGCCAATCTCCATCATATCCCCTCCCTCTCTCCATTAGTCTCTCTTTTAATTTGATGTCATCCTCTTTTTCTTCTGAGGGTCTTGCGAAGGTGTTGCTAGGCACTGCAAGGTCATGGCTATCAAGGCCAATTTCTATCTGGACAGTTGCATTGTAAGGAGTCGTATCCTTCCTTTGGCTGTTCCATTCTATCTGCCCCCTCTTCTGCAATGGGCCCTGAGCCTTGGAGGGTGTGCTTCAGATTTTATCTTTGAGTAGAACTGTCTTACGCCAGGTATGTTGGCTCGTGCCTATAATCCTAGCAGAGGCAGATCTCTGTGAATTCAAGACCAGCTTGATTTACATAGCAAGCTCCAGACCAGCCAGGACTACAGATCCTGACCGTGAATCTAAAATAAACAAACTACCTAAGTACCTTAATAAAGGAGTAATCTAACTATCTTAGTAAAGGATTTTAAAGAAAACTGAATTCTCACACATGGTAGAAAATGAAGAAAAGTCGTGTATTTTTGGCAGAAATGATTAGAAGAGCTAATAAATATGTGCTAATGGTTGACTTTTTAAAAATATTATTTATTTTCAAGCAGAAAGAGATAAAAGAGAGACAGACAAAATGGGCGGGTCAGGGCCTCCAGCCACTGCAAATGGACTCCAGATGCATTCACCACTTTGTGCATCTGGCTTTTTGTTGGTATTGGGGAATTGAACTCAGGTCATTAGGCTCTGCAGGAAAGTGCCTTGACCACTGAGCCATTTGTCCAGTGCAGTGATTGACTTTTTAAAATAAAGATTATTTTGTACACTTTTTTTTTAGGAAATCAGCTTTATTCAGTTTTATGAAAATGTCCCTAGCAACAACTTTTTATATTACCTTCTTAAAATTTCCTCTGAAACCTCGGTATACAATATGGTAATGTTTAATTTTAAGACTTTTGAACGTTGTACATGTTCTTTGCATTTTATGCTTATCGTGTACTGTTTTTACCCTTAGTTGAAATTCAAGGCATTTAGTCAGATTTGAATATTTTAGAAATCATTCTGCTCTACTCATTTATAATTTTAAATAACTTGGAAGTCACCAGGGCCAGCTTTGAAGATCAATTTGCAAGTTCTAAGTATAGACTCTTTTAAATTGAACTCATTTATTTGATTTGACAAATAATATATAATCTAGATTCATGCATATCTTTTTCAAACATTTGAACTCCATCATTTGCTTTTGAAAAGTTTACCCACTTCAACTTACAGTTTTCTTTTGCTGTTCTACTTTTAAAATAAAGTGAATATAGACACAGTGAATTACACATTTTTCTTAATCTAGTAAGTCTGTTCATGTAAGAGTAAAGCAAGACAATTTTTTATTTATAATATTTTTAGAAAATCTTTTCATATGCATATATCTAGAAGATCTTTAAAGTCATTTTTGTTAGCCATTAACATTGAAAATTGTTTATTGCTATATCTATTGTATCAAATTTTAAACTGACTCGTCTAACTTTAGATTTGCTTTATTCTGGTTTCAAATTCCCATGTTTCTAAAATTCCATGTTACATTTATGAAAGTATCCCCCCTAGTGTTAAGACTGAATGATCTTTAATCTTTTTTGAGAGAGAAGGGGGGAGATTTCTTTTTTATACTACAGAAATAATTCCATAAAATGTCTGAATTAAGAGAATAGAATGGGACTGGAGAGATTGCTCAGTGGTTAAGGCATTGCCTGGGTGCAGTTCCTCAGTATCCACACAAAGCCAGATGCACAAAGTGGCACATGCATCTGAAGTTTGTTTGCAGCTACTAGAAGCCCTAGTATACCCATTCTCTCTCTTCCTCCCCTTATTTCCTACTTCCCCCTCCCTCCTTATAACTAAATAAAAATAAAGTAAAAGAGAATAGAAGAGGGAGCTGAAAAGATGGCTGCATAGCTCAGTGTCATGCAAGTATGACAACCAAAGACCTGGTCCCCAGCTCAGGCAAATAACAGGTAGGTGTGGAGGTCCACCTGTAATCCTAGTGCTTGAAGGTGGGGAAGGGGGTTCATTGGAGCAACTTAGACTAGCTGAATCATGGAGGTCTTAGTTCAAATGAGAGATCCTGCCTCAGTAAATCAGGTGGAGAGCAATTGAGGAAGATGCCTGACACCAGTCCTCTGACTGCTACATGACCGTGTGTGTGTGTGTATCTGCACACCTTTGTGCCTACACTCAGACTCTACACACACATGCATACCCAAAGAAAAGCGGAATAGAATGGATTTGGTTTTAGGTATTGTAAACCAAAAAGAGAGTAAGTGATCTGCCATTGATATACAAGAAGTTATTTGAAATACTTTAGGCACTGATACTGTCACATACATTTTTTAATATAGGTTTTTGTTGGATTCAGATCATATATAGAGAAGAGCTAGTATTTCCTGTCCTTAAAAGTAAAAAGAATCTCATTAAAGTGAGAATCCTTTTATGGATGCTGCACAGATTTTTGCATTGATAATTCTCTCATTGACCCTTTGCAGTATTAATTCCTTAACTGCTGTTAGCATAGAAACATAACAATGTGTTATTTGAATTAAGGATATATGTATGTTTGTCTCGCTTGCACCATGAATTTTAGATTTATCGTTTTACACTTTGTTTTGCAATGGTAAAAGGGGTCAACATTAACTGAGTGTATACTGTGTTCAGAGTATTATGCTAAGAGTTTTATATGCATTGTCATCTAATTCTCAGAAAAATTTAGTAAAGTTTTACTGCTAATTTTTTGAGGTGGACTCCAACCATGCTCCACATGTTCATTTTAAACTCTTAGTAAGTATTCCTTCTGTCTCAGCAACCCAGGTAACTGGGATTACAGGCACATTCCACCACATTGTTCTTAGACCAATAATTATCATCATCATCTCAGTGCAGATTTATTTTCCCTGTCTTCTTCACGTCTACCTGGAATATTTTTCCAGTTTGACAATAGGTGTGAAAATATGTTGAACTGGTTCTGTTAGGATAAAAACGTCATCCAGCAGCACACAGGTATTCTACTTGATATTGCTGTGTTCCAGAAAGACCTGATCCTCTCTTTCCACCTTAGCTGATTCGAAAGAAGTGTTATACTGAGATGACCTTTTTGAAGTCTCAAAGCCATAATAATTTGAACTGTGTGTATATTCTAGGGTTCCTGCACATATGCATATCACATATATTATCTATTTATGTTTACTCTTGTATTTATGATTGTATGTTCAAAAATAGTAATATTTGAATATTTTCTTTTTTTCCAAAGGTTTTGATAGAGGAAAAGAAGATATTTCTCAAAATAAAGATGATTCTTCACTTTCTATGTCAAAAAGCAAGGTAAACATATTGTCCTCAGTATATGATATGACATTTTTCTCATATTTAAAGATAAGGGAACCAAAATTGAAATCCAGTAAGTTGTTTTCACTTTAGCTCAGGCTGACCTGAAATTCACTGTGTAGTCTCAGGGTGGCCTCAAACTCATGGCTATCCTCCTACCTCTGCTTCCCAAGTGCTGGAATTACAGGCTTGCACCACCATACCTGGAAAAGTCCAATAAATTTTTATGAGACTTTTTTGTTGATATGTTTAATCCATAGAATATTATGAAATACATAAAGGTCTACACTGGGACTGATTTAAGTGGGTTTCTTGAAAAACACAGAATTGGTAACCAGTATCGTGTGTGTGCTGCAGCGGAACACATGAGTTTTATGTTTTTTATGTTTTTTTGTGTGTTTTAGGGTGGGTTTTTTTAATTTTGTTTTTAATGTAGAGTCTTACTCTAGCCCAGGCTGACCAGGAATTCACTATGTAGTCTCAGGGTGGCCTTGAACTCACAGTGATCTTCCTACCACTGCCTCCTGAGTGCTAGAATTAAAGACATGCGCATGCCCAGTGAATTTTTTTAAAGTATTTTAAATTCCATTTATATGACGTGTGTGTGTGTGCATGCACGCGTGCGCTGGGAACCTAGCATTCAGCCACCTAAGTTTATCGGGGGGACACCTAAATCAACCCACCACACCCTATATTTTTTGTTCCTGTCATCAGGGGTAGTTGAGGGGATCATATATGTTTAATGTATGATTTTATAGCATTATTTACACTTAACTTTGCCTTTAAGTATTAATTACTTAAGGTCCATCTATCAAATGTGTATTTAGGCTGAAAATTTAATAGTACATTGTGTTTATATAATAAACATGAGAAAGTCCTTGATCATGTGGGGAAGAAAATAGTTCTCTTCCTACCCATTGCAAGGTTCATGACATAGACCTACATAATTAAATCATTCTAACAAGTGAATAGTAAACTAATTTGTTTAACATATTATTCATGGCATATTCAGAAGGTTCCATCCTTCCCTCCCCCCAAAACTAGGGAGATCTGTTTGTTTTTATGTTTTGGTATGATTGAACAAAGAAGATAATGAAAGAGCTGGGAACATAGTTCAGAGGTAGAACACTTCTCCAGAATACACAATACCCTGGACTCAGTTCCCATCTCCATGAGAAAATAAAGAAGGTACTGATCTAATGCTAATAGACTGGTTAGGTCTGTTTTTTTGACATTCTTCTTCATGTTTGTTTCTTTGGATCCTTTCTTACAAATATCACAGGCAAGCACCTTAAACACTAAGCCATCTCTCCAGCATCCTAATTTTTAGCTTTTTAAGAAACCGCCACATTGATTTTCTCAGTGGCTGAACTAGTTTACACTCTTACCATAGTGAGTACAAGTTCCACTTTCCCTACAACCTTGTCACTAAATGAATTTTTAATCATTTTTTTCTCCATGAAAGGAATGGTTAACATAAGTGATTTGTCTAATGAGCTGAAAGGAATCCTCTTACCAGGAGAAGGGGTTTCTGTAGCACAGATCCCTTAACCTGATCTTCTGACCATCTGTGTACTTACTTATAACTTTGAAAATCATCTACTTACCTGCTTTAAAGAATATATTTACTTGAACATTAAAAAAATCCTTTCCAATTAATATAAGAAATCCTTTCCAACAAATATCTTTGTAATCACAGTAACTTATTGTATTAGTCAGGGTTCTCTACAGAACTGATAGAATGAATTATATTAAAAGGGAATGTATTGGATTAGCTTACAACAGTCCAGCAATAGCAGGTTGCAGGCCCTAGAGTCAAAGAACCTGGTAGCTGCTCAGTCCACGAGGCTGGAGGCCTCAGCAGTCCTGATCCGGCACTGAAGGCCTGAAGATGTCCTGGAGGGGTGCTGCTCTTCAGTCCACCCTGGTCTTCAGTCCACACTGGAAAGTAGCAAGCACCAAGCAGAGAACTGTGAGCAGACCTGCACCCGCAGGCAGGTGGGAGGAGAGGATGCCTTTCTTCCCAGAGCTTCTTTTTATAAACCAGCCCCCTCCTCCAAGAGGGGCTGCCCACTAAGGAGGAAAGTCTCACCCTGGGGGAAGGATTCTTCCTTTAGTTAATCCTTCTTAGAGGCAACCTCAGAGATACACTTATGAGGAATGTCTGTGGATTCCTAAACAAATCAAGTTGACACAAACTTAACCATCACACTTACCACTGTTGTTCCTTATACTGTGCATTTTTCAAGGATAATCAAAGAACTTTCATGCAGTTATGCCTCATTTATCTAAAGGTCAATCTGGAGTATGATCATAAACTAGAAACACAGCATATGCAAGCATTGCTAAACACTATGCATGCACCTTATTTAACCCTCAGACAACCCTGAATTAGTAGTGGTGCCCTCCATTTACAAATAAGAAACTAAGGCCAAAGAGATTAAATGACATCTTAAAGGCACCTAGGCTGTAAGGGAGGAGGGAGACAAGGGACAGAGGAAGAGAGACAGAAGGAGAGGAGAGAAGAGAGAGAACACATATATTAAGGTCATTTAAAAAGGAGGCAAGATGGCTGGGGAAATGGTATAGTAGTTAAGGCATTTGCCTGTGAAGCCTAAGGACCCCGCGTAGATTCCCCAGGACCTACATAAGCCAGGTGCACAAAGGGGCACATGCGTTCTGGAGTTCGTTTGCAGTGGCTAGAGTCCCTGGCACACCTGTTCTTTCTCTCTTTCTCTCTGCCTCTTCCCCCTCTCCCCCCCCCCGTCTCTCTCAGATAAAATAAATTAAATTAAAAAGAAAAAAGGAGGTAAGAAATACTGTTCATTAAACCCTTTGGCCATCACTAGATGATGGTAAGTCAAGTTTATGAAGGAAAGGAAACTTGCTTTAGTAAAATATCTCCAATTAAAATGGTTTGTGTTTTTGGGTCTATTAAAGATGTGCTGATTCAATACCAAGCCTGTGACACAGTCTCTAATCCCAGCTACTCAGGCTGAGGCAGGAGATCACAAATTCTAGGCTAGCCTGGGCAGCTTAGTGAAGCCCTGTCTAAAAAATTAAAAAGAGGGCCGTAGTTATTGCTCATTTGCAGAGTGTGTGACAGCATACAGAAGATCCTTGGACTCAACCTCCAGTACCAAGTTTAAAACAAAGGGGTGTGTTGATTCAGAACACTGAGGTAGTAATGTATAGATGCATGTAACCAGTAAGACTTGGTACTGGCTCCTTGTTTTGTCAGAACTAGATTGGACAGTGTAGATGAGGCTGCTGGAGGTATATATCCCTGATTTACCAATCTCAGGCCATATGCTGCTGGCCTATTTGTTCATATTCCAGTGGAATCTCAGTAATAAATAACCAAGCCAAAGCTTGTCATTTGGAGTTACTGGGAAACATTTCCTCTTTTTTCTAAAGCTAGGTCTTTCATTTTATTCTGATTTCTAGGCTATGTGAATAGCTGTTGGCAGGTCACTGTATTGATTTGTTGCTTAGATACAGTTCCTGCCTTTTTTTTTTTTTTTCTTGTTTTGGATTTTTGATGTAGGGTCTCAATCTAGTCCAGGCTGACCTGGAATTCACTATGTAGTCTCAGGGTGGCCTTGAACTCATGGTGATCCTCCTACCTCTGCCCCCCGAGTGCTGGGATTAAAGGCGTGCGCCACCATACCCGGCCCTGCCTATCTATTTTGTGACTATATGATTTGAAGGAAAAATTAATCTGTAGGGTTCAGTTTCCTCATTGATAAAAGGGATACTACTGCTAGCTCACAGGCTTGTTTCAAATACTGAATGAATTAGTACATATAAAATGTTTAACATTGGGCTGGAGAGATGGCTTAGCGGTTAAGTGCTTGTCTTTGAAGCCTAAGGACTCTGGTTTGAGGCTTGATTCCCCAGTTCCCACGTAAGCCAGATGCATAAGGTAGCACATGCATCTGGAGTTCCTTTGCAATGGCTGAAGGCCCTGGTGTGTCCCCCCCCTTTCATTTTCTCTCTGCCTCTCTCTGTCTGTTACTCTCAAATAAATAAAAATAAACAATTTTTTTAATGTCTAGCATTTAACTATTTACTTGGTAAATAGTAAATAGCCATTGACAGCCATTAACTTTTTAATTTAACTTAATTTTTTTATTATTTATTTGCGAGAGAGAAATAGGCAGAGAGAGAGAGAGTGCGTGAGTATGGGTGCACCAGGACTGCTAGCTACTGCAGAAGAACTTCAAACACATGGAGCCCTGTTGTGTATCTGGTTTACGTGGGTTGTGGGGAGTCAAACCTGGGTCCTTTGGCTTTACAGGCAAGTGCCTTAACTTCTAAGCCATCTCTCCAGCCCAGACACCCATTAACTTTTAAGCTTCTATTGATATTTGTCATTTAATAATATCTAAGAAGTACATCACAGCACACATGTTCCTCTTAGTGGGAAGTAGGATTTTATGAATTTTCTGGGGGGGGCGTGGGTTTTCGAGGTAGGGGTTTCACTCTAGCTCAGGCTGACCTTGAATTCACTCTGTACTCTCTGGGTGGCCTCAAACTTATGGTGATCCTCCTGCCTCTGCCTCCCAAGTGCTGGGATTAAAGGCGTGTGCCACCACGCCTGGCTAGGATTTCATGAAAATTTTAAGCTATCGTATTCCTCTGGCAGCAGCTATACCATTTTTCTTTGACGGGAGTGCTATGGCAAAGGAGAAGACAGAGGTCTGTTTAGCTGAAAGAATTTTGTGAAGTTGTTGTGGTGTCAGTCTATACTATAGCAATATGATACATCAAGAACAGTTCTTAAGTCAGTAAATTTAACAAAATCTTACAAGGCTCATCTTCACCATCTGCATTAAGTGTTTGCATTTCACTTCTGTTCCTCTACCTGTCAGGTACTGCTTTCACCGTAACTCTTTCTCTGCCCCATTTCTCTAAAGGCATTTTAATGTCAGGTCCTAGAGGCATTTTTAGTAGAGATGAAACTAACTGTAAGGGCCTTCATTTTATTTTATTAGTTGGTAAAATATTTATGGAATTCTTTCTTTCCTCTAGGTGATAAACTGAATATCATTGAGTAAATATGTTGCTGCCCTCATGGGTCTTAAAACTGAGTGAGGGAGCTTGTATCTAAAGGTTTTTATACTGGCTCATAGCTAGTGATATTATACAGATATGCAGAGTGGAGTTCCTGAAACATGTTTGCTTGTGCTGGTTATGCTGTTGGGTTTTCTCTCTGCTTGGGCCTGTAAAAGAGGGCAAGCTTCTTCTGCCATTATGGAACTTCCCCTGGATCTGTAATCTTCAATAAATATCCCTTCCTTCATAAGTATGGCTGATTTGGAAGTTCAACATAGCAACGTGAGGCTGACTGCTTCAGTTTGGTATTTTCTATTAGCATATTTCAAATGTTACATAAACATTGCTTTGGTGACTTGTGCTAAGGTTAACTAAATAAATGTATATATTCTTATAAATGCTCTAAAATAGAACATTAAAATGTAGAAGTGACATTAACTTCACATTGCACATTAATTTTTGTTGTTTGTTTTTTTTAAGTGTCTGTGAGTTTTAACATGGATTTGTTTTAAACACAAATTATGTGTAGGAAAAACCAGTATCTGAAAATCTACCTTTGCTTAGATATAAAAGTAAATAGGAAGACTGTGAGAAACAATGTTAAGTCTTATGTGGTGTGTAGAATAAATAAAAGTTAATTATCATTTCTCTTCATTTCAATCTGATTTCAGTCTGAATCTAAACTTTATAATGGCTCGGAAAAGGACAATTCAACATCAAGTAAGCTCACAAAGAAAGAATCTCTTAAGGTTAGTTTCCACGGTTATTTCTGGGAAATAATAAACATCATGCATTGCATGTACATTTGAAAGTAGGCTGATAAGTGTATGTATGTATAATCCTAAAGGAAAATGATAGCCAGAGATGTTAATATTTTGGTGAGGCCTGAGATCAACTAATAAGACTGCTGGATGACTGGAGGCTGTTTCAGGCCATGTCTGGCCATAACATGGACTCAGGACTTGAGGTCTCTTCACAGATACACCAGAGTGGAACCTCATTATGTTGTAGAACACACAAATATTCTCTAGTACCCACTTAAATTATAGTTAGCTAATTGCTAGGTCATGGAAATTATATGGCCCAAAGGTAGATACATTTTTCTTGACTTAAATAATATTTTTAAATTTTTGAGACAGCAAAAGTACAGATTTCCAGTTTCTCTAAAGAAATATGTAGTATTGGGCCTGGCTTCCTGAGTGGCCATAGAATCTGGAGCCCATTAAAGACACATGTTTATGCTGTGTGTTTCTATAAATTGTGAACAATTGTGCACATCTGAAAGCATAGTATTTTCCAGAAGTACTGTCATGTAATTAAAAAGAGTTATTATTTTAGAAGGTACAAAGAATTAAAGCAGTACTCATAAAAACTAGATTGTAGGGCTGGGGAGATGGCTTAGTGGTTAAAGGTGCTTGCTTGCAAAGCCTGCCAGCCTGGATTCAATTTCCCAATACTTATATAAAATTACATGCACAAACACATGCATCTGCAGTTTATTTGCAGAAGTAAGAAGCCCTGATGTGTCAATACGTATTCATATCTGTTCTCTTTCTTCCTCCCCTCCACATATAAATAATAATCTTCAAAAATTATGTCAGTGGCTCAGAAGTTAAAGACATTTGCCTGCAAAGCCTAATGACCCGGGTTCACTTCCCCAGAACCTATGAAAAGCCAGATGCACAAAGTGGCACATATAGCTGGAGTTCATTTGCAGTGGATCGAGGACCTGGTACACTCATATACATTCATTTATTCTCTCTCTCTCTTTGCAAATAAATAAGTAAAATATTTTTTAAAAACTAGATTGTTGTACTGAAGAGATGGCTTAGCAGTTAAGGAGCTTGCCTGTGAAGCCTAAGGACCCATATTTGACTCTCTAGGTCCCATGTAAGCCAGACATGCAAGGTGACACAGCACACATGCACACAAGGTGGTGTACGTATCTCGAGTTCAGCTGCAGTGGCTGGAGGCCCTGGCTCACCAATTCTCTCTCACTCTCTCGCTTTCATAAAATTACAAAAAAAAAGAAAGAAAAAGAAAGAAAATAGATTGTCAGAAAATTCCTCCCAGCTATAAAACAAATACATATTTTTTTTTTGCCCTAAGATACTAGAGTTCTAAGAAGGTTTAGACTATTGCATTCTTCATTTTTTAGGCCTAAATTTTTAAAAACTTCCTAATTTCTACTGAGTTTAAATTTTTTAAATTTAAAATTTTTGTTTTACTTTTACTTCTTTATGAGAGAGAGAAAGAGGCAGAGAGAGAGAGAGAGAGAGAGAGAGAGAATGGGCACACCAGGCCCTCCAGCCACTGCTAACAAACTCCAGATGCATGTGCCACGTTGTGCATCTGGCTTGTGTGGGTCCTGGGGAATAGAGCTTCAAACCAGGGTCCATAGGCTTCACATGCAAGTGCTTAATCACTAAGCCATCTCTCCAGCACCATTTTTAAAATTTTTACTTTTAATTTTTTTTATTGACAACTTCTTTAATTGTAGACAATATCCCATGGTACTTTCCTCCCTCCCCCCCACTTTCCCCTTTGAACTTCACTTTCCATCATATCCCCTTTATTTATTTGAAAGAGAAAGAGAATGGGCATGCCAGGGCCCCCAGCCACTGCAAATTAACTCCAGACGCATGTGCCACCTTGTGCATCTGGCTTATGTGGGTTCTGGGGGATTGAACCAAGGTCCTTTGGCTTTGCAGGCAAATGCCTTAACCACTAAGCCATCTCTCCAGCCCTGAGTTTTTAATTTTTGTGTTTGTTAAATAGGTGCAAAAGAAAAATTACCGTGAGGAAAAGAAAAGAGCCACAAAGGAGTTGCTCAGCACAATCACAGATCCTTCCGTTATTGTTATGGCTGATTGGTTGAAGGTCAGTCGGTATGGAATCTTGAATTCTGGTTGCTGTATGTTTACTGACTGCAGTGAGCAAGCCCGGCGTATACCTGAAACCCTAGGACAGAACAACTCCTGGGAAGATGTTTTTGGTGGCAATGAAACTGTTCTTTGTAACCTAGATGTTCTGTTTCAATTTTAACAGGGAGAAGGAAGCTTAATGTCTCTGTTAACAGTAGCATCGAATTTGTATATGTCTTTTTTAAAAGTTTGTAATAGTATGTTGTCTTAATATAATCCCTTATAAAAATATTTTGTTTACCAGTCAGCCTATCATCTGGTATTACTATAGATTGCTATATGCATTGTTAAGAAAAATATGAAAGGCTGCACGTGGTGGCACAAGTCTTTAATCCAAGCACTAGGAGGTAGGAGTAGGATGATTGCTGTGATTTCCAGGTCAGCCTGGGCTAAAGTGAGACCCTACCTCAAAAGAAAAAAGATAGTTTGAGACAAATTTAATATAAAAGTGCCACCTAAAGGACATTAATTGTCAACCACACATTGGTGCTTTACTCCCTGTTCTTTTGGCCTCTGATTTTTATTTTTTATTTCTTTTTATTTCATTTTAGTCACTCTTTCATTCTTATCTGAGGGATAGTCAGCTATAGGAATCTTTAAATCAGTCCTCACTTTAAAAGCAAATTTATAAGATAGTCCAGGCAAGAGTGAGACTGTACCTTGAAAAAAAAATCCAAACATCCTATTGACCATTATTCAGTTTGTATTTTACAGTCCAGAAGGAGAGAAACAGATATTAATCTTTAAAATAATCTTAAAAACTTATTTTTCTATAGATTCGTGGTACTCTAAAGAGCTGGACCAAGTTGTGGTGTGTGTTGAAACCTGGGGTGCTACTGATCTATAAAACACAAAAAAATGGTCAGTGGGTTGGAACAGTCCTTCTGAATGCTTGTGAAATCATTGAGCGCCCATCAAAAAAGGATGGCTTTTGTTTCAAACTTTTCCATCCTTTGGAACAGTCTATTTGGGCAGTGAAGGTATGTACTTGTTGAAGTTGTATCTGTTTGTTGAAGTAGAAAGTAAAGAGAACGTTTGTGAGAAAAGTAACAGTCAATCAAATGACTTTTGTCCTCTGCTAGGACCCATTCCACACCATGAGTCCCTTTTCTATCTACCCACAGTGCAATACTCACCAAAAGGCTTTGCTTACCTTTAAGATCTAACTTAAATAATTTTCCTGAAAAATATTTCCAAAATATGTTGCACCTCTTTTATCCCTAAGGATTAAATTTTATATTCTTTTTATAATTTGTAATTTATAATTCTTATTAACTTTGTATAACGTTAACTGCATCTTTTCTCTTCATCAGAATGTTTCCAATTGCCTAAACTAGGAACTGCTATTTATTTTTGTGGTCCTTTCTGTGATTTTGGAAATGTGTAAAGGGAAGCCTAGAAGCAGAAGTAGCCTTATTTACTCTTAAGAGTAATGGAACTTAATTATTCTTAAGAGTAATGGAACTTTTGATGTTTTCATAACTAAAACATTATCGTGGTAAAAGTATAAATGAGCAGGAAACAGAGATGCCTTACGTGATTAATGGTGAAGAAATTCTACAAAGATTACGCATTTATATAATACTAAGCAGATCATTAAATCTAGTTTGTTTTTACAAAGAGAACTTTGCTTTCATTTTTAAGAAGGTCAGCTACCTTTGAATAAAGGGTTTAGGACTCCTCCTTTAAGGAAAATACTTAACAGACCTGGGATAACAAACGATAGGCCCACACATGCACACACACATGCGTGCACACACCCCTTAATTAGGTACTATTCATCTCTCTAAAAAAGCTATGAACTTTTTACTCTTTGTTTCAATAGTCTTGAGACCTTGTAGAAATAAATTTTAAAGTACAAAATTAGTTCCAATTCATTCTGTCTTAGACGCTTCCCACAAGGGAGAAAATTTAAACTCTTGATCCTCTGATATTTTACACAGAATCTGTCATTTAGTCCTCATGCCTATGAAGATAATGTCTCTTCTCATTTTCCAAGGTTAAAGATTAAATCCTAAAGAGATTGTTTAGTATTTTAGTAGGTGCCAGCTTAAAACCCAAGAAGTCTAATTCTAGGTCTTAGTCTATTGTAGTTCTAGGAAATGGCTATAACTTATAGCACTGTTTGAAAGTGCTTGAATATTACATTATGTATTAACCCCTTACTGATTTTTTCGTTTTCCATTTACAATTTTCATTTTAACTTTTTAGTGTTTATGCTTTTTAGAATTCATTTTATTCTTTAATCTGATTACCTTAGCCTTTTCATTTTTTTTTAAATTACACTTATGAATCAGGATTATATTGTAAATAGTTTCTTTTCAGCTAAGAACCATTTCTGTCTAAATTCAGCCTCGTTGATACTAATTATTTGTTGGTGTATATTTTTAAAACAAATGTTACAGCCAGTGGTAGAATTCCCTCTTCTTATTTCTGAAAAAGTAAAATGAGTTTTCACACTTGGTCTTTTAAAATATATATTTATGATTAGCTATAAAGTATAAATTTATTTTCCCCTTTACCCAGTCAAAATTTAGTCCTTTTTTCTAGTGAGTTAGAACTATATTTCCAGATATGTTAGTGAGGCTTGGAGAAATAGAATGTTTATTCCCTAGTCATACCTATGGGATAGGAATTCCCCATTAAAGTTAAATTTGTGTTAGTGTGGTAAATTTTAGGTCGTCTTTAATATGTAGAGATGATATTTAAGTGATGATTATTATCATTTTTTCAATTTTCTATTAAGGAGGCATGTTTGTTGGGGAAAAAACTTAGTATTATACACTTGCATTCTCAGCATGGAATTAAACCTTGTTTGCTTTACATTAAAATTTGTGCCTGTTGTAATCTACATCTGATACCGATAATAATGAACAATATGAAATAGTGGTTTCATAATACTTACACTGCATTGTTTACTTTGTTATTAAGGGCCCAAAGGGTGAAGCAGTTGGATCCATAACTCAGCCTTTACCCAGCAGCTACTTGATTATCCGAGCTACTTCAGAGTCAGATGGTAAATATAAATTTTGTTGGGTTGGTTTTCTTTTTTCAAAATTATTTTATATGTCCCTTGTGTTCATCTTTGAGGAAAACTGCTTTTAGTATGTGACACTTCCAGCCAAAACACTGTAATTATAAACTGCTGAGAACACTAAATATATTTTAGCTTGGTAGGCAGAGATATTAATAGCTCAGTTTTCCTTTCATTGTCCACTGACAACACCCCTTTAAAAATATTTATTTGTGCATGTGTGCACATGCTGGGACTCTTTCTAGTGCAAACAAACACCTATCTGGCTTTATATGGGTGGCCGGGGAATTGAACTCAGGGGAATTGAACTCAGGCTGGCAGGCTTTGCACCTTTAACCACTGAGCCATTTCCCCAGTCCCAACACTCTTCTTTTTTGCAATAAGTCATTAGTTTTAGCATTTCAGAGAGATATCTATTCTCTAACTTACCATCAAATGTAAACATTTGTAAGACACATAAACACTTACTTCTGCAGCAGAAAAGTACAAACTCTTTTATTCCACACTAAGTAATGAGATACTTCATTCATGAGGCATATATGGGGAGAGCAAAACTTCTTTTTACAAAAGCAACATGACTTTAAGACCTTAATAACTGATAATGGATTTCTTCCTTACTTTCATGTTTTACAGCTTAGATAGGTTTGATGTAGTGAATCATATAAGCTTACATAGGTGATTTACTAGTAGGTTACTTTTTTTTTTTGGAGACAGACACAGGGAGAGACAGAGAGAGAGAGGGAGAGGAAGACAGAGATGGGTGCGCCAGCAGCCTCTCAGCTGCTGCGAATGAAATCTAGATGCGTGCGCCCCCTTGTGGTCAATTGCGGCATTGTGCCCTTGCATCACTTTGCATCTGGCTAAACGTGGGACCTGGAGATTGGAACCAGCATTCTTAGGCTTAGGAGGCAGGCACCTTAACCGCTAAGCCATCTCTCCAGCCCATAGTAGGTTACTTTTTAAATTAAAATATAGGCATGAACTTTTAAGTGAGATCAGGCATGTCCAGGGTGATTTGGCCATAGACTAGGCATGAGCTTTCAATATAAGAATGTGTATGGCTGATCTTTCGTGTGTGTGTGTGTGTGTGTCTGTACGCACACGCGCCCTGTGGCATGATAGGCTTTACTGCAGTGGTCAGAGGGGAACCTCTGGTGTCCCCCTCCATCACTCTTCCACCCAATCTTAACTTGGAGTCTTACTAATCTCAGAGTGTGCCTTTGTTTTGGGCATGTGCCCTAGTAATTTTCTGGTCTCTGTTCCCCACAGGACTGGGGTTACAGACATGAGTGGTCATACCCAGCCTTTTATGTAGGTCCTGGGGATTGAACTTGAGTGGTCTCTCAGGTCCTCATGCTTGTAGAGAAAGTACTCTTAACTGCTGAGCCATCTTTCCATGGGCTGATATTTCTTCAGATCTTGAGACAAGTATTTATCAAGTTTTTTTTTGTTTTCTTTTGTTTTTCAAGGTAGGGTCCTCACTCTGGCCCAGGCTGCCCTGGAATTAACTGTGTAGTCTCAGGGTGGCCTCAAACTCACAGCGATCTTCCTACCTCTGCCTCCCGAGTGCTGATATTAAACGTGTGTGTCACCATGGCAGGATAAGTATATATCAATTTTAAGAGCACTTACATATAAATGAACATGTTTTTGCTAACATAGTTCTAAATTGTAACATAGGGTGCTGGGCTAATGACTCAGTGAGTAATAGCACTTGTCCAGCAGGCATGAAGGCCTGAGTTAAGTCATCAGTACCCACATAAAAAGCCAGGTAACTGGGATGACCCAAAAGGCAACATAGTGCTGAGAAGAAGGGACGGAGGAGTGTCCAGCACTGAAACATCTCTTTTACACCCTCCAGGGCTCAGGGCCCATTGCGGAAGAGGTGGTGGAAAGAATGTAAGAGCCAAAGGAAGGGTACCACTCCTTACAATGCAACTGTCCAGACAGAAATTGGCCTCGATATCCATGACCTCAAAATGCCTAGCAATACCTTCACAAGACCCTCATAATAGGAAAAAAGATGATAACATTAAATTAAAAGAGATACTAATGGAGAGAGGGAAGGGATATGGTGGAAAGTGGAGTTGTAAAAGGGAAAGTGGGGAAGGGGAGGGAAATATGGTTTATTGTCTGTAAGTATAGAAGTTGTCAATAAAAAAGTTTTTTAAAGAAAATAAAGCCAGGTAAGGCTGTGCATTCCTATAACCACAATGCTGAGGGTGGTAGAGGGAGAAGGATTCTGGGGCTCACTAGTCAGCCAGGCCTAACCCAAAAAAACAGCAAACTCCAGGTTCAGTGAGAGGCCCTGTCTCAAGGAAACAAGGCAGAAGAGTGATAGGGGAGGACATCCAGTATCCTCCTCTGACCTTGACAAGTGCACATATACACAAATAAACTGCAATATAAGACAAAAGCTAGTGATGTTATCAGTATCAAGTATGGCAGTTAATGGTAGAATTATGCAGACATTTTCTTAACAACATTTTTCATATTAAGCAAAATAAGGTTTAGAAAGACAAGTGTTGCAAGTTTTATCTTGTGTGGAATCTAGAATAAAATGAAGCAACCTGAAACTAGGTGTAAATACTAGGGAGGAAGGAGGAAAGAGCTTAATGGATGAAAATGAAGATGATCAAAGTTCATTAGTACATATGAGAAAATGTCACAACCAAACCCACATTTAAGTAGTACATGTTAATGCATATGAACATACATACATTTATATACATACACATACATATGTATGTACATCGTGGGGATTGACCTCATCCTCAATAATAAAACATGATTTCAGTTGATTTATTTATAGTAGAAACAGATTCCCTTCTGAATGGTTTATGTACTTGGCTCAGGACCTTCAAATTATGCTGCATGTTAATACTCCAAGGTTTGGAACATGACTTGTATTTCATATTGGGTGTACTTAGAGTATACCTGCATGGTGAATACTGTTCTTTTATCAGTAGCTTTTAAACATGTACATAAAACACATTTGTAACACAAAACTTATATGAAATCCTAGCAAAATTGTATGCACAAGTAAACTTTTCAGTGTATTTCTTAAAAACAACAGTAGTAGCAAGCTTAATGGTAAAGGTGCATGCTGGTTCATGGCTTCTTTCATTTTCCGCCTGTATCTGTGTTCTTCTAGGAAGGTGCTGGATGGATGCTTTGGAGCTGGCTTTGAAATGCTCTAGTCTTCTTAAACGTACAATGATCAGGGAAGGAAAGGAACATGACCTGAGCATTTCATCAGAAAACACACATGTGACTCTCTATGGCTTATTACGTGCTAACAATCTCCACAGTGGTGACAACTTCCAGTGAGTAGATATTGCTACTGACATGGTAATGATTTCAGACATCTTATTGACCACTAAGTTCATTGTCATTTCTGTTATTTTAGTAATGTATCTAGGATTGAAAGTTGCCAGTCTTCGTCTCATTATGTGTCCTTTAAACTTTGTTTGTCCCCTGTGGTCAGGTATGGGAATTGATTTCCTTTATTGCAACCAGTGTGCATTACTCTCTTCCAATTGCAAGTGTGCCAAGTATCTGCCCTGTCCGTTTGCACAGAGCACTTTCCCTTATGAATGAGTTCTACCCTTCCTCTTTTCTGTCATACTCTTGTGTGTA
Source organism: Orientallactaga sibirica (assembly GCA_036365145.1). Classification (NCBI taxonomy): domain Eukaryota; kingdom Metazoa; phylum Chordata; class Mammalia; order Rodentia; family Dipodidae; genus Orientallactaga; species Orientallactaga sibirica. The sequence goes on along the minus strand of JAEOAD010000012.1, from coordinate 45,879,747 downwards.
TTTCAAGGTCAGCTACCATCATTACATCACATGTAAAATGTTTCCTGCCTGTTTACAGTGAGATGTGATCTGTTCTTATAGCACTTTTTGTAATGACACTAGATTTATTCTGTTTGGTACTTGAGGAAATACTTTGAGCACTATATCGTTTGTGGTTTTATCCTTTGAAGCATTCACTATTGCTAATACTAACAAAATGCTTCTCTGGGGAACCCTGGCTGCAATGCATAGACCTTATTGAGTCTCTGGCCTCTTCTGTTGCTTTGTAGTTAAAATACTAGACTTTCCCTTTCCCTGTCTGCCCACCTCTTGTCTTCTGTATGGCTGCCAGCTAGTCTCATTGAGACTGACATTATAACCTGATCTGAACATTTTTTCCTAACCTTTTTCCTTTTTGTCTAACACTACCAGAAAAGAAAAAGGAAAACAAACAGATCAACAAATCCTGTTTACTTCCTGGTTTTTCTACATCCTTTCTTTACACACCTATAATCTGGAAGCTTATCTTAATCCCAAATATCTGCAGCCTAATAGAATAGAACTAGAGTGGAGTGGGGCAACTGACAAAGAATGGGTACTTGCTGGAACCCCTTCCCAGGATGTCCTTCTTTTGTACAGATTATTTACCCTAATCACTTTAAGCAAGAATAGAGTGGGTATCACAGAACTTACTGGTTTCATAAAATAGGCTGATTTTCTTGAGCTGAAATTTCCATTTCCAATTCTCTCTAGAACTTCTTTCTCTCAGTTAAGTTTATCAGATAAATGTTATTTTTTTTTTATTTTTTATTTTTGGAGAGAGACACAGAAAGAGACAGACTGAGAGAGAGGGAGACGGATAGAGAATGGGCACACCAGCAGTCTCTCAGCTGCTGTGAATGAAATCCAGATGTGTGCGCCCCCTTGTGGGCAAGTGCGGCATTGCACCCTTGCGTCACTTTGCATCTGGCTAAACGTGGGACCTGGAGATTGGAACCGGGTTCTTAGGCTTAGCAGGCAGGCGCCTTAACCACTAAGCCATCTCTCCAGCCCCAGATAAATGTTAATTCAAAACAGCTACTTCTCTCTGTCTGTCTCTCTTTTTCTCTCTCATTTTATTAGCAGTTATTTTCAGGTGAATTTGGAGCCTTTTACTGGAGAAAGTAAAAATTCATTCCCTTGAGATCATTCACCTGAGGATCTTGCTTAGTTTTTTCTTCAAAATAGAAGTGAAAGTGGTCTTGTTTCAAGTAATGGTGTTTGTAAAACCATGGGGGGAATAGTAAGGACTAGCCTAAAATAGTGTTATGAGAAGAATTCAGCCATAATTGCTTAGGTTATCATTCTTAACATCTCCTAGGTTTTTATTTAACTTCTCTCTACCTCTATTTACTAATCTATAAAATAAAAATAACAATATTACCTGTGTCCTAGGATAACTTTGGGGATTAAGTGAATTAAACTAGAAGCACTTTTGGTGGCTAGAGAGATGGCTTAGCAGTTAAGGTGCTTGCTTGTGAAACCTAAGGCCATATTCTATTCTGCAGATCCCACGTAAGCCAGATGCACAAGGTGACACAAGTGCTTCAGGTCACAGATGCACACAAGGTAGAGCATGCATCTGGAGTACAATTACAGTGGCTGGAAGCCCTGGCGTGCCAGTTCTGTCTCGCTGTTTTACTCTCTCACCAGTCTGTTAGGCTTGCCTCAGAAAAAGAAAAAGAACACTTTTGGAACAGTGCACAGCACATAGTAAACTCACAATAAGTGTTACATGTTATTTGAATTTACAAATTAGCATTCTTAGCCTCTTCTGTTCTTCTGTGTAATTATTCCCTTAAGGTTAAATGATAGTGAAATCGAAAGACAGCATTTTAAGGACCAAGATATGTATTCCGACAAGTCTGATAAGGAAAACGATCAGGAGCATGACGAGTCTGACAATGAGGTGTTGGGCAAAAGTGAGGAAAGTGACACAGATACATCTGAAAGGCAAGATGACTCATACATTGAACCTGAGCCTATTGAGCCTTTGAAGGAAACTACATACATGGAGCAGAGCCACGAAGAACTTGGAGAGGTGAAAGCTTTTCAGAAATTCTGGATTTCTAGTTCCTGGAAAGTTCCTAAAGAAATGGTGTTATTTGCTTAATGTATGATTTTCCTGAAACAGAATGTGTTTATGGCACCTGTTTTTGAAAGGTGTACTATGAAATATAAATAACTAAAAACATGTGCAAATACCAAATATAGTCTATTAACTTAAAAGTTTACATGTTCTCTTAGTTAGAAACAGAAGATAACCTGATGCATTGCCAGGTACAAAGTAAGTTTCAAGGAAACATGAGTCTAAAACTCTGTTGTTATTATCAGTGCATGAACATAAATTCAGTATGAAATAGGATATAAAGCTGGAATCAGTGGCACACACCTGCAATCCCAGCCTTGGGATTTATAGCCTGGGCTATAAAGTGAGACCTTTTAAAAAATTGAACAAGTAAAATAATCATATATAATCCTTTTTGTAGTAAATTTTTTGTGTATGTTGTTTACTTCAGTATTGCTTGCAGCTCCCTTCTTTACTTACATTTTGTAGTTCTAGATACTGTTGTCTAAATAGTTATTTCCATATTTTGATAATGCTTGGAGGGGCTGGGCAGATGGCTTGGTGGCTAAAGGCACTTTCTTAAGCCAGGCGTGATGGTGCACGCCTTCAATCCCAGCACTCAGAAGGCAGAGGTAGGAGGATCACCTTGAGTTCAAGGCCACCCTGAGACTACATAGTTAATTCCAGATCAGCCTGGGCCAGAGTGAGACCCTACCTCAAAAAAAAAAAAAAAAAAAAAAAAAAAAAAAAAGCCGGGCGTGGTGGTGCACGCCTTTAATCCCAGCACTCGGGAGGCAGAGGTAGGAGGATCGCCTTGAGTTCAAGGCCACCCTGAGACTACATAGTGAATTCCAGGTCAGCCTGGGCCAGAGTGAGACCCTACCTCAAAAAAAAAAAAAAAAAAAAAAAAAAAAAAAAAACAAAGGCACTTTCTTGTGTAGCCTTGCAGACCATGTTCCGTTCTCAGTACCCATATAAAGATAGATGCATCTGGAGTTTGTAGCAGCAAGAGGCCCTGGTACACTCATATTCCCCTTCTTCCCTGCTTTCCTCCCCTGTCAGTCTCGCCTTCCCCTCTTTCTCTTATCCCCTTCCTTCCTTCACCATTGCTTGCAAATAAACAAAAATATTTTTTTTAAGTAATAAAGAATGCTTGAAGCCAGGTGTGGTGGCACATGCCTTTAATCCCAGCACTTGGGAGACAAAGGTAGGAGGATCACTGTGAGTTCGAGTTGAGGTCAGCCTGGGACTACAGAGTAAGTTCCACGATAACCTAGGCTAGAGTGAGACTGTACCTTGGGGGAAAAAATGGTTGGAGAGCTAGGGATGCAGCACAGTTAGAAGGGTGCTTGCCTAGCCTGCACAAAGCCTTTCATTAGATAACTGGCAAAGCAGGACAACTGTGCATGGTGCTGGTATACCACATATAGTTCCAGAATTTGGGAGGTGGAAGCAGAAAATCACACCTCAAGGTCAGTCTTCACCACATAGGGAGTTTGAAGCCATTGTGAGGTACATGAAACCCTGTCTCAAGTAATAGAGAGAGGAGGGAGGGTGGAAGGGAAAGAGGGAAAGAATGCTTGGAGTGGTACTGGAAAGATTCATATTATCTGTCTTGTCTACATGTCTTTATGTTTGAGATAAATACAGTTTTCATTGGGTTTTGTTGATTGTTAAAGGCAGGTGAAGCTTGTCAAACAGAAACCGTGTCTGAAGAAAACAAAAGTCTCATCTGGACTCTGCTAAAACAAGTCCGTCCTGGAATGGACCTGTCCAGGGTGGTTCTGCCTACATTTATTTTAGAACCTCGTTCTTTCCTGGATAAACTTTCAGATTACTACTATCATGCAGATTTCCTGTCTGAGTGAGTATGTTCTTATTTCTTCAAATCAAAGATGTTTATCATGATGCAATGCTACCTTAACTGATTACCCCTTTCCACAGCCAGGTGTGAGGCATGACGTCACCTCTTCTATATCTTACAGACAGCTTACCCAAAACCGTGCTCAGGTGTCTCTGTTGATGTAGAGTGGATAGCTCACAAGCCTGAGGAAAACAGGCATTGTACCCATCCTGAGCCATCCTGCTGCCGCTGGCTCCTTGCTCTGTTCACTGGGTTCGGCCAGAGAGTTGATTAGCATTCTTCTCTTCCATCCAAGCCCTCATTCTGAGCCCATCCTGCATCTTGTGCTTACCTCTGCATATGTTTCTTACACAGCCAAATGGTCTGCCAGTTGCCAACTTGGCTTTTCTGCTGAAGCTGTCAGCTGGTTTGCAGTGTAATTCTGGACAAGTTACACATAAGGAGGCAGAGGAGGAAATGTCCACTTCAGTCCCAGGAGGTTTTGAAAACCAGGGAACTTTGCAAAAAAAAGAAGTTTTGTGCTTACCTTTCCTCATTTTACCTGGTTCCCCATTGGGGTTTCAAGGCACTGATTTTTGTGGCATGAAGTTCTGGAACTGTGGTTTGATTTTTAGAATCTGCATCAGTATCTGCTTTCAGTATCTATTTTCAGCTCTGTTTATTATGTTAGTGAGTATTGCAAAATATCATAAGCTGAATCAAAAGATGATAATCTGGGAACATTTTGCATCTATATCATAGAAAAAAGTGTTAATCTCCCTGAAATAAAGAAACCTCTTAATGTTGCCATGGTGGCACACACCTGTAATCTGAGATATGAGAGGCTGAGACATGAGGATGGTTGGGAATTTGAGGCCAGCCAGCACTATACAGCAAGACCCTGTCTTGATATGACCCCCATCCAAGTTCTCTTAATTCTTAGCAATATAACAAACATGTTCAAAAACTTTTAGAAAAAGAAGTAGAAGGAAGGAAGGTTCAGGCATTTTTAAAAGGAAGAAAGAGAAACAGCCCTTGAATATGTAAGCCTCATGTAAAACAAGAAAGTATAGATTCAAATGAGAGCATAAAACTTTTGCTTGTACTTCACACTGGCAAAAACTATACCAGTTCTGCCATCCTCTGTAGTCCTTTTTTAAAAAATTATTTTATTTTTGACAATTTCATACACATATACATATTTGAGTCATATTCACTCCCATTATCTTTCCTTTCCACTACATACTCTTGCTCAACCCCTTCTGCTCAACTAGTCTCACTTATACCTTAATATCATTTTTGTGATTGTTTTTTTATGACCCACATAGTTCAAGGAGTATGGGTGAAGTTATTTACCAGAGCTTGGGCCACATACCAGTGACTCTGTCACTGAAGACAATGTCTCAGAAACCATCAACTGGCAATATTTCTTCAGGAAGGGTTGGAGCTCATGAGCTCCATTCCACTGTCTGTGGCAGAATATTGAGAAGCCAAGTCTTGTGCAGGTAACCAATCATAGCTGTAGTGAGTTCATGCATTGGTCCTGTCAAGTCAGTAAAATAGCATTCCATAGACACTCAGCAGTCATTCTCAGAATCATCAGAGCATTATTACTAAAGAAAAGAACCTTTCAACTTGTCAATATGCCTATATCTACCCTTTGCCACCTCACACCTCATCTTCAAAAACTACTATATTCAGTTATCAGACATCTTTGTAAAACATATATACCTTTTTTGTAAAGGGCCTACAAACAAACAAACAAACAAACAAAAAACCAACTTAGCCAAAGTGACTTCTAACATTCTCATTGTTGTGCTGCAGTTCTAGCCGCAGTCAAATGGTGGGAGTAGACAGGCAGCTGAGTCATGACTCTTCCCTCCCACCCTCCCTCTTTTCCTCTCCCTCCATCCCTCTTTGGTCATGCATTATACATATATTGATAGTTTGTTCACTCTGGAAAATCAGCTGGTAACAAACATATGTGCTTAAAAAAGATATAATTGAAGTTAATTTTTTAACATTTATTTGAGAGGTGGAGAGAGAGAGAAAGTGAAAAAGAAGTTTACAGTGGTAGGAGGCCCTGGCATGCCACATCTCCAGATACACATGTCACTTTGTGCATCTGGCTTTACGTGACTATTGGGAAATGAAATCCAGGCTGTCAGGTTTTGCAAGCAAATTCCTTTAACCACTGAGCCATCTCTCTGGCCCCTGAAGTTATTTTAATGCTTCCATAAGTGTAACTTGAAGCATCTGTTTGATAGTAGTAGGATCTGCAAACTCATACAATCCTATAATTGGTACAGCAGTAGGAGCGCTAACAACAACCTTATTTCCTGTCCTCTGTGTGCTCCCTAATGCCAGCCACTGAGAATGGACATAACCAGTGATGTTACTGAGAATGGCGTCAATCAAGTTGACTGCTGTGTAGGCCTGAAGATCTGGAACAGCATTGTTGACAGCTGCTTGCCAGTGGCTCACCATTGCAAATAGATGGCATCATGGAGTACATGATCTTAAAATCTATTTATTTTTAATCATAGATACTCATAAAACCCCTTAAGTTCTGCAGAATGCCACCAGAGAAACATTAGTTTGAAAAATTTCCAAAACCATAGCTTCTGCAAAGATCTGGGCATTGTGTCAAAGAGTCAGAAAAATAGGGAGAGAATAAACCAGATTAAGAGAAATTACTCTTGGAAATTGATTTGCCATCTATTTTAAATATGAATTATTTTTCCAGTCATAACTCATTTAGTTAAAAGGAGAGAATTTATGACATACTCCATACAATTTTGTTAATCATTGCTTTTTAGGGCTGCTCTCGAAGAAAATCCTTATTTCCGTTTGAAGAAAGTAGTGAAATGGTATTTATCAGGATTCTATAAAAAGCCAAAGGTACTGTTTATATTTTGTTTTCATTAGCTTTTTTAAAAATATCATTTATTTATTGAGACAGAGAAAGAGAGAATGGGTACACCAGGGCCCCCTGTCACTGCAAATGAACTCCAAATGCGTGCACCAGGTTTGTGGCTTCATGTGGGGACTGGGGAATTAAACTCAGGCCATCAGGCTTTGTAAGCAAATGCCTTAACTGCTGAGCTACCTCTCTAGCCCTTCCATTAGCTTTTTATGAGTTCATTATTTTATATATATTATTTAGATTACCCATTAACATTTACCTCAAATTTGCAAAATACATAATTGTTTCAACCTATACCTTGATTGAAGTTATGTTTTTATTCATGTAAATTGCATTTACTATGAAATTATATAAGCATGTCTTTCAGATAGATAAATACTTGATTGTTTGACCTACTTTAAGTAATTTTGAATCTTGTGCATTTGTAATTTAAAACTTACATATTTTTTACTAGGGACTGAAGAAACCTTACAATCCTATACTTGGTGAGACTTTCCGTTGTTTATGGATTCATCCAAGAACAAACAGCAAAACTTTTTATATTGCTGAGCAGGTATTGGAAATACACATCATAGAAAGAAAAATTATTTGAAAGTTAGTCTAGAAAATATTAACTCAGTAAACATTGTTGTTTAACCTTTTTATTAGTGAGTGTTTGGTAAACACTTAACCTTTGTGTACTAAATACTATTAAATACCACACTCGTAGGCATTACTGGTATAATCCTGGGGTCTGTTGATGAAAATTAATTTTTTAACTTTTTCTCCTCTATTTCTCTTCCTATCTTTTTATTTGCTCATTTTTGGCTGAGTCAATATTTCAAAAACATTTTCTTGATCATGCTTAAAATTTCTCAATAATTGTACAGTTCTGAAGTCAGATTGACACTTATTTGTATGGCATTCAAGTTCTTGTTTTTTGTTTTACTAAAGTTTTTACTCGACTGATTTTAGATAGATGTGTACATTCACAACTAAGAAATCAGATCTTAGACTTTATTGCCTTTTTATTCTGTATTTAAGTCTGATTCTCCTATCCAGTATTTCTTTTTAGCCATGCTTCATCTAAGCAAAACCTGACAGAATCATTCCTCATTCTCCAGAGAACTACAATTCCCATGATTTCCCTTGATTTCAAGAACATGTAATTTGTAGAATTATTCTTTAAGCTATTATTTTAACACTCATTTTAATTACTTTATTGCAGAATGTTTATTTCCTTCATTGAATTGATAGGGAAGATAACATGGTTATATAGTCCCTCCCTTCTAATAAGGCATCCCTTGGTTTTGTTTTTTTTTACACAGAATAGGCAGTCAGGAAATATTTCCTTTTAAAAACAATATTTTATTTATTTATTTGAGAGAGATACAGAAAGAGGCAGACATAGCAAGAGAATGAACTGGTGTGCCAGGGCCTCCAGCCACTGCAAATGAACTCCAGATACATGCACCACCATGCATCTGGCTTATGTGGGTACTGGGGAATTGAACCTGGGTCCTTTGGTTTCACAGGGAAGTGCTTTCACCACTAAGTGATCTCTCCAGCCCAGATAATATTCCTTAGTTTTGAATTTTTTGTTCAACTTATGTATATCTGTTTTTCATAATTCTCCATGTATTCTCCTGTTTGCGCAAACCTGAAAAATGTAATGTTCACATTATTACAGTAATTCTCACCTTCAGTGTCAAGGAAATGGGCAGACTACACATCCTTTGAAACCTTCTTGTCTCTAGTAATGATGATGTATCCCTAAGGTTGAAACTGCTTATGTTAACTTTTAAAATATTAGTTGATTATTTTAGTTCATTATAATCTTCACAAAATGAAGGCCTAAGAAGGATTAAAGAATTTTTAGCCTTGTCCTATTTCAGAAAACATAAGATGTAAATATATTAAAAACACTAAATAATTAAAATAATATATTTATGAAGGCTTTTGTTTCATGCAGCCAGTTCATATGAAAAGTAGCCAGGAATAACTAAGAGTATGTTCTTTACTGCTGTGTACCAGCTACTACCAAAACTGAATGATTCATAACATTCATAATCTCATTTGAGGTTTAAGAATCTGGGAGCTGCTTAACTAGATGTTTACAGGTCAGGTCAGAATCTCTAATGTGGTTGCAGTAAAAAAGTTAGTCAGAATTGGCTGTGAAGAATTCAGTTCCTCAGTACATGAGCCTCTCCGTAGGTGTTTTTTGTAATGTGGAAACTGACTACTCCAAATTTGTGAGGGAGGAAGGGAGGAAAAAAGGGAGAGAAGAAGGGATAGTCAAGCACTGATCAAGACCTCAAATCCTCCCAAAATGGAAGCTGTATCATGACCCGCTAGTAGGAATAATGGACCATGATTTCCATACAAACTATGACTAATTCAGTGTAAAGGGTACCTACCTACCTTACAGTGTGAATGCCACAAGGTGGGTTTGCTTGGGAAACAGAAAACTGATGACTGTAACCATTAACACTTAATTGTATTACTTTTACTGATTACACGACTTGAACTTTTGATAATAGCACAGTAATATGTTTATCTTGCTGCATGGTTTTTTTCCTGTGTTCAATAGGTATCCCATCATCCACCAATATCTGCCTTTTATGTTAGTAACCGAAAAGATGGATTTTGCCTTAGTGGTAGTATCCTGGCTAAGTCCAAGTTTTATGGTAAGTTTGCCCTCATTCTAACATGCATTGCTTCCCGAGGAGTAATATTTTCTGGTGAGTTTTCCAAGGAATTTATATGTCATATAAGCATCACCTTGAATAATGACCTTTTTATTTTTACCCATTCATAGGGGTGTGACTTATTTCATGTAGCTGTTCATCACATGTGTAAAAGCACCACAATCACTCTGACTGAAAGACAGAATGATTGCCCATTGTATCCCTCTAGTGCATGCTGTTTTTTTTTTTTTTGTTTGTCTTTAGACCCATTTTTTTGATCTTTCTATTATAGTCTCTGAATATAGAGAAAGTGAATCCAAATATCTTTGGTCCAGAGTTGTTTGTTTTTTTTAATTTATTTTTATTTATTTATTTGAGAGGGGAAGAGGCAGAAAGAGAGAGAGAGAGGGTGCGCCAGGGCTTCCAGCCACTGCAGATGAACTCCAGATCCACGTGCCACCTTGTGTATCTGGCATACGTGGGTCCTGGGGAATCGAACCAAGGTCCTTTGGCTTTTGCAGGTAAGAGCCTTAACTATGAAGCCATCTCTCCAATGCCAGAGTTGTTTATTAATGATACTTAACCTTGGGCTAAATAAGATACAAATAAAAAAGTTTTCAGGGCTAGAGAGTTGGCTTAGCGGTTAAGGCACTTGCCCTCAAAACCTAAGGACCTAGGTTTGATTCCCCAGTACCCACATAATCCATATGCACAAGGTGGCACATGCATCTGGAGTGTGTTTGCAGTGGCTGAAGGCCTTGGTACACCCATTCTCTATCTGCCCCCTCTCCCTCCCTCCCTCCCTCCCTCCCTTCCTCCCTCCCTCCCTCCCTCCCTTCCTTCCTCCCTCCCTCCCTCTCTCTCTCTCTGTCACAAATAAATAAATTAAAATGTTTTCAAATACAATGGAGCTGGGCGTGGTGGTGCACGTCTTTAATCCCAGCACTTAGGAGGCAGAGGTAGGAGGATCACCAAGAGTCCAAGGCCACCCTGAGAATACATAGTGAATTCCAGGTCAGCCTGGGTAGAATGGGACCCTACCTCAAAACAACAACAACAACAAAAATACAATGAAGGGAAAAACAAAGATACTTATAGGAAGCACAAAGTTCTGAGAATTCAAATAAAACATGACAAAAACTATATACTAGTAGAAAATATATACCCTTAAATGATGTTAATTGCTTTTCTGAAATTTTTAAGTAGATTAAAATCAGCTGGGTGTGGTAGAGCACACCTTTAATCCCAGCACTCAGGAGCTGAGGTAGGAGGATCTCTGTGAATTCAAGGCCACCCTGAGACAACATAGTGAATTCCAGATCAGCCTAAACTAGAGTGAAACCCAACCTCGAAAAAAACCATTAAAAAAAATTAAATTTTAACTGAACATTTTTAAATCTGAGAGGAAAAAAACAAGACTGAAATATCAAAAATAAAATTCATAAATAGAAATCTAAGGTCTGGTTCCATGAGAGGATAGAGAACCAGAAATGAAATGGTAACAAGAGTTGAATGAGGAAATCTAAAATAGCTTTTGATCAGAAGCATGCTGAGTGTCTGTAGTTTTTATCCCCTCCCCCTACAGTGTTTCTTTTGGTCTGGGTTTGATTCTACAAGTACCCATGTAAAGTCAGATGCACAAAGTGGTACATGCATCTGGTGTTCATTTGCAGTGGCAAAAGGTCCTGATATGTCCATTCCCTCTCTTTCTCATTCTCTCTGTACCTCTCTGCTTAAATAAAATATTAACTCTCTTTGCAAATAAATAAAAAATATTTTTAATAATTTATTTATTTATTTATAAGTAGAGATACAGGGTGAGACAGACCGAGAATGGGTGTGCCAGGGTCTCTAGCCACTACAAACAAACTCCAGATGCACACACCCCTTTCGTGCATCTGGCTTTACGTGGCTCCTGGGGAATTGAATGCAGGTTGTTAGGTTTTAAAGACAGGTGTCTTAACCACTGAGCCATCTCTCCAGCCCAAAATATTTAAAAAATTTTTTTTTCCAAAATATTTTTTTCCTAAGGGGGAAAGAGAGAATGGGCACACCAGGACATCCAGCCACTGCAAACAAACCTCAAACGCATGTTTAAAAAAAGACAAATTTGGAAGCCAGGCATGGTGGTGCATGCCTTTAATCCAAGCACTTTGGAGGCAGAGGTGGGAGAATTGCCATGAATTCGAGGCTACCCTGAGACTACATAGTGAATTCCAGGTTAGTTCAGGCTAGAGCAAGACCCTACTTCAAAAAATAGAAGGAAAAAAGAATAAAAATTTGGGCTGGAGAGATGGCTTAGTGCTTAAGGCACTTGTCTGCAAAACCAAAGGAGCCAGCTTCAATTCCCCAGTACCCACATAAACCAGATGCACAAGGTTGCGCATGCATCTGGAGTTCATTTGCAGTGGCTAGAGGCCCTAGTGTACCCATTCTCTCTCTCTCCCTCCCTGCTTTTCTCCATCTCTCTCTCAAATAAATAAAATATTTAAACAAAATAAAAATAAAAAGACAAGTTGAGTTACATAATGAAGCAATTGATTTGGCTATTGTACATATCTTAAAAGTTTTCATTTGACCATTCTAAAATAAATACATAACTAACCTTTCAAAAATACTCATTTTGGGGCTGGAGAGATGGCTTAGTGGTTAAGGCGCATGCCTATGAAGCCTAAAGACCCACATTTGACGTGCATCTGGAGTTTGTTTGCAGTGGCTAGAGGCCCTGGCATGTCCATTCTCTTTCTCTCTCTCTCTCTCTCTCTCTCTCTCTCTCTCTCTCTGTTCCTCCCTCTCTCTCTCTCTGTCTCTAATAAATGAATAAATAAATAAATGAATAAATAAATAAATAAATAAATAAATAAAATCTTTTAAAAATATTTTAAAAAATACTCATTTTGTAAGATTGGGAATAAGAATCAAATAATGTTTTAGTTATAAGGTGATGAATTCATGTTGTAATATTGACAGTGAGATACTTGTCAGTGCATTCCACTGTAGGTGTGTGGCAGATGTCCTAAATATATCTTCCTTTGAGTTGATTATTGGTTTTTGAAACTTAATAAACAATACTTGTTCCAGGAAACTCCTTATCTGCAATATTAGAGGGAGAAGCACGGCTAACTTTCTTGAATAGAGGGGAAGATTACGTGATGACAATGCCATATGCTCATTGTAAAGGTTAGTATTTTGCATACTTAGCTGTTACTTGGCCCGTCTTTATAAATCAAGGTACGTGTCTATAATGTGTTGTTTTGAAATAGATGAAGTCACACATTCTTTGAAAGCATCCTTGGTTCACAGTTCAAGGTTTTGCTGTGTGATGAATTAATTCATGCATAATGGTTTGCTGAAACTGCCTATTATATAAAGTCTGAAAATTTTTTCTGAGTTCAATTTGGAAATTTCTTTTGTATATCAGTTTGTGGGTGGTTTTTTTGACAAAGCTTTGTTTTGTCTCCCAGGCTGGCTTTGAACTCAGGCTTCTCCTGACTCATCCTTTTCAGTACTGGAGTTATGTGCATGTGTCAGCTTCCATTGGGCAGAGTTGACTTGTCTGTTTTTGTTTTTGAGGCAGTCTTACTGTAGTCTAGGCTGGCCTTGATCTCACTGTGATCCTCCTACAGCAGCCTCCTGAAAGCTGGGATTCAAGCATAAGCCACTACACCTGGCTCCATTTGGTTGTTTCTTAAAAAAAAAAATAAATAAATAAAATAAATAGGACATTATGCTCTCTCCACATTGTTTGGAATACAAATAAAGCTATTCCATGATAACTATCATTTACAACAGACAAGACACCCAGTTAACTCTATTATACACGTCACACACATTCATTTAATGATTTTACCAGGACTATAGCAATATTCTGATGCCTATTTTATGTTTAAGGAAAATAAGGTGCTAAAGGTTTGATTTGCCTGCAAGCCAAACTAAGATCTGAACCCAGGCAGTTTCTGGGCCTTAGAAGTTTTTACTACGTTGTATCACCTTCAACTCTTGGCTTGGTCATTGTCCTCCTTCCCAGCCATTAACACAAGAGCCTTTTTAGCATTTATCCTCTATTCTAGGAACTGATTCTTGGAAACAGAAATTGTTAATGTATGAATGAGAAACCTGTGAAGGTGACAGTTCTTGTCCAAGGTAGCCCAACTGGTGCAGAAGTGGGCAGCTTATGACCTGAAGCTAGGTGATGCTCCAAGCTGTGTATGTAGTTCTTAAAACAGGAGAGAAGTGAATTATAATAAATAATAAATAATAAATGAGTAAGAAAAATAGTTATTTAAGTTTTATGTTATGTATTCCATATAAATACTCATGCATGCCCATGTAGGATCAGGGCAACAGGGAAATTTTGTTATCTTGGTAGTATTTCTATTGCTTAGGAAAAGAGATTATTTTCATAAGATCTTCCTTGATTTTAAGAGTTCCAGGGCCAATTAAGTATGAGAAACTTTACATTGTTCCCTCTTCAAAATTAATGTTGTAATTTGTGTATTTTAGTTTGCCTTAACATCTTAATTCAATGATACACGCATGTATGAGCAAAACCTGTTCAGCTTCAACTTGAATTTCCTGTTATTAGTTACACAACCTAGTTTGTTACTGTTTGTTTCACCTATGCTAAAGTAGATTCTTGTTATTTATAGTAGTTATATTTTATAAAGTCGCCACAAACACTGAATTAGCAAATACTGAACCATTGCTTTTAGAGAAAATAGGAGATTAGATTACTTTGAGACTCTTGGCACAATATTTTAATCAACTGATCACATATTTTATGTCTGCCTATATTTAAAGACACCTTATTCAATATTCATTTGTATATTATTGATTCATTGCCATTGAAATAACAGCCAATACTGTAACTTGGGCTAGGATACTTAGCATACAAAGTTTCTCTGTAAGGTACATTGTAGTCTTGTGATTAAGAATACCACACAACACCAGTACTGCACTAGGTCAATTTAAATAGAAAAAGCACAAAATGTAAAACACATGTCCTAAATACCCTGTAACAGGAGCATCCCCCCGCCCCCCAATATGGGACTACTTCAGCAGGGAGCATGCAGATCCTGTGACTCCCAGGCATGTTCATGCAGTACCATACAAGCACTCTGAGTATTAGTTTGGGGATGACCTATATGTGTTAAGGAGTAGTATTTTTAGCAAAGTAGTGTATTTTAAGTAAATTGTAAATATAGAATCTTCACATAATGTGAGTATGTGTTATTTACATCCTGGAAAAAAAAAAACTGTATGTCTTTCTTATAGATATTGAGTGAAACAGGATATCCTTAAATTATAGATGTCTCCTAGAAGGAGATTAAAAGCACTATTTTTTGTAGCCAGTGTCTCTGTCCTCAAACCTGTGTCAATGCTTTTTCTTTAGGAATTCTTTATGGCACAATGACTCTGGAGCTTGGTGGAATAGTCAATATCACATGTCAGAAAACTGGATACAGTGCAATACTTGAATTTAAACTAAAGGTGGGTAGAGGATGTTATCCATCATAGAAGTACTGTGCTATAAACATTGAACAAAAAAGAATTTACTTCCAAATTAAGACTAAATATAAGAACACAGAGCCGGGCGTGGTGGTGCACGCCTTTAATCCCAGCACTCGGGAGGCAGAGGTAGGAGGATTGCCCTGAGTTCGAGGCCACCCTGAGACTACATAGTGAATTCCAGGTCAGCCTGAACTAGAGTGAGACCCTACCTCGAAAAACCAAAAAAAAAAAAAAAAAAAAAGGAACACAGTTATTGTCAGTCAAAAAGAAGCACATCTCTGCCGGGCATGGTGGCGCACGCCTTAATCCCAGTACTCGGGAAGCAGAGGTAGGAGGATCACCATGAGTTTGAGGCCACCGTGAGACTACATAGTAAATTTCCAGGTCAGCCTGGGCTAGAGTGAGACCCTACCTCAAAAAACCAAAAAAGAAAACAAAAGAAAAGAAGCACACCTAAGGGATGAGGATGAGGACAAGGTTCTATGCCTTGGGATGGCCTGAGGCAATGCCATGGAATACAAAATTAAAATTTTGTATTTAATTTTAATGAATAAATGGTATTATAGAGGACATGAAACTTACGAAGTAATTGGTTAGAAATGCCTGTGTAAATTAAAGCATGGCTGTAGAAATCCCAGAAAGTTTATATCAACTTAAATTCTAGCTGTTCAATAAAACAGTATTTTATTAGTATTTCTGCATAACAAAGTACTTTCAACACACAGCTTAAAATAACCACATGCTGACCATTATGGGATTTGAGTAAGGAATTTGGGCAGAGCCTATTCAATATGGCTTAACTCTGTTTGTGTGGGACCTTAGGAAAGCTTGTAAGATGTGGATGATTCAGTAGTGAGGACTGGAATCTTCTAAAGACTTCATTACTGAGTGTGCTTGAGGACCAGGACTGTTGATGAGGCCTTTGCATGTGACTTGGCATTCTCATAGCATGGCAGCTTCAGGGTAGGCAGAGTTCTCACTTGGCAGCTTAAGGTTTCCAACTACAAGTGTCCCTATGAGCAAGGTGACAGCTGCATTTGCCATTCATCACCTACACTTAGAGTCAAATTACATCATTTCTACCATCTTCTGTTGAAAAGTTAGAAGCCCAACCAGATTCCAGGGGAAAGGGATGTGGACTCCATTTCTCAGTGGGAGAGTGGCATGTACTCATTGAAGAAGAGCACATGGGCTGGAGAGGGCAGAGGAGATACTGTTAAGGTTGTCTTTGGAAGATTCTGCCTGCCTTATCACTAACAAGAATCTAAGGCCTTTTCATTGGGTCACTTGTAAGAAAGTACGTTTTTATCTTCAGCTTAAAAAAGGAACAATCATGATAATAGTGGTATTTATTACTCCCATGTTGATATTTAGATAATCAGCAACTTTGTTCTAATAAAAAGGAGCTCTTAGCTGAGCATGATGTCTCATATTTTTAAGCCCAGCACTCGGAAAGCAATGAGTTCAAGGTCAGCCTTTTGTTTGAAAGTCATACTGAAAGTGGCCTTAATTCATAATACCTTTAATTGTTGAAGCATCAAAATTTTGTCTATAAGGAGAGACATTAATAAAACAGTATAGTAACCCAAAGTATATTCATTCCAATTTTATTTTTGGAAGACTTATTTGGCTATGTATTTTACTCTGTTTTGTTGTGAAGGAAGAGATGTTATTCTTTCCATTTTTTAAGCTCCTCCCATTTCCAGGGTTGCTTTGCTGAATGTGTACCACATTGACAAGGGCAGTCTGTGTGTGAGGAGAGAAGACATCATGGAGACAGCATGGGCCCTGAGTTATTTAATCAATGTGATCTTATTGCTGTTTTCCATAGTCACAAATAAAGTTTATTTTTACTAAAACTGTCTAACTAAAATTCAAATCAGGATTTCACTATGCCTTCAAGAGTACTATATTTATATGACTTCTTTGGGGTTATTGTCTACATTATATGTAAATGTAAGCTAAAAATAAAATCTTTAATATTTTATCTCTTAAAAGCCATTTCTAGGGAGTAGTGATTGTGTTAATCAAATATCAGGGAAGCTTAAATTGGGAAAAGAAGTCCTAGCTACTTTGGAAGGCCATTGGGTAAGTATTTTTTATATATTATCTTTACAAAAAGAATTTTATCTCATGGCAAAAAAAAAAATCATATGCTGGAAGCATCACTGGTTAACAGCATTATCTTACAAGCAGGTGTTACAGTATTGCTCTGTAACCAGTGACACTTAGTTTTATAGAATTTTATCTTTCCAAAACTTGTAAATCAATAGAAGTAGCTAATAGTTACATGTCATTTACTATGTATGATATTAATAATGTAACTTAAGACTTAGTATAACCCTATGGGTGTATATGTAGAAACCCATTTTGTTATTGTTTGCTACTGTCCCCATTTGATAGAAAAGGAAACTAAAGCACAGCACTGAAGTACTTAGCTGAAAGCAAGTGATGAGCCCAGACCCCAGCCAGGAACCATGATGCAGAGTGGTGCTTTATAAACAGCCCACTACTGCCTCCCCTGAAGAAAAAGGCATGGGTTCCAGTTAGCATGATATTTCTTTAAGAAGATCATGGAAAGGATACAGTGGCATTTAAGAGCAGAGGTGTAGTTCTCTGACAACCTGGATTCAAAGTAATGTAATTTTGTATGAGGACCTTAAATGAATAGTAAGAGTTGTGAGGTACTCTTTAGATATGTGTTCACTATAAACACCAACTATGTTATTTTTTGCATTATAATGGGCAAAAGATGAATAAAAATGAAACTAGATTTAGGGACTTAGCCAAGTGGCTACCTAGGTTCTGCAGAATTTTTAATTGACTTCCATCTGAATATTATTCACAATTAAGTAAAAGCAGTCATTTAAACAATAAAATTTTCTAAGAATGTGCTCAAATTTTTAATGCTAAGAAAGTCTTTTTCAAGTTTTTCCGTATTTTGAATCTGTACAGTCAACAACATCTCAGTGTCCCTGAATAAACATTTGCTTTTTGGTGACAGTTCAGAGATGGTGGTTGAGGCTTTGCCTGTAATGTGTGAAAAAATTATTAGTAAAATATATGAAATCGCATAAACTTTTTATGTAATCAGCCGGTTTTTGTTTGTTTTCATTCAAAATTAGAATTTAGTTCCTTTTGCTCATGAGAAATAGACATCATTCTATCTTTAAAAAAAAAATTGGGGACGCTGGAGAGATGGCTTAACGGTTAATGTGTTTGCCCGCAAAGCCAAAGGATCCCAGTTCAATTCTCCAGAACCCATGTAAGCCAGATGCTCATGGTGGCACATACATCTGGAGTTCATTTGCAGTGGCTGGAGGCCCTGGCACGCCCATTCTCTTCCTCCCTCTCTCTGTCTCTCTCTGCCTCTTTTTCTCTCAAATAAATAAATAATATATTAAAAAGTTTTTTTTTGACTGAACAAAAAGGATTTAATTTTTTTGTTGTTGTTTCTTCTTGTTTTTTTGAGATAGGGTCTCACTCCAGCTCAGGCTGACCTGGAATTCACTATGTTGTCTCAGGGTGACTCAAACTCACAGCATTCCTCCTACTTCTGCCTCCCGAGTGCTGGGATTAAAGGCATGTGCCACCACATCTGGCTATGGATTTAAAATTTTTTAATTTTAAAAAATTCCTACATTGTTTTAATCCACTGAAACCTTTCCAGACTCTCAAGTTCATAAAACCATAAAATCAAACTGGTGGAATCTATTTTATTTTTATTAAGTAGAAACTTTGTATGGATACATCATGTGTTGGTACGATCATTTCCCTCCTCCCTGCCCCCACTCCACTGAGGGCCATCCCAGGCTGACCTGGAACTCACCCTATAGTCCCAGGCTGGCCTTGAACTCACAGCAATCCTCCTACCTCTGCCTCCCAAATGCTGGGATTAAAGGCGTGTGCCACCATGCCCAGTGTAGTCAACCAACTTTAAAATATATATATTTATTTAGCCAGGTGTGGTGGCACACGCCTTTAATCCCAGCACTTGGGAGGCAGAGGTAGGAGGTTCACCATGAGTTCAAGGCCACCCTGAGACAACATAGTGAATTCCAGGTCAGCCTGGACTAGAGTAAAACCCTACCTCGAAAAACTAAAAAAAAAAAAAAAAAAAAAAATAATAATAATAATAATAATAATAACAACACATATATATATTTGAGAGACAGAAAGTGAGTATGGGCATTATAGGCTGACCTGCCTTTGCAAATACTCCATACATATGTGCCACTTTGTGAATCTGGCTTTATATAGTTACTGGGGATTTAAACAGACTTTGTAAATTTTAACTGCTGAGCCATCTCTGCAGTCCTCAACCATTTTTTTTTAGTGGACTCATATTCCATACTTAACCTTACATTTTCATAAAAATGAAAATAATTTGAGACTTGATACTAGCTGTATTTTTTCTAAATGTTTAGTAGGATGCAGTGAGAAGAATGTTATTAAACTACTGTACTGTATAAATAAAGATAATCTCATAAATAAAAAAATCTCAATGTTTCTTTAAATATAGGATAGTGAAGTTTTCATTAATGACAAAAAGACTGATAGTTCAGAGGTTTTCTGGAATCCAACACCTGACATTAAGCAGTGGAGATTAATAAGGCACACTGTAAAATTTGAAGAGCAGGATGATTTTGAATCAGAGAAGTAAGTATACCATTTTTCAGATAACTTCATGAAGATCAAAAAGTTTTTGTTAAGCTCCTAATAAATGTTCACAGTTCTCTGTTGTCCTATTTTAGTTCAGCAATTAGTAGGATTTGACAGTACCTTATTTTGTTATATGTTAATGTCAAATAAATACAGTGCAACTCATCTTGTTTATTTATATCTCAGAACTAAAACTTCCTAATTTTCCTCTTTCTTTTTATCTGCTCCAGTGCATTAAATTTCTTGGTTCACATAACATTATAGAACCAATTAGTGGTTCTTAGTTTCTGCCTAGAAACTGCATTTTTCCCTAGTTTGAGCACATACAGCTCTCAGTGAGGGAGTGATTCAGAATCAATTTTTGTTTTATTCTCTGAAACACAAGGATAATGCCATGGGATATACTGGTCTGCAAAGAACTTAGATTAGTCTGACAAAAATTAATCTGAGCCTGGCATCATGGTCACTCCTTTAGTCCTAGCACTTGAGGTTGAAGTAGGAGGATTGCTCTGAGTTCCAGACCAGCCACAACTACAGAGTGAATTCCAGGTCAGTCTGAGCTACAGTGAGCCCTGCTTTCTCCCCCCCCCAAAAAATTAATTCCATAGTTTCTGTTCTTAAATCATGAAATTCTTGCTAGATTTCTTATACTTTTGAATCAAAAGTATTGTATTCATTTCACATCTCTCTGTGTGTTAGGAGAAAAGTGGTCTGTATAAAATACCTTTTACTAGGCACACATACCCATTTGTCCTCGCTACAAACTACATGTCCCATGTCCCTATATGCATATATTTAATGGGCATTCTAGTCTATATGCGCTTTTTTCATATACAAAATTTAGGTTGTCAAAGTTGAGAAACTTATATACACCAGTTTTAAAAATTCTATTTCCGCTATAACCACATGATACAGTTGTTGTAGACAGTTCCATGATACTGGGATGAATATCTAACCAGACAGTGTTTATGGGAGGAAGGGATTTATGTCAGGCTTACAAAGCCAGGGGGAAAGTTCCATCAATGATTGAAGAAGCTGTTTCCATACATCCAAGCAGAGAGAAACCAAACACCAAAAAGCAGCCAGCACAAATCTCTGCAGCAAGCAGAACCCCCAGAGTTCAGAACTCTCTGCCTACCTTTGAGCTGGAATTCACGTCTGCCCCCAGTGACATCTCCACCAGCTAGGAGCTAGAGATCCAAGTTACAAGTTTAATTTTTAACACTTGAGTCCATGGGGGCCATACAATCAAACTACCACAATGTCTAACACAAAAATGTTTTACCAAGGCCTTTGAAAATATTTGAGGTCTGAGTATGATAGATGATTCAACTTTTTGTTTTGTTTTGTTTTTCGAGGTAGGGTCTCACTCTGGTCAAGGCTGACCTAGAATTAACTATGTAGTCTCAGAGTAGCCTCAAACTCATAGCCGTCCTCCTACCTCTGCCTCCCAAGTGCTGGGATTAAAAGTATGCACCACCACACCTGGCTTGATTCAACTTTTTTAAAAGACAGGATTTCATGTGGTAAAGGCTCGCTTCTCACTTGCTATGTAGCCAAGGTTGGTCTTGATCCTCCTGTCTCTTCCTCCAAAGTACTAGGATTACAGGCATGCACCATCAAACTCAGCTGAACATAGTTTAAAGATGAATTAATGAGACATAGAAAAAAGAGCTTTTTCACAAGCCAAGAAGTGGCAGGTCTATAATTCAAAGTGAGACTGATTCCTTTTCAGTTTTAATATGCTGACTTCTCGAATGGATGAGATATTTAATTTAATGGATGAAAAAACTAAATGTTATTATGACACTCTAGCAGTTATCTTCTTGTTCGTAGAACAAAACACCCAACTATAAGCAGCTTATGGGAGGAAAGGGTTTACCTAAAGCTTTAGTTCATCCCTAAGCATTTTTTTTGAGCTTAAAGCTTTGTCAAAGCCAGAAATCCACATGAATATTATTTTCTCTCAGTAGCATTCAAACCTGTTCTATTTGGTTTTCTGTTGCTTGTTTAATACTATTTTTTGCACACATAATAGACTGTGGCAGCGAGTAACCCAAGCCATAAATGCCAAAGACCAAACAGAAGCTACTCAAGAAAAGTATGTTTTGGAAGAAGCTCAGAGACAAGCTGCCAGAGATCGGAAAACAAAAAGTGAAGAGTGGACTTGCAAGTTATTTGAACTCGATCCACTCACAGGAGAGTGGCACTACAAGTTTGCAGAGTAAGTGATTAAAAGTTTATTTCAAATAATATATTAACATTGCTTTTATCTCTAGAAGAGTTATTGTTTGTTACCATATAAATTAATGTGAGATTTTAAACTTTGTCCTATTTATTCCATACTCTGTGGTAGTAGTTAGCCTGTCAAATGAGCTACAGCCCAGAAGAGTAGGTACATATGGACAAATATGCAGAGTAGAACAATGATTATGGGCTGGGGAGACAGCTCAGTAGTTAAAGGTGCTTTTCTTGCAAAGCTTGAAGGCCTGGGTTCAATTCAGTACCCATGTCAAGCCAGATGCACAAAGTAGCACATGGATCTGGAGATCGTTTGCAGTGGCAAGAGGCTCTGGTGTGCCCATACTCACTCTTTCTCTCTCCCTCCCTCCCCCCTTTCTCCTTCCTTCTCTCCCTCTTTCTCTGTCTGCCTCTCTCTCAAATAAATAATGAAATAGAACAATAATTATAATTATTAATGAAAATCTAATCATATGATAGAAACTCTTCAAAATTTTTTGACCATTAAACAAATGTTTGTTTTCCTTCATTTGTTTAGTACCCGACCATGGGACCCACTTAATGATATGATACAGTTTGAAAAAGATGGTGTTGTCCAGACCAAAGTGAAACATCGCACTCCAATGGTATGTAACAAAAAAGTAACTGAACCTGCTAAGTATGTAAATTTACTAAAGTTTTAGTGCCCATGACAAATACATTTAATATTTGGTTTCAAATTTTGATTTTTTGGGGGCAGGTTTTTTTTTTTTCAAGATAGGGTCTCGCTCTAGCCTAGGCTGACCTGGAATTCATTATGTAGTCTCAGGATAGCCTTGAACTCACAGCGATCTTCCTACCTCTGCCTCCCAAGTGCTGGGATTAAAGGCATAGACAGCTCCAAGCTCTTGTCATCCTCCCCTAACCCCAAACAAACCTCAAAAAATAAGCAAAAACTACTAAAATTACCAGAACTCTGGAAAAGATTAGACATTGAAGCAAGTAAGGGATGGAGAAAAGGTGGCTTCAGGGCAGTGAGAAGACTATAGCATTTTCCTTGCCCTGCCTCCCCTCTCCTGGCTCAGCTATGTCATAGGATCCCTGTATTTCTTTTTTTTTTTTTTTCCTATTTTAATTTTTTATGAGAGAGCAAGAGAGAGAATTGGTGTGCCACTGCAGTCCAGCCGCTGCACCCTTGTGTGCACGTGCAACCTTGTGTACTTGCATGACCTTGTGCATCTGGCTTATGTGGGGCCTAGAGAGTTGAACATGGTCCTTAGGCTTCGCAGGCAAACACTGTAACTGCTAAGCCATCTCTCCAGCCCATATCCTCGTATTTCATCATAAGTCCCTGATTCCAGAGGAGCAAAGCAGGCCATATATAAAAATTGTTTGTATCTGTTCTAACCTTCCAGGTTAGTTATTTACTAGAAGATTCATGTGGGATACTTACATCTGAGAATATCAATGAAGAGAAATTATAAAAAGAAATCAAATTCTCTAGAGCTGAAAATCCAGTACCAAGTGTAAGGTTCTAATAAAAAGGAATTCCACAGCAGATTTGAGCAGGATAAGACCAAATTTCAGTGGCATTAAGAAGTAAAACTACACTTGGGAGGTAGAGGTAGGAGGATCACTGTGAGTTCAAGGCCACCCTGAGACTACATAGTGAAGTCCAGATCAGCCTGGGCTAGAGCAAGAACCAACTCAAAAAAAAAAAAAAAAAAACTATTGAAATTTCATCTAACATAAGAAGCAAAATGAAAAAATGAATGAAACAAAGTGAACAGAGCCAAATGGACCTATTGGGACACTGTCAAGTGGGTCTTCATATGCATTATGAAGTCTACACAGAGAAGAAAGATACAAATGGTAAAGATGTTTGAGAAGCTCAGCAGTCTCTGAGTAGGATAAAGAGGCACACTGTGTAAACAGACCATCAAAAGCCAGGGACCCTTGAAAGCATCAAGAAAGAATTTGCCACATACAGTTTTTAACAGATAACATTATCTTGCCAATAAATTTATATCTATCCCAAACAAGTAAGTGAATGAATTCAATAAATTCTACACACCCAAAGAATAAAATTCCTAACAATAAACTGAACCAAAGATGTGAATTGTACAGTAAAACTGTAAAGCATTTTTAATTAAATAGACCTAAAAATGGAATGCTATCCCATTTTTCTCTGACAGGAGGTATAACAAAAACACAATAATAAAAATGAGAGGGTACTAATAAAAGGATAATGTTGGGTAAATACAGAAGTCAACCTATAAAAATGACTTACCAATGATTTCTTCCACTACATAGGGAAAGAATAGTCTCCTGAACAAATGGACTTTTAAAAAAAATTTTTTTTAATTCCTGACTCTTTTTTTGTTTTGTTTTGTTTTTCAAGGTAGGGTCTCACTCTGGTCCAGGCTGACCTGGAATTAGCTATGTAGTCTCAGGGTGGCCTCAACTCATGGTGATCCTCCTACCTCTGCCTCCCGAGTGCTGGGATTAAAGGCGTGGCGCCACCACACCCAGCCCCTGACTCTTTTAAAAAAAATGTGTATTTATTTGAGAGAAAGAGACAGATAGAGAATGGGCATGCCAGGGCCTCTAGCCACTGCAAATGAACTCCAGACACATGCAACACTTTGTGCATTTGGCTTTATCTGGGTACTGGGGAATAGAACCTGAGTTCTTATGCTTTTCTGGCAAGCACCTTTAAATGCTAAGCCATCTGTCCAGCCTGTTTTTTTCTAAATACATGTTTTCCCTCTTTTTAAAAATATTTTATTTTATTTTAGGGAGAGAGAGAGAGAATGGGAGTGCCAGGGAGGGCCTCTAGCTACTGGAAACACTCCAGATGCATGCTCCCCCTTGCATATCTGGCTTTACATGGGTACTGAGGAATTAAGCCCAGGTGCTTGGGCTTTGCAGGCAAGCACCTTAACCACTGAACCATCTTTCCAGCCCAACAAGTGGATTTTATGTATGATATGAGACTAGACCAGTTGCCCCATCATGTATATAAAATAACTGAAGGGGCTGGAGAGATCATACTTGCCTGCAAAGCCTAACGACCCAGGGTCAGTTCCCCAGTACTCATGTAAAGCTAGATGCACAAAGTGGTGCATATATCTGGAGTTCATTTGTAGTAGCTGGAGGCCTTGGTGTACCCATTGTCTGTCTGTCTGTCTGTCTCAGCTTAAATAAAATAGTTTTTAAAAATAACTGAAAGTGGATTTCCACCTAAAGTGACAGCTAAGACCATAAAACGTTTAGAAGAGTACATCTTCATGACCTTGTGTTTGGCAGTGTATTCTTAGACATGATGCTGAATGTAGATGTTGTGTGTGCTTAACAGTAATAGCATCAACAAAGCTATATTATACTTCAAAATTGTTATATATCAAAGGACATGATAAAGAAAGCAGAGAGACAACCTACAGAATGAGGGGAAATACCTGCTAACTATTTATCTAGTGAAGATTTATTATCCAAAGTATATAAGAATTCAAAATAACCACTTTAAAATGGGCAAAAGACTTGATCAGACATTTCTCCAAAGAAGACACACAGATAGCTTATGCACACACAAAAAATGAAGTTTAATGTTAGTCAGGGCAATGTCAATTAAAACCACAGTTATGTGTTACTTAACACTTCAGAGGCAAAACAAAAAGGTTTGAAAACAGAAGGTAAGTGTTAGTGAAGCTGTGGAGAAGCTCTAATCGTTGCACATTTCTGGTGTGAATGCAAATACTGCAGTCATTGTAGAAAACAGGTCAGCAGTTCCTCAAAGTCTTTACCATAGAATTATCACATGGCCCAGCAATTCCACTCCAAAAGAATTGAAAAATGGAACTGCATTGTTTTTTCAAATTGAAAATAGGAACTGGTAAAGTAATCCTCATTGCAAGGTTACTACAATGGCTACAAGGTAGAAACAATCTAAGGATCCACTAGCTGATAGATGGATAAACAATATACTACCAACAATGGAACAGTATTTATGCATAAAAATAATGAAGGTCTGCTTCATACGACACTATGGATAAAACTTGAAAGTAGCATCACCATGAGTTCAAGGCCACCCTGAGACAACAGAGTGAATTCCAGGTCAGCCTAGAATAATGAATGAAACAAAGTGAACAGAGCCAAATGGACCTATTGGGACACTGTCAAGTGGGTCTTCATATGCATTATGAAGTCTACACAGAGAAGAAAGATACAAATGGTAAAGATGTTTGAGAAGCTCAGCAGTCTCTGAGTAGGATAAAGAGGCACACTGTGTAAACAGACCATCAAAAGCCAGGGACCCTTGAAAGCATCAAGAAAGAATTTGCCACATACAGTTTTTAACAGATAACATTATCTTGCCAATAAATTTATATCTATCCCAAACAAGTAAGTGAATGAATTCAATAAATTCTACACACCCAAAGAATAAAATTCCTAACAATAAACTGAACCAAAGATGTGAATTGTACAGTAAAACTGTAAAGCATTTTTAATTAAATAGACCTAAAAAATGGAATGCTATCCCATTTTTCTCTGACAGGAGGTGTAACACAAAACCACAATAATAAAAATGAGAGGGTACTAATAAAAGGATAATGTTGGGTAAATACAGAAGTCAACCTATAAAAATGACTTACCAATGATTTCTTCCACTACATAGGGAAAGAATAGTCTCCTGAACAAATGGACTTTTAAAAAAAATTTTTTTAATTCCTGACTCTTTTTTTGTTTTGTTTTGTTTTTCAAGGTAGGGTCTCACTCTGGTCCAGGCTGACCTGGAATTAGCTATGTAGTCTCAGGGTGGCCTCGAACTCATGGTGATCCTCCTACCTCTGCCTCCCGAGTGCTGGGATTAAAGGCGTGCGCCACCACACCCAGCCCCTGACTCTTTTAAAAAAAAATGTGTATTTATTTGAGAGAAAGAGACAGATAGAGAATGGGCATGCCAGGGCCTCTAGCCACTGCAAATGAACTCCAGACACATGCAACACTTTGTGCATTTGGCTTTATCTGGGTACTGGGGAATAGAACCTGAGTTCTTATGCTTTTCTGGCAAGCACCTTAAATGCTAAGCCATCTGTCCAGCCTGTTTTTTATCTAAATACATGTTTTCCCTCTTTTAAAAAATATTTTATTTTATTTTAGGGAGAGAGAGAGAGAATGGGAGTGCCAGGGAGGGCCTCTAGCTACTGGAAACACTCCAGATGCATGCTCCCCCTTGCATATCTGGCTTTACATGGGTACTGAGGAATTAAACCCAGGTGCTTGGGCTTTGCAGGCAAGCACCTTAACCACTGAACCATCTTTCCAGCCCAACAAGTGGATTTTATGTATGATATGAGACTAGACCAGTTGCCCCATCATGTATATAAAATAACTGAAGGGGCTGGAGAGATCATACTTGCCTGCAAAGCCTAACGACCCAGGGTCAGTTCCCCAGTACTCATGTAAAGCTAGATGCACAAAGTGGTGCATATATCTGGAGTTCATTTGTAGTAGCTGGAGGCCTTGGTGTACCCATTGTCTGTCTGTCTGTCTGTCTGTCTCAGCTTAAATAAAATAGTTTTTAAAAATAACTGAAAGTGGATTTCCACCTAAAGTGACAGCTAAGACCATAAAACGTTTAGAAGAGTACATCTTCATGACCTTGTGTTTGGCAGTGTATTCTTAGACATGATGCTGAATGTAGATGTTGTGTGTGCTTAACAGTAATAGCATCAACAAAGCTATATTATACTTCAAAATTGTTATATATCAAAGGACATGATAAAGAAAGCAGAGAGACAACCTACAGAATGAGGGGAAATACCTGCTAACTATTTATCTAGTGAAGATTTATTATCCAAAGTATATAAGAATTCAAAATAACCACTTTAAAATGGGCAAAAGACTTGATCAGACATTTCTCCAAAGAAGACACACAGATAGCTTATGCACACACAAAAATGAAGTTTAATGTTAGTCAGGGCAATGTCAATTAAAACCACAGTTATGTGTTACTTAACACTTCAGAGGCAAAACAAAAGGTTTGAAAACAGAAGGTAAGTGTTAGTGAAGCTGTGGAGAAGCTCTAATCGTTGCACATTTCTGGTGTGAATGCAAATACTGCAGTCATTGTAGAAAACAGGTCAGCAGTTCCTCAAAGTCTTTACCATAGAATTATCACATGGCCCAGCAATTCCACTCCAAAAGAATTGAAAAATGGAACTGCATTGTTTTTTCAAATTGAAAATAGGAACTGGTAAAGTAATCCTCATTGCAAGGTTACTACAATGGCTACAAGGTAGAAACAATCTAAGGATCCACTAGCTGATAGATGGATAAACAATATACTACCAACAATGGAACAGTATTTATGCATAAAAATAATGAAGGTCTGCTTCATACGACACTATGGATAAAACTTGAAAGTAGCATCACCATGAGTTCAAGGCCACCCTGAGACAACAGAGTGACTTCCAGGTCAGCCTAGAATACAGTGAGACCCTACCTCAAAAAACCAAAACAAACAAACAAACTTGAGAGTAGCATACTAAATAGAATAAGCCCAATTCAAAAGAACAAATGCCATGTGATTTTTCAAATATGCAAATTTACAGAGACAAAGAAGATTAGACTTAACAAGGACTAAAAGGACCAGAAGATGGGGAGAAAGAGGAGTTGCAGTGTTGAGCATGATAAAAATGCTTTGTAAATAGTAGTGATGGTTATACAATGTTGTGAAATAACTAATGCCACTGAATTATACACAATTGTTAAAATGGGAAAATTCAGCCTATGTATCCTACAACAACAACAAAAAAAGCTGGAGAGGTGGCTTAGCAGTTAAGGCCCTTGCCTGCAAAGCCTAAGGACCCATGTTCAACTCTCCAGATCCCACGTTAGCCAAATGCATAAAGGTGAGGCAAGCTCGAGCGCATATGCCCACTAGGTGGCACAAGTGTCTGGAATTTAATTTCAGTGGCTGAGGCCTTGGCACGCCAATTCTCTCTCCCTCTCTAAAAAAAATTTTAAATATATAAATAAATAAATAGATGAATTCTAAAAATGCAAAAAAAAAAAAAAGTTATGTTCCAAGGAACACTAATTAACATGGTGGAGACACACATAACATCTGTAGTTCCTCCTAAAAACAGACTTTATTAATCACAGTGAATCTTTATATATCTAATTAGCTGACTCACATCAGTTTGAAGTCTCCAGCATTTAAAGTAAGAGCTTAGGCTGAATCCAGAACCTGCCTATTTATGATGTATTATTTAAAAATCTATTTTAAGGATATGAATAAGATTTTACAAAATTATTTCAAAAAAAATTAATTAGGGATAATTTTGTTAGACTTGTGAACACTTAAATACAGAACTAAAGACTTGTGACCACTGATTTCCCATATTTCCAAGCATGTAAACTGCCTTACCTTTCTGATTTTAGTTTCTTGCATTTACATTTTTAAATTCGGAGTAATGACAAAAGTTACAAACAATTATTATTTGAAAGCTTAATTTTCTACAAAAAATCAATCCTATATACTTTGAATCTCACACTTGAATGTAAATGTTTTGAATAAGTTCAAGTATGCTGCAAAATATTTGTATCACTTCCATTTATCATAAGACGCTTTCTATATTACCCAGGCATTAATGAGAGTACATTACCTGGGCATTATTGAAATTGCACCACATTTAGGCATTATAGAAAGTGCATTGCCCAAGCATTACTAAAAGTGAGCAATTACATTTTATTAAAAACCCAGCATATCACTCATGTGTACCCACACCCCGCCACACACAAACACTATACTGAGTGAGAAAAGTCAATCAAAAAAGCTGGAGAGAAAAAAATAATAATAAAAAATTAAAAAAAAAAAACCTGGAGAGATGGCTTAGTGATTAAGATGTTTGTCTGCAAAGCCAAAGGACCCAAGTTCAATTCACCAGTACCCATGTAAGCCTGATATACATGGTGGTGCGTGCAACTGAAGTTCGTTTGCAGTAGCTGGAGGCCCTGGCACACCTATTCTCTCTCTTTCATAAATATATATATATATATATATTTAAAAACCCAGCATATTCTACTAGAATCTTTGTAACATTGGGAGCAAGATAAGAATGACTTTAAAGTACTGCTATTTAATATTCTACTGGAAATACCATCTGGAACAGTTACAGCAGTTGGGATATACATATTTATATATGCTTTGAAATATTTCTGGAAAGATATACAAACTAGTAGTAGTCAGCTATTTTGTGGGTGAAAGATTGGATTAAAGGAAAGAAATAAAAGGGAAATACTGATTGTATCAATATTTTACTTCTTAAAGTTTGTTCCCAATTAAAATCAAATAGGATCATTTTTTTAATTTTCTTTTTATTTTTTATTCAAATGACTTTTCCATCTTTTTTTCAGTGAAATAAGATGATGTGATTGCTAAATGCGACACATCTTATTTTAATTATTTTTATTTTCAGTAATTTCATACATGTATGTAATGCATTGAGTCTTACTAACTTCTCATCACCCTCTCTTGTCCCCTCACACTCATTATTTGTTCCATTTTCATTGGACTGTTCTTTATTTTGGAGCCTCATTCTGTGTAGCAGTTTTGACAGTTGTACAACAGTTCTCTTTAATTATGAACTGCACTGCAAACGCACATGTTTTTGTTTTTCAGGTTAGTGTTCCAAAAATGAAACATAAACCAACCAGGCAACAGAAGAAAGTGGCAAAAGGCTATTCTTCCCCAGAACCTGACATCCAAGACTCCTCTGGAAGTGAAGGTAAAAGTATTTACTACAGATTGTTCATGATAGGAGACCAAGTTGTTTTCTTAAATGTTAACTATACTACTTGACATACTAAATGGTTTTCAAGTTAACTTCAGAGCATAAGAATTTTGTGGAGGCAGGAACAGACTATAAACCCCAGTTAGATTACAGATAGGCTGGATGAACAGCCTACAGGGTAAAGGCTTGAGAAATGAAGGGAAAACATGCAAATATGAACCATACTGTACTTAGCAGTTCTAATTAGCCTCTGAAAAATTATTGATGGCTCCCTAGAATGAATTTGGCAAATGTATTTTGAGCTCAGGTAATGTATAAACTATCTTAAACTATATTGATACATAATTAAGAAGGAGTTGAAGTAGCATTTTAGACATTGTAGGAAACTAAACATTTCAAGAGCACCTTTTAAAACCTATTTTAAGTCATGGTCTAAGGAATTTACACTATTTTTACTTTCATAGGTAACAATAGAGGGAATAACAAACAAATATTTAGGAAATTTAGATAACAAGTGATAAAGAGCTTCAAGGAAAAAGAATTCAATTCATTTTGAGGGAACATTATTAGAAGAGCCCTGATGAAGTATTGGAGTTTCTAATGGATTACAGGAGTCTAGGCATGGGGCATGGGATGGGGCAACGTACTGAACTAATCGAGGAACTCCGTAAATAAAGGTTTCTAAGCAGCAATCCTATGAGCACTGTGTGCTTAAATGGATTGTTATAATGTTGTTATTTACATTTTATAAGAAAGAAGATGGAGACCCAGACAGATTAAACTGCTCAAAGTCACATACATCACTATATATATATATTCCCTTCCTTATGTGTACAGATTTTTTTTACTTCATTGACCCTCATATCCACACCACTCCACTATCTGTAATGTATCACTGGCATTTCAGTACTCAACACCTTACAACAACCATATAAAGTTTGGGTATTAATTATCCCCTTTTCAAAATAGAGAGGGGTCTGGGGAGATGTCTCCGCAGTTAAAGGTGCTTGTTTGTGAAGTCAACCGCTCTAGTTTCAATTCCTCATTTCCCATGTAAAGCCAGATGCACAAAATGCTGCATGCATCTGAAGTTCATTTGCAGCAGTGTGCAACATGTTCCCTCTCTCTTAAATAAATAAACTAAAAAAAAAAAAAAAAAAAAAAAAAAAAGTGGAGAGCAAGGAAAGGCTGTGAGAGGGCTCTGATGAAATCTGCACCGCTCACCAAAGCACAAGTGCCATAGTGTAGCAAACTAACAAGAGGGTTCAACTCAGGGAGCAATGTGACAGCAATACTACAAAAGTTAAAAGAGGGCTGGGGAGATGGCTTAGCGGTTAAGGCGCCTGCCTCCTAAGCCTAAGAACGCTGGTTCCAATCTCTAGCGGTTCCAATCTTCAGGTCCCACGTTTAGCCAGATGCAAAGTGACACAAGGGTGCAATGCCGCACTTGACTACAAGGGGGTGCACACATCTGGATTTCATTCCCAGCAGCTGAGAGACTGCTGGCGCGCCATCTCTGTCTTCCTCTCTCTCTCTCTCTCTTTTCTGTCTCTCTCCAAAAAAAAAAAAAAAAGGAGGCTCAAAAAACTGACTTCTTTAGATCTATGTGAATAGGTAAGAGGAAAAAAGGAGTAATAGCTTCTCCAAATTAACACATTTTAAATGGATTAATTTGCCTGCATCAATGAATTAAAAAATAAAACTGATGCCATCTACAACTTAAATACTTTGTGATGGGTCTCGGGAGATGGCTTAGCAGTTAAGGCACATGCCTGCAAAGCCTAAGGGCCCTGGTTCCATTCTCCAGGTCCCATGTAAGCCAGATGCACAAGGGGCACATGCATCTGGAGTTTGTTTGCAGAGGCTAGAGGCCCTGGCACACCCATTCTCCCTTTCCCTTTCTCTCCCTCTGTCTCAAATAAATAAAATAAATACTTTGTGATGATGACTTTATGTGTTTTGATGATATATTTCAGACTGTAAAAATGCAGAATATTAGTTTTATTTTACTAAGTAAAAACTGATGTCTAGGAAATTTTTTGTTATGCAATAATCATTAAATTTAACTGTAGATTGTGTTTGTGATTACAGTGTTATTCTAAATGTCTTTTAGCTCAATCTGTAAAACCAAGTACACGAAGAAAGAAAGGGATAGAACTGGGAGACATTCAGAGTTCCATCGAATCTATAAAACAAACACAGGAAGAAATTAAAAGGTAATATATACTGACAGTAACTAGTCAGCTGAGTCCAGACAAGTAAAGAGCCCTGTTACATAGGAAATCATATGTGCACTTTACATTTTCCTAACATTGCGAAGCTAAAAGTAAAGCACTGGCTTCTATTACCTGATGCCTGAAACTTACAAAACTCCCCCTGCCCTAAAATTCTGGAGGAGAGAAGAGGAAGTAGGATGTGTGTATATGTGTATGTTTGTGCCTTAAGTCAGATATACCATTTGTTAAAAGAATGAGATAGTTCCGTAACAGTTCTCTCAGTTTTGAGTACTTCCATAGTCCCAGAACTCTCCCCTACACACCACCGCATGATCCAGCAACTAAGTTTAACACTTAAACTTAATAGAGGTTTTATTAACATTTAATAGAGGTTTCTGGAGGAAAGGGAGTACTGTTCCTTCAGCTCTGTTGCTAAGGCCAGCATGAGTTCAGATTGGTTGTCTCCCATACTATATCAGTTTTTTTATTATTACTAAATTATTATATTTATTGAGGGAAGTACAAAGCCCAAGAAAGGCACCCACATGGCTAGAGACCACACATGGAGGGCCTGAAAAAAACTGGAAAGAAAAGAAAGTTCAATGAGTTCCTACCGTGTGGGGAGCTGGAAAGGATAAAGAACCCCATGAGGAGAGAAAGGGCAAAGGGGCCCTCTCCTCCACTCAACCCAGCTAGGCCTGAGCTGGCCTGAGCCAAGCCAGCCCAGGCCCAGCCAAGGGAAAACTCACCTATAGCTCGAAGATTCCAAGTAGTCAGCTATATCAGTTTTTTAAATGTCCAATATTAGCCCATCTGCTTTTATGTGTTGAGCACTCAGTGGTCCAAAACAGTCCAAAAACAGCAATAGTGCATTCTTCATTAGCTGTTTATTTTAAATTTAAGCTTCACATTTCTCTGTCCAGAATCACCAACTCATGTCTTATATAAATACTCCTTTAAGATACTTTTGGGGCCAGGCATGGTGGCTCACACCTTTAATCTCAGCACTTGTAAGAGACTGAGCTAGGAAGCTTGCTGTGAGTTCAAGGCCAGTCTGAGACTACATAGTGAGTTCCAGGTCAGCCTGGGCTAGAGCAAGAACCAACCTCAAGAAAACAAAATAAAAATAAAAAGCGAAGACAAACACATGCTTTTGTAATTTTTTTGGACATTTTAATTGCATGTAAATTCCTTGATACATATTGTTACTTTTGAAATGCTTGCAACATGGCATGCCTCAGAATTCAGTGAAATGAAGAATCTGACGAAGGACTTGAGGAAACAGGTTCCATCCTGATTTCTGATTCCACTCAAATTGGTGAATTCTCTAGGACAAGTTGCTCAAAAGCTTTAAGCCGGGAGTGGTGGCGCATGCCTTTAATCCCAGCACTTGGGAGGTAGAGGTAGGAGGATCGCTGTGAGTTCAAGGCCACCCTGAGACTACATGGTTAATTCCAGGTCAGCCTGGACTAGAATGAAACCCTATCTCGAAAAACCAAAAAAAAAAAAAAAAAAAAAAAGCTTTAGCCTTGAGTTATTTGACACACTGGAATAAGATTCTTTAGATATGTTCCCAAACATTGTGAAGCTAAGTACTGTCTGTCTAGAACCCTCATCAGCTCTTTTTACCCAAAAGCATTTCAGGTGCATCTAAGAATATTCCATGACAAAATACATTTCGTTCGTGTTGGCATGTGGAAAGCCTGTAGCTCATTCTTTAGTTTGAGAGTATTAGGAGATCTATTTTATTATGTTTTTCCTGGATAAGTTGGGATTTTTACCCCACTCCTGTTTTGCAAATAAAGATAAAGGAAGCCTCGTGAGCCAACTAAAGAGAAAAATGTTTTTTAATCTTGTAAGAGAAAATATAATACATCTACATTATTAGACTATGACACTTGTTTGGTACATATCATTAAGAATATACTTGATCATGTACTTAAAAGTCTAATAAAGGCTTTACATGGTGTACTCATGTCCTTGTTAGGGTAGTAATTGAACCAGTTACTTTAGAAAAATGTAATCAGATGTTTTGTGAGTTTTGTACTAATATTTCTAAAAATGATCATTTTCTGTTGCTTATTTTTATAGAAATATTATGGCTCTTCGAAATCACTTAGTTTCAAGTACACCTGCCACAGATTATTTTCTGCAACAGAAAGATTACTTCATCATTTTCCTTCTGATCTTGCTTCAAGTCATAATAAACTTCATGTTTAAGTAGAAGTTCTCTACAGTTGAATCAATGAACTAGAAAGATCAGGTTTGGCCTGGGACCAATATTCAAATTGGTATGATCTTTATTTACGCATCATGTATTTCAAAGCAAAAACAACCTAGGAGATAAATGTAGAGGTGTCTACCTTTAATAGCTTTTATCTTTAACCTGAAATGAGCTATCCTGTTTGGTTATTAAAGTGTATTAAGTGCCAGGACATTTCTAGCTTTTATGAGAATGTGTCTACATGTGAGTCTAATAGAGCCACAGGTGCACACAAGAACTCTTACATAACAGTAGTCTTCATATTCTACAGTCTGTTCTGAATATACCAGTACCATTGCTCATAACAGAAATGTTATCAATCTTATAAATATATGTATAGTAATCTATTTTCTTCATAAAAGAGGCACACAACTATAATCAAGGAGTTACAGATGGGGAATGATGGAATAATAAACATAACATAAATAATTTAGTGCATGGCACTATTAAAATAATTTCCAAAGTACCAAGATCAATTGTCTTAGAAACACCAAGAGAAAAATTATGAATAGTCAAACTTAATATAGTGTGAGAGACATGTAGCAATTTTTTTAAAAGTTTACACAAGACTTTTTAACCCCTAGAATTTAATTTAATATTTGTAGATACAGGCATATATGTACTTAAATGTATATCATTATTAAAAACTAGTATGCAGCTACATGGATCTATTCATTTTATTTATTTTTTTTTTGAAGCTAGCCCAATAGACTGGCCCCTCTTTTTTAATGAGAGGGGGAGAGAGAGAATGAATTGGCATGCCAGGGCCTCCAGCCACTGTAAGCGAACTCCAGACGTGTGTGCCACGTGGTGCACATGTGTGACCTTGCATCACCTTGTGCATCTGGCATATGTGGGACCTGGAGACTTGAACATGGGTTTGCAGGCAAGCGCCTTAACGGCTAAGCCATCTCTCCAGCCGTCTATTCATTTCAATACCACCTTAAGCAACTGCTAAAAAATGGTATGGTCAAATTGATTTCTGTTCTTTTTTTTCTTATTTTTTTAAATCAGCTGGTCCATTGCTTCTCAGCCTTTTGGCTAAGATCAAGTGTAAGTCAGCTGGTCTATAACATAGGCCAAATTCTAGAGATGTATATAGGGCATATGAATGCTGATAATTCGTGTTTTTTATTAAAAACATTGTAGCTTTCATATAGACCCTACTTTGCTCAATGAATGAGTAGAATAGTAAAATTACAACTAATATTTTACTTCTAAAGCCAAAAAGAGAAGGCAATAAGAAAACACGGTGGCCTTTATGTGGACATTGAAATTGATTTCTTGAAAATGTGCAATAAGTTGAGCATTAAAGAGTATCAAGTTATGAAGACTAATTGTTCATTATCCACTCTGTTCTTAGTACTTTCATTCTGTGGCAAAGCCACAGTTCTTAAGATTCCTTTTGTTCAAGCTCAGACAAATTTATTTCATAAGGGTTGTTTTTTGCCTGTTTTTCAGCTGAATATTTTGGCTTTGTGTTTTGACATAATTATTTATGGCTCTCAAAAACAGGTTTTGAAAAGTTTTCAGGAGCATGTCCTAAAATATATCTTAGATTCCTGAAAGTATACATTTTAGAAGGGTTTATAAAATTAAAAATGTAAATCAGAGAGAATAATTGCTATGATGATATCTGCCTTTGACTAAGAGGCTGAGATGTGAGTAAAGTTACGGTCAGCTCTATACTATGACAAGTGTAGAACCAAGAGATAATTACTACATTATGAAAATTGAAAACTGAGGGTGTTTTGCTAGCTGGTGTAACAATCCTTATACCCTTAAATCCTTAGGTTTCTATGAAGAGTAATCTCCAGTGTAGTATTGGCAGAACAGAGCTGTATTCCATATGTACACATGAAAATATTTTTAAACTTAATAACGTAAATAGATGTACCTGTATCCAGTTTCATTATTGTATTTACAACAGGTGGAGCCTAGGGGTTATATTTCATATTTGTCAATGTGTTTTTTGTATTCACATTCTACTACCAATATTGTGCTCAACTGCCTATTCATTGACATGTGATATTTTGTAAATATTGTACAACTTGATCTTTATATGATTTAAATTATTAATTTATATTATATATAACTTGATTGGCTGATCACTAAAAGTCATCTTTAATCCCTGAAAATTTAAAATTTTTGTTGATGACCTGCTTTAGGGTCTTGGTCTTATCCACTTGTATGTTGTTTTCATTTGGTTTAAATAGTGGTTTGTTTGTATGAATATCTAAGACTGGAAAGGTCATGATTTTATTTTTTAAATTTCATTTTAGGGCAGATGTTATAGGTTCTTACCCAAAGACTCAAAAACTGAAGAGCAGGGTTATTTGTGACTGTTTCTTATACACTAAAAGTATAAATCTAATTAATACTATACTTTTAGTAGTATGAGTTTCTTTCTATGAACTGAACATAAAACTCAGGAATTGGTGGCTTAATTTTATGTCAGTACTTATACTGGTCTTAATATATAAATCCTTTAAAACACATTATTAACTTTGTATTTAGCCATGCTTTGTAATTGACTTTGAATGTTCTTTACCTTAGATTAATCTTTCTTTATACATGGATTCATAATGTATGTCATCACATCTACAGTTCCAAATTGTCTGAAAGCTTCATGGTGGTTTCTAGGATTTATGACTTTATGACCAGTCTTCTTTATCAAAAATTGTATTTTCTCACATGAAAAATTCTGAGTAATAATAATGATTGAAATTTGCATTTTTAGATGCTAAGTGAATTTTGTCTTCAGTTATCCCCCATTTAGTGAGATGTTGCTGGCTAGGAAAAGACAATAAATAGGGCATGTGAAATGTTACATAAGTTATAGCAATAGATCTTTCACTTGTATTTCATATCAGTACTTTTTTGTATCACTTACAAAGGTACAGTGGTAATCTTTGTTATAGCTCAGTTGACAAGTGCATTCCATTGAAAAGCTGGCCTTGCCTTGTAAGATACAATCTTCATTTAATAGTTCATGCTTTTGTGCCTTTAAGAATATGTTTGTCATTTTTGTGTTACAGAACTATAGTATGTTCAGTGTTTCTATACTTATTTGTCATAAAAGGGTCATTTTTCTGTCACTTTATTTCTTTTTATATAGCTGAATATTTAAGCTGTAATGCTGTACTTTTATAAGGGTTTGTCTATTTATCTCTTTCAAATATTCATACTCAGACATCACTGAAGTAAAACTTGTCAGATTATTCTGAGTATTGTAAACAGTGCCTTTTTGATGGAATTCACACTGTTTTGGGTGTCAACTCGTGCCATATACACAAAATTTTGTGGAAGGCAGTTTTAACTTTTTGAAGAATATCTTCATCAAAATTTAAGAAAATAAATGTGTAAAATTCCAACTTTTTCCAATGTTTAGCATTTCTAGTCAGCAGAGAATAGTTTTGTTTGCTTTTGTGTTTAACATACAAAGATTATGGCATTATTAATGAACCATACATGAGACTGCAGATTATTTTGAATTACATTAAATGTAAAGGAATAAAACATCAGCATTTATATAAATTTTTCCCATTTGACCCAGTGGGGAGACTTCATAAAGTAGTATGTTTACATTTCACATATTTTATTTGACTAAGTGTGGAAAAAAAGAGATTCTTTAAAATGTATAATCTGCCATCATTATGTAATTTGGCTTCATTTTGTTCTATGTGCTGTGTGAGTTTAGCATATTTACTTTTTGTTACAATTATACTATTTTTGTTACAGTTTTTAATGGGAGATGGACTGTTAAAATTGAATAGGACCAGTGTCTTATTAAGAGTCACGAGCAACTCATGACAAAATGAATGTGAATATACTTTCTAAAGTATTTAGAAAATTCGCTTCTTCATTTCTCACATGAAATTATTTAGTATTAAAAAGTTGAATTTTCATTTAAAAATATGCCATGAAACATTTGAATGATGGGCCACAGAATTCTAGTTGATTTTTTTTCAATTTAGCATGCTAAATATACATCTAAGTTTAAATACCATTTATTGGCCATTTCTAAATCCAAGCACTACCACTGGTCGGTTTTATATGATAGAATAAAAGTATGTTATCTGCAGTGTAAGTATAGCACACTGTTGAATTCTTTTTCTTAAGGTGCATAGTCAATGTATAGATAGTCACAGGCTACTGTTTTGTAATGTGTTACATTTCTAATATATTATTCATAATCTGTTATAAATGTTTGCAGAAGGAAATGATTTTTCTAATGATCTGTAAAATTATGTTAACTTCTACAAGTAGGCATTCTAAATAAAGTTTTTTAAAAGAATAAACTGATCAAATGACTTTTAATATGTTGTTGTTACTAAATTAGCCCTATTTTATTTTGTGGGGTATGTGCAAAAGATGAGCAAGATCTTGAAAGTAATTCAACAAAATTTTTAATGTATGCTTTATTTTGTGCTTTGTATTCATTGCATTCTCTTCTTAACAACCTTAGTAAAAGTGGAAATATTCAGATTTTATACATAAAGAATGAGACTCAGAGAAGTTAAATGACTCCAGAAACTACACTGCAGGTATGATAGTGTCAGTGTTAAGATTAAAAACGTGTTTGGCTCCATGTCTACACAATACACAGAAATCATATCATAGTACTTCACTTACTGAAGTTGAGGGTAATCCACTGCTTGAATGTATATTAGATAACCCCCGATGATGAGTGCAACCAGGAAGAACAGACATTGCTATGGAGACAAGCATCAGTGCAAAATCATATTCAAGTTATTTCTTCTTAAATCACCTGTTAGTCGATTTGGTGTAAACATCAGATGAATTCCCTCCAAGAAATTTGACTGTGTTGTCTTCCCCTCTTCCTTCCCGCTCTTGCTCTCCCCATAATCCATTCCTGAGTAGGAATAAGTAAGGAAAAGAACCCACACAGTGTTGACCATGAAACATCTACAGAAGTACTTTTCCTGATAATATTGATATGTTTTGGTTCTTAAAGGTGTTCGGTTAGCTGGATTTTGTTTTACAAAATAGCTTTTTTCTTAAAAGAATAAAGTAGTGATCTGCTACAGGAATTTGATGGGTAAAGTAGAAATACGTGGTTGTTAGACTCTTACTAGGAACTACACAAAGCGTTTTCTACTGCAGCCACTTCAAAGTTTATGCTCTCCTTGGAGACCGTCTTTACTACATACATGAATGAGCCCGTATTTTATGTGAGTGAAGAGACCACTTGTTTCTGCTGACGTGGTTGCACTGCAGTAGCTGGGGTTTCCGTGTGACCCAAAAGCGCAGGGGTGGGGTCGGCAGCCCCTCCCGTCTGTTCTGCGTGCAGGAGTCGTTCGCGGACGCGAAGAGGAGCTGAAGAGGGCGTGCACAGGGTGTGCGGGAGTCCCGGCGCAGGCGCTGCGGGTGGGAGAATCCGGGGCTCTTCCGCAGAGCGCCCCGCCCACCTGCGAGCCGAGCTTCCGGCCGCCGCCCCGCCCTTTCCGTTTCCTGTGGGCCGCTCCGCTTCCTGTTTCCCGGGGTTTCGGCCGAGGAGGCCGTTGTAGGTTTTATGGCCGCCCAGGGGTCCGTGAAGGCGGCATTGCAGGTGGCCGAGGCGCTGGAGGCCGTCGTGAGCCGCTGCGTGGGCCCCGACGGGCGGCAGGTTCTGTGCACGAAGCCCACGGGCGAGGTGCTGCTCAGCCGGGATGGAGGCCGCGTCCTGGAGGCGCTGCACCTAGAGCATCCCATCGCCAGGTACCTACTTCCGCGCTCTCCCAGCGCCCGAGCCTCCGCTTGCGTCCCAAGCCCGTGTACCTGGGGAAACGACCTCGAGTGAGACCAGCATATTCGGGGTTAAGACCAGTCTTGGACCCCAGATGTTACCAACTGTTAAGAACATTTTTCTCAACCCTAGAAACTTAGAACAAGAGTAACTTAGAAAAGGAAAAATATATAGCTAAGGCTGTACATTAAATCAACAACAGCCTTAGACTGTAAAAACACTGTTTCATTTTGGTACCAATGTACAAAGACAGCCTTCTGAAAACCTGAGCTGTTTTTTTTCTTCTTTCTTTTCCTGTACAGGATGATAGTGGCATGTGTTTCCAGTCATCTCAAAAAAACAGGAGATGGTGCTAAAACATTTATTATTTTTCTTTGCCATTTACTCAGAGGACTTCATGCAATCACAGAAAAGGATTCGTTGATTTCTGAAAATACTCAAACCTATGAAAGGCATTGGAAAAATTGTTGTCAATGGAAATCTATTTCCCAAGCTCTACTAACATTTCAGACACAGATATTAGACTATATTATGGACCAATACTTAAGTAGACACTTTTTGTCCGTCTTTTCTTCACCTGCTAAAGACAGAACATTATGTAGGGGCTCTTTAGAATTACTCTTAGAAGCATACTTTTGTGGAAGAGTTGGAAGAAATAATCAAAAACTTATTACACAATTGATGTGTGACTATGTTTTCAAGTGTATGACTTCTAAACGTGAGATGGAAGCATTGGAGTTAGTAGATAACTGTTTTGTAGAGTTGAATGTTGGTGTCACTGGCCTTCCCATTTCAGATTCTAGGATCGTGGATGGGCTTGTGCTTAGCAGAGATTTTTCTGTTTATTGTCCAGCAGATGGTGACATTAGAATGGTGATAGTAACAGAAATCATCCAACCTCTCTTTTCCACTTCTAGATCAGAGTTTCTTCTAAATTCAGAAGCCCAGTTTCAGTCATCTCACTTTTGGATTATGGAAAGGACAAAAGCAATAATGAAACATTTACATAGTCAGGATGTAAAATTGCTCCTATCTAGTGTGAAGCAACCAGATCTGGTTATTTATTATGCAAGACTGAGTGGCATGTCTGTAGTAGAGTGTTTATCAGCGGAAGAATTGTCACTTATCCAGAGGGTCATTGGCTTCTCTCCCTGCAACCTACCACAGGTCTCTTCATTGTGTGAAATTTCTAGCACTGCTTTGGTGAAATTTTGTAAACCACTCATTCTTAGGTCAAAGAGGTATGTTCATCTTGGCTTGATGAGCACAAGTGCATTTATACCGCACTGTGTGATTCTTTGTGGGCCAGTTATAGGTATCATTGAGCAACATGAGAGAGCTTTACATGGGGCATTAAAAATGCTTCGGCAGTTGTTTACTCATCTCAGTCTAAATTATATAATGCAAAACAAGGACCAGCATGACCCATCAAGTCCTATTACTTGTAAAAGCAGCAGAGAAAATAGTAGTCAGTTACCAGACCCTGGTAAGTGTCAGGACATAATAGTAAAGAACAGAGATAAATTGGAAAAAATTCAAATACATTTGAAAGTGCATTCAAGTTTAGCAGTTTCAGATGTACAATTACGAACATATATTCCATGTTTGACATCCAAAGTGACAACAGATACATTCCAAATGGGTGAAACACTGAGGTGTTTGTCTCCTGAAAAAAGTGAGGTAATTGATGACCATGTATTATTAGTTGAGACTAGTTCCACTGGAAATTCTACAACAGAAAACCCTAGTCTAGAAATTGATGAAAACTTAGAGGTCACAAAAATAGCTGGGAAAAGGTGCCTGTGTTCGGTGAGACACCAGTCAGTGGATACTCCATGTACTACTTCCCAGGACTGTTCCTCATCTGTACCAGCAGGTTGTGTTTTGCCAGGCGGTGGTAATTTTGAGATCTTGTTACATCACTATCTTCTCAATTATGCCAAAAGCCAGCATTCAGAAAAAAGTATGGTGAGTATGTTAATAGCAAATGCACTTCTAGGCATTCCCAAAATCCTTTATAAGCCTAAGAAAGGAAATTACAGCTTTCCCCAAATGTACTTGGGATCTCTTCAGGCATTGTCAACCAATCAAGTCATGATAAGCCATCAGGCAGGTTTGGAATCAGTAACTGCTAAGTACCAGTTACTTATGTCAGTTCTGGAGTGTTTGACAAAAATATTAACCATTGACTTGATAATCCATGTGAAGAGACAGCCTCAGAAGATTTGTGATCAAGATTCAGAAGATGAGCTTTAAAACCGTAAGACTTTATTAACCAACTTTTACTTCACTTGTTACAAAACAGTATGTGACTGCTGATTTTTAAGTCAATTCAGCCTTTTGCAGAAATGCACTAAGTCATAAACATTAACTCTTGGAAAGAAAATCTGGCTAAAGGTGTTTACAGTTCCTTTTCACTTTATTCTCCCCTTTACCTTTGTCTAGTTAGTTCATAGTTTCATTTAATATTCAATTTGAATATGGTCTTTCAATGTCATATTTTTGTTGTTTATAAACATGTACAAAATATTGTTTGCTCATATTTTTCTATATTCAAAATTTATAAAGCAGTAAATCATGTTTTCTTTGGAAAGCATGTAAATTATTATTTTCCTTTCTGTACTATTTG
This sequence comes from Orientallactaga sibirica, assembly GCA_036365145.1. Taxonomy (NCBI): domain Eukaryota; kingdom Metazoa; phylum Chordata; class Mammalia; order Rodentia; family Dipodidae; genus Orientallactaga; species Orientallactaga sibirica. Next base: position 45,836,178 of record JAEOAD010000012.1, on the reverse strand, counting down.
ATTTGTTTGTTTTATTTGAAAAACTTGGATAGACTTTTATCACTTATGCACCATTGAATGTTACCAAAGACGGGACTATGCATTATGTATTTATTTATCTGTGATTAAAAGTTGATGCTAGAAAAGATAGGGAGCTCATACCTATCACCTCTTCCTGGCTCTGAATATCTTATGCAGATGTTCTCTGCAGTTTCTGGCTTCTCTTGTACTTGATGCATAGCCAAAATTTAATAACAAGTATTTTGACAGTTTTTTCTCAAGTAAATTTATGAATGTTTGTATTTCATTTTAAAAACCTACAAATGCAAATAGTACATACATAAAGATGTGTCTCCTACTTTTAGTACTTCTCTGTAACACCCAAACTGTTTTGTTTATACCAAGTGTACCAAGTGGCCTGCTAGGTCATACTGCTTTGTTTTGTTTTTGTTGTTCCAGTCAGTCATTAAAGTCTCCAGACCTGCTAGTGCTTTGTTGCAGTCAGCGTCACATGGCTGGGACAAACCTCCAACCAGAAGTAGCTTATGAGATTTATGGGATTTGTTATAGGCTTACAGAATCCAGGGGAACACCATCAGTGGTGGAAGAAGCTGGCTTGTGTCCATAGATCATCATAGAGAGACATTACCAAATCACCAGTCAACATCAACACCAGCAAGCATGAACAGTCAGAGCTCTTAACTGCTCTCCACACACCTAGTAATGCTGGACTCAAGATCCATCCCCAAACATACCCTAGGGATGGCCTCCAAGATCGACTCCCAGTGAGACCCCTCTGCAGCAGGGATCTGCCTGATGAATTTCAAGTAGGAAATTTAATCAAAAATGCCTGTGTTGGGGCTGGAGAGATGGCTTAGCTGTTACGGTACATGCCTGTGAAACCTAAGGACCCAGGTTCGATTCTCCAGGTCCCATGTAAGCCAGATGCACATGGTAGCGCATGTGACTGGAGTTCATTTGCAGTGGCTAGAGGCCCTGGTGCACCCATTCTCTCTCTCTCCCTCCCTCTCTCAATCTCTCTGTCTCTAATAAATAAATAAATAAAAATCTTTAAAAAATGCCTGAGTTTATGGGGCCATACATTCAAACTACCACATGCTTTGTCTTGGTTCTCATTCAGTAGTTGTGACTTAACAGCTTAGGGACCTCCTATAACTGAGTGGGTCGTTGTATGATTGGCACCTGGTGTAATACTGCACAGAACGACTCATAAATATATTCCAGGCATGTTTATTGAATGAGTCAGTCACAGGGTCTTCAAAGATGGGGTTATAATTATACAAACATTCATAGTCAATGATCTATATGGGGGAGGAGCAGAAAATGAACACAAAACACAGCCAAGTGCAGTAGTGCATGCCTGTAATCCTAGCACTCAGGAGGACCACCCTCCACTAAGGACCAAGTTTGAGACCATCTTGGGCTGCATGAAATTCTGTCTCAAAAAACAACCAAAAAGAAAAAAAATATATATGTAGAGCAGATCTTCACAAGGTAATTTTTTAATTGAAAAAGATTCTTAATAATGATAGTAAAACTTGTAAGTGATCCTTACAGAATAAAAATGTAGCATTTATATTACTGGCTTAACAGAGCACTTGTGCAGGGGCTAGAGAGATGACTCGGTGGTTAAGGTGCTTGCCTTCAAAGCCTAAGGACCTGAGTTCGATTCCCCAATACCCATGTAAAGCCATATGCACAAGGTGGAGCATGCATCTGGAATTTGCTCAACTTCCACCTTGTTTGAGACAGTCCACTTTCACCACTGCATTTTGGGCCCATGAGCATCCTGGGAGATTCCTCTGCCTCACTTCTTGCCATAGGTATACTGAGATAATTGTGACTTTATGTGGGCTTTGGGGATCCGAACTCAAAAGTATTGTATGGCAAGCTCTGTCCACTGAGCCATCTCCCTAGGCCCAGAAGAACATTTTTTTTTTAACATAATTGCATTCATGCCATCTGCCACAAAGGACTTGAGTTAGCCTGAATTAAGAGCAAATAAAGCTCTAGTAAAAATCTGGATAAAAGTTAAAAGAATGGAGTCAAAAGCCTAGTGTGGTGGCACATGCCTTTAATCCCAGCACAGAGAAAGGAGGATTGCCAAAAAATTGAATGCCACCTTGAGACTACAGAGTAAATTCCAGATCAGCCTTGACTAGAGTTGAGACCCTGCCTTGGACCCTCCCCCCCCCAAAAAAAAGTCAAAAGAAAGTGTGGAGACAAATGGAAATCAATATTGATTTCTAATGCTACAAGATGAATACCTCCAAAGGAAATTTGAATCATTCCAGTACCTCTTGGGTGTGGGGCCAACAGCTCGCCTGCATTTCTTGGCTCCGCAGTCACATGGGTCAGTTGAGGTTCAAGGGGGGAGAACTGGGGCTTCAGTGTTCAGTGGAGAGAGTTTTAGTGTCACACGAGAAGAACATGGGTGGGATATATTGAAGCATCAATCTTTTGAAAATAGTCTGCTCCACTGTGGGAGGGAAAAGACATACACATTATCTCTCTAACTGAGGTTTTATTTTCTAAGATACTACCTACCACTGAGTCTGCATGAGCCATTTTTATCATCAAAACAATAGCCATGGGCTGTACAGATGACTCAGTGGTTAAAGATACTAGCTTGCAAAACCTCATGGCCCTGGGTTTGATTCCCCAGTGCCCATATGAAGCCAGATGCACTAAGTGGTCCATGTGTCTGGAGTTCATTTGCAATGTCAGGAAGCCCTGGCCTGCCTATATTCTCTCTCTCTCTCTCTCTCTCTCTCTCTCTCTCTGCCTCTCTAATATATAAATAAAAATATTTTTTAAAAACCAATAATCATTCAGTAATTGAACATCCTTGAACTGCTTCAGACAAGCTACTCATGTTATACAAGAAGGAAGGAATGCCATGCTGTCCATGTTTCCAAGTCAGAGGAATAGACAGGCAAATATGAGCATGACCTGTTAACAAATATTTCACATCCTCTACCATGATCACAATTCAGCCGAGAACACAGCCAATACAGTTATCCACTGAAGATTGTACTAAGAAAACGTAGGTAACACCGTAGACACTAGGTGGACGCTCAAGAGGTTAAGTGAAAGGGATGTATGCAACTTCTGTTCACTGGCTTAGGAAAAAAAATAGTCTCTGTCTTACCTGTGGATAGGAATATGGATGTGCCTGTGGTGGATTTTGTACATTCAAGTACATAACCCCAGCAGAAGGTACAGAAAAGAAGGAAAGAGCTAGGATCTCTATATGACCAGGTGGAGCCCTTGACCTGGGCTACTCCAGACTTGAGAATGAATAAACAGTCATTTGTCTGTGTTTTGGAGCCTTAGTGATGGGAGTTCTGCCTTTATTCCAACTCAGCAAAATCTCCTCTGTGGCCATTTATAAATGTCAACTTTTTGCCATACTTAATTTTTTCCAAGACAGTTTTGCTGCTGGAGAGGATTGGAAATTTAGGGGTTTTTTTTTTTTTTGTTTGTTTGTTTTGTTTTTGGAGGTAGGGTCTCACTCTGGCCTTGGAATTAACTATGTAGTCTCAGGGTGGCCTCAAACTCATGGCGATCCTCCTACCTCTGCCTCCCAAGTGCTGGGATTAAAGGCGTGCACCACCACGCCCAGCGGAAATTTAGTTTTTTAATTTTTATTTACTTATTTGACAGAGAGAAAGAGGGAGAGAGAATGAGCACTCCAGGACCTCCAGCCACTGCAAATGAACTCCAGACATGTGAGCCCCTTTATGCATCTGGCTAATGTGGGTCCTGGGGAATCGAACCTGGGTCCTTTGGCTTTGCAGGCAAACTTCTTAACCACTAAGCCATCCCTCCAGCCCAAATATATTTTATTTTTTACAATGTGTATGTTGTGTGCATACCTGTGTATATGTATGTTTGCATGTGTGGGTGCATGTGTAAAGGCTAAGAGGTTGATGCCAGATGTATGCATCAGTTACTCCTTATCTTATTTACTAAGGCAAGATCTCTCACTTCAGTCCACAGCTTGCCAACTTGGTTAGCCTGTCTAGCCAGCTTGTCCTGGGAACCCATGTCTTCACCTTTTCAAGCATTAGGATTATAGGAGGGCTGCCAAACTCTCCCTTCCTTCCCTCCTTCCCTTCCTTCCTTCCTTCCTTCCTTCCTTCCTTCCTTCCTTCCTTCCTCCCTCCCTCCCTCTTTCTTTCTTTCCTTCTTTCTTTCCTTCTTTCCTTTCCCTTTCTTCCCTCCTTCCCTCTTCCCTCCTTTCTTTCCCTCCTTCCCTCCTTCCCTCCTTCCCCCTCCTTCCCTCCCCTCTCCTTCCCTCCCTCCTTCCTTCTTTTCTTTCTTTCTTTCTTTCTTTCTTTCTTTCTTTCTTTCTTTCTTTCTTTCTTTCTTTCTTTCTTTCTTTCTTTCTTTGTAAGGAGAAAGAGAATGAATGGGTGCACCAAGACCTCTAGCCACCACAAATAGAATCCATCTCTACAACCCCCACTTGACATTTATGTGAGTGCTGGGAATCTGAATTCTGGTCCTCCCAGCAAGTAATTTATCCACTGAGCCATCTCCCCAGCCCCTCAAATATATTTTAATGGAAAAAAATTTTTCCAGGCTGGAGAAATGCCTTAATGGTTAAGGCACATGCCTACAAAGCCTAAGGACCCAGGTTTGATTCTCCAGGTCCCACGTAAGCCAGATGCACATGGTGGCACATTCATCTGGAGTTTGTTTGCAGTGGCTAGAGGCCCTGGTGTGCCTATTCTCTCTCTTCCCCTACCTCTCTCACTGTCTCTAATAAATAAATAAAAACAAACCTTTAAAAAAGTTTTCCTAAAGGAAAAATTATTTACATTGGGATTTTTGTTGTTGTTTTGAGGCAGGATCTCATTTATCCCTGGCTGGTTTTGAACTCATGTATCTTAGGATGCCCTGGAACTCCTGATCCTTCTGGCTCAAACTTACAGGTTTGAGGATTACAGGTATGTATCACTTTGCCCAGTTTATGGGGTGCAGTGTCTTAACCCAGGGCTTTGTCCATACTGAACAAGGACTCTACCAGCTGAACTCCATCCTCAGCCCTTGACAGGAATTTTTAAATCTGGAGCTGCTGTGGTATCAGGCTTTGCTTTGGACACCATTCAGTGCTCATGGTAGATGGCGGCACGTGGTAGATGTATTCTCTTCTGTTGGGAGTCTCCATGGCAACTTCAGGTTCAAGTGTTTAGCTGTTTTCAGTTTTGTATTCATTGAGGGCCATTCTTGTGAACTTGAGGGGTATGTGCTTTTTCTAATCCAAGCATCTTCATTATATCTTTTTCCCACTATGTATTTTGTGCTTTTTCTGGTAACAATATGTGGTTTATGAAGGTGCTGGGGAATGCCCACAGTATGCTTCATGATCTTCAGGTATAGGATGGAACACTCTTGCTTGGTAAATTTGTGGTAAACCCACTCTGTGACAAATCCAGTCCATGCCAAGGAGAAATGCCATACCTTTTGTCACATTTTGTAGTCTGGCTGGGAATGACTGAGCATAAAGTTCCTGCTGTAAGTGCAGTGATTGTTTTCTTTAGAGAAAGTATCTGCTAAATGTCCAGTCTGACCTAGCAAGGTGGTTTTTTTTTTTTTTTTTTTTTTTTTTTTTAATTTGAGGGAGAGAAAGAGGCAGACAGAGACAGAAGAATGGCCATACCAGGGCCTCCAGTTACTACAAACAAACTCCTGACACATGTGTCACTTGTGTATCTGGCTTACATGGGTCCTGGGGAATTGAACCTGGGTTCTTTGACTTTGCTGGCAAGCGCCTTAAGCACTAGGAATTGAACCTGGGTTCTTTCACTTTGCCAACAAGTGCCTTAACCACTAAGCCATCTCTCTAGCCCACAAGGTGTTTTTAAGATAAGGCATACTTTAGAATTTCTTCCATTAGTAGGAAGGAAAGTGAAAGAAAACATGGTACTTTTTTTTCCATTGTAAGTTGACAATGGATGGAGAGAAGGACCCTAGTAAATAAAATGTGAGGTGACTTGGGCTGGAGAGCTGGCTTAGTGGTTAAGTGCTTGCCTGTGAAGCCTAAGGACCCCGGTTAGAGGCTCCATTCTACAGGACCCACGTAAGCCAGATGCACAGGGGGGGCGCATGCATCTGGAGTTTGTTTGCAGTGGCTGGAAGCCCTGGTGTGCCCATTCTCTCTCTACCTGCCTATTTCTGTATCTCTCGTGCACTCACTCTCTCAAATGAATACATAAATAAAAATGCATTATTAAAAAAATGTGAGGCGACTTGAGAGTTTGGATTGTGAGGTGTTCAATTTGCTTTAGTTGACCTTTTTTTTCTCCCAAGGTAGGGTCTCCCTCTAGCCCAGGCTTAACCTGGAATGCTCTATGCAATCTCAGGGTGGCCTCCAACTCATGGTGATCCTCCTACCTCTGTCTCCCAAGTGCTGGGATTAAAGGCATACACCCCCACACCAGCTCAGTTGACCATTTTTTAATGAACAAAGGAAATCCACTATGAGCCAATGTTTTATTTCTTGAATCTTTGCCTGGAAACCAATATACATCATACATCATGCTTCTTGCTATAAAAAGGATGACGTATCCAATGTAAGTACAATGTGCCCAGAAGGCATGTGGGGCCAGATAACAGGTACTCAACTTAGGTTTCTTTCTTCATGATTTTCAGGCTTTCTACTTGGGATTCAAAGTATAATATACTGTACTGTGTTGTGACTGATTTTGAAATCTGCAAACCCTGTTCTCTCATTTTATACAAACTCTGGTTTTTGAGATAGCTCTCCATCTGTACACACACCCTAAGTTGCGAGGGGGAGGTACAAGAGAGCTATGGCAGGATATTCTCAGTGCCTGGCTAACCTGACACAGTTACATTTCACAGAGAAAGCTAGAGATTTACATGCTTATTGTCTTGTCACAATGCCCACCGATTAGGTTACAGGGCTACATAAAAATAGAGTATTTTTTTTACAGCTATATTAATCAGCATTGCACTGTTTTGACAAACTACCTAAGGTAATCAACTTAAAGTGAGAAAAGATTTATTGTGGCTTATGGTTTGAAATTAGTCCATGGTCACTCAACTGCTGGAGGACTGTGGCAAAGCTGAACACCATGTAGGGAATGTGTGGTAGAACAAAACCTACTCACTTCAAGATAGACCAGAAGCAACGAGAAAAAGGGCCAAAGGTCCCAATCTGCCCTTCAAGGACAACCCTCCATGACCTGACTTCTTCCAACTAGATGTACCTCCTAAGGTTTATCACCTTCCAATAGTGCCATTGGCTGGTGACTGAGTGTTAACACAAGCCTTTAAGTGACATTTACCATTCAAACCCTAACACCCAATTTATAAGTCATATTTGGAACACAGTTTCTCAAATTCAGCAAAGCCAGTCTGTGCCTCCTGTGTAGGGAATCAAACTGTACAGATTGAATTTTTGGCAATATCTGTAAAGAAAGTGCCCCTCCAACATTGATTCCTCTGACATGTCTTTCATGAGCCCCGACCAGCTGACAGACTTGTACAAACTGAAGCTAACTTGTAGAAGGTTAACCGTGGTGCCCGTTCTTTGTAAAACAAAGAATTTTATCCAGTGGCTGTACATCAATCTCCACTCTGTGAGAAAGGCTAGTTTTGCGTTATCAGTGTGCTAACTTTGTGTCACTGACAAAAATCAGTCCTATAACAGGAAAGACTGACTTTGGTTCATGGCTTCAGTCCACAGTCAGTGGGCTTCGTTGCGAGCCTGTAGACAGGCAGGACATCATAGTGGAGCCAAGCTGCTCACCTCAGTGAGCGGGGATCAGAGGGAAAGAACAAGAGAGTATATTGAGGACAAAATCCACCCTTGCAGGCCACACCCTCAACTAGGCTTTATCTCCTCAAGTTTTTACCACCTCCCGCTAGTCCATTAAGCTATCAATCCATCCATGGATTAATCCACTTATGTGGCCAAAGTCCTCATGGCCCAATCTGCTACCAAAGGCCCCACTTCTGAGCAGTGTTTCATTGAGGACTAAGGCAACCTATAAGCTTTGAGGTGACATTCTGATCCAAAACATCATAATTAGCAAAAATCAAATTCAGTCTTAATGATACAGGAATTTTGGGTTCCTTGTACGCCAATGCACCAATAATTTGGGGTGTTCCCAGATCCTTGTCCTATGAATTTGATGAATGAAATCCACAGAGCAGAGGATAAGGTTCAGAAAGATTTTATTACACTTTAAAGCTTTGGGAGGGTAAAGAGAAGGAGGCTTAAGCCTAGAAAATAAGAGAAGAAAGCAAGGTAGAACTCTTGCCCAAGGAGGCAAGAGGGGGTTTGAGAATCCCCATGAGGGAAGAGGGTAGAGCTCCTGTCCAGAGAGACAAGAGGATTTCTTATGGGGAGTGGCTATGTGAGAAAGGCCAGGTCAGCAAGTTACTATGGAGAAAAACGAGATTTTACAGCTTTGTCAGTAATCTTAGGTAAAGATCAGAATTTCTTTTCTCTAGGAAGGATGCAAGCTTAATCTAGAATCTTAACTGGAGGGTGTGACATCCAGATCCCTGCAAGCTTAGTGACATTTCCTGCTTTTAGTCAAGGAATGCAAAACCATTATCTGGGGTTCTGTTACCCTGACTGCCTAGCCAATTTCTCTCTCCTATCATTCTGTTTCCCTATATTTTTACCCCTTTGATTCTTCTGTCTTTTGAGCCAAGATTTCATACTTGGTTCCTTGTTACATAACCAACCAAATAAAATCTTTGACTTATGTTCATTTTATAGTTACATAATTTTATTTTATTTTTTAAGATTTACCCTTTAACATTGATGCTCCAACAACTTAGTCCACTTCCAGAAGAACCAAGAGCTTCAAGGTGACACAGCTGCCTGACAGGGTAAGAAGATGTAGGCCTTCATCCTGGATGTACAGGTTCTAGATGTGAGCTTATTTCGGGGTAGTTATAAAAACATTACACATTTGCACAATCAAATTTGAGGACTGCTATGGGTTTTTTTAAATCACATTTTTAACTCAATTACTTATGTAACTAAAAAAGAAAAAAAGGGAAAACAGATGTGCTGGTCTTGGAGAAAGGATGGAAAGTTAAACACCGTCGGCTCTTGCTCTCTCCTTCCTCCTCCCACCTCCCGGCACTTCCCTTCACTTGTTAGTCGACTTTGCTCCTGGACTGGCTTCTGCGCAGGTGTGGGCCTGCCGCCAGCATCCTGGGGTCCTTTTCACTCCGTCTGTGTGTCTGGAGTGGGGTGGGGGTAGTGCCATTATCAGAGAGGGGAGGGGAAAAGGAAGAGAAACAGAGAGAGAGCGCCAGGGAGGGAAAAAGGAAGGGAGGGAGACATGGACACGGGGGGGGGGTGGGGGGGGGAAGAAGCATTCTAACTTGAAAAAATGGATGGGATTTTTAAAATATATATATGGCTTAGCAGGCAGGGTCAACTGAAGTTCGTCTAGTTTCAAGACCATTTCTTCAGTGGAACAGAAAAAAGAGGGATTATCCGTACTAGGCAGCGGTCATCGGAGAGCTTGGGAGGGTCCAGTGAGGGTCACGGGCTGTGCCTGCAGCGCCACCGAGACCTGCTTGCCTGCATCCAGTTGGCAGAATGCTAGGGAAGAGTTTGAAGATCTGACAAAAGGCAGGCTATTGCACCAGGGATCCCGGTGGCCCAGGAGGCTGGGTCATGAAGGAAGAGGCTGGTCCCAGGGGGACCCAGAGGCGGGGGCAGGCTGGTGACTGCACCGCCCCTAGGCCTCCCTGCAGGCGCCGCTCCGCCCCAGCATCCCTGGCCTGGCACCCTGTGACCGCCTGCCGGCTAGACGTCCTCAGGTCCTCTGGACTCCGTGCTCCTTGTCTCTTCATTCGTTGTCTCTCCTTTTGGGGGGGGGGGGGCAGGTTAGTTCGTCTCAAGTATCCATTAATCCCATTATCTCTGTTAAAAATAAAATATCTGTCCTATGAACATTGACACTGGTTCAAAAACTTGGGAAAGAAAATATATTTTGCCCAAAGAGCAAGTGATTACAATCACGAATCAAAATCCCGTGAACCCTGTCTTAGCACGTGCTCTATGACCTTGAGCACAAACTTAGCCTACACCTGTCCAGTTCTCATGTAGGAAATGGACACCATGTATCTCAAGCTTTAGAGATTATGTATATGGAGTACCTGCCATAGTGTCTGGTGTGTATTAAAATCCAAAATTACCAGGGTCTTTTTTGTTATGAATGTATAATAATTAAGAAAGTAATAAACATACAATTGTATAAAAATACATAAAATAGGTTCTCATAGATCTTCCCCACCTACGTTTTTCAAGTACAATTTTGAGATTAGAAGAGACCTCAGAGTGCCTGCTCTGGTGGTCAAGCTGTCACTTGGTAAGATCTCAAACTTCAGAGTTAGAAAGAGGGGAACCTTGGAACACAGGAGCCAAAGGCAGGGAGCCCTCCTTTGAGAGTAGGGTTCAGGGTTTCTCTTTGAGAGTCTTTCCATGTGAGTGTGTGAGGTGCATCCCCATGCATCTGTGTGCCTGGACACATGGTGTCTCATAAACAGGGCGTAACATCAAGAAGTCATCAACACTGACACTGGTAGCAGATGCTGGCAAATTATCAACGTAGAAAGGGAGACTGAAATTAGGCTGAGCTGTGACAAGAGAGTACTAATTGCAGTCATTTCCATGAGCCCCTTGCCGGTTATGCTTAAGTGCCATGCACCATAGCATGTGTGCATTAAATATGTGCCCAGTTAGCTAACATGGCAGTGTCTACTCAGATATTATTATTATTATTATTATTATTATTATTATTTTGTTTTTTCCAAGGTAGGGTCTCACTCTGGCCCAGGCTGACCTGGAATTAATTATGTATTCTCAGGGTGGCCTCAAACTCATGGCGATCAATCCTCCTACCTCTGCCTCCTGAGTGCTGGGATTAAAGGCGTGCGCCATCATGCCCAGCTATCAGATATTATTTTTGTATGAGGCACACACAGCTTGAACACTGGTTCTCAGACATGTTGCTTAAAGCCCCTGTTACTTCTGTGCATTGTATTGACAGTTACTCATTTGAGTTGAGTCCGCTTCACCATGCAGGAGGGCGTGTGGACACAGGGGAGATGTGATTTTCTCTGTCTGCTTGCTCTCCAAACCTGAAGGTTCCTCAGGGAGCTCACTTTCCACAGCTGAAGGGCGCACACAGCCAAGAGGACGGATGGACAGAGGGACACACACACACCACTAGATAGCAGGCTGGGAGACAAGATAATCGCAAAGAGATTTAAGACTCTTCAGGAGAGCCAGACAGAGACAGAAGCAAGAAGCAGGGGAGGGATGTGAAAGCAGGGTAAGATGTGAAAAGAGATGCAGACACAGGGAAGTTTGTGAAGACAGTTCAGAGGCCTTCGTGTGGGTGGGTGACCATACTTACTGAGACCAAACAGTTTCCACCAGCCAACTCAGACAATTGTATGTTCCTTTGCTGCTCTGCATTGTGAGGAAATGGGAGAAGGGGATGATAAGAGAAGACAGAGGAGACAGAGAAAAAGAATCATGAAGACAAAGGGACAGAGGAAGACAAAGGGGATCAGAAGAGAAGAGGAACTTGAGCAGTAGGGCGTCTGCTGGTCCACCCAATTACAGGTTGTGGAGTCAGAGAGAAAAAATGGTGACACATTCTTGTCCTTGTCTTATAAAGAAACTTCCCATTCGCCCTCTTTCTTTCTCTCTCCCCCTCCCTCTTTCTCTCTATCAAGTAAAAAAATAAATCAATCAAATATATTTTTTTAAAAAAACAAAAACAACAAAGGCTGGAGAGATGGCTTAGTGGTTAAGGCGTTTGCCTGCAAAGACAAAGGATCCTGGTTTGATTCTTCAGGACCCAAGTAAGCTAGATGCACAAGGTGTCGCATGCATCTGGAGTTCGTTTGCAGTGGCTGGAGGCCCTAGGGCATCCATTCTCTCTGCCAGTTTCTCTCTCTCTCAAATAAATAAATAAAATACATTTTAAAAGAAGAAGAAGGAGGAGGAGGAGGAAGCTGGGTGTGGTGACGCACGCCTTTAATCCCAGCACTTGGGAGGCAGAGGTAGGAGGATTGCTGTGAGTTTGAGGCCATCCTGAGACTACATAGTGAATTCCATGTCATCCTGGGCTAGAGTGAGACCCTACCTCGAAAAACTAAAAAAGAGAGAGAGAGAAAAAAAAAACTAAAGAAACTTCCAAGCCCTTTGTGGATTGTGCACACATGAAAATCTATTGGTCACTTACCATGTGCTTGGAGCTAGCTGAGGGCTTTTGCTTATGTTGCCTCTCAAAATGACCCTATCTTGCAGGTTCTATCATGATGCTCATCTTTAAAAAGGAAACTGAGGTAAGTAATCTTTCTAAAGTCAGCCATGTATTAAGTGAGGTTCCAAGTGTGCAGTCTGTCATGTGCTCTGTGCCCAGACCATTAACCACCAGTAAAGCAGTTACGGAGTCAATATGAACTTAAGGTTCTATGATTTAGAAACGTTCTTGCCTTAATTATGATTTGTTTTAAATTAATTTAATATACAATGAGATCAATATTCCCAGAAAAATAAGTTTCACTTCAATAAAGACCTCAACATCTTGTCAGCTTACTAAGAAAGCAGTGGCATAAATCTAGTATTGTGGTTCTCAGCAGAGGGCAGGGAGGCTCCAGGGGGCTGACTGTTGACCATCACACGGGGAGACATGCACACTCCAGTTTTGTGTCTCTTTAGTTCCCACTTGCTGTACTAAGTTTGGGTTCTACAGCTTTTACATTGAGACTTTGCAGGGTTTGGAATTTGGCCTCCAAGTGACTCCAATTTCCTCTGCAGAAACCCAAGGCAAAATCTCATCAGCTTCCTAATCTGTTAATAAATAATGATAGTTTTAAAAAGAAATCATTTGGTTTCCATCCTTGGAGATTAATTAGATAATTAACTTAGAAACCTGCTTATGAATATAAAGTGCTCCATAAATCCTAAGGATGTATGTTCCAGTATTGTCATTAGAGCTAAGGCCAAAATACACTGCTGCTGCTCCTCTTCCTCCAACTTTTTTTTTTTTTTTCAAGGTAGGGTCTCCCTCTAGCTCAGGCTGACTTGGAATTCACTATGTCGTCTCAAGGTGGCCTCAAACTCACAGCGATCCTCCTACCTCTGCCTCCCGAGTGCTGGGTTAAAGGCTTGTGACACCACGCCCGGCCCTTTTTTGTCTTTTCTATAGATAGCTATCATAAAGATTGTTCAAGATAGGACTGGGGAGATAACTCAGTTGGTAAAGTGTTTGCTTTGCAAGCATGAGGACCTGAGTTTGAGTCCCAGAACCCAACAACGACAAAGCCAGGCATGTGGCATGTGCTTGTAATCCTAACACTGGGGAAGTAGAGACAAACGGATCTCTAGAGCTCACTGGCCAGCCAGCCTAGCCTACTTAGTGAGTACCAGGCTAGTGAAAGACCCTGTCTCAAAGGAAAAGAAAGGAAGAAAGGGAGGGAGGGAGAGAGGGAGGAAGGAAGGAAGAAAGGAAGGGAGGGGGGAGGGAAGGAAGAAGGGGGATAGAAGGAGGGGAAACAATGCTATAACAGTTCTCAATGCAAAGGAGAACAATCTGTCCTTAGGTTTGGTGATGAGATTTTAAATACAACATCAAAAGAAGGATCCATGAAGGCAGGCCTGGTAAGCCTACTTGGGAAGCTAAAGTAAGAGAACCACAAGTTCAAAGTCAGCCTGGGCAACTTAGCAAGACCCCCTTGTCTCAAAATAAAAATACTCAATGCACCTTCTCAATAAGTCCTCCACGACTTTCTGTGATCTGTCCATCTGTCTGTCTCATTCTGTGTGGTTTGCTTATGCACCACTGTCTTTGTCATCATCATCAGCAGCAGCAGCAACTTTTATCATTGATTTTTTTTTCTGTTTTAAAACTTTTTTATTGACAACTTCTATAATAACAGATAATAAACCATAATAATTACCTCCCTTCCCCCACTTTCCCTTCACAAATCCACCCTCCATCATATCCCCACCCCCTCTCAATCATTCTCTCTTTTATTTTGATGTCATCATCTTTTCCTGCTATTTATGAAGGTCTTGTGTAGGTAGTACCGGGTACTTCGAGGTCATGGATATCCAGGCCATTTTGTATCTGGAAGAGAGTATTGTAAGGAGTCCTGCCCTTCCTTTGGCTCTTACATTCTTTCTGCCACCTGTTCCGCAATGGACCCGGAGCCTTGGAAGGTGTGATAGAGATGTTTCAGTGCTGAGCACTCCTCTGTCACTTCTTCTCAGCACTGTGGTGCCCTTGAGTCATCCTGGTATTTACTGCCATTTGAAAAGAGAAGGTTCTCTAACCAAAAGTGAGAGTAGTGTTAGTATATGGGTATGGACATTAAGAAAAGTGCTTGCAGGGCAGTTTGGTGAGCATAATATGTGCATTTAGCCAGACAACAACATGTGTTACTCCTCTAGGGCTCTTGACCTCCCATGGCCACAGGCTTTTGACTAGGTATTCCCTCCCGTGGAGTGGGCCTCCAGTCCAATTAGAGAGCAGTTGGTCTCCCCCATAACAGATATATCACTATTGCACCCATTGGCTCATTTGACCTGGCTGGGCAAACTTAAGACTTGTAATGTCCACTGTTGTTTATCACTGCTAATGATTTCTCTCTCCCATAGGGCTGTATGCAGAATAGCTTTTTCCAGCTTTCTGTCAGCTGGTCCACAATTACATGTTTTTAAACTAGGTAATTTTGCTGTTTGATTGTGAATTTGATTATTCTTGAGATTACTTTTTAAAATTATGTATCTATTTGCAAGGAGAGAGAGAGGGGAGGGAGGGAGGAGAGAGAGAGAGAGAGAGAGAGAGAGAGAGAGAGAGAGAATGGGCATGCCAGGGCCTCCAGCCACTGCAAACAAACTCCAGATGCATGTGCCACCATGTACATCTGGCTTATGAGGGTACTGGGGAATCAAACCTGGGTCTTAGTCTTTTCAGGCAAATGTCTTGACCACTAAACCATCTCTCCAGCCCAGACCCTGATTCTTAAAAATAGAAATTGTCCTCATGAGCCAGGCATGGTGGTACACCCCTTTAATCCCAGCATTCAGGAGGCAGAGGTAGGAGGATTGCTGTGAGTTCAAGGCCATCCTGAGAATACAGAATGAATTCCAGGTCAACCTGGGCTAGAGTGAGACTCTACCTCAAAAACAAAAACAAAAACAAAAACAAAAACAAAAAGAAAGAAATTGTCCTCATGAGGAATACTTACTTTAAAATTTTTATTTAATTAATTTGAGTTAGAGAGGGAGAGAGAAAAAAGGAGAATGGGCATGCCAGGCCTATAGCCACTGCAAATGAACTCCATATGCTTATGCCCCCTTGTGCATCTGGTTTTATGTGGGTACTGGGGAAATGAACCTGGGTCCTTTGGCTTTGCAGGAAGATGCCATAAATGCTAAGTCATCTCTCCAGCCCTGGGAGTACATATATATATATTTTTTATTTTCAGGTAGGGTCTCACTCTAGCCCAAGCTGACCTGGAATTAATTGTGTAGTCTCAAGGTGTCCTAAAACTCTGCCTCTCGAGTACTGGGATTAAAGGTGTGCACCACCACACCTGGTAGGAGTACATTTTTATTATGGGAAAGGAAGCATGGGGGGAGGATATAAAAGAAAAAGACACACTTTTTTAAATTTTATTTATTTTTTTTAATATATATTTTTTATTTATATTATTTTGATTTTACATTCATAGTAAAGGTTCCATTGTCCTCCTCCCTGTCCTCCCTCTTTCAAAGGGACCCTAAAAGACACACTTTTTATGTGAGGATGGGTCTATTTTGTGGGGTTTTAAATGAGTCTTGTTTAAGGACAAGCAAGCGTTGATCTGTGGGCCAAGAACAGCCTTCTACCTGTTATTATTAATAACATTTTGTTGAAATAAAACCACATCAGTGTTTGACATATTATGTACAGCTGTTTTTATGCTACTAAATTATGGAATTGAATCATTGCAACAGATCCTAGCTGGTCTGAACATATAAAATATGTATCATCTGGCTCTTTGCAGAAAAAGATTACTGGGCTGGGAAGATGGCTCAGCAATTAAAGCCAACTGCTTGCAAAGCCTGCTGGCCCCCAGTTGCCCATGTAAGCCATACTAAAAAACTGAGACAAGCATTTGGTATTTGTGGCAAGAGGCCCTGACACACACACACATGCAAATAAATAAAGTATTAAAAAAAACGTTTTACCTGCAATGTATGACAGACAGTAGTCTTTAGGAAATACAAAAAAGGGGCTGGAAAGATGGCTCAGTGGTTAAAGGCACTTGCTTTCAAAGCCTGACAAGCCAGGTTCCATTCTCCAGTACTCATGTGCACCAAGTGGCACATGCATCTGGAGTTTGTTTTTCCATTCTTTCTCTCCCCATAACTAACTAACTAACTAACTAACTAACTAACTAACTAACTAACTAGGGGAAAGAATGAAAGACAAATTTCTCCCTTCCTTAAAATAAAAAGGAATACAGAAAAGGATATTTTAGGAAATAATGCCTGGGAATGCTGACTGCATGGATTCCTGTGGGCAACCTTTGACAGACTCCAGTAAAGATTTGTATTGCTTTTAGTTGCTGGGTGGTTTCGTTGAATTTTTTTTTCTTTCAGACTTGGAGCACAGGCAAGCCTAATAGCTCCCCATTATGTATTAATCTCTCAGCATCTTTGTTGGCATGATTGTTCGCTCAAACATTTCTACCCACATTTTCATGTCCTTTAAATTCCTTCCTTCAAATTCCAAATGAAATTCACTTCCCTATGACAAGCCTAATCTCTATCCTAATTGTAAGCTCTCACTTGGCCTGTCAAAATCTGAGTTTAACATAGGACTAGGGAGATGGCTGGATCAGTAAAGTGCTTACTGCAGAAGCATAAGGACCTGAGTTTGCATTCCTGACACCCATTTAAAAAAATTGAATTTAAGGCCGGATGTGGTGGCGCATGCCTTTAATCCCAGTACTGAGGAGGCAGAGGTAGAAGGATCCCTGGGAGTCTGAGGCCACCCTGAGAATACAGAGTGAGTTCCAGGTCAGCCTGGGCTAGAGCGAGACCTTACCTCAACAAAACAAAAAAAGGGCTGGAGAGATGGCTTAGCGGTTAAGAGCTTGCCTGTGAAGCCTAAGGACCCTGGTTCAAGGCTCGACTCCCCAGGATCCACGTAAACCAGATGCACGAGGTGGCACATACATCTGGAGTTCGTTTGCAGTGGCTGGAGGCCCTGGCGCGCCCATTCTCTCTCTCTCTGTCTCTCTCCTTCCTTGCCTGTTTCTGTATCTCTCTCACAAATAAATGAATAAAAATTAGAAAAAAAATTTTAAAAATTGAATTTAATCACTGCTCCCCCACTTCATCAATGCATGATATTATGCGTTTTTGTTAATATTTTCATGGTATGAGAGGTTACAAGCTATTTGAAGTTAGTATGTATTTGATACAACTTTTCATCTTCCACACTCTCTGGTAAAGGGAATCTACTTGACAGACTTAGTTGAAAGCAGGAAAAATACAATGAAACAGATCTTCCAAATTCAAGTCCTATGTAAATGCTGTGCCAAATATTTTCACACTTGATGTTTGGCTGTGATATTCACTGTGCTATGTTTAGTTATAGGCTGGTCACTCCTATTGCTTGGTAATGAATCACTGAACTTTGGTATATTTATACAATGGAATATGATCACTTTCATTTCCTTCCTTCCTCCTTCCTTCCTTCCTTCCTTCCTTCCCTTCCCTCCCCTCCCTCCCCTTCCCTTCCCTTCCCTTCCCCTCTTTCTTTCTTTCTTTCTTTCTTTCTTTCTTTCTTTCTTTCTTTCTTTCTTTCTTTCTTCCTTCCTTCCTTCCTTCCCAAGGTAGGGTCTCACTGGCCCAGGCTGACCTGGAATTCACTATGTAGTCTCAGGGTGGCCTCGAACTCATGACGATCCTCCTATTTCTGCCTCCCAAGTATTGGGATTAAAGGCGTGCACCACCACGCCTGGCTGATCACTTTCATTTTCATTACCAATATCTTGTATTGAAATCAAGGGCTCAACTGGGGCTGGAGAGATGGTTGAGGTTGAGGTGCTTGCCTGCAAAGCTTAAGAACACATGTTCGAATCTCCAGGTCCCATGCAGCCAGACACATACACAAAAGTGATGCAAGCATGCAATGCTGCACATGTGCACAAGGGGGCACATGTGTCTGGAGTTTGTTCACAGCAGCTAAAAGGCCCTGATGCATCCATTCATTCTCTTTTTCTCTCCTTCTTTCTCTCTGTCTCTCTCTGAAAGAAAACAAAATACAGCGCAATGTTGAAACTTATGTCCATTGCTGCAACTACAGTGTGATTCCCTTGTTGGTTTTATAGAAGCTCAGTGGCATCAAGGTTTTGAGTAAGGATGATATATATCTTAGGCCATTATGGAAGCTTCTGAGCCAGGAAAAGCTAGTTTGCTTCATATGTGGAATTTTGAAACAAAATGATAGTCTCTTAAATTTTGTTGTTAAGTGTCACTGTTGATCTTAGAACTCTGTAGAGTAACATCTTTTCAGATTAAAAATAGAATGAAAGAGACACTTTAGTCTGTATTATTCACTGAGCTGTGTACAGATTCTGTGTACACTATCACATTAAATTATGTATTGCCTCCAAAATGCTGCTTCTCTATATGGTGTGTGTAGTTGCAAAAACATGCTATTCTTAAATTTATTCTTTTAATTTTGTGTATGAGTATGTATGAGTGTACGCATGCTGCTGTGTGATGGGTTAATAAGTCACAGAGTGACAAAGCACGTTGACCTCAGTGAAGGTGCAGAGCAATAGATCTCCCAGAAAGTTTATGGGCTGCAAAATGCTGCAAATGTTTTCTCTGATGGGAACATCTGGTGTGCAGAGCCCCTTGCCCCAAGACCATAAAGAAGATAAACAGACTCAATGGGCAGAACAGCCTGGTCCCTTGTCTTTTTCTCTATCCCATTTTCTCCACACTGCCTGACCCCGTTAAACCCAGCTCAGCTACGTGTGAATGTGCAGTCTTTAATCCCACAGAGGGATGTCCACTCTTCCTTGTTCTTTGCTCTGAATAAAGGCAATCTACTGCTGTTGAGGTTGGTTTCTCTTTCTTTCATTTTCACATCATCTAGGTTGGTCCCAGTCCCTGTCCAGATCCAACACTGTGCACATGTGGAGGTCACACTCTGGTATCAGTCTTGCCTTCCACCTTCTTTGACAGGTCCTCTTTTGTTGGTCACTGCTGAATACACCAGGCTGGTTGGACCATACTTCCAAGATCCTCCTGTCTGAGCCCTCCATCATGCCTATAGGCACATAGGGATTACAGACACATGCAGTACAGCTTTTACATGGCTTCTGGGGATTTGAACTCTGGTTGTCAGGCTTGTGTATCACTGAGCTGTCTCCCAAGCCCCACATGCTATTTTTTTTAGTGTTGGGCCCTAAGAGGCCCGGGCGTGAGGCCCAGTGGAACTTCCTCAGCCTGGCTAGAGTTTGGCAACCTGTCTTTGACCTATTACTCCCACTTAGGAGTGACTCAGCAAGGCCTAAGCCAAAACTGCCTCCGCCCACCTACTGCTGACGTGGTGAAATACTATTGGCCCCTACACCTTATCCATCCTGAGACCCCACCCTCTTTCTCAAGGCTATATAAACATCTTCCTACTACAATAAAACGAGATCCTGCTTCGACAAGACTCCCGACCCAGTGTGTTTTTCTCTCCGGTGTCTTAGAGGAGGGGGTTCTAGGTCGCCGACATTCACCATCCTGCTCAGCCCCAAGAGCTGCTGGCTGGACCGGCTCCTTCTTCAGCCCTACCTGCTGGGAGGAACCGGCATTTTAGGCAGGTCCTTTTATTTTTATGTGAGAGAGCAAGAGGGAGAGAGAGAGTGAGAGGAAGAGAGAACTGGTGTGCCAAGACCTTCAGCCACTGTAATTGAACTCCAGATGTGTGCACCACCTAGTGAGCAGGTGTGACCTTGAGCACTTGTGTCTGGCTTATGTGGGACCTGCAGAGTTGAACATGGGTCCTTAGGCTTTACAGGCAAGTGCTTTAACCACTATGTCATCTCTCCAGAGCACACATCCACACATGCTATTTTTGTTACCAAAAAGTTTGCTTTATTTATTTATTTATTTATTTATTTATTTATTTTTACTTTGATAGGTACTTATTCTTCCACCAAGACACACATACACTTCTCTATCACTGACTTCAGAGTTTAGCTACAGATAATTCTTGTGTACGTTAAACTTCATTATTACAGTCTTTTTTTGGTTTTGTAATTCAGGAATTAAAAACATCTATTACATAAATGTTCACTCTTAAGAGGGTTCTCTGGCCCAGGCTGACCTGGAATTAACTATGCAATCTCAAGGTGGCCTTGAACTCACGGCGATCCTCCTACCTCTGCCTCCCAAGTGCTGGGATTAAAGGCATGCGCCACCACGCCTGGCTCAAGAGTTTTTTTAAGTTAAAATTCCTGCATGAATGGTATTATAGTTCGGGTCTGGATTGTCTCCCAAAGGCCTATGTATTAACAGCTTCCTCCCCAGGTTGGCGCTATTGGGAAATGGTAGAACCTTTAAGAGTCCTAGTGGGAGGTCATTGAGGGCATGCCCAGTTCCTTCCTCTTCCTCTGTTTGCCTCCCAGCTGCCAGGAGGCCAGCAGCTTCCTTGTGATCCCACTATGATGTATCACCTTCCCACAGGCCCCAAAGTAACCAGGCCAAGTGACCATTGAAATCTCCGATGCT
Organism: Orientallactaga sibirica; assembly: GCA_036365145.1. Classification (NCBI taxonomy): domain Eukaryota; kingdom Metazoa; phylum Chordata; class Mammalia; order Rodentia; family Dipodidae; genus Orientallactaga; species Orientallactaga sibirica. The sequence goes on along the minus strand of JAEOAD010000012.1, from coordinate 45,815,360 downwards.
GTGAGCCAAAATTAACTTTTCTGCCTTTAAAGTTGCTTATATCAGGTATTTTTTATTAATAATTGAAAACTAACACAAAAAGAATATTTATTTTGAGGTAGGATCTCACACTAACCTAGGCTGACCTGGAATTCCCTATGTATTCTCAGGCTGGCCTGGAACTCACAGCAATCCTCCTACCTCAGCATCCTGAGTGCTGGGATGAAAGGAAATAGCAGTTCTATTCTGGACATGTTAAAGGTGAGTACACAAGTGGAGACTGGCTTGGCAACTGGATAAACATGTTGGGAATTCAGAAAAGAGATGTGGGCTAAAGCTATGTAATCTGGAATTATTAGCACATAGTATAACATCCACACTGTGGAATGGAATAGGATTCTCTAGGCAGCAAGTGTGGTTAGAGAGGAGGGCACATGAGCGATCTGGGAAGAAGACTGACGTGCCTCTGGTTTCTCTCGGTCTGGTTGCATGCTTACTGAAAAGAGTATCAATGATATGACTGCTCATATAGCTCATATAAAGGAAAGACTGGCCACCTGGATTTGGAATAATCTAGCTCCTGTGACAGTTTTTTTTTGGGGGGGGGGGTTGCATATAATTGGATCAACTCACAAGCTTGATTTGAGTCATCCACGGTTTGCTGACAAAATCTGATGGTGGGTCCCCATCAGGGGAGCCAGGCACAGGGCTGTGGAAATTCCCCAAGGAAATGAATGCCACACTGCTCCTGGCGCTCCACCTTAGCTCTCATCATTCTGCAGCCTGCCAAGCAAGAATGTTCTCACATTTCCACAACTGGCGAACAATCCTAAGCCAGGTAGGACTGATAGAATATTCTCTTTCTTCACAGTATCCTTTTGAAGCGTCAAAGACCTTCTGGTTTGTGACAGCCTTTCTTCCATGCACAATTTGCATTTCCTTAGGCCAGGGTCCTTATTACTATTTCAGGATCCTTCTCTATGTGTTTGATCTGTGCTCTAGAGTTTTATGTCATTTCTGGGTTGGTAGTGTGCAAATAATTCAAAACTCAAACAAAATGACAAAGGCACTGGGGAAATGGCCTTCCCGCCTTCTCCATATTCATGCTTTCTCCCTAACCCACTGATGCTGCGTTGTACAATCACGTGGACACACTTGTCCACAGAGGTGACCAGGAAATGCACTCTCTAGCTTGGCAACCAAATGCCCAGTGTTCCTAAAGAAAAAGCATTCCTTTAGAAAAAGGAAGAATACCCTATGGTGAGCACACAGTGCTCTCTGCACTGTCTCCCTCCCTCTGTAAAATTCATCCCCTCCCTGGGATGAGGTGGCTGTTTTGTATACTGGGTAGAGAGGAAACTTGTGTGAAATGTGGTGGTTTTTTGTTTGTTTGTTTTTCTGTGGGTTTTTTTTTTTTTTTTTGGCATTTTATTTATTCACTTACAAGGAGAGAAGGAGAGAGAGAGAGAGAGAATGAGAATGAATGAATGTGGGTGCTCCAGGGCCTCTAGCCACTGCAAACTCCAGATGCATGAATTACTTTGTACATCTGGTTTTACTTGAGTACTAGGGAATTGAACCTGGATCATTAGGCATTATAGACAAGTGCCTTAACTGCTGAGCCAACTCTCTCCAGCCCTGAAATATGTTTTGAACAGAGTTGTTTCTGTATCCGAGGAAGAACACTCAAAGCACAGGAGCAGCCAGGCCTGGTAATGTCCAGAGCCGATCATGTTGGAGGGCTAGAGAGTGGAAGGAAGCGGTGTTAGAAATGTGTCCATGCCAGCCGTGGTCAAGCAGCTGAATTTGATTCTCAGGCTCTGAGCAGAAGAGCAATGTGATCCTGTTATGTTTTACCCAGACCATCCTGTCTATTGCGTAGACAGTATCCTGTGGGAGGCAAGAGTGGTGGGTGGAGACTAGTGAGGAAGGCACTCTGTCATTCAGACCATGGAAACAGGAACATTCAGGATAACTTCAAGGTTCTTCCACATGCATCTGAAAAGATGGACTTTCCATTTGGAGAGCTGCATGGAGCTTGAGATTTGATTGGGGATGGGATGGGGTAAAAAAATGCTGAGTTTGTTTGTAGGTCTATTTGGTGATATTGAGATGTAAAGTAACTGGCTGTGCAATTCATGGGGACTTTGTGCCTCTAGATACGGATTTTGGAGTCATTCATACATGAATGACATATATGGCCACAAGCTTGAGCGACAAGGCTATCAGACAGCATAGGCAGAGAACAGAGAATGCCACTCCAATATCCAGATGTTGGGGAGGTAAAGAACAAAGACATTCTAGAAGCATCAGCCAGTGAAACAAGAGGAGAACCCAAACAGGATAGTAAAGAGAGTACCTTGAGGAGGTCACATGAGGACTCGGAATGAATCCCTCGGTCTGCAAGTGGAAGGACACAGTGACAGCACAGTCAGTGGATCGTGAGCATGACAGGGTGTGGGAATAGATTCACTGGAGAGTTCCTGTGGAGGCACTGAGACGGAGGTTACGTTGGGAACTTTGGCTTAAAGGAACTCAGAGAAAAGGGGCAGTACCTGAAAGCGGATGTACAGTAAAGGTACATTTCTTTCTTCTTCCTTCTCTTTTTAAAAATCTTTTTTTTTTTTGAAACAAGGTCTAATGTAGCCCAGGCTGGACTCAAACTCCCTATGTTGCTGAGGTCCCAGATTCTCCTGCCTCCACTGCCCAAGTGCTGGCATTACAGGTATGCGCTACCACACCCTCCTTCCTTCCTTTTGAAAAAGAGATTGGGAGATAGATAATGTTGATGGGAACTCCCTGAGGGAGTTGGAATGGCTTGAGTGGGTACGGAGATGGGATGGGGTCACAGGCTTGTGGGGAGCAGTTCATTGTAGCAAGAAGCGCAGGCTCCCCGGCAGGTGGGAGTTCTCTTCTGATTCTCCCTGGGAATTAAGGATACAAGCAGGAAATTTGGAGTATGAAAAGGAGTGGCTATTTGAGGATGGAGGACAGAGAAGTAGAAAATCATCTTGAGAGCAGAGGGGAAACTGATGGTGAAAGAAAGCGGTTCTAAAACTCGAGGGCAACTTAGCATTGCCTGGAGGACCCAGGAGAGATGGGTAGGCCCGGAGGCAAACCTTCTCTTTAGAAGGTGTGACAGGCACCTTGCTACTGGCTTTTCAAGCTCTCTGTTCTCCTCCTGCTGCTGGACAAGGCCTGTGCTTTGAGAACTACTGGACTTGACAATGTGGGGACATTACTGAGAAGCATAGTGTTTGTGAGATGAATGAGCATGGGGGAGTATTTCTCTCAGGTGCTGGCTTCAGTAGGCCGGGCATTAGATTTATCTAGGAAGGTATTTTGCCAGATAAGTAGAAGGGACACAAAAGGGCATTTATTATAATAGATCTTACCATGTGAGCAGGGAAGTGAGCTGCGCTGAGACTTGCCTACACCCAGAACAGGCAGGTAAGGGGCAACATTTATGGAAACAAGTATATTCCCTTTGCTTGCAGAATTCTAACAGCGAGCAGCTCTCTAGATACTGAGCCATAGACTGCCTTATCCTGGTCCTGCAATTGAGAATATAAAGAGATCACTGGTAGTAAGAAGATGGTGGGAGCAGGGTATGTTGGCACATGCCGATAATCCTAGCACTTGGAGCCCGACACAGAGGATTGCAAGTTTGAGGACAGCCTGGGTTACATAGTAAGACTGTCTAAAAACAACAAGGCTGGGGAGATGGCTTAGAGGTTAAAAGTGCTAATTTGCTAACTGGTCTGGGTTCAATGCCCCAGCACCCACATAAAGCTAGATGCATAAAGTAGAGCATACAACTGGCGTTTGTTTGCAGTGGCAAGAGGCCCTGGTGTGCCCATTCTCTCCCTCTCTCTCTCTTTGCCCTTGAAAATAAATAAATATAATATGCTTCTAAAAAACAGCAAATGATTATAGAATAATTACAGTGATGGCAGTACTTGTACCCCCACATCTTCTGACATGTCTCGTGGTAGAGAGCTGGCTATCTTTTCTTATTGTATTGACGGATCCTAGATCTCCCCAGTATTCTCTGACATCTGTAAAGTAAAACAAATTCTCCAACCAAGAGTAACAGCAGTTTGGATTAAAGGGAATAAGCATAATTATTTGAGAGACTTTTTTTTTTCTGAGGTAGGATCTCACTCTATCCCAGGCTAACCTGGAATTCACTATGTAATCTCAGGGTGGTCTCGAACTCATGGCGATCCTCCTACCTCTGTCTCCAGAGTGCTGGTATTAAAGGAGTGCACCACCAGGCCAGCCTTGAGAGACTTTTTAATGTTTACCCACTTTTCTTAGTCAAAGAGCAGTGGGGGGTTTCCTATCCATGTTTACCAGTGGCAGGTATGAGTTCTCTCCCACTGAGTGGGTTTCATGTCCCAGCTGAGAACAGTTGTTACCCGCTGAGGCTCTGTGCTACTATTGCACATGTGTGTGCTTCTTGATAAGCTGGTCGATTTCATAGCATCCAAGCTCTTCTGCTGTCGGTGGCCATTATCAGACACAATAGTACAGATAGGCTGCAGCTGTGTCCCGCAGGGTCTCCTAGAGTCACCTAGACTTTTGTTGCTAGATCACTGGAGACCAAGGGGTTCCTTGGACGGTCTAGGGCACCCAAAGTTGTTGCACTTTTATTTAATCAATCACTGTGAAATTAGGACAAAATTTAACAACCACTACAGTTGTGCTGGTGTATACCAGGTAAATATCAACTTTGCATATCCTTCTCAAGAACACTCAAGGGGCTTGGCCCTTGCTTAGCATATGCAAGGCTATGGGTTTGATCCTCAGCAGTGAAAAAAAAAAAAGTTGAGTAATAGTCCCTCTTTGAACACTGGATCAATGAGTTACATCATTAAGTTCCTGGTGTCAGATACCAATATGCATCTGTAAGATAGTGCGTCTCTGAAATGTTTGAAACAGGCAATTTAGCAAACACCATCCCTTGGAAAATAATTTGTAATGGCCTCACCTAAACCCTAGTTCTCGCACTTTGCTTTTGTATCCTTAACACAGAGGTGTCTGTTACACAGGGTCACAGGGGAAGAGCAATACCTAGGAAAGTTCTTGTAATTCCCACAGCAAAAAAGAATTCAAAATAGGTATCAAAAGTGACTCTGGGGGCCTAGAGAGCTGGCTCAGTGGTTAAGGTGCTTGTCTGCAAAGCCTGATGTCCTGGGTTTGAGTCCCCAGTACCTATGTAGAACCAGATGCACAAAGTGGAACACGTATCTGGAGTTCGTTTGCAGCAGATGAAGGCCCTGGCATGCCCATTATCTCTGCTTGCAAATAAATTTAAAAAAAGAATTTTTTTAAGTGTCTTTGGCCAGCCAGGACACACTATAAATAAAAGGGAAGGTGATATGGCAAAATGAGAAGGAAGTGATCCATATCCCACACAGGGGAGGCCCCTCCACAATGGTCATGGTGGGTCCTATCGAGGCCTATATGAAAATGACAACCGTAGTGGGTGAGGAAATGTGGAGGAGAAAGAGCACCCATTCAGCCACCGGAGAGGGACAGATGTTCAGAAATAGCATGCTTTGTGCATGGGAGGGAGGGGGCACTGTTGAGCAATTTTGGCTCCCTCTGTGGAAAGGCTGATCTTTGTTACTACTTGTTAAGGTTGATTTCTTCCCTGGTAACTCTGGTCATGGAGTCTATTCCACAGTTCACATATTTCCACATGTTCTGGAGAAATGGAAATACGTTAATAGCAGCCATATCCAGGAACTTGGAGTTGTACAGACTGATGAAACCAGTACCCAGAAACAAGAAACAAACATTTGCTTGTTCTTCCTCTCAGGCCTGATCTTAAGAGTTTCCATCGTGTATCCCCTTCTATGCTTGCTCCTGCAGATGTCAGCTCCCCAATTCTGGGAGTCACCCTGCTAGCTTCTGCAGGCTCACCAGTCTCAAGCTCACCTCTGATTTCTCCACAGTCCTCTTGCCCCAGCCTTTCAAAGCACCACCACACTCAAAGCAGAGGTTCCCTTTTTCCTGTCTTTGCTAACACTTATTTTTACAAAATACTTTATTTGTATTTATTTATTTGAGAGAGGAGGCAGAGAAAGAGAGACAGAGAGAGAGAGAGAGAGAGAGAGAGAGAGAGAGAGAATGGGTGCACCAGAGCCTCCAGCTGCTGCAAATGGACTCCAGATGCATGGACCACCTTGTACATCTAGCTTATGTGGGTCCTAGGGAGTCAAATCTGGCTCCTTTGGCTTTGCAGGCAAATGCCTTAACCACTAAGCCATCTTTCCAGCCCTCCAATATTTATTATCTCTTGTGGTTTGATATTTGCCATTCTAATAGGTTTAAGACAACAGAGAGCTCGTTGTGGTTCAGATTTTCAGCTCCCTGGCCACTAGTTAATGTTGTGGAATGTATTATCTTTTCTTCATGTCTTCTATTTTTGAAAGTTTAATTTTTATTTCTTTAGCTCTTTTTTTGTTAACAATTATCAGTTAAGAAATTCATTCATTTCCTCTCTAATCACCAGTGTTACTAACTTGGATTGATATTAAAGTGGCTTGCATATATTTAATATAAGAAAATGTGCAGTAGACATTAAGGTTTTTAAGAAAAACAGCATGTGGATATGATTACAACTATCTTGGACTGTAAATTCCAGGCTGGACACTACTAAACACATTGGTCTTAATATCCACTCTAATCCTGTGCCCATAAAGTAGCTGAGTTTCTATTGGGTATTCTTTGGAAAACTCTGTCATTGTTTTTCTGCCCTTAAGAGGCAGATTTAAACTGAAATCTTCCTTACTACACTACATGATTTTTGACATATACACAGTGATATGATTATCACAGTCAAACAAATTAATATATCATCATCTCTCATAGATACCTTTATTTTTGTGTGGGCATTAAAAAAAACTAACATGAAGGCTGGGCATGGTGGCACATGCCTTTAATCCCAGCACTTGGGAGGCAGAGGTAGAAGGATTGCCATGAGTTCATGGCCACCCTGAGACTACATAGTGAATTCCACATCAGCCTGGGCTAGAGCGAGTCCCTATTTTGAAAAACAAAAAGAAAACAAAACAAAAAATTAATGTAGTAAGGAAGATAAAACTAGGACAGGAAGTAGCTGCAGACCTAATAAATGATAAACCAAGATCCAAGCATTCAATAAATAGTACAGGAAATCAACAAAGAAGTGTGTGTGGGCAGGTGCAGTGAGACACCACTAAAAATAAAGCTACCATATGATGCAGCAATTCCTATCTATTTCTGGCCATATAATTTAAGGAAATAAAATCGCCAACCTCATATTCATTACGTATTATTCATGAAATCCAAGATTTGGAAAAAATCTACATGTACATTGATAGGTAAATAGGTAAAGTGTTATGTATATAGACACAAGTGATTACTATTCAGTCTTTAAAAAGAATAAAAGATCTTGCCATGTAGGACAACCTATTTCAAAATGGAAGGCATGATGCTAAGTGATATTCCAGGAATGATTATTTCTTTTGAGAAGAACTGAGGACAAAACTTCACCTATTAACATCTAACCAGCTAGTAACATTGAATCAGTCACCTGTGGTATCTCAAAGGAAATGACAAAACCAGAAAAACTTGAATACATAGAAACAGAGTGGACCAGGAGAAGGGATGTGGGAAGACAGAAGTAGAAGAGTACAAAGTGACAGTTTTGTAGGATGGAGAAGCCTGGAGATTTAATATACAGCATGAGGACCATAGTTCTCAGGGTGGCCTTGAATTCCAGGTGATTTTCCTACCTCTGCCTCCCTACTGAAGGCATGTGCAACATGCCTGGCTCATGTTAGGTTTTTTTTTTTTTTTAGGTTTTTTGAGGTAGGGTTTCACTCTAGCCCAGGCTGACCTGGAATTCACTATGTAATCTCAGGCTGGCCTTGAACTTGTGGCGATCCTCCCACCTCTGCCTCCCGAGTGCTGGGATTAAAGGTGTACACCAGCATGCCCAGCCTTCATGTTAGTTGTTTTTAATGCCCACACAAAATAAAGGTATCTATGAGAGATGATGGATATATTAATTTGTTTGACTATGATAATCATATCACTATGTATATGTCAAAAATCATGTTGTGCTGAGCGTGGTGGTGCACGCCTTTAATCCCAGCACTCGGGAGGCAGAGGTGGGAGGATCGCCATGAGTTCAAGGCCACCCTGAGATTACATAGTGAATTCCAGGTCAGCCTGGGCTGGAGTGAGACCCTACTTGAAAAACAACAAAAAAAAAAAATCATGTTGTACATATTAAATGCAGGAAAATTTAAGAATCCCATGATGATAGAAATGAGCAAACATTGGTCTGAGCCAACTCTCTCATTTTATTGGGGTAGCACCCGAAACTTAGTTGAGGGCTTAGCCCAGGGTCATAACCTGCTTACTCACTAACAGCACTGGAACACAGGTCTCCACACTCCAGTTTAGCTCAGTTCTCCTAAGGGCATTTCGTCTCACTGGGAATGACTACTGGCATGTGAAGGACAGAAGAAATGTAGCTAACATTTGTTGAGTTTCATTTTTATGACAAAATTCCTCCACATTGAAAGCAGTGAACTACTTGTGCCAGCTTTATCAACAGCAGCTGGGCCAACTCACAACGGAAGATGTGGGGAGGGTCATCAGTGCCCTCCCAAGAGCGCAAGTGCCCCTGTGCCAGCTGTATGCAAGACAGAATGAAATCTGTGACCTCGGGAGGGGAGAGAGTATAGAGAGGGGAACAGATCAAGGAACAATGACCTCCCTCAAGGGAGGCTGTTTCTTTGGAGTCTCCATACTCTGTAAGCAAGCCCTCATCTGGAGACCGAGGGAGGAGCACCTGTGGGGGTGATCATGATATAGCGAGCCCCACAGCAGTGCTGCTCCGTGGTCTCCATACTCCTGGACAGGGACAAGGAGCATCTGGAAGCGGCCACGGGGAGGTCATCCATCAGGGTAGGATGAGACTTCTCAGTGCTGAGGCTGCTCTGGGCATCCATGCTTCGTGAGGAAGACCTCATCCTGACGCTGTGGGAGGAGCAGCCAAGGAAGACTGTTGACTCAGGAAACCTCTTCAAAATGGCTGCTGTGGGGGCTCCATGCTCCTAAAATAGCCCCACTCCATGTTCTGTAAGTGATCCCCAGTACACTCATGGGTTCACTGAACTGGTATTGGTGGGATCACACTTTGGTCTGTCATCTGAGCAGTGTCTGGGGTGAAGACATGAGTTTGCATCTCCCCAGGGGAAACGTCTTCCATGACACTTGGCACCCAGCATGGGGCATGGCCAAACCAAAGATGAGTGTGGGAGGAGCAATGGCATACAACTGAGGCTGGGGTGGGATATCTGCAGATGACATGACAGCGCCATCTTTCCCCATGTAGTGTGCAGTAGTGTGCCTTCTGATGGTGGCAGTGGTAACTTGGGTCTTGCTGTGGGTAGTATGACGGGTAACTAAGGCTGATCCGTCAGGAGGTAGAGTGTCTGGGGGAGGAATCCCACAGTGGCCATCCTCCTCTGTGTGGTGTGGAGTTCCATGCGTGCTTGATGAGTGGGGTGCACTGTGCATATGCAGTGATACCCTGAAAATGGTTGAAGGGTTACAGAATGTGTCGAAGTCTTTGTGGCACACAAGAGACTAGAGTGTCAACAAGCGGCTGCAGAGGTAGCTTGGCCCTTGTTATGAGTAATAAGGCATGCAGCAGAAGAGTTAACTGCACAGAGAACCTGCTAGCCTAAAAGTGGAGTTACAGTGAGAAAAACACAGGTGCTCGCATCCTCTACATTAGCTTCAGATTTGGCAGTTGAGTTGGATAAAAGAGAAGACGAGGTTGGTGTGCTGGCTCACTGTCTCTCAAGGCTAGCAAGCCAAAAGGGAAACAAAGCACAAATTAGATCAGTGTTGAAGAGCTCTCCATGGAATCTGAAAACTCAGAACCCGTGGAAGGAGGCTCATAGTGAGGCAGGAGAGAACAAGGTAAAGATAGAATGTGCCCCTCAGATACGTCTTTAATACAGAGAAAGGGAAGGTACATGATTCAGCATGTGAATCAGGTCCTTTTTTTTTTTTTTTTTTTTTTTTTTAATAAAGTGATAACCATTTTTTTTATTTTTTGTTTTGTTTTCTTTTTCTTTTTTTATTTTATTTTTTATTGACAACTTCTTTAATTGTAGACAATATCCCATGGTACTACCCTCCCTCCCCCCACTTTCCCCTTTGAAACTTCACTCTCCATCATATCCCCTCCCTCTCTCAATCAGTCTCTCTTTTCAGTTTGATGTCATGATCTTTTCCTCCTGTTAAGATGGTCTTGTGTAGATAGTGTCAGGCACTGTGAAGTCATGGATATCCAGGCCATTTTGTGTCTAGAGGAGCATGTTGTAAGGAATTCCTTTGGCTCTTACATTCTTTCCGCCCCCTCTTCCGCAATGGACCCTGAGCCTTGGAAGGTGTGTTAGAGATGTTTCAGTGCTGAGCACTCCTCTGTCACTTCTTCTCAGCACCATGGTGCCTTCTGAGTCATCCCAAGGTCACCACCATCTGAAAAGAGAAGCTTCTCTAAACAAAAATGAGAGTAGCATTATGGGTGTGGATATTAAGAGAAGTGCTTACTGGGCAGTTTGGTGAGCATAGTATATACATTTAGCCAGACACCAGCAGATGTTATACCCATAGGGCTCATGACTATCCCTGTTGTAGGTTTTCAGTATCAGGGATGCAGTCCCTCCCATGGAGTGGGCCTCCAGTGCAATTAGAGAGCAGTTGGTTTCCCCCATAACAGACATGCCACTATTGCGCTCATTGGCTCATTTGGCCTGGCTGGACAAATTTAAAGCTTGCAGTATTCACTGTTGAGTACCTTCACTGGTGTTTTCTCTCTCCCATTGAACTGCATGCAGTGTAGCTTTTTCTAACTTTCTGTCAGCTGGTCCACATGGAGGAGGCTTTCAGCTCAGCTCCAGAGGTTTTCTCTGTGAACTTGCCACCCAAGTATGTGGAGTCTTCAGCAATAGGGCCTTACCATCTATTCCTGGTGGGAAACCAAGGGCCTCGGCAATAGCCTAAAATGTTTTGGGGGTATCTGTGACCTCCCTGGCCAACAATTCACTGGAAGGTATCCCATCCCTGGCACTGAAAATTTTCTAGTAACAATTTATGGCTTCTGAGTGATCCATTGTCCAGAAAATCAGATCCTTAAAATGATAGAACAATCTAGAGATGAGAGAAAGGCAAAACAGACAGAAAGGTCTACTCGGGTCACTCAGAAGCAAATGTGGCAAGATTTGTGTCAAGTGAATTCCTAAGGATAAAATTCACAGAAAGCCAAATGAGGTGCTAGCGAGGCTCTGGAAGGCTTTAAGACCCGAAGAACAGTTCTCAGAGTATGAATGAAAAGAACTAAGCTGGATGCAGGAGTGGGCAATTATGCTTCCTTCCGGAGAGAGCCTTGTACTGCAGGAAGATCTGCTGGGGATGGACACTACTGGCCTAACTAGAGGCTATTATGGCAGCCAGGCGTGGTTAAGGGAGAAAACATAACCAAGACGGCAGCATCAGTGCTGGCCCCTGGAGTCAGACACGCCACGGGGTGGGAAGAGCGAGCTGAAAGGGCAGGCACCAACAGCAGGCTGGAGACAAGCCTCCCTCTGCTTTGGCCCTGGGCAGGGCCAACAAACAGCTAGAATGGGCCCCTCTGAGCACTTCAGGGATAGGGAGATACAAGGCAGCCCCATGGAAACACGTTAGGGTGAGAAAGCAGGACAGCTCACAGAAAGTGTCTACAGATTATGGAAAGCTAGGTGGGGCGTGGCCACCCATCCGTGGTGCTGTCCCAATACTGTGCTTTTAAAGAAACAGATGACTTGGGCAATGGAATCTCTTGATGCCGTGGTGGGCCTTGCTGATGTTCTCCTGTAGTATATACTCCCTTAGCTGCTGACTCCTGAGACCACCTGGGCCCTGTTTGGAAGTGAGTGGCTGTGGGCCTTCAAAGATCCTGTTGACTCCCTGTGAAAAGCCTTTGTTAAATGTCATGGTGTGACCTCTGAGTATCTTACATGTTTTGTAAAATATCTGGGAGAACAATAATGACATCAATTAAACCATTTGAAAGAAGGTATCCTATGTAGATAGACCATTCCTAAAAACATGAGATTGTTGAGTAAGGATCACAAAGCTCCCACCATGAAAAAGGTTGCATTCAAGAACTAAATGTAAGACCCTATCACTGAAGACGTGGCATGATTTGGTCATGGGATGTGGAGAAATCAGGCTTGGACTGTGCTGGAAGAACCCTTCCTGCTGGCTGGTTTTCATAGTGCTGGAAGGTTCTATGTAGGCTGCTGGGAGGAAAATGGTCATCAGCAGTCCCACTCAGCTTTGAACCCAGTGTGCTACAACACCAACGCGTCAGCCAAGATGTGTTTGCCTGTGCCATAGTGGCATGACTGTTGTGGGCACAGCCAACAGCTTTTCAACTGGACTCAAGGCCCACTCCACAGAAGGAGGGTCATCAGTCCCCACCTGAGACACAGGTGCCCCCTGCACCAACTGTATGTCCATGTTCTGTAAGTAAGCCCTCACCCCAAGACTGAGGATGGAGCATCTGCAGGGGTAATCATGACATAATGAGCCCCCATGCTCTCTAAGTAAGCCTCATTCCAAGGTGGAGGGAGGAGCATGCAAGGAATAATCTTGACACAGGAAGCCCCATCAAAATGGCTGCTTTGGGGGCTCCACTGGCCTATAAACCCCTCTCCATGCTCTGTAAGTGACCCTAGTAAACTCACTGAACTGGTATTGGTGCAATAGTACTTTGGCCTAGCAACTGAGCCCTATTTGTGGTGAAGGTGTGTGACTGTTGTCTCTCCAGGGGACAGGTTTTCTGCAACCGATGTTTACCATCATTATACTAACAGGCTTGTTGCAGTCAGGTTCGCATTGCCAGTAGAAAACATCCGACCAAGAGCAGCTTGTGTGGGGGGGGGGCGGGGGCGGGGAGGTTATTTACAGATGTGAGGGGCAACTCCATGATGGGAAAACAATGGCATGAGCAGAGGATGGACATCACCTCCTGGCCAACATCAGGTTGACAAGAGCAACACCAGCAAGAGGAAGCTGGCTATAACACCCATAAGCCCACCCCCGATAATACACTGCCTCCAAGAGGGCTTAATTCCCGAACTGCCCTCAGCTGGGGACATGGCATTCAGAACGCCTAAGTTTATGGGGCACACCTGAGTCAGACCACCCCAGGGTACTTCATTTTGCATTATCTTACTTTTCCCCAAAACAAAAAGAACCCATGAAACAGCCTCCTTCTCTCCCTCCTGTCTGTCTTTCTGCTCTGTAAGATCAGTAGATTAGAGACCTAACGCCCAGCATGAGGCTGACTTTCTGAGCCTCACTTCTCACCTACTTACTCGGGTTCCCATCCTTTGCAGCATGCGTCTAGTACAAACTGGAAGATCCAATCAGGAAGTGCTTTGTTTTGTTTATTTTCTTCTACAACATCTTCCAAACATTCTGTTTTCTCTCCTTCCTCTTGGGTTTGGATAGTATCTCAGATCCCTCTGTTTCACCTGTCACTTGTTTATAGCTATTAGGACAGCCAGACCGATTTAATGTCAAACTTTCAATCTCTCACCTAATTAAAAACTTCTTCCTCTCCCTCTGCTCAGTCCTCTGCATTCAGAAAGGAATGTGGCCTGTTCTTCCACTGCTTCCTCTCCTTTCCCCCAGGATTCCTTCCATTCTTTCACATTCAGAGCAGAGGGTAGAGGGGAGGAAGGGGACAGGGAGGGAGCAGAACATCACTTAGCCGGTGCGGTTTTATAGTCTCTCTTGGCTGCAGAACATCTTCTCTCTCATAGAAAAACACCAAAAGCTGGACCATTTTTTTCTCAGGAATGTTTGTGGACTCTCTGGCGGACACCCTCCTGCCCACTTGCAGATCTCTTCCTCTAGTGTGCGCATGGTGCCCTTGAAAGCTTCACCCAGGCTTGCCTCCCTGCTCCCCTCCCCTCCCCTAACACTGAAACCTAGGTAGATCAGAACATTGTCCTTGTCCTGTGCACAGGCAGCCCCAGCCAGCTGCTGTCTTCATCAGGTACACACCAACCTCATGTGGTGTCTCCACTGTGGTGTTAACACAGCTTGGTGAGCATCTAGCTGGGGACTAGGTGTGCTGTCCCCTTCTCCTTGGGGCAGACATCACAGCATAGCACTGACCTGCTTCTTTTACGTGCACTCAAGCAGACAGCCCTGCCGAAGCCAGTGTACCAATAGCTCCTGTCAAAGGCAGCGTTCCCCCCTCCCCATCGCCAGCCTCCTCAGACAAGCAAGAGGTGGAGAGAGGCTAGGAGACAGGGAGCAGACCCTCAGACCCTGCTTCCCCTACAGTCCAGTCCGGGTTCTCTTCAGCACTTGTCCTTGTTAGCTATTGTTCTCAGCTTTGGATTTCAGCTGATGTTCCATGGCAACAGAAGTACCTAAATAAATCCCAGCACCTGGGAGGCAGATGTAGGAGGACCACCATGAGTTTGAGGCCACCCTGAGAATACAGAGTGAGTTCCAGGTCAGCCTAGGATAGAGATGTCAAAAAACCAAAAAAAGAAAAGAAATACCTGAATAAACTTCAAACCCATCTATTTCTCTCTCTCGACATATAATCACAGAACATTAATCAAAAAAATATATTTTTGAATTTTTAAAATCCAAATGAATTCTGTGATACTTCATGCATCTAGCTTTACATGGGTACTGGGGAATCAAACCTGGGCCATCAGTCTTTATGAGCAAGTGCCTTTAACCACCGAGCCAACTCTTGAGCCCCTGGGTGTGTGTATATATATTATATATAGTCTCATGCATCCTGGCTGGCTTTGAACTTCTGTTCCACTTCTGCTTCAGACTTCCAAGTCTGGCATAATAGAATTGTGACACAACACACAATTCATGCAGTGCTGGGGATAAACTTGGGGCTTTGTGCAGGCTAGGCAAGCTCTCTTCCAATTGAGCTATGTTCCAACCTGAAAAAAAAAAATTACACCAGACAGGAAAGGACACGGGCACCACCCATATACACATGTTGTTAGCACCATTTGGATTGAGTGGGTTGTCTGTCTCCTGCTCCTGTTAGGACTAGAAGGGGACCATTCACATGTTTTGCAGCTGTAGCATTTACCTTCTTATTACCGGGACAAAACACCAGACCAGAAACTACAGGAAGCAAGTGTTTATTTCAGCTGGATCAAGGGAAGTTTCCTCGTGGCCAGGTAGCATGAAGAGCAGAGGCTGAGCACATTAGCTCAGAGGTAGCAGCAAGAGTGACTGAGCTCTGGAAAGAGAGTTGGGCCATATAAACCTCAGGGTTTGTCCCCAGTGACACACCTCCTCCAGCAAGGCTCCACCTCCCAAAGGGTCCACCAGCTGGGCATTGAGCTGGGCTTCATCACAAGCACTTGAGGCTGTGGGGGACATTCTACATTCAAACCACCGTGGCAGCCCCTTGAACAGCTTTTGTTTGGCAATTATGATAGGGCTGTATTTGTTCTCTTTAAGTCATTACATGGCAAGTGTTGGTATAAGCCAGTAAATTTTGATGCCTTAGAAAGGGTATTTTCATTTACTTACCAATTTATTTATTTACAGTCTATGTACAAATTAAACCTGCTTTTTATACTCAAAGGCCTATCAACTAACAAAATACTTATACAAATCTAATGTCTCTTCCATCATAATAAGCATTTATCACATACTGTGGTCATAAATTTGTCATCTGAGATACAAGCAGAAAAAAAATACCATCACATGGACTGGAGAGATGGCTTAGTGGTCAAGACACTTGTCTGTGAAGCCTAAGGACCCAGGTTCAATTCCCCAATACCCACGTAAGCCAGATGTACGAGGTGACACATGCATGGAATTCATTTGTAATGGCTAGATGCCCTTGCACGCCCATTATATTTCTCTCCAACCTGCTTTCTCTCTCTCTCAAATAAATAAATGAATAAAATAATTTTAAAAACTAGCACAATTTTCCCCCTTCTTTACAATTTCAAGGATAGATTTTTTTTTTACTGTAGATTTCATCAATCTTGGCATATAATTTTAAAAAATATTTTATTTATTTATTTGAGAGAGGGAATGGGCATGCCAGGGCCTCCAGCCACTGCAAAGGAACTCCAGATGCCTGCACCCCCTTGTGCATCTGGCTTACGTGGGTGCTAGAGAGTTGAACTGAGATCCTTTGGCTTTGCAGGCAAATGCCTTAACCACTAAGCCATCTCTCCAGCTCTTAATTTTTTTTTCTTTATTGAGGCCTTTCACTTCTTTTTGCTTAACAGAAGCATTTTCCAGTTCCTCTTAGACATATCTGAACTGCCAGTCACTATTCCCACACTTTGGGGCCTGTAGCAGAAAGCTTCAGGTCACTGGGATGAACTTCCAGACCAGATAAGTTTATATAGGAGGAAGAAGGGATTTATTTGAAGCTTATAGATACAGGGGAAGTTCCATAATGGTAGAAGGAGCTGGGTCCCCTTCATAGGCCCATACCAAAAGAAAAGCCCCCACCAAAAGCAAGCAAGCACACTTAGGAACTCCAGGCAAAGCTCTAGTACTTTGCATATCTTTTTTTATTGTTGTCTTTTTTGTGTTTCGAGGTAGGGTCTCACTCTAGCTCAGGCTGACCTGGAATTCACTATGTAGTCTCAGGGTGGTTTTGAACTCACAGTGATCCTACTACCTCTGCCTCCTGAGTGCTGAGATTAAAGGCATGTGCCACCATACTGGCTCCACTTTGCATATCTTTAGACTTGAATTCCAAATCCACCCCCACACCCTAGGACTGGACAGGAGGATCTGCCCCCTGTGATACCTCCTCCAGCCAGGCAGCTGGGAATTCAAAAAGCTTTAATAAAACTCCTGAATCTACTGGGGGACATCTATTCAAACTACCATAAGGTCATTAGTACATGATTAAGAGTTCCTGGAACACAAGCATTGTAATATCTTGGCAATTGATCTGACAAGCAGGATGGCTAAGTGACAATGGGCAAGTAGCTTATACCACTTGGATTTTCAGATCAAAGGAATAAGTCATGCCCAAGTGGGCAGTGCAGGACAGCATTAAATTTCACCACACTATTCACAATGTCATGCAATTTTAAGCTCACTTTTTTTTTAATTTCTAGAATTTTCCATTTAATATCTTTGGCTCATGACTGGTCATAGACAAGTGAAACTGTGGAGAAAGAAACTGCAGATAAATGGGACTACTGTACTCTGTAACTCAGGTATTCTCGCTGCCAAACTTCAGAACTCTTTTTGTCCCAAACCCAAGAGTTGATTCCATTCTAATATTCTCTGTGAAATGTGGTTCTTTTATTGCAACAGTTCTCTTCATGGTATACCCTTCAAATGTCACTGCAAGCCCAGGCTGGTCAGTCACCACCAAAAAAAATTCAAGACACTTAAAACCCTGGTCCAGGATTAGGGGTGAAACTGCCAGTAGACCAGATTTGTTCTGACCAGAAATTCCAGATGAGATCAAAGGCTGCATGCAAAGGTACCTGGAGTGTTTATTCATTTAACTCTATGAGGCTGTCACTTTGATCGTGTTTTGAAAGTTTTTACTTCTCTGATAATGAGAAGACCCTGATCCTAATATTAAGTATTATATGATTTTTCTTCTTCCTCTTGTCCTTTCCTTTCCTTTCCTTTCCTTTCCTTTCCTTTCCTTTCCTTTCCTTTCCTTTCCTTTCCGTTCCGTTCCGTTCCGTTCCTTTCCTTTCCTTTCCTTTCCTTTCCTTTCCTTTCCTTTCCTTTTTCTGTCTCTGAATCTTACAATTTTTCTGACACTCCATGTAAACGGATTTCTGAGTTGCAAATTCTCTTCCTCTCCTTTCTCACACGTGCTATCAACTGTGTCTTCAGCTTCCCGTTCAGGCTCTACTTTTCTCCTTCCAAAAATAGCGTTTGATTAAGCTTGGAGTCATTTTCAATAATTTTCTGTTTTACCTCATCTGTAAGAATAGAGGAAGTGCTCTATGACAGAGAGAGTGGGAGAGGAGAGAAAAGGAGAGGGAGAGAGACTTTAATTCTGGCTCAACATTCCTTCTCTTCTTCACATACAATGTGAACTATCAGAAAATACTTCCAGAGCAGACAGTGTATTTCCAGGGGCATCAGGGAGAAGAAGCACTTTGATGCAGATATCTGTTATTGATGGAGCCCAGAGAACAAGCAAGCTTCCTCACTTACTCTGAAGGTCTTAGGGGATTGCTGAGGATGGAGAAATTATGCTGTGGGAATGTGCTGCCAAGAATTCCCACTTGTTCCTTCCTTATACCTGCTAGAGTGGTGATGCTAAGCTTACATCCAAGTCTGAGGATCTGAGACCCTTGAACAAAACACACACAAAACACATGGGATATAAATTTAAATTTATAGGCCTCTAGAATTAAGAGTTAAATCCCCACGTTGGGTACATCCCCACACAGTGTCTCTTTCTTTGTTATCTCCCACTCTTCCACACCCTGGCTTAGTTGGAAAGAAGCTGAGGGATAGATGAGGCAAATAGGAACCCAGCTGAAATTCTGAACACAGTTTTTCAAGGACATACACTTCTGTCTCTAGTCACCTTCTGGTTTATCATTAGATGCATATCTGGTGCCCTATGAGATAGTAGGCTGTGAGCTGCCCTGGGATCAGACCATGTTTAATCTATTCCAAACAACTAATTGTGAGTGAAGTTGGAAATGGGGTAGTCATCTGGGTACAGCCTTTGCTCCATTTATGAAAGAGGAAAACATTCTTATTAGCTGCATTATTGGTCTGAGAGCCCAAAGACAAAAGAAGATGGGTATTATAAGAAGGCAGTATTTTCATCTTAAACACACACAGGCACACACACACATACACACACACACCCATGACATTAAGACTATTTCTTGTATCTCTTCATGTTTTCTGTGTCATTTGTAAGTATAGGGAAGAGTGCTACTTCTTTCAGGTGCTAAGAACTTTTCTGTAGACATAGTTAAAAAAATATTTCTGAAAAGCTGAATAACCAGTTACTTCAATGATCTGAAACCACCTACAATAGGGTGGATCTGATTATGATGCAAAATGTTCTATAGAAAGTTCAAGCAAAATGAATAATGCATGAATGATGTGGAACACTTATAATTTATTTACAGCCCCCAAATTTCACTCAGAGAACATCAAACACCTTATATCCTGGCCTGCCATTTAAAGCAATATTTTATGGGGAAAGAGGACATGGACTTTAACACAGAAGATGTACTATAACTTTATTTACAGCAGGAAATGAGAAACCTAAATATTTATGGAGAAATAAATTTAATGATGATGAACATAAAAATGATGATGATGAGAAGATTGGAAGAATCAAGCGATGAACTACTAATGCCTTGCAAGAAGTCACAAATGTCTCTGTAGGCACCTCCTTCACTCAAGGGTCTTTTCTTTGGTGTCTTGTGATCTTTTCAAAGCCTTTCCTGGATGTTCCTATGTATTAATAAAATTTTAACTATGAAGAAACTAAAATCCTTACAATAATCAGGACAGAGATACTTTTGTCAGTGTCCAACATGCTTATGGGAGCGTTGTTGGCAGATCTTGTGTTAAATACCGGAGGCCCCTGTCTCCTGGCCCTGCCGCTGTCACTGTCTTCATTTCTCAGGCTGCAGAGACAGCGTCAGCTGGGAAGCTGTTTTAGGCATGACGCCTTATCGTGGGGTTCCATTAACAGAAACGCCCTGTAGATGATGAAACAGAATTGTGGAGGTGTGGTAGTGGGAGACAACATAGTATTTTCTGTTGCTAAAATTGTATTTTCTTCACACGTAAAAAGATGATCATTTAAATTAAACAAGGAAAAGTGGCTACTACAAAATTATTTTTAAAATACTTCATTAATTTTCATAAAACACAACCCCATGTTTTTAACGGTCCTGGAAGCTAAGGAGTATCCTAGACCTGAACCTATGCCCAGGGGAGAGTCTACAGACTTTGGAGGAGGCTGACCCCATGGTCACAGCTGACGCAGATTCTCAGTGATGATGAACAAGCTAGGGAGAACATGGGGGATTCTGAGGACTCATTTCCATCAGGCTCTGCCTTTTGCATGAAGCCAACCCTGTCACAGCATCACTGTCTTTACTTAAGATAAAAACCAGTACATTCTTTTTCTAGGGGAGATTCTCCTGTGTGTATAGATGGACGGAATCACTCTCTCTAGATAAGAACTTTTAATAAGGGGCCCTGAGCATGGATTTTGTTTCATGGCTTCTCTTCAAGTATAACTAATCCTTTGGAGAGTTTTCATTCACTTGGCTTGGTAGAAAAATTACTGTAGACTGGGGGACTTATACATGCTATTTCTTGTTCACAGTTCTGTAGGTTCGAGAACAAGGTGCTGGCAGATTCTGAGTCTGCTGAAGCTTCTGTGTACAGGTATGCACTTTCCTGCTGTGTCCTCCCTTGATGGAGCCAGACAAAGCATTAATTTTACCTCACTTCTCCTGAGAGTACTAATCCCATTAATAACACTTCCATCTTCACAGCCTAATTATGTCCCAAGGGTCCCACTTCCAAATAGCATCACATTGAGAATTAGGGCTTCAACACATATATTTGGGAGGGATACAACTATTGAATCCTCAGCAGAGTTTATTCCTGCATAAAAATAAGCCGTGTGTGTGTGTGTGTGTGTGTGTGTGTGTGTGTGTGTGTGTGTGTGTGTGTATGTATGTGTATTGGGAAATTTTTTATTAAGTAGAAACATTGTATGGACACATCATGTGTTGGTACCATCACTTCCCTTCTCCTGTCCCCCACTCCACTGAGGGCCCTCTTTAGTGGAATGCTGGTATTCACCATGGAGTTGTGGGTTATGAGTTGTGAGAGCAGCACTCAGTCATTGTTGGGAGGGAGGACAATGCCTCTGGACATTCCCTCCTACCCGATGGCTCTTACAATCTTTCTGTCTCCTCTTCCACCACAAAATTCCCCGAGCCTTGGTGAATGTATTTTAAGTCTACTTTAGTGTTGCGCTCTCAGCAACTTTTGGATTTCTGCTTTGGTATGTTTTGGGCATCCTCGGTATCTGTTACCATCAGCCTGGCACAGGTTGTTAGGATTGCCCTGGAAGCAGCACTCTTGCTCATCTCACCAGTTTCTCTGTGGTTTCACCTGGGTCCTGGCTGATGTATGAGGGGTGTCGCATCTCCAGATAGAAAGTCAGCTATCTTTTTTTGTCTTGTTGATAGATTTTGGTTGTCCTCAGTTCTCGTTGCCTTCTGTAAAAGACAAACAGAATTCTCCAACAGAGAGTGAGATCAGCATAGGTTAAATGGGATAAGCATAATTAATTTAGAGGAATTTTGATGAATGTAGCCTGCCTTTTGGCCAAAGACTAGTGGGAGCTTCTTTCTGGAATCCATGATCTTGGTCTCCATAGGATTCTGACTTGGTTCCCAGTTCCAGCTATGGGTTTCTTTCCACTGAATGGATCTCTTAGCCAAGCAGAGAGCCATTGGTTACCCACCTAGGCTGGGTGCCACTATTGCACAGGGTGTACATCTTGTCAGGCTGGTTGCTTTTGTATAGCAGTGTTCCCTGCTTGCTGGCAATGTTGTTGGCCATTTTCCCCAAGCAACTCATGTAGCACTTTCCAGCACTATATGGGCTAACTATATTGGGAATTCTCAACAGAAAATGACCTTTAGTGGACTAAGGCCATAGAAGTCTTTGAGATCTGGGCTCTCAGCTGTAGCGTAACCATGGAGGGTACCACGGTACTGCTCTCATACTTGTTTCATCTCTGGCTGTGGTTTCCCAGTGACCCCTCCATTCTATAGCTTTATAAGGGGTATGCTAAACTGCATAAAAATCACAGCAGCATTTAGAGTGACGTGAAGGAGTCTCTTGTCATGTCCTATTTTACTATATTTACGACTGTCATTAGGATATGATATCTACATCAAACTAGTGTGATGTCACTGCTGAAGACACCAAGCTGAAGACCTCTGGAGAGGATCATAAATGAAGACAAACTCACTCCATTAAATACATTATGAAGTGAATGTCTCCTCTCCCATGTTCATTCCTCCCTTGAGATTCTCAGTTAGTGTATGTGATACTCTTAGTAACTGCCTTACTTTTCCTTTTGGATGAAGATTAGAGTCACTTGATTTAGGAAAAAAACAAAAACAAAGAGAAAAACTGGCCTCCTTTGGCTTTGATTCAATGAGAAAATGAAGCCAGCCCGAAGTCATTGAAGCAATGTTTATATAGTGGAATGAGTCCTCAAAAAGGAAACTGCCACCCGGATGCTTCAGTAAGCTTGATCCAATTAATAGACATTAGCAAATGACCCATGCAAGCCAGGATGCTAGAGACCAGCCAGGCTGGGAGTGAGTCCTCCTAAAACAGCAGTGTTAGAGGATGTCTTGGGTCAAAGGCCAGCATTTGCCCCTGAGTTCTCCAATTGGTATGTGGGAATAGGGGCACCGTCCATGCACTTTTCTTCAGCTAAGATCTTCATGCAAGCCCCTCTGTAGAGCCACCTATCCGGATTAGATTCCTGCCATGACCTCTCGACACTGGACATGCTACTCACCTAACAGGGGGCTGAGCCTACAGGGCTTCGAGCAGCCTGTGACGGGTCCAGGGTGAGGCCAGAAGATAGCCAGGAATCCAGGTGCTGACTCAAAATGTACACTTGCTTGCATGTTAAGCACAGTATAGTGTGTACTATGGGGAGTTCAACTGAGGCTGAAATGAATCAAACATATTAAGCCAGAATACACCAGCAAAATGGTATTAATCGGTCCATTAAGCTCACCCTAGATGCTGTACTGAGAATTCTGAGGCTGAACTGAGCCTAAGAGGAAGAGGTGTGTGAGTCATGGCAATATCTTCCCTGATTAGGGAAAGAAGAGTGGTGGCACCTATGTCATATACCTGCCATTACACTCACACATGCTTCACACTGACACTCTGGTCCAGAAAAGTAGGCTGGAATCATATGGAAAGCTCCGAAGGCTCTGTTGAAGACATTGGCTTTTGCTTTGTGGAATTTTGTGGTTTGATCAGAACAGTGATTGTACAAATGTGCACTAAATGCCTATAGCAGCACTGGTGCTCCCCTCTTGCCAGAGGAGCATGTGACTCCGTGTTTTGTTACATTCCGTCATGTTTCCTGCTTAAGTTACAGAGCATATTTGCAGGCCTGTTGCAGATATTAGGGAATTACTGAGCTAGAAAATGACATTATCAGAACATATTTTCCAAACATTATTCTTACAGGGATGTGAAAGTTGGACTAGAGAGGGAAAAGAATAGAAGCTGCAATGCCCATTAACACATATCTGAACTCTCTGTGTACGAGTTATGCACTGGAGACTGGGCAGATAGCTCTATTGGTAAAGTGCTTGCCTTGGTTCCTAAGCATGAAGACCCGACTCTGATCCCCAGAATGCACTTAAAAAAAAAAAAAAGGCAGGTGTGGTAATGTGCACTTGTAATCCCTACACTGGGGAGGTGGAAACAGGTAGATTGCCGGGGTTCATTGGCAAGCTAGTCTAGCCCAGATGGTGAGTTCCAGACTAGTGAGAGACTCTTTCCAAAAGAAGTAGATGGTGGCCTGAGAGATGACATCTGGAGTTGTCCTCTGGCCTCCACATGCACACACACACATGCACAGATGTTCACCTGATCTAGAACTTTAGAATAGGAAAGAGGCAAAGAGCTAAATAATGTTTCATAAGAGAGATCAAAGAGTGAACAGGATCAAAGTGCAGTGACACACACACACACACACACACACACACACACACACACATATCACACTGAAACCAACTATTTTACCTGGTAACTAAAAAGAGAAGTGAAATCAAGCCACATGAACTCCCAACATTTAGGATGCTAATACACGAGGATTATCTCATTTACATGGTGAGATCCTGCCTCAGAAACATACAACAAAACAAAAGCAAGAAGATTAAGGCTTATGTTAAGGCTTAGCTTGGGTGTATGAGATAGAGAAAAGAAAACAACAAAAATGATCTGACTGGGTCTCATTAACAAGACTCAGGGATTGAAATAGATGAACGGATTTAGAATGGTGTGCAGAGAGGAAGATGAGTGGATGGATGTTAGAACCCTGTTATTGTTCAGATGACACAACATGACACGACTGTTACAGATGGGCTCACTCAGCACAGCTTTTTTTTTTTTTTTTCCTGAGAAAAGCTGTGAGTTGGACATTGTGTCTTGTTCTAGCTTTTCCGAGGCTAATGGAGGACATCCAATTTGGACAGCTGGCTGGGGTTAAAGGGTTAGTCTGTGCCCATGGAATAAGGCCAAATTAGCTGGGATGGAATCTGTGCCCTTGACCAGAAGTGCAAAGGACTAGCTGGTAATCAGCCCCAGCCATTTCTGCTACAGCCTCTAATCAGACACTGGCTTCCCATCCACTGCCTCCTTGCCAGCTGGATGGCTGCCTTACCTTACCTCCAGTCCCAGCGATGGATAGAGGTCAGACTGAAGTTGTTCATTTTTACCTCTCTTGATGCTGCGAAGAGATTGATGGGGATGAGTGTGATAAGGCATGGGAAATTTGTCTGGGTCACCAAAGCTGTGTACCACCTTGCTGGGTACTTGGTATTGTCCTCTCTGCCTGTTGAGCTTTGAACCCTGCCTCACTATGCCCAACATGGATCTTGGTACTATTTACTGCAATCCTTCACCTAATATTCTCTCCTAGAGGCCTGAGGCTGAGACCTGCTCTCACCTATTGAGTCTTGATTTACTTCTCAGTTAACTTACTAGCTTGGCATAAACTTTATTATTTCTCGTGATTCTATGGACTGATTGAGCTCAAGTAACTTCCTCAAAAGATTCTCATGCAGCTAAGAATGCAGTGGGTACAGCCAAGATGCTTCATTCACATGCCTGGCCCCCAGGCAAAGGACAACTAGAAGCTGGACTCAGCCAGGCCACTGATGACTCGGCCCCCTCCTCGTACCATATGGTCTAGCGGATTCTCTTTTTCCATCTGGCCTGCTCACGTGCTCTCTGCAGCAGGGTAACTGAGCATGTTATATGTCACTCCAGAATTTCTGAAGCACAGAAGTGGAAGCTTATGCCTTCTCCGACTGGAACTCTGAACACAATATCACTTCAGCTTTTTCTCTTGGTTGGGTGCATCAGAAAGTCAGCTCAGATGAGGAATGCAAAAGGACTACATAGGGTGTGGATTTTTGAAGGCCCAATTCATGGGAGGGGGTGTCTAATGGCTGCCTACTACTTTCAGGATGAAATTCTCTGAGGGGCTAGGAAGATAGCTCAGTCAGTGAACTACTTACTTCTAAGCATGAGGATATGTGCTCAACCCCTAGAGCCCACCACCATTTTAAAAACCTCCTCTGAGGCCTCCTATGAACCCCTGCATCCTCTGATCTCAACTTTATTCACCCACTTCTTTCCAGCTATACCGGCTGGTGTTGATTTCCTTCTGCCTGGGAGAAGGTGTGGAATATGGCACTGGGAATCCAGACATGAAGGAATCATTGAGGAATTCAAGCAATGGGAAGGAAAAACCCAGGTGACTCCCAAAGGCCCATGTGGTAAAGGCTTGTTTCCCAGGTGATGCAATTGGGAGGTGATGGAGCCTTCAGGAGGCGGGACCTAATGGGAGGTTTTCACATCAATGATGTGTATTTGAAGGACTTGGTAGAATCCCAAATGCTCTCTCTCACCTGCCCCCATACTGGGAGTAGTTTTGCTCCTCTACATATTCCTGCCACAGTGAACATTGCCTTGCCTAATGCTACAGAGCTAATTATCATGGACTGAAACCATTAAAACTATAGGCCACAATAAACTATTTCTTTACAAGTTTTTTTTTTTTTTTTGAGGTAGGGTTTCACTATAGCCCAGGCTGCCCTGGAATTCACTATGTAGTCTCAGAGTGGCCTTGAACTCATGGTGATCCTCCTACCTCTGCCTCCCGGGTGCTGGGATTAAAGGCACATACCACCACAAGTGGCTTATAAATTATTTTTTTATAGTGATGGAAAATTAACAGGTACAGCAAGAAAGGGAAAGACCACTTAGGATTACTTAAGACCACTAAGGATTTTAGAAAGTACTGATTATAAAATTAGAACACAAAGTAGTTTATGAGAGACTATAAAAGGGGAGGTTAAAAGGAATAGGAAGAGGCCAAATCATAAAGAAAATTTTATATCAAACCAAAGAGGTTTTGTTTGCTTCCCTAAGTATTGAAGTCACAACAATGAAAATCTTACTCAGATCTGTTTTATGAAGAACATTCCGGTAGAGTGGGAGGTGAGCTAGAAAGTGAAGAGATTACAAAGCAGAGACCATTTAGGGTGTCATAGAAGATCAAAGAAGGCATGGTGAAGGTCTTCCCTGCGCCATCCCTACAGAACCTTAGTAAAAATGTGTTACAAAGCAGGACGTGGTGGTGTACATCTTTAATTCCAGCACTCGGGAGGTAGAGGTAGGAGGATCGCCAAGAATTTGAGACTACATGGTGAATTTCAAGTCAGCCTGGGCTAGAGGGAGACCCTACCTTGAACAACAACAACAACAACAAAAATGTGTTACAAAATTTATGGGCCAGGTAGGAATTCATGTCTGTAAGAACTTGGCAGGGGGTGTGTTCTGAGGCAGGAGGATCATGAGTTTGTGGCTAGTCTGAGCTATATAGTGAGATCTTGTCTCAACCAACAAACAAATAAATATTTATATGTTTATGAAAGAAAATCATCTGATAAAAATTTAGAAAGTAAATGCCGGGTGTGGTGGCACGCGCCTTTAATCCCAGCACTCAGGAGGCAGAGGTAGGAGGATTGCCATGAGTTCAAGGTCACCCTGAGACTACATAATGAATTCCAGGTCAGCCTGAGCTGACCCTACCTTGAAAAACAAAACAAAACAAAAATTTAGAAAGTAGGTAGAGTGTTCTCAGAGCCTACAAAGATTCAAGTGCCTAGGCCCTTGTCCAGGTCCACAGGTTGTACCCTCATGCATTTTATTGTGAAATATGCTGCTCTAGGATAATTTGTGTCTCTTAAATAAGAAAAAAAAAATGAAGTGCCACAGTCATTCCTCCTCACAAGTTACTTGCTTAGGAACCACATAGCTCTTTCTCTTCTTTCTGTTCTCAGTAGCAGGTACTTTAGCTGGCTGCATCCTTCCTCATGGCCTGCCATCCTCCAGCATGTGCCTGGGAATCCTGGTTCCTAGTGATGCTCTCAGAGGTTGTTGTTGTGCTTTACTGATGAACACCACAAAGGCAAGTCTTAACCGTGGCACTTGGGAAAACGGGAGCAAAAATTCATTGCATGCTCACACTAAATTTATGATTCAAAATCATATGCCATAAATGTAAAATAATACATATCTAAGCATACCTTTGCTTGAATTCTTTAGGCCATAACCCATGCATTCCTGGAATGTTTCTCTTGCAATGTTAGACATAGTCTTGCTTTCTGGAGTACTGCCTACAGGGAGGAGAGGAAGGAGCCCGTGGGCTTGGCCAGGCAAACATTTGTTTATCCAGGGAAGGTCTGTCTCTCTGTGTCTCTGTGTCATCTCATAGGAGACAAGAGAAGACATTGATCAGAGGGTCCATTTGGAAAGTTTGTTTAAATATTTTGGCCACTTTCGTGAACATTTTTGCAATATTTTTTCTACAAGCATCAAATTCAAGTCTTTATTAATTCTTTGTAGGGAAAAGAGTTGCTGTGATTGATAGGTAACTTACAAAGGAGAGAGAGAAAACAATATTTCAAAAGAAGGAACTCAAACAAAAAACAGTCTGCCCAAATCCTTACAATCCAAAATGAACTGTAATGAGCCATGACAGTGTGTTCACACATCTGTGCTTGGTTCTGTGTCGAGGAGAGTGGCTTTGCGATTCCATTTATCAAAAATAAATCCTGGCCTGGCATGGTGGCGCACGCCTTTAACCCCAGCACTTGGGAGGCAGAGGTAGGAGAATTGCTGTGAGTTGAAGGCCACCCTGATACTACATACTGAATTTCAGGTCAGCCTGGGCTAGAGTGAGACCCTACCTCGAAAAAAAAAAAGTCCTAAAATTATATGGAAGTACCAAAAACCTCAAATGCCGAAGTAATCTTGAACAAAAAGAACAATGCTAGAGATATTACTATATTGATTTAAAGTTATTTTACATAGCCTTATTAACAACACAGTATAGCACTGCCATATAAACAAACATGTAGATGAGTGGAATAGAAAGACCCAGATGTAAACTCTTGTTACTGGTGCTACCTGAATTTTGACCAAGGTGCCAAAAATGTACATCAGAGAAAAGATAGCTTCTTCAACAAATGGTGCTGAGAAAACTAGATATCAACATGTAGAAAAAATGAAATTTAATACCTATCTCTTCAACTTGCCCAAAAATCAACTCAAAATGCATCAAAAACCTTAATGTAAGACCAGAAACTGTTAGAGGAAAAAGCAAGGGAAACACTTCAAGATATAGGCATAGGTAAGGACTTTCTGAAAAGGACGCTAGTAGCTCAGGAAATAATAAGAATTGACAAACGAGACTGCATGAAAGAAAAGGCTTTTGTACAGTATAGGAAGCAAGTGAAGAGACAGTCTATAGAATAGGAGTAAACCTTTGCTTGCTTTCTATCTGACACAAGATTAATATCTAGATTATATAAAGAACCAAAGAAGCTAAATACCAAAAATAAACATCCTAATTAATAAATAGGCTTAAGCTGGTGTACTGGCGCATGCCTTTAATCCCAGCCCTTGAGAGGCAGAGGTAGGAGGATTGCTGTGAGTTCAAGGCCACCCTGAGACTACATAGTTAATTTCAGGTCAGCCTGGGCTAGAGTGAGACCCTACCTCAAAAACCAAAAACATAATAATAATAAAAAAAAATAAATAGGCTTATGAAATAAACATACAGTTCTCAAAAGATATATACAAATGACCAATAGACATATAAAATATTCAATATCCTTGTCCATGAGGGAAATTAAAATTAAAACCATATTGAAATTCATTCTCATCCTAATCAAAATGGCTATACTTAAGAAAACAACAACAAATGCTGGAGAGGATGCTGAGAAAAGGGAACCCTTTTACACTGCTGATGGGATGTCAATTGGTATAGCCACTATGGAAGTCAGTGTGGAGGTTCCTCAAAAAAAAAAAACAGCTATTAATAGAGCTACTGCATGAGCCAGATATGCCACTTGCGGGTATGTATTCAAAGGACTCAACATATCACAGAGCTACTTCCTCACCAATGCACTATTCACAACAGCCAAGTCATCAACAAATGAATGGATGAAGAAAAAGTCACACACACACACACACACACACACACACACACACACGTATATATAATGGAGTTTTATTCAGCCATAAAGTAAAATGTTTTTTCATTCAGCCATAATCCCAGCACTAAAATGGAATCATGTTATTTTTCCAGGTCAAAAAGACCCTACCTGCAAAAACCAAAAAAAAAAAAAAAAAAAAAGGTTCCAACTGGAGGTTATCATACTGAACAAAATAAGCCAGACTCAGAAAGGCAAAACCAGGCGTGGTGGCACATACCTTTCAATCTCAACACTAGGGAGGCAGAGGTAGGAGGATCTTAGTTTGAGGCCAGCCTGGGACTACAGAGTGAATTCCAGGTCAGCCTGGGCTAGAGTGAGACACTATCTCAAAAACAAAAAACAAACAAAAAGATAAATATTGTATATTTCTCTCATTTATGAATCTCAGATATTATATAGATGCATAAAATCATATATATGCATATGAATATACAAAAGACATGCATATAAGACTGGGGTAATGAAGGAGACTAACAGTGACACAGGAATCTGGGGTTCAGGAGGGGTCTCCTAAACTTGTGAACCCCAATTTTGGGTCTTTATATTGAACAAAGAATTGATAAAATGGACTTGAGAAGGCTAAAAAAAATGAATTACTGAGATTTTTTAGGGTGAAATCATAATCTATAGGATTTATTAAAGGGAAATTGATATCTAGGTAAAGGCCAGAGCATCACACACACACATGCATGCACGCACGCATGCACAGACGAGCTCCAACATAAAAGCCCCTCAAATTACAGACTACATAGGGTTAAGAAGTAGTGAAGGACTCAGACAGCAAAGATAAATCTTATATATAATCAAAGTATATATGTAATCCACACAGAGAGAAGGCCAAAAGAAAAATACCCAAGCCAGGGTAAGTAGTCTCCCCTTTCCAGCCAGGCTGGGAAGAAGGGACAGGCTCACACAGATGACCAGGCCAGGTCACGAGGTAAAAGGAAGAGAGGGAGAGGAGAGGGAGAGAAGAGGAGAAGGCCTGGCTGCCTAACCTCCTTTATAGTGTTCCCATATCCAGTCAGGGTGAGTCTTGTCATCAGGCTCCCGGCCAAGATCTGATTGGTTCAGGGACTCAGGGGTCTAACCCAGAAGGAGCCAAGATCTTCTTAGTGTGGACTAGGGGCTCATCCAGGGAGGCCCTCAAACTGAAAAAGAAGTCGGAGGTTCCTACTGGGCGTGTCCCTGGCAAACATCTTGGAGACAGGCTCACACCCAAGTTTCAGTTTTGCCAAGATGGACAGATGTCATCTCCTTGTTTCCTCTTTGAACTTCTGTCCCTAACTGTGGGAAAGAAGCTAGCTTTCTCCTATTTCTCCATCAACAGGAGGGGGGAGAAAGGAAGGGGAGGGGGTACAGAAGGTGACTATGATCGAAGTACATGATATATGAAAATGCGTTCATGAAACCTAGCACTTCGTATAATACTAATTTTAAAATTAAAACATTTAAAGATTTATTTGAAAATCACTTTCTCTGCAAAGTGCTCATGCAGTGTATGCAGGGGAGGTGGGGTGTGGTTTGTGTCTTTATTAAATCTCCTTACTAAATGACTGCAGGAGAGTCACTGTCTTGTAGAGAACAGAGGTGTTATGAATTGCACTGGCATGATAGAGGGACCAGGAGGCCAACCTCAGGCGCTCTCACTGCAGAGATAATAGGGCTGCTTTGCAAGTCATGCCAGCTGCCAGTCTACAATATTCTCATTGTTGCCGGGAGGTTTAACACTGAAACTTTAAAGGAGCAGCACTTTATATCCCACACAGATTAGCTGAAATAGAGCACAGTCTACCTGTTCCGAAGCTCCTTGAGACTGAAGCTCTCCAGGAGAGAGTTCGCTATGGAATTAAAAACAAACCCAAGCAAACTGTGGTGCTATCAACGTGACCCTGATCTCCGAAGACAATCCGGCACAGGATCCAGAGGAGCCCTTCTGTCAGTGGCCTGCAAATGCAATTAGGAGGCCTGGCTAGAACTTAGGAGCAGACCACAAAATATGAGAAGTGCAGGGGTGGGGTCTGTTCCCCTAGGGATGGAGCAACTGATTGACATAGCACCTGCCTTCTGAGTACTCATAGCACAACACAGAGGTTTTTGCTCTGTGTGTTACCAGTCAGTGAAAAGGAATTACCTTGGAAGAATTCAGGACAAGACTTTTCCTCTTCCCATATGTACCATCAGCAGTGCCACGTGCAAGACCCTTGAAATTGCTAGGTACACATGATCAGCCGACTAGGGTGCTCAGCCATCAGGATACACCTCACTGGCGTCTCCTCCCAAGCCTTCTTATGTCTTTAAAAAAATTTTTATTTGAAAGAGACATAGAGAGGGAGGGAGGGAGGGAGGGAGGGAGGGAGGGAGGGAGAGAGAGAATGGGCATGCCAAGGCCTTCAGCCACTGCAAATGATCTCCAGACATTATGTGGGTCCTGGGAAATTGAACCTGGGTCCTTTGGCTTTGCAGGCAAGCGCCTTTACCATTAAGCCATCCCTCCAGCCTTCCTTATGCTTTTTATTGAGACTTAAGTTATGGTACTTCCATGTGCTTTGAACCTTACCCGTACATTTGATTGTGTTGTATATTTCAACAAGATTATCTTTGTAAACATGACTTCTATCTTAATGTACACTTGATCCACTCAGACAACCTAGTATTTGACTCCTCTGGATCTCAATCTCTCCCTCTGTGCCCTCTCTCTGATCTAATGTATCCCAGGCTGGCCTTGAGCTCACTCTGTAGCTGAGAACAACCTTGAGCTTTTCCTGTCCATATCTCTCAAATGATGGGTGTGGTAGTTTGAATAGATGGCTGGCCCCCCAATATATTCAGTGATATACATATAATAAATTATATATAATTTATTTTATTATTTATTTGAGAGAGAGAGAATGAGCATGCCAGGGCTTCCAGCCACTGCAAACAAACTCCAGATGCATGCACCCCCTTGTGCATCTAGCTTATGTGGGTTCTGAAGAATCAAACCAAGATCTTTTGGCTTTGGAGGCAAGCGCCTTAACCATTAAGCCATCTTTCCAGCCCAATATTCAATGTTTTTATACAGTTTGTAACTTAGATCTGCAGCCACCTGGCTGGAGGAGGTGTCACCGGTCAGTTGGATCTTAGGGTGCAGCCCTAAGGTGTGGATTTGAAATTCTAATGTAAACATATGCAAAGTGCCTGGAGTTCCTGAAGTGTGCTTGTTGGTGTTATGGTTTTAGGGTTTTGGGCTTGTAGCTTCTCTCTCTCTCTCTCTCTCTCTCTCTCTCTCTGGACCTGTGAAAGCAGGCCAGCTTCTTCTGCCATTATGGAACTTCCCCTGGATCTGTAAGCTTCAAATAAATATCCCTTCCTCCATGACTGTGCCTGGTCTGGAAGTTCATCTCAGTGACCTAAAGCTGTCTGCTACAGTGGGATTACAAGCATGTGCCACCATGCTTGGTTTACAAAGTGCTGGAGAGGAGGGCCCAGGGCTCTGTGCATGTAGGTAAGCACTCTACCAACCCAGCTACATTCCCAGCCCTGTCCTGGATTTTCTCACCTTAGATATTCATTGAGAGCTCTACATGCTTGCTGGGTTTAAAGACAAATATGCATGTTTTCTTGGCTACTTTAATGGTCTTTGATGGAATACATGTCTATGTCTTCAAGTGACTTTTCTATTGAAATGCCTGGCATTTTCCTGTTGACTTGTATATACACCCTGGATTTTTACATAACCCAGAAAAGAATCCTTTGTTGACTGTAAGCAATGCAAATATCTTTTTATATCTTTTTATTTTTTACTTTGATTTTTAAATATCTTACTTATTTATTTATGAGAGAGAAGGAGAGAAAAGGCAGAGAGAGAGTATGGGCATGCCAGGGACTCTGGCCACTGCAGATGAACTCCAGACGCATGCACCAACATGTGCATCTGGCTTATGTGGGTATCAGGGAATTGAACCTAGGTCCTTAGGCTTCACAGGCAAGTGCCTTAACCGCTAAGCCATCTCTCCAGCCCACAAATATCTTTTTCTCTTCTGTACCTTTCATTTTCATTTTCTTAGTGGTGCCTTTTGGTGAAAGAAATCCTAATCTGATAAAATCCAATTTATCATTTTGTTTATGCTGGTGGTCTTTGTATTCTAAGAAATATTTGCATAGTCTCAGTTAATAAAGATCCTAATATTTTTCTGCAGGAGCTTTATTTTCCCTTTGAAACCAACCCATCACATGAAACACTGAGCATATAAATATCAATGGCTGCCAAGGTCACCTCAAGCCTGGCTCATTTATAAACACATAATAATTCCCTTTGAATAATTCCATTTTAAGTTTCCAAACCTTTGTGTAGCCCAGAACTTGATATTTATCTACACTGTACTCACTTCTTTGAATAAAGAGCTAGACTAAAAGAGGAAGAAAATATTGTTTAGTTACCAAAGTTGCGACAGTAAAAGGCAACAACAGGTTGGAATCCCAGTCCCATTTTTCAGTTGGTTGTGACCTTCGACAAGGTGCTTAGCTGCTTTCTGGTTGGTGAGAACAGTGACAACTAAAATGTTTATATGTTCACCACGTGCCAAACTATGGCATGTGCTTCACTTGTATGGTCCCATTTAATCCTCAAAATGACCTGATTGATTAACTAGAAATAGTTGCTAGATATCCTTTTGTAGATGATAAGCAGGAGTGACCACATATCTAGTCAATGATGGATTGAAGATTTCACTCTGAGTAAGCTCACCCAGGGTTCACATAGGTAACCACAGTGTATATCCTAAGAAGACATTATTGTAGTGATTAAATGAGATGTCATGTCAAGTGCTTAGCTCAGTGTATGGATCCTAGGCATTTTTTTTTTTTGCTTTGTTTTGTTTGACAGGCTGTCACTATGTAGTCCAGACTGGCTTCAAACACATGACAATCCTTCTGCCTCAGCCTCTCAAGTATTAGAATTACAGGCGCTGTTAAGTGGTTAATGAATACTAAGTGTTGTGAGTGGCAGTGGCAATTATATAACTGAGTAATTTACAATTATCCCCATCCATAGGCACTTTAAATATTAGAGCTAAAATTCTTAGCTATTTCAGAAAATACAAAAAAAATCTTTGGAGTTACAGATAAAAATATTGTGAAAATCATACTTTCAATGACTTTGGTGATGTCAGTAGGAAATACTGATCAGAAAACCAGCACCATAATCTTAATTAATTAACCTCCCCCCCTTCTCCTCCCTCCCTTCCTGTCTTCCTTCCTGTCTTCCTTCCTTCCTTCCTTCCTTCCTTCCTTCCTTCCTTCCTTCCTTCCTTCCTTCCTTCCTTCCTTCCTTCCATCTTTCCTTCCAGCAAATATTTATTGAATGCTTACTATGTGGTAGGCCTGTTCTGGAAACATGCAACACAGCAGTGAATATGGCAGTCCAGTTCTCTGTATTGTGGAGTTTTGTGTTTTGATCCCGGTCATATAGTGCTATACAAAACACACATGTATCCATAACTGTGTAATATTTAATAAGTGCCATGAAGCTACATAATACAGACTGAAAGACTAAAGATGAGATGGGGCAATATATGGATAGAGAAATCAGAGGAACGCCACTTTGTTGAGGTGACATTTGGTTAAACAACAAAAGAAGTGTGGAGGGAAGCCACAAGGATATTTGGGGACAAAGGTTTGTAAGCAGTGAAGAGTAGATTCAGGTCAAGGAGACCCATTTAACTAGAGTGGTGTGAGCATGGCCAAAAATGAGTGAAGTGTGTATGGCCGGATCACAGAAGGCCTCAAGGCCTTGATAAGAGATGGGATATTTATGAGAAGCACTTCTGCTGTAAGATCTCTAAGTTAAAATGCTAGCTTGAGGCTGGACATGATGGTGCACACCTTTAATCCTAGTACCGGGAGGCAGAAGTAGGAGGATCCCCATGAGTTTGAGGCCACCCTGAGACTACATAGTTAATTCCAGGTCAGCCTGGGCTAGAGAAAGACCTGATCTCAAAAAAATAAAAAAATAATAATAAAATCTAGCTTGAGTACTTAAATCTTAAGCACTTCATTCATATCACTTTGTGCTTCAGTTTCCTCATACACAAAGTACAATTAGTGACACTGAATTAGGTTTGAGCAAATTCTGGCAATTTCTTGGCATTTAGGTAGAGTTGAAATTAAAGTGTTCCTTGCGTGAACATGTAATTTATGGAAGGTATTAAGTCTTTTCTTACATTAGTACACACTGTGGTTTGAAAGTGAAATGCCTCCCATGGGCTCATATGTTTGAACACTTGGTTCTCAGCTTGGTGGCACTGTTTACAAAGATTGTGGACCTTTGTTGGAAGAAGTGAATCACTGTGGGTGGCCCTTGAGTCTTTATAGCCTGGCCTCACTTCCTGTTCACTCTCTGCATCCTGACTGTGATGCAATGTGACTATTTGTCCTCATGCTTCTGCTTCCCTGCCTTCCTTTCCAGTTATTCTGGAAGTCCGTATTCCCTAGAACTGTAAGCCAAAATAATCACTTCTTCCCTTAATTCTTGTCAGGTATTTGGCCACAGCAAGGAAAAAAGTAACTAATACAGAACCCAAGTGGACTTTATATGAACTACATAGAGGACAGTGTTTGAGCCTGCTGGCATAAGAAGAAGGGTGCTGCTGGCTAATCAGAGAGAATTGCAGTTAACAAATGTCTTTGGACATTGATGTTAAGTTCACAGTGAGACTTGAGAATAGGGTTGGATCTTCACACATACCAAAATGAACTTTCTTCCAGACAGATCCAGGCTCAAATGGCACAAGGGAAGACAAATCTGAGCCAAAAAAACGCAGATTGTCAAGGGTGATGGGGCTTGTTGAAATTCCATCCGTTGGTGTCCTAATAGGCAATGTAATTAGATCTATGGTCTAGACGCTTCTGA
Organism: Orientallactaga sibirica; assembly: GCA_036365145.1. NCBI lineage: Eukaryota > Metazoa > Chordata > Mammalia > Rodentia > Dipodidae > Orientallactaga > Orientallactaga sibirica. The sequence goes on along the minus strand of JAEOAD010000012.1, from coordinate 45,779,027 downwards.
AAACAGCACAAACTGTCAAAGACATCAGGCCAAGATTCCAATTCAGAAAATAGCATGAGATTGGATACTTTGTGGCGTTTTTTCTTTGCTTTGGAGGGGACCTCTACTCTAGAGGGTATGTCGAGGTCTTCCAGTGCCCATGTTTTCACTGTCTTTAATTGCTTCCCAAGCTAAAGGGATTTTGCCTCCCTCAGGCAGCAGGTAAACAAATGGTTTGAGCAGTTTTTGTTGTTGATGATGCTTGTTGTGCTCTTGTTGTTGCTGCTGCTGCTGATGGTGATTTTTCTCAGGTCCTGGGATCAAGATAAAGGAATGAGACAAAGCATTTCTTGGGCCTGACTTTTATTTTAATTATTTAAAATTTTTATTTATTTATTTATCTGAGAGAGAGAGTCAGATATATAGAGAGAGATAAAATAGGCATGCCAGGGCCTCTAGCCATTGTAAACAAACTCCAGATGCATGCACCACCTCATGCATCTGGCTTATGTGGGTCCTGAAAAATCAAACCTGGGTCCTTTGGCTTTGCAGGCAAGCATCTTAACTGCTAAGCCATCTCTCCAGCCCAAGACTTTTATCTTAAAGCCAAGAGAAACTGGTGGGTTCTGAAGCCACAGTGAAAGAAGCTTCAGAAACTTTGAACAATGGAAGGGAAGGAGTTTTCAGGGTTACTGGAGAGAAGATAAGGGAAACTGCCCTGTGGGAATGGGCTTTGCATGATATCCTGAGGTGGGAGCAGGGGGAAGGTGCCATTCCCTTTTCTTGGTCCAAGAGCATTCAGTTACCCCAACAGGACATGTTTCCAAAGTCCGGGACCTGATCTGAGCTTGGTCAAATGGGAGGAGGGCGAGGTATGACAGGAAGGGGCAGCTCTGAGACTTCAATTTCTGCATCTAGAGATCAAATCTAGGGATTTACACATCGAGGCAAGTGCACTATGACTGAACTAGGTCAGCAGCCCCTTGAGCAGTGCAGTGTTCTGCATACTACATTCTGTGGTGATGTGCTTGAGACAAGACTTACTCTGCTTTCAGGCATCCAGCTTTCACTTCATACAGCATCCATCAGGTTATCATAAGCCACTCAGAGTTTTACAAATTCTCCTATGCTTGCTTTTCCTTCAAACATGGGGCAAGAGTTGCTCAGGCAGGTTTCGGAGGAATAAAGACTTCACAGACAGCTCTAAGTTAGTGTGTTTAGGTCAACATGTTCTGCTGACACTGATTCTTTTGGCACTTTTCATACACCATCCCCCCCAGAAATAAGGTGGGATGGATGTTAAGTCAATTGCTTAACAGGCCAAAGAGGAAAATCAGAGATGCTGTGGACAAGGACACATTCCCAGCTCCTTCTACTTCCTTCCACATCACCTCATTTCACCTGGAACAGGGAAGAGTATGGCCATGTGGTGGTGGTATTCTCCAGACCTTTCCTTTTGCAGGGCCATAGCTGGGGACAAAGGCCTAGGCAAAGTACACTCAACAATTACATGTGGCTCCCTCTTGATCACAGGTGTTCACACGGGCCTGGGCCAGAATCCATCAAAATATCACATGCTTCCTTGCCCAACATCATTTTCTGTGCATGTGTTTTGTTAAGGGAAAGAACTCAGGGTCCCTTGGACATCAATCTATCCAACTCCCTATGTTCCTAATGTGTGGCATGGATTAGGTGGACTAAGAAGGCATTCTCATTGGTGTTTGCTTGACTATGAAATGCTCCCACAGGCTCATGTGCTGATTGCCTGGTGCCTAACTGAGTTCACTGGGACATTTGTGGTACCTTTAGGAAGTGGAGCCTTGCTGGAGGAAGTTGGTCCTTGGGGCTCTATCTTGTCTGAGACTCCTCTCTGTTGCTATTTGCTTCCTATCCTCTTTAAGGTGAACAGTCTCCTCCTTCTATTGCTCCTGACACCGTGATGTTCTGCTAGAGCCAGAGGCTCAGAATCAATGGAGCCAAAGACTGTGGACTACAACCTCTAAGATCATGAGCCAAAATAAATCCTTCTTCCTTTAAGTATGGTAGCAGTTACCTTCTTGTTACTGGGACAAAGCATCCAACTAGAGGCAACATATGGAAGGAAAAGGTTTATTTCTGGATATGGTTTCAAGGGGAAGTTTCATCATGGTGGGGAAAGCATGGCAAGAGCAGACAGCTGGTGTCACATCTCCACAGCAGCAGGGAGGAAGCAAAGAGAGTGTGTTGGGTGTAGCAAGCAGTGTTGAGCTATAACACTCCAAGGTTCACCCCTAATGACACACCTCCTCCAGCAAGGCTCTACCTCCTAGAGGCTCCACAATTTGCCAAACAGTATTACCAGCTAGGATTAAGTATGAAGCTTAATCACAAACACATGAAGCTATGGGGACATTTTACATTCAAACCACCACAAGTATTTATGTCAGCTATTTTGTCACAATGATGAGAAAAGTAGTTAACACAACTGAGGAACAAGACTGAAGAGTCAAGGCCCTCAAAGGGACAGGAAAGGCCTTGGAGGATAAGGCATTAGTAGTGGAAAGGGCTTCCTTTCAGAAGGTAGGCTGCCCAGATCTTAAAATGCTGGGTGCACAAAGAGCTGTGAGGGCCAGAGTGGTGCATTGTCAGCTCTGCCCCATGGATCTGGAGCCTCTCACTGCCACTTTTCTGGAACCTCTGCCAAGGAAATCAAGCCAGGAGGATGAGATCACTGTTGCCTTATTAATGTCCCACATGTAAAGTGGGTGGCAGAGAACACTCTGTCTTAATGCTTAGTCAAACAAGGACAAATACATTTCAAAATGTGTGATGTCTCAGCAGGAGGTAGGTATGGGTCCACAATTCTCTCCCTGCTATTACAAAATCCCCAAAGCTCAGAAAAGCAGAAGCCTTTTTGTCATTATGTGGATAAAACTCTGATGGCAAAAACAATTGTGATTGGGTCTTGGAGTTCGTATCCATTACTGTCATGTCTGCTGTGTGCATTTTTGTTACTTTGAAAATTTGGGTTAACTTTATTCTTAAAAAATGAATTTGAGATGTACCTGTAGGTAACAGTGAAAAGAAGGAAAGAAAGTATCTGTTGTAATCAATAATTCAACACAGTGTCGGCCATAATGAAAAAGAGCTTCCAAGTCAAAAGCCAAAGAAACCGAATGGCAGGTCAGAGAAGATGCTCAGTGAAATGATGATTAAGACTAATGGAAAATAGGAAAACAGTGTTCTTAACTATGTGTTCATTGAATTCATCTGACAATGAGGAAGCTGGTCAGAAGCAACTTGTAATATACAAAAGAAATTAAATATTGAAAGCAATATGTGTTAGAAAAAAGCAGGAAAGAGACAGGAGAGGAGACAGCAGCAGAGGCAAGCTTTATTTGGGAAAACCTGAGAAGGGCTCAGGCCAGGTGTGTCAGAAGCTACTTCCCTTCGGACTAGGAGATACTTACTGGGCAGTGGGGTCATGGGGATCCTTTGGATTCGGGGCGGTTCACCTGGAATCAGGAAGTGATAGTGGGGGTAGGTGGTCTGGGTTATTCCTGAAGGTGATAATTGGGGGAGAGGTGGTTTGGGGCACTCTTGGGAAACAGAGTTACAATGAAATGACAGAGCCCCAAAATGGAGAAATTCTGCTTCTAACAATATGACTATTCACGGCTCCCAGAGAAACAAAATCAGTAGTAGTTTTTTAAACATTTAATTTTTAATTTTTATTCATTCATTTGAGAGAGACAGAGGAAGAGAGAGATATTGAGAGCCTTCAGCCACTGCAAATGAACTCCAAATGAACCACCTTGTGCATCTGGCTTATCTTGGTCCTGGGGAATTGAACCTGGGTCCTTTGACATTGCAGGCAAATGCCTTAACCACTAAGCCATCTCTCCAGCTCCAAAATCAATAGGATTTTTTAATGAATATATTCATAGGTATATTCAATAGATAATTTAAAATTTGATACTCTCTGTTTTATTATTAAGAACATACTTTGTATGGATACATCATGTGTTGGTACCATCTTTTCCCTCCTCCCTGTCCCTATTCAGCTGGGGGACCTCCTCAGTGGGTTGCAGGTATTCCCCATGGGCTCCTGGGTTTTGTGTTGTGGGAACAACAGTCACTTATTGAGGGGAGGCAAGGCCTCTGGGCATGACGTCTCAACCTTTGACTCTTACAATCTTTCCATCCTGTCTTCCACAAAATTCCCTGAGCTTTGGTGGGTGTGTTTTAAGTCTATTTCAATGATGAGCTCTTAGGAGCCTCTGGATCTCTGCTTTGGTGGTGTTGAGTGTCCTCAGTGTCTGTCTCCTTTACCCTGGCACTGATTTTCAGGTTCACCATAGAAGCAGCCCTCTTGCTCATCTCCCCAGTTCCTCTGTAATTTTTTCTGGGCCTTGGCTGAAATGTGAGGGGTGGTTTATCTCTCTCCTTGGGTCTCACCACCTTCAGAAAAAGAAAAACAGATTCTCCAATGGAGAGTCAAGTCAGCACAGGTTAAATTGGATAAGCATTATTAATTTAGAGAGATTTTGATGGATGTAGTCCCTCTTTTAGCCAAAGACTAGTGGGAGCTTGACATTGGAGAGCATAATCTTTGTCTCCATAGGATTCTGACTTTTATTTTTTGAGGTAAGGATTCACTCTAGTCAAGGCTGACCTGGAATTCACTATGTAGTCTCAGGGTGGCCTTGAACTCTTGGTGTTCCTCCTGCCTCTGTGTGATAGTTAAGGTGTTGTCAACTTGATCTGTTTAGTAATCCACAGAATCCCTTTGGGGTGGGCCTCAGGTTGCTTCCAGGAAGGTTTAATTAAAGGAGGAAGTCCTTCCCCCAAGTGAGCCCTTCCTCCAGAGTGGGTGGCCCTTCTCAGATGGGAACTTTATATAAGGAAGCTCTAGGTGAAAAGATCCCCTTCCTTCCACTTGGCTGCAAAAGCTTCTTGCTGCCTTCCACCATGGATTGAAGACCAACATGGACTGAAGACCAGCATCAAGTGAAGACTCATGTGTATTGAAAACCAGTGGCTCTTCAGGAAGCCTATAGGCCTTCAGTGCTGGATTGGGACTGCTGAGGCATCTAGCTATGTGGACTGAGAAGCTACTGAGTTTCTTGATTCTTGGGCCTGCAACTGCTATTGGACTACCATAAGCTAATACAATAAATTCCTTTTTAAATATAATTCATTCTAGCAGTTCTGTTGCTCTAGAGAACACTGACTAATACAGACTTTGGAACCAGGAGTGGGGTTGCTGTTAGACACCTGACTTTGTGGCTGTAGCCTTTTGGAGCTGATTTTCAAGAGGAATGTGTAGGGATTTGAAACCTTGGCCTAAAAGTCACCTTGCAGTGCTGTAAGTACAGCTTGATGGACTATTCTGGTCAGAGTTGGAAGACCTGAATGCAGTAAGAAGTATGGACTGTGAGCTTTGGCTTATGAGGGTGAGTCCAAGTGCTGGGATTAAAGGCATGTGCTACCATGCCTATCCTGATGTAGGGTTTTTTTTATTTTTAGAGAGAGAGAATTGGTATGCCAGGGCCTCAGCCACTGAAATCAAACTCCAGACTCTTGTGCCATCTTGTGGACATGTGTAACCTTGCACTTGCTTCACTTTTGTGTGTCTGGCTTATGTGGAATCTGGAGAGTTGAACATGGGTCCTTAGGCTTCACAGGCAAGTGCCTTAACCACCAAACCATCTCTCCAGTCCAGATTCTGACATTTTTTAAAATATAATTTTTATGTTGGATGGATTTACTTTAAGAAATTGTTACACAACCATGGGATAACCCAAAATCTGTAAGGAAAGTTGGACAGCTGTAAAAATCAGGATGGCTGGGCTGGAGAGATGGCTTAGCGGTTAAGGTGCCTGCCTCCTAAGCCTAAGAATGCCGGTTCTGATCTCCAGGTCCCACGTTTAGCTAGATGCAAAGTGACGCAAGGGTGCAATGCCACACTTGCCCACAAGGGGGCGCACGCATCTGGATTTCGTTTGCAGCGGCTGAGAGGCTGCTGGTGCACCCATTCTCTATCTCTCTCTCTCTACCTCTCCCTCTCTGTCTCTCTCTGTGTCTCTCTCAAAAAAAAAAAAAAAAAAGAATCAGGATTGCTATGTTATAATCCTGAGGTCAAATTCCTTCTTCTCTAGGAAACCTCAACATTGCTCTGCAGACCTTCAACTGCTTACCTTTGTCCCATTAATATTACCGAGGGATTTCCTTTACTTAAAGTTAACTCGCTCTAGATACCAATCACATTTATAAAACATTATTGCAACATCCAGGCTAGAATGTGACCAAGCAAGTAGTCATAGCCTAACTGATTCTCTACCTAAAATTTAACCATCACAGCTACCCACAGAATTTACATCATCATAGAATTATGTCTTAAAAGCACATCTGCTAACGTTGAAGCAACTAAAATTTTGATAAATTTGTTAGTATGCTGTCTGATAGAAATCTGAGTCATGGACCTATGTATAATATTGATGATAAAGGTCTACCCTGAGATGTCTGGCATAGAGGCGTGACCTGGGACTGTACTAGGATAAGAACTCCTGGAATTTGATTACCCCCAATGGCATAGTTCTCTTTAAGAGAGAGTGGTCATTCCTCATCCTCAGTCTTTGTCGTGTGAGCACATAAAAGGGAAGGAATCTGCCTAGTGAGGGAGGTTTTATGTGCGAGGCAGATGCTCTGTTACTGGCTGTGAAGAGGAAGGGACTGTTTGGCAGAGATCTGACAGTCTTGCAAATCTTGCTTTTCATGCATCATGTCGTTGACAACTGATAGAACTGATACAGCCTATTTTCTTTAAAAAATGTGCTCAGTGTTATGGGTTGTTTTTGTGCAAAGTAGTTGGACAGAAAGATCCTTTAACTGAGTTTCTACTTGTTCATGATTGGAATATGACAAAAATCCTGAGTACTTTTTATCTTTACTTCTTGCACTATTTCCTTTACTAACTTCTTAATAATAATCAAGAATTCTATTTACAGTCGTTACCACATTTGGTATGAACAGATGTTATTTCATTGCAGAAATATTAACATGTTTTATCTGTGGGTTCTGTTTAGGATGAACCAGTGGCTAAAAGTGAGCATGGTTTGTGCCAGTTCTAGAGTCTGGGAAGTCCCACATCAGGTGTCACCTGATTCAATTTCTGGGAAAGCACTCTGACAGGATTGTAGGTGGCCAGTCTCTCTTGTGTGCTCTCAGGAGAGAGAGGGAGAAAGGAACACCAGGCCAAATAAATGAAGGAGGGAGGAAAGGGGGATTGCAGATCTGGTGTCACTTCTCTTTTACAAGCACACTACACACCAGGGCTGCCAGATCAGGCCTCTGCCCTCACACTCTCCTTGGACATTAATAACCACCTCAGAAGCCCTGATTCTAAGCAGTTGCAAGGGGAGTGTAGTAGTTAGAGTTTCTCCAGAGAAATGGAATTGACAAGAGATTAAATTTAATAAGAGGGATTGGCTTGCATGATCTGGAGGCAAAAAAAAGTCCTAGCAATTTGATCTTTAACAAAGGTCGAACTCACAATGGGGACAAGACAGTTTCTTCAATAAGTAGTGCTAGCAAAACCAGATTTTTCACATGTAGAAGAATGTACCTGGACCTTAAGTTCACCATCAAATACAAAAATCAACTCCAAACGGATTAAAGGCTTCAATGTGGTGGATGAGGGAAGATGAAAGCTCTAGGTAAGTCTACCTCCCTGTCTTTCTCCAGGCAGCTTTGCATGTCTATAAGGTGGATAAGCCCACTCTCTGTATCTCTCAAAGTACTACCAGAGTCCTTGGCCAGAAGCCCAGTTCTGAAGGGTCCCAATAAAATAGGTCTTGCCACTCACCCCAGAAACCAAGTGGAAAAGTCTAGTGGAAAGGAAAGAAAGGGATTTTGAGAAGTGCTGGGAGATCAAGCATCTCAGCCATCTTCCGGGTCCTGGCAAGAGCCTCAGGAAGCTGTGGGGGGTGGGGATGGGGAGAAGCACGCAGCTAATAAGCCTTGGTCAAACCGTTGCTCAGTATTTGAGTTCTGCATAGTGGCTCCAAAGCAACCCTTATTTGGGTTGACAAGGGACAATCTGCTTCCCTTGAGATGAGCTCTCCAGCTTACAGGCAACTCATGGAGTAGTTGTTCCCAGTTTGGCAGGAATCTCATCATGGGGTGATCTGTGTGCATGGCTCCACTGTTCCTAGAATCTAAGGTGATTACAGGTTTAGGACAATGACTGCAAACTTCTAGGTGTCACTCCAGAGACATCTGAGACAAACCTTTTTAAAAAACTGACAATTGCGGGCTGGAGAGATGGCTTAGCGGTTAAACAAGCTTGCCTGTGAAGTCTAAGGACCCCGGTTCGAGGCTCCATTCTCCAGGACCCACGTAAGCCAGATGCACAAGGGGGTGCATGCATCTGGAGTTCGTTTGCAGTGGCTGGAGGCCCTGGCACCCATTCTCTCTCTATCTGCCTATTTCTGTATCTCTCTCTCTCAAATAAGTAAATAAATAAATAATTTTTTTTTTAAAAAAACTGACAATTGGAAGTCCTTCACATCCTGACAGGCACTTCTTAAATTACTTAAAGGTATATGTGCACAGTTGAGCTTGAATCTGACCCAAAATAAAGGAGCCACTATGCAGAACTCAGATAATGATAAAGGTACAAGGTGAAGGCAGAGATGCTAACCTTTATCCAGGTTTGAGGTACCCCTTGGACATCTCTGGCTCCTTGTTATGGGGGATTCTATTCACCAGATCTATGATGGAAAGCGGTGGCATAAAGAACAACTCAGAGACAGCTTCTTACAAGATACTTTTTAGATAATAATGGTCCAGAAATTAATGCCAGGTTGTATGACCAACTCTAATTTCTAACTGAATTGAAAATCATCCATTTGCCTCCATACAGGAGATTCCCAGGACCCATCTCAAAGGACCCATCATAAGCAAAACCCCTTTGCTTTGGCTTATGCAAGGAAAGCAATCCAAAGTACCCCAATGGTAACTAATCCTCTCTGTATGCTGTTTCCTGGCTCCTGCTACCCCCAGTGGAGCACCTTTCTATTTAGTGGATGGGATGCTGTACAATTCATGTCTCCAAGAAAGTCAATAGACCTTTAAACTCTGTTAAGATTTTAGTCTCTGACACCTTTCACCCCATCATCTGTGCCTAGTGCCACAATCCTCTTCCTGTGTATTGTCATTATTATTTGTGTGTGTGCATACAAGTGTGTGTGTGTGTGTGTGTGTGTGTGTGTGTGATGTTTCATGCATGTGTATGATGGTGTGCACGGAGGGCAGGAGTCAACATCAGGTGTCTTCCTCAGCCCCCTCGCCATCTTTTTTTTTTTTTTTTTTTTTTTTTTTTTTTACTTTATGAAAGAGAAGAGAGAGAGAGAGAGAGAGAGAGAGAGAGAGAATTGGCATGCCAGGGCCTCTAGCCACTGCAATCGAACTTCAGATGCATGCACCACCTTGTGTGCATGTGTGACCTTGTGTACATGTTTCACTTTGTGCATCTGGCTTACATGGGTGCTGGGGAGTCAAATCTGGGTCCTTAGGCTTAGCAGGCAAGCATCTTAAATGTCTCTGCAGCCCTTATTTATTTATTTATTTATTTATTTATTTATTTATTTATTTATTTAAATGGCCCTTTGCTGTTTCAGCTAGATTACATGGTCAGCAAGCCCCAGGGATCTTCCTGTGTCTGTGTTCGCAATGCTGGGATTATAGCCTACATGGTCAGCTTTTCCATGTATGCTAGAGATCCAGACTCAGGTCCTCATTTGACCAAATTGAGATTCCCCCATCCTCTCCTTTAATGTTTGAATCTAAATGAGTCACAAGGCTGGAGAGATGGCTCAGCAGTTAAGGCGCTTACCTACAAAGCCTAAGGACCCTAGTTCAATTCCTCAGTACCTACATAAAGCCAGATGCACAGGGTGGCATATACATTTGGAGGTTTTTCTGCATGGCCTTGAGGCCCTGGCATGCCCATTCTCTCTCTCTTTCTCTCTCTGCCTCTTTCTCTCTCTTTCACTCTCTCAAATAAGTAAATAAACTAAATGAGTTAAAAAAGCTTAGAATTAGTGTGGCCTTGAGGAAGGACTGTGTGACCCCCACCAGAGTAAGCAGGAAGACAGAAAGATGCTCACAAGTGCTTTACATTTCTTGTATTGCACGGAGGCATCTAATCTCTGTATACAATTATTTAAAGGGGAGCATTCCTGAGACTATTGAAATTCATAATAACATTCTGTAAATCATAGCATCAAATCATTTGGTGGCATTATTGTGCCTTAGGGTAGTTTCTTCTTTTTTCCTTCTATTGTCTTAAGTTAGCATACAAGATAATAGATTTCATCATGACATTTTATATGTACTTATCATTGTTCATAATCAACTCCCACTACCCTCCTTCATCCCTTCTTACTGTTCCCCTTCCTCTCCCAAATAATTCCCTTTCTGCTGTCATATCACACATGTAAATGTATGTGTATACACACACTCACATATCTATCTATATAAAATTTTTCATATTAGAGAAAACATACATTATTTTGTCTTTTCTTCCCTCCCACTACCCTCTCTTATTCCCACCTCTCTTTTGACCTTTCCCTCCCGCTCATAGTCTCCCTTTAATATTCATATCATATATGTATTTCAATATAACTTACATGTAAATATATGCACACACATATATTTATATCTATAAATATTCATATATTTATATTTTTAAGTCTAGCTTATTATGTTTAATATGATGCTCTCCAGTTCCATCCATTTCCTGTAAATGACATTATTGCATTTTTCTTTATGGCTGCATGAAATTCTAATATGTATACAGTGTTTCTTTATTCATTCATCTGTTGATGGACAGCTAGGCTTGTTCCATATGTTTGATGGAGATTAGTAGCAGGGTAGTCTTCTTTTGCAGATATTCAGGGACACAGTCCCCAAAGAACAGAGATATGGACCTGCCCTGACAAAACTAGAAGGAACTCCAGTCTGACTCAGTAGAGTGATCAGGAGCAGCTTCCGGTCCTTCCTCCCCCTTTTTGTGGGGCTCTTTTTTCTTTTCTTTTCTTTTCTTTTCTTTTCTTTTCTTTTCTTTTCTTTTCTTTTCTTTTCTTTTCTTTTCTTTTCCTTTCCTTTCTTCTCTTCTTTCTTTTCTTCCTTTTCTTTTCTGTTGGCAGGCTCTTTCTGAATCTGAGCTTTCCTTCCTGACCCACCAACCAATCAAGGTTCTCCATACACATTAGAACTTGGGAGTAAGGCTCATCCCAACTGGATGCCTAGTTTACATCTCCAAGGCTGGGGAACCCCAATGGAAATCACCACTAGGTGACCTGCTCGGAGCCCCTCCCAGCTTCTCTGCTGAGGAGCTTTTCTGCTTCACCTCTACTTTCTGCTGTGCTCTCTTAAGACAGATCTTTCATAACCTGCCCTTCTTTGTGTCTACACTTGTCAGTTCTTTGGGAAATTAAGAGTGTCAGGTGTTCTAACCCCTGAACGGTGCCCACCCAGAGCCCAGAGGGGTTTTGTTGCTCTCAATACCCATAACACCTTGGCTATTTTGAATAATGGAGCAATGAACATGGATATTCTAGTATCTCTGACAGATTCCCTTGGGTATATGCCCAGGAGAGGTATAGGTAGATCATAGCAGTTCTGTTTTTAGCATCTTGTGGAACCCCTGTACTGATTTCAATAGTGACTGCATCTGTTTATATTCCCTCCACTAGTGAATAAGGCTTTCTCCTTCCCCACATTCTTGCCAACATTTGTGGTCTTTTGTACATGGATGCCAGAAGTCAAAATCTAGTGTATTTCTCAGTCACTGTCCACCTTGTTTTTTTTTTTTTTTTTTTTTTTTCAAGGTAGGGCTCGCTCTAGCACAGGCTGACCTGGAATTCATTCTGTAGTCTTAGGGTGGCCTTAAACTCATGATGATCCTCCTACCTCTGCCTCCTGAGTGCTGGGATTAAAGGCATGTGCCACCACGCCTGGCTTCCACCTTGTTTTTTGAAATAGTCTCTCATAAGCAGCTCATGGATTAGGTTAGATTAGTTAGCCAGCCAGCCTCAGGGATGCTTCTGTTTCTGCTTCCCCAGTGCTGGGACTACAGGTGCCCACCCTGGTGCCCAGCTTTTACACGGGTGCTGGGGATCCAAACTCAGGTCTTCATGTTTGTGTGGAAATAACTATTGTTATTTCTTACTGGAAGCCATTCTGACTATGAGATGGAATTTCAGTGCCATTTTATGGTATTTTTTTTCCTGTTTCTTTTCTGTCTTCTTTTTTCTTTTGTTGCTGGGGATTGAACACAGGGCCTCATGCATGCCAGGCAAGCACTCTTCTACAGAGCTACCTCCCTAGGCTTTGATTGTTTTTTTTTTCTTTTAAAAAATATTTAATTTATTTATTTGAGAGAGAGAGAGAGAGAGAGAGAGGCAGATAGAAGGAATGGGCACACCAGGCCCTTTAGCCACTATAGCAAATGAACTCCAAACTTGTAATGCACCTTGTGCATCTGGCTTTATGTGAGTACTGGGAAATTGGACCCAGTCCTTAGGGTTTGCAGGCAAGTGCCTTAACTGCTGAGACATCTCTCCAGTTCTTATTTTTGAGACATAGTCTCACTTCTTTTTTTTTTTTTTTTTTTTTCTCAAGGTAGGGTCTCACTCTAGCCCAGGCTGACCTGGAATTCACTCTGTATTCTCTGGGTGGCCTAGAACTCATGGTGATTCTCCTACCTCTGCCTCCCAAGTGCTGGGATTAAAGGTGTGCGCCACCATGCCCAGCATCAGTCTCATTTCTGTAGCGGTGTCTACCCAAGCTTCACCAATTGCCTCAGTCAGTATTTCAGTATATCTCTCAGACCCATCTGTGAAGGTAACATGGAGACTTAAACTAGGTTAAGTAGAAAGGACAACACAATGGACAGACAATCGTAAAAGTTAATTCCACTGGCCTTGTTGCTATTATTTGCATGTCTGTTGTCTTTGTTTGTGTTGTTTGAAGTTTTGAGAATGAGGTCTCACTATCTAATTCAATCTAGACTTGAACTCATGATCCTCCTACCTCAGCCTCCTGGGTGCTGGAATTATGGGCATGTGCCAGAATGCCCAGCTACCTTTTGTTGTGTTAACGTCACTACTAAAAAATTACTAAAATTATGTGTACCTTATATGACATCTCTACTGGGAAGAGCTGCCTTAACAAATCTGAACCATGTTGTTTTAAAATTTTTATTTTTAGAGAGAGAGAGAATTGGCATGCCAGGGCCTTAGCCACTGCAATTGAACTCCAGACACTTGTGCCACCTAGTGGGCATGTGAGACCTTGTGCTTGCCTCACCTTTGTGTGTCTGGCTTACATGGGATCTGAAGAGTCAAACATGGGTCCTTAGGCTTCACAGGCAAGTTCCTTAACTGCTAAGCCATCTCTCCATCCCTGAACCAAGTTTTATATGAAGGCTGTACAGATTGAAAGCTCTTTAACTTTGTGAGATAATAACACCCTTCATCTTTCTCCTAAGCCTTGGTTTCTCTACTAGAAGCATCTCCATACACTGAAGACTAGACACGCCAGCAGTTTGAGAATTAAGAATAAAAGAGGATCAAAGATGGGAGACAAGAGTCCTGCAGTGCCTTTGCCATATGCTGGGAAGTGTGCTAAGTCAAGATGACGAAGATGCTCCTTGTCCAGCTACAGACTATGTGAGCATAATCACATCTAAGAATCTTTGTGGTATGGGGGCTCATTCCTGTAATCCCAGCACTTGGGAGGCCAGGGCAAGATCACCATCGATTCACCATTTTGGGGTCTACAGAGGGATTAAATTCCACAAAGATGCAGAGGATTCCAGGCCTATCAACCCCAACTTTTGGATCCTTATCTGTATTAGCAAAGAATTGAAAACGTGGATTCAGAGTGGGGTAAATTATGAATTATAAGGTCTATTTTAGGGAGAGTTAGGATCCAGAGGGGAGGAGAGCTGAAACGCCGAAACCCAAAAGAACTTTCCCCCCTTGCCTGCTGGAAAGGGGGAGGGGAGATGGATAAAATCTCCCTCACAGAGGGTGAATGAAGTCTGGGCAAACATATGTCCACGTGGAAAGCAACGCATTACAGCCCAAGCCAAAAGATCCCCCTCACATAAGGGGGTCAGAGAGGATTAAGGGATAGTGAAAGAGTCTGAGCTTAAAGAGAGATCACACATGTAGCACAACAGGAAAGCACCCTAAAACAAGGCAGGAAAGTGCAGAGACAAAAAAAATCCTTCCCCACTAGGCTGGGAAAGGGATGGGGAAGGAAGAGAGAAGCCTGAGAGACATGCACATGTGTAGATCCAGAGGAAGGAGAAAAACCAAGAGAAAGGTTGACACACATGGCTGGGCAAGAAAGCTCCCAGCACAAGGCACACACGGAAAGCAAGCAGGAAAATGTTCCAACAAAAGGAAACCCTCCCCCTTTCCAGCCTGGCCTACCAAAGCAAGGAATGAGAGGGAGGGCCAAGAGAGTTCTACACAGGAGTTAGGCTGCTGTGTATGGGTCTGACATCCAATTAGGATGAGCAGATGTGTAAGCGAGAGACCTGATTGGTTGGTAGGCTCAAGGGACTGACTCAGGAAGGGCTAGCCCACAGTATGCTAAACTGAGGAAGAAGCAGGAAGTGGTGCTGAGGGCTGGCTTGAAGCCATCTTGGATGCGACTGCATCAGGTACAGGTTATTCTGCTAGGGCCGGCAAGGTGATGTCCATATTTTCCTCTGTTCCCGACCGACTACTTTTTTTATTTTATATTTTTATTTATTTGCAAGGAGAGAGAGAAAAAGAGAATGGTTGTTCCAGGGTCTCTAGGCACTGTAAACAAACACCAGATGTATGTACCACTTTGTGTATCTGGCTTTACGTGGGTAGCAGGGAGTCGAACCCAGGTCATTAGGCTTTGCAGGCAGGCACCTTAATGGCTAAGCCATCTCTCCAGCTCTGACTACTTATTATTATTTTTAAAGCTGCCTTGGGCTAGAGAGATGGCTCAGCAGGTAAAAGTGCTTGCTTTGGGCTGGAGAGATGGCTTAGCGATTAAGGCACATGCCTGCGAAGTTTAAGGACCTAGGTTCGATTCTCCAGGTCCCATGTAAGCTAGATGCACATGGTGGTGCATGCATCTGGAGTTGGTTTGCAGTGGCTAGAGGCCCTGGCACACCCATTCTCTTTCTCCCTATCCCTGTCTCTAATGAATAAATAATCAATTTGAAAAAAAAAAAAGAAAAGAAAAGTGCTTGCTTACAAAGCCTAATGACCTGGATTTAATCCCTTAGTACCCATGTAATGCCAGATGCACAAAGTGGCACTTGTATCTGGAATTCATTTGCAGTGGCAAAAGGCCCTGGCACACCCATTCTCACTCTCTCTTCTTGCAAATAAATAAAAATATTTTAAAAATTTAAAAACAAAAAAAGCTATCTTGCTTCTATTCTCCTCTACTGTGATTTTGAGGCTAGTTTGGGTATATAGAGTGACAACCTGTCAGAAAACAAATAAAAACTTGAAATATGACATTGATTCATTTCTGTAGAGTTAATTAATATTCTTTGAGTATTATACCAATGGTATTTCCTAGTAATTATTATTGCTGTTTCTATGAGAAACTTTTCCTAGACAGACTATAGATTCTGAGTTCGTATGTGTGTGATATAGTATCATAGAACATTTCAGATGTGGCAGGACCCAAATATCTTGTCTTGACATGTGAGTGGCATCTTTTCACACTTTCACCCTATCTAAAAGTCCCAGACTAGATCTCTGAAAACTGCACGCTAGCACCATACAGTCCTAGGAGCAGTTCTCCAGCACTGGACATGTGGGTGTACCTCTATGTGGGACGGTGGCTAGTGTCATTGTCATAAGCAGGAACTAGAAGTCGTTGATTGTGAGAAGAGCGTCCACCTGCAGACAGAGGTTGTTCTGCTCCATGCCATTCTATCCTTGCAGAATAAGTGCTGCTGTCCTGTCTGTCCTCGTGCAGAAAGATCAGCAACTGGTCACTAATTTCTTGGCAGATCCAGGAATATTGTGGAGGAGAAAACAGAAATAAAATCCTCTCCTATCTTTGCAGTGCACACAATCTGCCCTCATAGGATGTGTTGGGCTGATTCACTTGCAAAAAGGATGAAGTGAACCGGGCGTGGTGGCACACGCCTTTAATCCCAGCACTCGGGAGGCAGAGGTAGGAGGATCGCCATGAGTTCGAGGCCACCCTGAGACTACATAGTGAATTCCAGGTCAGCCTGAGCTAGAGTGAGACCCTACCTTGAAAAACAAAAAAAAAAAAAAAAAAAAAAAAAAAAAAAAAGATGAAATGCCTGGGGAAACTTCATTTGGAAAGGAAGTGAGAGGGTGCTGAGCTTGTAACCATAAGGAGCCACACGGGGGCTGGGCACATGTACTTGTAGTAAGCATTGAGGTGACATGTCCATGAGGGAAGGTATCAGAAAAACTTCTTTCCCTCAAGCTGCTCCCTCAGGTATCTGGCCCCGTTGGGAACAGGAAACGTAACAGATGAGGTTCCAGTCTACATCCGTCTAGTCCACATCCCTTTTAAAAACTGCAATACCCCGGAGAGTGACAACAGCTAAGAAGACACCAAGCTTTCACACTTCAGCATGAATTCGCTTATTATCTGGCACAAAGATGAGGAATTAGGTTGGAACTTGAGACTCCGAGGGGCATTTTTGAGGAAGATGAGAAAAAGGCATGTTTGGAAGATGATGTTATAACACCAATTATCTAGATAGGTGAATCTGAAACAAAAATGTGTCATTTACTTTTTTTTTTCTTGTAAGTATTGCTACTTTTAACTACAAAGGTAACACACACATGAAATCAGATAACATAGGAGCATATAAAGTAAAAAATATGTGTGTGTAGTCTGTCCCTTCCCAGGTCCGAACTACCATGTAAACCAGGTTAATTTCTTAGATACTTAAGAAAAAGATTATTTTATATGCTGAGAAACTTATCATGGTCAACTTTCTAACCAAATGCCCTTTTAAATTCTTAGTAATAGCTACATATATTCAGATATAGACATATCATTACTTATTCAACAGTTTCTGTTTGCACATGTGCTTTTTATTTTCAGTTCTTTGCTAGACAAGATTGTTGGGCCCTGCCCGGTGTGAAGCCGAGTGGTTAGCCCAGCCAATCTTGGCCTATTCCCGGTAAGGGCTAGTCGAGCCTGAGTACCTGCCCTTGACTCAGCACCTAAGCTGAAACTGTCTCCACCCAGCTGCTGCTGACGTGATGAAATACTGTTGGCCCTTATACCTTTCTCTCCCTCTTCCCACCCCTTCCTCAAAGTATATTGGCCCTTATACCTTTTTCTCATCCCCTCTTCCCACCCCTTCCTCAAAGTATATTGGCCCTTATACCTTTCTCTCATCCCCTCTTCCCGCCCCTTCCTCAAAACACATAAATATCTCCCCTGACAATAAACGACGAGTTTCGCTTTTTCCCAGACGTTTCTCCGCGACTCAATGTGGTTTTTTTTCCCGGTGATTTGGGGGGAGGTTTGAGTCGCCGACACCTGTCTTCTCGCTCAGCCTCAAGAGAGAAACGGCTGGCCCGGCTCTCTCTCTTTTTGCTCTACCTGCCGGTGGTGAGGGAAAAAGGCCCCGGCATTTTGGCGCCCAACGTGGGGCACAGCAACTACTGCCCCATGTGAGGACGTGTGAGGATTCAAAACGGACTACGGACTGCTGACGTGACGAAGGAAAAATTCAAAATTAAGCTGACGAGCTAATCGGACTGCTGACGGGTGTATCCTCATAAGTAATGAGGTAATCTTCATATTTAATATTCTAACCTTTACTTCTATAATCTGTGCTTACTTCAACTTCCTTTCTCTTTCCTTCCATTTCCGGTTTGCCGCCATTTCTAAACAAGTACGTTCATGGCGGACACACCACATGGACAGACCTAAAGGAGACTTTAAACGCTTTGCCTCCTCATTTAAATAAAGACTCCGTCCCAAACTTCAACATCTCTTGTTCTTTTCTCTTTCCTCTCATTTTTGGGTTTCCGACAGACCACTTCTGCGGTGCCGCCATTTTGTCCTGCCCCATTTGAATGGGGGCGCCATCTTAGAAGCACCACGTGGACAGACCTAAAAACAAAACTCACCACGTGGGTAGAAACTCACCACGTGGACAAACCTAAAAAAGAAACTCACCACGTGGGTAGACCTAAAAAGAAAACTCACCACGTGGACAAACCTAGAGGAGGCTCACCACGTGGACAAACCTGGAGAACTCTCAAAGTGTCCTGCCCCCTCATTGGAGTGGGGGCGCCATCTTAAAAAATTCTACAACATGATTAGCTATTTTTTGGGACTTTATGCTTATATTGTACTCATATATATTACTATTGCCCTACTCCTCCTACAGTGTGGCTCTTGGGACAAAACTTTTATTTTAGCCCCATGGATTAATTCAGTCCTCCTTGCCTTAATTGCCAACCTTAAAGGCTCTTCCAGGAAAAAGTTCATTTTTGCCCTTAAAAACTGTAAGAAAAAACTAAAACTGACTTTTAAAATCTCTTTTCTCCAAAGGCCGCCACCCAAGCCGCCACCCGGCAACTATCTTTTCAGCTCTTTTCAGCCCCTAACTACTGCCTAAGGCAAATGTGCTCAAACCCCTGATGGAGAACAGCTCCGCCATGTAGCTTTCTGTAAATGTAAACTATGATCAAATACAAACCGAGGTTAACTTTCCTCACTGGCGTGGAACACAAGTCACTGGTCCGCCAGGCTCCACCGACATTCCTGCGGGGAGCGGGCCGAATGGGACAACTCCGGCCCGGGCCCGAGCACTGCCCCGAGCCTCACTGGCTGCGCCTCGCCCGCACCTCCAGGCGTCACTTTTGGTCACTTTTATCAAAAATAAATAAATAAAAGGCCAACCAAACAACAAGGAGGCAAATAGGCGGGCTCCTAACTTGCTTTAAAAATATCTTAGGAATGGGCGGACAATCCGCCATGAGGCCATGAGACAAGCCGCTGCCGTCCCCGCCCCTTTTGCCTCTAGACGCTCCCTCTATGCTCTTAACTAAGTGTCCCACGGGGCCCAAAGTATTTACTTTTAAAAAAAAAAAAAAAAAAAAACAGCTAGAGACATTCATATTGCCCTGCTAGAGGTAAAAAATCCTATTTTTCAAGTCTATATGGCTATATCCTACACACCATTGTCCCACCCTTCGCTGCCTTCCCATTAACATAAAGATAAAAAGATGGCTTAATTGTTAAACACTTGCCTGTAGAGCCTAAGGACCCTGATTCGAGGCTCAATTCTCCAGTACCCATGTAAACAGTGGCTGGAGGCCTGGCATGCCCATTCTCTCCCTACCTGCCTACCTCAATTCATACTAAGCCCAACTAACTCAATCGGTAATACAATGTTGGCCTAAGATTAAAGTTTTCTCTGGCAGCTCTGCCCAACTGGAGGGACAAAATTTAAAAAAAAAAAAAAACCTAAAAACTGTCAATCTCTGGTTACTATAAAAGTTTAATGACGGCTAATGATGGTTAAATTTAAATTGTTTTCTCTCTCCTTACTATGCCTTATACCAAGTATTATTGTTACTGTTATTATAAATTTATTAAAAGCCAGGGACAAAATGTAATAATTTAAATATATGTCCCCCAATATATTCAGTATTTTATTAATTTATAGTTTACATCTACAATTGCCTTACTAAAGACAATGTCACTGGGGACCAATTTTAAGGTGTAATAATTGTTTAAGATTCCATTGTAAAGATATACAAAGTGTGCCTAACAGGAGTTCCTAAAGCTTACTGTGGCTTAACTACAATAATTTTGCTCTATGTACTATATGACTAATTAATTTCTTTTTCTCTCTTTCATGGCTCTATAAAGACAGGCCAACTTCTTCTGCCAATATGGAACTTCCCCTAGATCTATGAGCTTCAATATCATAAAAAACTGCTGTCAGCCCTGGATTAACCCTAACAATACATGTCTCATATCTTTTCTTCCTTGATTAATCAGCCTAATGTTTTATTATTATTATTTTAGGTCATTCCAACCCATCTGATCTCCAAGACCTCACTGCTAAATGCGTTGCCATTTTACAGGTGTCTCCAAAAAAGATTCAAACTGCTCCTCCCTTCAAGATTTTGGGCTCCAGGTTATTCCTTAATACGGTCTCTCCTGTCAAACCCCAACTCCATATTCAAAAATCCTATACTTTGCCTCAACTCCAAAAGGTGCTGGGAGAAATTAATTGGATGAGGCCCTGGATACCCATAACTACTGAGGAACTGTCCCCTTTATTTGACCTCTTAAAGGGTCTTACTCTCTCCTCTCAGATAACCTTGCCCCCTCATCATGAACAAATTCTACATAAGGTACAACGGGCCATTGATGCTGCTGTCCTAAAGAGGTTTAATCCTAACTTACCTATCTCCCTCTGTATTTTCTCTGGGGAAACATTATGCACTGCGCTGTTGGCCCAGAAAGGAGAACCCATCCAATGGATTCACCTCTCCCTTGGTGGAGTCCCCAGAGTTTACTCTATAACTAACCAGATTGCAGACTGCATTATAAAGGGCAGGGACACCTCTGTCCGATTGTTTGGCATGGAGCCTCATGTCATTGTCACCCCCTTTAAGGTAACAGACTTCACTTGGCTTCAGAGAAATAACAACAGGGTTGCTATTGCCCTCGAGGGGTTTCTGGGTATAATTGATTGTCACTATGGTCCTTATAAATGGATGAGCTCCTTCTCTAGGTTGGAAATGGAGACCCCCCAGACTTTTTTTATCTAAACCCAACCCTGATTTTCTTACTGTATTCACTGATGGGGGGCACTTGGGAGCTTCCCTAGTTGTTTACCCTCCCCTAAGGAGGGGAGAAAAGTCTATACCCATAAAGTCTATCTCCCATG
Source organism: Orientallactaga sibirica (assembly GCA_036365145.1). Taxonomy (NCBI): domain Eukaryota; kingdom Metazoa; phylum Chordata; class Mammalia; order Rodentia; family Dipodidae; genus Orientallactaga; species Orientallactaga sibirica. The sequence continues at coordinate 45,758,077 of JAEOAD010000012.1, read as the reverse complement.
AGGTCACAGGATCAGCACATGCTGGGGAAAAAACTAAACATGCTATTAGCCATATGCTTCAATGCTTTGCCACCCTTGGATTGCCAGATCAAATCAAAACCGATAATGGTCCCTGCTTCGTAAACAAAACTTTTATAGATTTCCTCCAAACCTGGAAAATCTCACTTTCCACAGGCATCCCATATAACCCGCGGGGCCAAGCCATCGTGGAAAGATATCATCAAACTCTCAAATCTCAATTACAAAAACAAAAGGGGGAATCTCTACCCCCACATGACCAACTAAAAAAGGCATTATTAACCCTAAATATTTTAAATTTTTCTAAAGAAGATAGACACTTGTCCCCTTTTCAAAAACATTGGACCTCAGCTGTCACCTACAGCTCCATCTGGGTCAAATGGAGGGACCCATTAACTGGGGCCTGGAGGGGACCAGACCCCCTCCTCACAGCAGGGAGAGGATTTGGATGTGTCTTTCCTCAAGAGGAAAAAGACCTATTTGGGTACCGGCAAGAGACTTAAAATATTTACCCCAACAAGGGGATGATAATAATCAATCTTCCAGGGAGTGTCACACCCCTGAGAACTATGCCTCTGTTTCTTCCCAGGAACAACTGAAGGTGTGGATGCTACTAGACCTGAATGAAGCCAGAAAAGCTCCAGAAAGATTTACAGAAGAGGAGTCGGGACTCCTAAGACAACCTGCTGTAGACGAGCTTACATGGCTTTTTATTCCACCTTCTCCCTCCCCTTGGACCCCTCCTTCTTCTTGCTCTTTACCCTACCTTCTCCCTCCCCCTGAACCCCTCCTTCTTCTTATCCTCACTCTCAGGCCCTGTGTAATTAATAAGATTACACAATTCATTCACCAACAGCTTGAGGCAATTAAACTTCATCAGGGCCAAGGCACCACAGGTTTGCGACTCAAAGACAATGGCTTTTCCACTTACTGGCTATCCACCTAACATCCCTCCCCGCCTCCATCGAACCAACGACGGGTAAGCTCTCAGACAGGCTGAGACAACCTAAGACAGGGCGTGGAGTGGTCAACGGGCTAGAGGCATAGTGCCCAGAGACGGGTAAGGTTCCCAGAGGGGAACAACCTAGGACAGGGACTATGCCATCCACCGTTCTTACAAAAACAAAAGGGGGAGATGTTGGGCCCTGCCCGGTGAAGCCGAGTGGTTAGCCCAGCCAATCTTGGCCTATTCCCGGTAAGGCCTAGTCGAGCCTGAGTACCTGCCCTTGACTCAGCACCTAAGCTGAAACTGTCTCCACCCAGCTGCTGCTGACGTGATGAAATACTGTTGGCCCTTATACCTTTCTCTCATCCCCTCTTCCCACCCCCTTCCTCAAAGTATATTGGCCCTTATACCTTTTTCTCATCCCCTCTTCCCACCCCTTCCTCAAAGTATATTGGCCCTTATACCTTTCTCTCATCCCCTCTTCCCGCCCCTTCCTCAAAACACATAAATATCTCCCCTGACAATAAACGACGAGTTTCGCTTTTTAGACGTTTCTCCGCGACTCAATGTGGTTTTCTTTTCCCCGGTGATTTGGGGAGGTTTGAGTCGCCGACACCTGTCTTCTCGCTCAGCCTCAAGAGAGAAACGGCTGGCCCGGCTCTCTCTCTCTCTTTTGCTCTACCTGCCGGTGGTGAGGGAAAAAAGCCCCGGCACAAGATAATGCCTCGTCATGGTAATTAATCCATAAGCTGTGACATAATCACATAATGGAAGACCATCATTAAATGGATGGACTAGATACAGAGTAACAATATGGTTAAGTATTAATAACAATCTTGAGTGAAAAAATATGCAAAATAAAATCATCTATAACGTACAACATCAGGAATATAAAATTAATACTATATATTGATTATGGAAATATACATAAATGTTAAAAAAGTTAACGGATGAAAAATAGTCACAAAGTATCCTAGAGCTAGAGAGATTGCTCAGTGATTAAAGGCACTTGGTTGTAAAGTCTGACAGCCCAGTTTCAATTCCCTAGTACTCACATAAAGTTAGATGCACAAAGTGGTGCATGCATTTGGAGTTTGTTTGTGGTGGCTAGAAGCCCTGGTGTGACCATTCTCCTTCTCTCTCCCTTCCCTCTTTCTCTCTCAAATAAATAAATTAATTAAATATTTAAAAAGCTTCTCCTCAAGTGTAACATTTGGACTGAACATAAGATTCCCAGGGAAATTTGAACAAGATGAAGTTAACCTGATTGCTCCTTTTTCCTGTAGATTTTTTTAATATCAAGATATTTAAGATTTTTTTTTCACTTCATGGTTATCAGTCTTATTTATAGTTTAATCCTGACTCTTGAAATTATACATATTAAAATGAATCTGATATTTTCTTTTAGGTGCTTCGAAGTATAAAGCTTGGTTGCTGAGTGCCATGCCCATAGTCATAATGACATGCCCTGACGTCCTACAGTCAGGTGTTAGTAATCGATGCTGTGGTTCATCAAGTTACAAACAATAGTAAGCTTAGGCTCTGATGCAGTTGTGATAGGAACCAAAAAAGTGAGAGAAAATAGGCCAGCACAAATTAATTCCCTTGCTTAAGAATTAAAGCTAGCCAGGTGTGCCACTCGGGAGGCAGAGGTAGGGGCATCACCATGAGTTTGAGGCCACCCTGAGACTACATAGTTAATTCCAGGTCCGCCTAGACCAGAGTGAGACCCTACCTAGAAAAACCAAAAAAAAAAAAAAAAAAAAAGAAAGAAAGAAAGAATTAAAGCCAAAGAGCTTATGAACCCAGGACATTATCATTCATGGTCAGGATTTATAATTTATACATTGGGTTATAGCCATACTATAAAGCAAATTTCAAAAAAAAAACCTCAGAATTTAAACTTACCATAAACATTAATAGTTGCAGGGATTACAAAACTGATGTTTAAGTGTACTGTACAAATCCATATAACCTACACATCTTTAAAAGTGTAATTTCATTAGCCTGGTGTGGTGGCACACGCCTTTAATCCCAGCATTCGGGAGGCAGAGGTAGGAGGATCACCATGAGTTCAAGGCCACCCTGAGAATACATAGTGAATTCCAGGTCAGCCTGGGCAAGAGGGGGACCCTACCTCGAAGACAAAAAAAGTGTAATCTCGAGCCAGGCATGGTGGGGCATGCCTTTAGTCCCAGCACCCAGGAAGCTGAGGTAGCCTGGGCTACAGAGTGAGTTCCAGGTCAGCCTGGGATAGAGAGAGACCCTGCCTAAAAAAAAAAAAAGAAAATAAACAATGTAATTTCCTAGTATATTTAAGAATCAAAAGGTTTTATATAAAAAATGAGGACCTCCCCAAGCTTCTCTTGAAAAATAGATTTCTCTACAGAGGTCCCATATTTCTGCCTGGAATTAATTTCCTGGGGCTGGGGGTAACAGCTGTGCTCTTCAGAGGGGATACACACAGACCCTATTGCTCCCTCTGTTGTGTGCAGAGGCTGTGTACTGTGCTGTAACTATTGTACTGAGAATTAAGGTAGACTGAGGGACTTCTCACACTTTGCCCTATTTTCTTTCATTAGACTTTTACAGATAGTACAGAGGAGGGGAAGGATAGCTTGACAGTTCCAGATTCCAGTTATCTTTCCGCACAGTTTCTCAGCAAAATTGGAGAAGCCAGTTTCCATGAAGACCTTCACCACAAGGCAATAAATAAATCAATAAATCACACACTGACAATAGTAGCTCTGAGCCCTCTATAAAATGACTCCCTTTCTTCCAGATTTAGGGTAATGGAAGCTGTTTTCTATTACCGGGTATACGGGTAAAAGGAATTTCCCCTCTGCCCTCTGAAGGTTTGATAATTGAGTCTGCTGAAAGAATTTGACAACAGGCAGATAAACAAGAGAAAGGAAGTAGAAATTTATTACTTGTACCGGGGCATCACAAGAATGAGAAGTGTTCACTCAATCTCCCAATGAGATTTACAATTTCTATATTCTCTTGAGAGGTGGGCCATAGGGGCCACCTTAAAGGGAGAGCGAATAACTTTTTTAGAGGAGATGAATGGGTCCAAACAACAGACAATAGCCCAGGACACAGTTTGTCTGGGCTCTGGAGTCAGCTCCAGTCCCCCTTCCTGCCACGTTCTCTGTTGTTGAGATATCTGAGGAAGGCTCTGCGATTGAGGATTCTCTGTAGGATTCAGCCTTTGAGGTACAAGAGAAAACCCTTCCTTGCGTCTGCTGCTCCCAGGTGCTCTCAGGTTACAGTCCACATTCAAAGTTTATTTTTATTTATTTATTTGTAAGAGACAGAGAAGCACATAGAGAAAGAGACAGAGAGATTCAGAGAGAATGGGCACACCAGGGCCTCTAGCCATTGCAAACAATCTCCAGACGCCTGTGCCACTTTGTGCATCTGGCTTATGTGGGTCCTGGGGAATTGAACCTGGGTTCTTTGGTTTTGCAGGCAAGGGCCTTAACCACTAAGCCATCACTCCAGCCCTTAAAAGTTATTTTTAATAGATAGAGAAAAACATAAGCACCATATATAATTGATTGGCTGAGTAACATGTTTTGATACATATATGTTTCACAATGTTAAGTCAAATTAAATATATCCTCCTCAAACATTTATTATTCTTGGCAGCAAAAACATTCAAATTACTTTCTTCTAGCTGTCTAAAATGCATAGTACATTGTTGCTGTCTATGGTCAATTAATCTACCATGCTACAGCAAAGCTCTTAACTATCACTGAGTACCCATTGATCAATTGTTCCCCGTGCCTCTCTTACATGGTAAGCACCACCGTACTCTGCCTATCTTTAGATGCTACACAGGAGTGACTTGTCTTTCTGGCTTATTTCATTTCACGTCATGCTCTCCAGCCCCATCCATATTGGTACACATGATAGAATCTCCTTCCGTTTTATATCTGTGGTAGTATTCTATGATATATGTGTACATATTTCCTTTAGCCACATAGCTAGATTCCACATCTTGGCTATTATGAACAGTGTTGCAGTTAACATGGGGTGGCAATTACTAGTCAGTGTACTGATTTTGGTTATATACTCAGTAGTGGGATGGCTAGATCACATGGTAGATAGGCTCTCAGGTTTGTTTGTTTGTTTGTTTGTTTGTTTGTTTGTTTTTAGGAATCTCCACAATGGTATCAATAATGGCTATACTAATTTACACTTCTACCAACAAGAGTTTCCTATTCTCCACATCTTTCCAGCACTTGCTACGCTCACCCCCCAACTGATTAAATATCTCCCTAAGAAGCCCAGTCTAGTCTTAAACTTGCTGTGACCTTCCTGCATCAGCTTCCTGAGTTCTAGGATTACAGGCTTATGCCACCAGGCCCAGCTTATATATCCTAATTTAAAAGAAGCCAAGCTGGAGAGATGGCTTCGTAGTTAAGGTGCTTGCCTACAAAGCCATAGGACCCAGGTTAGATTCCCCAGGACCCACGTTAGCCAGATGCACAAGGTGGCACGTGTGTCTGGAGTTCATTTGCAGTAGCTGGAGACCCTGGTACACCGATTCTCTCTCTCTGTCTCCCACTTTCTCTCTGTCAAATAATAAAAATAATTTTTTTAAAAAAGAAGCCTATCTCGTTCTATTGCCTACTTTTAAATTATTTTGGATTTTTGCTATAGAGGTTTTGGCATTCCTTACATATGCTGAATATTAGCCCCCTCTAGATGCCTAGAGGGCAAATATTTTCTCCCACTCTGAAGGTTTTCTCTTCACTCTGGCTGTTTGAAGGTTTTTTTTTTCCTATTTTTATTTATTTATTTGAGAGAGAGAGATAGAAAGAAAGAGAGAGAGAGAGAATGGGTATGCCAGGGCCTTTAGCTGCTGCAAACAAACTCCAGACATATGCACCACCTTGTGCATCTGGCTTATATGGATTATGGGGAATTGAACCTGGGTTCTTTGGCTTTGCATGCAAGTGCCTTAACCACTAAGCCATTTCTCCAGCCCTGAAGCTTTTTTTTTTTTGATTGACAACTTCCATAACAATAGACCATGATAATCCCCTCTACCCTCACTTTCCCCTTTGCAACTCCATTCTCCATTATATCCCCTCCCCCTCTCAATCAGTTTCTCTCTTATTTTGATGTCATCATCTTTTCCTCCTATTATGAACATCTTGTGCAGGTAGTGCCAGGCACTGTGAGGTCATGGATATCCAGGTCATTTTGTGTCTGAAAGATTGCGTTGTAAGGAGTCCTACCCTTTGTTTGGCTCTTACATTCTTCCCACCATCTCTTCTGCAATGAACCCTGAGCCTTGGAAGGTGTGATAGAGATGTTTCAGTGCTGAGCACTCCTCTGTCACTTCTTCTAAGCACTGTGGTGCCTTTTGAGTCATCCCAAAGGGCACTGCCATCTGGAAAGAGAAGCTTCTCTAACCAAAATTGAGAGTAGCATTAATATATGGTTATGAACATTAAGAGAAGTGCTTACTAAGCAGTTTGGTGAGCATAATATATGCATTTAGTCAGACACCAGCAGCTGTTACACCCCTAGGACTCATGACCTCCCCCATCATAGGTTTTCAGTGTCAGGCATGTATTCCTTCCCATGGAGTGGGCCTCCAGTCCAATTGGAGAGTGGTTGTTTCCCCCCATAACAGATATGTCACTATTGCACCCATTGGCTCATTTGGCCTGGCTGGCCAAACGTAAGGCTTGCAGTGTCCACTGTTGTTTATTTTCACTGATGACTTCTCTCTGTGCCATGGAGCTGTATGCAGCATAGCTTTTTCCAGCTTTCTGTCAGTTGGTCTACATGGAGGAGGTTTTCAGCTCAGCTCCAGCAAGATTTCTCAGTGACCTTGCAGCCTAAGCATGTGGAGTCTTCAGCAATATGGTTTTACCATCTATTCCTGGTAGAAAACCAAGAGCCTTGGCAATGGCCTGTAATGTTTTGGCAGCATCAGGGACCTCCTTGGCTAACTACTCATTGGAAGGTATCCCATCTCTGACATTGCAAATTTTCTAGTAACAATCTATGGCTTCTGTGTGTGCCATTGTCTAAAAAAGTAGGTTTCTATATAACTTATTCATACCTTCTTAGATTTTGATTACCTGTCCCCCTACCCTTCCTTTACTCAATCTCTTCCCCTGATCTCACTTAGGCCTTTCCACACCCAGTAATCTTCTGCTTACATATATACAATACCATCCCCTTAAGTCCTCCCTTCTCCTCCCTCCCTTATAGCCCCTTTCTAGCTTACTGGCCTCTGCCACTGAGTTTTATTCCAACTCACAAGTCCAAACATTTGTAGCTAGGATCCACAGATGAGAAAGAACATGTGGCACTTGGCTTTCTGGGCCTGGGTTACCTCACTAAGTATAATCCTTTCTTTTCCTGCAAATTCCATAATTTCATTTTTATTTGCTGCTGAATAGAACTCCATTGTATAAATGTACCACATCTTCATTACCCATCTAGGCTGGTTTTATTTCCTAGCTATTATGAACAGAGCAACAATAAACATGGATGTGCAGGTATCTCTAAGGTAGTGTGATGAGTCCTTAGGATATATGCCTAGGAGTGGTATAGCTGGGTCATATGGTAAATCTATTTTTAGCTCTCTCAGGAACCTCCACACTGATTTCCACAATGGCTGTACCAGGTTACATTCCCACCAACAGCATAGAAGGGTTCCTCTTTTTCCACATCCTTGCCAGCATTTATTGTCATTTGTTTTCTTGATAATAGCCATTCCGACAGGAGATAGAATCTCAAAGTAGTTTTAATTTGCATTTCCTTGGTGGCTAAGGATATAGAACATTTTTTTAGATGTTTATAAGCCATCTATATTTCTTCTTTTGAGAATTTTCTATTTAGTTCCATAGTTCATTTTTAATTGGGTTGTTTGATTTATTATTATTTAGTTTTTTGTGGTCTTTGTATATCCTGTATATTTTAATCCTCTGTCAGATGTATAACTGACAAAGATTTTCTCCCATTCTGTAGGTTGCCTCTTTGCTCTATCCAGTGTCCTTTGCTGTTCAAAAGCTCTGTGATTTCAAGAGGTCCCAGCAGTTGATCTATGGTTTTATTTCCTGAGCAACCTGTGTTATGTTTGGAAAGTCATTGCCTTTGCCAATATGTTGAAGGGTTTCCCCTCCTTTTTTCTCCATCAGTTTCAGAGTTTCAGGTCTGATATTAAGGTCTTTGATCCATTTGGACTTAATTCTTGTGCATGGAGAGAGATAAGGATCTGTTTTCATCCTTCTACATATAGATACCCAGCACCATTTGTTGAAGAAGTTATCTTTTCTCCAATGAGTATTTTGGCATTTTTGTTGAAAATCAGATGGCTGTAGTGACCCAGACTTATACCTGGGTCTCCATTCTGTTCCATTGATCTACCCTGAAGATATATAAAGTCAAATTTACATGGCTAAGAACACTGCAGATAATTTGAAAAGCCAAGCATCAAATTAACTCAAAATGCAAAATTCTCTACATTATAAAGTAGGGTGTGGTGGCACACACTTTTAATCTCAGCACTCAGAGGGTTGAGGTAGGAGGATCGCTGTGAGTTCAAGGCCACCCTGAAACTACATAGTGAATTCCAGGTCACCCTGGGTTAGAGTGAGATTCTACCTCAAAACAACAACAACAACAAAAATACCCTCTACATTATAATACAAGAGACACAAAAAAATCAAGAAATCAAGACAAAGCCTGGTGTGGTGGTGCATGCCTTTAATCCCAGCACTCAGGAGGCAAAGGTAGGAGGATTGCTGAGAGTTCAAGGCCACCTGAGACTACATAGTGAAATCCAGGTCAGCCTGAGCCAGAGTGAGACCCTACCTCGAAAAAAAAACCAAGACAATAAAATTCCAAAAATTATAAACCTACCAGAAATTACCTCTAGTAAGACTGTTTTTGATGAAATGCCTGACAAAGATTAAAAACAAAAAGATTATATCTATGCTCACAGAAATCAAAGAAGAAATCAAAGTCATCGAAGAAAACAACTGATGGAATCCCAAGAGAACACAGGAAACCAACTTAATGAAATAAGGAGGTCAATATAAGACATGAATGAGGAAATCAAAATAATGAAAAAATACCACTCAGAAATACTAGAAATGAAAAACCAGAGTATGTCAAATAGAAAACTCTAGAAAGTCTCATCAGTAGAATGGATCAAGGAGAGGACAGAATATCTAAACTAGAAGACCAGGTGGCAGATCTAATATAGTCCAACAAAGAGGACAAACTAATAGGAAGGTATGAATGGGAATTTCAAGACATTCAGGACACTATAAAGAGATCAAACATAAGAATTCAGGGTATAGAGCTGGGTATGGTGGCACATGCCTTTAATCCTAGCACTTGGGAGGCAGAGGTAGGAGGATCACATGAGCTCAAGGCCACTCTGAGACTACACAGTTAATTCCAGGTCAGCCTGGGCAAGAGGGGGACCCTACCTCAAAATAAAAAATAAAAAATAAATAAATAAATAAATAAATAAATAAATAAATAAATAAATAAATTCAGGGTATAGTAGAAAGAGAAGAAATTCACTCCAAAGTCATAGCAGGTATTTTAAACAAAATCATAGAAGAAAACTTCCCCCAAATTGGGAAAGTGATGCCAATGCAGATACAAGAAGTCTATAGAATGCCAAACAGACAAAATCAGGAAAGAGCCTCTCACCATCATATTATAATTAAACTACAAAACACACAAACCAAAAAAAAAAAAAAAAAAAAGTTGAAAACAGCTAGAGAGAAAAATCAGGTCCCATACAGCTTGTTTGAAGTTTTTTATTTGGATGTAACTCCATTGCCTATTTGGCTTTTGTTTCCTGTGTTCTTAGACTTATGCCCCAAATATTCTTGTTCATTCCACTGTTCTGGAGGCAAAGTGACATATTTTGGGATGGCATTTTCTTAGCTCCACTGGAATTTAGGGCTAAGACAAGGAGACCAAGAACTCCTCCTGCTGTTTTGGCCAGCTTCACTCCAGAAATAGCACTTCATCCTAGCCAGGCCAGTAGCAAACCGCAGCTTCTTTCTGGTACTCCCAGAACCAGCTACATTCTGTCCCTTCTGAGACAGCACCAGCACCAGTGGGCAGCACCTCCCGACCAGAGGCTAAGCCATGACCTCTTCTCCAATTTCTAAATTGTGAAAGCCCCCAACTTGCCTTTTGAACTTCATTGTACCAGAAGGTTCCTGAGGGCCCTCCCCCCAGTAATATAGGCTTCTGCCAACACAGTAGCCTGTACTGTTTGTTTACAAGAACTAGATGATAAGATTTTATTGCTGAAAACAGTACATACTTAGGTTGTAGGACACTGACAAAATAAGGTAGAACTGAGCTGGTAGCCTCCTCCCTGCTGACTAACTGTTATAGTGCTGGAAAGTGCTATGCACATGGCTGCAGGAGAAAAGTTATCAGTGGTCTTAACCAGCAGTTGACCCTGTGAGCTATACAAGTGACCAGCTGGGCAATATGTGCCCAGTGATGCAATAGTGACATGGCTGGTATGGGTGTAGCCAACTGCTCTCTGATTGGATTTGAAGCCCACTCCATGGGAAGAATTTATGCCTGATACTGAAAACCTAATCAAAACTTGCATATGAGGGAAGCTATTATTGTTGTTTGGCTAAATGTACCCATTTAGGCATGTTGTGTGCATCAAATTGTCCTCTAAATATTTATGTTTATGCCCACAATGTACTGAGAATAAGTACTGTTTTGTGCTCAGTGCTTAGTGAGACACCTTTTAGCCTACCTTCCAAGGTTCAGGGAACATTGCAGAAGAGGTTGCAGAAAGAACGTAAGAGCCCAAGGATGGGGACGAGTGCTTTGGAACAATGTCTTCCAGACATGGTGTGGCTGTTTCATTCATTCATTCCTGGCTTCGCAGCAATGGTCATTATCTGCACAAGACCTACACAAAACTGGGCTCATCAACATGTGGTCATGGATAGTGGAGGAGGGGAAAAGAAAAGACATCAAACTAGAAGAGAGGCTGGCAATGGCTCAGTGGTTAAAGGCACTTGCTTGCAAAGCTGTTGGCTCTGAGTTTGATTTCCCACTATACATATAAAGCCAGATGCACAAAATGGCACATATGTATGGAGTTCATTTGCAGAGGCAAGAGGCCCTGGAATGCCCACATTTACACACACACACACACTCTCTCTCTCTCTCTCTCTCACACACACACACACACACACACACACACACACACACACAAAGTTTTAAAAATGAGCTGGGCATGGTGGTACACGCCTTTAATCCCAGCACTTGGGAAGCAAAGGTAGGAAGATCACCATGAGTTTGAGGCCACCTTGAGGCTACATACTGAATTCTAGGTCCTGAGCACAACCCTACTTTGAAAAACCAAAAAACCAAAAAGTTCTAAAAATGAAAAGATATAACATTAAAAAAATTGCATTATAGATGAGTGTTAGTAATAAAATTACCAATTCAAATTAGTAACTGCTTTGAGTTGGATCAAGAAATCTGATGAAGGCAAAGTTAAAATTATGAGCAAATATGGGTTTTGAGACAATGCTAATTTTAAGAATAATTATTCTAGTTTTGTTGTGTCATTGTATTTCAAGTGTTTCTTGTAAATACCATTTATGTAACTTTTAAAACTCATTCAGTTTCTGACTTTAATAGACAAATCCAGCTCTTCTTAATTTGTATGAGATATATTTGATTTAATTCTTCCATTTCATTCTGATTTTTAAAAATACTTTATTTATTTGAGGGAGAAAAAGCAAGACAGAAAGCGTGAGAGAGAGAGAGAGAGAGAGAGAGAGAGAGAGAGATGGGTACACCAGGGTCTCTAGCCACTGCAAATGAACTTCAGACATATATGCCATCTTGTGCGACTGGCTTTATGTGGGTACTGAGAAATCGAACCTGGGTCCTTTGGCTTTGCTGGCAAGCACCTTAACTGCTAAGCCATCTCTCCAGCCTCCAAAATGTTATTTTTCTAATGGTCATGATTTCATCCAGAGAATTCTGCCAAAGATTCCTTCAGGGACACTTGGTTGGCAGAATAGATTCAGATCTTGTGAGCATTTTAGACTTTGCAATGTTGAGATTGCTTTGGCTATCCATTAACTAACCATCCCATGTGCATTCTCTAAGACATTAAAAAAGGTTATTAGGATTAGCATGAAGAAGAAATGCAGATGACCCCAACTGACAAAAGCCATAAGCTGCTGCAGCCCAGCATTTAGCATCTACACTCCCACCAGAACAGTACCCAAAATTAAGGCTGCGGAGGATGGTGAAGGAGAGAAAGCTGAGGTGAAGGATGAACCACAGAGAAGATCCACAAGTTTGTGTGCTAAACCTGCTCCTCCAAAGCTAGCACCCAAGCCTAAGAAAGCCTTGCAAAGAAGGCAGAAAAGGTACCAAAGGGAAAAACACTGATGCTGGCAAGGAAGGGACTAACTCTGCCTGGTGAGGAGAGACCGAGACAGAGCAGGCACAGAAAGCTGAGCGGACGGGAGATGCCCAGGGAAATGTATGCCTTTTTGATAACTCTGCACTTCTGGTGACTGTACTGTGTGAAAGACCATTTTTATCATTTTATAAAAATGCAGACGTTTGTACACTTCATATTTTTTAAAGCTACGTTGTTAGTGCACGGGACACTTCATTGTTTTGTGGGGAAGGAATATGCGTCACTAACAGAAGGTCTATGGAGCTAAAGTGATAGGGAAACACTTTTCTCTGATAGTTTTGAAAGATTCTTCCTGGCTCCGGGGAGGAGGAATTCCCTGACACGAACACATGTAGGCTTCTTGGCCCAAACACCTTATGGCATGAGAAAAGTTAAAATTCATTTTCATATTCTCCATCTCTGCAATCAACACAGACTTAACTCCCTTAAAACCCGAAACCTTTTGGAACTTGGCTCCTTAAAATTGGTTTTTGCCAGTTTATCAGATAATCTGACTTTGTGATGATATTACTGAGACTGTGTTCCTTAAAAGAGCAGTAGTTCCATTTTTAAAAGAGTGTGTATTTTTCAGACTGATAATTCTGCCATTTTATTCCATTTCCTGAAAGTTAGGGTTGGCTTGCAAAAAGTTGTCAAACAACATGCTTAATGTGAAATGTCAACCATCACTCTAAACTTCCCTGTTCAGATCGTCAAATAAAGATGTCGTTGGATTTCATAGTAGCTTTCTGATTTTGGTATTCCACATAAGAAAGGAGTTTGAGGGCTGGAGCAATGGCTTAGCAGTTAAGCACTTGCCTATGAAGCCTAAGGACTCCGGTTCGAGGCTCAATTCCCCAGGACCCACGTAAGCCAAATGCACAAGGTGGTGCATGCATCTAGAGTTCATTTGCAGAGGCTGGAGGCCCTGGTGTGCCTGTTCTCTCTCTCTCTCTCTCTCTCTCTGCTTCTCTCTCTCTCTCTCTCTCTGTTGCTAATAAATAAATTTTTTTAAAAAAGAAAGCAGTCTGAAAGTTCTGTTAATGCATCCTGCCTGAAATACCATGCGTGGTGGTTTGAATTAAGTGTCTTCCATAAACTCAGGTGTTCTGAATGCTGAGCTGCCAGCTGGTGGCAATTTGGGATTGGAGCCTCCTGGAGACAGTGCGTTGTTGGGAGCAGGTTTATGGGTGTTATAGCCAGCTTCCCCTTGCCAGTGTTTGGCACATTCTCCTGCTGTGATTGTCCACCTGATGTTGGCCAGCAGGTGAAGTCCACCCTCTGCTCATGCCATCATTTTTCCCTGCCATCATGGAGCTTCCCCTCAAGTCTGTAAGCCAAAAATAAACACTTCCCTCCCACAAGCTGCTCTTGGCCGGGTGCTGTGTGCCAGCAACTGAGATGATGGCTGCAACAGTAAGTGGGTACCAGCTGGTTGGGGTCATTGCTGCTAGACACCAGAGTGGTTTTTGGCCTTCTGTAACTGATTTATGAGAGGAATGTGGAAGGATTTGAAACCTTGACCCAAGAGATGTCCTGCAGTGCTGTAAGTACAGCTTGATGGACTTTTCTGGTCAGAGTTGAAAGACCTGAATGCAGTAAGAACTATGGACTTGGAGGTTTGGCTTATGACAGTGAGAAAGAACTTTGTAGGGACTGGTCTAGATGCAGTTTGTGTGAGAGGATTGCTTGCTTTCTGACTGCCTGTGTCTCGAGAATCTGTTCAGGGTTGCATTGCATAGAAATGGACTGGTGTGAGCAGATGGATTATGGCACAGGAAGAAAGTTTCATGCTGAAGACAGCACCCATTCAGCTGCAATTGTTTAAGAGATTACAACCATTGAGACTAGGCCAGCTGTTTTGCATTGAGGCAGGAGGAAGAATGTAGGCTTTTGTGAAAGAAGAGGGGCCTGAATGCTAAACTCTTCCAAGTTGGCTTTATTCCCCTCTGGCTTAACAAATTTGGTAACCCACCTAGTACTATGGAGCATAACAATTGCAGGAAAGAGAGGGTCATTAGATTAGCAACACAGTTTTGTTTTTTGCAAATGGCCACGGGCAATGTGAGGCAGGGTTGTTGAAAGGTCCTGCACGGAGACCCAGTAGATCCATAAGGATGACTCATGGGTTGCAGTGGAGAGCCTAGGACTTTTTGAAATGCCAGAGCTGTGAGACAGTCACCAAAGACAGTTGATGGCTATGGGTGGATTGTTCCCCAGGTTGTGAGGAGCCCAGCTGGAGGGGTAGAATTTGAAATCTGGAGACTTATCACTGATTAGAGTTGTAAGACTTGGAGCTACAAGAATTTAATGTTTGCCCTGTTGTTTTAAAGCTTGTATTAGTTCAATCTTTCTTTGTTATGCCTAATGCTATCTTTTGTAGTATGAATGATTATTTGTGCTATTATGTATTTTGGGGCAAGGTTACAATTAAGAGATCTTGGACTATGGGGATGTTTCAATAGCATTGGAATTGATAAAAACTATGGAAACTTTAAAAAAATTTCTTTCTTTCTTTCTTTCTTTCTTTCTTTCTTTCTTTCTTTCTTTCTTTCTTTCTTTCTTTCTTTCAGAGAGATACAGAAATAGGCAGAGAGAGAGAGAGAATGGTTGTGCCAAGGCCTCCAGATGCATGCACCTCCTTGTGCATATGGCATATGGCATATGTGGGTAGTGGGGAATCAAGCCTTGAACCAAGATCCTTAGGCTTCACAGGCAAGCGCTTAACTGCTAAGCCATCTCTCCAGCCCCAAACTATGGGAACTTTTAAAGTTGGACCTCATGGATGGTTGTGAGTTTATGGGGACCAGGGGAGGAAAGTGGTGGTTTGAATTAGGTGTCCCCTATAAACTCGCGTGTTCTGCATGTTATGTTCCCAGCTGGTGCAATTTGGGGGTTTGGGCTCCTGGAGGCAGTGTATTTTGGGGGGTGGGCTCATGGGTATTCCAGCCAGCCACCCCTTGTCAGTGTTTGCCATGCTCTCCTGATGTTGGTTGTGAGGTGATGCCACACTCTGCTCATGCTCCGTGTCCCCCAGCTTTCCTGGAGCTTCCCCTCGAGTCTGTAAACCAAAATCAACCCTTTTGTCCCACAAGCTGCTTTTGGTTGCGTGCTTTGTGCCAGCGACGAGAAGTGACTGCACACCTTGACTATTTATGGAGAATGTCTTTATTTTTGTGTGGAAAGAAAAAAGAAAGTTCAAGGAGCTCCTGCCATGTGGGGAGATGGAGGGGTTAAAGAACCCATCCAGAGAGCAAGGACTAGGGGGCCTCCTGGCTGGGCCTGGGCTGGGGCCTAGGCTGAGCCCCTCCCAGCTGATTGTGAGCTGAGCCACCCCAGGCCCAGCTGAGGGGAAAACTGAGTGATCAGAGAGCCTGCCTTCCCTTTGCAATGGTATTTATAGCCTTAGGGTGGTGGGCTGTCTTTTTGGCCCAGGTGAACCTGAGGGCCCTCTGGTTGGTTAGGGCGAGGGGCTATCTCAGGAAGAGATTAGCTTTGGCACCAAGTTCCAGGGGCTGAACTTGACCAACCACAATGTTTAAATCCTATGAAAGACCTCCCTCCAAGGAGGGGTCCTGATTGTGGACAAACAGGTCTCTAGAGAACAGAACAAGATAAGAAGTCAGCCTGCACTTTTCACCTTCAGGAGTCCAGTCACCCTAATTCTACTCCCCTCTCACTCTGACCTTCTCCAAGTTGTCAGTCTTATGTTCATCTCTGTTCTATAACCAAAAGGCCTATCCTTGCACACTCCAGCGATTGAAATCATGTCTGTCATTCTTGGCAATCTGATGCTGTCAGGACATCTTGAAGCCTTGGCCTTTCCCCCTTAGACAAGCATCCGAAGCCGGAGCAAGCTAAGTTACTGCCACTGCATCCAGCCTGTCTCTGTCCCGAGGGAGAGATCCCTGCTCCTGGCTGTTGGGTGTACACTTCCATGGAGATGGCTTAGGGAATGTGGAAATGCACTGCTCTCTCTTACCTGACCTTCCCATCATGCAGGGGCCATTTGGAAATTCTACTATGCCTCAGGTGAGCTAAAGTTAGCACATACCAATGAAGGCCACGTGTCAGGACCAGAGGCGGTCACTAGGCTGAAGGCACACTAGCAGCGCTCTTCCACATCTTTGATATTAGGTTTTTAAATTGTATTTGGCCTAAGGACATTCTGGTCCCCGAGTATGCCTCATTCACCTTAGCTTCTGGATTTCACATAAGCAACGAAACAAATTAGAGTTTATATAGACACCAGGCAGAGACCATGGCACACTTCAAGAGAACTTCCTACATGTCAGTATTGATTACACACTTGGGATATTGCTATGGTCTGAATGTTTGTGTCCTACCCCTCAAATTCAAATATTGACAACTACCACCTAGCACAGTAGCTTCAGGAGATAGGGTCTTTGGGAGATCATTAAGTCATGAGGTAAAGCCCACATGAAGATTAGTCTCCTTGGGCTGGAGAGATGGCTTAGTGCTTAAGGTGTTGGCCTGCAAAGCCAAAGGACCCTGGTTTGATTCTCCAGGACCCATGTAAGATGCAAAGGGGCACATGCATCTGGAGTTCATTTGCAGTGGCTGGATGCCCTGGCATGCCCATTCTCTCTCTACCTCTTTGTCTCTCTCTTTCTTTCTCTCAAATAAATAAATAAATAAAAAAATATATTTTAAAAGATTAGTCTCCTCATAGATGAGGGCCCCAGAGAACTTTTTCAAGTTCCACTAGTAAAGACACAATGAGAAGGTGCCATTTATCAACCAAAATGGGCCTCCACTAGACACCAAATGTGCCAGAGCCTTGACTTTGGTCTTCCCAGGCTGTAGAATTGGGAGAAATAAATTTCTGTTGGTGATAAACTATTCAGTTTATGATTTTTTCCAAATTTTTATTTAGTTGTCTAGGTGTATGGGTATGTGTCTCTTACCACTGCAAATGAATGCCAGATGCATGTGCCATTTCTTTGAAGAGGGGGTCTGGTTTTATGTGGGTGGCTGGGGGCTTGAACCCAGGATGGCACGCTTTGCAAGCAAGTTCCTTTAATAGCTGAACTACCGCCTCAGCTCCAGTTTATGATACTTTTGTTATAGCAGCTTGAACAGACTACACAAATATATTTGCCATATCACTGTCTTTGGGAGATATGCAAATTTTAGCTCTATTTCCAAAGTAAACTATGATGTTCAGCCACTTCCAGTGAAAAATAATAATCCTAAACCTAGTGGTTATGTAAAGTTGTCTCTTGTGTACATCCATGAACAAGCTAGGGTGGAAATTGTTGCCTAATTAATGAAAAGTAGATGCAGGAGTACAAATAGCTTTTTTCCTTTTGGTGAGGACCTGAGGAGCTCTCAGGGAGCTGAGTATGAGAGCAGGTGAGGCCAAAGACACTCACAATCTGGAAAATGACAGAAGAATGGAAATCCAAGACTCAAGTCCAAGTGTAGTAGGCACAGAGGAAACGCGGACTCCTAAGGAAATGTTTTACACAAGGTCATAAGAGACCCATGGCCTCGTTTGTCTCAGGGGGTAAAGTGTGTGCTGCACAAGCACGAGGCCCTGACTTTGGATCCTCAGCTGGCTGTTGTGGGCACTCCTGTCATTCCGGCGCTGGGCAGGTGGAGCTAGGAGGACCCCAAGTGCTTGCTGGCTAGCTTGTCTAGCCAAATTGGTGAGCTCTGGTTTTGGTGAGACACCCTGTATGGTAGAATAAGATGTAAAATGACTGAGGAAGACATCCTAAGTCAACTTCTGACCTCCACATCCATGTGCACACACACATACACATATATGCATGTGAACTCTCACACACACATGTACCTACATAGTACATATATACATACATGCATCACACCACATACATACAAATGCAAAAAATAGTAAAATTTGCATCAAAAAGATGCACTTTGCAATATGATAAGACTCATCTCTAAAGACTTTTCTACACTAAAAATCACATTTATAAGCTGGGAGTGGTGGCGCACGCCTTTAATCCCTGTACTTGGGAGGCAAAGGTAGGAGGATCGCCGAGAGTTCGAGGACACCCTGAGACTACATAGTTAATTCCAGGTCAGCCTGGACCAGAGTGAGACCCTACCTTGCAAAACCAAAAATAAAAATAAAAAATCACATTTATTATCATCTGTGCTCCATAGTAATCTTTTCTTTTCTTTTTTTTTTTTTTTTTGGTATTTCAAGGTAGGGTCTCACTCTAGCTCAGGCTGACCTGGAAGTCACTACGTAGTCTCAGGGTGGCCTCAAACTCATGTTGATCCTCCTACCTCTACCTCCTGAGTGCTGGGATTAAAGGAGTGTGCACCACCACGACCAGCTCCATAGTAATCTTTAAAAAGTATGTTTTCTTCTGTTATAAAAAATTTTAAGTAGAAGGCAAAAATCATACATGTGTTCAGTATATTACTTAAAATTCAAGTTGATAGAAATTGTGCATTTTTCACTATAGAATGTTGTTTTGTCATGTGTATATGTGATGTGTTTGTGTTTTCATATGTGCAGCCATGCATGTAAGACATGTGCACATGCATGTGTGAGGAGGCCAGAGTTGACATCAGGGGTCTTCTTCACTCACTCTTTCACCTTATGTGTTTGAGATAAGGTCTCTCGCTGAATCCAGGACTCACCAGTTCAGCTAGACTAGCTAGCCAGTGCACGGCAGGATCCTTCTGCCTCCACATTCCCAGCCCTGAGATTAGAGGCTTGTGCCACCACACCCAGCATTTTATGAGTTCTGGGAATCCAAGTTTATATTCTCATGCATTTTCCCCACTGGGCCATCTCCTCAGCCCCAATATAGAAAATTTTTTAGGCTGAATATAATGTGGGGCACCTGGAAGGGGTCAGGGGTGGGTAGACCAGGACTTGTGTTGCACAGGATTCGGGTGCAGAGGATGGAACCCACTCCTAAAGGAAGGGTTAATACTGGGACAGGGTGTGGTGCTTGCAGGATACACAGGGAAAACCTGCTGTTGCTGCCTCCACAGATGCGGAGCCAGGAAGCTGTGGGCCGTGCTGGGTGTCCTCACTCCAGAGCTGTCATTTCTGCTGCAGTGAAATGCCAGGTCAGGAGGTGCCCACATCAGAACCACCCTTATGGTGCCATATGTGCTAGAAAGTGGATTCATCTGATGGTGAAACTCCAGCTTCCACAGTGAGAGAACTGGGAGTTTTAGGAAGGGAAGCAAGAGAGCTAGAGCCAGCTTCCACAGCTCTCAGACATCAAGTGTTAGCCTCTGTCCCAAATCCCTAACCTGTGGTGGCACTTTAGTAGCTAGACATCAGCTGGCTTAGGAGTATTTATACTGTAGGTATTGGCCAGATGCACAAAAGTGAGGCAAGCACAAGGTAGCACATGCCCAGTAGGTGGCGCAAGTGTCTGAAGTTTGATTGCAATGGCTGAGGCCCTGGGGTGCCAATTCTCTCTCTCTCTCTTAAAAAAATAAATTAAATCAAAGCAAAAAGAGAGTACCTTGTCATTTCATGTCATGAGCCATGCTTCCGTTTGAAAGGAAATAAAAGAAATAGTGGGCTGGAAAGATGACTTAGAGGTTAAGGCGCTTGCCTACAAAGCCAAAAGGACCCAGGTTCAATTCCCCAGGACCCACGTAAGCCAGATGCACAAGGGGCTGCATACATCTGGAGTTTGTTTGTAGTGGCTGGATGCCCTGGCACACCCATTCTCTCTCTCAAATAAATAAATAAATATGAAATATTTTTAAGAAAGAAATATCTTCATTATGGTATTAATTATCAAAGCAAAAACTGAAAACAATATCCTGGCATAAATTAGAAACTAATAGGATTGGATATTATAAATAATAAAAGTAAGATTTACAAACAGCTACAACTCATGTGTCAAAAATTACTGTTAAAACGCATGGAAATGATAGCGATACAGGACGGTTTTTAAAATAACTTGTTATTGATTTATTTGCAAGTAGAGAGATAGAAGAGCGATAGACAGAATGGACATGCCAAGACCTCTAGCTTCTGCAAACCAACTCCAGATGCACCTGCTTAATAACACTCGGCTTAATAATTCTTTTTTTTTTTTTCTTCGAGGTAGGGTCTCACTCTAGCCAGGCTGACCTGGAATTCACTCTGTATTCTCAGGGTGGCCTTGAACTTACAGTGATCCTCCTACCTCTGCCTCCCGGGTGCAGAGATTAAAGGTGTGCACCACCATGCCTGGCTGGCTTAATAATTCTTTAAAAGTTTTGCCTTTTGAGAAAGGACCATCACTGTGTAGCTCAGGCTGGCTTCAACCTCTTGATTCTGTTGGCCCAGCCTCTGAGGATTAGGACTTCAGGTGTGAGCCACCAACCCTGGCCTCAAAAAATGTTTTCATAAATCATTTCAAATGGGCTTTGAGAAAAGTAAAAACAAGACTGAAAACACCTTGCCAAATTCTTAACACTAAAAATGAAAAGAATAAAGCCTGCCATGGTGGCTCATGTGTTTAATCCCAGTACTTAGGAAGCTCAAGTACAAGGATCTTCATGAGTTCCAGGTCAGCCTGGGCTGGAGTGGGACCCAGTCTAAAACAAACAAACAAAATACTTACAAGGCTAGCCAAATTCCACAACATTGGCAGGGTGACAGAATAGGAGTTCCTAGAGCTCATTGCCTCATAGAAATCCAATTGAGAGCCATCCTTCATGCACCGAAACACCTTCGCTAGAGCTACGGATCCAGATGAGAGGCCACAACAGCCTACCGTCACGAACCATCAGGGAAATGCAAACGCAAACCTGAAAGAGGCAAGAAAAGCTCAGAAAGAAGAGAAGATGGGATGACGACGGGGGGAAAGGCAGCGTCGCCCACGGCAGTCCCATACAGTGCAGAATAGAAAGGCCGCTCTGTATGAGGAAGGCAAAGCCAGTCCTCGTTCTGTATCCACCTCGAGTCCCATTGCCAAATGGGCTCCCATCAACCCAGCTCCAGGCCAGCCCTCATGAGCCCAGACTCCAGGCCCACACCAAGTTCCAGGCCATCCCCAGTATGGTTGAGCCCAACACCACACTGCCTGCCTCATATAGATCAACTTACAACAACACTTATGGGGAGCTGGAGAGACGGCTCAGCAGGTAAAAGCACTTGCTGCCTGAAGGGACCCGACGGGGCCTGAGAATACTGAGGCTGCAGGAGTTCAAAATCCCTAGCACCCACTAAAACAGTTGGGTGTCGACACCCACAACTGTAACTCCAGTCCTTTGGAAAGTGACCAGAGAATAGCTGGGGCTAACTGATGGAAAACAGCACATTAAAGGAGAGAGTCCATTAATGGATGAGTGGATAAAAAACTGTGGGATATGGGTATGTGTTTATATATATGCATAGAGGTATGGAGTTGTAGCTCATTTGTGGATCTCTTGCCTAGCATACACGAGGCCCTGGGTTTGGTTGCCAAGAAAGTAGGGGATTTTTTTTTTTCTGGTTAATTTTTTTTTGCCATCATATCATATTTGTACCAACAACACAAGGTGCAAAATGCAAAACTTAATCTTAGGCTGGGCGTGGTGGCGCACACCTTTAATCTCAGCACTCGGGAGGCAGAGGTAGGAGGATCACCATGAGCTCAAGGCCACCCTGAGACTACGTGGTTAATTCCAGGTCAGCCTGGGCCAGAGTGAGACCCTACCTCAAAACAAACAAACAAACAAACAAACAAACAAACAAAAAAAAAAACAAACAAAACTTAATCTTGCAGTATGACATTTTCATATACGCACATCATTGTACTCTGCTCATATCCGCCCCCCCTTGTCACCTGTCCCTATTGTGATAATTTATATTGATTGTTAACTTGAGTGACCTAGAATCAATCACCTGTGAGGGATTAAGTAGGTTAGATTAGCCTCTGTGCAAGTCTACAAGGGGTTCGAGTAATTAGGTTAATTAAGGTAGGAAGACACACCTCAGTTGTGGGCAGAAGCATTCTATTGCCTGGGGTCATGGCCTATGTAAGAAGGAGAGAGCTGGCTGTGCAGCACCATTGACTGCTCTCTGCTGCCTCCTCACTGTGGACTGCCCCTGGCTCCTGCCACCAAGCCTGCCCTGCCATGATGTGCTGCAACCTGGAACTGGAACCCTTCCTCCCTTAGGCTTCTTTTTATCAGTTTCCAAAATAAACATTCTTCCCTTAAACTGATTTTGACTCCACAATAAGAAGTTGACATTTTGCCTAACCCAAAGGAATGAGGACTATTATGGACCAAGAGACTTGCCCATTTGCAAGCTGTTGCCCACTCTTCATTCCTCACTATTGCGTGTTTCAGATATCTTGTACCATAAAACTTCTCCTGTTCATATCTTTTGGGGAGCTGTTTTCCCAAGGGTAAACCACATGCATATCCCTAGACCTAGCTTGGCCAAAGAGCAAATGTGGGTATGGGAGTGGGGAGCTATGGTCTGGGTAGTACTTAAACACATAAACTGGGGTGTCCTCATACCTGTACAGGATAGGAATAACAGCAGAAAGAAGAGGAGGCTGGCTATAGACCAGATGACAATAGGCTGGTTTCCTTATATTGCTGAGTTTTGGCACAAAACTTACAGAAGTTTCTGAATTGTATCTTTGAACTCAGCTTCTGGGTTGTTATAAGAATATATAGGCTAAAATAAAAGGTATAAAATATTTTACTATTTTTAGCTTGCCTCAAAATTTAAACTGTTGGGCTGGAGAGATGGCTTAGTGGTTAAAACACTTGCCCATGAAGCGTAAGGACCCAGGTTTAATTTGCCGGATCCCACATAAGCCAGATGCACGTGGTGGTGCATGTATATGGAGTTTGTTTGCAGTGGCTAAAGGCCCTGGTGCACCCATTCTCTCTGTGCATCTCTAATAAATAAAAATAAAGGGGTTGGAGAGATGGCTTGCTGTTAAAGCTCATGCCTGTGAAGCCTAAGGACCCTGGTTTTATTCTTCAGGTTCCACGTAAGCCAGATGCTCATGGTGATGCACACATCTGGAGTTTGTTTGCAGTGGCTAAAGACCCTGGCACGCCCATTCTCTCTCTCTCTCTCTCTGTCTCTAATAAATAAGTAAAAAATAAAAATAAAATATAAAAAATTTAACTGTTTAGACACACGGTTTATGAGCTTATATTTGCACCTTGGTCCTCATATCTGCCCATGTTAAAAACAGGCTTCTTTCAGATATGCCAATTGCCAACACTTCCCACAGTTATTTTCTCTATCAGTGTGAACCTTTTTAAGGCTGAGCTATTTAAAATATGTTTCAGACATGATGAAATGCCCTCTGTAACATTAGGCCATGTATTTCCTAAGCACAGGGACATTCTCTTTTATAACCATAGTACCATCTTCAACCCAAAGAAGGTTCATGTTAACACAATAAAGTTATCCACAGACTCAACACATATCCTAAAATAGGAGAAAATCTTTACCAGCTATACCTCCAACAAAGGTCTAATATCTAGAATCTATAAAGAACTCCAAAAACTAAACCATAAAAAAAAAAATCAAACAACCCAATCAAAAAATGGGGTAGAGATTTACCAGAGAGTTCTCAAAGGAAGAAATGCAGACGGCCATTCCATACTCAAAGAGATGGTCAACATCTCTAGTCATCAGAGAAGTGCAAATCAAAACAACTCTGAGATTTCATCTCACTCCAGTGGGAATGGCATTCATGAAAAAACTGAAAAACAACAAATGCTGGTGAGGCTGTGGGGAAAGGGGAACCCTTACCCACTGTGGGCGGGAGTGCAGACTTGTATAACTACTTTGGAAATCAGTATGGAGACTCCTGAAAAAGATGACAGTAGATCTACCCTTTCATCCAGCTATACCAGCCCTGGGCAGATATCCCAAAGACTCCACTGTACCACACAGATACTTCAGTCATGTTGCTGCTGTATTCACAACAGATAGGAACTAGAATAAGCCCAGCTGCCCATCAACTGATGAATGGATAACAAATACGTGGTACATATACACAATGGAATTCTACTTAGTGGTAAGGGAAAATGAAATAAAGAAATTTGCAGGAACATGGATGGAGTTGGAAAAAATATCATTCTAAGTGAGGTCACACAGGCACAGAAAGATAAACGCCACATGTACTCCTTCATTTGTGTCTCCTAACTGGGGTCAATTAGAGATGAGTGCCAATGGTGTTAAGCAGCAGAGATATGACCATAAAACTAGAATGAGACACATAGAAGAAATAAGGAGAGGGAAGAGGAGTTAATTACCTGACAGGTTAAGGGAGGGTCAGAATATTGTGAGTTGGAGGGGCTTGGAGCGATGCGGGTAGGTAGGGTGGGGAGGCAATTACACAAAAGTTAAGAAAACATGAATCAGTTCCATAGAAACCCTCATTCTGACTAGCATTTTACAAGATACAGCCACCAATAAAGGGGGAGGGTGGGACACTTGGAAAAAGTTTAACCTTAAAACCATAGACTCTGCCCGATAAATTCCAGGCCCACAGTTGAGTTGCCCCCACAGTCAGCTGTTGGCCTGGGAAACCCATGAGGTTCCCAAAACAATGTAGGTCATTTCCAAAAACACTTGATTACCTGCCAGAGCGAAAAGGTAAGATCCTATTGCTAAAGACACCACAGGCTGCATTCACAGGACAATGGAATACCATGATAGAGCTGAAAGGGAAACTAGCTCCCCCCACTGGCTAGCCCCCATTATGCTGGAAAGACCTATGGGAGCCACTGGAGGACAATGGTCACCAACAATATGAATAAGCAGGGGACCTTGCAAACTATAAAATCAACCAGCTGGACAAGAAGTACACACTTGTGCAATAGTGGCAAACAGCCTCGTGTATAACCACCTGTTCTCTGATTAGACATGAGGCCCGTTCAGTGGGAGAGAACTCATAGCTGGTACTGGAAACCAAGTCAGAATCCCATGATCTGGAAACTCAAACTTCAAAACGAAGCCCCCACTGCTCTCTGGAGAAGAAGAGTGGGCTTGCACACCAAAAAATC
Organism: Orientallactaga sibirica; assembly: GCA_036365145.1. NCBI lineage: Eukaryota > Metazoa > Chordata > Mammalia > Rodentia > Dipodidae > Orientallactaga > Orientallactaga sibirica. The sequence goes on along the minus strand of JAEOAD010000012.1, from coordinate 45,732,665 downwards.
ACAAATATTGGCACTCCCAGAAATATTCTGGAAGGAGCATGGTAGACTTTTGCATCTTATTATTCTCTTTTGAAGCATTGTTGATAGATGATGATTTATTAATAAAACTTATAATCACAGCCAAAAAAATCTCAAATATGCATACCCCTTTAATCCAGACTGCTCCACTCTTGGTTGGATAATCTGCTTTACTTTATAGATGACAGACAAAACAGAGAACCAAGATCCACGAATAAGACACGAAGGCAGCTGACTGCCCACATGAGAGGACAGTCTACCACATCTGCAGGGCCCAGGAGAAACTGCAGAGGAAGCGGCAACATGACCACTGCTCTTACTGCTAACCTGACAGCCAGCTCCAGGCTGGTGATCAAGCAAAACCTATCAAAGCAGAAATCCAGAGGCTACAGAGAACTCAACACTAAATCAGACTGCCGACAGGCATGCCATGGCTCAGGGAACATTGCCAAAGAGGGGACAGAAAGACTGTAAAAGCCACCGAGTGGGTAGGAATTTCCTGAGACATGGTCCAGCCCTCCTATCCCACATGGACTGACAGGCCTTCAGGATCCCACAGTTACTAGCATAACTCCACTGAGGAGGGCCCCAGGCATGGGTGAGGGGATAACAGAGTATAACCTGTACACACACACACACACACGTACACGCATTGTATATATTTTTTTTTTTTTTTTTTTAATTAGGGTCTTGCTCTAACCCAGGCTGACCTGGAATTCACTATGTAGTCTCAGGCTGGCTTCAAACTCACAGTGATCCTCCTACCTCGGCTTCCCAAGTGCTGGCTGGGATTAAAGGTGTGCACTACCACATTCAGCAAAAAATTTTTTAAAAGAAACAAATTCCCATTGTCAAGGGGTCTTAGTTGTTTGTTTTCCAACCTAGTAAAGTTCTTTCTTTCTTTCTTTCTTTCTTTCTTTCTTTCTTTCTTTCCTTTTTCTTTCTTATTTATTTATTTTGAGAGAGGTGAAAGAGGCAGATAGAGAGAAAGGGAGTTCTTTCTTTTTAATTTTCTTTTACAACCTAGTAAATTTCTAGTATATTGTTTTCCATGTCGTATAGTAATAAAATTAAGAAAACATTTCTCTGAAATATTTTAAAGGTCAAATCCAATTACCTGGTTTAATTGGTGGAAATGCTAAAATGCTGAACACATTTCATTAAATAGAATGTGATTTGTCCCAAGTTTTAAAGGGACAAGGAAAGAATAAAAGGCAGTTGCTTCCATGGCTTATTTCACCACTTTTCTAAAGGCTGTTCTTAAATTACATGTGCCTACCTCTCCTTCTGTAAGCATCTGCCTCATTTTACATTTGACCTAAAATTTATAGGAAGAAAAGGAATTTCAAGTAATGGAAAATTTTAAGTAAATAAAACTTTAAGAAGGCTGCGGTCACATGTTTTAATAAAAGCTAAGTTTTTGCACATTTTGCAAATTCCTACAATGTTAAACATTGATTTCCTCAGCTCTATCTTTCCCAGACTTGTTCCTTAGTGTCATGTGTACAATAAAACAAGGATGTCTGTGAAGGCTCCATCATTTCCTGGTAGTTCATTATATAACATGACAGCAAACTATAGCATAGGACTATTGTCTTGCAGTTTTTCATTCAAAAATGAAAAATTGTTCTTGGTAGGAAAAACATCAAATAGATGAACATCAGGTATGAGAGATTAACGCTCTTAACATTAATGTGTGGGGTTACCAATGGATTTTTATTTATTTATTTTGTTTTATTTTTTGAGGTAAGGTCTCACTCTAGCCCAGGCTGACCTGGAATTCACTATGTAGTCTCAGGCTGGACTCAAACTCATGGCGTTCCTCCTACGTCTGCCTCCTGAAGGTTGGGATTAAAGCTATGTACCACCACGTCTGGCTTTTTGATTTGAGTGCAAGAGTCCATGGGAAACAACAACATGTGAACATTCATAAGATGATAAGAAAATGAGAAAAAAGTAAAAGGGTCTTTTCAAACAGAATCTTGTTTCCTTAAAAATTACTAACATAAAATGATTTTGTTTATTTTAAAGGTGTAAGTGGGTGAATATTGCGAAGACAGTATTGTCTAAAATAATACATATATGTCTATATACACATGACAGTGGCTAAATGAATCTTGATGTCTCCAAGTAATACTATTCAAAGAAAACTCCAAAAGGTAATGCTAGGCTGAGTGTGTATTCAAGGGTGGAATACCTGTACAGCATCTGCGAATCCTGGGTTAAACCTGGGTGGGACGGGGGTGTTATACTTCTGCTTGAAATAGGTATGAAATTGAGAATAAATTTAGAAAGTTTTAAAGCAATATGCCAACATAGTTTTGTGTGTCTTGAATCTAAGAATAGACAACTTGGCCTGAATTTTCTTTTTATTCCATTTTTCTAAAACTTATTTATTTATTTGAGAGAAATAGGCAGAGAGAGAGAGAGAATGGGTGCTCCAGGGCCTCTAGCCACTGCAAACAAACTTCAGATGTATGCGCCTCCTTGTGCATCTGGCTTACTTGGGTCCTGGAGAATTGAACCGGGATCCTTTGGTTTTGCAGGCAAATTCCTTAGCTGCTAAGCCATCTCTCCAGCCCCATTTTTCTTTTTTAAAAATATTTTTGCAAGAGAGAGAGGGAGAGAAACTGACTATAAGCATGCCACAGCCTTTTGCAGCTGCACACAAACTCTAGATGAATGTGCCACTTTGTGCATTTGGCTTGATATAGGTACTTTGGAATTGAACCTGAGCTGGCAGGCTTTGCAAGCAACCTTTAATTGCTGAGCCATCTCCCAGGAGAATTTCATTTTCCTAGTACTTAATATTTTTGGTCATATTTTACAAAGCATGTGTTCAAGATAGATTGAGAAAATAAAAAAAAAAAAACCCTAGTTCCTTACCCCAGATAGTCAGAAAAGCACTCTCCTGAAAATGGTGTTTAGCATGTGCGTGTGTATGTGTGTGTGTGTGTGTGTGTACACATGCATGCAGATTGAAGGAAAGAAGCATGAATCAGAGAACATGAGATCAAATAAAATATGACCTATGAAGGAGCTGGAGTTATTTTGATAATAAAAGGCCATGTGTATTTTAAGTATTGTCCTTGCTAATTGTCGATATTATATAATTCAACCTATTTTATAAACCAGTAAATGTGTTAGCTAATCTTCTATTACTTGATGCCATTTTTATGAAAATAAGTCAAATGATAATAAATGTGCCAGGTCTCAGCACGGGAATGTTGTTGTTGTTTTTGCTGGTTTGTTTTCTTCCTGTTTGCTCATTTTTCCCTTCCGGGGCCCTTACTCTTCAAGAATGACCCCATGTTCCTAATGAGAGAAAAGGAACCCACATTTGCCTCACTTGTGCTTCAGTCTTTCCTCGGGACACACGTGAACCACCTCCCTCTCACTGACTGCTCCCAACTGATCCATCTCTCCTCCATGCACACTCTGGTCTTCTTTACTTCTCTCGGCTGCTTTTACCTCCATTAAGCAGTTCCGGACACAGTATTTTCTCTGCAAGCCTTCCTTCCAGTGACCTCATTCCACTCAGATCATTACATTAGATGATATCAACATTCAGATACATTTGGTAAGATTTAAAATTCTATGCTTTTATGCAGTAGTTTATAATTGTTCTCAAGTCATGCGCCTGGCTGGCTGGCTATATTTTCTGTAACAGGGCCCCTCTGGATTCTATATTCTTGCAGAATGAGTGGCTACTTTTGTGCTACAACTGTAATGCCAGCTATAGTAGCCATTAGTATTTAAACTTAAATATTTAAATGTTAACAAATAACTATAAAATAAAAATAAGTTCACATTGACTAAAATGAAAATTTTGGTTTCTTGTTTGCATTGGCCAGACGGTGATTGGCTATATCACTACTGTATTAGTATAGAAACAGGATATTTCTATCATTGTAGAAAGTTCCATTGAATGCACTGTGCTAGTATTCTGACAATACCTATATGGCTCTCTGTTTACAGAAGATACTCAACAATTGATTATTTAGCAAACAATCTTGAACACAATATTGTGCATTACTATTACTAAGATCAAAAGAAATTTCATCTGTGAGATCTTGCATTAACACAAAGGGTTAGAATGAAAGGGACAAGAAAACTTAATACAACATTTAAAACAAAGAAGATAATATCTGTTCGATATATTTGCTCAATTTTTCATGTATAAGACTGTAGACAGCATGAAATGAGTTGCTCCAGGACTTATAAAGCCTTTGACAAGTCTGAGGTTTGGTTAGCAATAATTTCAACAGCATGAGCAACGATTTGTTTGTTTTGAAAATGAAAGGTGAAAGGTTGGAGCCTGGGTAATTTCTCTTGAAAGTGTTGGAAGTGAGCATGCATCACTTCTTTCAGTATTTATTCTCACTGTGTCTTACCAGAGAGGTTGCAGACAGTCCCCAAAGGGTTGCTGAACACACAGGAAACGCCAGACAAACGTTGCTACAGTTAGCAGGTCAAATGTACCTCTAAACCAAAGCCTTCCAACCCCCCAGAATCCCTCCGCACCTGCGAGCTGCACACTCAGGTCTGACCCCACTTCTAATTAGCAAACGAGCTGCTGTGGACCAAGAGGCCGCAAAGTCCACAGGGCCAGGGTCTGATGCCCTTGAGGATTCCGCAGTGGCTGCCCTCCTGCTGGGCCAGTTGCTTTTTCCTCCATTCCTTTTTCTTCTAAATTGCAGTGATCACAAGATAGCAGCTTCTGAGAGGGAGGGCAAAGGGTTTCTGTCAACAGAGTCACAGAGTAGCTATAGTGACCTGAATGTGGTTGATCTCATCAAATGGCCGTGATTTTACAGGACCATGTTGCTGTTTCAAATACGGTTGAATGAAAACATACCAAATATCTTTCTTCGTGTAAGCATCAACAACACAGAAGAGTTGTTAGGACTGACAGAGGCAGTAAGACCCATTACCAAAGAAGAATGGATCCCCTCCAGAAACCGTTGCCCTTTCTCTGCTTGGAAGCTTCTTGAGTATGGATAGCAGGAAATGGATAGTGCCTTCCAACTGGTTACCCAGGAAAGAAATACTTATCAAGTTGTACACAAGCTTTATGGAAACTAGTACATATTAGTGCAGTACTTTGGCACTGATACTACCAGGAAATCTCTACCCACCTGTAGGAAGAGGGTTTGTGAGGGTACATGAGACAAGGAGGCTGGAAATCTGGAGAATTACTTGACAAGAGCTCTGACCATCAGTAGAAGAACAAGGGCATTCTGTGGTGGTCTGACATAGAGTCAGGGGAATATGGACATCGGTCCTCTCCATCAACCTGTCCACTGGCCAAGCCAGACAAGCAGCTGGATAAAGTGACCAGCTCATGGGTTTCAATATCATTAGCCATCCTTGTTACAAGCCAGGGTGCGTACAGATCTGACTATGGAAGTAAAACGTGTTCAACCAGTCTCTCTGATCACTTACTCCTCTAGGATAACTCAATGAGACGAAAGTGGAAGGCACTTAGCACACGCCTGCTAACACTGCAGAAGTTCAGTCAATGCCAGTGTGCTGTGTAAATGCTCTAGACTCAAAGCTTGCTCCTCGGTGGTGCGTGTTCATCTTTCAAAAACTGCTTAGAGTTGGCTGTGGTGCTGCATGGCTGCCCTCTCAGCACTCAGGAGGCTGAAGCAGGAAGGCTGTAAGTTTGGGGCTTACCTAGACCACACAATGAGACCTTGTTTATAAAACAACAAAGAAATAACAATGCTCAAGACTGAATTTATTTTATTTTTGCTTGTGAGGGGGTGGCGCATCTGGCATACGCACCCTTGCGGTGTCCCACACCCTCCCCTGAAGTGGCTGGAGTGGAAGGTCGGGAGTCCAGCTCCACTGCTTTTCTGCCTTTGAACCTGAGTCTCCTTTAATTGATGCCTGAGCTTGTGGGACATGGCCAGTTCTCGGGTCTCTGCTCCTTTGTGGGACTGGCTTTACTAACACCCAGCTGTTTTATGTGTGATCTAGAGATTTGAGCGCAGTCTCAGCCCACCTCAGGCCTTCATGCTTGCTCAACTGCCCTGAATTTCTGAGCCATATATCCAGCCTGGAGAAATAAGTTTAAATATCAAGCTCCAGTTTCTCCATATTAGATTATAGTAAATATAGCCAGGTGTGGTAGCCCATGCCTTTAATCCTAGCACTCAGGAGGCTGAGATAGGAGGATCACTGTGAGTTCAAGGCCAGCCTGGGGCTACAGAGTGAGTTCCAGATTAACCTGGGCTAGAGTGCGACCCTGCCTCATAAAAAGAAAAAAATAATCAAATAAAATATAATTTTATCTAGGCATGGCAGCACATGCCTTTAATCCCAGCGCTCAGGAGGCAGAGGTAGGAGAACTGCTGTGAGTTCGATGGCACCCTGATACTACAGAGTGAATTCCAAGTCAGACTGGGATAGAGTGAGACCCTACCTTGAAAAACATATATATATAATTATACTGAGATCCTGCAATCTTATGACCCTGTAGCTTCTCCAGCAGCTTCTCAGCTGGGTTCATGGATATCTAACCACCTGCGGGGGACTCTCGTTGCATCTGTTCAGCTCTCTTCCTTTGCCTCCAGTAAGACATTACTGTGTGAAGTGTGACATGTGGTCTGAGAGTTAATATCAGTTATCAGGATCAGGATAAGAGAACCTGTGATTGCCAGTGGCCAGCTATCAAGCAAGATCAGGACTACTGGGTGAATTGCAGCCAATAAAACTGACATAAGTTGTGAATTTATAGTTTTTCAATACATCTATCTATGTTTCTGCATAGCATGCTCATAGCACTGACTAATGTGCCGTCCAAGAGTCACTATTAAACTCATAATGGGGTTACAAGAGATCTTTTGCTTCAAGTACTCTCTGGTACAACAATCATATTTTTCCCTCACTAGAAAAGAATACGAGTGTAATCGTCTTCAATGACTCATTTATCACATGAAAACTCACACGTCTTTCCAGAAATGGATGGCAAGATGAGCAAAATAACATTATCGCTGCTCTCTGCTTGTCTGGACAGTGTGCAGGAACTGCCTTTTCTTTCCCAACACTGTGCTGTAAATTGTTTTTAGTTTGTTTTTAATTTTTTTGGTAAAACCTTGAACTAGTTTATAGTCCAAATGCTTTTTATTTGAATATATCCTTTTCCAAAGACTTAATTAGATTATATAAACACACTTTTAAGAGTACCACCACTTTGCTATAAAAAATTGTTATGGCCACAAATATATCAGATTTTGGCCAAATCAGTTAAGAATCCAGAAATAGAACCTAGGAATACATTTCTTCTGGGTAAACCCATTCCTTTTATTGTAGTCTACATTTATTTTAGAGAGCAGGATGATGACAGGTTTAGGAGCAAAACCTTTTTTTCACAGACTAAACCTTAGTAAGTCTCCATCTTGCCTTGTATTCATTTCTCTCTTCCTGTTGCCTGCAGAACCCATAGAATCTCTTCTTTCTTCCCTCCCACATAGTTCTCAAAAACCCCATTGAGGGGCTGGAGAGATGACTTAGCTGTTAAGGAGCTTGCCTGCAAAGCCAAAGGACCCAGGTTCAATTCCCCAGGACCCACATAAGCCAGATGCACAAGGTGGCACATGCAGTTGGAGTTTGTTTGTAGTGGCTGAAGGCCCTGGTATGCCCATTCTCTCTCCCTATCTGCCTTTCTCCTTCTCTCTCTCTCTCTCTCAAACAAATAAAACAAAAATAAAAAGAGACCATGTCTCAAGGAAAAATAAAAATAAGATCCCATTAAGGGGCCATAAGCATTATGTTCTTGCCAATATTTCCTTTCTATAAATTTAGTGATTTTTTTTTTTTTTGAGAGAGAGACAGAGAGAAAGGGAGAGGAAGACAGGTAGAGATGGGTGCACCAGCAGTCTCTCAGCTGCTGCAAATGAAATCCAGATGTGTGCACCCCCTTGTGGTCAAGTGCGGCATTGTGCCCTTGTGTCACTTTGCATCTGGCTAAACATGGGACCTGGAGATTGGAACCAGCGTTCTTAGGCTTAGGAGGCAGGCACCTTAACCACTAAGCCTTCTCTGCAGCCCAAAACTAGTGATTTTTATTATGACTTTATATTAGAATTTATATTACTGGCCAGCCTGCAACACCAGACTTCCTGTCCCTTTGATGTATGAAGAATCTAGCATATTGTCTGAGGCCACTATCTTTTCAGAACAATTGTGTACATGATTTCCTTCAGGCTTAGAACAGCAATCTGAAAGTGTAAATCTAACAAATGTGTTTGCCCAAAGGTGAAGTGACATTTGATAACCATTTCTACCCACGGAGTCACTTCTGGCTACCTCATTATACAACTTTTCTGGTTTATCAGAAGAGTTTTTTTTTTTTTTTTTTTTTTTTTTTTTGAGACAGGGTCTCTAATAAATTGCTTGGGCTGAATCTTGAGCTTATGATATTCTTACCTCAGCCTCCTTAGAATCTTGGGATTGAATATCTGTGCCACTAGGTCCAGTTTTCAAGCTTTTAAAAGAGAACAAGTTGTTTATGATATTTTGAAATGGGTCTTATGTTCTTTGTGTATGATTTTATATGAGGAAAATATACTATGGAGGGGGCTTGAGAGTCAGGGTAGCAATTGTGAACTTGACGTTTGCTATATAAATGGGCGTGTCTTCTCCAATTGGTCTCTACATATAATGTGCTTTTATATATCAGACATTTTTAGTCTATTTAATAGATTGTCAGTATGTATGTCTGCTTTAGTCACCTTGTTGTTGGGACAAAACACTGGATCAAAAGCAGCTTATGGGAGGACAGAGTTGATTTTGGCTTAGAGCCTCAGGAGGAAGCTTCATAATGGCAGGGGAAAGCATGGCATGAGCAGAGGCAGAACATCACCTCTGCCTCAGCAGGTAGAAAAAAAGCATCAGGAACCGAGCCTGACTTGCTCAGGGAGAGCTGCTGTCACACCCAAAGCCCGCCCCCAACACACTTCCTCCAGCAAGGCCCCACCTCCCAAATTTCCACCAATAGGGAACCAAACATTCTGAACACATGCGTTTATGGAGAACACCTGATTCAAACTACCATAATGTCCATATAAATTATAGCTATATTGAGCACCTAGATATCAAGAAGTGTTCCAAAAGCTTTGTATACAGTATATCCTAAGGTGGGAAATGAAGTGTCTAAAACACATGAATTCTATGTAGTTTTTTGTTTGCTTTACTTATTTGTTTATTTTTGGTTTTCTGAAGTAGGGTCTCGCGCTAGCTCAGACTGACCTGGAATTCACTATTTAGTCTCAGAGTGGCCTCAAACTCTTGGCAATCCTCCTACCTTTGCCTCCCCAAGTGCTGGGATTAGGCCCAGCAGCTTGCTTTATATTTTTGTTTATAGTTTAGGTCTCTCTCTCTCTTTTATTTATTTATTTTTTTGAGGTAAGTTCTTGCTCTAGCCCAGGCTAACCTGGAATTCCCTATGTAGTCTCAGGGTGGCCTTGAACTCACAGCAATCCTCCTACCTTTGCCTCCCTAGTGCTGGGATTAAAGGCATTCGGCACCATGCCCAGCTGCTCACTATGTAGTTTTTTGAGATGAAACAAAAAACTAATAATTTACCACTTAAAGATCTTAAAATTCATTAAGTAGAGTATGTATGAACTGACAAAACGTTTAAAGAGCAACAAACACTACGAATGTGTTTCTGTTAAAGCAATCAGTTGACTAATAGGACAATGGAGTGGGAAAGCATGTCAGGAATTCAAGCAGCAAAGAACAGCCAGGAAAGAAGGGAAGTTTTCACCAGGGCAAGATGAAATCCCCAAACAGTGGAAATGGAATTCATAAGAGGATCACGACAACATACAATAATCTACTTTATTTTTAAGATGTGGCTGTGTCACATGGAACTTTTCCCCTGGCCAGACGCAAATATATTTCTATTCACCCCAGATAGGGCTCAGATAACAGACCAAAGTCCAAATACACTGAAGCCAGGTTTTGGTGAACCAGTTGACTATGGGTGACTCTTAGGCAGCTGCATCATGAGAAGCCCACCCCAACATAGGTGACCACTCACAGAAACTGCATCTCTGGAGCACACTAAATGACTTGCAGGCAGCTCTGCTGGTCAGAGTCTCCAGCACACTGCAGGATCTGCAGGTACTTGGGCTGGTCAGTCACTTCCTAAGCAGCCATGTACCCAATATACAACTTTAGGAAGGGGTCTTTTAAGCTTAAGCTCTCCCAGACTTTCTGACCCCTTAACTTCCTCCTCCCCACAGGAGGGAATGTTTCAATTGAGAGAAAACTTGATACACAATATTGGTGAGTCGGCCCCTCAACAGTTGCTAATTCCTCTGGTAAGCTTGGGGAGTGGTCTTAAGACCTTTTAAACTTCAGTTCTCCTAAACGTGTTGAACTCTTGACTCCTCTTCCCTTCAGGAGAAAATATTTCAATTTGGAGGTATTTGCTGTACAAAAAGCTGTGTAAAGCTTAACTTTAAAATCAAATGCCTAAGAAAGTTCTGGCACTAACATCTGTCCTTCAAAAAAAATCAAATACATCTTATCAAAGTGCATAATTTCCAGCACTGATGAAATTGACACTGATCATGTTTCCAGAAGGGGGCAGAATTTTGCGTGAAAGAGGGAATAGTTATCTATCGCTACATAAAATCCCAAATTTTAGCAACTTTGGAAAAGTAAGAAAATGGAGGTGGGTGGGAAGATGGCTCCATGGGTGAAGTGCTTGCTGCTTTAAGCATGAGGACGTGTGTTCAGATCCTCAACACTCACGTAAAATGCCGGGCCTCGTGGTGGTGCACCTGTAATCCTAGCAACTGGGAGACAGAAACAGAAGGATCCCCAGGCTGGCATGTCTGGCTGAACTCGTGAGTTCTGGGTTCAGTGAGCAATCCTGTTTCATAAAATTAAGGTGGATAAGTAATAGAGGAAGATAGTCAATGTTGATATCTAGCCTCCACATGTGTATGCACGCACACACACACAGACCAACACACATGTGCCACACTCATATGAGCACCCATGTATACATTCCCACACACACAAATGTGTCTACACAGATACTAACACACACACACACACAAACACACGTACACATACTCACAAGTAAAAATGGGTCTGGAGAGAAGGCTTAGTGGTTAAGACATGTGCCTGCAAAGCCTTCCTCAGTACCTACGTAAAGCAGGATGCCCAAAGTGGTGCATTCATATGGAGTCCGTTTGCAGCCGCTAAAGGCCCTGGGGCACCCATTCTGTTTATCTTTCTCTGCATGAAAATATATTAATGGAATTTATTTTAAAGCTTTTTATTTTTATTTATTTGTTTATTAGAGACAGAGAGAGGGAGAGTGAGAATAGGCGTGCCAGGGCCTCTAGCCACTGCAAATGGACTCCAGATGCACGCACCCCTTTGTGCATCTGGCTTCCATGGGACCTGGAGAATCAAAGCCAGGTCTTCAGGCTTTGCAGGCATGTGCCTTAACTGCTAAGCCATCTCTCCAGCCCTTATTTAAAAAATTTTAAATTATTTTATTTATTTTTGGAGAGAGACACAGAAAGAAACAGATAGAGAGGAGAGAGGAAGACAGAGCTGGGCTCGCCAGCAGTCTCTCAGCTGCTGTGAACGAAATCCAGATGTGTGCACCCCCTTGTGGTCAAGTGTGGCATTGTGCCCTCGAGTCACTTTGCATCTGGCTAAACGTGGGACCTGGAGATTGGAACCAGTGTTCTTAGGCTTAGCATGCAGGCGCCTTAACTGCTAAGCCATCTCTCCAGCCCTCCAGCCCTTATTTTAAAAAGTGAAAATATCCTATCTCTTGAAGCTACTGAGAGTTCCAGTAGCAGCTCAGCCAGGTGATTCTGTGTCTTGAGGAAGCAGTCGGGCTGTTAGCTGGAGGTGAAGATTTCTCAAAAGTTTGAGGCTGGAGAATCCACTTCCAGATATATTCCCCTGGCCTCAGCAGTAGGCTTCATTTCCTCACTTTCTATTCTTATGATGTATGTAAGCAGTGCAGTGATATATACTCACTTTTGTTATAGACTAACGATGAACACAGTCTAGCACAATGTGCTGGTTGAACATGTCAACTTTATGATATTTAGAATCACCCTGGAAATAAATCTCTGGGCATGTTTATGATTCATTAGACAACTTGAGGTGGAAAGGCCCAGCCTGAATGTTTGCAGGGCCACTGCACGGGCTGGGGGTTCTAGACTACGTAAAGAGAGCTGGCTGAGCCTGAGCACCTCTCTCCTGGCTTTCTGACACTGGTACAGTGTGACCAGTTGCAGTGCGCTCCTTCTTTCCCCTCTGCGATGACCTGTATTCCTTCAGACAGTAAGGTGGAATAAATCCTTCCTTCCTGAACTTGCTTCTGGTCAGGTAGCTGGTCCCAGTAAATGAGAAAGAAACTAATACACATGGTGTGGAAAAGTCTCCACAGGGTATGTACAATAGGAGGTAGAATCATGATGCTTTGTTAGAAGTGGATACCCCCAAAGTTTGCTTTTTTATAGCCTATTTTTTCATAAAAAAATCATTTGTGTTGAGGTAAGGCTGGATACATGTCACTTTGTTGTTTATTAGAGTCATTGTTCCAGCTACTTAGTAAAAAGGCCAAAGTCTGCTTATGCAACTACATCCTTTTGTGTTTTACAAATAACAATCATAGGAACTTGGAAGAGATTATAGGAATCTCTTCCCACAATTGATTTTTTAAATTCAACCCTTCATTGTCTTCTAAGATTCCTCAGGATGGAGTAAGGAAAATAAAGTCCCAAAAGTCTAATTTAGTTTATGATATGGTGGGCCTTATCACAATGGTATGAAGCTAGATTCTAGGTCATGTTGCTTCAGTTCCTCACTTAGCAGTCAAGCTAAGTCCATGTCACTTACATGTCTTTATAGTTTTTGGTGTTTGTATAGCATATTTTTGCTATACATACTTGGACCATATGCATGGAAAAGAACAGTGCTAAACCAAGGATACACAGTTAAAAATGTCTAGCCCTATCCTCCCTGAGGTGCTTAAGGAATGGTAAATGAAGATAATTATCCCAGTCACCAGCAGCTTCTAGCAGCATCCGAGGTAGCTAGGAAACTGGTTTTCAGAATGGAGTTAGCATCAGGCTAATTCAGGATTTACACAACACACTGCCCAATGGGCTCTTCTGCATAGACAAGGGTAAAATGAGTTTTTCTTCCAACCTGGGGGTTACACAGTTTTATCAGTCAAATGTTTACTTACAGAAACCACTTCTTGGCAATGTCCCCTTGAGAAAGAGTTTGGATAGAAAAGTTCTCTTTGAATGACTTCTGCAGACTTCACCCAGTCTGCTAATGAAACGCCCATGATTTTTCTCTCTAATTTCACTATAAACATTGGCTTTTACTATCCATGATTTGTATTTATATCATACGTGTGGTGTATGCCCCATTTGTTCATCTGTACCAACGTCAGCTCCCTCTGTGAGCAGCCAGTTGGAAGGAGAGATGGAGCCAGAGATAAACAATCTGGTTGATTCTTTTGTGACAACACATAGCAGAGTGTCGCCCACAGGAAGGCACATAGTAAATGCTCTTTGATAAAGGCAAGAACTTCTGTGAGTTCCCAGGCCCAGTGTAGACTAGGCTTATCTTCTCTTATCCTAGCTAATCCTGAATTCAGAGATTTCTCAAATGCAAAAAGCAGATATGAACACAAATCATCTATTTGTGGTTTTTACAAAAGGGATTGGGCTTTGGGAGCAGGCATTCACTCACTCATGAATAGGTGCGATGGAGAATGCATACTCACTACTGACAAACGGTCCTGCCTGGTGCATTCTCACTAGGGAGATAGTTCAGTGGTGGCTGATTGCTTAGGATGCACAAAGTCCTAAGTTTAATCCCTAGTACTGGGGGAGAGGGACACATACCTTCTAGCAAGTAAAATGGGTCGTATGAAAGATAGTGATAAAATCTGTGGAGGAAAATAACGTGGAGAGTGGTGAAGAAGAAAGGCAAGTGGGGCCCAATTTTAATGAGTGGGTTAGGGAAGGCCTCACTGAGAACATGGCAGTTAAGCAAACATGTGGGTTGCTAAGCAAGGGAGTTTACCCATATGGGAAGTAACCAGGACAGAGATTTTGCAAGTGGGACCAGCAAGCAGGTCAGTGTGACTGAAGAGGAGACATGAGTTTTAATCTAAACCTTCTTCATAAACTGCCTGGTCTTCTTGAGTCTCAATCCCCTCTCAAAAAGTAGAGATGAGCACTAGTAAATTATCCATTCCATAGTAAATAACTATGGTGATTTGAATTAGGTGTCTCCCATAAACTCGTGTGTTCTGAATGCTAGGTCCCCAGCTGATGGCAATTTAGGAATTGGAACCTTGTTGGAGGTGTGTTGTTGGGGTGGGCTTAGGGGTGTTATACAGCCAGCTTCCCCTTGCCAGTGTTTGGCACACTCTCCTACTGTTGTTGTCCACTGATGTTGGCCAGGAGTTGATGTCCAGCCTCTGCTCATGTCACACTTTCCCCTGCTGTCACCGAGCTCCCCCTCAAGTCTGTAGGCCAAACTAAACCCTTTCTTCCCATGAGCTGCTTTCGGTCCGGTGCTTTGTGGCAGCAACGTGAAGGTAACTGCAACAATAACCCTCCACCACGATCATGCCAGCAACCCTAGTTTAACTCAATGGGTGAAAAATAAAGGTATGAAAGAAAAATGGGGATTTATAGGGGAAAAGGGTGTTAATGGGAAGGGGATGAGAGAGGGTAACAAGATCAAAATGTATTATATACATGTATGAAAATGTCAAAAATGGAAAAAATACAGCCAGGGCTGGGGAAATGGCTTAGCAGTTAAGGCGTTTGCCTGTGAAGCCTAAGGACCCCAGTTCAATTCACCAGGACCCATGTAAGCCAGATGCACAAGGGGGAGCATGCATTTGGAGTTCATTTGCAGTGGCTGGAGGCCCTGGCATGCCCATTCTCTTTTCTCTCTATCTGCCTTTCTCTCTCTCTCAAATAAATAAATAAATAAATAAATAAATAAATAAACAACACACACACACACAGAGCCAGGTGTGGTGGCACATGCCTTTAATCCCAGCACTCGGGAGGCAGAGGTAGGAGGATTGCCATGAGTTCAAGGCCACCCTGAGACTACATAGTGAGTTCCAGGTCAGAACTAGAGTGAGACCCTACCTTGAAAAAAAAAAAAAAAAAAAAAAAAAAAAAAAATAAATGAAAATTGAAACAAAAAACACAGAGATGAGAATGCCTAGATAGCTGGTAAGACTGCTGTGACAATAAAGTGAACGAGGAAGTAAAGGAGCCAAGCATAGTGTTAGGTATCCAGACTAGAGTGTTCATCCTAACTAGCACCAACACTGCCATTGTTCCTTCTTCCTGGCAAATGAAGGGATGGCAGCTGCAGGGCAGGTCTCTGAGGTCGAAACCATGTGACGTGCCTAGCACAGAAGTTCACACGTGGTAGACCTATAGGCAAGGCAGTTGTCAGTGTCATCAGATGCCTCAATAACGAATTCATTGGTATAGAAATAGATAGGATTGGAAGAGCAATTCTTAGTTGATGATCAGGAGGGCTAAAGAGAAAACATCAAGTAGCTTCAAGTTGCAAGGACCCAGAGAATATGAACAGTGAATCTGACAGAAGGAAGGACAGCGCAAGCCCAGGGTAGTCGTGGTGAATAATATGACTTATTTGAAGGTGTTGGGGTGAGAGACAGAAGGAAAAAGGTAAAAATGAGGTGACTTGAGGCTTCCATATAAGGGAGGCAATGCACCTGATAGATATTACAAAGTTGAACAGGTAGAATCATAGCACTTGACAGAGCCACAGATGGATATAACTTGTCACAAGGAACAGGCCAGAACAGAGGGGTGAGAGATTAATTCTGTATATCAAGAAAATAACCACATATGTGGAAAGCCGTAACTGTTAGGTGGGAGTACAGTGGAGAACATTTGGATAGGGATAAAAGTAGAGGAAGCAAAAATGACATAGTTGTGGGAGGATACTAAAGGCAGTTACATCAGAAGCAGGAATTAGAAGCTGTATTCCCAAGGCAGACAAGAAATGCTGGCGAGGCTACCCAGAAAATTTCTATATCCCATATTTAATTAAGAGCAATGTATCAAATAACTATCCTTGAAAATCAGTGTCAGCTGGTGTGGTGTGCATACCTGAAAGTCCTGTCCCAGGGAAGATGGCACCAGAAGCACTACCAGTTCAAGACTGGGCTATATTGTGACAATCTGTGTCAAAAAAGAAAAAAAATGAAATTTGGAGTATTTGGTGGCAAACTTAATGAGCCATCAAGATCAACAATTTTGGTTCCAGAGATGTCATGTGACCTTGAAAAAATTAATCTGAATTTGCTAGGAAGCAGAATAAGAATGATGAAGTGCATTAGAGGATAATGAAGAAGTCTTTTAAATTTTTTAAGACAAAGTCTCAGGCTGACCTTGAGCTTTCTATGAAGGTGAGGATAAACTGATCCTCCTGTCTCCACCTTTCTCCCTTTCTTTTATTATGTGTATGTGTAGGGGTGTGTGTGTGTGTGTGTGTGTGTGTGTGTGGACACATTCAGATCATGGCATGCATGTAGAGGTCAGAGGACAACCTAAGGGTGCTGGTCCTTTCCTTCTACCTTGCTTGAGATAGGGTCTCTCTTGTTTTGCCACTAGGAAAGACAGACTATTTGCCCCACAAGACAGATGTGTGTGCCACTGCCTGTCCAGCTTTTTTTAAAATATAAAATATTTAATTATTTGAGGCAGAGAGAGACAGAGAGTAAGAGAGAGAATGGGCACACCAGGGCCCCTAGCCACTGCAAATGAACTCCAGATGCATGCTCCACCTTGTGCATCTGGCTTACATGGGTACTGGGGAATCAAACCTGGTTTTGCTTTGTAGGCAAAGTGCCTTAACCGCTAAGCCATCTCTCCAGCCCATGTCCAGCTTTTTACAGAGGTGGTAGGGATTTAATGTCTGTTTGTCAGGTTTGAAGAGCAAGTACCTTTAGCCTCGGAGCCATCACCTCAGGCTCTGTCTTCTGGGTGCTGGGATAATAGGCAACAGCACCATAGCTAGTTCATGCAATGCTGGGGATGGAACCCAGGGCCTCATGCATGCTGGATACGCATTGTGGCAGCTGAGCTACATCCTCAGCCTAGAAGAAAGCTTTTGAAAAAATGATTAAACATGTTCCTAGAATTTTATCTTCCACTTAATATAGAAGTGACAAGGGTAATTGTTATTTTGGAGTTAACTTTCGCTAAAAATGAAGAACCTGTGAGCTGAGCTGAGAACTCCATAATAAATCAGGGAAGAACAAAGAGATAAAGGACTTTGGGGTGCATGCAGTGTAAGGGCTGGATCAGAATGTTCCATTCCGCGCCTCCAAGACTTCCCCAAAGCACAACTTGACAAGAACATTATTTTCCCTCCTTTATCCAGACCACCCAGGCTGCTGTGCTCTTCACACCTCTTTAAATATTCCCTTTCCTTTTGTCTTTCTTTTTGACATTTCTGTGCAAACATTAATTATGCTTTCCACTAAGTGGTTCTGAAAGTGCTGAAGTCAGAATCTAGTGCACTCAAACTCCCTCTTTTTTTTTTTTATTTCACTCCTAAGCACACCACTGCCTTTTTCCTTCTGTCTTTCTCCTTCCTCTTTTTGTGTCTTCTACCTCCTTTTCCTCATCCAAACTCATCGCAAACTTAAATTCCAAACATGATTGAAAGCAGAGGGCTGAGAGGCTAGGGTCAGTGAGTTGAAGGTATAGGTGGCAGGCACTCGGTCTCTCTGTCACACACACACACACACACACACTCTCCCATACACAGATACACCCTCATGACAAACTTGGCTCCTCCTCCCACCTCCATTCCTGATACAACATCCTGCATGTATTTGAGGGCTGTCATGTGCCTAGCTCTGGGTGATGAATCATGGTGGGACAGAGCCCACTTGCTCCTTTTCCTAGCTTCCCTTGCCACTGGAGATAAGCTGGTAGACAGCTCTCTTGTGCTCACTCTGCAATTCCTTCCTAGGTATGAATTTCTGGAAGGTGAGTGTGACTATGTGACTTGCTTTGGCTAATGAAATATGAGCAGACATTTGGCCCGTCATTTCTGGATGGAGGCATGTAAGAATTGGAGCTCTTCCTTTTAGGCTCGCTTTCCCTGCCACCCAGATCCCAGTAAAGTAAAGAGCCTTGCCCCATAGCACTCTTCCAGTTATAGTATAATGCTGCACACTGAACTACCCTAATGTTTGGTGGCTAACACAACTACTGTTTCCTATTTCGATGTATTGAAGGGACTTAGTCAAGAAGTCTCCTGTTGGTCTCTTGGGGAGGGGGTCTCATGCAATCTGCACTTGGAGTCTCTTTGTGCTTTTACTAGTAGTTGGCTTATTTCTTAATTTTTTTTTTTTTGGTGGGGATTGAACCCAGGACCTTGCACATGCTAGAAAAGTGTTCTACCACTAAGCTACACACCTTGCCTAAAATTGAATCATTTATTAAGCATTTACGTTCTCACAATTCTGGGAGCTGGGAAGTCCAGCAGATTCCATGTCTACTGAGGCTCCATTTCTGCTCCCATAATGGTGCCTTGCTAACTGCATCTTCAGGAGAAAAGGAATGCTATATCCTCATGAGGCAAAAAAAAAAAAAAATGGAAGGGCATACACCCTAACTATGGTGGAGTATTCCATAGGCTGGGCACCCTGGACTACATGAAAAGGAGAAGGCGAGCTGAGCGCAGGCATGCCTTCCTCCCTCGACTTGCTCCCTGCAGTTGTGACCACGTGACTGTGGTTTCCTGCTTCTGCCATGCATTCTCCCGCCATGATGGATTCTACCCTCTGGAACTGGAAGCTGAAATAGTCTCTTTCCTGCCCTAAGCTGTTTGTGGTGTGGTATTTTGTCCCAGCAGTGAGAAAGTAACTGGTTTATATCACATTGGTCATTAAGTTTCAATCCTTGAATTTTGGAGCAGTCACATGCAAGCCATAACACTATAACTCAAGCAATAAATGTTATGTGTGTTCCACCACCTCCCTATTCTGTGAGACACATGATTTAAAAACCAGGCCAGTTAAAGACCCCACAATGATCTGAAGTATTCAGGTGAAAGGCAATTATCACACACTTCTTACTTTAAATCAAATGCTAGCAATGATTAAGCTTAGTGAGAAAGGCATGTCTGAAGTTGAGAAAGACCAAAAGCTGGGCTTCTTTTGCCAAATAGCCACATTGTGGGTAAAAAGGAAAAGCTCTCAAAGGAAGTTAAGAGTATTTCTCCAGTGAACAAATGATAAGAAAGCAAATCCGCCTTATTGCTAATACGGAGAACGTGTCAATGGTTCAGCTAGAGAAACCAGCCACAGCATACCTTAAAGCCCGGCCCCAAGCTCTTCTGATCAGTGAAAGCTGAGAGAAGTGAGGAAACTGCGGAAGAAAAGTTCAAGGATGTCAGAAGTGGTGGCGCACGCCTTTAATCCCAGCACCTGGGAAGCAGAAGTAAATGATCATTGTGAGTTAGAGGCCAGCCTGGAACAGCAGCGTGAGTTCCAGGTCACCCTGGGCTAGAGCAAGACCCCACCTTGGGGTGGGAGGAGGGAGCAAGGATAGCAAAGGTGGAGTCTAAGAAAAAACGTGATCTTGAGAACATAGCAGTGCAAGCAGAAGGTATGGGAGACCCAGCAGAGACAGGATGACTTCCGTGTACATGGAACAGCCTGGTACTGGAAGGCGATTCCTCCCGGGGTCCTCCCCCTGGAGAGAAGTCCATGTCTGGTTTCCAAGCTTCAAAGCTGAAGGACCTTTGCTCAGGGCTAAGGCTGCAGGCCTTGGTAAACTGAGGCCAGTGCTCATTTACTATTTGCTTTTCTTTTTCTTTTTTTCTTTTATTTATTTATTTTAGTTTTTTGAGGTAGGATCTCACTCTAGCTAAGGCTGACCTAGAATTCACTCTGTAGTCTCAGGGTGGCCTTGAACTCACAGTGATCCTCCTACCTCTGCCTCCTGAGTGCTGGGATTAAAAGCCCTGCTTGCCAGCACCAGCTTGCTCATTCTTGTTGCTTTCTTCCTGCTGATGTAACAAGATGTGATGCCCAGTTGCCTATCATGCTTTCTGCACCATAGTGAACCGCCCCCCCCGCAAATTGTAAGCTGAGTGCTGGGTGCGGTGGTACACTCCTTTAACCCCAGCACTCGGGAGGCAGAGGTAGGAGGATCCCAGTGAGTTCGAGGCCACCCTGAGACTACATAGTGAATTCCAGGTCAGCCTGGGGCAGAGTGAAACCCTGACTTGAAAAACAAACAAAAATCAATTGTAAACTGAAATAAAGCCTTTCCTTCCATAAGCTGCTTCTGGTCTGGTGTTTTGTTCCTACAAATGAGAAGGTAACTGCTACATCTTTACAGATGTAAATTTTCCTTACAAAAGGGCACTGTGACCTTTATTTTAATAGTTTCCTTTGTGTTTACAATTATTCGAAATAATTAGCTCAGAATAATCCAAAGAGACCCAGGAGGTAGAGCTCTTGACTTCTCAGGGACTGTGTAAACTGTGAGATGAAGCTAGTAATCCCAGAATGGGGGGGCGGGGGCGCTGCTGAAAGTAGAAGGGATTTCAGACTAAGCCATTTGCTACCTGATGTGAGGCAAATGAACTTTGTTGCAGGGGCCTCAAGGTAGGGTTGGAAACAAGGGATGAATGACCACACTTCCCACTTTTGCAACCACCCAGGTGGTGACATGGAGCTGAGCTGTGAGTCATGAGTCCATGTTCCCCAAACCAGAACATACCTGGAGTTCCCCAGGTGCAGACCTGAGCAGCCGCCACCAGCAGGATGCACAGATTGAAAGGCTCACCCTACCCCAGTGGCCCGCCAAGCACAAGGACAGGGCTGGTGGCCAACCCTAAGGAGCATGGCACAGATGCCACACCAGCCACAGCCCCACCTCCTCGTGCCACTAAGTAGCCAGCCTTCCAACACCTAGATGCTACCTTGGGAGAGACAGGAAAAGGAAAAGTCCAGCCTTATAGTAGGGAGCCTGACTTTTAAATGATAGAATGTTTAGCCAACACAAAGTATTTCAACCCCCAAATTTCAACCATTGATTATAATGTTTTTTTTAATAATAGTTAATGTTTTGCCTTCTTTTCCCCCAAATTGGATGCTACCTGGTGTGATGGGAATTCATGAGGAATGGGTCTGTTGTTAAAAAAAAAAAAAAAAACAAGCAGGTAACATTGCTCTTTGTAAACTTCAGTTATTTTTAGCTTATGTTCAATTTTTTTGGACTTTGTTCAATTTCCTCACATATTCCTCAAAAAAAAATTGAGCAGGTTTCCCAAGGAGAAGAATTTTGCAGTTCCCCCAGGATGCAGAAATAACTGCAATTAATTTTTAAAGCAAAAACTTAAAAAAAAAAATCCCTCTGAATTCCTTTCTCAGCTGTTTTATTTAGAAAGAACCAGGCCTGAGAAAACAGAAAGTTTCTGACAAATGACTAAGCAATCCCTCGCTTCTGCCCTCCGAGGAACTCTCAGCAACTCCATCACCTCTTGGGCTTTGCTGGGTATCTGAAGGAGGCTGTTGGAGCTCTCTCTGAACATGCTGTGTGGAGTGACCCGGCTGTGTCAGGCTGCAGCCCAGCTGTCCCGATTCTGTGATCTTTTCTAGATTCCCATCTGTCTTCATCTCTGGTAACTCTCCTGCTGAAGTATAAAAATAAAAATAAAAAATTCTTTCTCTTCTTACTTCAATAAAGTTGGAGGTTTTCACGAGGAGGGTTTTCTAGTAAAGAACTAAGACATACTTTAAAAAATCAAAATAGGAACCAGTCATGGTGGCGCATGCCTTTAATCCCAGCACTCGGGAGCCAGAGGTAGGAGGATTGCCGTGAGTTCACGGCCACCCTGAGACTACATAGTGAATTCTAGGTCAGCCTGGGCTACAGCAAGACCCTACCTTGAAAAAAATAAAAATACAAAGGATTTTTTTTTCTGAAGTACAGATTTATAATAGCAAGTTGGGAGAAAAATGCATTGGCAAGTATTACCTCAGATTAAAAGACTTTAGGGCATTTAACTTCTTTTATCATCCTCCGGGGGGGTCTCTTGTCTCAGATTTAGAAATAGTTCTAGGCGTGGTGACATGTATATGTAAATCCAGGACTCTTGGAAGCTGAGGCAGGAAGGAGGCCTGCTTGAGCTACAAAGTGAGCCTGTGCTGAGAGAGATGGTTGGGTCGGAGCATCTCTTTTGCCATTAAGTAGTTTTTTTCAGCTGGGAGTATTTTTGTCCCCCGGAGAACACTGATAATATCTACAGACACTTTAGATAGTCACAGTTTAGGGAGGATGGTATGAGTGGCATCAGGAGGCAGAGGTCATAGGCGCTATTAGACATGCTACAGTGCGTAGGACAGACATCCACAGCAGAGTATCTTGCACCAAGTGTCACTTGTGCTCAGACTGAGAAGCCTTCCAGGAGAAATGTCAGGGAGGGAGGGAAAGATGCAGTCCCATGTTGCTGGCTGTGCAGCCTGAGAAGCACTTAGAAATCTGTATTCACATGTACCAAGGACCTTGACTGATGTGTAGAAAAGACTTTCAGGGCCAGGCGTGGTGACTCATGCCTTTAATCCCGGCACTCAGGAGGTAGAGGTAGGAGGATCACTGTGAGTTTGAGGCCAGCCTGAGATGACAGAGTGAATTCCAGGTCAGCCTTGGCTAGAGTGAAACCAAACTTTATAAAACCAAAAGAAAAAAACTCATAATATTCAAAAAAGAAAAAAGAATCAAAGGCAGCATGGTGCAAAGTTGGAGTTTATTATGGAAAAGGCGGCATGTATTCAAGGGTGGTATGGGCTTCAGGGTTCTCCAGAAAGTCATGTTTAAGACTCTTAATAGTAGTGTTCTCTCCCGCCCCTCTCCCTCCCGTGTGTGTGTGTGTGTGTGTGTGTGTGTGTGTGTGTGTGTGCACAATTTGTGGCTTAAGTTATATTGTTAACAAGATGTAATGTAGGGGGCTGGAGAGATGGCTTAGCAGTTAAGGCACTTGCCTGCAAAGCCAAACGACCCAGGTTTGACTCCCCAGGACCCATGTAAGCCAAATGCACAAGGGGGCACATGCATCTGGAGTTCGTATGCAGTGGCTGGAGGCCCTGGCGTGCCCATTCTCTCTCTCTCTCTCTCTCCCTGCCTATTTCTCTCTCTCTCTCTCTCTCTCTCAAATAAATATATAAAAATAAAATATATTTTTTTAAAAATATCTATATATAAGTTTTAAAATGTTTTGTATTGTTATTTTCATATAAAGTGTTTCTTCATTTGTAGATTATCAGGTGGTCTGTGAGAGTTCATGTATAAATTAGGTCAAATTGAAGGGGATGGAGGCAAACATTCTATAAGACATACATTGAGATATCAAAATAATCCTTCATTCCGGGTGTAGCGGTGCACCTCCTATAATCCCAGCACTTTGAAGGCTGAAGGAGGAGGATCAGGAGTTTGAGGCTAGCTTGATCTATATAGCAAGTTCCAGGCTAGCCTGAATTACACAGCAAGGCCACATCTCAAATCAATCCAATCAATCAATCCTTAGACACAGAAGTGCTCACTATGGTCTTTTGCTGCTGCTCCTCCTCCTCCTTGTCTTCTTCCTCCTCCTGCTAAGAGCAAAACTATTTATTTTAGAGAGGCCAAAACTTTTCTTTTATACCTGAATGTTCCCAGCTCTACTTAGGGGAAGTAGAGCATGGCAGACTTTATTTTAGAGTGACTCACTGAACCTTAAACTCTAGTTGGCCATTCTGCAAAACTCTGACCACATAAATGC
Organism: Orientallactaga sibirica; assembly: GCA_036365145.1. Taxonomy (NCBI): domain Eukaryota; kingdom Metazoa; phylum Chordata; class Mammalia; order Rodentia; family Dipodidae; genus Orientallactaga; species Orientallactaga sibirica. The sequence goes on along the minus strand of JAEOAD010000012.1, from coordinate 45,708,782 downwards.
TTGCAGAAACAAAGCTGTGGTAATTCTCTACTGAACATGTGCAATACTATTCAGTGACTATTTATATAGAACCAGCTGAGTGTTGGGCCAGGGCCAACATTCATTTCCTTTTACCCATTCAGAAATCCAGCAAGGATTTGATGAAGTCTATGGAATTCTCCCCTGAAAAGGGCACAAATGCACTCTATACCCAGTTTGTATAGAGTTTCATGAAGTTTCCAGTTTCAAAGCTCATCTGTCTCATGTTAACACAGCTGCTCTCAAAATATAAAAAGGAATAAAGATGGGGATCGTGGCAGAGGACATCACATCCTATCACGCAATGAATTTGTGGCAGGATGCTTAGGTGGAGGTGTCCAGGGAGCACTGAAAAATGTTTTCTGGCTTTGTAAATAAGTTGACACTGGAAGGAGGTAGGTGAGCATCTCTCAGTATGATGGGCTCCATAACTAGAAGCCAGGTTTTCCCTTGTCTATACATAAAACTGTGTTTTTCCTTAGAAAAATATTTACCATTGAAAATTTTGCCAAGTTTGTTTCTTCTTGCCTGCCTCTCTGCTTCCCTTTTCCTTTCTTTTTGAAATAGGATCTTGCTACATTGCCCAGGCTAATCTTGAACTGTAGTTTTGAATAATCCTCTGTAAGCCTCTTGCTTTTGCCTCTCAAATGGCTGAGGTTCTAGGCATGCCCCACTGTAACCAGTTCTGCATACTTCAACTATGACCTGTTTTTTTTTTTTTTTTTTTTTTTTTTTTTTTGCATATTTTCAGTTCTTTGTGTAATCAGTCTCTATGGCAGAAGACAGACAAATGCAATCCAGGAAGCCTGTCAGGATGGGCTGAAGCACTGAATGTGGTAATTGAACCCATGCATGGTAGTTCATTGCCCATAATCCCAGCACTTGGAAAGTTTTGGCAGGAGAATTGTCATGAGGTTGATGCCAACTAAGCCACATAGTGAGTCCCAGGCCAGCCACAGTCCTGTCAAAATAATGTCACAATACAAGGGATGGGAAGAGTAGGCAAAAGCTAGGCATGGTGGCTCATATCTATAATCACAGCATTTGGATGGCTGAGGCAGGTGGATTACAAATTGAAGACCAATCTGGGCTACATAGTAGACTGTCTAAAAAGAAAGAAACAAACAAAAAGCAGTCTTTTTTTGTTGTTTTGTTTTTGGTTTTGTTTTTTGCAGTCATTTGCTCTTTCTTCTCATTGTTGGAACAAAATACTCAACCAGAAGCAGCTTGTGAGAGGAAAGAGTTTATTTCAGGGTTACGGTTTTGATGGGAAGCTTTATCATGCTGGGAAAGCATGGCAATAGATGTGGGTCACATGTTCATACATCATCATCAGTAACAGCAATAGCAGAGAGGGAGAGAGAGAGAGAGAGAAACTAAGAGTGAGCTGGCTCTGAACACCCAGTGAGCTGGCTTAGTAGACCTCAAGGCCTGCCCCCATTGACACACCTCCTCCAGCAAGGCTTCGTTTCCGAAAGGCTCCACAAGCTGGGGACTAAGGAGAAGGCTTAATCACAAACACTTGAGATTATGAGGGACATTTTCTTTTAAAAAAAAAAAAATTTGAGGGCTGGAGAGATGGCTTAGGCACCTTAAATGCTGGTTCCAAACACTTGAGATTATGAGGGACATTTTCTTTTAATTTAAAAAAATTAAAAAAAATTTGAGAGGAGAGAGAGAGAGAGAGGACGAGGCAGAGAGAGAATGGGCACGCCAGGGCCTTTTCAGGCACTGTGAATGAACTCCAGGTGCTTGTGCCCCCTTGTGTGCATGTGCGACATTGTGCACTTGTGTCACTTTTGTGTCTGGCTAAAAGTGGGACCTGGAGATTTGAACAAGCACAAGCATTCTTAGGGCTTTGCAGGCAGGCACCTTAACCACTAAGCCATTTCTCCAGCCCATGAGGTACATTTTCATTCGAATGACCACAATAGCCCTCCATCCCTTTTCCTTCTATAGTATACCTTGCTAAATTATCCTCTGAGAAGGTTGACAAGTTGGAGTCTGTGAACTTCATTCCTTTCTTGATGTTGTGTATAAAGTTTGGAGGTTGGTTAAAAGTAAACCCTATCCAGATCCTGCCACTAGGGAGAAGGCTCTGTCGATAAGAGTGCTTGCATGATAGCCTGAGTCTGAACCCAGCACCCACATAAAAAGCCACGCAGGGTTGTGAACTCTTAAAACTTCAGTGCTGAGTAGGGACAGAAAGAAGAGCACTGCTGGGCCCCCTGGCCAGCCAGTCTAACAGAAAAACAGGGAGCTCCAGGTTCCGTGAGAGACTCTTTCCTGGAAATAAAGTGGATAAGGGATAGAAAAGGATACGGATGGCTTCCTCTGTGTGGACATGGGCACAAGCACTTGCGTGCACATGTGCATGCCCTACACACCCCACACATGCACACCAAATAAAAGATCTCTACATCCTAACCTATAATGCCTGTGTGTGTTGCCTTATACGGTTGTCCTCTAGTTCCTTTCCTGTTGCTATGACAGAAAACACCGTGGAATTTACTAAGGTAAGACATTTCTGTGTTTAGTTCTGGAGGCTATAAAGTCTAATGGCTTGTTGACAGCTCCCGAGAGGGGCTCATACTTCCCCACAGCATGGTGCAAAGGCAGAAGGGAATGTGAGCCTATGAGAGAGGCCAGCAGAGCCTGCTTTTATAAGACTGGACTACCCACTCATTCCACGAATCCAGAGATGGATAAGGACTTTGCCTTCAGAACTCAGTCACCTCTCAAAAACCTTACCTCTAATACCATTACATCAGTAATTAAATTTTCAACCTATGAACTTTCAGGGGGTCACATTCAAACCATAGCAATAGTGGAGAAAAACTCCTGTACCTATCTGAAGGGTCCTGAGATGGGAAAAATGAACTGGTTATTCAGGTGGGACTTAAACACTATCTCATATGTCTTATGAGGGGTACAGAGGGAGATTTAATGTCAAAAGAGGAGGGGGACACAGAAGAGTAGAAGGTGATGTGACCATGAAGAAAAATTGGAATAATGAGGCCACAAGTCAACAAATCCCAATAAGCAAGGCTGGAGATGTGGCTTAGCAGTTAAGCCACTTGCCTGCAAAGCCAAAGGACCCAGGTTTGTTTCCCCAGGACCCATGTAAGCCAGATGCAGAAGATGGTGAATCCTTCTGGAGTTCATTTGCGTCGGCTAAAGGCCCTGGTGTGCCCATTCTCTCTTTCTCTCTTTCATCTATGTATGTATGTATGTATGTATGTATGTATGTATGTATGTATGTATGTATCTATCTATCTATCTATCTATCTATCTATTATCTATCTATCTACATATCTGCCTCTCTCTTTCTCTCCCTCTCTAATAAATAAAATCAATAAATAAAACCATCCTAGCAGTCAGCAGAGCCAGGAAAGGGAAGGAGCTGGCCCTCCCTTCTAAAGCCTACAGAGGATGCTGCCCTGTAGATGCTTTGGGTTCAGCCCAGTGAGACCCACTTTGGACTTCTGGCTTCCACAACTGTGAGGGAATAAATTTATGAGTGTTTTGTTTTGTTTTGTTTTGTTTTGTTTTATCTTATTTGACAGGGTCTCAGTAGATATCCCGGACTAATCTGGAACTTGAGATGTTCCTGTCTGTCTCTCCACAGTACTCAGATACATGCATACACCATCACCTACAAATTTCTGTTGCTCTAAATCATCTGGTCTATTTATATTTGTTATGAAATTAATAAAGGGACCAAACTGGATAGTAAACAAGAGGTTGATGGTCTGTTTCTACTTTGTTTTCCTTTCAACCCCAAATAGTCCCTCCTGAAGATAGGAAACTTCTCACACTGACTCTTGTGTTATGCAGATTGCCTGTCCTATAAAGAGTAGCTTGTCTGGGTGCAGAGATGGCTTAGCGGTTAAGGCCCTTGCCTGTGAAGCCTAAGGACCCATGGTCGATCTCTCTCCAGATCCCACATAAGTCAGACACACAGAAGGTGAGGCAAGTGCAAGGTCGCACATACCCACTAGGTGGCACAAGCATCTGGAGTTTGATTGCAGTGGCTGAGGCCCTGGCATGACAATTCTCTCTCAACTTCTAAAAATAACAAAAAAAAGTGCAGCTGGTCATGACTTACTAGTATGGAGTTATGTTTTCTTTGCTCTTGTTTTACAGCCTTCTACCTCAGTTTATATTCTTTGCTTCCAACTAGTCATTTCTTGTTTTGGGAGAATTACTTTTAAAATATTGGGTTGGAGAGATGGATCAGTAGTTAAATGTGCTTGCTTGCTAAGCCTGCTGGACTGGGTTCAATTCCCCAGTAGCCACTCAAGTGAGATGCATAAAGTAGCTCATGGGTCTGGAGTTTGTTTGTAGTGGCAGGAAGCCCTGGTGCACCCAGACTCACTATCTCTCTTTCTCTCTCTCTGTGCCTCTTTCTCTCTGGCAATTCTCTCTCAAATAAATAAATAAAAATATTTTAAAAATTTAATTCATCATACACATATATTGCATTTTGGTCATATGTACCCAACTCTACCCTTCCTTATCCCCTCAGTCTCACTCTTCTCTTTTCTTTCTTTTATAAATAATATTTTCACTCATTTATTTGCAAGAAAGAGAGGCAAGAGTATCTGGCTTTAAATGGATACTGGGGAATTGAGCCCTGCCCACAGGTTTTGCAAGCAAGTGCGCTTAACCACTGAGCCATCTCCTCAGCCCAGGTGCACTGTTCTCCTTGTCATCTCTTACCAGTGGCTTTGCATCAGAAGATGAGGACTCCCACTCCCCTGGCAACCATTAACTGTCCTTAGCACACCAGGGAGGGGGGTAGCCTCTCAAGACCCACCCCATCCACAACAGGATGTTGACTGGTCCCTCATGAGCACTTCTGCTGCTACAAGTTCATGACTGCAATGGCCCTGTCATGTCCAAGTGACAGAGGTCCACAATGCTCCTCCCCCTCCCATTCCCCTTCCACAATATCCCCGTCCTTGGACAGGATACATGTACGTCTCATGTAAGGCTGAGCACTTATTAAACACTTACTTTCAGCACTTGAGTAGTTATGAGTCTCTGCCTTAACCACCTCCCACAGCTGAATAAAAGCAAAAGCTTTTCTGGCTGAGAATCAACCTCTGACTGTGTCTCTCCATTCTCCACTCTGCTTGTGCTGGATCCTATAAACTGCAGACACCATACAGACCCTTCCTTCCTTTCTGGTTCTTCCCTCACTTCTCAGTGTGGAGCTGAAAGGCTGCTGGCCCCGGGTGTTTGCAGCCACCCTCACACTTTGAAGCACGCTGACAGCAGCTGACAGCTAAACCCAACCCCATGCCACTCACAGATGCTTCCATCATGACTTCCACAGTCCACTATGAAAATGAGGCTGTAGGATGTAAGAAGAAAAGGAAAACAATGCTTCGTGACTGGAATTTTTAAAGACCGAGGAATAGGAAATGAAGTAGGTCAGATGATTATTTTAAGATAATCAATGCTGACAACAGGAATGCAAAGCAACACTATCAGAGAATCTAGAAATTCAAAACTAGCCTGTGAAATCCTTTTACGTCAAGTCCCCCTGATGCTTTGGGAAAATGGGATAGACAAAAGAACCAGGAGGGCTGCCAAGAATGGGCAGCAGAAGCCACGTGAGAACATGGTAACACAGGGGCATGGCATCACAGAGGCACGGCATCATCAGATATGTTTGGTCTCTGCCCCTGCTTCCTGACAGAGTTCCTAACACTTGTACTTCCTGAGTGATAGAGGTAGTAAGAGCATGTTGGGCTTTAATATTCAATTCCTATCTCTGATCCTATTCTCTCTCAATCTCTCTTTCTCCCTCCCTCAACCCTCTCTCTCTCTCTTCTCTTCTCCTTCCCTCCCTCCTTCCACCCTCTCTCTCATGTGGGTTTTCCCATGCCAACCCATTCCCCAGCTGCAAACCCTGCATTTCATTCATGACACTAATTACTCAGACTTAGTGCAAACCCCATAGGCAAAAGGATCTGTCCTAAGTTCTTTGCGATTTCCTGGGCAATAGGAGCATCTTTTGTACCAACAAGGCAATTCTTGGTGGGATCCTTGTAGCATCAGGATGGAGCTGATCACCACAAAGATCAAAACATTTTTAGAAGCTTGGGACCTTCCTTTGGGGAGGTGATAGGAGGTACCGATTATGTTAATAAACAGTCATGTCTACATGATGACAACACCCCACATGTCCCTAAAAGATGGGGCTCAGAGTTCTTGGGTTTGTGGACATGTCCATATGCCAGGGGGAGGGAGTAGACCCTAACTCAACAGGGATAGAAGCTCCTATCTTTGGGTTCTTTCTGAACTTTATATACTTCTCTAGTCATGGCAAATGATCCCCACATGCATGCACCAGTTTGTGCATGTGGCTTTATTTACGTGGGTACCGGGGACTCAAACTCAGGCCACTAGGTTTATTTTATTCTATTTTATTTTATTTTATTTTTTATTTTATTTTATTTTATTTTATTTTATTTTATTTTGTCATTAGGTTTTGTAGGCAAGCACCTTAACCTTTGAACCATCTCTTCGGCCCTGCATACTTCTCTGTCTGGTCATTCATCCACATCCTTTCTGATCATGTCCTTAGTAACATTCCAGTAGACATAACAAGTGGTCATGAACCATTATGACTAATTACCATGAAGGAGGGGGTGTGGTGACCTTTAATTTATGGCCAGTGAATCAGAAATATGAGTGACAATCTAGAACTTTTGACTGGCACCAGAAGTGACAGGCCGTCCTGTGGGACAGAGCCTTTTGCCTATGGGGTTTGCACTAAGTCTGAGTAATTAGTGTCATGAATGAAATGCAGGGTTTGCAGCTGGGGAATGGGTTGGCATGGGAAAACCCACATGAGAGAGAGGGTGGAAGGAGGGAGGGAAGGAGAAGAGAAGAGAGAGAGAGAGGGTTGAGGGAGAAAGAGAGATTGAGAGAGAATAGCATACTAGGACTTCCTGCTACAGATGCATGAGTCACTTTGTACATCTGGCTTTGTGTGGGTACTGGGGAATCATTGAACCCATGCTGACAGATTTTTTCGAGGTAGGGTCTCACTCTGGCCCAGGCTGACCTGGAATTAACTATGTAGTCTCAGGGTGGCCTTGAACTCACGGTGATCCTCCTACCTCTGCCTCCCGAGTGCTGGGATTAAAGGCATGTGCCACCATGCCTGGCCCATGCTGACAGATTTTGAAAGCAAGTGCCTTTAACCATTGAGCCATCTCCCCAGCATTTTTTTTTTTTTTTTTTTTTTTTGGTTTTTCCGAGGTAGGTTCTCACTCTGGCCCAGGCTGACCTGGAATTCACTATGTAGTCTCAGGGTGGCCTCGAACTCACAGTGATCCTCCTACCTCTGCCTCCCAAGTGCTGGGATTAAAGACTCCCCGCTGAACTCACTTTGATATACAGTTTTTACATTTGTTACTTTTCTTCTCCTATTTGTTTACATGAGACAGAGTTTCACTGTATAGCTTAGGCTAGCCCTCAAACTCTTAATCCTCCTGCCTCAGCCAATTGCATGCTAGAATTATTGGCATGCACCACCAAGCCCTACTTAAAATGTTTTGAATTTTAAGAAATATGTGTATACATTTTGTTGTTGTTGTTGTTCAGGTTTTATTTATTTTTCGTGCTGGGGATTAAACTCAGGACCTTGTGCATGCTAGCCAAGTGCTCTATCATGGGACCTACGTCTCCAGTACATTAAAGAATATATAAAAACCACAAATAACCCTGAACAATCTTGACATTCTTACTCCTCCCCCTTTTCAACTTTGTGCCATTCACAATATCATGGCCCACATGTAGAAACTGTAGGGTATTTAAGAGACTATAAAAGTAGCAAACTGAACAAGACTAAGAGTTAAAATCTCAGAACCAGGAAATCTGGTTCCTGCAGCCTCCCCTGCAGCCCAGAATGAGAGAAGCATCTTGGTGTGTGGCTGTCAGATAGCTGTTCTAAGAAAAACCAGTGAAAACCTTTTAAGTCTGCATAGCTCTCTCTCCCTCTCATCTTATATAGTCCCAGCTGGCTTCAAACACGCCATTGTAGCCAAAAATGACCTTGAACTCCAGATTCTCTTGCTTGCACCTCCCAAGTGCCGCCACACCTGGTACACATGTCTTTCGTGAGGAGAGTTCTGAAATGTTGTCATCTGTGTCTTGAGAACAGGAGGGGTTGAGGCACTCTGCGCCTCACCTGTCCTTTGTTTCAGCCGCTGCCCAGATGAAACACAAGGAAGAAGAGAACACAGCTCAGGTTCCTGAAGGGATTCCTGCTTGCCTTTCTGCTCTCAAAAATGTATGTCGTTGTGACTAGACTTCCCAAGCATGGAGGAAAGCCCCTGCAGTCACACTGGCACTCTGGGAGAAACGCCTGCGTGGAAGTGACAGTTCCCTCGGGGATTCTCCTTGACTGGCATAAAATCGAAGCTGGACAGACAGGGACGGGAATATCAGAACTGATTCTCACAAGAATGCTAGATGATGCTACCTTGAGGCTGTCAGCGGCCCCCACATGAGAGAGGGGTAACGCAGTGGGTGCTACATCAGAAATTCTCTGTGTTCATCCCTTTCTTCTTGAAATACATCCAGTTGGACCTGTCTTCCTGCATGGACTTTGTTAGCTCCTAGACTGATCTCAAGGCGGAAGTCTCTTGTAAGCTTTAGCTGTTTTCTAAGGATTCGTACCCATGACATAATGTTTCTTTAGTCTTTTATTTTTTTTCACACAGGACAAAATTTCCTGCATTCAGTAATGGGACTTCTATTTCCTAGGTTGCCTAACCCTAAATTTGTAAGAGATCTATAACAACAACTTTTGTCTGGAAAAACAAAACAAACAAACAAAAAAAAAAAACAGCACCACTTTTCTGAATATACTTACCTTTCTGCTAGAATTGCGCCTTCTTTCCACTTTCTTTTATAAAACTTTCAGTGTTTTGTTATGTAAAAGATAATGCACAAGTTTGAGAGAGAAGATGAAAAAGAAAACCGTTTATAGTTCAGCACCACAATTTTCTGGCTAACTAGTTAACGTGAACAAGCCTCCTTTTCTTCAGACTGAAAGTGGGAATGAAAACATACATACCTTATACCTACTGGGAACAAGAATTAGCCTAGTAGGCCCCAGGCCACTATCAGCAGAAAGTCTGGAATGCTGGGCTGTCCCCTGGGTGGTATCTGCGAATCTAGATGAGGTAGGGAGGGTCCCTACCACTCCCTAAGAGTGCCACATTCCAGAGCAGCTGCTTTTAGAGTTTGAATATAAGAGGTCCCTCACAGGTTCATGTTATTGAAATCTAACAGACAGGACTGTAAGAGGTGAGCCACTGAAATATGGGCCTTGAAGAGTTACAGCCTGGCCCACTTCCTGCCCCACTTCCAGCTTAAGTTCTCCGCTTCCTGCCTGTTACCACAATGTCACCAGCAACCCCAACCTCTTGCCTACGACTCAGCTACCATGTTTTTCCCCACCATTGTGGACAGATCCTCAAACTGTGAGCCAAAATCCACCTCTGCTCCCTTCAGTTGTTTCTATCAAGCTTTATCATAGCTGCCCCATGAGCCCCTGCAACAGCCAAGGCTTTCTTCCCTCTTCCAGTCTTCATGCCCTCCAAGGGGAGACAGAACTCACCTGTGATGACCAACAATAGCTAGAGATTCTTAGTTTTGGACATAGCTAGGTGTGGCAGAAACATGAATGTGTTAAGAGCAAAGAAAAAATATAGAGGAGCAAGATAAATGAATAAAAAGGAAGGCAAAATGAAAAGGAGAAGACATTTAAAACTAAAGGATTTATGGAAAATAGAGGAGCATATTACCGCTCCAACCTCTCAATGTAGTGAAGGGCCAAGTTGATGGATCATAGTGGATGGGAAGAGAAAGTTCTAGAAAGGTGCTAAAAAGGACTTCTCCAAGTCACCACTTTTAGGTTTTGTTACACTATGAAAAGTTCCTGTGCACATGATTAAACTTTGTTCAGAGAAAGTTGGAAGATGAAGCAAGCCACTCAATCTGTCAATAAGGAAATCAACCATGCCCGTTCTTTTCAGAGTCTGGTGTCATGAGCCATTATCTGCAGTGTGACAGTTGACTACAATAGAGTTAATCGTCATATCACAGTTGGTGGATGAAAGGCTGCATGCCTGGACTAAGTGGGTGGGATAGGCCCATTATTATGAGAATATCATTTGATTAAAGAAAGGCTCGGGAACAAAGATTTCAACGAAAAGTGACTACTTGTTGAAAAAGAGAAGTAGAAAAACTGAAGTAGGGAATTAAAAAAAAAAGCTGAAAATAATGTACATAATGATATCAGAAGGAAGAAAATCTGTTTTTTACCCTAATCCTATTTGTAAGCTTAACTGGTAGAATATGCAAAGATTGTTCCTGCTGCTGTTCCTGGGAGTGGAGGTGTGTGTCTGTGCACCTAAACAAGTATCCGAGTGCCCAGACAGATAAACCAGAACATCTACTGCAGGGGATTCCAAGCGGACTGTGGAGACTCAGATATCATTGAGCAAAACTCCCTTTCATCGTCACCTCTGTTAAAATCACCCCCTCCCTTGCCTTCAAAGAATACACGTACCAAATTGTATGATCTGTGTTCCATGGCTTTTTGCCTTCAGCAGTCGATCGGTGCTCATAAGAGTGAATACGTGATCACATATACTTCTTCCCAGGGCCTTACAAGAGAGGTTCCATGTTTTAAAGCCCACATATTCCTACAGTGTACACAGAAAGGTGATGCGACTCACTTAATTGCATTACACAGCTCTGAGTCACCTGGCTCCTTGCCATTTGAAGAATTCTAGAAGCTGCTGTCTCAGATCCTCATCCAATAGACAGCGTTAGCCCAGACTGAAGGTAGAGCTGACAGAACTAGCACAGGGCTTCTCTGAGGGAAAACACCGCCGCTCTGCACTTATGTAACCACATGTTGTCCGAATATGACCCGTGGAATGTGATCCAAACTTTATGTTTGTCTCTATCCAGGGAGGACAAACTTCTCCTGTCCACAAAGAGAGTCTTGGGCTACTGTCATTATCAGTAACTTCCAGTTGTCAAGTAGTCTTATTTTAGAAACTTAATATATTCAGTATCACATAATAATGAAAATTCCAAATTTGAAGTCAGGGCCCTTTGTTCTCATACTTCCCTTGACTGGGATGATTGATCCCCTATTTTGGGTGATGTGAGGGTGGAAAGTAGTTCCTTCTTCCCTTCTGGGGTTCATAGCTGTTATAAGAATTAAATTAGATGTAAGAAAGATTAATAGGAGAAAAAATTAATTATGTACATACACGTGGGAATCCTACAAAAATATGACACAGGGAAGGAACCAGATTAAGAGCTAAAGGAAGAATGAGGGTTTGAGGGTTCAGGGATGGTTGGCATAGATGGATTATGGGAAGGGAAAGGGAGAAAACCTTGTTGTACACAAAGTCTCTCAGGCGCCTGGGGAGAGGGCTTAGTTGTTAAGAATGCTTGCCACACATGCGTGAGGGCCTCAGAGTCCCTGGGACAGTCTGAGCTGATGTGGGCCACACCCACATAAAAAGCTGGGTGTGTCCACGCATGTCTGTAACCTCAGCCCTGCAGAGGATGAAGTCTGGAGAATTTCTGGGGCTCACTGACTGAGAAATGGCAGCTCCAGGTTGAGTGAGAGACTCCATCTCAAGGAAACAGTAGATGACTGAAAGCAGGTGGGTACTCAATGTTCTCTGGCCTCCATGCACATGTGCCTGGGGCACATGCATCTACACACATCTGTGCATCCATCACGCACCCATGACATCACATACAGTACCACAGAAACTCTTCGCTCAGAGGCTCTCTCTCTCCATGGCAAAGTCTCCTTGTTGATAAAAGGAGTACTCTCTTTCTGGACAGGATGCCTTTCATAATGAACATGCCATTTATAAATGTAAAATTCCTTTACATGGGAAATGTTATGCTGTATCTTAAGAGAGAGAGGCAAAGAGCTTTTGACATGTTGGCTAGTTCTCAGTTGCCTAAATAACCAATAAGCCAGTATGATATATTTTGGGGTGCCATACTTGGTACCCATTCAATGGCTATCAATGACCTCAGGTCCTTATGACCCTACAGGCAGACCTTTAGGGAAAAAAAAGACCCCCAACAAACTTCTGACCTTTGACCAAAGTTGAATCAGGCCCTTCTGAGTCCTTTCTGACTAGATCCTTTGCAGAGTCCTGCTTGAGCAAAAGAATCCTGTTAAGTCAGATCAGTATAAATGATATACCATGATCATATTTCCCTCCCAACACTCCCCCTTACCCCCTGCCAAATCCCCTCTCCACTGAATGCCTTCTTCTCTCCAACTAGTCTCTCTTCTATTTTGATGTCATCATTTTTTCCTCCTGTTATGCAAATCTTGACTAAGCCCTGTGAGCTCATGAACATCAAGGCCACGTTGTGTCTGGATGACAGCATTATAAGCAGTCCTCCCTTCCTTTGGCTCTTACATTCCTTCCACCACCTCTTCTGCAATGGACTCTAAGCCTTGGGGGGTGTGATAGAGATGCCTCTGTGCTGAACGCTCCACTGTTCTTCTCAGCACTTTGACCATGTTTTATTCATCCCAATGGTCACTGCCATGTGAAAAAGAACCAATACTGGGAGTAGCATTAATATAGAGGGTGTAAACATAAGTGTTTAGAGAGCATTTTGGTGGTCACAATATATCCATTTAGCCAGACAACAGTAGTAGTTTCCCTCTAGAGCTTATCACCTAGCTATGGGATTTTTGACTAGGTTTTCGGTACCTGGCAAGAATCTCCTTCCAAGGAATGGGCCTCAAGTGCAATCAGAGAGCAGTTGTCTTCCCTCAGAACAGACATGCCACCATTGTACCAGCTGACGCATTTCACCTGGCTGGCCAGCCATAAAATTTGCAGGGTCCAAGGCTAGTTAACACCATTGATAACTTTTCTCCCACAATAGCCTTTGTAGATCCTTCCAGCATCATGACAGCTAGTCAACAGAGAGGAGGTGTCCAGCTCAGCTCCGGCTTGTGGAGTCTTCACCAACAGGGTTTACCATCTAGTTCAGGTGGGCAACCAGAGCCTTGGCAGTAGCCTGTAATGTTTCAGGGCATCAGCGGCTTCCCTGGTCCACAATTTGCTAGGAGGTATCCCACCCCGGCACTGAAATTTTTCTAATAACAATCTATGGTTTCTGGGCACATGATCCGCTTCTACAGGACACTTCTGTCCAAACCTTCTCTTTACACACACAAACACACACACAGTTGATATCCTGCCTGCCTTCAGCAAGAGTTCTGCTGAGTCAGTCTAGCAAGAACCTTCCTTACCTATGCTGTCTCCTCTAGGTAATTTTCCTTCTTCAGACTTCCATCTTTGTATCTTGTCTGCAAATCTCTCCATATCCCTGCTGGAGGCAAAGTGACATTCAGTCTTTCCCCTCCACTGCAAGAAACCACTGAGTTATCCCCAGACCGATAACTATGGCACCTCTTAAAATACAATTCTTTCTTCATCATCTCCAACAAGATTCATGGGTAATTTTTGTCTCATGATTACAGGTAATAAGCACTGGTCCATGAAGAGGCCTTGATGTCCCTATCTTCAAAATATTTTACCACTGCCTAAAAGGTATGCCTGCACTATCTTAAGTCAGTCTCCCAGAAGCACAGTCTGAAATAGAGACTAAACAAGGGTTTGACTGACTGCTTGAGAAGTGTTCTCCTTACAAGAGGAATGAAGGAAAAGATAAAGCTGGCAGGTGTGGGAGGGACTGGCCAAGCTCAAATGACTCTAGCTGAGACTAGCTTCATTCCGTGTCATCCCCAAAGGAACTCAGCTCAAAGCACATTACAAAGATACTTCCATCTGGAAGCAAATGGTTCAATCAATCACTTCAGGTAGCTGAACTGGGGATTTTTTTTCTGGCCAGGGTTGCCTATCAAAAGGCAATTATCCCCTAGGAAGGAGAATCTGAGAAGCATAGGAACAGTGATCTAGGGTTTCTGAAGGGACATTAACAGTACCCACTATACCCCCACACACCCTTCTCTAAAGATTATTTCTTTATCAATCTCGTATTGAGCTCTTGAAGCAATAATTTGAAGATCGTGGAACATACTATGTGACTTTAGCCAACTAAACCATGGCACCAAAGCTTGGAACATATTCTTGTAGACATTTTCTCTAAGTCATGCTCACTGGGAGGGAGGGTGTCTGCTTCACGCACAATGCCCCTCTATTGACGCAGGAGGGGGAGGAGCTCTACTCTAACATGCTGTTACTTGGAAGAGGGTTCACATTGTTCTTTTTAGACCAGTGACCACAGAGCTCAATGCTGTGATGCCACAGGACAGAGCCCCAGGTGAGTGAATGCAAGGCTATGTTGAGCGGTTTCTCTGGCAACAGTGGTACACTTGTGCTGTTCTAAGTCTTTCAGCAGATAGTGCTAGAGATACAGCTGATGAGAGATATTGCACAATAAGGTGAGTATAGGTAACAATAATGTACTATGCATTTAAAAAAATCTAGAAGACAGTAGGCGGGCGTGGTGTCACATGCCTTTAATTCCAGCCCTTAGGAGGCAGAAATAGAAGGATCGCTGTGAGTCTGAGGCCACCCTGAGACTAAATAGTGAATCCCAGGTCAGCCTGAGCTAGAGCGAGACCCTACCTCAAAAAAAAAAAAAAATCTAGAAGACAATAAAAAATGATGACGGAGGGGTGAAAGGTGGCAGTCTAAAGTAGCCAGCAAGAAGTGAGGGTTCCGGAAATGAAGAAGACATTGTCACCGTCTTGTGGCAGAGTCTGACAGCATTGCCATCACAGAATTTTGTCACAAGTAGTGAGGTCCTAGCCACAGGGCTGACAGTCACGAAGAGGATCCTTGGCTTAGTTTGGAGGGGTGGGACATTGGTCAGGGCAAGACAGCACTCATTTTTGGAAGAAACGCTGGACTATCAGGAGAGGTCTAAGATCGTGGAATAATATTAGGACACAGGTACATTGCCTTTACTGAGACCTTAAGTCAGGACAGGTGTTTCAAATTCCTCCTTGCTGAGGTCCTTGACTGGAGTTGGGTTTGGGGCTGGAGGGGGTTACATTCGTGAGAGTTCACTCTGGGCAAGAGAGCTCAGCTTCTATCAGCAGGCATCCTACCTACCTGTTTTTTTTAACCTGCAAATTCAACCTTCCACATATTTTAAAAACTGGCCTTTACCCCAATTCTTCACTATGTCTTCTCTCACATTTATAAGTATGAGAGCTGGACCAGAGCAAGGGGGTGATGTGATCATTCTTCAGCTCTTCAGCCTGGCAGCAGGTGAAGACATGAACCACCAATGCCATCAAGTACCTGTGAAATGACAATGGCACTTGTTGGTGCTATTTTGAGTGGGCACTGAGTTTGATGAAAAAGCCCATTTGTACAATGAGAGAAAAAGAAACAAGTAACAGCTATGGATACAGATGGTAAAAGACTTGTGTCTGCACCCCCGGATACCAAGTTTCACTGAAATAAACCTTTAAAAGTGACCTTCTTTCATAATCGTGCATCACTGTGAAATGCCAGGTTTTAGGGCACAATTCTTTGTCATATATATATGGAGAGAGAGAAAAAAAATCAATTAATCTGGGTGAAAAACAAACATCAGAAAGCTGAGCCAGGCTTCTGGGTTGCCTGCAAAGACAGTGTGTGGGTGGGCATGTGGGTCTGGAACGGGAGCTGGACCTGAGAAGATAAACTACCCAGTGCACTCCATCCCACCCCAGCTGAACCACAGAGGAATTGGGGAAATGAGCAAGAGTGCTGCTTTCTTAGTAAATCTGGTATCAGCACAAGGGTGAAGGAGATAGACTCTGAGGACACTCAACACCTACCACACCAGAGATCCAGAGGCTCCTGAGTGCCCGTCACTGAACTAGACTTTAAACGCTCCCAGCATGGCCAAGGGAATTTTGTGGAAGAGGAGGTAGAAAGATTGTTAGAGCAACAAGTTGGGACATTTTGCAGAGAGACATTGCCTCTCCCCCCATAATGCATGACTCACAATCCCCATGGGGTTGACCTGCATCCCCCAGGGAGGAAGGCCTCCTCAGAAAAGGGGCAGGGAGGAGGGAAAGGATGGTACCAATATGTGTTGTTTACATACTAAATATTCCACATCTAATAAAAGAATGAAAAAATATAACCAATGCATTATATTGATAGTGGCTAACATGGAACATGAATAAGTAAATATAAATGCAGCCTGTGTAATAATTTCTTTAAAAAAAACTGAGCCAGGTTGAATATATAATGATTACCAATTATTATATAAATTATTATTATATAATATTATTATTATTATATAAAAATTACCAATTTTCCAGAACGTTGCTAAATGCCAGGTCCAATGTTACTGTTTGTGTCTCATCTTATTGTCACAACTCTAAAGTAAGAGCTATTCTTACCTTTGTGTGCACCTGCTATAACCAAGGTTTGGAGCATGAAATAGGTTGTCTAAGTACAAGCCGCTGGAAGGACGTTAAGTCCAATTCAAAGCTGCCCTGCCTATTCCAGAATCAAAGTCCTCACCAGGCCCAAGACTTGATGTGGTGACATTGACAGTCCAAGTCTGTTCTTCTCATCCTCATTGGGAAAAGAATCCCACAGTTATTCAGGAGCCCAATAGTAAAGCATTTTAAGTGAGGGCTGGAGCGTTAGCTCAGTCAGGAAATGCTTGCCTTGTGAGCACGAGGACCTGAGGTCCATCCCAGATAGCCGCATAAGAATTCTGCGCAGGGGCCAGACAGATAGCTCAGGGGTAACGTGTGCTACATGTGCAAGCATGAAGGCTTGTGGGAATCTGGGACTGCCCAAGTTCAAATCTTCAGAACCCATGTAAACAGCTGGGCATGGCTATGTGTGCCTGTGATCCCAGTCCTATAAGGGAACAGAGATGTAAGATATGGGAAGCTCACGGAAAGAAAAAAAAAAAAAAAGCAAGTTCTGGGATCAATAAGAGACTCCAGCTCAAATAAGAATGGGCCGAAGAGTGACCAAGCTCTACGTGCTGTCCGCAGAGATGAACACCACTGTGGCCCAATATGTGGCTCAATGTGTGACCAAGACAGTCCCCATGGCAGTGATGTCTGCCACCATAACCCTGTGAAAACCACAGCAGCTGTTCCCGTGTCCTGGCTGCCATTGGTAATACCTCTTGCTTTGGGATAAAGACGCAGACAGGAGCTACTGCTCGCCTGCTGATCATTGCGGCCTGGCGAACACTCTGCCACAGCCAAACCCACCACCCTGCTTCCTTTCGTCCACCTTCCACGACATTTGTGACCTCAGCTGCCACCAATTCCACACCAGCCTCACAACTGCCCACTAGTTTACCTTTGATGCAGCCAGCTTCATCGGAGGAAGGGTCCTTGTCATGGGTGCACAGGCTGTAATTTTCTCTCTTAATCAACTTAACAAATTTTAAAGAATGAGATTACCATACTCTGTAAACAGACCCGTTAAGTTAGTGAGGACTGGTAATGCGTTTGTGGGGCACACTGAAACCAAAATATTATCTTTCAAGAAGTGTCTCCTGGGAGACACTGTTCTGAAATCTTTAAATTTCCAAGGATGCATATAGGAACATTGTTCTCAAAGAAAAATCAGTTCAACCACTTAGCTCAAGTAGAATATTTAGACCCACCCTGCCAGAGTCTGTGTAGCTGTCTTCTTATATTTTAATTTTTTTTTTTTGAGTCAGGGTCTCATTCTAATGCAGGCTGACCTCCATAGCACAAGCTGTCCTGGAGTTCATTGCCACCCTCCTACCTCAGCCTGCCATGCTGGGAGTAAAGGTGTGTGCCACTACACCTGGCTTCTTCTTCTTCTTCTTCTTCTTCTTCTTCTTCTTCTTCTTTTTTTTTTCAGTTTTTTATTAACAACTTCCATAATTATAGACAATAACCCATGATAATTCCCTCCACCCCCACTTTCCCCTTTGCAACTCCACTTTCCATCATATCTCCCCCTCTCAATCAGTCTTTTATTTTGATGTCATCATCTTTTCCTCCTATTATGATGGTTTTGTGCAGGTGTTGGGCACTGCAAGGTCATGGATATCCAGACCATTTTGCATCTGGAACAGTGCAGTGTCAGGAGTCCTACCCTTCCTTTGGCTCTTACATTCTTTCCACCCCCTCTTCTGCAATGGATTCTGAGCCTTGGAAGGTGTGTTTGAGATGTTTCAGTGCTGAGCACTCCTCTGTCACTTCTTCTCAGCACCATGGTGCCTTCTGAGTCATCCCAAGGTCACCATCATCTGAAAACAAAAGCGTCTCTAACCAAAAGTGAGAGTAGCATTAATATATAGGTATGAACATTAAGAGAAGTGCTTACTGGGCACTTTGGTGAGCTCAGTATATCCATTTATACACCTGGATTTTTTAAATGGATGAAACTAAGGGGTTATATTCCTTTCTCTGAGTTCCAAATGGAACTCTGTAAATGATGGGAAACGTTGTCCCACACAGCCAGCCTCCTGACTCTGTCAGTTTAAAGTTAGTCACCATAAAGCCTGCTTTCTGTATTATTTTGATCCTAACTCAAGATGTAATTTAGTGACCAGAATTGAGAAGAGTGTGTCAAATGAGAGCAAGTAGGAGGCTGATTTGGGGTAGTCATTGCCAAAGCAGAATAAATTTATTGACTTAGAACTACATTGTGTGTATGTATGTGTATTTTACTCTAACTGTGTATATATATATATATACACACACACACAGTTAGAGTAAAATTTTGTGCCTGATAAGTTATTTCTTCTCTTCCATCTAGCCTCTTCCTCTTCTTTTTGGCTTGGTGTGGGTGGTGTAGTAAGTGTGGTGTGTCATATGTGTGGTGTGTACCTGTCATGCAAGCACAATATATGCAGATTCATTGAACATTGTGTATTTTCTCCTCACTCTTCCACCTTATTTCCTTGAGACAGAATCTGCCACTGAACCCAGAGTTCCCTGTTTTTCAGTTAGGCCGGTTGGCCATCGAGGCCCAGCTATTCTTCTGTCTCTGTTCCTCTCTGTGCTGGGGTCACAGACAAGCACAGTCATGACCAGAATTTTATCTGGGTCCTGGGGATTGAACTCAGCAAGTGTTCTTACCCACCCAGCCATCTCCCTGGCTCAAGCTAATTTCCCTACACTAGAAATAAGATGCCATGAAGGAATTGCAGTCCAGGTTTAAAGGCATGAATGGAAAACCATGAATGTACACAGGTTATTGTTTGTACTCATGAAGTGCTTTGCCTCCTTGAGGAAACAAAGAACAGTGCCTTAAAGACAGGCTGAATGGAAAGCCGTGATGTGAAATGTCTGGGCGTGATTCCTTTGTGTGAGGATGGTAGCGTTGTTATGACGTATACTGATGTGAGCAGTTACTTTCAGATAACATACAGTTAATATGTAATTAAGTGGTCTTTTTACAGGCTGAGAAAATTAGGCTAAAGAACATAATGCTAAGTTGAAAGCCTTCATGGAATCTCCCAATATTTTTCTTTAGGCTAGTGAAAAAAAAAAAAAAAAAACGGAGATAAACTTGATTTAATCTTTCCTTTGTGTACCAGAAAGTATCCTAATACTATTGTACCTTGAAAGGATTTCTACCCAACTTTCTTAAAAATGTAACATCTTCCACAGGATGCCAGAAGAAAATAAGTTTTAGAATCATGTACTGGTTCATTAAATGAGATAATCATATCAAGTTTTCAGACAGCAAATGTGAAGTGGACAATTTGAGAAAACAAATTTTTTTGAATCAAATTACTATAGATTTTTAATGATGATTGCTTGGGTGGATAGACCATTTTTCTCCTTCCTTCCCTTTCTTCCTTCTTGGTTTCAATTCTCATGGTATAATTATAGCTTTTCATAAAGCACTAATTTTAGAATTACTTTTCTCTTGCTTTTGGCACATTGGCTTAGTTTAAAGGCTTTAGTAGATTAGAAATGGCTTTTGGTTTCCTAGGTCCTCAAAATTTTTATGTTTTAGTTCTTTAGAATAGTTGATTTTAGCCCTTGGCTTCTAAAAGTTTATAGAAGAAAATAACAAGTTGTTTTGATTCATTTCAGCAAAAATGTTTAAAAATAAAATGATTGCCCCAAAGGAAGAAAAAGGGTGATCTTATTTATTTAATTAATGTATTCCCTCCACCTTTGAAACTAAATCTTATGTATCCCAGATTGGCCTTGAACTTGATATGCAGCCAAAGGCGACCTTGAACTACTTATCTTCCTGCCTTTGTGTCCAGTTTACTCAGTGCTAAGGATAAAATGTAGGAATTCACACTCATGCTGGATAAACACACCAAGTGAGCTATATCCCCAGTTGCATAAAACTGGTGGCTTCAAAAAGAAGGAAATGACAACATTTTATAGGATGAATATCCAAAGTCAATGAGCTCAGCAGGCCCTACCAGCCTGAGAACACAATAAGGTCACACTTGCTTTGACCAATTTTGTACCCACCTGAGTCCTTATGCAACCATGTGTCTTCCCTTCCCCTGTCCCTGCATATCCAACCCAGCAGGAAACCAGCCCCTCTCAATGTATCCTCCAGTCCAGATATTTCTGAGCATCCTCAAGTTGGGTGGTTGGAGGCTGTTGGTTGTGGTCACAGAAAGGTACCTGTTCTTATTTCGCTCCCTCTTCATCTCTCAGCTAAGGCAGAGCAGAAGCCTCACCACTGGCCTGAGTGATGGGGTGTGCAGTGAGAAAGCTAAGGGTCAGTGGCTGGTATGTGGGCTCTACCCGTTTTCTGGGAAATCAGAATGAGAAGGACAAAGGCTGGACCAGTGCGGTCTCCACCAGTCATCCTGCTTTCCATACAAAAGACGGTACGCATGGCTTCCTCTGAGCTCACCCTACGCTGTGCCACTGCAAACCAAAGCTGTTCTATTTGGACCAGAGTCTCAGGACTAAAGAATGGATAGTTCCACCATTTCTAGACTCTGAACTGTTGCCCGAAATCTCACCAGGCATCAGAGAATCCCTTCCATCAAGTATTGGCTCTCTCTCCTCCCCCAGGGCACAAATCCAGAGGACAGATGTTTTGATCGCTTCACTGTCCTCCTGGCCCTCAGTAAAATATAAACAACAGTTTGGAGGTGCTGGCCCTTCAAGTATCTACTGCCCCTAGGAAAAGTCTGCACTAAAAGTCACCAATGGGGCCATTTTGCTTTCACTGGTCTCAAAATGCAGAATCGCCTTAATCAATGAAATTACTTTTTGCATCCTACTCTTTTGCCTCAATATAATTTTAAAGTTAAATTTTGGGAAAGGTTATTCTGAGCAATCATAGCTATATCCATCATTAATTTGTTTACATAAGGGATTTTCTAATAATGAGTCTAGGAGGAAATACGCCACACATTGCATTTTCGAGTAGATGCCTTATAAATGGCAATAAGATTTTCTAGATCATGGATTTAAGGTGACCACATAGAGGGATCAAAAAGTGCCTGTTCAGATGGTGGCCTTTCAGCAGTCTAAACTTATAACACAAATCAGTTTCCTGTATAACATTCTTCTGGATGGATTCATTTTCCTGAACAATTAGTCATTTCTGAAGATAATTCACTTTTTTTCTCTCAATCTACAATGACTGGAAGACTTGATGATATTGGAATGTCAAGGCGGATATAATAATTTTATTTTTAGTTTGTGACTATGAGTGTGATTATTAATTAGCTTACTGTGACTGTTTCTTCATTGATGATAAGAATTTAAGAAGAAATACTTATAATTGTAACTTTAAAGCAGCATAATCATTATCATAAACAGACTATTCAGACATTTCTTCACTTGGTGAATAATATTATATTACATTTAATTGCCCTTTTTTTGCAATCATTTCTTCACTTGAGGCCTTTTATTTTCATTTTTTTCAAGAGAAAAAACATTTTGTCTAGTGATAAAGCTCAGTCCTAGAGTGTACAAGGCCCTGGGTTCACACTCCAGTACTTTAAAACATTTTTTTACTTTTATAATTTTCCAATGCCCTGTGATGGTCAATTTGTATCTTTATTTCTTCAAATGGTGATATTTTCAGTAAAAAATCTCCATCTCTGGCTGGAGACACGGCTTAGCAGTTAAGGCATTTGCCTATGAAGCCAAAGAATCCCAGTTCGATTCTCCAGGACTCATGTAAGCCAGATGCACAAGGGGCACACACATCTGGAATCCATTTGCAGTGGCTGGAGGGCCTGGCGTGCCCATTTTCTCTCTGTCTGCCTCTCTTCTATCTCTCTCTCTGCTTGCAAATAAATAAATAAAAATTTAAAAAATCTCCATCTCTTAAAAATATCTTATACTTATGAAAATTATGCATGTGCCTTTAAAATGGAAAATATAGATAAATTAAAAATTAAAACTATATGAATTTTCCTCATTCAGAAATAGCCAGTGATATTATTTTGCTGTGTTGTCTTCCAGATATACAAATATATAAATCTAATTTTTAAAAGAAATACTCAATATTTTATTTTTATTTATTATTGATTAGGGAGAGAGAAAGAGGATGGGCATGCCAGGGCTTCTAGCCACTGCAAACGAACTGTATATGCATGTGCCACCATGTGCATCTGGCTTATGTGGGTTCTGGGGAATTGAACCTGGGTCCTTACCACTAAGCCTTCTCTCCAACCCTAAATCTAATTTTTTTTTTTTTTTTTTTTTTGGTTTTGCAAGGTAGGGTCTCACTCTGGTCCAGGCTGACCTGGAATTCACTATGTAGTCTCAGGGTGGCCTTGAACTCTGGTCGATCCTCCTCCTAAATCTAATTTTTAAATAGTTACTATGTGTTGGATATGGTCGGAGCCTTCCCTTCTATATCCCCTCCCCCACCAAAAGAGGTTCATTTGCTGACATTTGGTCTCCTGTGTGTCAGGGTTGGAGTATTGAAACCTATTAGAAAAGGGACCTGGTGGAAGGTAATTAAGTCACAAGAGCACCTTTATTTCACATTCTTATCCATCAGAAAGAGAGAGATGATAATACTATTAAAAACTACCTCACAAATTAGTCATTGTCATGCATTGGAAACAAGTGTCAAGTGTTATTAATATGCAAGTCCTTATGGTCACCATGAGTTAGTTCTCGTAAGAGTGGTGGTTATGGGGCTGAGAATATAGCTGAGTTGGTAGAGTACATGCCTAGCATGCCCAAGACCCCAGGTTTGATCCCCAGCACCAGATAAATGGGCATGATGGCACACACCTGTAATCCCAGCACTTAGGAGGGTAAGAAGTTCAAGGTCATTTTCAGCTACATAGCAAATACAAGGCCAGCCTGGGATACATGAGAGCCTGACTCTAAAAATAAAAAAGGAGAAGGTGATTGCAGAGTAAGGCTACTGCAGTTACTGTCACATTATGATGTAGCCAGGGGATCACTACCAAGATGCCAGCACCCATGCTGTCTTGACCCTGCAGCCACCAGAACCTTGAGCCAAGTAAATTTTGTTACTTTTCAGCCCCAGTTATTTTATTACAGTAACAGAAAACAGACTAACAAGTGGGGTTATGTTATATATTCATTGGTATCATTGATTCAAATGACAATATAGTCTGAACATTTCTCTATGGCCATAGCTACATTCACACAATAAAACTTTTGGAGTGGGACAATGTTATAGATCAAACCCAGGGCCTCATGCATGGTAGGCAAGTGCTCTACCACTGAACCAAACCCAAATCTGTATAAAAGATAACTTGTAGGCTGGAGAGAGAGCTCAGTTGGTAAAGCACTTGCCTTGCAAACATGAGGACTTGATTTTATCCCCAGTAGAAATGCCAGATGTGGTGGTGTGCACCTGTAACCCCAGTGCTGGGTCTGTGGAGACAGGTGGATCCCTCAGACTTGTTAATCAGCCAGTCTTGCTTAATTAATAAGCTCCTGGCCAATGACAGATGCTGTCTCAGGAAGAATTGGATAGGGTGTTTGAGAAATGACACTCATGGGTGTGCCTCTACATGCATGTAACATATGTATGTACATATACTCCCACACACACGTGTTGCCACACACATATGAACATGCATACACAAGTGCATGAACACCATATATATATATATATATATATATATGCAAAAAAGATAACTTGTAGGGAATTCATGTAGTTATAACATATTAAAATGTGTATTCAAAAAGATGGAGAAAGGAGTCAGAAAACTATTCCATTTGGGGTGCAGTCATCTTTTAGTGTTATACAACTACTCTTTTACCATCCATCAGAATGGGACAATGGTACTACTAAAACCTACCTCTCAGATTTGTCATCATCAACTACTGGAAATAAGTTTATAAGTTTCAAGTGTTATTAAAATGCAAGACTTTGGACTGGAGAGATGGCTTAGTAATTAAGGCATTTGCCTGTGAAGCCAAAGGACCCAGGTTCAATTCCCCAGGACCCATGTAAGCCATATGCACAAAGTGGTACATGCATCTGGTGTTTGTTTACAGTGGCTGAAAGCCCTGGCATACCCATTCTCTCTCTCTCTCTTCTCTCTGCCTCTTTTTCTCTCTCTCCAAAGTAAATAATTTTTAATGCAAGGCTTTATAATCAGAAGACTGACTCATAACTAGTTATGATAGAGCCTGAATAATTTTTTTGTTTTGATTTTTTTTTTTTTTTTGAGGTAGGGTCTCACTCTAGCTCATGCTGACCTGGAATTCACTCTGTAGTCTCAGGGTGGCCACAAACTCATGGCAATCCTCCTACCTTTGCCTCCCGAGTGCTGAGATTAAAGGTGTGCGCCATCATGTCCGGCTTGGACCTGAACAATTTTATCATGAATATAATATACATCATGCATGTACTCATACATTGAATATAACAAAGTTCAGACATGAATGTACTCATACACTGGACAAAGACTTACTAAGCATATGCCATATGCTAATGAGAAAAAAATCTACATCAAGTTCCTGTCTTTAAATAAGCTAAATGAAAACCAAATAATTCCATGAATACTATTTGTTTCTTAGCAATGCTTTTTTTCAATGCTAGTATTGGACCCAGGGCCTCATTCATCTTAGCCAAGAGCTCTAACACTGTGCCACATCCACAAACTTATTCGCTTATTTAATCTATTATTATTTTCTCTAGAAATCAAGAATTTTCAATTATTTTCCAAATGCATATCTCTATATTCCTATTTTGAAATGTTTTACTTAACAATGTAACAATTGTTTTAATTCATAGTTGATAAGGCAATAATAAGCTCACTCTAGTCCAGGGAGCTATGACTTGACACAAATATCTCTCATTTGATTCTGGTTAGTAGTCTCATTCTTCTCATGAGGAAAATGATTTCTAGAGAAGCTGTGATATTACCTTAGATCATACAAGTAGTGAGTGTGCATCTCTAAGATTCCCCAAACAGAATTTTTACCTCTATTTCCTGCTCCTATGCTTTCTGACTTGTGTACCTATTTCACATTTATCCAGGGCTTTGCATTCTCTCGGATAGCTCCTTTCTTGTTTTTTTTTTGGTTCTTCAAGTGTCTCACCCTCTTAAAAATGTCAATTCACTCTCAGGGTGGCCTTGAACCCTTCCCTTCTTTTCTACAAGGATTCTTTAGTTTAATAGAGCTGCAAACTCTGTTTCCTACAAAGGCCCATCAAGTAATGTACAAAAGAGAACTAATGAGATGAAATGCCACACCCTCTTGTCAGTGGGAAACGGATCACATGGACCAACAATTACATTTTCAAGCAAAACACATCCATATACCAATTGCAGGTTTTGAACTGTCACTTTGTGACCCAAAGGCCCATCAATGAAAAGTACAAAAGATTTTTAAAAAAATGAAATGCCACAGGGAGTCCTGGTGGTCTGCACTCGGGAACAGAGGTATGGACCAACAATGAGAGTTCAAGCCAAACACAGACACATAGTTAATTCCAGGTTTTGAACTGGACCAGAGTGAGACCCTCACAATGAACAAAAAAAAAAAAAAAAAAAAAAAATGATCAAAAAGTGAAAGCTGTCTAAAGCACTTTCCAAAGAGGATGCCAATAGCTCAAAATAGAAGAGCAAGAATTGATAACTGGGATGACAGCAAGTAAGAAGATTCTGAGCAGCAAAGGAACCAGAATGGGAGGGAATATTCATGTTGGCTATTCATTTGTCAAGGGATTGATACCCAGAAAATATCAAAAACGTTCAAAAAATCAAGCACCAAAAGAAGAAGATGGAGGAGGAGGAGGAGGAGGAAAGAACAGACAATCCAGTCAATAAATGAGCAAATCAACTGAACAAACACCTTACAAATGAAAACACACAAATGGCCAATGCATACATGAAAAAGTGTTAGTCCCCACCCCCAAAATAAACAAATTAAATCTATATTGTGATTCCATCTGACTTCAGTCAGAATGAGCATTATCAAGAAAACAAACAACAAATGTTGGCAGTTTGCAGGGCAAGGTAGGGGGCACCAATACACCTTTGGTGAGAATATAAATTTGTTCAGTCTCCATGGAAATCAATATGAGGCTTCTTTAAAAAAATTAAAAATAAATAAATAAATTTAGGGCTGGAGAGATGGCTCAGTGGTTAATGTGCTTGCCTTCAGAGGCTAAGGACCGGAGTTCAATTCCCCAGTACCCCTGTAAAAGCCAGATGCACAGGGTGGTGCATACATCTGGATTCTGTTTGCAGTGGCTGGCATTTTTCTTGGTCTGTCCCTCTTCTATCTCTCACTGCTTGAAAATTAATTAAAAATAAATAAATAAAAATTTAAAAAACTAAAAATAAAACTACCATATGATTCTCCTATACTGCTCTTGATCCTCCAGTCTCTATATCCCAAGTGCTAGAACTACAGGCATGTGTCACAATGCAATGCTGGGGATTGAACTTATAGGCAGGCACTACTGATTGAGCCATCTCCCCAGTCCAGAATCTATAAATATTATGAATTATATTTTTATGTAAAGCAATGTTCTTTCTTTTCCTCACTCTCCCTGTTCCTTCCCAGTGGTTCCTTTCATGTCCAGTGTGAATAAGAAAGGGATGATTTCTTAAAAATATAAAATGAAGGCTGGAGAGATGGCTTGGTGGTTAAGGCGCCTGCCTGCCAAGCATAAGAACGCCGGTTCTGATCTCCAGGTCTCATGTTTAGCCAGACGCAAAAAGTGATGCAAGGGTGCGATGCCACACTTTTCCACAAGGAGGCGCAAGTATCTGGAGTTCATTCACAGCAGCTGAGAAGCGGCTGATGTGCCTATTCTCTCTCTCTCTCTCTGTCTCTCTCAAATTTTTATATATCTGGAGAGATGACTTAGTGGTTAAGGTGCTTACCTGCAAAGCCAAAGGACCTAGGTTTGATTCCCCAGGACCCACATAAGCCATATGCACAAGGTGGCACATGGGTATGGAGTTCATTTGCAGCAGCTGGAGGCCTGTGTGAGTGCACCCATTCTCTATGTGCCTCTCTCTCTCTTTCTCTCTCTGCTTCTTTATATCTCTCAAATAAATAAATAAAAATAAAATATAAAAAAATATATAAAATGGACCTTTGCAATTCGACATTATTTGCCATCAGCCTTTGTCATTCTAATGTCCCTTTGAGGAAGAATCAATGATTTTTGTCTTTTTCCTTATAGAAGGCAAATTGGAATCCTTCCTTGGTATAAGTCCCTCCCAGGCATTGGGATGAGCCCTGCCAATGTATTCACAAGGCCAGATGGATTCTATAAAATTCGCAATATTGAATGCTTTAACCATAAGTGGCTAAGATCATTATCTCTTTCCACTTTAACATCCCCTCTGTCACATTTCCCTTGTGTCTGGCTGATTCTTTGCAGTGGCCACAAACATTTCAGAGATCTCAGAGTTGACAACACACTACCGTGCGTTTCCTTGGGTCCACCAGGTTCATGCATAGATACTTGTCAGTAGCCATTCTGGTGTAGGAATGTCTCCAGAAATGCTCCATCATTGCACTGACTTATTTTTACAAATCCAGATGTCCCTATAAAGCTTCTCTAGGTGACTGATACAGTTTGAATATGAAACCTATCCCCAGATGCTCAAGTGTTGGAACTGGTGGTGCCATTTGGGGAGGTTATAGAACCTTTTGTACTGTGCCCTTGCTAACAGGGTTAGGACTCAAGAGTTATAAGCCAGTCCTACTTCTAGCCCTGGCTCTGTGCTTCCCGAGTGCTGCCTAATAAAAGCAGTTGTCACTTGCTACTGTCACCAAAGCCACATTTTGCTCTGACTACCATGTCTTCTCTGTCATGATAAATTATATCCCCTGAACTGTGAATCACAATAAATTCTTCATCTCTTAAATTGTTGTTTCTATCAAGTATTCTGTCACAGTGATAAGACAGTAATGAATTCAGTAACCAGTACTGAAAGGATGTAGGGAGAACAGGAGAAACACTCTGGAGGCAAATCTGAATTAAGTTTCTGCTTTTTAATATTTTATTTATTAATTTATTTGAGAGAGGGAGAGAGAATGGGTGTGCCAGGACCTCCAGCCACTGCAATAGAACTTCAGATGCAAGCACCACCATGTGCATCTGGCTTATATGGGTTCTGAGGCATTGAACCTGGGTCCTTAGGCTTCACAAGCAAGCACCTTAACAGCTAAGCCATCTCTCCAGCCCCTGAATTAATTTTCTAATTTCTCTACAGAAAGTGATATGAAAACATCACTGTAATATAAAGAGGCACTCAAATATCTTACAGCTGAAAGTGTACAGCAAAAATTTATAGAAGTGTGTTAGAAAATTAATAAAAAGTAATATTATGGGGGCTGGAAAGATGGCTCAGCCATTAAGGCACTTGCCTTAATGTAAAGCCAGATGCACAAAGTGGCGCATGCATCTGGGGTTCATTTGCAGTAGCTAGAGGCCCTGGTGCTCTCTCTCTCATTCTCTCTCTCTCTGTCTTTCTGCTTGCAAATAAATAAATACAAATTTAAAATAACAATAACATATGTGGGGAGAGATGGTCAGTGATTAAAGGTGCAAGCTTACAAAGCCTGCCAGCTTGAGTTCAATTCCCACCACCCATGTAAAACCAGACACACAAAGTGGCACATGCATCTGGAGTTCATTAGAAGCAGGCAAGAGGCCCTGATGCATCTATACTCTCTCCCACTCTCTCAAAGAAATAAAATATTTTTATAAAATGTTATTTTTTTGAGTTTTGTGATATCTGTGGTATTATTGAGCATCATTTGAGAAATATTACTTGTTATCAACCCCTATTTAGATGAAAACTTATACATATACAGTATGTATATTGTAAAAAAAAACTGGATCATTGAAATAAACTAGACCCATATGAATATTCATAGAAAATAAATTACAGTGGCTATCAAGATGAGTTATGTGTTGATAATAATTCATTCTCTTTGTCCACCTCTGAGCACTGTCCCCTGCACAAATTTCCAATGACTCACATTTGATTTCTATAGCTACAATTAACATTTAGCTTTCTAAATTTTATTCTTTCAATAAAATTTTTGGATTAACTTGTGCACAATCTTTTGTTTAAAGTGCGTTTTGTGTGTGTGTGTGTGTGTGTGTGTGTGTGTGTGTGATTAAATTGCTCTTTGGAGTAGTGAGAGAGCATGCACACTTAGCATTTGCTCATCTGTTAAAGATGTGCTACACCAGACACTGTGCCATGCAGTCGGATGAGGGACTAGTGATATAGACAGAGATGGAAAGATGAGTACCATACTGCCATTGCTGTAACATTCATGATCTAGTGGGAGAGATACATAGCTGCTATATGGAAGGAGAAGGTGTAGGTTAACTAACTGAGGGTCAAGCAGACTGTTTGAATATATTAAAGACAATCCGTTATTAGAGGATAAGAAATAGCTTAGTCCATTGAGAAAGAGAAGAGTGTTTGGCACAAAAATGAGCTATTGACTCATGATAGTAAGCATCTTATGTTGGAGTAAAAGAAGTTGAATAAAATGTACAAAGCAAGAATAGAGTGCAGGTTGGGTCCAAATCCTAAAAGACATTGTGGGAAGTATTTTAAGTAGAGTGTGACACATTTATACTTACAACAAATGTATTTGGTTCTGTGAATACAGGGAAACTTAATATGCACATATATATTTAATTCAATGAATCTGGGGCAAAATTTGGGATTCTTGGACTCAAATCTTGGACCTGGGGGGAACTGAGACATGGTGTTACTTAAATGGAACCCAAAGTTATGTCAGTAGTGAGCTAATATGTAACTATCTAATGTTTACAAGCCGCGCAGTCAGTGATGAGCAACCCGCCAACTTCAGATGTTTCAGAATTGAGTGGACAGTGTTACTTAACATTGGTATCTTTTAACCACGGTGTGCTCACCTAATTCCTTCACCTCAAATAAGTTTGTCTGGTTTCTTACCTAGGGCTGGAAATCAATATTATATAGTTTTTATGCTACTATATAAGATTCCTTAGTTTTTTTTCATTCACAACCTTAAAATGAAGTACTGTTATATTTCATAAATTCTACCCACTGGATACTGACATATTTTGTACCAAATATATCCTTATAATTAAAATGTGCCAGAATTAAACATTGTTGGAGATGTTGTTATTATAAGATGGTGCTTAATTTTAAGCTGGTTTCCCCTTAGCAAGGAATTAGTCATTTAAGTATTTAAAAATATGTTTCTATTGTCATGATCTATCATGTAGGCTAAAATTAAAATGGTGAGATTACTCAATGCTGAAATAATCTGACAGGCATTATGTATGTTTCTTACCTTGTCTGAAGCAAGTAAGCAAGAGTTCTTAACTTGTCAATGTCTAACATAAATGTACTTTCACTGATGGTTTAAAAATAATTGATATAGTCATAACTTGATGTTGCCATCAAATGGTAATAATAAAAGGATGCATCATGCTTACGACACAGTCCCATACTGAAAATGGCGATAATTCAACAATGGGCATTTTTTGCTTTTAGTCAGTTTCTTGCTGAACCCAGCCTTTCCTTTTGTGCCTTGTCTGTGATTCACACTACTTTCTGTGGCAGGTTTTAAGTTTTATAATGTAGAAGATTTAAGCCAGGAAGGCAGGTTGCCAGCTGTATCCAGTTTTAAAGTAAAACAAAGTAGCCATGCGCATCATTGTCCTTGGAAACATGATAAATTTCCACTGGATGCTGTTTATATTGTTTTCTTCTTGAGTGGGGAAATTCCCGCAGCTGCCTCTCAACGATACCTCCTTTCCTGCTTAGCATGGCTAGGACTACAGATGACTGAAAAATGAGTGCAGCCCCCAGACTCTGGAGCATACTGTCAAGCCATCCCTTGCTCTGGATACTCAGCAGCACTAGTGCTCTTCTGAAAGGAAACTCCTATCTCTTCTGTCTGATTCTCAACACTCACCTCACAATAGTCCTGACACCAAATGTGAGGCGGGGAGTGGCTCCCACACCAAACTCTATGAATCCTATAACCCAATTCAGTTCTGATACCACTGACCTGAGGTTATTCTTCTTGACCCCACAGGTTAAGGGCTCCTACAAAACTGCCTCCCCTTCAGACACCAGTAAAAGTGCACGTTACCAGCCAGCAATTATTCAAAGTCCCATGGCCTTCCCTTCAGTTTTAAAAACATATTTTATATTTATTTATTTATTTGACAGGAAAAGAGGGAGAGAGAGAATGGGTGTGTCAAGGCCTCCAGCCACTGCAAATGAACTCCAGACACGTGCGTCCCCTTGTTCATCTGGCTAACGTGGGTCCTGGGGAATTGAACCTGGGTCCTTTGGCTTTGTAGTCAAACACCTTAACCACTAAGCCATCCCTCCAGCTCTCCCTTCAGTCTTTTAAAAAACATATTGATTTATTTGCAAAGAGAGAGAGCAAGAATGAGAATGGATGGTGCCAGGGCCTCTAGCCTCTGCAAATGAACTCCAGATGAATGCACTGCCTTGTGTATCTAGCTTTATATGGGTGCCGGGGAATTGAACTCAGGTTGTTAGGCTTTGCAGGCAAGCATCTTAACCACTGAGCCATATCTCCATCCCCCCCTTCAGTTTTAATAGCTTGCTATAATGGCTCAAAGAACTTACTGCCAGTTAATTACAAAACTAACAGACAGAAGAGGTACATAGGACAGGTATGGGTGAGGAGAGCAGGGCTTGCATGCTCTCTCCAGGCATTGCCCACCGCAGCACTCTTCCAGGATCTCCATGTGTTCAGCAACCTCCAAAGCTCATTGGACATATTTTTTCCCTCCTGAGGAGTCAAACCCAGGAACTAATGTATATGAAGCAAATGCTGTACCATTAAGCTGAATTGTCACTGCCAAAGTTCAGTTTTTATCAGCAATTATTCCATAGACATGACTGCCTATACCACTGCCAATTGAATCAGTCACTAGTCTCCCTGGAGGTCAAAGATACTGGTTGGTTCCCATCACGTGGCTGTTCCCCTGGCAACCAGCCCCATCCTGAGGCTGTGCAAGTGCCCCAAGTCACCATTCATGGCATTAGCATATACTTGAGTGATGCCAATGGTTGTGGGAGCTTTGTGCCAGAGAAGACAACAGAAAGCAAGTATATATTTCTCTTTGCTTCACACCATCCTACACCCAGAATGCAACAGAAAGCCCACTTTAGAAAAGGTTAACAGTATCTCCTTGTCTTCCTCACAGTAAAAGCAGCAGAGTGAAGCTGTTACACAGGGAATGCTGCCACATCCTTTTAAAGCAGATAGTTGAATGTCATTTAAACTATTCTGGAGCTTAGAAAATGAAAGAACATTTCCAAACTATTTTTATGAAGGAAAGGTAAAATACTTTGCTGACAATGTGAAAATCACAAGCTCATCTTCCAGTTTCTCCAAATACTATATAAACTGTCAACACACAGAACCCAACATAAAGAATTGTCAGGCCATGAAAATACAGACCACTCAACTCTACAAAATCTAGTAATATTTATTGTTCATCATATAATTAAGAAAGAGAATATGACAATAGTCAACAAACATTCGGATAATAAAGTAAAGAAACCCTCAATAAAAATGATTAGATAAATAATAACTTATAAAATCTGTCTAACATCAAATGTCAACATGATCTTCATTTGGAAAAACTAAAGGCATCCACAGTAAACCCCTATGCCTTCTATAGTTATTAAATTAATATAGGACTGTACAGATAATATCAAGTCTAGAAACAGTCCCAACTACTTATGGAAGTTTATTATGTGATAAAGGTGACACCTCAAATCAGTGTTAGAAAGATGGACTGCTTGATGCTAAAATTGAGTAGACACCTATTTAAAAATAAAGCCAGGGGCTGGAGAGATGACTTAGTGGTTAAGGCACTTGCCTGCAAAGCCTAAGGACCCATGTTTGACTCTCCAGATCCCACATTAGCCAGATGCACAAAGGTGAGGCAAGCACAAGGTCGCACATGCCCACTAGGTAGTGAAAGCATCTGGAGTTCGATTGCAGGGGCTGAGGCCCTGGCATACCAATTCTCTCTCTCTCTTTTTCTCTCTCTCTTTCTAAAAATAAAGTAAAATAAAGTTGGGGCTGGGGAGATAACTCAGTGGTTAAAGGTGCTTATTTGCAAAGCCTGTAGGCCTGTGTTCAATTCCCTAACACCTACATAAAGCCAGGCACACAAAATGTGGCATAAGCATCTGGTATTCGGTTGTAGTGGCAAGAGACCCTGGCTTGCCCATATGCATATACACACATGCAAATAAATAAGTAAATAAATATATTAAAAAGATAGTTTGGGACTGGAGAAATGGCTTAGTGGTTAAGGCGTTTGCCTTTGAAGTCAAAGGATCCCTGTTCAATTCTCCAGGACCCACGTAAGCTAGATGCACAAGGGGCATGTGCATCTGGAGTTCGTTTGCAATGGCTAGAGGCCCTGGCGTGCCCATTCTCTTTCTGTCTGCTGCTCTTCTATCTCTCTCTCTCTCTGCTTGCAAATAAATAAATGAATAAAAAATTTTTTTTTAAAAAAAAGATAGTTTGGTGTATTCTTAACACTAAAAATAAGATACATGCCTACTATATCAAACATTTAAATTCTAGGGGAAAAGCAATTAGAGAGGCTGGAGGGATGGCTTAGCAGTTAAGACATTTGCCTGCAAAGCCAAAGGACCTAGGTTTGATTCCCCAGGACCCACATAAGCCAGATGTTCAAGGTGGTGCATGCGACTGGAGTTCTTTTGCAGTGGCTGGAGTTCCTGGAGTGTGCCCATTCTCTCTCTTTCTCTCTCTGACTCTTTCAAATAAATAAATTAAATAAATAAAACTTTTTAAAAAAGCAATTAAAATAGGATCACAAAGGTTCTAGAAGGGTAGGCTTTGTTTGTAACTTTGGAGACAAGATGTTGACCAAAAATTTATAGAATATTTAACTGTATAGTAGGATATATCTCCTGAAAATGACAAAACGCTATAGTAGTTATGGTTGCATTGCTGTCACCAAATGCATGGCAAAACAACTTAAGAGAGGAGTTATTGATTTTGCCTTACATTTAAAGAGGGCTCAGTCCATATTTTCTTTTTTTTTTAAATTTTTTTACTTTATTTATTTTTGGAGAGAGACACAGAGAGAGACAGAGGGAGAGGGAGACAGATAGAGATGGGTGCACCAGCAGTCTCTCAGCTGCTGTGAAAGAAATCCAGATGTGTGTGCCCCCTTGTGGGCAAGTGCGGCATTGCGCCCTTGCATCACTTTGCATCTGGCTAAACGTGGGACCTGGAGACTGGAACCGGCATTCTTAGGCTTAGCAGGCAGGCGCCTTAACCGCTAAGCCATCTCTCCAGCCCTCAGTCCATATTTTCTTGATCAGAACATTATGGCTACAGATGTATGTGTCAGAAGACAGCTGTTCACATCATGG
The DNA here is from genome assembly GCA_036365145.1 of Orientallactaga sibirica. Lineage (NCBI taxonomy): Eukaryota > Metazoa > Chordata > Mammalia > Rodentia > Dipodidae > Orientallactaga > Orientallactaga sibirica. The sequence continues at coordinate 45,673,853 of JAEOAD010000012.1, read as the reverse complement.
TGGGCCAAGAAACCAAGAGAGTAAGCTAGGAAGTGGCTGGACATAATATACCCCCAAGGAGTCCCCTCCACCCCGAGTAACCTATTTCATCCATGTAGACACTACCCTCAAAGTTTCCACAACCTCTTAAAATAGCACTACCAGCTAGGTACTGAGCATTCAAAACATGAGTCTGTGGGGACATTTCTGATTCAAACCATAACAAATTGCAAAGTGATTCAGAAAGAGTTGAGATTATGACTTGAATAATAATCATTAAATAACAGAAAAGTTTCTGAGAGTTAATTGCGTACAAGATGGATTCAAATAATTTCTGGCACCTAGCATCATGTCCTTGTCTAAATACCCTCACTGAATCAGGGCTGTCTGAGTATAAGCAATAGAATTAAGACAAAAATGACATTGTGAGACTTCTAAAATTAGGTCACTAAAAGGCATTGCATCGTCTATCTTGCTATCTTAATTGCTTACTCTGGGAGAAGCCAGCTACCAGGCTGAGAGTCTGCTCCATAGTTCTGTGGAGACTCTCTCAAGAGAGCAGAAACCCTTGGCCAGCAGCCAGCATCGACCTGCCAGTAACATTAATGAGAGAGTTTGAAGGTGGATCTTTTATATCAATAAAGTCAGTGTTTGGCTGCAACCTAGGAAACTTCAAGCCAGAATTCCCTGCTAAGCTGCCCCCACATTCCTCACCACCAGGAGCATTGAGATAATGATTGCTACTCGTATTTTAGGCCAGTAAATTTGTGGATGATTGTTTATACAACAATTGATAAACAGGACAGAGATCTACCACTATCCAGCACCAAACTCATATAGCTTTAATAAGCTTCTTATAAGCCTGAGAAACTGGTGATTGTATGCTATTTAAATAATATAACATCCTAGAAGGTGCTTGCTTGTGAAGCCTTCTGGTCTGGGTTCAATTGCACAGCCTCCCTCACGAAGCATCACAAGCATCTGGTGTTCCATTCACAATGGCAAGAGGCCCGGGTGCACCCATACACATGCGCGCGCACACATACATAAATAAATAAATATCCTAGAGCATCAAAGAAAGTATTTTAACATTTTTGGGCTGGAAAGATGGCTTAGTAGTTCAGGTGTGTGCCTGCAAAGCCAAAGCACCCAGGTTCGATTCCCCAGGACCCACGTTAGCCAGATGCACAAGGGGTCGCACACATCTGGAGTTCGTTTGCAGTGACTGGAGGCCCTGGCACAACCATTTCTCCCCTCTCTCCCCTCCTCTTTCTCTGTCAAATAAATAAAAATAAAATTTAAAAATTACTTTTAAAAAGATTTTTTTAAAAGAAAGTATTTTTAATGAAACAACCATAACCTTTATATCAAAGTCAAACCAGCTATAGTACTCAACTAAGAAGCAAATGGAATAGAAAGGTAGAAAGACAAGCATTTAGGCTGTTTCATCTATGGCTGTATGTGCAGATATTATAAATAATAAAATATTGGGCTGGAGAGATGGCTTAGCGGTTAAGGCGCCTGCCCGCTAAGACTAAGAACATCAGTTCCAATCTCCAGGTCCCACTTTTAGCCAGATGCAGTGACGCAAGGGTGCAATGCCACACTTGCCCAAAAGGGGGCGCACGCATCTGGATTTCATTCACAGCAGCTGAGAGGCTGCTGGTGCACCCATTCTCTATCTGTCTTCCTCTCTCTCTGTCTCTCTCTCTGCAAAATAATAATAATAATTTAAAAATTTATAAATTTAACCCAATAATGTATTAAAATATAAAGTGTGATTTCATAAAATTTGATTGTTTTTCATCACTATCAACATTTATCATTGTAATTGATTACATTAGCACATTCATAAAGAAAACTTTATAATAATATTCAATAACCTGGCCACACACTGTGCCCCATGCCTTAAGCCCCAGCTACTCAGGAGGCTGAGGCAGCCTGGGCAGCATAATGAAACCTTGCTAGAAAAAAATAATAATACTTTGAATTTAAAAGACTATAAATAAAATTAATGGATAAATGACAACCTGGAGAGAAAAGAACTTGTAACTTATTTAACAAATATTAATACTGATTACTATTACATAAAATGTTTCTAGATATCCAGAAACAGAGGCAGGCATCAAGGAAGCAGAACTAAAATGACCCAGAGCTATAGAGGAACAACACAAGTTGGGGCATTATGAAGAGATCCTATCCATGTCACTGGTAAACATTCCCCATTGATGAGGTGAAAGTGGGAGGAAGGGAAAGGAGGAGGACAATGGAACCAATACTACTATGAATGTAAAATCTAAAAAATAAAAATATATATTGATTTAAAAAAATACTTTGAATTTAAAAGACTATAAATAAAATTAATAGATAAATGACAACAACAGAGAACTTGTAACTTATTTAACAAATACTGTTACCTCATTTCTGAGCTATAGAGGAACAACTTGAAGAGATCCTGCACTGATAACCTGTGGAATGCTCCAACACAAAGCAATAATGGTCACATTTGGTCATTTTCATTCCCCTGGGTAGATGGGCCATGTAGGGAAAGATTTCTGTAGTCAGTGAGATTGTCACTAATTTCCTTTGTGACATATGTTTTCAGTAAGGGCTGGCTCCTTGGACAATCTGTTGTAACATGAACAGAGAAAAAGAGGCCCTGGGCACTCACACATGGCCTGAGGCTTAATTCTCACTGACGCCTAGGGGCCTGCCTTGTTAAAGTCTTTAGAGTTTGTTCGTCTAACACAGAACAAGAGCTGTAGGAGGGTAGTCCTCACAGAACATCAGGATGTGTCCACAAGTCCCAAGTGTTTTTTTTTTTTTTTTTATTTTTTAAAATTTTTATTTATTTATTTTATTTGAGAGTGACAGGCAGACAGAGAAAGAGGCAGAGAGAGAGAATGGGCATGCCAGGGCCTCCAGCCACTGTAAATGAACTCCGGATGCATGCGCCACCTTATGCATCTGGCTTATGTGGGTCCTAGGGAACTGAGCCTCAAACCGGGGTCTTTAGGCTTCACAGGCAAGTGCTTAACTGCTAAGCCATCTCTCCAGGCCCCCAAGTGTTTTTCTTAATCCTCAACTGAGAGCCAGAATCCGCTCACAGGCCAGCAGAAGCAGGCAGACAAAAACAGTTAAGAATTTAACAACAAACAACTAGAAGCTGGCAAAGCTAGGAAGATGGCTCAGCACTTGACATGCTTGCCCCTGAGGCCTGCTAGCAGGAGTTTGGATCCCCAGCACCCACCTAAAAGCTGGGTGTGAAGTGGTATACATGTCTGTAATCCCAATGTGCCTGTGACAGTGGCATGTGGAGTCAGGAGAGTCCCAAGGCTCATGCACCAGGTAGCTTGGGTTTCCCAGCGGCAAACAAGAGAGATGCTATCTCAAACAAGAAGGAAGGCAACAACATGCGAAAGTTGTCCTTTGACCTCCACCTGTGTGCTGTGGCACACCTAAACACACAAGCGCATGCACACACGCAAACACACACAGCATACACATACACATAAATTAGAAAAAAATGACTAGTCTGGGCTGGGTAGCACTTGAGAGGAGGCAGGAGGGTCAGGAGTTCAAGGTCATCCTTACCTACATAGTGAATTTGAGGCCCACCTCATAAAACCCTATTTCAAAAATGAATAAATGAACAAATAAATAAAGGGAGGGGGAGGAGAAACCACCACCACCAACAACAACAACAAAGCCCACACACACACAAATAAAAACCCGAGGCAGAAAAATGGATTCCCACATCCTTCCCCCCAATTTTTTTCTACTTGGTAAATATTTTATCAAATTTATCCTTTTTCTTAGGTTGGCAAATTAATAAATGAATCACTCATACTTGGCTTAGCATACCATAGTCCAGTACTACCTGCAAATCAATACTTAGAGAAAAGTCTTTTTATATATAGAGAGAGAGATTTTCACTATGAAGCTTAGGATCCTCCTATTTTGGCTTCCCAAATTCTGAGATTACAGGCATGTATATCACCATTCCCAGAAAAAGTTTTAAAAAATAGCAACTTGTACCATATCCCAGGCTGGCCTGACTGAAATTATGTAGCCCAGACTGATCTTTAACTTCCAGCAATCCTCCTGCCTTAGCCTCTCCAAATGTTGACATTATAGACATGAACCACCACACTCAGCTAAAGGTGATCTTTATTTCTTAAAAAAATATATATATATATTTATTTTATTTATTTGTGAGAAAGAGAGAAATGAAGAGAAAATGGAGGATAGAGAGACAATGGGTGAACCAGGGCCTCCTGCTGCTGCAAACAAACTCCAGATGCAGGGTTACTTTGTGCATCTGGGGAATTGAACCCAAGCCATAAGGCTTTGCAAGCAAGTGTCTTTAATCACGGAGCCATTTCTCCATCCTGATCTTTGTTTTTTCAAACCTCTCTTGAGGGGGTGAAAGAATGTATGTGTATACACACCGAGTTTTTATTTGTAAAAATATTTATTAATTTTCATGTGTATATGCATATGCATTTTGTATGCATGTGTGTACACGTGTGTGGGTGTATGTGCTGATGCTTACAGGTGTGTGTTGAGGCCAGAGGTTAACACTGGGTGTCTGTCTTCTTCAATTGTTTCCTTTTGTTTGTTTGTTTTTATCGATGCAGGGCCTCTCACTTGAACCCAGAGCTCACTGATTCAGCTAGTCTAGTTAGCCAAATTGCCCAGGCCAAAACATCTTTTTCTTTCTGAAGAAAGAAGGAAAGAAGCTAGATACAAGACAGTCTAGAATTTCTAGGCATCTTCCATCTCTGTTCCCCACTCCCAAAATTCTTACGTATGGGCAAAAGAGAAATATGCAGGGCTTCACTGAAGCATTGCTTACAATAGTGAAGATAGACAATCCAGCGGTCCATCAGAATGCAGAATTATTTGTTTTGTTTTGTTTTGTTTTTCGAGGTAGGGTCTCACTCTGGCCCAGGCTGACCTGGAATTAACTTATCTCAGGGTGGCCTTGAACTCATGTTTTCAGATTAAAGTCATACCACTAATTATCCAGAAGTTTTTCAGAGTCATAGCTAATGGCTAAAGAGAATGTGCCATGATCCCTGTCCTGTTTTGCACATCTTACATGAATTCAGTCATTTTATGTTGTGAGAGTTCAAATCAAATCAATGTGACAATCACTTAAAACAGTGCCTAACCCACAGCAAGCAGTTAGTGAATTCTAGCTGGCAATTTTCACTGTATAGCACTCTCATTCTAGAATGTCCTCAGCAAGATACCATTACCTACCTATATTATCATCCCTGTTTAGAGAAAAGGAAACTAGGACAATAGTCAGGCTACTTCCTTCAGGCTTTGATTTCCTTGTGATTTGAAAGCCAACAATAACAAAAAAAAAAAAAAAAAAAAAAAAATGCCGAGATTGAGATCCTTGCGCCCAGAATGTTTTCATGATCCTCCCCACGACACTGAAGTTCTGTAAAATCTTTCTTCATCTTCATGAACACTGATGAGGCAGATTTTTGTTGTTGTTGCTATTCAAATTAGACAGAAAGTTCTTGAAGTTCTTTCTGCAAAGGCCTTCCAGAGAGGTGAGGTGAAAGTTAGGAAGTTTCAATTCCGGTTCTATGGCAGCTTCCCTGCAGATCGGCTTCCACTGAGGAATTAACCCGATAGCCCACATGTGCAACACTTCCATTGTAACAGAGCAGAAGGGCCCTCAGCATCCTGCCAGGTCACATGGCTCCAGCTTTCTGAAGGACACAGGGGAGTGTGACTTGGCATCCTGTCTAGGGAGAGAAGGTGTGTGTGTGTGTGTGTGTGTGTGTGTGTGTGTGTGTGTGTGTGATTTTTTTAAAAAGCCACCTCCCTGATTCTGCCCTCCCCCAAACAAGGGAACAATCTAAGAAAGGGGTTGGTTAGGATGTAGCTCACTGGCAGAGTGCTTGTCTAGCATCTATGTTTTGATCCCCAGCTCCACGTAAACTGAGCGTGGTGGTGCATACCTATAGTCCCAATGGTTGGGAAGCGGGAGAATCCAGATTTTTAGGTCATTCTCTGCTGCATAGTAAGTTTGAGGCCAGTCTGGCATCTATGAGACTCTAAAAAAAAAAAAAATCAGTCAAATAGGATTTGTTTGCAAGGTTATTACGTACTGGTACGAAGCCCCCATTGAGGCTGGTAAGGAGGACACAGCAGGGCCTGGCAGACAGCCATCTATGTGCATATCAGAGAGCAGAGGCGGTCATTGATCATTTCTCATGTTCACTCAGAGTGAATTCACTGTGGGCCTGCTTTTTTAGGGCACTGGAATAAACTCTAGAGATAAGCTATAAACAAAAGTATGGAATATCTTTGATCTGGCAAAGTTTTTTCACTCGTGAATTATTAATTATGATATCTAAAAATAGTTTTCATCCAAGAGCCCCAAAGCATAGGCTAAGCAATAAAATTCTGATATATCCACAGACTGCCCTGTCTCAATAGTTAGACAGCATACTGCAGTAGGTCCATTCCCCACCTATAGAAACACAGGCATAAATTATATATACCTCCTTGTCAACATATGGACCTCTAAAATGCTATAGAAATTTCAGTGATGATCACAATCTTATTCCCATACAAAGTGTAATATATCCAAAGAGAGGGTTAACTGAGGCCCTAGACCCCCGATCTGAGACAGGGACAGAGTCATGCTCAAATTCTGGTTCTTGGTCTCTTTCCTCATCCGCAGCATAAAGGGACCTTCAAGGATGGAACGAGAGACTAAGTTGAGCCTTGAGCACTGGTCTGGTGCTTGAAAATGGACATCATGATGGTCCTCTTAAATGAGTTCAGGAGAAATTCTCTTGAATCCAATTCTGAGACAAGATTCCATACTATCAGAAATAGAATTATGATTTTTTTCATTAAAAATATTATTATGGGGTCTGGAGCGATGGCTTAGCAGTTAAGTGCTTGCTTGTGAAGCCTAAGGATCCCGGTTTGAGGCTTGATTCCCCAGTACCCACGTAAGCCAGATGTGCAAGGGGGTGCATGCATCTGGAGTTTGTTTGCAGTGGCTGGAGGCCCTGGTGCACCCATTCTATCTCTCTCTCTCTGCTTCTTTCTCTGGCTGTCACTCTCAAATAAATAAATAAAAATAAACAAAAAAGAAAAGAAAATATTATTAAGGGAGGACTTCTGGGTAAGATGGTGGCATACTAGCCACACCAAAGCAGCCTAGGGAGGAAAATAAACAGAAACACAGCAAAATACACACTTCTACTGTAAAGTGAACCACAGCAGTAAAGCAGGAGACCAAGATTTTCCAGAAAGGAGGAAAAAGGGCCAGAATCCCGCCAAGGCACCAGCAGCCCCTATCTGTGAGCCTGCCCTGCAGGCAGCACAGGCGGCAGGAGCAGAAACAAGGTGAGGGAGTTTCCCACTCACATCAGCCTCCTCGAAAAGGCAAGAATCCTGAAAGGGAAGATACCTGAGACCAGCTGAGCAGCTGCTGAGGGAGATACAAATGGGACCAGCTGAGCAGCTCTGGTACAACTCCGCACCCTGCAAAGTCTCCAGTCCCCCAACTGTCAGGGCCATGAATATATGGAGAACTCATTCACCCCGACCTCCTGGCACCAAGAGGGATCAAGGTGGGCACTCAGCATTGGTGAGATTGGAAGCCATCCCAAAAGGTAACAGAGCCTACTGCACTGGAAGTGTTCATCTCTTTCCATGTCAGGAAAGGAAAGGTTATGTATTACATTTGGCTGATATATTCTTGGTTGGCTTCACCCTTCTCAAATAAGCTGTATTTTGGTGTTGACTATTGTTGACTTGGACATTTCCTGATTTTTAGGGCCTTTGTCTCTTTTTTATTTATTTATTTATTTATTTATTTATTTATTTATTTATTTATTTATGAGAGTCAGAGAGAGAGAGAGAGATAGAGAATGGGCACGCCAGTGGCCTCGCAGCCACTGTCAACAAATTCCAGATGCTTGCACCCCCTTGTGGGCAAGTGCAGCATTGCACCCTTGCGTCACTTTTGCGACTGGCTAAATGTGGGACCTGGAGAATCAAATGGGTGTTCTTAGGCTTAGCAGGCAGGTGCCTTAACCGCTAAGCCATCTCTCCAGCCTGCCTTTGTCTTTTTAAGTCACTATTGGGGTCAGGGACTGACTGGTCCCAGGCTGACTTGGAACTGGTTTCAGACTAGAAATCAGAGCCTCCCAGTTGACAGAATTGAGGGTGTGGGGCAGCATACACCCTTAGGGACTTTGGCTTTACTAGATTATCTGTTTAGTTTAATCCCCACGCTTGTATAAATACTCTGTGCTGGTTTTGATCAAATGTTTATATTGCTTAGTTGAATTTTAGTAATTTGCTTCACCAAGTCTAAAAACAATCAGGCACAAGACAAGGGTGTCCACTGTCCCCACTTTTATTTAATATAGCACTGGAAGTCTTAGGCATAGGCATAGCAATAAGGCAAGAGAAACACATAAAAGGGGTACAAATTGGAAAGAAAGAGATAAAATTATCATTATTTGCAGATGATATGATTCTATACAAAATGAATCCTAAAAACTACCAGCAAACTGTTAGAGATGATAAACACCTATAGTAATGTAGCAGGATACAAAATAAACACATAGAAATCAGTAGCCTTCCTATATGCTAACAACAAACACACAGGATGAAATCAGAGAATCACTCCCATTCACAGTTGCATCAAAAAATAATAAAGTACCTTTGAATAAACCTAACCAAGGAAATGAAGAATCTACAATGAAAACTTTAAAACACTCAAGACAGAAATTGCAGAAGACACTAGGAAATGAAAAGACATCCCCTGTTCTTGGATTGGGAGAATCATTATTGTGAAAATGGCAATCTTACCAAAAGCAATCTATATATTAAATACAATCCCCATCAAAATTCCAATGGCATTCTTCACAAAAATAGAAAAATCAATCTAAAAATTCATTTAGAAGCACAAAAAACATTGAATATCTACAACAATCTTGAGCAACAAAAATAAGGCTGGTGGTATCACCATACCTGATTTTAACCTATATTGCAGAGCCATAGTAACAAAAACAGCATGGTACTGGCACAAGAACAGACATGCAGATCAATCAACAGAATAGAGGACCCAGATGTAAGTCTGGGTAGCTACCTGATCTTTGACAAAAATGCAAAAATACTCATTGAAGAAAAGACAGCCTCTTCAGCAAATGGTGCTGGGAAAACTGGATATGTATCTGTAGAAGGATGAACATACATCCTTATTTCTCCCCATGCACAAGAATTAAGTCCAAATCAATCAAAGATCTTAATATCAGACCTGAAACTCTGAAATTGCTAGAGGAAAAAGTAGAGGAAACCCTTCAACATATTGGTCTTGGCAAAGACTTTCTGACTATAACCCCAATTGCTCAGGAAATAAAACCACAAATCAACTGCTGGGACCTCATGAAATAAAAAGCTTTTGTATAGCAAAGGACACTGAGAATAACACAAAGAGGCAACCTACAGAATGGGAGAAAATCTTTGCCAGCTATACATCTGACAGAGGATTAATATCCAGGATATACAAAGAACTCAAACAAACCAATAATAAGAGGGCTGGAGAGATGGCTTAGTGGTTAAGGCACATGACTGCAAAGCCTAAGGACCCTGGTTCAATTCTCCAGGTCCCACATAAGCCAGATGCACAAGGGAGCACACATGTCTGGAGTTCGTTTGCAGTAGCTAGAAGCCCAGGCAAACCCATTCTCACTCTCCCTCCCTCTCTTTTCCTCTCTCTGTCTCTAATAAATAAATAAATAAAAATAAAATCTAAAAAAAAACTAAATAATAAGAAATCAAATAACCCAATTAGAAAATGGGCTATGGAACTAAATAGAGAGTTCTCAAAAGAAGCGCTCCTCCCATCCTTTGGCTTTTACATTCTTTCTGCCACCTCTTCTTCAATGTTTCCTGAGCCTGGAGTGTCTAAGTCTTCTTAATTCCTTCTCTTCCAGAACTGTATGTGAGCTAACACAGATGTACTCAAACTAAACATTTTATTATTTCTACTTAACATCTCAAAATTGGAAATACATAGCCTTTTTATATTTCAATTCATATCACAGGTAACTACTTACAAATAAGCTTTATTTGTAGATTGGTTTTAGGTATAAATAAACCTAATTTTAGAAAAATTGCCCAAATTTCTGATAGCTCTCATAAATCCTGCACTTAGCTTCCACTATTACTGACATTTAACTTAATGTGGTATATTTACTGCAATTAATTATTAACTATTGGACCATTATACATGTAAACATATATTGGTTTGTTTGAGACAGGGTCTCACTATATAGCTCAGACTGGCCTCAAATTAATGGTCGTCTTATCTCAGTCTCTCTAGGGCTGAGACTACAGGTATGTACCACTCCATCCAGCTAAGCTATTGAATCTACTTTATTCATATCTAAAATAGAAATAAGTGATAATGACCTCACCTCTTTGCAAATATAGATTTCTACTTCCCCTGGATCAACATGTCTGAATGAAGTCAAGGTCTCTATGCTTTGGGAAAGTGCCTTGGCAACCCTGGCGATCAGCATTTGGGACACACTGGCACAGATGATGTAGAGGAACATGTAACACTGAAATGTAGCATAAGGGAGAACAATTTTTTCTTAAAAACATAGTTTTGAGCTGCCAAGATGACTAAAATATTGATTGATTTTGTAAGTTTTCCTTATTTTGGAAGTCTTTTCCTATGAGTAAAACAAACCTAATAATATATACACATATACATATACGTGCACATATGTGTATGTGTATATGGTTATGTATACATGCAAATATACATTTGTTTGTATGCATATACATGTATACATACATATATAGTTTGCCTGGCTATAAATTTTAAATTATTAGCAGACAGGCTGCTGGAAAAGTCATCTCTTTAGGAACTCTGTGATTTGGAGACACAAATACACTATTCTTCTATTCCCACTATATCCTAAGAAGATATACTCTGAACAGACTAAAATGCAGGCATTTCCTAACCACTGTTAAAAATAGGAGCATGTCTGAAATGCACACACCCATATGCCTCCATGTACTTCCCGAACCCACCCACTGCACTCTCTAGTTACTATCCCTGGCTACAGAACCGGCACATTCCCTATCCTAAAAAGGCTTCGCTCCTTCCTCCCATCATTGAGAAACCATTATGCTATCCTAACTGTGTCAGCAATAATCTCTGCCTGCCTGCCTTCCTTCCTTCCTTCCTTCCTTCCTTCCTTCCTTCCTTCCTTCCTTCCTTCCTTCCTTCCTCACTCAAGGAGCCCTGGATTCTTTTGGAACAAAAGTGTGAGTCTTCTCCAAACATGCACAGACAAAGAGTTAGGATTACTGTGAGGGAGACCCAGCATGAACTCAGTAGACTCTCTGAGAAGATCAGAGGGGTGGCTGCACCAAAAGTTGGATTACCCATTTCATTTTGCTCCTTGTTGATTTAATTGTTGTGTGTGTGTGGGGGGGGGTGCATGTATGTGTGTCTGCACAGGTATGTGGAGGCCAGAGGTCAATGTCAGGTGTATTCCTTAGTTGCTCTCCATCTTATATTTTGAGAAAGGGTCTTGCACTAAACCTAGAGATCACCAATTTGGCTATCCTAGCTAGCCAGCAAGCCCAAGATCCTGCTGTCCCCACCTCCCCAGTGCTGGGATTACAGGTGCATGCCACTACATCCAGCTTTTACATGAGTGCTAAAATCTCAACTTGGATACTGGTACAGGAAGCACTACCCACTGAGCAATCCCCTCAGCATTAATTTAATTAAAAGATATGTGGTGCACACCTTTAATCCCAGCACTCAGGAGGCAGAAGTAGGAGGATCGCTGTGAGTTCAAGGCCACCCTGAGACTACATAGTGAATTCCAGGTCATGCTGGGCTAGAGCAAGACTCTACCTCAGAAAAACAAACAAATATATGGTCTGAGAATTCTTCAAGCTGAAGAAGGCTGTAATTCTAGTGAGCCTGAACATGAATGTAACATTAATGTTGATGGTCTTCTTTTAATTTCCCTTGTTTATAATGAGGTTGTGCTAGAGATCATTGTTCTTTACCTCCTCATCTTCCCATCACGCAGAAACAGTTCCATGGATTGTGGTGTCAGATAGTACCCCCAAATTATATGCTCATGAAGTTTTCTCTCCCTACAAGCCAAGAAAATGAAAATGGACATCAGCCATTAGGTGCCAGTCACCTTTGCTAAAGTCTCCCACATAGACACTAAAGAAACACTCCTCTTTCTGAAATGCAACGTTTCAGCTTTTCTTGGTATCTTCTGAGCCCCTTGAATATTCCATATACCTCAGTTTCCTCTCATTTGGGAAGAGCCCAGGAGGGTGGAAATAACTGTTAAGATGCAACACTGGAGTGGGGTACGGAGGCTCACATCTATAATATCTGGAGTCAGAAGGCTGAAGTAGGAGGATCGTGGGGAGTTCGAGGCCATCCTGGGCTAGAATGAGACCCTACCTCAAAAAAATTACAAAAACAATAATAAAAATAAGCCACGTTGGAAGAAAAGTTACAGTTAATGTGGATCAGGGCTCTCGGCTTAGGCAGGAGTCTCCAGACACTGCCTACCTTCGAAGGAGCAACAAGGTCAGGGGGTCAGACCTGTGCCCACCCCACCCCCTCTGCATCAGAACACTCTATTCTTACTTGATTTATATATTAATATTTTGCAAAATGTTTTTATGAAGTATTTCTTTTTAAGTTTTTTTGTTTTGTTTTTATTTATTTATTTGAGAGCAACAGACAGAGAGAGAAAGAGGCAGAGAGAGAGAGAATGGGCGCACCAGGGCCTCCAGCCACTGCAAATGAACTCCAGATGCATGCGCCCTCTTGTGCATCTGGCTTACATGGGTACTGGGAAATCGAGCATTGAACTGGGGTCCTTAGGCATCACAGGCAAACGCTTAACCGCTAAGCCATCTCTCCAGGCCCTTATGAAGTATTTCGAATGTCAAGACATTGTTGTGCAGGTGAGGACCTGGAGGCCCAGGTGATGTGGGGTGACCTGCTAAGCTCACACGCAGCTGGCAGTTGCAGAGCTGACAGCAAATCTCAAGCCTCAATTTCTAAGCCAATATTATTTAGCATGCCTTTTCCACCTCTCTGAATTTAACCCAGGCAACTTTTGTTTTCAATGTGCCCACTCACAAACTTCTACAAATAACGGCCAAAATTTCTGCACAAAACAAGACAGGAATTATTAATTAAATTATTTTAAAGTTATTATTTTTCATTTGAAAATCTGGCTAGGTGTCATCTGCCTTTCACAAAAAAAAAGGTGACAAGTTTTCTCTGTCACCATTTCCTCACTGTTACATTGGAGACAATAAAGCTCAATGGAGCTACTGAAGCAGATAGCAAATATAGAGCATTGTATCGATTATTGATTTTATTGCTTTGATTTGATGTACAAACTCACTTAATATTGATGAAGCCACCCACTACAATGACATATCTCATAGCAGTTTTGGAAAACCAAAATGCAGTAATCAAAACAGTTTACCATTTCTATAGTGCATGCATAGCTTGATTAATTAGAGAATAATCAAGGGAATGCATTCTGTCTGCTAATCATGAACTAACAGATGCAATGAGAAGGAAGGAGCTTTCAGAAGCCAAGTGGACCATTCTGAATCTTATGAAGACTGCACTGCTCAGGAATCCATGAGCAGTGGGGAGGGACGGCTGTCTTGTAAGTGGTAAAAGCAATACAGCACAAGATCTTCAGCCGTCCTGGGACTCCCTGCTTCCCACTTAGGAGCTTCTTCTAGGCATGGCAGCGCTCCACCACGCCATTAAAATGCCTTCGCAGAACAGCTTCAAATCTGACATCTGATGAAGGTGAATAATGCCAAATGGGCCCCTTTCTATGCTCGGTCTGTAGGTAATTTGCCTCCAGCTAACAAAACTTGGCACTGAACAGCAAGAGGACAACATGAGGACTGCCTTTGATGCTCACATGTGGAATGTGCACTGCGGTGTGAGCTCAGATTACCAGTAAATTGGGTAACTGTGTTGTGCTGGGCAATTCTGTGTTACCAGGCAGGCAGGCCAAATGGAATGTAATGGTCAAGTGCGTGTGATAGTTTATAGTTCCTTCAGTGATTATGTCGGGATCAGGTCTCCATTAGTAGATCAAGAAGAACAAGGAATCATGGGATAAAGGACCTGTTCACTGCTCTGGCTCAGTGACTGCTCATCTTTGCAGGGTGACACATTTGTAAAATGGGTGCTAGAAAGAACAATACATGAAGGATTTCAAAGTACTACTGGGGTTAGTGACTCAGGACTAAATTATTAATATTTAGGTTTTATTTATTTAGGAGAGATAGAGGCAGATATATAGATAATAGGTGCACATCAGGGCCTCCAACCATTGCAAACAAACTCCAAATGCATGCGTCACCTTGTGCATCTGGCTTATGTGGGCACTGAGGAATCCAACCTGGGTCTTTAGGCTTTGCAGGCAAGCACGTTAACCACTGAGCCATCTCTCCAGCCCCCAGGACCAACTTATTAAGAAGTAGAGCTCTGACTGTAACAGCTCAAACACACAAGGGTTTCTGCTTTGATATAAAAGAATGCTGGTGGTAGGAAATCAAAAATCCATAGCTGGCCACTGGGCTTTTCAAAGAAGCTTTATGGAGTAAGTAGTTTCATTGTGTTTGAGAGCATTCCTCATGATTCAGTACAATTGCTAGGATGCCAACGATTACATTTATATTCCAGGAACAGGGAGGAATACAGTGTGTCCTCCTTTGATGAAGAAATGTTCTTACCTGAGTACACTGCTTCTGTTCAGAAGAAGGGCGAGATGGAGGTCAGGCATGCTCTGTCACAGCCAGTGGCCTTGGCTGGATTCTTTGGCCAAATGTCACTTTCTCAGCCCAGTACAGTCTTCTCCCGGGACCAGACGTGGTGGCAAGGACAAGCGTATCTAGGACAAAGGTCTTGTGTGGACCCAAGAAGCCAGGAGAGGAGTGGATGGGTGTGCTGAATGGTGCCTAGGGGTCAGTAGACCATCTTCACAGGTGAACAAGTCACCAACTTAGTCTATTGCAGATGCCACTGCAGAAAATTGACCACTTTGAGTTCTTACAATGAAAATCATTTTCAGATTTGCTAAGAAATAACTAATCAGTTTCCAAAACCATCCCCAAAGCAATTTTACTGACTTTTTTTTTTCCATGATAAGTTGCATAGTTTAGCAACCAGGAACAGTGGGAAGACACATGGGGCCCGATCCTTTATTTTTAAATCAATAGCTCACCCAGGAGCTTGGATTAAGAAAAAGGACCTTATATTTTTGTTGCTAAGGAAGGCTACATTTTGCTATTTTATTTTTAAAATATATTTCTTTATTTATTTGACAGAGAAAGAGGGAGGGAGAGAGAGAATGGGCACATCAGGGCCTCTAGCCACTGCAATCGAATTCTAGACTCATGCGCCCCCTTGTGCATCTGGCTAACGTGGGTCCTGGGGAATTGAACCTGGGTCCTTTGGCTTTTCAGGCAAATGCCTTAACCGCTAAGCCATTCCTCCAGCCCTGTCTTTATATTTTAAAAAATAATTTTGCCAGGCATGATGGCACATGCCTTTAATCCCAGCACTTAGAAGGCAGAGGTAGAAGGATTGTGGTGAGTTCAAGACCACCCTGAGACTACTGAGTGAATTCCAGGACAGCCTGGGCTAGAGTGAGACCCTACCTACCTCAAAAAAAAAAAAAAAACACACACACACACACACACACACACACACACACACACACACACACACAATCTTATTTCATCTGAATCGTCTAAACTGCCTTTTCTAAAAGGCATATGGGTTTTAAGAAATTGGGGTGCAGGAATCTCAAGTAGCTTAAAGCTGAAGCCAGGGAGAAGGTTCAGCTCAAGCAGTCTGGTTCCACTTTTGTGTTCGCTGTAGATCCTCGCTCCCCCTTACATGCTTAATTTTCACTATTAACCGGGTTAGACCATGATTATACAAAAGTCTTGATATAACTCTGGTCCTTTGTCAAAACGAGATGACTATTTAAGTTAGTAAGCCTTGAATAAAACACATTACCCTTCCATCATGCCAATGGGCCTTATCCAATCAGTCAGAGGCCTGACAACAAAATGCACCCAGGGAAGAAAGACTTCCACCTGCCAGAGGTCATCTTCAGACTCAGTTGCAACATCAGCTCTTCATGAGAGTCCTGCTTGCAGCTCCCACAAAGGTGTGATCCAATTCCCTCAAATAAGGCTTTGAGGGCTAGGTGATGGCTCAGCTGTTAAACATGAAGAACCTGAGTTCAGACCCCCCAGCACCCACCTAAATGCTGCGCAGGCCTGGAAGCCCACGTGTAATCTCGGCATTCAGGAGGCAGAGACAGGAATAGCTAGACTAGCTGAACTGGGGAACCCTGGGTTCAAATGAGAGAACCTGCCTTGGTAAACAAGGAGGACAGTGATCAAGGAAGATACCTGACATCAACTACTGACCTCCACATGCCCATGTGCACATGCACCCACCCATACACACGTGAACACACATACATATATGTACACCCAGGGCACACACACATATACACACAATACAATAAAGTGCCTGCCTGTCTCTCTTCCTCTCTCTCAAACACTCATGTTCAACAGTATATATAATATATAGAAGAAGATATTCACTGGGCAGGCTTCAGACATTATTTACATAGGCATATAGATATACGTATATGTACTTTGTATTATGTATAAATTATAGTATGGTTTAGTATAGTGAACCTCTCATTTCTGTGCTCCATTTATTTGTAAGTGACTGACAAAGCCCATGTGGTCTAGAGTGGTGAGAATATGAGTTCTAGAGTGCAGCGTGGTGGCACACACCTTTAATCCCAGCAGAGGTAGGAGGACTGCTGTGAGTTCAAGGCCAGCCTAAAACTACACAGTGAATTCCAGACCCTGCTTTGAAAAACAACAACAACAACAAGAATATGAGTTCTGTTGGGAGAAGAAATGGCATCACAGTACCAAGGTTATATTCTCTGACAGCCCTCTTTCCTCTCTGAGCCTTAGTGTACACATCTATACAATGGGTAAGGATGCTGTTTGGAGGACTCAGTGGTCTGGATAGTAATGACAACAACTAAAAGCACCTCCTTCCTCCTTTTGCACTATGTTCCGTGTAAATATGGATGCTCTTTTCCTTCCCAGACTGCCTTAGGAGGTAGGCATGAGGGAACTGAGGTACACAGAGGTTTAGGAGCTTGTCCAAGTTCATACAACTGGCAAGCAGTAGAAGCAGACGCATAGCCAGCCCCACCCTCCCTCCATAACCCAGCTTAGTCTATGCCTGGCACAGGGCAGATGCTCAGTAGTAATTCTCTTCTGTTTTCCTCTTCTGCTGCCTTTGGTCTAATTATTCAGTGCTTTCTCTGCTAATGTCAGAGCCAGTGAAAGCAACAAAGTGCTATACCGTTCAATTTATAGCTATGGTACAGTTGAAATCTGCCCCAGCGTGATTCATGCTGCCATGTCCTCAGCTGGAACTGAGTCTGAAAGCAGTGGCTGCAGATTCTGCCATGATACATTGGGATGACTCGGTGTTCATGCCTGCTAGTGGCTATATAGGGTAGGGTAAAGTCCCCCTGGACACAGCCACCATCTGCACTGCTGAATTTATCCCCAGAGCCATCTACAAGCTTGACACAGGCCTCGTTGCGTTCTTGTTCATGGGTAATTTAGAAGTGGAAAGAAAGAAGAGACTTGGCCTGAATCCTCACTCCTGGTTCGGTGCTGCTTACAAAGTTTCTTGCTGTCTTTCTTGTAGTTTTCCTGGGGTGGAAGCCACGGGAAATGGCCCAAGGGCTGTCCTCTCTGCACCCCCTCTTGCTTGTGTCAAGCCATCCCCTTAGCATGAAGAGTGCATTTGTGTGCTTTTCAGTGGCTCTGGCAAACCACAGCACTGCTTCATAGCTGGTTAGACACTGTGTCTACAGCAACTCTAAAATAGTGGGTTTATTTAAAATGCTGTTCTCTCTCCTTGAAAAGTTACTTCACATGAGAATGTTGTCGATATCAAGTTCTTCTTTATCTGCAGGAAAAGAAGGTTTGAGGCTCCTCTGTACTTGGCACAGTCCATGCTGTATTCGTGCTTGGATTCTGATCAACTTAAATAAATTGCGGCTTGAGGATATTCTATGAGGACTTTCTTTCAAGCTGATTGCTTCAGGGCTTCTGGTGTGCTAATGTAGGCACTATCATTTTACATTGCACTCTTTCTGTGGAACAGGTTTTAAAAGGAGTATTTAAGACTTTAGAGCTTGTATTTTATGTTTTCATAGTCTGAGGCAATGAGTGACGAGTGTCATTGGTTAGAACAATGTCGATGAACACGATGCGTGGAACGGGCACAAAGTCACAAAAACTGGAGAATCACCTCCTTTTCAGTCTTCTGTTGCTGCTTCTTCTCTGCTGATGTCAAACTCCCATCTGGTCCATGAACATATCACTCTCTTTGATGTCTCACATATGCTGTCTCCTTAGAGCCTGTCCTTTGTCCTCCTCCTGCACTTACAAATGTGATACCTAGATCAAATGTCACCTCTCCTGGAATTGTCACCTCCCAATCTCCTTAGTAGCCTACATGGGCCACAAACTCCTAGAAACCTTAACTCAGCGTCCCACAAGCTGGGATCACAAGTGTGATCCATTAAATCCAGTTCTATTTCTCAGACATTTCCAGAGATATACAATTCCTCCTGCCCAAGCTCCTACTAGTTTAATCAAGATTGAATTTGAAAGTAATGTGCTTGGTGGAAGATAGAGAACTGAAAGATAAAATATTTAAAGTTTAAAAAAATTAAGGAAGTTTAAGGTTACTGGCACAGAAACTGGTTGCTAAAGATGCTATGGTTTATTTGCAACCAGAGAGAGAGAGAATGAGTACATCAGGACTGCTAGCCACTGCAAACAAACTCCAAATACATGTGCCACTTTGTGCATCTGGCTTTCCATGGGTACTGGGGAATTAAACCTGGGTCATTAGGCTTTGCTGGGATGTGCCTTAACCACTGAGCAATATCTCTAGCCCAAGAGACAGTCTTAAAGTTGGTAAAGCTTTTGGGACCTTTATAATTGGACTGAATGCAATTTACGATGTGAGATGGTAATGAGTCTATTGGGGACCAGGGGCAGAATGTGGTAGTTTGAATGTATGTCCCCCATAGACTCAAGTGTTTTATTAAAATTGAATTTGTTCGCCGGGCGTGGTGGAGCACGCCTTTAATCCCAGCACTAGGGAGGCAGAGGTAGGAGGATTGCTGTGAGTTCGAGGCCACCCTGAGACTACATAGTGAATTCCAGGTCAGCCTGAGCTAAAGTGAGACCCTACCTCGAAAACCAAAAAAAAAAAAAAAAAAAAATGAAATTTGTTCCCTCAGCTCCTAGCAGGTAGACTCCTGCTATGGGGGGTATGGGTTATGTCACTGGGGATGGATCTGAATTCCAGCCTAACGGTATGCAGAAAGGTTTTGAGCTCTAGTTGTGCTTGCTTGTAGTGCTGCATGTTTGGTGGTGTCTCTCTACTTGGATTTATGAAAGGGAGCCAGCTTCTTCTACCCTTTGATGAAACTTCCCCTGGATTTGTAAGCTTGAAATAAATCCCATCCTCCCATAAACTGTGTCTGTTGTGGATGTTCATGCCAGCAACATGAAGCCTACTACAATATCCATGTAACCATACTTGGACTTAAATGAGCTAGAAATCACACTAATGTTATTACCTCCCCTAGTGACTACTTCTAGCACTAGTATATAGTATTGCTTGCATTTTGAAACTGCAGAAGCATAATCACCCAGTATGTGTCTTCATTATCCCTTAGCAAAAGTATACCCAAACATTTGTTCAACCCACATGTAGGTCCTTAAATCTCTTTCTTTCTAAATATAATATAACGGGAAAGCAACAGAGCTGGCGTTTAACAAGTTCTTTGTCTATGCAGCTGTTATTATCACTAAGAACCTCCTTGGATCCTATATGGTTCCAAAGCCCCCTCAGTTTTCACAAAATGACCTTTTGTCCCAGACCTGCCCTATGCAGATTGACCAATTTATAACCATAAAACACTAAAATTCCACATTTCCTAAGAAAATGAAACTGTGACAAATTAAGGTCCTAACTACTCAATATACTTCTTTTTAAAAATATTTATTTATTTATTTATTTGAAAGAGAGAGAGAGAAGAGAAAAATAGAGAAAGGTAAGGAGAGAGAGAATGGACACACCATGGCCCCCTGCTGCTGCAAATGAACTCCAGACATACAAGTCACTTTGGGTATCTGACTTTACATGGGCACTGAGGAATCAAGCCTGGACTGTCAGACTTTGCAAACAAATGCTTTTATCCACTGAGCCATTTCTCCAGCCCATGATCTATCTCAATCTAGGTTAAGGAAGAAACTAAGGGCATTTATTGGGACTAGCCCAAGTACTCATTTCATTGTCTTTATGCTTACAGTGCAAGTCCCAGCATAACATGTGTGATTGACTCAGGGCATATGGTTACCATGACACCCGCCTATGATCAAGCAGTGGGAAGTAGAAGAGACTTCCCATTGACTTATTTTGGAATTAAAATTTAGTGCAGGACTAACCTAATCAAATTATTGTAAACATGAAAGAGGACTCAGCCTCCTGGAGAGATTTTACATCTGAGTGTGTTCAATACATTTTTTTCTGTACCAAAAATATTTGGTCCTTGCATCTCATGAATCAAATGCATTTCAAAAGAAAAGGTAAAGATAAATCAAATAAAAATACCTATGTATATTTTCCAGTACTGGGGATTGAATTTAGGACCCTGTGGATGCTAGGAACATGTTCTGTCCCTGAGAAATATAACCCAAGCCCCTTATCCAAGTTACTTCTAATACACATTTCTCATATATGCCAGATACCTATATATTTACTCAGGAAAATCCTAAAAGGCAGGGCCTATTATTCCCATTTTATAATTGATAAAGCTAAGGCAAATCTGCAGATGGAGATTGTTTGAGCTAGAATTGATGTAGCTGGCCAGGTGGTCAAAGGAGAGGTCTCAAAGCAAAGTTATTAAGTCTGTCAAGACACAACTTGGTGGGAAGATACTTAATCCAACCACTAATGTGGAATGGATCAGATCTTCTTAAGGAAAAGAATCTATGTGGGTAAAAACTTAAAAGGAAGGCTGGAGAAATGACTTAGCAGTTAAGGCAATTGCCTGAGAATCCTAAGGACATAGGTTCAGTTCCTCTGTACCCACGTAAGCCAGATGCACAACGTGGCACATGCATCTAGTTTTGTTTGTAGTGGCTGGAGGCCCTGGAATATCCATTCTCTCCTCTGCCTCTTCCTCTCCCTCTTTGTCTCCCTCTCTCATAAACAAATAAACAAAAAGTACAGGGAACCCAAAGCTACATTTGAGGAAAGAAGATAGAGATATGACTGCCTTGGCATCCAATTCTCCTTTGGAGTGATGAGCAAAACATTCCAACCAACTCAACCAAAACTACTGGTGTAAAGACTTTCCATTGGCATGCTGAAGAGACAGACAGTCTATAAGCAGATAGCAAGAGTTCTGTTACCTGTAAAAGTTCCACACCTCCCAATATATTTAACCCTGCAAGTCCTCTGTGTAACCCCACACGCCTGCTCTCACTCCACTCTCTAACTACTATTGGCCTGAGAGCAGTCAGGGCCCAGGAGGTCCCGGCTGTCAAGCTGCCCTTTTGCGAAGGGAGGGCAAGTATCACTGGAAGAATTATGAATGCAAGCTGGTCTCAAGTGGCACACAAATACTGGCTCGTGATTCTCTACCCTGGAATATCCTACTGTGAGAGTTTAAGTGGAGTTTTGTCAGCATCATACCAGGCTCAGGTCTGGAGGACATTTACTTGGAGAATCCTGTTCTGGATTGTTTCTCCTGGGCATATAGCTGCCGAATTTTCCCCAAATGACTCACATAACAACTTATGTGGAAAAGGATATTAAGAAGTCACACTGTTTCAGCTAACCAAACATTTCAAGCATAAGATTGGGCTTAAGCTTCTCTGAGGAGGAGGAATAGAATTCTCTGATTAATCTCCTGCAATGAAGTCTCTGGAGAAGCAACCTTAACAAGTCAGGCAGGAGTAAGAAGATAAGTGGCCCTAAGAAGCTGATGCAGGGAAAACTAGCAAGGAAAGAGAGTTTTCATTTTCCCTTGTTCATAAAGCGTATTTCTGACTTATTGTTCTGACCCTTGTAAATGTATGTGAGGGAGATGGAGAGATGGCTTAGTGGTTAAGGCGCAGGCCTGCAAAGCCTAAGGACCCAGGTTTGATTCTCCAGGTCCCACATGAGCCAGATGCACATGGTGGTGCATGAGTCTGGAATTCGTTTGCAGTGGCTGGAGGCCCTGGGGTGCCCATTCTCCCTCCCTCTCTCTCACTCTGTCTCTAATAAACAATAAAAATTTTAAAAACATGTACATGAGGAAGTAGGCATAGGGGATGACCATGAGGAAAATACTGGGAAGAAAAAAGGGAAGAAAAGGATAAGGTGATGAGAATAAATGGGATAAAACTGCAAATAAAGGGTTAAATCTGATCTCATCATGTCAGTAATCCCAGCACTTGGGAGGCCAAGGCAGGAGGATCACCAGTTTAAGGCTAGTCTGGGTTACATGGTAAGACCTTGTCTTTAAAAGCAAAATGACAGCACAAAAAGTTAAACTCACTGCTTACATAATGTTTATATCCATTACTGAAAATTTTAAAAAGTCAAATAACACACTTTAAAAACTTATAAGGAAAAATTATACTATTTAACAGCTAGGAAGATGGCTCAGTGGTAAAGACACTTGCTTGCAAAACCTGACAGTTTGGATTTGATCTCCAGTACCCACATAAAGCCACACACACCAGAAATTTAGAAAAAAAAATAAATTCGCTTTGAGGGCTAGGGAGACAGCTCAGTGGATAAAATGCTCACAGTTCAAGCCCGAGTGCCTCAGTTTGATCCCCAGTGTCCATGTAAAAAGGTGGAAGCTGTGGTGGCCTTCTGTCATCCCAGCACTCTGGCACTGATGGCCAGATGAGAGGTGGAGACAGTTTCCTGGACGCTTTCCAAGAGTGCAGTAAGAAGAATAACAGCAAAGCAAGATCCAGAGAGACCGTAACATGGAACAGTGAGGACAGACACAAAAGTTGTTCTCTGCTTCCCACATGCATGCCCATACTGACATGCATTAACATACATACACATACATAAATAAACAAGTAAAATCTTTACCAAAATTAGATCTGAAAAAGGATATAGACAAATTGAAAGCAGAAAGACAAAACCAACTTAAGACCAGAGCTAAATATCCTAAATTAACATTAGAAGATGAAAACAAATAAAATAGACATTTGAACATTTTTCTAAAGCCTGAGGGCAAATGAAAAAAGAGATGAAAGCTTTGGAATGGAAAGCTAGTTAGTTAAGCTGGAGCTAAAATGCAAATTATAAAAAAAAAAACAATTAAGGTAAATTTAATTTAAGAGTAGAAGAAAAAAGTGTGTGTGTGTGTGTGTGTGTGTGTGTGTGTGTGTGTGTGTGTGTTGGGAGTGGCTCTGGAGAACCAAAACCCCAAACAATAAGAATTTGACCATGCAGTCCAGGTAAA
The DNA here is from genome assembly GCA_036365145.1 of Orientallactaga sibirica. Classification (NCBI taxonomy): domain Eukaryota; kingdom Metazoa; phylum Chordata; class Mammalia; order Rodentia; family Dipodidae; genus Orientallactaga; species Orientallactaga sibirica. The sequence continues at coordinate 45,650,154 of JAEOAD010000012.1, read as the reverse complement.
CCAAACTAGGAAAGAGGAAGTCTTTGGACAGCTAGGCGTTCCTCATGAAAATTCTCATGAAGCACATCACCATTCACTATGTTGAAGAATTAATATCAAGTAATTTGGAAAAGACCAAGGTCCATCTCCTCCAAAAAGGAAGCTTCCTGTAGGATGCCACAGGACTGCCTCAGTAGCTTGCTTTCCATCCCATCTGCTCGTGAAAAGGGTGTTACACCTCTCCCTCGAAGGGTGTGCTCTATAGCAAAGCAACTGGGCTGCTGAAGCACCAGCTACTTCTGAAAGGTTTGTTTGTTTCTTGGTTAGTTGGTTTTTTTTGGGGGTTTTTTGTTGTTGTTGTTGTTTGGTTGGTTGGTTTTTTTGTTGTTTGCTTGCTTGTTTATTTGTTTGTTTGTTTGTTTTCTTTCAAGGTAAAGTCTTACTCTAGCTCAGGCTGACCTGGAAATCACTATGTAGTCTCAAGGTGGCCTTGAACTCATGGAGATCCTCCTACCTCTGCCTCCTGAGTGCTGGGATTAAAGGTGTGCGCCACCACGCCCACCCGGCTTACTTCTGAAAGTTTTGAGGATTGCTAATGGGTTCAGACTACCTCATGTGGTAATTGCTGGATGTCATTGCTGGTTATCTGTGACAAATTGTGCAAGGAGAGAAGGGGGTTATTTTTGCAGATCCACGTTATTTGTTCCTGACAAACTAACATATGCAGTGACAATTGCTTTTCCACCAATAATCTTCACAAGTCCTCCAAACACCTTCATAACACTGAGAGTATTAAATGTATTCCTTTCCAAGCAGTGACACATGTAGTCTTTCTGACACCTGGGGCAGATCAATTTTTAACACCCCAGGTTGTATAAGACAAGGTTATCTTTAGCAAGAGTCATGGAATAATTAGGAATGTAATCCTTCCCTTGAGTTTTCTTTTAGTTTTAAAATTAACATTGTAAAATAATGACTAAAATTTTAGTTCTTAAAAATATTGTTCTAAATTCAAAAAACTATGTCATGCATGAGTAAAAGCTGGAGCTACCTAACAAAAATACCACACTTTGCATTCTGCACTTGTTATCACTGTTTTAAAATTTAAATACTAAATGAAAAAATGCAGATTGGTCACTGACAACATCAGAAGTGAAGTAAATCAAATTTGTGTTCATCGTGTTTAAAGCTACTATGGTATGATTTTATTTCAAATCTACTTATTTTGTAAAATAATTTTGTTACTTTATTTATTGTGGGTTTTTTTTTTTTTGAGGTACTAGTGATTGAATCTAAAGCCTTACACACGCTAAATGAGCATTCTGCCACTGAGCTATCCCCAGCTCACATATACTTGTTTAAATGAAACATGTAGTGCTACAGGGATGGAGACCTAAACCTTGCCTGAAGAAAGCTGAACTGAGTCCAAACTCTAGGAATATTAGTCAGAGATGGGAAGGGCAGGAACAACGGGGGTGGGGCAATGTCTGTGTAACTTAATCTCCACGTAAAATGCAATGTTTGGTAAAGAGTGAGAATAAAATATGCTAATTTAAAGCTTACATATATTTATTTAAACTCCATAGCAACTTTAGCAATTGTCTAAAATTTAAATCAACAGAATATTTTTGAGGGGAGAGTATTTTATCATTGACATTATTTAGAATTGCTGACACATGATAATAAAAATAAGATGAACATTTTGAATTTGTTTTTCAAATTCTTTTTTCATATAAAACCTACAGAAATGCAGTACCCCTCCACTGCCTGGACTTAAGAAAGAAGCCAATCAAAAATATTAGATAGGGCTGGAAAGATGGCTTATCAGTTGAGGCATTTGCCTGCAAAGTCTAAGTACCCAGGTTCGTGTCCCTAGTACCTACATAAGCCAGATGTCAAGGCAGAGCATGCATCTATCTGCAGTTCATTTGCAGTGGCTGGAGGCCCTGGTGCATCTATACATAACCCCCCTCTCAAATAAATAAATTTAATTTAATTTAAAAAATTATCCAGCAGCACCAAAGGAGTAGTAGCCTTTCCTAAAAAAAAAAATTACATAGTATTTAAGAAACCTCAACTTTCCTCAGCTACCCCTATGGGATTTAAGAATAGTTTCTAGAAATTAGAAATTAGTTGTCTAATTCGTTTTCTTTTCTTTGGGAAATAATAGAAAATCTCTAAAAATCATCATTTAAGAAAGGATTTTAGAGCTAGAGAGATGATTCAGTGGTTAATGGCACTTGTTTTCAAAGCTTGACAGATGGGTCCATTCCCCAGGACCCACATAAAACCAGATGCACAAAGTGGCACATGCATCTGGAGTTCGTTTGCAGTGGCAGGAGGCTCTAGTGTGCCCATTCTCTTCATCTCTATTTCCCTCTGCCTTCCTCCTCTCTCAAATAAATAAATAAAATTTTTGAAGGATTTTGGCACACACCTTTATGTGCTTGTTCACTTATTTCTGAAAGGCAAATACCTGAATGTTGAATTGCTGAGTCAAAGTGTTCAGATTTTTTGAAAGTCGTTTTATACTTTTATCAATGTCAAACTTGCTAACTTGTAAATATGAACAATAATTATATGAAGAATAATTACTATTTCCTATCTCCAAAAGTTTCCACTGATACCATAAAAACTGGTTTGCTGTTGTTTGCATTTTTCTTTTCTGTTGTTTGTTTGTTTGTTTGTTTGTTTGTTTGTTTGTTTGTTTAGACAGTCTTACTCTGTAGCTCAGGCTGGACTTAAACTCATGCAATTCTCTTGCCTCAGTCTTTCAAGTATTGGGATTTTAGGCAGGAACCATCATACCTGGATTTTTTTTTCTTTCAAGTGCTGAATTTAGAGAGTTTCTGGACTTTAAAATAGAAAGGTTTATGATCAACAGGACAGATTCAAACTGACAGAGCAAGCGCCAGCATCCTTTTGTGACAATAGCCATAGGATGCTAAGATGCCACAGCCAGCTCAGAGCAACATGCCCCTCCCCTACTGCCAACTGCCTGGGCTCTTCTGCTTCTCTTGACAAATTTATAATTAGAGATCATATTCCTTTGAACAGCTATGTGAGCAAGTCAAGTCTTGATGGAAGCTGAGGTTTGAGTCATGAAATACATGGGGTTAAAAAAAGCTGAAGGGCTTGCTCTGGGGTGTAGCCCAACATGCATGAGGCTCTGAGTTGAGACCCCCCCACACACACACAGAGACAGAAACAGCGAGAGAGAGAGAGAGAGAGAGAGAGAGAGAGAGAGACTGAAGAACTTCAGCTAGGTGAAACTAGAGATACAGAGGTTAACAAGATTGTCATAAACCCAATTCACCTATTTTCAAGTTGCCCAGAAGAAAGCATTCTTCATCCTCTTGTTCTTGCTTTGTCAATGACTCTCCTCACAGGATCTGAAACACACAAGGGTGCTGGGTTTGTGATATGGATTAAGTGTGCTTCAGTGTGAACTTGGGTCCTAGATGTGATAACCAGAACACTGCATGATGATTCTGGCTAACGATGGCTCATATACACAAAGATCATATTGCCTAAGCAGAGGATGGTGGCATGTGCCTGCAATTCCAGCATTTGGGAAGGTGAGTTACAAGGATAGCTGGGGCTCTATTATAAGACCCTGTCCCTCCAAAACAAAACCAAGCCAAAGTAAAAAGCCAAACAAAGCCAGGTATGGTGGCACACAGCTGTAGTCCCAGCACTTGGGAGGCTGAGACAGGAAGAGCATAAGTTTAAGGCCAGTATTGACTTCATAACCTGAGGTACATAGTGAGATCCTGTCTCCGAGAAACAAGGGCTGGAGCAGTAACTTAAGGGTGGAGAATTTGAGCATGAACAAAGCCATGTGCTCTATCCCTAGCATCATAGAAAGGAGATTATATTGCCTAGAGACAGCAAAGGTGTTGTACTTAGTATGCTTTGTGATATGCACACAGTGAAAAACATCATTTAATAACATGTTTCTCAGAATGTATACCAGTGTTTAGGTAACACATGACTCTGTGTGTATGTGTGTGTAAAAACTGTGAACTTTAGATAAATATTTTATATAGCTTGCATGGAAACATATAAGTCCTATGTAACAAATTTTTATTTTAAAATCACTTTTTAGCAAACATATAGATATATTTTAAATTAGTTTGATCCATGATACAGGTTGGGTTTTCAGAATTTTATTTATTTGAGAGCGAGTGAGCAAGAGAGAGAGAGAGAGGCAGATAGAGAGAATGGGCACACCTCCAGCCACTGAGAAGGAACTCCAGATGTATGAGCCACCTTGTACATCTGGTTTACATGGGTACTGGGGAATTGAACCTGGGTCCTTAGGCTTCACAGGTAAGTGTCTTAACCATTAAGCCATCTCTCCAGTCTAGGTTTTCCAGTTTTTAATGAACTTAAATAGAAATATGTAAGCACAGCATAAGAAATAAGAAAATGTATTCTTATTTTTGTGCAGCAGATATCCATCAGATAAAATAAGATACTTAAGGCCTGGAGGAGTGGCTTAGCAGTTAAGGCCTGCAAAGCCAAAGTACCCAGGTTTAATTCCCCAGGACCCACATAAGCCAGATGCACAAGGTGAAACATGCGTCTGGAGTTCATTTGCAGTGGCTGGAGGCCCTGGCATACCCATTCTCTCTGTCGCTCTCTCTCGCTCTCTCTCAAATAAATAAAAATAAATAAATTTAAAAATAAATAAATAATAATAGGATAGTTGATAGAATTACATCCGAATGAGCAAATGAGGTCAACAACTGAAAAGATTCCTGCATACTTTGTGAATTTAAAATATACAAATTATCAGTGACTCAAAGTACTACCGTGCTAAACAAAGGGGAACGAGTCAGTAAAGCCATGAATTCAGCTTTAAGAGCTGGTCTGCAAGCAGACTTGCAAAACATAACCAGCTTTCTATTGTGTTAGAGCTTTGCTACAAATTATAGAACTTTCAAATCAAGTTACATCTCCATAAAATGTGTTGCATGTGTTGATAGTAACGTGTGACAAGGAATTCATAGCCAGCTAAGTGATAATAATGCACTGTAGCTAATATTTGCCATCTTGTGAGAAAATGAAGTCCTGAATATTTTCCAAAGAATCTTACAACACGAACTGAAATCTAGCAGACATTGCACCATGATGAATTTTGTGAGAGACCTACAATATTACCAATGGAAGCACGAAAGTGCTAGATTAAACCTACCTCTCCCCCAAAACTTTTGAGCAACTATAAGCCACTTGCTCCTAACAACCATTCACATACCAGTTTCAGATATTTTGTTAGATCTGTCTATAAGCATTTTACATTCACTCACTTTTGTAAGCTTAAAAATGCGTATTTTTTTCTGAGGCAAGCCCAACAGACTGACCTTTTTTTGTATGCGAGAGCAAGAGAGACATTAAGAGAGAGACGTGGAGCACCAGGGCCTCCAGCCACTGTAATTGAACTCCACGCACATATGCCATCTTGTGAGCATGTGCAGCCTTGCAGGCTTGTGTCACTTTATGTATCTGGGTTACATGGGGTCTGAAGAGTCAAACATGAGTCCTTAGGCTTTGCAGGCAAGCACCTTAACTGCTAAGCCATCTCTCCAGCCCTAAAATACAAATTTTAAAGGGAAGTTTATATTTGTACCATAAATGGAAATTCAGTACCAGGGGGCCTAAATAGAAGGCAACTATAAATGTCCATGGACAAAATGCCTCTCTCCAGTGTGTCTTGTTGTCACCCCTTCACGATTGTTTTACAGCCTTTCTGTCTCTGGTGATCAACTCAGCATTTCCTACTTTGCCTCAAATTATCCAAGAACTGAAGCTTCTTACCAAATAAGTTTGAAGACTATATGTCTTCAGGCTTGGCCTCTCAAGATGCCCTCTCCTCCCCAGCTCCAGAAGTGTGGTATCATTCTTTTAAATAGAGAAGCAGGCACATTTTGGGACACTGCAAAACAGGATGCATCACAGTTCCTTTCTTATGAGAAAAAAAAAAGCAAAAACAAACAAACAAAAACACTAAACCCGAAAACTACCAAGGGATCAAATAGGAGCAGGTCTGTTCTGAGACACGTGACTTGCTCTCATCGCTCTATAATGACTTTGGAAAAACACAAAGGGCCAGTGTACCTTTTCTAGCAGATAGCATTTCTCTTCTAAAGCTTTCCACAGTGACATTTATTTATTTTTAGAGTCCTGTGGCTGGCACACTGAGCTAGGAAATGATGGATCTATTCATTTATGCTTTCTTTAATGTTGAAAGTGTTTCTACGATTGAATCAACTGTGTTGTAAAACAAACTACTGACCACCCAACCCATGTGGCACCTTGGGATTTTATTCTCTGGGCAGTCATCATTTCTTTCTGGTTCCATTCAGAATCTTTGAGTGAAAAATCTTGTTATCTGAGATTAATTTTCTTTGGAACATGTATTTTTGAGTGTTGACTCTGACGCAAATCTCCCGGGTGGTGAGAACTTGAATGCTAGCTATAGTCTGCTCTGTTTGGATATGCTGGGTTCTTTATCCTGTCCTAAGTGCAGGTGCTCTTCTATAAAAATAACTTTTCAGGGCCCAGAGAGATGTATTAGTGGTTAAGCACTTGCCTGTGAAACCTAAGGACCCCAGTTCAAGGCTTGATTCCCCAGGACCCAAGTGAGCCAGATGCACAAGGTGGCGTATGCATCTGGAGTTCATTTGCAGTGGCTGGAGGCCCTGGCGCACCCATTCTCTCTTTATCTAACTTTTTCTCTCTCTGGCTGTCTGTCATTCTCAAATAAATAAAAAATAGACAACAACAACAATAATAATAATTTTTCAGGGCCAGGTGTGGTGGCACACTTTTAATCCCAGCACTCAGGAGGCAGAAATAGAAGGATTGGCAGGAGTTCAAGGCCAACCTGAGACTACATAGTGAATTCCATGCCAGCCTGGGCTAGAGCAAGACCTTACCTCAAAAAACAACAATAACAACAACAATAATAATAATAATTTTTCAGCTTTAAAATTCACATGATTTACTGTTTTAAAAATAACATGACGGGCTGGAGAGATGACTTAGCGGTTAAGGCGCCTGCCTCCTAAGCCTAAGAATGCTGGATCCAATCTCCAGCAGTTCCAATCTCCAGGTCCCACGTTTAGCCAGATGCAAAGTGACGCAAGGGCGCAATGCCGCACCTGACCACAAGGCGGCGCACACATCTGGATTTCATTCACAGCAGCTGAGAGACTGCTGGCGCGCCCATCTCTATCTGTCCTCCTCTCCCTCTCTCTCTCTCTGTCTCTGTCTGTGTCTCTCTCAAAAAAAAAAACATGATTATTGTATAAATGTATAAGAAATATAAGGAAGAAAAATTAAATGATCACAGTATATCACCCTTTGAATATACTACATGATTAAAATTATACATTTACTGATTTTTCTTTTAAAAATAATTCTAATGCAGGTGTGTGTGTGAGTGCATGGGCACATGCATGTGAAGACACCCTCAAGGATACTACCCATCTCCTTTCGAACAGAGGCTTTCATCAGCCTGGAGCTCAGTAATTAGGTTAGACTAGCTAGCCATGAGCCCAAAGCTCCTCTTGTCTCTGCTTCCCTAGCACTGGGATTACAGGTGCCACGCCAAGCATTTTTATGTAAATACAACTGAGCTATGTCCCCAGCCTTCAAGCACCCTTTTTTTTTTTTTTTTTTTTTTTTTTTGAGAGACACAGAGAAAGACAGAGAGGGAGAGGAAGACATATAGATATGGGCACACCCGCAGCCTCTCAGCTGCTGTGAACGAAATCCAGATGCGTGCGCCCCCTTGTGGTCAAGTGCGGAATTGCTCCCTTGCGTCACTTTGCATCTGGCTAAAACGTGGGACCTGGAGATTGGAGCCGCTGGAGATTGGAACCAGCGTTCTTAGACTTAGGAGGAAGGCGCTTTAACCGCTAAGCCATCTCTCCAGCCCTCAAGCACCCTTTTTAAAAGAGTAGTTATTTTATGCCAGGCCTGATGGCACATACCTTTAGTCCCAGCACTCGGGGGTCAGAGGTAGGAGGATCACCATGAGTTCGAGGCCACCCTGAGACTACATAGTGAATTCCAGGTTGGCCTGAGCTAGAGTGAGACCCTACCTCAAAAAAACAAAAACAACAACAACAACAACAACAACAAAAAAGAGTTGTTATTTTAAGTCCATTCAGAACCTACAATTCATGGCATAGAATCATTTCTTTTTTCTTCATTGTGCAGGATCTTGTTAATGTTAAAGACCATGATTCTTTGTGAGTGAAAACAGACGTAGAAAGTGAGGAGAACAAGACCTTAATTTAGGAAGAAGTCGGGCTCAGTGTTGGACTTGATATAAGGATGGAATGTGTCAGGAGACTAGAAGGCAGAAACATCGGGCAGTGATTTTGTCCTTATTACTTGAGCTGAAGCCAACACATCAATCCCTATAAGCAGTCTATTATCTGCATCTGATATTGCCTGCATTACTTTGTTTTGCTTTGTTTTTCCTTTTGGTTGTTCTCTGCAGGATTCAACATTTTTGAGATTTTTTTTTTTTAACCAGATTGGGAATTAGGGGCAGAAGGATTTGCCAATGAGGAAAAGAAAGACATTACAGGGGGGTAAACTCACCTCCCTAGACTTTGGAGAGAAACTGTAGAGAAGTTATTCTGGCAGACTACTCAAAGGGCAAAGAAAGTACCTTCATGTGGAAGCCTGCACCACAGGGATGATAAGAGAAGAGCTATTTGTCAGCTTTACAAAGCTGGGGATATAGTTCAGTGGTAGAGTGCTTGCCCAGCACATGTGAGGCCATAGGTTCACACACACACACACACACACACACACACACACACACACACACACACACACTATGAAGAAACCGTAACTAATTCAGAGTATGCTTTGAAAATAATGGCAAGAAGACATTTTGATTAGAAAACTCAAAAAACTTTAACATCAGCCAGGCATGGTGGCACATGCCTTTAATCCCAGCACTTGGGAGGCAGAAGTAGGAGGATCGCCATGAGTTCGAGGTCACCCTGAGACTACATAGTGAATTCCAGGTCAGCCTGAGCTAGAGTGAGACCCTACCTTGGAAAACCCAAAAAACAAAAACAAACAAACAAAAAAACTTTAACATCTCCTATATTCTGCCCCAAGACAGGTGGATAATTCATACTCAAAAAGACAAATAAAAAAAAAAGCCGGGCGTGGTGGCGCACGCCTTTAATCCCAGCACTAGGGAGGCAGAGGTAGGAGGATCACCGTGAGTTAGAGGCCATCCTGAGACTACATAGTACATTCCAGGTCAGCCTGGACTAGAGTGAGATCCTACCTCAAAAAACAAACCACAACAACAAAAAGACAAATACTAAGAGCCAGGCATAGTGGCACATGCCTTTAATCCCAGCACTAGGGAGGCTGAGGTAGGAGGATCACTGTGAGTTCAAGACCAGCCTGAGACTAATTCCAGGTCAGCCAGGGCTAGAGCAAGACTCTACTTGAAAAACAAAACACACCAAAAAAAGACAAATACTCAGTGTTTTTTCTCATGCAAAACAGAGGGAGGGAAGAAGGGAGAAAAGAAGAAAGGAAGGAAGGGAGGGAGGGAAGGAGGAAGAAAGGAAAGAGGGAGGGAAGGAGGAAGGGAAGGAAGGAAAGAAGGAAGATTCACTAAAGCATATTTACTTGACATGGAATAAACTATGCCACAGTAGTGCAAGTTATGTGTTGGAGCCTTGGGAACACCGGGCAAGTGATCAGGAGGAGGCAGAAGAAGAAAGGGCAGAACTTCCTTTCCCATCTAGTCACTGACTATCCCCAGAATCCATAACTAGCAGCCCATTCCTTGGAGCTCGATGTTGTTCTAATGTGTGACACAAACTAATTGGATGAACATCTTCAGCATGTGGCTTGATGTGTCACTGCTCATCTTCCTTCTGTCCCTCTTAACTCTTCAAGTACCCTTCCCCAAGTTGCCAAGGTGCATGTATTAGACCTGTGTCCTCTGTTCCAATTCTTGACCTAGCCAGATCTGCTCTCCACAGTGCTCCATTCTCCAAAGTTGTTTACTTTCTTACCTCTGCACATCAAAACTCCTGCTACATGAATGCAGTTTATCTTAGGTGTTAAGAGGGAATTTTTCAGGGATGGGAAAATGGCTTAGCACTTAAGGCATTTGCCTGTGAAGCCCAAGGACCCCAGTTCAATTCCCCAGGACTCACATAAGCCAGATGCACAAGGGGGCACATGCGTCTGGAGTTCGTTTGCAGTGGCTAGAGGACATGGCACACCCATTCTCTCTTTCTCTATATCTGCCTCTTTCTCTCTCTCTCAAATAAATAAACAATTTTTTAAAAGAGGGAATTTTCAGGTGTCCTTTAATTTTCAAGGAGAATGTTTCATAAATCAAGTGCATTTCTGGTGATATTTCAGCCAGGCAGACTTGGCAGTGAAGGGCAGGCAGGGGAGGCTCCTGGTTCCTACATTAGAAGGGTTGGCCCTTGTGCAGTCAGTCCTTGGAAGGACTTTACTTCAAAGCTGTGTTAATTCTTGTATCATCTTCCTTCTCTATTTCTAAACATGACAGAGAATCACTGAGGGGAAAATACCAGTTAAGATATAAATACACTCAGATTCTCTTGCATTCTATAGAACATTCCAGAGTAGGAGCAGGAAAGGTATTATCTTGCCAGTTTTCCATAACACAGTACCCCAGAGCAGGTAATGTATAAAGGAAAGGAGGTCAGGATGTCCAAGAAGACAGCTCCAGCAACAGCTCAGCACCTGGAAAGCGCCTGGTCGCTTCATCAGAATGTGGTGGTCACCGCTTGCCAATGAACGGCAAGTTTGTGGACTCAAGCATCTCTTCCTCTGCCTTTAAAGCCGCTAATGCTATCACGGGGTCGCATCCTCATGACCTCATCTAACTATCACCCCAAGCCCCACTTCTACAACCCTTAAATAGGAATTTGAAGTTTAGATTTCCAACACATAAAGATTTTTTGGGGCGTGGGGAGAGACCATACACCAACACACCAAAGAACAGAAGCGGTCTTTGTGATCAAGTTTCCTATGTTGTGAGTGGGTGACTTCTGTGTCTGCTGCTTACTGTCTGTCCCATAGGATAATTAATTTATATTTACCTCCTTTGAGGTGCTCTCTATTGAAACAGGATTCTTGAAACTGGTTTCTGCAGATTCTGATTTGTAGGGTAGAAACATCCTGATGGTATTTTTCATCTCAGTCCCTGACTAAAGTCTTCAAGGACCAGAGACACTAGTTTTCATCTTTTAGATATAACTTCCTGCTGTAAGAATTATTATGAAAAGGCATGATTTCCACTTCTTAATCTTCTAAACTGAAGTCAGGGACCATGTTAGTCATTGTCTTCTCCAAATTAATAATACAGATGCCAAAAACTGACATCATTTCAATGCAATTTCCATTTTTCTTATGCTAAAACTGATTGTGTATTTGCTGAAAGAAAAAACAAGGTACTCCTTGATAAATAAAAGATGTTTATGTCTCTGATTTATTTTTTATGTTTTTCTCTAATGTACTCATAATGAAATTACATGCAAGAAAATCCCAATGCAAAATAGACTTGCTGACTAAATCCCAAAGTTTGCTTCTAGAGTTTCTTCTTAATAACTAGCAGATTAAGCCAGGTCTATTGCCTGGCAAAATACCAACATTCATTAACCTTTTATAACTCGTCACACTGTAGTTTCCTTTCCCCTTGTCCCACTGTTGCTATATAAGGAACTCTACTATATTCAACACTTATCTTCGGCACCTCCCTCCCCCCCACCCAGTGATTATAGCTGGCAGCAATCAATTTCATAAACATAATAATCATATGTTGAGCAAACAAATGGTATCACCAGGAACATGAGATAAGTATGTTGTGATAACTGAACAGTAAATTTGTCAGGTTATCTGCAGTTAAGGCCTAAGAATAAACTTACTGGGCTTTATGACTTCTGTTCTAACTGAAAGAGTGAGCACTGGAGATGGCTTTCCTAGTACTGAACTCAAGACAAATGCAGTAGCAGAAATGACCATATGTATGGTTTTGCAGAGCAACAAAATAGTCCTCAAATGAATTACTTTAGGGCTTCTCCCTAAAAGTTTATATTACACTTCACTGATGAGAATCTTTTCAAAGAAAATAGATCATAGATTCTGAAATTATGGATTGCAGTTAACTAAGATAATGTATCATTTGGTGTTTAATTGCTTAAGCTTGTGTCAGGAAGGGCCACGTTCCCATCCTGAGAGGTGTTATCTTCTCTTTGAGCCTTAGTTTTCCATTCTGAAACTGTGGCACTATTCCTTACTCTTAACCCTGTGTGAACTAAAGGAGATCATTTCTATAATTATTCAGATAATAATCAGTTGTTCAATAATTAATGGTAGGTATTACTAGCTAATGATATTGAAGTAAAACTAGAAGAATCTAAAATAAATGAATAGGGGTTCCCATCATAAAACAGTTTCTTTCAACCTCAGCAGCCTAAAAAAAAAAAATAACACTTTACAAATGACATCTTTTGTGAGGGTTAACCTGAGTTAACAAATTAACTGGACTCAGACACGTAGAAAAGTAGTAAAGCATGCTTCTGGGTGTGTTTGGGCCTGTCTTCACAGAAGGTTGGTGTGTGAATTAGAAAACTGAGTTGGGGAACCCATCCTAAATGTGAGCAGCATTGTCAGATGAGCTGAGGCTCCAGATGGAATGAAAAATTGAAAGGAAGAAATTCACACTCTCCCCTTCTTGATGTCTGTGGACATCACCAGATGCCTTAACCTTTCAATATATGAAACGGGAGGGGAAGCACCTGGCTGGAGCAAGTCCTTGCCCAGGGGCGGAAAAGCATTGCTGTCCTCAGCCTGCAAGACATCCACAAGGCCAATAGAGGAATGAGTAATAGGCGCTATTAAACAGGATTCCAGGATACAGTACAGACAGAAACGCCAGACAAGCAAGAAAGGATCCATTGGTGGGGAATTAAGTATGTTGGGGCTGTGCTTACCTACAATTGAAGATATCTTAACTGATTGTCTATTGAAAGTTTAGCAGTTAGGAGATCTTTCAGTGTTGAGAAGGAAACATGAAACAGGGCAGGCTGATTGCAGAAGGAGTGATTAACTGCCTTGGCCTTCCATAATGTCTCTGGCTGATCTCCCAGAGTCTTGGACTTTCAGAACCTCCCCATTCGTTCTCAGCCAAATCTAGGCATTCAAAGTTAACCATCGGTTTCTAAGTTTCTTCACGAATGCTGCAAAGCAGGGGATTTCTCCCTCATGTGGACTTGCATCAGCACTTCTCCAGAGGGCTTCACCTTTAGCCTGGACAGAAGCTGTGTCTTCTTCAGCTGAGCAGCTCCTGCCTGCAGACAGCCTTTGTGGGACTATTCGGGCATCTGAGTGTGTGAGCAAGTCTAACAAGTCTCCGTGTGTGTGTGTGTGTGTGTGTGTGTGTGTGTGTGTGTGCGCGCACGCGCGCGCGCGTGCTCTATTGAATCTTTTCCTCTAGAGAACCCAGACTACTATATCACCTTGTCAATGCTTTCCTCATATATGTCACTTTTATTGGGAACTTTAATATATGAACATACTGTAAATTGGCCATATTCACATCAGGTTATCCTCTTTTGTCCCCTCTCCCCCAGCCCTATTCCACTGAGGGCTCTTCTCAGTGGGGATACTGATAATCACTGTGGGGTCATGAATGCACCATTCAGTTCCTGTCAGCACCAGTTGGTTCCTTTCAGGAGAACAGTGCCTCACAGTATGCCTTCCCACCCTGTGGCTCTTACAGTCTTTCCTGCAATGTTTCTGTCATGCCCTTGGAGCTCTCTACAGCCCCATATTTTCTGCTTTGATGTGTTCTGAGTTTCCTCAGTGTCTCCTGCCATCTCCATAGAGACAGTTCTTTTTTAATTATTGCCTGAGTTTTTCAAATAAGTGTAGGAAGTTGAAAAGTTTTGTGTTTCTGGTTAAAGCCAGAGCCATGACTTAGATACTTGATAGTTATTAGGAAGCAAATTGTTCTCCTAGGAAAGAAGATTTATATATATATATTTTTAATTTTATTTCCTTATTTTTTTTCACTGAGGCATGGTCTCACCATGTAGCCCAGGCTGACCTTGAACCTGCTGTGTAGCCAGGCAATACCACTTCTTCCTTCTGACAGCTGCGATTTCAAGTGTTCCCACAACCAACTCTGCTCTGATATAATTTACTTGTATGCCATGTTTCAAATCCAGGAACTCAAGTTGGTCAGAGCCCTGTCCTCTTCCCTTGATTGCCAAATACTCTTCAAACAAGTTATAATCTTCTGTGTTAAAGGCAAACTTCCCCTTGGCTGCATCCTCCTTGGTGTATAGAATGCGACCAGGAGAACCTGTGATGTAGAGTTGAGCATGTGGGCTGCTGGCAACCCCAGACCAGTCTATGACCTAGTGCATGCCCGTCACCTGCAGGTCTTTCATACCTAAGAGTCCTGATGTAGTTTGAATGCAAGATGTCTTCCAAAACCTCAGGTATCTGAACACTTGATCCCCTCCCCCCAGCTGGTGCCACTGTTTGAGAAGGTTGTGGAAGCTTTACGAGGTGGTGCCTTCCTGTTTGTCCTCTGCATCCTGCCTGCTGATGTGAATGAGCATTCCACTCCTGCCACCATGCCTTCCCAGCCCTAAAGCTTTCTGTATCCATTAGTCTCTTATTACTGAAACAAAATATCTGACAAACATCAGTGTAAGGGAGGAAGAGTTTATTTCAGTTTATGGCTCCAGGTTGCAGTGCATCATGGCAGGGAAGGCATGGCTGAAGGTGCTGGTCACATCCAGTCCAACAGTGAGGAAGCAGATCAAAATGATGAATGCAGACTGCTCAGCCAGATATCTCCTTTTTATACAGTCCAGGAACCCAGCGCATGCAATGGTGCCACCCATAGTTAGGGTGACTCCTCCCACCACAACTAACCTGATCTAGGAAAAATCCTCACTGACATGCCCCGAGATCTGTTTAAATCTCATCAAGTTAACAACGAGAGATTAACCATCACACTTCCCCTTGAAACAATAAACTGAAAATACCCTTTCCTTTCATAAATTACTTCCGGTCAGGTATTTATTCACAGCAGCAAGAAAGTAACAGGACCCAAGCCAGGCGTGGTGGCACACGCCTTTAATCCCAGCATTTGGGAGGCAGAGGTAGGAGGATTGCCGTGAGTTTGAGTCCACCCTGAAACTACAGAGTGAATTCCAGGTCATCCTGGGCTAGAGTGAGACCCTACTTCGCAAAAACCAAAAAAATAAAAAATAAAAAATAAAAAATAAAAAAAAATTAATAAATAAATAAAAGAAAGAAAGTAACAGGACCCTTCAAAAGCTAATGAGAAAGCTAGGTGTGGTGGCATATGCCTTTAATCTTAGCACTTGGGAAGCAGAAGTTGGAGGATGGCAGAGTTTGGGACCAGCCTGAGACTACATAGTGAATACTAGGTCTTGGCTAGAATGAGACCCTGTCTTGAAAAAACAACAATAACAAAATTAAAAAAATTTTAATGGGCAGGGCTGGAGAGATGGCTTAGCAGTTAAGGCATTTGGCTGCAAAGCCAAAGGATCCAGGTTCAATTCTCCAGGACCCATGTAAGCCAGATGCACAAGGAGGCACATGCGTCTGGAGTTTGTTTGCAGTGGCTGGAGGCCCTGGCATGTCCCTTCTCTCTTTCTCTCTCTCTCTCTCTGCCTCTTTCTCTCTCTCAAATAAATAAAATCTATTTTAAAACAATTAATGGGCAGATGGAAGAAAGCAAGGACAGACAGGGGCCAAACAAAAGCAGAAACAGCAATACCAACAAGGAAGGGACCAGACTAAGCTAGTGGGCCAGACAAGGTGACACAGTACCAGAGACTCATTCACCACCCAGGCCTCTAGGTCTGATTATTTCTAAGAAAATTTTTGCCACATACACACAAAAAATGATCACAGCAATGTCAATGACATAGAGGAGGGCTCCTCTCCCTGTTTCTTAAAGCAGGCTACCATTTATCCTAATCACCTTCTAATCATTAAAATGAAATGGCTCTATTGCATTTTATTCCTGTGTCCTCAGAAGGCTTCTGAAACTTGCAAACAGATTATGAAAGAAAGATATGAAAACACTGATTGATCTGCCAGTAGGAGCAAGAACAGATCACACCTAGAATTCATGTAAGCTGCACATTATGGCTCAGAGTAAATAGTTTAGCAATTTTATTTCATATCATGCATTTACAATAGGAAATAAAATTTCTGATACCTAGGGTTTTTTATATGCCAATAATTTATTAGCTTATCCACTCATCTAGAACTATGTTGATTATTCAGTAGCCACTCACCATAATATGTAAATTAAAATTAAACTTAAGTAAAACTAATAAAGTTAAGATTTCCATCCTTTAGTCATATTAACTACATTTCAAACATTCAAGAGCTACAAGTAGCTACCACCTACAATGCTGAACAGTGCAAATAGAACTTTGCCATCCATAAGAGGAAATTGCATTTTTAATATATATTTTATTTATTTGAGAGAAAAGGAGGGAGGGAGGGAATGAAATAAGGTGAGCACCAGGGCATCCTGCTACTGCAAACAAACTCCAGATACATGCACCACTTTGTACATCTGGCTTTACATAGGTACTGGGGAATCAAACCTGGGCTGTCAGTCTTTGCAAGCAAATACCTGTAGCCACTAAGCCATCTCTCCAGCCCTAAAATTAAAGTTAAGTAAAACCAATGAAAAACAAATAAAGTTAGAATTTCAGTATTATGGTCATATTAGCTACATTTCACTCAGGAGCCACATGTGGCTCCCACAGTGATCAGTGTAAATAGGACTTTGGCATCATGGGAGGAAGTTTACTGCACAGTACCATTCGAGTATGATTAAAAGCTCTTGGGCTGCAGAGATGGCTTAGTGGTTAAGGTGCTTGCCTGCAAAGTCAAAGGACCCAAGTTCAATTCCCCAGGACCCACATAAGCCAGATGCACCAAGTGGCGCATGCATCTGGAATTCGTTTGCAGCAGCAGAGGCCCTGGTGCACCCATTCTCTCTCTGTTTCTCTCTGTCTCTCTCTCTCTCTCACACACACACTCTAGCTCTCTGTGCCTTTTCCCCTTTCTCTCTCTCTCTAATAAATAAATAAAATATTTTTAAAATCTGGCTGCCAATTTGTGACGGTTCCTGCACCCTTACAAAATACTAAGAGCCGTCTAACGTGGTAGAGCTGCAGAGTGTGATTTGTCTACTACTAGTGGACATTTATACTTCTGTAATTCCTTTTGCAAATGTTATGTCATATGTAATTTTGTTCTGACAGCTGAAAACAGTCTCTCATTTCAAAAATGAAGCTACCAGGGTTTCTATTAAGCACTCTACAGTTTTTCTCATTAAATCTATAGAATTGTCCCAAGAAACAGGTATTATTTTCAAATTGTAGATGAGAAAAGTAAAGTTCTGTATGATGATGAATTTACCTGTCTCAAATAATTTGGCTTATAAAGAATAGGGATTTAAAGCCGGGCGTGGTGGCACACGCCTTTAATCCCAGCACTCGGGAGGCAGAGGTAGGAGAATCACCGTGAGTTCAAGGTCACCCTGAGACTACAGAGTGAATTCCCGGTCAGCCTGGGCTAGTGTGAAACTCTACCTCAAAAAACCAAAAAAAAAAAAAAAAAGAATAGGGATTTAAAAATCCTCTACTGTATGTAATTCTCTCTTTTTTTGAGACAATATATTCTATAGGTCCAGGTGTCTCCTACAGGAAGTCAGGAAGACAAAATCAAAAGTATTAACTAGGGCTGAAGAGATTCTCAGTGGTTAAAGGCAATTTCTTTCAAAGTCTGACAGTCTGGGTTCAGTACCCATGTAAATCCAGATGCACGAAGCAGCACATGCATCTGGAGTTTATTTTAGTGATGAGAGGCCCTGGCATATCCATATTCTTTCTGTCTCTCTCTCTCTGCAAATAAATTTTAAAAAGTATTATCTAATGACACATAAATCATTTATTTTACACAGCCTTATTTAATTAATTAGCTAATAATGACCTAATTAATTTTTTGAGACTGGGTCTTATGTAGCACAGGCTGGACTTGAACTTGTTATGTATTCAACTTTGAACTTCTGGCCTTCCTGCTTCCACCTCTCAAGTGCTAGGATAACAGGCATGGACCATCACACCCTGTTTTATGAATGCTGGGGGTAGCATCCAGGGCATTGCAGATGCTAAGCAAGCACCCTACCAAACGAGAGACCATTCCAACACTTCATTTATTTTTTTTATTATTAAGAACATATTTTATATAGATACATCATGGGTTGGTGCTCCTCCCTTCTCCCCCTTAGTTTATTTTTATATCAGACAAAACTCAGAAACTGGGCATGATGACCCACATCTCTCTCTCTCTCTCTCTTTCTCTTTTAGTTGCCAAAGAGTTTTTAATACTGGAGCTTCAAGAGGACATTTCAGATTCAAATCCTAGCACTAGACCATGGTAAACACTTCCAAAAACTTTTTATGTACAGTCTTTCCTTCCCCTTAGAAAGTTCATAAGCCAAGCCCGAAAGTTCAGTACTGTCTGCACTTAGCATTCTCAAACTCTGATCAGAATAGTCCATAAAACTTGGCTTACCACTCCAGAAAGCATCTTCAGTTGCAAGCACCAAGTCTATGTCCATTCCTCCAAAACAAAGTTTCCAAAAGACCAAAATCCACATGGTCAGGTTCATCTTAGCCCACTCCTCCGTACCAACTTCTGTAGCAGACAGCTTCAGGTTTGCTGAGATGAACTTCCAGACCAGGCACAGTTATGGAAGACAGGATATTTATTGAAACTTACAGATCCAGAGGAAGTTCCACAGTGACAGAAGAAGCGGGCCTGCTCTTACAGGACCAAACACTGATGGCGCACATCTTTAATCCCAGAACGCAGGAGACAGAGGTAGGAGGATCAACATGAGCTCAAGGACAGCCTGAGACTACATAGTGAATTCCAGGTCAGCCTGGGTCAGAGAGAGACCTTACCTCAAAAAATTAAAACAAAGAAGAAGGAGGAGGAAAAGAAGAAGAAGAAGAAGAACTAAAACTACAACAAAACTCAGGGTTGGCTATTGTGAGTCTGAAATGAGCTGGGGGTCATGCCCCAAGGGTAGAGGCATCCATGGGCAGCTTGCTTGGGAGGGTAAGGCCAGCACAAGAGAGGCTGGGAGCAAGGCCACGCTTCACACTATTGTGAACATTGTGAGACAGGACTGAGTTTGAAACTCCCAGCTCAGACACTAAGAAACCCAGGTCTCCCAAGGTCTTATTCAGAATTTCCCAGAGGAACCACATTCAAAGTAGATCCTGGTTAGGCTCAACTACACCCACCCTAATTCAGTGGACTGTCTTCAATCCCACACTCGCTTAAGTCAATTTGGACCAGGGTACCCAAAACAGGCTGTACAAGGGCTGCTATTGCTACATCCTCAGTGAGGCAGCTGAACTCAAGATGGGCAGACCCCAATGCAAAACAAACAACAAACACCCAGCAAAGGGATCCCTACCAAGATTACCTACTCCCACAGTGGAAACCGCCAATGAAAGCTTAGAGGAAACTGAAGACATAGAAGCCCAGAATGAAATCTCAATAAGCATTTTAAGCAAACTTATGAAACCATGAATAAACAGCTTATTGAATGGGAAGAAACAGGACAAAGAGTAATCAAACAGGAACTCCAAGAATGGCTGAAGGAAATGGAAGAAAATCAGCCAAAAAATTTCAAATTACAACTCAAAGGATGGTTCAATAAATTGGAAGAAATGCAACAAAAAGAACTCAAAGGATTAATAAAGGAAATGGAAGATAATCAACAAGTAAAACTCAATTGATTGCTGAAGTAAACCAAAGAGAATCAGGAAGCAGTACTCCGTAGATGGGTTACTGAAATCAAAGACAATCCAAAAGAGATTAACAGAAAGCAAATGGAATTTGAGGAGAATCAACCAATAAACAAGCTCATGGGCCAATGAACAAGCTCAATGACAACGTATCCACATACAGGAATGAACTCAAAAAGACAATAAAAAGTCAAATCAAGAAATGAAAATGAAATTCAAGCAAGAGATGGAAATGCTGAAGAAAAACACAACAGAAAACCAAAATGCAATACCCCTCTTAAAAGGTTCTCAAGAAACCCTTAACAACAGAATAAACAACATGGAGGACAGAATTTCAGAACTCAAGAACAAGAGAGAAGAATTAGACAGGGACTCCAAAAACATTGCCAAGTTCAAAAAAGTGTGTGATCAGACTTAAAACACTTAAAAAAAAAAAAAAAAACAAATATTCAAGCCCGGTGTGGTGGTGCACACCTTTAATCTCAGCACTCAGAAGGCAGATGTAGGAGGATCTCCATGAGTTCGAAGTCACCCTGAGACTACAGAGTGAATTCCAGGTCAGCCTGAGCTACAGTGAGATCATACCTTGAAAAACCAAAAAAAAAAAAAAAAAAAAATTCGGATCATAGGCATACAGGAAGGGGAAGAAATAAAGGCCAAGGGCATAGAGCTCAACACACCAACTTCTGAAACCAAACAACGAATGGGTTGTTGAAGAAGTCAGAAAGGAAATCTATAAATTTATAAAACTGAATGACAATGAAAACACAATATTCCAAAACTTATGGGACACAATGAAGGCAGTGTTAAGAGGGAAATTCATAGCACTAAATGCAAATAAACAATTTAAACATGCACTAAATGCACTAGAAAGGCAAGAATAGTCTAAGACCCAAAGTACCAGATGGAAAGAAATTATCAAGATTAAAGCAGAAATCTAGCCAGGCGTGGTAGCACAGGCCTTTAATCCCAGAGGTGGGAGGATCTCCATGAGTTCAAGGCCACCCTGAGGCTACATTGTGAATTCCAGGTCAGTCTGGAGCTAGAGTGAGACTCCACCTAGAAAAAAAAAAACAAAAAAACAAACATACAAACAAACAAACAAAAGATTAAAGAACTAGAAATAAAAAAATTTAAAAGATTGATGAAATAAAGAGCTGGTTCTTAAATAAATAAACAAGATTGGTAAATCACTGGTCAATTTGATCAAAAGAAAAAAAGAGAAGACTTAAATCAGCAAGATTAGAAATGAAAATGGAGAATCACAACTGACAGCACTGAAATTGGAAGAATCATGGGGACTTATTTCAAAAACCTGTATTCCACAAAATTGGACAACCTGGTAGAAATGGATATATACCTTGACTCTTATCACCTTCCAAAACTGAATCCAGAACAGATATACTTCCCAAACAAGCCCATTACTTTCAATCAAATTGAAAAGTAATTAAAAATCTCCCAACCAAAAAAAAAGTCCAGGCCTTGATGGATTCACTGCTGAGTTCTACAAAACATTAATTGGAAAACTAAAACCACTTCTCCTCAAACTATTTCACACAATTGAAAAAGAGGGAAGGCTCTCAAGCTCCTTCTATGAAGCCAGCATTACTCTAATACCTAAACCAGAGACCCTACTAAAACAGAAAATTATAGACCGATATCCCTAAGGAACTTAAATGCAAAAATGTTCAACAAGGGCTGGAGAGAAGGCTTAGCAGTTAAGGCACATGTCTGTGAAGACTAAGGACCCAGGTTTGATTCTCCACGTCCCACGTAAGCCAGATGAACATGGTGGCACATGCAGCAGCAGCAGGAGAAGAAAAGAAAAAAGAGCCAAAAAAAAAAAAAAAAAAAGAAAAGAAAAGAAGAGAAAAGAAAAGAAAAGAAATCCCAATTATGACTAGCATTCTACAAGATATAACCATAAATAAGCAGGGGACCCTGTAGAACATGAAATCAACCAGCTAGACAAAAAGTGCACACTTGTGCAGTAGTGACACAGTCTTTGAGAGTAACCACCTGTTCTCTGATTGGACATGAGGCCCACTCAGTGGGAGAGAACTCATACCTGGTACTGGAAACCAAGTCAGATTCCCATAGTCAGGAAACTTAGAGGGAAACCCCCCACTGCTCTCTGGAGAAGAGTGGGCTTGCACATCAAAAACTCTCAAATAACTTTGCACACCCCCTTTAATCCAAGCTGCTCTCACTCTTGGTTGGAGAATCTGCTTTATTTTACAGATGATAGAAAAAACGGAGCAGAGTCAAAATCCATGGATAAGACAACAGATAACCAACTGTCCACCACAAAACTTACCACCTCTTCCACATCTGCCAGGGCCCAGGAGAACTTGCAGCAGAATTACCACTGTTCTTACTGCCAGCCTGATAACCACCTCTGGGGTAATGGTGGCAGACATGGTGATCAAGTACAACCTATCAAAGCAGAAATCAACCCTAAATCAGACTGCTCAGGGAACATTGCTGAAGAGGGGGCGGAAAAACTGTAAGAGCCACAGAGTGGGTGGGAATACCCAGAGGCACAATTCCCCCCACTATCCCATTGGGACTGACTGAGGCCTTAATGACCCTACAGTAAATCCCATAACCCCACAGAGGAAAGCTCCAAGGAAACTGCAACAGGGGAGAGGAAATAAAAGGGTATATTCAAAGCCAGGTGTGGTGGCGCACACCTTTAATCCCGGCACTTAAGAGGCAAAGGTAGGAGGATTGCTGTGAGTTTGAGGCCAGCTTAGAACTATACACAGTAAGTTCTAGGTCAGCTTGGGCTAGAGTGAGACCCTATCTTGAAAAATAAGACATGATTTATTTAATTATTTAAATAAATAAATAAACTCAGGACCCTAAAAATTATATATCCTCTTTACTGTATCTCCATTTTTTCCCCCTAAAACTACTTCTTCCTCTGTAAATTAACCTGTATTTTGCTTGAGGAGGAAAACCACAAGAAGTTGGAATTCGCAGCATGTGCAAGGTGGTGAGTAAGCGACCGTGAGTCAGCCACTTAGGCACAAAGTCATCTCATCTTCCCAGCCCTTGGGCAGGATTGCTAGGAAGTGACCCAGCCATGATCACAAGCCCAGGACACCCTTCTGTATAGGGAATGTACCTCATTAGGGAAAAGTGCATCTTCCATGTTCACCCCAACTTACTGGCCACCATGGGGAGGTTTTCCCTTTGCACTTCTTGTCAGCATGGGTCCCTTCCTATTATTTTTAGTTCAAAGAGGACTATCCACCTAAAACACACACACACACACACACACACACACACACACACACGATGTTATTTTCCACCCACGGTTCTTTGAGAAACAGCAGCTGCCTCTGTTAATGGCTTAGGAATGGGGGTAGGTCTCACATTTTCTATTGTCTTCACTTTATCTTCCCCAAGATCACAATAAAAGTAGCACATTTGTTTCACAATTTACCTAAAATTGGTATTACTAAAAGGAATTATAGGCTTTGAGGGAGAATAATTTTAAACTCTATGTGAAATTTAAGTATTCTCATATCGTGATACATGATTGCAAATTATTTCTGCCAAGGACAGCATAGTAGACAGTTCGGGCTTTGTAACTGTTCTGACTCTCAGCAATTCCTCTCAGTGATTTTGAATGACAGGATAACAGAGAAAATAGCCATGAAATGCTCATGACTTTATTTACAAAAACAGGACTGAGTTTGGCCTGTAGTCTATATGGTACCTGACCCCAGATCTGAATCAGGACTGTTCAGTCCACAATGTAATTTCACATTTCTTGCTACTGAGAGGGGGGTACAGTTAGGGCGACAACTAAAAGTAAAAAAAAAAAAAAAAAAAAAAAAAAAAAAAGAGGCAGGAAAGTCTGCACTTGCTAGAAATCAAAGATGAACTGACTTCTTATCTCTTACCTAGTTCCCTAGGCTTGTTTTTCCACAAACAACCAAGACCCCTCCTGGGAGGGAAATCTTTCATAGGATTTAAACATTGTGACTGGTCAAGTTCAGCCCCTAGAACTTGGTGCCAGGGCCAGCATCTTCCTGAAACAGCCCCTAACCCTAACCAACCAGCTAGCCCTCTGCTTCACCTGAGCTGGAAGACAGCCTACCACTATAAGGTTATAAATACTTTTGCAAGGGGAGGGCAGGCTCTCCGACCACTTGGGAACTTCCAGCTGTGGGTGAGTTTTTTGGGCTGGGAGGCCCCTAGCCCTTACTCACCACATGGGTTCTTTATCTTCTCTAGCTCCCCACCTAGCAGGAGCCCCTTGAACTTCCTTTTCTCTCTTTCCTTTCCACAGTTTTCACAGGCTCTCCACCTGGGATCTCTAGCCACATGGGTGTCTTTCCTTGGCTCTGTACTTCCCTCAATAAATATAATAATTTAATAATTTCCTTCTCAGCCCTTTTTATTCAATTTTTTTTCAGGTTTTATTTATTTATTTATTTGGTAGAGAGAGAGAGAGAGAGAGGGTGTGCCAGGGCCTCCAGCCACTGCAAACAAACTCCAGACGCGTGTACCCCCTTGTGCATCTGGCTTACGTGGGTCCTGGGAAATCAAACCTGGGTCCTTTGGCTTTGCAGGCAAATGCCTTAACAACTAAGCCATCCTTATACCCCCCAAATTTTTGATTAAAAGTAGAAATAAACCTAGGTTTGGGGCTTCAAGGACTTTCCTGGGCCATGAACACCACATTACATTTTTTTTTTCCCCTCGAGGTAGAATCTTACTCTAGTCCAGCCTGACCTGTAATTAACTATGTAGGCTCAGAGTAGCCTTGAACTCACAGTGATCCTCCTACCTCTGCCTCTCAAGTGCTGGGATTAAAGGCATGTGCCACCATGCCCAGCAGACAAATTTTTTTTTCTTGCAAAAGCATGTTTTGAAGGAAAAATAAACAAATGAATTTAATATAGTTCATGTAACAATAGCTATTCCACATATCATTTTGATAGACATATAATTAATGTTGAAAATTATGGTTTATAAATTCTTTGTGCTTTCAGGTGTGGATGTACAATTACGGTACGTCGTAATTCAGTCTAGCACATTTCCTGTGCTCAGAACCATGTAGATAGTAGGTGTTGTGTAAACAGGGCAGCTCTAGTGTCTTCCCTGGTATCTCTAGATTCTGGTGTTCCTCTTCCTAGGTGGACTCATGTGCCCATTACCCACAAGGCCCTTCCTGGGATTCTTATACCTTTCCCTGCATTTAGGTTATGCAAGGGATTGGATTTTGGGGTTGCCACTGGTGACATTCATCACTCCAGGTCACATAGAAGAGTGTGTATGGATGTGGAGTGAGGGTGGGACTCTTGCAATTGCCTGGCAGTCCATCTTCTAAAGGGCTGGCAGATATGTGTGCACACTGCCACATCCAGTACACTTGAGACTTCCCCACCAGAAGAATACCACACCATTTTCTTATCCCCACCCCCAGTTGTCCAGACTGGATTTCTAAAGTCCTTCTCCTCTGTTTCTCTCTCACTCTCCATGTGTAGCAGATAGCTTCAGGTTCACTGAGATGAACTTCCAGACCAGGCACAGTTATGGAGGAAGGGATATTTGTTGAAGCTTACAGATCCAGGGGGAAGTTCCATAATGGCAGAAGAAGCTGGCTTGCTTTCACAGGACCAAACAGAGAGAAAAGCCACAAAGCCAAAAGCCACACAGCACAGCACACCTCAGGAACTCCAGCTAGGCACACTTTGCATATCTTTAGATTGAAATCTCAAACCCACCACCACACCTTAAGATCCCACTGCCTCCAGCCAGGTGACTGCAGATGCAAAGTACAAACTAATAAAACACTGAATATATTGGGGGCCATCTATTCAAACTACCACACTGTGTGTGAGTTTGTGTGTGTATATATCTTGCTGTGTCTCTCACGCACATAGATGCCAGTACTGATGTTTGACTTATCATTGGGTTATGCATAATCCTGCCAAACCTGTTATTACTTGAAAATGCCATAACTCAAATATTCAAAGATGGGACTGGAGAGATGGCTCAGCAGTTAAAGGCACTTTCTTGCAAAGCCTGCTGGCCTGGGTTCAATTTCCTAGTATCTACTTAAAACCAGACACACAGTGGTGCATATGTCTGGATTTTGTATGCAGTTCCAGGAGGCCCTGGTGTACCCACTGCCATTCTCTCTCGTTCTCTCTCTCTTCTCACTCTCTTCGTCTCTTTCTGTCTCATAAGTAAATAAGTAAAAATTAAATTTTTTTTTTTTTGGCTTTTTGAGGTAGGGTCTTGCTAACCTGGAATTCACTGTATTCTCAGGGTGACCTTGAACTCATGGCGATCCTCCTGCCTCTGCTTCCCGAGTGCTGGGACTAAAGGCGTGCCCCACCACACCTGGCTTAAAAAATATTTAAAGATATATTTAATGCAACTTAGTTTACTGAATTCATCAGTTTAGCAACTGCTATCTAGCATTGAGGCAGGCATAATACATATTGTTAGGCAACAAAAAGATCAAACTCTGAAATTCAAAGTGAAATTTTTACTAAATATGTCTTGTTTTGACATTGTTATAAAGTTGGAAAACAAAAGCCATCATGAGCCAGGGATCATCGACACTGTTGTCATTCCCCCATATACACAAACATGAAAGTAACATACTTCCTGAAGGCTGCCATCTAATAAATTTGTGAAAAGGAAATGAAACATTTTCCCCTAATGGTCCCATAAATAGTAAGGCTGTTCCCTCATCTTGGAATCAAGGCTTCACGATAGATATTCAACAAATAATTTCTTTTCCTTCATTTTTTACCTTCCACTTTCCAATCTCATTTGGTGACATTTGCCACAAAGCAGACCCATCATTGAGGCTCATACTTCTTATGACCACTTCTCGGCTTCCTGTCAGCATCTGGAAGCTTCTAAGGTGCCAAAAGAGTTTTTTAAAAAGGGTTTGCATTTCTTTTACTTTATTTTTATTTATTTATTTGAGAAGGAGAGAGGCAGAGCAAGAGAGAATGGGCATGTCAGGGCCTCTAGCTGCTGCAAATGAACTCCAGACGCATGTGCCACCTTGTGCATCTGGCTGACGTGGGTCCTGGGGAATTGAACCTGGGTCCTTTGGTTTTCAGGAAAACACCTTAACCACTAAGCCATATCTCCAGCCCCTACATGGGTTTTTTGGTCAGGGTTTGGTTGAGGTCAGACTGCTACAACATCACTACCATAGCTTAAGCAATATAGAGTTTATTTATCATATAACTGTCATAAATAAGGTTGCCCAGACCAGCAAGGCAGCTTTGCTGTGTGAAACGATTTAGAAATCCTTCCATCATGATGTGCTATCAGTACCTGGGGCATTGTTGACAACTTAGCCACCAAACCAGGCACATGGTATCACTACAAAAGCAGGACATGGAGAAGGCATTGGAAATGGATTAAAATTGAAACCCAGAAGCAGCAAATAAATTTCTGCTTGTGCCTTACTAGTGAGGACTTAGTTATATAGGCCTTATTATGTAGTTAAATGAATAAAGAGATCTAGGAATGCAGTCATGTTCACAGGAAGGAGAGGAGAATAAATTTTGGTAAATACTACACTCTCCTGGGCTTACTGGGATGTGATCTTATATAGTTGTATCATTCTAATTTCAACTTTATCATCTGTATCAGTTACTCTCTTATTGCTGGGACAAAATACCTGACCAGCAATGCATAATGAAGGAAAGGGTTGACTTTTGGCTTACAGTCTCCAGGGGAAACCTATCTTAGCAGGAGCAGGAACTGGGGGTCTCATCATTGTATCAGCATGGATGAAGTACAGAGAAAAGAATGCTCTACTTTATCCTTATTACACAGTCCAGGAACCTAGTCCATGAGATAGTGCTGCCCACAGTTAGGGTGGACCCTCCCACCTCAACTAACCTAATCTAGAAAATCCCTCAAAGATGTGACCAGAGATCTGTTGACACCCTAGTTGGTAGTTGGGGACCAGGTTCAGCCAAGGTGCCTTCAGGTAGTTGCAGGGTGTCACCCCTGTCACAAACCTACAGTTTCTCTAAGACCTTATCATGACCCCTTTCAGCAGGCAGATTTCCAAGAGAGAAAGCTGAAGCAACACAAACAACATTCCAGCACCAAGAGCAGAAGCAGTACATCACTTATCTCAGCAAGCCTGTCCACCGACACTTGACTGGCTAAGAGTCCTGGTAGTTTTGTTCAGAAGTGGTATGGTAGCACAGAGCGACTCCAAAACCAAAAACAAACAAACAAAAAAAGCAGGGGCAATCCTTTTTCTACATATATGTGTGTGGTATGCATGCATGTATGCATGTGGAGGCTAGTGGTTGACATTGCATATCTTCTTCATTTGTCCTCTTCTTTATTTACTGAAGCAGGGTCTCACTTAAGCCCAGTGATTGCCAATCAGACTAGTTTTGCTAGCCATCTGACACTGTGCATACCCTTTGTCTACCTTCCAAGGACTGAAATTACAAACAGGACACCACGCTCAACCTGGAGTTAAATGGGTGCTGGAGATCCAAACTCCAGTCCTCATACTTGCATCGCAAGACTTTATGTAATGTGATGGCTTGAATTAAATTCATGTGTTTTGAATGCTTGGTTCCCAGCTGATGGAATCTTGGGAGGTGGAGCTATGCTGGAGGAGGGGTGTTGTTGGGGGCTGGCCGAGGAGTGTTATGGCCAGCTCTCCCTTGCTAGAATCTGGCTCACTCTTCTGCTGCTGCTTCCACCTGCTGTGACCCGGGTGATGTCCACCTCTGCTCATGCCATGCTTTCCCCTGCCATCATGGAGCTTTCCTCTTGAGACTATAAGGATTTGAAACCTTGTTCTAAGAGATGCCTTGAAGTACTGTAGGCAGTATTTGATGGACTATTCTGGTCAGAGCTGAACAACCTAAATGAAGTAAAGTCTGGATTGTGAGGTTTGGTTTATGAAGGAAGAAGCACTTTGTCTGGACTGGTCTACAGGCAGTTCATGTGAAGGCTTATTGCATTCTTCCTCTGTCCTGGTAACTTATGCAGGGATGCACTTCATAGAAATGGACTGGTGTAAGCAGAAGGATATAGCACAAAAATAAAGGAAAGTTTCAGGTTGGAGACAGTGCCTGTTCAGCTACAATTGTTTGAGAGATTACCAACATTGAGATTTGGTCAGCTGTTCTGTACTGAGACAGCAAAAAGAATGCTGACTCTTTTGAAAGTAAGGGGTCTGAATGCTGAAGCAGTGTCCTGTTCTTCAAAATCAGCTTTATCCTCCCACCCCTGGATTAAAAATTTGGTAGCCCATTTGGTACTATGGAATATAAAAAAATGCACAGAAGAAAAAAGATCATTAGATTTGCAACCCACTTTGTGTTTTTCGAAATGGCCACTGGTGATTTCAAGCAGGCTTATTGGAATGCCTGTACAGAGGCTTGATGGAGCCACAAGGATGAACTGTGGGTTACAGGGGAGACCCCAGGAAATGTCAGGACTATGGGACAGCTTCCAGAGAGAGCTGCTGGCTTGGGATGGATTATTCCCCAGACTATGGGAGCAGCCAAGCTGGAGGGGCAGAAGTGGAACTCCAGAGACTTTGTCACTGGTTAGACATGTTGGATTTGAAGCTACAGGATTAGATGTTTGTCTGGTTTGTTGCAGATCTCATATTGGTTCAATCTTTCCTTGCTAGGCCAATGTCATCTTTTAAATTGTGAATGTTTAGTCTGTGCATTATGTTATTGGGTTTTACAAGATGTTTGAATAGTGTTGGTATTGGTAAAAACTATGGGGACTTTTAAAATTGGACTGAATATATCACATATGATGGTCATCAGTTTATTGGGACCAGGGGCAAAACATGGTGGTTTGAATGAGGTGTCCCTCATAAACTCATGTGTTTTTAATGCTTAGTTTTCATCTGTTGGCAATTTGGGAGGTGGAGCCTTGGTAGAGGAGGCATGTTGTTGGGTGGGCTTAGGGGTGTAGGAGCTAGCTTCCACTTACCAGAATCTGGCTCACTCTCCTACTGTGGCAGAGGTGCTGTCCAGCCTCTGCTCTTGCCCTGCTTTCACCTGCCATCAAGGAACTTACCCTCAACACTGCAAACCACAGTAAAAGTTGTTCCTCCCATCAGCTGCTTTCGGTGACGTATGTTGTGCCCGCAATGAGAAAGTAACTACAACATCCACTGAGCCATTTCCACAAACCTGGCAAAGTCCAAGCTACTTCCCTTCTAAAGATGTTTCCTTCCCAGCCAATCCACCAACTGATGTAGCTGATTTTCTTCCTTCTCTGTCAGGTTCTTGTCTTACCACAACAAAGAATGAAGTAGATATCCATCAAAGGGTGAGCAGAGTGAGGATGATATTACTCCCTCCAGAGTGACAGCTTTAAAGCGAAAGTTCTTGACAACCATAAGCCACCAGCCAAAAGCCAGTAGCAAGGCAAAAGCTCTAACCTCTTGGTGGCCACAAATGCCAGCCAAGAGGGCCCCCACAGTGGGTAGTTGAGAGTAGCTTTCTGGCAAAAGTGAAAGTGACTCTTGGTGGCCATGTGATGCTAAAAAAGCATGTTTTCCAGTGAAAAGGTTGTGCCTGCAGGCGTATGTAGGATCAGGTGGGCTTTGATTGGCTGGGTGTATGCAAATTAAGTAAACAACGAGGAGTGAGTCTTTTGCACTGGGAAACCAACAAAGCCCACCAGAAGATTTCTTAATTAGGTCAGCAGCTCCATTCCCCTTAATGTGGTTCGAAGGAAGCGGGCAATCTGCTGTCTGGAGGGCGGGACAAAACCAGCCTGAACTTGGCAGATTTTCAAGCCCTGTCTGTCCCTGGCTCTAATCAGGACTAGACGGCCCCTCCTAAATCTATCAGTACTATTCACAGTGATTTCACTTTACTTCTGCTGGCCTCTAAAGCTGCTTCTTTCAAAATGTAAACATTCAGGCCTGGGAAGATGGCTTAGTGGGTAAAAGTGCTTGCCATGCAGGCATGATGGCCTGAGTTCACTTGTCCACAATGCAACCAGAATGCATATAAAGCCAGAGGCTGTATCGTGAGGGTTCGTAATCCCAGCTCATATGCACTGATGGTGAAATGGGAAGTGGAGATAGGAGAATCACCCCAGAAGCTCATGGGCAAGCTAGCCTGGCATACACAGCAGATGACAACAAAGAGACCTTATCTCAAAGACGTGCAAATGGAGGACTGATGTTGAGGTTGTCCTCAGACATTCTCACACCTGCTGTGGCACTTGTGTGCCTACATTCATGCACACACATACACACACGATAAAAGATGTAAACATTCAGAAAATGTCTGATCTCTCCATTGGAAATATTTTATTTATTTATAAAGAAAGAGAAAGTCTGAGAATAGGCATGCCAGGGCCTGTAGCAGATGCAAATGAACTCCAGATACATGCGCCACTTTCATGCACCACTTTGTGAATCTGGCTTTGCATGGGGACTGGGGAATCAAACCTGGGTTGTTAGGTTTTGCAAAGCCTAATGCTGAGCAATCTCTCTAGCCCTGATTTCTCTATCATATTTAAGATTATTGAAGCCACAGTTTCATGTAAAATAACAACAAAATATTTTATTATAGTATGATGTTGATTTGGAGCTTTTGTTTGTTTGTTTTGAGGCAAGTCTCTCTAGCCTCAGGTCGCTGCTGGGATGAACTTCAAAACCCGGCACAGTTATGGAAGGCAGAGATTTATTGAAGCTTACAGATAGAGGGGAAGTTTCATAATGGCAGAAGAAACTGACCCTCTTTCACAGATCCCAGCAGAGAGAAGAAAATCACCACTAGCACACAAACAAGCACACTTCAGGAACCCATAATGGCAGAACTCCAGCACTTTGCATTTGGAATTCAGATCCGCCTCAGGACTAGACCCCAAGATCCTCCCGTAGTGACACCTCCTCCAGCCAGGTGGTTGCAGATCTACATTACAAGCTTTGGGCTGGAGAGATGGTTTAGCAGTTAAAGCACTTGCCTGCAAAGCCAAAAAGGACCCCATTCTACTCCCCAGCACCCATGTAAGCCAGATGCACAGCATGGCGCATGTGTCTGGAGTTCATTTGCACTGGCTGGAGGCCCTGGGTTGCCCATTCTCTCTTTCTCTCTCTCCTCCCTTTTGCTCTCTCTCTCAAATAAATAAATAAGTAAAAAAACTGTTTTAAAATTACAAGCTTTAATGATACTCCTGAATCTATTGGGGGACATCTATTTAAATCACCACACCCAGGCTACCTGGAACTCACTCTGTAATCTAGACTGGCTTTGAACTCACTGTGTACCCCAAGCTGGCCTTGAAATCAGTTATTTTCAGCCTCCCAGTTGTTGTGATTAAAAGTGTGAGCTACCACACAAAGCTTGAAGTTCTTTTTTTTAATTGATAGTTTCTGCCCTTACAGACAATAAACCATAAGTCCCTCCCCTCCCCCGCTTTCCCCTTTACAAATCCACACTCAATTATATAACCTCCCATTCTCTATTAGTCTCTCTTTTATTTTGATGTCATCATTTTTTCCTCCTATTATGAGGGTCTTGTGAAGGTATTGCTAGGCGTTGTGAGGTCATGGGTATCGAGGCCAAGTTCTGTCTGGACAGTTGCATTGTAAGGAATGGTACCCTTCCTTTGGCTCTCACATTCTTGCTGCCACCTCTTCCACAATGGACCCTGAGCCTTGGAAGGTGTGACAGAGATGTTTAGCTTGAAATTATTTTATGAAATACCTCATTTGATCTTTTAAATGGCAGAATGGCAAGATTTGCCAAAGTAATTCTACAGATTAGGAAATCAAGATACGGAGAGCTAGACTGTGGCCAAGCTCACAAGATGCCATTGTTGCAGACATGTTCCCAAAGTCCACTGAATTCCAACAAGTACTTTCTATTTTGTTATTTCATTGTTCCTTTTCCCCTAATTTCCTGGGCAATTAATTTAAATTAGATTATCTCATTTCATCAAAGACCTTTAGGGCCATAGTCTGTCAGGTTAGGATGATGGTCACTATTATAGAATCATGGGGTTGGTTTGGAGTCTAGATTTCGTCCTATTCTCGTAATGAGAATGTGTGTGTGTGTGGTAGTGGTGGTGGCAGAGTTGTAACAAAATTCCATGTGGAGATGAGGCTGTAGGGAATTACCAAGGTCCCTCTGTTTGCCTGCCCTCAGCAACCTCCCCTACCTACAAAACTGCTTTATTTTTTCCTGCTCAATTGACCCTAGGGCAGGAATAATACATGTCTGATTAGGGATTTGAGGGGAAAAAGAAGTAAGCAGGCAAATCCTAGTGTCTCCCCAGGTTAGCCTTTCTTCAGAAAAGGTCTACATTCTTTCTGCCTTGCTGTGGGACCCTGAGGCGCTGCTGCCAGCAGGAAAGGCTTGTTCTAGTAAGAGGAAATCCTGGCAAATCCAGTCCACTACACTTATTGAGCCACATTTTTCAACTTTATCTGTGAGAAAGGTGATATTTTAATTTCTGTTTGCTAGCCTCCTGAAACTCTCTTAATTTGTTTCAAAGTTGGTTTCAGCTTCTGGAAACCAAGTAAAAACTTTTTGTTTCATTTGATTTTGTTTGTACTTTCTTTGCTCATTTAAGTGTCCTCAATTCATGAAAAACTGCCTGGGGTTAAGTTATAAATAAATTTGATGTGTAAATCAAGTTTAAATTTGTGGATGAGAATTTTTCTATGCAATTATAAACCTAAATGAGTATTGCTCTCCCACAAAAATTATCCTCTTTGTTGTTGTGGTTTTAAAATTTTTTAGTTGTGTGTGTGTGTGTGTGCGTGCGTGCGTGCGTGCACACATGCTGAAAACCAGTGTCCAACTGGCTTTTATGTGGGTGGCTGGAAAATTGAATTCTGGGTTGGCAGGTTTTGCAAGCAAACATGTTTAATTGCTGAGCCATATCCCCAGGCCCTATTATTATGGTTTTGATAAAATTTGATATTACGGAAGTTTCAAAATGCCCTAAAACCAAATCTAATTCAAAGAAAGAAAACCTGAAGAAATAATAATAATAATGCTAATAAGATATTCCTGAGATAGGAAAAATGGAAACAAAATTCTACTTTTTTTTGGCATGTGTGATATTTTCATGTGGGCCATGTGTGTATATGGGTGCATGTGCGTGCCTGTGCGTGAGGAGGCCAGAGGTTGAGGTTGGGGGTCTTCTTCAGTCACTCTTCACCATATTTTTCGACACAGGTTCTCTCTGAACCAAGAGCTCACTGATAAGACTGGCTGGCAAATAAGCCCTAGCTAGCTTCCTGCCTCCACGTCCCCAGTGCTGGGATTAGAGGTGTGTGCTACCAACTGACATTTTATGTGCAGGCTAAAGTTTCCAAACTTTAAATCCAAAAGGTGTGCAGCAAGCACTTTACCCACTGAACCATTTCCATACCCCTGAAACT
The DNA here is from genome assembly GCA_036365145.1 of Orientallactaga sibirica. NCBI lineage: Eukaryota > Metazoa > Chordata > Mammalia > Rodentia > Dipodidae > Orientallactaga > Orientallactaga sibirica. The sequence goes on along the minus strand of JAEOAD010000012.1, from coordinate 45,615,843 downwards.
TCTCCTTTTTAAATTAGAGCTATCCAAGTACTGAGTAGTAGAAAACTGCTGGGATTCTCATCTGATGCTATCTTTTTGATTCATGAATGTCACAAATAAAACTGTCCTTTGAGCTTCTGATATCTCTTCTTACTGAAAAGCATGAGACTAAATGTTCTTCATTTGGAATCTTAGAGAGCTGTCCCCCTTTCTCGCTACTTCTACTCTTCTTGCTTCTTTCTGTGAGATGAACTTGAAGTTCTGGGACTCAAACCCAGAGCTCTGTGCATTCTAGACCAGTGCTCTGTCACAGAGCTATGTCTCTAGCCCTTAGTTTTATGAGATAAGGTTCCCAATATGTATCTTGGACTGGCCTAGATCTCGCCACATAATCCAGGTTTGCTTGACCTCAGGACTCTCCTCACTCTGCTTCCCTAGTGTTTGAGGTTCCATGTATGTGCCACTGTACCTGGCAGTTGCTGACTTCTTTTTTTTTTTTTTTTTTTTTTTTTTGTTTTTGAGGTAGGGTCTCACTAGGCTGACCTGGAATTCACTATGTTCTCAGGGTGGCCTTGAACTCACGCCCTCCTACCTCTGCCTCCCGACTGGGATTAAAGGCTGTGCCAGCCTTGCTGACTTCTTAAATGCTGGCTTCCTGGTCTCCTCATTTTCTTCTTACTTTATACTTTTTCTGTACTCAGCTTCATTGACTCTCCATGGTATCTACCTGCTGAAGATTTAAAATTCTGTGCTTGTCCCTGCTCAGTTATTTTCCTGGATCACATTCAAATTTCTAACAGCTAGAGACTCTATAGCTATGGCAAATGTAGCATGTCCAGAATTCAACTCATTTTTTGCCTACTTTCTCTAAAATTGGAAGATTTCATGGAAAAAAAAACTACCTTCCAGATTTTCTTAAAACATCTGGTAAAGCCAGGCATGGTGGCATGCCCCCTTTAATCCCAGCACTTGGGAGGCAGAGGTTGGAGATTCACTGTGAGTTAGAGGCCAGCCTGAGACTACATAGTGAATTAAAAATCAGGTAATCTGAGAAAACTGACCCTAGACCACAAGTGGCTGGATCTCAAGAGGAATTGCCTATTTATTGGTTGATTGACAGGGTCTTGCTGTGTTCCTCAAGCTGGTGTTGAATTCAAAGTCTGGCTCTGGCACTAAGAGGCTAAGTGGCTCCAGATGGGTCTTAGGTCACTTTGAACTGTAATTTCCTCATCTACACCATAAAAATAATAAGAGTGTATCCTAATCAAAACAAAAAACAAAGTGTTTAAAGAGTTTATCATAAAGTTATTGTGAGGATTAATTTGTTCATATCTGCAAAACTCTTGAGAACTAGTGTCTGGAAGTTACACAGAAGTCATTTAATAAATGTTGGTGATTATTATTGTTGTTTCCTTCTTTTCTTTTTTTTCATGTATTTTTTTCTCTTCTGTTTTCCTTTAATTGCCCAAATACCCTAAGCTAATGATAAATCCAGTTCTAGTTCTCTTTGCTTTTTCTAGCTTTAAGAACTAATCTTTAAAAAAACTAGAAATTGGCTTGGAGAGATGGCTTAGTGGTTAAGGCGTTTGTCTGCAAAGCCAAAGGATACAGGTTTGACTCTCCAGGACCCACATAAGCCCAATGCACAAGGGGGTGCATGTGTCTGGAGTTTGTTTGCAGTGGCTGGAGGCCCTGGTGCGCCCATTCTCTCTCTCTCTTTCTGCCTCTTTCTCGCTCTGTCAAATAAATAAATAAATGAATAAAATATTTAAAATAAATAAATAAATAATACATTTTAAAATAAAACTAGAAATTGATCCTACATAGATAGGATACTGAAAAATGTACTGAACTCACAGAATTAGGGCACAATGTGCATAGCTACATTCTACTTTTTTTTTTTTGTTTGTTTCTCGAGGTAGGGTCTCACTCTAGCTCAGGCTGACCTGGAATTCACTATGTAGTCTCAGGGTGGCCTCAAACACACGGTGATCCTCCTACCTCTGCCTCCTGAGTGCTGGGATTAAAGGCGTGCACGACTCATTCTACTTTTTAAACTTTTTTTTTGTGTGTGTGAGACAAGGTTTCATTGTCATGTATCCCAGGATGGCCTCAAACTAGTGACAAAACCAAGGATGAACTTGAACCTCTGATTCTTGTGCCTCCACCTGCCAAGTGCTGGGATTATAGATGTGCTTCACCATGCCCAGCGTGTGTGGTGGTGGGAATCAGTCCCAGGGAATCCTGCACGCTAGACAAGTACTCTACCAACTGAGCTGCATCCCTCTACTTACTTAATTTTTTACAATTTTATTTTGTAACTCCTTTCCACTTCCTGAGAAGCTCCTTTTGGTGAAAACATGGAACCCTTTCGATTTCTGTTTTTCACCCCCATCCTGTATTTAATGCGTTTATACACCTGCTTGTATTTACTTAGTAAAAATGCTCTCCTTACCCCTGGTATCATGAGTAGTTGGTATCAACCTGGTCTGTACAGCATGATGTCAGCCTTAGATATAGTTAGATAACTATATATATATATATCTATATATAACTAACTTGCTGGTGTCTCTTCTACAAGTCTAGTACTTTTCTCTTTCCATATTCTTTCCTCTAAAAGTGACTAATTACATTCAGCCTACCACCAAGAGGAATTATTCTCCACCTTGAAAGGAGACAACTTCCACAGAATTCTTCTATAAGGATTGTCTCTCCCCTCTCCATATGTTTATTTGTGTAGTAATTTTATATATAATTGCAGACTGGTGGATATTTATTTTATTCTTTGGGTTATAACATCACTATTGTGTTGTGGGGATTGCTCCACTTCTTTCATATTAACACTTTTTTTTTTTTTTGCTTGTTTTGTTTTATAGAGGATCTTACTGTATAAGTCACACTGTCCTTGAACTTGCAGTTCTTCTTCACACTCAGGATGCTCTCCTGCTTCCTTTGGACATGCTTTTCTATCCTGTTATTTTTTCAATGTTATTTTCTTTATAGCACTAATGTTGTTCCAGCATTGTATTTTCCCTCCCTTAGTTAGCAACTGGTATCTAGACTCCAAGATTTGCGTGCTGGTTGTGTTTGTTACTATTGCTATTGCTTGTAGACTGTTCTAGTGGAAAAAGGTAGGAAATAGTTGAATGTCTATTAGCCTACACACACACACACACACACACACACACACACACACCACATAAAACTATGTAACTAGCATCTATCCATCTATCATCATCTATAAATATGAATTGTACTGATATCTCTGACCCCAATTCAGCAGCACGGAGTTCAGTTGTAGCTCTAATGGTGAAAGCCTTAACTCCCATTGTCTACAATTACATATTTATTTTCTCAGTCCTAGTATTATGGATTGAATCCTGTCCCTCTGAAAGTCTTATGTGCAAGTTCTAATCTTTAGTACCTTACACTGTGACTATATCTGGAGATAAGGTATTTACAGAGTGAAGGTAAAATGTGGTAATTTTGGAGGGCCATAATCTTCCTGATACACTTATAAAAATGAAAATCTGAATTCAGACATACATAGAGGGAAGTACCACAGAGATTTCCATCTATAAATCAGAGGGGGGGCCTAGAGAGAGGAGCTTAGAGCATGTCCTTCCTCCACAACCTTGTGAAGGTGCCATGTATTAGTCAGATATTTTGTCACTGAGACCAAAATATCTGACATAGAGGCTGGGGAGATGGTTCAGTGGTTAAAGGCACTTGCTTGCAAAACCTGCTGGCTCAGGATCAGTTCCCTAGCTACTCACATAAAAGTGGTTGGGTATTAGTTTGCAGCAGTAAGACCCTGTCTTGCACCCCTCCCACACATATACACATGCACAAATAAATTCATTACAAAAAAATTAAAGTCTGATATAAAGAGCTTATGCAAATGTATTTTTTGGCTCACGGTTTCAGATTTCAATTCATTGTTCTTGCTCCTTTGACTCTGCATATGTGGTAAGGTAGAATGCCATGGCAGTGGGACCATGTGGCAAAAGAGGTTCTTCATATCATGATGGACAGGAAGCAGAGAGGGAGGAAGGTACTGGGGACCAGGCATAACTTTGAAAGGAGTGGTTCCTTCTTCCCCCTACTAAATCCAACTTCCTGAAGTTTCCAGAACCTTTCAGAATAGCCAACTGGGAACCAAACTTCAACAGATGAGCCTCAAGGAGACAGGTCTCCCAAGTGCTGGGGTTGTAGTGTGCCACCATATTTGCCTAGGCTGACTTTTAAAAATTTGACTATATCAAATGGAGTTTAACAAGTGTATAAAGTCATGTATTTACTATAAAATGATTTAATGTTTTTATTTATTTGAAGTAAATGGAAATAGGGAGAGGGAGAGAGAGAATGGTCTTATCAGAGCCTCCTGCCATTTCAAATGAACACTTTGTGCATCTGGCTTTACATGGGTACTGAGGAATTGAATCCAGGCTGTTAGGCTTTGCAAGAAAGCACCTTTAACCACTAAGCCATCTCTCCAGCCCTGAACATAAAACAATTTTCACACTCTTGTTAATGCCTATGGAGTCAGCTCATTAGCAAACCTTTACCTTCATTGTATGTTTTCAATCCCTACAGTTTTGTTTTTCCATAGTTTTGTTGCATAAATGGAATTCTAACAGATAGGCTTTTCAGCATGACTTTTTTCACTTATCAAAAAGCATTGAGGGGGCTGGATGGATGGCTTAGTGGTTAAGGCATTTGCCTGCAAAGCCAAAGGACCCAGGTTTGATTCCCCAGGACCCATGTTAGCCAGATGTTCAAGAGGGTGCACACACCTGGAGTTTGTTTGCAGTGGCCGGAGGCCCTGGAGGGCCCATTCTCTCTCTGTCCCCCTCTTTGTCAAATAAATAAATAATAATAAAAATCATTGAGATTATGGGCTGGAGAGATGGCTTAGCAGTTAAGCACTTGCCTGTGAAGCCTAAGGACCCCCGGTTCGAGGTCTGATTCCCCAGTACCCATGTAAGCCAGATGCACAAGGTAGCAAAAAGAAAAGAAGAAAAGAAAATGAGGAAAAAGGAGGAGAAGGTGATTGACCTAAAGACACCAGCGAACTTTGTGTACTGATACCTTCCATGGTTTGGATATTGTTTGGTGTTTGTTTGGATGTTATTTTCCCTATTGTATGAGGCAACTGGCTAGTAAAATGTGAGTAGAGGCTGGAGGTGTAACTCATATGCAATATGTGCTTCATATGCAATAAATATGGACACCTTTGAAATCATAATAAACAAGATGCGTGATATAATTTGGACACAACCAGAATGGGAGAACTGATAATGAAATATGGTAGATACACATCACAGCATAGTATTGGCAGAACATTAAAAGTAACTTGACAAAACTGTATTGATGAATATTTAAAATAAAATGTTTGGAAATGAAAATACAGTGGGATACCATTTCATACATATTAGAATTGCTCAAGTTGAAAACACTTTTTTAAAAAATAAGGTTGTAAAGATGGCTTCGCAGTTAACGCTTTCCTTGTAACTGAGAGCAATAGAGTTCAGACCTCCAGAAACCATGTGAAGTCAGATGAGGCCTTGCTGGTCCATAATCCTAGTGAGCTGATAGTGAGATGGGAGATAGAGACAGAACTCCCAGAAGCTCGCTGGACAGCTAGTCTAGCATATTTAGTGGCAAGCAAGAAGAAACCCACATCAAACAATCTGGGGGTGGGGAAATGGCTCCATGGGTAAAGGTGCTTGCTAGCAAAGCCTGATGGCTTAGGTTCAATTCCTCAGTACCCATGCAAAGCCAAAGCCAGTTGCACAAAGTGGTGTAAGCATCTGAAGTACGTTTACAGTGGTAAGAGGCCCTGGCGCACCCATCTTTTCTCTCTTTCACCATGAGTTTCCTCTGACACACACATGGACACACACACACACACACAGATTTTTTTTTAAGGAACACATTAAAAAGTCAGGCATAGGAGCTGGGTGTGGTGATGTTATGCCTATAAACACAGAATCTGAGAGATAGAGGCAGGAGAATTGCTACAAGTTTGAGGCCAGCCTGACTTATATGGCAAGACCCTGTCCAAACAAAACAAAACAAAACAAAACAAAACAAAACAAAACAAAAAAACAACAACAACAATAAAAACCCAGCTAGCAAACAAAAGAAAAAAGCATGTATTATTAACAATTTTCATTGTTTAGGTTCTGGGTAGGATCATAAAAAGAGACACAAAGGTTGGAAAAAAGTGAAAAAAGCTGTTATATAAACTGGTAATGATAAACCCTTAATTAGAAGGTGGGGAGTGAAACCTAAGGAATTAAGAGTCCCAAGGATTGGGAAATGCCTGAAACTGGTGAGGCTTCCTTAAGTGGGATCAGAACCATGGTGGGAGATGGGATAAGGATAAACTGTACTTTTTAAGGCACATTCCCAGTTCCCAATGATCTACTTTCTCCAAGTAGACCCCACATCCTATAGTTTCTTTCCTCTGCTTCCCAATAATCTATTTGGCTATGAATCTATCATCGCATTAACCCATTGATAATGTTACAGACCTCATGATCACTTCAGGACAGCTTCACTTAGATCAAATCCTCAAGACACCAGCCTTTGGGAGACATTTCAGAGTCAAACCATAACAACCGAGCAGGGTATATATGAAGAATTGTGAGAAACAGAAAAGTATCACATGTGAAGTATCAAAATGAAGAAACTGAGGTATCGATAGAGTGGAGAAAAACAACTAATTTCAATTAGATTGGTAGTGGCCAAGGGGAAAAAAAACTGCATCCTCTAAAATGGAAAAGATGGCTGCTACATGTGAGGGTTCCAAGAAAAGATGGTCGTCAGTTTGAAGGTTTAGGGAATGCAACATTTAAAGAAGAAGGAGGGGGACTCACAGAACCAAAACCTGAAGACTCCAAAGAACTTGTTCTGAGAGAGAGAGAGAGAGAGAGAGAGAGAGAGAGGCAGACAGAGGGAGAAAGAGGAAGATGAGAGAGAGAGAGAGAGAATGAAGGCCTCCAACCACTGGAAACAAACTCCAGGCACATGTGCTGCCTTGTGTATCTGGCTTATGTGCATTCTGCGGAATCGAACATGGGTTCTTTGGTTTTGCAGGCAAATGCCTTAACTGCTAAGGCATCTCTCCAGCCCAAGTCTTTTTTTTTTTTTTTCCCCCTTAAATGGTACTAGGATTGAATCTAGGGCCTCACACATGTTAGGCAGGCACTCTACTACTGAGCTATAGCCCTAGCAATATATATATATATATATATATATATATATATATTTTTTTTTTTTTTTTTTTTGAGACAGGCTGTCATGGATACCAGGCTGGCTCCCAACTTGTTATGATCATAAACTTCTCCCTGCATGTCCTAGTGCTGGGATTTCAAGCATGCACCACCACACCTGGTTTATGCAAAGCTGAGGATCTAAGTAAACCAAGGTTTCATGCATATTGGGGTTTCAACCTACTGAGCTACATTCCCAGCCCCAACATTGATACATATTAAGAGCACATTTTCATTTCAAAACAATGTTAATGGCAAATAGCCCTTTCTATAAGAAAGTACTCTTTACAGAGACTTTCATGTCTGATTTCACAACAGAAAAGCATATTCTCCCATCTGCTTCTATTTTCAGTGTTTCCCCATCACATGACACTTAGTATCTGGAAAACTCCAGTGAAGGCTTGTGGGATAATGAGAACATAAACAGTAAACAGTATCATTAGTAGTATTATAGAAAGAACTGATTCTCAAGCTTGTAAGGCAAGCACTTTACCAGTTGAGCTATCTCACTAGCACTTGATGGAGTACTTTAATCTGGGGATACTCAGGCCACACTTTGAAAACAACTGTTTAAATAGTAGAGCTAGGAGTGGTGGCAGCACTCAAGAGGATTTAAGTTCAATGCCAGTCCTGGCTACACAGTGAGAATCTGTCCCAAAACCAAATAAAAAGAGTTAACATTAGACGGATTTTGCACCAACTGAAAAATGGCTACAAGGATTCATAAGCTTGAAGATTTAGTTTTTCATGATGATGAAACAGCGGATATAGTGAGTATCTTGATTATAAAGTGTTCTGAGACTATACAAGACTTGCCCTTTTCATGTATCGAATGAACTAATCCAGAATGAAAAGATTGCACAGTAGTGAAGGAAGGATAAGGGAGCATCCCTAGAAGGCGTTGCAGGCAAAAGCCTGCAGAAGATGCAAACGAGGCGGTTCCAAGGAGAGAACTGTTGTTCTTAGCCAGGGAGGAAAAATGGTTACCAGGGATGCCGAGGACTTGCAGGACTTAGGCTGGGACAGGGATGGGAATCCCGAAGGGCTGTCAGTCAAGGACACCGTGAACCCGCGACCAGGCTGCCAGGTCCAAGGTCACTCTTTGCCCTAAACCCAGTGGGTGGAAGTGGACCAGGAGCGAAGCATGCCGGTGAGGATCCCGTCCCACAAAGAGAGGGGTTGCCATGTCCTCCTCGGTGGAGGACAGAGATGGCGGGGTCCACAGTGAGGGGAGGACAGGCAGTGGCGGGAAGCCGAGGAGCCCCAGTGCGGGCGCTGGGGAAGAGTCCACACGGCAGGCTATGGAGGTCGCCGATGGGAAGGGGGGGCGGTGGCGGGAAGAGAGGACGGTTCTGTTGCTAGGCAACTCGGCCCGGGCCCGCCTCCCGCGCGCGTTGCTAGGAGACCGCGAGGCCGGGCGGGCGGGGGGAGGGCGGCGAGCGGGCCCTACGTGCTGACGCTAATTGTATATGAGCGCGCGCGGCGGGCTCTCGGGTCTCTTTGAGCGCCATCTGCTCGCGGCGCCGCCTCCCGCTCCTCCCGCCGCTCCAGCCGCCGCCGCCCTGAGTCACTGCCTGCGCAGCTCCGGCCGCCCGGCTCCCCGCACTCGCCTCCGGTAACGGTTGGGCTCCTGGAAGGACGGGGTGGGGAGCGTGGCGGCGGCCGGGCGGCGTGGTGCGAGGACGGAGGGCCGTTCCGGGGCCTGGCGGCCGTGCGGTGAGGCCGGCCAGGGGCTAGCCCTCGCCCTCGCCCTCGCCGTGTGAGGCGGGCGCACGGCCCTGGCCTCGGGGCGGCGCCGGCTCGGCCGGGAGGGAGGGAGTGTGAGTGCGCGGACCGAGCAGGCCGCGGCGACGCCCCGGTAGGCGCTCGGGAGGAGTCGGCAGCCACGCTGCGAGGAGGGCTGGAGCGCTGGGCCGCCCGCCCGCCGCCGCCGCCGCGAGTGCCCCGAAGGACCCGAAGCCCGGCGGGGGATGGAAAGAAGAGCGGCGGCGCCTTCCGACGGGACAGACGGACGGACGGACAGACGGAAGGAGGGCGGGAGGGAGGGCTGCGGAGGCCCGAGGCCCCGGGCAGGCGGGCAGGCCGCGCCGCGCCGCTCGGGCTCTCCGCCCCCTGGAGGCGGCCGCGCTGGGAGAGTACCCCGGCGGCTTCTCCCGGCACGTGGGCCCGGGGCGGGGGGCGGGGAGACCCTGGCCTTCCCCGCGGTCAGCCGGCGCGCTCGGAAAGTTGTGGGTACGGAAAAGGACTGGGGATCGAATAAGAGGCCGCTGCCCGGCTCCTCTTTGGTCGTCATCTTTTTTATTGGTACCCAAGGGACTGGTGGATGGGGAAGGAGCCTCCCAGGCCAAGATTTGAAAGGCTTAAAGCCGCTTAACCAGTCTGTTGGGTACATCCCACGGACGGTTATGGACTCCCTGACCAGGGTATTTTCTTGAGTGGCAGAATTGATCCTAATCGATTTAAGCCTTCAAATGGTTCTGAGATGATAAGGGATTGGCCTGCGCTGCTTTTAATCGTAATATAGGCCAACACATTCACTGCTTTATTGAAGTTCCCTGAATTACTTGGGAAGAAGTAGGAGGGTTGAACGAATGCAAACTGACTCGTGCCAAGTGCTTTGGAATGGGAGGTACAGACCTAGGTCCTGCTGGGGGAGGGCTGGGCTTTTTTGAGTACAAAAAGAATGAACCAGGCCTAAGCTGTCTTCAAATACTCCCATGTCAGACTATGGCTGGTCTAAGTTAATTTCTAAAGACTACACTTGCAACACAACAACTTTTAAACTTAATCTGGTTTCAGGAGGGCCAATGCAAAGTTTGCTAGTTTTGAAAATAGATGCAATCAAAACATCTTTTGTAACTAATGTGTCTTCTGGCCAGTTTTAACTAATTTTTCTTAAAAATAATACTCATTACATTTGGGTAAGGAGAAAATTAAATTTAACTAAAAACTAACTAAAGAAATGGAGATTTTTGTTGGGATTTGGGTAGTTTTGTATTCAAGCTTGTTTGAAGTTGCTGAAATACATGCAATAATGAACCGCAAGTTTAACTAAACCTTGCTTTAGTAAATGCGGTTATACATCTGTCAGAACCTTAGCTTCATAGGGGCCTTTTTTTTGGTTGGTTTTTGGGCAGAGATGCTCCTTAAAGATTAACATTGTTTATGTCAATAAATGGAAATGAAAAACGTCACCATACCAACTAGAAAATGTTCATCTATTGAAAGGTGCCTTTTTAAATTATTGGACTCATTAATTGATAGAATCAAAAAGTTGGCACTGAATATGGCACCTGACTTGTTCTTTATGAGAAACACTTATGGCAAAGCTAATGAAATCCAAAATGCTGTAGCTTTTATTATTAAGCTTGTCTGCATTAGTTCCAGGCACAGATTTGGTTCTTATTTCCAAAACAGGGGATCTTTTATTTATTTTTTTGTAGAAGGAGCTTAAAAGAGGCATAGTCTATTTGACTGAAGATCTGAATATGTTAAAAAAGCCTTGGTAATTTGTTCATATTTTACTTGGTTATAAGTTACAAAGGATTAGAGTCCTCATTCTCTAATGTGGAATACTAATGATCAGTCTCTTCAGATCCTAAAGTTTAATGAATCCTGTAATTGTGTTCTTAATTTATTCTTTTGAGTCAGTATTTTATCATCTGCTTGGACATGTATTCCATGTCTTAGACAAAACAAGTTGGTTGCCTGGATATGGAATATCATGTCTTGATGCATGAATGCTATGAGAAAGGAAGAAAGCAGGGGTGGGAAAGCACGGGTAATAGTTAAAACACGCATCACACAAAAGAACCTGCTAGCATAGATATTAAACTTCATTTAAACTAGTTTCATCTGAACACCAAGTTCTTTTGGGACAAATTGGAGATGAGACTACCACCTGTTCTTGTAAGTTCTGTTACATTGGCAGCAGGCATTTGAGTGCATTATTGGGCTTGCCATAGGAACTAGCCTTTTGGATACCAGCTCTGCCTTCAGTACTGAAAATGTATTTGGATAAATTTTTACTCAAAAGTTTGTACATGTTGGGGCTGGAAAGATGGCTTAGTGGTGAAGCACTTGCTTGTGAAGCCTAAGGACCTCCCTTCGAGGCTTGACTCACCAGGACCCATGTAAGCCAGATACACAAAGTGGTGCATGCATCTGGAGTTCGTTTGCAGTGGTTGGAGGCCCTGGAATGTTCATTCTCTCTCTATCTATCTGCCTCTTTCTCTCTCTGTCTGTTGCTCTCAAGTAAATAAATAAGCAAAAAATTTTTAATTTAAAAAGGTTTTGTACATGTTGATCTCATGGGGAAAGGCACTCTGATTTCCTGAAGAATACAGAAGAGTACAATAGTCGGAAATACAACAGTTCAGTTATAGCATGATCATTCAGGCATTGTTTTAAATTCATCATGAGTTACTGCATCATTTAATACTCTTCAAAATGGTTAGTGTTGGGGATTTTTGTTGTCTTTTAAAAAAAAAATTTATGAGAGAGAATGGGCACTCCAGGGCCTCTAGCCACTGCAAATGAACTCCAGACACATGCACCACTTTGTGCATATGGCTTTTATGTGGGTACTGGGGAATCAAACCTGGGTCCTTAGGCTTTGTAGGCAAGCACCTTAACTGCAGAGCCTTATCTCCAGCCCTCTTTTCTTCTTTTGCATGTGTGGTGAGTACTCATGTGTGTTTGTGTAAGTATGGGTGTGTGTGTGGGGGGGTGCATGTGGAGGTCAGAGGTTAACATTTTATTGAAACAGTTCTCACTTGAACCCAGAGCTTGCAGATTCAGCTAGTTTAGCTAGCCAGTTTGCCCCCTTTTTTCTGTCTCCCCAAGTGCTGGGATTACAGGTGGGCTACCGCTCCTTAATGTCATGCTGGGCATCCAAATTGAGGTCTTCATGCTTTAGCAAAACCGTCCACTGACTTATGTCCCCAGTCCTGCTCCTTCCCCTGCTTTTTCTGCAATAGGTGCCCACTGTATAGCTCAGGCTGTAGTACTACATTTTAACAGGGAACTGAGGTTCAACATGGTAACTTATCTGGGATGACTTCAGTGACTTCATAATTTATGAAGTGATTTTTGTTTTGAGGTAGGGTCTCACTGTAGTCCAGGCTTACCTGGACCTTACTCTGTAGTCCCAGACTGGCCTTGAACTCACAGTGATCCTTCTACCTCTGACCCCATGGTGCTGGGATTAAAGTCCTGTGCCACCATACCCTGCTTGTTTATTATTATTATTTTTTGGTGTTCTTAAAGGATGCTAGACATCGGTGTGGAATTCAGATACACTGCTCCAGGGAGAAGCTATTAAGACCGTATGAGATCTTACCACAGTGTGAAATTTATTAACATAAAATTAAGTAATGACTTCTAAACCTTAACTGTGAAGTAGATGTAAGCTATATCACACATAACTATGGATATTATGTGTAAATAAATTGTTAACACGGAGTGAATGTTCACCAAGTCCAGTGTAGGTTTCCTCTGCTATTGGATTAGATGATACTCTAGATGTTGACTCTAAAGAGATAATGGTCTCAAATAAGGAGTTCATTTAACTTGGAGTCTAATCAAGGCCATTTCTTACTTGACTTAATATCTCTGAATGAAAAAGTGAGGGTAAAGAAATGTGCTGTTTAAACTATGAAGCTGTGCTTGAACTGATCAGTGGTGCTGAGCCCCTTTCTGGACCATTGGAAATACTTCTAAAGAACAGTGGTGTCTGAAATACAAATTTGATTAAAGTGCATTTGGAGAAGAGTTTGACTTTTTTTTTTTTTTTTTTTTGAGTGGTTTGCACTTTAAAATGGTTGTGTGCTTCATTAGGAAGTTAGCATTTCTATAAAGGAATAATTAGCTTGTTAAATGTATAATCTGGGTACTAGGCTGATTAGGAAGGCTCCCTAGGTTATGAAAATCAAAAATTTCAAGTCCTTGCCTTTACAGATTCTCCTGCTACGTTAAGGTTTAATCTGCAAGTAATAAGAAAGGCTATAATATTTACTGCACAGTGAGATCTGCAAGTATTTTTATTGATCATGATATATTGAGTATTTTTTAAGAAGAGTTTGTCAGGATGCTAAAGCTAATTGATGGCAGGTGTCTGAATATCTATTAAAGGATTCTGAATTTAGTTACTGGCCTCTCTTCTGTACTCCTCTTTGAGAAGAGCTTCTTGAATTTTCAGATTGTCAGGAATGTTGGCAATCAACATCCTTCCTCATTGAAGTCTATGACATTGGGATACAAAGTGAACCACTTCTAAAGTAGAAAAGTGACTTTGTAATGCTCTTGAAGTCTTTTCTGACTGTCTAATAGTACAGTTTCGTTCAGGCTGTAATTTACTTGTTTAATGTTTTATTTTTTAATTTAGCTAGACATGGTAGCACGCACCTGTAGTTTCAACACTGGGGATGGTGAGGCAAAAGAATCGCATGAACTCAGCAATTTGAGCCTAGTCAGGACTGTATAGCAGAACCCCTTGTTTTGTTTAGAAAATTTTCCTATTATACTTCTTTAGAAAACATTTCTGCCAGTTAACCTCTAAAGTTTGAAATTGCACTCTTCAAAGAATACAGCATTTAGCGGGGTGTGGTGGCGCACTCCCAGCACTCTGGAGGCAGAGGTAGGAGGATCATGGTGAGTTTGAGGCCACCCTGAGACTCCATCGTGAATTCTAGGTCAGCCTGAGCTAGAGTGAGACCCTACCTCAAAAAACAAACAACAACAACAAAAAAACACCTCCATGTGGATAAACACATTTGTGTTACCCTCATTTGCTTTTTTGGTTTTTTGAGGAAGGGTCTCACTGTAGCTACCCCTGGGATTAAAGGCTTAAAGGGGTGCACCCAGCCTCATTTGCGTTTGTATCTTAAGGCCTTCTGGAATCACTTTCCATTTATTTATTTATTTATTTATTTATTTATTTATTTATTTATTTATATTGACAACTTCCTTAATTGTAAATAATATCCCATGGTACTTCTACCCTCTCCCCACTTTGGAATCACTTTCCTTTTACCTGAAGAATATGCTTACAGAATGTTGTAGTTCATTGCTTGATGGTATATTTTACTTCAAAGAATCTTCTTTCTGCTGGATTAGATGATACTTAGATGTTGACTCTAAAGAGATAATGGTCTCAAATAAGGAGTTCATTTAACTTGGAGTCTAATCAAGGCCATTTACTTGACTTAATATCTCTGAATGAAAAAGTGAGGGTAAAAGAAATGTGCTGTTTAAACTATGAAGCTGTGCTTGAACTGATCAGTGGTGCTGAGCCCCTTTCTGGACCATTGAAATACTTCTAAAGAACAGTGTTCTGAAATACAAATTTGATTAAAGTGCATTTGGAGAAGAGTTTGACTTTTTTTTTTTTTTTTGAGTGGTTTGAGGGCTTCACTTTAAAATGGTTGTGTGCTTCATTAGGAAGTTAGCATTTCTATAAAGGAATAATTAGCTTGTTAAATGTATAATCTGGGTACTAGGCTGATTAGGAAGGCTCTAGGTTATGAAAATCAAAATTTCAAGTCCTTGCCTTTACAGATTCTCCTGCTACGTTAAGGTTTAATCTGCAAGTAATAAGAAAGGGCTATAATATTTACTGCACAGTGAGATCTGCAAGTATTTTTATTGATCATGATATATTGAGTATTTTTAAGAAGAGTTTGTCAGGATGCTAAAGCCAATTGATGGCAGGTGTCTGAATATCTATTAAAGGATTCTGAATTTAGTTACTGGCCTCTCTTCTGTACTCCTTGAGAAGAGCTTCTTGAATTTTCAGATTGTCAGGAATGTTGGCAATCAACATCCTTCCTCATTGGAAGTTCATGACATTGGGACAAAGTGAACCACTTCTAAAGTAGAAAAGTGACTTTGTAATGCTCTTTGAAGTCTTTTCTGACTGTCTAATAGTACAGTTTCGTTCAGTATGTAATTTACTTGTTTAATGTTTTATTTTTTTAATTTAGCTAGACATGGTAGCACGACCTGTAGTTTCAACACTGGGGATGGTGAGGCAAAAAGAATCGCATGAACTCAGCAATTTGAGCCTAGTCAGGACTGTATAGAACCCCATTTGTTTTGTTTAGAAAATTTTCCTATTATACTTCTTTAGAAAACATTTCTGCCAGTTAACTCTAAAGTTTGAAATTGCACTCTTCAAAGAATACAGCATTTAGCGGGGTGTGTGGCGCACTCCCAGCACTCTGAGGCAGAGGTAGGAGGATCATGGTGAGTTTGAGGCCACCCTGAGACTCCATCGTGAATTCTCCCAGGGTCAGCCTGAGCTAGAGTGAGACCCCTACCTCAAAAAAAAAAACAACAACAACAAAAACAAAAACACTCCATGTGATAAACACATTTGTGTTACCCTCATTTGCTTTTTTTGGTTTTTTGAGGAAGGGTCTCACTGTAGCTACCTGGGTTAAAGGCTTTAAGGGGGTGCACCCAGCCTCATTTATGCGTTTGGCATAAGGCCTTCTGGAATCACTTTCCATTTATTTATTTATTTATTTATTTATTTATTTATTTATTTATTTATATTGACAACTTCCTTAATTGTAAATAATATCCCATGGTACTTCTACCCTCTCCCCACTTTGGAATCACTTTCCTTTTACCTGAAGAATATGCTTACAGAATGTTGTAGTTCATTGCTTGATGGTATATTTTACTTCAAAGAATCTTCTTCACCATCATTAAAGATCTTTTTTCCCTCCCACTTTTTAAGAAATATTTTTTTATTTATTTGAGAGAGAGAGAGAGAAAGAGGTAGATAGAAAACGGGCTTGCCAGGGCCTCTAGCCACTGCAAATGAACTCCAGATACCTGCAGCACTTTGTGCATCTGTCTTACGTGGGTACTGAGAATCAAACCTGGGTCCTTAGGTTTCACCGTTAAGCCTTCTCTCCCGCCTGTTTTTCACTTTTTTTTTTGTTTTGTTTTTTGAGGTAGGGTCTCACTCCAGCTCAGGCTGACCTGGAATTCACTGTGTAGTTTCAGGGTGGCCTCGAACTCATGGCAATCCTCCTACCTCTACTGGGATTAAAGGCATGCACTACTACGCTTGGCTTGTTTTTCACATTTTTAAAGGTATTTTGATTGCATATAGTATTTGGGGGGGGGGCTGAGAATTTTCTTTCAAGGAAGGGAAAACTGGTGAATTAATTATTTTTTTGGTATTTTTCAAAGTAGGGTCTTGCTCTAGCCCAGGTTGACCTGTAATTGACTATGTAATCCCAGGGTGGCCTCGAATTTATGGTGATCCTCTACCTCCCGAGTGCTAGGATTTGGTGCATATAGTATTTTAAGAACATTGGTCAATAAACTGAGAATTCTGTTACCTTTTGATGTCAGTTATTGAAGAGAAATGACAATCACCAGCCTGGGACCTTTGAAGTCACTGCTGTGCTCTTAAGATGACTTCCTTTTGGTGTTTTGCCTTTTAAGTGATATAACTCAGTATGACTTCCTTTCCCTTCCTTCTTCCTTTCCCCCATCTCCTTCTTTCCCTCCTTGAGTAAGATTTGTAGGGCTCCCTGAATCAGGGTTGGTGGCTTTCATTACTTCAGAAAATTTTTAGCTGTTAGTTTCTTAAAATGCTCTGTTTTATTTTTTAGTCCTAGAACATGTGTGAGGTATGTTAGACTTGGTTCTATCCTAAATCTCTTCTCAGTATTTTTCATCCTTCCGATCTGTCATACTTGGAATAAGTATTCATTCAAAGCTGCCTTCCAGCTTGCTTAATTTTCTAAGAAAGACAGCCTATTTCCCCTGATGTCAGTTTCTGCAAGTTCTATTTATTTTTCTAAATTTGCTGCATCACCTTTCCAGGTGGTTGTTCTTTGCAGATACTGTCCTTTTTGTCCTCCCTCCCACTCTTCCTCCCTTTCTAACATCAAACTTAGGATCTCTCTCATGCTAGGTAAGCATTTTACTATTGAGACATATCCACATTTTCTAGACTTGGTTTTCAGACTTAGTAAGTCTGGTTGTCTTTTGGGCCTCTGCCTGTAGTTTGTTTATAGTTCATTTGATGATGATATTTAAGTCTTTGTGGGACTGGTTTTCTGTTCTTTTGTATTTTCTTGCCCTTGGAAATTACTTGTATCAATTATTTGAGATCTAGGAAGAAAGTATCTTTTGTATATTGTGTTTGAATATATGTTGGTGCTTGGAAACACATTATCAGGGCCCTTTAAGCTAACAGCTTGGAGTTTAGGAGTAACACAGGGGAGATGAACTTGGGCTGCTTGTCCAGAAGAAATGGTTTATTGACGATAAGGCTAAAGCACTTTGGAGTTCCTGCTTGATTTGGGAGAGTTATTGTAAAGATTTCCCATGTTGGATAAGCCTACAATTTTTTGTAGGAGGGGTGGATCTGACTGAGTTAAATTTCAAAGCTTCTATTAGTATTCCAACAAATTTATTTTATTATTTTTTGCTTTTTTTGTATGTGGTTTATGTATGTGTGTGCCTGTGTTGATGTTCTTGTGTGTTCACCATGGCTTGGGCAGTAGGTGTCCCACTCCTGTCGCTCTTATGCCTGTTCTAATTTGATCTTTCTGATCCCAGAGCTTTTTCTTGAGTTTGTGTGATTTTGCGTTTCTGCTCTCCTATGTGACTGGGTTACAGGCCCGCATGGATCTTTATGTGTGTCCTTTCCAGTTTCTCATGCTTGCATAGGAAGTGCTCTCAACCCTTGAGCCATCTCCAACCCTTTTTTGTATTTTAATTATTAATTTGCAAATACAGAGTTTTTCTGCATAATGTACCAGAAATGGAAGGGTTTTTTTTTTGTTGTTGTTGTTTGTTTGTTTGTTTTTTGAGGCAGGGTCTCACTCTAGCCAAGGCTTCCTGTAACTCACTAAGTAGCTCAAGCTGGCTTTGAACTCTTGGGCAATCAATCCTACCTTAGCCTCCTGAGTGATGGGACTATTTTTCCCTATTTTTGACATTTTCATACATACACATATATCTAATTTGATCTTATTTTCCCAAACGATTCTTTCTGAAGGGTGGAAACTTTATAGAGATAAAGGTTATAATTTCATAGATATTTTTATTTTTTGTCAACTATTGTAGAGCTAATTTGAGTGTTAGCATAAGCCTGTCTTTATCAGTATGATCTGATTATCTTAGAACCATGTGTGTCAGAAGCTGGACTTCTGCTCTCGATGCAGATTTTGGGGTCCATGGACCTGTGTTTTTCAGAATCTTTAACCATAGCCACCTTCTGAGCTTATTATATTGCAGAACCACAGACCTCATGTTAAGGATAATTCAGAATGCATTTATTTTATTTTATTATTTGAGAGAGCAAGAGAGAGAAAGAGGAGAGATAGAGAATGGGCGAACCAGGGCCTCCAGCCACTGCAAACAAAGTCCAGATGCATGCGCCCCCTTGTGCATCTGGCTTATGTGGGTCCTAGAGAATCGAACCGGGATCCATTGGCTTTGCAAGCAAATGCTTAAACTGCTAAGCCATCTCTCCAGCCCTGGTTATGTCTTTTATATGGATTTGTTCTTTGAGTTTTTTTTTTAAATAGGATTGAAAATCTTAACTATAAATTACAAAAGTCTGTAATACTTTCTTTCACATGATTAGTAGTGTGCTATGGCACATGCACATGTGTTTGCTGATGTGGTGTTCTTGAGAGCTCGCTAAAGTTGCCCATATTAATGGAGGGTATTGCTTGAATCTTTTTGGTTTGTTTTGAGATAGGCTGTCACTCTGACCTCAATCTCAGTGATCCTCCTGCCTCAGGCTCTGGCACTTAAGTTTAATCCACTATGGTAAAGGTTTAGATTACTATGAAACCGGTATAAACCAACATGATCAGATATTAGGCCTTCTTTTGAAAGCATGTATGACTTTGTCATGGTACATTGTTTTGAAGAAACAAAGCAAGATGTGTGCCACCCATCAGTCTAATCTTGCTACAGTTGGTGAGTTGGAGTAAGCTGGAGAATTGCCATCCTGCTCTGTCTTGGATCTTTAGTAAAATATAATTTTATAAGAGTTTAAACTTTTTATGTGTGTGTGTGTGTAGTGTGTGTGTGTGTGGAGGCTAGAGGTTGATGGGTGGGTGACTTTCTAAATCTATGATGTTGTTACTATTTTGGTTTTTTTGAGATAGGGTCTCTCTCAAGCCTAGGCTGACCTGGAACTCACTCTAGTCTTAGGGTGGTCTTGCACTCACAGTGATCCTGTTTCTTCTGCCCCCCAAGTTTTGGGATTAAAGGCGTGCGCCATCACGCCTGGTTTATGCTATTTTTTGAGTCAGTATCTCATGGAACCCAGAGTTCATCTTGTCTTTTGTGCTTGCATGCTAAACACTTAACAAATTGAGCCATCTCCTAGCCTCTGAGTTCAAACTCTAAAACCTCAAACAGAATGCTGTGAAATGGGTAGCACTGTAGTCATCCTTCTGTGTACATAAAAGATAGTGTTTACAGAATGGAAGGTGCATTTTCTTGTATTTCTTTTTATTTTATTTTATTTTTTTTTATTTTGAGAAAGAGGGACAGTAGCCAGATTGAGAGAGAATGAGTGCCCCATGGCCTCAGTCACTAAGAACGACCTCCAGATCATGCGCCACCTTCATGTACCTGACTTGCAGGGCACTGGCCAATCAAACTTGGTCTCTAGCTTTGCGATCAAATGCTTTAACTGCAGCCATCTTTCCAGCCCTTCAGTATTTCTGACAATTATTACATATTTAACCTGTAGCAAATTCCAAAATGTTATGATTCTATGTATTGGGACTCAGAATGAAAAATAATTTGTTTTTTTCAGCTGGGCATTGTGGCTCATGTCCTTAATCTCACTACTTAGAAGTGTGACATTGTAGGATTGCTTAAGAGTTGAGCCCAACCTGGGCTATTGAAAAGGTTTTATTTATAAGAAGGTATGCATGCTTTATAGAGTGAGAGTGTAATTTTTTGTTGGTTTTGAGGTGGAATTTAGCTGACCTGCAAATTCACTATGGAGTCTCTGATTGACCCTGAACTCAGTGATCCTCCCTACCTCCCCGGCAGTGCTGGGATTAAAGGTGTGCCACTGCGTCCAGTGATGCATGATTTTTATATCCCAAGTGCTACTATCAGTATCTTAAGCCTTGCATTGAACTATAATTTATAGTTTGTATCCTCTCCCCAAGTGTTGAAGGTTGAGCCCAGGGTCTTCATCTAGGCAAGTGCTGTACTACTTGAGCTCCATCCCCAGGCTCCTTTTGAGATAAGGACTTGCATATAAAAGCCTAGGCAGGCCTTGAAACTTGATGCTTATGCCTTTACCTCCCCTAGTGCTGCAATTAAAAACCTGAGCCATAATGCCCAGCCTAGGCTCAGGGGCCAAAGAGGATGTGCTATAAACACATGATCACTCAAGGTTTTAGAGGAACTTACAGGTGACCATGGAAAGCACAGGCTTTGAGCATTTTTATAATTCTTCCTTGGTATGGGTCTTATGCAGCCAGCCAAGTACTGTAATTCTGAAATGCCCATTGCTGTAGTTTTTTTTAATGGAGCCTTCTTAAAGTGAATATAAAGTTGAGATCTCTTACATTTAAAGGCTTTTTATTGTTTCTGTGGCCAAATTATTTTTCAGAAAAGTAATAGTCTGAGGATCTTTACCCAGATTTAAGATAATATATCTTTTGGGTGTGGTGGCACACACCTTTAATCCCAGCACTTGGGAGGATAAACAAGAAAAATTCCACTGTATTTCTTAGATTATTTAAATATCTTTCATATTTAATTTATTTTTAATTTATTTTTTATTTTTTTAAAGCTCACATTTCTTTTAAATATATTTTATTTTATTTATTGTATCATTTATTTGAGAGAGAGAAAGAGGCAGAGAGAGAGAATAGGCACACAGGGCTTCCAGCCACTGCAAACAAACTCAGATGCATGCACCTCCTTGTGCAACTGGCTAACGTGGGTCCTGGAGAATCAAACCCGATCCTTTGGCTTTGCAGGCAGGCGCCTCAATTTTTAAGCCATCTCTCCAGCCCCCATAATTTTAAATTAGTACTCACATTTGTTTGCTAAATATTTTGTGATTGCTTGCTACGTACCACTATCACTAGAGAAGTTTCCAATACAGTGATCCTGTTTCTTCTGCCCCCCAAATTTTGGGATTAAAGGCGTGCGCCATCACGCCTGGTTTATGCTATTTTTTGAGTCAGTATCTCATGGAACCCAGAGTTCATCTTGTCTTTTGTGCTTGCATAGCAAACACTTAACAAATTGAGCCATCTCCCTAGCCCTAAGAGTTCAAACTCTTAAAAACCTCAAACAGAATGCTGTGAAATGGGTAGCACTGTAGTCATCCTTCTGTAAACATGTTATAGTGTTTACAGAATGGAAGGTTGCATTTTCTTCTGTATTTCTTTTTATTTTATTTTATTTTTTTTTATTTTGAGAAAGAGGGACAGAGAAAGGCAGATTGAGAGAGAATGAGTGCCCCATGGCCTTCAGTCACTAAGAACGACCTCCAGATCATGCGCCACCTTATGCATCTGACTTACACGGGCACTGGCCAATCAAACCTGGGTCCTCTAGCTTTGCAGTCAAGTGCTTTAACTGCTAAGCCATCTTTCCAGCCCTTCGGTATTTCTGACAATTATTACATATTTAACCTAGCAAATTCCAAAATGTTATGATTCTATGTATTGGGACTCATACAGAATGAAAAAATAATTTGTTTTTTCAGCTGGGCATTGTGGCTCATGTCCTTAATCTCACTACTTAGAAGTGTGACATTGTAGGATTGCTAAGAGTTGGAGCCCAACCTGGGCTATTGAAAGGTTTTATTTATAAGAAGGTATGCATGCTTATGAGTATATGCGTAATTTTTTTTGTTTGGTTTTTTGAGGTAGAATTTAGGCTGACCTGTAAATTCACTATGGAGTCTCTGGCTGACCCTGAACTCAGTGATCCTCCTACCTCTACCTCCCGAGTGCTGGGATTAAAGGTGTGTGCCACTGCGTCCAGTGATGCATGATTTTTATATCCCAAGTGCTACTATCAGTATCTTAAGCCTTGCATTGGAACTATAATTTGTAGTTTGTATCCCTCTCCCCCAAGTGTTGAAGGTTGAGCCCAGGGTCTTCATCTAGGCAAGTGCTGTACTACTTGAGCTCCATCCCCCATTCCTTTTGGAGATAAGGACTTGCATATAAAAGCCTAGGCAGGCCTTGAACTTGTGATGCTTATGCCTTACCCTCCCTAGTGCTGCAATTAAAAACCTGAGCCATAATGCCCAGCCTAGGCTCAGGGCCAAAGAGGATGTGCTATAGAACATGATCACTCAAGGTTTTAGAGGAACTTACAGGTGACCATGGAAAGCACAGGCTTTGAGCATTTTTATAATTCTTCTCCCTTGGTATGGGTCTTATGCAGCCAGCCAAGTACTGTACCCTGAAATGCCCATTGCTGTAGTTTTTTTTTTTAATGGAGCCTTCTTAAAGTGAATATAAAGTTGGAGATCTCTACATTTAAGGCTTTTATTGTTTCTGTGGCCAAATTATTTTTCAGAAAAGTAATAGTCTGAGGATCTTTACCCAGATTTAAGATAATATATCTTTTGGGTGTGGTGGCACACACCTTTAATCCCAGCACTTGGGAGGATAAACAAGCAGTAAATTCCACTGTATTTCTTTAGATTATTTAAATATCTTTCATATTTAATTTATTTTTTAATTTATTTTTTATTTTTTTAAAGCTCACATTTCTTTTTAAATATATTTTATTTTATTTATTGTATCATTTATTTGAGAGAGAGAAAGAGGCAGAGAGAGAGAATAGGCACACCAGGGCTTCCAGCCACTGCAAACAAACTCCAGATGCATGCACCTCCTTGTGCAACTGGCTAACGTGGGTCCTGGAGAATCAAACCCGGATCCTTTGGCTTTGCAGGCAGGCGCCTCAATTTTTAAGCCATCTCTCCAGCCCCCATAATTTTAAATTAGTACTCACATTTGTTTGCTAAATATTTTGTGATTGCTTGCTACGTACCACTATCACTAGAGAAGTTTCCAATACTATTAAAATTGTTTAAAGTAAATGGAAATACAGGATATGTTAGGAAGAGTATTTTCTTTATAGTTAAAAAGATAGAAATGTACTTGGGTCATTTTTAACAGCCAACAGCTAAAATTAGTATCTTAACATACGTAATAAACGTGTTGAATACATATTATAAGATTTTGGAGTTTGATACTAAGATTTTAATATTTTAAAAGCTAAAACCTTGACTTTGAAATTCTTTCTAGCCAGTCACAGTGGCTCATACCATAAATCCCAGGACTCATTGCTATGAGTTCAAGGTTAGCCTGAGCTAGAGTGAAACCCTACCTAGAAAAAAACCAGTTCTTTCTAAACTTGATTTAAATAGATTTTTTTTTTTCAGTAATTTGGAATTCTAGGCGTGAACCACTAGGCCCAGCTTTCATGAAGTAGTGAAAAGACTGCTGACATTTGATGCAAGCAAATGGTTTTTTGTTCTCACTCTGGCCCAGGCTGACCTGGAATTAATTAATTAGTCTCAGGGTATGGCCTTGAACTCACAGTGATCCTCCTACTTCCTGCCTCCCAATTGCTGGGATTAAAAATGTGTGCCACCATGCCTGGCTTGCTTTTTTTTTTTAAACCATGTCAAGGGGCATAGGACTGCAGTTTTGCTTTTTTTCCCCCTGGATGTAGTGACACGCACCTGAGAGAGAGAGAGAATGAATTGATGCACCAGGGCCTTTAGCCACTGGTGTAGAACTCCAGATAATATGCCCCCTTGTGCACGTGCACAACTTTGCACATACATCAACTTGTGCATCTGGCTTACATGGGATAGGAGGAGTTGAACATGGGTCCTTGGGCTTCACAGTCAAGCACTTTAACTGCTAAGCCATCTCTCCAGCCCAGTTTTGGTTTTTAACAATAAAGGTTTTATTGATAAAATTTAATACTGTTAGAAATGAAATGAAATAAATTTGTTCTGCAGTGCTATGTAGCTTTCATAAACTAAGCAAAATTGACCACAATCAATAAAAAAATTTAATACATACTGTTTAATACTATTCTGTATTTCTAGCAGATACTGGCTTCTTTACTGACAGTGCAATTATAAGTAGATCCTGACAACTTATTTAATGTGCAATATCTTGAAAAAATTTTTCTTAGTATAATTAATCCTCATTCCTTGATTTTTCTCTTAGCACTGGTGTTATTTAAAGGGGAGTATACGCTTGGAATAGTTTTTAGTGCTTTTTTTCTTTTTTTAATTTAATTTTTATTTATTTATTTGAGAGAGAGAGAGAATATGAAATGGGCATGCCAGGGCCTCCAGCCACTGCACACAAGCTCCAGATGCATGCACCACCTTGTGCATCTGGCTTATGTGGGTCCTGGGTAATCAAACCAAGGTCCTTTGGCTTGCAGACAACCGCTAAGCCATTTCTCCAGCCCTAGTGTTTTTTTTTTTTTTTTGGGATTCAGAGGATTTTGGCTTCAAATATTACTGTTATTGCTTTTAAGTAAATTTTACTCTTTATTTTTCTCCATAGGTGTTTGGTTTTCTTACAAGATGGCAGACATTGACAAGTAAGTAGCAGATAATTGGTTCTTTTATAGATTTGATATGACTGTGATGTAGTCAATAACAGTATGAATTGTACATTATTAAAACATGGCTAATGCTTGGTACCTACTATTTTGGAAGTTGGGTACAGTTTATATAATCACTGCCACAAATGGAATACAGACAGCATGGTACATGTTTATTCTTTTTTTTTTTTTAACCCTTCTTTTAAATATATTTTATTTATTTATTTGAAAGAAAGAGGCAGAGAGAATGAATGGGCGTGCTAGGGCCTCCATCTACTGCAAACAAAATCCAGATACATGCGCCCCCTTGTGCATCTGGCTTATGTGGGTCCTGGAGAGTTGAACTGGGATCCTTTGGCTTTGCAGGCAAACGCCTTAACCGCTAAGCCATCTCTCCAGCCCGGTACATGTTTATTTTTAAGAAAGTGATGATTATAATAATCATAAATACATTCAGCCTTTTGACAATCTATATTTCTCAAGGATTTTCTTACGTTGTAATATGTCAAATGCAAGATATGTTTAAATACATATGCAGAGCTTAGACAACAAAACACTTCACAAAAGGTAAAACTAGAACATGACTATTAAAAGTCTCTTTGGGTCTTTCTCAACTGCATTCTTCACTTCCTATCCAGCTGAATAACTATCTTACCTTCTTCACTTTTATTTTGAGTGGTAATTTGGTTAACCTTCTTCCCTCCTTCTCTTGATCTCCTCCCTTTCCCTTGGGCAGTACTTGGTTAAACTAAGGGCCTTGTGAACGAATGCTAGGCAAGAACTCTACTACTGAGCTATATTCCCACCTCAGAGTTTAATTTAGAAAATTTGATAAGGCCCAAGATAGACAACAAAAGGCCAAACAGACTGTCAGGATTATAGTCTGGCTTTAGTCTGGCTTGAATTTTGCTGGAGCTTTTCAGGGGCCTGTTTTCATGTGGATTGATAGCTTATAGGAATATGGTCAGGGAGACTGGAATGAGGTACACAGTATTTATTACCTTCAGTTCAACAGTAGTCAAATTGTTTAAGCTCATTGTTAGGTAAAATAGCACTTTGGATGAGCAGAGTAGTCATTATCTAGAGCTGTTCAGGCATCAGTTAAGTCATGTAAGGATACCCGAGAATATGGGCCAGTATTGTCATGCAGGCATGCATATGCTGTCTTTAGTATTAACAGGTGGAAGGGGGGGGGAGCAGGCATGTTAGTGATACTGTCTTCTAAGTCACTGCTCTAGTAATCGGTTGCTTAACCTTGATTACTAGGCTGTCATTGTAATGAATTCACAGTTCTTCTCTCTTGGGTTAGCCATTTACTTGCATATTCCACATTATTTTCTCTGGTTCTTTAGTACCTTCTTGGAAGACTATAAGGAAATAAGTTATTTTGACATGTAGCCTGACTGAAAGTGACCTGTGCTTTATGGTTGATAGCTTGGGTATAGAACTTGGTTTTTTTTTTTGTTTTTGAGGTAGTCCAGACTGACCTGTAATTCACTATGTAGTCTCATGGTGGCCTTGAACTCTTGGTGATCCTCCTACATCTCCCTTCTGAGTGCTGGGATTAAAGACATGTGCCTCCACGCCTGGCTCCATTAATTTAGTGGTAGATCCTGCCAGTCTAGCAGTTTAATGGCTTTCAGTTCCACTGCATACTTCTTGACCTATTTTCTTTATTGGGATATCTTTTTCTTCCTGCAGCTCTTATTAGATGTTGTATCTTGGATTGGTCTTCTAATTATCTTTTGTCCTATTTTCTATCTTTATTTTTTACCTGTTTCTGGACAGGTGAAAAAAGACTACTTTCCATTGTTGTGTGTTTCAAAACCTCTGTTTTAGTTCCAAGAGCTCTTTGGCTCCTGTTTTTGTAATGTTGATCATAACATCCTTCCCTCAGTCTTTCTTCTTCTTTTTAGGCAGTTTGTTCTTAAATTTGCTTTCCCCATTTATGTTAGATACAATGTGTAATAGGTTTTTCTCAAACTAGAAGCCATACTTGGTTGTTTGCTTATTAAGATTAGCATTGGGGCTGGAGAGATGGCTTAGCGGTTAAGGCGTTTGCTTGCAAAGCCAAAGGACTTCGGTTTGACTCCCTAGGACCCACGTAAGCCAGATGCACAAGGTGGCGCATGCATCTGGAGTTCATTTGCAGTGGCTGGAAGCCCTGGCACGCCCATTCTCTCTCTCTGCCTCTTTCCCTCTCTTAAGTAAATAAATAGAAAAAAAAAGATTAGCATTAAATTGAGGGGTGGGGGCAGATGTACTTGTGACATTAACAGTACTTGAATAAAAAATGTGATGGTTTGGATAAGGGTCTTACCTAATTTGGCATTTTAGGATAGGAGGGTCATGAGAGTGGATATTTGTAATGAGAACCCACAAAAGCCAGTCATGTTGTTTTAGTTGTTTTTAATTGTATCTGTGGCCTCAGTCCCCATGAAAAGAAACTGCTATATTTCTAACAGGGGTTGGGCAAGGCATGTGGGATTTAACTGCTACCAGTCTCCAACTAACCCTTCTTGTTGCCTCTGTCTTCATTCTTTAGCCCTAGTATAGAAGTGTTCCTGTCCTTTGTTCTTTTGAAGATGGTTTGGCCTTGTCCTCTATGCTTCCTACTTTGATTTCAATTGTCTCAATAAGTTGATTAGCACTTGCCTGCTTTCTGGCTTCTAAAATTTTGCTGTTCTCATCTTGTCATTTCAGTCTTTGTTAAATAACCCATTATTTTTAATTTTAGGAGATTTTTGGAATGATTAAAATCAGATATAGTTTATATGATCTGCCAACCTTAACTGTAAAAGCCTTTGTTTTGTAAACTTTTAGAAAAAGATTAACTTGTTTCCTTTCTCCCTTAACTGGGATGGCTATTAGCCCTGTGAAGGTGAGAAAGAAAGGAAGGGGTTTCTTTAAATTAGAAACCCATAAACCTTCTTTGAAATGGGGCTTTGTAGGCATCTGGGTCATATAGTCAATGTAGTTATAGTCAAATCTGCTGATGTTTTGTGAAACAAGTATAGATAATAAATTAGTATGTCTATTTTCTAGTAAGATTTTTCTTTATAGAAAGGGAAGTAGGTTTTAATGACTTAAGATATAAGTGTTCAGTGTTTGAAGATAATGAAAGAAGGGCTGGTCCGTGTTTATCTTTACATACTGCATACCGAGTTGATATCCCAGAAATCTACCTGAATAATAAACTTAGTGCCTTAGTTGACAAGATTGTAAATTGTACTAGTCTAATACCTTTTCTGTACTGGTCCCTATATAAAAGTTAGTATTTATCTGTATGAAAAAAAATTGTAATTGCTGTTTAAACACAAACACAACTAAATCTCTAATTCAAATGTTAAAATGTAAACTCACACAAGAAATTTATATGATGAAGTTGGGGCATTGTAGCACATGCCTATAATCCTAGCACTTAAAAGGCTGAGGCTGGGAGATTGAGTTTGGGGATCAGCCTATGCTACCTAGTAAGATCCTAATAAGAACAACCAACAAAAAGCCAAAAGGAAATTGTCCCTAACATGCCCACTAAAGTACATGCTACATGTACTTTCAAGTTCACAAATCAAATTTTGGTGATTCCTCAAGACAACATGAGAAAGATGCTTTCTTTTTTGACTTTTCTCCTCACAGTCCATCCTTCCGTAGAGTCAAAGGTCTTATAACACTTCCTTCCCTTCACTATGAAGTGAGAAAGATGAAAATCCAAAGATCGTAAACATGGGCCTGTATAGGGGTGTCTGAACTATCAGGGATATAGGGCGTTTGTATTTTTCAGCTTCTTCAGCCTTGCTTGGTTACTTATATTTCCTCACATGTACCATGCTGCCGTGCAGCTGCTGATGATCTAGTCATCATATCCATATTCTATGTAAAAGGGAAAGAGGGAGTAAGATCAAAACGGCTTCCGAGCTGTCTACCATTTTATAAGGATTTCCCCTTAACTTCTGCCTTTTTAAAAAATCTCACTGCCAAAATATAGTTATAGCCCTAACTTGGTCATTTAGTTATAAAATAGGTTTGGAAATACAGATCTTGACTCTGGTGTTTTTCTATCCCATATAAAATGAATGTGCTGTTACTAAGAAGCAAGAATGGAATCAGTGGATATTAGTTTGAAAACATTTACTTCCTGGGGTCACATTTCCTCCATTACTACCAAGTAATAATTTTAAAGTATGAAGTATAAACTTTATTTGGTTAAATCCTCTTAAGTCAAGGCATTACGTACTTGAAATTAGTACTTATTTATTAGTATGGAGTTAGAAAACCGAATTACCTTTTGAATTTCCTATTCTCTTTGAAAGAAACATTGATTTAGAAAATTAATACAAGTTTTTCTATAATTTTTTTTTGTTATTGGTAATTTGAACCATGGTGTGGTACTGTGATATTGTAGCAAAGAGCAGTCTGAACTTGATCAAGATTTGGATGATGTTGAAGAAGTAGAAGAAGAAGAAACGGGTGAAGAAACAAAAATCAAAGGTATTCTTTTTTTTTTT
This sequence comes from Orientallactaga sibirica, assembly GCA_036365145.1. Classification (NCBI taxonomy): domain Eukaryota; kingdom Metazoa; phylum Chordata; class Mammalia; order Rodentia; family Dipodidae; genus Orientallactaga; species Orientallactaga sibirica. Next base: position 45,586,454 of record JAEOAD010000012.1, on the reverse strand, counting down.
TTTTTCTTTTGAGGTAGGGTCTCAGTCTAGCCCAGGCCGATCTGGAATTCACTCTGTGATCTCAGGGTGGCCTCAAACTCCTACCTCTACCTCCCGAGTGCTGGGATTAAAGGCATGGGCCACTACGCCTGGCTCAAAGGTATTAATTAATCAAATTAATTCAATAAAAATCAAATTAATTCAGGAGGCAATGGTTGCCTGTTTCTTCTAGAGGGGAGTTCTACTTACCATTTCTTTTTTTTGGACCCATGTTCATTGTCCTTTTTCTGCAGACCTATACCTTGAGTTCAGTAACTGTTGAGAAAGGGGTGGGAGGAAGGAAGGTATGGACATGACTCCTCAAAAGTCAGTTTTTACCCTTTACTGTGGGAGTGCATAGCATAGCTGTTTCAGCTAGCTGTATGAGTTTTATCTGAATTGAGATAGGAGATAGGAAGAAGGCTTATTATGTGGTGCTTTTAAACAATATGTTCAATGTTTGATATGTACAAAACATTGTGTATATGTCTTATTAAATCTACTAAGAGCAAAAGGAAATAAATGTTGACAAAATCATTGAAATGTTACCTAAGCAGATATAATTTAAGAGCAGTAGTGATGATAGTGAATTGTACTATGTTTAGTTTATATTCTGTAGATTGGGGGCAAAAATATTGATGACTTCCTTTTCTTTCTTTTTTTTTTTTTTTTTTTTTTTTTTTTTGGTTTTTCGAGGTAGGGTCTTACTCTAGTTCAGGCTGATCTGGAGTTCACTTTGTATTCTCAGGGTGGCCTTGAACTCACAACGACCCTACCTCTGCCTCCCGAGTGCTGGGATTAAAGGCATGCGCCAGCCACCACGCCCTGCTTTCCTTTTCATTTTTAAGCCAGATAGAAGTTAATTGTCAAAATGCTTCTGAGCTCATAGGTTTTTTATCTTTCAACATTTTCTTAATAGAGATTGTCTTCAGTGGTCCTATAGATGTTGCTAAATGTCTGAAACAGCTATATATAAAATATAGTAATTGAATTATTGTGAAAAGTAAACTGGGCTTTGAAAACATAATTGGGAAAATTAATAATTTTGTAATATCTATATTAATAAAGAGGTTGGCAACATAAGATATATATAATTTTTTGGGGGTGGGGTTTTTTTGAGGTAGGGTCTTACTCTGGCCCAGGCTGACCTGGAATTAACTATGTAGGCTCAGGGTGGCCTCGAACTCATGGCAGTCCTACCTCTGCCTCCCGAATGCTGGGATTAAAGGACCGGCTTGGCAACATAATTTGTTTTGCATAATACAGCTTTTTATTTGGATTAGCATAGTTTTTAAAAGTCATTACATCAAACTGTTTGTCTTCAGTATTAACTTTATTCATAGGCACACAGAAAACTGCATTAGGCACCAAACAAACCATCTAGGTCACTTAGTCCTTCATCTTTCAGGCCTAACATCGTCACTATATTTGTAGTGTATTTGATATGAGTTGTCTGCCTTCAAATGACTGTGGCGAGTCTTAGATAGGCATCTGGAGGAAGCTTGCTTCCTGAAGTGTAAGGTGGGTGAAACACAAGCAAGATTATAATAGGAGTAGGAAGGATATTCTTCATGGTAGTGTGACAGTGGCCTTGAGAAATACATTTAGGATCATTAGGAACCTGAACTTGCCTGAACCTAGGTTTTCCCACCCTAGAATGTATTTTCTTTAGCTTGTTCTGCCCATTTCTAATTTACCAGCCTTTTATGGGCTAGTTAGGAAAACTTCATGATTGTCCTGTGGAAAAAAAGCATAATACATTTTCATAAATCCTTCTTTCAACGTCCTTTTCTTGTTTTTAAGCACGTCAGCTAACTGTTCAGATGATGCAAAATCCTCAGATTCTTGCAGCTCTTCAAGAAAGACTTGATGGTCTGGTAGACACACCAACAGGATACATTGAAAGGTACAAATTCTTACTTTCCATCCTCCTCATTTGTCTTTCTGTAAAACCATCTAAGATTTATGTGCAGTCATGGAAACCTAATTTTCCTTAGTGTCTAGTATAAGGATTATTGGGAGTTTAGAAATTAGAACCCTAGTTAGGCTTGGTTTTCTAAAGTATATTTTGTTATTCAAGTCCTCAGGAAATAGACATTTCTGTGATTTGAGAAGCTTGTTGGGGATATTCAGAATTAAAAATGCAGATTTCTTCCTTCATTTGTGATATAACTCTTTAATAGGTTACTTCATTCATCTTGTAACTCAGCTTTCTGATTTTCTGATTCTCAAGATCCACTCAGGTTGGGTGTGGGTCTTCGACATCTGTCATCTATATGGACCTCTGATTACTTGGTTTTAAGTGGTTCTGGTTATGGTCTGTGTCCGCCAAGCTTTACCATCTTTTCCTTGATTGGGCTTTTGTCTCCATTACACAGATTCTGTTGTGATGGATATCATTTGTATTGCTTCTTAAGGAACTATGTCATACTTTCTTTGGGATATGTACTAGGCAGTGGAATTGTTACTTATGTAGGCAGGCTATGTAAGCTTTAAGTACCTGTAAACTGATTTTCATAAATACTGTATTCAGTGCTTGAAGGTTATTTTATCTTTCATGTCTGCCAAAACCTGGTATCATCCACATTGTAGGATGTCTTCTTTTTAAACTGGTCTAATTTTACTTGTATTTTCTGATTTCTAAATATTTTTGCGCTAATAAATAAATAGATGATTTTTTGAGCTTATAAATGCCTTTATTGCACATTTGCCCAATTTTATATGGGTTGCTGTCAGTATATTTGCATAAGTCCTTATATACTATAGATAATTTTCCCTTTTCAGTTTCAGACATTGTAAATAATATTTTGTCATTTCTACTAATACTTTATCCTCCACTAAACAGAAAGCACAATTTCTAGTTTTTCATGTTTCTATTGATTTATAGTTTTGCCTTTTACCAGGTCTTTTTTTTTTTAATTATTTTTTAGTTTTTACTCATTTATTTCAGAGAGATACAGACAGAGAGAGGCAGACTCAGAGAGAATGAACTGGTGTGCCAGGGCCTCCAGACACTGTAACTGAACTCCAAATGCTTGCACCACCTGTGCATCTGGCTTATGTGGGTACTGGGGAATTGAACCTGGGTCCTTAGGCTTTGCAGGCAAGCGCATTAACCACTAAGCCATTTATCTCTCCAGCCCTTTACTAGGTCTTTAATCCCAGCAGTCTACCTTTATATTTAGGTTGGTTTTTAGTGAACTGGATTTTAGTAAGCCATACTAATAACTACATTCTTATCTCACTTATTTGTGTGCTTTATTACATATCAAGGGTTTTTGTTGTTGTTGTGTTGCTTTTTTTTAAATGAGAGAGGCACACCAAGGCCTCTAGCCACCACTGCATTAGAACTCCAGATATATGCATCACCTTGTGCACTTGTGTCACATTGTGCATCTGGCTTATGTGGGACCTGGAGAGTCGAACAAAGATCCTTAGGCTTTGCAGGCAAGCACCTTAACCACTAAGCCATCTCTCCAGCCCTGTATTCCTTTTTTGAGGTAGGATTTCAATCTACCCAGGCTGACCTGGAATTCACTCTGTAGTCAGTCACTGGCTGGCCTTATACTCATAGTCATCATACCTCTGCTTCCCTGAGTACTGGAATTAAAGGTGTGCGCCACCATGCTTTTAAGTTTCCTTGTAAGTAGTTACATTTGTCTGTAAGTAGCCCACTTTAGTTTCGTTTCCTTCCTTCCTCCCTCCCTCCCTCCCTCCCTCCCTCCCTCCCTTTTTTTTTTTTTTTTTTTTTTTCAAGGTAGGGTCTCCAGCCCAGGCTGACCTGGAATCCATTCTGTAGTCTCAGGGTGGTCCTACCTCTTCCTCCCTAGTGCTGGGATTAAAGGTGTACACCACCACACCTGGCTTAGTTTCTTTTCTTTTCTTTTCTTTTTTTTTTTTTTGTCATTGACACATTGTTACTATGACTATGTCTTTTTTATATATATTTAAACACTTTATTTATTAGAGGGAGCAGGAGGCAGACTGAAAGAAAGAGGAGGGAGAGAATAGAATGAATACAACTATGCCAGTGCTTCCAACCATTGCAGACAAACTCCAGACACATGTACCACTTTGTGCATCTAGCTTATGTGGGTCTGGGGAGTCCATCCTGGGTTCTCAACCAAGTGCCTTAACCACCAAACCATCTCTTCAGCCCAGTATGTCTTAATATCTTACCAGTCAAGTTGGTTCTGTACTCCCAACTGTTGTTTCATAGGTCTTTTTGTCCATTCCTTGTCACCTTTGACTTTATAATATGTCTGACAGAGTAGGATGTATCCTTCCATATATACCCACCCCAAAAAATCATAAGGTTAATCTAACTGGATCTCTCATAAGTTTGGTAAGTACACCAAAATTATCTTTTTGGTTGTCTACTCAAAATACAGAAGAGTGCTATCGATTATTTTTATGTTAATTTTGGATCAAGTAACTGCACTAAAATGATTGTTTCCCCACCTGCCCATAACTTCTGATAATGGCAGTTTTATTTCTAGTCTATCATTACACCACATCATACCACATAATTTCTGTCTTTATAATGTTAACCAGGACTTGAAGTACTGTGTTAATGCGTTATCATCAAAGATGGTTAGATTTGTTATATTTCTCATCATAGTGCAATGAACAAAAAGGCTCACCATTAAATGCAGTCAGTTCCACTTTGGAGGTTGAACCAAGAACCTTGCACATGCTGGGCAAAGCCAGGCCCTTTATAGATATATATGTTTTAAATCTCAACTAGTTTTACCAGTTGTCTTGATCTTTTACTCATGTATGTTAGAGCCTTAATTTTGGTGGGGGGGGGGCGTTTGAGATGGGGGCTCATTCATTATGTATTGGGGTGGCCTTAAACTCACGGTGATCCTCCTACCTATGCCTCCCGTGAGAACCTTAAATTTTGCTTTTTTTTTTGCAGGTAGGGTCTCACTTTATTTAGCTCAGGCTGACCTGGAATTGACTATGTAGTCTCAGGGTGGCCTCGAACTCACAGTGATCCTACTACCTCTTCCTCCCGAGGGCTGGGATTAAAGGCATGTGTCACCATGCCTGGCTTGGTTTCCTTTTTCATATCTCTGCTATTGCTACTTTTTCTCACTAACCTATGGCCATGGCATCACCTAGGTATTTAGGCTTGCTTTATTTCTCTTTCCAGCTTGTTTATTTGAATGATTAGTTCACTTGAAATTTCTTTTCTTTTTAATGTGTGACCTTTATGGCCTTAGTATTGTTCTCTTTTGTTTAATAGCTAGTGTTTAATAGCTCAGGCCTAATTGTATTGTTCAGACTCTTCATTTCCATTTTCTACTTGATCTGAAATTTTGTAGGAATGATACCTTAAAAATCTCTAATGTACCTGTTTCTGCCTGTACTTTTCATTGTGAATTAAAATTTGAAACTATTTAGTTGGCATGTTTATTATGATTGTGTATGTGTGTGTATGTATCTTGTTCTGTTACATTAATAGATTTTTTAAGTTGTAGGGTTTTTTATTGTAAATTGTTTTTCTAGTATTGAGATACTGCAGCTTTCTTTTCTTATTTTTTAGATCTGGTATTTTTTTCCCATCTTGTGTTTCTCTATTAATCAGCTTTGTTAATTTTACATCCATATCACAGATCTTTTACATTGTGATAACTTCTGGCAGAACTTTTCAACCTAATGGACAATGTCGTGTTTGCTGTCTAACTTTAGTTATTGTATTTTTATACTTAAATATTCCCAAATTTTTAGGTTTCTTGGTCCTGTTTTGTATTGATATCTTTCTTGTTTTATATTTAAATTCTTTGTCTAGTCATGTTGCAGTTGCTAAATAGTCAAATCTTCCTTTAAAATGTTGTTATTCAAATGTTTAGTTCCTTTGGTCTTTTGAGTTTAGGCACACTGGGAAGTACCAGTTTGCTCTCAGTAGGAAGAGAGAAGGTCCAACTGACCTATGATGGTCACAGAGTTTAAGGAAAAGAGGACAGGATAAGCTTAAGTCAACATTTGCTCAGAGTTGGTTGACAATTCTATGCAATTCTGGTTTGCTTAGGGTGGCAGTTTCCTTTTGATTGTCTAATCCATTATTCTAATTGGGTGGGGTGTGGGAGTGAGCTAGTCCTGCTTATTTCAACTCTGCATGTTATACTGGGAATCCTGGTATTGTGCTGTTATGAAAGGTAAGTGGGTCAGGCGGTAACTGTTGAAGGTAAGAGCAAAGAGTTATAAGCAAACTTAAAACTTTCTTGCAAATATAGTTTCTTCCAGCCAGACTTTAATCTTGCTTTTTATAGCCATCTTCTTCCTAGGTTACAGCTCACCCTATACCAGTTACACATAGCCTTAAGTGATTCAAGTTTGCCTATGAGGGGGTATATAGCCTGTCTGCCTAAAGTAGTTTCCTTACTGGTTCTAAACTTTCTAGGGTAAATTTTGAAGTGGGAGAGAGAGCTAGCAGCCCATACTAGTTTGCCACTTTTATGGAATACCATTTTTTTACTTTGAATTGTATGAAATAAAGTTGGTTTCTTTGGATATAGTTACTTCTTGACTACCTTAATGGTCAAGTAAGAATCACTTGAATTGTGACAAGAGGATCAAGAAAAATGATTTTTGAGACCAATTTAGGTTACATGAGACCCTGTGTAAAACAACAAAAGGACCATCTCATAGTGCATATGGTTTCAGTTGTATCTTAATAGCTCTTTTTAAAAAAATTATTTATTTGAGAGTGGGGGAGGGAGAGAATGGGCACGCCAGGGCCTTCAACTGCTGCAAGGGAACTCCAGACACATGCACGTCCTTGTGCATCTGGCTTACATGGGTCCTGGGCAATTGAACCTGGGTCCTTTAGCTTTGCAGGCAAACGCCTTAACTACGAAGCCATCTCTCCAGCCCAATAAATACTTTTAAAAAATCAATGTCCTTTCTATATAATGCATTCTTAATGTAATTTCAAATTTCAGCTTGTCCCAGTGAGCTGCTTGTCTCCACCTCCTGAGTGGTGGTATTACAGGTGTACACCATCATACTTGGGTTGTGGTGATTCACACTGACTGAGCTATCTTCTTAGCCGCCCTTACTTACAACTTTAGAATGCATTTTAAAGTTTAATTGCCACCAATGACAAATTCTAGTGACTTTGATTACATGTAGAGTTTAGATTTTGATATTTCACAGTATGTTTTCTACTTTTTATTTATTTTACTGGTTGGAATGTTTTATAGTCAGAAGTTGAGTATATCTATTTGGAATTTAATTTACTTTATACTTTTTGCTTCAAATGGGAAAAATTTTCATTCACATTTATGCTTCAATTTCTACATGAATGAAATATGATTTAGTTTTTGTTAGGATTTTATGTAACTTGTTTCTAATCTGTCAGCTTGCCTAAGGTAGTCAAAAGACGAGTGAATGCTCTCAAAAACCTTCAAGTGAAATGTGCACAGATAGAAGCCAAGTTCTATGAGGAAGTTCATGATCTTGAGAGGAAGTATGCTGTTCTCTATCAGCCCTTGTTTGACAAGGTAACATTCTCTACTACTTTTTAAAATTTATAGGACAATCTCTGGGAAATATAAATATTCTTGCATATAGTTTGCTTGTTATATCACTCATTGGGAATGGTTGTTAGAGATAATTTGGGGAAATCATCAATGATGACAGTTATGATTGTAGTATTTTTATAAGAATCCTAAATGAGAAAACATTATTTTTAAGCAGGATTGGATGCCAGTATTTATGCACGCTTTTTTTTTGAATTAGCGATTTGAGATCATTAATGCAATTTACGAACCTACAGAAGAAGAGTGTGAATGGAAACCAGATGAGGAAGATGAAGTTTCGGTTGGTATAAACTTGATTATATTCTACTTTTAGAAAAAACCTTAAGTGATACCTGATGGTATTAGTATTTATTGATGGCACAGTATCATGTAAGCAACTTGAATGACAAACTTATGCCTAGGAATTGCTCTCTTTTATTCTAAGATGGGTAGAATAGATGGTCCACTGTTCACTCAGTCTATCCCCAAGTCATCTTTTCTTAGATTGTTTCAAGCTTGTGGACTCATAGAGAGCTTTTCTTTGAACTTAGTGATGACAAGCAAAGGATTATTCTACCCACCTTCAAGTGAAATCTTTTTTTAAGTGATTTGTCTGTAGTGAATAATGACAGCCATGACAAATTCAGTACTGTTTTGTGACCCTGTTTTTTTCTAAGTTTTCTTAAAAAACTATTGTTGTTTATAAGTAGAATAAAATTTATGTTTTGGGCTGGAGAGATGGCTTAGTGGTTAAGGTACTTGCCTGCGAAGCCTACGGACCCAGGCTCAATTTTCCAGGTCCCACATAAGCCAGATGCAAATGGTGGCACATTTGTCTAGAGTTTGTTTGCAGTGGCTAGAGGTCCTGGCACGCCTATTGTCAGTCTTTCTTTCTCTCCCTCTCTGTCTCTAATAAATAAATAAATAAAATCTTAAAAATAAAAAAGTTTAAAAATTTTATATTTTTTAAGAACAACCAAGCTGAACATTATTATTATTATTATTATTATTATTATTATTATTATTATTTGGTTTTTCGAGGTAGGGTCTCGCTCTAGCCCAGGCTGACCTGGAATTCAGGGTGGCCTTGAACTCATGGCGATCCTCCTACCTCTGACTCCCGAGTGCTGGGATTAAAGGTGTATGCCACTATGCCCGGCTCCAAGCTGAACATTCTATAAATTAATATTTTGTTTTTCCTGTTTGCTGTGCTTAAAAGTCTTATTCAGTTTATTTCTTTTCCTTTCTAAGATAGTTCTATAGCTATTGATCCCACCTACTGGCTCTAAGGGAATGTAGTAGTAGTAACTTTGGAATTGGGCTCAAGGATGAATAACAGTAGGTTTTACCTAATTAAATTAGAATTTTTTTAAAAAATTATTCATTTATTTGCAAGCAGAGAGAGAGCAAGAGAAGAGATAATGGGCATGCCAGGGCCTCTAGCCACTGCAAATGAACTCCAGATGCATGTGTCCCTTGTGCATCTGGCTTACGTGGGTCCTGGGGAATCGAACCTGGGTCCTTTGTCTTCAGGCAAACGCCTTAACTGCCAAGCCATCTTTCCAGCCCTAGAATTTTTTTTTTATTGAAAGTTAATAATTGGTGACTGGGTTTGTTAGTTTTTCTACTTGACCTATAAGATAAGGGAACATATATATACAGGCTCATTATAATTTAGTAATACATACTGTCATTTACCTAGGAGGAGCTGAAAGAAAAGGCCAAGATTGAAGATGAGAAAAAGGATGAAGAAAAAGAAGACCCTAAAGGAATTCCTGAATTTTGGTTGACTGTTTTTAAGAATGTGGATTTGCTCAGTGACATGGTTCAGGTAATGTTATTCACAGAAACACCAGTTTACCTGAAAGGGTAACTTAGAAATTTAAATAGCTGTTGAAGACTAGCTTATTCAATGCTGACTTTTATTATATTATATTAATTATGTTATATTTATCTGAGAAAGAGGCAGATAGAGAGAATGGGCACTCGAGGGCCTCTAGCCACTGCAAACAAACTCAAGATGCATGTGTCTGTCACCTGGTGCATCTAGCTTTTCATGGGTACTGTGGAATTGAACCTGGGTCCTAGGCTTTGCAGACAAGGACCGTTATTGTTAAGCTATCCACCACCCTAATATTGACTTACAACATGACTCCTGTTTTTTTTTTTAATTTTAATATATTTTATTGATTTATTTATGGGAGAGGGAGAGAGAGAGAATGAGAATGGGCACTTCAGGGCCTCCAGCCACTGCTAACCAACTCCAGGTACATGAGCCCCCTTGTGGGTCCTGGAGAGTCAAATCCAGATCCTTTGGCTTTGCAGGCAAGTGCCTTAACCACTAAGCCATCTCCACCCCCCACCACTTTTTTTTTTTGTTGTTGTTGTTTTTGTTTTTTTGAGGTAGCATCTCGCACTAGCCCAGGCTGAGCTGGAATTTACTATGTAGTTTCAGGGTGGCCTCAAACTCACGGCAATCCTCCTACCTCTGCCTCCTGAGTGCTGGGATTAAAGGTGTGCACCACCACACCTGCCTCACCCCTTTTTTAAATAGCAGTACCGTTCTGTAGAAATTACAGCTTTGACTAGTCTAATTATAGCTCATTCAAAAATAAGATATGAGCCGGGTGTGGTGGTGCATGCCTCTAATTCCAGCACTCGGTAGGCAGAGGTAGGAGGAGCTCTATGAGTTCGAGGCCAACCTGAGACTACATAGTTAATTCCTGGTCATCCTGGGCTAAAGTGAGACCCTACCTTGAAAAACCAAATTTAATAAAATGAGATATGAAATGGTGCTTGGTAATTGATGATGCATGCCCCTTTTGAAAACATCTTGCATAGTTTCATTTATATTGTCCCCAAAGTTCTTTTAACCTGAAACCAGAACTAATCTGGGGAAGTTTCCCTTTTGATAGAATACTATAAAGCTGATAACCCACAGTTGTGTTATTTGGAAAACTCCCATGGATATCACTTTTGAGAAACTGCCTCTCAGCATTTCTCGAGCTTCTGTCTTCTGTGTGTACTTGTTGCCTTGACTTGTGATTGTTGGGAACAAGAGGTGATTTCAGCATAATGGCTGCTGATTGCATTTCTGCTTTTCCCAAGTAGAAAAGGGAGGAGGAGCTGGGAAAGGCAGCAGTTACAACAGGAACCTTTTCAGAGCAAATATGGCCTCTTTTATACGTTTGTGTATTTTAGACTAGTTCACCTGCCTTACGTATTTCTCTGAGACACTTTTTCTAAAGAACTATAGTGCAAGGTAGCATCAGTAAAGCCTAGGCTAGAGAGCAGTGCTAAGGTTCATCAGTACTGTGTAAGACTTCACACCATAGTTGTGTAAAAATAGAATACTGACTCTAAATACCATGCTGGACACTCAACTTCTTTTCTTGTGTTGAAGGAGCACGATGAGCCCATCCTGAAGCACTTGAAAGACATTAAAGTGAAGTTTTCAGATGCTGGACAGCCAATGGTAAAAGAATTGGAAGTATATTTTGTAACAAATGCTTTTGAAGGTAGAAAGGTGAAATTTCGAACTAGATGACATTCAAGAGTTAAGGATGGAAGGAAGGATTGAAAACTGTTTTTTTAAGTTGAAGTAATTAAGTTCTGATTTTGGTAATTGTTGTGATGGTGTGCTTTTTTCTGGGGAATTAAACTTTTAAATTCAGAAAAATCATTAATCCTAGAATAAGGTTGATTAAAAAATTAATGACTAGAAATGATAAGTAAATACTTTGTGGGAAAGGCATGTGCCTGGAAATTACATGAAATATGATGTTTGAAGGTCTCCCCTTCCTCCATAAGGGAAGATTACCTAACCTATCCTAAACTGATTATTATGCCGTCATTACTTCTTTTTTTAAAAATATATTTTATTTATGAGAGAGAGAGAGAGAGAGAGAAAGGGTCTCCAGCCACTGCAAACAAACTCCAGATGCATGCACCTCCTTGTGTATCTGGTTTACATGGATCCTGGGGAATTGAACCAGGGTCCTTTAGCTTTGCAGGCAAACGCCTTAACCACTAAGCCATCTTCTCCAGCCCAACCACTCATTATTTCTGAAAGAAAAAGAAAATACAGTTGCCATCAATAGGCTGTAGTGACAAAGCTACTAGTAAGATAGACCATAGAGATTAAAGGTATAGCTTTCCTGTGTTGTAGCCTCATCTTTAATTAAAAGCCCCCTTTGCATGGTAGGTGGGAAAGAAGGGGGATTTGGTCAGATTATTTAGATTTACCTAGTCTAAATGATTGTTGTAAATTAGAAGTTTATTTATGTACCATATTTTTCTTTCAACATTATTAGGGATTTGCTTTACCTTTCTGTTCTTACAACTGTAAGAATTTCAGAATAAGGAAAACATTTTGGATTTGATACATACTTTTTTTTTTCTTTTTTGGTTTTGCAAGGTAGGGTCTCACTCTGGTGATAAATACTTTTAAAAACCATGTTACTAATGTATTGAAAATTATGATGCAAGAATTTAACTAATTTTATTTTTATTTTTGTTTTTGTTGAAGAGCTTCATCTTAGAATTTCACTTTGAACCCAATGAATATTTCACAAATGAAGTGTTAACTAAGACATACAGGATGAGGTCAGAACCAGATGATGCTGATCCCTTTTCTTTTGATGGACCAGAAATAATGGGTTGTACAGGGTAAGCTGGTTATACTACTATGCTTTATCTATTTGCATTGTACTTAAAATACTTTAGAGTTCTGTTTTGTGTGCTTGATACAATACATAGCCTACTGCCAAGGACTTGAATTTCTGCTATGTTTTTTTTTTTGGTTTTTCGAGGTAGGGTCTCACTCTGGTCCAGGCTGACCTGGAATTAACTATGTAGTCTCAGGGTGGCCTCAAACTCTTGGCGATCCTCCTACCTCTGCCTCCTGAGTGCTGGGATTAAAGGCGTGCGCCACCACGCCTGGCTGAATTTCTGCTATGTTTTAAGCCCATGACGTGTGTGTGTCTGGAAAGAAATGCATTTCATTATACGATTGGTGCTGATTGCAAATGCATTTACTGTAAAGTTTTGTTTAGAAATTTTTCCTATTATACTTCTTTAGAAAACATTTCTGCCAGTTATCCTTTAAAGTTTGAAATTGTACTCTTCAAAGAATATAGCACTTAGCCGGGCGTGGTGGCGTACGCCTTTAATCCCAGCACTTGGGAGGCAGAGGTAGGAGGATCGCTGTGAGGTCGAGGCCACTCTGAGACTCCATAGTGAATTCCAGGTCAGCCTGGGCTAGAGAGTGAGACCCTACCTAGAAAAAACAACAAAACAAAACAAAAAAATGGAGCACTTGATGGGGTATAATTTGTAGTAAAGTTTTTTTTTTTTCTCTTTGTTTTACAAGATGTCAGATAGATTGGAAAAAAGGAAAGAATGTCACTTTGAAGACCATTAAAAAGAAGCAGAAACACAAGGGACGTGGGACAGTTCGCACTGTGACTAAAACGGTTTCCAATGACTCTTTCTTTAATTTTTTTGCCCCTCCTGAAGGTAATCAGTGTTTTGTTTGGGTATCGATGGTTATTTTATTACAAACTTTACTTTCTTACTCATTTGAAATTCTTTTCTTAATTTTACAGTTCCTGAGAGTGGTGATCTGGTAAGTGGAAATTATTATTTTTTTAAATTATTATTATTATTTTATTTTTGGAGACAGAGAGACAGAGAGGGAGAGGGAGACAGATAGAGATGGCCGTGCCAGCAGTCTCTCAGCTGCTGTGAACGAAATCCAGATGTGTGTGCCCCCTTGTGGTCAAGTGCGGCATTGTGCCCTTGCGGGAAATTATTTTTTGAATTTAATCTCTGAAATCATAGCCATGGGCATTGAAGTGTACATGGGATAGTTGTTGCTAGCATTTTCTACACAATTTTTTTCTGTTGTTGTTTTCTATAGTACTGGGCCTTGAATTGAACCCACGGTCTGATAAATGCTAGGGGACAGTGCTCTACTGCTAAGCTGCAATTTCTAGCAAGTGGCCAACATTATGTTTTGACGTCTGCAATGGACCTGAAAAATTGGTCCATTTCAAATAATATTTGTTCCTTTACTAACAAACACTGGAATGAAAAGCAGTGCACTATTTTTTTTTTCAAGACATAATTCTTTGATTTAATTTTTCCAAAGTACTGTTTTTTTGTGTGTGTGGTTTTTCGAGGTAGGGTCTCACTATAGCCCAGGGTGACCTGGAATTCACTATGCAGTTTCATTTTGGCCTCAAACTCTTGGCGTTCCTCCTACCTCTGCCTCCCAAGTGCTGGGATTAAAGGCGTGTGCCACCACGCCCAGCCAAATTACTGTTTTCTTTATGAAAACAGAAAATATTGAATCAGTTCTTCCTAATCTTATATGTGTTATTCCAACGTAAATAGAGTTTCATGTTTTGGCCATATATGTTTATACAAGTGTTGATGCTGTGTATGTAGTCTGACCTGAGGAAAACATTACAGAAGTCTGTATAGGCAGAGTAGGTCAGGGGTGTTTTGGATTTGCTTTATTGGCCCATTTCTTTCTTTCTTTCTTTCTTTCTTTCTTTCTTTCTTTCTTTCTTTCCTTTTTTTTAAATTTCACTTCAATGTTAGTGGTTTAAATAGTTTAATACATTTTTGAAAGTAAAAATTAGGTTAATTTAATTACCTTGGAGTAAGTTTAGTCTTGACTGAGGCATAGACCAAATTTGCAAAAAGCAAAAGCAAGTAGTAGTTCTGGATTGGCTCAAGCCTTTTTTATAGGACATATTCTAGGAATCCAAAGTGGCATGTGGATTTTAGATAAGAATTACTTAGCATTAAGATGGAACTTCACACTACTTTAATGTCATTGGATGGATTGAAGTGTTTATTCAGTGGGGTTCTTTTATTTATTTATTTATTTTGGTCTGTTTTTGTTGAATATTGATGTGGCTAAAATCTTACGGATAGAAAAGGTCCAGTTGTGATTTTATCATTTCTTCCGTAGTCTTCCGTGCATTTCCCCTTTAATATACTTGTTAGGTATATTATGTTGACCCATTACTGCTTGTTATCAGAGGGATGCTTTTAATTGAATATCTGAACCATTTCTGTGTTGTGCTTTGTTGCCATTAAAAAGGAATATTAGATTGACTTGGGTTATTATCTTTTTTTGTTTGTTTGTTTGTTTTGTTTTTTGTTTTTCGAGGTAGGGTCTCACTCTGGCCCAGGCTGACCTGGAATTACCTATGTAGTCTCAGGGTGGCCTCGAACTCATGGCGATCCTCCTACCTCTGCCTCCCGAGTGCTGGGATTAAAGGTGTGCACTACCACGCCCAGCTTGGTTATTATCTTTTTAAAAAATATTTTATTTTTTCATTTATTTGAGAGAAAAGGAGAGAGAAAGGGGCAGATAGTGAATGGGCATGTCAGGGCCTCCGGGCACTGCAAACGAACTCCAGGCGCATGTGCTCCCCTCCCCCCGTGTATCTGGCTTAAGTGGGTTCTGGGGAGTTGAACCTGGGTCCTTTGGCTTTTCAGGCAAATGCCTTAAACTTCTAAGCCATCTCTCCAACCCCAACCTGTCTTTTCAAGGACTCAAGCTCCTTGTTTGGCAGTAAGTAGACATACAAGCTACTTGGGTACTATCTTTTAGGAAGTGTGAAGTCACCATTTGGGAAACAGGAAAGTCTGACATTTTTTTCTTAATCTTTGAGAGTTGTTCTCCATAATATTAACAGGAAAATTGCCAACATGTAACAAAATTGTATTATGTTTTGCTACTTAAACCAAAAAATGTACAATTAGCAGTTGCAAATTTTACAAACTATGGTTTTGTGTGTGTGTGTCTGTGTGTGCCGTTTCCAAGGTACGGTCTTGCTGTAGCCCAGACTGACCTGGAATTCATTATGTAGTCTCAGGGTGTCCTCGCACTCTGCCTCCTGAGTGCTGGGATTAAAGGTGTGCACAATCACACCCAGCGCTTAAACTAAGTTTTCTTAGTATGTACAGTGGTCTGTCAATGTTTCTACTATTTGTAAATGTAGCACACAAAGATAATTGCATGAACTATATTCATATAAGCTCAGCTTTAAATGACATACCAAATTAAGTGAGAGAATTTTTAAATTTTGTGCTTTTATTTTTCTTTTAAAACAATAGGATGATGATGCCGAAGCTATCCTTGCTGCAGACTTTGAAATTGGTCACTTTTTACGTGAGCGTATAATCCCAAGATCAGTGTTGTATTTCACTGGCGAAGCTATTGAGGATGATGACGATGATGTGAGTACATTTGAATCTCTCAGTGGGATCATTTCCTTGAGAGTATGAGAGTCAATATCAATAAGAAGCTACAATTGCTGGTTTTTAAAAGTAGGACATTGAACAATTCAAAATGAGGCTAATGAATGATAATCTTGGACAGCTAGTCCAAACTGACTTAAAAATCACTCTGTAGCCTAGGCTCGCCTTAAACTCACAGAGATCTTCCTACCTTTACCTCTCGAGTAGGGCATGAACCACTTCACCCAGCTTCTTTTCTTAGTTGTAAGTAGGATCCTTTGGATTCACTTGTCTTAGTTTTTATTTTTTCTGCTAATAGGAAAATTATTCTTGAAATTTTATGTATTCTCAGTGTTGGATTTACTATATTCTTTTTTCTTTTTGGTTTATAGAGGTAGGGTTTCACTGTAGCCCAGGCTGACCTGGAAGTCACTATGTAGTCTCAGGGTGGTCTAGAACTCACAGCAATCCTCCTACTTCAGCCTCCTAAGTGCTGGGATTAAAGGCGTGTGTCACCATGCCCAGCTGGATATATTATATTCTTGCCTTTTATCACACAAAACAAATAGATGTTTTTAGTTTATCCCTATTTAGATAGTATAGAATTATTATTATTATTATTACTATTTTTTTGAGGTAGGGTTTCGCTCTAGCCCAGGCTAACCTGGAATTCACTTATGTAGTCTCAGGGTGTCCTGGAACTCACAGTGATCCTCCTACCTCTGCCTCCTGAGTGCTGAGATTAAAGGTGTGCCCCACTATGCCCGACTAGTACAGAATTTTTAAGGGAATCCTATATGATGGTTAAGGGAAGTTAGGCTGCCCTTAAGTATTTTTAACATCTTTATTGCTAATCCACTTCAGTTCTTATTTGTGCAATCTCTTTGACACATTAAGTACAAGTAAATGACAACTATAGTGATTGCTGTCTGATCACACACTGTCCACATAATTGTACTATGCTCTTCATTTTTCTAAGTTTTATATAATCAGTCACATCTTAGATGTTAAAATCATGGGTGTTAACTTGTGCTAGTTTGGGTTGTGTGTTAGCCTTTTACATATTTCTCCTTTTCCCCTTTCAGTATGATGAAGAAGGTGAAGAAGCAGATGAGGTAATGTTTACCAAATGAACAAATAATTTTCTGTATAACACAATGAGAAGCAAATTGAGTGACTTATGTATTCCTTATAATCCTTATTCTGTGATTTGGGATAAGTTTTTGGAAAATATGATTTTAGAATTCTACAGCCAATGTATGTATAAGGTTTCAATAAATAAATTGCAAAACTCAGCAACATTTTATTTTTATTTCAAATAATTTTGTTCTGCTGCAGGGTTATCAGCTCTTTGAAGAAGTCAAAAGCTGCAGTAAACTTTTTCAACGTTGGCTGCAGTAAATCTTTTCAATAAAAGCTGTCTGGATGTCTCAAGTTGTGTTGAAATTTTTTATGTTAGAAGCTTTCAAATTAAATTGTATTATCAGCAAACGCTTGTAATCATGAAATCATGTTGATCCATAGAGTAAATTGTATTAAATTTTCCCTACATTATGAGCCAATTTTTTCATACTGTGTACCTACTTCATGGATGCATTTTGAACTTTAATATAGGAAGGGGAGGAAGAAGGAGATGAGGAAAATGATCCAGACTATGACCCAAAGGTGAGCAAAATTAGTGCTGCTGTATCTTAAGTGTAAGGTGGGCTAAGTTTCTTTATAGGCGTTCTTTGCACTGTAGTCTCTAATGAAGCACAGTGACCCTTCTTCCCAGCCCCTTTGAATACTCCTCATAATATCTATCATTGCACCTTTCCTAAGAAACTGAGAAAAGTGTTTGGTTGTGAATGTATTTTTCATAGTTTTGGACCATGTAAACTTTAAGATATGATTTTAATGACACATTGTCTTGGACTTTGCTATTTTCAAGCATTAAAAAAATTACTGCTTATGTTCTTATTGTTTTTCTTTCCAAAGGAAAGTTATCACAAAGGTCAGCTTTAGGAGATCTGAATATACATGTGCGGGGGAGTTGTGGAGCAGTGCTATTTGACACTCCTCCCCCAACTACCACTTTTTTTTTTTTTTTTTTTTTGAGGTAGGGTCTCACTCTAGCCCAGGCTGGCCTTGAACAGTGTTCCTCCTACCTCTGTGCCTCCTGAATGGTGGGATTAAAGGTGTGTGTCACCACTCCCAGCTACCACTGTTCTTAAATCTTGAAAATCCCAATCTTTATTTCTTAGAAATTTTCTTTGTCATGTGTAGTAATATTAGATTCATGTTAAATTTATAATTTGGTTTTAGAGCATTCATTGAATCAGTATTGTAAAATATTCAGAAACACTTAAGTAAATATTAGGGTAATTTTTAGTCAGACATTTTGATAGGTATGAAATTAGACCTAACTAAAATACAAATGAGATTGATTCTTTGAATAGAAAGGAAATTAATTGATAATGTGTCCAACAAAATGTTTGTTTAAAATTATGGTTTACTCTTATGTTTTATGGAATTCTGCATTGTAAAATTTGGGATTTACTGTAACAACATTTCAGTGACTTTACTCGAGTAAGTTTTCACTGTCTTGTACCATTTATTAATTGGCAAGAATTTGGCAAGAGTGGGTTACTGTGATAATGGAGGTAATTACTGTTAAACTCCATTGAAGCAGGAAGAAGATAGATTGACTTGTTGTTTTCCTTTAACAGAAGGATCAAAACCCAGCAGAGTGCAAGCAGCAGTGAAGCAGGATGTTGTGGCCTTGAGGATAACTGCACTGTAATAGCCTAAACACAACTATCGTTTCCTTACAGCCTTATGTTTTTGTATTTTCTTGGTAGACTCAGTAAGTTTTTTTAAAGGAAAGGAGTATTTTAAAGACCATTTGTTCTCCCTGGCATTTTAACTGTGGTTTTTCTGTCAGATGTGTTGAATGCACGATCCTCTCCTGCATGTTCATTATTGCTGCAGTTTGGTTCTTACGGAATATTTACATCATGTAGCTACTGGAAAACTACTCTGAAAATCAACAGCTCTTCAACACTTTTTCCTGTTAGTGTGGCTGGATTTTTGTTGCTGTTTTGTGTGTGTGTGTGTGTGTGCGCGTGCGTGCGCGCGCACGCACGCGCGCTCACACTTTTTTTTTCCTCCTAAAGAAGCACAGTAGTTTTCAGCTGATAGGACAATGAGCTTAAACCTGCTTGCATTCATTATGTTTTTAATGGTATTACAGGAATGCGGTGGCTTCTCTCAGACAATTCATCATAGGGCAGGGGGATTGTGGTTAAGAATTTCCAGTAAGATCAAACCCACCAACAGATTATTAATGGATTTTTATATTTTAGATGATACAAAAAAGTCATAGTTACCACAGCAAAGGTATATTTTTAGACATTAACCTGATTCTGTTTAAGTGTCCTTTTAAGTTAGAATATATTAACTAAAGATTTTTTTTTTTCTTTGTGGTAGGGTCTACCTTCTGCTTTCCTGGAAAGGATGAATTTACATCATTTGATGAGCCTATTTCAAGTTTTTGTTGTTTGTTTGCCCATTTTTGTTTTTGCAGCTTAAAATAAAAATGTCACAATTTTAGTTCTTACAGGGTAATGTCTTAATTTGTACTGATTGAGGTTAGGGTTAGCTTGAATCAAGGGTTGTGCCTAGTTTACCACATTATTGAGCAACTTTGGAAGAGGGTTATTTGGAGGAGGTAAGAAGCAAGTGCTTTATAAACAAATAGACTTAAATGATGTGATGCTTAAACTTTAATTTCCTTTTTGTTAGAGTATATCCTTGACCTCTGGTTTATTCTAATCACTGCTTTAAGGATTTGTGTTATTTACCTGTGCTCGTGTTTACTGTGTATTAAGAATGGGTAGTACTGTTTATTTACCTACCTACCTCACAGATTTGTAAAGGTGTATTAGGTTAAGTCTCATGAACTGTTTATCAATATCATTAAAGGTTCAAAATCTTGAGCCTCTTTGCACCACACATACGATATTCAGCATTTTATTCACAGCAGGCTTTGATAATTAAACTTAACAATGAAGTTTAAACACCTATGTGGATCTGGCCAGGGAACATTTCAGATTTTTATGTTGCTTGTTTAGTGAGAGTGGATGGGATCGATGAACTCTTTCAGAAGGTCCAAGTTACCCATATATATTTCAAATCAGCCCATGGTAGTAAATCCTGTAGAGATGGTGGGACCAAACAGAACTAAGACCATTGCAGGGGAGGGTGCCATTAGGTTTGAGACTGTAGAGCCGTGTTTGAAATACCTCAGGCTAGTTACTGTTAATTTTTGGAGGAGTGAATTTTTTGACAGGGTAGACTAATAATTGGATTGTAATTAGAGGCATGAAGGAGTCTAGAGTATCTGTTAATAAAATATACATTGGGTTTATTTTTAGAAATAATAGTTTTTCTTTTTGAAAATTTTCTATTAAGGTCTTAGAATATGAACACAATTTGTGTAGAAGTACCCATACCTCTAAGTGTTTTTTTTTTTTTTTAAACTTAACTACTGGAAATCCTTAACCATTTACAAGAATTTTTTTATCTTTATTTTCAAAATAATTTGGTTGCTTTTATTACATGGTCTCTATTTTTTGTAATCATAGTTCATCTCTACATGGCTTTTTTCTGAACATTAAAATTTGTAGACTAAAGATAGAATCCCATTTTTAATGAATTTAAAGAGCTAGCAAAATCATTACTTTCATTCCCTTAGGAAAGAGCTATTGCCAAAGTGGAGGGGTAGAGATATTTCATCTTGTTATATAATGGAGATGTGGTTTGCAGAGAAATTGTTTCGTAAAATTGGAATTTCAAGGGATGTCAGTGTTCACTTATGCCATATTATCAGTCCCAAAATGCTTCTATTCCGTTCTAGAAATCTGAAATAATGTAATTTGAAATCCTTAATAAAATTGGATTTAATTTTATAAAATCTACTGGTGAGATTTGAATTTTTTTTTTTTTGACAAATATACACAATCCTTTTTGAAGTTTGGAGAACAGGGGTGTTTGGCTGTCCTGTACTTAGATCACCATGGCCTGGTGTATAACTATGAGCAACCTTCCTAGCCCTGCTAGATTTGTTTGGTGAAGAACACAAAGAAATTCTATAGTTTTTGACAGATTTTAGTCTTTGTCTGTAGACACTTCTGGGACATTAGCATTTTACAATCTCAGTTTCTTCTAGCCCATTTAGTATCAAGTTCTCTCAAATATATGTACTTTTTTTTTCAAGAAAAGGGTAGCATCCCATACAGTCATATAATGACAAAACTTTGAGAAAGTTACAAGAGCCATGATTAACTATGGTAAGTGAACAGATGACAATTTCGCATTGATGAGTTTAACCTGGATATCTGAAAGTTACACCTTCAATTTCTTAGAATTCTTTTGTGTTCACTAAAGCAGTGCTAGTACTAACTATCCTAGACAGGAAAAGATCTTAATTGTTTGGAATTGGTGAGTTGTACTTAAGAAAAATGGGATTCTACCTCTTTCCTCCTAAGGTTATTTAACAACAAATTCACATGAAAAGGAGACATTAGCTTTGATGAAATATTTTCATTCTGTGACTAGGTTAATGATAGTGAATGGTGTGTAGTAAAACCCTGACATAAGAAAATAAAGTGTTTACATTATTGCTGTTTGACACTATGAATTTGTGGGGTTGAGTTGCAGGTTATTCCCATTAAAAATATGACAACTTTTGTTTGTGAAAACCTTATTTTTGCCATAGAGAAATAGTAAGCCTAATGTTCACATGTTGAATGTTGTGATATCAAGGCTTGGTTTCACATTTTAGCTTGTTTTTATTGGTTAGTCTTATAAAAAATTGTAGCCTTTATATTTGGACTATTTGAATCAAGCCAAAATGTTATTCTAGATGTACAGAATAGATAGTTTAGGAAAGCACAATTTCTTTGTAGAAAATCTATATGCTAGTACATTTTTAAAAAATCTGCACTGTATATGTACTTAGTCATTATGAGCTCAGTTTTGTTTTGAGTAAGTGTTCACAATTTTTCACCACTTAAAGCACTAAATATCTGATACCTGAAAAGTAAATGTACATGACAATGGTTAAATAATACTGAAGTTAATAGATGTACACTGGTGATTTTTATATACTGGTTTAAAAATCCAGATATTAAAATACAACCTGGATAAAAATCCAAGTTCTTGGACTGATTAAGGTTTATTACATGACTTAGAGAAATGGGAACAACCTTGCTGGTATATGAAATTATTTTTATTTAAGGTGCATTTGTCAGAAGTTTAAATTGATGTGTTTTCAAAACAACAGCACACTATATCTTGTATCTTCTATTTGACATCCTATTGTAGCTTCAAATTTTTCAGTTACAAATAGAATAACAATTTAGAAATAATAAATTGCTGGCAAGAAGTATCATTAATCACTTTAAATTTTCTTTTTTTTTAATTATTATTTTTTATTGACTTTTAATCTTACATACCAAAAAAACCCCACCTGGTATTTCCCTCCCCCATTCCACTTTAGAACTCCAGTCTTCATCATATCCCCTCCCTCTCTTCATTAGTCTCTCTTTTAATTTGATGACATCATCTTTTTCTTCTATTTTGAGGGTCTTACAAAGGTATTGCTAGGCACTGCAAAATCATGGATATCGAGGCCAATTTCTGTCTGGGCAGTTGCATTGTAAGAGGTCATATCCTTCCTTTGGCTCTTCCATTCTATCCGCCCCCTCTTCCGCAATGATCCCTGAGCCATTTGAGGGCACTTTAAATTTTCATACTTGAAATTCAGCTTTTGTTGCTCTTAATGATGAAGCTCATGGTGGGTAAAGTTTCTTAAAAGTAATGTGTTTGAGTGTCATATTTGAAAGTTAATACAAGGAACTCTGGAATAAGTGATCTAAAATTTAAGAGCTAGGGACTAACCGATTTAACAGAATTGTTTATGAAAGCTAGGCAGCTTATCACCTGGATAACTGATAACTGGATTGATAAGATGCTTGTGCCAGAATAAAACTTACAGAACATTTAGCAGAGTTTTCAAAAATGAATAGACATTTGTCAAGTGTAGTTGAGCTGATGTGACCAAAGATGAGGATTACTAGACTAGTCTTCAGATATTTTAATAAATTGTTTTTGTTTGTTTTTTGTTTTTTTGAGGTAGGGTTTCACTCTAGTTTAGGCTGACCTGGAATTGACTCTGTAGTCTCAGGGTGGCCTCGAACTCACAGTGATCTTCCTACCTCTGCCTCCCAAGTGCTGGGATTAAAGGCGTGTGCCACCATGCCCGGCTTAATAAATTTTTTAAAAATATATTTTATTTATTTATTTATTTATTTATTTATTTATTTATTTATTTAAGAGAGAGATAGGGAGAGAATTGGTGTGCCAGGGCCTCTAGCTGTGCAAACAAACTCCAGATGCATGCGCCTCCTTGTGCATCTGGCTTACGGGGGTCCTGGAGAATTGATCCAGGATCCTTTGGCTTTGCAGGCAAACACCTTAACTACCAAGCCATCTCTCCAACCCTTAATAATTTTTTGAAAAAGATTTTATTTTATTTATTTATTTGAGACAGAGAGTGAGAATGGGTATGCCAGGGCATCTAGCCACTGCAAATGAACTCCAGATGCATGCGCCACCACGTGCATCTGGCTTACGTGGGATCTGGAGAATTGGACCGGGGTCCTAAGGCTTCACAGGCATATGCCTTAACCACTAAGCCATCTCTCAAGCCCATAGTCTTCAGATATCTGAAGGTGAGAACATTGGAAGGAGGGCCAGCTAGAGGCTAGAAAAGCCCTAGGGTCACCAAAAAAAAAAAAAAAAAAAAAAAAAAAAACACCTGCAGAGTAGAATGTACACTGGGGAGCTGATAAGGTGGAGATGAAGAGCTGTGTTTGCTGGGATGGTGGCTCATATATGTTCAGTCTCCTTAGCTTAGGAAGCAGAGGGCAGCAAGATGGTACGTTCAGGCCAACTGGGCTGTGCAGGATCTAGCAAGGAGTCCAACTTGGTTATATTGGCTTTATAGTGATACTTGTGGGGGAACTGTTGGTATTGCAACTTTTTCATAAATTGTTGAAAGACTCCTGCCTATTCTTTACTTGGGTCACTTGACATTTTACTATTATTTGTTCAGTATTCTCACATGCATAAACAGAGTCACTTTTTTTTAACTACTTGATAGAAAAGATCAGATATGATACACTGTTTACCTCTGTAATGCTCTGTGTTCCTCAGTATGAAGACTGCTTTATTATTATTATTATTATTATTATTATTATTTATTTACTTGAGAGAGGGAGGACCTTTAGTCACTGCAAACCAACTCTAGATACATGCACCACCTTGTGCAACTGGCTTATGCGGGTCCTGGGGACTTGAACCTGGGTCCTTTGGCTTTGCAGACAAACGCCTTAAACACTAAGCCCTCTCCAGCCCTGAAGACATCAAAACCCAGAAATCTTACAATGCAATTAACAATTCATTTTAATGGTTTTGTTGTTCAGATTTGGTTGGTGGTGTCCTGTGTGAAACCAAGTACTTATGTACATTAAGGTTTAAGAGGTTTTCTAGACTTGGGCCTTTTCCTGTTTTACGCATGGAACAAGTCATTCCTCCAAGGTCTCTAAAGACTTCATTTCTTACAGTGGTGATTGTTTAGAAACTCCCTCAACTCTTAGAATGGGGAGTGTTTTGTAAAAACTGAGAAAAAGGTAAGGTTTTTCATGTGGTTTTAGGTTCTTTGAAATGGAAGAGTTTGTAAATTGCTTGCTTAATACACATGAAGCTGGAGTTTGATTCCTCACCACAACGTGAAAACTAGGCATCCTGGCACAAGGCTGCAGTGCCAGTACTCTGGAGGTGGATGCAGGAGGATCAGCAGTTCAAGGTCATCAGCTACATGACATATTTGAGGATAGTCTGCTATACTTGACAGTCTTAGAAATTTAAATATATGCTGATTATATATTCAAGTTCAGTTCAACACAATAGGGTATTTTCCTAGTGATATTCAAATATATACATGTTTATAACAACTTCTAAATAAGTATAATTAACTGATCCAAGTAAGAATTTAGGTCAAGTTCCTGTGAGTAAAAATGGGAAAAGATGTGCATATCTGACTAAAACTTTGCAGTCCTTAAAAGTGTGCCATCAAACTAGTGGATAAGTATGAGAATAAAGAGCTTCACAGGTGGGCCTGGGAGTCCATGAACCCATTGTCACATAGCATCTGGTTTTTTGGTCTGCTGTGCAAGACTGGCAAGCATTAAAACATTAGTAAAGTACTTAAGGGTCCCGACATACCCAAGTCTGAATTTACTAAACATAAAATTTCAGATTGGTTTAATCTGTGGCTTGACTTTGGAAGTTAATTCCAGAATTCACCTTTTTTTTTTAAAGACCAAAATCTTGGTAGGTGGTAATGGCTGTCTTAGCATGCATAGTAACATCAACACTTAGATGGAATAATGTAGATAGTTACCTGTTTGGAAGTTTCTCATGTTTACCATAGAAAAACAGTATTTGCTGCCCTCAACTTCAAGGTCAGCTAGCTTTAGACAAATTTTAGTAGTTTTAAAATTGT
Source organism: Orientallactaga sibirica (assembly GCA_036365145.1). Classification (NCBI taxonomy): domain Eukaryota; kingdom Metazoa; phylum Chordata; class Mammalia; order Rodentia; family Dipodidae; genus Orientallactaga; species Orientallactaga sibirica. Next base: position 45,561,038 of record JAEOAD010000012.1, on the reverse strand, counting down.
TATTTTGTCTTTTGACAATATCCAGAAATTACCTTGGCATAAACAAATGAAACCAGACTTGATTTCTCTTGATACAGTTCTCATTAGCCCATTTATAGCCCATTGTTTACCTGGGTCTCGGGGCATATATGGTATTGTCTTGAGATCATTGTGATTTTAGTCTGAATGGGCCAGTCATGCAACTTTTAAAACTTGAGGTCATGTTTTGTCATTGCACCTCAGCTGGCCTGTGTATGCCATTCCGTCCTGTATGTATTGTCTCAGTTATCTAACGCAGCTCTGGGCTCTAACAGAATCTTCAAGTCTGGTTCTTTGATTCTGAACTGGTATTACCAGTTGAAGACATCCTAATGGATTCTCACTAGTGGATTTTTCTTGGCACATGGTCTCCTTGCCATGTGCCAACCCTATGCCTGTTTTGAAGCTTTGTGACAATTTAAACTGATTCTCATCAGCTCCCTGTCTTGTTAGCTAAGGTGTTCAAGGTCTTGGAGTTACCATGTTCCATTATACTGAGAAAACCACTAAAACCAACAAAAATTTTGTATGTTCTAGAACCAACCATGAAAGTGTGGGGTGTGTATCAGTATAAAACACCTGGTGCAGCTTAAGTAAACAACTATTTTGGCTGGCTGGACTGTTTTGCATCAACCAGGGTGCTTGTAGAGGGTGGGGATTGGGGTCATCTAAAGGTTCTTGAGCACAGGTCTTGTTAATGCTAGTTCAGATCTCAGCTGGAATGTGGCCAGGACGCTGTGTGTATATTGTCTCAACCTTGTGGCTGGGGTCAGACCTAGCAGGGCAGAAGATTTCTCCTTTTTCTCACCTGAGAGAGTAAAGTTAAATTTTTATTTATTTGAGAAAGAGAAAGTGCGGGTACACTTTGACCTGCCACTGCAAGCTAATTCCAGATGCATACACCACTTTGTGCATGTGGCTTTACATGGGTATTGGAGAATTGAACCTAGGCCATCAGGGTTTGCAAGTGCCTGTAATGGCTGAGCCGTCTCTCCATGCCAAGTCTTTTTTTTTTTTTTTTTTTTTGGTTTGTCGAAGTAGGGTCTTTAGCCTAGGCTGACCTGGTATTCACTATGTAGTCTCAGAGTGGCTTCGAACTCATGGTGATCCTCTTCTGCCTCCCAAGTGCTGGGATAAAGGCGTGCACCACCACGCCTGCCTCATCCCAAGTCTTAACACCAGTTCTGTGTTTTGCTGGTTGAATTAGAATTTGTGGTTAATTAATTAATTCATTTTTTGAGTTTAGCCAAGGTTGGCCTTGAATTGATCCCCCTTTCATCTCCCATATGCATTGTATGTCTAAGGAGAGTTTCCTCTTTAAAATCACAACTGATCTTTGAATTGTATTTGAACAGAACTTTAAGTGGTAAATATATTTAAAATATTTTAAAAGAGAGATTTCAGAATTCGATTTTTTTTTTTTTTTTTGGTTTTGATTTTTCGAGGTAGGGTCTCATGCTGGCTCAGGCTGACCTGGAATTCACTATATAGTCTTAGGGTGGCCTCGAACTCTCGGCGATCCTACCTCTGCCTCCTGAGTGCTGGGATTAAAGGCGTGCGCCACCACGCCCAGCTAGAATTCAATGTTTTACGCACCAAAGTTAAGATATTTTTAGTTACTAGCCACATACAGTGTGGTTTAATTTTCTTACAGGGTTAGGGCTAGAGCTTCATGGTTATTCAGAAAGCAGCTTTTATGTTCCTGGCAAACTGCTTTATCATTTCAATGTCTACTGAGCTCTACATGTCCAAGTAAGTTCTAGGCAGCAAGAAGCAAAAAGGCTATTGGCATTCAACCTCCTTTGAAGAAGAGAGCCTTTGGCCCATGTGTCACAGGGAGGCAGTTGGGAATTAAGTGCTTGCAGGTCTTTCTCCTAAAGGTCTGAGGTGGAGGAACACTGGATAGCTGGCAGAGTGGTGAAAGTGATAAGCCACTATGGAAGAGAGCAAGAGCAGTACACTGCTGAATTAAAGGTTACAAGTAACTGAAGATCCAAGTGAAAGAAATAGGACAACTTTGTGGGGTGGCCAAGCCCAAAGGGGTTGGATACATATCTTACCAAAGGTAGAACTAAGGAAATTTTCTGTAGCAAGCACTCAACTAGGGTGAGGGAAAAGGCAAATCCTATTTGAGGCAGATAGTTCAAAACCATAACCCACAACTGTGGTGTAAGTAAACCAGCTGAAGAACAGTATCCCTTAGCCGGTCAGAAATAGGCATTTTGGCATTTGAATTTCTAATGACATTTTTGCTTGTCTCGACTTCTTTTGTATAAATGGTTCTGACAAACGTTATGCAAAATAAAAAGTCTAGGGCTCTAGAGTTGGAGACATGGCTCAGTGGTGAAAGGCACTTGCTTGTAAAGCCTGCCACCCTGTGTTCAATTCCCCAGTACCCATGTAAAGCCAAATTCACAAAAGTGACATAGCAGATGGAGTTAGTTTTTACCAGCAAGAGGCACTTGATTTATTTGAAAGTTAAGATCAAACTTGGAGCAGACAACTTCAGTATCTGGTGAAGTAGTTACAATCTGAAGTAAAATGTGATTAGGAAGAATTGAGATTTGAGCTCTGGATAGCAAAAGGCTACACAATTTGGCAAGTCTATGGGGTTGGAGTTAAAGATGGGAAGGGGTGAAAACTGAAGGTAAGGTGGAGTTCATTGCCTTATTTTCCATGCCAGGAGAAGGCATTGGGAACTTCTGGGGGGAAGTGTAAGTAAAATCTGGCATGGCGGGCGAGGACTGGGGGAGTGAGCTAAGAGATAGTAACAGTAAAGCACTTGCCTAGCATTTGTAATGTCCTGAGCTCAAGTGTTTGGGCCACTTGACATGTCAGAGAAGTAACGAGCTAGGCTATTAGAATAATAACAGTTAACTAGCGTTGCTTAGTCCACAAGTGAAGCTTTATGTATGTGTAGTGCTAGACCTCAGAACCAGAGCCTCATGCTATGCAGGTGTGCTAATACATAGCTTCATTCCCAGCCTTTTTGTAGACGGAGTACACCACCTAGCTCTCTTACTTGGCATTCAGTTGTGTTTCACAAATTGACCGCTAGGAGGCACCAGGTCACCAGGAGTACTTGTACGAAGCGAAGGCCAGAGGAAAGAAATTGAGCTCAGTATTGAAGTTTATGTAACCTTTTCAAATCAAGGCATTTGCGGGGAGGGGGGCGGGTTGTAGAAATACTATGCTACAAAGTACTCTGTTCAGAAAGTGAAGAGGATGTTTAAGATGCACAATGAATGTAGAATTATTTAGTTAGGACCTTTTCATGGGATATCAAGTTTGAACTTTTTTCACTTATTTATTTCATATTATAATAGGTTATACTCTTATTCTGTTACCCTGGGGGTAGCTCCTCCTGAGTGGGGTTATGGTATTCATTGTGGGGACTTGGAGACCTCAGTCAATCCCTGTGGGATAGCAGGGAGGCATGCCTCAGGATATTCCTTCCCACTCTGTGGCTCTTAACAGTCTTCCTCCCCCACTAATGCAGTGTTCCCTGAGCCGTAACAGGCCTGTTTGCAGTCTGTTCTTTGAGTTTTGCTCTCTAAGTAGCCCAGGCTGGCCTCAAATTTGCACTTCTCGTACTTAATCTCCAGTTAACTTTTTTTGAAGTATTTTTAAATTTATTATAATTATTTTGGCTTTTCAGGTAGGGTGTTACTTTAGTCCAGGCTGACCTGGTATTCACTATGTAGTCTCAGGATGGCCTCAAACTCACAGTGATCCTACCTCTGCCTCCTGAGTACTGAGATGAAAGACGTGTGCCACCATGCCCGGCCTCCAGTTAACTTTTGAAAGAGATTTAATGTGATTTCAGGTTCCACTGCTGTCTTTGTTGCCAGCATTGGTTAATGGATGTTTACTCAAGTATTTGGCTATTTAATTGCCAAGTATTTATTAACCCATTTCCATTATGATTTCTTATTTTTTTAATTTTATTAGGCAGTTGAATTCTAGTTTATATGAATATCTCACAATACTGCTCAGAAGATTCAGGGGATTCAAATTAGATGGCATTTAAGGAATATAATTAGATTGAGAGAAGCTGATTGTGTGCGTTTAAACTGAACTGGTAACCAACCATCTTCCTGTCTGTCTATTGAGTGATAGGCTTACAGGTGTGAATATTGCTTTCTTGAAGAGCTTACATTCTAAGATGAACAGAAATAAGCAGTATACATGATAACTGATTGACTATGTTAGGCAATAATACTACAGAGAAAAGGGGAATCTAATGGTTGCAATCAGAGTGATCAGACCGGCCACATTGAGAAGGTATTTAACAAAGTTAAGTGATTTGTTAGGAAGTTGAAAAGATCATTGAAGGGTAAAATTGAGAAGTGGCTGTTATAGTAACCCTGAAGGGAAATGGTTATGATCCTGTTGGTAATGAAATGGACTCCAGATGTACTTTGAAGAGCAAACCACTGGGATTTGGCTAAATGTATTAAGTAGATATTGAGAGGGAATACAAATGGCAAGACAGGCACCCTTTGTCACATTTGCCATCCTGCAGTGGAGAAGCCATGTGTTTAAATATTTAAAAGTTCTGCTAAGTGAAGATGCTCCGTTCTCCTATTTTGACATGCAAGAACCTGCAAAGCAATATGTGCATATATGTCAATACAACTTGTGAGCAGTGCTGGTTGTCAGCCCTTACCCACCACTCATCTTCCCACCCCTGGTTCTGAAATGTTATAAAGAGCCTCCTACACATTTGTACACACACTAAAGCTTGCACATTTAATCTAACCAGACCTCTTATACGTCCGTGTACACAGTGGTGATAATTCCCTAGAAGTATCTGGAAACCGTTTAGGCTGGGTATTTGTAATCCTGAATATGTATGACATCTAGAACACATACTAGTTCTAGACTATTTTGTATATATGTCCAAATATATATTTACAGTATACAGTCCTCAAGCAAGCTCAGGACTCTGGATAAAAGCCTCTCTTAGCCATAGATTTAAGTGATAACTGTACTTCAGACTTCACTGAGCCACTTCCAACCAAGTCTTTGTGTTTGAAGTCTCCTATTCCTAAGTGCTTGAAGTTGAAGATGTGAATTTGAGGGTCTAACACATGAGGAAACTGGCTGAGATAAGGGAATGAGTGTGAAGAAGATGAAGGCCAGAGTCCTGAGAGCACTCCCACATTAAACAGCTGCAAAGGAGATTGAGTGTCCAGACAGGTAGAGAACTTGAGAATGATGACCTTGAACATAAGTGAAGAACTGTCCAAGAGGAGAAAAGAGCTGTCTGATGTGTTGACAACTTGATACTAACCAATACAATGCAGTTTGAATTAGCCACTGGGGCTGGGGAGATGGCTAGAAGGTTTAAAATGCTTGCTTGAATTAGCCATTGCAAATGAGCCAATGATTTTCTTAGGCAGCTTTCTAAATTTTCACACCTTAGTGACATTTGTGGGGGCTCACTGTATGTACAGCCAAGGACTTTTAATGGTTGTTACCTGTAAAACACTTTCTGTAAATGTATCTCATTAGTAGATGTGACCATTTCAGTGAGGTGGTGCTGGCTGCTCAAAATCTCCGATTCTCAAGATTTCCAGGAACCATTCATTGTAAGCGAGAGCACATTGCAAACTCATTCTGAGTAGATCTCAAAAGTACTCATTGTGAAATAGCCAACAGGAAATTTGGAGATTTAAAAGTCTTGTCTTAGAATTAAGTGGATGCTTTGGAAAATTGTTATGTTCAGATATTTTCACAATTTCCTGAATTCTACTTAGGAAAACAGTGTATTTATTGCATCCGCTTAAACTAGAGGCTAAGATAACCACCAAAAGAATTTGACTTTCTCCTAAGAAAACGACTTAGACTTCTGGGTTCACTTCTTTTTCACAGTCCATGGAAATATGAAATATGTTTATCAGCTACACCTGGTGTTGGCGACCGTGGGTTACAGTTTTGAAGTATCCTTTCCAAATGAGCTAAAGCATGCCATTGTGCTAAAAGGATGAACAGCTGGTCAGGTAGAAATTCTCTGGAATGCTCAGTTGTCTTACAAGGAACTAAACTAAGATAATGGGTATAATGTCAGTAAACCGAATTGTAAATCTATACACATATATGTATAGTCACACCAGAAACCACACAATTCTAATTTCTTTTTTAAGAAAACTTACTAAACTAGTGCAGACCCTGAGATCCAGCCAAGTTCATTTTGGTGGTACTCAGAATTGGGTTGGAAATTATCCCATTCGATCAGATATCCCTTGTTTGAAAGACATCTCATTCTGATAACAGCATGGCTCACGGGGTTTGGCTGGCTTACCTTTCACTGACAGTTGCTGGGATTCCATATAACTAGCAGGAGAGCTAAAGTCCTGGCTCCCCTTTGGGCACCGCAACAGCCCTTACCCAGGTCAGCTGACTTGTCCCCTCCTGGTGTAATTCCTGAGTGTGTGAGGGTCGGAAGGGGCTTCTCACTTAGGTTGCCAAAACAGGCCAGTTCGCTTAGGACTTGCCTTCTCTCACCAGCTTCTCTGGAAATCGGGAAATGAGTAGGACATTTTCGATCTTCCCTGGTCAGAGTCTCAAAAAGATCTGTCCCAGTAGGTGTTTCGTAGAAGACCCACCAAGGATGACCTACGGTGTTTGGAGTGTTAACCTGTGGCTTAAGTGTGATTTACTGTTGGGGCTGACTTGGGGGTGTGTTTTAGGGGTCTTGGCCGCTGCCCGTGTTCTCGGTTCGAGCAAAGGTGACATTCTACCCGAAATGGTCCTTTATCCCTGCCAGTATGCCCTGTTTCAGCAAATTTTCTCCTTTGACCATGAGCAAAAAAGTACGCTGCAAGCAGTATAGGGCATGTTCAGGCGTCGGGACGAGCCCTACTTCCCCGGTCACCAGGGACCTCCTAGGAGGCAGTTAGCTCGGACCGCACGGGCCGGGGGAGGCGGACGGTGGCGATGGCCTTCCAGCGCCCTCTGGGAGTCGGCATTGGCCGCCTGGCCGGGCGACTAGCCGGCGCTCAGCCGGAGCGCAGGAGCGTTTCCGGAGCGCGGTGCCGCCTCCCCGAGCCAGAGCGCGGAAGGCAGCCAGTGGGCGGCGGCGGGAGGCGGAGCCCGGGGCGCGGGGGGCGTGTCCGCGCGGCTTGGGGAAGGCCCCAAGTTCATGAGGCGTGCGCCGGCCGCCGAGCGCCGCTCCGAGCTGGGCTTTCCCCCGCCGCGCGGCCGCCGGGAGCCGCCTTTTCCGCTGGGTGTCACTCGGGGGTGGGGAGGGTGGCCCATTCAAAAGCGCCGCGAGGGGGCCCGGCCGGCGCCCTTCAGTGAGCGCTCGCCAGAGGAAGGCGGAGGCCCGGCAGCTCGCAGCTCCCGGAGCTGGTGGCGCATCGGGACGCGGCTGCCCCTGTGCCGGGACCCCGAGCCTCCGCCGCCCTGCCCACGGCGCGTCAGCCTCCTCTGCGCGCTCCGGCACGGCGGCCGCGGGCGCCGCTGGGGCGAGGACGGCGCGCGGCTGCTGCTGCTGCCCCGTGCCCGGGCGGCGGGGAGCCCCGAGGCGAGCGGCAGCCCCCCGTATGCCGGAAGGATGCTGGAGAGCAGCGGTTGCAAAGCGCTGAAGGAAGGCGTGCTGGAGAAGCGCAGCGACGGGTTGCTGCAGCTCTGGAAGAAAAAGTGCTGCATCCTCACCGAGGAGGGGCTTCTGCTCATCCCGCCCAAGCAGCTACAGCAGCAGCAGCAGCAGCAGCAGCGGACAGGGGACAGCAGCAGAACCGTCCCAACCCAGCGGTCCCGCGGTCGCCGGCCTTGAGCCACCAGGAAAGCTCAAGGAATTACACTTTTCAAACATGAAGACGGTGGACTGCGTGGAGCGCAAGGGCAAGTACATGTACTTCACCGTGGTGATGGCGGAGGGCAAGGAGATCGACTTTCGGTGCCCGCAGGATCAGGGCTGGAACGCCGAGATCACGTTGCAGATGGTGCAGTATAAGAATCGGCAAGCCATCCTGGCGGTCAAGTCCACTCGGCAGAAACAACAGCACCTGGTCCAGCAGCAGCCCCCGCAGCCACAAATCCCGCCTCAGCCTCAACCCCAACCTCAGCCCCAGCCCCAGCCCCAACCCCAGCCCCAGCAGCTCCACCCCTACCCGCACCAGCACCCACACGCGCACCCACACCCACACCCACACGCACCCTCATCCGCACCCACTCCAGCACCCGCACGCGCACCAGACGCCGCACTCGCAGCCGCACGGCCACCGGCTTCTCCGCAGCACCTCCAACTCTGCCTGAAGAGGGCAGCACCCAGGCGGGCCAAGGTGAGTGAGGTGCGGGCCGTTCGGGATGCCTAGGAGTGGGTCCCGCGGTTGTAGAGAGGAGTAGGAAAGGCTGTCTGGTGAGAAAATGGGGAATTATTCCAAGTTTCTGGGGAAATGGGAAGAAGAAAGGAGGCGTTGGGGCTGTCAGAGACCCGGCAGAGAGGGGAGGATGGGGGAGGCAGGCAGGGAGGACCCCAAAGCCACTTAGTGTGCGCCTGGCCACCAAGTAGCTACCTGGAGTCATTCTGAGCTCGCTTTGTCCTTCGGACTTGACCCGAAGAGAACTGGGTCTTGGAGGATTCTGAGCCACCTATTTCATTTGGTGTCGTTTCTTTCCAGGTTTTGAGGACTTGAGGAAGTGGGACGAGCGCATTTCTATTGTCTTCTCCTGGGGCGAAAACAAAACCGTCTTCAGGCACCAGATCAAGTAGCCTGGACATCACCCGACTGATAACTTGTGATTCCTGTTCGTTTTCTGCACATACTTCATCACCGTGCAGGAAGCGATTCTGAGTCAAGAAGACTTTATTTATGAACCTTTGAAAGGGTCATCCAACATAGTGGACCTTCTAGGAGCCATCTATTATGTACTGTAATTTTATTTTAATGTATTTTTGGTTTATGATTATTTATTAGTTTTTGTAAATGCCTGTTCTAAGACATTGCCAAATGTAGGCCATTTCCCAAAACAGAAACTTTTTCAAAAACCCCTTCCCTAGTAAGTTCTAATCTTGAAGAAGAAAAAGGGGCGGTGGAGGGGAAAACATTAAAAAACCCATTCAGTATCCCTGGCCTTTTCAGAAGGTCGCTTTCATTGTGATGCCAGGTGGTTGAAATTAAAGTCTGATATTTTTTATTTTTTTAAGTTTCTTTCTTAGATACATAGTTTGTAAACAAGCTTTTTAAGCGAAAAGGCCAAAACTGTATAAATAGGAAAACCTAATGCTCAAAGTAATGTTTTTTTCCCCCCTAGAAGAAAATCAGTAGGGATGCTACTGGAATTTAAAGTATAACCTAACTGAGGACAGAATGTTATGTGATGGGGCTGGGTCTGCTGGGGAGTGTACCAACTGTGTATGAGGGCTTAATACCAATCCTTTTGGGGGCTGAGAGTGTGGCTCATGGGTGGCAGGCCCCTGGGGTTCAGTCCCCAGCGCTAGAGAAAAAGCAGTCACTTTGACTTATGACTATGAAAGCATTAGATGTGTCTGCTCTGAAGGGAGGAAGAAAACCATTTAGCTGATTTGAGAGTATGTATGCCCCTGCTCAGAATATGGTACCCTGCACCAAGATTTGCATACCCGACTTGAACCACACTTTCTTTTCCTTTTACTTTGTTCTAGAAGCACACTGAAACATCTCATCGTTTCAAACAATTTGTAAATATCTCAAAGGACTAAGAGTCAGTCATAACTCTTTTTTTTCTTCATTCTGAAAATAACACTGAGTAGAGATAGCTCTTTTGCTCTTTATTGCTCTGAGAAATTTGAGGATTATATGTTTTTGTTGGGATGCTAAACTCAGAAATTGAAAAGGGAGGGACTGGATAAACACTAGATTTTCAGTAAGAAAACAACCCCTGTCTTGTAGGAGCTGAGGGCGTGGGAGGAGAGGATGTGCTTTTAAAGGTAGAACAGACTCTCTTCTGTGTTAATCTAAAGGATGGTCAAAATCCACAGGGGCAGATGCTGCTTCAGTGTAGCAGGAGCCCCATACCGTACCAAATCCTCTTGGGGCTGAAAAGCCACATCCTGTCTGTGTGGCTTTACTAACAGGTCTCTGTTGTCCATTTTCCTTTTCACAGTCAGTGCCTTGGGTGGGGATTTCCCAGCATCCAAACTGGAATGCTAAATTACATAGTCAAGAAATGAAAATAGAATTCCATGCTTTCTATATAGATAGGAAGGAGTTTTAAGTTCTTCAATTTAATTTACAGTTTGTCCAAAAAGTTGCAGGGGAAAATTAAAGCTTAAGCCAGTGACAGGAAAACTTCAGTGGACTCCCACATCCAGGGGCTGTTTAGGTTACAGTTGTGAAAATACACTGCTGAGATCTAAAAACATGATGTGTGTTTGGGATAGCTCAGAGAGCCAACATGAAACACATCTGGTTTGACTTGGCTTCCTTAGAACTACCTGTGTGCTTTAGAGGGAATGCCCTCCACAGTGTTGTAGTTTCCATACGTGCAAATCATAACCCCGATTAATCCACAGCTCTTTCCAAATGGAACGTTTTTCTTCCAAGTCTGTGTGTTAAAAAAAATAATAAAACCCATGCCAGATAACTTAAAAAATTCATATTGATGTAGATTTTTAAGAAAGCGTGCCTATTTTATTAACGCATACAGAGCTAGGCAATTTCATTGTTGAAAAACAATATGCCTCTGTTTCTCTAGAAGCAGAAGGCAGCCATGGCTCTTGATGGGGTCACCACAATCATGGTTTCTTGTCTTTCCATAGCCCTTTTACTGTTGTGACATTTACATTGAATTGACCCACTCTGTGGCTTGCTAGTTGGAACATCTCTTGGCATTTAACTATGAAATCTCAGAAATTAGAATTTTAGGATTTTTTTTTGCTGTTTTAGTATGATAGTTTCATTTTTTTTCTTTAGGGCAAACAAACAGACACAAACAAATCCAAGCATGATCAACAAAACTCCACAATGAAAAATCAAATGCACATCATTTAATATCTTGATGGCTCTATTCTACTAGTACGAAAATGACACAAACCATCTAAGGAACTAGGAAGCCTGATGAGGCAGCTCTGATTAAAAGGCTAAAAGTACTTTTATTCTAAGAGTACAAGAGGGCAGGTCCAATAGAAAACTCAGCCCTGAAACAAATGTAAAATGTTGAAAATGAAAAGGAATGTCCCATCTGGAAATTGAACTTTTGTCCTTAAACTTGGATTGGCACCCAGCCTCCTACACACTCACCCGCAGTAACTACTTGTTGGAAGAAACAAATGACTGAAAGAAGGGAAGAAATGTGTAACTCCTCAGTGCCTGGGAGCTGTCTTCTCTTGCCTTGCTGAGTGCTCCTGTTATTTGCTCTCATGTTTCCTGAGAATGACCAGTTCAGGGACAGGCGAGGCAGCATGAAGCTCCTTAAATGTGAGCAAAACGCTGCTCAGATCTGCTCAGGCCCTGAGGTCGGAGAATAAATATGGATGAAGTCCTTTTAGAATGCCTATCTCCAGTGAACCTAGCACTCGCTGATCATGTGTGAGTCAAACCAACTTTCTCACTTTAATTTACGTTTTTGCCCCCAAGAAATGATTCAAAAGAAAGCCATGTACATTGCTTACAGGAGTTTTGCCCATATGAACCCTTAGAAAATGTGGCTTACGTTGAAAGACCTGTCTTCTGTATTTGCCTGCATACACTAAACAGTCCATTTCTCCTAAAAAAGCCCTAATTTGAAATCTGTCCCTAAGCAAGTTTGCTGCCAGTATGGGAGTTCAAACACATCCCTTGTTTTCTGTCCACCTTAACTGCTGAGCCATCTCTCCAGCCCTGTAGTACTTTTAATAAGGCAACAACAGTATGGTGACAACTTCACATTGAACTTTTTGTTGTTGATAAGATAGGGTTTTGCTATATATCCTAGGTTGGCCTTGAACTATTTCCTGCCTCTGCCTCCCCAGTGCTAGGATTATAGGTGTGAGCTATCATACCTGGCTCTATGTAGACTTTGAAAAAGTACTAACATTTCTATGTACACTTTGCAAAAGAGGAATATTATAGTAGTACCATTTTTAATTTTTATTTTATTATGTGGGTATACATGGGTGTGTGTATGGGCGTGTACATGTCACCGTGCATGTGTGCAGGTCTGAAGACAACCTCAGGATGTTTGTCTTCTTCCACTTTGCTTGATTCACACAGTCTCCCTTGTTGGTATTTTCCTCCAGGGTCAATAGCACTTTTGTTTTTATATGTCCATAATTTATTTTGATCATAGTCCCCTCCCATTACTCTCTTTTGTTCCTCCCCTCATCCTCCTTCCACTGAATCCCTTCTTTCAGACAAGTCTCTTTTCTAGTTTGGTGTCATTGTTTTGCCCTCCTCCATCTTTCGTGATGACATGTTGATGAGCCCAACACTGTACACGTCTTGTGCAGGTAGTGATAGCCGCTGTACTATTGATTATTACTTTCCATCTGTGGTCTATATACTCATGTATTTTTACAATCATGATCATATGATCAATAATACTCATCCATGTGAGACTGCCATTTGAAATGACACAGGACTGTTGGTGGTTTGAATATGAAAGGTTTCTCTTAGCCTCAGGTGTTTGTACTTAAGCCTTTTACTAAATCCCCAACTGGTGGAGCCTTTGGGAGGTGGAGCCTCATGTTTCTGGAGGAGGTAAGTCACTGGAGGTATGCCTTGAGGCTTATTCGTCCAGCCCACTGGTGTTCAGAGCTCTCTCACTTTCTCTGCTTCTTTCTTGCTACTGTGGAGATGTGATGCTTCACTATCAGCCATGCTTTCCCCACTGTGATTAACCGCCACTTTGAATCTGTCAGCTAAAATAAACCCTTTCCTTCTAGAAGCTGCTTCTGATTGGGTGTTTTCTCCCAGTGTTAAGGGAACAGCTGCAGTGGCTGCCACACCCCCCAGAATCGCCCTCAGGGTCTACCACCTTGCTTGGAAACACATCCACTCCTTGGGGGTAATCTACATCCTGGAAGTGGTCTATGATGAGGAAATAAAGGCCAAGTCTTGTCATCTCCAGTCAGTACAACTCTAAAGGGCCTTCTGGTTCTAGAACCTCCTATGAATCTGGCTAAGGCCTCTCTCTACAACAGAGCTAGCACTGCTGTTAATTTCCCTCTGCCCAATCCTGCTCCCTTTGCCCCCTTACTGGTGAGGTTCTCAAGACAATTGTGCACCCTCTACCTCACCAACCTCTTGTAGTCAACTCGCAGTCTCAGAGCCTGTTTCTCAGGGAATCCCGTCTATGGCCATGTCTCACACCCACCACCACGTTCCTGTATGGAGACTGCTGTATTGGAATGGGAATCTCACATTAAGCCTAGGTTTTATAGCGTGGTCTTAAATTGGAGTGATTTTGTGTCCTGGGAGACATTTGGCAATGCTTGGAGACATTTTTGGATTTCCTGACTGGTGTGTAGACACCAAGGATGTTCCTGAAATATCCTACAGTGCACAGGTTCAACACCCCCCACAGCAAAGATTTATCCTACCTTGACCCCTGTTTGCTCTGTGTGTCTTTTGCTTCCCAGCTGCTGTGAGTGAATGAGTGTCTGTGTGATTGACTGCCACACCACAAGCCCCCAGACAATGAAGTAAAACAGCTGTGGACGGAGACCTCTGAGTCCGCAAGGCAAAATAGCTCCTCCTGCTTTGACTTTGTTTATCGCAGTCATGACAGTCTAAGGTGGTGGATTGATGAGTCTCCTCGGTAGTCTTGGTTGCTTGTTTCTCAAAGATGTGGTTGGAAATCCTCACCAGCAATGCAGCACAGAGAAGTAGAGTGTCATGGCGTAAGTGGCCTGGAGCTCTAGCCTTACACACCTACAAAGTGAGCCTGGACAGAGGACAGAGAAGTGCAGTGTTTTATCCTTGGTGTCAGATTTACTACTTGTGAGGCAGCTGATGTGGAATGGCCTGCTCCCTACCAGGGCATTCACCTGAAGCATTTGCTGTTTAGTTAGACTCCGGAAATGGAAACTTGATCATGCTGCATACTCCCAAGCCTGGCCAAAGTCATTTACAATAGAGTGAGCAAACATGTCCTCCGGTCCTTTAAGACCACACACCCTGTGCTTCCAAAGCCATAGATAAATACGTATTCATCTATTGTACAGAAAGAAACAGGAAATGACTCTTGGATAGTTTCAGTTATGTCACTGCCCTCCACTAGTTTTTTCCTAAAGTGGAGAGAGAAAGAGAGAGAGAGAGAGAGAGTTCATACAGTTCAATTCTACTGAAGATGACAGTTTGGGTATTTTGCAAGTGGTTTGAACGTGGCCGAAGCAAATCCTTGCCAGTAGTGTGGTTTATCCCTCCAGGGCTGACTCATTGCCTTAGAAGAGCAGACTGGCTTCCTGAGTCACCAGGGCAAAGAACCAAACTTGTAACAGTTTGAGGCACCTTTCAGCTTCTAAAGTAACATTCATTTCTATAAAGCTTGTCTGTACTTGGCAAACATTTGCTTTTAAAGGTCCCTCCAAATGACACAAAACACATATACTTTATATGTGTATTATTATTTTGCCCCACTTTTCTTGGTACTAACATTCATGGCTCATAAAGGCGGTTTGGTGAGTTTTTTGGCATAGAACCTGACATCTTAGAGTTTGGAGCAGCACTAGGCGGGGCTGGCTTCTGCCGAGGTTTGCACATCTTGCTTCCAGTCCTTCTCTGCCGTAACTTCTATTACAAAGCAAGGGCCTACAGTGCTGCCAGGTCCTGGTGAAATTTCCTGTTGCCCAATTTCAGGCCTGTTGCTGGAGGGAATGGGTCGAGCCCCATCTCTTTAGAACAATTCAGTGACTTACTCTTAGTTTCTGACAGCAAAGGAGACTGACTCATCAGATGGATATTAGTATTCAGGATGCATCTGTAGTGGTGAGAAGGAATTTGATAGTCCTACAATGTATGGCTTAGAATGGAATAATTGTAACCATTGCAAAAGGTTTGAATGACATTCCTGTTGCCTGTAGTGTCCGGGAGCTACTGGACGACCTGAATTTCATGATGATCTCTTTAGATGGACCTTGGTTTGCATTTGCTTTGTATAAAATATTAGGCAATTATACCTTTTCTCTGCCTTCAGAAATGGTAAATTTGAATCAAAACCATAATGGCATTTTAGGGGTTTAAACAAACCATCTGTAGCCCTCTTCATTTTATAGAGGAGAAAATGTTAGTTACACTCACACTAGCAGCTAAAGTCAAAGATAGGATAGGAACTTGAACTCAGCTCCTTTGATTCTTAATTAATGCTCTGTCCAGTATAATACTTTGTAAGGCTTGGGAAACAATTTAAGTAAATTGAAGGTGATTATTTGTACAAATAATTGTTTGCAACTTTAAGGCATAATTCATGATCTTTTCAAAATCCAGATAAAGATTCATCACATACTCCCCCCAATATCAATTTTCATTTTAATTGAATTTACGGTCTTTACCAATACTGAAAATAAACTAATTTAATTCTATGTTTTTTTGCTGTGATTTAGTCTTTTAAAATGCAATCCACCTAGGTAAACAAATTTCATACTAGGGAGAAATTCACAACAGAAGTCAGAACTGTATTTTGAAAGAGACATTTTAAATTGTAATTGTTAGACTATATTCTTTAAAAAATTTATTGAGAAGCATTTATTTAGAAACTGGGGTAAAAAGCCATTTGAAATTTATTTTATCCTACAGCTCTTAAAATATTCATGGAGTATTTCCTGAGTTGTTAGTCACCCCCTCCACCCCAGGTCTTGTAATTATCTGTGAAGTTGAACAATGTCGAAGTGATTTGAATGTTTATTCAGTCACTTGAGGAAGCTGATAGGCTTTCCATCCTGGGGGTGTCAGAAGAAATCGTCCCGGGAAAAGAGTTTCGAGTTTTGTTGGTTGCTTGTTTTGTTTGCATTTTCTGTTTGGTGGTAGAGATTGAACTGGGAGCCTCCTTCATGTTAGGCAAACACTGTCACTGAGCTGTTATAGCCCCTGACAAAAAGGCTTGTTGAACATAACAGATCTAAGGGAATTTGTGAAATCCTGAGAAGTAGAATGATAAAACTTGTTGCTTCCCTTCTAAAGAACTAGATGAATGTCATTCAAATAGTCCCAAGTAATAATAGTTTCTTTCTTTCTTTCTTTTTTTTTTTTTTAAAAGCCTATCTAGGCTATTAGTAATCCAAAAACATGTAACATTTTCTCTTGTGCTACTTTGACTTAAGGGTTGAACTTGAAGACAATTTCAGAACTCGAAGGCTATGAGAAGAAAATGGATTCCTAGTAAGGATAGTGCTTGTGCATTCAGTAATCTGCTTTCAAATTCGAAATTATGTATGTGCAGCGGGTGATGCCATATTTTCTCTTGCACAAAACGACCTTCTCTGCGGTTTCATTCATAGCACTTGGCTCCCTCCCCGAGTCACAGCACTTGTCACAAGGCAGCAGGTTGCCTGCTTGTTCTTCTTTGAGTGACTGACTGGGAGGCTTGACAGGGGGCAATGCTGACAGCCTCTCTCTCTGACAGCAGATTGTCAGCATTCTTGACCCGGGCAACTCTGAGAGCCTGGGAAAATACTTTGATTTCAATGTGGCTTTCAGAGACAATATCCTGTTGAACCAAATAACTGTAACATAGGTCTGCAGGACAGCTTTTGTGGGATTGGTTGGTTCTTAATGTCCTAAATCAATTCACGACTGTCAGTAGCATAATCAGGGCACGCTCTTGCTTGTGTGCACTTAACCTGATGTATAAAATTCTTACTTTGAACTTATCGCACAGAATTCGACGCATACAACTGGAGAGACAGTTTGTGAATTAAAAATAAGGAAACAGGGCTACAGAGATGGTGCAGTGGTTAAAAACACTCGGGTGCAAGCATGAGGGCCTGAGGAGGCCTGAGAGACTATGCCAGGACCTATATAAACAGTTGGCATGACTACCCATGCCTGTAAACTCTTCCAGTCTTGTAGGGAGAGTAGAGACCCAGGAATTGTTGGAGCTCATGAAAAATTGGCAAGCTTTGCCTAAATAAGAACTGGTGGGAAAATGATAGAGCTGGATGCCTGACGTTTCACCCCATCCACCTCAGGTGAGCGCACCACACCACAGCTGAGGGCAGGGGCACTGCAAAGGCACATACACATGCATATATCACACACATACACCACATGACATTATACACACAGACACACACACTACATGACCACACACACACACACACACACACACACCCCAAAGCAAAAATAAAGGAGGGAACTACTCAGGAATGAAAGAGGAAGTGTATGACTTGCAAGGTGGATCGGAGAACTCTGCCTCCAGATACACAAAGGCATGGGGAAGAGAACAGATCTTTCAAGGAGACAGAGTAAAGGAAGAAAGTTTTCCATAGACTTTTAATTGTGTTTTTAAATATTTATTTATTTGAGAGATGAGAGAGAGAGAGAGAGAGAGAGAGAGAGAGAGAGAGAGAGAGAGGAGAAAGAGAGAATGAGCACACCAGGGCCTCCAGCTGCCACAAATGAACATCAGACACATGCACCACCTTGTGCATCTGCCTTATGTGGGTCCTGGGGAATTGAACTTCGGTCCTTTGGCTTTGCAGGCAGGCACCTTAACCACTAAGCCATCTCTTCAGTCCCATAGACTTTTAAAATTCATGCTTTCCCTGAAGTACCCATGAAATTTCCCTTTTGTCAGAAAAACAATCTTTCCCAGGATGTAAGCTTCCCATAGACCTTTAAAACCTTTGGCTTGTTTCTAACAAGAGATTAAGAAAATTACTGTTTTGAAATGGAGACTGTATAGAAGACAAGGGATGTGCAGAACTAAGTTTTGCTTCCCCAAATTATCTAATCTTATGAATCAAACATGCACAGTTTGACATACTAATTATACCTCAATAACGCTGTTATGAACAGTTCAGCTTTTCTTTTTTTTCTTTTGGTTTCTTAAGGTAGGGTCTTGATGTAGCCCAGGCTGACCTGGAATTCACTATGTAGTCTCAGAGTGGCCTCAGAATGGTGGCGATCCTCTTACCTCTGCTTTCCGAGGGCTGGAATTGAAGGTATACACCACCCAGCTTCCCCCCCCCCCACCTTTTGAAGCTGTTACCCCTCAATAAGTCTCTGAAAAAAGAAATAAATATAGAGTTCAAGAGTTTGCTAGAGGCACAAATCCCTTAAGAAATATTTTCTGTCCTTAGACTTGAGTTTGTAAAGCTGACATTCACTAGGCTGTTTCCTCATAGTTCCTAACCCTACAACGAGAAACAGAAACGAAACGGAGGCAATCATGCCACTCCCCCAGGATCGATCTTTGGGATTAGTTCAAACAAAGCAATAAAATGCTTAGCCTAGTGCAGTGCTCACAGTGAGTGCTCAGTGAAGGATGGTGACAGTAATTACAAGGCTGCTGGATTGGTGTGACAGGGTGTGGCAGGTGGTGTTTCAGATCAGGTAGCCTGACTTCTCATGCTTTTTTTCACATAGTGATTTTTCTGCAAAAAAGATAATGTTTTATAAAGCACAAGCAGTTAAAAAACTGGTTGCTAATTCACATATAAGCAAAACAATGCAAGCGAGCAATAAGAATTAGGAAATATAGAGCTATAAATATTGGAACTTTTCTCCAGGTCTTACTGTCAATTCTGGATAATCTTGATCCCACTCAGCAGATGTAACTAAAGGAATGAACTAAAGAGGCTTTATTTTTTAAAATACACACACACACACACACACACACACACACATTTGCAAGCAGAGATGATAGATAGACAGATAAATAGAGAGAGAGAGAATGAGCACACCAGGGCCTCCAGCTGCTGCAAATGAATACCCCATGCATGCACCACTGTATATCTGGCTTTATGAAGGTACTGGGAAATTGAACCCAGGTTATTAGGCTTTGCAGGCAAGTGCCTTAATTGCTGAACCGTCTCTCCAGCTCAAGATGCTTTTATTTTAAAACTCTGTGCAAGACATAGTGTCAGGTATGTGGGGCATGCGGGTTATGGGTTTGTTTTACTATAGTAGCTATTTTTCTTACTGTATTATTTACTTTTCTAGACACTGTGAGAAAATACCTGACAAAGGCAACTTAAGGAAGGAAAAATTTCTGTTGGCTCACAGTTTAAGGGTACAGTCCATCATGGTGGAGAAAGTATGATGGTGAGAGAAGCTTTAGCTATGGACACTCCTACAGTCAGGAAGTAGAGAAAGATAAATTTGGAGTGCTACATATTTTCTTCTTTTTATTCAGTCCACGACCCCAGGCCATGGGATGGTGCAATCCACAGCTGGGATGGCTCTTCCCTTCTCAGTTAACCTCTGGAAACACCTTCACAGACATATCCAGAGGTGTGTCTCCTAAGTGAGTCTCCATCCCCTCAGATTGACAATCAAGATTAAATACTCACACACACTAATACATATATATATATATAACATATATATATATTACATATAATTATGTTGCATACCTTTATTATATACAATAAAATTTGTTTAACTTAAAACTTATTTAATGAGGGCTGGAGAGATGGCTTAGTGGTTAAACACTTGCCTGTGAAGCCTAAGGACCCCAGTTCAAGGCTTGATTCTCCAGTACCCACATAAGCCTGATGCACAAGGGGGCACATGCATCTGGCGTTCATATGGAGTGGCTGCAGGCCCTGGCATGCCCATTCTCTCCCTCTCTCTGTCTTTCTCTCTCTCTCTCTCCCCCTTTCTCTGTCTCTAATAAGTAAATAAATAAAAATAAAATCTTAAAAAAAAACTTATTTAATGAAAAAAAGAGTTGTGGTAATAATCCTGGATTCTAGCCTCAGCTCTGGTGATAACACACTGTAGTCTCCTGAAGACTATGACTTCAGGGCTGGAGAGATGGCTTAGCAGTTAACGTGCTTGCCTGCGAAGCCTAAGGACCCAGGTTCAATCCCCCAGTACCCATGTAAGCCAGATGCACAAGGTAGCACATGCCTCTGAAGTTCATTGCAGTGGCTGGAGGCTCTGGCATGCCCATTCTCTCTTTCTTGCTCTTTCTATCTCTTTCTCTCATTTTCTCTCTCAAATAAGTAAATAAATAATTTTTTTTTTTACAAAAGAATATGGGCTGGAGAGATGGCTTAGTGGTTAAGCGCTTGCCTGTGAAGCCTAAGGACCCTGGTTTGAGGCTCAATTCTCCAGGACCCATGTAAGCCAGATGCACAAGGTGGCGCAAGCATCTGGAGTTTGTTTGCAGTAGCTAGAGGCCCTGGTGTACCCATTCTCTCCCTCTCTGTCTCTCTCTACCTGCCTAGTTCTGTATCTCTCTCTCTCTCCCTCAAATAAATAAATAATATAATATTTAAAAAATAAAAATAAAAAAATAAAAAAAGAATATGACTTCAGTTTCCCTACCTTTGTAGATACGTCTTCAATTGCCCTCTTTTAAGTGTAATATCTTACTATTGTTATTTATTTCTTTTTTCCTTTTCTGTGTGTGGTATGTGTGCGTAGGTGTGTACTTGTACATGTGTGTATGCATGTATGTGAAGGCCAGAGGTCAACATTTGGTGGTTTATCCAGTTGCTTTCCACCTTATTCTTTGAGACACGATCTCTGACTGACCTGGAGCTAGGGGTCAGTTCAGGTAGACTAGATAGCCAGCAAAGCATAGAAATCCTTATTCTGCCTCCCCAGCACTGGGATGAAAGGTACACACCATCACACCCAGCTTTTATAAAGATATTTTATTTATTTGAGAGCGAGAGAGAGAGAATGGGTGTGCCAGGGCCTCCAGCCACTGCCAACAAACTCCAAACACATGCGCCACCTTACGCATCTGGCTTATGTGGATACTAGGGAATTGAATCTGGGTTCTTAGGCTTCGCAGGCAAGGGCCTTAACTGCTAAGCCATCTCTCCAACCCCTACAGCCTGCTTTGGTATGGATGCTAGGGGATCCGAGCTCAGGTATTCATGCTTTGCAGCAAGCACTCTACTTGCTGAGCTATTTCCCAGCCCTGTTGTTAGTTATTTCTAGATCCTTTTGACTTTGAAAAGGGCACCAACCTGGAGTATCTGGGTTTGAATTTTATCTTTGCCTTTCACAAGCATGTGTGTTTTTGTAACAGGAAAGTGACATTTTTGAGCTTCAATTTCTTACCTATAAAATGGGAATAATGAATCTGTCCCACATAGCTGTTTTGATGGTTCACGTGGATAATATATGTAAAACACTTTGAATAATAGTAAATGGAAGATAAATATGATCAATAAATAGGCCATTAACCCACCCGTACACTTCCCTTTTCAATCATTAACCCTCAATACCTACTTTATTTCCAAACAAGAGATGGCCTTAGTTTTATTTTTTAATCTTTCTTTGTATCTTGAGAGATGAAATAAATGGGTTTACAACTTTACACTAGACAAAAAAAATTTTTTTTCTTCCAATTTGTCTGGTTAGCTGAGATATTACTCCACAGATGTTTATCCTCCCAGAAAGTCTCCCCCTATTCAGGCAGACCATTTAGGAAATGTTTGTCCCCCCTGTGTTTCATGATCTCTTTATTTAACCCTCTGAAGCCACAGTCTGCAAAAACGCCATCCATTTACAAAACTATCCCTTAATCCCCCATTAAAACTTTATTGCAGGGCTGGAGAGATGGCTTAGTGGTTAGGACACTTGCCTGTAAAGCCTAAGGACCTAGGTTTGAATCTCCAGGTCCCACATAAGCCAGATGTACATGATAGCGCATGTGTCTGGAGTTCACTTGCAGTGGCTGGAGGTCCTGGTGTGCCCATTCTCTCTCTCTCTCTTTCTCTCTCCCTCTCTCTGTGTCAAATAAAGAAATAAATAAAAGTCAGAAAAAAATTAAAAAAAAAACCTCTATTGCAATTGCCTTCTCATTGATGGGACAGAATATCTAACCCAAGTTAGTATATATGGTTGGAAAAGGTTTATTTCAGCTTATAGTCTCAAGGGGAGTTTTCAACATGGCATGAACAGCAGAGGTTAGGCACTGCACCTTGCCACAGCATCGGGTAGGAAGGAGCAACACCCCAAGGCCCATATCGTCTTACACACCTCCTCCAGCAAGGCTCCATCTCCCCAACTGCCACTAGCTGAGGATTGAGTAATGGGCTGAAGCACAACCGCATGAGGCTATAGGGGCATTTCTCATTCAAACTATCACAAATTCTTTCTCTTTCCTTTAGGAGACAATTTCTTTCTTTCTTTCTCTTTTTTGCTTTTGTTTTTTTGAGGTAGGGTTTCACTCTATCCCTGGAATTTGCCACTATGTAGTCTCAGGGTGACCTCGACCTCGCAAAGATCCTCCTACCTCTGCCTCCCGAGTGCTGGGAGTCCTGGGATTAAAGGTGTGCACCACCACGCCTGGCTGGTTTTGTTTTGATGGCCCAATCAGCCTGCTACCCAGTGGAAAATGCAAACTACTATTCTGAATGCTGAAAGATGCTCAGCGATCCAAGTATCTGATTACCCACTAAGGTTGAAATGTATTCTCAGATGACTTACAATTATTTTCTACACATTGGTCTGGAGTGAAAACAGGTGGTTTTAAATGACCGGGTTTAGACAGACAATGGGTTGCAGTTGAATCTTCTATTACCTGAACAACTAATGAGCAGCTATACTTCAATTATGTAACTGGAGAGAATAACAGTTGAAATGAAATAAAACTTTGCCAGCACTAGTACCATTTATCCAAGCACTTGCTCTTGCCAGGTGTTTCAGGTCGGCTTGCTCTCTCTCTTTTACTTGTGACAAAAACAGAAGCGTGTAGAGGCCATGGCAGTTCGCAAGAGCAGAGGGCAGGGAGAGTCAGCAGAGACTGACACGGAGAGGGCAGCCTCTGGAGTCCCTGGGCCTTCAAGCAGGAAGTTGACTCCCAGTCGTGTGGAGCAGCAGGAAGTCGGGAGAAGGGACAAGGGGTGCTGGGGCCCAGTATGGGAGTCCAGGCAAGGGAGCGGTCCCTGCTGGTTCTCCTCCCAGTTCCTCGGCTCATTTGCCCTGGGAAACGGCGGAGTCCTGAAGCAGAGTTGCGCGCCTCAGCTCGGTCTGCAGAATGAAGCCTCAGCAAGGCCTTGGTTCTGCAAGTGTCTTCAGGCAGGAAGGGCACCATGTTTTGTCATACAGGGTTCCTCCCGATTCTAGGGAGGTTTTCAAATGCGCCCAGTGGGGAAGACAGTCTTTGTGGAAGCACTTTCCTAGGAGGACCGGTTTTCTAGGGACGTAGGATGGTAGTGAATGCAGAGTCCAAGGGCAAGGGGGAGACTACCAGGAAAGTAGAAAGGGCAGAAGTTCCGAGTGCGGGTGTGAACTCCAGCTGGTACAAGGAGACTAGAAACAGACAGTCTAGAAGGCAAGGAAGCTCGCAGGCACTTCTGGCTCCTGTCTTTGCTCTCTGGAGGAGGGGGCACAACTGCCCTGCAACAATGCCAGTTCTCTCCACCTCCCTACTTCCCTCTTCCCGAAGCTCATCCCGTCATGCTGGACATCAGGACACTCTGCCTACTGTATGGACAGGTCTTCCTGTGACTTGCCCTGCTCACACGACCTTGCACAGAAGGCTCTCAGTTTGCATCTGACACCTCAGAAAATGAGGTGACCACATGCATGGCTCTGTCAAAGGAGACCTCTCTGGTGGAATACCTGGGGCTTAAGAGGTCTGGACACTGGGGATGGGGCACTATCATTTCCCTTGGCTGTGTGGACAGTGCAGTGGAGTGTGTAGCGTCCCATCCCCAGCAAGGAAAGTGTTTGGAGCTGGCAATGTGGGTCAGTGGAGTCACAAGTTGGCTGAGACAATACAAAGGCTCGGCGTGGGTTTCAGAGGGAAAGGGGTAGGGAGGGAAGGGAGCTAAGTAGTCTTCATTGGTGTCATAGTTACCCACCATCACCCGTCCAGTCATGGAGAGCTCTCGGTTTAGGCAGCATGACAGCAGATCGCCCTCCCCAGGCTCAGCAGTCAGTTAATCTCTTACTCACTTACTCTTCTTCCTTTTGGACTTCCCAGAGGGTCTGAGGAACTTACTGGACACGTGGTGCTGGTCCTTGCATCAAAGCTCTCAGCAGTCATGGGTGCCGCTGGGACCTGCGACAGAGCGCTCTCAGTCCCTTTGTCCCTTTGTCCCTTTGTCCCTTCAGCGACTCTCGAGCTTCTGATGACCTTCAGAGGTTATGCCTGGCTTTTAAATGTGACGTTAGCCCCGAGGCTTGCCCAGGCCTTTTTGAGACCCCAATCACGTGTGGTGTTTAAAGGTGTGCATCAGTGTGAGACTATGTGTTGGGTTCCCGGGAAATCACTTTGTTTTCTTTCTCATTCTCTCTTTGGCTCTTCCGAGAAAACGGAGCAGCAGGGCTAATCCCAGTCTCTCAGGTGTTTCTATCAGGCTCCTTTATTATTTCTCCTCAGACATTGAGATTCTCCTCTCACAGAGGAATCCCAGTGTCCCACCTCACTGCTAGAGTTTTCAAAATAAGCACAGGTTAGTGCTCTGTAATGACATATAATTTAAATGTAGTAAAAGAATTCTTTATGAGTAACTTGTACAAACCAGGCCAGGCTTGTGTTTTTAAGAAAAACCAGGCACTATTTCAATGAGGTCTTAGTCAGCCCTGAGCTATTTTTGAGGTTGAGTGCTGGGAAGCTTTTTAAACACAAAGGCAGAGTCCCTTTGGGCACATTGGACCACCCCTAGAGATACAAAATGGATCTCAGAGGCATTCCAAAGGGGCTGGGAAAAACCTGACAGGAAGTATTCCCAGAACATTCTACTCCCAAAGTCCCTGTTGGCTAATAACTAGGGCATAACTGTAAACAAAGCAGATCTACTTCAAAGAATAGCGATCTATATATGTGAACATCCGTCTCGACAAATAGGAAAATGCCCTCCTGGCAATTGGCACCTCATAGCATCTCATGCCAGGACACTGCAACCCAAACCGAGAAAATGCACATCTGCTACCCAAGGCCATGTCTAAACCTCACCTGGTGCTCCCCAACACCCCCTCTCTGCTGGCTCAGTGTTCTCTGTTTCTCAGTCAGATTTTCTTGGGGTTGGAAAGCCAATAAATGTGAGGACATGGGAAAAGGGGATAGAGGAGTTAAGAGACTAAGATGGACAGGTGTCATTTTGATGTCCACACAGGGTAGATTCCTGGAGGTCACAGTCTTGATGCAACCTTGCCAACTTCCCAGTTCATCTTGCTCAGCACAGCCTGGCCTCTCAGAGCAAGGCACATGGGAATTTTGGAGTTAGTCCAAGTTCTAAACACTCAGCTCTCTGGACTCAATGCCTTATTGGATTTGCTTCTTAATCTATAAAATGGAAATGTAAATCTTGATCTACATATAAGTCTTATTTGGACACTAGAAATGCATATAAATGCAAATATTTAGTGATTGGCACGCTTCTACTACCACTTCTAGTTTTACAAGCCTTGTAACAAGAGACTGGTCAGTGAACACTGCTATGTGCTGATATTAGATTAAATACTGTGAATTGCACACATTGTATGATAATCACTTCTATGAAAACAGTTTTGAAAAGTCACAATTCATAATATAGTAGAGTTTTTCTCTGTCTCAATTTAGTTAAATAAGAATTTCGCCTGGAATGAGAGGTTTAACAGACTGACACCTCTATTTGAATTTGCTACCTGAAAATCTCTCATTATATTTCACCATCAATCTATTCTTGAGCCAAGAAACAATATCATATTTCTGCAGGTACTAATCCTGGCTGTGTTTAGGCTTCTAAAAGGAAATTAAGAACTAGGGCAGTTGGCTCTAAAGGCTAGATTTAAAACCTGCTTTTAAGGAAATAGTCAAGTACTTGAAACTCAACAATAAGGAACCAGTTGTTTTAATTATTTTACTATGCAGCATAATTATTGATTTTTTTTTCCACACAGGTATAAAAGGCAAAATCTCCCTGTCTTTTGTTTTCTGTGTTGAAGGTTAAATTCAGGACCTCAGGCATGTTAGATAAGCAGTAGCTCACTATGCTGTATCACTAGCCCTAAGTACAAATTTTTAATACCAGTGAATCTGGAAATTCTGTGCCTTTTTAAGTTCAAGGTCTTACTGTGTATCAATGGCTAGCCTTGAAATGTCTGTGTAGCCCAGTATGCTCTTGAATTCATGATCATCCTGCCTCAGCCTCCTGAGTACTGGGATTACAGATTTGAGCCACCATGCCCAGTTTAGAATTCTGTGTTCTTAATAGGCATAAAGGAAACAGTTGCTGATCCAGACCTTGTCTATAAGGAGCCAGGGATTGTTAACTTTTAGCAGGTCAGGTGCCAATTTATATATACATATATATTCTACTCAAGAAGAGGAATACTGACTAGCTGAGTGAAAACCTGTTGGTGAGGGGCCACCAGGCAGCATGGTGGGGAGGAGCAAGCTCTGCAAACACACTCCATGTTTCTCTCCCTGCTTCTGTGCAGTGATGGCTGCCCCGTATGTCCCTGGGGTGAAAATATTTGGTGATATTGTTTAAATGGCTCAATCTGGTCAGCAGGTTGGAGACTGGTTTTCTCTGACAGATGAGAACATTAATGCATTGTTTTCTCTGACATTTCATCAGCAGACAAGGGAGCAGTGGTGTGGGGCAATAGAAGCATTTATCAACCTCTTTGTGGTGCCAGATGGTAATGAGATGCCTCATGTGTCTTACCTTTTTAAATTATAAAACAAAGCTACAGGCTGGAGAGAGCAGTTGGCTTAGCAGTTAGGGTGCTTTACTGCAAGGCTAAGGACACAGGCTCAATTCTCCAGACCCATGTAAGTCAGATGCACAAGGTGGCACATGTATCTCAAGTTTGTTTGCAGTGGCTAGAGGCCCTGGTGCACCCATTCTTTCTCTCTCTTTCAAATAAATAAATAAATAAATAAAAATAAATAAATAAAATTTTTAAAATACAAAGCTACAAATTAATTATAGTTATTTGAACTTTATAGGTGAGACAACAACAAAAAAGTTAATGAATTGTCTTCCCAAAGGAGCCTGCAGCAAAATCAGGAGTCATTGGTCTTTAAACTATGAGCCAAAAATTATACATGTCCTACCAGATAATAATTGCTATATTCAGAATAATTTGGGTATTGGTATAAGAATGTAGATTTTGTTTTCAGATTTCACAGATATGTAGACCAAGGATATTCATTGTGTGACTGTGAACAACTTAATGCCTCTAGATCCAGCTTCTCACCTACAACAAAAGTACAATGCTAATAATGACTACCTTAATGAATTGCTGGGAAAATTAAAACTTTGGCACCCAGTAAAGGCCTAAACTACCCTATCTGTTACTATTCTATGCTTATTGATTTGGGGCACCATTAGTTTCATGGTGAAGGACATTGCATTATCTTGGTTAATTACAAAGAGGCTACATCACCGGGGTGGGGATAGAGAGGAGTTAATGGTATTTTAAGTAGAATGACAAAAATTAAGTGCTAGTGTACTCAGCACTGGCTGGAAGGAATTAAAAATTTTTTTATTGACAACTTCCATAATTATAGACAACAAACCATGATAATTCTCCCCCACTTTCCCCTTTGTAACTCCACTCTCCATCATACCCTCCCCTCTCAATTAGTCTCTTTTATTTTGATGTCATCATCTTTTCCTCCTATTATGATGGTCTTGTGTAGGTAGTGTCAGATACTGTGAGGTCATGGATATCCAGGCCATTTTGTGTCTGGAAGAATGCATTGTAAGGAGTCCTACTCTACCTTTGGTTCTTACATTCTTTCTGTCACCTCTTCCACAATGTACCCTGAACCTTGGATGGTGTGATAGAGTGTTGAGCACTCCTCTGTCACTTCTCAGCACCATGGTGCCTTCTGAGTCATCCCAAGGTCACCATGATCTGAGAGAAGTGTCTTTAACCAAAAGTGAAAGTGGCATTAATATATGGGTATGAACATTAAGAGAAGTGCTTACTGGGCAGTTTGGTGAGCATAGCATATGCATTTAGGCAGACACCAGCAGGTGTTATATCACTAGGGCTCATAACTTCCCTGTTATAGGTTTTCAGTATCAGGCATGTATTCCCTCCTGTGGAGCAGGCCTCCAGAACAATTAGCGATTGTTTTCCCCCATAACAGACATGTCACTATTGCACCCATTGGCTCATTTGGCCTGGCTGGCCACATTTAAGGCTTGTAGTGTTCACTGTTGTTTATCTCCACTGGTGTTTTCTCTCTCCCATGGAACTGCATGCAGCATAGCTTTTTCCAACTTTCTGTCAGCTGGTCCACATGGAGGAGGCTTTCAGCTCAGCTCCAGCAGGATTTCTCAGTGACCTTGCAGCCTAAGCACATGCAGTCTTTTGGTTGGAAGGAATTTAACAGCTATAGAAACACAAAATGTGTGCCTAAGCATGTTGAGGTGCAGGAAGCCTGGAGACATCTTAAGACCCAGTGAGAGTCAAGAAGGAGCCCTGTCTGAGTCCAACCACTGAAGGTGAGGGAGGGAGGATTCTTGATCCAGATGCTTCAGAGGGAAGTTAGCAGCAAGGGTGGCTGCTGCTCTTGTCACCACTTATCCCAAGCAGTGTCTTGTGTAGCTATTCCTGAACTGATCCTTACGAGACCATGATGTGTGTGTGTTTATGTGTGTGGGTAATGTGTGTAAGTATCTGTGTGTATTCATGCATATGTATGTGCACGTATGTGTGATGTGTGTGGTATCTGGTACCTGTGTGGTGGTGGTGGCGGTGGTGTGTGTGTCTATGTGGGCACATGCACTTGTATATGTGCACCTGTGTGAACACTTACATATGGCAGGGGTGGTGGGCCTCTGCATGTGTGGATAGTCTATGTGCATGGGTATTCATGCGACTCCTGTTGTGTGCTTCTGGACCATCAGCTCTCTCCCTTACCCTTCCTTCACTTCCTTCAACACACATGTATGGAATATTAACTACTTTCTGTGAACCTTGATAAGGTCTCTGATTAAAAACCCGAGTAAGACACAGCCACTATTCTGATAAATAAACTAATAAATGTGACCGGGGAGGGGTGGGGATCTGGTAAAGGCTTTTCAATTAGCTCTCAATCTGTCCAGGAGACTACATGAAATTCAGCTAATACAATTTTGTCTTTAAATCAGTCATAGATAAAAGCCCTAAAAGACAAATGCCACTGAAGTAATGAGCTGAAATTCACTTATGTTGCTGTGTGATCCATCAGTGTGACTAGAAGTGACTTACTTAAGCCCATCCTGTTTCAATAATGACAAGGACAATGGAAGGGTAGAGGCAGAGTGTGATAGCTGAGGAGGACACGCCAGGGTGGATAATCTGCATGCCACTCTGGAAGACTGGTATCTGCTGAGGGCAGCTGTTGGGAAACTGCCTAAATATCTCTTTGTGTCATTGATGCCAATTTTCTTTGAAGAAGAACAAAAAAGGGGGCAATTGATTAGAAAGTTGCTTTTTAAAAATGTATTAACCAAGCCATTACAGTTCATCTATTGTCTGAGGAAGCCCTCAGTCTTGGTTACAGCCATTCTCAGAGGAGAAAGCTAAAAGCAGCCTTCAGGAAATGAAACACCATGGGATTCTCACCCACCGGGGAGAGTCAAGTATGCTATTATTTTGTTGAAGAGCACTAAACCCAATGAGAATTAGAGTGGCGGATGACACCATTGCACAGTTAGTGCTGACATTAATGGTAAGTCATGGTCCCCCTGCCTCTTCAGTTCCCAAGATGTCTCCAGGTTGGTGTCTTGACTTCCAGCTTCTGGAGGAACATGGCAGAGTGACAGAACACAGGTTATGGAAGCTCCTGAGGGCCAAGCACAGCAGCTCCTACTTCCTGGCAGTATGACCTTGGACACACTCAGGTCTCAAGTCTCAGGGTCCCCATATTCCAAATGGGCATGGTAACATCCAGTACAGAGTCGGAAGAACCACATACAAACCTTGCTCATTGGAAGAGGAACAGAACAAGGAAAGACATGGTAAGAGGGTTTCCAAGGATGGCTTCGGCGGGGGGCACATTATTTTTACTCCATGTTGTGTTGGCAGATTCTGTGTTACATGGCCATCGAGTGGCAAGGGCTGGCCTTGTGTGCCCAGGGACATGAAGAAACCATGAACTGAGAAAAGCTGATAGCCTCTGCATTTGGTTGTCCTGCCTCCATGATCAATTCCATACTTTGTCATCTGCCCTTGAGCTTCAGGGTCCCCTCAGTACAAAGCCTTCCATGCCCTTGAAGCCCAGTCAGTGTTCACATGCTGATGTTCCTCCCAGCCAGCCAGACTGCAGCAGTTTGCTTCAGATTCAGCTAATATTTGTGGGTCTCCCATATGCCAGACATTTTAGCAACCTCATTTGATCTTCACAAAAACCTGTGAAGTGTGTGTTATTCCACCCATTGTGCAGAGGAAGAAATGTGAACTCAGAGACTTTGAGTGATTTACCTGAAGTCCTGACTGGGCCCACCCTTCCCATCCTGTCTCTACTCCTTCAGCTGGCACTCAATCAACCCCCATGGCATTATCAGAAGAGAGCTTGACTCCTCCACCACAGTGGGGTGGGGGAGCCTCTGGGTGACTCATCTTACACAATGTGGGAGGAATATTTGAATCTGAGCTCAGCAAACCTCTGCTGATAAGTTTGCTACAGGTTCCTCAGGTGGTCATCTTTGTTAAGCACAAACTAAAAATTATCCAGACACTAAGTGGCCTGTGGTCTTCTTTCATTTTCTTGTTTGTGGTGCATGTTGAAAGACATGTCTGGAGAAAATGACCCTCTCTCCCCCAGTCATCCCACATGCCATGTTGGTTTGGCTCTTGAAGAACGAACCTTTGGCGGACTGTCCCAGCTGTGAACTTGCTGCGTTGGATGTGAGGTGTATACAGCGGAAACACCGGCTCCTTGGCTGCCTCGAGGTCCTCAGCAGCTGTCCCTTAGGGGTCCCTGGAGTTGCTTCTCAGAGCCCAAGGGGCAAAATGGAAAAACAAACAGGTCTCACATGACCATGATCCCAGGAGGCACCTCAAGAACAAAGAGGTGGTGCTGAGTTTTCCTGCTTCTGTTGTGCTCCCCCACGGGGATTTTTATTATGATTATTTATGAAGAATAAACAGTTAGAAATGTTGGGCAGACCCGTTATACCCGGACTGTCTCACAGCTGCCAGTGTCGCCTCCTCCGCGTTATTAATTTAGAGGTAATCAGGTTTGCATTTGCAGCTGTGTGGCATATGTTTCTCTAACAGTCATGGCCATGGGCACCAGAACAATTAAGATGGGAAAAAAATGCCAGGAAGCATTTTTTAAAAGACCCCTCTGATGATCAGTGAATGTCTTTCTTTTAATTCTTGGATCTGTGTGGTTTTATCATTAAAGAGAGTAAAGCAAACTTTTTTTTAGTTTTATAAATATTTTAAAAAAATATTATTATTGCTGGGCATGGTGGCGCACACCTTTAGTCCCAGCACTAGGGAGGCACAGGTAGGTGGATCACTGTGAGTTCGAGGCCAGCCTGAGACTATATAGTATATTCCACTCTAGCCTGGGCTACAGTGAGACCCTACCTCAAAAAACCAAAAAAAAAAATTATTAACAATATATTTTGTATGGATACATCATTCCCCTCATCCCTGCCCCCATTTTGCTGGGGACCCTCCTCAGTGGGGTTGCAGGTATTCTCTATGGGGTTGTGAGTTATGCATTGTGGGAGCAGCAGTTACTTTTGGGGGGCAGGGACTACCTCTGGGCAGGTTGTCTCAACCTGTGACTCTTACAATCTTTCCACCCCCTCTTCTGTAAAATTCCCTGAGTCTTGATGGGTGTGTTTTATGTCTACTTCAGTGATGAACTCTTAGGAGCCTCTGGATTTCTGTTTGGTAAGTGTTGAGTATCCTCAGGGTCTGTCTCCCACACTCTTGCGCTGATTATCAGGTTCACCATGGAAGCAGCACTCTTGCTCATCTCCCCAATTCCTCTGTGGATTCAGCTGTGGCTTGGCTGAAGTGTGAGGGGCAGTTTATCTCCTCCAGTCTCACTACCTTCTGAAAAAGAACAGATTCTCCAATGGAGAGTGAAGTCACCATAATTTAAATGGGATAAAAACTATTAATTTAGGGAGAATTTGATGTATGTAACTCCTCTTTTTTTTTTTTTTTTTTTCGAGCTAGGGTCTTGCTTTAGCTCAGGCTGACCTGGAATTCATTATGTAGTCTCAAGGTGGTCTCGAACTCATGGCAATCTTCTTACCTCTGCCTCCCGAGTGCTGGGATTAAAGGCATGCACCACCATGCCCTGCATTGTAACCCCTCTTTTTATTTTTTATTTATTTATTTATTTATTTATTTATTTATTTATTTATTTTGCTTTGTCTGGACAGGAGGCAGATTTTCTTTTTTTTTTCTGTTCATTTTTTATTGACAACTTCTATACTTACATACAAAAAACACATGATATTTCCCTCCCCTCCCCCCATTCCACTTTAGAACTCCAATGTCCATCATATCCCCTCCCTCTCTCCATTAGTCTCTCTTTTAATTTGATGTCATCATCTTTTTCTTCCATTTTGAGGGTCTTGTGAAGATATTGCTAGGCACTGCAAGGTCATGGATATCGAGGCCAATTTCTGTCTGGGCAGTTGCATTGTAAGAAGTCATACCCTTCCTTTGGCTCTTCCATTCTATCTGCCCATAACCCCTCTTTTAGCCAAAGACTAGTGAGAGCTTGACATTGGAGAGCATAATCTTTGTTTCCATAGGATTCTGATCTGGGTCCCAATCCCAGATATGGGTTCCTTTCCACTGAGAGTATCTCTTAGCCAATCAGAAAGCTACTTGTTACCCACCAGGTCTGTGTGCCAGTATTGCACTGGCATACATCCTGTCACAATTTGCTTCTGAGTAGCTTAGAGCTCTGATTTTTCACACCGTTGTTTGCCCGTTTCCCCCAGTAGCTCATGTAGCACTTTCCAGCACTAGACAGGCTAACTGTCTGGGGACTGGTTTTCTTCTGGATTCCAGCCATGTCTCTCCATGCTCTGTGTCGGCAGCATATGGTGTCTTCAGCAACAGGGTCTTAGCTTTTGCCTCAGGCAGATAATCGAGTAAAGCAAACATTTTTTAAAGTACCTACTATGTGTCTAAGTTGGTTGCTTTTCACAACTATTGTGTTTAGATATATCATGTTGGCTTCTTAAAATGGCTTTATTTAAAAATTCTATATATTTATTTATTTGTTTATGTGTATGATATGTGTGTGAGGGAACATGTGCCTGCCACAGTGTGCCTGTGGAGGTCAGAGGACAACCTCTGTCCCCCTTCTTTGAGATAAGGTTTTACGGCTTGTGGGTTTCTGGATTCTGCTGGCTCTGTCTCCTGTTGCCATAGGCATGCTGGGTACTGGGGAATTGAGCTGGTAGGCTTGCAAGCAAGGACCTTTAACCTCTGAACCATCTCTCCAGGTCCTAGTGGTTCTAATTTTATTAGTGGAGAGAGAGGCTGAGGCCAAAATGCTTCATGAAAGGAGACAGTAATGCTATTTCAGATATGGTAGGACACACAGTGCTGTAGCTGGAATATTATTTCAATGTAAAACCGGATAGATAGTCCTGGTTTCAAGTTGCTATTTCTCCTCCTCCTCCTCCTTCTTTTTTCTAATTTCTGATGGAAAACTCTGGATCTGATTTCTGACTCAAACAGACAAACCGTCTTTACTTCTTATTGAATCAAATAGGCTACAGACTTCTTTGAAGACCATGAGAGCTGAGTTATTGTGCATACGTGATAAACCACAGCAAGGTTTGCACCTGAGAAGAGCTGAAGGGCTGGGGATTCTTTTGGCATCCAATATCCTTGTTTCTTTCTCCGTTCAATGCAACCTGTTCATTCTCTTGTATTAAGAATATAAGTTTTGGCCAGGCATGGTGGTTCATGCCTTTAATCCCAGCACTTGGGAGGCAGAAGTAGCCAAGCATTCAAGGGGCCACCCTGAGACTACATAGTGAATTCCAGGTCAATTTTGGGCTGGAGAGATGGCTTAACAGTTAAGGTGTTTGCCTGCAAAGCCAAATGACCCAGGTTTGATTCCCTAGGACCCCATAAGCCAGATGTTCAAGGTGGCACATGTGTCTGGAGTTTGTTTGCAGTGATTGGATGTCCTGGCATGCCCATTCTCTCTTTCTCTCTTCCTCTCTCTCTCTCTTCCTCTCTCTCTGCCTCTCTCTCTCTCTCAAATAAATAAATAAAAATAAAATGTTTTCAAAAAAAGAATACCAATTTTGTGGCTGGAGAGATTGCTCAGTGGTTAAATGCCTGACAGTCTAGGTTCAGATTCCCAGTACCCACATAAAGCCTGACACACAAAGTAGCACATGTGTCTGAAGTTCAGTTGCAGTGGCAAGTGGCACATCTATTCTCTCTTCTTTCTTTCCCCTTTTCTGTCTCACGCTTGCTAAAATGAATATATAAATAACTAAAACCAAGAATATCAATTTTGTGGGGTTTGGAAGATGACTTTCACATTAAAGGTGCTTGCTTACAAAATCTGCCAGTCTCGGTTTGATTCCCCAGTA
The DNA here is from genome assembly GCA_036365145.1 of Orientallactaga sibirica. Taxonomy (NCBI): domain Eukaryota; kingdom Metazoa; phylum Chordata; class Mammalia; order Rodentia; family Dipodidae; genus Orientallactaga; species Orientallactaga sibirica. The sequence goes on along the minus strand of JAEOAD010000012.1, from coordinate 45,526,450 downwards.
CCCATGTAAAGCCAGACACAAAAAGTGGTACATGCATTGGGAGTTTGTTTGCAGTGGCAAGAGGCCCTAGTGTGTCCATATTCTCTTTCTGTAACTAAATAAATAGGAATATTTAAAATAAACCAAAGAATTTAAAAATTTAAAAATTGTTCTTGACAGCCAAGCAAGGTGGTACACAGTAGCACTTGGGAGGTAGAGGCAGAAGGATCAGGAGTTCATGGTTTACATGAGAACCTGACTAAAACAAACAAACAAACAAACAAACAAACAAACAAACAAACAAACAAACAAACATCAATAGCAGGAGCCAGGGAGATAGCTCAGTGGATAAAAGAACTTGCTGACCAAGCATGGTGACCTGCATTCAGACCCCCAGAACCTATGTTAAGCTAGACATATAGTGAAGATAGGAGGCAGAAACAAGAAAATTCCAGAAGCTCACAAGGCTGGCTGTTAGCCTGACCACACAACAGTGAGCAAAAGACCTTGCTTCAAAAAAGGTGGAAGGCAAGGAAGGCTGCGATTGTCCTCTGACCTCCACATGTGGGCCATGGCATGTGTAGGCCTACACTCACACACACATGATAAATGCGCACACACAAGGCCTAAGTGAGGTCAGGGGAAGAGATTGAGTAAAGGAAAAGTGGGGGGAGGGCTACTCAAAATCTAACAGGGTATGAGTAAGTCACATGGACACCTACTTTTTGGACAATGGCACACCCAGAAAGCCATAGATTGTTACTAGAAAATTTTTAGTGCCAGGGATGGGATACCTTCCAGTGAGTTGTTGTTCAGGGAGGTCCCTGATACCCCATAAAACATTATAGGCCATTGCTGAGGCTCTTAGTTCCCCACCAGGAATAGATGGTATGACCCTATTTCTGAAGCCTTCACATACTTGGGCTGCAAGGTCACTGAGAAATCCTGCTGGAGCTGAGCTGAAAACCTTCTCCATGTGGACCAGCTGACAGAAAGCTGGAAAAAGCTACGCTGCATGTAGTCCAATGGGAGAGAGAGAAATCACCAGTGGAGATAAACAACAGTGGACACTGCAAGCCTTAAATTTGGCCAGCCAGGCCAAATAAGCCAACAGGTGTAATAGTGGCATGTCTGTTATGGGGAAAACAAATCACTCTCTAATTAGACTTGAGGCCTGTTCCATGGAAGGGAATACTTGCCTGATAGTGAAAACCTATGACAGGAGAAGGCATGAGCCCTAAGGGTATAACTTCTGCTGGTGTCTGGCTAAATATATATACTATGCTCACCAAACTGCCCAGTAAGCACTTCTCTTAATGTTCATACCCATATATTAATGCTACTCTCACTTTTGGTTAGAGACGCTTCTTTTTTTTCAGATGATAGTGACCTTGTGATAACTCAGACAGCACCATGGTGCTGAGAAGAAGTGACACAGGAGTGCTCAGTACTGAAACCTCTCTATCACACCTTCCTCAGGGTCAATTGCAGAAGAGGTAGCAGAAAGACTATAAGAGCAAAAGGAAGGGTAGGACCGCTTACAATTCATTCTTCCAGACACAAAATGGCTTGGATATCCATGACCTCGCAGTACCTGGCACTACCTACACAAGACCCTCATTATAGGAGGAAAAGATGATGACATCAAAATAAAAGAGAGATTGATTGAGATGGGGAAAGGAGTATGATGGAGAGATGAGTTCCAAAAGGGAAAGTGGGAAGGGGGAGGGAATTACCATGATTAATTGTCTATAGCTAAGGAAGTTGCCAATTAAAAAAAAATAAAGAAGGCTGGAGGAATGCCTCAGTGGTTAAGGCACTTGCTTGCAAAGCCTAAGGATCCAGGTTCAATTCCCCAGTACCCACATATGCCCGATGCAGAAATTGGTGCATGCACCTGGAGTTCATTTGCAGTGGCTGGAGGCCCTGATGCATTCTTTCTCTCTCTCTGTCTGCCCCTCTCTCTTTCTTTCCCTCTAATAAATAAATCAGTTAACTATTTTAAAAATGCAGATAATGAAATTATTTTACATTTTATTTATTTGAGAGAGAGAGAGAGAGAGAGAGAGAGAGAGAGAATGGGCATGCCAGGACTCTAGCCACTGCAAATGAACTCCAGACACATGCACCACCTTGTGCATCTGGCTTACGTGGGTCCTGTGGAATCAAACCAGGGTCCTTTGGCTTTGCAGGTAAATACCTTAACCACTAAGCCATATCTCCAGCCCAATAAAAATTTTTTTATAACATCACCAACAAAAAAATTTACTTGAAGATTTACCTAGTTAAATTAACCTTTAAGTGAGTTTGAGTTTATTTGGCAAATATGCGATCTTATTTTATTTTATGGAGTACTTTACTAGTATTTGTTTATTTATTTATTTGTCTTATTTATTTGCAAGTGAAGCAAGAGCAAAAGCGAGAGAGTGAGAATATAGGTGTGCCAAGGCCTTTTGCCACCACAAACAAACTTCAGATACATGCACCATTTTATGCATCTGGCTTTTTGTGCATACTGGGGAATTGAACTCAGGGCTATTGGCTTTGCAAGCAAGCACTGAGCCATCTCCCCAGCCCTATTTATTTATTTATATTGTTTTGGGGGGGGTTGATGCTAGGTTTCACTGTAACCCAGGTTGATCTGGATCTCACTCTGTAAGCCCAGGCTGGCCTTGAACTCATGATGATCCTCCCACCTCAGCCTCCCAAATACTGGGATTACAGTTGTAAACCATTATACCTGGCTTAAAGTATTGAGGTGAAAATGTATGTCTAGGTTGTGTTAACTGTTCCTGGGGAGATGTGAACCAACATCTACTCTCCCCAGATGGGGCACCTACAGCAGACCAAAGAAACAGTTCCATCCAAAGTCTCACTTCCTGAACCAGTGAGTTTATTGGGGTTCCTAACAGGAGAATGCCCATCCAGTATAGGTGACGGCTCACCAAAGCTGCATCCTTAGAGCTTCTTGCATTACTTACAGGTGGCTCAGCCAGTTGATTCTCCTCTTCCTAGCAGCTTATCCTCCTTATATAACCTTGGGGGCGAGCCTTATGAATTATAGGAATTTTCAGAGACTTGTGAGCTACATCCTGAGCCTTAATGAGCCTGTGTTTGGAAACTTCCAAAAAGCCTCCCTCCAGGATGAAGTTTCAGTTCAGAGGAAATTGCTACAGACACAACAGTCCATCATTTGCTTCACAGCAATAGAAATGAATACCTTTGATACTATTGAAAGACAGTTATAAAAATGGTGAAGATGGTAAATTTTGTTTTTTATTGTTAGCAATATTGTACAAAATAATGAGTTTCAATGTGGCATTTATATTGTGTGGTGTTTTTTTTTTTTTTTAAATCACAATTTTAAACAAGTCATGATTGCTGAATTTCACCCTGTCAGAGTGCAATGTGAGTTTGGGGGGGCGGGGGATACCCAACATACTAAAACAGCCAATTCTTTCTGGGTCTTGTTTCACCAACATGAGGACTGGAGTGGACAGATGACTGCAAAGGATGAGCAAACAAGAAGGACTTTGTTAACATGGGAACACTGAACAGAAACTGGTCTCTTCATCCCTATCACACCTTCCAGGGCTCAGGGACCATTGCAGAAGTGGTGGTGGAAAGGATGTAAGAGCAAAGGAAGGGAAGGACTGCTTATAGTGCTGTCATCCAGATACAAGGTGGCCTTGATATTCATGACCTCACAGTGGCAGATGCTACCAAACAAAACCTGCATAATAGGAGGAAAAAGTGATGACATCAAAATAGAAGAGAGACTGGCTGGAAAGAAGAAGGGATTCAGTACGGGGTGGGATTTAGGAAGAGGAAAAGGGAGAATGGTAGGAGGGGATTTTAATGATAGTCTATTTTTTACATTTATGGAAGTTGTCAGTAAGAAGTTTTTTTTTTTTTTTTTTTTTTTTTTTTTCTCTTAGTGGCTCTGGGATACCAACCAAAGACAGCACGGAGTTGGCAATGACAGCCCTGATTCTTGGTGGAAGCAAGTTTTCAACCAAAGGGACACGAAGTGGGTAGTGACAGCTCTGGACTGTGGTGTCGCGTGGTGGGGACTGGGATACCAACAGAAGGTTGTTGTCAAATGTTACAGTCCAATGGGTAGTAGAGGCAAGTCCTGCTCTGGCCCTGTGGAGGCAGGAACAGGTCCAGTGCCCCAAGAACAAGCAGCTCCAGGGGCTCTTTGGAGGCAGGAGTGGTGCCAGCAGCCCTGGTACAAGCAGGATTGCGGGAGCCTGAGCACAAGAGGCTCTGGGGACTAGATGCTCATGTGTGGCCCTGAGGCAGGTCTTCCCTTTTATGAGTATGACTGAGGAGCTGCAGGGAGAGCGCCTTGCTGACTTTCAGGTCACCACCACACCACCAGGGGAAGGACCACTGCCCCATCGCTCTTGGGCTGTTGGCCCCAGATCAGTGGGAAGCACTCGGAACTCCTTTTCCGTTTACGATGGGCTTCTCACCACGCCGAGGGCAAACAGATGGTGCCGAGACGTGTACAGTTCCGGTTCACGCTCGCTACGCTGAAGTCACATGTTCTTTGGCATTTCCTGCTTGGACTTGAAGAGGACTTGATCCTCACTTAAAACGGAGCGCTCCCTGCACAATTCCTAGCAGCACCCACCATGTCTGCCCTCCCTTTAGTAGTTGCTTGCTCGGTGAGTTCGAGATGGGGTAGTCTACTTAAATGACCTCAGGAACGCAGAACGGGCAAGGTGCAGGACAGCCTGACACGGCTTGCCTGTGCCTTGCTTTGTCATTGTGAGCCTGGTCACTGGACCAGACGCGGGACGGAGTGAGTCAGGGTGGCTGAACTCACTGTGAGTCAGTTAGGATTCATTTGAAGCCTCAGAGAGAGGGATTGTTGGTTGGTGTTTTATTCAGCACCTGCCACTGTGAACCTTGGGCAATCCAACAGTGAAACAGCTATTGGAGTAATGAATGAGTGCTGAGTTTTTGGCATAGCCAGGGAATAAAAAGAAATATGAAATCCAGAACCTTCATTAAAGTTTACACTGGACAGCCGGGTGTGATGGTGGCGCAGGCCTTTAATTCCAGCACTTGGGAGGCAGAGGCGGGAGGATCACTGTGAGACTACATAATGAATTCTAGGTCAACCTGGGCTAGAGAGACACCCTACTTCGCAAAACAAAAAAAAACAAACAAAAAACAAAACAAAACAAAAAATAAACAACAACAACAACAACAACAAAGCAAAAACACAAAAGTTTACACTGGAGCTGGGAAGACACAATGAGAGTACACACAATCAGGGGATAACAGCATGAACTAGAACGAAGCCTTAATGTGAAATATAAGTTAAAGGAGCCATGACTATAGGGCAAGTGATAAAAGACTTTTACATCACTTTCTTGTTTTGCTATATGTGCTTTTTTCCTTTTTTTTTTTTCTTTGAGGTAGAGTCTTGCTCTAGTCCAGGCTGAACTGGAATTCACTATGTAGTCTCAGGGTGGCCTCGAACTCACGGAGATTCTCCTACCTCTGTCTCTCAAGTGCTGGGATTAAAGGCGTGTGCCACTACACCCAGCTATAAATGCTTTAAGAAGTTAATTTCTGAGCATCAACTGCAATTTCAGTAATGATGATGATGATAATGATAATAGTCCCGTGAAAGTAAACGGAGCTAGACAGTCAGTGTGGCTAGTCTTTAATTCAATCAATTATGAGCAGATGCAAGGCTGATCAGAGTGGGAGATAACTGAAGGAAATAGAACACTCTTCAAATTTCAAAAAGGACTATTCATGAATATTTAGTGGCAAGCTGCTATGGAAACTTCTGAGTTTTTTTGTTTGTTTTAATAAATGATGGGAATTCTGCTTCACTATGAGGAAAATGGGAAGCAGAGGTTATTGGCAGGGTGCATCAAATGGCAAATGGATTCTGCTTTTTGATAATTTGTTGCTTTCTGCTGAAAAAATAAATAAGACCAAAGAAAATCTCATATAAGGCTGTGTGAAGCTAACAGGCTCACAACCCCTTCAACCCCAAAGATCTAAGGCAAGCTCAGGGTTATCATAAATGTTTTGTTTTTGCCACCTTTTGTTAACAAAAGAATGAAATGAACCAGATACAAAAGGACAAATTTGTGAGTGCTCATATGTGAAGCTCCTGCAGTAGTTAAATTCAGAGACAGAGAATAGGTACAGAGTTTCATTCAGTTGGGGAGGATCGAAAGTTCTGGAGATGGGTGGTGATGATTAATTACTTAAAGCCACCAAACTGTGGCTAAAATAGTCAGTTGTATGCTGTGGTAATTTGAATGTATGTCCTCCATAGACTCACATGTTTTACAAACTTGTAACTTGGGTCTCCTGCCTCCTGGCTGGAGGAGGAATCACTAGAGGTGGAACCTGGGGTCCAGCCCAATGGAGTGCTTGGGGGCAGATCTGATTCCAGACCAAAGGTGCAGAGAACAGTGGTTCCTGCTTTTTTTTGCTATGTGTCTCTCTCTTTCTCTGTCCTTGGATTTATGAATAGAAGCCAGCTTGTTCAGCCATTGATTGAACTTCCCCTGATTCTGTAAGCTTGGAATAAATCTATTTATTCCTCCCATAAAACTCTGTCTAGTTTGGATATTTGTCCCAGCATTATGGATCTGTCTACTACATATGCTATGCATATTTTGCCACAATAAAAAACTCAGACATTTCACATAAATATATGCTTTGACTTTGAATAAAGGGCTACTTTCTTGGTAAAGCATAGTTGAGATGAAAAGGTTTTTCTTCCAGTTCAGTCAAGCTTTCCCTGGGTAATTCTATTTAATTCTATTTCAATATCAGCTGTGGCAGTTGGTTACTACGGCTGAGGATGGAGGAACCCTGGGAATCTCAGCACTGCAAACTCAGTTCTAGAAGCGATGAACTCTGACCTGCAGCATGTCCTTGTCTATTCATTTATGGATTCACTTGGCTGCCGAAGGATCTCAGGTGAGTGGGAAACAATGAGAGAATGCATGCAGGCAGGAATCCATATGTGGGGAGGAAAGAGACGAGGAGGAGATTGATCCCTGATGGGAGGTGCAGTATATGACAAGTCAGGAGACAAAATGGTACCCTGTGTGAGGTCAGAGGATGTGGGAAGTTCAGCTGGTGTGTAGGAAGGTCAGAGTGTGTGGGAAGCTTTATGATGGCAGGGGAAATCATGGCATGAGTAGAGGCTGGACATCACTTCTGTCATAGCAGGTAGAAAATAGCAGCAGGAGAGTAAAACTAGTTCAGGCAAGGGGGAGCCAGCTTTAACACCCCTAAACCTGCCCCCAACAACACATCTCCTCCAGCAAGACTCCATCTCCCAAATTGCCATCTGCTGGGGCCCAAGCATTCAGAATACAGGTATTTATGGGAATATCAGATTCAAACCACCACAGGTGGGAAGACACTCCTATCACGGGCAGCACCATTCCATGGACTGGGGTCCCAGACTGAATGAAAAGGACAAAGCAAGCTGGCAGCAGCATTCATTGCTCTCTGCTTCCAGACTGTGGATTGAACATGACCAGCTCCTGACATGCTCCTGCCGCCAAGCCTTCCCCACCATGATGGGCTGTCCCCTGAACTGTAAACCAAAATCAACACTTCATCCCTTAAGTTGCATTGGGCCAGGTATTTTGTCATAGTAACAAGGAAAACAACTAACACACATGGGAAAATGAAGCCATTTCACAGAAGGCACATTATATTTGCACTCTGCACAGCAACTCGACTCCAGTGAGTTTAGTAAGTGACGAAACTGATAACTGGGTCCTTGAAGTCCATTCTTGTGACAAATTCTACACCATTTCTGGTTATCTGATTTGCTTTTCTTGAAGGCTGAGGTGAGGGTCACAAGGTATTGACTTGTGACATAAATATAAACGTTTCCTTCACTTATATCAGCTGACATCATTTACTAGCTGGAGAACATGGAGACTTTTTGTTTGATTTGGAGAAGGCAGTGTATTTACCAAATGGTTGAAGGTGATTAAGAAATAATGCAACTTCAAAGAGTGCGTGGAGAGAGGCCTAGATAAAGCTTCCCTGAATCTCTGCTAGATACCATGGGAAGTTGACTCAGGGTAAATCTGAGCGAGTCCTGTTGGCTAGGTCATTGAAAGTTAAGTAGAGGCTCAAGTGTCTCTGGTGCTGTAAAACCATTGTCTAGCATGGGAGTCCCTGGCATAACCTAGCCGACCAACTCTATGGTCAGGATCTTGTATACTACTAGTATTGTTCATTCTGAGCATCCTCGTCAGGGAATAGTCTTAAGTTTCTTTTACATGCATGTCAAGCAAGAGCTCGCGTGTTTCAAATACTGCAACTAATAAAGTTAGAGTGATCCGTGTAAGTGGCCCACAACTATTGCTAACAGAAGGAAAGAAACCGTGTAAGCAACTATTTCTACAAGAGTAGGTTATATGTTAGAGATTATTGCCATTCATTTTTCAGGGATTACTAAGAAGGAGGCTGGATCGGATTATTTTTCTGGCTAGTGAAGTTACGTGAATTACGATAGCACAGGAAAGGGCCAAGCTCTGGTTCCTTTAAGAGTAAGACCACCAAAACAAATGTGAAAGGCTAGAGAGAGCCCGGGCTATGCCATTTGTCATGAAGCCCAGCTTTCTGCATAGCACAGCTGAAAGTTCTTTGTCAACAAGAAGCAGAAAGGATATGTTCAACAGGCTGTTATGAAGTTGTTCAGCACTGGCCAAGCTAGGCGTTAGGAGTGATTGCTGAGCTCTTGAAATGTGTCCTGTCTGCGCTGAGGGGGGCTATGAGTCTAAACTATGTACCAAATTTCAAGGACTTACTGAAGAAAAAAAAAAAAAAGATAAACACTCACGGTGGTCCCAGTACTCAGGCAGATCTTGAACTTGAGGTCAGCTTGGGCTACATAGTGAGATCCTATCTCTGAAAAGAAAGAAAAACAAAAAAGACTGTAGATGTATTGGTGACTTCTTAAGATTGTTTTATATTTAAATGTCAGTATTTTGCCAAAATTACTAAAATTAGCCCCATACAATCCTGGTTACTCTTTAATGTGTCTGCACAACTAAATTATGCAAATAGGTTCTCTGTATTTCTGTTGGGCAGCTTTGCTGTAGATGGAACCACGGTGTGGGAGCACTAATGTTTCTCAGTAGTGTACTCCATTCTGTTGAAACTAGGTAAAGAAAAAGGAGTCAGTCTTTTCAACCTCCTCAATTATTGTCTTATGAACTTTTTTGTTTTATTTTACAAAAGTTTTTTTTCAAATGCCTGAAGTAATTATCCTTCATATAATTCCTTTAGCATTTGTTTAATTATTTTCTTTCAGCATGCTGTCATAATGATAAGTTGCTATTGTTTAGAAAAATTAGACCAGATGATTAAATCCCCCTCTCAGCACTTGGAAGGGGGGTGGGAGACAAAGAAAGCTGATTTAAAAATAGGGAATAAACAGTAATTAAGCTGTAAATGTTGATTTTCTTTTGAAGTCCACTGGTGTGCATGGTGCGAATAAGGCGCACATTGTCAGTTAGCATTTCTGCGGTCACAGTTATGGCATGTGAGAAGCACCTAGAAAGGCTGTGTTAAGTTGGGGAGTTTCCCAGAGCCACAAAACTGAAGCCTCTTTTGTTTATATTACAGCCTGGATGATGATGATGATGATTATTATTATTATTATTATTTACTCTCCAACAGTACACATTGATTTCAGATAAATTCTGAGAGGTTTTTATTTTCTCTTTTAAACATCTATTCCACTATATTCTGGAGAGGTGATCTTAACATTTGGAAACTGAAAAGGGTTTTATTTCCCTGTGCATTTTTGGGAGTCTGAAAAAATAGTACTTTCAGATTGCAGTGATGGATCAGCAGTTAAGGCACTTGCTTGCAAAGCCTTATGGACTGGTTTTGATTCCCCAGTACCCACATAAAGCCAGATGCACAAAGTGGCACCTGCATCTGGAATTTGTTTGCAGTGGCAGGAGGCTGTGGTGCACCCATACTTACTTCTTTCTCTCAGAGAGTTTTTAAAAAACCAAATTCTTTCCTTCCTCCCCGCTCTTTCCCCTTTGAAATTTCACTCTCCATCATATCCCCACCCCCTCTCAATCAGTCTCTCTTTTCAGTTTGATGTCATGATCTTTTCCTCCTATTATGATCGTCTTGTGTAGGTAGTGTCAGGGGAGGGAGGGAAGTACCATGGGATATTGTCTACAATGAAAGAAGTTGTCAATAAAAAAATAGAAATAAATAAAAAAAATAAAAAAACTCAAGTTCTTAAAAAAGAATAAGAGTTTCAATATAGGCTGTTTATTAAACTCCATGGTGGGTCAGAGGCTGCGCTAGGCAGGGAATCACTTCTCAGGTGATTTCAGTGCGGAGTTGAGGCTGAGAGTCGAGGCGAAGCTCTCCAGCTTTCCCCAGGAGCATTCAAGACTTGCCTGCAGTATGGGAGTTAAGTTTCTAAATGACTACTTCCCCAGTATTGCTGAAAGCTGAAAGAGTTGCCGTGGAACCGTCTGCTTTTCTCATACTGTAGTCAACGTGGAAGAGACCAAGGATCATAAACCCACACAGCTCGGTGACTAATTGGGTTGGCTTTATTCAGGATATGTGAGGCAGGATGTTTGTCTCTTAAAACCACATATACCCCACAGATGCACACATACACATAGCAAGCCAAGGCGCTAGCCACTGCTCACAGATGTTCACAATTTATCATGACATCAATAGTCTCATAAGGATTCTAGGAAATTTTAAGCAAGATGAGTATCATATGGATTGTGCTTAATTGTTTTGGGCCAGATAGCATTGTCTGCAAATGTGGTTATTATTAGCCGACCCATTTTTTCCCCATTGTGAAGTGATTTGTTCCTTTTGAATCTAGTTCTGTTATATTTAAGGCCTTCAATGGGGGTTCATGCAGTGAAAATGTTTTGTAAGCTATAAAGCATTAAGCAAAATAAGCTAGTTCGTGATATATGCCTTTTATGATGTTTGGGGTTTTCATGTTTTAGAGCATTATCCAATGAGCCAGTCCTTGCTCTGAATAACCAGAAGGGGGATTTCTCTGGGGTTACTCTGTTAGGAAGAGTTGGAAAATTGCAAAATGGTTGGGGAGTACATTAATATAATTCTTGAGTCAGGGGCAATTTGCTGTTGAACACTTAATTATCAACAGCTTTGAGAGGTCCATTCCATCCATCTACCCGTGCATCCATCCATCTACCCGATAAACATTTATTGATGGTCTGCTGGTGTCAGGTAATATTCTAGGTGCTGGGGATAAATCAATGAACAAAGCAGAGAGACCAAAACCCAGTCCTACCCTGACGTTGCTTATTCCCACCCCTGCTGGGGCAAGCTTGAGAACACATAAGTAACTCATGTTTTAGAGAAACATGTCTTTAAAGAGAGCAGAGAGACAGCATCAGATTATAGTCTTTCATGTAACTAGAGCCGGCCTCATGAAGAAGGTGACATTTGAGCAAAGGATTTAAGGAGGTGTCAGAGGAAGGGTGTTCCAGAGCAGAAACAGGTAGTGTGAAAGGCCCTGAGGTGGGAGCAGACTGGTGCTTGCCAGATAAAGTATGGGATACCCAGTTACATATGAATTTTGTGTAAACAATGCAGAATTTTAATGGAAGCCTTGAGTAATACTTGGAACATATGTGTACACTAAGAACATCATAGAGTGCTTTATATTTTCATTTCCTAAATTTGGTAATGAGAGATATACCAGCAGACTTAGGGGAATGAAAGGAGGCCAATGGCTCCCATGGAGTGAGGAGGTGGAAGAGTAGAAAGTGATGAAGTAAGAGAGGTACCAGGGCCCAGAATAAATGTGGATGGCCTTTCAGGCCATGGTAAGCACTTCATGTTTTTCTTTCAGCTGAGACTGGACATCACTGGAGGGTTTGAGCCTGCCGCCTCATATGTAGGAGTGTAAAGAACAGAACCAGGGGCTGGAGAGATGGTTTAGCAGTTAAGGCACTTGCCTGCAAAGTCAAAGGACCCAGGTTCGATTCCTCAGAACCCACATAAGCCAGATGCACAAGGTGGCGCATGTGTCTGGAGTTCATTTGCAGCAGCCAGAGGCCTTGGTGCACCTATTTTCTCTCTCTCTGTCACTTTCTCTCTCCCAAATAAATAAATAGAAATAAAAACATTCAAAAAAAAAGAACAGAAGTAGGGAGCAGGTATGAGGCTCCTGCAAGCATGCAGGTGAGAGAAAATGGAGGTGGGGAGAAGTGAAGGTATATTCTAACTGTAAACCAGCAGCATTTGCTGGTGGGCTTGGTGTGGGCTGTTAGCAAAGAGAAGGATGGATCTCCATGAAATGAACGGGTGAGTGAGGTACTTTGTTTCTCAAGGGGTGGGGATGTCATGGCAGAACACGAGTCCACTTTTATGTGAGTCAGAGGATGTCTATTGACTAGCCAAATGGAAACATCTGAGTTGGAAAGTCATGTTTCTTCACGTAGCAAAACCTGGGATTGCATCCCTTTGCCACAGGGAAAAGATATGAAAGTGGGGATGCAGAGCAGGAGGTGAGGCTGTTTGGAAGTCAGCGGTGTCTTTCACCTGCTTGGGGAGACTGAGGACTTTGACCATCTCAGGGAGCCCATTGCCAGTCCTCCCTAGTCTCTTGGATGTCAGGGCAGACAGGCCACCAGAGCTCTCAGATACCATGTTGGAAGAGCTGAGCCGGACATCACATCTTGGTGCTTCCAGCTGCCAAGGCTTGGCTGAGTCACTGAACGTCACCCCCTCTCAGTTCCCCTCCCTGAGCCTTCTACCGTGGGTGGGTGGGGGCAAGGTTCTACCGTACTTATTACTTTGTCTGTAAGACAACGCATTGAGGAGTCACTCTTGCTCCATATTACCTCAGAAGACAAAATGGAGTGAAATAAATCTTTATTGTTACAATGCTTCTCACCATGACTCTTCACGACCTTGTCATTGGCTCATGGCTGTGATGTTCCTACCTGAGGCTTGCTCTGCAAGGCTACTTGGGTCCAGGGGTGGGTTCCTTTCCTCAGGGACTGAACTGGGACTCCTGGTTGTCCCCCTCAGGGTTTAGGCAGCAGGATGTTATCATTTCATCTCTCCCGCCCACTAAAACTTGGCTCCTCCTCAAGGCACTTTCCCATTTTCCCACAGTTTCCTTCTTGAGTCTTTTCCTGTCAGCCCCTCTGTTCTCTCCTCCCATTCTCTGTAGATTCTGTGAGAACTTGGCAGATTTCTCTTGGCTTCTTTTATTAACCTCCCTCCTTGTCCCTCCCCCACTTTATTTCTGATGGCTTGTTATATGCTGAAATTTGTTTTGCATTTTTGTCCTATCTGACTCTAATTGATAAGGCTCAGAATGGAGCTGTTTTAACCTTCATTATGTTCCTTGTGGGCTTTTCAGTTTCATTCAGAAAGCAATTATACATTCCTAATAGTGTAACTTAATTGGGACAAGTTCTGGTGATTCTCTCTGTGCCAAGTCTATGACTGCCAGTTGGGATAAGATATTAACGATGGTCATTAGCATTTTGTTTTAATATTATAAAATGCTACTCAGAAGTTTCCCACCCACTTTTTTTGGAGAGAGATGACTTGATCCAGGGATCTACATGTTGGACAGCTAGAGTTCAAGTCACCTGGTTTAAGTTTTGTAATAATACTGGATTTACTGGAGCTCAGACTATAGTTTCCATGGTCTCTGGTTCCTTTGGCCCCATTCTCTGCCACTTAGTTGTGTTTGAATTCGAAAGCCGTTTTTCTTTGATGTCAATTATTGTTGGTTATCTTGGCAAGGTGCCACCTGAATGCCCAGCTAAGGTCCGGTTCTCATCTCCAGTCACTGATATCTCAGTGGGTTTTCCTTTACCAGAGTGTGGTGAGTATGATGTGAGTGAATTTCTTTGCAAAAAGTACTTTGATAATTACTAAGACCCATTGAGTGGGCCCTAAATAAACTTCTCTAATAGCAAAATTTACTATGCAGTCAGTATTCTTTATTGTGCTGCAAGGCCTTGTCTTCCCGATGCCATCCTGTCTTTGGTATATATGGTTTTTAAGTCGCAGGCTAGAAAAGCAGTGAGGTTGTTTTTGTTGTTATTGTTGTTATTATTATTAAGATGCATGTATGGAGCTCTTCTTCTGTGCCAGGAACTGTGCCCATCTTTTACATAGAATATTTGACCTAGGGCCTGAGAGAGGGCTCAGCAGTGAAGGTGCTTGCCTGAAAAGCCTGATGACCCAGGTCCAATTCCCCAGTACCCACATAAAGCCAGATGCACAAAGTGGCACATGCATCTGGAGTTCATTTGCAGTGGCTAGAGGCCCTGGCATGCCCATTCTCTTTGTGTTTCTCTCTGCTTGCAAATAAAATATTAATTTTTTTTTCAAAAAGGAATATTCAGCCTAGTTTATAGATGGAGCATCTTAGAAGGGTTAAATAATTTGCTGAAGTCAAAGCTACTGAGGGAAACCCAGCTATGAGTCAGATCCAGCTCTAAAGCCTGTGTCCTGGAGGATAATGTACCCTGATACAGTATGGGTTTAATGCTAACTTAGTAAAGTGTCTACACAATTTATTTCTCTTCTCTGAGAGACTTAACTTTTCCTAGAAAATTTCTGAAACCCATTTGAAATTTAATAGTTGGATTGTCTTTGCAAAATTCTTTCTCTATTCCTAGAGTTAGTGCCCTGATTAGCCAAAAGAAACTCTGATTCTCTGAGCTGCTGTTTAGTTGTTGTTGTTGTTGTTCTTGTTGTTGGTGGTGGTGGTGGTATTTTCCTGGCACTGGGAGTGGAACCCAGGGCCTTGTGCATGCTAATCAAGTGCTCTACTTCTGAACTACATCCTCAATCCTAAACTGCTCATGAAAAAAAAAAAAAACATTGTTGCCCAGCCTGGTGATTCACACTTCTAAACCCAGCACTCAGGAGGCTAAGACAGGCAGATCACCATGAGTTCAAGGACAGCCTGGGCTGCACATTAAGACTATCTCAAAAAATCAAAAAGAAAATTGTTGTGAATATAGTGAGGTCCTGAATCAAAAACGAACTGAGACTGAATGGCTGGTAAATGCCAGGCTATAAGGGAGTATGTGCTCATTAAACTCGGACTGTGTAATCCTTCAGTGAGCTCTACACAGGGCTTGTCATAGTCTAATGCACGTAGGAGATGCTCAGTAAATCATGCATTAGCTAGTTGAGGTGAAAACGGTGGGAGAAGATGAGACAATTTGTCTTTATGGTTGTTCACAACAGAGGGTCAAAAGACAAACTGTGAATGGGAAGCAGAACTCAATTGGCCCCTTTAATGTGCTTGATGAGGTGTTTCTGATGGTACTTTTATTGGTCAAGCTTGAAAGAGCATCTTTTCACAAAGGTCAAACGCCCCATTATCAGGGAATAGGAAAATGGGCTAGGACCTGCTAGGACATGTGCTCCTATTTTTCTTCCTTTCTCATTTTATACACAAAAGAGAGAAATATTAAAAAAAAAAAAAGTATGTCTCAGGTTATCACAGGTAGCATGTCCACATGGAAATAAGACTTTACTATTTTTCTATGGTACTGTCTACTGTGATTATATGTTCAGATGCAAGAAAAGGATGGCTGAAGTCAAGGCGGTAAAAAACACAGAAACTCATTACTGCTGCTTCGGCTCCCAACCTCCTGGGGCCTAGTCTGGGCCCAAAAGCTTGGAATCTGAAGGCGAACAGCTCTGGGCCTAAATTCTGGCACTTTTGCTTATTGTCCTGACTTTGGGCAATTTATACACTCGAACTCACAGCTGCCAATCTCCTAAGTAAGAATGAAAATAGTACTTATCTCATAGGGCTATTGTGAAGATTAAAAGAGCTAATGTCTGCACAAAAATTCAGGAGATAGGTACTCCAATATTGTTATTATTGCAAAATACTGATAGAAAATGAGTAGAAAGTTATTTGGGCATGGAAAGAGAAGACTTGGACAGTGAGCAGAGGAGTCCACTGTGATTCTGTGCTGGGAGAGATCATTCTGGGCTGAATGATTTCTATTACCATCAGAGAAAGCTGAGGGCAAGAAGAGGGTGTGCACCAACAAATGCTGTCTACTTGGAAATGATTAATTTCCTTCCTCTCACTTAATAAGCAAGACTGCTTGTGGAGGAGGAAAGCAGAGGGAATATGAAAGTGTTCAGAGCGGGAAGTTGGGGTGGACAAGGGGAAAGGTTCCAAAGTTGCTCTCAGCCTTCTTCTTAAGCTATGACCCTGGGTCTAAAGTACTCTGTCAGCCTGAGTCACCAAGCACAGAAGAGAGCTTTGAATCGAGCTTGTGGCATATGGGCTCCCACTAGTCACTTTTTTTTTAAAAGATTTTATTTATTTATTTATTTATTTATTTATTTATTTATTTATTTATTTATTTATGATAGAGAGAGAGACAGAGAGAGAGAGAGAGAGAGAGAGAGAGAGAGAGAGAGAGAGAGAGAATGAGAATGGGCTTGCCCGGGCCTCTAGCCACTGCAAACGAACTCCAGATGCGTGCACCCCCTTGTGCATCTGGCTTACGTGGGACCTGGAGAATACAACCGGGGTCCTTAGGTTTTGTAGGCATGTGCCCTAACTGCTAAGCCATCTCTCCAGCCCCCACTTGTCACTTTTGCACCAGAAAGTATAGGGTTTACTAAGCAAGTTCACACAGAAGGCCAAGGTCTCTGTGCTGTTTTTTTTTTTTTTTTTTTTTTTTTGTTTGTTTCTTTTTTTCGAGATAGGGTTTCGCTCTAGCCCAGGCTGACCTGGGATTCACTATGTAGTCTCAGGCTGTCCTCCAACTCAGTTCTCCTATTTCTGCCTCCTGAGGGCTGGGATTAAAGGCATGGGCCACCATGCTGGGCTCTGTGTGCTGTTTTATGAGGGATGCATCTTCTTTAATAATAAGGGATTTGGGAAACCATGCTCCCATTTGTAAACTCATATGAGTAGAGAAATTACATTTCAAATGGTGAAAAGAAATACCTTTAAACCCTTGACTCAATAGGTGTTCACGCATTCTCTCCTCACTGATAAGTGAGCAGAGAACTTTCACCTCCACCCACTGGCCTCAAGTGCCCTCAGGAAGGAGCCAGGCAGTGGGGAGGCAGTTAAAAATTTCCCTTTTTGTCCTCACTAGACACTTACTCTAGGTATTTACTTTCTGCTCTGTACGTGTTTTGTGGATGAGCTATATTCAGGTTTCATATTAGCATTTGGAAGGCATCCATTCGGTATTGTTTGAAACTGAAATCACCACCGGAAGTGTTGGATTCGTCCGTGGATTATTCTGTCCATTACATTAGCACTTCTGGCCCCATTACTGTAAACTCACTGCCTTTTCACAATAGAAGCACTGGGATTTTCAGCTTCTGAATATGGGAGTAATGCTATCAGATGCGGTCCAACTTTCAATGTGGCGTTAGTTTGGTTGGCTGCCTTTAAGCAAACCAAGCACATTCTCTGAATACCAGATCTAAGATGGAAATTCAAAGGTCATTGTCCTCTGGGCCACCCCTCCACTCTAACCCCAAGATAGGGCTGTAAGGAGTTCAGATTATTGCATAAAACAACAGGATACCAGGCATTACCAAACTGTCCTTGATGCCAGTTCAACCACTATGTTTTCTGTATCATAAAAAAAAAAATCAATATTTATCCTGTCATCTCCACTCCTGAGCTGCCCTCTCATGACCCGATTCTCCTTCTCTCCCCTGCCAATAAATTTGCATTATTTCTGTGTGCTGTGTTTGACTGCCCTGTCTCCAGCTCTGTTGAGTCTGTCTGTGGGTGGTTTCCCTGGGTGGAATGACAAGGGCCAAGGTCAGAAACTTCCATGATTCATTTCCTCTTCGCTGCACGCAGTGGATGGCTTTCTGGGTGAGTCACTCAGATGCCAAACCAGGAGGAATTTTCTTCCCATAGAGGACCCAAGGCTCTGCTATGCCCTGAATTGGAAGAACTGAGTTTTTAGTATCTCCTTAAAATTTTTGTATTTTTTTTTTCCTCATGATGTCATAAACCCATTTCTATCTCCTTTCTTTGTGTCTGAGACTCTGGTGACGGGTGCCTGCCCCTTGGGAGAACTTCCTTGCATCTTGTGGGTTCTTCCTGAACTTTAACTCTGGAATTGTTAGACTACCCAAATGTACTCCAAATAAGCCCTCGTATTAAAATATTCACCACTATGTCGTTTATACTAGAGTGCTGAGAGCAGCTGCTCATGGCTCCTCAAAAATCCACCCTCCACTTTTTCTTCCAGGGTAACTCTCTCTGGGAGCACTGTGAGCATCAACTGAGGAAAGTCATACATAAATGCCTAGAGTTAAGTTCTATCATGGCAAGCTGTTATTTTCTCAGCGAGGAGAAGTTATTGTTATGTATTTTTAACTTTAAAAAATTATAAAATAGAAATATAAACAGAATGCTGGGTGTGGTGGCGCATGCCTTTAATCCCAGCACTCAGGAGGCAGAGGTAGGAGGATCACCATGTGTTCGAGGCCACCCTGAGACTACATAATGAATTCCAGTTTAGAATGGGACCCTACCTTGGAAAACCAAAAAAAAAAAAAAAAAAAAAAAAAAAAAAAAAAACAAACCAGAAGACATAAATACATAGTATAATGAATAATTACTAAGCAAACACCTCTATCAAGAAATTAAATATGGGGGCTGCAGAGATTGCTTAGCAATTAAGGTGTTTGCCTGCAAAGCCTAAGGACCTCGGTTCAATTTCCCCAGGACCCATATAAGCCAGATGCACAAGGCAGTGCATGTATCTGGAGTTTGTTTGCAATGACTGGAGGCCCTGACATGTCCATTCTCTTTCTCTCTGCCCCCTCTCTCTCAAATAAATAAAAAGTAAATATTTTTTTTTAAAATAAATGAAATATGGGGCTGGAGAGATGGCTTGGTGGTTAAGGTATTTGTCTGCGTAGCCAAAGGACTCAGGTTTGATTCCCCAGGACCCACGTAAGCCAGCTACACAAGGTGGCACATGTGTCTGATGAGTTCGTTTACAGTGGCTGAAGGCCCTAGTGTGCCCATTCTCTCTCTCTCTCTCTATTGATCTACCTCTTTCTCTTTCTCGCAAATAAATAAAATAAATAGTTAAAAATTTAAAAACTAGAAAGAAACAAAATATGGCCAAACCAGAAGCCCCTCCTTTGCCTTGTACACCACACCTCTGCCCTCCTTTCTTGGGCTATCCATATGTGGTAGTTTGAATATATGTCCCCCAATATATTCAGTGTTTTATTAGTTATAGTTTGCATCTGCAATCACCTTGCTAGAGGCAATGTCACTGGGGGCTGGTCTTAAGGTGTTAATGGTGGGTTTGAGATTCCATTGTAAAGATATGCAAATGTGCCTAGCAGGAGTTCCTGAAGTGTGCTGTGTGACCTTTTGGCAGTAGTTTTGCTCTGTGTACTGTGCGCCTGGTTGGCTTTTTCTCTCTCTGCTTGGCCCTGTGAAAGCAGGCTGCTTCTCCTGCCTTTATGAAACTTCCCCTGGATCTGTAAGGTTCAATAAATAATATCTCTTCCTCCATAACTGTGCCTGGTCTGGAAGTTCATCTCAGAGAACCTGAAGCTGTCTGCTACACCATATCTTGACTTTTGTGGTAATCATTTCCTTGCTTTTGTTACCTCCTCAGAAAGGCAGGTTATTATTATTTTGGCAACCACACCTCCATCTTCTTCCAGTTGAACTGGGCCATTCATTTGTTGTAAGCATTGACCGCAGGATGCCACCAGGCTAGAGTTGTGTTTTTGTACTGCTGTTTCTTCAGAATACCACAAAACTGCTTGCCTGTGTCTCCAGCCATGAACTAATGACACTCCTGCTAAGACACATGCTTCAAATAATGACAGTGAAGAGGTAATACAAGTGGAAAGTTCAGTGGCCTCTTTCCTGTGCTCTGGGGTTCCTGAGCTGCAAGTAGAGTTAAATACCTCCTGACGAGAACTAGGGAACCCTTCTCTTCTTATCCCCCCTCTTCGTTCTAATTTCAATGAAAAGTGACCCAACAGGTTCTAAAATATTCACAATTTGGGCATGAAAAGTACCCATTATTAGTCCTGGGCTTCACCCACCCCCTTGACTCCCTACTTGCTATTTCTACACATTTCTTCCTCCGTGGAGCTCACCTCAAGGGTTGTTTGGTCTTCTTTGGTCTGGCACATTCTCTGCTGAACTAGCAAATGAAGGTAAGTGGGAATTGGACATATAGCCCAATTCTTAGCCACATTTACTCCCATCACTTCCTTTCCTTTAGGATTGGCTTAGGCTGATCAGGCAAGGAAGGGAGAGAAAACTAACAGACATTCCTAATCTGTGCACAGTGCTTTTGAGTACATCATCTTATTAATTACTAACAATTCCTTTGGGAAATTATTTATTTTTTTGCATATTTTTTTATGAGAGAGAGAGAATTGGTACAACAGGATCTCCAGCCACTATAATTGAACTTCAAATGTGTGTACCATCTTGTGTGCATGTGCAACATTATGTCACTTTGTGTGTCTGGCTTACGTGGGATCTAGAGAGTCAAACATGGGTCCTTAGGCTTAACCACTAAGCCATCTCTCTAGCTCCAGCATCATTGTTTATTGTTTATACTTTATAAGAGAAACCACTGCCTTACAGGGAGCTTAAGAAACTATCAAGGACCATCAAACTAGACATAACTATGAATTCAAAGTTCAATTCCAAAACTCCAAAGCCAAATTCTCATTCCCTCTCTCTCTCTCTCTTTTTGAGGTAGAGTCTCACTCTAGCCCAGGCTGACCTGGAACTCACTATGTACTCTCAGGCTGGCCTTGAACTCACAGCAATCCTCTTACCTTTGCCTCACAAAAGATTAAATGCGTGAGCCACCACAAATGGCCAAGTTCTCTTTATCAAGCTTCCTCTCATTTCATTTGCCTAATGACCTTGAAATACTTTTATAACTCCTTTTTTTTTTTTTTTCTAAAAGACAGTGTCTCATATTGTTCTGGCTGGACTTGAACTCATTATATAGCTTAGGATGGTCTTGAACTTCTGATGATCCAGCCTCCACCTCCCATGTACCAAAATTTCAGCATGTACAATAATGTCTGGTTTACACAGTGCTAGGAATGGAACCTTTGTTCATGGTAGGCAAACTCACTACCAACTGAGCTGTAGCTCCAGCCCATAACCACTTTTTTAAAGCTCCTATTTCTCATAAGACAGAAGTTTATTTGTAGTGACATATTCAGAGTCTGTCTGAGAGCACTGGCTTTGGCTTAGGAACCTTTAGGATAAAGGACTTTAGGGTATAGTAGTACAGAGTTGGGAGAATTGTCAGTCTTTGAAGTTTGTTGTAGTTCGTTTGTGGCTAGGATAAAGCACCCCACTAAAAGCAGCCAATGGGAGGAAAATTTTTATTTTTGCTTACAGTCTCAAGAGGAAGCTGCATGCTATCAGGGGAAGCATGGCATGAACAGAGGCTGGACATTACCTCTGCTGCAGCAGGTGGAAAACAAAGCAGCAGAGTGAGCTGAGCTCTGGCAAGGGGGAGGTGGCTATAATAGCCCCAAACCCACCCCAACAATACACCTCCTTCAGCAAGGCTGTATTTCCCAAATTGTCACCAGTTGAGGACAAGTATACAAAGAACATGTGTTTATAGAGGATATATGGTTCAAACTACCACAAAATTCATGTTTAACTCAAGTGCAATTCCTTCCTTCCTTCCTTCCTTCCTTCCTTCCTTCCTTCCTTCCTTCCTTCCTTCCTTCCTTCCTTCCTTCCTTCCTTCCATCTTTGAGAGAGAGAGGCAGATAGAATGGCCAAGCCAGGGCTCAAGCCAGTGCAAATGAATTCCAGATATGCCACCTTGGGCATCTGGCTTATGTGGGTCCTAGGGAATTGCACCTGGGTCCTTAGGCTTCTCAGGCAAGCACCTTAAAGTAAAGCCATCTCTCCAGCCCTCAAGTGCAATTTCTGTATTTTCTGACATCATGGGTCTGGCTGCTTCTGTGATCTGGGACCCACAGTTTACAGTAGGCATTATAAGCAGAATATAAGAAAACCTGATAAGAAAATAGCAAAGACAACATGGAGTAGAAATGCCCTGTTTACATCACTGTTCTATAATGCTATTTACTGTGGAGTTCAAGTTAGTGAAATGCCTGTCCACCTTGGACCTTATCTAAGTATGTTGCTCAAGTAGCAGGAGGATTTGTTATGTGTTGGTCTTTCGTGGTGTGGTTCCTGTGGCCAGTGTTTCCCCATGAGAGCAGAGCAGGGTCAATAAAGGCTTGTGTGAAACAGTTCGGTCAGTTGAGAAGCAGGTGTTGGGAAAATGAATGAGACAGAGATTTAATTTTGGAGTGTGTCTGGAGGTGGTATTTATGGAGCACATAGAAGATATTTTCAGAGGCGCTTATTGTCCCAATCCATGTTCTGAACTTTAAGAGAGAGCAACATGTGCGTCACACTAAATGTGGAACCTGGATGAAGCTCAGAGCCTGTCACAGGACCAGGACCTTGGGCCAGCAGCTTTCATTCATCACTTAAGATTCGGTGCCCAGCATTAACGGGCACCGTTTTTCAGAGGAGGAAGTTGGAGAGAGTGACAATGGCAGCCACAGCGTCTAGGATGATGCTCTTAATTCTTGAGAACTAGGGAATAACTTTTCCTCCTCTTCCCACTGTCTGTAGGCTCGGCTCTAGAACTTCTCTAAAGTGATCATATTTTTTTTTCCTCTTATGAAATACTTCCGCTTCTTTTGTGGCAATTTCTATGGCTATTCACCTGTTCATTTTTTTTCTCTTTCTTTCCCCTCCCTCCCTCCCTCCCTCCCTTCTTCCCTCTCTCTCTCTCTTTCTTTCTTTCTTTTTGCTTTTTGTTTTCAAGGTTGGGTCTCATTCTAGCCTAGATTGATCAGGAATTCACTATGTTCTCTTAGGCTGGCCTCGATCTCTTGCCAATCTTTCTACCTCTGCTTCTGGAGTGCTGGGATCAAAGGCATGCACCACTGTGCCTGGCTATTTGTTCATTTCTAATCCATTCATTTAATAAGCATTTTTAAGCTCATACTAAGTATTGGGTACTGACTTAGACCATGGGAGTATACGGCAATATAGACCAACAGTAAAATTTATTTCATTTATGAATGTCTTCTATTTTGATTTAAAAATATTTTATTTATTTACTTATTTAAGAGAGAGAGAGACAGACAAATAAAAGAAGAGACAGAGAGAATGGGCACACCAGGGCCTCTAGCCTCAGGAAACAAACTCCAGACACATGTGTCACCTTGAATATCTGGTTTACATGGGTACTAGAGAATCGAACCTGGGTCATTAGGCTTCACAGGCAAATGTCTTAACCACTAAGCCATCTCTCCAGTCTCTGATTTTTTTTTCTGTAAGAAGCTTTCTTATTTATTTATTTATTAGAGAGAGAGAGAGAGAGAGAGAGAGAGAGAGACAGAGAATGGGCATGCCAGGGTATCTGGCCATTGCGAATGAACCCCAGATACATGTACCACCTTGTGCCTCTGGCTTAAATGGGAATTGAAGAATTGAACCTAGATCCTTAGTCTTCATAGGCAAGTGTCTTTTTTTTTTTTTTTTTTTTTTTTGAGGTAGGGTTTCACTCTAGTCCAGGCTGACCTTGAACTCACTACGTAGTCACAGGGTGGTCTCAAACTCACAGCGATTCTCCTACCTCTGCCTCCCATGTGCACCACCATGCCTGGCTGCCTTTTTTTTTTTTTTTTGGGTCAGTATCTCACTCTAGCCTAGGCTGACCTGGAACTCATTCTATAGCCCCAGGCTGTCCTTGAACTCACAGAGGTCCTCCTACCTCAGCCTTCAAAGTGCTGGAATTAAAGGCATGACCCAGCATGCCAGATGCTATGAATTTTAAAAAGACAATTATGTAATTATAAGTTCTATGGAAAAGTTGCCTGTGTTTGTTTTCAATAGGACTAATAACAAATGTGATAAATACCATATGTGAGCACTAGAGCTAAGGAAACAATGTGAGTTTTGCTAAGCAATGGAGGCTGCTGAGAAGATGGATGCAACGGCACCTTTATTGTGAGTCATGAAATCTTTCCATACATATGGGATAGTAATGCATAGCACAGTACTGGAAATGGAAGCAATCTCCGATGTCTATGTGGAAATTGAGTTCCAAATGAGGTCTAATGTAAGTGCCTATTAAGAACAGTTAGTCCTTCCTTCTTGCTCCACAGTGGCATTCCTGCCTGAACTATGTGTCCGATGACTAACCAGGCTTCATTATGCCTCCGGTCCCGCTCAGTGTCTGACACCTGCATATGGCAATCTAAGTTGAGAGTGTCTATTAAGCAGTGAGCTGAGGCTTAATATGCATGGCAGTATTCATCCTCACAATTGTTTAAGAGCAGTGTTACTGTTTTCATTCTGTAGGTGAGGAAATGAAGTTAGACAGCTTGAGTCAAATATTCTCTTACCAACTCAAAAATTAGATTATTGGGGGCTGGAGAGATGGTTCAGCAATTAAGGTACTTGCCTGCAAAGCCTGATGAGTGGGGTTCAGTACCTAGGTACCCACGTAAGCCACATACACAGAAGCACATGCACCTGGAGTCCATTTGCAGTGGCTGGAGGCCCTGACATGCCCATTCTCCCTGTCTGTCTCTCTTTACTCTCTCTCTGCTTGAAAAAAATGTGTGGTGTGTGTATGTATGTGTGTGTATTACCTTATTGGGCTGGGAGATGGCTCAGTGGTTAAAGGAGCCTGCCTACAAAGCCTGATATTCTGGGTTTGATTCTCTAGTACCCACATAAAGCCAAATGCATAAAGTGGCACAGGCGTCTGGAGTTCATTCACAGCAGCAGGAGGCCCTGGCACTCCCAGTCTCTCTCCTCTATCTCTCAAATAAATATATATATTTTTAAAATTAGATTATCCAGAGTAACAAAAATATTGATAGCATTGAATTAAGGCTCAGAATAACTCTCTGAGTCCATACTCACTTCAATAAGTAATTAAACACATTAGTAGACTAAAGAGAGGGAATAACTTTTCCTTACAGAGCTCTTCCTAAGAGAGTAACAACTAATAAATGTAGAATGGGTGAAAAAAATTAAAAAAAAAATCACTTTTATAGCCAGTGTGGTGGCGCATGCCTTTAATCCTAGCACTCCGGAGGCAGAGGTAGGAGGATTGCCATGAATTCAAGGCCATCCTGAGACTACATAATGAATTCCAGGTCAGCCTGGACCAGAGTGAGACCCTACCTTGAAAACAACAACAACAACAACAAAATCTACCTGTGACAGGTTGAGGAGACATACTGTATCTGCAAAGTCCCCAAATCTCTCTCTATAGTAGTAATTTCCCCCTATGGCAAAATGCCTGACACTAAGTTTTTATAAAGGAAAAGGTATTGGTTTAGCTCATAGTTTGGGAGGTTTAAAAGCAATGCACCATCTTAAGCATGGCTCTCGTGAAGGCCTCTGGGTGGACAGACTCATGATGGCAGGAGTGTATGCAAATGAGAGAAGACAGGAAGCTGAAGCCGGGAGAGGGGCTGGGTTCAATGGTTTATAGCAATCCACTCACTCTTAAAGACTGATCCATCTAAGGACATCTAAGTGACCTGATTATGTTGCAAAACCTTACCTGGTACTAATTCTACTGCCATCTGGTAGCATTAGTGGCACCAACCACTTTCCCATTGTCCTTACTGGGGTCCAGCCTTCCAAAACTTGGAGCCTCAAAGGGCAAAGGACATCCAAGCCATAGCAGAGGAAACATAGTAACTTGACACTGGAAACTCAGCAGATGCCACCTTATCTGGCTTATCAAGTCACGTCAGCAGGAGTAAGATGTGATTGTGCCCCTGAAATGATGCAGCAAGAAATAATCACTTCCGTGATCATCTTAAAAATAAAACAGTCGGGTCTGGAGGGATGGCTTAGCGGTTAAGACATTTGTCTGCAAAGCCAAAGGACCTCAGTTCAATTCCCCGGGACCCATGTAAGCCAGATGTACAAGATGGTGCATGCTTCTGGAGTTTGTTTGCAGTGGCTGGAGGCCCTGGCATGCCCAATCTTTCTCTTTCTCTCTCCCTCCCTTTTCCTCTGTCAAATAAATAAATAAAAATAAAATGTTAAAAAAAATAAACCAGTCATGTCATTGTAATAGTTACTTTTCTTGTTGATATGACAAAATACCTGACAAAAGTATGTTAAGACAAAGGTTAACTTTTGCTGGCACTTTGAGGGTACAATCCGGCATAGTGGGAGGGTGTGGCAGTGGGAGCAGTTTGAAGCTGTGGCAACAGGAGTGTGAGGGATGTGGGAACTCTGAGTCTGAAGTTAGTTAGCAGAGACTTGAATATTGGTGCTCACGCTTTCTCCTTGTCTTCCCTCTTTATGAAGTCTGGGATCCCAGACCATGACATGGTGTAGCAGACAGCCTCACGTTGCTGTGATAAACCTTCAGAGCAGACATAGTTATGGGAGGAAGGGAAGCTTGCAGACCCAGGGGAAATTCCAGAATGGCAGAAGAAACTGGCCTGCTTTCACAGGTCCAGGTAGAGACAAAAAAGCAGCCACCACCAGCACTTGCAAGCACACTTTAGCAGCTCCAGATAAAGCTCAGCACTGCATATCTCAGGCTGGAATTCAGGTCTGCCCCCAGCGACATCTCCTCCAGTCAGGGTGCTGGATATCTAAATTACAAGCTTTAATAAAACTCTGAGACCAGGCGTGGTGGTGCACGCCTTTAATCCCAGCACTCGAGAGGCAGAGATAGGAGGATCACCATGAGTTGGAGACCACCCTGAGACTACATAGTGAATTCCAGGTAGCCTGGGCTAGAGTGAGACCCTACCTCAAAAAAAACAAACAAACAAACAAACAAACAAACAAACAAACAAAAAAACAAAAAAACAAAACAAAAGAAAACCCAAAACACAATAACAAACCAAAAAAACTCCTGAATTGATTGGGGGGAACATCCATTCAAGCTACCACAGATGGTGTTGCTTACCTTCAAAGTAGGTTTTCCCTCCTCAGTTACACCTCTTTGGAAATGCCCTCACAGACACACCCAGAGGTATCTTCTAGGTGATTCTAGATCCTATCAGCTTGAGAATCAAGACTAACCATCACAGTAATCATGAAAAAAACAAAAACAGATAACCACAAATTGAACAACTTCTTAGGTTTTTAAATTTTTTTTTGTTTATTTTTATTTATTTATTAGCAACAGACAGAAAGAGGCAGAGAGAGAGAGAGAGAGAGAGAGAGAGAATATATGGGTGCACCAGGGCTTCCAGCCACTGCAAACGAACTCCAGATGCATGGGCTACCTTGTGCATCTGGCTTACGTGGGTCCTGGAGAATCAAGTCTCAAACCGGGGTCCTTAGGCTTCACAAGCAAGAGCTTAACCGCTAAGCCATCTCTCCAGCCCCAAGTTTTTAAATTTAATTTTATTATTTTATTTGAGAGTGTCAGAGAATGGGCATGCCAGGTCTTCCACCCCTGCAAATGAACTCCAGACGCATGTGCCACCTTCTGCATCTGGCTTATGTGGGTCCTATGGAATCAAACCAGGGTTCTTTGGGTTTGCAAGCAAATGCCTTAACCATTAAGCCATCTCTCCAGCTCTGAAAAACATATTTAAGAAACTTACCACTGTTTTTCAAAAGTCTTAGGATCATGAAAGGCAAGAAAAAACCAAGGGCTGGAAAGATGGCTTAGCAGTTAAGTGCTTACCTGTGAAGCCTAAGGACCCCAGTTCTAGGCTCGACTCCCCAGGACCCACGTAAGCCATATGCACAAGGTGGCGCATGCATCTGGAGTTTGTTTGCAGTGGCTGGAGGTGCTCGTGCACCCATTCTCTCTCTCTGCCTCCTTCTCCCTCTCTCTGTCGCTCTCAAATAAATAAATAAAGTACATTTAAACAAATAAATAAAAGAAAAAAAAACCAAGAAACTATCACAATTTGGAGATTAAAGGGACATGACAATAAATTGAGATGTGGGGTCATGGTAAAGAGTAAATGTTTAGTAGAAAAACTGGTGAAATTATATATATATATATATATATATATATATATATATATATATATATATATATGGAGAGAGACAGAGAGAGACAGAGACACAGAGAGTTAGTTCACCCTGGTCTTGAACTCATGACCCTCCTTCCTTAGCCTCCTGACAGCTGAGGCTACCTTTTTATTGCTTTTGGTATATGTGAGTGCACACATAAGTACATGCCACAGTGTGCATGTGAAGGGCACTCTTTGCCTTCCACCTTGTTTGAGGCAGGGTCTCTTGTTCACTGTTGCATCCCCAGTCTAGCTGGCCCATGAGCTTCCTGGAGATTCTTGTGTTTCTGCCTCCCATCTTGTGGTAGGTGTTCTGGCATCACAGCCACTCACACTACTGCTTCTGGCTTTATGTGGGTTCTGGGGAGCCAATGTCAGGTACTCATGCTTGAGTGGCAAGTGCTTAATCCATTGACTCATCTCCCAGCTCCACATCTAGTAATGTTTTGCAACTTTTCTGTAAGTGTAAAATTATTTCAAAACTGAGAGTTAGAAAAATAGATTGCTAGGCATGATCGAGACTTACTAAATCAGAAATTTCCAGATTGATATGATCCAAACTCTTTATTTAGTAAGCCCATGTCTAAGGTCATAAATGGAAGAAGTGGTAGGGCCAGAAGCTGAACCTCTATATGCCTGATTCCAAATTCCATTGTCTTGTGATAGAGTGCTTGCCTAGCACGCACAAAGCTCTGGGTGGATTTGATCCTCAGTTTCACAGGAAAACAAAAACTCCAAAATACTAGAGTAGACTGCCTAAGAGAGGCTTGAAATAGAAATTCATGTTAAAATTAGTAAAAATAGGCTAGAGATATGGCTTAGTGGTTAAGGCGCTTGCCTGCAAAGCCAAAGGACCCAGATTCAAGTCCCTAGGACCCTCGTAAGCCAAATGTACCAGGTGGTGCATGAGTCTGGAGTTTGTAGTGGCATGGCAGAATGCTCTGGTGTGGCCATTCTCTCTCTCCCTCTTTCTTAAATAAATAAACAATTTTTAAAATTAGCAAAAATATTTGTGGCAAAACAGTGCAAGATAATTGTGTTTTAATGTCTTGTTCTTTTAAATATCTAGCAGTATAGAGTTGTTGACTGAAGTGAGCTTACACAGTTGGTTCTTTTTCCTCACCATGCTCTTTCCATTGATTTTAAGAAGGCAGCACGATTACCCCAACCATGTACAGTGTGTGCAAGTTCTACTGCCAAAGCCAGCTCTGTCATTGGTAGGGAGAAACTCTAAAAGTGTAATTGCAAATGTCAATATTATAAAGTAAGTGGATATAATAAAAATGTAATATCACATACATTCTGTGCTAAATGAAAAGAGGAAATCAGAAAGTTATCCAAGTGGGATAAAAACACAAGGTCTGTTTAGCATGTCTTCTCTCTTACTTGGCAGAGCTCATCTCTCAGATTGCTTCAGGGGCTGGCAACTAGAAGTTCCCAGTAGGCTGGAATTACCCACATTTAGGAGGGATTGCTTGCCAAGAGGTATGGCTAGGCATAGAGTGCAAAGGGCTCTGTGCCCAAACTTCTTTATCCATAACTTTTGTACCAGGTACCATATCAGTGCATAGAGATATGAGGATGAGTATGATACAATCTCTGCCTTCAGGTAACTCTAGGCTTCAGTTGAGTGGAGGAGCCTGTGTAGGGCTCAGAGCTGGGAACTAGACCAATGAAGGCAAAAGGAAGGAAGTGGCCATAGAAACAAAAACTTACCCTAACTATCCTACACACAAAGCCAATGGAGTTTACGCAGATATGATCCCACTCCATGATTTAAAATTGGACTCAAACTCTCCCTTTGGAAATGGTGGTTCTCTTCTTTTTGAGGTCTGGGAGGAAAGAATAATGCTTTTTGCTCTACGTGATAAAATAGCAGGAATTAGGGATTCAATTGAGGACCTGGAGCCAATCAGGCCTGGAAATCTGACCATGGGCAAGAGCTTAGATCATTTTCCCTTGGCATTATTTCTTGGCTTGAGACACTGAAGCTCTAAAAATGATGGGCAGGTTTTTCAAGTTCTTTACGTCTTGGTTCTTTAGGTTTCACTGGACTGTGGTTGATTCCTCTTCTTTTGGGAGTGCTTTAAAATAAAGTAGAATTTTCATGCAGATACAAAGAAGAATGCAAAAGAGGTCTTGCTCACAGTCTAGGGAGGTGACTGGGGCTCTCCACTCATCACACTGTGAAGTGCTGGAAACTGCTGTCCTCAGAGTGCAGTGTGTGGCCACAAACACTGGCAAAAATCTCAGGCCCCACTCCAGCTCTATGAATCAGATATTGCCTCATAGCAGGATATCCAAGTGGTCCCCTTGCACATGGGAATTGTTGTAGAACACACAGGAGGGGACAGCTAAAATGGATCCAGAGATCAAAGAAGTCTTTCAGTGAGGACACACCAAGCCTCGCTCATGCACGTGTGCCTTGCAACAGCAGAGAAAGAAGAGCCTCAACGAAGAAGCATAGACTGTTTCCCCTGTGGATTTATTTCTCTGGACACAGTAGTGCAGCTCCAAAAAGCATCTCCCCAAAGAGAAGGAAATAAATGTGTGTGTGATCTGGAAACAAGAAGATCTAAGGATTCACTTTCATGTCTCATAATCATGTTGATTGAGCTGGACAAATCTTGCTGAATGCCAGTTATTCCTTATCATTTGGCAGATGCAGGTATGGGATCAAAGGGTGAACAACCGGACAATATTGTTTCCAAGGCCTGAATGCAGAAGAGCCTAGGCAGGACTGTGTGAAAACCACAGGGAAGTTATTTGGCTTCTCCAACCCTCAGTTTCTGTATCTATAAATGGGGTTCAAGAAGGTACGTACGTCATTGGGTTTCTGTAAGCATTACATGAGCATTTAGAGCACTAAGTTTTCTTTAACACTTTTTGTTTTTATTAGAGAGAGAGAGAGAAGGAGTATGGGTATGTCAGGGCATGCTGCAGCAGCAAATGAACTTCAGACATATATACCACTTTATGCATCTGGCTTTACATGGGTTCTAGGGAATTGAGCCTGGGCTGTCAGGCTTTGCAAGCAAGTGCCTTTAAACACTGAACCATCTCTTCAGTCCCTTAAGCACCTTTTATAATTAGTGGCCAGTGTGAACAGAGTAATTGAAACATTTAAAAATTTGGAATGTTTTTTTATGTTAGCATACGAAGTCATGAGTTTCATTTTGGCCTTTTCATTTAGTGAAACATTTAAAGACCATTTGAGAACCTCTACATTACCTCAGCTAGTATGATGGTGGCTTGAAGTATTGTCTTCTGCTGCCTGGGTTAGCAAGAGGGTAAATGATATTCACAATGATATTTAGTCACAAGTCTATCCAAAGACCTTCCTCTTTATCTGTTATATCCTTGTTTATTTCTTGCCGAATGTGTGGCATGAGCTGGGCATTTCACTCCTCAGGCTTTGGTGGCCTCCTCTGTACCGTGATCACCACTGTACTTGCCATGGGGTTATTGTTAGCATTGAGCTGAAGTGTTTAGAATGCTACCTGTGGTGCTTTGAATGCAACACCCTCCTCCTCATAGGCTCATGGTTTTTTTTTTTTTTTTTTTTTTCAAGGTAGGGTCTCAATCTAGCTCTGGCTGACCTAGAATTCACTCTGTAGTCTCAGGGTGGTCTTGAACTCATGGCAATCCTTCTACCTCTGCCTCCCGAGTGCTGGGATTAAAGGCATGTGCCACCACGCCCGGCTGGCTCATGTGTTTTAACACTTGGTCTCCAGCTGTTGGTGGTGCTATTCTGAAGGAGAAACTGATAGAGAGGGGAAGGGGATATGATGGAGAGTGAAGTTTCAAAGGGGAAAGTGGGGGAAGGGAAGGAAATAACATTGGACATTGTCTACAATTAAAGAGGTTGTCAACAAAAAAAAATTTAAAAAAGAAAAAAAAGAAAAGGAAGGAGCTACAAGCATTCTCTGCCTTGCTATATGTTGTCTTCTGCCAGGATATGATGCCAGGTTATGACCAGAAGCTGAGCAGACGCCACTGCCACTCTTCATGGATTGCCAGCCTCAGTGAATGAAAATAGCCATGTTGTTTAATTTTCACCAAGGTGGTATATACTTTTGTTAGCTTTTCAAATCTGATTGACCAAATATGACTTATAAGCTTATAGTTACTTTTGTCATTGCTATAACAAAATACCTGACATTAAAAAAACTTCAAGAGGGGGAAAAAAAGAGGTGGAGCCTTCCAGGAGGAAGTGGGTCACTGGGGGTGGATGGACCTTGAGGGCTTCATAGCCCAGTGCCACTTCTCTCTCTCTCTCTCTCTCTCTTGACTGGCGGGATGTGGGGCTGCCCACTGAGGCCTTCCATGCCTGCCATGCAATGTTGAAACTATTAGCTGATTTAATCCTTTTCCTTCCATATAAGCTGTTTCTCAGGTAATTTTCCCAGCAATGAGAAAGTAACTTATACGGTCCCTGATAAATGATAAGAAAATGGCAAATCTTAGCTACCATCCTTCTTACTTTTAACTATTTTCCTTAGTTGATAAGCTATCTGGAAATTAAGTTCCTGTAGAGAGGCACTGCTTATATGCCCAGCCCTGACCATACTGCATTTATACCAATTCCTTAACTCTTCTGGTTCGGTAAAACCTGGTTTGGCTGTTCATGAGGCCACATAGACTGCTAGTAGTCTATACCTTTCATATGCACACAACAGAAAATGGGGAGTGGACACTTTTATAAATTCTTTTTGCTAAAAATGGTTATTCTCTTGTTCCAAACTTTCTCACAACGCTCTCTGCAATTTGAGTCTAGACGTTCTTTCGTAAGTTGATGCCGTTAACATTGGTGATGTCTTTCAAAGGGACACATAAAGTAAGTCCGTCCATCTTTGTGTGTGTGATGTTTGTGCACGTGTGCAGGTGCACACGTGCCATGGCTCACGTGGGGTGGTCAGAGGACGACTTTGGATCAGTGTTCACCTTTCCACCTCCTTTGATTCTCTGGATTCCTGCTCTACTGTTTTTTGATGTGCTTCCTATGAGCTTTCTGGGAAGTTCTCCTCTCTCTCCTTCCATCTTGCTGTCAGCACTGGTATCAGTGTACAGGGATCACAGAAGCTTGCCACAGCTTCGAGCTTTTTGTGTGTGGTCTGGGGATTGAACTTGGATAGTCAGATTTGAGCAGCAAGTGCTTTATGTACTGAGCCATCTCCCCGACCCAAGTACATCTATCTTGAAACTCTGACAGCTGTTCTGAAACTGTCTACCACCCAGCCCTCCTATTCTACCAGGCTGGGTATTTTACTGTCTTTCCCTTTCGTTCTTGTACCATGCACTATTTCATGTCGAGGTGAAAATGGAACACCTGCTGTAAATCTTTGAGGATTTTGTTCTGTGTTTTCTTGTAAAGCCCAACCTGAACCCCTACTGGCAGAATCAGCTGTGTTCCATATTTAAACACAAACTATAAAGTGTCAAAGGAGAGAGAAAGTGGCTTAGGCAATGAAAACAGTACACTGGGGGAGGGGCAGAGTCTGTTTTCAAGATTTATGAACTGAAAGCAAGTCATACTTTAATGAATATTAAATGAAAACCATCGTATGTGTGGGAGGCAGGCTGTGTTTTCTGCAGAGCATGTCCATCGAATGTCTCTATTCAGAAACTTGAGTTGTCTCTTCCAAATAATAAGCATGTCAGCACATTACAGTAAATCTCCTGAGAACTAGAAAATATATGATGGCTTAGTACTATGAAAACCATGCTTGTGCCTCAGAGATAGAACCTTCTTTTCTTTTCTTTTCTTTTCTTTTCTTTTCTTTTCTTTTCTTTTCTTTTCTTTTCTTTCCTTTCCTTTCCTTTCCTTTCCTTTCCTTTCCTCTTTCTTCCTTCCTTCCTTTCTTTCTTTCTTTCTTTCTTTCTTTCTTTCTTTCTTTCTTTCTTTCTTTCTCTTTCCTTTTCCTTTTCTTTTCTTTTCTTCCTTCCTTCCTTCTTTCTCTTTCTTTCTTTCTTTCTTTCTTTCTCTCTTTCTTTCTTTCTTTCTTTCTTTCTTTCTTTCTTTCTTTCTTTCTTTCTTTCTTTCTGAGACAGGGTCTCTCTCTAGCCAAGGCTGGCTTTGAACTCATAGCAATCCTCCTACCTTAGCCTCCTGAGGGCTGGTAGGCATGCGCTATCACACCTAGCTGAAAAATAGAATTTTATTTTGCAGATATGTTGTCAATAAAGAGCAAGGTAAGAAGCAGTGCCTTAGGTTCCAATGTGCATTATTCTTGGCTAAAGGTATTTCTTTAAGGGTTTTGAAAAGCAGGCCCAAATTTGGTGTAGAGAGGCAGATGTGGGTGATGTTTATCCCCGGTGTCCTCTCAGCACCTCTTCCTAATGTTCTACATTTTCCTTCAAACTTGGTTGCCACATTGAGCTCCATCCCCTCTTCCTTATTTTTCCCACCCACAAGTGTCACCAGGCAAAAAATTGACTCTTACTTTAAATATGGCCCTTTGTAAGATCATTTGAATTTAAAACAGTCAGAAGAAAAGTTTGGTGGGGGGCGGGCATTTGGAAAGTATAAGGAAATCCTGGAGTTCATCAGGGAGGAGAGACAGAGCTGCTCAACCCCATGGCCCTAGAGATGTGCAGCACAGAAGCCCTGGGGAAAGGGATGGTGGAGCTCATTCCACAGTGTTTCTGACATCCCTCTCAAATAGGAACCTGCCTGTGTGACCAGGCTGTGAGTGGGAGCAGGTATAGACACAGTCTGCCAAGTGAGGCAGAGCCCTGCTAACCGGGCGGGGACTGGGAGTAGCTCGTAGCTGCTCAACATGTCCCGTCAGGCACGTTGACTGCTGTCCTAGATGAGGGGTTGGGGTTGTGGTCAACTGTGTGCCACAGACACTGACTCTCACTGTTCCTACCCAATTCAAACTGAGTAGAGCCTGATGAAGAGGTCTTGGCCTTCTGATGTGGCACTTCCAGACTTTGGTCTGGGTTTTCTGTGGAAACTTGTAAGGCTTCCCTTTGGCTTGTTCAGGGAGATGTGGCGGCAGTAAGGCTACAGTGACCAGGTGAACAGGGTCCCCAGGCTCTTTCCAGGTTAAGGTATGCTATGCCACACCGAGATAAACGTTTGGTCTCTAATCTGAGAGGTGATGCATCTGATGGTTAAGGAGCAGAATCTGGAAGCAGACTGAAGGCAGGGACAGCCTCCATCTTGTTTGTTGAGAACCAACACCCAGCTGTGTTTTTGGCATAGAGAATGTACTCAGTAATTATGAATTGATAATTATGAAGGAGCTAGCCAGTTTACAGTTCCGCTTGCTTGTTTTAGTTTATGTCTGTGGGCAGGTGTTCCAATCTTTCCTAATCTTAGTTTTCCAGGTAGGGTCTTGCTCTAGCCCAGGCTGACCTGGAATTCACTATGGACTCTCAGGCTGGCCTCACACTCACAGTGCTCCTCCCACCTCGGCCTCCCTGGTACTGGGATTAAAGGTGTGCACTACCATGTCTGGCTAATCTTAGTTTTCTTATTTGCAATTCCCTACAGGACGGTTGGAAGAAATGAAGTGGTCTAACATTTCTATACCCTCAGCACAATGAGTGATCATGTATGGTAGCAGCCATATCATTCAGAGTTGCTACTCAGTGGAGGAGAGGGGTGGTTAAATGACCTGTGTAGATCTTTCTGGCAGCCACTGAAGGGTCAGCAGAGGAGAAGTGTGTTGAATGAGAATCTGGGCAAGGGAGAAAGTGTGGTTGAGAGACCATATATGCAAGGGGCATCACATCCGTGGTCTCATTTAGTCTTTGCCACAACCCCAGGGAGCAGTGCACCGTGTGTGACGTGCATGCTGTTGGGAGGCAGGGCCCAGATGAGTTGAAGTACCTTGCAGCTCACTGCCGAGCCTCAGCACGGGGAGGTCTGTTGCACTGGCTTCCAGGCTAGTCCCTGGAGGAACATAGAGTAGGGACTCTGCTCCCTCAGCGCACTAGCATTCTCCCCACACCACCAACATTGGGCAAAGCCCCTTTCCTCTTTCAGAAACAAGTGAGTTAAGAGTGCAGATACAGTTCATCGACAGCCAGAATGGTCTGTGAGCTGGGCAGGACTGTGGTTTCTGCAGGACCCCATTTCATCCCGTTGCCTTCTTCCTTGCAATAGCAGTAAGAATATTAGCTAATATTTGGTGCGCTGTTGCTAAGTACTGGACAATATGCTAGTCACTATGCATGCATTTTCCCACTTAATCCCCATAATGCTTCTCTGAGGGTGGAATTGAGGCAGAAACATTAAGTCTGTTTGCTCAGTATCACACCGTTCTCCACACACACATGTAAGTGCTGTGTAGCCAATTTGGATGGAGGCAAGGTATCTCCCATTCCGATTAACAGGAGTTTGTTATATCTCCACCTCAGCATTCTTTGCCAAGGTCAAAGCATGTATAGTCTTTCCACCACATTTTTTTATGGGCAGATGGAAGGGCTCTGATTCAAACCAAAGGAGGTCTGTTTCAGAGGCCAAATGCTGGGTCAGAAGTACCAGTATCTATCATGCCATAAATCCTCTTAAAACCATTGTGTTTTGTTAGCTTCCTAACACTCATGTGTGCACAGTGGGGACTGAGGCCCAGTCTCATCGGAAAGACTATTTGAAGGTGCTGGGCAATGGCACGGGCATATGTGTGATATGATCTAAGTGGTGTGTAGGCAACATGGATGGAGATCAGGGTTCTTTTCCTATTTCAGATCTGAACTCTGTGTGGTCTCCTTGGTAGTTAGCTTCCATTATTGTGTTTGTTTCTCATTTCCATTTACAGCAGAGCAGGCTGCCTTCCAATCCCGCTCACACTTCACTTTGAACCGAGCCTACTGAACAGTATGTGCAGACTCCATGCTCATGTGAATACGGTTTGATTTTTCACACACGGCACTTGCCAGTCAGATGTCTTACCTCCTGCAACTGCTCTGTGAAGAGCTGAACCCAGGGAAGGAGACATTTTTAAAAGGACATACCTAGAGTACTTGATTCATCTCTGAGCCCATACTGTCCTTTTGAAACTGCATCAGTTGGATGCATTTCATTAGAGAGCCCCTTAGCTGTTTCTTAGGAGTTTCCTGTCCAGCTGCTGCGGTGGGTTGGCAGGTACCAGGTGTGGCTGGCAAACATACCTGCCTGCCTTAGAGGGCCTGTACTCTCTGAAGTGCCGCCCCAGAATGTCACACTTCAAAGAAACCACACTGCAGCTGTCACCTGGCTATCAAGGGGAGGGCAGATAGTTAATGTGTAACCTTGAAACCTGGCCCACCCACCTCCAGCTCACACCTGGGACATGAGTACATTTTTCTCTGGCTCTGAAAGCATCGGTCCTAATTCATCTCAATTTAGTTCTTAATTTGCCTCAGCAGGAGTTCAGCAGCCCATGCTTTGAGAAAAGATCCACTGTACAAATCTCTCCAACAATAAAATAAGCATACATCCTAAGGTTTTCTTCTCTGAATAGGATTTATGGAGTATTTGCAATTATTATTAGCAGGAGTTTAATTATGGGACTAATTTGTTAAAAAAAAACTAGTAAGGCTTTGTGAAATGTGGTGCCTTTATCTGAAGATCACACTGGGTTACATGCAAATTAATGAATTTTCCTGATGGCTATGTTTGGTATGCACTCAATTACTGTTTTACGTTTTCCTTGGGCATCCAGCACTCAGGCTAGGGTGGGAAGTCAAAGTTTATTTATAAGTTGCTGTAGCATGGACATAGATTAGATCTAAAAGAGGACTTCCTGGTTGTGATGTTATTAAATGCCAGCCTGAATTGTTGGAGCAGTTTGTAAGGAGTTGCATGAGATGACTTCCTGCCACTTTGATGGTACCCTTTTCATCACAAACCCAAACCATCGTCCTCTTCCAGAAGAACAAGCTGAGTATTGGACACAAACAGAGATAATAAAGCATCAAAGGAAATATAAAGAAGTTTGAAGTGGGTGACTAGGAAAACCTGAATTCTGTGAGAATCTGCTTCAAGGGCCTGGCTAGCGTTAAGACCGGGGCAGGGTTCACAGAAATAAGCCGATCTTTGTCTGGCGTAGCCTTTGCTGCAGTTCCTCTTCTTGAACTTGGCTTCTGTTCCCTTTCCCTGCCACCCTCCTGCCCCTCCTCCCACCTACACATTCCAGTCATGATAGCAGATTCTGGGTCTTTAGGAAACAGGACAGATGAATGTATTTTGGCTAGAGTTTCATTCCAGATTTCTCTCTTGTGCTGACAGACAAGCTAGGCGTGACATCTTAACATTTCTTCTGCCCTTAGCTTAGATGGGTCTCGTGATCCTTCCTCTTCCTTGGGCAGAGAGAAGGGATTCTGACACAGAACAATTCTTTGAAACTGCCCCTGACGCCTCTGACAGTGGAGCTATGTTCACCCTCTCTGCTCTCTGGTCCGTTTTCTCTCCCAGTCTTCTGCCTTTCTAGAACCTCCAGAAGTTTCTGTAGCTTTGGCGCTGGACTTGTTCCTCACTTTTCTTCCATCTTTGCTTGGGTCTTCTGGACCCCTACTGGCTGCCAAGGTGTGGGAGGAAGGCCAGAGGAGCAGAAGGCAGGAAACTGGAGAATTGAGCTTCTTAGTTCAAAACCTGGTTCCACCATGTACTGACCTTGGAAATAGGAAGTTTTTTTTTTAACCTTCTGCCTCAATTTTCTCATTTGCCAAATGAGAATGGCAATTATGACCGTCTTAAAGAAGTTATGAACATTAAGTGAGAAAATGCATGTATAACACTTAACAATCAAAAAATACTTAAGCACTCAAAAAATGCTGTGATGGGCTGGGAGGATAGCTCAGTTGGTAAAGTGCTTGCCTTGCAAGCATAGGAACCTGAGTTCAAGCCCAAGAATCCATGTTACGAAAGCTGGGTGCAATGTCATGTGCTTGCAATTCTCACTCTAGGGACATGGAGATTGGCAATCCCTGTGGCTTGCTGGCCAACCAGTCTAGCCTACTGGGTGAGTTCCTGGCCAGTGAGAGACCTTGTTTCAGAAACAAAAGCAAAATAAAACCTAGGGTGAATGGTGCTCAAGGTTGTCCTGTAGCCTGCACACACATGCATACACATGTGCCTATGTATTAACACACGCACACACAATGTGATGGCAGCCACAGCACGTATTATTGGTTAATTGGACTCCAAACCATAAGGGGTCTTCTAGGGAGGGTCGTGTGGTAC
Organism: Orientallactaga sibirica; assembly: GCA_036365145.1. Lineage (NCBI taxonomy): Eukaryota > Metazoa > Chordata > Mammalia > Rodentia > Dipodidae > Orientallactaga > Orientallactaga sibirica. Next base: position 45,487,188 of record JAEOAD010000012.1, on the reverse strand, counting down.
CTCTTTCCTGCTACCAGAACAATCTTCATTTGTAGTAGTATCCCTCCAACTATGAATTGGGTTTTATTCATAGTTTATGGACTCAGTTTAATTGGTTACCAACTAGCCTAAAGAAAAACTGTCAACATTAAAGTCAGGTATTAGGGAGAATGTTGTTCTATAAAACTTCTTTTCCTATTATACCTGTAGTGTGTATATATATGTGTGTGTGTGTGTGTGTGTGTGTGTGTGTGTTATTTGCTTTCATATGTACATTTACACGTGTTTTAAAATAAGCATATTGAATCAAAATGTGTCCTATTTTGAGCACAATCAAAAAAGTGAAAAACAGGAGTTAGGAGTGTTGCTCAGTGGTAGAGCACTGGATTAACATGCATGAGACCCAGGGTTTGATTCCCAGCACCAGAGGTGGGGATGGGGACAATAGGTTATGTTTCTTGCTTGAAAGCCTGTGATTTCCCTGCCTAATGGATTGTCTTTCAAAATAATATAGTCTTAAAAAATATGGTTAGGAAAGTTGTAAATGCATCTAACAAGGAAAGAAAGGAGCAATTTATATGATTTACAGAGCAAAGAGGATAAAAATGATCAGACATAGTAAATTAAAAAAGCTCAATTTTTTTTTTTTTTTTTTTTGCAAAATAAACATGCAAAGTGTGAATTGCTGTATGTGATGGTTAATCTCCTTTGTCAACTTGATTGGATCTCGAATCATCAGAACAAATCTCTGGGTAAGTGTGTGAAGGAGTTTGTAGATTAGGGTAATTGAGGTGGGGAGACCCACTCTAATTATGAAGTGTCATTCCATGGGCTGGGGTCTCACACAAATAAAAGTGAGACAGCTAGTTGAATATGAACAGTCATTGTCTCTGTTTCCTGCCTGTGAGTGCAGTGTGAGCAGCCACACACCTTCCCCACTGTGAGGGACTCTGTTCCTTGAAACTAAGCCCAAATCAACCCTCCCTTCCTTAAGGTACTTCCTGTCAGGGATTTGGTCACAGCAATGAGAAAAGTGACTACTACACGGTGTAAAGAATACTTACAAAGTGTATGAACAATGAATTTACAAGAGAGAAGTGAATGGCAAACAAAACTATCGTCTCTTGGTAGCAAAGGAATTCATAAAAAATAGCTAACTTATTTTTTCACCTATCACATTAGCAATTTTGTTTTATGATAAGCCTCAATGTAGAGAAAATTATAGGGAAATAAATACTTTCATACAAGACTAGTGGGAATAAAGATTGCTCCTTCTCTGTGGGAGCAATTGGGCAATTTGATTTTAAAAGCCATAAAAATGTATACACCCTCTGAGTTGAAAATTCGCCTTGAGTTTATTCTAGGGCCATAAGAAAGCAGGTGCACACACATTTGGTATGTTTACTGCAGGACTGTTATAATAAGAAAAAGAGTAATAAATTTTTTTTTTCCAGAAAAAAATGGAACTGATAAACTTTGTGAATGGATGCACTGTGATTTCTGAGGAAATTCCCTTGGTGTAGGGGGTGGTCCTCATAGTGAATCCCACCTTGTGAGAAGTCTTGCTTTCTCTGGCACCAGGCTTCTATTAAATTCTTTGAAGACTTGGATTTTAAATTTTACAACTTTGCCAAGAGTGCAGTAGATGGGATTTAGATGCAAGAGCTAACTCAAGTAATAAGAATCTGACTGGGGGCTGGAGAGATGCTCAGCAGTTGAGGTGTTTACCTACACTGCCTAATCGCCTGGGTTTGATTCCCCAGTACCCATGTAAAGCCAGATGCACAAAGTGGCGCATATATCTGGAGTTTGTTTGCAGCGACTGGAGGCTCTGGTGCACCCATTCTCTCGGTTTGTCTTCTCTCTCTCTCTGCTTGCAAATAAATGAATTTAAAAAATTAGAAAAAGAAATCTGATTGGCTTTAAGTAACACAAAACATGGAAGGAATTGCAGGTTATTTGTGCAGAGCTGAATCTCTTCACACCCGCCCTGCTGTTCTCCTTAAGAGCCCCAACCACACCCGCCTAAGCTCTGGCCTCTGTCAAGCAAGTTGATGTGGTCAAGCGCTCCAGAGTGTGTGTTGTCATACCCACTGGGGAAATTCTCTCCTTCCCCAGCCAGACCTGAACGAACCCAGGACTGTGAACAGCAGCTATGAGGAAACTGCACTGCTAGCCGCTGGGAGCTATGGTACTCTTGTAACCTGCCTAGCAACCCACAGAGTGAGGCCAGTTTAGGGGTCTGATACGCGGTTTGTAGGGTGTCCAGGAAAGTTCTTGAGCCTCAAGCCCTTGGTTCATGTCTGCTTTTAATCAAAGAATTGGATAAAAGAAGACTGAGATGGATAGTTATTAAACTATGATATTTATTTAGGGAAGTATAAAATCAAGAGAAATAAAAGATATTCCCAAGTGGTTTGAGAACCCACGTGGTGGGCCTGGAAGAAATGTAAAAAGACTACATAGTGAGGTCCAGGTCAGCCTGGGCTAGAGCGAGACTCTACCTCAAAAAAAAAAAACAAACAAAATAAAAAAAAAAAAAAAAAAAAGAGAGAGAGAGAGAGAGAGAGAAATGTAAAAAGGCTACATAGTGAGGTCCAGGTCAGCCTGGGCTACAGCGAGACTGCCTCAAAAATCCAGAAAAAAAAAAAAAGAGAGAGAGAGAGAGAGAGAAATGTAAAAAGAGAGTAGAGAGGAAGGAAAAGAAAGTGCAAAGAGCTCCTGCCATGTGGAGGGCAGGAGGGGTAAAGAGCCCATGTGGGAGTAATGGGGGTTTACCCTTGTCTTGGCCCAGCCAGGAGAGATGAGGAAAAGTTACCATAGCCTCAAGGAACCGGCCCAGAGAGCTTGCCTTCCCCTGTAAACACATTTATAACCTTATGGTGGTGAAGCCTACTTCTGGCTCAGGTGAGCCAGAGAGACAGCTGATTTGTCTGGACTAGAAGTTGGCTTAAGAAGAGGCCAGCCATGATGCCATGTTCTGGGGTTGAACTTGACCAGCCACAATGTCAGGATTAGATTTAAATTCTAGGAGAGGGGACCTCTCTCTCAGGAGGGACTCAGGTTTTTGTAAACAGATCTAGGGAAGAGATAAGTCAGATCATACTTTCATCTCTAGCAAAGTGGAGACTGCAAGGATAGGCCCAGAGACATCCCTGCCCTTTCTAACTTTCAGGGGCCCAGCCACTCTACCCAACAAAGCTACCCCATGCCCTCTCAGTTCCATTTAATTATCAGCTCCCTGTATCTGTTGAATCTAGTTCACTCTTGAGAAGTAAAACCAAGCTTGTCTAATACAGAAATGACAACCCAGCAAGTGAGACAAGGAGCTACAGCACAGTACTGTGAACAGCAAAGTAGATTTGGTTTGGGAACAATGAGGCACACATGCGGGGCTATGGTTTGGATGTGGTTTGTCTCCCAATGGTTCATGTGTTGGGAGCTTGGTCCACAGTGTAGTGATGATGGCATGAGACAGTGGGATCTTTAAAAGGAGAGGCCTAAAGGAGAAATCAGTTCCTATGGGATTCCAGTTATTCCCACTGAAATACTGGGTTGTTCTAAGAATGAGTTGGACTCTTTCCCAGTCCCTATGTTACTATGTGACTTTATCCCTGACCCCTCTGGATTTTTTGAGTGGTGGGGGTCTCATTTTATAGTGCAGGCTGGCCTTGAATTTATGTCAGTCTTCCTGCCTCATCCTTCCTAGTGCTGGCATTACAGGTGTGCACCATGACACCTGGCATTGCTTTGCTTTTTTTTTTTTTTGTTTTTCAATGTAGGGTCAGACTCTAGTTCAGGCTGACCTGGAATTCACTAAATAGTCTCAGGGTGGCCTTGAACTTATCACAATTCACCTACCTCTGCCTGCCTCCCGAGTGCTAGGATTAGAGATGTACGCCACCACACTGGACTATTATGAGGCCCTCAACAATGGCAAGCACCATGCTGTTTAGACTGTCAGTATTGCAAATCCTGAGCTAAATAAACCTCTTTAGAAAAATATTGGGCATGGTAGCCATACTTACAATGCCAGCACTTGTAATGCTGAGGCAAGAGGATTGCTGCAAATTTGATGCCAGCATGGGCTTTCAAAAAAGAAAGCATCAGGGGCTGGAGAGATGGCTTATCGGTTAAGGCACCTGCCTGTTAAGCCTAAGAACCCGGTTCCAATCTCCAGGTCCCAAGTTTAGCCAGATGCAAAGTGATGCAAGGGCGCAATGCTGCACTTGCCCACAGGGGTGCACACATCTGGATTTCGTTCACAGCAGCTGAGAGACTGCTGGTGCGCCCATCTCTATCTGTCTCCCTCTCCCTCTGTTTGTCTCTCTCTGTGTCTCTCTCCAAAAAATAAATAAAATAATAATAAAAAATTAAAAAAAGAAAGCATCAGGTAATTTATTATGGTAGTGGAAAATAGATATAAACGCATGCACTGAAAATTATAAATTGAAAAAGAATCTATATTACGTGAAGTGGACATCATGTTTTTCTGGTTGAAACTCAGGTGTTTTTTCCCCCTCTAGCCCCATTTTCTAATTTTTCCTCTAATAAGTACATGTTTATTAGGATGACAAAGGAGCATTTGTCATTGTCATGTTTGCACTGCTCAGGTCCTTGCATGGTACCTAGTATACAGCATCCTCAGGAAACACCTGCTGGATGGGTGCCTGGAGGGGTAAGTGTTGAAAGTCATTGCTTTCTCTAGGGATGAGAAGCGAGGCAGGGAAGAAGGCTGTAAGTTCGTTGATGCCATCAAATGTTTCTAGCATCCTCACATATTAAGTCCACAGGTTGCAGCTTGGTTAGCACGTGCTGAAAGACACACCTTTCTTTTCAAACGTTACCTCTGACCTTGGGCATCGTGTTGCACGTGGGCTAGTTTGCTTCCAGCATAGATGGTTTTGTTCAGGAAGTTTTTATTCTTTGATCTCTGAGTGTCTGATAATGTAGTCTTTGAATTAAGTTGACAATAGATTAATGGGAGTGGGGGAGATAAAATAGTGTATTAATGTCTCCATCTATGGGAGTCACAGACACACAGAGTGAGACTCTAACGAGGAGGTCTAGCTAGATGAGACCTACATAGAACTAAGCAAAGGGGCAGAGGGTTGGCCTTCCCTGGGGAGCAGCAGACCAGAGCAGGCTGAAGGTGGGAGGAGCGCGATCCGTGAGGGTTGTTTTCTCACACAGGTCGTCGTCAGGTAACAGCCATCTGTGGGAATCTCTGTTGGGGCCAAGTGTCAGCCCCCAATCTCTTCTCGGGAAAGGTATTTGCTAGGCCAAACATGAGTTCAGTTAGAAACATTTACATCTTATTGATTATTTAATTCAGTAATGTGCATGATGAAAATTTTTCCTACAAGAGAACATCCTTTTGGAGTTAATCATATTTGTAGTTGCTCAGAACAGCCATTGTGAGAACAGATTGGGGTTCCACAGTTCCTTCCTAGGGACCCAGAATGGCAGGCTGCTGCATGCTAACTCAGTGTGACTGCTGATCTTCATTGTCAACTTGACAGGATTCAGAATCACTACCTCTAGCTGTATCTGTGAGAGTGTTTCCAGAAAAGTTTAACTGGGGAGGGAAGATACACCCTGAATGGGCTGGGGTCCTGGACCGTATAAGAAGGAGAAAGTGAGTTGAGCACGGATGCTCATCTTTCCTTATTTCCTGACAGAAGATGCAATGTGACCTGCTGCCTCATAACTTCCCTGCCATCATGGGTTGTACCCTCAAAGTATGAGTCAAGATAAACCTTTCATTTCTTTAAAATATTATATTTATTTATTTATTTGAGAGAGAGAGAGAGAGAGAGAGAGAGAGAGAGAGAGAGAGAGAAAGGCAGGAAGAGAGAGAACTGGTGCACCAGGGCCTCTGGCCACATGCACTACCTTGTGCGTCTGGCTTATGTGAGTACTGGGGAAACAAACTTGGGCCCTTTGGCTTTGCAGGCAAGCACTTCACCATAGCCCAAATCTTTCATGTTTAAAGTTGCTTTAAGCTGTTGAGATGGCTCAGTGGATACTTGTTGCATAAACCTGAGGACCAGAGTTTAGATCCGTAGCTCACACATAAATGCTGGGTAAGTATGGTGGCCCGCCTGTCCTCAGTGCTAAGTAGAGATGGGAGATCCCTAGGGCAGCCTTGCTAGCTAGACTAGCTGTATCGGTGAGCTCTGGGTTCTGGTGAGAAACCTTGCTTCAGTAAATACAATGGAAAATGATGGTGGAAGACACTCCACATCAACCCCTGGCTTCTACTTTCATAGTCACCACACACATATACCCATGCAAATTATTATTATTTAATTTTTTAATAAGTACCTCAAGTATATATTCATTTCAAAGTGAAATACATTACTCTTGAGTATTCAGTGTTAGTTTATTTTGTTTTTCTGAGGTAGGGTCTCACTCTAGCTCAGGCTGACCTGGAATTCACCATGTAGTCTCAGGGTGGCCTTGAACTCATGGAGATCCCCTACCTCCACCTACCAAATGCTGGGATTAAAGGAGTGCGCCACCACGCCCAGCTATTTATTACTATTATTTTTAAATTGAATTGCTCTTGTCAAATATTTTGTCACAACGATGAGAAAAGTAAATAATACGACCATTTAACCTTCCCTGAGGTTGAGGAAACAACGGATGTGATTAGAAGCCTGGTCCTTGGAGTCAAACCCAAATCTAACCAGAGGTTGGAGAGGTAGAAAACTCCCTCCATGAGCCATAGCTCTCTATGTGCTCACCGATTCTAGATAACTGGGCAAGCATCACCATCCAGCCACCAAGAATACTGAATAGCCCTTCCTACAAGCAACTCACTTGGGTGATCTTCTGTTCTTACTGACGAGCCTGTGATGGGAGTTAAGTGCACAGGAAGTGCTGAATCTGGCTTCATTCACATTACGTAATGAATTCTGGCACTGTCCTTGCTTTGCCAAGTTGTGTGCACAGCCTGGTTTGTCCATTCAGCTACAGGTGAGGATGAAGGTCTTGTTTCCTATCCTTTTTAGTGGAACTGTTCTGAAGGACAAATCAGCCCGTACACCCGGAGTGGGGTTAGGAGTGTGTCAGTGGTCAAGTGTAAATGGAATTTCTTGACTATGGTTCTCTATCCCTTCCTGGCTCATTCTAACACTGGAGGTTTCCCTCAGAAGTTGGGTTGACTAATTATCTCAAGCTGGTGTGAGAATTCAGCTCCAGAGATTGACTGGTTGATCAAACCTGGATTGTTCTGACAGAAAGCAGCATGTCTCTGTACCCCAGTAAGTGTTTTTGTGGTATTTTTGTCTTTTTCCTTTTGGTGATTCCACGTACACCTCTATTTGAGACAGCCACTGTAGAATCTGTAGTTTTCACAATACCGTGGGCGTTCGGGGGTTTGTGGGAACCAAGTCGATTGCTTCAAGATTTAACAAAAATAAGTTCTGGCCTCAAGCCTGAAGAGGTCACTGGGCTCCCAATCAGGGTTGGGCAGTCAGCCCAGGCCAGGCTAAATAGACGTTTACATGCTAGGCCTCCTTTCAGAATGGTTTTGTTGACTTCTTTGTGAATGGGTTGAGTGTGCACTGCCTGCGGGGCCAGGGCTTCCTTGCAGGGGCCCTGGGGTTCCTTCATCAGGGCAGGATCATTATCAAAATACTGAAAACTCACCACGGTAAATCCCCACTTCCATGAAATCACTTGTTTGATTTTGCAATTATTTGTTTTTATTTATTTATTTGCAAGGAGAGAGAGAGAGAGAGAGAGAGAATATGAATGTAAAAGAGGAAATGAGCACCCCAGGGCCTCTTGCTATCAGAAACAAACTCTAGACGCATACACCACTTTGTGCATCTGGCTTTACGTGGGTACTGGGGAATTGAACCAGGGCCGTCAGGTTTTATTAGCAAACACCTTTACCCACGGAACCATCTCGCCTGCCCAATTATTTGATTTTATTAACATTGTGAGTCTTCACATCTTTTACTTATATCAAACCTGTTCACTACAAAGGCCAATCTTTTATGCTGAGAAGTGGCATAACTAAACAAATGGAAGGTAATCTTATTTCAGTATTTGCTGGAGTTTTAAATGAGCATGTTAATCTATCAGATTAAAATTAAACAATTAAAAAAGGAACTAGAAGAGAATTTGGATTTGGAAAATCAAACCTAGAAGGAAGTTATAGGTATGATTATCATTTTACATGAAGAATGTAGTATTGACTCTCTAGCAAAAAGAAGGTGGTCATGAAGAAATACTGTTGATTGTCATGAATGTATGGAAGGGACCAAAAAGTGAAGACTGTGCTAAAAGGAAGCATTCTTCACTCACAAAGCAGACAGGCAGAGAGAGAAATAACCCAATATCCTGGGACACCATTTGCCTTGAGCAATACCCCATGCTTTTCTTGACAATGCATCTAACAACATATTGTCAATGTGGGAGCCCCCCCCCCCGCCACTGCATGGAGCTGCATGTGTGCTCTGCTTCAAATGGTGGCATATTTCCTTCCTTAAAAACCTTTAGTAAACCTGGGCATGTTTGTGTGTGGAGGAGAGGAGGTGTGAAGATGGTGGAGAATACTGGGGAGAACCAGGACACATCAATAAATAAAGAACAGAGAGCGGGAGTTCCGGGTAAGATGGCGGCATAGGAGCCACGCCAAATCGGATCAGGCAGAGAATCAAGAAAAACTACACTCATCTGAGGAAGAGAGCAGAATATTTTCTCCGGGAAATAGTGGAAAAGCAAAAGATAGCCAGAAACCCACTGTGGAGAGTGCGGCCCCGGCAGCTCGCTCCCCAACGCCCCCGTGACGCGGACTCCCAGCCCTTGGCTCCCCAGGCTCCCCAGCCGCAGGGCTCCCCAGCCGCGGCTCCCAAGCCAGCTGGCTCCCCATCCGTGGGCTCCCAGCAGCTTCGCTCCACCCCAAGAGCACCCCAGCAACTTCACTTCACTCAGCCGGTTCCCCAAACGGATCGGCACCAAGACTCCAACTCTCAATCCAAAACTTCCAACCAGGTCAGCTAAGCCCCGCTGAGCTTCCACTGCAAACGCCGCCCGAACAAACAAACAAAAAAAGGGACTTTTCAACCTCATCAGTCTCCTCACAGAGCCCAGAAATCAAAGAAAAATCTGCGGAGCTACTGAAAGAGACACACACCGTGAGTTGCTGCAGGCTTCCTGAATTCGCCCATCCCCATTCATCAGCTCCCAGGGAATTGGTAGAATCGAACAACAACCAGTGGCAAATTTGAACCACATCGTCAACACCGGCCCCAGCTGACCTGACCCAAGCTCCACAGCCCAGGTAACGAGGTGGGCACCCAGCATTGGTGAGTTTAAAAGCCACACCAAAAGATAACAAAGGCCTGCATTGGAAGTGCTAACCACTCTTTCCAGGTCAAGGCAGGGTATGTATTACATATTTGTGGGTGGCTTTACCATTTTCAAATAAGCTGAATGTGAGGGGTTGAATATTGCTATCTGTACTACTTATACATTTAAAGGGCCTTTATCTTTTGCTTCAGTTATTATTGAGGACAGGGTCTGATTCCCAAGCTGACAGGACTAAGGGAGTGGACCATCACATGCCCTTAGGGATTTTAACCCTATAGGACTGGTTGTCTCAATTCTCACACTTGTATACTCTGTGTTCATGTCAATTGAATGTGTATTTTGCTCTGTTGAAGTTTAGATCTTGCATCAAAATTGTTCCACCAGTCCACTACAATAATTGCTTAACAAGCAAACTCAACAGCTAGGAGTACTTCTACTTAAGTACAAGTGCTACACTTGACACCTTAAACCCATATCCTAAAATAATATAAAGGTGGATCACAACACCTAAGAACACTGAAGATAAATAGGAAACCTAAGCATCAAAGCAATCCAGGATGCAAAAGTCACTACATTATAATACAAGAAACACAAAGAATCAAGACAATGCAATTCCACCAAAAATTGCAAATCCATCAGATAGGTCCAACAATGAGACTGTTTTAGATGAAATTCTGACAAAGATTTCAAGGGAATGATGATATCTATGCTCAAAGAAATGAAAGAAGAAATGAAAGCAATCCGAGAAGAAAACAAAGGAATTAGAGAAGAAAACAAACTGTTGAAGGAGATTACAGAGAAACAGTTTAATGAAATAAAAAGGTCATTAGAGGACATGAACAAGGAAATAGAACTACTGAAGAAAAACCAGGCTGAAATCTTAACATTGAAGAACACAGTCAGTGAAATAAAAAACTCTGTGGAAAGTCTCACTAGTAGAATGGATGAAGGAGAGGACAGAATATCCAAGCTAGAAGATGAGGTGGCAGATCTATCACAGTCCAACAAAGAGAAAGACAAGCTAATAGAAAGGTATGAATGGGAACTCCAAGACATGAGGGACACTATGAAAAGATCAAACATAAGAATTCAAGGTATAGCAGAAGGGGAAGAATTTCAATCCAGAGGCTTAGTAGGTGTTTTCCATAAAATCATAGAAGAAAATTTTCCCCAAATTGGGAAAGAAATGCCAATGCAGATACAAGAAGCATTTAGAACACCAAACAGACAAAACCTAGAAAGAACCTCTTCTCGCCATGTTATAATTAAACTACTAAATACACAAACCAAAGAAAGTATACTGAAAGCAGTTAGAGAGAAAAAGCAAATGACATTTAAGGGGAAACCCATCAGGGTCACAGCAGATTACTCAACACAAACCCTAAAAGCCAGGAGGGCCTGGAGTGATGTATTCCAAGTTCTGAAAGATAAAACTGTCAACCAAGATTACTTTATCCTGCAAAGCTTTCTATCCAAATTGATGGAGAAATAAGGACTTTCCACAACAAAGACAGGCTAAAGGAATTTATGACAACTAAGCCAGCCCTACAGAAAATACTTGCAGGAATCATTCATGCTGAAGAAAAAGCAAAACACACACAGCAGGAAATAGGAAAAAAGAAATCATATTCAACAGTTAGAACAAGTGAGTGAGTAAAAGAAAACCAGGAAGAACTACAAAATAAGAAAAATGGACAGATCAAATACATATCTTTCAATAATAACTCTTAATATCAATGGCCTCAATGCCCCAATCAAAAGACATAGACTTGCAGACTGGATTAAAAAGCAGGATCCTACCATCTGTTGCCTTCAGGAAACTCACATCCGAATAAAAGATAGAAACATTCTTAGGGTGAAAGGCTGGAAAAAGATATATCAAGCAAATGGACCCAGAAAACAAGCAGGGGTTGCCATTCTAATTTCTGACAGGATAGACTTCAAACCAACATTAGTGAGGAGAGATAAAGCAGGTCACTTTATACTGATTAAAGGAACACTCCAACAGGAGGATATCACAATCCTAAACATTTATGCTCCCAATCACGGGGCCCCCAATTACATCAAACAAACACTATCGGACTTAAGGTCAGAAATAACACCTAACACAATAGTAGTGGGTGACTTCAATACCCCGCTCTCATCACTTGACAGGTCTACCCAACAAAAAATAAACAGAGAAACAACTGCATTAAATGATATCATGGAACAAATGGACCTAACAGATATATACAGAATATTCCATCCAAATACTGCAGAATATACATTCTTCTCAGCAGCACATGGGTCATTCTCTAAAATAGACCATATGATAGGACACAAATCAAATCTCAACAAATACAGGAAAATTGAAATAATCCCTTGTATGCTATCTGACCACAATGGGATTAAACTGCAAATCAACAACAAGAAAAACTACAGAGCATACAGAAATTCATGGAGACTAAACAGTACATTATTGAATGACGCATGGGTCATTGAAGAAATTAAGAAGGAAATCAAGAAATTCATAGAATCAAATGATGATGAGAATACAACATACCAAAACCTGTGGGACACAATGAAGGCAGTCCTACGAGGGAAATTTATAGCTCTAAGTGCCTATATTAAGAAACTAGAGAGTTCACAACTAAACAATTTAATGCTTCACCTTAAGGCCTTGGAAAGAGAAGAACAAGGCAAACCAAAAATCAGTAGACGGGAAGAAATAATAAAGGTTAGGGCAGAAATTAATGAAATGGAAACCAAAAAAACAATCAAAAAAATCAATGAAACAAAGAGTTGGTTCTTTGAAAGGATTAACAATATTGACAAACCCTTAGCAAATCTGACCAAAAGAAAGAGAGAAGAGACAAAAATTGATAAAATTAGAGATGAAAAAGGCAACATCACAACAGATACCAAAGAAATTCAGAAAATCATACGGACATACTTTAAGAATATATATGCCTCTAAGTTTGAAAACCTGAAAGAAATGGATGATTTCCTTGATTTATATGACCTACCAAAATTAAATCAAGATGAGATAAACCATTTAAATAGACCTATAACAACCACAGAGATCCAAGCAGTCATAAAAAGTCTCCCAATTAAAAAAAGCCCAGGCCCAGATGGATTCACTACTGAATTTTACCAGACATTCCTGGAAGATCTAACACCAATACTTCTCAAACTTTTCCATAAAATAGAAGAGGAAGGAATTCTACCAAAATCCTTCTATGAAGCCAGCATCACCCTGATACCCAAACCGGACAAAGACAGATCAAAAAAAGAAAACTATAGACCAATCTCCCTCATGAACATAGATGCAAAAATTCTCAACAAAATACTGGCAAACAGAATACAAGAATATATCAGAAAGATTATTCACCCTGACCAAGTAGGCTTTATCCCAGAGATGCAGGGATGGTTCAACATACGCAAATCCATAAATGTAATACACCATATAAATGGTCTGAAGGACAAAAATCACATGGTCATCTCAATAGATGCAGAAAAGGCATTCGACAAAATCCAACACCCCTTCATGGTGAAAGTACTACAGAAACTTGGAATAGAAGGTACATATCTCAACATAATAAAAGCTATTTATGACAAACCTACAGCCAACATAATACTTAATGGGGAAAAACTTGAAGCTTTTCCTCTAAATTCAGGAACAAGACAAGGGTGTCCACTTTCTCCACTATTATTTAATATAGTATTGGAAGTCTTAGCCATAGCAATAAGGCAAGAGGCACTCATAAAGGGGATACAAATCGGAAAGGAAGAGGTCAAATTATCATTATTTGCAGATGATATGATTCTATACATAACAGATCCTAAGGACTCTACCAGCAAATTATTAGAGCTGATAAACACTTTTAGCAATGTAGCAGGATACAAAATAAACACACAGAAATCAGTAGCTTTTCTATACACTAACAACAAACATGCAGAGGATGAAATCAGGGAATCTCTCCCATTCACAATTGCCTCAAAAAAATAAAATACCTTGGAATAAACTTAACCAAGGAAGTGAAGGATCTCTACAATGAGAACTATAAAAACTCGAGCGACAAATTGCAGAAGACACAAGGAAATGGAAAGACATTCCTTGCTCCTGGATTGGAAGAATCAATATAGTGAAAATGTCAATCTTACCAAAAGCAATCTACACATTTAATGCGATCCCCATTAAAATCCCAATAGCATTCTTCACAGAAATAGAAAAAACAATACTAAAATTCATCTGGAAACACAAAAACCTCGAATAGCCAAAACAATTTTGCATAACAAAAATCAGGCAGGTGGTATAACCATACCCGATTTTAAGTTATACTACAAAGCCATAGTAACAAAAACAGCATGGTACTGGCACAAGGACAGACAGGTAGATCAATGGAACAGAATAGAAGACCCAAATATTAATCCAGATAGCTACAGCTACCTGATTTTTGACAAAAACGCCAAAAATACTCATTGGAGAAAAGATAGTCTCTTTAACAAGTGGTGCTGGGAAAATTGGACATCTGTTTGTAAAAGGATAAACATAGATCCTTGTCTCTCTCTTTGCACAAGAATCAAGTCCAAATGGATCAGGGACCTTAATATCAGACCTGAAACTCTGAAAATGCTAGAGGAAAAAGTAGGGAAACTCTTCAACATATTGGAATAGGCAAGGACTTTCTGAATATAACTCCAATTGCTCAGAGAATAAAAGCACTAATCAACCACTGGGACCTTATAAAATTACAAAGCTTTTGTACAGCAAAGGACACTGTGAATAGAGCAAAAAGACAACCTACAGAATGGGAGAAAATCTTTGCCAGTTATTCAACTGACAGAGGATTAATATCCAGAATATACAAAGAACTCAAAAACAGAATAACAAGAATTCAAACAACCCAGTTAAAAAATGGGCTACGGAACTAAATAGAGAATTCACGGAAGATGAAATACAGATGGCATATAAACATCTAAAAAAATGTTCTACATCCTTAGCCATCAGGGAAATGCAAATTAAAACCACTTTGAGATTCCATATCACTCCTGTCAGAATGGCTGCCATCAAGAAAACAAATGACAATAAGTGTTGGCGTGGATGCGGAAAAACAGGAACACTTCTACACTGTTGGTGGGAATGTAAGCTGGTCCAGCCACTGTGGAAAGCAGTGTGGAGGTTCTTGAGACAGCTAGAAATAGATTTACCATATGATCCAGCTATAGCACTCCTAGGCATATATCCAGAGGACTCTTCTCACTTCCTTAGAGATACTTGCAAAACCATGTTTATTGCTGCTCTATTCACAATAGCTAAGAAATGGAAGCAGCCTAGATGTCCGTCCACAGATGAGTGGATAATAAAGTTGTGGTACATTTACACAATGGAGTTCTATTCAGCAGTAAAGAAAAAATGAAATTATGAAATTTGCAGGGAAATGGATGGATCTGGAAAGGATTATACTTAGTGAGGTAACCCAGGCTCAGAAAGCCAAACGTCACATGTTCTCTCTCATATGTGGATCCTAGCTACCAATGTATGGACTTGTGTATGAACTGGAACCAAAAAGAGGTACCAGAAACCAGTAAGCGGGTAAAAGGCTATAAGGGAGGGAAGAAAGGGAAGGACTTAAGTGTATGGTAATACACATATGTAAGTAGAAGAACTGAGTACAGGGGGAATGGCCTAAAACCGAGGCCATGGGAAGAGAATGCATACAAAAAGGGCAGGGGAGGGACAATCTAAACTCAAGATATTATCAATAAGACATATGTAAAACTACTTTTTGATTAAGGTCACGTCTAGAAGATGTAGACTGTTACTAGAAAATTTTCAGTACCTGGGATGGAACTCTTTCCAGTGAGATGTTGGCCAAGGAGGTCCCGGTAGCCTCCAAAACATTAAGGCTTTTGCCAAAGCCCTTGGTTTCCCTAGAGAAATAGATAGTAAGACCCTATTGCTGAAGACATCTCATGCCTGAGAGGCAAGGACACTGAGAAAGCAAGCTGGTGCTGAGCAGAAAACCTTCTCCCTGTAGACCAGCCAACTGAAAGCTGGAAAAAGCTGCACTGCACGCAGCGTATGGGAGACAGAAGCCATCAACAGTGAAAATAGTGGATGCTGAATATTCAAGCTTGGCCAGACAGGCCCAATGACTGAACGGGTGCAATAGTGGCGTGTCTACTCTTGGGGTAACCAACTGCTCCATAATTGGACTGAAGGCCCTCTCTACGGGAGGGAATACATACCCGGTACTGAAAAACCTAAGTAAAAGTCTATGGTAGGTGAGGTCATGAGCCTTGGGGGTATAAGCCTGCTCATGGCTGACTAAATGTATATATTATTCCCACCAAGCTGCCCTGGGAACACTACACTAAATGTTCATGTCCACATATTAACGCTATTCTCACTTCTGGCTAGAGAAGCTTCTCTTTTCAGATGGTGATGACCACTGGGATGACACAAAAGGCAACATAGTGCTGAGAAGAAGGGATGGAGGAGTGCCCAGCACTGAAACACCTCTGTCACATCCTCCAGTGGCTCAGGGACCATTGCGGAAGAGGGGCGGATAGAATGGAAGAGCCAAAGGAAGGATATGACCTCTTACTATGCAGCTGCCCAGACAGAAATTGGCCTCGATATCCATGATCTTGCAGTGCCTAGCAATACCTTTGCAAGACCCTCAAAATAGAAGAGAAAGATGATGTCATCAAATTAGGAGAGAGACTAATGGAGAAAGGGAGGGGATATGATGGAGACTGGAGTTCTAAAGTGGAATGGGGGAGGGGAGGGAAATATCAGGTGGGGTTTTTTTTTGGTATGTAAGATTAAAAATCAATAAAAATTAAAAAAAAAAAAAAAAAAAAAAAAAAAAAAACAGAGAGCAAACAGTCTGCCTTGAGATAGGTCATCTCCACCTCACCTGCCTGAGCCCAGGAGTCATTCCAGAGAAGAAGTGACAGGAATACTGTTCTCACCGCTAACCTGACAACCAGTTCCAGGAAGACGGTGACAGATACTGTGGTCACTCAAACCTCATCAGAACAGAGATCCAGACGCTACAGAGAAAACAACTTTTAAATTCGATCTTTATCTTGTCTGCTAAGGCTCAGGGTACATGGCAGAAGGGGGGGGGGAGACCGTAAGAGCCTCAAGGTGGGTGGGAGCAGCCTGAGACGCCATGTTGTCCCCCCTCCCCACCACACCGACTGACTGAGGCCTCGTGGTCCCCACAATGAATGCCTCATCGAAGACCCTCAACAGAACTGGGGTGGGTGTGAGCCCATTCTTTCTCTACCTGCCTTTTCTCTCTGTCTTTCTCAAATAAATAAGCAAAAAAATAAAATATAAATGATAACTCTAATGATTATGGCCTTATTGCCCTGAAGGATGTTAATCAATTTTTTGCTTCTTTTATTTTATTTTATTTTATTTTTATTTAACAGAGAGAGAGAGAGAGAGACAGAGAGAGAGGGAGGGAGAGACAATGGACACAGCAATTGCAAATGAACTCCGGACATATGCACACCCTTGTGCATCTGGCTAACGTGGGTCCTAGGGAATCGAACCTGGATTCTTTGGCTTTGCAGTCAAACTCCTTAACCACTAAGCCATCCCTCCAGCCCCATGCTTTCTTTTTTAAATAACAGGGCTAGAAGCTAGGGTCTTCCTAGCACATGCCGAACACTACTTCTATCACTGAGCTATGCTCCCAGCCTACCTGTGTGCATTTAACCTAATAATCTTCATAATTCTATTTTACAAACGTTTATAAATACTCAGACCGCCTCCCCAATTGCTCTTTAAACCAGCCTGAGTATCCTGTCTCTCAATCAGTGAGTAGAATATAAGCAAAGGTGTCTGCTTGACAGCAATATGAGTCATGTTTGTAACTGTTAAGAATTACTGTTCAAAGCCAGGTGTGGTGGTGCATGCCTTTAATCCCAGCACTCAGGAGGCAGAGGTAGGAGGATCGCCATGAGTTCAAGACCACTCTGAGACTACATAGTGAATTCCAGGTCAGCCTGAGCTAGAGTGCGACTCTACCTCGAAAAACCTAAAAAACAAAAACAAATAAACAAACAAACAAAAAAAAATAATTACTGTTCAACACTGAAACTTGATCTTTTTAGTCTGACGAGTAAGACTTCTTCCAATAACTTCTCTTATGTCCTTTCACTAATACTGAAAATAGTCATGATTCTACCAACATTTACTTTTGTGGAGCCCTTATGTGTAATCCCATCTGTATTCTTCAAAAGCATTTGTAAAGAACCAATAAAACCATTGGTGTGCCAGTCTATCCTGTTCATTTCTCTTTTTTAAAGAAATATTTATTTATTTGTGTATGAGCCCACATACCACAGTGAACGTGTGCGGTCAGAGGACAACTTCCAGGTGTCTGTGCTCCGTTGTCTTCGGGACAGGGTCTCTTGTTGCTGCCGATGAACTGCTGGACTTCACAGAAATGCCAGATTAGGTCGCCTCCCTAGTGGGATCACAGATGTACTTGCTGCTTTGCATCCAGTTTTACGTGGCTGCTGGGGAACTGAACCCAGGCTAGTAGGCTACGCAAACAAGTGCCTTTCACCTCTGAGCCATCTCCCCAGTCCCTATCCTATTCTTAAAGGGAATTAGAGTGAATGAGACTTCTTCATACTAAGCAGGGATTTTATTCAAATGGAAAAAAAATCAGTGTTAAATGTAGTTCAGTACTGTCAATGAATAAATCTTGTACACATACAGTTTTAGATGGTTTTGGGTTAAAAGCTGTGTTTGTTCCTGCAAATAGTCTGAATAGACTGAATTAATTTGAAAGAAAATCAACTTTTAAAATAAGAACGTAACCTGAACCAGAAATAGTGTATCCAGTCCTGTTGTTTGTTATTGCCTGAACAAATTTGACCCCTTGTCCTTAAGCAATGAGCCACTTGAATTCAACCACTTTTTGGTGTGATAAAGTAGTGTCTTTCAAGTTTTGGAGATGCAGTGTGAATTCAAATAGTCTTCATTGCTTATGCACAAATAAAACCCAAAAAGAACAAGCACAAGAACTGAGGTACTTTAAATGCCAAAGACATACATGTCTGGGATTGTGACAATTCTGTTCATCTTCCGTTTCAGGGAGGTCCCAAGAGCCCCTTATGTAAATATGAATACCTAAGAATAAGATGGATTGTGCTTGTTATTCAAATGTATTTCCTCCCTCCCTTTTGTCCTCCCTCCCTCCCTTCCCTTCCTTTCTTCTCAGTTTATTTATTTCTTCATTTACTTAGTGATCCTGAGACTTGAACCTAGGGCCTTGCACATGCTAGGCAAGAACTCTTCTACTGTGTTAGATCCCCATCCCAGACTTGTTTTTTCATTTTAAATTTCTATTTATTTATTTCATGCATGCACACGTGCATGAGATATGAGTGGACTACTCTTACAGCATTCCTATCTGGAAGCTACAAATAAAACTTCACATGTTTTTCTTAATGTTTCAATATTAAAATCAGAAGAAAGTTGCTAATGATCTTTATAGACATAGGCAGTAGACATATTTATCTCTTTAGAAACCTCTTACAGTTAAGTCATAAGGGTTGTCAGGAAGAATTCTTGACATTGAGGCAAGTGGGTAGTGAAAAGAACAAGTGGGTTTTATTAGCAAATGGTAATTGTCACTACTTGTTCTTCAAGCCTATTGTTTCCTAAATGTTACATTGTCTTTGTTTGAAAACTTTCTCCCTAACTGTAGACGTTCTTAGCAGCCCATCTCCAAGATGGAGTATCAATCACTATATGACAGAAGAAGAAATCTTTAAAAATGTTAAGTTAAGGGCTAAGGACATACCTTAGTTGGTAAAGTGCTTGCGTAGCATGAAGGAAGCCCTGTGTGCTGCATAAAACCGGGCATGGTGGTTCACACCTATAAGCCCATCACTCAGGGACCTGGGAGCAAGAGAATCAGGTTATCCTTAGCTAGAGACCCTGTTTCAAAAATTTCATTTAAGTTTCAAAAAAAAATTAAGTTAACATTAAAAATCCAAGATCAAGAGGGAAATATATTGTAAACTCATTGTGTTTCTCGGCTTTCTGTTACTATAATAAGTACCAAGGTAAATCAGATTACAAAGAGGAAAAGGTCATCTGGGCTCACAATTTTAGAAGTTTCAATTATTGCTGACTGGTTTTGTTACTTTGGGGCCCAAAGGCAAGGCATCACATCCATGGCAGAAGCACAAAGCAAAGGAAACTGCTCACCTCACAGCTCCTAAGAAGCAAGAGAGGGGGGGGAGAGACAGGCATCCCACTCTCTCCTTTGAGAATGCACCCCCAGTGATGAAAGCCTCCCGTTAGGCTCCACCTCTAAAGCTGCCACCACCTTCCAAAAGTCAACCTGAAGACCGCGCCTGTAACACGAGATCTTTGTGGAACACTTACCCAAGCCTTAGCCTCCATGATTGACAGCTTAGAGTTGGTCAAAGAAAAGGTAGATTTAAGGTAAAAAAAAAAAAATTAAAATGTGATTTTACTAATCAATGTGGAAGTGCTTGGTATCTTTAATGGTACTGTTCCTCATACCGAACAATATTTGCAGGCATCCAAATTATAGTTTAGAGCAACTGAAACTAGAAAAGCATGTCAGCCTAGATTGACAAAACTGTTTAACTCCTGCTAAAAGTTCCCTCAAAATAATTTTGTTTTCCTTTTCATTACTAAGGAAGTACAAACAAATGATATGAAAAGCCTTCGTACCTAGTAAAATATCTTTAAATAAAAAACAAATGTGGGTTTTGAAATTGTTGGAACTAGTTTCTAGAACCTCACGGTGACTGTGTCCTCCCTGGCTTTTTTAGTTTTCAGAATACAAACTCCATAAAATCAATTGATAATGGTCAATTGTGTGGCTTCTGTAGTTCACAGCTGCTTATCTGGACAGGATGGTTCTACCAGTTCTGCAGGGTTATTTAACGTTATCAGAGAGGCTCAATCACTTGAAGCCAGCAGTGTTTACACAGTCTCATACTGAGTGCTTCTCCTCCAGCTTTGATCTAATTGGAAAAAGTGGAAATGATCTGAGAGGTCTTGGAACAACAATGTAGATTAGGTATTTAAAAAAAACACACACACTTTTTTTTTTTTTACAACTGTTATTGGAAAAAGTTATAGGAGAAACATGTGTTTTGAGCTGAATAAACAAAAAGTGTAAAAGGTTCACAAAAACTCAGTCCACAAGGCAAGGTGTTCCTATCAGCCTCCAAAGTCCCTGTTCTCTTCAGTGAGGAAGGCAGGCCAGCCACATCCCAGATAGCTCACCCATCATAGGGAGCCATCACTAGAAATCACTACTGTGTGAACTCATTGACCTAACATGCATAAAGAATTTAGGCAAAAAGGACCTAGTGCAAGATAAACATTTAATTAACATTAGGTATATTGTTTTTCATAAGGTGTCTTAAGACTTTTAAAACTTTGGTTTCTCTAGAATGCACTTTGAAATGTATATATATTTTTCATGTAATCACATATTGAGGCTTGTCAGTACCTGTCAAAGATTCTGAGTGAGTCAGGAGGGTTTTTAGGAAGGAAAGGTCTTCTTAATATTCTGAAATCTCATCACAACATCTGGTCTATGTCAGGATCACAAGTCATCTGAAAAGCAAAGTGAGGGGACATGCCCCTTCAGAGAGCATAGCACCTCTGCTTCCACTCGATACACAGGAGGTGGTTTCAGTTCTTGTAGGAGGCATTCCTGCGGGCAGTCCATTTCCTCTGTGAATCTGAGTCTAAGCAGTCTTTCTCCTGAGTATCCATTTCTTTTAAAAAAATATTTTATTTATTTGAGAGAGGAAGAGAAAGGCAGAGGCAGAGAGAGAGACAGAAAGAGAGAGAGAGAGAGAGAGAGAGAGAGAGAGAGAGAGAGAGAGAGAATGGATGTGCCAGGACCTCTAGCTCCTGCAAATGAACTCCAGATGCATGTGCCACCTTGTGCACCTGGCTTACATGGGTACTGGGGAATAAACGTGGGTCCTTTGGCTTTGCTGGTAACACTTTTAACAGCTAAGCCATCTCTCCAGCCCCCAGAGTATTAATTTCTTTTCTTTTTCCTCAGTTTTGCTTTTTAAAAAAGATTTTATTTTTATTTATTTGACAGAAAGAGGGAGAGGGAGAGAGAGAGAGAGAGAGAATGGGCCAGGGCCTCCAGCCACTGCAAATGAACTCCACCTTGTGCATCTGGCTAATGTGGGTGCTGGGAATTGAACCTGGGTCCTTGGGCCTTACAGGCTAAGCCATCCCCCCAGCCCTAATTTCTTTAAGATCCTTTTCCTTTGCTCCTGCTGGTTATTCTGTAAGACTCACCTTGGGCCTTGTTTCTTCTGAGAGGGCTAATAACCTGAACTCCCTTGCTTCAATTTCTGTAACAAGCTATCCCACCTTTCTCCAGTCAAAGCACTAGTGCCCAAATTGGAATCATCACTCAACGTGCCAATCTCTCCTCACAGGCCAAACAAAGCTCCAGGACTTTTGCTTGTTGTTGAGAGTTTGGTCCCCAGCACTGTCCTTAGCACACAGTGTTAGGAGAGACATTGCCACAAGCAAGGCAAACTCTTAGGAAAGGCGGAAAGATGCAAATTTTTTAAGACTGTCAACATACTTTAAAATTTTTCAACTTGGGCTTTTTGGAGAAATTTACAAGGGTCTAGCCCAAGTCACCAGTTCACTCACTCTTGCTTTAGGTGGTCTGGAGAACACATTGCTCCTTATCACACTGAATTTTCTTCTGAGATGTCTATGCAAGCCATCTTTGCTTGGGCACATGTGGTTATGGAAGGAGAAGCAGGAGTAAGACAGTGTCTTACAGGCAGTTAGGGGCAGAAGCGGGAAGAGGGAACAGTGAGAGCTGGTGTTGCAGCACACTCATCTATTCTCAGGGTGATGGAGGACAGTCTTAAGTTAAATGGCAGCTTGGGCTACATAATGCGACCCTGTCTCAAACCACAAGGAAAAATAAAGAAAGGAAGGGAAGAAAAGAGGGAGGCAGGAAGAGAGGAAGGAAGGAAGAAAAGAAAAGAACTGCTTTGCAAATCAGTGTCAGTACTCGTCTTACTTGCTACAAGAAATAAACTGTTTTCCATTCCTTTAACTCTTGGTATAAAGTCATGGCATTCAGTCATGGCGGATGTTTTATTTTGCCAATAAATGTTTTTATTTTGTCCAGCATGGGAAGATTGTCCAACTTTAGTGCTGGTGGTGGTCCCTGTTTAGGGTCAGTAAATGTGGACACGGTGGGGCTCGTGGTTAATTTTGCTGTGTGCCATCTGTGACCTATGTACATGGGAGGGTAGGACGCGTGAATGGGGTCTGTGGAGTCCCATGGGGAACAGGAACATGCTTCTGGTTCTGCTTGCTTGCTTTCTGTGGTCCCCATTTCACTCTTCACATTTAATTTTTAACTTCTGAAGACGGAATTAATGCTGATAAGTGGGTAGCAGGTGCTGGACAAGACCGATAATGGTTAAGAGGAACTGGCCATTCCGTTTACTTTTCTGTTCCTGCTTTGCCCCTAGAATACTACTCTATTTCTTGTTGAATTTGGAAGGCCAAGTACCTGGGCAAAATCCTCAGCTGTGAACAGGCCTGTGGCTTCTTTTCTTTTCTTTTCTTTTCTTTTCTTTTCTTTTCTTTTCTTTTCTTTTCTTTTCTTTTCTTTTCTTTGAGGTAGGGTCTCACTCTAGCTCAGGCTGACCTGGAACTCACTTTATAGTCTCAGGGTGGCCTTGAACTCATGGCAATCCTCCTACCTCTGCCTCCCAAGTGCTGAGATTAAAGGCATGCACCTCCACACCTGGCTTTGTTTCTTTTTTATTTTCTGGGAATTCTGGCTTCTTCCAGAAGTTTCTGAGTCTCATGCCTATCTCTGAAAGAGTGAACTTCGCTTTGGAAGACATAGGTCTCCCCTGAGTCACCCAAAGGCTTCTAGCTATTCAGATTCCTTTGTGGGTATCAGGTTAACCCCAGTTGGACCAGAGGCTTCTCTTCCACCTCCTATCTGTCTGTGCATCTCCTCGGTCCTCCCTAGTGAATGAACTATGCAAACCCATGTTGCTGTTTGGCCCAGGGAAGACCTGGTCTGGCTGTTTGAAGCCGGGCCTTTTTGGAAGGTATGTGCTGCGTAATGATTATGACCTCTATCTCCTTAATCCTTGCTTTAGAGAGGAAGTGACTCATGCTGTAGATAAACTAGACTTGAAAGACTGCCTGGCTTATGCAAAGCTCTTATTTACATGCCAGCCTCTTTCATTCACAAGGAAATAGTTACTGGAGGACTTTGACTTCAGAGTTCCTCCCTTTTTATTTCTGTTCTTTCATAGACAGTGACCTGACTGATCCTGGAGGACTTTCTCTGTCTACAACATGCCCTACAACCTCCCACCCCCAGCCAGCGTGACCTAACTGGTTCTGGAGGACTTTCTCTGTCTAGCACATGCTCTACAACCTCCCACCCGCTGGCCAGTGTGACCTTCTTTATCCTAGGTGGACTTTCTCTGTCTACAACATGCTCTACAGCCTCCCACTCCCAGCCAGCCTTCCCTTTCTGTACCGAAAATTGGTTTTGTGACTATAATAGCAGAGACCTTCTCTTACATGTCTAGCTTACTAGCTATGTGGTCTCTTTTAATCACTTAGCCTAGTTCTTTACCTGCGAAAGAATCCAGAGACTGTCACTCCAAATAGAACACACTTGTAGGCTCATTCTTTTAAACTAAAGGAACTTAGAAAGCGACAGCAAAGGCTTTTCCCTGACAACTCTTTGCCTGCTTAGCGTCCTGCCCATGAACGAGGAAAACAATGAACTTCTATCCCTTCCCTGATTCTTCATTAGCTAGAGTCATATCACAGGAAGACTGAAGTGTGTCAGTCCACCTGGACAGACTTTGTCACATACCATTGTCTTCTATTTTTAGCCCCATTCAATATTCCAAAGAGATTTAGAATTTATTGTTCAGCAGCCCATTATATGTGTCTTCAAGACGGCTGAACTCCCCTAGAAATCATTTACTATTCCCCCCTAAATTTTCTCCAGTCTCACATTTGTTTCTGAGACCTCTAGGCAGATAAGCAGTTTCAGGGTGAGTTTATTCTACTCTATTTGTGTATGCCAGTCTCCATGCACAAACGAGTGTGTGTCGTTCTCTAATTATCTGTCAGTTTATTCCAGCCAACCCTCAGAGGGTGTCGGGAAACCTCCCTTTGCCCTCTCATATGTAAATGGCAATCACAGTACCTGGACCCACTGGGATGGTGATTTTGGAATTTATGGAATGTTTTATGAACCAGTTTCTGGCCAGTGATAAAATCACACAATATTTGAGATTATCATTAATAAAATTTTTATTTGTAATGTGACTGACTGTGTATCTTCTTTGTTGTTGTTAAAATTCTTCTTCATGGCCTTTAACATTTTTGGCTTCTTCAACATAAATCCTTTTCCCTACTATTTTTCTGAGTTGGTGGAGAACTCGTTTGGGTAGCCTGGGATAACCTTCCACTAGACAGGAGGATATTTGGTGAATAAAGGAAACAAGAGTTAAAGAACGGTGATGCTTTGTGTTTGCAGCTCCATGATCCCACTTTATTCACAAAACTTCGAATTTGTTTCAGAGACTCCTGGGCAGACAGACCTGTTGCAGGGTGAGGTGTTTCATCTAGTCTGATGCAGACTTGAAAGGTTCCTTCAGGTCAGGATTTCTTGCTCTGCCCACTGGCTTCTGAACTGGGGATGACCTCAAGCTGGTGCAGTGCAAAGCAACTCCCACTTAGACCCACCCAGTCTTCCCAACAAAATAACAGCCAGGTCAGGAAGTCACCAGGCAAACAGCCTTCCCTTGTTCCCTCACCCTGTACTACCTCTCAGTTGACCAAAAACAGTCATTAGCTCAATTGTTAGCTTATGTGTTAGTTCAGGTACAGAGGACAGCTAAAATGAAGTCCTTTGAGTTTTTCCTCATAGGTCTTACTTTTCATTACTTTTTCAAAAAAATTATTTGAGAGAGAGAGAGAGAGAGAGAGAGAGAGAGAGAGAGAGAGAATGGGCATGCCAGGGCCTCTAGTCACTGCAAACAAACTCTAGACACATGTGCCACCTTGTGCATCTGCCTTTACATGTGTCCTGGGGAACTGAACCTGGGTCTTTAGCCTTCTCAGGCAAGCACCTTAACTGCTAAGCCATATCTCCAGCACCAACTTTTTATTACTTTATCATTTGTTTTGCTCTCTGCATCCCACTTTAGTGCATATTCATTCATTTGCTTGTTCCATCCTTTCCTCCTACTCCTAGTTAGTCCCTTAGCCAGCGATGAGTGGACACTTGAAGGCTTGAAGGTAAAGACATAGTCCTTCCATGTATACTGTGCCTTCAGAAGCCACCGAGAAGCGTTTTCTCTATGTCAAGTGCTATTAGATGCTGGATGTAAAGTAAGAAGAGCAAGGGAGGGGAAAAGGAGAGGAAGAGGTAAGGACAGGAACATGCTGGTCTTTATGGAACTGATAATCTAGTCTCACTGTGGGAGGTTTTAAGGTTCTTATAGAACCCATGTAGCGTCAAGTCTCACGACTTCACAACTTTCTTAATTCCATTTGATTTTCACCTCCAGTCCACTTTAGTCACCATCTTACACATGTACTCCATCGACATTTGCAACTCTACTTGACCTTGTCGACACCCAGAACTGAAATTGTCAACTCCAGTGACTGGCTTGCCAATCCAATCTTTCCATAGTTCCATCTTTCATATTTCCATTTTACAGCCATGAGTTTTCTTTGGGTCTTGTTTTTCCATGAGTCAATCAGTAACTTTTGTATTCTCTTGTTCCTTCTCATCCCATACAATCTGGGCAGGATAATGGTTTAATACTTCAGGTTCTCTTTAGTCGGTCCCAGCATAATCTCTGTTACCTTCCACTGCCATATCATTCTAGATCCTTCCTTGCATCAGTATAGCTTCTTCACTTTCAGGTCAAGGCTTCTGAATGCTCCCAGGGGAAAAAGTCACTCAAATTTTGTTACATCTCTGTTGTCTTCAGTGTTAGCTAGGGTTACAATGCGACTGTTAGGGTTTGGAATAGAGGATGGAGAGCACAGTTTTTCTTGGTATACAGAGGTTTATTTTACTAGTGGTTGAGAGCAGGCTTGCTCAGGAGGGAAGGGAGCAGGTTTTGGATTACTGGACTCAGCAAAAGCAGCTGTATTGTGCACAAATTGACTGCTGAGAGAGGGAGAGGAATGGATAAGAGGGGGCTCTGAAATGGGGGGCTAGAGAGAACAGGAAGGATAGAGATAAAACAGAAGAAAGGAGGGAGGGAGGTAGAGGAAGGAAAGTTGTGTGTGTAGGGAGGGAGAGGCAGAGACAGACAGAGGCTGAGACGGGGCAGACTGAGGTACAAAACACATACACACAGCACCTTATGTCAGGGAAGAGAATGAATCAGTTTCCGGTGGTTTTATATATGTTCCCTATGGAGGGAAACTGCCCTGTAAGGAGAGGGCCTTGGGAGATGTGTGGAGTTGTGGGCTGATGCTGGGGATGGAGCGGGGGCACCAGGCTGGCTAGAAACCCCCAACCACCATTGAGCCCTTCTGGGGAAGTGAGACCTTTGAAGCCCCAGTCATAGTTGGGAAGGAATGAGAGGAATGGGTATAGGGAGGGCTTTGAGACCCTGACAGCAACCTAATAAATTTCCCATATGTCTTTATCTATCTACAATTGCCTTATTGTTTTACAACTTTAAAAAAATGTATGCATATAAACGGAGAGAATATTATCATGAACTTCCATGTCTAGCCCTTTGCTCATGGCCAGTCTTGTTTCATCTGTAGCCTCTATCCCACACCCACATGTATTTTAAAGTTATCATTTACATATTATTATATCTGTAAATATCATTGACAGGCTGAAAGGAAAGGGCAGGGATACTAAATAAACCACAAGGACATTATGTAAACAAAAGTTAATAATCATTCCTTAATAACATTAGACATGAAGGTAGTTATAGTTCCCTGATTGCCTTGGGGTTTTTGCTCAAATAAAATTGATGTACTGTCATTCACGAACATGTCTGTTAAGTCTCTTAATATAAATGTTCCTCCTCCTCTTGTCTTCCATTGCTAGGACCTGCCCTGTCCCTTTCCTGTCACAGGATGAGGACTTATGGAAGGAGCACTTCAGTGGCTTGTCCTGTCTGTAGGCTATTAGCATCTCCAGGCATCATTCCCTCCCGTTGCTCAGCAATACTACCCCTTCTTCTCCCAAAGCTAATTCTTCCATCCGCATCCTGAGTTCCTCCCTTGTTGCTTCCTGGGGAATACCCTCTTGTTCTTATCCTCCCTCTCTGGCATCCTTAGCTCCTTCCTGGCTAAATACATGCAAGGCTCTCTCAACTGTGAAAACAAGCTAGCCAGCCAAACAACACACACTGACTCCAAAACTTCTTTCAGCACTGTGTCTTATTTTGCATTCATCTCTCCTCTTTCTTTCAAAGTCTAGCTTCTGAAGATTTCTCTCCATTGATTCCCCATTCCCCCACTCTCTGAACTTCAGGCACTCCCTAACCCATAACTGCCTTCCGTTTCTGTAACTCTGCAAAGGTGTCCTGTGCACTCCAAGGTCACTCAAACCCTCCGGCTAAGTACCACTGGCCATTGCTGAAGTCTTTATCTCACTTGATATCTCTGTAGCACCTGAGAATGTTGATCACTGACTCACTGTTTCTTTTCTTTTTCTTCTGAGGATCAAACCTAGAGCCCTCCACATGTGAGGCAAGCCCTCTAGCAGTGAGTTACCCCAGCCTTCAGTGCTTTTGAGACATCCTTCACCTCCCATGAGTCAGGCATTCCTGGGTTCCACCTTACTTTCTGATTGCAACTTCAGAATTCTGACAGTTTTTGTTCCTCTCTCCCCTTAACATTAAGTACGTTGTAAGTTCCACACATCCTCCCTGGATGCTCTTATCTCTCCTGTGAATCTCTGGCTCTGAAATCTCTCTTCTGAACCAAGTGCCTATTGGACAGAAAACTTTGTTCCTCAGATGACTTGAACTCTTTTAACTCACATAGCTTAAACTTGATCTATAGCTTCCCTTCCTGTGCTTTCTGCAGTGCCTTTTTTTTTTTTTTTTTTTTTTTTTTTTTTTTTTGTGAATGCTATCGTTATGTACCTAGTTGCTCAAGCAAGAAATTTGAAGCTGGGCATAGTGGTATACATTTTTAATCCCACCCTGAGACTATAGTGAATTCCAGGTCAGCCTGGGCTAGAATGAGACCGTTACCTCAAAACAAACAAAAACAAACAAACACAAAGAAGGAAAATTGGAACTATCCTCGATAACTTCTTTTTTTTTCCTTCATACTCTCTTTGCTCCCATTTCTATAAAACCGCCACGTGTTACGAGTCTCTTGAGTACTGTGTTCTTCCCCCGAGCTTGTCACACTGCATGTTGGTGACTGCAACAGCCATGACAGGTCATTCTGCCTCCTGTGCCTTTCCCGTTCTGCTATCAATCCTTTCTCCATACTATCAGCCACACTTTCATATTACTGCACTGCCTGGCATCCTTCCACAGTCCCTCTTCCTCCAGGGGAAAGAAGAAGCTTGGTAGCAGAGCAGAAGGCTCTGTTGTCTTGGCCGCCTCATTTCTTCAGCTTCTTCTTTTGCCAGTTCTCATCTTCTGTCCTACACGCCAACCTCTATGGTTCCATCCCTCTCCAACAGTCTCTCATTTATTTTGATGTCATCATCTTTTCCTTCTATTCTGAGGGTCACGTGTAGGTAGTGTCAGGCACTGTGAGGTCATGGATATTCAGGTCATTTTGTGTCTGGAAGATTGTGTTGTAAGCAGTCCTACCCTTTCATTGGCTCTTACATTCTTTCTGCCACCTCTTCCGTAATGGACCCTAAGCCTTGGAAGTTGTGATAGAGATATTTCAGTGATGGACACTCCTCTATCACGTCTTCTCAGCACTATGGTGCCTTCTGAGTTTTCCCAGTGGTTCCCACTATCGGAAAAGAGAAGCTTCTGTAACCTGAAGTGAGAGTAATATTAATATATGGGTATGAACACTAACAAAAGTGCTTACAGGGCAGTTTGATGAGCATAATATATGCATTTAGCCAGTTAACAGCAGGTGTTACTCCCCTAGGGCTCATGATCTCCCCTGCCATAGGCTTTTGACTAGGTTTTCAGTACCACGCATGTATTACCTCCTGTGGAGTGGGCCTTGAGTCCATTTAGAGAGCAGCTGGTTTCCCCTATAACAGACATGCCACTATTGCACCTGTTGATTCATTTGGCCTGGCTGGCCAATCTTAAGGCTTGCAGTGTCCACTGCTGTTTATCACTGCTGATGAATGCTCTCTCTCATAGGCTGCATGCAGCATAGATTTTTCCAGCTTTCTGTCAGCTGGTCCACAGGGAGGAGGTTTTCAGCTCATTTCCATCTTGATTTCTCAGTGACCTGCAGCCAAAACATGGAGTCTTTAGCAATAGGAGCTTACCATCTAGTTCTTGAGGGCAACCAAGAACCGTGGCAATGGTCTGTAATGTTTTGGGGGCATCAGGAACCTCCCTGGCCAACAACTCACTGGAAGGTATTCCATTCCTGGCACTGAAATTTTTCTAGTAACAATCTATGGCACCTAGGTGCACCATTATCCAAAAAAAGTAGGTTTCAATATGGCTTATTCATAACATCTTAAATTTTAATTAGCCCTCCTCCTACCCTTCCTTTACTCAGTCCTTTCCCCTGACCTCACTTAGGCTATTGCACCCCCAATAATCTTTTCCTCTACTTACATATATACAATATCCTCTCCTTAAGTCCTCCCCTCTCCTTCCTCCCTCCCTGTCCTTCCTCCCTCCCTCCCTCCCTCCCTCCCTCCCTTCCTTCCTTCCTTCCTTCCTTCCTTCCTTCCTTCCTTCCTTCCTTCCTTCCTTCCTTCCTTCGCAAGCTCAACAGAATGGCCTTTTTGTTTTTATGCGAGAGAGTGAGAGTGAGAAAATTGGTGCACCAGGGCCTCCAGCCACTGTAATCAAACTCCACATATGTGTGCTACCTTGTGCGCATGTGCAACCTTCTGTACTTGCATCTCCTTGTGCATCTGGCTTATGTGGGGTCTGAAGAGTCAAAACATGAGTTCTTAGGCTTCACAGGCAAGTGCCTTAATTGCTAAGCCATCTCTCCATCCCCCCTTATAGCCCCTTCCTACCTTATTGACCTCTGCTACTGATTTATACTCCAACTCACATACAAGTCTAAATGTTTGTAGCTAGGATCTACACATGAGGAAGAATATATGGCATTTGGCTTTCTGGGTTTGGGTTACCTCACTAAATATAATCCTTCCCATATCCATCCATTTCCCTGCAAATATCACTTTTTCCTTACTGCTGAGTAGAACTCCATTGTATAAATATATCACATCATCATTATCCATTGATCAGTTGAGGGACATCTAGGCTGGTTCCATTTCCTATCTATTGTGAATAGAGCAGCAATAAACATGGATGAGCAAGTGTCTCTAAGGTAGTGAGTGAGAAGAGTCCTTAGGATATATGCCTAGGAGTGCTATAGCTGGGTCATATGGTAGATCTATTTTTAGCTGACTCAAGAACCTCCAGACTGAATTCTATGATGGCTATACCAGTTTGCATCCCCACTAACAGTGTAGAAGCCTCTTTTTCCACATCCTTGCCAGTGTTTATTGTCATTTATTTTCCTTTTTTTTTTTAGAGAGAGAGAGAGAGAGAGAGAGACAGAGAGAATTGGTGCATCAGAGCCTCAGCCACTGCAATCGAACTCTAGATGCTTGCACCACCTAGTGTGCATGTGCAACCTTGCACTTGTGTCACCTTTGTGCATCCGGCTTATGTGGGATGTGGGAGATATCAAGCATAGGGCCTTAGGCTTCGCAGGCAAGTGCCTTAACTGCTAAGCCATCTCTTCAGCCCTCATTTGTTTTCTTGATGATAGCCATTCTGACAGGAATGAGATGGAATAATTTTTTTTATTTATTTGAAAGAGAGGAAGAAGTGAGAGGCAGGAAAGAAAAGAGGTGAGGAGAGAAGAGAGAAAGAAAGAGAGAGAAAGAGAGTGAAAGAGAGAGAGAGAGGGAGAGAGAGAAGAAAACCAGGGTCTCTTGCCATTGCAAATGAACTCTAGATGCATAAAACCAGTTTGTGCATCTGGTTTTATGTGGGCACTGGGGAATTGAACCTGGGTTGTCTGGCTTTGCAAGCAATCACCTTTATCCGCTAAGCCTTCTCACCAGCCCAATGGACTATTTTCTTTAGACAAGGGGAAACACTGACTTTCTTTAAGAGCTCTGAGACCTTTCCTTGCCTTATTATCAGCACTGCTCATGAATCACATAATATGGTGATAAGAACTGAAATTACTCATGGAAATTATCAGAAGCTATTTTAAAAACATTATCTCACTTCATTTCCTAGAATATCATCAAGTCCCCACAATATCAGTTCCTTAAAAGCAAATGCTATTTTTGTTCAACTGAAGCCAAAATTATTTAGGAATTTTGTCTTCACTACAGCTAATTTCCTCTAACACTGTGTGGCCCGAGCAGCTCTTTTAGTAAACTTCCTGCTAGCAGTATCCAATATGGTTCGCTGAACTTACCTGTTTTCACTCATTTCTCTTCATTCTTGATGTAGACTATACGCATTGTCAATTACTGTTTGCAAATTTCACATCCTGGATTGAATTTCTTTCAGTTAATCTCTGGATGTGTTATCTCTTTCCTCCTCCTCTTCATCTCCAACCAGACACCACGCGCCCTGGCAGTTTTAGACAAAGCCTCGTTTCAAACCAAGATCTAGAACAAATGAAAGAATAGCTTTTCCATTATCAGAGTTTGGTAGAACAGAGTTCCAGTTATGTCTAATAATCAAACTTGTTTTACCTCATCTTGAATCCTTATTTAGGAGACCAGAAGAAACCTGTGTTCATTTGCATTTCTATGGAAAGATTATTTTAAAAACTTCTGGCAGATTCTAATTTTCTTGGCCTTTAAAAAATATTTTTATTTATTTATTTATTTATTTACTTACTTACTTACTTACTTGAGGGAGAGAGAAAGAGGCAGAGGAGAGAATAGGCATGCCAGGACCTCCAGCTACTGCAAACAAACTCCAGATGCATATGCCCCTTGTGTATCTGGCTTACGTGGGTCCTGGAGAATTGATCTAGGATCCTTTGGCTTTGCAGACAAACACCTTAACCACTAATCCATCTCTCCAGCCCCTTTCTTGGCTTTTTTGTTTTTTGTTTTTTGTTTTTTCAAGGTAGGGTCTCATTCTAGCCCAGGCTGACCTGGAATTCACTCTGTATTCTCAGGGTGGTGATCCTCCTACCTCTGCCTCCCTAGTGCTGGGATTAAAGGCGTGTGCCACCACGCTTGGCCTTCTTGGCTTTTTTTTTAAAAAAAGTTTTACTTATTTATTTGTAAGAGAGGAGAGAGAGAGAGAGAGAGAGAGAGAGAGAGAGAGAGAGAGGGGCAGTTAGAGAGAGAGAATCAGTACACCAGGGCCTCCAGCCACTGCAAACGAAATCCAGATACATGTGCCACACTGTGCATCTGGCTTATGTGGGTCCTGGGTCCTTAGGCTTCCCAAGTGAGTGACTTAACTGCTAAGCCATCACTCTTTTTTTTTTTTTTTTAATGTGCTGACAGATTCCAGATTCACTTATCCATTTTGTTTTTATACTGTTGGTTAAACTGCTATGTACAAAGCTAATTGTAGGCAGTGCCCTTCAATAAATTTGAACCAGTTCACAGGGAGGAGAGTCAGGCACAGCATTCCAAGATGTCCCACACATGACATAGGGGATATAGGAAGGTGATTTGGGACTCCTGACAGGCCCAGGGGCTTGATGGCTCACATTTCCTGAGAACTCGTTGCAGCTACAGTCTTGCCTCTACCTCATGAGTCAGTAGGGTTAGACTAGGCAATACCTTTAGTCAGATGAAAGGGAAAAGGGTTTGTTAACCTGAAAAATATGGGGTGGCTATCTCACATACGTCAGTATGACTCTTAGGCCTGCTAATGACTTGTGAGTGAATTAGTGTATATATGACTAAAGCCATGTTAGGATGTTGAGACCATTATTAGCCCATGGACAGAAATACTTGTAAGGCAGAGCAGTTAGAGAATAAATGTGTTTAAAGGATCATATATAAGGCTGTACACTGTCTAGAAATAAACAATTACTTTTCATTATTTTTTTTTCGGAAGCAAAGTCTTGCTATATAGCCCTTGCTGGCCTGTTACTTGCTATGTAATCCAGGCTGATCTTGAACTTGAGGCAATCCTCTTGCCGCAGTGCTGGGATAGGCACATGCCATCACACTGAGCAATAAACAATTCTTTCACTTCTTGACCTTCTCAGCCATGGTTATTCTGCCAGTATTTCTTTGACATAATACCAAATTACATTCAGCTATCAATTTTGTCCCTTATAACACTTTTTACAAAATTATCTTGCATATCAAGCAATGCTTTTCGAAGCTTTCGCATAGAATTGTATCTGGTACCCTGCAGGTCTTTGTAAAGTTTTATATTTCCTCTGGGTAGAGGAAGGGTGGGAAGAAATACACAGCTCCTAACTGAACTCTGTCTTGGTTCTAGATTTAAATTCGTATTATTATTTTATTTTAATATATTTTAAAAATTAATTTTTATTTATATTTATTTATTTATTTGAGAGAGAGAGAAAGAGAGGCGGGGAGGGGGGGAGAATGGGTGCACCAGTGCCTACAGCTATTGCAAACGAACTCCAGATGCATGTGCCACCTTGTGCATCTGGCTTATGTGGATCTTGGGGAATCAAATTGGGGTACTTTACAGGCAAGCACCTTAATCTCTAAGCCATTTCTCCAGCCCTCTTTTAATATTTTATTTATTTATTTGAGAGAGAGAGAAGGAGAAGACAGATAGAGAGAGAATGGTCATGCCAGGGCCTCTAGCCACTGCAAATGAACTGTAGACACATATGCCGCCTTATGCATCTGGCTGACGTGGGTCCTGGGTAATTGAACTTGGGTCCTTTGGCTTTGCAAGCAAACGCCTTAACTGCTAAGCCATCTCTCCAGCCCAGTATTATTGTTTAAAATGTAAAGCTGGGCATTGTAGCACTTGGAGGCAAAGGCAGGAGGATCACCAGTTTGAAACTAGCCAATTCTATATAACAAGCTGCATGTCAGCCAGGGCATAGCAAGACTTTGTTTAAAAACAGAACCACAAAAATAAATTTTAATTGATATAGTAACTGTGATAATTCCAACCATGTATACTCTCTTGAGTGGGTAGGTATTGAAAATATTTAATATTTTGTGTTTAGGGAAGAAGAAAAGGTATTCTTTTGCACAGTTTCTTTTGCATGTGTATAGAGATATGTGTGTTGTGGTGTATGCACACAAGTGTGTGCAGAGACCAGAGGAGAATTGTGGGTGCCCTTCCCTAGTGCTTATTAGTGTACTTCTCTGAGACTGATCTCTCGGTGAGCCCCAGCTGTTCTCTGGTCTCCATCGCACACCTCTCCAGCCTCCTCTCCACCCAGATCCTCCCCCACCCAGACTGGGGTTACAGATGTGTATGGTCACGCCCAGCTTTTGTTGTGAGTTCTGGGGAGTTTAACTTCAAACTCCGGATAGACTCAGGCCCTTCCATGCCCACAGGCATTAAGTAGCAAGTGCTCTTACCTTGGGAGCCATCATCTCCTAGCCCTTGTTTCTTGGTTTTCCTTTTTAAACTTTTTATTGACAACCTGCATACAGATAGACACTATGCCATGCTCACAATTCCCTCCCCCTTTTGTTTTTTTAAATCTGGCCATTTCCTGAGTCTGGAGACTACACATGGCTGGTAACCAGGTAAAGTGGCAAGGTGATTGTGGGAAGAGAGGCATGGATGGTGCCATTTAAGTGGTAAACTCCTATCATGAGTAGTCTGCTTGGTTTGGCTTTGCAGGCATCTGGCAGGCCTTGTGCCCTGTCTTAGAAAATCCTTTCTTTGGAGCACTGACTTAGCACTAGACATTGTATGAGGTGTGTCCACTCAATGTGGCAATAATATGGCAAAGACCATGGTGGAAAGTCAACTAGAAGCATGTAGTTCTAGCTAAAGAAAAGAAGACTATGGGACACAGTGAGGGGGAGTGCTAAAAGTTGACTTCAGGTAGGAAACTGGTTCATGATAAACTGGAAATATGGCTACTCTAAGGGGTCCAGGATGGCTATGGGCCAAGCTGGGTGCACAGTGACAAAGCCATGTCACTTAATAAAGAGTAGGAATGTGCATGTGTGTGCAGGGTGGGGGGTGGGAAAGGC
Organism: Orientallactaga sibirica; assembly: GCA_036365145.1. Classification (NCBI taxonomy): domain Eukaryota; kingdom Metazoa; phylum Chordata; class Mammalia; order Rodentia; family Dipodidae; genus Orientallactaga; species Orientallactaga sibirica. The sequence continues at coordinate 45,451,516 of JAEOAD010000012.1, read as the reverse complement.
TGGAGGCTGGGGCAGGCCTGGGCGAGGACATTTGCAATCTAATCAAAGCTGCTCTCTTTAGATCCAGCTAAGTTTTGCTATATGGACCTAATGTTGCCAAATCTTAGCAGGTTTAAATAGAAATGATGAAGCTGATACTTTATAGGAACTAAATCCAAATTTAAATGTAGCACTGCATTAAAAAAAATGTGTGAGCCAAATTGACTCTATCAATGAGGGTGGTAGGACCCTTCGGCCATCAGCTGGTCATCTCTATTCAATTTTATTACACACTACATGATGAGAATTGTGCTACTTATTAACTGGGTGACTATAAAATCTCCATTTGGATAATGGCTGTAGGATTTAGCCTGTGGGTTATTTTGAGAGTTGAGATGATTGCTACAAAAGCCCCTGCTACATTGCAAGGCAGATGGTAAGACTCGTAAGTGTTGATCAACCTGAATCACTTCACACTAAGCCCTGGGTGGGTCCTTTCTCCACATTCATGAAAAGCTTTGGAAGAAGTGGTTATGTCTGTCTCCCAAGTCTCTTCACCTTGGCCTGTGAAGATATACATTCGAAATAAACCTTTGACACTGTTAAACATAAACACGTTGCACTCAGGGGCAAATGGGCACGGAGGACTGCACGCACTGGCTGTGGTCCTCTCTGGTCTTCTGCCCCACATCGTTTCTCTTTAGGGACAACTGGTCGCTAGAGCTCACTTCCCACCATCAAGGTTGCAGTTACCTTTTTTGTTGCTGCGACAAAATCCTTGACCCAAAAGCAACTAATGGGAGGAAAGGATTTATTTCAGGCTTAGAGTTTTGAGCGGAGGCATGGGAGAGCACGGCAGGAAGCAGCAGGAGAGGGAGCTGAGCTAGTGAACAAGGCCGGCCCCCAGTGACACTCCTCCTCCAGTAAGGCTCCGCCTGGAGAAGGCTCCACCAGCTGGGGATTAGTATGAGGCTTCATCACAAACACATGAGGCTATGGGGGACACTTTGCATTCAGATGACCACAACCAGAGACTAGAGGTCACTAGTTTTCTGAATATGACCAAATATAAACCCAATTTCCTTCAAGAAGCAGAGAAACCATTTGCTCACTTGGCATTCCTTTGCAAAAAGGGGCAGGAACACGTTTGTTTTTCTCAACTCACACTCTGTCTAGTGTCCCCGTCTTAGAGAGCCATTCCTCAGTGTCCACCAGGTGTCCAGAGTCTCTCAGGACAAACAGGTGCAGCTTCATCTTGGTGCTCTTGTAGGTGCTGGGCTGTCAGCAGTCCATGAGGAGCAGTGAGCCGAGGGCTCCGTGTGAGAGAGGTCCCCACCCATTAGTGATGTCCTCCACAGGCCCACGAAGGAGGAAGGAGTGGAAATGTACTTGTTTTGTACCAGGATATAGAAATAGGCAAAACTGGTTAGGCAATGAGAAAAGTATGTTTAATTATATAGATATGTATAATTAAATACATATATTAAATTTAATGAATATATATTTGGCAAGTATAACAAACTTTTGTTTGTGAAATGACTTATAAGGGGATTACTCCTTGCTTGCTATGTACATGGTATTTCTTCTCTTCCCCTTTCCCTTCTCATTCAGTCTTCTTTCCTAGGTTCTGAATACATAAAGAGAGATGTTGCTTTTAGCTCAGCAAGCCCACAATGTAGACAAAGAATCATGACCGTGATTCAAATGGTAAAAGATCTGGAAACGTTTGGCTTCCCGGTTCCTCACAGTCTTTCTGCTAACACTTTCCTAGGAAGCCAGCTGCTGTGGTGTGGGTATGGTGTGAGTGTGTTCCCTCAGGGTTCACGTGTGGGAAGTATGGTTCTCAGTGAGGAAATACTGGGAGATGGTGGAACTTTTAAGAGATGGGGCTTAGTACAAGACAATTAGGTCATTGAGGATAGTGCCCTTAGAAGGGATTAATGTAGCTCATGTGGGACCCCAGTTGGTTTTCATGAGAGTGAATTATTACAAAAGAGTAAACCTGAACCCTGAATTTTTCTCTGGCAGCCTTCCTTACCATGTGCCCTCTTCTGCACACATCCCCACTACAATGCCATGTATTATGAAACCCTCACCACAGACTGATCCATGGGGCTGCCTGATCTTGACCTCTCACCCTCCAAAGCTATGAGTCTTAATAAATCTCGTTTCTTTATTAAGTAAGCCTGGGGGACTGTGTTGTAACAATAGGAAGTGGACTAATACACTAATCTTTCTTTGCATAGACTACATACAGCTTTTGGAGTGCATTAGACATGGTCCCCTGATGGAAATGTGGTCTGTAACTTGCGCAGGAAGTCAGAAGCCCCAGAGGGATAATAAATGGCACCTGTCCTTGGGCTGGGCACTGTGGTGATATGGAGGATACTCTTACCTCCAGTTCATTGCTGGAAGTGAATTGGGCTCAGAGCATCAAGAGAAGACAATCTGAATGTCTTGTGTGTATTAAAGCATGGCACAGAGCATGCACAACATGTCGTGGAACAGAGTTAGCCTCAGGACTCCTCATCCTGATCTCTAAGCTGAATTAGGAAGTCATCGATTACAGAGACAATGAGCAGGTATTCTGGGATCGTTGCTTGTAGACTAGGAGGACAAGCGTGGATGTGTTTGTATCGGTGGTAAGGGCTGGGGAGGTGGACAATACAGAGAGGTGACATTGTAGGGACAGTCTGAGCAGTGTCTTGATCCCATATCCGGCCGCGGGATTATAGCCTTCTAGAAGAGAGTATGTGTGGGGATAGTAGCAGTAGCAAGCGTCAGGGAATGCATCATTGCAGGGCAAACTGACAGAAGAAGAAAAAGAAAGGAATGAGAAAAGAACATGGAAAAATGGAAAAGAGCTTACTTCCCCTCAGAAGATAAGATATAGACTGAAAGAGAGAGAGAGAGAGAGAGAGAGAGAGAGAGAGAGAGCATGCCCTCTGAAAGTATATGAAGACATGATGAGCATGTTGAGCAGTGAACCAGGAAATAGAAAGGTAGGACTGAAGACATGATGACTCAGAATTGATTAGAGAACACTTTCTTGTGTCTGAGAAGCATATTATATGGGGAATAGGACTGTAATTATTATTATTTTTTGGGACAGGGACTTCCTGTGTCACCCAAACTACCCTCAAACTTGCTATGTAACCTAGGCTAGCCTCAAACTTATGGAGGATGGTGTTCATAAATGTTTGTTGACTGTAAGTAATTTTCTAGAAGATTCTTTAGCATCAAAATCAATGGTGGCTGGAGAGATTGCTCAGCAGTTAAGGCACTTGCCTGCAAAGCCTAACGACCTGAGTTCAGTTCCCCAGTACCCACATAAAGTAAGATGCACAAGGTGGCTCATGTGTCTGAAGTTGATTTGCAGTGGCTAGAGGCCCTGGTGTGCCCATTCTCTCTCTCAAATAAATAATTTTTTTTTTTTAAATCCATGGATGGTGTACTAATTGGCTCAAACCCAGGTTATAAGGCTGCCAGGAACCTTGGAGATCATACAATGTAGCCTGTCCTCTTTTATTTTATGTTTTGATGAGGATCCTGGGTTGGCCATGTGAAGATAACCAGTCACAAAGCATGTAATCCACCTTGAGTTAGATTGTTTCCTGCCTTATCTCTGGGCAGTTCCGGTCCCTTCCTTACACACTCCATTCTAAAAGCCAGAGAAGGAAAAGTCAGGTAGAGGGAGGTGGAGCTGGAATTACAGCTGTCACTGTTCGGATCTTGAATGTCCCCTGTGTTAAGCAATGATTACCAGCCTGTGGTGATAGAGGTGGTAGAACCTTTAGTACATGGAGCCTAGTGGAAGGAAGTTAGATCATAGTGTGTGTGTGGGGGAGCGGGGGGCATGCCCTTTATGTGAATATTCGGACCCTGGACACTTCCTGACTTACTCTTTGCTTCCTGGCTGCCATGAGCAGCTCTCACCACCATGAGCTCTGTGCTGTGCCTCACCACAGGTCCCAAAGCAATGAGACCTCGTGATGATGGGCTGAAACCTCTGAAACTGTGGGCCAAAAATAAACCTGTCTTCCTTTTAGGCTGATTATAACAGAAAGCCTAATACAGTACGTCTAGCATAGCATAACATAACATCATAAACATAGCAACAAAATGATTAACATACTTCTAGATTTTGAATGAGCTTTGGGAGGATCTGTCATTCCTTTTTTTTCTCTATTTCTTTAAAAAATTATTCATTTATTGGAGAGAGAGAGAATAAATATGGGTGATGCCGGGCCTAGTGTCGATGCAAATGAACTCCAGATGCATGCGCTACCTTGTGCATCTGGCTTTACATGGATACCAAAGAATTGAGCCCAGGCCAGCAGGCTTTGCATGCCAATGCCTTTACCCACTGAGCAATCTTTCCAGGCCCCTTTCCTATTTCTTAATAGTGAAGTCCTCAAATTTCTTGCTGGAATTAATTCTGACAAATAAAGCAAAATTATTATATGTAAGTGGAACCATTTCAAAAAGATTTATTTTTTGAAGCAAGCCCCACAGACTAGCATTTTTTTTTTTTTAATGCAAGAGCATGAGAGGGAGAGAGCCGGGGGAGGGGGGCAAGATTGACCTTGCCAGGGTCTCAGCTATTGCAGTTGAATTCCAGACATATGTGTCCCCTTGTCTGCATGTGCGACCTTGTGTCACTGTGTGTCTGGTTTACATGGGACCTGGAGAGTCAAACATGAGTCCTTAGGCTTTGCAGGCAAGCACCTTAACTGCTAAGCCATCTCTCCAACCACCTAAAAGATGTTTTTATTCTCTGTTGGAAGGAAACCAATTTCCCTCTACATTTGAGAATTCAGACTGGTTATTCATCTTATCTGAGTATGATTATTGACTTTTCTGATTCTAATATCTGTACTATGCTCTTTGCTCTTTCTTTTTTTGGGGAAGGTTTCCTGGTAGGGTTTCACTCTAGCCCAGGCTGACCTGGAATTCACTATGTAGTCTCAGGGTGGCCTTGAACTCATGGTGATCCACTTATCACTGCCACCATGCCTGGCTTATACTATGCTTTTAATTAAACTGTTTAGTTGGAATGGATATTGAGATAAATGAAGAAATTGTAATAGATAGCTTTTTGCTATTTATTTTGGCCCACCGGTTTCGAGGTTTCAGTCCATGTCAGATGGCTGGGTTGCATTTGGCCTTCTGGTGAATCAGAATATCATGTCGGAGTACATGGGAGAGCAAAGGGGCTCACTGTTTCAGGGCATGACCTGACCTACTTCCTTCAACGAGGCCTTGCCACCAAAGGTGATCGGCACTCCCCAATAATGTCATCAGCTGGCAATCAAGCCTTTAGCATGTAGCCTTTGGTGAACATTTTACCATAACAGAGATATTACATGTATGTCTAATTCTCCATGTTTGCACTGTGGGCTGTTGTTTAACACTGGGAATCTTAAGCTGTGACTCCTCTCAGCAGATCTCATTTAGCTTCTTGGCTTCACCAAGGCAGTAAAGAAGGTGACATACAACTTAGATGTCTCGTTCTTGTGGGATGAGTAGTAGAGATCTTATGTTGTTTGAAAAAACACCTTTTGAGGCTTTATTAAACTGAATGTCAACTCCCAGATCTGACAGTGTCTACAGTATAGGCTTAACTCTTTCAAAAAATATTTCATTTTTATTTATTTGAGAGAGAGAGAGAGAGAGAGAGAGAGAGAGAGAGAGAGAGAGAATGGGTGTGCCAGGGCCTCCAGCTACTGTAAATGAACTCCAGATGTGTGCACCCCCTTGTGTATCTGGCTTACGTGGGTCCTGGGGAATTGAACCGAGGTTCTTTGGCTTTGCAAGCAAGCACCTTAACCACTAAGCCATCTCTCCAGCCCTGGTTTCAACTCTTGATTCATGGCTAAATTAGGATTATCATAAATCTAAAAGGATCTTTAGAAAATGATCACCAACCTCCTGGTAAAAAAAAAAAAAATCTTATGGAAGCCAAGCATGGTGATGCACACATTTAATCCCAGCATTTGGGAGGCAGAGGAAGGAAGATTGTTGTGAGTTCGAGACCACCCTGAGACTACACAGTGAAGTCCAGGTCAGCTTGGCTAGAGTGAAACCTTACCTTGAAAAACAACAAAAAAATAAAATAAATAAAAAAAATCTTATGGATACTCCATGAGTTTTAGGGAGAGAGGGAGGAAGGAAGGGAGATAGAGATGAGAGCGAGAGAAAGAGGGCTGGATTGGAGGTAGGGAATTGGAAAAGCAGAGCTGGAGGGGAGAATATCCACATGTCACTATGGATTCCAGCAGAATTTCTTTTCTGATATGTGTATCAGCAGTTGCCATTCGATCCCCAGGTGTTTGTTGGCAGCTTGAAACACATTTCTTTCCTCTCTGCTTCCTTAATGGTTGAGAGATTTGAAGTAGGAAGAAAAAAAGATTAGTCAAACATCTTAAAGATTAAGTAGGTTTTTTTTTTTGGTTGCTATTTTTGTTGTATTGGGACAGAATTCTACTACTACTGAGCTGTCCACCCACAGCCCTCTTTCTATGTTTTAATTGGAGGCAGGGTCTCACTAAGTTGCTCAGGGTTATCTTGAACTCACTGTAGTCCAAGTGGGCTTTGAACTTGTGATCCTCTTGTCTTAGCTTGTTGAGTAGCTGGCATCACAGGCCCATACCCCAGCTTACGTGGTGGGTCTGTATGTTCACTATTGTTTGTGAATTTCACTTATTGAAACAGTAAGCACAATGACGTATCAGCTAGTTTTGTCAGTTGCAACGAGTGAACCACTGTGATGCAGAATTTTGAGGGAGGTGTTTTAGGAGTCAGGGAATATAAGGGAAGTCTGTATTTTTTACCCAGTTTTGCTAAGAATCTTTAAAACTGTTTTTAAACTTTTTTTCAACACCAGTTCTTTGGCGCCGTCATAGCAAGTGTACTGAAGAAAACCACTGGCCTGGTGGGATTGGCAGTATGTGACACCCAACACAAAAGACTCAGAATATTGCACACAAAGTTCCTTGATGTTCTTGATCAAATCCATAAAAAATGCAGCACACAGGAAATATGCAGAACAGATTGCAAATGAGAAGCGGGGTATGGTTAGAACGGACTCAGAAGTTAAAAAATTAGAAGATCAGCTTCAGGGTGGCCAAATAGAAGAAGTGATTCTTTAGGCTGAGAAAGAACTAGGTCTGGCAAGAACTGTTGCAGTGGAAACCATGGGAGCTGCTGGTGGAAGAGCCTCCTGCCAACTAGGAGAAATGGCCAATCTAATAGCCATAATTGCATGTCTTTGATGGGTTGATGAGACATGGACGTAGTTCACGGTTTTGTGTTAAAATGTGTTCCTATTATTGACATCTTATGATTAAGAAAGCTAATGAATGACAAGGGTATCGTGAGTCAGTTTTTGATTAACATAGTAGTTGCTAAGATTTTTTCAAAGGTGACATTTAATTGAAGAAAAATCTTGTTGGAAAATTGAAAGTTAAAAACATTACTGGGCATGGTGGCTCATGCCTTTAATCCCAGCACTCGGGAAGCAGAGGTATGAGGATCGCCATGAGTTCAAGACCACCCTGAGATGACATAGTGAATTCCAGGTCAGCCTGACCTAGAGTGAGACCCTACCTTAAAAAACCAAAATAAATAAATAAATAAATAAATAAATAAATAAATAAATAAATAAATACAAAAACAAACAAACAAATAACAACAACAACAAAACATTCCTACAGGGCTGGAGAGATGGTTCAGTAGTTAAAGCACTTGACTGCACAGCCTAATGACCTGGGTTCAATCCTCCAGTATTCAGGTAAGCCAGATGCACAAAATATCATATAAATCTGGAGTTCATTGCAGTGGCTAGAGGCTCTGCTGTGCCCATATTCTTTCTGTCTCTCTCTCCCTCTGTTTGCAAAATAAATAAATAAGTAAATAAAATTAACAACAACAACAAGAAGAAACATTCCTACAGATGCAGAGGTCATGATCGAAAGGTGAAGTGCCTGCAGAAGTGTCCGATGTGTTAGTAAATTTCTGTTTATTACTTTATGAAAAAGAAAAGATCCCTTTATTGTCTAAAAATATTACTGATCATTTGAAAATATTTTTTATTTTTATTTATTTTATGACAGAGAAAGTACAACAGAGAGCAAGCAAGTGAGAGAGAGAAGTGGTACACTAGGGCCTCTAGCCACTGCAACTGAACTCCAGATGCATGCACCACTTTGTGTGCATGCATCATCTTGTGCATCTGGCTTATATGGGTTCTGGGAAGACAAACCTGTGTCCATAGGCATCACAGGCAAGCACCTTAACTGCTAAGCCATCTCTCGAGACCCAGTTACTGATTATTTTGTATTCATGTCTATGAATTATGTTCAGCTGAGAAAAATGGCAAAAGTAGTTTGTGATTAAATTTTAAGTTGCAATTAAACCTCTAATCTTCTGTGTGAAATGAAATTGAAATATATAAGCCCCTCCCTTTTTAAGTGCACCTTCTTCTGTTTGCCCATGAGCACTCAGGGTCCTGTACCCTCATAGATATTTCTGGTGAAATATGCCAGGGGGCATGCTGGCATGTTCCTTTTTCTTCTCTGCATTCCCCACCACCTCTTTATATAGCTGCTGGACTTCAAATGTCTTGCCCTGTCTCTGAAGTTCACTTACATTCAAGAAGTAGCAGATGTTTAATCAATGTTACTGGCTGAGATGAGGAAGCAAGGAATGGCCTTGACTTAGAAATTTTGAGCCTTGAGATGAAATTAGCCTCATTTCCAAATTCAGGCAGAAGTGTGTGTGTGCATGGAGGGGAGGGGGCATTTGTTAGGTGTTAGGGCAGAGTTTAAGGATTTTAATCCATCTATATTTGTTAGGAGCTAAAATGATTGCTGTTTCAAAGCTAGGATGTTATAAGTGGAAAGTAGTTTTAGAGAATATTCTAATTTGACTTTTTTAGATGAAAGTTGCATGCATGTGTGTGTGTGTGTTTATGTGTGTGTGTGCATGTGTATGCCTCTGTGTTTAAGGTCATGGATATTAGAGAGATTTATTGATGGGTTCAAAGTCATGACACTAGTCAAGGGCAAAGCTAGTGTTTGGTGCCAGTTCTGATTTAACCCATCTTTGATTTGGCTATTATTGAAGGAAACCTCACCTATGAAGGAGCTCTGGGAGTGCATAAATACTGTTCTGCTAGTGCCCTTCTATGGGAGCATGGTGACAGCTTGTACATTATTTTGTCATCAAGATAATTTTCACTATAGATAATGTTTTTCCTTCCAAAGAGGGTTAAACTTTTTTACTGAGATTCTAAAAATGAATGAATGAATGAATAAATAATAATCCACGTAAATAAATAGTCACTTTACTTGCTGTTGTCAGGCTATCCTGAGTGTGAGCATACATAAATTTGGATTTCTCCTGGGAGTAGAATACTCATTAAACTGGGCCCTCCTGATAACTTATATAGATCATTAAATTACCATACACAAACTCAAAATGGGGCATGAGAATAAACATTCATCTTAGACTCATCTTAATCAGTTCCTTCATGGTTGGTTTGAAATACTATGGTGAAATAGAATCTGCTGTATGTAAGCTGACAACAGTGACTGAGTAGGCAGTCAGAGGAAGTGACATTGTCAAGAGCATCAAGATGTCATTAAGGAAAGGCTTGAAGACCTTTGAAATTAAATGGAGAGGGTTTGAGCTCACCTTATGTTTAATTCTCTTTATTTATAATCTTTGCTGCTATTCTTGTTAAATTACTGGGCTCCTGGCTGCCCTACCAACCTGCTCTTCCTTTGAGACATAGTAAAATTGTTTTGGAAATAATTTTAAAAATTTATTTATTTATGTATGTACTTATGTATATGTGTGCACATGCCATGGCATGTGTGTGGAGGTCAGAGAACAACTTCAAGGTGTCTGTGCACTACCTTCTTTGAGGCAGGGTCTTTTGTTGCTGCAAATGAACTGCCAGGCTATCAGGCTCGCTGGCCTGTGAGCATCAGATTCTCCAGACTCTGCCTCCCATTGTCAAACACAAGTTGGGATCACAGATGCATGTGCCACTTTGCATCCAGCTTTATGTGGATGTTGGGGAATTGAACCCAGCTGGCAGGCTTTGCAAGCAGCTGTCTTTAACCACTGCATCAAATACTCAGCCCTGGAAACAGATTCTTCTTTTTATGCATATATTTTATCTTATTTAAGAGAGAGAAAGAGAGAGCAAGAGGGCAAGAAAACAGACAGACAGAGAATGAATATTGGCATACCAGGGCCTCTAGCCACTGCAAATAACTCCGGATGCATGTGCCTCCTTGTGCATCTGGCTTTATATGGGTTACTGGGGAAATGAACGTGGGTCCTTTGGCTTTGCTGGCAAGCATCTTAACTACTAAGCCATCTCTCCAGCTCAAGATTCTTTTATTTATTTATGAACATACTTTGTATGGATTCATCATGTGTTTGTTTAAGCTTTTCTTTCCTCCCTGTCCCCATTCCACTGGGGGCTCTCCTCAGTGGGGTTGCTGGTATTCCCCATGAGGTTGGGGGTTATGCATTGTGGGAGCAGCAGTCAGTTATTGGAGGGAGGCAATGCCTCTGGGAATGACCTCCCAACCTGTGGCTCTTACCATCTTTTCACCCCCCTCTTCTGCAAAATTCTCTGAGCCATGTTGGGTGAGTTTTAAGTCTACTTCTGTGATGAGCTCTTAGGAGCCTTTGGATTTCTGCTTTGGTAGGTGTTGAGTGTCCTCAGTGTCTGTCTCCTTCACTCTGGCGCTGATTGTCAGGCTCACCATGGAAGCAGCATTCTTGCTCATCTCCCCAGTTCCTCTGTGGTTTCAGCTGGGCCTTAGCTGAATTGCAAGGGGTAGTTTATTTCCTTGCATCTCTTTTAAAAAGAAAAACAAAAAAAACAAAACAGATTCTCCAGCAGAAAGTGAAGTCAGCAGAGGTTAAACTGGAGAAGAGTTTTATTAATTTAGGGAGATTTTGATGGATGTAACCCCTCTCTTAGCCAAAGACTAGTGGGAGCTTGACATTGGAGAGCATAATCTTTGTCTTCATGGGACTCTGACCTAGTTCCCAGATTCAGATATGGGTTCTTTTCCACTGAGCGGATCTCTTAGCCAATCAGAAAGCCATTGGTTACCCACTAAGGCTGTGTGCCACCATTGCACCGGTGTGTACTTCTTGTCAGGCTGGTTGCTTCTGAATAGTTTAGACCCCTGCTTGCTCACACCATTGTTGGCAACTTTCCCTCAGTAGCTCACGTAGTGCTTTCCAGCACCAGACTTACTGTCTGGGGACTGGCTTTCTTCTGGATTCCAGCCAGGCTTTTCCATGGTCTGTGTCAGCAGCATATGATGTCTTCAGCAATAGGGTCTTACCTTTTATCTCAGGCAGGTAATCAAGTGCTTTGACAAAAGCCTGTCTTGTTTTGGGGCCTCTTAGTTCTCTCCAATCAACAGCTTAATGTGGATAGCACTGATTTCTTACCGGGAGTTACAGGTCAAAGCCAATGGAATATTTATTTATTTAAGTTAATTTTATTTGCATTTTAGGATTCATGGCCATGAATTATGTTCAGCTGAGAAAAATGGCAAAAGTAGTTTTTGATTAAATTTTAAGTTGCAATTAAACCTCTAATCTTCTGTGTGAAATGAAATTGAAATATATAAGCCCCTCCCTTTTTAAGTGCACCTTCTTCTGTTTGCCCATGAGCACTCAGGGTCCTGTACCCTCATAGATATTTCTGGTGAAATATGCCAGGGGCATGCTGGCATGTTCCTTTTTCTTCTCTGCATTCCCACCACCTCTTTATATAGCTGCTGGACTTCAAATGTCTTGCCCTGTCTGAAGTTCACTTACATTCAAGAAGTAGCAGATGTTTAATCAATGTTACTGGCTGAGATGAGGAAGCAAGGAATGGCCTTGACTTAGAAATTTTGAGCCTTGAGATGAAATTAGCCTCATTTCCAAATTCAGGCAGAAGTGTGTGTGTGCATGGAGGGGAGGGGGCATTTGTTAGGTGTTAGGGCAGAGTTTAAGGATTTTAATCCATCTATATTTGTTAGGAGCTAAAATGATTGCTGTTTCAAAGCTAGGATGTTATAAGTGGAAAGTAGTTTTAGAGAATATTCTAATTTGACTTTTTTAGATGAAAGTTGCATGCATGTGTGTGTGTGTGTGTGTGTGTGTTTATGTGTGTGTGTGCATGTGTATGCCTCTGTGTTTAAGGTCATGGATATTAGAGAGATTTATTGATGGGTTCAAAGTCATGACACTAGTCAAGGGCAAAGCTAGTGTTTGGTGCCAGTTCTGATTTAACCCATCTTTGATTTGGCTATTATTGAAGGAAACCTCACCTATGAAGGAGCTCTGGGAGTGCATAAATACTGTTCTGCTAGTGCCCTTCTATGGGAGCATGGTGACAGCTTGTACATTATTTTGTCATCAAGATAATTTTCACTATAGATAATGTTTTTCCTTCCAAAGAGGGTTAAACTTTTTTACTGAGATTCTAAAAATGAATGAATGAATGAATAAATAATAATCCACGGAAATAAATAGTCACTTTACTTGCTGTTGTCAGGCTATCCTGAGTGTGAGCATACATAAATTTGGATTTCTCCTGGGAGTAGAATACTCATTAAACTGGGCCCTCCTGATAACTTATATAGATCATTAAATTACCATACACAAACTCAAAATGGGGCATGAGAATAAACATTCATCTTAGACTCATCTTAATCAGTTCCTTCATGGTTGGTTTGAAATACTATGGTGAAATAGAATCTGCTGTATGTAAGCTGACAACAGTGACTGAGTAGGCAGTCAGAGGAAGTGACATTGTCACAGCATCAAGAAGAGCATCAGATGTCATTAAGGAAAGGCTTGAAGACCTTTGAAATTAAATGGAGGGTTTGAGCTCACCTTATGTTTAATTCTCTTTATTTATAATCTTTGCTGCTATTCTTGTTAAATTACTGGGCTCCTGGCTGCCCTACCAACCTGCTCTTCCTTTGAGACATAGTAAAATTGTTTTGGAAATAATTTTAAAAATTTATTTATTTATGTATGTACTTATGTATATGTGTGCACATGCCATGGCATGTGTGTGGAGGTCAGAGAACAACTTCAAGGTGTCTGTGCACTACCTTCTTTGAGGCAGGGTCTTTTGTTGCTGCAAATGAACTGCCAGGCTATCAGGCTCGCTGGCCTGTGAGCATCAGATTCTCAGACTCTGCCTCCCATTGTCAAACACAAGTTGGGATCACAGATGCATGTGCCACTTTGCATCCAGCTTTATGTGGATGTTGGGGAATTGAACCCAGCTGGCAGGCTTTGCAAGCAGCTGTCTTTAACCACTGCATCAAATACTCAGCCCTGGAAACAGATTCTTCTTTTTATGCATATATTTTATCTTATTTAAGAGAGAGAAAGAGAGAGCAAGAGGGCAAGAAAACAGACAGACAGAGAATGAATATTGGCATACCAGGGCCTCTAGCCACTGCAAATAACTCCGGATGCATGTGCCTCCTTGTGCATCTGGCTTTATATGGGTTACTGGGGAAATGAACGTGGGTCCTTTGGCTTTGCTGGCAAGCATCTTAACTACTAAGCCATCTCTCCAGCTCAAGATTCTTTTATTTATTTATGAACATACTTTGTATGGATTCATCATGTGTTTGTTTAAGCTTTTCTTTCCTCCCTGTCCCCATTATGGGGGCTCTCCTCAGTGGGGTTGCTGGTATTCCCCATGAGGTTGGGGGTTATGCATTGTGGGAGCAGCAGTCAGTTATTGGAGGGAGGCAATGCCTCTGGGAATGACCTCCCAACCTGTGGCTCTTACCATCTTTTCACCCCCCTCTTCTGCAAAATTCTCTGAGCCATGTTGGGTGAGTTTTAAGTCTACTTCTGTGATGAGCTCTTAGGAGCCTTTGGATTTCTGCTTTGGTAGGTGTTGAGTGTCCTCAGTGTCTGTCTCCTTCACTCTGGCGCTGATTGTCAGGCTCACCATGGAAGCAGCATTCTTGCTCATCTCCCCAGTTCCTCTGTGGTTTCAGCTGGGCCTTAGCTGAATTGCAAGGGGTAGTTTATTTCCTTGCATCTCGCTAACTTCTGAAAAAGCAAAACAGATTCTCCAGCAGAAAGTGAAGTCAGCAGAGGTTAAACTGGAGAAGAGTTTTATTAATTTAGGGAGATTTTGATGGATGTAACCCCTCTCTTAGCCAAAGACTAGTGGGAGCTTGACATTGGAGAGCATAATCTTTGTCTTCATGGGACTCTGACCTAGTTCCCAGATTCAGATATGGGTTCTTTTTCACTGAGCGGATCTCTTAGCCAATCAGAAAGCCATTGGTTACCCACTAAGGCTGTGTGCCACCATTGCACCGGTGTGTACTTCTTGTCAGGCTGGTTGCTTCTGAATAGTTTAGACCCCTGCTTGCTCACACCATTGTTGGCAACTTTCCCTCAGTAGCTCACGTAGTGCTTTCCAGCACCAGACTTACTGTCTGTGGACTGGCTTTCTTCTGGATTCCAGCCAGGCTTTTCCATGGTCTGTGTCAGCAGCATATGATGTCTTCAGCAATAGGGTCTTACCTTTTATCTCAGGCAGGTAATCAAGTGCTTTGACAAAAGCCTGTCTTGTTTTGGGGGCCTCTTAGTTCTCTCCAATCAACAGCTTAATGTGGATAGCACTGATTTCTGGTACCGGGAGTTACAGGTCAAAGCCAATTATTTATTTATTTATTTAAGTTAATTTTATTTGCATTTATTTGAGAGTGACCGACAGAAAGAGGGAGAGAGAGAGAGAGAATGGGTGTTCCAGGGCCTCTAGCCCCTACAAACAAACTCCAGATGCATGTGCTGCCTTGTGCATCTGGCTTATGTGAGTCCTGGAGAATCAAGCCTCGAGCCGGGGTCCTTAGGCTTCACTGGTAAGCGCTTAACTGCTAAGCCATCTCTCCAGCCCCCAGAGCCATGTTTTTTTTAAGGTTAGCTTTCATCCCACCCTTTTCAGGGCCCTTCTTTTCAGATGCTCCCCCTATATTACTGTTGAGGGTTAAATCTTTTAGTTTACCTTCAAGGAGAAAGGTTTCTATGGTGCCAGTTCATTTTGGGTTTAGTTTTGTGTTTATTCCTCCCCCCCAACTTCCTCTCCCTGCAATCCCTTCCATCCCTATTGTCTGGGCCTTAAGTTGCCCAGCTGGTATGCCAGGAACTTGAGGTGACCTAGGTTAGGAACCACAGATGAGTGAGAACATATGGCATTTGTCTTTCTGTGATTGTGTGTTTTGGCTGAGTATGATGTGTTCTAAGTCCATCCATTATTCTACAAGTTTCATTATGTCATTTTTTTTTCTTACTGCTGAGTAGAATTCCATTGTGTAAATGTACCACAATTTCGTTATCCATTCGTCCAATTATGGGCACCTGGGTTGATTACAGTTCTTAGCTATTATGAATTGAGCAGCTATAAACATGGTTGAGCAAATATCTCTGTAGTGAAGTGTGGAGCATTTAGGGTAAATGCCCAGTAAGGGAATAACTGGGTCTGTTGGTAGTTCTATATTCATCTTTTTTCAGGAATCTCCATGTTGATTTACTTAGTGGTTGTACAAGTTTGCATTCCCACCAATAGAGATTGAGGTGTCCTCTTTCCTTACATCCTTGCCAACATTTGTTGTCATTTTTTTGTTTTGTTTTGTTTTTCGAGGTAGGGTTTCACTCTATCCAAGGCTGACCTGGAATTCACTATGCCATCTCAGAGTGGCCTCAAACTCACAGTGATCCTCCTACCTCTGCCTCCTGAGTGATGGGATTAAAGGCATGTGCCACCATACCCAGCTGTCATTTGATTTTTTTAATGATTGCCATCCTTACTGGAGTAAGGTGGAATTGTACAGTTGTTTTAATTTGCATCTCCCTGATGGTTAGGGATGTCAAACATTTTCTTAAGTGTGTGTTAGCCATTTGTATTTTTTCCTCTGAGAACTCTCTATTAAGTTCTCTATCCCATTTTTTGAGAGTTTTTTTTTATTGTTTCATTTTTTTTTTGTAGATTCAAGATATTAGACGTCTGTCAGTGGTATAGCTAGCAAAAATGTTCTCCCAGCCTGTGAGTAATCTGTTGGCTCTACTTATGGTATGTTTGTCTATGCAAAAGCTTCATGAGATCCTATTGGTTGAGTGATTGTTTAATTTCCTGGGCCACTGGGGTATTGTTTACGAAGCCCTTCCCTACTCCTATATTGTGAAGAGTGTCTCCTATTTTTTCTTCCAGTAGTTGAAGAGTTTCAGGTCTTATATTGAGGTCTTTAATCCATTTGGAGGTTTTTGTGTGTATGGGGAGATGAATGGGTCTAGTTTCATTTTTCTACATATGGTCATCCAATTTGTCCAGCATCATTTGTTGAAGATGCTGTCTTTTCTCCAGTCTAGAGTACTGGCACCTTTGTTGAAGATCAAGTAGCTGTAGTTACTTAGCCTAGGGCCGGGTCTTCAATTATGTTCTATTGGTCTATATGTCTGTTTTTATGTTAGTAACATGCTGCTTTTGTTACTATGGCTTTGTAATATAATTTTATTTTTATTTATTTATTTATTTGAGAGGAACAGAGAGAGAGAGACAGAGAGAGAGAGAGAGAGAGAGAGAAAGAGGCAGATAGAGAGAGAATGGGTGTGCCAGGGCTTCCAGCCACGGCAAATGAACTTCATATGCATGCGCCACCTTGTTCATCTGGCTTATGTGGGTCCTGGGGAATCGAGCCTTGAATTGGAGTCCTTAGGTTTCACAGGCAAGTGCTTGACTGCTAAGCCATCTCTCCAGGCCCTATAATATAGATTTAGATTGGGTATGATGATACCTCCAGAGGTGTTTCTTTAGCTGAGGATATGTTTGGATATCTGAAGTCTACTACCATTCTATATGAATTTTGAGATCTTTTTTTTTTTCTATCTCTGTGAAGAATGATGCTGGAATTTTTATTGGTATTGCATTAAATCTGTATATTGCTTTTAGTAGAATTGCCTTTTTCACAATATTAATTCTACCTATTCAGGAGCCTGGGAGGTCTTTCCATCTTCTCAAACCCTCCTCAGTTTTGTTCTTGAATGTTTTTATGCTTTCATTGTATAGGTCTGTCACATCCTTGGTTAGTATTATTCCAAGGTATTTTATTTATTTTGTGGCCATTGAAAAAGGGACAGCCTTGTTGATTTCTGTTTCTGTATATCTGTCCTTTGCATATAGATAGGCTACCTATTTTTGTGTGTTGATTTTGTATCTTGCCACTTTGCTGAAGGAATTAATCACCTTTTGAGATGGAGACTTTCAGGTCATGTATGTATACGATATGTCATCTGCAAATAGGGCTAATTTGACTTCTTTCTTTCCAATTTGTATCCTTTTTATTTCTTTCTCCTGTCTTGTTGCTTGGGCTAGGACTTCTAGTACTACGTTGAAGAGCAGTGGTGAAAGTGGACACCCCGTCTTGTTCCTGATCACAATGGGAACTTCTTGAGTCTTTCTCATTAAGTATGATTTGGGATCTAGATGCTTTATATATAGCTTTTATTGTGCTGAGATATAAACCATCCATGCCTATTTTCTCCAGCATTTTGATTATGAAGTGATATTCTATTTTGTCCCCCTTAGGATTGCATTTATGTGTCCTATAAATTTTGGTTGTTGTGTTTTCATTATCCTTCAATTCTAGAAATTTTGCAGTTTCATTTTTTATTTCTTCATGACCCATTCATTGTTTAAAAGTGTATTTTAGCTGAGCATGGTGGTGCATGCCTTTAATCCTAGCATTTGGGAAGCAGAGGTAAGAGGATCACTATGAGTTTGAGGCCACCTTGAGACTACATAGTGGATTCCAGGTCAGCCTGGGCTACAGTGAAACTCTACCTCAATAAAATAAAATAAAAATAAAATAAATAAAATAAAAATAAAATAAAATAAAATAAAATAAAAATAAATAATGAAACAAATAAAAGTGTGTTGTTCAGTCTCTAGGAGCTAGTGGAGTTCCTGATGTGTCTCTTACTGTCAATTTCTAGCTTTAAAACATTGTGATCTGATATGCAGGAAGTTGTCAATTTTCCTGAATTTATGGAGGCATGCTTTATGCCCTAATATATGGTCTATTTTGGAGAAGGTTCTGTGGGCTGCTGAGAAGAATGTGTGTTTTATAGAATTGGGTGGAATATTCTATAGATGTCCATTAGGTTTGGTTGATCTATGGTCTTGTTGAGCTCTCTTACTTCTCTGTTGATTTTTTGTTTGGATGACCTGTCTATTGATGACAGTGGAGTATTAAAGTCTCCAACTATGATGGTGTTGGTGTTTATTTATGTTTTGTTGTCAAGAATGTTTTGCTTTATAAACTGTGGTTCACCTGTGTTTGGTGAATAAAGATTTATGATTGTGATGTCCTCATATTGAATTGTTCCCTTGATGAGTAAGAAGTGGCCTCTTTTTGTCCTTTTTGATTACTTTTGGTTTGAAGTCTATTTTATCAGATATTAGTATAGCAACACTTGTTTTTCTTATTTCCATTTGCTTAGAATATCATTTCCCATCCTTTTACCCTGAGGAGGTGTCTGTCTTTAGTGGTGAGGTGGGTTTCTTGAAGACTGCAGATAGAAGGGTCCATTTTTCTGATCTACCCTGTTAACTTGTGTCTTTTGATGATTGAGTTTAGACCATTAATATTTAAGGTTATAACTGTGAGGTCCAATTTAATCCCTGCCATGATGGGTTGCTTTATGGAGTTTGGTGCTTTCTTGAGCTTCCAGAGAGGTTTTTAAAAGCTCTATTTGATATTTGTTTTCTGTTGTGTTTTTTCTTTGCATTGTGTTCATCTCTTTTTTTAATTTTATTTTTTAATTTTAAATTTTATTTATTTATTTGACAGACAGAAAGAGGGAGGGGGGGAGAGAATGGGCACACTAGGGCCTCCAGCCACTGCAAATGAATTCCA
This sequence comes from Orientallactaga sibirica, assembly GCA_036365145.1. NCBI lineage: Eukaryota > Metazoa > Chordata > Mammalia > Rodentia > Dipodidae > Orientallactaga > Orientallactaga sibirica. The sequence continues at coordinate 45,432,554 of JAEOAD010000012.1, read as the reverse complement.
GATGCATGTGCCACTTTGTGCATCTAGCTATCATGGGTCCTAGGGAATTGAACCTGGGTCCTTTGGCTTTGCAGGCAAATACCTTAACCACTAAGCCATCCCTCCAGCCCTTTAATTTTAATTTTAATTAATTAATTTTTTTGAGGCAAACCCAACAGACTGGCCTTTTATTTGCTGAGGATGAAAATGAGGGCAACAGAGAGAGACATTAACAATTGGTGTGCCAGGACCTCCAGCCACTGTAATTGAACTCCAGATGCATGTGCCCTCTTGTGCATCTGGCTTACATGGGTCCTGGGGATTCAAACCTGGGTTCTCTTGTTTTTGCAAGCAAACACCTTAACCTCTAAGTCATCTCCCCAGCTCTACTTTGTAATTTTTTATAGATATAATTTAAAGCAGGATTTTGAAAATAACAAACACTAATAAAGAACCTTGCAAGTTTCAGGCCATTAGTGGGTCATGAACTCAATATAGTATAGTATAGTAGCATCAACTTTTTTTTTTTTTTTTTTGGTTTTTCGAGGTAAGGTCTCACTCTGGCTCAGGCTGACCTGGAATTCACTATGTAGTCTCAGGGTGGCCTCGAACTCTCAGTGATTCTCCTACCTCTGCCTCCTGAGTGCTGGGATTAAAGGTGTGCACCACCACGCCCGGCTAGCATCAGCTTTTTAAAAGAATTTTTTTCCTGGAAAATACTAAAGGTGAAGGCCTTTTTGTTAAAAAATATTGTTTCACTTGCATGTCCACGTAAGAATGTACTTTGATGTGTAAAACATTCTTACTGTGGGTCCAAAAAGCTTGAAGTTATTAATTGAAGGCCTTTATGCTTTCTCTGTTTAACTTAAAGTAGAAGTTTAAGTTTTTATATCAGTGGTATTAATATTGAGGCAGTGGCTTAAACAATCACCTTTTCACAGTTCAAAACTATGCTTTTTATTTAAAAGAAATTTTTATTGACAGCTTCCATAATTATAGACAATAACCCATGGTAATTCCCCCCCTCCACCTTCCCCTTTGCAACTCTACTCTCCATCATACCTCCCCCTCTCAATCAGTCTCTCTTTTATTTTGATGTCATGATCTTTTCCTCCTTTTATGATGGTCTTGTGTAGGTAGTGTCAGGCACTGTGAGAGCATGGAGGAGCATGTTGTAAGGAGTCCTACCCTTTCTTTGGCTCTTACATTCTTTCTGCCACCTGTTCCGCAATGGACCCTGAGCCTTGGAAAGTGTGATAGAAATGTCTCAGTGCTGAGCACTCCTCTGTCACTTCTCAGCACGATGGTGCCTTCTGAGTCATCCCAATCTTTTAGCTCATTGCTTTTTGTAGACGTCATTTGCTTTTATTGAAAACCCTTTGTATTTCACTAGAAAGGTAGGGAAGGTACTGAAATGTATGTCAGTGGAGATAGAAAGGGCTTGCTCCTCCATACGATCCCTGGGATGAACAAGATTCAGAGCATTTGGTTGTGTCCATGATCAGGGTCTATGAGACCCCCTGCCCCAATGTGGTACTCTGGACTTCAACCTGAGAGCACCTAGGGAGTAGCAAATACAGGCAAGGGCTTCCTCTAATTTTTCCTTTCTACCTTACGAGCCCAATTCTCTAAACAATACTTAATTGTTTTGAACCCTTCTTCAGATATGATACATTATCTATTGGGAGAGACTGAAACATAGGGAAGGAAGGAAACTAGAGTTGACATCACACCCAGAGCTCAAACTTTGTCCCAGCCCAGTTACTTTGGGGGCCTGTTAATCTTCCCTAAAAGCACTTACTCTTTCTCTACAATTTCCTGTACCCCCATTGTTCTAGGGACAGGTGAGCTTCTAAATCTTATTGGGTAATAATCCAGTAGAGTGCATGTGATGCCCCTGTGCGCATATACATCTGTATGCCTTGCTCCTGCCGAATGGTCTATTGTCACCTCATTCCTGAGACTCAGTATTGAACCTAACCAGGGGCACAGGTTCTCTTGTTCCTCCACAGAATAAACCTTGGAGCAAGCTAGTAAGCTGCTCTAGTGACCTTTGTTCCCTTCACAGCCACTCAGCTGGCATGATGCAGGGCACAGGCTGGGTGGTCACCTGATGTGCTTATCTGGGGGCTGGTTATCTGAATGGGGTCTCTCTAGAACTCCTAGGACTTGTAGAGTGGGTTGTGTCATAGGAAATGCATGCTGGACTGGTGTTCCCAGTGAGGGAGAGCGAGGGTGAGTCTGGCTGTGTTGAAAAGTGCATCTCAGTCTCCTGCCGTGGGTGTGGGGCAGGGACAAGAAGCTTGTTCTGGAACAGCAAGGCTGTAAGGGCAGCACCTTACCTGCTCCTCTTCAGGCTCAGACCCGAGCTGGTAATTAGTTCAAGGTAGAGGTTTATTATTATTTTTCCACCTTTGGGCAATTTGCTGTATTGTACAGAGAAAGGGACAAAGGAATTAGTGAGTTGAAACTTCATTTTAGGGAAAACTAAACAAAATGAAATACCCAAAGAGATTAAGCTACATTTTCCCACTGGAAGCTGGTTTTGTTTGAAAATAGCATTACTTATATGGAACTGTGGAAATTCCTCGTTTAACCCAAGGGCCTGTCCTCAGGTCAGTGACTAAACTAGCTTTATTTTTATTCAAGAACTAGGCTGCATATTCTTCCCAAACTCAGGGTTCCCCAGACTTGGGGGCAGCTGCTGGCTTATGAAAACATTCTGATGCTCCATTGGGAAGACAGACCTTTTTGCTTTTTCCTTCTCTTCCCTCTTTCTCTTCTCACAGTCATTATTTGAGATGACAGGGACAAAGAAATGCAGGAGGGAGGGTCACAACTTACCGAGAATTTCTTCACCTCCCACAAGCCGCAGGACATCTCTGTATGTTTAGTTGGGACCCCTTGAACATGTGACCTGCCCATTTTTTTTATGAATACCTAAAAAGAAATACGCTGACATGTCACAATGGGAGGAATTTACTTCATGTTGGACATCAGAGAAAAAGCTTTGGCAGGAACACGTATGTCTTCTGTCTTCTCTCTCCAGGATGGCAGTTATGTCCAAGACCTTTGAACTCTCAGAGTTGCTGACTGGGGTAGTGAGTGACAAAGAAAGGAGGAAGCCCACTTTGAGCTTTGGATGAGCCCAGGGTCCTTGTCCCGCAGGGGCAGAAGCTGGATACTGGTGTGGGAGGAGGGATGCCTCAGCGATGTGTGATTGTTAGTTAAGTCGATGGCATGTCTTAGTTTCTTCATTTCTTGTCATCCTGCTATTTGATCATTAACCCAGCTGCCCAGGAACGGAAAGGGCAAGAAGACAAACTTAAAACAAGCAGGCATTTCCATTAGGGGGATAAGTTGGATTTTGCCTAACAAAAGGGTTTAGCTTAACCTTGTCCTCACTTGATGAAAGGAGAGAGTCCCCTTCAGCTGTCCTCCATGTCCCAGCCATTCTTTTCTCCTCTTCTGGCTTTTCAGTGGATTTGACTAGGCAGGCATTTTCTGACCCCAGTTACTGAGGTTAATTGAGGGGTAATTATATGTTTGCTCATTATTTTGCTTAGTTCTTACTAAGAGTTGTTCACACTCCAAACTTAGGTCCTAAAAGTAATAATCATAGGGTAGCATTTGAAGTATTAGAACATTTCTAACCTCATTGTCTTCCCACCGTCCACTCACACTGTCACATACCATCATCAGAGTTATTCATTTGGTCGAAAACTAGCTTAATGTTTCCCAAAAGGGAGATAATATTATTTAATTTTTTTCTTTTCTTTTTATTTTAAAAAAACATTTATTTATTTATTTATTTATTTATTTATTTATTTATGAATGACAGAGAAAGAGGGAGAGGGAGAGAGAGAGAATGAGAATGAGAATGGGCATACCAGGGCCTCTAGCCACTGCAAACAAACTCCATATGCCTGCACCCTCCTGTGAATCTGGCTTATGTGGGTCCTGGAGAATTGAACGGGGTCCTTTGGCTTTGCTAGCAAATGCCTTAACCACTAAGCCATCTCTCCAGCCATTTTTTCTTTTATTTTTAAAAACATTGCTACACATTATAAGTAATAAACATTTAGGAATTTTTCTAACAAATACTTATTAAACTTATGACATATTTCAGTGGAATATTGGGCATATGACACACAAGCCATTAGTTAATTGCACCAAGTATAAATTATTTCAGAATTTTTGTCTCTGATGAGCTACCTTAACAAAGGACATGTATAATTTGGAATGATAGAAATGCAAGGGCTACAGATATAATAGTATTAGAAAAGTCTGGAGGCCCTGCAAGCTGTTTGGAAAGGAAAACTTTATCATTTTAAATACAATAGGGAAAAAGGCACACAAATTTTATTAACATTTATTTGCATGGGAATCAAAGTAACAATTGGCATTTAAGTCTTTTTATTTTCATGTATGTGGTGAGTTTGTATGTGTCTGTATGTGTGTTCATACATTTGTGAGTGTATGTGTGTGGGTACATGTGCATGTGTGTGGAGACCGGAGGCCAACCTCAGGTGTTATCTTCAGGAATACTGTCTCTCTCTCTCTCTTCTCTTGTTATTATTCAGTGTTAGTCTGTTTATTTTGATTTTTTGAGGTAGGGTCTCACTCTAGCCCAGGCTGACCTTGAATTCACTATATAGTCTCTGGCTGCCCTTGAACTCATGGGGATCCTCCTACCTCTGCCTCTTGAGTGCTGGGATTAAAGGCGTGTACCACCACTCCCAGCTCTTTTTAATTTTTTTGAGGTAGGTCTCACTCTCGCCCAGGGTGACTTGGAATTCACTATGTGGTCTCAGCGTGGCCTTGAATGCACGGTGCTCCTATATCTGTCTCCTGAGTGCTGGGGTTAAAGGCATGTGCTACATTGCCCAGGTACTTTTTTCCTTTTTTTTTTTTTTTTTTTTTTTTTTGAGACAAGGATTCTCCTTGGTCTAGATATCACCAATTAGGCTAGAGATTAGTTAGCCAGCAAGTTTCAAGAATCCTGCTGTTTTCCCCTCCCTAATGCCTGGCAATTTTATATAGATATTGGGGTTTGAAGTCAGGTCCTCATGCTTGGAAAGCAAGCACGTTACTTGTTGAACCATCCTCCTTTTTATTTTTATTTATTTGCCATCAGAGAAGCAGAGAGAGAAAAAGAGAAAAATAGAGAAAAAGAGAGAGGGAGAAATGGATGCACCAGGGTCTTCTTGCTACTGTAAACAGACTCCAAACATGTTTGCCACTTAGTACGTATGGATTTATGAGAGTACTGGGGACTCAAACCCGGACCAGCAGGCTTTGCAAGCAAACAGCTATAACTGCTGAGCCATCTCCCCTGTCCCTATAGTCTTTCTGTAATGAAGGAAAAGGGTTTGAAGTTAAAGGGAGAGAAAATTGTGGGAAACTGACTAGTCAATATGTAGGGACTGATGGAAGTTAATGGCTATTTAGTAAGGTTGGTTTATTGCAAAGATGTCTAGGTCCCATGTCTAGTAAGACTTTTAGGCAGATGAGAAAACTAAGATCTCCTCTGTAGCAGTTACCTTCTCTAGAACAAAACACCTGATCAGAAGTAGCTCATGGCATGAAGAGTTTATTTCTGCTCAGTTTCACAGGGAAGTTTCATGATGGTGGGCCAGAGCAGTCAGCCTGCTGGGTTTCCTCAGCAGATGAAGGAGAGAGAATGAGCTCACCAGCCCTGTGAGCTGGGCTCCACTATCAAATCCCAAGACCTCCGCAGTGACACACTCCCTCCAGCAAGGTTCCACTTCCCAAAGGCTCCACTAGCTGCAGAGAGTAAGTATGAGGCCTAGTCATAAACACGTGAGGCTGTGAGAGCATTTTACATTCAAACCACTACATCTTTCTAGGTATTGTGATTCTAGCCTTTTTTTTTTTTTTTTTTTTTGAGATAGGGGCTTTCTTTATCCCAGGCTATCCTGGAACTCACTCTGTAGCCCAGGCTGACCTCCAACTCATGGCGATTGATTCTCCTTCCTCAGCCTCCTGAAAGGCATGAGCCTTGAGGTCAAAAGAATACTTTTGCCAAAATGGTAGTTTGAGGCAGCCATTGAGAGGCATGTGGGGAGAGTGATATGGTATAGCTTTCCCTCTGGCTGTGATCTGATGATTGTGCTTCATGGAACCCAATGCTTTGGTCCAGAATCATGGCTGTTAACATTCCCTTATTGAAGGAGTAGGGAGAGGGCCATCAGCCTCTGACCTGAGATTCCGGTCAATACTCTGTGCTGCCCCCAAGCAGCATGTGGTCTTGAGGGGTATGTTAGAGTAGATAGGAAGTAGAAGGGCCTCTTCGGTGGCATAGCTTTCATGAGTTATCACCCATGCCGGGGTGGGCTTTGTCATTGATACAGATGCCCATATCTTACCCTTGATAGGAAATAATAAATTCACTGGTTCCCCAAGCTGGACTCTGATGGAATCCTTTTTTTGGTCTGTGAGAGCTCTATCTGGTGTGAACAGATGTTTCTTTTTATCTCCCCAGAATAATTCGTGCATCAGGTAGTACATACAATTAGAAGGCTAAAGAATGTGAGGACACACACTGCAAAATTTCCGTGATTTTCACTTCATAGTGAACCTGCTCTTTCAAACATGAATGCTGGCTGCCCATTGTCTTGAACACACAGAAACACTCATCAGTTAGTCAGTATTAGGGCACAACTGGGGACAGAAGGTTGATCCAGATTTTATGGAATCTGCGTTTGTTTTGATTGATATTGCAGAACTAAATAATAATTAGCTGAGTGTGGGGAGAGATCCCACTGGGCCTAAGCCAGAACCTAGACACACCTGGGTATGTTTACAGGCTGACGCCAAAGCCCTAGTGGTGATTCAACTCATTCTCACTGTTGTTTTGAAATAATCCTAGAAGATCGATGGCAACTTTTACTGTTTTCATAGAATTTTTGTTCAAATAATTGGAGTGACTTTATTTATTTACCAAATATTATTGATCATCTACTAGATATCAGGACTCATAAAGTCTAAATTTCAAGTATTAAAAATGCACAGTGTAGATGTGGTCTCGATTCTCAGGAAGCTGATAAACCAACTTATGACATCACTTCATGTAAGTGCCGAGAGGAAGCTAAATCAGCTTCCTCTCAGCCAAGGGGCGCTGACTGCGAGGCCACCATCATGGGTGGAGGCTACAGCAGGTTCAGATGCGGATGCTTTCCTGAGGATTTTGTGACTTTTCTAGGTCACCTACCTTGTGAATGGCAGCTCTGGGTTTCAATGCATTTCTGTGGAACGGCAGACGGTCGTGGTCTGGAAACTTCCGTGTATTCAGGGTGAAGGCATGGGAGTTATCGGAGCATGTTGGAAGGGCATTTGCAGAGCTGGCACAGAGCCAGCACACCTGGACTGTGACCCCCTCCCCCGCTGTCGGATCAGCAGGGACTTCAGAGGAAGTATTTGTTCTAATCCTTTCTGGAAATGGGATCGTTCTTTGATATTTTCTCATGCTGTATGTATGATGGCCAGACTTTTTAAAGGCCTCTCTTGCCTAGTGAACTTAGTGAGCTTAGAGGGGGGAAAAAAAATCTGCCAAATAATAGAAATATTTCTCTTTCAGTTTAACTGCTGACCCAGACTAGTCAGAGAAATGGCCTTTCAAAGGATAAATCTATGAAATTCCATTTCTGAGGGCCAGAGCCTCGATTTGCATGGAACATTGTTGTAAATGTCAACTGTCCAGCTCCCACTGCCAGCTTGAATGGCTGGCAGTGTTTACCCTCCCAAGTTAATTGCAGCAACTTATTCAGCACATGTTGGAGGCCGAGGCACCATCTGTTTTTTGTTCATCTCAATCACACCCGTCTTATCTGTCTTCCTTCCTTTTTCTGCTGTGAGTGCTTCCCCCCCTTTTTTTTAAGGTTATGATGAAATGTCAACTGACTCCTTCCCTTGTTTTCTTGGCCTGGCCTGAGCCAGTACACCCATGACTGACCCCTGGAAGGGCTGGAAAAGTGGAAGTGAGAATATGAGCAGGTGGGAGATAGGAACCAGGTGGAGAGACTAAAGAAAGACAACTGCAGCAGGTTTTTTCCCTTGCTACCTGAAGCTGATGTAAAGAGCCAAGGGTACAAATGATTCCCAAGTAAGGAACAGTAGCACACGCGGACCGTCTTGTTTACCACGCTATCCCCAGGACCTGCGGCGTGGGAGGTGTCCTGTCGGTGCTTAATGCATGACTCCCATGAGTTATCTCTCGTGGCTTCCCATCTTCCCAAGGCCTTCTTGGTCTCTTTATCACTGAACACTGCTGAGTTTTTGCCAGTGGTCTTCTCGGGAGGCAATGGGTTGAGGATAGAAAGGGAGGAGGGCTGGTTATTTTGCCTGGGCTTCATTGGCTGTGGCTGATCACGACTGTCTTCCAGCTGCAGAGCACTTTGTGGGTGATGAATGATACAGAAACATGCCTCCAGCAGCCAACTGGCCCCTCACCAGGTCTTTGTAAATAGCAGCCAGAGGCAGCGCTGGTCGTCTGCCAGGCTAGAGACAGCAAGAGCGCATCTCGCGGGTTCTTAGCCCTCACACGGGGCTCATCTTGACTCCACAGCTGTGTAAGCTCCAGATACCAGTTGATAAATTCCTGGTAATTTCCTTCAGAGGTTCAGGCAGGAAATGTCATACGCCCGGCTTCCCTCTGTCTGTATGTGTTTGCTTTGGCAAAGGCTTGCTCTGCGTTCTTCTCCGTTCTCATCTCTTTGATCCAAATGTTCTCTCCCGCTGCTCCCTTCTTGTCCCTGGAGGTACAAAACACATGCTTGGTTTGGTAGAAACATCAGGAGGATGTGTTAGGTTGCTTGAGGGGGGCCTGGATTAATAAAATTGCTAAAAATCTGTTTTACCTGTTGTCCCATCAGGGGTGTTACACTGAGGAAAGACAATTGACACGAATGAGAGATTTGTGGCAATCGTGGAGGGGTTGTGTTCCCTGTGTTTGGGGAGCTATATGTTTTCACAGATTAACACAAAAGCTTTTCTTATAGTTGATGCATGCCACATATGAACTAACAATAGCTTTCTTTTTGTTTTGAGACAAGGTTGCATGCACTGTGTAGCCCAGGGTGGCCTTCAATTAATGATCCTTTTGCTTCAACCTCCCAGTTGCAGGGATAATAGGTGTATATCAACACACCTGTTTAATTGGCAGTGGTTTTCTTTTTTGGTGGTGGGTGAAATAATGGTGTTTCTTACGCTAGAATAGATGGAAACTTAGATTTGATGGAATAGAGTAGCTAATTTTGGCCAAAAATGACTATTTATTTTTCCAGTTACTTTTTATTTGAAGTAGGGTCTTCCTGTAGTGCGGGCTTACCTGGATCTCACTCTGTAGCCCAGGCTGGCCTTGAACTCACTATGATCCTCTTCACTGGGTCTCTGGAGTGCTGGAATTAAAAGTGTGTGTCACCACACTTGGCTTTCCAGTTACTCCCTCCCACCACTGGCACGCAGATGAGTTTATGAGAATAATAGTTTTATAATGTATTTTAATATGTATTCATAATTATTACCACAATCATGTTAAATATGGGAATTAGATGTTACAAAAAGGAAGAAAGGAGGCAGGAATAGGAAGAGCTGGTTTCTGGTCCTGCTTTGGTTTAACTAAGTGTAAGAATTGCCTTTTGGCCTGTCCTCTCTTGGCTGTAAAATAATGGGGAAGAGTGGGGTGGTTGACAGGACTTTGGTTTCCACAACTCCCTCCCCTCATGAGTTGTTCCTCAGAGGCGAAGCCTGGAGGGAGCTGGTAGCGAGACTGGTTACTGCTCCTCAGAACGAAGCTATGTCACAGTGACTTGTGAGAACTTGTCATGCACGCTAATTTACTTTTCTTTGTGAGATAATGATTCCATAACAGAAGTGAACAGAAAGAATTCATTGTGATTGAGTGTCAACCAAATGCTTCGTCCTGTGCTATGTACTTGCTGGTGAATTGAATCCCTTCCCAAAAGGTTAAGACATCTAATCCCTGGTAGTTGTGACCTTATTTAAAAATTGGGTCTCTAAAGATGATCCAGTTACGATGAGGTCATTAGGTTGGCCGACTCCAAAATAAATGATTGAGTTGTTTTAAGAAGGGGAAATTTGATAACAGAGGCAGACAAGCGTGCAGGGAGGGCCAGATGAACATAATGGCTGGGATCTGGTGGTGCATCTGTAAGCCATGGAACACTAAAGATCACCAGAAAACTAGACACTGGGTGAGGGCTGGTCATCAGAGATTCCCCCTCAAGGCCTTTGAAAGGACCCATGTTTGATACCTTATTGACTTCCAGGCCCCCCTATTGGGTAACAGTAAATGTCTGCTTTTGTACTTTGTTCTGGTGGCCCTAGGAAATTACTCCTCAGCTGTGGACACACTGAATCATTTGGTCCTTTGTAGTCCTCATTCATTTGGTCCCTGAGGCACCAACAGGAATAAAGTGATCAAATGGAGGCGTCTTGCCTATACAGAGCTTCCATGCTAGTGAGATGTCAAGATGAATAAAAATCAGATAAATGTGACGTCACCCATGTCATATGTGATGAATAAAAGCAAGGCATAGAGACAGAGACAGAAAGAGAGAGAGAGAGGGAGAGAGAGGGAGAGAGAGAGGGAAGAAATTATGTGGAATAGGTCAGTATGGAATTCCTGTTTCATATAGAGAAGTCTGCAAATACTGTGTAGCTAGAGTATTGTCATTTCCTACCAAGCATTAGATTCCTGGTGTACTCACCGAACAAGCGCCTCAGAAGTCTGTTTTCTGTGTGACGAAGCTTGGACACATGGAGGTCCTGGCCAAAGGTTATGCAAATAGCGAGCAGGGCAGTTGGATTTAACCCAGGAGGTCTAAGTGCATGGGCTTATGCTTCCTAACAGTAAGGGCTTTCTGTTCATGCCAGAGTCTAGCCTAGTTGACCAGACCAGTAGAAATTTTAGTTCATGGTCTTCCTAGGTGATGCCACATCCAATAAACCAATATGATAGTATTGACTATGAATTATGAGCCTAGACAAACAGGATAAAATACAGTCATAAGAGTGAAAGTAAGGGCTGGGGAGATGGCTCAGTAGATAAAGGTGCTTGCTTCGCAAGCCTGCTCACTGGAGTTCAAATCCACAGTCCTCACGTAAGGCCAGCTGCAAGTGTTTGTTATCTCAAGTACCTATGACAATGTAAAGTGGAACCAGGAGAATCCCGAAGCTCCTGGGTTAGTGTTGTCTTCTGAGCTCCACACAAATGCTGTGGCACATGTACACCCATACACACATATATCACACACATATTCACATACACACAAAGAAAAATGTGTGAGAGTTAAAAGTCCAGGAAAACCACAACCATAAAAATCATTACAAGACCTGTTAACCACAGCCAGTGCTTGAAAACCCCTGTAGGTCAGAGTGGGTCACAATGTGAGTTAGCAATACCACCTTTGTGCAAAATAAAGCTAAGAGCAGTCAGGATGGGAGAGACAGTTCCTCTGTGCTCTGACTATATTGAAGGCTTCTTGTGTGTCACAAATCATATTGTCCTTTGAATTTAAAAAGATTCAAACATTAGTACTTTATTGACTTTTAAAAAATTTATTTATTTGTGTGTGTGAGAGAGAGAGAGAGAGAGAGAGAGAATGAGTATATGGGTGTGTCAGAGCCCCTTACTGTTGCACACAAACTCCAGATACAGGTCATTTTTTGCAGCGTGCTTTGCATGAAGGCTGGGGAATTGAACACAGACCAGCAGGCTTTGCAAGCAAGCACTCTTAACTGCTGAGCCATCTCCTCAGCCCCAAACATTAGTATTTTAGAAAATAAACCTGGGAAAGTTTAAAAATGATAAATTTCAATGGTAGTTCAACAAAGAGAGCATTTTTATACACATTTGAGGAGATTCTGAATGACATCAACATCCTGCAAGATAATTTGACAATATGAATTCAAAACCTCTAACTGATAATATTCTTGGAGCAATTTTGATTTCAAGAGTTTCCTCTTTAAAGAAATGCTTAATGGTAGATGAAAAAGTTTAGATCCCAGAGTACTTATTAAAATATAATTTATAGTAGCAAGATTATTATAAGGCCACTAAAAATCATGATACTAAATGAGAAGTTTACAAATATTTTTGTTTATGCAACCTTTTGGAAATCTGATAGAAGTAGTCAACTCCCTTTTTTTTGTTTTGTTTTGGTTTTTTGAGGTAGGGTCTCACTCTAGTCCACGCTGACCTGGAATTCACTATGGAGTCTCAGGGTGGCCTTGAACTCGTGGTGATCCTTCTACCTCTGCCTCCCGAGTGCTGGGATTAAAGGCGTGCGCCACCACGCCCGGCTTCAACTCCCTTTTTTTGGAGAGAAAACACATGTGTACTTACATAAAACTCTGTATGTGATTTTAGAAAATTTATGCACTATGAAGTCCATGCACAGACTTGGGCTGAAGACTCCTTTAGTACAAGGTAATAATTAGTGACATGGGAAACTAGTCATGAAAGCATACATGTCCATTGGCATCTGAGCCTGGAAGTATGAGTTCCAAAACAGTGGTTAACTCTGAGAAATGGGATTGCACATTTTTTTCTTCTTTTGACTTTTCAGTATTTCCCATTGTGAAACATTTTCTTTCTTTTTTAAATTAAAAAAAAATATTATATTTATTTGTGAGCAGAGAGAGACAGACACAGAGAAGTTCCAGTGAAACAAAATATGTAACAAAAATGATACATGATGAAAATTGCAAAGAAATAGTGTGATTTTGGGCTGGAGAGATGGCTTAATGGTTAAGGTGTTTACCTGCAAAGCCAAAGGATCCTGATTCGATTCTCTAGGACCCACGTAAGCCAGGTGCACAAGGGGTACATGCATCTGGAGTTCGTCTGCAGTGGCTGGAAGCTAGGGCATGCCCATTCTCTCTCTCTCTCTCTCTCAAATAAATAAACAAATAAATAAAATATATTTAAAAAAATTAAAAAAAAATAGTGTTATTTTGTCACAGTAATAGGTACTCCTGTGAGGAGGGCTCCAAACAGTTGTCTGTGTTCATGGACTGTTCAAGTGAAATGGATTTAATGTAAATGTTAAGATTGAGCAGAAAATAGAAATGATGTTATAAGACAGGTGAGGCACCTCAAGACAAGAGGGAGCCTTTGTCCCTAAAAAAAAAAAAAAAAAAAAAAATTATCGATGTTTTTGCTTTAAATCTCCATCACCTGAGGCAGCATCACAAGGCTGGGAGCATCAGATGGTGCATCTCAAGCCCTTTTACCAATTTCTTTATGGTTTGGAGGCAGGACATGCTGGTAGGCAACAGGAAGCCACAACTGGCATGTGGCAACCTTCCAACCCTCGCTTGCTTCAGAATGTCCCTTCTCACCCTCAGGTTCAGGATGGGGCATGTGAATGTTGCTTCTCTAACAAGCTGATTTGGGTTCTATTAATAAGTGTTGACAGTATAAGACACAAGTGATCTAATTCCCACAAAGCCAGTATTCAGTTTTGTTCCTTAGTTTGATCCACAGTAGTAAGAGAAGTTTCCAGGGGGCAAAGTCCAGTCATGTGAAATTCTCTTCCATGTTCACAGTGATTGCTTTTGTTGAGTTTTCTCCTGGGGTGACATGAACAGTGTCTGTTCACCTCAGATGACAGACCAATGAGTTTTATTGGGTTCATCTATAGAAGCATAAGCAACTTATGGGCAGTCACACCACTAAAGAAGAGCCCTCTCTCCCCTCTTCTGTGCTTATATATCCTGGGAGGGGCAGGGCCTCTTCCTGAATGCCTCAAGCTGCCTCCTGTGCCTTGGGAGTCCTCTCTCTGTGTGAGATGATGTTAGTGGGTGCAATCTTGTAAGGGTCTCCTATGGGTAATCCCAGTTGCTCCGACTTCAAGGCAACAGCAGCCCTGCCATATCTGGAGGACAGTATTCCACAGCAGTCATTGGATTCCTCCAGAGGAAAGTGTTCTATGTATTGGGCAGCTTGAATTCTCTGAAAAGCTGCTGACACTGTAGGGGAATCCCTCTACATCTATCTGCAGGTTTGGCAATATTTTAACCTTGTTATTTTTTGCTTCTTATTGTGCTTGCTATTCTTTTTATGACCCTGAAGTGCTGCTGCTAAAAGGATATACCATAGCACAATTCAGTTGCTGTGACAAAAGGCATGGATTGAATCTTATTTTTTAAATATATTTTTTAGTGGTTATGTATATAGTATATAAACAGCCATGATGATACCATCGTTAGCCTTCTCCCTGTCCGCCCCCCATGGGTAATGTGGATCTTGCCTTATGGGGGTAGCCACCTGAATCTTATTTTAACTCTCCCCCTACCCCACACACATATCCCTACCCTGAACATATAGATATAGAAATACAGTGTCATAGTTAAGATTAGGAGGGTCTGTAGAAGACTTTCTGGGTTGGGCACCTGGTTCCACCATGGCTGTGTGGACTCACATAATTTATTTGACCTTGGTAAACTTTGTTTACCTCATTTGCAAAATGGATATAATAATAGTTCCCTTTCTTCCAGGGTAGTTATGGTAATTAAATGCCTAAATACTACCAGTACAATGATTATAGCATTGCATGGATGCTAGCGCACACTTGCTAGTTGTATCAAGTGTGAGAAGGTTTCTGAGATCCTCCTTGACGGATTGTCCCTCCTGGCTGCAGGATGTTCCTAAGGCCACCAGACCCAGCGTCTCCCTTGCATCTGAGGCTCTTTCTAGCCATTGGCTTCTCTGGGACAGATACTCTCCTCGTTGTCTCTACTGGTGCTAGGTCCTTATGTGTGCAGGATTACCCTGAGGAGTAGATGAAGGAAATGGGACATCTCACGCTCTGAGGAGCTCATGGGAGTGGGCTCTCCTAGTTACCTTTAAGTCAACCTGTTTGCTGAACCTACTTGAGGAATAGGTTCCATGTCAGGCCCCTGTATTTATCCCTCCTGGTTTCTAAGGCTGAATATGGCAGATTCTCTTAGGAGTCTAAGTTTTTTTTTTTTTTTTTCCTAGACATTTAGTTCAGAGTCCTGTTGATGTATGACTTTTATGTCCTCCCTTTCCAAAAGGGAACTTTAATTTCTCTTGGGATTCTTCTTCTTTGGAATTCTAGACTTATTAACTTTCTGATGTGATCCTGATGAACTGATTATATTGAGCACGTTGACAAGGATACTTCAGGGTTATAGTTCATGGGTGTATTTTCCTTTAAATACAAGAAACCTTCTAGAGCTGTAACTCAAATATACATTTAAAGTTGTTGGAACAATTTGTTCTTTTTTTTTTTTGAGGTAGGGTCTTACTCTAGCCCATGCTGACCTGGAATTCACTCTGTATTCTCAGGGTGGCCTTGAACTCATGGTGATCCTCCTACCTCTGCCTCCCAAGTGCTGGGATTAGAGGCATACGCCACCACACACGGCTCCAATTTGTTCTTTCTTTCATAAAGAGCCTGCCATTTTCTCAAATAATGGATCAAGTAAACACTGTGGTCTAGTAAGAGAAATCTGATTAGTAGTGTTCAGAGAAGTAGAAATTTTATATTTGTCTCTATAGAGTCTGAGTTTTAATGGGGAAATCAGGGAAATATAAATGAGAATTTTGTTTTCAATACATACAATTCTGTTTTGATTGCTCTATACTGATTGGGAATAGAAATAGTCCTTACCAAACTTCACAGAGGAAATCTGCAATACTTTCAACATTTTAATTTCCTGAAGGCTGCATTTCCTGGATTTCAGTGGCAGCATCTACCACATTAATTTTATTCTACTCAACAAAAGTGACATAGTAAATCCACTGCCAGAACAGTTATGTAGCTGAATTCAACTCTTGATACAAATAAAATACAAAACAACGTAAAATGGACCTTTGGGTAGCAAAAGGTTAAGAAATGAGTGCAGGGCTAGAGAGATGGTTTAATGGTCAAGACACTTGCCTGCAAAGTGTACAGACCTAGGTTCAATTTCCCAGTAACTATGTAAGCCAGATATGTATGGTGGCACATGCGTCTGGAGTTTGTTAGCAGTGGTTAGAGGCCCTGATGCTCTCCCCTATTCTCTCTCTCAAATAAATAAATTATTTTAAGTTAGAAAATAAGAATTTCTGGGGCTGGATCGATGGTTAAGGCACTTGATTGCAAAGCCTAATGGCCCCAGGTTCAATTCTCCAGTACCCACATAAAGCCAGATACACAAAGTGGTACATGCGTCTGGAGTTCATTTTCAGTGACAAGAGGCACACCCATTCTCTGTCTGTCTTTCTTGCTCTACTTGTAATGAATAAATAAATTATATATATATATATATTTTTTTTTTGCGAGGTAGGGTCTCACTCCTGTCCAGGCTGACCTGGAATTAACTATGTAGTCTCAGGGTGGCCTCGAACTCTTGGCGATCCTCCTACCTCTGCCTCCCGAGTGCTGGGATTAAAGGCGTGCGCCACCATGCCCGGCTTAAAAATATTTTTTAAGAAAAGAATTACTGAGAAAAAAATAAGCCAGAATTATTAAGGAGTCTGACAGTTTTGGCTGAGATGAGGAAAGTGCCTTACATACAGTCCATCTTGGATGGAAAAGTGGGTTGGCACAGTTAATCACGGTGCCTTGTGACTTCTGAACCACCAGTTGCTGGCTTGTCAGCCTCTCCATCTGTCAGAGAGGACCAAGATGACAGTTTGCATGACCCTGCTATTGATTCCCCTGGCTCCTGATGCCCTCCTGTCCTCTGGGTTTCCCGTAGCTATTCCATTGTCCTTTCCTCAGTTGGCTTCCTCGCCTGCAGCTCTGAAAACTGGATGATCCTGGGATGGGGTCAAGTATTCCTGTGTGTCTTCCCAAGTCAAAGGCAGCCCATGCAAAGTCTTTCCTCTGTCTTCTGTTAAAGGAGGTTAGAGAGACAGTTACTTGTGATGTGTCACAGAGTGGGTTTGGCCTGCAGTGCCCCAGTCATAGAAATGCAGAAGTAGATCCCTCACTGTTTATTCTTTTTGTGTCCCCGGGCTCACAGTTCATTTGTTGGCCCTGTCTTTTGTCTTGAAAAGTAAAGGTTACACATGAAGCTCAATGAAATTTTCCTGCCTCATGTTTAACACTGCAATAATAGCATTAATGTCATACATTCTTTGGTGACAGGAAACCTTTAGAGCAGATCACTCGAGTTGGAAGAGTGGAGGCCATGGGGTGCATGAAGAGTTTTAACCTCTCCAGATCAGCTTGTGAGCTATCATTCTAGTTTGTGAATTCTTAGGGTTGGTGAGCTGAATCTGCTCCAAAGCATTTTAGAAATCTTAGCACAAAGCACTCTCTAATAGGCTCAGAATCATCTCCAAATAGTATCCCTTAATTAGGTCTAATGGATTGCCTGGTGAACTGTGTGACTCTCCATTTGGTCTAGCAGGGGTAATTAGCCACGAACAATTACACTTGGCCATTTTCAATTATACAGCATGAAATTATGCTTTATTTTTACAGTAGACACTTGAAGAAAACTAGACTTTACTAAAGTAAATAGCATATTTCCCTTCTTAAAACATCATTTATTTACTTATTCTTTAGTTCTTGAGGTAATCTCTTGCTATGTAGCCCAGGCTGGACTTAGGCTAATGATCCTCCCTGCCTCAGCCTTCTGAGTGCTGGGATTACAGGCATGTGTTATGGTACCCTGCTTTAAGAAAATTACTTTAAATCAGAACTCCATCTTTTGGAGTTTTCCATCTCCCTGACTCCACCCCCATCACTCACTGTGTGATTCTAACACATCACTTCTACTAAGTCTGCTTGCCTAGCCATAACGTGGGGTTAATGATGATACTCGCAGGGTTAACTAAAATAGTGTTCTTACAGCAGGTCAGAAATAATGCTATCATATAGCCTACCCAAATAGTAGCAAGACTTGCTAGAGGCTTGAAGGGCAGTGCTCTTCAAATGGTGAATTGTGACAGTGGGTTGTAGCAGTAGGCCAGATCCTGAGTCTGAAATCAACTCCCTAGTTTGGGATGGCAGTTTAACCACAGTGAAATAGAGGATGATAGAAAATAAAGTGCTGCACAAGCTGTAGAAACAAGCTGCAAAACGTATGTGTGTGTCAGGATGTGAAATATAATATCTAACGCATATGTATGTGTGTGTCCATCCATCCATCCATCCATCCATCCATCCATCCATCCATCCATCCATCCATCCATTCTGAATCCAGGGCAATATGTGAAAGCTTCTGGAGAAAGTGGAAGCTGTGCCCATTGCTGACCATTTTTTTTTATCTGCTTGAAAAGTTCATTAATAACTTTCCTGCAGCTTTCCCTTGAATTTTTATTGAACTCTATTGAAATATCAAAGTTTTGAAACTTTTTGTCTTAGATCCACAAAATCTGCAACATATGTGTCAAATAACAGTTGTAAGCACTGGGTTTTCTCTCCCGAGCAGTGTTGTCCAGGCTGCTTGTCATTCTTTGCATTCATTTCCCCATTCCTGAGTGCTATCTCTTGTTTCCAGAAAACTCGGAGAAGACCATCCCTATCTTTATTTAGACCCAGGGATAAATGCTGACAGGCTTAAGATAATTATGAAAATTCATTTCCTCACTGGTGATTGGTTTAGGAATGACCATGTGGCACAATCCCACCTTTGGAATGAGGAGAGCTCTTCCTGTATGTCTAGGAATGGTTTCCTTGCTGATAAAAACAAGTCCTTGGAAAAAAGTGTGTCTGCTTCTTCCACTAGATACGTCATTTAGTGAAGCTTGGGTCTGTGACAGGTCTTTAAACTCTGAGAGAAACCAACTGAGGACATCCCAGTGGAGAGGACGCAGAGAGAGGGACGTAACCAGGGCTTTGGATCATCATACTGAACCCAAACTTTCCCCACCCTGACGCTGTTCTGCTTCAGGATTTCTTGCTACCTGAGATAATCTGGTCTTCACAGCTTGAGCCGTTCTAAGTCAGGATTTTCTGTTACTTGGAGCTGGAAATAGTGTAGTTTATCTGCCCAGAATAACATGTGCATTATGCTCCCTAGAAATATAACCACTGTCACTGAGTATCCTTGGACTATATTGAGCTTTACCACATGGCTGGCTCCAGCTCAAGAGCCAGTTGTGAGTCAGCAGGTTCTATTTTATCCTCTTTGAAATCTTTATGCCTCATAATATTAGTGGTAACGTTCAGCCTCCATAAATGCTGCCTCACCCAGACCTATCATTTTCTACAGAGGTTGTTGATATGGGTGTGTGGGGGAGAAAGAGACTCGATGTTTCAAGTCATATTCACACTTTTTGAAATAATTTTACATGTGTTTTTATTGTGCATTCATTTAAAATTACCTATTTAGTAAATACAAATGCCAATTTTAGGCATTACTAATTCAGTGATGAATGACCTGCACAATTTTTCTTCACAGGGAACCTAAAGATTAATTTATTCTTAAGAACCCTGTAAAGCAGAGCACCAATCATGACATTTATTAATTTGTGTATCTATTTACAAATTTGCTATGCTTTTGATGAGATCTTGATAGGGATCTGGGCCTGCAGTGTTAATCCATATAACCATGGCTCTTTTTTTTTTTTTTTTTAATTATTTTTGTTTTTATTTATTTATTTGAGAGAGGGAGAGAGAGAGAGAGAGAGAGAGAGAGAGAGAGAAAGAGAGAGAGACAGACAGAGAATGGGCATGCCAGGGCCTCCAGCCTTTGCAAACAAACTCCAGATGCATGTGCCACCTTGTGCATCTGGTTTACACGGGTCCTGGGGAATCAAACCTGGATCTGTTGGCTTTGCAGGCAAGCACCTTAACTGCCAAGCCATCTCTCCCCAGACAACCATGACTCTTGCTTACTCCTGAAGGAGCATAGAATCTAGCTTTTCATAAAACTTCTATAAGGTAGCAAATCTTATTAATTTATTCATTAAGCATTTGCAGAACACCTTCTATGTGCTAAGTGCACACGAGGAAACAGAAGCAAGAGAGGTGAAGTGACCAACCCTACATAACTAGGTAGTGAGAAAAAACAATCTAGGACACAGGAATTCTCTGTGATTTAAATGACCTTCTCATGTTTTCACATTGCCTTTCTAACAATGCAAATGATAATTAGGATTACTTTCTAATCACCTGGCCAACTTTGAAAATCAGTTGGTACCAAAATTGTCCTCTCAAATGTAGCATAGAAAGTCGAGCTAGAAAATTCCCCTGAGCTCTTAATGCAGCATGTACTTTTAGTATTTTAGTATTTTTAGCTCAGAAGATTAGACATCTCCAAAAGGAGTAATGGGATGCACCTGAAAAGAAGAGCCATGGAGAGGCTAAGCTTAAAATAAAAATATTTTTTTTGTCTCTGGCCTGTAACTCCCAGTACCAGAAATCAGTTGCTATCCACAATGAGCTGTTGATAGAAGAGACCTGCAAGGTCCCCAAACCAAAACAGGTTTCTGTCAAAGCACTTGATTACCTGCCTGAGGCAAAAGCTAAGACCCTATTGCAGAAGATACCATATGCTGCTGACAGAGCGTGGAGAGACCTGGCTAGAATCCAGAAGGGAGCCAGTCCCCAGACAGCCCATCTACTGCTGGAAAGCACTACATGAGCTAATGGGGAAAAGTGGCCAACAACATCTGAGCAAACAGAGGTCTACTACTCAGAAGCAAACATCCTGACAGGATGGACATGCCAGTGCTATAGTGGCACACAGCCTTGGTGGGTAACCAAGAGCTTTCAGATTGGCTAAGAGATCTGCTCAGTGTGAAGGAACCCATATCTGGAATTGGGAACCAGATCAGAATCCTATGGAGACAAAGATTATGCTCTCCAGCATCAAGCTTTCATTAGTCTTTAGCTGAAAGGTGGGTTATATACATCAAATTCTCCCTAAATTAATAATGCTTATCCCATTGAAACTATGCTGACTTCACTCTCCACTGGAGAATCTGTACTTCTTTTTCAGAAGGTAGTGAGAACCGAGGAGATAAACTCCTCGCACTTCAGTCAAGCCCCAGCTGCAACCACAGAGGAATTGGGGAGATGAGCAAGAGTGCTGCTTCCATTGTGAACCTGATAATCAGCACCAGGGTGTAGGAGACAGACCCTGAGGACACTCAACACCTACCAAAGCAGAGATCCAGAGGCTCCTAAGAGCTCATCACTGAATGTGGATTTACAATTCACCCACCGTGGCTCAGGGAATTTTGCGGAAGAGGGGGTGGAAAGACTGTAAGAGCCACGGGGGTAGACATCCTGCCCACAGGCATTCCCTGCCCCCCCCCCCAAAAAAAAACTCACTGTTGCTCCCACAACGCATAAACCGCAACCCCATAGAGAATACCTGCAATCCCACTGAGGAGCGTCTCCAGTGAAATGGGGTTAGGGACAAGGGAAAAGAGGATGCCAACACATGATGTATCCATATGCAACATGTTGATAATAATAATAATGATAAAGTTAAAAAAAGATTATAGATTATCAAAATGGAAAGTTTAAAAATGAGTAAAAGGATGACTAGGTTGTTCAGAAAAAGTAACAACCCAGGATTTATGGAGGAGAGGAAGGAACTACTGACTAAGATAGATTTTCTTTTTTATCTGTCTATTAATCATCTATCATCTAACTTGTTTTTGAAACAGTTTCTTGTATATCCCAGTAGAGCCTCAGACTCACTACATAGCCAAAGATGACTTTGGACTTCTGATCATCTTGTCTCTACCTCCCAAGTGCTGGGTTTAGATTTCACGAATGTAAACTCTCTACCAACTAAGCTACTCCAACCACCCTAAATAAGTATTTATCTGTCGTTTACTTCCCCTATGTATGCATGCAGTAGGAAATCCTGTGTTTGTCACATCATTTGTGCCTTTCTTCTTTACCAAACTTTCTTAAGTCCTTCATGACCTTTTCCTAACATGTCTGACTGAAATTTTGATTTAGAAGAATGAGGAGAAAAGAGTTAAGCATGTAAGAGGCTAAGAGTTTCTAACTTTGCATTAAGTCTTTAGAATTTGGGGCTGGAGAGATGGGTCAGTGGTTAAAGCTGCTTGCTTACAAAGCTTAATGGCCTGGGTTCAATCCCCCAGTATTCATGTAAAGCCAGGTGTACAAAGTGGTGAATGCATCTTGAGTTCTTTTGCAGCAGTGCAAGGAGGCTCTGGCACACCCATGCTTGCCCCTCAGCCCCTGTCTCTCAAAAAAATAGACAGCATTAGAAAATAGAAAATACCATTTTCTAAGCCAGGTGTGGTGGTGCACGCCTTTAATCCCAGCACTCGGGAGGCAGAGGTAGGAGGATTGCCCTGAGTTCAAGGCCACCCTGAAACTACATAGTGAATTCCAGGTCAGCCTGTGCCAGAATGAGACCTTACCTCAAAAAAAAAAAAAAAAAAAAAAAGCCATTAGTCCCAGCATCCTGGGACTACAGAGTGAGTTATAGTTCAGTCTAGGTCTAGGCTGGAGTGATACCCTGCCTCAGGTAGAGCAGGAAGAGAAGGTAACTTAGAAGCATTGTCATATGAAACACATATGTTAGAAGTGAAAGTGGCTGCAGGTATATAGGAAGGCTGCACTTTTTGATCCACATGAGATTCCAAGTGGCTGTGGGAATGCAAGGGAGGCCTCAGGAGAGGAGAGAGAGAGGAAGGCTTCCAGTCAGACAGCTGGCTGTTTCTCACACTCTTGTTCAGAATATGTGCACAGTTTTGTCTCTCTAATGCTACTCACAGATCACATCTGTCTTTCAAATTTCATCGCGGCGTGTCTGAAATCTTCTGGACTAGGTCATAACAGGGTAACAGGATGGATACATTATTACACATGCGTATCTTTAAATATGATTCCCAATACATGACAGAGAGTTCTTGAATGTTCTTGAACATTTAATCAGTAAAACGGAACATGAATGTGAGTAGTGTGAATAAAAATCCAGTGTGGGGGTGAAAATCTATAATGCACCCTTCTGCTTTATTGTGTTGACTTTTGTGGCTGTTACTAATTTTCAGTTTTGCAAATAGGCAAATAGCTCAACATTGCTAAGTAAGTTCCCTGATAGAGGCAGCAAAATTGTGACAAAATGGGCACCAAAGGAATGTCATGAATAGAAACCTGTTCTGGCCCATGTGACCTTTTTGGACCAAGAGCATTTGTAGACAGACCAGTCATCATGAAGGGTTTTACTGTTATGGTTTTTTGCTTGAATTTGTTTGTTTGTTTATTTATTTATTTATTTATTTATTTTTTATTTTTAAGTCACTAGAGGGCTGGAGAGCTGGCTTAGTGGTTAAGGCACTTGCCTGCAAAGCCAAAGGACCCAGGTTTGCTTCCCCAGGACTCGTGTAATCCAGATGCACAAAGTGGAACATACATCTGGAGTTCATTTGCAGTGGCTAAAACACCCATTCTCTCTCTATATCTGCCCCCCCTCACACACACACACACACACACAAATAAATGAATAAAAAAGTCTTTAAAAAAGTCACTAGAGTTTTCTGGTTATATCAACTGTCACATGTATGCCTGAGTATTCACACACATCTCAGCTTGTGACACAGTATATTATTGCATAGCTAATTCTCAACTGATAGAATGTAAAAGAAAAAAGAGCATGAACTCCAAGACTAGCTGCCTTCAGTTTAATCCCAGCTTTGTCACTCACCAGATCTGTGTCAAGTTATTTAACCTCTCTGTGCCTCAGCTTTCTAACATATCAGTTTGAAATGATAATTATTCTAGTTTTTTGGGTCATTATTAGGATTTAATTAGTTAGCATATGTTAAATCATTAGAACAGTGTCTGGCCTATAATAAATATTCACTATTATTCTTGAAATTAATGAACATTATTAATAACATCAATGTCAAAATATTAGTGATATTGGGCCGGGCGTGGTGGCGCACGCCTTTAATCCCAGCACTTGGGAGGCAGAGGTAGGAGGATCGCCGAGAGTTCGAGGCCACCCTGAGACTACATAGTTAATTCCAGGTCAGCCTGGACCAGAGTGAGACCCTATCTTGAAAAACCAAAAAAACAAAAAAACAAAACAAAACAAAATATTAGTGATATTAATTCTAAAAAGGCAGAATAGGTCTGGAGAGATGGCTCAGGGGTTAAAGGTGCTTGCTTACAAAACCTGCTGACCTGGGTTTGATTTTCCAGTACCCACATAAAGCCAGTTGCCCAAAGTAGTGCAAGAGTCTGGAGTTCATCTACAGTGGTAAGAGGTATGCCCATTCTCTCTCTCTCTCTCTCTGTCTCTTTCTGCTTGCAAATAAATAAATAAATAAATAAATATAGTTTTTATTTTGAGGTAGGGTTTCACTCTAGCTCAGGCTGACCTGGAATTTACTATGTAGTCTCAGGGTAGCCTTGAATTCATGGTGATCCTCCTATTTTTGCCTCCCAAGTGCTCGGATTAAAGGCGTGCGCCACCACGCCCGGCTTATAAATATTTTTTAAAAAGGCAGAATAACTGAATATTGCAGTAGCAAGTATTAACTGAAAATATAATGACAAAGGCTTCAATAAATTAAATAGGTTTTTTTTTTCTTGGTTTTTCGAGGTAGGGTCTCACTCTGGCCCAGGCTGACCTGGAATTAACTATGTAGTCTCAGGGTGGCCTTGAACTCACGACCATCCTCCTACCTCTGCCTCCCGAGTGCTGGGATTAAAGGTGTGCGCCACCATACCCGGCTCTTAAATGGCTTTTTTGAGCCCAAGCTGACCTGTAATTCACTATGTAGTCCTCAGGGTGGTCTCAAACTCATAGCCTCCCAAGAGCTGTGATTAAAGACATACGCCACCATACCTGGAAAATTAAATAGTTTTAAAAAATAAATTTATGGTTTATTAGTCAACAGCATTTCTTTATATAATTTATACAGTTGAAACAACAATATTTATGTATGACTATATATATACACATATATGCATTTCATGTATGTATATGTACATGCACATATATGACACTGCTTATTCAGTCTTCATGTAGAACATAGCGAGTGTTTTATTGGTGGCTCTCAAGGCTTGCAGGGTGTGTGCAGCCTTCTTGGTCTGGGAACTTTATAAACATTTATGCTCACTTTACATGTCAATAACGTAACAGTAAAGTTTGCTTTTCTGAACGATGGTCCATGGAATACAAGAGAAATCAGGAAGTTGTTGGTTAAGCATTCCAGCACTTCACAAGTGGAGACATGAGGGACATGAGTTCAAGACCAGCTTTGGCTACATAATGAGTTTGAGGCAGCCTGGGCTCCATGAAACCCTGTCTCAAAAAACTAACCAGCTGACCAACCAATCAACCAGAGAAACCAAAGGAAACAAACTAAAAAACAAAACCACACTTAGATATAGTTAACAATAACCAGTTGGTCACAATATCCCTTAGCTTAGTTACATGATTCAAGTTCCTCATGGATCTGACAAATATAAGTGGATGAAGAACCAAGGACAATTTTGTGGACTGTATTGATATAGAGGGTAGAGGTATTAAGAGCCCACAATAACCTTGTGAGGATGGTGGTACTGCTTGCATTTATAGGTTAATATAAAAAATAGGCTAAGAAAATTTCAATAATGTGGTCAAAGGCTTGCAATAGACCTTAGATTTAAATCGGATTCTGTAACTCTGTATGTCTGTGCTTCAGGCTTTCCAGTAAGATTATCATTTTAAAATCTACACAGGATTAAAAAATATATATCTGGGGTTGGAGAGATGGCTTAGTAGTTAAGGTGTTTGACTGTGAAGCCTAAGGACCCAGGTTCAATTCCCCAGTACCTATGTAAGCCAGATGCATAATGTGGTACATGCATCAGGAGTTCATTTGCAGTGGCTACAGGCCCTGGCATGCCAATTCTATCTGCATCTCTCACCCTCAAATAAAATAAAATAAAATAAAATAAAATAAAATAAAATAAAATAAAATAAAATAAAATAAAAGGTTAAAAAATATTCTGTGTTAACCTCCAGAACATCAGTGTAATAGAGATAAAGATACCAGAACACAGCAGAGGAGAGTACTAGAAATAGACAAAGTGACCAGAGAAACAAGCACATCTTTTCATCATAGCAGCCCTCAGCGAAGGCCCTGGTAGACTCAGGCTTTGCTGCAGAAGTAGATGTGGTGGGGATGACAGAATGATGTAGAAGTGGCTACTCTGAAGCACTGGTTGGTCATCTTTCAAAGGATGTGCGGCTGGATACAGGAAGATATTTTCAAGATCAAGGAAGGCATGCGGAGTGGCTGAGAAGGAGGGGAAAAGAAGCAGGCCCATTGAGACTCACGGAAAGGAAGGAGGCTGATGACTGGTGTTTGTGAGGTTCCTGAGAGATGGTGACTTTGTCTTTTGCCCTTTCTCTAGTGTCCAGGACGGTGTTTGGGAGGCTGGTTTTGTTTTAAGCCAGTACTTTCCATGTATTTGTCCCTTACGGCTATCACTTGGTTCTATCCTTTCTCTTTTCTTACTTTATGTGGGTACTGGGGAATTGAACCTAAGTCCTTTTACTTTGCAAGCAAGTGTCTTAACCACTGAGCCATCTCTCCAGCCCCTCCATTTTCTCTTTTCAGTTTGCAAAGCCAGCAAATGTCAAGTTCTCCTCGACCACTCTTCACTCTCCTGTGATATTCCTTTGAGAGAAGCTCCCTCATTGAACCTGGAGCTCTTTGATTTATTTATTTATTTATTTATTTATTTATTTATTTATTTATTTATTTATAATTTTGGTCAGATTGGCTGACCTTTGAGCCCCAATGATTCTCTGGTCTTATCCCCTCCCTAAAAGGCCATGCCAGCTTTTTACATTGGCACTGGGGATCAAACTCAGGCCCTCTTAGACCCTTATCTTGTGTGACAAGCATTATTACCATTTTCCTAGCTTCTCTCGCACTCTTTTAAAGCGGTTTCTTCCTGCATGGCTCAAGGAGACACTTTACTGGTGTCTTGTTTTATCAGATGTTATTTCTGTGAATGAGCTTTGTCAAGCTCCTTTGCTTTGTCTCAGCCTCCCTCTGCCGAGTTCCTGGCAACACTGGAGAAGGATGACAGTGTATGAAGATGGACAACAGTGCACTGATCGTCTACA
Organism: Orientallactaga sibirica; assembly: GCA_036365145.1. Lineage (NCBI taxonomy): Eukaryota > Metazoa > Chordata > Mammalia > Rodentia > Dipodidae > Orientallactaga > Orientallactaga sibirica. Next base: position 45,405,503 of record JAEOAD010000012.1, on the reverse strand, counting down.
AGGCACACAAGAACAGCCATGATGAATGGAGCATAGTCCTGCAAGGAGGTGACAGCCTCCATGAAGTGCTCCTTTTAGAGAGGAAAACAATTATAAACTAATGAATGCAATATAGGGTAAGATTATAATATTGAGGGCTGGAGAGATGGCTCAGCAGATAAAGGCGCTTGCTTGCAAAGCCTGATGGGCTAGGTTTGATTCCCCAGTACTCATGTAAAGCCAGATGCACAAAGTGGCTCATGTATCTGGAGTTACTGGTGTGTCCATTCACTTGCTGTCTTAAATAAATAAATAAGTAAAATATTTAAAAAGATTATGATATTGCAAATATACACAATGCAGATGGCCTAGTTTTCCCTCAAGATTACCCCAGCCCATGCCTAAGGATTCCATTACGTCTCAGGGGAATCCCATCTGTTCCTAAGGCTTGATTGTTCACTTAGCTGATAGCAGGGTGGCGTAAGAGCAGAGGAATGTCAGGATTAAGGGGATGGGTTGGGGACTGTAAACTGACACTGTTTTTTTTTTTTTTTTTTTTTTTTCCATGAACAGAGGACCGTGTTGGTCCAGTGTTAGCTTTTGAAGCTACCTGGCTGGGTCCTTTGCTTTATGGCAGTACAGAAGAAATGAAAATCACAACATGTAAGAGTCATGCTTTCCCATCACAGGGAACAATTCTTGATGCTATTTCTTCATTTTCTTTCCTGTTAAAAATTAAAACTTCTCAGGCTGGAGAGATGGCTTAGTGGTTAAGGTGTTTGCCTGCAAGGCCAAAGGATCCCAGTTCAATTCTCCAGGACCCACGTAAGCCAGATGCACAAGGGGGTGCATGCATCTGGAGTTCATTTTCAGCAGCTGGAGGCTCTAGTGTGCCCATTCTCTCTCTCTCTCTCTCTCTCTCTACTTCTTTCTCTCAAATAAATAAATATATATGTATTAAAAAAATAAAAATTCTCAAAGACATTCATTGAAGTATGAGCATTTGGATATGTGTAGGGATGGTTGCAGAGAGGTTTTGCAGTAGAGGTCAGAGATTGGCCTCAACTGCAGTATGTCATGGATAAGTGGCAACATTTAATTAAGGAGTAGGCTGGGAGTCGGTGGATGGAAAGAGACTAAGAGAAAACATCAGTGGTGTGTTGGTTTGGATCAGATGTTCTCTGTAGCCTCATATGTTTTGAATGCTTGGTCCCCAGCTGGTGGCAGTTTGGGAAGGGGAGCCATGCTGGAGGACGTGTGTTGCTAGGGGTGGTCTTTGGGGTCATATAGCCCAGCTTCCGCCATGCTGCTTCCTGCCAGTTGCTGTGGCAAGATGTGATGTCCAGCCTCTGCTCTACCATCCATTCCCTGCCAGAATGAAGCTTCCCTTCAAGACCCTAAGCCAAAATAAAGCCCTTTCTCCCATCAGCTACTTTTGGTCAGGTGTTTTGTCTCAGCAATGCAAAGGTAATTACAAGTGATAAGGGGGAATTTGGCCTTGTTGGGTACACGTTACAGACATGTCGTCAACTTATCTTTGGGATGTCATCCGTCTAAATGTCATCTATTAGCGTATGTAATAGATTTTTTTTTTTACTTCAAAGAAATAAAACAAAAGTAAGGTATTAAAATATTATATAAACTCCCTCTGTTAGAAGGGCATAATGACAAGTGACCAAACACTGGTGGAAAATGAACAGTTCTTTTCTTTTTCCTTTTGTTAACCTTGTGTTGGCCTCTCTTCTCCCACTACCTGTGATAAATAACTTCAAATGGACAAGGGTTTCTAAAGTCTCAAGGCTCTAGGCTGACACATCCAGAAATATTGGTCCAGGGAGAATGGCCCTAGAAAGTCCTTGGTTGGGTCTCTTGCTTTGGACAAGAGAATTGCTACTGGACAACCTTAGGAAGAGACACCATGTAAAATCAGTAAAAGTCCAATGAACTAGGGGCCAGACATTCTTTCTGTGTTTGCTGTGCATGTAACAGAAAGTAGAAGAAATGGAAACTTAAAATTTTCGAGAGAGAATTCCCAGAATTGCAGATTGTGTCATTTTTAGGTCAGTTCAAAAACATATATCCTTTCCTTGGCTCCATGGAGGCAACTCAAAACTTCAATATGCAATTCTTGCTTGTATTCTTCAGCTAAATCTGGAGTTTGATTTTTTTTTTTTTTTTTGAAACAAGTCTTAGTCTGTAACTCAAACTGGCCTCAAACTTGTGACAATTCCACTGCTTCAGCTTATTAAGTGCCAGAGTTACAGGCAGGCGCCACCATGCCTGGGTAAGAGATAGGATTTGTGAATAGCATTAAAATGCGCTAGAACGTTTTGAAGGAAAAATCATACACTCTGTGACACCATGATCATAAAGTAATTCACAGATAATTGGTCAACACTTGTGAGACTCCCGAGCTAGTTTGGCAGCTGGAGCCAATGTAAGGCGACTCTGGCTTTGGAGGGCTATGCGTTTTCCTCCTTACTCTCTCAGATAACAACTTGGGGATGGGCGGTGAAGGGGAGTGGTTAGAAGACATGGAGAGAAGCCACGTCCAAATTGAGAACTGTTCATTGCATATCTGGCTTTTAACAAGAGCATTTAGTCCAAAGAGAAATTGGTGTATTTCACAGATGTATTTATCCCTCTATAATTAAAAGATCAGTCCTGTGGAGTTCTTTTCTTTAAAGATTATTCTGTAACGTGAATAAGCCATTCTCAGCAATGACAGCTTTTCTCTTCTGAAACCTTTCATCTCGTCCTCAGCTGATTGAAAGGGTTGCTCATGGGCTTTATAAGGGATATGAAGCAAACCAGTGCAGCAGAAAGAGATGAAGAAAGATTCCTTTGTTCCTGATCACGTGCCTGGAGAGAGAGAACACCACTGCCCTCCAGGCTCTCTCGAGTGGGTTCAGGATCGTCCCCCTTCCTGTAACAGCCTGACCCGATTCTCTCACAGAGCTGCATGAAAAAGCAGCACTGTTCCCTTGGGGTGCCCCCACCATCTATGCCCTACTGCCACCTCCAATCTTCTTTCCCAAGACAGCAGGGAGAAAATGCTAGCAGCCCGAAGAGCATGTTTGTTCATTCCCTCTGCCTCATGGAAACTTGTTTCAAAGAAGGCAACTGGGGTTGTCTGGTGTTAGAAGGTTGAAAACATTGAAATGTGATTGGATAATGATTTAGCTGAAGTGTATGTAAGTGGCATCTTATTTGTGGGAAATTGCCAGGGAATAGATGCATTTTTCTTTTTTGGCCGGGAGGGGGGAGGAAGCAGAGGGAAAGATATTTTCATACATGACTACAGTTTGTACATCACATCTGAATATCTGTCCAAACCATGTGATGTTTTTGTTTTGATTTCCCAGACTTAGAAAATGTCCTGAAAAAATAGAGCATCTGGTTGTTGGAATCTTTTTATTCTCTTCATAATTTCAAAATTCTGAATTCTGTGATTTATCACTCTTTTCTTATTCTAGCTTTCTGGTGGACTCTGAATGGATTTCTGGTATGTTGATATTTTATCATTTGCAGCTCTAGGCTCCACTGGAAAACCTTCCACACACTAGAAACTTAAATGTTTTTGCAAGCAGTGAAAAAAAAAAAAAGGTTAAGATAGTAAGGTTGTGTTTGTTTGTTTTCACTTTTATTAAGATCTGATGACCAAATCTTTTTGCTTAGAAATAGTCCAGGGCTTGAATGATAGCTGGCAGTAAAGGGCTTGCCTTTACTTTATCAAGGACGGGACATCATTGACTAGTAAGGCTAGAAGAGGTGCTGTGACCTGAGTCACAAGCCTATGATCTTATGATCCCAAGAACCCATGTCAAAAACCCTGGGGAGCTGGATGTGGTGGCGCACGTCTTTAATCCCAGCACTCAAGAGGTAGAGGTAGGAGGATCACCGTGAGTTCGAGGACACCCTGAGACTACATAGTGACTTCCAGGTTAGCTGGGCTAGAGTGAGACCCTACTTTGAAAAAAAACCACCATCACAACCACAACAAAAGAGCCAGGTGTAGTGGCCCACGCTCGGCAATGGGGAGACAGAAAAGGAGGCCCTCTGTGGTTTACTGGCCATGTATATCTATCCTACACGGTGCTCTCCAGGTTAATAAGGCCTTCTTCATAGACAAAAGGTGGTTGGCATTTCTGAGGAATAACACTACAGATTGTTTTTTGCCTCTGCCCATGCATACACACATGTGCATGAACACCCCCACACATTTACACTCACACATATGAATGAATATCCCCCCATACAAATGACACATTTGCATGAATACCTACACACACTTCACATTCATACATGCACACATGTTTTTTTTAATAACGCACTTTTTTTTTTAACAAAGTAAAAATATTCTGACCTTGACTCTAGGCTCAAACATACTCATCTCTTGGTATCTGTGGGAGACTGGTTCTAGACCAATCCCCCCCATCCCTTCCAGCAAATATCAAAATGTTTAGATGCTAATGTCCTTTGTATAAATATAACCTGCACATATCTTCCCATATACCTTAAGTAATCACTAGATTACTTTTGATATCTAAGACTATAAATGCCATGTAAATAGTTGCTATGCTGTATTGTTGGGGGGATAATAATAGATAAAAGTCTGCATCTATTCCTGCACATGCTCAGTACAGATGTAGTTTTTAAAAGATAGTTTCCATCTGCAGATGGCTACATTCATAAACGGGAAACCCACAGACAGCGAAGAGCGACTGTCCAAGGCTTCTCTGCAAAAGGGCTTGAAGTCCTTGGGCTGCAATTGAGCGGGAGCCTAGAGCATGAGCTTTAAAGAGACAGGGAGTTATTTTTTAAATTATTTTTCTTTTACTTATTTATTTATCGTTTGAGAGAGAGAGAGAGAGAGAGAGAGAGAGAGAGAGAATGGATACACCAGGGCCTCCAGCCACTGCAAATGAACTCTAGACACATGCACCACCTTGGTATCTGGCTTACATGGGAATTGAACCTGGGTCCTTTGGCTTTGCAGGCAAGCACCTTAACTGTTAAGCCATCTCTCCAGCTCAAGATAGGTAGTTCTATGGCTACTAGGGATAAGGTTGCAGGGAAGATGGCCAGAGTGAGTCTGGGTTTGCTCTTCCTCAGGAAAACCTTTAGCTTTTTACCTGAGATTCCTTACCTGTCCTTACCTATAGGAAAAGATTGAAGATCTGGTTCACATTACTGCTGAGAATGCTCTTCTTCTATCCACTCCAGCACGCCTGGGCGGAGTGGTGGTGCGATGCTGTGGACTCTCTGGTGTGCGTGCCAGGAGGAGGACACCAGCCTCCGCATTCCTCCTTTAGTGGCTTTGAGCATAGAGGACAGCAACGTTCCTGTTTCCTCTATCAGGGTTAACTATTCGGAAAGAGGCGTGTGTTAGATTCCCAGGGCTGCCATTTGAAGTATATCAGATGGGGGTGGGTGGGGTGGGCTTAAACAATGGAAAGTTATTTTCGCACAGTCCTGGGGTTAGAAATTTGTAATCAAGGTGTCAGCTTGCAGACTGATGCTGTGTCCTATGTCTTCAATGTAGTCTTTCTTCCCTCCTAATATGTGTAGGTTTGAATTTTCTCTCTTATAAGTACACTGTCATATTGGATAGGGCCTACCTTAGTGCTTTATTTAGCATTAATTACTTCATGCAAAGCCTTATCTCCAAATACAGTCTCATTCTGTAGACTTCAATATGACTTTAAAGGTGATGTAACTCAGTCCATACCAGCAGATCTTTGTCTAACTACTGGGTCTAAGTTATTAATGTATGGAGCAGAATGAAGCTATGGAACTGAGCATAGATTATTGTTTTAGGCAAGAATGACCAACAAGGTTTGGAGATGTTGAAATGGTCAGCTGATATGAGGCAGTGATATAAGACTGATAGTTATTAAGACAAAACAGACCACCCTTATTTCCCCTACATTATGGTAAAAAAGATTTCTTATATACAAGAAGAACAAGAGAATTTTCTAGTCCTACAGAATTTGATTAGGCTTTCATATTATTATGTCATTTAAGAGATGGGTAATTTGAAGAGCAAAGGAAATTACAAAAATATGGGGAAACAAAACATTATTTAGACCAGTGATAATTGACAGATGACAGAGGGCTGTGATATGAGAATGATAGGTTGTTGGACCACGTGAGAAGAAATGTCGTTAATTTTCATGGAGTCAAAGGTTTCTTCTGAGATGAAAAAAGGACTAAACACACACATGAGCAGGGTTTTGGCTGATACAGAGCCCAAGGGGCCAATCCTCCCGATCTTTTGGAGGCAGCTAATGATAGATCCTGAGAGTCGTGAATTCAAACCCAGTACAATGATAAAAGGGTCAAGCCTAAAAATCCAGAACAGGAACTCATTGACTATTAAGGCTAGAGGGGGCGTGTAGCAGACAGCTTCAGGTTCGCTGAGATGAACTTCCAGACCAGGCACAGTTATGGAGGAAGGGATATTATTTATTGAAGCTTACAGATCCAGGGGAAGTTCCATAATGGCAGGAGAAGTGGCCTGCTCTCACAGGACCAGGCAAGAGAGAGAAAAACCAAGCCGCCAGCTACACAGCACACTGACCAAAACTACAGCCAAAAAGTCACACAGCACCCTTCAGGAACTCCTGCTAGGCACACTTTGCATATCTTTACAATGGAATCTCAAACCCACCACCACACCTTAAGACCGGCCCCCAGTGACATTGCCTCTAGCAAGGTGATTGCAGATGCAAACTATAACTAATAAAACACTGAATATATTGGGGGACATATATTCAAACTACCACAGGGTGCTATGATTTTCTGGTGTGACTTTCGTGTTTTTTTTTTAAGATTTTATTTTTATTTATTGATTTATTAGAGACAGAGAAAGGGGGAGAGAGTGTGAGAGAGTGAGAATGGGCATGCCAGGGCTTCTAGCCACTGCAAACAAACTCCAGATGCATGCACCACCATGTGCATCTGGCTTATGTGGGACCTGGAAAATTGAACAAGGGTCCTTAGGCTTCACAGGCATGTGCTTTAACTGCTAAGCCATCTCTCTAGCCCAACTTTCATGTTTTATAGGGACCCACTGAGGTTTCAAGTTCAACCCAGGGTCACTTTGCAAGTATGAAGAAGTGCTGTCTCAAGTATCATTTTTATTTTTTTACTGACTTGTTAAATGGTCTTAGGCAAGTTATTTGAATACATAATGTTAAATATAGAGAATGTAGTGCATGAGCTGCAGGAAGGTATAATGAGAATTTAATGACTTCAAATATTGAGTTCTATGAGACTAAAAGTGTCATTGAATCCCACGCGGCCCCCAAACTCTAGCATTTTAAAGAGGTAATTAAAATGAAAATGTGAACATGTGGCACTTTATTTAATGCCCTTTGATAGAAATAGAATGTAAGGGAAATGACTATGATTCAACTGCTCAGAGCATCCATGCAATTGCTTCTTCATTGTGCTGTCTAATTTTGTAGTGTAGAGGCAGAAACGTAGGGTTATTTATGCAAAAGTGCCTGCTGTTGTTTCCGGCCCCTTTTCTTGGTACTTACTCAGCTTGGTTTGTAACTTTGAGGATCTTTATGATAAGAAGAATTTCATGTTCTTATCTCATGCATAAAGGCTACAGAAGGAACACTTTTGTGCCATAGGATTTTGTCCATTGAAATGATTAATTATATTCTTATTCCCTTCTTTCTCAAATATTGTTGAATAATAAAATTATACTTTGTGGTCTGCTGTACATTAAAAACATAGAGGGTTGTTTGGTTGGGATGGAATCTGAAAATATACAATACCATGTTTTTGCAATTATAGTTTTGAGCCATAATTTAATAAAGAAGTTATTAACTTAGATATAAAAGATAGTTTTGAAAGGCAGATACTAAAATCCATTCAGTATTTGATGAGGTTTGATAAGAAGGGTCAAAATTTTCCTACTGGGCTGGAGAGGTGGCTTAGCCATTAAGGTGTTTGCCTGTGAAGCCTAAGGACCCAGGTTTGATTCCCCAGGACCCATGTAAGCCAGATGCACATGGTGGCACATGCACCTGAAGTTTTTTTGCAGTGGCTAGAGGCCCTGGTGTGCCCATTCATTCTCTCTCTCTCTCTCATAAATAAATAAATTAATTAAAAAATTTTCTTACCTTTGCAGTGATATAATAAAGAAAATTAAACCCCTAAAAATTGTGACCTAGTTTTGACAAAGCATAGTCTTTTGATTGTCATCTGCTCATGCATAATTTGTTTCTAAATTTTCCTTAACATTGGAATTTCCTTTGCATTTATGCTTTCTTTTAAGTAAAGGGGGTCTGATAATTTTGCTCCTTTTCATTTTTTTTTGTTTTGTTCTTTGGTGGTGGGGTGGAATCCTGGTAGGAAAGCACTATACCTCTCAGATGACCCCAGACCCCTTTTATTTACTTAGTTGTAGCTGTTCAGCATATTTAATTAAGAAATTAGATGCTGCTTCACTTTCTAGTAAGGAAGATGAATTCTGAAATTCTGAGCTTAGTATTAACCAAAGTTGTTGTCTTTTAACTTTGTTAATAAGTATGAGGTTAAGTGAAAATGTTGTTTTTAATAACTATTTTTATTTCTTTATTTGCTTATCATATATATATATATATATATATATATATATATATATATATATATATATATATATATATATAAAAATGGGCACTCCTCCAGTCATTTCACACAAACTCCAGATGATGCACCACTGTGCATCTGGCTTTACGTAGGTACTGGGGAATTGAACCCCAGTTGTTAGGCTTTGCAGACAAGCACTTTAACCCACTGAGCAATCTCTCAAGTCCCCAAAAGTTGTCTTTTATAATCCTCTTTTCTAATTTGTGTAATATTTCCCAAGGGATGTCAAAGGCAGGAGATCTGGACTGACCAGGAATTTTATTTCCATGAAGATCTGATGGTTGGTTTGGGAGAGAATAGGGAGTGAATGGTGACTGAAATTTGAGCACTAGGACAGTGAAATTAAGACTCAAGCAATGATGGGGCTAGGAAGATGGTCCAGTGAGTAAATTGTTGGCCACACACGAGTTCGGTTTCCCATCACGTACATAAAAGCCAGGCACAGTGGTGTGTGCCTGTAATCCCACAGTGGGGAGGCACATAGGAGGATTCCTGGGGCTTGCTGGCTAGCTAATCTAGCTGAATTTTGAGCTCTAAATTCAGTGAGAGACACTGTCCCCAAAAGTAATGGGAAGAATGATTGAGGAAGACATCTAATATTGACCTTTGGTCTCTACCATACATGCACAAATATGTGCACATACTTGTACCCACATGTGAACACTCATAGAAAGTACAGCTCACACACTTTAAAATTAAAAAAAAAAAAAAGACCCAAACAACGAGCTCTCTCAACTTGTGAAATCCTGCAAAAGTAAAAAATTCATTTTAGGGGGCTGGAGAGATGGCTTAGTGGTTAAGCGCCTGCCTGTGAAGCCTAAGGACCCTGATTCAAGGCTCTATTCCCCAGTACCCATGTAATCCAGATGCACAAGGGGGCACATGCATCTGGAGTTCATTTGCAGTAGCTGGAGGCCCTGGTGTGCCCATTCTCTCTCTCTCTCTCTGCCTCTTTTTCTCTCTCAAATAAATAAATAAATAAAATATTTTTTTTTTTTAAAAAGAATTCATTCTAGGGGAAGAGATTTGAGAAGCTCACCCTACATTTTAGGGTACTGCTTTATTGTCTGTGACAGTCATCCTATAAGGTACTGTTCCAGTTTGTTTTGCAGGAGAGGGGAAGAGTGGAGAGAGCAATGGCCTCCTTTTGTCAGTCTCATCAGAATTCATAATTCATAAAGCATAAAGTAACTGTGTTACCTAGAAATGTTCATTCATTTACTCATTCACATATAAAGATATGTGGCAGGTACTGGCAGGTATTAGAAAACAGGAATACAAAATTTCAGCCTTGGGGGCTGGAGGGATGGCTTAGCGGTTAAACGCTTGCCTATGAAGCCTAAGGACCCCAATTCAAGGCTTGATTCTCCAGGACCCACGTAAGCCAGATGCACAAGGGCGTGCATGCATCTGGAGTTCGTTTGCAGTGGCTGGAGGCCCTGGCGCACCCATTCTTTCTCTCTCTCTACCTACCTACCTATTTCTGTATCTCTCTCTCTCAAATTAAAAAAAAAAAATTTCAGCCTTCGCAAAGCTTGCCGTCTAAGAGAGGAAGTAGAAAATAAACATATATCATAGTAAGAAGTTTATAGATAAAAATAAAGCAGAGTAAGGGGCTAGAAATTGTCAGTTGGACAGTGGACAAGAGTTGTATTACTTGAGAGCTCAGGGTAATAAGCTGTATGATGGGATCACCTGTGGAAAGACTGAGACAGAGCAGAGGGACTCACTCAACCCTCCCTTAGGACATGAGGAATTTAAGCTTTGTTAAATACTGTGATGAATGTCAGTGTCATGACAGATGCTTTGTGTGTGAACTTTTTAAGGTTTAGTCTTCCTTCAGTTGAGGTAAGGTGTTGGTGGTGGGTGGAGATGGAGAGAGGGCAATCAAGCCATGCCATTTTATGTAACCGTTTGATTGACAGCTTTCCCTGTCCCCAGCTGCCTTGAGCAAGAAGCTGTCAATCAAACAGCTCTTTCTTGGCAACCACCTTCACTGTCATCATGGCAGCCTGGCTCTTTTGGAACACTCCACAATCTCTCCCAGGGAACTTGACTCCAGCCCCAAGGAAGGGTACAGCCATGGCCTTCTGCTTCAGGAGGCCTCGCATCAGCCATGACTGCTCCAGGCAACTTGTATCAGCTTTGCGAACCTTGACTTTGTCTAAGCTTGTAAACTCTAGATGAGCCAGCTCATCCTGAAGCTATTCTCACTGGACATGGACACACAGAGCACTTCCTCAGTCACCCAGCAAAATATGTATTACCAGTGCTCGTCTAAGAGTTGTGATTGATGCATATGCGAGGTTTGTCATTGGTCAAACTTGAACCCATGCACAAATAAGGCTATGATTGGTGGAACTAGAAGCGATCACTACTCCTGTCATCTGGCTATGTAAACAGGTTGTTTTCACTCTTCTTGTTCAGGCCAGGAGGCTTCTGTCCAGTGTTCTGTCCCCCTTCCTTTTGCTACAACACTCGACCCCACTAAAGGCCTCTCCCAGATGGTCGTTTATCGTCTACTTGTGGCCATTGTCATGAGTAGATCAGCCCAAGCTGGTGATACTAAGAGCAGAATAACTCCTGAAACTTTCAGCCCCAGACACAGCTAGCAGCAGAGGTTGGAGGCTGTTCCAGAGAGCAGTCAGTCAGAGACAGAAACTTCCGAAAACTGACAATGGAAAGCACCAGGCTACAAAGATCCAAGAAGGCGAGAACTGGTCAGCTGGCAGAGTTCCAAGGAGCTGCTGGGAACTAAAATTAAGATCAAGGGTTCTCAGACCTGAAGCTTGGGAACTGCAGCACTGGCTGCTGGGTGATTAGCTGTTTGTTCCTGTTGGGCCGTTCGCACTCAAAGCCCAGAGCAATCAGTCTCTTTCCTACCTGAACACTTATAGCTACAAGTCTCTGGCTTTTTAAAAAAAATTTTTAAAGCCGTGTGTGGTGGCGCACGCCTTTAATCCCAGCACTCGGGAGGCAGAGGTAGGAGGATTGCCTTGAGTTCGAGGCCACCCTGAGACTACATAGTGAGTTCCAGGTCAGCCTGTGCTAGAGAGACACCCTACCTCGAAAAACCAAAAAAAAAAAAAAAATTAAATTTTTATTTATTTTTGGAGAGAGACACAGAGAGAGAGAGAGAGAGAGAGAGAGAGAGAGAGAGAGGAGAGGGAGAGGGAGACAGAGATGGGCACGCCAGCAGTGTCTCAGCTGCTGTGAATGAAATCCAGATGTGTGCGCCCCCTTGTGGTCAAGTGCGGCATTGCGCCCTTGCGTCACTTTGCATCTGGCTAAACGTGGGACCTGGAGATTGGAACCAGCGTTCTTAGGCTTAGCAGGCAGGCGCCTTAACCGCTAAGCCATGTCTCCAGCCCAAGTCTCTGGCTTTTAAAGCTCAGAGCAATAAGCCCCTAGTTCTCATGATCCAGAGTCATATAAGCCTCTGGTTTTGAAAACTCAGAATGTGTTCTGAACTGAACCTAAGAGCTATAGGTCTTTGGACTTTAAAATGTGGGGCCATAAGCCTTTAAATCTCAGGACCCAGAGCTATTAGTCTCTGGGTTTCTAAGCCAAGCCTATAACCCTCTGATCCTCAAGGACTCAGGGCTGATAACCCTAAGAGTTTCCCCTTGCCGGGTTGTGGTATCCATCCAAGTAGAGCAGAGGGATCTTTATCTAGTCATTCGTAACAAGGTGACTTGGAGGAATATAGGAATGAGCTACATAGTTACCTGGGGAAGAGGATTCCCAGTGCATGGGAACCCAAATATGCTTAGTGGTTGCAAAGGGAAAAAAGAAAGCCAGTTTTGCTGAGTCATAATGACTAGAGGAGATGGTGGTGTAAGAGAAGATACAAGCAGGATGGATATGTGGGACAGACCATGAAGGATCTCGTAGATTCTTGTCAGAAATTCCGCTTTGACTCTGAGTAAGAAGGAAAGCCGTTTGGGGCTTTTGGTCAGAAGGGTGACTGACATAAGCCGGCTTTTGAAAGGACCACTTCAATGACTAAGTGGGGGAATAGCTTTGGAGGAGCTGGGGTGGGACATGGCAATCCAGCGTGGACGCAACTGCCATCATCCAGGCAAGGAGTGATCAAGTCTTGAGCTGGGGTGGCAATGGTGGAGCTGGTTTGGCTGTCTCTGGAAGTAGAGTGCAGAGATCGGCCGATGGGTTGGGTATCTACCGTGAGAGAAAGACAGAAGGAAGTGATGAGCGTATCTAGAAGGTTTAGACTGCCTCGCACTGAGATGAGGAAATGGTTGGAAGAAACAAAGAGATTTGTGTTGATTTTTAGGAGACAAAGTCTGACGGAAGAGAAGACGCTGGCTAAGTGGTTTCCTAGATCAGTGTGGGCTTCTGGGCGAGGAGTTGGGCTGAAAATCTTAATATGAGAGTTTTAATATTTAAAGACAAGGGTCAGTGAGGAGAGGAACAGGGCACTTGGCAATAGCAAAGAAGTGTCATGTTGGCATAGGAAGTTGGTAAAGGCTTTTGGCTCGGGCTGGGGGGAGGGCAAAGTCAATAGCAGCTAAAGAGAAATGATGACTGAGAGGAGACTGAGTAACCTCCCAAGTCCATGTGAGGGAAGTGGGCCCAACTCAAAGGTGCTTTTGCCATTTTATTGTTGTATGTATGTTTTTATATTATGTGTTTTGTGCTGTGTGTATGTGATGTATGCCTGTGGGTATGCAGATGCGTGCTTTGTCCCCACCCAAGCACCCATGTGTCTCCTTGACACCAAGTTTCTCACTAATGCTGGGAGCTTGTCTCTGCTCCTCACAGGACCGGGGTTACAGACACGTGTGACCATACCCAGCTTACTGGAAAATCACACTCAGCCAGTCTCAGGATCCCTCATGTTTGCTCAGGAAGCACTCTTACCTGCTGAACCACCTCTCCAGCCCCACTTTGGCAATTTTTTCCCCAAAACACATATGCCTGTTCTGCTAGACGGTGTGAGATAGTGAGGTAACAGGTATTTACACACCTTTGCATAACAGAGCTGTTTGTATTTTGGGCAATTAGCTTCAACTTTTCTATTTTCCTATTGCTTGCAAGCTGCTGCTTTTGAATGTTTTGTTTGTTTGAGACAAGTTCTTGCTGTGTAGCTCTGGCTAGCCTGGAACTCATTATGCAGCCTAAGTTGGCCTTGGACTCTTGTCCCCCAGCCTCCTTAGTGATAGAATTCTAAGTGTAAGCCACCATGTCCAGCTGATTGCATACTTCCTAGGGAGAAAATTTCCCATTAGAATTTTCTTCCCTCTCACCCTTTCTTCTTTGTTTTGCAGTGGGGATCCAACCTTGCATACTAGACAAGTTCTCTATCACTGAGCTATATGCCCAGGGCTTCATTTTTATAATGTACATGGACTTAGAACAGAAAGCTTTGTGTGTGGCAGGCATTTCATAAACACTGTATCTGCTGGAGGAATGAATGAAAATACAGCCCCCAAAAGGCACTTGGGTTAGTACCAATTCCCATGAGGATATGGGCTGCTTTATTTAGAAAACATTGCAGGTCTTTTTGATATCAGTTATGGTAGGAATGGCTTCTGGGGTAGGTTCTTAAAGTCTAAAAATTATAGGTGGTTTGGCTACACATTTAAAAGTATTTGTTCCAAGAAAAAGTTCAAGCTTGCTCTGTGTTAATATAGAATTACTAAAAAAAAAAAAAATACTTAAATTGAGTTTTAAAGTAGGCTCTTTCAAACATAGGCAATTACTTGTTCAAGGCAGTTAAATGCATGAACAGATGGGTCCTTGTATCATCAATTTCTTATTTGCACTTGTGATGAGGTGTTTGCAAGCATTCATGGAATCTTAAGTAATACATATTTTGCTTTAAGGAGACCAAAGGGAAACACCAGATAAATATAACACCTTATTCTAAACACTACATTTAGGGAACATGTCCTGAAGTTTGTGGTTGTTGAAGGTAGAATTTACCTATCTTGCTAAAGTTCTTCTTATAGATTCTCAACTTTAAACAAATAAGGGAACAGGGCATGGTGGTGCATGCCTTTAATCCCAGCACACAGGTCAGGCACACGTAGGAGGATCACCACGAGTTTGAAGCCAGCCTGGAACTATAGAGTGAGTTCCAGGTCAGCCTAGGCTAGAGTGAGGCCCTGCCTTGAAAAAAGAAAAAGAAAAGAAAAGAAATAATGAGAAAAGGAAAGAACATTTTAAAACAGCGTGACTTACTTTATTTCTATCTTTTTTTTTTTTTTTTGTAGTTTTCTGCTAGTGGTGGTTTCTGTCAAACTGTTTTTAATTTGATAATAAGCCTGTTTAGAAAGCGAGTCTTTTCCCCACTGAAAAATGCATTTACTTTAAAATTATTTGAAATAATTTAAAATCACAGATCTGGGAAAAAGATTGGCAAAAAAAAAAAAAAAAAAAAAAAAAAAAAACAAACTCAAAAGTCCTCAAATCCCCCATGCTGTGGTGAAATTTCCAGGAGTCCTGCTCTCAGAGATAACTCTTGTGATGAGTCAGCACGATGAGAAATGACTAGCGGCTGTAATCAAAATGAAAGGAAGGACTGAGCATGAAAAGCCGATGAACATTGGCTTTAAGAATTATATTTCTTCAGAATAATCATGGGCTAATTGTAAACAGCCTGAAATCGATGTGGGGGAAAAGTATCATATGCCAACATGTTTCTCATGTGATGCGGGGCAGGCTTTATGCTGAAAAGGCATGGAGCTGTGCAAGTTCATATTGTTTAGAAGCTACTTGTGATTTTTTTTTTCAAGGTAGGGTCTCCTCTGGCTCAGGCTGACCTGGAATTCACTATGTAGTCTCAGGGTGGCCTCGAACTCTCAGTGGTCCTCCTACCTCTGCCTCCCGAGTGCTGGGATTAAAGGCGTGCACCACCATGCCTGGCTACTACTTATGATGTTTATATGGAGTCCCCTCAGTAGACTTTGTAGGCTTTTTTCATTTTATTCTGACACTTTAATCTAAGCAATGGTCTAACCTATAAAAGTAATTAATTGGCAGGACAATCATTTTGAAAGAAAGGCCCCTGACCTGAACAGTATCTTTGGCTTGAGAATCCTTTTTAGGGAAGTGAGGCTGGAGGACCAGGGCAATCATCTTGAGGCAGCCATTACCTCAGACTGGGGGATTCCCAGTGAAGAACAGCCCTTTGAGTCTGTTGTGGTAGCCTGTTTAGGGAACATTGCATCAGTCAGGATAGACCAGGTGATGCTGCAGTAACAAACTATCTGGGTCTCAGCAGTCTAAGGAAACAATGGTTTACTGCTTGTGTGCTATTGTGTTTCTATAATGGTGGCCTGAGCTCTGTTGGTGTCATTCTAGGACATAGATAAATGGGACACTATCCATTACTGACTCTGGTCACTGTGCCAGAGTGGCTGGAAAAGCTCTTAAAGGTTTTGCATTGCTTACCGAATGTTCCATGTTGAAAGTGGTTCCCCCCCTTTCTACTCATAGTTATTGGCCATAACTAGTCACATTAGTAGCCCAGAAAAGGCAGATGTACACTGTTCTCATTATATCATATATCATATATCAAAAAGCAGAAAGTTTTGGGAAACACCACTATCAAGTGTTCCATGTGGCTTTGGGTTCAAGTGGACCCCATCTGTTGGTTCAAGCAGCCATAGAACCATCATATGGTGTAGCTAGAATTTTGCCCATAAACTACTAGCTTTTTAGATGCATTTTCTGTTATCACATACTCTCGTGAGGAGGTGCCTCTGATATTCAATGTTATATGACATGCACTTTATTTAAATTTTTAAAATTTTATTTATTTATTTGAGAGAGATTATGGGTTCTCTAGGGCTTCTAGCCACTGTAAATGAACTACCTAGTGCATCGGGCTTTCATGGGTACTGGGGAATCAAACCTAGGTCCTCTGGTTTCACATGCAAGTGCCTTAACTGCTAAGCCATCACTCCAGCCTGACATTCATTCTAATCTTTACTTCTGTGATAGGCAATAAATTTTAAGTAAATTTTGAGTCACATTTTAGAATATCATTGACATTTGAGAAGAAACTCTTTGTACCATTTGAATTGTCTATTAGATGATCATAATTCTCCCCCTCTTCTTATTACAGCACTGAAAAATCACCTGAACCCTGCAGTACCTGGGCTGTTTCTCCTGGGCTAGAGGGTTATGCCTGCACATAGGAGCTGTGCTGAATCTGCACTCAGGAGAATTGAAATGCTTTTTTGTCAGCCAAACCAGTGCAAAGTAGACGAATGAAAGTGAAAGCAGGTGGGAAGAAAATGGGGACAGATTACAGGCGTCTGGAGATTTTAAATGTGTGTTCCAACCTTGATGACAAAGTTTCTTTGATAAAGTGGACAGGTAATGGTGTGCAAAGGGATCTGAGCTGATTCTAGTATTGCTATATGATTCTGATTATCCAGTATTGAGATCTGGTATATGTGATTATCTAGTATTGATACTGGTTTCCCCTCACAGGGGACCTATTGCTGGGGCTCCATTTTAGCCTAGTATGATTCATTTCCTTTTGTCATTTGTGTTCAGACCTAAGAAAGCCTGTTTTGGCTTGTGATCTTCTTAGGTAGGCCTCAGTCTTTAATTCTTTCTCTCTTTCTCTCTTTTTCTCTTTTCTTTCTTTCTTTCTTTCTTTCTTTCTTTCTTTCTTTCTTTCTTTCTTTCTTTGTGTGTGGATTTGTATGTATGTGAGTATTGAATTTTCTTCATTTACACAGAGCCATGATAACTTTCTGTCAGGTATTATATGAATACCTCTGGTAAAAGCGGTTTTAGGTGAAATATTTAATGGCTTGGTGACTATAATAGTTTGGGTTACAAAGCATTTTCAAATGTACTAGCCATTTTCATTTCTACCTCTGCTACTTAATACTGACATTATATTAAAAGAATAGTCAGGATTTACCTTTTTGCAAACTCTGCAGTGAGCCTTTTAAATATAAAATAAAACATGTAAACTTTGCTTTTGCTAAAAAGTAACCTCATGGTGCCATGCATGAGTAGATGCTTAATAAATCCATGTTTCTGATGGCAGAGGAGGTTACATTAAAGAAAGCTGTCATGCATGAGCACAAGCGTGCACTGCAGGAAATCAAGTCTCTCTGTCATCATGCAAAAAGTCACAGACTCATGGTAAGACATGGAAAGACCAAAGATGTTTCTTCAAACTTATACAACTCCATTCTCTGTGGAGAACCTAGTATGCAAATCTAGCTACAAACATGGCTAATGGACCTGTTGTGGCCAAAATGTGGTGGGGGTAATTGTTTCTTAGAGAGCCTGTGTTCTCTGTGTTTATACTCTCAACTTTCATGCTGTACAATGTGGACGGCAGTAGTACCCAATTCATTTTTTTTGTAGACAGGAAACCTGGGTCTAGAGAAGGTATATAAGATTTCGCCAAAGCCATAGCAGAGCCAACCACATACCAAGGTCATTTATCTACTTTGCCCGTTTCCATTATACTATGCCATCTCTTAGCAGAGTGTTTTGTGTATGCAAGAAGAGAATGAACAAGGCTGGAGGGATGGCTTCACAGTTAAGGCGCTCGCCTGAGAAGCCTAAGGACCTAGGTTCATTTCCCCAGATGTACAAGGTGGTGCATGCGTCTGGAGTTGAATTGACGTGACTGAAGGACCTGGAAGACTATCCTTCTACCTCCTTCTCTCAAATAAATAAATCTCTTTTTCTTTTAAAAAAGAATGAACACCTTGTGTTATTACTATTGCTACCCAAATAAAAGCAAACAAACAAACAAACAAAAAGAGATTTGTGCTGGGATGTTATCTGAGTCATGACAGTGAAGAAAGTGGGCTTCAGAAAAGTCTATAAAAGCATTGAAAGGAGCCAGGCGTGGTGGTGCACGCCTTTGATCCCAGCACTCAGGAGGCAGAGGTAGGAGGATCACCATGAGTTCGAGGCCACCCTGAGACTACATAGTGAATTCCAGGTCAGCCTGGCTAGAGTGAGACCCTACCTCGAAAAGCCAAAAAAAAGCAGTGAAAGGGAGAGCTTGGTGTGTTATCAGAATTTCAACCTTCCTGTTCTGCTGAAGCCTTGGTAAATCTCTTCTGATTCTGTGTGACCCAGTGTGAAACTGAACAGAATTTGAGAGCTGGTTTGGAGGTTGTAGCAGGGGAGCAAGCTACTCGTCTACCCTTGACTGAGGACTGTCCTCTCCTGTTTGGGGATCTTGGATGGAGCACGCAGCTTTGGGAGGGATGCACATGGAGTGGTGAGGGAGGAAGGGGACACCCACATAGCCATCCAGATCAGCCGAATTAACTCTGGCAATTAATGGGGTGACTGATGTCACAGCTGGATGCCCTCACATCCATGAACAGGAATTTGTTGGAACATGTTGGCAGAGCTTTTTACCTAGAAAAGGCTATTTCAGTTCTTAGGAAGATCAGAAAAAAAGGAAACAAGAAAAATACAAGCAATCAACCCATACCCCACGGTTGCCATATCCAAAACATCAAACCCCAGGCTGTTTGTTAATACATTTTAACAACTCCCAGAGAAGAGGAAATTACATGTATTTTGATTTACACACAAATCAATAGTTGTCTGCTGTGATTGAACTATGCACTGGAGAACTGTACTGTAATTATAGTCATGCCAGGCATCCAGGACAAACCTTTGGGGTTTTGAGTAGGTGTGAAGCAGGAAAATATTACCAGCACAGCCACAGAAAATTTTAAAACAAAAGTACCTTCAAAGCTTTTCTTTTGAATTGTGGATTTAATTACATAGTGACAGTTCTCAAGCTCTTAATAAAAAATCATTTAGCAAAAAGAATCTGGGCTGGAGGGATGGCTTAGCGGTTAAGGTGTTTGCCTGTGAAGTCAAAGGAGCCAGGTTTGATTGCCCAGGACCCATGTAAGCCAGATACACAAGGTGGCACATGCATCTGGAGTTCCTTTACAGTGGCTGAAGGCTCTGGGCGTCCATTCTCTCTCTCTTTCTCTTTCTGCCTTTCTCTCTCTCTCTAATAAATAAAGTAGATAAATACTTTAAAAAATCTCTCTGGGGTATACTATGTGGTTAAAAGGGTTGTATTCATGTCTGGTGCTTGGTTTCATCAAGTTGCTAGTGGGAGATTCTTTTCTACTTCTTAAAATTGACAAACCATGGGCAGTAGATTTTAATTTTCCATCTCTTCCCCCTTTATCTCATTATGATAATTTAAAGAGCAATAGAGTCTATGACTCTGCAATTGCAGTTCCTAGCCCTGCCCTGAAGTGTTCGACTTCACACTGCAGTTTATCAGCCGTGGGAAGTTTTCCTGTGCTCTGTCATAGGCCACAGAACCTGCCCTCATTTCATCCAGATCCCCTGGAGTACATTGATCAATTCTAGGAAGAGACGGATGGATTAGATCCAGACTCCAGCTCCTGAGAGGCTTACAGTCTTCTGAATGATTGGGGGATAATGACTGGGTCACCCCTAAGCTCCGATTGATTGTGTGTTTAAATACAAAAGACTCCCTGCTCCCTCTTTCTCTGCTAGTCTAGAGTTCTCTTGTCCTCCCTGGTTATTGGGGATTTCCTTGTTGTTCTCACTATTTTTAGCCCCAACCACCATTACAGATTCCAAGAACTCCTGTGACTCTGCAAAGGGCTAATGAAGCACACCTGGGGTGGAGGGTGCTTCCCTACTCTGCAGGCAAGGAGAGGGACGAGCATACTCCCAAGGAGGCTGTTTTCAGATGTGAGTACCAAGTGCATTGGGTTTTGGTTTCTGAGATATTCATGAAGACCATGACGATGTGTCCCGAGGAAGGAACTTAACAAAAGGTTCAGGCAGAAAGAAATTGATTACACTAGTTCCCCTTCTTAAAAGTGGGATTCGTTTTTCACTGGGTTCTAAAGCAGATGTTGAGTCCCAGCTGAATGTGGTTTTAGAAAGAAGCTGTTTTCTTTGGCCCACAGAATGGGGTGGTTATGGTAGTTTTAAAAAATTTGAGTTAGAGGCCAAGATTTTGTATTTGAGTTTCCACAGAGATATAATGTCTGGTTTTGCTGAAATATATATATATATAAGATCTGGTCATCTGGCATGACAGAATTCAGCTGGAAGTAGTTGTTCGGTATACATACTATTTATTCCTTCCATGAGTCACTGGGCCTTGTGGACTTGTAGTACCTGTGAGAAGCCTGAATGAAGTCAGATTCATTCTTTGTGAGCTGGGGTAGATCAATAATTAATTGTGAAATTAAGATGTTCTGGGGCTGGAGAGATGGCTTAGCGGTTAAGGCGCCTGCCTCCTAAGCCTAAGAACGCTGGTTCCAATCTCCAGGTCCCACGTTTAGCCAGATGCAAAGTGATGCAAGGGCGCAATGCTGCACTTGACCACAAGGGGGCACAAACATCTGGATTTCTTTCACAGCAGCTCAGAGACTGCTGGTGCGCCCATCTCTGTCTGTCTTCTTCTCCCTCTCTCTCTGTCTCTCTCTCTGTCTCCCCCTGCCCAAAAAAAGAGATGCTCTGGAATCAAGCCCTTCTCAGCAGTTTCATTGGTTCTGAGCAAGTGCTCATATGTTGACATACAACTAGGATGGTATGTTCTAGCTAACCCAGAATACCCAGAGCCATGGAGGGACCCACAGCACCACCAACCTGCTAAATTGTTCTTTTACTAACTTAGTTTGAAATGTCCCCTAAAGAAAGGGGGCTATGCCTGGTGAGATGGGAGTTTACCAAGGGAAGAATGTATGCTTGGTGTTACAGTGAAGGAAGCTGGGAGTTCTTTTCATGTATATTATTGGCAACTAATATTCTTGAGTTCCTATTTTGTACAGGACCTTGAAGGTAAAATAGTTAATAAATAAAGAACAAAAATACTCATGTCCTTATATTTTTCATTGTAGAGAGGGAGAGATGATAAACATGTTTTCTTTGATTAAATTAAGTCCATAAGAGGATTATATCAATTTTGTTGAAGTGGGTAGGAGAATAGGGTAGGAAGGAAAAAGGACATACCACAAATGGGGAATTGTTATTTTATTTTATTTTATTTTATTTTATTTTATTTTATTTTATTTTATTTTATTTTATTTTATTTTATTTTTGAGACAGGGTCTCATGTATCCCAAGCTGTCCTTGAACTTTCCATGTAGCTGAGGATAACTTTGGACCTCAGATCTCCCTGCCTTTATCTCCTGAGAGCTGGGATTATAGGCATGTGCTATGATTCTACCATGCCTGGTTTAGCGCTGGGGATGGGTTTCAGGGCTTTGTGCATACTAGACACTCTATCAGCTGAACTACATCCCCAGCCCTGAGAGTTGTAATTTAGAAGTTGCTAGGAAAGGCCATACTAGATAGTGATATTTAAATAAAATGGGGAAAGGCCATGCAAGGGAAGAAAATTCAAATAGCTCCAAGGATGACCTCCCCCCCCCCCAATAGCACCTCTGTTAGCTGGAGCACTAGGAAACTGATGAAGGTCTTCATGGCTGTGTAATTGGATGACCATAGTGATGGTATGAGGTGTGGTTAAGCCGAGGTAAGTGTCTTGTCAATCAAGTTGCTTGAATTCATTTTGGGCAGTGGTGCTAAGAATGGTCTGGAAGGCTAAGAGTGGGTGAAGGAAGAGTAGGTCTGCTGCTACAGTGCTTCATCTAAGGGCTAGCAGTAGAATAGGGGTGCATTTAAGCATGGGCTTTGAGAGTGTGGCTGAATTGAATGTGAAGTGAGAAGGAAAAAGGAATGAAGGGGTGAGCCCAAAGTGTGATCCAAACAATTGGAAATAAGATGACCTTTAACTGAGTTGGGGAGGCGTGGACTTGCGGGGCAGCAGGCTAGGGAGAACCATCTGTTGTCTCTTTTTGGACTTGTTAAGTATGAGGTGCATATTATCAGATACCAAGTGGATGGATGTTGAGAAGACAGAAAATCAGCTACCTCAATTAAGGTACAAATTCAAATCTTTGCTTTACAAATGTACTTTAGAAATTCTAAATAATAATTAAGTGTAATTTTATTCTCATGCAATTAAGTAAAGATACGATAAAAGAAAAGAAAAAAAGATCTTTTCAACATTCAGAAAACTTGAAAGGAGGCCAACGTTAATAACCTTCAATTTAACATTAGATTCTTTTATTATTAATGTGAATTTTTAAAATCATCATAAAACTAAATAGTCATTAGAAATCACCTTGGGCTGAGAGCTGGGAGAGTAATTTTTTACTTCAATAGACTTTAAATAAATATTTAATGCCGATAATAGAGACATGTGGAAAGTCAGTGGGAAATTTGAATGAATCACAATGCAAGCTTGGAGGATTTTTAAATCAAATTGGAACCTTTTATAATAAAAGTTCTTTGAATTTTCCTATGAGTTTTGAAGTCAAAGCATTTCCTCGAAATAATCTCATTAAGCTGTAGTGAGACTAGCCAGGACACATAATATTATTTCTAATTTATAGATCTGGCTGGGGAGAAAGAAAGGATTCACAATAGAGTCACTGTGTTCTTGGAGACTTCATGGCTAAACAAGGTTTAGAGCCTGCATGCAGTTTTCCATTTCACATGAGTTATTTTCCAGCTTAGCCACATTGTTTCCTTTTGTTTTCTCTTCTATAATAAACAACAAAAGTTTTCCTCCTTCTAATGTCGTCTATCATTTTAGTTTAAAGGGTCACATACAAAATCATTTCATATTAAAGGCACGATCTGAGCTTTGATTAAGTATAGTTAGTTTCCAACTATGGGCTGACTCACAAATTCTCCCCTTAGGATGTATGTGTAGCCCAGCCCTTCCTCCCAAGGTTCAAATGACTAAAGTGAATACGTTTCTTTTGCTAAATTATACCACGGATATGACATAATATCAAGTGTGGCCAGAAATGGGATTTGTCTGTACCCAGTATTCAGAATTCCTGTGAGGAATTACACATATGAAATGCATAAGATTCACTTGTCAAGCATTTGTTCAGTACTCGCTAGATGGATAACCTCAGTCAGTGAGGTAACAGGCTTTGATGGAGGTGATTTGAAGCCCAGTGGGTTTTTGGAATGTATAAGGTTCCATGGGGAGAACATGGCTATACCTTCTGTGCCATATCTTTCAATTTCCATAACATCAGACACAAGAAACTATCCTTGTGATCCTCAGTTAGAATAGCCCAAGACCAGGACTGGCTAAGCTTATGTCATGTGCTCATGTCTTAGACCGGTCATGGTCAACTGACTTGTTGGCTGTAAGTATTTGGAGGGAGGGCAGCAAATGTCTGATGGGAGAAGAGCCATTTTTCCAAAGGAGAGAAGAGTGTGGCTGGTGGGAAGGCAAAGGATGCTGAGAAATCCACCTCATAGTTAAGTGGTTATAGGTGACCACAGGCAGTTCCCCCCGGAGGGGGAGTTAGGCGGGAGGAATAGGTTCCTGGAGGTGTTTAAAACTCCGACTTCCAACATGTGACTAGTTTTATCTAGTAGCCACTTTCAGTTGTCTGTGTGTTTATTTATTTATTTACTGATTTACTTAAGAGAGAGAGAAATGGAGAGAGAGAGAGAGAATGAGCATGGCAGGACCTCTAGCCACTGCAAACAAACTCCAGACACATGCACCACCTTGCGCATCTGACTTTACGTGGGTACTGGGAATCGAACTTGAGTCCTTAAGCTTTGTAGGCAAGTGCCTTAACCACTGACTGAGCCAGCCCTCCAGCCCTTATGTGTATATTTTGATTCCAGAGCTGTTAGTGTAGTCAAAGTACAGGGAGCTGTGTCTACAAATGTGAGATAAAAAAGTGATCTAGTCAGAGAATTAGGAATTTGGGGTTGGCTAGAGCAGAAGGCAAGGTGATCAGGTAGCATGCACTAGAGAATTTTGTGTTCTTGGGGAGGCAGAGGCCCAGCCTGTATTTAATCAGTTACTATTTATTTCATTGCCAGTGTTATTCTGTACATTTCACATGCAGTAGCTCATTGAATCCCTCTGATCACCGATGCAGCATTGTCACGATGAATGAGCACCAACTCAGAACAGATGCCAGTTGTTAAAGGGCCCCTGTCTACCCTCTGTGCATCAGTAACCAGCAGCTTTGCATGTGGGTTCACTGACTTTCCTTGGCGGGAGCTGAAACATAGCGCGCATGGCATCATGTTGGAATGGTGTTCAAATAAAAGGCAGCTGGCCCCAGACCACAGGTGTGCAAAGGAACGATATCAAATTCATTCTCCTTATAAGAACAGAGGAGAGTATAAGTCTCATGAAGACAGGTGCTGTGTTGGTTTCTCATATTTCCAATTCTCCTCCTGACACATGGGAGGCACTCAACAATATTTATTGAATGGATGACTTGACAGCTTATTTCATATTTGGGAAGGGAAAATAAAGCTGAGGCATTAATCCAGGAAGAGAAACAACTAAGGCAGGGTAAGAAAACAATATCAAGGATACTTGTGGGAAGATAGCAAAGAAGTATCATGCAGAATTTCGTGCCTATTTGGGTATAGTTGTGAGCCTCAGGAATCTATTTTGAACTAGGCAGGGAGTATTGTCATTTACTGTGATAGGAAAGAGGAGGGCAATGGATTGCTGGTGGTGGGCCAGGGGAAGGTGAATAAGAGTCTCCTTTGCTGGCATGTAGTCTGCTAATCACTGCGGAAGAGGCAATTGCGCCCAGAATTCAGAGGCCGACAATGCTGATGTAGATCAGTGTGACTTATTGAATGTTAAAGGCATGAGGGTCAATGTAATCGCCCAGCAAGGGTGTATAGAGAGAAGAGGAAGAGGATAACCCCTTTAGCCAGATGAGGGAAGAGAACTCCAAGAGAATGAGAATGAAGAGCCAGAAACAGAAGAAACCAGAAAAACTGTTGTCAGTCAACCCAAAGTTTCTAAGAGAATCAGAATGTGTGGTGTTCTGATTTTCTCTGAGAGCATGAGACAGTTGGGCTCTACGTGTAAAAGACAGGCAAGCGGTGGGATTGATTCAGAATTTGAGTCTTGCTGGCTGCAGGAGCACTGGCTGATGGGCCTGGAGCCATGTTGGCAGGAAGTGAGTATAGGAGCAGCTTGAGCAGAAGTGGGTACTGGATGGAAGACTCACTGAGTTAAAGATAGGGTGTGGTGGGTGTCAAGGACTCAGGGTGCTGAAGGGTTCATATGCTCTGGATAGAGCGGGGCAATGGGTTTTAGAGCCATGTGATAAAGAGATCCAAAGGTGTGGTTATGGGTCATGGGTGTGAGAGACTAAAGTACAAGGGAAATGTATTCATCAGGGTTCTTCAGAGAAGCACAATCAATGGACGTTCATTATTACATGGGTGGTTATTATCAGGAGCTGGCTCATCCCTCTATAGGGCAGTCCTCAGCTCTGTAGGACGAGTCAGCAAGTTAGAGACCCAGGTAGTTCTGGATTGAAGGCTGCAGGCTTGAGACCCAGGAAGAGCTCATGTTTTTGTTGGAACCCAAGAGGCAGAGAACAATAAACGAGCCTCGCTGAAGGTTCTTTGGAATTAGTGAACGCTGGGATGCAAGCAGCTCTCTGAGCCTCATGGGGGAGGCCACCATTCTGTATCCAAGGTGTGGGTAGGCATGCTGCCAAATTGGAGCGAGTGAGAGCACAGAGTGTAAGAGGAAGACCACCTGCCTCGCACAGGCCTTCTCTCAGACAATTTGTCCAATATTTCCAGCTTTCTCTCACTTCTGTGAGACGAGTCTTCGGAGGATTAGAAAGGGTAGTCTTCTTCATACTGTGTCAAGACCCGAAAACAGATGGCTTTCTTACTAACTTTCTTACCTGTGTGTATGTGTGTGTGTGTGGGGGGGGCAACAGGAATCTCTAAACAAGATCTTTCACTCCCCATTCACCTACTACTGAAGCCACTATTAGAATCCCCATGATTGCCTTGCATACTCCGCTGCTCAGGAAACAGAAGCCTAATTGCAATCTGTTCTCTGGGTGCCTTCAACACGTGATCCATATCCCTACAAACTCCATTCTGTACTGGGTACACTTCAGTTCGCACCTGGGTGGGGCTGATCGTGTATATCTGTTCCATCTAGCGTACCTGAGGAGTGACACAAAACCCCGTACCTGCCAGTGCTTTAAGGAAGCAGCTCAGCTTTGATTTTTCTTGATGTACTGGACCCAGATGAAACCATTCTCTCCTCACTTGCAGATCTTCTTGCTCCAGGAGAGGGCAAAGTCACCGTCCGGTGCCTCTTTGTTCTACCTGGGCCATCGGTGACTGCCCGATATCCACTGACATTGGTGGGGCTGGATGGCTTTACTCATCGCAGCATCCAATACTTATCTTATCCACAAACACCCTCCCAGGCACACCCAGGAATAAAGTCTTGCCAACTATCTGGGTATTTCCAACCCAGTCAAAACTGACACCTCAAATTAAAAAACTCATATTCCGTGTAGTTCTTGCAGTGCTTGGCAAACAGCACATGCTCCGTAGAGGTTAGCTGTAATTTTTACTTTGTTATGCCACACCTGAGTCTCTTTCAGGTTGCCTTCACAGGTACATAGGTGGATCTACCTTCATTGACTCACTAACAATGGAGTATTTACCTAACTGTGAGTCATGTTTTATTTCCTATAGGTGATTATTTTATCTCTGAAAGGGGAAACAGGAAAATCCTGCTTTTCAATGGCTGCCTGAGTAAGGTAACATCACTTGATTGAGGACATTTAAGGGGACCATAGTTGAGGAAGAAATATTTAGAGTGTACGTCTGAATTCCTGACTCCCATTTGCCAGCTTTCAAATGTATAGAAATCAGTGATTACATTTCTGACCCCGATGACCTCTTTGGTCTTGACTCATCTCAGGCGAGCCACCAGAAAACCATGGTTCTGGAGAATAGACATCTAATTTGTTCTTTTGGATTTGATAGTGTATAACTTGATACTCTTTGAGTACTTTTCCCTCTAAACGAACATTTCCTGACTGACTGCAAATTATTTAGTCTATATGCCCTTTGTGAACTTGGGGATGTTTAGAGAGCCAGATGTTTCACAAGCCAGATGGTTCATGCTCCGAGAATGTCTGCTGGATCCTCTGATTTGGCTCAGATTACATATGAGCTTGGGCAACGCTTTTGTCGAAGTGGTATTGAACAACAAAGCAGTGAGTCAAATGGCTCGGTCAACTCGGCCTTGGGTTATTCAGTCACTCATCAAACATTTGCCACATAACCACTGTGTTCCAGCGATTGGGCTCACTGTAAAGATACATACATAGGACCATGATACCATGTATGTTCCATGGGGGCTTAAGGGCACCTTTGAAAGGATGTTTCAAGATGGTTTTTAAATTTTTAAAAATTTATTTATAAGAAGAAACATACACACACAAAGACAGAGAGAGAGAGAGAGAGAGAGAGAGAGAATATGACAATGGGTATGCCAGGGGCACTTGTCACTGAAAACAAATCCCATATGAATGTGCCACTTTGTGCATTTGGCTTTATGTGGGTACATTGGAATCAAATCTGGGTTGTTATGCTTTGCCAGCAAGTGCCTTTAACAACTAAGCATCTCTCCAGCCCCGAGATAGTATTTTTGATAAGAACAGGAAGCAACAATTAATCTCTCTATCCCTAGTTATGAAACACTTATGTAAGGCAGGTACCAAGTTAGTTATAGGTGACAATATAGACTCTTTCATGTCCTTTTATATTTGCTATAGCTCAGAGTGGAGATAAATAATTAAACACAAATTCATAGTACCTTGTGGTAATTGAAAGTCAACCATTTATAATAATAATACAGTGCAATAAAGAGAAAACATAGGAGCTGTCTGTAGTGATTTGTGATATAGTAAATGCTTAATTCAGAATCAATCTCTTGCTTCTGCCTGACACTGGGGAGGTTTCAATTTCTTTGAACAGAACACAGTATTATTCATAAGCAATCATGCAAGAAGGATGCACCTTGGAAGTTTCTTTGGTTATACAGGTTTGTGAGAAAGCAATTGGAAACATAGGTGGAAATAATAATGATAATGGCTTCAATAAAAAAACCCTATATGCAGATATTGGATTTTGAATAACCTCATACAGCTGAAAAATCTGAGCATTTTTCACAATGAGGGCATGGTATGGCATACCTGTAATCACAACTTGGGGGAAGCTGGAAGAGAAGGATCATGAGTTCAAGGCCAGCTTGGTCACTGTAGCAGACAGCTTCAGGTTCGCTGAGATGAACTTCCAGACCAGGGACAGTTATGGAGGAAGGGATATTATTTATTGAAGCTTACAGATCCAAGGGAAGTTCCATAAAGGCAGGAGAAGCAGCCTGCTCTTCACAGGACCAGGCAAGAGAGAGCAAAAGCCAACCAGCCACCACAGCACACAGAGCAAAAACTACAGCCAAAAGGTCACAGAGCACACTTCAGGAACTCCTGCTAGGCACATTTGCATATCTTTACAATGGACTCTCAAACCATCACCACACCTTAAGACCGGGCCCCCAGTGACCTTGCCTCTAGCAAGGTGATTGCAGATGCAAACTATAAAATAATAAAACACTGAATATATTGGGGGACATATATTCAAACTACCACAGTCACACAGTGAGATCTTGTCTTAAAAAAATACAGTGAGCAGGGCTGGGAAAATGGCTTAGTGGTTAGGGCGTTTGCCTGCGAAGCCTAAGGACCCAGGTTTGATTCCCTAGGACCCGCATAAACCAGATGCACAAGGGGGCACATGCATCTGGAGTTCGTTTTCAGTGGCTGGAGGCCCTGGCATGCCCATTCTCTTTCTCTCTCTCTGAAATAAATAAATAAAATATCAACAATACAATGAGCATGTTGGCATTTACCACACAAAAAGATTGAAGTGACTGGAAATGACAGAGGAAGGTGCCAATTTGGAGAGTTTCTCTTCTCAGAGGTTCTGCCCAAGGGCTTCAGCCATGTGCTTGTGAGGAAGACATGGCCTGTGACCTCGTATTTACTGTACATGTTACTGTTTGAGCTAACTCTAAGTAATGTGCATATTTAACTCATTGTAAGGGGTGATGTTTCCTTAAACATTTTCCTCATCAGATCCAGAGTTTAAAAACAAAACAAAACAAAACAAAACAAAACAAAACAAAACAAAAACTCTTTTCTCCTACTCTTGGGCAATCTGAATAAATGTAACTAATCAACACTATTGCCCTCCTTAAGCAGGTAGTTGAGGAAAAGGCCTTGGGTTGGGGCTGAAGAGATGGCTCAGTGGTTAATAGCACTTGCTTGCAAAGCCTATAGGCCTGGGTTTGATTCCCCAGTGTCCACGTAAAGCCAGATGCACAAAGTGGTACATGCAGCTGGGGTTCTTAATTGTTCTCTCTTTCTTTCCTTCCCTTCTCTCTCTTGCACATAAGTAAATATTTTAAAAAGGCCTTGTTTTGGTAGTACAAGGTGACAGTCACTGAGAATGTCTATGGAGTCGGAATTTCAGAGTCTATTTGTGCATCAGAAATACACAAGACTGGGCTAGAGAAATGGCTTAACAGTTAAGGTGCTTGCCTGTGAAGCCTAAGGACCCAGGTTCAATTCCCCAGTACACACGTAAGCCAGATGCACAAGGTGGCACATGCATCTGGAGTTTATTTGCAGTGGCTAGAGGCTCTGGTGTACTCATTCTCTCTTTCTGTCTCTTTTTCTCTCTGTCTCTTAAATAAGTAAATAAATAAATAAATAAATAAATGAAATATTTTAAAAATATACAAGACCTTTTATTTATTTTATTTTATTTTAGTGTGGTACTAGGAATTGAATCCAGGGCCTTGTACATTCTAGACAAGCATTCTGCCACTGAGCTATATCCCCATCTCCAGTACCTTTTGAAACTAGAGATGACCAGACCCAAGTTCAGATTCTGGAAGTCTGGGGGAAATACCTGGGCATATATTTTTCAAAGACTAGTGAGGTGATTCTGATGTACGTAGTCTTCACATACTGTATGATTTCTCACTCCCACTCCCACTTGTTTTAAATCATAAAAACAGACTGAATGTCAACAACTTAGACTGATTGCCATCCTTTGTTCCACCTCTTTTCTGTCACCTCTTCCACATTTTTCACAGAATCCTAAAATTTATAGACATTGTGGCTGCCTTGTATGAATCCTAGTTTTAGATGAAAGGATTATTAAACCATGTACAGAAGAGGCCAATACATTTTCCTGGATCAGTCTTGGCATGGGTTACAATCCAAAGTGAACTGCAAGGTTGTAAAATATAGAAGGAGGGCTGGAGGGATGGCTTAGCAGTTAAGGCATTTGCCTGCAAAGCCAAAGGACCCTGATTTGATTCCCCAGGACCCATGTAAGCCAGATGCACAAGGTGGTGCATGCATCTGGAGTTGGTTTGCAGTGGCTGGAGGCCCTGGTGTGCCCATTCTGTCTCTTTCTTCCTCTCTCTTTCTGTCTCTTTCTCTCTCTCAAATAAATAAATAAATACATCTTAAAAATATTATTTAAAAAAACCCAAAAGATGAAAGGGGAGCCATTGACAATTTGCTGAGCTCATCACCGTGGGCAGCTGTTTTTTCCTGACCTACCTTCTTGCCTCTACTATGCTTGTTCTGTCTGATACACCCGTCCCAGGACTCCTAGTTCAACTTTTGTAACCACCTTCTCACTGAGGTCCTTTGGCTTGGTACTGGCCTATGGCTTTCCTTTCAGGGCAGAACGCTTGGTGGGTCATACTTTGTCAGCTTGGATTGAGCCCATCCTCCTTCACCCTTCTGTGGTGTCCTCAGACCTTGGATTCCTCCCAAGACACATGTCCTTTTGGAGTCACCATCCCCAGCAATTAATTTCAGTTGTTTGATCAGCTTGATAGACAAAGAATTTCTTCATGTAGGGCGTTAAACTCTTTGTCATAATATAATACAAATCATTTTCTTTTTGCCAAGTCCTCCAGGGCCAATAGCCTAAGAGGAATAATTTTCTATGTTTTAAGCCTCTCTCCTTTGTAAACTTTCAATCTGGGGCTGGAGAGATTGCTTAGTGGTTAAGGCATATTGCCTGCAAAGCCTAAGGACCCAGGTTCAGTTCCCCAGGATCCATGTAAGCCAGATGCACATGGTGGCGCATGCATCTGGAGTTCGTTTGAAGTGGCTAGAGGCCCTGGCACACTCATTCTCTCTCTCTCTCTCTCTCTCTCTCTGTCTCTCTGTCTCTAAAATATAATAAAAATAAATTTTAAAAAAGAAAATAAACTTTTACTCTGTTTTATTAGATGAACGAATGAGCATAAAGCACTTTGCATAGTGCCTAACATACAGGAAACATTTGTAGGTGACCTTCTTTTTCTTCTTCCTCCTCCTCTTCCTCCTCTTCCTCCTCTTCTTCTTCTCATTGTTATTTTCTTCCATTAGCACTTTGAACAGAAGGGGTTAGATTTCTCTAGTAAGTCAGTGCTTCTGTCCTGAGGACCTGGGTAAGAAGGACTGGGTAAGATCAGCACCTGGTTCCTCAGACTTCTCTGTAGGAACACGCTGCTTCCTTCCTTCTTCACACCCGCCTGGCCTCAGAATTGGCCTCACGCACCCCAGCCAAATGTGACTTTTTATTTGCTTTTAGTAACAATGATTTCCATGTTCTTTTTTTTCCTTTTTTGTCATGGATGAATACGTCTTCCTCTTGTTAAATTATATGTGTTTTGGCAGTAATCTAGTTTTCCTTTTTATTTTCTATAAAAATTTCTTATTGTGCCATAACTTGTTTATAATAGAAAGTTATGATTATGCAAACTCTTATATATACATTTACATTGCCTACAAGCATTATTTTCAGAGGAGCATATGTTTCTAGTTTCATCCTCCCTAAGTCTGTTTTTCAGCAGGAGTCAAATCTCCCTCCCTAAGGCTTATCACATAAATAAGTGTGATGAATGAGTTTGCAGTGAGACATGAAACATTCTTTGCATGTAATAAGATCTCTCTTACCACAGGACTTGCAATCAAATTGCCTCTGACTACAGAAATTGCACCAAGTATATTTTGCTAAGGTAAAGTCTAGAGGTCTGCTGGTTTATTGATATAATCTGCTAAAACTGGCCATCATGGGGTTGGAAATGGCTCTGACCGTAAAGTGCTTGCTAGACAAGCATGAGGACCTGAATTTAGATTCTCAGAATCCAAGTGCTGGGATTAAAGGCATGCGCCACCACGCCGGCTTTACTTACTGTTTATTTGAGGTAGGGTCTCACTCTAGCCAGAACTAGCTGGGTGTGGTGGCGCTCACCTGTAATCCCAGCACTTGGGAGGCAGACTTAGGAGGATCACCATGAGTTCAAGGCCACCCTGAGACTACAGAGTGAGTTCCAGCTAGAGTGAGACCCTGCCTGGAACCACCCCCTAAAAAAAAAGCCAGACTTGGTGGTGTCTGCCTGTAATCCTAGCAGTAGGGTGAGACCAGAGACGGGAGGATCCCTGGAGTTTACTGGCTAGCTTGTCTGGTGACCTCCAGGCTCAGTGAGAGACGATATCTTAAAAAGTAAAGTGGAATGCTGTGTATGGTGGTTCTAGCCTTTAATCTTAGCACTTGGGAAGCTGAGGTAGCAGAGTGAGTTCTAGGTCAACCTAGAGTGAGACCTTGCCTCAACCTCCTCATCCTCACCCCCTAAAAAAGGTGGAGAGCAATTGAGGAAGACACCCAATGTCAACCTCTGGCCTTCACATGCTTGCACACCTGCACACACATGTATACATTCATACGTACCATACATGTGCCAAAAAGTGAAAACCCCTGGGCATCACAGAAAGCATGCAGACTTATTCTAACCCTTTCCGTTTAAACTTAGCATGCACGGATAGTCTTCCACTATGATCCAACTTGTTCTTGTCATGAGTTCATTGTTGGAGTTCCATGCCCTCATTCTTTTTTTTTTTCATGTTTTAAGAAATTCTTTAATAATTAGAGTTATAGTCTAAATAAAAAATTGCATGATCTAATATTTGATACATAGTTTGATACAAATATTTATTGATTTAGAAAGAGAGAGGGGGAATTGGCATACCAGGGCCTCAGTCACTACAATAGAACTCCAGATTCTTTTTTTTAAAAAATATATATTAAATTATTATTTTTTTATTGAAAACTTCTATACTTACATACAAAAAAAAAACCCACCTGATATTTCCCTCCCCTCCCTCCATTCCACTTTAGAACTCCAGTCTCCATCATATCCCTTCCCTCTCTCCATTAGTCTCTCTTTTATTTTGATGTCATCATCTTTTTCTTCTATTATGAGGGTCTTGCAAAGGTATTGCTAGGCACTGCGAGGTCATGGATATCGAGGCCAATTTCTGTCTGGGCAGTTGCATTGTAAGAAGTCATACCTTCCTTTGGCTCTTCCATTCTATCCGCCTCCTCTTCTGCAGTGGGCCCTGAGCCTTGGAGGGTGTGACAGAGGTGTTTCAGTGCTGGGCACTCCTCCATCCCTTCTTCTCAGCACTGTGTTGCCTTTTGCCATGCCCTCATTCTTACATAAACCCTCCCTGCCAGGCATCATTGACAAAACCCAGCTTCAATTTCTTTAGAGTTGAGCAATATCTTTAAAATACTTGTGAAGTAAATTGAATGTAGTCTCTGTCTAGACTAGGGTTTTAGTATTTTTCTTCAAATCTTTTCTAGTTGCTTTACCCACACATTCATGGATAGCACATTTAAAGCAAGTCACTTTTGAGTGTTTTGACTAGGTTTTTATCCTTTTCCTTTTACAATTACATTGCACTTGTATCATTCTTAAAACAATTAAATACTGGTAAACCTTAATAACTACAATGGACATAAATAGCTCAGGACATGGAGACAAGTGATTCTCATACATTTTAGCTGCTGTACAGCTATTCAGAGGCTACAGGGGAAGAATTCATCCTTGGCCACTGGCCAGTGGGTTTTAAAGGAAAATTCGGTTAAGGGAATTACTAGTGAATTTGTTCAAGTTTTGTCCTAGCCTATTTGACAATGGCTGTAAATGTTTCCCAACTGGTTGTTTTGAAATTGGAGTTGTCCACAAGTTAGAATTATTGACTAAGGCTGGGAATAGGTCTAGAGGCACTGAGCAGTGTGGATGGCTACAGATGCGCTGAAAGGTTTCTCAGGGAAGTATTGGTGGGGCAGTGGGGCTTCCAGGCCGCTCTGGGCAGAACCCTCCCTTACTCCTATTCCTGCAAATGTCAGACCCAGCTAACGCTCTCAGAGGGTTTGCAGTCACCTTCTTGCATCCTTCTTCCCTTTGTGCCTCCCTTTATTCTCAGCCCGCACTGCCTCTTCCTCTTTAATGTTTATTTTTTTGGTTTTCTGAGGTACAGTCTTGCTCTAGTCCAGGCTTACCTGGAATTCACCATGTAGTCTCGGGCTGGCTTTGAACTCAGTGATCCTCCTACCCCTGCCTCCCAATTGCTAGGATTAAAGGCGTGTGTCACCATGCCAGGCCTCTTCCTCTCCTTTTTAAATTTTTAAAAAAGATTTTATTTGGGCTGGAGAGATGGCTTAGCAGTTAAGGCGCCTGCCTGCTAAGCCTAAGAACGCTGGTTCCAATCTCCAGTGGTTCCAATCTCCAGGTCCCACGTTTAGCCAGATGCAAAGTGACGCAAGGGCGCAATGCTTGACCACAAGGGCGCATGCATCTGGATTTGTGTGTCAGCTGAGACACTGCTGGCGCGCCCATCTCTATCTGTCTTCCTCTCCCTCTCT
This sequence comes from Orientallactaga sibirica, assembly GCA_036365145.1. Classification (NCBI taxonomy): domain Eukaryota; kingdom Metazoa; phylum Chordata; class Mammalia; order Rodentia; family Dipodidae; genus Orientallactaga; species Orientallactaga sibirica. Next base: position 45,370,211 of record JAEOAD010000012.1, on the reverse strand, counting down.
CTGTGTCTCTATCCAAAAAAAAAAAAAAAAAAAAAATTTTTATTTATTTATTTGCAGAGAGAGAGAGAGAGAATGGGCACATCAGGGACTCTAACCATTGCAAACAAACTTCAGATACATGCACCACTTTGTACTCTAATCATTGCAAACAAACTTCAGATACATGCACCACTTTGTGCAACTGGCTTTACATGGGTACTTGGGAATTGAACCCAGGCCATTAGGCTTTGCAAGCAAGTGCCTTAACTGCTGAGCCATCTCTCTAGCCCAAATGTGCTTGAATGTTTTTCAACCAGCATTTTTCATAAAAATATTTTTTCTTTATTTGAAATAGAGAGAGAGAGAGGGAGGGAGGGAGAGGGAGAGAATGAGTATGGCCTCCTGCCACTGCCAACTCCAGATGCATGTGCCACTTTGTGTATCTGGCATTACATGGGTACTGGGAACTCAAAGCCTGGACCATCAATCAGGCTTTGCAAGCAAGCACCTTTAACCACTGAGCCATCTCTCCAGCCTTTCCTCTTCTTCTTTTGACTCAGAATCCCTGATCGCTGCTGCTCTGTCCTGTGGAGGTAGAACAGCCACCTTCTCCACCCAGCCGTATGGCCCAGGAGGCTCACAGACTCACAACTCTGTGTCAGTTTCTGTCCCTGGAGAATCACTCCAGACCCTTGTCCCTAGAGGTGGGTATGCCAGGAGCTGGCTCTTGATGCCGGCTTCTGTAAAATCTGACCGCTAGCAATATGATCTGCGTGGTTCATAATTAGGGTGGGGGTAGGAAGATTATTACTGCATGTGTCTTTTTCAACATTTTGACTCCGTTTTAGCCCAGAGTTGTGATTTACAATACTTCCAGGTACAATGCTAGTTATATTGACGAGACATATGTATACACACACACACACACACACACACACACTTTTGAAGAACTCATGATGATATTTGCCCTAAAAGGGTACAAACTATTTTAAAAACCAAGGCAGGTGGTAAGAGTACCCAGGCGGGTGGTAAGACTTATAGTCATACGTACGGGCAGCAAGTTGGATTCAGGCGTTGGGTCTGATTCCGTTGACTTGACATCTTTGGTTCCCAGGAGACCTGGGGTTTCTTCTGTAAAGAATTGTTCAGAAAGGCTTGCTATTTACATACTGTAAGTAAAAGGATTAGTGTTATGGTTTTTAGACTTTTGAAAACACCACAAAACCTGTTATTTAAATGAAATCTTGTGAAGCAGCCAAAAATGTAAAATGACTTAAGTACAAAGGCGGTGAAAGCAGGTGGAGGGCGTTTACAGTTGTCTACATTACTTCCCTGCCTCTCGTCACTGCTGCCCCTCCAGGCCTGCAGAAGAACGTGGTTCAGTGACATGGATTAGTGTAATTACACAGATCCATCTAACTCAATGTCTCACAAAGGCTGTACCCTGAAGCTTACCAACATTCCCCAGACAGGCAACTCCTGTCCCTGAAGCAATGTGTTCCTCTAGGTGCCTTTCCTGGTGAATATATATTCACACACACACACACACACACACACACACACACACACACACACACACACATATATTTTTTTGAGGTAGGGTCTCACTCTAGCTCAGGCTGACCTGGAATTCATTATGTAGTCTCAGGGTGGCCTTGAACTCATGGCGATCTTCCTACCTCTGCCTCCCAAGTGCTGGGATTAAAGGCGTGCGCCACCATGCCCAGCTTTTTTTGATTATTATATATATATATTGATTATTTTTTCTATGTGTGCATGTGATGTGCATGTATGTATGTTCATATGTGTATGGGTTCATGTTAACATGTATGTGCATACATATAGAAGCTAGTCGTTGACTTCAGGTGTCTTCCTCATTTTTTAAAAATATATATATTTTATTTATATTATTCTGATTTTACATTCATAGTATGGGTTCCATTGTCCTCCTCCCTGTCCTCCCACTTTCAAAGGGACCCTCATCAATGGGGAATGTGGGTCGTGCATTGTGAGGTTAGTCAAGAGTTCTGGGGGGTAGGCCCCAGTCTCTGTGCATAATGCCCCAACTTGTGACTCTAACAATCTTTCCGCCCCTTCTTCCGCGAGTTTCCCTGAGCCACATTGGGGTCATTTTAGTTCTACTTCAGTGATGAGGTTTTGGGAGCCTCTGTGTCTCTGGATATCTGGCTTAATTGGAGTTGGATGTTCTCTGTGTTTATCTCCTTCAGCCTTTTTCTGGTGTCGTGATCGCCATGAACGCTGTATTCTTGCCCTTCCCCTGCCTTGTTCTATGGTTTCAGCTGGTGAGGTTCATTGTCCACCTGAAAAAAGATAAGCAAATTCTCCAACGGAGAGAGAAGTTAGTGCTAGATAGAAGGGATGACCATATATGCTTTGGAGGGAAGTTTATGTGCGTTGGCTCTCTTCTAGTTTTTTTTTTTTTTTTTTTTTGAGATAGGGTATCTCACCGAACCCAGAGCTCACCAAGACAGCTAGACTAGCAGGCCAGCATGCCTAGGATCCTCCTGAGGATATTTACTTGAATGCTGGGCATCTAACTCGGGTCCTCATGATTATGTGGCAAGCACTTTATTCGGAGATGTGTGTGTGTGTGTGTGTGTATATATATATATATATTTGGTCACAAAGGTATGTGGTCACAATAATCATCCCTTAACGATTGCTAAGCAGGTTCTTGCAAAACCCATTACTCTGAGGACCCGGAATGGTGATTCCTGGCCTAGGTGACCTGCAGAGCCCTTAGAGAGCCTATCCACACTCTTCCTTTATTCCTGGACTGGAACTTTGAAAATCCATAGAAAATGTGACCATTTCAAAGAGAAAAATGCAGCGCCTTTTAGTTTTTAAAACATAGTTACAACAACATATATATATATATATATATATATATATATATATATATATGTTGTTGTTGTTGTTAAATTCTATTTGGGTTATAGAGATGTCTTAGCAGCTAAGGTATTGCCTGAAAAGCCTAAGGACCCAGGTCCCTAGTACCTAAATAAGCCAGATACACATGGTAACACATACATCTGAAGTTCATTTGCAGTGGCTAGAGGCCATGGTGTGTCCATTCTCTCTCTCTCTCACTCTGCCTCTCACAAATAAGTAAATAAAAATAAAATATTTAAAAATTAAAAATAATTCCATTTGGTGAACAATTGGATATAATTTTCATTTGTGTTTGTGTTAGCTCTTCTCATTGCTGTGATGAAATACGTGGCATAAAACATGATGGGGAGAATTTTATCTTAGCTCATGGTTTCATAGATTTGAGTCTATAGCTCTTGGCCTGACTTATTCTGGGCCTGTAGGAAGGCAGTACAGAATACTGGTAGGAGCCACAAGGCAGAGGCTACTCCCCTCATGGTAGACAGGAAGCAAGGAAAAAGGTATATAGGAAGGGGGTAGGGCAAGACCTAGCCCCCACAGGCATGCCTCCTACAGTCTACTTCTACTAGTTAGAGACCTCACCTCCTCCTTTTCAATAGTACCCAATCACGCATTAAGAGTCCATTAAAGGGCTTAATCCATTAACTAGGTCAAAGCTCTTAGGATTCAGTCACTTGTCAAAAATCCACCAGCTGGCAATCAAGCCTTTAGTACATGGGCCTGTGGGAGACATTTCACATTTAAGCCACAACAATCATCTTATTCAGCCTTTCCTAAGGATTCTTGGAAATTTCAAAGACAAGAGCAGCAGTTTTGTTAAGGCAATGGCTGGTCACAAATAATCATCCCAAATTAATTTGGTCACAAAGGTATGTGCTAATCAGGTTCTTGCAAAACCCATTACTCTGAGGACCCGGAATGGTGATTCCTGGCCTAGGTGACCTGCAGAGCCCTTTAGAGAGCCTATCCACACTCTTCCCTTATTCCTGGACTGGAACTTTGAAAATCCATAGAAAATGTGACCATTTCAAAGAGAAAAATGCAGCGCCTTTTAGTTTTTAAAACATAGTTACAACAACATATATATATATATATATATATATATTTTGTTGTTGTTGTTGTTGTTAAATTCTATTTGGGTTATAGAGATGTCTTAGCAGCTAAGGTATTGCCTGAAAAGCCTAAGGACCCAGGTCCCTAGTACCTAAATAAGCCAGATGCACATGGTGACACATACATCTGAAGTTCATTTGCAGTGGCTAGAGGCCATGGTGTGTCCATTCTCTCTCTCTCTCACTCTGCCTCTCACAAATAAGTAAATAAAAATAAAATATTTAAAAATTAAAAATAATTCCATTTGGTGAACAATTGGATATAATTTTCATTTGTGTTTGTGTTAGCTCTTCTCATTGCTGTGATGAAATGCGTGGCATAAAACATGATGGGGAGAATTTTATCTTAGCTCATGGTTTCATAGATTTGAGTCTATAGCTCTTGGCCTGACTTATTCTGGGCCTGTAGGAAGGCAGTACAAAATTCTGGTAGGAGCCACAAGGCAGAGGCTACTCCCCTCATGGTAGACAGGAAGCAAGGAAAAAGGTATATAGGAAGGGGGTAGGGCAAGACCTAGCCCCCACAGGCATGCCTCCTACAGTCTACTTCTACTAGTTAGAGACCTCACCTCCTCCTTTTCAATAGTACCCAATCACGCATTAAGAGTCCATTAAAGGGCTTAATCCATTAACTAGGTCAAAGCTCTCAGGATTCAGTCACTTGTCAAAAATCCACCAGCTGGCAATCAAGCCCTTAGTACATGGGCCTGTGGGAGACATTTCACATTTAAGCCACAACAATCATCTTATTCAGCCTTTCCTAAGGATTCTTGGAAATTTCAAAGACGAAGAGCAGCAGTTTTGTTAAGGCAATGGCTATGCAGTAGTTGCCTGAGAATGATGGGCTTCCTGGGACAGTAGACTTCATTACTGACAGTGTCCCAAATTGGGACATTTGGTCACAAAGGTATGTGGTCACAATAATCATCCCTTAACGATTGCTAAGCAGGTTCTTGCAAAACCCATTACTCTGAGGACCCGGAATGGTGATTCCTGGCCTAGGTGATCTGCAGAGCCTTTAGAGAGCCTATCCACACTCTTCCTTTATTCCTGGACTGGAACTTTGAAAATCCATAGAAAATGTGACCATTTCAAAGAGAAAAATGCAGCGCCTTTTAATTTTTAACACATAGTTACAACATAAATGATATCTTCCTTTTCCTCCTATTCAATTCCTCTCTTTCTATATATGTGTGTTAACTGTTTATTATTTATTTATTTGTTGTAAGACAAAGTCCCCCTGTGAAACCCAGGATAACCCACAACTCAGCATCCTTGTGTCCCAACCAGCTTCTTGAGCATTAGATTTTTAGCCATAATACGTCATGCTTGGCTTTATTATGATATTTTAAAAATAAATAAGTGAAACTATGGTTAAGGTCACTTATGATATAAGTGTCTTTTTGCTTAACTGTAATAGTTTTAATTTATCCATTCTTTCTTTCCCATATTGGATAGAAAAAAAGTACAAAAATAGAAAAAAATAGAAAAAAGTACAAAATACAAACAAACTCTTGCAAAATACAGTAAGCTGTATTATCTGGCAGTGTGATTCAATGGTGAAAACTCACAGCCTTTGGAGTTAAATGCCGTGAGTCAGTGGAAGGTTGCTTTAAATTCTCCGAGCCCAAGCTTTTTCTATTGGCTTGGTGGGGATGTATAATTCTTACCTGACTAACCATATGGCCGTGAAATTCCAAAATGCTTGCCAAATTACATTTTCAGGATAAATGTAAGCTCTTTTCAAGTTTATAGTAAAGATTCTGTTTAATTAAATTCTTTTTAAGATATTTTATTTATTAGTTTGCATGTGTGTGTGTGTGTGTGTGTGTGGCAAGGTGGGGGCATGAACTAAGGTCTCTTGCCTCTGCAAACAAATACCTGTCTGGCTTTATGTGAGTGGCTAGGGAATTGAACTCAGGCCAACAACCTTTGCAAGAAAGCAGGTACCTTTAATCTTTTTTTTTTTTTTTTTGGTTTTCAACGTAGGGTCTCGGTCTAGCCCAGGCTGACCTGGAATTCACTATGTAGTCTTAGGGGGCCTCAAACTGGGTGATCTTCCTACCTCTGCCTTCCAAGTGCTGGGATTAAAGGTGCATGTCACCAATGCTTGGCTCAAATTCTTACTAATATAAAATAGCAGTAACTGCCTGCAGAATAAAGTATGTTAAGTATGAAACATGCACCAAGCAGGTGTGTGGTGAGAGAAACTTTCTAGATGATGGAAATGTACTGTAGTTTGATCTGGCTGGTAGTAACATGAACTGTTGGAAGAATAAGTGTTCATCCTTCTGTATGCTTGGGAGTGTTGAATTTATTGCATATAACTGATTATAATAAAGCATTTCAAACAGAAAAGTGTTTTTTTTTTTTTTTTGGAGAGAGACACAGAGAGAGGGAGCAGAAGAGAGATAGAGATGGGTGCACCAGCAGCCTCTCAGCTGCTGAGAACAAAATCCAGTTGCATGCTCCTCCTTGTGGTCAAGTGTGGCATTACGCCCTTGAGTCACTTTGCATCTGGCTAAACGTGGGACCTAGAGATTGGAACCAGTGTTCTTAGGCTTAGGAGGCAGGCGCCTTAACCGTTAAGCCATCTATCCAGCCCAGAAAAGTTTTTTAAAAAGTAACTCACGTAGGGTTGAGGAGATGGCCTAGAAGGTAAAAGTGCTTGCTGTGCAAATGTGACAACCGGATGTCAGACCATCAGGATGACATACAAGGCAGATGCACTAGTGAGGGTCTGGATCTGAGGCAGAGACAGGAGAAACATGGAAGCTGGCAGGCCTGCTACCCTGATGTAAGAAGCAGTAGACAATAAAGAGACCTTGCCTCAAACAAAGTGGAAAGTCAGAATTGACACCTGAAATTTGTCCCCTGACCTCTGCATATGCACCGTGGCATGCACACGCTCATGCACACATATACATCATATACATACATGCATACATATATAAATTAAAAGAATAAAAAATGACTCTTACCAGGCTGGAGAGACAGCTTAGTGGTTATGGCGCTCACCTGTGAAGTCTAAGAACCCAGGTTCGATTTCCTAGTACCCATGTAAGCCAGACACACAAGGTGGCACATGCGTCTGGAGTTTGTTTACAGTGGCTAGAGGCCCTGGCGTGCCTCCCCCTTTCTCCCTGTTAGTTTCTCTCTCTCTCTCAAAATAAAATTAAGAAAAGAAAAACTTACACATAAAAAATGACTTTCATGATTCTTTTAAGGGTGGCTAGGGCTCAGGACCATAGAATTCTATTGCCATTTTACTCTTTGTAGGGTAGAATGATCATTTATTACAGTGGCGTAGCAATTAAAATGTTAGCTAAGCCTAATATTACAATACTGTATTATATGTAGGTATATGTGTATTTAATCTAGCTAATATATAATGTTTGTGGAGTGATGGGCTTTGCTGTATTCTGTGTACAACGATGAGACATGACACCTACTTCAGGTCTATATCAGTAGCATCTTGTAGTCTCTATGGACTGTGTAGCAAAATAGTTCTTTTCTATCTCTTGCTTTTTGGCTTTCCAAGGAGTATAGTATGTCAGCTTAATCAGCCAGCCTTAGGTAATTAGCTTATATATGGAAAGGGCTTATTTTGGCTTATGGTTTTGGAAATTTCAGCAAGATGGAGCAGCCACGTTGATTTGGGCCTCTGTCAAGGACAGAATATAATGGCAGGCTCATGTGGCTGAGCAAAACTCCTTGCATCATGGGTCTAAAAGCAAAGAAGAAGAAAGGAAGGACAGAGTCAAATTGTCCCTTTGGGGGCACACTTTCAATTTCCTAAGTATTACCTATTAGGCTTTACCTTAAAAAAAATTCCGTATCTCCCTAGAGTTTCATGCTGGGGAACAAGCCTTTATTTAGCCCATGGGCCTTAGAAGACTATCCATCATCTCAACTACAGCACCAAACTTTCATAATAGTGTGGTTATCATCCCATAAGCGAATCTAAGGAAAGGAGCAGTCTGTACTCCATGGTGCAGTGGCCTTGTCAATGAATCTAGGAAATGTGTTTAGAGGGCTGAGGATGTAGCTCACTTGCGGGGTGCTTGCTTGCATCCATGAAGATCTCCGTTTGATCCCCAGGAAACATAAACTGGGTATGGAAGTGCACACTTGTAATCCCAGCACTTGGGAGGCAGAGGCAGGGGGAGCAAGGTTATCTTTAGCTACATAGCAAGCTGGAGGTTAGCATGACAAAAAAAAATAAATTAATTAATTAAAAAGAAAGAAAAGAAAAGAAAAGAAAAGAAAGAAACAAGAAAAAAGAAAAAAAGAAAGGGTTACTGAGCCTGCACAGAACTCTTACACAGCTTTAGTGACATCACTTAGAACAAAACAACTGCATTAATAAGAGAAAAACATTGGCACTTTGAAATTAACTTTTACATTGGATCATTTATTTTGTCTCTGTCTGTCTCTCTGTTTTTCTGTAGTCCTATGTTTAGGGAAATGTTATCATCTATTTCCAGAAATGGTTTGGATAACTTCTTGGAAATCCTTCCCACACATTTGTATTTTGTGTCTCTTTATTATTTTCCACACAGATAAACCAATGACGGGGACATTGGGAGCTGCTCAAGTTCAGCATTAGACCAGCCTCTATCTTCTCTTGCCTGATGTGATGCTAAATCTCTCTTGTCAACTTGATTGGATCAGGTTTGGGCAGGTCTGGGAGGGTATTTCCTGGAAAGATTAACCTCTGGGGGAAGACCCACCCCCACAACAGGCAGCTGCAGCCCAGAAATAAAGAAGCCTGAGGAAAACAGTGCTTTTGTTTGCCTGCTTTCACCCTTGCTGGTGAACTTATCTACCCTGCAGCTAGCTGCTATTCTTCACAGATAATGGAACCCAGCTTTTTTGGCTTTTCAATATAGACTGAAGACGAGAAACTCTCCAGAAATCCCTCAGGCCTTCAGCACCAGATTGGGACTGCTGAGGTATCCAGCCACATGGATTGAGTGGCTGCCAGGTCCCCAGGCTCAGCAGCATGCAAATAGCCGCTATGGAACTACCTAGCCCATACTTACTGCGTAAGCCAAGATAATAAATTCCCCCAGTAATACATATTTACTGTATGGTTGCTCTGACTCTGGAGAACACGGATTAATGCACTTGGGCATAGGATCATCTTGAAAGGATTAGTGAGGGTTATGTGACGGAGGGGAACCTGATAGTGTGTGGAGTGTAAAGAGAAAACCACTCCCCACCCATCATTACTATTATACCATCACTACCACCTCCATTGCCATGACACTGTCACTACCACTACCACCTTCACCACAACCAGCTGCATGTGTATGGAGAGAATAGACTCAAGGGCTCTATGGGAGGGAATGCATGCCTGGTACTGAAAAACCAAATCAAAAGCCTATGGCAGGGCAGTTCATGAGCCTTAGGGGTATAAAGCCTGCTCTTGTCTCACTAAATGTATACATTATTCCCACCAAACTGCCCTGAAAGCACTACACTTAATGTTCATATTCACGTATTAATGCTACTCTCACTTCTGGTTAGAGAAGCTTCTCTTGTCACATAGTGATGACCACTGGGATGACCCAAAAGGTAACATAGTGCTGAGCAGAAGGGATGGAGGAGTGCCCAGCACTGAAACATCTCTGTCACACCCTCCAAGGCTCAGGGTCCATTGCGGAAGAGGGGGCGGATAGAATGGAAGAGCCAAAGGAAGGGTACGACTCCTTACAATGCAACTTTCCAGACAGAAATTGGACTCAATATACATGACCTCGTAGTGCCTAGCAATACCTTCACAAGACCCTCATAACAAGAGAAAAAGATGACATCAAAATAAAAGAGAGACTAATGGAGAGAGGGAGGGAATATGATGGAGAGTAGAGTTGTGAAGGGGAGAGTGGGGGAGGGGAGGGGAATAGCATGGTTTATTGTCTGTAAGTATAGAAGTTGTTAATAAAATAAATAAATGAATAAAAATAAAAAGCTGAATTTGAGAGAGAGAGATAAAGAAAGAGAGACAGAGGGAGAGAGAGATGCATGAGATGCATACAAGGGCCTCTTGTAGCTGCAAACAAATTTCAGATGCATGTGCCATTTTGAGTGTCTGGCATCATGTGGGTAGTGGAAGGCTTTGCAAATAAGCACTGTAACCACCGAGCCATCTTCCCAACCCTGAAGTTATTACTTTCAAGAAAAACCTAACAAAGGAAAAACAGGAAACTATGTGATGCAGTCCTGAATAAATATATAATTTCAATGATATACTGAACACTGGGTATATTAGCTTTAATCAGTTATCAGAAGTAGCTCAAAGTTCTAGAGGTTCAAGGTCCAAGATAGGACAATTCCATTGATTTGGCCTCTGATAAGGCAGTGGATGGCAGCACATCATGGCAGGGTCATGGCAGTGTAAGAGTTAACATCACCAAACAGGAATTCTGTGAGGGAGACTGGGGTCCCACATCTCTTCCAAGGGTATGTCTCCAAAGACCCAAGTGCTTATCATAAAGCCCCACCTCCCAAAGGTTCTTCTTCCTTCTAATAGTTCCACTCTGAGGTCCAAACCCTCGGTGGCAATGAGCCTTTGGAGGACATAGTTTTATAAACCATATTAAAACCAAGCCATTGGCTTCTCAAAGAGTTTTATTGAGAACATCAGTGGAGAAGTAAGAGCTGTCTGTTGAACTGTATGAAACCTAATTATTTCCTTGTCAGAGTTATAATCATTAGATAATATTTATTTTTTAATTTTTAAAAAGATTTTATTTTTGTTTATTTATTAGAGACAGAGAGAGGGAGGGAGAGAGAAAGAGAGAGACAGAGAGAGAGAAAGAAAGAATGAGAATGGGCATGCCAGGGCCTCTAGCCACTGCAAACGAACTCCAGATGCATGTGCCACCATATGCATCTGGCTAACGTGGGACCTGGAGAATCGAACTGGGGTCCTTAGGCTGCACAGGCATGTGTCTTAGCCACTAAGCCACCTCTCCAGCCCTCATTAGATAATATTTGAGTTGAAAAATCAAGAACTGGGGCTGAGGAAACAGCTCACTTGCTTGCAAAGTCAACTGGCCTGGGTTTGGTCCAGGTTCAAATCCCTGGTACCCACATAAAGCCAGATGCACAAAGTGTGCATGTATCTGGACTGCATTTGCAGTGTCAAGAGGCCCTGGTGCACCTGCTCCTTCTCTTGCTCACTCTCAGCAAACAAATAAAAATATATATATTTTAAAATCAAGAACTAGAAGAAAAAACATACTGTTCTGAAATATGAAAGTCAGAAAGAGTTGTGAGAATTGAAAATAATTGACCTCAGGATATAGATTATATGAATGTAACTTTGATAATTGAAATTAAGCTAAATCTTAACCAATTTTTTTCTCAAGTCATTTTAGCTAATTCACTCATAAAAATTAAAACCTTTCCTTAAAAAAAAAAAAGGAATCAAAAAGAAAGGTAGTTTGGCAGCTAACATGTAAGAATTTTCATGGAAAATGAATATCAAAGCCCAGAATTCTTGTATCAGTAAATTAAAGCTGCTAATACACAGGCTTCTCCAAAGAAACTGATGAAAATAGGATGGTCTGGAAAGAGTGTGTTTCTTTTCTTCCAGAAGCTGTTGAAAATTTGACCCTGCCAGCAAGTACCTCACCAAATCCCTGGAGATTGCAAAATAGTGGCGAAAGCATCTTGCCTGGCTTTGATCCCACCTGCTGCTCCCATTGAACTGTACCCACACGTCCTACACCCTGCCACGCCCTTCAATATCATTAGTAGTGGGTTATAACTGTTTTCCAGAAGTCTTCCACATTCCGGGTTGTTTATGTGAACATTCCTGACTATGCCTTTGGGCAATGAAGAATCGTTCTTGCTCTCTTCCATAACTGTTTCCTATCAGAGGGGTAGATTCCTGGGAACTACACTTTTAGAATTCCTTCCCACAGTCCTCCCAGATAGTCGTCACAAGACACCATGAGAAAGAAGAGCGGGGCTGACATGCATCGCTTATCAGCAGTACATGGAACAGCTATGAAGGATATGAGACTTTGTAGACGACCCCTGAGCATCTGCTGTGGGGTGGCTGGCAACAGCCAACTCCATTGCTCCCCTAAGTGGTTCTTTCAACTTCATGGTTCTCTGAAAGCAGTGGCAAACACAAGAGCTAACACTGCTTTCCTGTAGCCTAAGGTTCACAAAGACCTGGGTTTTTTTTCTGTTAGCATTTAAAATTTTTAAAGTAACAGGTATTGTATATAGCTGGAAGTAGGCCTTTGTCTCTTTGTTTATTTAAAAAAATATTTTATTTTTATTTATTTATTTGAAAGAGAGAGAGCATGCCAAGGCCTCTCCATAGTTACTCCAGATGCATGAATACCACCTTGTCATCTGACTTTGTGTGGGTTCTGGGGAATTGAACCTGGGTCCTTTGGCTTTGCAGGGAAGCGCCTTAACCGCTAAGCCATCTCTCCAGCCCTGCCTCTTTATTTTTACTTAAATGAATTCTCAAGAAGAAAATGAATGTAAATATGGGACTCTCTTCTTTCATCATCTACTAGGGTCCCACCTTTTGACACGCAACATGATGTCATCTACAAGTATGTAGGGCTGCATTCATAGCTATCATGGGAAGCATGCAACACACATTCTGTAGGATGGACACGTTTGGTCTACCTGGGGCCAGTAGTTATGTAACTGCCCTAAAATTAGGAATAAGACTTGGAATCTGGAAGAGGTACATATGCTATGGCTGTCATTTAATACAGAGACAACAGGAATAGTTGTAGTAATTGATGGACATTTCACACGCACATTGCTGCAAGTTGAATTTTTCTCTGTGTGTACATAGAGTATGTGTGATGTGGTGTGTTATATAGTGTGCGCATGTAGTGTAGTGTTATGATGTGTGCATGTGTGTGTGCACATGCACATACCATGTGCATGTATGAGGCTGGAACTTCAGGTGTCCTTCTGTATTACTCAGCTATGTACTTCCTTAAGATAGGGTCTCCCCCTCAACCTGGAGCTGTCATTATTCAGTGTGTGAGCCCCAGTGGTTTTCCAGTCTCTGCCCATTGTGGCCGGGGGTACAGATGTGCGTAACCATGACCTGCTTTTTTGTGAGGCCCTGGGAGAATTAAACTTGAGAGGTCTCAGGCCCTCCTAGGCCTTCATGCTGAAGCGACAAACACTGCTAACCTCTGAGCTATCTCCCAACCTGAGTTGATTTTTTTTTTTAATACAAATCTTTCATATTTATTACATTTTAAAATTTTTATTTATTTATTTGAAAGAGTAATATGGAGAAAGAGCCAGAGAAGAGAGAGGGAGATAAAAATGGATAGATAGGTAGATAACCAGCCAGCCAGATAGATAGAGTAGGGAATGGACATACCAGAACCTCTAGTCACTGCCAACGAACTCCAGTTGCCTGCCCTACCTTGTGCATCTGGCTTTATGTGGTTAATGGGGAATTGAACCTGGGTCCTTAGGCTTTGTAAGTAAGTTCCTTAACAGCTAAGCCATCTCTCCAGCCCATATTTATTATGTTTTATCTTTATTATATAACCCTTATTCTCTGTTTCCCACCCGACTTCTTCAGGTTGAGGGCTTCTTATGTGAGGGAGTTGGAAATGCAGTGTTGCAAGTGGTTGAAAAGAGAATGGTAGCAAAAGCTGGAACATGAGTCTGTTGGGAAAGTCCTGCTTGAGATGTGCTCTGCATCAAACGAGCCACCTGCCTGTCAAGCTTGCTATGCTGCTGGCCAAATGTGCAGCATGTGTCCTTGGTCTTGCCATTAATTAGAGATTAATTAGAGATGACCAGATGTCCCCAAGTCAATTCCAGTTTTCTTCTTTTTTAGTCAAGGTAAGGTCTCACTCTAGCTTAGGCTGACCTGGAATTCACTATGTAGTCTCAGGGCAGGCTTGAGCTCATGGCTACCTGCCTACCTCTGCCTCCTGAGTTCTGGGATTAAATGTGTGTGTCACCATACCTGGTCCAGTTTTTTTTTTATTTTTTTAAATATTTTGTTTATTTGAAAGCACACACACACACACACACACACACACACACACACACACAGAGTATTGGGTGTGCCAGGGCCTCCAAACACTGCAAATGAACTCCAGTCTTTTCAAGTTCATTACTATGCAAAAACACATCAGCACTAGAAGAATCAACATAGTTGGTGACGTGATCGACATCCGTGGCCTCCCTGCTGGTTCAGATCCATTAAGTTGTTCCAAAGACCGAGTCAGAAAATGTGATATGTCTGTTGCTTTAGGTGGGCTTGTTTTACTACCTGTCATAAGTGGCATATGTTCGATCTCAGAAGTGTTAGGAGAGGCCCCCACCAGGCATATTTCCAGTTCTGTTATTGTGTATCAAGCCCTCCTCAAGCCTCAGAGGTCCAGCCTTCCCCTTTGTAAATTGTGATGGCTGCTGCTCTGTTTACTGCCTGTGGTGATGTTTCATTGATCGGCACTCCTGAAATGCTTTGACCAGTTAGTCCCGCTGCTAGAGGCACCGAGCTAACCCTCAGCAAACTTCACATGAGCATCACCTTGAAACAACTTGAAATCACTTTTACATCTGGAACTTTTCCTACTGGAGAGAAAACATTTCCAAATTCCTCTGTTGCTTCTCACTGCCAGCTGCATATCAAAAACTGTCCTGGCATGTCTTTCTTCAGGAGTTAGGTTATCACAAAGCACCCTTATAGGGAGGCTTTGCAGGTTACTGTCTCATTGCTGGAACAAAACACCTGAGCAGAAGTAGCTGGTGGGAGGAAAGCGTGTACTTCAGTTCACAGTTTCAGGGGAACTTTCGTCATGGCAGGAAAGCATGGCAGAGCAGAAGAGGGCCATGACTCCTTGTTGCAGCAGCTAGCAGGGAGCAGCAAGAGTGAGCTGGGCTCTGGCAATGGGGAGCTGTGTATAACACGCAAGGCCCGCCCCAACAGTCACACTGCCTCCAACCAGGCTCTGCCTCCCACATTGCCACAAAATGGGGATTTAGGATGAGATTTAATCACAAAAACATGAGGCTATGGGGGGCATTTCACATTCAAACCACTACAGGGCACTTATCTTTTCTGAGTGGACTTTTGTTTCAGGAATATTGTCTTCTTAATTTCATGCTATGAGGCAGCCCAATCTTTCCTTGGATGGCACTGTTATGTTTTGGGCTAGAGTAGGGATTTCTGCAGTGACCTTAGGATCATTGCTGTTGACTTCATGATTGGCTTCATCTTTTAAAATAATACTTTTTTTTTTTTTTTTTTTTGGCAAGGAGATAGATAGAGATTGAATATGGCCATGCCAGGGTCTCCTGCTATCAAATAAACTCCAGATGCATGCACCACTTTGTGCATCTGGCTTCACATGGGTCCTGGGGAATCGAATCCTGGTCATTAGGCTTTTCAGGCAAACATGCGAACTGCTGAGACATCTCTCCAGACCCTCCGTCACTTTTTGCTTTTTCTTTTACTTCACTTCCACTCATTGCTTTTGTTCTTCCTTTCTCTATCTATCTCCACCTTGTATTGCTTGTGTTTGCTTCTATTGGTTCATGAGCACAACTTCTGCTCTTAGTCTTTTCCTCTTTTCACTATGTTCTTCATAGTTGTTGGTACTGCTCAGCTTGTTTGCATCCTTCTTGTAGGGAACGTCAAGCATTGCTTCAATATCAACATTCTTTGCTGTAGTTATGAATATATATATATATATCTGGTATAAGACCCATCACTGTAAAAGGCACTCAACAAATGGTAGCATTTCCTATTGTTATTATTTTTTATATATTTTATTTATTTTTTTGAGAGCAAGAAAGAGGCAGAAGTGGGAGGTGGGGAGAGATGCATGTGCCTCCTTGTGCATCTGGTTTATGTGAGTCCTGGGGAATTGAACTGAGGTCCTTAGGCTTCCCAGACAAACACCTTAACCGCTAAGCCATTTCCCCAACCCTGGAATAATCTTTATAAAAAAAACTTTTTATTGGGCTAGAAAGATGGCTTAGTGGTTAAGGCACTTGCCTATGCAACCTAAGGACCAACGTTCAATTCCCCAAGATCCACATAAGCCAAATGCACAAGGGGGTGCATTTGTCTGGAGTTCATGTGCAGTGGCTGGAGTCCCTGGTGTGCCCATCCTCTCCCTCCCTCTCTCTCTCTGCCTTTTTCTTCTTCTTGCTCAATAAATACATTTAAAAAAATAAAAAATCTTTTTATAGACAATTTTGTGTACATACATAATGTATTTTGATCATAACCCCCTCCCATCACTCCTCAGACCCCTTTCTGACTGGTTGGAGGGAGAAAAGGGGTTCAGAATAACCATTTGTTCAACAGTGAGCAAGCCCATGTGTGATGCTTCCGATTCTGCTTTGGGGGAGGGGTTCAATCTCCACCTTCTATTGTCTTGAGGTGTACAGGCTTAAGGAAGTTTCATTTTTATACCTCTGAAGCTTTCACCATTACATTCACTATAAGATGGAATCCTTTCTAGGCAAGTTATGGTATTCCTAGCTTGGAATATTTCTGTTGCTTCCCTTATTGTATACATGAAACTCCAGATGTTTTAGCTGATGAACCCTATAAGTGAGTTTTTCCCCCTCATTGATTAAAAAAATTGTCCCCTTTCTCTATATGGCACATGACCAGCCACTTAAAACATATAATTAATTAAAGTGTTTACTGAAACTGACGAGCAAGCAGAAGAGATATAAATGGAACAGGGAATCTATAGAGTGGCCTGGAAATTGCTATCTCTTGTTTTTGTTTTTTTGTTTTTTTGAGGTAGGGTCTCACTCTGGTCCAGGCTGACCTGGAATTCACTCTGTAATCTCAGACTGGCCTCAAACTCACGGAGATCCTCCTACCACTGCCTCTCGAGTGCTGGGATTAAAGGCGTGCGCCACCACGCCTGGTGAAATAGCTATCTTTGCACAGACTGTCTGACAGCATTTGCTGTAGGCAAAGTGGCAGGGGTGCTGGTAGATCAGGGAGGTGGCTAGTCCAGATGTCCACACTTAGTATGTAGTTTCTTCTTCCTTCTTACAAAACTATAGATTTTTAAAAAAGAAAGTTGGGCCAGACGTGGTGGCGCACGCCTTTAATCCCAGCACTCGGGAGGCAGAGGTAGGAGGATCACCATGAGTTCAAGGCCATCCTGAGACTACAGAGTGAATTTCAGGTCAGCCTTAGCTAGAGTGAGACCCTACCTCAAAAAACAAACAAACAAACAAAAAAACAACAACAAAAAAGAAAGTTGGGAGGATTGTGAAGGAGAGAAAAAGAAAGAAAATATATAGCGTGAACGTGACAGTTGCTCCTGTCGTTGCTCTCGTCCACGTCTGCTGTGTTTTCTAGGTCCTTCTTTCAGTGTGCTACGATCCAAGTGGTTCATATAGGAGTGGTAGTGAGCTGTGGAAGGAAAGGGTAGAGACTTGGCCTTTTGCCTCTCATTTGCCGGAGGCCCTACAAGTAGGATGATGACATGTGGTGCGATAATAAACAGGGTCTGTTTTCTTTCCTAGCAACCTAACACTAAAAGCAGAATAAAATGAACATATTCACTGAGAGTTTTTTTCCCAATGAAAAATATTTTTATATGTTTCTTTGGAATTTGGGCAGAAAATTTAAAAATATTTTTAAAAATATTTTATTATTTATTTATTAGAGACAAAGAGAAGGAGAGAGAGAAGGAGAGAGAGAGAGGAGGAATGGGCTCATCAGGGCATCAAGCCATTGCAAACAAATTCTAGATGCATGCACCATCATGTGCATCTGGCTTACATGGGATCTGGAGAAAATGAACCTGGGTCCTTAGGCTTCTCATGCAAGAAACACCTTCACTGCTAAACCATCCAGCCAGCTCCAAAATTATTTAGACATTAAAAAATACTATTTTATTTGAGTGTGGTGGGGGGCAGTCCGTGACATGCAAGGGGAGGTCAGAAGAAAACAAAGGGGTGTCTGTGTTCCACTTTCTATGAGACAGGGGCTGTTGCTGCTACAAACATACTGCCAGACTGCAAACATTAGACTAGTGGGCCTGCAAGCTTGGGCAAGCTTTGGGTTCCCCCCGCGTTGTCTCCCGTTAGGATCACAGATGCATGCACTACTTTGCATCTGACTTTACCTGAGTGCTAAGCGATTGACCAGTGGCTGGCAGGCTTTTCAAGCAAGTACCTTTAACCACTGAGCAATCTCCCCAAGCCTAAAAATAATTTTTAAAATACATTTTCTTTTCTTTTATAATAAATGTCTCAATGGGGAGGGGAAGGAAAGAATTAAGTATTCATTTTCAGTGGCTGTAGTATTGGTTACGTTAATCTGCTATGGCAATTAGTTTTACAAATTTTGGACATGATTAGCGGCTCTACAGAAATTAGCCACTATTCACAGGTCTTTCATGACTTCTATAAAGCGTGCCATGATCTTGGGGACATGGGATCAACAATACTGAGATGGATATGTGTGTCATTTTTGTTACAGATAAGGCTTGGGAAGCAGAGAAATTTTAATCTGTGGGCCAAATCCAAATTGCCACTGTTTTGGTAGATGATTTATTTACTCTGTGTGTGGGGAGGGGGCACATGCATGAGGACATCAGAAGACAGTATCAGGATGGTGGCTGTTTCCTTCTATGTTAGTTCTGAGACAGGTTCCCCTTTGTGGTCTTTTCGCTGCTAGAGAGGCCAGTCTACCTGGCATAGGAGCTTCGAGCTTCTCCTGCCTCCCACTGACATAGGGTGTTGGGATTGTAGACACCGTGCCACTTTGCATCTGCCTTTGTGTTGGTGCTGGGGTTCAAACTCTGATTGGCAGTGTGTGCAACAAGTGCCTTTAGTGGCTGAACCATATCTCCAGTCCTAGATAAGGTTTTGCTGGAACCCGATTGTACCCATTTGTTCACATGTGGCTGTTTTTGTGCAACAATGGTAAAAATTGGTGGTTGCAACAGGTTGCATGGCCCACAGGTCAAAACATATTCCTCCTCTGGATTTTTAAGGAAAAAGTTTTCCAACCTTTAGCCCAAGATAAAGTGACATTATTGTTGCTGGAGTCAGGGTCACTTTGACAGAAGGGGCAAATTGGGCCGAGAGCTCAGTTTGTGCTTATCAATGCTGGAGTTGGTTGGTTTTGCATAGACAAAACCCTTTGGTCATTCAGTAATGATGTGGCTGCCATTCATATGGCCCTATGGGGTTTGAAGTAGAATGGAGGTCAATGAATTGCCTTCCCTGGCCTCTCAATACCAGGCCTATGAATCTGGAATCCAGGAGGAGATAGAACTATTTTAGGAAGGCCTGTTAGAGGGAGGATTTTCAAGACTTGGGAAAAAGATGCATCCTAGAATATAGTTACAGAATTTGTTATAATTCGGCAAATGTACATTATAAAATAAAATCACCAATTAAATTTTTTTTGTTTATTTATATTTATTTATTTGAGAGTGACAGAGAAAGAGGGAGAGAGAGAGAGAGAAAAAAAGAGAGAGAGAGAATGATTGCACCAGGGCCTCCAGCCACTGCAAATAAACTCCAAATGCATACGCCACCTTGTGCATCTGGCTTACGTGGGTACTGGGGAATAGAGCCTCGAACTGGGGTTCTTAGACCTCACAAACAAGCTCTTAACTGCTAAGCCATCTCTCCAGCACCCAAATCACCACTTTTATGAAAGTCTTTCCAGGTCCATGCTGTCCCAGTTCTTCAGGGCAGACTTTGTTGAGCAGTGGAAGAGTGAGTGAAGCCTCTGGTATTCTAGTTCCCTGCACAGCTGGGTTTGAATCCTGTGGTTCATTACCACCACTGCCACTGTGGACCAGTCTTTAACATCTCTGTGTCTCAGTTTCCTCACTTTAAAAATATGGGCGCTGAAGTTGGGTGTGGTAGTGCATGCCTTTAATCCCAGCACTCAAGAGGCAGAGATAGGAGGATTGCTGTGAGTTTGAGGCCAGCCTGAGACTACATAGTGAATTATAAGTCAGCTTGGGCTAGAGTGAGACCCTACCTCAAAGAGCCAGAAAAAAAAAAAAAAAAAGCAGGGTGGGGTTTGATGGGTGATGACCCTGTCAACTGGGGTTGTTAAGCAGAGGCAAAGTAAACAATGACAGCGCTGATAGTGGCATGCTAGTGATATTTATCTGTCCATTTATTATTTATTTGACATGAGGGTCTCATTATGTAACCTACTTTGGCCTCTAACTCTATGCAGCCCAGGCTGGTCTTGAACTCATGATGCTTCTGCCGCTATCTCCCAACTACTGTGACTACAAGTATATATCATCATGCCTGATTGGTATATTTATATTCCTCTCTCAGAAAATCCAACCAGTTCTACTAGAATCTTAATTTACTGTACTTGTTCATCAAAATCTCTCCTTAATTTACCTGAGACATCATAGACATGAGATCTTTGGCTGGGTCACATGAAAACACTCCTTTGATTAGGGAGAGATGTGATTGCTACGGCAACGAGAGCCCCAGTGGCAGAGAGCACCCTGTAATTATTTAAGCTAGCTACTCATATGCTGGCAGCACTGTCTTTCTGCAGAGAGACATGTGAGTCACGGGGGAATGGAACCATCACACTGCCGTACTGAAGCATGACCAAGAGCTTGCCAATCACAAGAATGCTCTCTGTCTTTGTTCAATTCAAGTTTTTACCTGCACTATTGTTCTTCTGATTCAAGCCTGTCTTTAGCTCTTTCATCTGGAAAAATCCCTGACAAGAGAAGTTATTAAACTGCTGCTTTAGTCAGCATGAGGTTAATTCTCTCAGACTTGGACTGTTTTGCTGTAATTGTCTTGGTGTGAAGCAGGGCCCACTAGGATATTTACATCTGTGCTTTAATCATTTTAGGTCCTCTTTGGGTTACCCTCCGTTTTTCCCCAAAGATACAGATGTTAGGATTCAAAAGAGCTCAGCCAGATGTTAGTGAATCAAACCACTGCTTTTGGAGGAGGAAATTCTCCCATCAGGTTGTGGTTAAGGGTGGACATGGCCATCCACCCTTCTCATCCATCCATCTGCTTGTTGTAAAATAATATTAGATTTGACTTTTGGTTCTACTTGAAATTCCCCTCTTAGCTATTCAGTTCTTCACTGCTAATCTTCTCTTCCTTTAGCAGGCACATTACTAATTATCTTCGTCTCTCTGGACTCATACATTACCACTACCATCCAGCTGCTTCCACACACAGACCCTTACCCACAATACACACTCTGGATAAACAGAAATACTTTGGAGTCTGTTGGTCATTGCAGGCTTACTGTGGAGTTTCTATCAGATGACACACGGGCACACACAAGCATGGCTGGCACAGCACAGGTATGACTTGGTCCTCTATATCTAAATCCCAAAGTCTGCTCCAGGTCACAGAACAGAGGGAATTAGAAAAGATCTTTCAATTAATAATTGTGACACTTTGCATACCTATATCATTTACATTCCCAAAGCCCACCTTTTCACCAATAACACGATGAAGAATCACCTGAGGTTATTAGAGGATTTAAGTGGAAATGTATGCAAGCATATTTTTTTTTGCTGTGGATAGCTGTGACAAGGATAGCAGCTTTCAACTCAAAGTGATCATCAGAAGCTCAGTGATATTTTTTAATTTAGGCCTTGCTCACTGGCCAAGGATATGCATCTAAATGTTAATAAAAGCAGGAGGGCTCTTGACTTTATAATCCAAGCAAACACACACATACACAACCATCGAATGCTTCTTGAGAGAAGTGTGTGTGTGCGTGTGTGTGTGTGTGCACGCGTGCGTGTGCATGTGTGATAGTCATAACAGGTGGTGGCCTGTAGGTCCACTTGCCACTTTAGTAAGTACTACCTATGAAAAGCCAAAAGAAGAGGGGTCCTAGCCTGGTGGTGCTTCCTATAAAAGGGGTTTGTTGCCCAATCCCCCTGACATTTGCTCTGAGTCTCTCAGTCGCTTTGCAGTGAGGAGTGGAGGCAGAGTAAAGAATGGAAAGGGAGGACTTCTTCTGCTGTTAGTCCTCTTCTCCTTCATCCTCTAGTCCAGGGAAGTTAGAGGAAGAGTAGAAGGTAGTAGAGTGAGGTGGGTTTTAAAAAAAATCTTTATTTTCTTTTTTTCAATTTTTAGTTGTGTGTGTGTGTGTCTATACATACCTCCCCCAACATGTATATGTGCCAGGATCTCTTGCCACTGCTAATGAATGCCCATCCAGTTTTATGTGGGTGGCTAGGGAATTGAACCAGGGACTGGCAGGCTTTGCACGCAAGCACTTTTAACTGCTGAAGCATCTCCCCAGTGCAGACAGCTTTAAAGAGATATTTGCTTCCCTATTGCACAAGGTTCCCTTCCCTATGCATAGAAGGGACAGTTCTAATGTCATTAACTCTGCAAGAGAAAACTGAATTAGCCTCATTACTTTTAGTTTATGCATTAACTTTATTTGGTTTCATTTTCTAGCATTCTGTTTGTAACACTGAGTTAGCATAGGATCTGAGAAGAGAAAGAGAGAGAGAAAGAGGGTACGTAGTGAGTGAGGTATACCAAGAAGTGTGAGCAGAAACAATACTCAGAATGGTCGGACAGGTACTGGGTGATACAGGCAAGGGTACACCCCTGATTATTAAACACCTGTAAGGTTTCAGGTTGTTACTATAGCATAACCTAACCTGCCCTGACTGATCCAAGAAGGACATGTTGCAGTTTTTACTTTAAGACTTTACAAGGTGTGCCCTTTCATTGGCAGAGAAAGAATGAAGAAAGAACATTCTTGGAGTAAAGAGAAATGTAATCTAACGAGTCATCTCTTGTTTGTATTTTACAGCAGCAGACAAGTCCCTTGAGTTCTCAATGGTGCATATGTTTGGGATGGGTGGCAGATAGTTCTATGGACAGGGGCATCAGGGACAAGGGCATAAGGGGGGCATCAGGGACAGAGGCGTCAGGGATTATGGTGTTAGTCTTTTGGATCTGCAACAAATTACCACAGTCCATGTGGCCGAACCAACAGAAATTCATTTTCTCACGAGTCTGGAGGCTGCGGGTCCAGGATCACAGGACCTGGTGGGTTGTTTTTGAAGTCTCTCACCTAGGCTTTATAGGTGGTGGTATTTTCCCTGCCTTCACTCTGCCTTCTCTCTGCACAGTCTATGTCCAGGTCTCCTCCTCTTAATAAAGTCATAAATGCCTCATCTAACCATTATCACCTCGCTAAGGGTTCCATTGCCAAATAGAGGCACACTTTGCAGCACTGCAGGATAATATTTCACATCTGAATTTTGAGAAGATAAAATTCAGCCTGTAACATGTGTGGAATCATGCTTTCTATACATGCAAACGATGATTCTTGAAGTGCCCTTTTCTTCTCCTAAGTGCGTATTTTACTGCCTGCTCTGGTAGGCAATTTTGTTTCAATCTTTACCACCTTGCGTCACATCAAAAAGAATCGGGGCAGGAAGGACCTTTGAAGACCCTGTGGTTGGTTAGCCCTATTTTAGTAGCACAGAAAATAGAAGTTCAGAGATGTTAAGTGACATGTTCTATGTTGCCCAGGGATGCATAAGCTAAGAGTTACCTCTGTGGAGTCTGAGCTCCTGAGTCACCTTTCCAGAAGGTCAGAGAGATGCAGTTTAAAATACAGAGCTTGAGGTTCAGGTGGATGAGCACCGGTCCTCAGAAAAGACTTTCAGAAAGGGATGGGAAGAGAAAGAAGGTATTCAAAGAATGTGGAGAAACATACCAGTCAAAAAGAGTAAACTGGGGCTGGAAGAGATGGCTTAGCCAGTAAGCGCTTGCCTGTGAAGCCTAAGGGCCCTGATTCAAGGTTCAATTCCCAGGTACCCACATAAGCCAGATGCACAAAGTGGTGCATGCATCTGGAGTTCGTTTGCAATGGCCAGAGGCCCTGGGGTGCCCATTTTCTCTCTGTCTCTATCTGCCTCTTTCTCTGTCTTTCTGTTCTCTCTCTAAAAACAAACAAAAACAAAAAGAAAAAAGAAAAAAAAAGAAAAAGAAAGAAAAAAGAAAAGAGTAAAGTGATGGGGGCATCTTAGTTTTTGCTACCATCCACTGCTCAGTCTGCCCCCTGGTGCCCATTCATGCTTATGTTGAGGTTGGGCTGATAGAACTTCTCTAAATAATCCAGGAAATAATGAGGCATCTCCACTATGTCATCAATTTATTTACTGGCTCATTGGGAAAGACATAATAGTTATTTGTCAGTCACCTTATATTTGCAAAGTGGCTTGCCATAATTTAGATTTAACTTCTCTCTGGCAATCTAGCCCAGGGTAGTCACTGCAAGTTGCTTAACTCACTAAGGAAACACTTAAAGATATAAAGACGTTAAGTTATCTCGGAGCAGTTGAGAGACAGCAAGAGCCAGGATGAACTGGGAACTTCAGAGTCCGCCTGCCTGAGTTTTGCCTCTGGGCCTGGCTTTTTCCTCCAACAGACTTTTGGGAAACAGACGGGTGAGGGGGTTCCACCATGGGCGTGGCATTTTCTATAGCCATTTATTCAAAATGTAAGTCATCAAATTGGAAGAAAGGCATGCCAGGGAAGCAGAGAGGCCCACGCTCTGGGACAGGGCTTCCGAGCAAGGGTCCTGGACTGGGTTCTGTGTAACACTCTTGTATTGATACCATGAAAGGACTCAGCGTTGTGAACGAGACAGCTGCTTGTACAGAGGCGTTTTTATGAGCTGACAAGTTAGCCAGGAACAAAGCATGTTTGTAGGAAGGAAATCGCTGCCAGTTTTCATCTGAGCCTTTCATTCAGCTGTAGTGGCAGACAATTGAGATTTGAATGTTCTGCGTGAAGTTCCTCGTTCTGGATTTTGATCAGAATGAAGTCGGGGATTTGGTTTGGCTTAAATGCTCCATTTTCAGAATGTCACCCAAATCAATGAAAACAAAAGTGATGCTGGTTGTTTTCATTTCCTGCTGATCATAACTTTTCCAGGGGAGGGAGCCTGGACAAACAGAGCTGCCTCCGTGAAGGATGTTTATGTGTCTGGTTCCAGGACTGAGCTTGGGAATGGCAGCTAAACAGTTGGCATGTCAGGATATGAAAATGATTTAAAGCATACACTAAGAGGTGAAATCGATGCGATGTGAACTCACTGCGATGTTGAGGAAGAGGAGGAAATGGATTCAAGTCACAAGGATGAGAATGAAGAGTTGACTCTTGGATCTGGTTGCTTTGGAAGAGATGATGTTTCTCTTAAGAAAAAATTCCAGATTACAGAGTAACATTTCTTCTGGAAACACTAAAAAAATAATAAATAAATAAATAATAAAAAAAAAAGCTTCCGTTGAAAATCCTCTTACAATGCCTTTGACCCTTTCCTGCCTGTCTTCGCAAGTGAGAACCATAGCATGCGATGCCCAGGCAAGTTACCCCCACAAGTTCCTGTCTGGCACCATTCACTCAGATCCTGCAAAGCGAGTGGGTGACAACCCCTCCCCAAGGATTTACATTTGCATTCTAGACCATACATCACCTTCTTTCATTAGCATCTTGTAAACAAAGGAGTCCAAATCTTGTTGAAAGAAAAAGTGATGGACAGATTTACTAAGCCAGCTAGATGGACATTTCAAATAGCTCCAGGTTGGCCAGCTCGGTTTGAGGAATACCGCCTTCTCCCAGGACAGTTGTTGGGCCTTAGAATTGGCCATTGGCTGATTGCTTTTTAATTACTGTTTATCTTCTCACATGCATGCAGCAGAGGCCTCACAAACCACCTCTTCAGTGTTGAGCTGTAATACCTCCACAGAGTAAACTCCAGAAATTAGAACTTTGCTGCTGCCAAGCTGTCTGTACCAAGGGCTCATTTGTTGTGTTGAAAATTTTGTCCTCTGTGTATTCCCCTTCAGGATGAACCTCCCACCTAAGCTTCCTGAACATCGACAGTTCATAACCACGGCGGCTGAGGCATTCTCTAGCTATGCACTGGTCTAGCCTACACAAAATACAGTCTGCCTGTGGTCTAACTGGCCTTAATCATCTTACCACTTTCATAAGAGGATAATATCTCAACTTGCAGTTTCAGGGAGAAAAGACTAATTTTGTGGCTGAAGACTCCTCCAGAAGGGGAAAATAAATCAACTTGAGTTTATGGTCTTTTTAGATATCCTGCTTTGAAATACTCTTCTTTTGATCCTGTGAGGCATATTAAAATTATACCAGTACTTTTGCTTTTGATTTATTTGGAACTATTGTCTTCCTAATAGAGTAGCCTTTAGACAATTTTTAGTTTTGTGATGTCTTGTCTGTCAGTAGACCCTGTGACACCTGTTGCATTTTCTGAGTCATGGCTGCTTGTACTGTGTTATAATTTCCTTAACAAGGGACCACTGGATAAGAAAGATCGTATTCTTCAAGATCTTTAATTGACTTTATTTGATTGTGTGCCACAGACTTACTAAAGCAAAAGACCTAGCCCTGAGGGGATAGTCAAAGGCTGAATAATGACCACCAAAGAAATCAAATCCTAGTCCCGGCAACCTTTCATCCCTCACGTGAAAAGGGTGTCTACAAATAGGAGCAATGTAAGATTTTGAGATGCAGGGATGATGCCAGATTGTTTAGAAAGACACTAATTATAACCACTAATGCCCCTAGTGGGGTTTGGACACAAGAGAAGAAAGCAATATGTTGATACAGGTGAAGTTTCGGTTATGTGGGCCCAAGCTAAGGAGTGTTGACAGCTATCAGAAACTGGAAGAGTTAAGCAAGGAATCTCCCATAGAGTTTTTCAAGAGAGTATGTCCTGTTGACTTCTCAGTTTTGGCTCAGTGGTACTGAGTCAGGCATCCTTTCTCCACAATCAAAAGAGAATACATTCTTACTGGTTCAAGTCACCAAATGAATGGTAGTTTCTTATAGCAGCCACAAGAAACTTAAACAAATGGTGGGTGAACTACTTTTTAATTCAACTTGAAAGGAAATCATCATCTTTAATCATTCTTGAAATGTAGTGAGAGCTGGAGGGTCCTGGAGCCAGTACTAGGCCACTCCTGCAGAGCCCTCTGGACTGCCTAGTAACAGCAAAGCCATGTGACAACACTTCTCTACAGGGAGAGTCATGGTGGACAGTCTCTCCGCAATGACATGTAGCCCCTGAGGACTGGTAGAAATTTCTAATCCACTACCAGCACATGATTCACGTCTTCTGGCTCAGGCAGGGTAAGATACTTAGATTCTTCTTGCAGTGGTAAAAGTAATTTGGAATCAAATGTGGTGGAGATCTTAAAAGAATTAAAGGCAGCTTAAAAGTGAAGCCTTAAACTGGAAAAAAAAAAAAAAAAGTGAGTTCTGTGGGAGCACATGGAATCCAGAGAAAAACAAAGAGTGAGTTGCTTTCCCTCAAGGGCTTTGTGGCCTAGCTGTGGAGCCAAATTAATTCATGAGACAGGAACAGGTGGTACAAGGGAGTATGTCATTAAATGCTATGTTACCTTTATAGGGTTTTATGGGGTTATAAGAGTTGATGATGTTTAGAGAAGAGGCTGATGAACTAATTTGTAGGGAAAGTTTATTGGAAAAGGAGGCAAGGGGAGACTTCTAGGCAGAAAATAGGAAAGAAGGCATTTCTACAAAGGAGGATAGGGGGATGGTAGGAGTTGAGCCAAACAATGTGTTGCTCATGCCAGTGTAAAACATTAGGCAACGCTATTGGTCCTCAACACCTAGAGTGGTGCCTGACACATCACATGTACTCTGTGAATGCTTGGTGAGTAAATGCATGGTGTCTTTGTAGAGTATTAACCCTTCAAGGGACTGGCCTGTGGGAGAAAAGCATGTTCCTTTGGAAGAATGGCGAATGAGCTGGCATATGTAGAGTGGACCCTTGAAAGTACAGAGAAGAAGGTCAATGTATTAGAGCACCAACATACTGAGAAGCATCCTGTCTTCATAGGGCTTGGACAAGCGTTAAGAAGCATGTCTCCTCTTTCCTTCCCCTCCCCTTTCCTTCCTCCCTTTACTCCAGTTGTCTTGTGACATTGGATTGGAAAATAGGTGACTAATTTGACAATCTATTTCCCCAATTTGAAGTTGTCTCGGTTTGCTGTGGAGGGCAGAGGTGGGATGACTTTTCAGGATCAGCCTGTGTCCCACATGCCCTGGATTGTGAAATTTAGAGACCACCCAGGCTTTGCTTCACCTCCTCTCTCTTCTTTGAGCCAGCCCACATGCCAAGAGCTGGCAGCTTCACCAGGACAACTGGATAAATTCTAGCTTTGCTATTGTTAGCAGTGCATAGAAAACATTAACTGGCTTCCAAATGAGAGATTTAGGAATTTTGAATGCCAAATCTAAGTTCCACTGCTTAAAAGGAGACATACCAGGGTGCTCAGTGACATGTCTTTTACCCACAATGACAGTTGCTACAAGCTCATCACAAACACAGGGACTCTTTTTTAAAAAAATTATTATTTATATATTTGACAGAGAAAGAGGGAGAGAGGGAGAGAGAGAGGGAGAGGGAGAATGAGCACTTCAGGGCCTCCAGCCACTTCAAATTAACTCCAGACACATGCATCCCCTTGTGCATCTGGCTAACGTGGGTCCTGTGGAATTGAACCAGGGTCCTTTGGCTTTGTAGGCAGATGCCTTAACTGCTAAGCCATTCTTCCATCCCCAAACACAGGGACTCTTAATGAAGCTGTCCTGGCTGACGGTGGGGTCTGCATTACCTGTAGGGTTGCTAACCTCCTGTGGAAACTCCCTCCTCACAATAGAAGGTAACAACAGCACATTTCATGCAACCATCACTTCTTGTTGACCACATAATTCTGAATTGTTCTTAGGGAGATTTTCCTCTCCTTGATTATCACTTATAAAAAGAGGATAGCAAAGTACAAAGAAATCAGCCTTTATTTTCTTATACCCCCTTTCATGCAACTTCAAAGCTCTTTATCTCTTCCCATTGATCAGTAGGATTCTTACTGGCTAAAGACACAAAAAATCCCAACAAAACCAGACTCAGTTCTGATAATTCTTCTACCTACCTACCTACCTTACCTACCATCAATTCCTTTCTCAGTTCTACTTTTCTCATTATTTCATTGCCAGACTCAATGAAGAAATAGTGGATATTGGAAGTCTCTTAGAAGACACTAAGTTGGATTGTGTCTGCAAGCCTAATTTATTGGCCTGTGCTTTTTTCCCCTCATACATTAAACAATTAAGGGATTCACATACTCTCTAAGACTTTTCTTACTCTTAACATGTTGGTGAGCTGACCCCACCAGGCCTTTAAAATTCTCTATAACAATGGTCTCTAGGAGCTGAATTTCTACTTCTGACTTGAGCTGGTGCATGCACAGACCCCGCCCTTCCCTTTTGTCTCCAACTCTGAGACCAAGTGTCATAGGTCATTTATCTTTGTCCTGCACCTCTTGCTTTTCTTAAATAAGATTTTAAAATATTTATTTAGTGGCAAGAAGAGAGAAAGAGAGAGAGAGAAAGGGCATGCCAAAGCCTCCAGCAGCTACAATCATAACCGCAGATACATGCATGGGTACTGGGGAATTGAACCCAGGTCATTAGGCTTTGCAGGCAAGTGCCTTAACCTCTAAGCCAACTCTCTAGCACAAATAAGATTTTTTTAATGTACTGATGCCTGTGTCAAATGTAGGATATGTACTATAGGCTCCTAGGCCTCTTTACTCTTACACTCAGCCTGCTGTACCCCTGGATATTATGTCCATCTCCTCCATGCGAGTTGGAAACCCTGGCCTGTAGTTAGTCTGCAATTTCTTACTCCTTCACTCCTCTTCACTTCCTTCTCCTGTTGGTTCTTACCTCCCCCTTCCTTCAATTCTCCTTCACTTGTGGGCCATCTCCTCCTTGATTCTTCACTCTTTCCCTTCTCTTTTCTTTGCCAGCCTCACCTCATTTCTATCCCCCATCACCTCCCTTAATAGCCACTTCCCTTGTAATGGGTCAGATGGGCTTTTGTCAGTTCTCTTTCTCAGAGCCTTTTCGATGCCCTTTCCCCACCCCATTTCCTTCTACTATTCCTCAGGGTTACGTGGAAGGCCTTTTATATTTGCATACTCGGTTTTGGCGGTTTTATGTCATGGTTTTGATGATTTGCTTTATGTGGATGACTCATAATTATCTATTTCCACCCTGATCTCTCTCCTGAGTTGTTATCTTGCAAAGTAGTTCCATTGTGGGGGTGAGGATCCTGTCAGCCGCTCACTCTCTTCTCTCGTTGCTCTGCCACATCTTCTTTGTTGTCTCTTCCTCACATCTCTGTCCTTGCAGGTGCTCAAGCCACATTGCTCACTTCGACCAATCTCCATGCTTATTCCTTCTTTTCTCTCCCTGTCCTGTCAGGCCCTTGTTGCTTCTTTTACCCCTTTAATCTGTTAGTGTTATTCTTTCAATCTATCTCTGTGTCAATCTATTCCATTTGCGGCTTGTTGCTTGATTAATCTATCTTAAAAACTCACTCAGTAATTCACTCATTAATTTATTCAGTGTGCACTTAAGGGCTATGAAATATATTATTTTTTTCTCCTATTAAAAATTCTTCACTCAAGCCGGGTGTGGTGGCGCACGCCTTTAATCCCAGCACTCGGGAGGCAGAGGTAGGAGGATCACTGAGAGTTCGAGGCCACCCTGAGACTACATAGTTAATTCCAGGTCAGCCTGGGCCAGAGTGAAACCCTACCTCGAAAAACCAAAAAAAAAAAAAAAAAAAAAAAAAATTCTTCACTCATTCTTCCTTGCTGACAGAACCAAGGTCAGCGTCCCCATCCTGGCTAAGAGTCCATTAACTACCCAGCCCCAACCAACATTTTTGGCCTTTTGCCCATTTTTCACTGGTATAAATATTTGCTTCTAGAAATAGTGTCAGATGGGTGTGGTGGTACACATCTATAATCTAAGCCCTTGGAGGTCAAGACAAGAGGATCCAAGTTTGAGGCCAGATTGGGCTACATGGTCTCAAAAAATATTCACTATAGCTTAAGCACAAAGACTTAGAGTGCTCCAGTTGAGTCTCAGCTCTGACACACGATGATTGCTGTGTAACCTTGGGCAAGTCATTTAGTTTCTAAGGTTTGGTGTCTTTATCTTGTTATCCCATAGGATTATTTGAAAAAAAAAAAAAAAGCCATGTAATATATGCCTAGCACACAGAGAGTGCTAGATAAATGTTAGACTGTTAAATAACATTATCCAGTCAACCGCAGTTTGTCCTCCATTCTCGTTATTTCTTTATCTTGACAGAACTGCCTCTGCTTGGCTCTAAATCTTTATTGTTAAGTCTAGGCCAGATTGTATGGCCTCTGTGAAAACTTCTTTGACCTTACCAGGTTGAAATCCTGTCTTCTGGCATTCTTTTTAAAAATAAGTATGTATGTATATATGTGGACACCAGGGGCTTTTGTTGCTGCAAATGGGTGTCCATCCAGCTTTCTTTCTTTCTTTCTTTCTTTCTTTCTTTCTTTCTTTCTTTCTTTCCTTCCTTCTTCTTTCTTTCTTTTCTTTCTTTCTTTCTTTCTTTCTTTCTTTCTTTCTTTCTTTTTTCCTATGGATGGCTGAGGAATTGAACCTGGGCCATCAGGCTTTGCAAGCAAGCACCTTTAACCATATATCCCCAGCCCCTTTTGACATTCTTAGTTTAGGCATGAACATTTTATAATTTGTAAAATTATATTGGTGTACAGATCTCATTAAACTACAGCACAGTAAAGTTCGGTTCCAGGGGTCTCAAGCATGTCTTTGCCATCATGTCACGCAGGATAACTTGTACCAAGTAGATACTTGTTACATATCAGATGACTAAACATTTACCACACTTGGTATTTCCTCATAGTTCTTTATAATTATCCATTTAAATATAATGAAGTATTAGTCATTTGATTTGAGAAGTATAGCATCTTTTTTTTTTTTTTCATGAATATTTTCCTTTTACTTCTAAGCTCTCTCAACACAGGTATCTTTTGAGGAATTTGTATACTATTGATTTATTCTGAATTTAAACCCCACCTTCTTTCAAAAGGATTTGTGAGAGCATACAAAATGAAACCAAACATTAAATGGGTCAATTATGTCTAGAAAGAGAACAGAGGCTATCTCAAAGAAGCAGGGAGCAGATGTTACCAGGCACCTGGGATGAGCTAATTACTATACTTGGTAACTGAATTTGGCTCCGCATCTCTTGGCAGCTAAAGCTGAAAGGAAACACATTGGGTTATTCATTCAGCAAACATTTGTTGGGTATCTCTGGTAAATGGGGCACTGTGCTCACACTGGGGATTCTAAAGAGAGAGTAAGCCTGCATCCCTGGCTTCAGTACATCACTTAGCACTGAGCTAAAAGAGGGGAAGGAGGTATAGCGGGCAACAGGAACACAGGGAAAGGCCAGCAACTGTGTGCAAGGGAAAGTCAGGCAAAGTGCATGGGGGAGCATGCGCATCCTCCACACTGTTCAGCAGGGACATTGCCTTCCTGCTATAAGCACGGGGGTCGATGGCTCTGACATTCTGACTGATAGCCTTCAGATATGTGCACCTAGTATCGCATTGTCATGTTGTGTTTTTTTTTTTTTTTGATGTCTTGAACTTCTACACTGCTCTTTCCACTGCAGCTCTACTGTGTTCCACTCAACAGACATCCTCGCCAGCACTTGTTGTCCTCTGTTGGATTCTTTCTTGTGTGTGTTGTCGTTACAATTCCATCTCTCACGCCGGTGACTTCACTCCCCCGCACTCTTTCACTTTTCTCAAGTATATTTAACACAAACATGGCCTTCATGTTACATGAGGTGTACAGGGAAGTTCCTTATGAAGAGAGGGAAAAACACATTTTAGAGATTTTAGGTTCATGTAAGGGAAGGAAAGCAAATGAGTGGAAGCCTTCTAGTATTTTCCAGCTGTCAGGACTCCTGATTTATCTGGCCTTAGATTCTCTGAGTGCTGGAGAGAGTTAGAGTTAGAGATAAAATGGAAGGGTCATTGTTTCTGCTTATAGAGCTCATCACAGAAAAATGATGCATAGTTAATGACCTTTTGTGACAACCTTATTCTTACAATCTATTGGGGCCATATGTGGCCTGCAGTGACAGATGGTCCCAATCTGCTGTTACCATATAATGGCTTGTTTAGAGGCTCAGGGTGACTACAACATGTCTCGGCTGGACCAGCTGTTTCCCCTGCAACTAAAGCCTGGTCTGGCTGAATGAAGGCTGGTAGCAGACATTAAAAGACATGCATCTACTACATGGAGGGAAACACAATTTTCCTGACATCAGTATTAATTAATATATTTCTTAAAACTATTCTTAGCATCTCTCCTTTGTCCCCATGAGGAGTATTGATTTAGGGGGTCAGAGAACCTAGATTTTAATCTCATCTTGTTGCCTACTGGCTATATAATCATAGATGCCTCACATACCATTTTTAAGCTCTTATTACCTAAAATGAATCCTAATTAGATATCTGTAGCAGACAGCTTCAGGTTCGCTGAGATGAACTTCCAGACCAGGCACAGTTATGGAGGAAGGAATTTATTATACCTTACAGATCCAAGGGAAATTCCATAATGGCAGAAGAAGCTGGCTTGCTTTCACAGGACCAAACACAGAGAAAAACTACAAATCGAAAGCCACATAGCACAGCACACTTCAGGAACTCCAACTAGGCATGTTTTGTGTAGCTTTAGATTGGAATCTCACACCCACCACCACACCTTAGGGCTGGACCCTAAGATCTACCCAGTGACCCTGCCTCTAGCCAGGTGGCTGCAAGCTCATAAGACACTGAGTATATTGGGGGCAGTCTACTCAAACTACCACAATATCTTTGAGGTTTTTCTAGTTTTTCACTCCGTTTTGGAATTGTTTACACCTGAATTATGGGACAAGAAAACACAATTAATATTCATTTACTTACTCAGTGTTGGGTTCTATGCCAGGCGCACCTTTGTGTTCTTACTAAACAATCATAGTAGCTCTAAGTCACCATTATCTCTATTCTTCATCATTTCAAAGATGGGGACACTAGGTAAGAGGTTCTTTCCAGTGGCAGTCAGTTGGGACAAGGCAAAGCTGGGATTTGAACTTACCCATGCTCTGTTGCCTCATGCAATACTGTCTTCCTACATAGACTGGAAACAGATAAAGCAAGAAGGAACCAAGCCACGGAACAGTTTGATAAGATGGTGCTTGAGTCTCCTCACCCTGCATGCTTTGTTGGTATTTCTATATTTGTGATAACTTGGACGAACACCCTAATTCATGTCAGGACCTCACCACCCCCTCAAGGTACCAATAGTGTCCAGAGCACCAGGTAAGCCTTGGGGGAGCCAGCCTGTTGGGGTTCCCGTGATATTTATTTGGAAAAGCTCAGTGCTGGGAAGCAGTAGGGGACACTTCAGCCAGCGGTGGCCTTGGTATGGGATGATGCCTTTTCCCTGAAAAAAACAGAAACAAAAACAAAGGCTTCAGGGTGGACAGTTAATGTATCTCTGGGACTCAAATCACATGCCCAGATTTGTCATCTTAAGTCCACTTTATTTAGCTCACATTTCTGAAACCTCTTATTAGTCGGTCTTATGTTTCCTGGTCATATGAATTTTGAGACAGTGATCCTTTCTGTGAAGAATGACCTCATTTTCCTCATGGAAAAATTACTTTGGCATTTCAGCAAATAAGAATTAGATTGAAACCCAAGCTACTTCTCTGACTGTGGTAGCCTTCTCCACCCAGAAGCTCTTTAGTATTTTGCTATGGATATTGGGCTGTATTTTTTTTCTCTAGGCTCAGAATTAGTTGAAGGATATTAATACAATGTAATATAATAATATAATATGTCACACACATAGACATTTATTTTTTGAATATTTTATTTATTTATTTATTTATTTATTTATTTATTTATTTATTTATTTGAGAGGGAGAGAGAGAATGGGCACACCAGGACTTCTAGCCTCTGAAAACAAACTCTAGATGCATGTATCACTTTGTGTGTATGGCTTTACATGGGTACTGGGGAATTGAACCTGGGTCCTTAGGCTTTGCAGGCAAGCACCTTCAGTGCTAAGCCATCTCTCCAACCCTATTTATGTTTTTGTAAATAGACCTTTTCCCCGCCAAGCACAGGATAAAAAACTTGATCATGCTGTGAAAAAAAAAAAAGACTAGATTATGTAGTTTACCTTGACCTTTCTGGATAGGTTCTTTACTGCCAGCTAAATTTTTAACTGAGATTTGGATCTTGAAGAATTTTTTTTTTTAATACAGAAAGCTGGTAGTATTCAAATGCTGCCACTGTTAGTTGCAGGAATAAGTGGTATTATGGCTCCTGTATGATGCTGCCAGCTCCTTTGTGTGTTTGCCGATAATTTCACTTTGATCACTTGTTCACCCATCTGGTTGTTGGGTTGGCCTCTCCTGTGCCTGGCATGGGGAGAATGGAAAGCTCCTTAGGGGTCTGCAGGGAGAAGTGATGGGGTTTAATTAGTGGCAAGATCTTTAGCACAGTAGGGAGTGTTAAATACAGCCTGCTTGCAGCCCTAAGGTCAGCAGTTGATACCAGAAGACTATGTGAATTAGAAAAGAGAAAATAGAGTCCACAAGATGAGATTGATGCCCCTACTTAATGAGGTCTGAGTGAAGCTGGGTGAGAGGTGATATATATTAAGTTGACATTTTAAATTTAGAAAATGATTTTCTGTGGTCATCAGCTAGCACAGGCAGCTGTGTAAATCAGTGAAGTATATCATTGCTCGTGTCTCACATCTACAGTTCACAGCTTTCCTGTGATTAGAGTATAGATCAGTTAGGTGGTCAAAGCTGGCCAGGTTGACAGAGGTCCTGTGTGGCCCTGTCTGTGGTCTGCGTGTTTCCGCTTCATGCTTGCTGCTCTTCCCCCATGACCTCCGGGTCTCTGTACCGCTGCTGTCTTGTTGTTATGGGTGAGGAAAGTCTGCTGTGGGGGAGCAGGCCTGTGCATCCATCGTATGAGGTTGTTTAGCAGCAGACAATCTCCTCATGCCAGATCTTGAATTTCTGGAGTTGTGGGAAGTAAAATTCATAGATTTTGTGATAACATCCCTAAGAGATTAAGACATGCATCCTTTTCCAAGATCTGAAATTGACAGCAATCTCTTACATATATAATGAGCTCTGCATAAATAGATGAGTAACTTAACTTTTGTTGAATAAACTGAGGCCACCTCCCTTTCACTTGAAAAGCTGATCCACACCAGCATGGTATGACACTATGCATGATCAGATTATAGCCTAAACTGAAGAGAGGTTGCTTAACCAGATCCCTAAGGCCTTTGTTCTACTGGGTGAGGTAATTCACAGAGTGAAATCCGAGGAAACACTATGAACACTTGGTTCTAGCAAGGTGTCCCAATGACACCTAGCAAAACTGTCTCTGAATCTTTAAAGACTTGGGGATAGTTAGTGGATGAACTCATTTCATTTTACTTCCTTTTTCTTCTAGTGGAATCCACAGTTGTTTTAATTAGTGGGAGAAGTGAGGACAGCAGACAGAGCCCCCGGGGCACAGTGAAGGAACAAGTGAAGGCAAGACGGTGACAAGTCATCCAGGGCATTAGAAGCCCAGGATGGGAAGAGGCTTGAGTCCAGTGGTCTGTGAGCCATACTCTACTGCAATAGAGAGCTGGGGCACTGAGACGACACATTGCAGACCAGTGTTAGATGTCCGGCTAGTAGTATTTGGCTCTGTTGCTCATCCCCTTCTTGTGACGGTGCTGTGCAGGCTTCTTCATCATCACAGTCCGCCACAGTGACCTTCCATCTGTCTTTTCGGCAGGCTTCTCTGAGATACAGAATTCCAGAGTTCTGTTTTTTTTTTTTTTTAATTCACTTACTCACTGATTTCTCCAGGTCCCAATGACACTCAAATGTGTGCTTCTAGTCTGCTAGACTCAAGGCTTCAGTGTCTTCTTGACATCTCCTCTTGGATGTCAAAATGAATATGGCCCCAAAGCTGGGTAATTCTGCTTCCCTCCCTATTCCACACCTGCCTTGATGGTCATTGGCCTCACTGATCTCTCTCTCTCTCTGCTCATTTGTTCCCAGCATCAGAAATGACCCTGTGGACTTTGTGCCAAGCCATTTTCTTATCCCATCTTCCAGTGGCCTCCCATTATACCAAGAATAAAATCCAAACCCTTCACATTGCCTACTGGACTTCAATATCCAGTTTCTGGCCCTGACTTTGGCTTTACCCCTGCACTGCCCCCTCATTCCCACCTCTTTAGCCAACCTTGGCCTCCTTCTGTATGCCCCTTGACTGGATGTCAAGTTCACATACATCTCAGAATCTTTGTGTTATCTCCTTCTACCTGTGCTGACCTTCTCTAGAGCTTCACATGGCCACCATCTCTCAACACCTAGCTGTGTGTGTGTGTGTGTGTGTGTGTGTGTGTGTGTGGTGGTACATATCTATAATCTCGGGACTTAAGAGGTTGAGGCAGGAGGATTCAACACCCAGCTTTTAAATAAGGCTATCCCTTGCTGCTGTCTGATTTCTCTTCCTCATAGCACTTATCAGTACTATAGACTTGTCTATAGTGTTTCTTTTTATTATTTATTTATTTATTTGAGAGAGAGAGAGATAAAGGTGGAGAGAGAGAGAGAGAGAGAGAGAGAGAGACTGAGAGAAAGAGAGAGAGAATGGGCCCACCAGGGCCTCCAGATGCTGAAAACAAGCTCCAGACACATGTGCTACCTTGTGCATCTGGCTTACGTGGGTCCTGGGGAATCAAACCAAGGTCCTTTGGCCTTGTAGGCAAGTCCCTAAACTGGTAAGCCATCTCTCCAGCCCCTATAGTATTTTTTTTTCTTCTTTTTTTCTTCTTTTTTTTTGAGGTAGGGTCTAACTCTAGCCCAGGCTGACCTGGAATTCACTGTGTAGTCTCAGGGTGGCCTTGAACTCACAGTGATCCTCCTACCTCTGCCTCCTGAGTGCTGGGATTAAAGGTTTGCGCCACCACACCCCATTTCCTATAGTATTTCTTTACAGATGTTCTGTTCTACACGAGAAGGGAAGCTGGCAAAGAGGCCCTATTTTCTCTGTGCCTGGCAAATACTAGGTGTTTAATATACACACTTAGAACATAGCAGATATTTCTATAACTCAGCCAAGACTCAGCCTCATTCTGACCTCAGGCTCAGCTGGTTAAAGGGAAGTAGCTGGAGGGAAAATGGATTGGTTCAGGAAAAGTTCATCCACAGAGCTGATCTGTGCAGACGGGGAAATAGTTGGTCTGAATTGTTAGGTGACCTTTAAGAAACTTACCTTTGACCTTTGAGGGAAAGAGCCATACTCAAATGTGGCTGATGCACTGAATTTTTTTTAATGCATCTGTGTAACTTGTTCTAAGATTTCATTTTAGTTTTTTTCTATTTGTATCAATGAAAAGTAAATAAATCCAAACTTCCTCTCCCCATCCTAAAAATTTAAAAAAAACACACACACACACAAAGAGAGCAAAAACATTTCTATTCTTCATTATTTGTCCACCAAGGACAGAAAGTCCACTCCATGCCATGGATGCGTCCAGCATCTCCTGGCCTCCTCACTCAAGCTCACTGGAACAGGACCTCACTGATTAGTGAATATGATTAATGAACTTGCTCAGCTAAGCTTCCATGTCTCGCTCTCATTCCTGTTCCTGGAGTTTTTGGAGTAAAAGCCTGGGTCCTAGTGAATTAGTCTTTATACATATTAAATAATTTAGTTTGATTTCTCTCAATTATAAAGGAGCATATTTGGGCTGGTGATGTAGCTCCGTTGTCTAGCATGCATGAAGTCCAGGGTTTGATTCTCAATATTGCATCAACTGGGCATGGTTGTGTACATCTGTTGTCCCAGCACTTGGGAGATGGAGAGGCAGGAGGATCAAGAGTTCAAGATCATTTTCACTACAAAGCAAGTTCAAGGCCGGGCTAGGCTACATGAGACCCTGTCATAAGCATGTGAAGTAGGTGCCTGATTAGGGTGGCAGAGTACTTTCTCACAGATGAGCAAAGGCAGCTAAAATGGTTGATTGATTAGCGTAAGGTCATAGGATCCAAATCTAAAGCTCAGACTGGACTCTCTGTAAATCCCTCTTCCCACAAGACCTTGTAGCTTTGTGCCATTCTGTTTGAGAAGCATGTTGGCACTTACTGGCTAATCCAGTAGATAAGGGAATTGGCAGGATATACACATAAAATCCAAAGTAAGGATTAGAATAATGTTTGGATGTTTCCTCATATTATTTAAATCTTTGTTTTCAGGCTGGGGAGATGGTTCAGTGGTTAAAGGTGCTTGCGTGCAAGGCCTGATGGCCTAGGTTTGATTCCCTAGTACCCATATAAAGCTAGATGCACAAAGAGGCCCATACATGTGAAGTTCATTTGCAGTGGCAGGAGGCCCTGACACACCCATACTCCCACACTCTCTTTTAAGTAAATAAAAATATTTAAAAAATAAATGCTGGTTTGTTTCCAAGTGAGACCTGGTGGTACAAACCTGTAATCCCAGCACTCTAATAGGCTGAGGCAGAAGGATTGCCAGCTGGTGTACAGCCTGAGCCACACACTGAGACCCTTCTTAAATTAAAAAAAAAAATGTTTCTACACTCCTTTCTTAAGCTATTTTCTCTTTCTCTACCTATTGATTGATTGATTTGTTCATTTCCTGAGTCTCTGTAGAGTTTATTAAGAGGCATAGGAGATGCCAAGGATGTAAAGATCCAAGATATGGTCTTTGCCTTTTCAATATTGTTGGAGAGGCAGATGTGTAGAGAAATAATCATAATCACAGTGTGTGCTGGTTCTCAGAGGGGCAGAAGGTACCAGAGCAATGTAGCTGTAAGGTATGAATACTACAGGAAGCCTGGAGGGCATGCAGTCACAGGAAGCCTCTTCCAGAGGACAGGGCTGTCACGGCGGGGGAGGCTGAGTGCAAAAGATGTTGCAGGAGCGTTTGCTGATGCCCAGTTGGTCAGTAGCCATGAAGGGATGAAATCACAAAGACAAGTAGGACTCCAGAGGAAGAAGGAGATGAATGTTGTTTTGTTATGTCTTTTCTGGGATTCAGATAAGTTAGTGGCCTAAAATGAACTCAGCCCTGTGTTTTATCTTACTTCCTCTCTGATAAAAATTCGTGTCTCCAAAGCCCAGTGTGGAGAGCCTGGCTCAGCTGGAATTTAGAAACTCCGCACAGTGTTGGCGTGCCAACTGTGGCACATTTCTCCTCCTCAGAGAGAAAAATGCTGTGCTGCCAATAGCACTGGTACTGCCAGCTGACCAACAGACAGCACATGTGAGGCTCAGATTCAGAACTCTATGACTTGGTTATATGTTGCACTGAACTGCTGAGGTTCCTAATTTAAATCTATGACTTTGTTTTAAGGCAGGATCTTACTCTAGCCCAGGCTGACCTGGAAATTCCTTTGTAGCCCAGGCTGGCTTCTAACTCACAGCAGTCCACCTAATTCAAACTTTTGAGTGCTGGGATTAAAGGCATGAGCCACCCACCACACCAGATACTCATAGTTTTACTTCGTAGGCTTACATGGTGCTTTTGACATAAAATGTGAAAAGATTTGATGTGCATACATGAATGTGGTTATCATATATGAGCCTGCTTTAAAGAAGCAATTATATTTTTTCAGTTACTGCAATAATAAAATAGTGATGATAAAAAACAAAATGAAATGTGCTTTTAATGTGGAACATTTTGCTGGGTGTGCTGGTGTATGCTTGCAAGGACAGTATTTAGGAGGCTGAGACAGCTGTTTTATGAAGTCAAGACCGGCCTGGCCATATAGTGAGTCCTGGTCTCAAACACCACCACCAAGAAAAAAGTGTAGCTTTTTACATATTCAGAGTCCACTCTCCTTCCTGTAGCTTTTATAGCAATCTGTATTTATTATTCCCCTGTCTTACTATCTGTTTGGTATCTTCTGAGGAAAAAGACCTCAAGTACCTCAAACTGCTGAAAATTTCTTTGGCCTAAGCCTTGTGCACCCATGGATATAAATTCTGATGTGCTGGTCCAAACTGTGCATTAGTGACTGACACCTGTCGCCAAATTTGGCGGGGGCGGGGGGAGGAGGGGTTCCACAGACCTGAAATTATAAATTAGCACTTGGAGTTTTATCCAAAAGTGGGCAGACTGCTTCTAGGAGCAGAACCTGAGAAATAAAAGAACTGAGACACATGGTGTCTTACTCAGGAGTGGGCTAGCTGCTTCTAGCAGCAGCCTGAGGGGGAAAAAAAGCTTGCACTTCTTATGCATGTATGCTTATTCTGGGTCAAGAGTCTAACCAGGCCATTGAAAAAAACTGGGCAAAGTGCATAGCTTAAGGTCAATTATCAGTTATAAAAATTATTTGTCAATATTGGTCATTTGTGCTATTCAAACCATAGGCACACAAGGTAATTTAGTCACATTGCTTTCAGCAGGTGGATTACTAACTTTAGGGCGAGTTACAATTTAGGAATTCAGCATTTCACAGCAATCTCAGCAAAGTTATTTGTAAGGGCCATAAGAAACATTTCCACAGTTCTTTACCATAGTTCATTCCAATGATTCATTCTCATAACTAATTCCTCACAGTTTCTTCTTCTTCTTCTTTGAGGTAGGGTCTCTCTGTAGCCCAGGCTGACCTGGAATTCACTATGTCATCTCAGGCTGGCCTTACACTCACAGCCATCCTCCTATCTCAGCCTCCCAAGTGCTAGGATTAAAGGAGTGTGCCATCATGTCTGGCCCCACAGTTTATTCTTATAGTTCATTCTTACCACCTGCTGGTTTGATTTGACATGGAAAAGGCCAACTTCAGAGGATGTGACTTGCTGTCAGATGTCAAAGAAACTTTTTTTTTTTTTGGAGAGAGAGAGAGAGAGAGAGAGAGAGAGAGAGAGAGAGAGAGAGAGAGAGAGAGAAAGAGAAAGAGAATGGGTGCGCCAGCAGCCTCTCAGCTGCTGTGAATGAACTCCAGATGCATGTGCCCCCTTGTGTGCAAGTGTGGCATTGCACCCTTACGTCACTTTGCGTCTGGCTAAACATGGGACTTGGAGATTGGAACTGGCATTCTTAGGCTTAGCAGGCAGGCGCCTTAACCTCTAAACCATCTCTCCAGCCCCAAAGAAACTTTTTAAAACTGGATAGGAACATACTTGTTCGGATTAATAAATGACAGATGTACAAAATATGGATGGATGTTGTGTGTTCAGAATCAAGTCTGCAGTGAGGTACAATTTTCCAAATTGGTTGTACCATTTTACATTTATGTCAGTAATTATGAAAATTCTGTTTAAAGTTCTTACACACGTGCAAAGATCAATCTTTTAAATTTTAGTTACATAGTTAACATATACAGTAATATTTCACTGTGGTTTCAATTTGCATTTCCTCAATGATGTTAAATTTCTTGTAACATATTTGTTATCATTTGCATACTTTTAAATTTTATTGATGATATATAGATATATAGATAATGTATTTTGATCATAATTGCATCCTATTACCGTCTCTTTTTCCCTTCCCTCTTCTACTAAATTCTTTCTTTCTAGCTAGTCCCTCTTTTACTTTGATGGTGTGTGTGTGTGTGTCCCACTGAGTTTAATTAGGGTTGCTTGCATGAGCATGGGTGGAGGTTATTTACCAGAACACACGAAACTTACCAGTAGCTCCAGAAAATGTCTCCCATGCTCTCAGCAACCCCCAACTGCCAGGAACTCCTCAGAAGTGGATGGAGACCTCAGGCCCCCCTCCACTATCCATGATAGAATGTTAATGGACCCAATCTTGTGCAGGTCTTGTTGCAAATTTTGCCAAGATATATTTAGTGTGTGTGTGTGTGTGTGTGTGTGTGTGTGTTGAATGTGTTCATATGTGTGCAGGTACATATGTATGTATTGGTATTTATGCACATGTATGCATGTAGAAAAAAAAGGACAGCCTTAAATGCCATTTCTCTTAGGCGCCATCCATCTTTTTTTTTTTTTTTTTTTTTGGAAGATAAGGTCTCATTCTAGCCCAGGCTGACCTGGTGATCCTCCTACCTCTGCCTCCTGAGTGCTGGGATTCAAGGTGCACACCACCATGCCTGCCACCACCCACCTTGTTTGAGGCAGGGTCTCTCATTGGCCTGGAACTTGCCAATTAGGCTTGACAGGCAGGCTAGTGTTCCTCAGGGATAGGCCTGGTTCTGGCTCTCTAGTGCTAGCGTTTCACATGCTCACCTGATCATTCCTGGCATTTTATGTGGGTTCTGAGGATCATACTTAAGTCATTAAGCTGACATGGCAAAGAATTTGCCAACTGAGCTAGTTCTCCAGCATTTCTTCATCGTTTTTAGAATTAGTCAATTTTTATAAAGAAAATCCATCTGCAACATTGGTTGAGATTGAATCTTTAGATCAATTTGAGAATTAATGCCTTAAAATATTTAAAGTTTTCATTCATCAATGTGATATATCTCTCATCTTAAGCTTCCTTTGTATGTAGATGTTTTCTGTTGCTCTTCTGTGTTGTTTCCTTGAGACAGAATCACTAAATCTGGAACTGCCATTTTCAGTCAGGTTGGCTGACAAGAGAGCACCAGTAATTCTCCTTTCTCTGTCCCCAATAGGACTAGGGCTATAGGCATGCATGACCATATCCAGATTTTTATTTAATTAACTAATTCATTCATTCATTTTTGGTTTTTTAAGGTAGGGTCTCGCTCCCACACTGACCTGGGATAAACTATATAGTCTCAGGGTGGCCTTGAAATCATGGTGATCTTCCTACCTCAGCCTTGCAAATGATGGGATTAAAGCTGTGTACTACGGTGGATGCTGGGGATCAAACTTCCAGTGAATCCAGCCCTCTCAGATCCTGGTGCTTGTTTGACAAGTGCTCTTATGCACTAAGCTATCTCCACAGCCCCTATTACATTACCTTAACTCTTTCAAAACTCATTCCCACATACAATGATGCCACCCCTTATTCTCAGTAATCAGTAATTTATGTATTCTCTCTTTTCTTTCTGTTTTCCCTTTTGATCAGAGTGTCTGGCTAACAATGTTTTATTGTTCTTCTCACCCCAGTATTTGATATGATTTTATCTCCTGTTTTGTTTGCTTTCATTGACTTCCCTTCTGATCTTTTTATTGGCTTTCTTCTACTTGGTGGGGGGTGGGTAACTTTTACTTTGAAAAATCAGTTTACTTATTAAAATAGAATTAAATTCATTGACTTGAGATCTTTTATTGGTACATGTGTATGCAAGTATGTGCATATGTGTTTATGGTGTGTGTGTATGCATGAGTGCATATATGCCATGGTGTGTATGGAAGTTGGAGAACAACCTGGGGTATTGGCCTATACTTCCACCTTATTTGAGATAGTCTCTCTTGTTTTGCCAGTATAAGCTCCAGACTAGGTGGCCTTTGAGCTGCTGGAGTCTTCTCATTACTGAGGGTGCATTGATGTTACAGATGCATGGACCACTGCATCTGCCTTTTTGTGGGTTCTGGGAATCTGAACTCTAGTTGTTAGGCTTGCACAGCAAGCCCTTTTAACCACTGAGCCACCTCATCAGCCCTCGAGATGATTTTATAAAATATAAAAAAATCAATGGTCAAATTACTCTCTAAGATTATTTCTAAGCATTACTTAGAGAGTATGTCTTTAAAATTTTTATTTATTTATTTTTATCTTATTTATTTTATTATTATTATTATTTGTAATAATTTTTTTCTGAGGTAGGGTCTCACTGGAGCCCAGGCTGACCTGGAACTCACTCTGTAGTCCCAGGCTAGCCTTGAATTCACAGCAGTCCTTCCACATCTG
Organism: Orientallactaga sibirica; assembly: GCA_036365145.1. Classification (NCBI taxonomy): domain Eukaryota; kingdom Metazoa; phylum Chordata; class Mammalia; order Rodentia; family Dipodidae; genus Orientallactaga; species Orientallactaga sibirica. Next base: position 45,325,387 of record JAEOAD010000012.1, on the reverse strand, counting down.
CCCCGCCCCCCGCTCACCAAGTGCTAGGACTAAAGGCATGTGCCACCATACCCAGCTAATATTTGTCATTTTTGTGTTCATTTTTGTTTTGAATCCAGAGATTGTAAAGTAAACAGAAAAGGAGGGACTTGTTAAATACTGGCCATAGGACGAGTTTTAGATAAGAGAAGGGTTCTATTGTTGGAGCAGGAAGGGAACAGAAGGATGCCAGTGAAGACATGCTTGTGTGAAAGGAGAAAGGAATGGGAGGTTGAAGGGATGCGTAACTCCCTGTTTTCTTAGTCAAGACAGGGAAGGGTTGTCAACAGTGGGTAGGAGATAGGTAAGGATTTAAAATGACAGTTATGGGCAGAAATTATGTGAAGAGATTGTGGACACAGAAGAGTCCACAAAAGAGATAATATCTTGGGGTGAAGATCATGCGTTTGTAGAAGCATGGTGCAGTCTTTCTTCCATGTTGCCTTGCTGTCCGAGGGTAGTATCAGAGGGAAAAGGTAAATCTAGAATGATTCAAGTTTAGGATTTTGGTGGACTCATTAAGAGGAAGCACAATGGAATAAACAAATGAAACATTAATAAGAGAGTGAAGAAATCATTCAGGCTGAAAGGGATGCAAAGGCAAATGAACTGAATGACTGGGGAAAATGTGTGATGGAGCAGTGGGTCAAGGGCCTGGCAGTTTTTATGAAGTTGCAAAACAGGTTTGAAGGAATTAACAAAGAGAACAGGAAGTTTAAGTAGGTTTTGTGGTCAGTCTGTGAGATATTGGAGATTAAGTTTTCATCAATGAAGCAATTCTGTGGGATGACCAGTTTCAGGGTGTGGCTATGTGTGTGGGTGACAGAATTATAGCAAATTTGAGGGTTATTGGCCTAAGGAGACCTAGGAACTGCGAGGTAAGACATTTTGTGGGGCCTAAATATGGTCTCCGAAATCATTCACGATGATACTAGCACTGGGTGTGGCGAGAGTGTGAATCAGAGGCTGTTTCATGTGTGGGGATAAATGCAAGGAGGTTCATTCACTAGAAGGCACAAGTTGTGAATACAAGATTTGTCAGGTAAGGGAAGAACAATTTAATTGGATACTAGAGAGCTGGAAAAATACTGCCTTACCTCCAAGCTCCTTGTCAAGGGAGGCTTGGAACATGACCTGCCCATGAGGAAGCTACAGAGGGGAAGGTACCCAGCAGAATGTCAGGTACAGGTTCAAGGAGCCATGGTGCAAGATTTCCTTCTGGAGGTGGGGAATGTGTGAAGCTTTGAGGATCTAAAAATGCACAACACTTTGACGATCCAGATATAGAGGGCTAGAGACAACAGCAGAAAGGTGAAGAGGAGCTGTGGCGAGGGTATTTCTCCCCTGATCCAAATACTGGTTTGGTGATTGTGGTTAAGTACAGGATAGATGGTTGTTGGAACTTCCCTTTGGAGAAGGACCGAAGGTGATAGGGATGAGAGGCATTGTGGAGGGCACAGACCCCAACTTCCCAAAAGGAATTTAGAAGTGGAATTTCTTCCGTGCTGACTCTGATGTCCCAAATGGTAGGAGGAGAGCCTGGCAGTGTGAATTGGCTGCTTTTGACTTCCTTCAGCTGAGGGGAGGGGAGCACACCCATTTCAAGTGTTACTGAGTAAGACATTTTCCTTCTTGGTGACTAAGGTGTGTCTGAGATGGCCTCATGAGCTGCAGATCCTAAACTGCTCACGGAAGTCATGATAGTCCACACGCCCTATGCGAAAGCCAGTGCAGGAAGCGTGGCAGTGTCTGGCACCAGCTGAATGCTGTGCCTGCCGACAGCTCTGGGTTGTGCCTTGTCATCCTTGTAACTGCCTCTCTAGCAAGCTCTATGTCAGCGCCACCCTCAGGTGGGGGTCTTTGAGGGGATTTTTACCTTTCATCTTTGCAGTATGCCATGTGACAATTTCTCTGTATTCATTGTGACATTCTTTCCTCTGGCCTGGAGGGATGAAAATTTCAAATTGGGCATTTATGATCCACATCTATCCTGAGGCATGTGAAAACAACCAGGTGTAATAGCCATTCTAGGCCCATTTACCAGGCAGGAGGATCTTAGGCAAATGGCTGTGTCTCCATGCCTCAGTCTTTTATTTAGTGTGACACAGTGAATAAGAAAAACCCATCTTACAGGTTCAACCTGACCTCTGAAGGTCACGTATGGGAAGTTTTTTAACGCAGGCTATGTAGTTATGGTGGCTACTGCTTTTACTAGGAAGAGCATGCCAGAATCATGCCAGCTAATGACATGCATAACCACATTACATCTCCATGACAATCTTGTGACATGGCTATCAGTGATGTCCCTTGTCAGATGAATAACATTCAAAATGATCCCATAGATTACCCAAATTCAAATACTAGTAAACTGCAAGTACGATATTGAGTCTGCAAGTACTCTGTCTAATACTGTTAGATGACCCTAGGCACTTTATTTAGAAATTAAAGGAGAACATTTAAACTTTTCTATTATTTCTATGGCTTGTGGTAACCACTACAACTGGGTAATTTTCTTGGGCAAGTCTTGAGCTCTTCATGCAGAATTGTACTCCCTTTTGGTCTTGCTCAGTTTTCAGGGGCACAAAGAGACATGCACATGAGAGGTAATTGTCTAGGTAAGGAAAATCACTCTTAGAGCACTTGGTTGGTTATTCATAAAGAACTCGACAATTAGGCTCTAATTAGATAATCAAAGCTCAGCCGAGGGAAACTGCTGCTGATTTGTACTATCAAGAGAGAACATGGAAAATCAGAGATCTCATATGAGCACACTTTTCCTGATCCAAGCACATCAGAATTCATTTAGTTAGCAGTGAGCAGAGGCACCCCACTGACTCCCTTAATTATTACATTGGGGCACTCTATAAAAATATGAGAGGAATGCCATTTCTGGAAATTCATACATGATATGATTTCACATTTTATTATCGAGCAGAGCAGGATTTTTTTTGCTGGATGTGCAAACTTCCCCAGTCCTTTAATCACGGAACACAAAAGCTCTTTGCTACCTGGGATGATTTCTCATACTGTGCAGTCCTGTAGTATTTGGTGTTCCTTCTCAACTGAGGATAAAGAATCCTTGTTTCTTTTTCTTAATATTTAAAAAAAATATTTATTTGTGAGTGCGTGTGTGTGTGCACGCACACGTGCAGGGCTTGCTAGGGTCTCTTGTTACTGCAACTGAATGCCTGTCAGTCTTTATGTGGGTGGCTGGGAAATTAGACCTGGATTTGCAAGCATGCGCCTTTAACTGCTGAGACATCTCCTCAGCCCTGCTTTCTGTCTTTATTCCTTTCCCCCTTTCCCCTTCCATCCTCCCTCCCTTCCTTCCTTCCTTCCTTCCTTCCTTCCTTCCTTCCTTCCTTCTTTCTTTCTTTCTTTCTTTCTTTCTTTCTTTCTTTCTTTCTTTCTTTCTTTCTTCTTTCTCGTGTGTGTGTGCATGAGTGTACATTCATGTGTGTGCATGTAGGTGCACACATGCCTTGGTGTACAGTGGGGGTCAGTATAGATCCTCACCTTCCATTTTGTCCTGAGGTAGGATCTCTCACGGTCACTTCCGTGAGAATGCCCGTTTCTAATCACCTTGTGGAGACATACTGAGCTAATTCTCCTGAATTTCATTGGAGACCTTTGTGGTGGTTCTTTTTCTCCTCCTCTTCCTCCTTTTTCTTCTTTTTCATAAGAATGAAAAAAAACAAAAAAAACCAAGGCTGTAAGGGTTTTAAAGTAACTTTCTGATACCACATGGCTAGATAATCAAAAGGTTAACATGGGAAAGATTAGGCCGGACTTTGATAGGAAAACCGCCATCATGGGATCAGGCAGACTTTGGAAACAGATATGGCAATCTGTGGGGTGGGAAGAAAAAGAATTATACCTACTTTGTGGTTACATAATTGAAAAGAGTCACATACTTAGTCGGGTGTCTGGTATGTAAGGTGTGCTAACCCAATGACAGACTTTATAAATGTGCCTTTGAATTTTACATGATTCTGTATAAAATGAAAGGGGACATTGGTACTGTTTTCTCCATATTTCCAGGAGGAACATACTGCCTTTTACTAACTACCTCAGGGGAAGCCCACTTCAGAATCCCTTTGGGTTGTGGTCATAACCAACCCTGACAAGACATGCTTTTGCTGTGATAGAAGTAGCAAGCTCCCCAACGCCTTTTTCTCCTCAGGCTTAGATCCTTGCTTCAGCCCACCTCTGACCCAAGCTTCTATATTCCCAACCGGGCTGCCATGGAGACCTCGGCTCTTCTCATTCCCCCCAGAGCATTCCTCCCTCCCTGGCATTCCCATTCCTCTCGTACCCTAAAGTCTTTGTATGGAACCCTAACCATGATCCAACATGAGCCAGTTCTTTAGGTCCAGTTTTTTTTGTTTGTTTGTTTGTTTCAAGGTAGTGTCTCACTCTAGCCCAGGCTGACCTGGAACTCACTCTGTAGTCCCAGGCTAGTCTCGAACTCACAGTGATCCTCCTATCTCTGCCTCCCAAGTGCTGGGATTAAAGGGGTGTACCACCCTCCACACAGCGGTGCCTCTGAACATTCCCTGCCACTCTGTAGCTCTCACAATCTTTGCGATGCCTCTTCTGCAAAATTCCCTGAGCCACAGCGTGTGTGTTTTAAGTCTAGTTTGCTGTTGTGCTTCAACACTTCAGCAGCTTCTGATTTCTGTTTTGGTACGTTTTGAGTGTCCTCAGTGTCTGTCTGCATCATGCTTGCACTGGTTGTCAGGCTCGCCATGGAGGCAACACTCTCGCTCATCTTGCCAGGAAGCCAGGAAGAATATCGATTGTTTCTTCTCAAACACCGAGGTTAATCCGCAGGCAGTCACACGGGTCGGCCTTCTTCACTTTCGCATCCACTGTAGCTCTCAGGCTGAGTCACTTGGGTTACTTGTCACTGCTGGAGACTGGTCTTTTACCACCTTGCCAGGATTATGGAGAAGGCTAGCACTATTTAGACAACACTCCAATGACATTAAGAAACTTTAGTGAGAGGACAGAAAGACAAGGGTTTCAAAGCCACCATAATTCACAGACTTCCTTGAGCACTGACTCCACCCTGGCTGCCACCTCCTCTTCTTCTTCCTCTTCCACTGGGAAGAAGTTTCGAGACTGTGGCTTATGCTTGCAAACCCTCATCAGCCTGGAATAGCTGGTAAGGCAGCAGGATGCAGCTGTTTTACAGGGTGGCCAAAAAATATGAGTAAAAGGCAGCTATATCTCTTCCCCTTTTTGGTTGGTTTACAGTTACATGAGATTCATGAGCACATTGTTTAAACTTGCTTTTCCAAGGCTCCAGTAATCTTTGTTATTGGTTCATCTCCTGTTTCCAAACATGACCTCACCCCAAGTTCTACCCCATGGTTAGCAGCTTTAAAGTATTTTCATTTCTCCATCCAAGAGAATCAGTGTGGAAGGTCCCCAAGTTAGTGCTTGCTGAAGAGCTTTTCAGAATGAATCATTGTAGTGTGGGGATCTGGTGTGGATTACTAGCCAAGCAATTATCTGAACATATTTAGTGGCACAACTGAGGGCTTTGTATAGAGTTGAAGCCTGTGCCCTGGAACATGAGCTTATCACAGGAGTGTGATCAGTGTGATCTAAGTTATGCACCCTGGCTCTCTCCTCTCAATCCTTTTTGTATTTGTCTCTCCCCTGTTGACCTCACTGTTATTGCCAAGGTGATTTGAGGGTGAGACTCAAAACCATGAGTGAAGGACTGAAGCCAGAGTCATAATTTCCACTCGGTGTCTGCATTCCCCTCTACTATCCAAGGGTGCATCTCACTTTCTCTTCCCCTCAAATGAAAACATTGGTCTGGTACGTTAACTTTCTTATTCTCATACCCATACAGGTCACTTCTAAACCATGCATTATAAGTTAAAAGCCAACACACATCTTCAAAGGGTGTCTCTTGGTTTAATTTCCTAGGAATTAGGGGTTCTGTCTTTAGTTGTGTAATAATCTTTTTTAAAAAATACTTAGAACCTCTGGATGCTAGGGGTTGTGATTCTGTGGTAGAGCTCTTGTATAACATGCACGAGGCCTCTGAGTTTAATCCCAAATATGGAAAACAGGTCAAGTTATCCCTTGTTAGACTTTAGGTTGTACTTTGTGCTACGTGAATTTCATGTCCCCAAACAGAGATGTGTGTGCTGAGACCCTTGCATAGTATAAAAAGTGTTAGTTCTGGGCTGGAGAGATGGCTTTGTGCCTAAGAACGCTGGTTCCAATCTTCAGCGGTTCCAATCTCAGGTCCCACATTTAGCCAAAAAGTGACGCAGAGATGCCCACAAGGGGCGCACACATCTGTTTTGTTCACAGCAGCTGAGACACTGCTGGCGTGCCCATCTCTGTCTTAAAAATAATTAGTGTTAGTTCACCCCCTGACCATAGAAGTTTTTATAGATAGTAATGTAAGAGAATAAAACTAGAGTATTTCCTCTCAAGCTTCATGATTGTTTAAAAAAGAAAGGATGGGTTGGAGGGATGGCTTAGTGGTTAAGGCCTTTGCCTGCACAGCCAAAGGACCCAGGTTCAATTCCCCAGGACCCACATTAGCCAGATGCACAAGGGGGTGCACACATCTGGAGTTTGTTTGCAGTGGCTGAAGGCCCTGTCACACACCCATTCTGTCTCTCTCTCTCTCTCTCTCTCCCCCTCTTTCTGTCAAATACATAAATAAATAAAAATAAAATATTTAAAAAATAAAAAAGAAAGGAGAAGAGGAATATCAAATCGCTCCTAGAGTAAGGCTAGTTGAGAAATCAGTAAGAAGGGGAAGAGACCCAGCGAACTTGCCACAAGTGGTATGGCCCCATGATTGGAGTTTCAGTCTTTATTTGTGGAGAGATGTACCTTTCAGATATGACATGTGTGAAGAAAGGACTAGAAAACCTCTATCCTTGTTCCCCCAAGCAAGCTGATCCTGTGCGGGGTGGAGGGTGGTGATCAGCCTGGAGATCTAAGCCCATTGTTGTCCCTTCTCAAGCTCTAGCTGGATGCCTGTGTTTAATTTTTATTTATTTATTTATTTGAGAAAGTGAGAGAATGGGCATGGCATGACAGGGCCTCCTGCCACTGCAAACAAACTCCAGATGCATGTGCCACCTTGTGCACCTGGCTTTATGTGGGTCCTGGGGAATCGAGCCTGGGTCCTTTGGCTTTGCAGGCAAGTGCCTTCAACCACTACGCCATCCCTCCAGCCCTTCCTTTTGTTTCAACAAGCTTTATTTAATCCTGCCCACAACTCTATGAGGCAGGCAGATAAAGATCCCCATTTAAAAATACCAAAATAAGGTTTAAAGAAGATAAAACGCCCAAGACTTCATAGTCATTACACAGAAAAGCTATGCTGCCTGATTCCAGCCCACAGTCTCGGAAGCACCCTCAGTGCTTGCTGCATTCTCAACACAGGATATCAGTCCTGCCGTCCTCTAGCAGCAGTACTTGTGCATTGAGTGTGCAAGGATAAGGTAAGCCTGGGAAAGGGCTCAGTGATAAAATGCTCACCACTCAAACATGGCTACCCAAATTTGATCCCCAGGCCCCACATTAAAAAACAAACAAAAAACCAGAAGCTGTAGCAGGCTCCTGTAATCCCAGCACGCTGATGGCAAGAAGGGGATAGAGACTTTCCCAGAGCTCATGGGGAGTGCAGCTAACAACAGCAAAGTGAGACTCCAGAGAGGGAAACTGCCTTAAATGAGGAGGAAGAGTGAGAATTGACCTGAAAGTTACCCTCTGACCTCCACAGGTATGCCATGGTACATGCCACTCCCACACTCCTGCACGTACATGAACATGCATGCACACATGCACACATGCGTGTGCGCGCACACACACACACACAAAGTAAAAATAGAATAAAGGACAAGGTAGCTTTAGGTCAACAAAAGGGACCATGACCATTCCCTCTATAATAATACTCCATTCACCAGGTCAGCTTCCGTTCATCAAGAAAAAGGACACGAAGAGCGCTTAGATATCTTATCTGTAGAGGAGCAAACAAAGTGATTATACTAAGATTTAGGATGCGTTCACTGGTATTCATTAATATTTGTGACATACTTAAGGTTGTGCTTGGTGCTCTGGGGGTCATGCTAGGTGTACTTGGGGTCTAGGGGCTTAAATGATACATAGAGGGTCTTAGAAAAGAATATCATTGATATAACAAGAAGAAACCATTGAGGGCCATGGTGTGTGTGTGTGTGTGTGTGTGTGTGTGTGGTGATTCTGAATGTTAATGGTGCTCAAGGAAGTGGAAGGCTTGAATGAGTCTTGAGTGTACTATTTGGAGAATACAAAACTACTGTGTCTCAGAGAATTGAGAGAAGTTAGGAAGCAGAAGGAAATACACTGAGGAGACCAGCTGTTGTTAAGATTTACTATATCCTGCCTGCCTTCCTAGGGGTGAGCAAGGTGGACAAGGAGAAAGCACTGGAAACACGGGGAAAGCACAGCACTGGCAGGCTTTCATTACACAGAAAAACTGTGAGCCTAATGCGGTCCACCTTCCCATGGATCTACATAGGGCTGCCAGAGGAAGCGCAGTAAATGTGGTTGCATACAGTGCTAGCATAACTATCTAGCTTTTAGTCGTAGGTAGTAGTGTCTAGTGTTATGACTTAATATAGAGACAATACTTAATCTTCATTCATTCGTTGCATGAGTAATGTATGTGCACTGGTTTATTTTGTCCCAGAACCATCATCCACTGGGGATCACAGGCTGTGTTTAGTTGTCTTGTCTCTTTGTCCCCTTTAATTCCTCAGCTTAATTTTTCATGACACTGACATTTTTGAAATGTAACAAGCCAGATGTTTGGTATAAACATTCTTTGCTTTCAGTTGGCCTCAAGTTTTCTCATGATTAGACTCACATCATGCATTTTGTTGTCAAGCATACCATAACAGTGATGAGTGCCTGGTTGTCAGTCTCCACGGGAGGTGTACATTGTTGAAGACATTAACGTTGGCTACTTGGATAAGGTGGTGGATGCCAGGTGTGTACACAATCAAATGACCATTTATGTTTGTGTTCTTGGGGAGAGATTGTTGAGTCTATTTAATGCCTTCTTCCCCTTAAACATTTATCCAATCGTGTTGTCAATAATTTTAATGATGAATTTTGTATAAAACAGTTTTCTTATAATGTTTTTAAAAGGTGATGTACCAATTTTTATTTTGTTACCTGCTATTCCTTTATAAGTTTTTACTCTATCTTATCTCTATCTGTATAAATTTATAGATCCTTATTTTTGTTAAATGAATTAGCAAGCAACCCTGGAGGTTAATTTTGAACGTAAAATCATCCCAGAGTTAAGTGCTCAGGATGCTGGTCCTAAGTCCTGTTGAAATTAATTTTTGATTTAATTCTGAGCAATTCCTTGCTAATTATTATAATAAAATATTTATTGTTTAAAACTTTTTTTTTTTTTTTTTTTTTTTGTAGGGTCTTACTCTGGCCCAGGCTGACCTGGAATGACTATGTAGTCTCAGGGTGTCTCAAACTCATGGCGATCCTTCTACCTCTGCCTCCCAAGTACTGGGATTAAAGGCGTGCACCACCACACCCGGCTTGTTTAAGACTTTCTTTGACCTAAACTTCCTTCCTCTGAAGTTCTTTAGTTCTCATAGGGAGGGAAAGATCTTAGGAATAAGATTTGTGAAGAAAAGCTTGTGCAGGTCATTAATGTTGGGGTTAATTAGGCAAAATAAAGCCTCCAATGACTAATTAAATGTTGAGTTTGTGAAACAATTAGAAAGTCTTACTTGGAAGTATGTCTATTACAATTCAAGATGAAATAGTTGAGGGAAAAGGACTTGAGCGAGATGGCTTTAGACTGAGTAACTACTTAAAAAGGTTCTCATGGAATGTGTGAAGACCTTAGGAGTCTCCCTTCTCCTCCTCTTCTCTCTCTTTCTCTTCTTCTTTCCTTTTTCTTTTCTTTTCTCCTCTTCCCTTTCATCTTCCTCCTCTTCTTCTTCTCTTCTTTTTCCTCCTCCTCTTCTTCTTCCTTTATGAGAAAGGGTCTTCCTATGTGGCCTGAAACTTGCTCTGTAGCTTTGTATCTCAGGCTGGCCTCAAACTCATGATCTTTCTGCCTTACCTCCCAAGTGCTAGGATTATAGGAACAAGCCACTACTTCTGGTCTTAGGATTCTTCTTGTTTAAATTGTTCAAATATAATTTTATTTTCACACCCAGTGAATTACAGAGCAATAGAACAGGAGCTGTAGCCCTGTGCTTAATAGAAGCTAGGTTCTAATGAGCCAGGAGTGGGGAGCAATGGTTAGGTAGCAAGCAGTTGGAACTGCAGAGGAAAACAGAAAACTCTTGGGGTACCATGTTTTAGAAAACCGGTCAGCACCAGCCTCATTGTGAAGCAGTGACTGCTTATTCCACCATGGACCTAACCAACCATAAAATGCTGTTGATATTTCAGACCTAACCTGATTTTGGAAAACCATTTGTGGATTTTGGCTCTATCCCCATTTCAAGCAGTTCACACTCTGTGTGTGTCTTCCCTGGGACTGGGGGAGTCCTTATCCATCCTAGAGCTTTCTAAGTCTCAGTCCCCTCATTATTAGCATGGGGGCTAAGGCAGAGGCAGCCCTGGCCCTGGTTCTAGTTATATATCTTTGTTTGTTTGGTTTTTATTTTGGGGGATTTTTTTTGAGGTAGGGTTTCACTCTAGCTCAGGCTGACCTGGAATTCACTATGTAGTCTCAGGGTGTCTCTGAACTCACGGCTATCCTCCTACCTCTGCCTCCTGAGTGCTGGGATTAAAGGTGTGTGCCACCACACCTGGCTAGTTACACATCTTTTGATGACTTTAACTGACCTATTATGTAGCTCCAAGATCTTTTTCTTTTCTTAGCCTCACTTTCCTTTTGTCAAATAAGGGGCCGAGACTAAACAATGTGTTGCTTCCCTTCTAGCATTCATGTGCTATGAAACCTTCTTTGCCCAAATCTTTAAAGTGTGAATTTAACTCACAGATCAAGATAAATTACCTAAGGAACTGGATGTATTACAAAATTAGTCTTCTGAGGCCCCACAAGCTTGCTTTTTGGAGCGTGCTTTCTTTTTACAGCTGTGGAGAGGGGAATCAGCACACGAGCTATAACTTCATATGACTAATGGTAACCATGGCGACCACTAAATATTCCTTCTAGACCTTGCATCTGCACAGCTCACTGAAGCAGAGGAAATAAATGTTGCTGCTTTGAAAAATGATAAAAATAATCTCAACCAGCTACAGGCTGGGAGGGAAAGGAGAGATCTCACATGTGAAGGTCAAGCCTTGGCATCTCATTATCTGCTCAGGGTTTTGTTGAACCTCAGGAAGCTTGGTGCCCACTGAATGGGTAGGTCACAGGCCAGAGGGATTTAGCATTAGGCTACTGAAACCCTCAACTAAATTTTAAAGAAACTTCTAAGGTTTTGAAAATGTTTGCCACGTTGGTGTGATGACCCCTGTGCTGGTGATGTGAAAGTGAATATTAGCACACTTAAATACAATCCTTCAGGCATCCAGCCATTCTGCATGTTCAGGTCACATTACTGATATAAGAGAAGAATAACCACAAGAATGGTCAAGGTCAGGTAAGAGCCTGGAAAAAGAGACTCAGACCAATGAGGAGGTTTGAATGCCTAAGAAAGTAGGGAGTGGAGCCTGGAGAGATGGCTTCAGTGGGTAAAGTGCTTGCTGTATAAGCATGAGGCTCTGAGGCGTATTCTCAGCATTCCCATAGAAGCTGGGAGTGATGGTGTATGGTAGTTTGAATATATGTCCCCCAATATATTCAGTGTTTTATTAGTTATAGTTTGCATCTACAATCACCTTGTTAGAGGCAATGTCACTGGGGGCCGGTTTTAAGGTGTGGATTTGAGATTCCATTGTAAAGATTTGCAAATGTGCCTAGCAGGAGTTCCTGAAGTGTGCTGTGTGACCTTCTGGCTGTAGTTTTGCTCTGTGTGCTGTGGTGGCTGGTTGGCTTTTTCTCTCTCTGCTTGGCCCTGTTGAAAGCAGGCTGCTTTTCCTGCCTTTATGGAACTTCCCCCGGATCTGTAAGCTTCAATAAATAATATCCCTTCCTCCGTAACTGTGCCTGGTCTGGAAGTTCATCTCAGCGAACCTGAATCTGTCTGCTACATGGTGTATGCCTATAATCTCAGTGCTGGGGCTGCAGAGACAGGAGGATCCTATGCTTGACTTGCTAGCTGCTTAGTATAGCCGACTTTGTGAGCACTGGCTTCAGAGCATGACCTTGTCTCAAAAAACAGAGTGAGAGTGATCGAGAAAGACAAGTGATACCGGCTTCTGGCTTTACCTGCATGTGCCCACAGAAATATGAACTACCCCGACTCACACACATGCGTGTGTACACATGCCCAAAACTTTCTGAAACAAAAGAAGGATATGGGAAGCACACAGGCTGAGTGAGTATAAGAGGGCATGCTTGGAGAACACAAACCCGAACAGGGCAGCTGGGGCACATGGAGAGCCGCTGGAGAGAACCTTGGGTAAAGCACATGGTACCCCCAGCAATTCTGAAAACCACCAGGACAGCTGAGGACACCCACACAGGAAATGTAAAGGAATCAATCAGACCTGATGCGAGGGGCCTGTGAGGGCCTAGGATAGCATGGTCTGTCCCAAGAAGGCAGCCTGTTACTGCTAGCAAGCAAGACATCTGAATTCATTTAAATGTGAAATTTCTTGTTTTGTGGTGACATAACTGCGGCTTGCCATGTGAATACAAGGAGGAAATGCTAGAGAAATGAGATTCTATAGAATGATCGATAGAATGTCTGTAAGACCACAGACACTTCAAATTCAGTCAAGCTGGTCTGGACCTGGAACCTCAGAGGATGCTTGACTGCTTGTGATGGTTTCTGAAGAAGTCTACATGGTATTGCAGTTACATTCTCATGGCTGGGATAAAAATAAACAAACAAACCAAAAACCAAAAACCAAAACCAAAACAAAAACAGACTAGAAGCAGCTTGTGGGAGAACAGGGTTTATTTCAGCTTACAGTTTTGAGGGTGTTGCAGTTAAATTTTGTTGCTGGACAAACACCCAACCAGAAGCAGCTTATGGGAGGGAAGAGTTTATTTCAGGCTTACAGATTCCAGGGGACACTTCATCGTGGAGGAATTGGGCTCACTTCATCATACACCCATAACAGAGAAACACCAGGCAGCACCAGCAAACAGGAGCTGACTCTGAACACCTTAGGGCTGGACCCAAGATTCACCCCCAGTGACACACCTGCTGCAGCAGGGCTCTACCTGCTGGAGACTAAATACTAAATACTAAAGAGGCTATGGATCCATTTACATTCAAACCAGCACAGAGGGGAAACTATCATGGCAGGGAAAGCATCACATAAGCAGGGGAAGGAAGTAGTGTGAGTGAACTGAACCACTCAGCACACAGTCGGGCTTGACTAACAAACTGAGTCCCTTCTCCAGTGTCACACCTCCTCCAGCAGGGCTCCACTTCCCAAATGGCCACCAGCTAGGGGTTGAGTATGAGGCTTAATCTGTGATTAAGCGCATGAGGCCATGGGGGACATTTCACACTTAAATCACAGCACATGGTTATGTTGTGCTTGGTTTAGACAAAGGACTTGTGAGCAGAAGTCAGACAATAGCAGAAGGAAGACAATGGCACAGAACATTTGAAGGTGGGGTGCAGAGAGACACGCATCACAGTCTGTCTCCAGTGATAGAGACCGTGTCACTTTTGTTTGGCCTGTGTATATGTGTGTAGTGTGTGTGGTATGTGTAGTGGGAGCACATGTGTATATGTGTTTGTATGTGCATAGGTGTCCATGCATAGGTGGTAGGACTTTACTGTAAATGAATTCCAGATGCATGCGCCACTTTGTGCATCTGGCTTTACAATGGTGCCAGGGACTCTAACCCAGGTCATTAGGCTTTGCAGGCAAGGCGCCTTAACTGCTGAGTCATCCTCCAGCACAAACTTTTTGTTTCTGGTTTTTCAAAATAGGGTCTCACTCTAGCCCTGGCTGACTGGCCTTGAACTCACAGTGATCCTCCTACCTCTACTTTCCGAGAGCTGGGATTAACAGCGTGCACCACCATGCCTTATTTTGATGTAACACTAAGGGCAAAGGGAGTTTTTCTGTTCCCTTCTGAGGGGTTGTGTCTTTAAGCCTGCTAAAATAAAGTGACAATAGGCAAATTAACTTGAGAAAAGGAACATAAATTGATTACCATGCAGAGGCCTAAGATACACAAGATATGAGAGAGAGGCATGCTGTGCATATGTGTGCATCCACTTTAAGAGGGAGCAACAATTATTTTAAGAGAAATGAGTGGGCTCTGCTGTAGTTTAAATCTTGAATGTCTTCCACAAGCCTGTGTGTTAAATGCTTGGACGTCAACTTGGTGCTGTGGGGAGGTGGTGGAAACTTTAAGAATTAGAACTATTGGAGGTCTTCTGGTCGCTGGGAATGTGTCCTTGAAGGGGGTTGTGGCATTCCTCCTCCTCTTCTCCCATCCTGACCATGGGGTATACAGTTTCGCTGTACCATGTGTTCCCACCATGAGGTGTTGCCTCTTTTCCAAAGCAATGGGATCAACTTGTCAGGGACTGAAGCTGTAGCTAAGATTTTTGGGTATGTTCATGCGTGGTGCATGTGTATCTCAGTGCATGTGCAGTGTCCATGTGTGGGGAGGCCAGCGGTTGATGTTGGGTATCTTCCTCAGTGGTTTTCACCTGATTTTTGGAGACAGAATCTCTTACTGAGCCTAGAATTCACTGATTCAGTTAGTTTAAGAAGCCAGCAAGCTCTAGATGTCCTCCTGTCTCTTCCTTTCCAGTGCGGGGATCACACGTGTGCACTGTCATGTGTGGCTTTTACATGGGTGCTGGGGATCCAAATTCACATATTCATGCTTGTGCAGCAAACTCGTTATCCACTGAGCTGTCTCTGCAGCCCCTGTAACCAAGGTGTTCTAAAGAGAGACTGGTGTTCCCTCTTCTTGGCCATCAGTCTATTGAAACAATGGTCTCAAGAATTGTAATTTCCTAGGAATCTCTTACCAGGAGAAGAGAAAGGCTGAAGCTTGGCACCAGGTAGAGGAGGGACTAGTCTCCTAGGAAGAGATTTCATAATTTTAACAACTTGTCAAACCATCTTGAAAGAGAAGTGGAAACTGAGATAATGATGGATCAATGATGTGTGGGACCACACCTTGACCAGATATGCACACCTCTTGCCTGTTACATAAACATTTATGCCAGGACCTTGAAGATGGCAAGGGTGGAGATCTTAGTGAACCTCTTGATTTGGTTCTCCTCTCAGTGTGACCATGTGGGATATGTGTCCTTTTCCTGCTTTTCACTGTTACTTGTCTCTTTAATTGGCCTGTTTAGGATGGGTGGCCATGCTTAGCTTGTTCGGGCTTCCAGGACCTGGGCTATCAACCATAAACTCTCTGGTAACAAATTCTCTGAAATGGAGCCCTGACTAGATCTTTTCTAAGTTGAGTATCTCACAGATTTGTTACAATTAACACAGGCCTGAGCCACGGAGAATAGTTCCTCTGGGATATAGGTGGGGTAGTTGATTTTTCAGTCTCTTTTCCTGTGATATGAGTTTCAACTTCCTTAAGAAATTCAGGGCTTGGAGAGATGGCTTAGCAGTTGAGGCACTTGCCAAAAAAGCCAAAAGATGCAGGTTCAATTCCCTAGGACCCATATAAGCCAGATGTATAATGTGATGTATGTGTCTGGAGTTTGCAGTGGCTGAAGGCCCTGGCACATTCATTCTCTCTTTTTCTATCTGCCTCTCTCTCTCTCTCTCCCTCTCAAATAAATAAATAAATAAATAAATAAATAAATAAAAGAAAACACAATCAAATAATTGAGATAACCATGTCCCTCCCTGCTGATCCGGTTTTTAGAGAGAACTTGAATTGAGACTGCTTCATTAGGTTGGCATGGCAAACACCATATGCTGGAGTTTCATTTGCTGAGTTCCAACACTATGCTAGCCTAAAAGGACCATGCCAGACATGTCTTTTTAAAACATTTTATTGACAGCTTCTATAAATATAAACAATATACCATGATGATAATCCCTTTCTACCACCCTCCCTTTTCCTCCTCCCAAATACCCCCTCCACTAAATCCTTTCTTCGTTCTAACTAGTCTGCTATTTTGATGTCATCATTCCAGACAAGTTTTTACTGAAGTTCCAGAACAAAAAAAAAAATCCACAGAGTACTTGAATATGTCAGGATAATATAGCTCATCGAATGAATTTAAAACAGAGGGAGAAAGGAGAACAAAAATCAGGGCAGAGCAAATGCGGGCAGAAAGACAGCATGTTAATGGTTTGAATAAGCAATGTTCTCCATAGGCTCCTGTTTTGAAGTCTTGGCTCCCAGCAGGGGCTGCTACATTGGGAGGCTGTGGAGACTCTAGTAGATAAGGAATGGCTGGAGAAAGCAGGTCACTGGGGTTGTGCCTTTGAAGCTTATACTGGGGTCCATTTTGCTCCCCTATTTCTCCTTTAGCCCACATGAGGTGAAGAATCTCCTCTCTCACATGCTCTGTTGTTATGTTTCCCCAGCACATGGACCAAGGGACCACAGACCAAACTCTATGAAACAGAACTCAGTGTAACCTTGCTTAAGTTGAATCTGTCAGACATTTTAGTCAGAGCCCCACAATCACTACCTGACTCTCATGTTACACCACTATGGCAGACTTCAGGTTCGCCGAGATGAACTTCCAGACCAGGCACAGTTATGGAGGAAGGGATTTATTGAAGCTTACAGATCTATAATGGCGGAAGAAGCTGGCCTGCTCTTATAGGACCAGGCAAAGAGAGGAAAAATCAAAAGCCAAAAGCCACACAACACAGCACACCTCAGGAACTCCAGCTAGGCACACTTTGCATGTATTTAGATTGAAATCTCAAACCCACCACCACACCTTAAGATCTGCCCAGCAACACTGCCTCCAGCCAGGTGGCTGCAGATGCAAACTACAAACTAATAAAACACTGAATATATTGGGGGCCATCTACTCAAACTACCACAACCATGTTCCCATGTCCCGCCTCTCTTCCCATCAGCTTTCCTTCCTGGTAGTGTGTGTATGAGGACCAGAAGAAAGGACAAGAAGGAAGGGAGAAGACACTTGTTCATTTTTGAGAAAGATGCATGGGCAGCTGCATCTTGTGTATTTATTCACAATACAACCTACAAGACACATGGGCTATTACCTATGCGTACATGAGTAGAGATGGTATAGTCTTCAACCAAGAAGAGATGTGATCTAATGCTTTACTGATGCTTGAAGGTTAGTTGTGTAATTTTCAAGTCATTGACATTAGTGTGTCTGTGTGGGTGTGGGTGTGGTGTGCTCGGCCCACATTAAGGCTTCCTTAGAACAGTGCTGGGGTTGGAAAGTAGGAAGGAATAGCCAGGTAAGGAGTCTCTGCTACCTTGTGAAGGGAGTTTGGTGCTTTCCACGAATCTGGAATGGGTCCATATTGGGAAAGTAGCCAGGGTTGGAACTGGCCTAGTCTGAGTCCTTCTTAAGAACTCAGTCAGCCTCGTTTCCATGAGGACTTTTTACATGTGTAACTGTCCCAAGTCCGCACATGGGCGAGAGAAGGTATAAGATAGGATGAGCCGAGGACAGAAATAAGAACATCAACAGTCCAGGAAAGATAGAGCAAGGAGATGCACGCAGGGAAAAAGACTAGCTGTGACAGCTTCAAGAACCATGTAGAAATGTCACAGTGAAGCCAAAGTGCTGTGCAAATGCTTAGATGAGACTAAGTGATAGAGACACCTATCTCAGTGGTGGGGGGGAGGGTGTAGGCAAAGCTAAGGTCACTGCTATCATTCAGGGTGGGTATAATTCCCGCTACACACTACAAACAGTGGTGATAAGAATGCCATGGGCCCTCCTATTTGAGATCACATCTCTCGGAGTTGGATTCACAGCATCCTGCTACCTGCCCCTTTCTTCTCTGCACTTCTATGGGGGTTGCCTATGTGCACATTCATTTTCAGATGTCTAATTCTGACTCAGAAAATTGCTAGTTTCAACTCTTCTGCCAGATGGCTGAGGAAAGAGCAATTGACTGTTAGTGCTAAATGTCTGTGTCAGAGCTCAAAGCAGCCGATTCCAATTAACATAAAAAGCAGAACAGTTCTAACAAATGTAAACCATGTAAATGTAAGACGAGGGGATTGTAGAAGTAGAAAGATGTGAATGGAGAACTGAGAATGAAGCCCCATGCTAGCCAAGAGAAAGGCATACTGGCCTCCCTGTTGGAGTGCCGGGGTCTGTGTGTGAACAGGAATGAGAAGGGAATATAAATCAGTCCCTATCAAAGTCTTTAATCCTCAGAACACCACCTGTGCCCTTGGTTTCTTTTTGCTTAGCTGAGCTGAAAGAGTGGTCCTCAAAGTCGTGGCAGACATGTTTTGTTTGTTTGGGTGGATACAGCATACCACGTGTATTTTCTGTGCATTTCTCTGTTTTCAAATGAGATAGTGTTCATAGAAGAAGTGTTGCTCTTTTCAACAGATGCTATAGATAAAGCTCTCCTCATTTTTTACTTTTGCTTTTTTAAAAAATTCAGTTTTGGGCCGGGAGAGATGGCTTAGTGGTTAAGTGCTTGCCTGTGAAGCCTAAGGACCCCAGTTCGAGGCTCGATTCCCCAGGATCCACATAAGCCAGATGCACAAGGTGTCTCATGCATCTGGAGTTTGTTTTGCACTGGCTGGAGGCCCTGGCGCACCCATTCTCTCACTCTCTCTCTCTCTGTCTGTCGCTCTCAAATAAATAATAAAAACAACAACAACAAAAATTTTAAAAATTCATTTTTGTTTAATATTACTTTTTGAGGTCAAAATGAAGTTGAACTAAAATCTAGATAGAACAGATGAGTGGAAATTAGTCCCTTCACTTTCTCTCTCTTTCTTCCTATAATAATTATTTTAACTAGTCTCTTACTATTTTTTTCTATATATATATATACGTGTGTGTGTGTGTAGACATATACACGCATGTATATGTCAACAGATTTGAGTAAAGCAGCCCGGTAGCTTGGCAATGGGAGGTGCTTACATGGCTTTCCATACCAGCTCTGTGAAAGGACTTAGAGAAGAACAAGGCACTGCTGAAGCATGCTGGTGCCATGGAGAGAAGAAGCCAGGTTCCACTCCCCTTCTGCAACTGGAGCCCTGGGCATTTGAGCAAATCTCATTTTACCCTCTGTGTTTGGCTACTTAAATATAAAATGGGGATAATTGTTTCCTACTTACTTCCAAGATGATCTTTTGAAAACCTTTCTGGTTCTGGCTATCCATTGATTTCTCCTGATTTCTTAAGGTATACCATTCCTGGGGGAAAACAAGGCTCTAATATAGAAAAATATATACCAAGCATGCTGTATATATAAATGAGTATTAATCAAAGATGTATTTACTTAAAGTCCTATGGGGGACAGATTTTTCAAAGGTAGAAGTTTTGACTGACCTTCAAATGCTCTGCTCCAATCCCCATGACTGGAGAAGGTGATGAAATTCTCTGATTATATTGTGAAACCAAAATATTTCTCCCTAAAATCCTGAGGATTATCAAGCTAAAGATAATTCAAAAGCAGGAAGACTTGTGGCCTGTCCCTCTTGATGGCAGGCAGAGATTCATATAGACAAAGGGTCTGCCTATATTCTGTTTCCCCCCCCCTTGCCTAAAACCATTCCTTGCTGGAAAGAGCAGCTTATACACTCAGAGATGGTATCAGTGGGCCTGGAGGACTCTGGGAGAAGACTTTACTGCTCTCCTGTAGCTCTCTGCTTCGATAGTCTGAAACTTCTTTTCCTTTGTTTTGTCACTTTAAGATTTATTGCTTTAAGCTGGGCGTGGTGGTGCACGCCTTTAATCCCAGCACTGGGGAGGCAGAGGTAGGAGGATCACCCAGAGTTCGAGGCCACCCTGAGAATACATAGTTAATTCGTTAATTCCAGGTCAGCCTGGACCAGAGTGAGACCCTACCTTGCAAAACCAAAAAAAAAAAAAAAAAAAAAAAAAAAAATTTCTTGCTTTTAATATTTAAGGCAGAGTGTACAGTCATTACTACAAGAAATGTTATATTCCAGATGGAGTTGCTTCTCTTCTATGGGACACATGGCATGTGTTGTTATATCAATCTGCCTTTTATTTTGTGCACATGCGTTCATATGTGTATTGTGCATATGTGTGTGTTTATATATGTGTGGATACACATATGTATAGGTGTGCATGCACATGAATGTGCACATGTGTGGAGATCAAAGGACAGTCTTGGGTATTAACCTCAGGAATGCTGTCCACCTCTTTTTGAGATGGTCTTTCATTGGCCTGTAGCTCATCAATTAGGCTAGACGGGCTGGCTAGTGAGTTCGGGGGATGTCCCTGTCTCCATCTTTCTAGCACTGGAATTATAAGCAAGTGTCACCACATTTGGTCTTTTATATGAGGACTGAGAATTGAATTTAGGTCTCCATGCTTACAAGACAAGCGTTTTACCCACTTATCTGCCTTCCTTTATTTTTTGGAAAAAAATTACTTAGTTGAGAGAGAGGGCAGGAGATGTGTGCATTAGCCAGGGCCTCTTGCCTCTGCAAATGAACTCCAGATGCATGTACCACTTTGTGCATCTGGCTTTAAATAGTACTGGGGATTTAAACCTAGGCCAGCAGGCTTTGCAAACAAGGGTCTTTAACCACTGAGCCATGTCCTCAGAATCTTCCTATATGTCTTTTATTAATATAAATTGGTCCCAGTAAAGAACCCAGGATAACTTTTTTCTCTTCTTTAATTATAGGGAACAGTTGACCTTTAGTCAAGATAATTCTGTACTATCCAGGGGCCCATTACAATATTGCACGATGCCTTCACAGCACAGAGCCAGAGCTCCACTGGTGGCTAACGGGTCTGAAGCAGAATAAGGGTAATGGATTAATTTGTGTTGTATTTTTAATCATGAAATATCTGTAAAATAACTACAAATAAGAGGTTTATTTAGCTCACAATTTGGGGACATCAAGGACATTGGCTCACTCTAGTGCATGACATTAAGTGGGAGCATGTGAGTGAGGGATTACCTTTAGAAATATGAAACCAGAGTCAAATCAGGGCTCCTCATCCCATTCTGAGCAGATACCCTCAGTGCTTTAAGCCCTTCAACTTGTAGCTCCCACCATCACCTCCCGATACTGCAGTGCTGGGAACTTCAACTCATGAACCTGTGAGGGGACATATTTAAACCAGATAGCCAGATTCAAAACATTACCTATGGGTCCTGGAGAGATGGTTAAGCACTTGCCTGTGAAGCCTAAGGACCCCAGTTCAAGGCTTGATTCCCCAGGACCCACGTAAGCCAGATGCACAAGTTGGTGCATGCATCTGGAATTCATTTGCAGTGGCTGGAGGCCCTGGTGTGCCCATTCTCTCTCTCTCTCTATCTGCCTCTTTCTCTGTCTGTCTGTTGCTATCAAATAAATAAATAAAAAATAAACAAAAAAAGTTAAAAAAACCAACAAAATCACCTGCAATTATTAACTTTGAAGATGGAAAGAGATTCATGCCAACAAATGTGAGTGGCCCTTTTGAGCTGAAACAGACTCTATCTGACAGCTAGCAAGTGACCAGGGACTTTGGTCCTGACAGTGCAAGGAAATGGTTTTGGTCAGAATGATTTTGAAGCAGATGTGTACCTACAGTCCTTAGATAGCAGCCCTCCAACCTCCAGACAATTTAATCTCTGTTCTGATGGCAAATCTGTACTGACTGCCCTCCACCCTTGCACATCTAGAAATTAGAACACAGCATAACTCTGGCCAACTTATGCAGGGTCCTATTCAATACCTGACCATGTCACATTGTATTCTCTTTGACTGTTTATTATGTGTTTCTTCTGTTGGGTTATCAAACCATTACAGTGTAATGTGTTTCATCATTATTCAATTTCAGTGCATGTCTACAGCTTTGTATATGAAGATTACTAAATGAACACTTGAATGAAAATGAAATATTAACCTACTGCCTGGATAGAAGTAACATAATTGTTTAATTGGATGCATATACTTTCTGTAGTATTTGAATCATTTCTTTAAAAAAAATCAAATCTCATACTCAGGCTGGGCATGGTGGCGCATGCCTTTAATCCCAGAACTTGGGAGGCGGAGGTAGGAGGATTGTCATGAGTTCAAGGCCTCCTTGAGACTACATAGTGAATTCCAAGTCAGCCTGGGCTACAGTGAGACTCTGCCTCAAAAAACAAAAAATCAAAACAAAACAAAATCTCATACTCAGAAACATTATTATCAAGAAAAACCAGTGACAGAATTCAGTAATAGCAACTATCACTCCAATTTCCTCCTTACTGAGCAAAGTATTCTAATATTTTGAACAATTAATATTATCTTCTAATTTCTCTGACTTCAGGAAGTAGTACCACTCATCACCCAACATGAAACATTGGCATGAGCCTTCTGGAGCCACCATGTTGTCAGCTTTCATTGTCTACAGTTAAGTGAGTTATAATATTTTCTCCTCTGTAGACCCCAAAACTTTAAAAAGTTATACATATTTAAAGTATATAAAGAGTCTATAGCATGTATATTCATATGTGATTACTGAAGTTAAACAAATAAACATAGCTATAATCTTAAATAGAGGTTTTTTTTTGTGGCAAAAGTACTTAAAAAATACTCTTGTGGGAAATCTCCTGCATATAATACAATAGAGTTAACTAAGTCTTCTGTTGTGCACTAGAGCGCTAGGCTTATCCATCCTAAATAGATGCAGCTTCCTATCCTGTGACCTCTAACCCCATCTCTTCCCTTGTAACTTCCTTTCTGCTTTCTGTTTCTGTGTATTCAAGGTTTTCTTTTTTAAACTGATTTGACATTAGTCAGATTTTTTTAATGCCTCACTAAAAAAAAAAAAAAATAGAAGGCAAAAATAAACAAATGGAGTACATCAAACTAAAAAGTGTCCGCACAGCATAAGAAACAATGAAAGGTGACAAGAAAGTCATATATAAGCCAAGGGTTCATTTCCAGAAATTACAAGGAAGTCTTGCAGTGCAGTAAAGGGGTAAAGGATCTATATGGACATTTATGCAAGGAAAAATAAACATGGCCAGAAGCCATATGAAAAGATGCTCAGCATATTAAGCCATCAGTGAAATGCAAATCAAAACCATGTCTTTTCTAAAATGAACCCAACATGGCTCAGGGAAATTCACCGAAGAGGGGGCGGAAAGCTTGTCAGAGCCATGAGTTGGGTCATTATACACAGAGTCATTGCCTCTCCCGCATAAGTGATGGCTACCCCCATAAGGCAAGAGCCACATTACCCATGGGGGGGGGACGGGGAGAAGGCTAATGATGGTACCATCATGGCTGTATATATACTATATACATAACTAACAAAAATATATTTTAAAAATGTCTTTTGTTAAAATGACTACAATCAAAGCAAAACGACATACCAAGTGTTGGTGACCTGTGAAGGCTAGGGGACCCCAGCTCACTGCTGGTTGTAGGTCAGGACAACCATTGTGTAGAACAGTGTGGAGATCCTAAGGGAATTAAGACTAGAGCTGATATGTGATTTAACAATGTCCCTTCCCAATTTTAATTATCCTTTAAAGTTTCAAAATGTTTTTTGTAAGTGCCTACTAGTTGAAAGGATATAGGCCTTATAAAATATAAATATCCGTTTTCGTTGGACAAGTATTGAGAAGTGGGTATTGTTGGAATGGACCTTCAGAAATAGAGACTGAGCCGAGCATGGTGGCGCACACCTTCAATTCCAGCACTCGGGAGGCAGAGGTAGGAGGATTGCCATCAGTTCGAGGCCACTCTGAGACTACATAGTGAATTCCAGGTCACCCTGGGTTACAGTAAGACCATACGTCGAAAAACCAAAATAAAAAAAAAAAGAAATAGAGATTGAGACATGAGATTAAGATGAATCAGAATTACTCTTGAGATAAAATTCTATCACATGTAGAGTTCATAGTAAAGGTGGACATAGGAAAAGAAGAACAAGGTTCATAGCTAAGAATGAGCCTGTGAATGGCAAACAGAGTCCAGGGTTTGAGTGCTCAGTGTGAACACTGAACATACTTCTCTGTTTAAGAAGTGCAAGTCCTTCGAGAGATAGCTGAAAACAGTACTGTGCCTTTGTAGAGGAATGGGTGTGTGCTGAATACAGGAGTATGAAAGACAAGCAGTTCCTGGAAAGATGTCTATACAAGAGGACCTGGGAATATTTTTTGAGTGAGAATACAAATTATGAAGCTACCTGTTGATTTCCTCTCCTAATGAGTTTTACAGCTTTTATGTACATTATTTACTATTTACAAACTCGGAACTAGAAGAAGAAATGTATTTTTCATATGAGATGTTATTTTAACTATGAAAAGGACTTTGGTGAAACTAGCAGTTTGACCTTTGGGCCCAATTACCGAAAATGCACCCACAAGCAACAGAAGCCTCTCTCTGTTCAGCTGCCTCCGTGGCCTGCTCAGTTAACGTGGTCTTTGCAGAGCTGATGTCAGATAATGTGAGACTCTCTTCATATGTAATAAAGTCCTTATTCCAGAACTTCTATTTCAAAGTATGTTGTGTCCATTTGGAAATTTTATTGACCCGATCTTGGCTCTCTCCCCTTATGTTTCTTCAAACACCATATCTGGCTCATTCTCTTATTTTATTTTTGTGGATGGAGCTAAGTTTAGTTGCTACCTTAAAAAATTGAGTGTTGGTAGATAAACTGCATCACTATTGCTAAGATTACATTGTTCAAAGATTACAACCTTTTCTTCTATTAGGAACTTGAGTTTTAGGGGGAACTCTGAAATCTTGTACACCTTAAGAATAGGGTTATATAGAGTATATTGGGATTTTGCAGTATTGGTACATGATTCATTTCTTTAAAAAACATTGGGCACTTTAAAAAGAAGTTCATTTGATGTTTTTAATGTAGAAGTAGATTCAAGAATCTTGGCAGAAATTTCTGCTATATTGAGTACTAATGAGGTGTGACATGATATATGATCTGTGTGGAGCAGTTTCCCTTATTCAAAATGAAAAGTAGCATTTTTGCCAGTATGTTTTAGACAAAAGGTTACTCTTGTTTTTAATAGCCACAGTGATAAATCTCTGCTAAATAATTGAAAATTATTTTTTCTACTATAGATTTTATAAATTTAATGTGAATAAAATTTGTAAGTTGTTTTTACTAATTGTTTTCAACACAAAAAGGACAAATACTGAATAGGACAGCTTCAAAGTCATAAGCCAAAGAAACATATCCAAGATATGATTTTTACATTAGACATTGGAATGCATTTTTAAATGAGTGACATGATAAGGCTCAGATGGAGGTCTAGACAGAAAAAGATGGTTATACACACACACACACACACACACACACACACACACACACACATATTGATGTTGTTGTAAGTCTATGTATGTTTAACCCACTTTACCTTTTTTTTTTTTTTTTTTTTTTTTTGAGGTAGGGTTTCACTCTGGCTCAGGCTGACCTGGAATTAACTATGTAGTCTCAGGGTGGCCTCGAACTCATGGCAATCCTCCTACCTCTGCCTCCCAAGTGCTGGGATTAAAGGTGTGCACCACCACGCCCGACTCCACTTTACTTTTGAAACTAAAAATGGAAAATAAAATTTACTCTTTTAATTTTATTTCATCAAAACGCTGTTGAAATTCCATGGAGCGTCATCTAACCTTTTGTATCACCACTGTAATTACAACCTACCTCTACTGTAACACTTACTGTACTATATTAAGTGTCCTTTACTCAAATGTGAGCTCCTTAAAGGCAGGAGAAGGAACTTTATTCATTTTGGCATCTCCACAGCATAAGTTTCAGCATATGGATGTTTAATAAATGTGTTAAATAAACTGCTTTAAAGTGACAAAAATTTGCCACTTTGTTCTTTGGTTTTTTTTTTTTTTTTTTTTTTTCAAGGTAGGGTCTCACTCTGGCCCAGGCTGACCTGGAATTAAAATTAACTATGTAGTCTCAGGGTGGTCTTGAACTCATGGTGATCTTCCTACCTCTGCCCCCAGAGTGCTGGGATTAAAGGCGTGTGCCACCACGCCCAGCTTGTCCTTTGGTTTTTTAACTCATAGTATTGTGTCTTGGCTACAGTAACACCTTCATTGTCATTAATTATTGACTGGGGCGATGGTGGTGATGCACTCTCACGAGGACAGGCATGCGTAGTGGATTTTAACTGTGGTTCCTCATTCCTGCTCTCCTGCTCAGCTGGGAATGACTTTCTGCTGGTATTTTTTCCATGTTATCAGGGGTCAGATCATCAGAAGTGAAATATAAGTGAAAAAAAAAAACAACAAGACCTTACCTGAAATTATTAAGTATCATAATTCACCAAGTAACTCTCTTGGTGATCCCAGAAAAATATACCTTATCTGATCAGACCCTCAACTGGAAAGAAACCTGCTGAATTCAGTTAGTATTATATGGTTGGTACTCATAAGGATTGCTCTGTGGTTCTAATACCACCTTTCTTTTGGTCATTTAGCCATTTCAACGTCTGTTCTAGAGAAAGCACTGATCCAGGTACTGTCAGTCATCTACTCTTCCATCTACTTATTTAGTCAATATTGATTGCGTGTTTACCATGTGACAGGTGCTGTGTTTGGTATTTAATTAAGGAAGACAGACTCTTATGTATGGCTTGGCGCTTTCATTGATGAGATGGACAGTACTCAAGGTAAGGACCAAGTCTATTGAGCTACACATGAGAAGTCCTAACAAGGAACCTGTGGTAGTTTAAATATATGGACCCCAATATATTCAGTGTTTTATTAGTTTGTTATTTGCATCTGCAGCCACCTGGCTGGAGGCAATGTCACTGGGCGGATCTTAAGGGGTGGTGGGCTTGAGATTCATTGCAAAGATATGCAAATTGTGCCTAATAGGAGTTCCTTAAGTGTGCTGTGCAGTGTGACTGGTGGCTTTTTATCTCTCTTGCCTGGTCCTATAAGAGCAGGCTACTTCTCCTGCCATTATGGAACTTCCCCTGGATCTGTAAGCTTCAATAAATAATATCCATTTCCTCCATAATTGTGCCTACTCTAGAAGTTCATCTCAGTGAACCTGAAGCTGTCTGCTACAGAACCATAATAAGTAGTTTATGTATGGCATGTAGACAGTGATTGTCTAGAAACCTGATATTTAATACAATGACTTTTTCCCTTTATATTTTTATCCTCCCACCCTACTTTATTATTATATAGGATATGACGGCATAAAAAAGATAAACTTGTAGAAATTTTGATCCTACAGTTATCTTATGACTTGTTTCCCTTTGCCACATAGATGATGAAACTGGGAGTCAGAGAGCTTGCCTGACTTGCTCAGGGTTTCAAAAGCAGTTGTTAGTAGTTCCAGGTATCTGCTGCTTGGCTCTTAGGTTTCCAGTGAGTGGAGCGTCTGTAGCCTTTTAATTTGCAAAGTCCCAAATCTGGAATGTCATGATTTCAAATGTGATCAACATGAAGATCATTCAAGTTCTCCTGGCTCAAGAAGCTTCTGTGATGTACCAAATAACAGCTTCCTATCCTCTAATTAACAGAAGTGTAGCTTTTCACAGGCTTTCACTTATTTCCAAGTGGATTCTGGCAACTTCAAACTTCTAGGTTTGCTCAAATTGCTAGTCTCACTGTGGAATGTTTTCCAAGCAGTTCGAAAACCAGATTATATTGTTAATCAAATGTGACCATAGATTTGGGGATAACAGAACCAAATTACTCTCCAGCAGGGGAGAAGGACGTTCCCTTACTGTAATCTCTTTCAAAGATTCCGCTAAGCCTAAACCTACCACCATATTACTGAGGCTACATTAACACATGGTGCCCTTTGACCATATTCCTCCTGCCTAAAGCTCTTAATGTTAGGTCTTCACTGAGTATAGTATGTCAAGAAAGTCTTTCCATCCCCCAGAGGGATCCTTTAGTCCACATTGGTGATAACTGTGGACCAAGTGATTTGGAGCCATTTATTCTACATAGTCTCAAAATAATTTTTTTTTTTTTTTTTTTTGGTTTTTCGAGGTAGAGTTTTGCTCTGGCCCAGGCTGACCTGGAGTTTACTATGTAGTCTCAGGGTGGCCTTGAACTCATGACAATCCTCCCACCTCTGCCTCCTGAGTGTTGGCATTAAAGGTGTGTGCTACCATGCCCAGCTAAAATAAAAATTTAAAAAACCACATTTTTTAAAGCTCCTTTGAAATAACCTTTTCTTGAGTTCTTACTGGGTAGAATGTCCAGACACCTTCTTAGGTGATGATAATCTAGAGAAATTGTTTCCCTTCTCTACTGGTAATCACCTTCCATTACCATCTTCAAAGCTTGCTTCAAATCCAAATATTTCCTGGATGCATCAGGGTTTTTAAAGTTAACACTCCACTCTTAGAACTGTGTATTCAATTGGGATGTTCTTTTTGCCATGCTCTATCGTGTGTGTATGTGTGAATTCTCCTCCAACTTGGAATATAAACACTAAGAGCCTTTCCCTCCTTCTTTCCTGTCTTTGGCTAAAATCTTAGTACACAATAAATGTATTTCTTGGCAGACTGAAATAAGCATTTATTCCTCAAATATCATCCAAAGCTTTACACTTGTTTTGTATTCTTATACTTATGATGCCCTTCACTTGATTAAATTTGTTTAAATGTTGTACCTCACTGCTTGTCCTATGGATTTGGGCCTAAAATTCAGATGAAATTCCCATCCAAGAGCATTAAATCTTTTATTTTTTATTTTTATTTAGTTATTTCTTTGAGAGAAAGAGGGAGGAAGGGAGGGAAGGAGAAACGAAGGGTGAGAGAGAATGTGTGCACAGGGCCTCTAGCTGCTGCAAATGAATTCCAGATGCATGCACCATCTGTGCATCTGGCTTACCTGGGTTATGGGAACTTGAACCTGGGTCCTTTGACTTTGCAGGCAAGTCCCTTAACTGCTAAGCCATCTATCCAGCCCCAAGAGCATTAGATTTTATTTGACATGAGAAAACTTAATCATTGAATTCCATGTTATGTGTTATGTTGCATCACACAATGTGAAAATGAACTGAAGACAGGGAGCCATGCTATCAGGCTTATAGAGTAATGAAGGGCACTGGGATCTGAAGAGGATGGTGGGAACTATTGTCAGAACCTGAGAGGCGATGTAGGGGACTTGAGAGACAAAGATGACTAAGGAACAGAAGTTGGGAAGTCCTGGGTCAACATCCACCCAGGTCTCACTATGGCTTGAAAACACACATTTGAGAGAGAGGTAGAGATGGGATAACAGTTTAAGTTTTACTTACTGTCTGTGTTATTGAAAAACATTTTAAAGGTCTGGGGAGATGGCTCAGTGGTTAAAGGCACTTTCTTGCAAAGCTTACGTGCTTGGGTTGGCCTGGGTTGTATTCTCTAGTATCCACATAAAGTCAGATGCAGAAAGTGACAGATGTCTGAAGTTTATTTTCAGTGGCAAGAGGACTTGATATTCCCATTCCCATTCCTGCTTTTTCTCTGCTTGCTCTCTCTCTCTCTACATACATACATACATACATACATACATACATACATACATATGGACATTTTAGGTCATGGGATGGAGAGCTGGCTCAGAGGTTAAGTTCACTTCCTGAATAAGCATGAGGGTCTGAGGATCCTGAGACCACTCCAATTCTAATCTCCAGAACCCAATCAAAACAGTTGGGTGTGACCACACATGTCTGAAATTCCAGTGGTGTTAGAGACTGGAGACCAGAGAATTGCTGCGGTTTGTGAATGGCAAGCCCTGGAATCTGTAAGAGATTCTATCCCAAGGAAAACAGGCCAATGAGTGCAGGAGAGGGACATCTGACATTTTCCTTTGAATGTCGCAGGTGAGCTCACAGGACACCACAGGTAAGTTTACGGAGTGTTGCATCAGCACATGCACTTGCATACACCACACACGCACCACATACATACCACCACACACACCACATCACACATACTAGTCACACACAAACATTTTAATATTTAAATTAGTGAAAGAGTAACATATATATGTTTTCATTAATTACCCCATGACTAGATTTACCCTGCCTTTTCAAATATTTGATAACATGAAAAATTCACAAAACTTTCACTTTTATTCAGAATTTGAATTCATGAATATGGTTAAAATAACCACTTGATGTCTTAGAAGTTGTTGATTACTTACCTAATCTAATTGTATTTTTCTTTTTTTTAATTGACAACTTCTTTAATTGTAGACAATATCCCATGTTATTTCCTTCCCTCACCCCACTTTCCCCTTTGAAACTTTACTCTCTTTTATATCCCCTCCCCCTCTCAATCTCTTTTTAGTTTGTTGTCATGATCTTTTCCTCCTAATATGATGGTCTTATGTAGGTAGTGTCAGGCACTGTGAGGTCATGGATATCCAGGCCATTTTGTGTCTGGAGGAGCATGTTGTAAGGAGTCCTACTCTTCCTTTGGCTCTTACATTCTTTCCGCCCCCTCTTCCACAATGGACCCTGAGCCTTGGAAGGTGGGTTTGAGATGTTTCGATGCTGAGCACTCCTCTGTCACTTCTTCTCAGCACCATGGTGCCTTCTGAATCATCCCAAGGTTGCCACCATTTGAAAAGAGAAGCTTCTCTAGCCAAAAGTGAGAGTAGGATTAATATATGGGTGTGGACATTAAGAGAAGTGCTTACTGGGCAGTTTGGTGAGCATAGTATATACATTTAACAAGACACCAGCAGACATTACACCCTTAGGGCTCATGACTAGCCCTGTTGTATGTTTTAATTGTATTTTTCTTAAAGGAATGCTACCTCTGATTAGATGAATAAGAAAAATTAATTCATGATAAAAATGTCGAACTTACACATCTATGGTTAGACCCGCACATTCTGGGTGTGAAACCATGCACATGTCTGTATATAGTTGATTAAATTGACATTATAGCTAAATATGCAAGTAGATACAGTTTGGATTCAAACTGCTTGAGTTCTACCCCCACATCTACTTTTAATTGTGTGATTTTTCCCACTTATTACTTAGCTCTTTTGAGTGTTATTCTCTCCATCTATTAAATGAGGCAGGTGGTAATAGTATTTATTTTACAGAGGTATTGGAATTTAAAACGAGTTTGTACATGTAAAACGTAGGGAAGAATGCTTGGCACACAGGGCTGAGTAGTGTTAAGACTTACTTTGGTCACGTGCCTGTGCTCTACTTTCATAGACGTTCATGTTTGAAGGTGCTTGGGGTGGGGCAGGGGCTGAATAAGCTATTGTTAATCAGTTTGACAAATGTTAAAAATTGGATGTTCTTATCCTAAAAAAATATGTATGCATGCATATTTATATATTTTATAAAGTGTGCATGTTAATTTCTGTATTATTCAATAGAGGATTGAGTTTTCTTTTTAAGTCATGTTGAAAATACTCTGCTCCTGGGACAGGTTCTTTTTCATCTTAATCAATATGGGTAGGTTGTTATCTAAATGTGGGAGCAATTTCAGTGAACATATGAGCCCACAGAGTTCCCTTTATATTAGGGCCAAAGGAACACTTTAATTTTTTCTTTGTTATGTTCCAAATAGATCCCAGGCTGTGCTGGGAATATCACTGTAAAATAAAGGGGCTCTTGCAATTCAGCACCTCCTACACACAGCTAATTAAATAGAACGAGAGGCAAGGAGCAGGCAAGAACCAAGCTCATAAATATTACACATTTTTTATTAATAATACACAAATGAACTTAATTAAAACTGCATTTTCCATGAGTAACAGTCTCACATACAGATTTGTTCTCTTGTCTGGGAGCTCCAGAGGGGGTGGAAATGGCCTGGAATGTTAATCTAAGGAGAGTCCCTGTTGGTTTAACACACTCTTCTCTTTAGCTGTTCATTATTTAGCTTCTCCGGTCTCATAGACCCAAGTGACTAAGTCTGCTGGTTCTCTGATATTTAGGTATTCACATCTATATGCCTTCTGTGTGCCTCTGAGCTCTAGATGAGCCTGTGGTGCTCGAGAGACATGTCTTAGCATTTAAAAAAAGATTCAAATCCAAACTCATGTGCTGTGGTTCAGCTGTTGCTTGGCCCCCAAGGACCATGCATTGAAGGCTCAGTCCTCAGTGCGTTTGTAAGGTGGTGAGACTTTTTTAAAAACAGATTTTGTTTTTATTTATTTATTTATTAGAGACAGAGAGAGGGAAAGAGAGAGAGAGAGTGAGAATGGGTGCACCAGGGCCTCTAGCCACTGCAAACGAACTCCAGATGCATGCGCCACTATGTGCCTCTGGCTTATGTGGAACATGAAGAATTGAACTGGGGTCCTTAGGCTTTGTAGGCAGGCACCTTAACTGCTAAGCCATCTCTCCAGCCCTGGTGAGACTTTTAAGAAGTGGATCCTAGTAGGATGTCTTTGGGTTGGGGCATTAAAGCAGTTCCCATGAGCTCCTGAGTTCTTGTGAGAGTGTTAGTTATAAAAGTCTCAGACTGACACCCCGGCTTCCCAGTGATGCTGTGATTTCTTGCTCCTGCATATACTCTTGTGTTGTGATGCTGTAGTGGCTTGAATGTGAAATGTGCCTTATACCCTCACATGTTTAGGATTGCACCTGCCATTTGGACCTCAGCTGGTGGAGACATTGGGAGGTGGAACTTTGCTGGAGGAGGTATGTTGCGTGGTAGGGGTGGGGCGGGGGTGGGGGTGGGTAGGGCTAATTAGTGTAGTCCACTGGGCATTCAGAAATAACTCACTCTTGTGTTTTTCTCTCTACCACTGATGTATAAAGATGTCATGTCTCTGCTGCCTCTTCTGCCATGCTTTCTCTACCATGATGAAACTTCCCCTTGAAACGGCAAACCTGAAATAATTGTTTTTTTTCTCTTATAAGCTGTTTCTGCCAGTACCATGCCCTTCAACCTCAAGCACTATGAGCTAAGTAAACCTCTTTTTCTTGTAAAGTTATGCAGCCTCAGGCATGTCAAAAGAGCAATGAAAAAGTAATGTGCGCCGGGTGGTGGCGCACGCCTTTAATCCCAGCACTCGGGAGGCAGAGGTAGGAGGATTGCCGAGAGTTCGAGGCCACCCTGAGACTACGTAGTTAATTCCAGGTCAGCCTGGACCAGAGTGAGACCCTACATCGCGGAAAAAAAAAAAAAAAAAAAAATGCGCTATGTGATCTACAATAGTCTAAAGTAGTGCTCTGTCTGTGCACTGTCATTGCACAAATACTTACCCATAATTCTCTGTGTATTGTTCCAGTGGGTATTTTTTAATGGTTTGTCTTCTACTATAACAACTCTTGAGGGCTGGGGAGATTGCTCAGTGCTTGTTGTAAAGTATGCCGGCCCAGGTTCGATTCCCCAGTACACACATAAAGCCAGTGCAGAAAATGTGGTCCATGTGTCTGGAGTTTGTTTGATGTGACAAGAGGCCCTGGCATACCCATTTCTCTCCCTCTCTCTCTAGTAAATAAGTAAATATTTTAAAATACTGTTTTTTACAAAAACACTTGAGATCAAGGGCTATCTTGCTCATCTTCTCTTCCTATAGCTAAGAATATGGTAGGATTTGGGGACTTGGCATCTGTATTAGAGAGATGCTAAAGCTAAGAGTTTTATGAATTTTTAAATTAAAATTTTAAAAATATATTTTATTTATTTATTTATTTATTTATTTATTTATTTATTTATTTGAGAGAGAGAAAGAGGCAGAGAGAGAAAGAGAGAGAGGAAGAGAATGGGCACACCAGGGCCTCCAGCCACTGCAAATAAACTCTAGATGCATGCGCCCCCTTGTGCATCTGGCTTATGTGGGTCTTGGAGAACTGGACGGGGATCCTTTGGCTTTGCAGGCAAATGCCTTAACCGCTAAGCCATCTCTCCAGCCCTTCAATTAAATTTAAAAATAATTTTACACAAAATAATTCATACTTTGAGGTGTATATTTAAATGTATGACAACTAGATGGATTCTTGTAATGTTTGCTGTAATAAAGATAAAGAACAGTTACAGGGCTGGAGAGATGGCTTAGCGGTTAAGGCACCTGCCTCCTAAGCCTAAGAACGCTGGTTCCAATCTCCAGGTCCCACATTTAGCCAGACACAAAGTGACGCAAGGGCGCAATGCTGCACTTGCCCACAAGGGGGCATACACATCTGGATTTTGTTCACAGCAGCTGAGAGACTGCTGGTGCGCCCATTCTCTATCTGTCTCCCTCTACCCTCTCTCTCTGTCTGTCTCTCTCTCTGTCTCTCTCTAAAAATAAAAAATAAAAATAAAATAAAATAAAGAACAGTTACATTACACCACTTCCCAAAGTTTCCTCATGCCCCTCCACTCAGCCTCACATCAACTGCTATCTCCTGGCAACATGAAGCATCTTGGATTTAACCCAGAAAGTATCTATACCAAAATATAAGCTACTTTGTAAAATTCTACATATTTTCTTTGGAAAACCACTAAATACATACCAACTTCCTAAGATTCATGCTTAGTTACTGTTGACAAATACTCTGATAAGAGTGTGACATGTATTGTTACCCCATTTAACCTTCACAAACAGCTTTCTAGGGTAGCTAACATTAGTCATTTTACTATGAGAAAACTGGGGCCTAACAGGTTAGAGGATTTTCTCAAGGCCTCACTGTCATTCTCCTGGGTGATACCTACGTATGGAATTGCATACATGGTAACTATATTAAATGTTGTGAAGAAAACCCAAACTGTTTTCTAAAGCAGCTGCAATATTTTATATTTCTTTTAGCAGGGATATGTGTGTGTTTGTGTGTGTGTGTGTGGGGTGTGTAGCAGTTACCTTCTTGTAGATGGGACCAAACACCTGGTCAGAAGTAGCTTATGGAAGGAACAGGTTTCTTTCCAGCTCACAATTTCTAGGGGAAGTTTCATCATGGTAAGGGAAAACATGGCAGGAGCAGATGGCCAGGCATACCACCCAGACAGCCATGAATCACAGCCTTACATGAGCAGGAAGGTAGCTGAGTAAATAGACTGCAACAAGTGGGGCTGGACTGTAAAGCCCCAAGGCCCACCTCCAGTGATGCACCTTCTCCAGCAAAAGCTGCACATCCCAAAGGCTCCACCGTCTTGGAGGAAGTATGATGTTTAATCACAAGAACAAAAGGCTATGAGGGACATTTTACATTCAAACCACCTTAATGCGATGGTTTGAGTTTCTCCACATCTTTGAAAACTGTATTTTCCAGCTCCTTGATTATAGTGATTCTAGTGGGTGTGAAGTGGCATCTTAAGGTTTGATGTGCATTTCCTTAGTGATTATTGTTGATCATATTTTCATGTGCTTTTTAGGTTCTGTGGGTCTTTATATTTTGAGTTTTTTTCTCCTTTACTCATTTAAAAGTTGAGTCATCATGTGGTTGAATCATGGGAGTTCCATGTATTTTCTGATCATAGGTCATTGTCAGATACATGACTTGCACATTCTCCTACTCTGTGAGTTTTCATTTTACTTTCTTGATGGGTTTTGTTTCCATCAAAGCACTAGAGTTTTGAGCTTTAATGCTGTTTCAGTCGTCTCATGTTTTCATGTGTTGCTTGTACTTTTGTTGTCAAATCCAATAAACCATTTTTGAATTCAAGGACCACCCATTTGTACTGAATTACAGATTTTTTTTTTTTTTTTTTTGTTTTTTTGCAAGGTAGGGTCTCACGCTGGTTCAGGCTGACCTGGAATTAACTATTAACTATGTAGTCTCAGGGTGGCCTTGAACTCTCAGCGATCCTCCTACCTCTGCCTCCCGAGTGCTGGGATTAAAGGTGTGCGCCACCACGCCCGGCTTGAACTACAGATTTTGAGAGTGCTGTCAGCCATGAACTAATTTTCATAGTTTTGAAAAAAAAAAACTTGATCTTGGTATGTTTTGTCTATACTTACTGAGTTTTGTAGAGGAGCAGGTTTTTGGAAGTCTTCTACCAGTCCTACTGATATCCTAGGAGTGACAGATTTTAGGGTGGGAAATAACAGCTGATCTGAGTCATTGCTTTAAAAAAAACAAAACTCATCAAGGCATAAATACATTTTGCCTGAGATTGAACTGAAGGAAATTGGTTGAGGACCATTTTATGCAAGTTTTTGAAATGTTTACCAAGGATGTGGATAACTGGCCCCCACACACTTATTGCACCATAGTTTTGAGAGGGGAGCCCTGCACCTTGGATTTCCCACAATATAATATCATAAAGCTATATTGAAAAATCACTGCGTTATGGTATTTTATAATTGAAGTAATTCAGTGCTTATATACTGGATGCTGAGTTATAAAACTGATTTTGATACAGTAAAATTCCACAATGAGAATTATGACAGGTAGTAATAAGTCTTCTTTCAGGTTTACATTTACCAACAGTGCTTCAGTATTTCCTCCACATAAATGTCCTATCCTGAAAGAGTTAAGATTCATGTTGTTAAGTAACTGTCACCTGTAGTGGCTTAAAAGCTTTCATAATGTCAATTATCAACCATATGATATTTTTTTTCATATTTCCAAGGTGAGGAGTCTGACTGGAGGCACACAGACTAACAAATGGAAGAAGAGGAATTTAAATGTTTTTTTTTTTTTTTTTTTTTTTGTTTTTGTTTTTTCAA
Organism: Orientallactaga sibirica; assembly: GCA_036365145.1. Classification (NCBI taxonomy): domain Eukaryota; kingdom Metazoa; phylum Chordata; class Mammalia; order Rodentia; family Dipodidae; genus Orientallactaga; species Orientallactaga sibirica. The sequence continues at coordinate 45,288,609 of JAEOAD010000012.1, read as the reverse complement.
GGTAGGGTCTCACTCTGGTCCAGGCTGACCTGGAATTAGCTATGTAGTCTCAGGGTGGCCTCGAACTCATGGCAATCCTCCTACCTCTGCCTCCCGAGTGCTGGGATTAAAGGTGTGTGCCACCATGCCCAGCAGAAGAGGAATTTAAAGGGCATATTTCTGATGGAAATTCCTCATGTTTTTTCTGCTTTACCTCCTTGGTACTTTTAGTTACATCTTTATTACACTTTTATTACTTAAACATAATGATCATGTTGCTAACAGGTACATAACACTCATTCATTTCCATCTCTTTCAATTTTTTTTAACACATTAGATATCTTACTTGCCTGTTTATAATGCAAACTAACATCCTTTGTCTTAGAGTTATAGAGTAATGGCAAATAAAAATGACTTGTGTGGTTTAAGCACAGAATGTGGCATGTGTGGCAAGGAGGTAAAGTGATTTGGAACCTCTGTGTGGGCAGAGGGCTCAATTTCATAGCAACTTTGAAATGAAGGTGGAAGAAAGGAATGGAGGCCCTTAAGCAAACCAAATCAAATTAGTTCAAAGAAAAGGAAATGACTTTCCAGATTAATAGAGATGAGCTGGCATGAACATGCTAAACACTCATCTTTTAAAATGACTGTATGCTATTTTCCCAAGGCTGTGGGCCATGGCTGTATATATTTTTAAAAATGATTTCAGAACAGCAAGTTTTCTCAATGTACTGGCTGGCATTTTCTGGTGGAGATTTATTATTATTATTATTATTTTTTGAGAGAGAGAGAGAGGCAGATAGAGAGAGAGAGAGAATGGGCATGCCAGGGCCTTTAGCCTCTGGAAACGAACTCCAGACACATGTGCCACCTTGTGCATCTGGCTTTCATGGGTCCTGGGGAATTGAACCTGGGTCCTTTGGCTTTTCAGGCATGTGCTTTAACTGCTTAAGCCATCTCTCCAGCCCCTGGTGGAGTTTTAAAGGTATAGTGCTATTGCTTAGAATTCTGAATTTAGTTTGTCCTTTGTTGAAAGGAAAGAACATGGCACAGTAGGGTACCCTGTCGCCCCAGACATACCTGGGAAAATGAATGTCCTACTTTAGAGACTTTCAGAGTGTCAGCTTTCTGGTTTAGATCTCATTCTTTCTGTGTCTGCAAAAGTCCTCAGGCCAGCCAGCTAGGAGAGGGCTCAGGAGAAATCCTGATGTGCTGAATTAAATTGTGTTCTGAATTGCATCACATTGATTTGGGTGTTGTTGGTCCATTGTCCTTCATTGGTGTCAAGTTTTAGATAATTACAACTCTTGGAGGAGCGGTATGCACCTTCTTTAACCTCATACCATCCAAGTCTAGTCAGACAGAGACTTGCCTACCATAAGCATCCAGGTGTGTCCAGAATGAATGACAGCTAGATTTTATTAATGAAATACAGACACATAGATTATGTGTCTTTTCTATTCTTAGCCTATTGCTTTATTTGAAAATGGAATTAAAAAAAATAATTTCCCTTATAGGGCCTGGAGAAGAGATGGCTTAGCAGTTAAGGCACCTTCCTGTGAAACCTAAGGACCCAGGTTCAATTCAATTCAATTCAAGTTTTTTATAAAGTTAAATAATAAATAAAACAAAAATCCATGTACTCACTCCATATATGAAAAATAATGCTTTGTTAGGCACAGTAGCATATGGCTCCAATCCCAGAACTCAGGAGATGGAGACAGAAGACTGCAACTTTAAAACCAGCCTGAACTGCACAGCATCTCAGAAAACACAGTAAAATAAAATGTAAAATAGAAAGACAAACATTGTTTCATCTAAGATTTTTTTGACCACTCTATGCTCTACCCTTAAAGGGATTACTTTCACAACTTCATTTTCCTTTACAACTGAGTAGAACTGCCACATTTTCATTATCCAGCCATCCGTTAATAGACAGCTAGATTTATTCTATATCCTAGTTATTGTGGATAGAGCAGCAGTGAACATGGGTGTGCAAGAATCTCTGTGGTAAGATATAGGGTGTTTTGGCTACATCCCAGGAGGGGTATAGCTGAGTCATACATAGTTCAAGTTTTAGCTTTTTGAGAAACCTCCACATTGATTTCTATACTGTCTGCACCAGTTTACACTCCCACCAACAGTGAAAAAGAGTTTCCCTTTCCCCACACCCTCACCAGCATTTGTTGTCATTAGTTTTCTTGGTTAGCCATTCTGAATGGACTGATACGACATCTCAAAGTGGTTTTAATTTGCATTTCCCTGATGGCTAACGATGTTGAAAATTTTAAAAAACTATCTGTTGGCCATTTGTATTTTTTATTGAAAAAAAAAAAAAAAAAAAGGCATACTAAGTGAAGTCACCCAAGACCAGAAACACAAAAATTACACATTTTCTCATGTATGATAATAACTTTTAATGTTTGTATGTTTGTAAATAAGGGGATGTGACACTGAGTATGGACTGTGAGTGGAGAAAGGAGATCACGAGAGGGGAATGAGATAGGATGAGAAGGGTGGAAGGACAAAAGGAATCAGGTAGTATGGCAGGAAAAAAGGAGGCTAAGCTGGGGGGAGGGTACAGAGGGGGAAAGGGAAAGGGAGGGGGTGGAAAGGAAACACCGTAATGAAACCTAATTCTTTGTAAAGCTAATAACAATTAATTTTTTAAAAGGTAATTGTTAAATTTATCACTTAATCTAATCCTTTTAATTTGTGGAGAGGATAAGATTAACTTCTTTTTAAAATAGCAATGGCCATTATTGAAGGACTGTAAGTCTAAAAAGGAGTTGATGTAAAGATTAAACAGGTTTGTCTGCTTAGATTTATTTATTTTTATTTATTTTTAAATTTAATTTAATTTTATTATTTTTTATTGACAACTTCTTTAATTGTAGACAATATCCCATGTTATTTCCCTCCCTCACCCCACCTTCCCCTTTGAAACTTCACTCTCCATCATATCCCCTCCCCCTCTCAATCTCTTTTCAGTTTGATGTCATGATCTTTTCCTCCTATTATGATGGTCTTATGTAGGTAGTGTCAGGCACTGTGAGGTCATGGATATCCAGGCCATTTTGTGTCTGGAGGAGCACGTTGTAAGGAGTCCTACTCTTCCTTTGGCTCCTACATTCTTTCTTCCCCTTCTTCTGCAATGGACCCTGAGCCTTGGAAGGTAGGTTTGAGATATTTCAGTGCTGAGCACTCCTCTGTCACTTCTTCTCAGCACCATGGTGCCTTCTAAATCTTCCCAAGGTTTCTACCATCTGAAAAGAGAAGCTTCTCTAACCAAAAGTGAGAGTAGGATTAATATATGGTGTGGACATTAAGAGAAGTGCTTACTGGGCAGTTTGGTGAGCATAGTATATACATTTAGCGAGACACCAGCAGACATTACACCCTTAGGGCTCATGACTACCCCAGTCATACGTTTTCAGTGTCAGGGATGTGTTCCCTCCCAAGGAGCGGGCCTCCAGTCCAATTAGAGAGCAGTTGGTTTCCCCCATAACAGACATGCCACTATTGCACCCATTGTCTCATTTTGCCTGGCTGGCCAAATTTAAAGCTTGCAGTGTTCACTGTTGAGTACCTTCACTGGTGTTTTCTCTCTCCCATTGACCTGCAAGCAGCATAGCTTTTTCCAACTTTCTGTCAGCTGGTCCACATGGAGGAGGCTTTCAGCTCAGCTCCAGCAGGTTTTCTCAGTGAACTTGCCACCCAAGTATGTGGAGTCTTCAGCAATAGGGTCTTACCATCTATTCCTGGTGAGAAACCAAGGGCCTCCGCAATAGCCTATAATGTTTTGGGGTATCTGTGACCTCCCTGGCCAACAACTCACTGGAAGGTATCCCATCCCTGGCACTGAAAATTTTCTAGTAACAATCTATGGCTTCTGAGTGTTCTATTGTCCAGAAAAGTAGGTTTCCATATGACTTTTTAATATCCTCTTAGATTTTGATTAGCCCTCCCTCCACCGTTCCTTTACTCAATCTCTTCCCCTGACCTCACTTAGGCCTTTTCACCCCCATTAATCTGTTCTTCTTCTTACATATATACAATACCATCCTATTAAGTCCCCCCTCCCTTACTATTCCCTTTACATCTCCTTTCTAGATATACAGATGGCATATAAACATCTAAAAAAATGTTCTACATCCCTAGTCATCAGAGAAATGCAGATTAAAACTACCCTAAGATTCCATCTCATTCCTGTCACATTGGCTACCATCATGAAAACAAATGACTATAAATGCTGGTGAGGATGAGGAAAAAGAGGAACCCTTCTACACTGTTGGTGGGAATGCAATCTGGTCCAGCCATTGTGGAAATCAGTGTGGAGGTTCCTGAGACAGCTAAATATAGATGTACCATATAACCCAGCTATACCATTCCTAGGCATATATCCTAAGGGCTCTTCTTACTACCTTAGAGATACTTGCTCAACCATGTTTATTGCTGCTCTATTCACAATAGCTAGGAAGTGGAACCAGCCTAGATGTCCCTCAACTGATGAGTGGATAATGAAGATGTGGTACATTTACACAATGGAGTTGTACTCAGCGGTAAAGAAAAATAAAGTCATGAAATTTGCTGGAAAATAGATGGATCTGGAAAGGATTATACTTAGTGAGGTAACCCAGGCCCAGAAAGCCAAACGTCACATGTTCTCTCTCATATGTGGATCCTAGTTACAAATGATTGGACTTCTATGTCCAATTAGTTAAATTAGGGTTGGGAAGAGCTGGGCTTGGTTGGAGTTCAAGGCTACCCTGAGACTACATAGTGAATTCCAGGTCAGCCTGAGCTAGAGGGAGACCCTACCTCAAACAACAACAACAACAACAAAAATCCAAACAGTGAAAACAAACAAAAAAAATGAGGGTTGGGAGATGGCTTAGTTGGTAAAGTACTTGCTACCCAAACATGAAGACCTGAGCTCAAGTTTGTTTCCATGTAAACGCAGGTAGCACACACCTAAAGTCCCAGTGCTTGAAGTGGAGACAAGAGGATCTTTGGGGAATGCTGGCTAGCTAGACTAGCTGGAATGGTGAGCTCTGATTCCAGGAGAAATTCTATCTCAGTTATATGGTGTGAAGAGTGCATGAGGACAATACCTGATGTTGACTTTCACATGCATGTAACACACATGCACATGTATCCACAGACACATACATTTGGACCTGCATGCAAATAAATATGCATGCACACACCACATACACACACACACACACACATGAAATAATTATAGCAAAATATATTTATATTTAGATAGGAATTTTCACCCCTCTCCCTTAAATGAGCTACAATGTGGCAAGAATAAAGGCAAGACTTCGGCAGGGGGCAGTTCTTGGTGTTCATACATGTCCCCCAACCTCATGTGTGTGGCTGCTGTAAGAGACCCTTCTTCAGCATCTGGACATCTGTTGCCTCTCTAGAGCACTGACTGATGGCTTGAAGAGAAGTGGACATAGCTCCTGTTATGTCAATGTTAGCTCCTTGTGGGTTGATTACTCTAATAGCTTTACTACCCTGTAACTTGGAAAGCCATGGGAAACCATGCTCGGTAAGACAAAGCTGTTTTCTCTTAGAAGACTGTTGCAGTCAGGTTCACATTGCCGCAGAAATCACCCAACCAAGAGCAGCTCTGGGGAAAAAAAGGTTTATTTTGGTTTACAGACTCGAGGGGAAGCTCCACGATGATGTCAGGGAAAATGATGACATGAGCAGGGGTGGACATCACCCACTGGCCCACATAAGGTGGACAACAGGAACAGGAGAGTGTGCCAAGCACTGGCAAGGGGAAACTGGCTATAATATCCATAAGCTCACCCCCAACACTATATTGCCTCCAGGAGGTGTTAATTCCCAAATCTCCATCAGCTGGGAACCTAGCATTCAGAACACCTAAGTTTATGGGGGACACCTGAATCAAACCACCACAAAGATGAAGGAAGTGATTTGTGGCTTGTTCACAGAGCAGAGCTTGTTGAGGCCACAGGAGAGAAAGTACTCTCTTCTGAGAACCTGACTGACCTCTTCAGGGAATTTCCCAGGAGAAAGAAGCTATGCCCTTGTCTTTCATGAGGAGGTCTGTTGTAGTCAGGTTCGCATGACAGACAGCAATCACCTGACCAAGAGCAGCTTTTGGGAAAAAAGGGTTTGTTTTGGCTTACAAACTTGATGGGATGGCAGGGGGAAATGATGGCATGAGCAGAGGTGGATGTCACCCCCTGGCCAACATAAGGCTTCTGGATAGGAAGAATTAATATTGTGAAAATGGCAGTTCTACCAAAAGTAATATACAGATTTAATGCAATACCAATAAAAATTCCAGTATCAATCTTCACAGAGATAGAAAAAAATGATCCCAAAATTCATATGGAATGGTAGCTGACTTTGGATATCCAAACATAGACTCAGTGAAAGAAACACCTCTGGAGGTATCACCATATCCAATGTAAAGCTGTATTACAAAGCCATAGTAACAAAAGCAGCATGTTACTGACATAAAAACAGACGTATAGACCAATAGGACATAATTGAAGACCCGGCCCTTATGCCAAGTAACTACAGCTACTTGATCTTCAACAAAGGTGCCAGTACTCTAGACTGGAGAAAAGACAGCATCTTCAACAAATGATGCTGGGCAAATTGGATGACCATATGTAGAAAAATTAAGCTAGACCCACTCATCTCACCATACACACAAATCAAGTCCAAAAGGATTAAAGACCTCAGCCCACCTATTGAAAGTCTTCTTCTACTGGAAGAAAAAATAGGAGGACCACTCCATGATGTAGGAGTGGGGAAAGACTTCCTGAACAAACCCCAGTAACCTAGGAAATTAAGCAATCAGTCAACCAATGGGATTTCATGAATCTAAAAAACTTTTGCACAGACAAACATACCATAAACAGAACCAATATGTTACCCAGTAAATGGGGAAAAATTTCACCAGCTATACCACTGACAGAAGCCTAATATCTAGAATCTACAAAGAACTCAAAAAACTAAACAACAAAAATAAATTCAGCCAGGCATGATAGTGCATGCCTTTAATCCCAGCATTTAGGAGGTGGAGGTAGAAGGATTGCCATGAGTTTGAGGCCACCCTGAGACTTCACAGTGAATTCCAGGTCAGCCTGGACTAGAGCAAGACCCTACCTTGAAAAACCACCACCACCACCACCACCAACAAAACAAAACCCAAAAAATCAAACAACCCCACTCCAAAAATGGGGCAGAGAATGGAATAGGGAGTTCTCAGAAGAAAGACAAATGGCTAATACACACTTAAGAAAATGTTCAACATCCCTAACCATTATGGCAATGCAAATTAAAATAACTATGAGATTTTATCTTACTCCAGTAAGGATAGCAATCTTTTAAAAAAGTCAAAAAACAATAACTGTTGGCAAGAATGTGGGGAAAGAGAACCCCTCACCCACTGTTGGTGGGATTGTAAGCTTGTACAACCACTATGGAAATCAATATGGAGATTCCTGAGAAGGATGAATATACAGCTACCAACAGACCCAGTTATTCCCTTACTGGGCATTTATCCTAAATGCTTCATATAAGAGATATTTGCTCAACCATGGTTATCGCTGTTTAGTTCCTTATAGCTAAGAACTGGAACTAACCCAGATGCCCATCATTGGACGAATGGATAACAAAGTTGTAGTACATTTATATAATGGAATTCTACTCAGCATAAGAAAATAGCAGTACAATGAATTTTGTAGAAAAATGGATAGACTTGGAACAGATCATACTCAGCGAACTCACAGTCACAGAAAGACAAATGCCACATGGTCTCACTTTTCTGCAGTTCCTAACCTGGACCTGTTTGAGTTGCTGACATACCTGATGGGCAACTCAAGGCCCAGACATTAGGGATGGGAGGGTTTGAGGGCAGGGGAAAGGGAGAGTGGGGAACACAAACACAAAACTAAATCCAAAATGAACTGGTATCATATAAACCTTCATCCTTGGAGATAGACTAAAAGACACAACCATCAACAGGAGTAAGGGGGGAGCTCTGAAAAGAGGGCCCTGGAGAGGATGGGGTGAAGCATCGGTTTAAAAAAAAATTTTTTTTTTTTTTGGTCTCTGGCCTGTAACTCTTACTTCCAGAAACTGGTTGCTATCCACAATGAGCTTTTGATTGGAGAGACCAACAAGGTTCCCCAAACAAGATAAGTTTCTGTCAAAGCACTTGATTACCTGCCTGAGGCAAAAGTTAAGACTCTATTGCTGAAGACGCCATATGCTGCTGACACAGAGCATGGAGAAACCTGGCTGGAATCCAGAAGAAAACCAGTCCACAGATAGTTAGCCTGTCTAGTGCTGGAAAGTGCTACATGAGCTACTGGGGGAAAGTGGTCAACAATGGTCTGAGCAACCAGAGATCTAAGCTACTCAGAAGTAAACACCTTGACAGGATGTACATGCCAGGGCAATAGTGGCACACAGCCTTGGTGGGTAACCAATAGCTTTCTGGTTGGCTAAGAGATCCATTCAGTGTAAAGAAACCCATATCTGGGATTGGGAACCAGGTCAGAACCCTATGGTGACAAAGATTATGTTCTCCAGTGTCAAGCTCTCAGTAGTCTTTGGCTAAAAGAGGAGTTACATATATCAAATTCTCCCTAAATTAATAATGCTTATCCCATTTAAACTATGCTGACTCCACGCTCCATTGGAGAATCTGTTCTTCTTTTGCAGAAGGTAGCAAGAGATGAGAAGATAAACTCCCCCTTGCACTTCAGCCAAGCCACAGCTGAAACCATAAAGGAATTGGGGAGATGAGCATGAGTGCTGCTTCCATGGTGAACCTGATAATCAGAGCCAGGATGAAGGAGACAGACCACAGGATACTCAACAGCACCAAAGCAGAGATCCAGAGGCTCCTAAGAGCTCATCACTGAAGTAGACTTAAAACTCACCCACCATGGCTCAGGGAATTTTGTGGAATAGGGGAAAATTGTAAGAGCCACAGGTTGAGACAACATGCCCAGAGTCCCCCCTCTCCCCCCGCAAAAAAACCCTGCTGCTCTCACAATGCATTACCCACAACCCCATGGGTAATACTTGCAACCCCACTGAGGAGGGTCCCCAGGAGAATGGGGGCAGGGATGAGGGAAAAGAGGATACCAACACATGGTGTATCCATACAAAATCTGTTGTTAATAATAATAATAATAATAATAATAATAATAATAACAACATGAAAAGAAAAAAAAAAGTAACTGACATCTTGCCTTCAGGAAGTTTGTATTCCACCAAGGAGGGAGACATTCATTCTAAGTGCAATGGGTGCTATAAAGGCAAAGCTTACTTCATTTTGCTGAGTGGTACAAAGAGACACCACCTTTCCACCAGGCTCATGGTCCCTTGGTGACATCCATGGCTCCAGCCCTCGGGCTGCCCTGAATTGCGCATGCCTCAATCAGCGCTCCCTCCACTCTGCACGTGTGTTGGGTCTCCCTAGTGGGGCTAGGGTTGAGGCGTTCCCAGTGTCCAGTGCGGCTATATGACTGCATAGGTCTGTTTAAGGCTGTGTGCATATTAGGAAACTCACAGGTGACACACACACCTAAGCTAACTTCCCCAACCTGACCTTTCTTAGCTCTTGTCGGTTGCTCCTCATCTGCTGAATGCCTTGTCTCAGGTAACTCAGAGCCTGGGTGTGGGAGATGGCGGTTCTGTCTTGATTCCTTGAGACTCTCCATTAAGAATCAATTCGATGCTCATACCTGAGAAACCGATGAAGTCCAGTTTCTAGGCCTTTGACTTTCAAGTTCAGATCAAAGGAAGGAGAGCTTTAGTTACCACACTATCCTTAGGCCAAGCAGACTCACTTTGATCTAATTTACATATTGGGCTTCCTCATAAAAATTGAACCCTAAAAGGAGTTTATAACCAGTACTTGAGACTGACAGCTTTCAAACTCGTTTTCATAATTCAAGTGTGTATGGGTGTGTGTGCGCACACGTGTGTATTTTGTTTTATTTTTGAGAAAGGGTGTCATTCTGTAGCCCAGGCTGGCATTGAACTCATGTCAACTCTTCTGTCTCATACTCCTATGTGCTGGTATAATAAGGTATGAGCCACCACACCTGGCTAAGTAGTTAGATTTACTATTATAAAAACTCATATGCACTATAATCTGGATACACTGACCTTATACTCTATAATGTGGCCGAGTCTATTTTATAGCACTAGAAACTAAGGTTTTGAGAAAGCTTACAACAATGTTTGACAAACTCTGCATGCGGCCTTGCTCTCTCTGACAGGCCTCTTGCCTATAAGTGACCTGCTCTCCTAAGGGTACGTCTTTGCCAATGCGTCTGTTTCCTTTTAGAGCTTAATAGATTTGTTTCTAGAATATAAGAAATTCAATTAAGCTAAATATAAAATTAAAGTCCCTTCTAAGAAAATATTGTTATTGTTTCTGAGTCTTTAAGCAATCCTAAAATAATGTACTACCTTCCAAATTGGAAACCATTACTAAATATACCCCCCTGAGACTCATTTTATTGATATTAATTAATTGATCTTGCTGTGTAGTCCAGCCTGACCTTGAATTTCGAATCCTCCTGCCACAGCCTGGTTTTATACCAGATCATTATTATTAGCCTGTTTTGTTTAACAGCATAATTTTCTATCAAATCATGGTGGTCAACAAAACTGACAAATTTCTCAAGCTCACAGAGGAAACTTGATGTGTGCCTGTTCACCACAGCTGCCTCCTTGACAGTGTGCTATCCAGAAAGGTCTCAGTTTAGATAAGAACAAAGAAGGTGGTGGTGTGCTTGGCTAGTGCTTGGTCTAGTCTGGTCTGGGGGCATGCTGGGAAAAAGAGGAGTCTGGACAGCATAGTGATGGTGGGCCAAGAAGACTGTGGTGTCCTGAGGGCTGGAGACGCTGTGCAAGGGAAGTAAGAGAGAATCAAAGAAAAGAAGGCACATTTCTAGTGTAGCTTTGGCTAGCCCTGTTGCCTCATCATCCCCAGCTCCAGCTTACATGAAGCTGACTTCAGAAAATATACATAGAGAGGCAATCTGTCCCTTTGCTTTTGTCTCCAAACAGGACATCTAGTTAAGAGAGCATCAGGGAGGGGCCCATGGGGGCCTATGCCAGATGGGGGATGAAGGCTGTACATGTTGGGTAAAGCATGGCCTCACCAAAGGCAGGTTCCAAATCTTCTTTTCCATCTTACTGTCTCTACTTGTTTGCTGGCATGTGTGGTGGAAACAGGCAAAGGCAGGTGCTGGCCGGGGTGCCAGCGCGGTTTCTCCTCCAGGTTCAGGATCTCCCTGGACTGTACTGCTTAGAAACCACAAGAAGGAAGATCTAGCGGAGTCTGTGCTGGCTCCCTGCCTGCCACTGACTGGTTGGATTCAGTTCCCCCATTGTTGGTAACAAAACACAAGCGAGCCTTCAGTCTCTGGCCGTGGACTCAGAAGCCAGCATTTGTTGGGTGCTCCCAACTTGCCATTTCGTGGTGTCATGGGAAGAACATTCCCTGACTTAGTGTCTTGTCCCGCCTTTGCTTCCAACTTTCTGTGCAGGACACTTTCCCTCCCCTAGCTATAGTCAAATGGACATCCTGACCCCTCATGTTGGCCAGGCTGTGTGATTCTTTAATTTGATCAGGGTTGACAGCAGAAAAAGCTTCAATGAAATTCAAGGTTCTGCCCAAATATTCTAGATGACTGAAGGGTTTCCTTGAGGGGGCTGGAGAGGATGGGGCTTTTGGGAAGCAGTAGTATGGCTTCCCATGACAGAGGGGAGAGATTAAGAGAGAGAGAGAGAGAGAGAGAGAGAGAGAGAGATCCTGTTCTCAGAACTTGTGCCCTACTTCGAATATGGCCTTTGGTGTGGAGTGTACCAGGGAGGCACTCTCAGGAGGCAGGACTCTGCCACCTGTGTTCCCTATCTCAGCTGAGATTTCTAGCCTCGACAAAGAAGCATTAAGGATTGAGACTACAGGTGTGTCAGCCAATGTGGGACTATCTAACAGCCTGAGGGGCATTGCCACCTTAGAGTGAAGCAAGGGCCTTTGCAGGGGAAGCCTCAGGAAGACTTAAAACCTTAACTTCTTCATATTCCTATAGGAATGGAGCTTGGAGTTACAAATTATTGATTTAATGAAGTAAACATAAGTAATACGTAAGTTTTTACATACCTGAGGGGTTAGAGGTTAGTGCCCTGTCTATGTCCCGTTGTTTTTCCTGAGCAGAATCTCAAAAAAACCTTCCACTTCTTTTTTTTTTTTTTTCAAGGTAGGGTCTCCCTCTAGCCCAGGCTGACCTGGAATTCACTCTGTAGTCTAGAGTGGCCTTGAACTCACAGTGATCCTCCTACCTCTGCCTCCCGTGTGCTGAGATTAAAGGCGTGAGCCACCATGCCCAGCAAAATGTTCTACTTCTTCTTCTTTTTTTTTTTTTTCGTTCTACTTCTTCTGTGCACATCCCGGGTGCCTTCTGAGGACTCTAGAGCTCCACAGTAGACAAAAGCTGGCCATGGTACAGAGTGGGCAAGGCCCCAAGCAGAGAGCAAGCTGCACAGTTCCAGGCTTGGAGTCCTGGTGAGCATTCAGGGCAGGCTCAGGCAGGGCACTGAGAGCCCATCAGTCAGGAATCACCCTATGGGGAGGATTGCCAGGGTAAGAGCAAAGAACTCTCGTTACCCAAGGTTCTTGGGATGCCAGCTGGAGCCAGTGGGGACTCAAGTGTTCTCAGCTTCCTAAGCCCCAGGTTCATGTCCATTTTCTTGCCTAAGGCTGACAGATTTTGCTCCCCTTAACATAAAGGTAGAAATCCCAGGCATTGCAGCTTGTCTCTAGCTGTCATAGTTTCCCGAAAATGGGCACTTGACTTTAGCTAGACCCAGTTCTCCTGTGTCCTTCATATTTCCCAGTCAGTCATGGAAAGAGGAACGCTTCTAAGAATAACTGCCAGCTGGGCCTATAAAGTTCAGCGGGGTGCATTCACGGCTCACTGAGGAAGTTCGAAGTCTGCTTCCATCGTTCTGGAAGCTCAGCTGTGGAACACTTGCCAGGGCTCCCTTCAGCCCTCTATTCATAGATTCTCTCTGCAGTCTTTGCAAAAGTAAATCTCACTGCCTGTAAATTATCGAGGTCACCCAAGGGTAGCAGCTATAGAGAAAGGACAATAAATAAGATATATGTATGGTTCATTCTTTCCGTGGTTTTTTGTTTCATGCTCCTTGTCTTTCCAGCTCCTCCCTTCCTCCGCATCCACACGGGCCACCTTAGGTTCTGTCCTTGTCCTAGAAGGACCAGGCTTCTATGGTTCATAGGCCTGCCCAGCCTTATAGTCCCTTTTCCTGAATTTCATTTCCTTCCTTTCTCAAGTCCATGTGTCTCGCCTTCAGAGCTAGCCTGACAAATGAATTCATAACAAAGTGTGCACGAGGCTGGCTACAACTGCCTGCTACTAGGAATATGATTGCGTCTTTTATTGTGATGGAAGCATATCCCAATATTTACCATTCACCATTTGTAAGTTCCATATGCTAAGTACATTCATGTTACTGTGAAACAGATACTCAGAACATTTTTATCTTGCAAAACTGAAATTCCATGCTCATTAAACAATAACACCCATTTCTCCCTCTTCCCAATCCAGTGTATTCACCATTTTGCTTTTTTAATATATTGTATTTATTTACTTATTTGTGTGAAAGAGGGGGGAGACAGTGAGGAAGAGAGAGAGAGAGAGAGAGAGAGAGAGAGAGCCTCTAGCCACTGTAACCAAACTCAGACACATGTGCCACCTTGTGCATCTGGCTTACGTGGGTACTGCGGAATTGAACCTAGGTTCTTAGTCTTCACAGGCAAGTGCCTTACCCTCTAAGCTATCACTGGTTTTTATATCTAGGCACTGACTACTTTAGACACTTCATATAAATGGAATATAGTATTTGGTCTTTCTTTGGCTATGCTACTTAGCACAATATCATCTTAGTTCAAACGTGTCATAGCATATGATAGCATTTCCTTCCTTTTAAAGGCAGCATATCCTCTGTATGGTGCTAGCACATTTTTTATTTATCTGTTGATTAACATTTAGGTTGTTTCTACTCTTTGGATATTATGAATACTGCTGCAATGAACATGGGTATTAGAATACTATGCTTTTAGTTCTTTTGACTATACCCAGAAATGGGATGGTATGGTAGTTCTATTTTAATTTCTTTGTGTGAAATCACTACACCATTTCCCATATCTCTTGTTCCAGTGTAAAATTCCACAAACAGTGCCCGAGTTACAGCTGCTTTACATTTTTGCCAACACTTGTTATTTTCTGTTTTACTTGATTTTGTTTTGGTGGATGCCATTCTCGGGTGTGAGAGTGAAATTGCTTTTCAACAGAAGACGCTCATGCTTGCTCGTAAGGGAATAGTGATGCTGCCACAGATCAAGGGGAGATACCAGTTACCTGGTTCAGCAGTTACTTGTGGCAGCTTTCAAAACAGATGCAGTCTACCTCAGTGGAATAGTGCATTGCCCGAGTGACACTTACCTGGGTCATCTGATCCTGGGAGCTGAGGTAAGATGACCTTCACTATACCCCTTTCTAGGATAGAGAAACGTCAGATTCCTGATGCAGGATTTTGCAGATTCTGAAGGGTATCTCGTGGCCTGTCTCTAGATCATAGATCTTCCTTATCAAGATTTTTATGTCCTCTCCTGACTACATCATTCTTATTTTATCCCACACGAAGGTAGACATAAAACTGAGATACTTACCTTAATTTCCCAGAAACACTGACTCAAAGCCTTGACAGATGCAGAAACATGCCTATATTTTAAGCAGGAGGTCACAGTGCTGTTTAACATTGACTCCTGGCATGTCTGGGTCACACTGTGTCAGAGCATTTGTTGCCTTGCCTTCAGGTCCCACTCACCATTTTCTCTCCCTCTTGTATCCTTTCACCCCTGTTTTTGCTAACTCCCACTTTCCCAAGGCTGTACTGTACAGCTAGAGCTGTGTGGGACTGATGGCATCTTGACTCAGGTCCATGCCTTGTTTCTTCCTGAACATCCTCAGCCATCCTTCCTTCTAAGAGAGACACAAGAACCAGAAGACCTGGCTCAAGCTTCTCTGTATATGTAATAGTTTCTGGAACTAGGAGATTGTGCCCAGGCTCCCAAACCCAGTCCTTCTTTCATATGTCACAGTTCCCAAGATGCTGCATTGTCCTGTCACAGCAAATCAAGCCCCAGTGTTATTCCTCTTTTGCAAAAGCAAAACTTACAATGTTTACCTAAATTCAATTCTCATTACCAATTCACAAAATCAAAAGATGAGTGGAGATCTTGGGTTTTCCTTTGGCAGGTCTACTCAGCTTCCTTGAGAAGGTCAGGGTCTGAAAGGATACTGGTTTTTCTTCTGATGCCCAAGAAGTGGCAGGTTAATGTTACCAGCAGCTGTTTTGACTACATGCTTTTGGGACGGCATCTTGCATCAACTGAGTTGAAGGAAACTAGGATTCTGACAAACATGTGTCTGATTCTCTCCGTGGTATTAAAAGCAAGGCTGGGGTGGAGGGACAGAATTAGAGGTATTTGCTGATGGTCCCTCTGCTTACTTTAAGGACTCTTTGTCCTGCCCATGAAGTACAGACTGTCTGAGACCCTGCGATGCTGGCTTTCTGGCTTTTTAAACAGTGGTTTCATGCCTTATTCCCACACTGTGATCGTTGTTTGTGGCATGTCTAGAAGGGACATGAGACTCTGAAGCTCTCAGCTGTAATAATACACTCCTTGACCTCACCTACATGGTGGATGCCCCGGCTCCCTCCAGCTACACACATTTCCTAGAGGGGAATCTGGCCTGAACACCCAAAGTGGTCATAGAAGTATCTTTGAGTTATTTCCTGTGACTATATATGGTAGTCTGGAAGTGGTATTATGAAACTAATCTCGTAATGCTTTTCTTCCTAATAGGAGAACAGTGGAATTCTGTGGGCTGGAAAATGTAGGCAGCTGGAAATTGAACTTTAAGTACCAGTATGGTAGATCCCAGGCCTCCTCCTCAGTCCCTTGAAGTGGTGGTAATGACATGTTCAAAGCAGCTGGAGATGTCAAAGGACCAGCCTGCGGAGGTTACCAGGCAGAGAACCTGGACAAACAAACGAACAAAAAATAAATAAATTAAGAAGGATGTCATCATATTTGAGAGCTATGGAAAGCAAAGCATTGTGGCCAAAATGATCTAAGTGCACAGACATTATTGTAGCTTCCTTATCCATGTCAAAAGAGGTTGTAAATATACTATAGCAACAGAGACATCTATCTACCCATCCTGCACATACAGTGTGTGGTTTCTGAAACACCTTGTCTACCTGGATCTCCTACAACCTACTGCTCCCCTCCCCACACCCCAGACTACTTTTCTGTTGTTTCAGGTTATGCCTAAAAGAAATTTCCATTGGGAAATTTTCTCAGGCCTCTGCAATAATATCAGGAGTATTGTTGTTGAACTTTTCTGTCATGTCAAGACCAGGGACTGTGCTCTGTTCATCAGAGTAGCAAGAATACCTAGCAGAGTACAACAGAGAAAGCAGTCATAGTATGTGTTTAAGGAAGGGATGGCTGAATAAGTGAACTAGTACAAAGCAGTGATGATAGGTCTTTCTTAGCCTATGACCAAATTATTTCACTAAATAACTTGGTAAGTTCAGTTTAGGAATTCCTACTATATATAAAGGTTAATTGTATCTTTGGAGAAATGTTTATAGACACACACACACATTTCTACCTAGTACTGATTCTATTTTGATGTCATCATTTTTGTTTTTTTCTTTATTTTGTGCCTTTCTTCAGCATCCATGAGAACATGTTGGTGGGTTGGGCCCAATCTTATGTTGGTCTAGTGCAGGTAATGACAGCACTGTGAGGTCATGAATGCATTGGCCACTTCATGTCTGGAAGACAATATTCCAAGGCACTCCTTCCCATTCTTTGGCTTTTGCATTCTTTCTACCACCTCTTCCACGATGGTCCCTGAGCCTTGGAAGATGTGATAGGGTTGTTTCATTTCATGTTTGGAGTCTCTGCAGCAGGCATCACCATCTGGAAAAGGGAAGGTTCTGTAACCAAAAGTGGAAAGCACTAATATATGGATAAGCACAAATGTTTGGAGGACAATTTACAAGTTAGAATATATCCATTTAGCCACTAGTAGATTTTAATCCCCCACCCAAGAGCTTATGACCTTCCTATCCATAGGTTTTTGAGTTAGCTTTCAATATCAGACATGAATTCTTCCCATAAGGCAGGCTTCAAATCCGATCGGAGAGCAGTTTGTTACTCCCATTCCGATGTATCACTATTGCACTAGTGGGCACATCTTGCCTGGCTGGACGAATATGTACCTTGTAGGGTTCACTTCTGGTTAAGATGACCAATGACTTTTCAACCCCATGCAAGTTGCATCGCACTTTCCAGCATGATGACAGCTAGTCAGTAGGGATGTGGCTTCCAGCTCAGATCTAGCTTGATTTCTGCGTCCTGCAATTAAAGCATGTGGTAAGGCACACACTTTTGGTGCAGCAGACCTGATTATTTTAGTGGTGCATAATGTGTATGAGATCTGGCAATTTTGGATCTCTTTGGGTTGGTGATCTACTTAAATTGAAGATGGACTCAAAAATAATGTGTAAATATTACTCTTTCCAGTATGCTTCCCATTATTTTAAAATACTCATTCAGCAATAATTTTGACCTTGATGTAGACGCTGCCACATATCCTTTATGTTCTTACTACCAAATGGAAATAGGAGAAAATTAACAATAATTATCAAATGTTGTTCCATTATTTAAAAATCTTTTGCTTTGTAATTTCTTTTATGAAACAAAGTGCTACTCTATAGCCAAGGCTGGCTTTGAGCTCACAGAAGTTCTCCTGCCTCAGCTTCCTGAGTGTTAGAATTACAGTTGTTTTTGCTTTTATGAAATAGTCAGATATATGAAAAGAATAGAGTGACATTTCTTTTTTTTTTTTTTTTTTTATTTTCTGAGGTAGGGTCTCACTCTAGCCCAAGCTGACCTGGCACTCACTCTGTAGCCAACATTTCATTTAATTTAAACATGCTATTGCCTTGACTTAATTTTTCCTCATCTAAAACTGTTTTCCCTTTGGTGTTTGAAAAAATTATCGGAGAATATTTCATCTGACAAAAACATTCTTTCTAAGATGGTTAGCAAAATTTTTAACTTTTGGTAAAATGTTTTAAAATAAAATTGCAGTTGAATACAGACTCTCAAAAATACATTCCCTGATTACAAGAACCAGGATTAGAAAATGAAACTCTCATGTATTCTGGAATTACCAGTGAGAAGCCAACGTGAATATTGAATATTTTATTTTTACATTTTTTTCATCATGCAATTTTTTTTTTTTTTTTTTTTTTTTTTTGGTTTTTCGAGGTAGGGTCTCACTTTGGTCCTGGCTGACCTGGAATTAACTATGTAATCTCAGGGTGGCCTCAAACTCATGGCAGTCCTCCTACCACTGCCTCCCAAGTGCTGGGCTTAAAGGCGTGCACCACCATGCCCGGCTGAATGTATGTATTTTTAAAAAGCAAGTGAAGGGTAATTTTATGTGTGTGTGTTTGTGTGCAACTGTGCATGCATGTGTGTGCCTTTGTGAGTGAAGGCCAGTCCTTGGTGTAGGTTGCCTCCCTAAGTTCCTTTTACCTTTTTTATTTGAGACGGGTCTCTTGTTGAACATAGAGTTCACCGATCAGCTGGATCAGCTAGTAGAGTAGCTACCAGCAAACTCTAGGGATTCCCTGTCTCCATCTGCCCAGGGTCCTCATGATTGCGTGGCAACATTGTATCCACTGAGTCATGACCACAGCCTGGAAACACGGTCTTGATATATTACAAACACATTTGAAAAGTAAGGCCTTAGGGTGTTTGAAACTTAGCTATGATTTTGAGTGAATTCTAAATGTGGAAAAAGCTACAGCTTCCCATCTTTATTGATAGACTTTTTGAGGAGCAGACTAAGTTTTCTTTTTATTTAATTTTTAAAAAACATTTTTTTTTAATGAGAGAGAGCAAGAACAATAAGAGAGAGAGAGAGAGAGAGAGAGAGCGGGAATTGCTGCTCAGGGCCGCTAGCCCCTGCAAACAAACTCCAAATGGGTGTGCCACATTGTGCACACTTGTGCACTGTGTCACCTTGTGCTGGCTTATGTGGGTCCTGGAGAGTTGAACATGAGTCCTTAGACTTCGCAGGCAAGTGCCTTAACCACTAAGCCATCTCTTCAGCCCTAAGTTTTCTTTCTTCATTTACATATTTCATCAGTTTTTATTGATTGACTTCTCTTTATGTCCCAAGACCCAAGCCTGTGGAACATGCCATAGGCTGCCTAGATGATTCTCCACCCATCTGAATGGAGCCTGCCTCTTGGTGTCACAGTGCACACCAGTTAATTCTAGAAGTCTTCATTGTCTTTAGCACAGTGATTGTGCTGTGAAATTTAGGTGTGATAATATATGTAAAGAGCTCAGAACAGTGGATGGCATGCACTAAATGCTCAAAAGAAAAAAAATGTTAGTTTCCAAAAATAGATTGAAGGGCCAGGAAGATGGCGCAGTGGTGAAACTTGTTCTACAAGCCTGCCAACCAGAGCTCAGGTCCCATCCCCAGCATCCTCATAAAAGCCAACACAGTTGCACATGCATCTGTAATCCCAGTGCACCTATGACATGGCAAGTAGAGTTAGGAGAAGTCTGAAGCTCACGGCCTTCCTGGTGGCACAGAACAAGCATAGAGACCCTGCTGCAAACAAGGTGAAAGGAGACTCAACATGTAAGGTTGACCTATGACCTTCATATGTGTACTGTGGCACACTCATGCGTGCACGTGCAAACACACATACACCATGCATTCAATTTAAAAGCGACATAGCACTATCTAGGCAAACACCTAACCATCCAACCTCCTTTCTCTCTGGGGAAAGAACCTGATTTTAATCGAGGTTAAGTGCTTATGAAGAGGGGTTGATGGAACCTGAAAGCTTTTGACTCCTTTTTCACTGAAACTTTTTTTTTAAATAAACTTATTTTTTATTTATATTATTCTGATTTTACAAAGAATTGGTTCCATTGTCCTCCTCCCCGTCCTCCCACTTGGGGTGGGGAGGGATGGAAAACACCACAGCTCCAAATACAATGTGGATTGCAACAATAGTGAGCAAAATCATTACTTCCTCATGAGGTTTTGGGAGCCTATTCCAACAGTGTAAGAACCTGTCAAATCTCCTTCAGTCTGGTGTCACAGAGTGGGTATGTTTTTCCTTGGTTTCAGGTGAATACACCTGGTTCATTTCCACCTGAAAAAGATATCACTCCAATGGACTGGAGAGAGAGTTACTGGTGGTTTACCTATATATTTTGACTTTTAGCATTGGCTTGAGTCCACATCTAGATCTTGAAAACAAGCTTTTTGTATGCAAATAATGACCATTCCACTGAGGTTGTCAATCAGGTGTGATTTCCCCACCATGGCTGTTTGCCACATTAGCACATGTATGAGCATTACATCAGATTGTTTCAGGGTATCTTAGACTGCAAGTTTTTTGGACCATTTTATTTATTTATTTATTTATTTATTTATTTATTTATTTTCCAGATTCTGAAAGACAATAGTAGCTGAAATAAGTGGTGCAGGTAGAGGGGAGGGAGAGAAATACCAGAGCTCCAAAGACAATGGGTGTGCAACAATAGTGAGGGCCATCCAGCCCAACAGTGTAAGAACCTTCAAAAGCCTGATGCATGCACCCCCTTGTTTTCTTAAAGATATCACACTGGCTGGTGGTTTACCTATGGTGTGACTAGCTTGGGTTGAGTCCACGGAAAACAAGCTTCATGCAAATAATACCTCCACAGGTTGTCAATCAGGTGTGATTTCCCATACGTTTACCAGACATTAGCCATAAGGCTTCTGACACTGGCAGCCTTTTTAAGATCACCACAGGCAACCTCTTGGGTATGGAGATTTGGGAAGGCCAAAAAAAAAAAAAAAAAAGTTACCTTTATTTTCAAATAGACAGTTACTCCAGGAAAATTTCAAAGAGCTGTCCTATGAAAAGGCATGAGGTTCTTAATGCTTCCCTGGGTGCAACAGCTGGACAGAACCTGGGTGGCAACACACATGCATCTAAATCTTTAAAGTCCTGTGAGCCACACAACATATTGACCCACTGTTAGAAAGAAGACAGTGGTGGTCTGCTGACAATGAACAGAGAATGCATTTCCTTTCTGCAAGGGAACGAAGTTGTCTCTCCTTACCCCTTCATGGTCATTCATTGAAGATCTTGAGGTCCTGTGGCATGCTCTTGAGGTCAGCCCATTGCTGCCTTAGAAGCTGCACACCTCTTTTAGTGCCTCAGTTGCTGATGAAGAGACCAAAATCAAAATCTGGGACTTGGTTTGGTGGACACAGTGCTTGTAGCACAAGTGTGAGGACCTAAGTTCACATCCCCAGTACCCACATAAATGCCAGGTAGGTGTCGCAGGCTCCCTATAACCTCAGAGCTTGGAAGTTTGGGCTAGGGAATCTCCTGGCAAAATGGGTAGTTAGACTAGCCAACCTGGTGAACCCAGGTTCAAGTATGAGACCCTGCCTCTGTTAGTAAGGTGCAAAGAAATTAATCAGGGCACCCCCAGTGTCAACCTTTAGCCTCCACATGCACATATGTACATTTGCACCCACACATATGATTCCACAAGTACACCACATACACATTTAACATGCAAAAAAGAAAAGAAAAAATTCTCCAGTCAAATGGTTTGTATCTTTATATGAAAAATTTTCAACATAAGAAGAGAAAAGGGAAGGGGGGCAAGGAAAGGGCAGTAGATTAGGAGCTGTATTGATTACGTGGATGAATTTAATTAACACTGAAATAATCTTGGACTTTTGGGGAAAAGCCTCTTAGCTGTTCTACAACTATTAGCACAGTTATGCTGTACTTTTTAAAATGCAATAAGAGGGCTGGAGAGGTGGCTTAGCAGTTAAGGTGCTTGCCTGTGAAGCCTAAGGACTCAGGTTCCACTCTCCAGATCCCACATAAGCCAGACACATGAGGTAATGCAAGTGCATGAAGTTGCACATGTACATAAGGGAGCACACAGGTGGAGGTTGACTGCCATGCAGGCCCTGCTGCACCAATTCTCTCTCTCTTTCACTCTTACTCTCACTCTTTCACATTAAAACAAAAAGGCCAGTCTATTGGGCTTGCCTAAAAATAAATAAATAAAAATGCAATAAGAGTATGGTATAGTGTGGCGAGTCTCAGTGGGTGAAAGGAGCTGTCTCCATCTGGCGGGGGCATTTAACAGTGTCTGGACTTTTGAGTTGGTACAATGGGGTAAAGTGACTAGATGATATTGCCTCTTCTGGTGTCTAGAATGCCACATATTATCCTACAATGCACAATACAACCCCAACAATCAAGCATTATCAGCTCCAAGATGCCAACAATGCCAACATTGAGAAAGCCTGTAGGGTCCAAGGGCTTAGCTATGGAGCCAGACTGAATAGGTTTCATTTCATAACTAATAATGTTTAGCAATTTTTGTATCTCTATTCCTCATTTCTCCACCTATAAAGTGGGGTAATGATAGTACTCTTCATAGGTTTTCATTAGCATTAAATTCCTGATATATATAAAGTCTCAAAATCAGTGCTACCATATTAATTATTTGTGTGCCAAATAAAACAAGGATATATATATATATAATATATGAATATATAATCTCCTTGTTTATATATAGTATATATATTAGTTAATCCAATATGAGCAAAATTGTTTTTGAAGGGATCTAACTCAAAGTCACCACAAAAGAAATTCATCAGCAGAGACTAATTTGATGTGACAAATCAAATACTGGAACCACATGATAGTGAGTGAACTAGATGACATTGTCATACTCTCAGCTGATTTTTACTGCAAGCCTTATGTGAGGCTATGGGAAGGGAAGTAGTCCTGGCATGTCATTTGTGCTTGGAAGGTGTTGGCGAATAGTTCGGAATTATGCTTGCAAGATCTCTTGAAGATCAAGGAAATGAAAATTCCCTAAGTAGATGTGCATCTGTGAGATGGGGAAAAAGCAGTGACAAATGGAATGTATTGGAAGATTATCCACTGACTTGGTAGGGCTGTTGGTAGCCCCATGGAGTAGAAGCACTTGACCTTTAAGATAACAATGACAAAACTCCAAAAGGCCAGAGTCTCATGAAGGACTTTGAACATGAAAGGTTGTGACATTTGCAGAAAGAACCAGAAAATTATCATATGATTTGTTTTCCCATTAATTGTAGTGGCAAAGTTACCAAAAAGGGTACATTTAAGTACATGTGACAAATTACAGGTGTTCAGCAGGGAAATGAGACCTGATTCAGCTGAACTGATCTGAACTGAGTACTCTGCCCAGATTTATATTTAATCTAATGGTTTTGATTTTCAGATTTTGAGAGTCTGAAAATATCCTTTACTAAGCTCCATTAAATAGTCCTTGACCTTGAGGCTCTTATTTTATGCACTGCATAATTTCAGCAGCCAGGGAACCCACAAAGGCTTTTGCTTATCCTAGATTCATTCTCTGAGAATGAGAGTTTTAATTAAGAAGATGGTTAACATCAGAGGTTGTGACACTTGGTCAGGCAATTCCACCAGAACTCAAGAGACCGACTTTGAAGTCATAGCTTTATGCCAGCCTGTGATAAGTACCTATCTAAATGTTTGTGAATATAGCAGAAGATATTTACATTATAAATGAGATGCTGTAAGCCTCCAGGGCAGGGCCTTCGTATTATACACTCCCTTCTAAGCTTAAAGCATTGTAGTTCACCTTGAGCCTGATATAATGTCATTAAGACAGTGGAAGACATCATGGAGCAAAAGCTAGCAATAGTAATAACTAACCTTCCTGAATATCTATATCACATGCACAATCAGATATTGTGCAAGCTATTTTAAGTATTAAAGTCATTTCATGCAGTTTGTACGCAATAAAATTAAGATTCAAGAAAGTCAGGGGGCTTGCTCAAATTCATGGAGCTGGTAAGCAAGAACTGTGGTGGTTTGAATGTGAATTGTCCCCCATAGCCTTATGTGTTCGTGATCAGGCCTCATACTCAGTCCTCAGCTGCTGGAGACTTTGGAAGATGGCTTTGCTGGAGGAGGTTTGTCACAGTAGGGGGGTGGATCTTAAGGGTTACTAGTCCAGCTTGCCAGTGATGGCTAGCTCACTCTCTTGTTGCTTCCTGCCAGCTCTTGTGGCAAAACGTGATGCTCAGTGGCTGCCCAGGCAAGCCAGGATGAAACTTCTCCTTGAGACTCTGAGTTGAAACAAACCCTTTCCTTCCATGTGCTGCTTCTGCTCTGATTTTTTGTCCCAGTAACCAGAAGGTAATGGCTACAGGGATCAAGAACTGGATCCAATTCTGTCTCTCCCTGAAGTCTTCTCTGCTTCATGTAGCTGCCTCTCAAACCGATAACTCACACTGAGTCTCTCAGGACAACTACTATCCAGGGCCTGTCGTTATTGGCAAATGCTAAAAACTATATTTCTTGAAGCATTATGAGTTTCAATGAATGTATATTTGTGGCAGACATATGCCACTCTTCGTTTAACTAAATTGACTTTAATGCATTAATATCAGGAATAAAGAAAAGACTACCACTATCCAATGAATCTCTGAATGATGACAGGTAGCGGTACAGGCCATTCATTTGGTAAAAGCAACAGTTTCTGTCCTTCTCTGACATTTTCATATATAGGTACCCAGAAGTTTCAAACAGTCTCTTCTGCCTTGTCAAGCAGAATGGAGAAAAATATCTTGGTCACAGAAGAAACTGATGTGATGACGTATACTCTGGAGGTACAATCTGCCTACGTCTCTGCATGTGCTGCCTTGCCTCACCATTTAAGTCACCATCATTCTTGTCTGAGGGATTTCAGCAGTTCCCAGCTGGTTTTTCCATGTCTACACTCACATCCTTAGAGAACGTTCTCAGCAGAGCAATTGGGCTAATCCTTTCAAAGGGTAAATCTGATGATATCTCTCCTTGCTTAATATCCTCCAAAGGCCCCAGGTTGCATTTAGGGAGAAAAAAAAATTGAGCAAGCTTATACTCCCTTTTGTTTTAACTGACCCTTGTCTGCACTTTCCAGGCTCTTCTCTGTTCTAGCTCTTTGGACTTGCTATAACTTATACTTCTAGAAACGTCATCCCCATAACTTTGCTGGTAGAGGTGATCAGAATACATCACTCCAGAATATGTGTTTTTGACAAAATAATTGTTTGAAATTAAAGGTAATCAAGTACTAAAGGATGACAATGAGGCACACCATCATGAGGATAAACAATCAATACTCTGCAGCATGCGGTACGCTAGTCACATTAAATGTACTTTCAACATAGTATTTTCAACTTACAATCAATTTATGGGTACAACCCATCTTAAGTCAAGTAGGATCTGTAGTTACCTTCTCATTTGTTCCATCATTTCTCAACAAATTGCTTATCTGTTAAAAGTGCTGTGTAAGGGCTGGAGAGATGGCTTAGCAGTTAAGGCTTGCCTAAGAAGCCTAAGGACCCAAGTTTGATTCCCCAGTACTCATGTAAGCTAGATGCATAAGGTTTGCAGTGGCTAGAGGCCTTGGTGCACTCATTCTCTCCCTCTGTCTGTCTCTTAAATAAATAAATAAATATTTTTTTAAAAACTTGCTATGTAAGCCAAAGTCTAAGCTACTGTATGGAGTACTGGCCTCTGGGTATTCCATGTGCTACATGCATGATACATGTTAAAAACTTTGTTTGTTGTCCTCCTGTTAACCTGTCTGTTGTAGCAGAGGTCTCAGCTGAAAAACTTGTAGTCTAGAGGAAAAGACTTTTTCTTCCTTTATACCTGGGACAGGCAGTCTGCTCTCAACCTGCAGGTCTTATCACTACTGTAGGGATGACTTTCCTCTTGTTAACCTGAATAAAAATATCACAATTAAATACCCCCATATGTCTGATACACACTTTCCTCCATGCTGGCTTCTCTTGATTAAAGCATTGAGCACCGGCTCATGTTTTCTTCTTTTTTTAAACTTGTTAATATTTTTTTCTGAGGCAATCCCAACAGACTAGCCTTTTTTTTATGAGAGAGAGAGAGAGAGAGAGCAAGAGCGCGAATGAGAGAGAATTGGCACACCAGGGTCTCTAGCCACTGCACTTGAACTCCAGATGCGTACACCACCTTGTATGCATGTGTGACCTTGTTGCTTGTGTCACCTTATGCATCTGGCCAATGTGGGATCTGGAGAGTCGAACATGGGTCCATAGGCTTTTCAGGCAAATGCCTTAACTGCTAAGCCATCTCTCCAGCCCCACATTTTCTTTATATATGCGTTTATCATTGATTTCCATTCTCTGAGAAATTCAGAACTGTTTATCATTACTGTAATAACAAGGCTAGAAGCAGTATCTGGTTAGCAGAAAGCACATAAGCCTTAAGGAATGAAATGGGCATTGTTATTGAAAGAAATACTAAGCTGAGAGACATGACTCTTATTGAATCCTGGGTCTGTTACTGGTTTGTGGAGTATGTTGGACAAATCAAATTTCTTGATTTTCAGTTAGTTTCTCTATCTATGAATTAGATCGTGTGATCTTTGTAGCTATGTTCCAAGCCTGAAGCCTAGACTCCAGTGGCCCCTGATTCATGCTGTGGCCTGAAATGGAGTTTCTTGGCTCTTATATATGCAGACTCAAGGAGGTTTTCTGTAGTAGGTGAGCATGCTGCATGACTCCTTCCTTACAAGCCGGCAATGCACAAAGCTTGTTTGGTGGTGGTAATAATGAACTTTGGCTCTAAGGTGATTATGTGTGAAGAAAAAGGCACACAGAAGTTGACTCTGGTAAGAGAAACCAAAATTCAAATAAGTAAAATTATAAATAAAAATCTGGCTGGGCGTGGTGGCGCATGCCTTTAATCCCAGCACTCGGGAGGCAGAGGTAGGAGGATCGCCGTGAGTTCAAGGCCACCCTGAGACTACATAGTTAATTCCAGGTCAGCCCAGACCAGAGTGAAACCCTACCTCGAAAAATAAACAAACAAACAAAAAATCTGGATCTATTGGTTTTTAATACAACTTGAAAATTGTATGTTATAAGCCTAGTGAACTCCAGTAACTACTTTGATGGAGTCTTTGGATCATACCTGATCTGCTTAAAAAGCAATCTTTTGGGCCAGGTGTGGTGGTGCACGGCTTTAATCCTAGCACTCGGAAGGCAGTGGTAGAGGTTCCAGGCTACCCTGAGACTACATAGTGAATTCTAGGTCAGCCTGGGCTAGAGCAAGACCCTACCTCAAAAAAAAAAAAAAAAAAAAACAAAAATTAATCTTTTAAATAGCATTTAAGCTACATTTATATATTATAGATGGGATACTTCTAAAGATGTTAACTGGTTTTAAATTTTTCTATATATATAAGTACTTAGAAATATCTAAAAAGTACATATATATATATATATACACATATATATATATACACAGATGCATGTATATATATGCATGCATATATATGTATGTATGTATATATATATACGCTTGTCTGTTTAAAAGTTCTAGTCCTGTACAAAAACTTAATAAGATTTAAACTTAGACTAATAAATCTATCAACCAAGGTATTGGGATCGACAAGTTGATTTTTTTATTCTAATAGGATCAATTTTATTAAATATTATAAGACCAAATTCTCCAAATATGCACAGCTTTCTTTACATGAGAATATATTTTTGTCCTGGTACATAATTTATAATGAACATCTTCCCAATGTTAAAATACACTTATTAGTAATAACAAAATGATCAAGTAATACCCTACAACCTACTTTGAGCCTCCATTACATATGTCTGTCTGTATTTTGCGATAAATGCTAGTGGCACTCAGTAGCCTCAAAGTTTCATACCCTAGGATGTCAGTTATCATTTGCTCAGTGACAGATTGTGTCCCATGGGAAGCTTGGATAAGCCTTTAGCTATCTTTATGTCAGTTCATTCCTACAATGGACATTGTTTCTAAGCCGCACAAAGCAACAGAAACATTTTGGAATAGTGGCTTGTTAGCATAACGGAGTATGTTAAGGAGCTTTAACTGGGCATTGGTGTTTGTTGTTAAAGACATATGGTCTGGCTGCAACATTCAAGACAATATCTATTTCCAGTGAAGAGCTTACAGATCTTGCTAGATATGCACCTTTAACTCTGAATATAATCTTTATGTATGGCAGAGTTTGGTTTGAGTCTACCTGATAACTCAGTGGTAAGACTGTGGGTGTGTATAGTCAACCACTTTTACTATCTCTTCTCAGAAAGGACCTAGTAGCTGTTCTTAGCAAGTCAGAAATATCTTCCCATGTAATTTTGCTATTAACTTAAGATGAATAATTAGGATATAATTTTTGGCAATGCTGATAGAATATTATTATAATTACTATGGCCATAACTTCTTAGCACAAGGAAGGTGATGGTTTGTTAGTCAGGAGTTTAATTTTCTACTCAGGGGAGTCTACAGTCCCTACATTGTATGATTAGATCGTAAGTATATCCAGGGCTTTTATACTGAACTTCAGAGCTTGGAGTTTGATGGAATTGTGTGCTTTCTATTTTAAGTTCTTAGATCCACATGATTCTCATATTTACCATGCACACACTCTCTGTTTTTTTTTTCAAGTCACAACTCCCAAGTCATTCTACTGTAACTGATATTAGACAAAAGCACATGAGCCATGTAGCAAATTCCTTACAAGACTGACCCTGGAAATATCCTTTACACCAAATAGGTTACTACAGAAAGGGCTCAAAAGTATAAGTTCCATTATAGGGCACCCAATTTCTTGCCAATGTCACCTAGAGTAGCCATTTCCATTTGGGAAACAATGGTTCATTGAGAGCAAAAGTAATGGGAGAAATCTTGGGGATAAAGAAAGAGAGGGGAAAATTGCTTCTACTAGTATATATTTTTTTACTCTGAAGTTACCAAACAAATTTTACATAGCAGAGAATAGAGGAGGAAACCAGTTCAAGATAAATCACCCCAATTTTTTCAGTATAAAAATTCTCTTAGCTGGGCATTGTGGCGCATGCCTTTAATCCCAGCACTCGGGAGGAGGAGATCGCCATGAGTTCGAGGCCACCCTGAGACTATAGTGAATTCCAGGTCAGCCTGGGCTAGAGCGAGATCCTACCTCAAAAAAACAAAACAAAAACAAAACAAAAAAATTCTCTTAAAAGAAAGTTTCTCACAGAACTGTGTTTCAGTGGATTTGACTTTATTAAGCAAATGCTATTTTTTGTAAAATATCTTATATCTCTACTTTTCCTAATCAAAGACTCGTGTGTGATTATTAGAACTTCTGCTTAGCTTGAGAAATACCATCGTGACTTGATAGTATCAGCTAAAACAGAGGAATCTGGACTGCTACTTAAGAATACTTTATTACAAATGTGCTCTCTCAACTTCACCTACTGATTTAAAGGAAATGCAGATGTCCAGGCCTTGCACAGAGCAATATGAAATATAATCCCCTCTAGTAAGATGCTGGAATCTCCTTTTTAGCATGCACTGTCCTTTCCATCCAGGTAGGTCAGCTCTCTCTGTTCTTGGAACCTCACTTGGAAAAATACTTCACTAGAAATCTTGAAATATTAAAAATAACTTCCAGACCTCTGACTCTACAAGATCTGGTGACTAGAGGCTGGGAACCTCTGAACGGGTGAACAGCAACCTCTGTTCATTTGGGCAGCCTCAGGCACTACTTCAGTGGAAGCTCAAGAAACTATGACTAAGCTGACCTTTTGTCATATCTCTTTTCCTCCCTGTTTATTTAAGTTCCCCTCTTAGCTGGCTCCTGGAGTCAAAAGTGCTTTTGTTCTCTGCATGAATGGTCTGATTCACATCACACCAATATTGCTTCAAAGGGAGAGGAGTCTCTTACCTTAGGATAATTGCTTCTTCCTCTTGCAAAGGCCACAGAGCAGCCGCTGGATTGTACAGGCTTTATATTTTAACTATTTCGGACTCTTCAGATGATCTCTCTCTCTCTTTCCTTCTTGGAAGAAATAAGGTCAAAAGAAATAACATCCACTTACAATATTTTTCACAAACGTGAATTCCTATATAAAATACAAAAATGTTGTATTCCAGGCAGCGATTCACAAAGTAGGTGCTTACAAAGCTTACATTCCTGGAGTCTGATTCCAGAGTTGGGCTCAGGAGGAGGGAGGGGCCTAGGAAACTGTTCTGAATCAGTGCATAGCCTGGTCTGTCAATCAACATTTTAGAGAACCTCAGTGGATCACAGGCTTGGGGTTGGATGATGAAGAAGTGACAAATTCTTTTTTTTATTTTGGTTTTTTGAGGTAGGATTTCACTCTAGCCAAGACTGACATGGTGCTCACTATGTAGTCTCAGGGTGGCCTTGAACTCATGGCAATCCTCCTACCTCTGCCTCCCGAATGCTGGGATTAAAGACATGCGCCACCACACCCAGGAAGAAGTGACAAATTCTAACAAATCTCCCTTTCTGTCTCATGTGGTGAATATGCTACAGAAACAGAGAGAATAGGAAGAAAGGCAATCTGAGCTACTTGCCATTTGTAGGACTTCCTGTTCTCTCCACCAGTTCTCCCCTGGCTCCCTGCTTCAATTGCTGTTTCTGTCTTACCTGTTGGCTCTATCCTCCAACCATCCTACAAGCTGTTCTTTCAGTCTGGAGTGTTTGTGCCCATTTTTTTTTTTCCTGTGAACTTGAAGACCCTGTTCAAATATCACTTTGTCTTTAACCCATTCTCAGAATCCAATTCAAGTTTTGCACAAGCAAGAATCATGATGTTGAGAAACAAATGTATCCTTTACTGCCTGTAAAAAAAAAAAAATCCATCCTCATGCCTGGGGAGATGGCTCAGCAGTTAAAGGTATTTGCTTGCAATCCTACAGAGTTCAGTTCCCTAGAACCCATGTAAAAGACGAATGCAAACTAGTACACGGGTCTGTAATCCCAATGCACCTCTAGCAATGGGAAGTGGAGCCAGAAGGATCTGGAAATGTGTGATCCAGCTAGCCTGACACACACATACAGTGGCAAAAACAGTGAGGGAGACCCTGTGTCTCAAGCAAGGTGGAAGGAGAGCACATCCCTGAGGCTGTGCTTAGATGTACACATGTGTACCATAGCACATGTGCACCCATATACCCACACATAACAAACAAAAAAAAATCCATCCTCATAGATGGTGTGCTATGAATGTATGTCATTTAGAAATATAAACTATAAACTCTATGCCAAGGGACAGTTAGATGAAGTATCCCACTTAGGAAGAATCTCAGGAGGCGATAAGGTGGCATTTCAATGATCTAACAGCACTTTAGAACTATTACAATCTAATCACTTAGAAATTATCATCTTGGGCTGGAGAGATGGCTTAATGGTTAAGGCACCTGCCTGCTAAGCCTAAGAACGCCCGTATGATTCTCCAGGTCCCACGTTTAGCCAGACGCAAAGTGATGCAAGGGTGCAATGCTGCATTTGCCCACAAGGGGGCACATGCGTCTGGAATTTGTTCACAGCGGCTGAGAGGCTGCTGGCATGCCCATTCTCTGTCTCTCTCTCTCTCTGACTCTGACTCTTTCTTATAAAAAAAAGAAAAAAATAAGTTATCATCTACATCAAGACCACAGGATAGACTTTTTTTAGGAGTGCAATGTGAGGTACATGAGTCAGTGAATTGTCTAAGAAGCTGCTGCAACATGTCAGACCTTCCATGAGCAAGACATGAGAGTGTGATCAGCCCCAGCAGCTCAGGAATGTGCACCAGGCCAGGGCTTCTTTCAGCTGCGTGCTCCTTTACTTAACAGGAAACATCTAGACTAGATGATGAGCTGAAACCTGCTGCTGGGACAGTCTCCTCTGTGCAGAGAACCTCTCATGTAAGGCACTATACCATCTGCATGAAGGACAGGTGGCTAAGATGTCACCAAGCCCGTAGGACAGGTTATGTGACAACACGTGTTTGGCTAATTTGTATTGGATTTGTAGTAGATAATCCTTGGTTAGATTTGGTCCGCCATTTGCTGTTATGATTACAGGCAAACTGCGAGGTTGTAGGTGATCTGCATGCACCACACCAGTAGCTTTCACTTACCTCTGGTCTGAAGGTTTGATAGTCGACCGAGAGGACCTGACACATGTGGAATATCCACATTATTTTGAGATAGCTTCTTGTTCGTCTTTGCATAGCTGGCGATTGTAATTGCTCAGTAAGTGTCCTTCTGTGTCTCACTCACTCCTGGTAACTAGGAAACAAGTGAAAAGGAGGATCTCTATGAGTTCGAGGCCAACCTGAGACTACATAGTGAATTCCACATCGGCCTGGGCTAGAATATGATCCTACCTAGAAACCACTCCCCCCAAAAAAGAAGAACTCACTGATCTAAACCTCTTTGTTCTATAGAATAAAATTCAGGAGGACCTTTATTTAAGAAGAGTAAAAACAGTTCTGCCTTATTAATGTCCCTGACAATTGTACATATCTATGTGATAGGGTAATAATTTGACAACTATATACAATGTACAATTGTCACATTGGGGTGGTTAGCATTTATATCTTTTTAAGCATTTGTCATATCTCATTGGGAACCTTCTAACTTCAGTTGTCTGGTTCTTTAAAAATGTAACTTTTTATCAAGTACCTTACTGTGAACTAGAACTTACTCTTCCTACTTAACTGCATTTTAGCACTTATTATCCGAGTGCCCTCTGTTTCCCTCCTCCTTGCCATGCCTAGTCTCTAGTGATTCTTAGCCTACTCACCTACTTGTATGAAATCAGCTTCTTAAAGTTCCTACCTGTGAGTAAGAGCATGCAATATCTGTCTTTCCATGCCTGGCTTACTTCACTTAGCAACGACAAGGTTTTGAATAACAACTGCTTTAATTCATAGAGCCTGATCATTTTGGGATGCTTTGAGCAAAAATGACTAATATGGGGTGTAGATGAAGCCACAGCTTCAGATGAAAAAAGTTTTAAATTAAAATATAAATATGTTAAATGCTGAAATTGACTTTATGGAGTTTCTTATCCTTCCCCCAATAACCCATGATACAATTGATTTATCATCTCATTCCATACAGCCCAAACAAAGGGTGCTTTAAGAATAGCTTATGGAAATGCATGATGCAAACTATGGTGTTCATTTTTCAACACTGTCAAGAAAATTCATCTAAGGAAATTATAAGCTTAAACAGTGCCTGCATTAGCCATTTGTCACGAGAAGCATTCCACGCAGTGAATAGGCATCACAGGTTGTTAAGCATCTCCAGGAACATTGCTCACTGAAATTTGCTGGAAAGATGATTGAGTGTTATTTAAGTGGAACTTTACACACAATAAATAGTACATTTGCAGACTGCTGAGAAAATTGATGAAAAGGATAATGTTCTATTCTGGACTCTAAACAAAAAGCAATCAATTAGTAGGACACGTTTGAATAATGTCAAAGAAACAGTGCCGAGAACCTCCCTGCTGAAAGATTGTGCCTCAGGCTGAAACAAACTGTGCCTACGCGAGGCAGATCGATGGCTTAGCACCACTGCAGCACAGAAGGAAATCAGAGAACAGAATCCATTTCTAGACCCACATCACTCCCCCGGGCTGAGCTTCATGTGAGACTGCATTCTTTTCACTCCCTGACCTCAGTTACAGGCTCCATTTCAGCTTCCTACTGAGTTTAGAGCTCTACTCTGGCCAACCTTTAAGGGGTTCCCTCCCACTATCAGATATTTGGGGATCATAAATAAATCTTAATGATTTTTGAAGTTAGCCTTAATACTATTGTATGGAGTTGTGGGATAAGACTGAGTGGGTTTTGATGATGGCTTCTTACATCATTGTTTGGCTAACAATCTATGTTATAGTCCACTTCATAAATATTTTAGTCTTTGAAGACTAAAGTCTTTGTCAAAGCAACTCAACTCTATTAGGACAGTCCCAAAGGAGGCTCAGACGTTGTTTAGTATGTAAGTAATATATAAATGCATCAGGGTGGTTGTGTTCCAATGAAACTATTTACAATAGTGGCAGCTGTCCCCAACTTTATATTAAGGGACTAAAAGCATTATGGAACAAGTCACAGAAACCTTATCTTAAAGCACAGACACATGATTACGAGGATAAACTATTATCTCATAGATGATTTCATATCACATATTGCACCATAAATTTAATGGATTTTTGTAGTGGAGAGATCAGAAGTCTTAAAAAAGAAGACATTTAGAAAACAAAGTAGTGGAGATGGCTCAGCAGTTAAAGACACTTGCTTGTAAAGCCTGCTGGTCCCGGTTTGTTTCCCCAATACCCACGTAAAGCCTGATACGCAAAGTGATGCAAGCATCTAGAGTTTGTTTTCAATGGCAAGAGGCCATGCAGGGCATGCCCTACTGTCTCTCTCAAAAATAATTAATTTAAAAGACAAACAAACAAAAAGTACTTCCTTAAGCAGATTGGACCTTAGGGATGTCACTTAGGATAGTGACATCAACTGATTACATCATCTGACTTCAGTGACAGAAGTTATTCACTGGAGTAACTGATGTTCTGCTATTCCCTTTGGATAACAGACATTCATCCTCACACCACACAGAATGTTTCTTTGAAAGCTACATTCTAGCACTCTGCGGTCAGCAGGCAAGCTTTTACAATCATGACTTTAAGGCATCAGACAACTTACGTTAGACTCTCTAAGGGTGGAATTCAGGTAACTAATATGCAGCAACAACAAAGAAACACTGTTTCAGTGTCTTGAAATTCAAAACTGTGGACTGTAGGCCAACATGAAAAGCATTAACTGAGGCTTGTTAGATACAAATCCTAGGCAGATGTAGTGGCATGCACCTGTAGGCACAGCATTTGGGATGCTGAGGCTGGAGAACCATTGAGCCCAGAGTTTGAGACCAACCTGGGAAACATAGAACTCATCTTTGAAATGGTTTTTTAATTTAATTTTTTTAGATTTTAGAGA
The DNA here is from genome assembly GCA_036365145.1 of Orientallactaga sibirica. Classification (NCBI taxonomy): domain Eukaryota; kingdom Metazoa; phylum Chordata; class Mammalia; order Rodentia; family Dipodidae; genus Orientallactaga; species Orientallactaga sibirica. Next base: position 45,253,504 of record JAEOAD010000012.1, on the reverse strand, counting down.
GAGTGAGACTCATTACATGAAATGGCAAAACCTACTTCAGTTCTGCTTACCACCATTTGTAAACTGTTCTCTCTCTCTCTTTCTCTCTTTTTGAGATAGGGTCTCGAATAATCTGGGCTGCCCCCGAATTTGGTATGTGGCAGAATGTGACCTTGAACTCTTGATACTTCTGCTTTTATCTTCCAAGTGCTAGGATTATAGACATGCACCACCCTAACCGACTTAGAAACTGTTCTTTTGTATGGTACGAGGGAAGGATCGAAGCATAGGGCCTCTGAAGTGTCCACTGTCAGGCTTCTTCTCGGATGATCTCTATGGGCACAGTGAAGCATATTCTTTGTGCTGTGGGTACCTCCCACAGAATTTACTTTATTCCATTGTTGTTGTTAGCTATCTGTTGTCACTCCTGGATTGTCAATTGGGTCATGCCCACTATCTATCTCTTATATATAAAACATTGTACTTGACACAAAGTGGTGAGGCACTAAAAGTTGTTGAATAAATGAATGCAGTAGATCTACTTCACACACATTTCCACCAAAGAGAAAACATAACTCATTGCAAAGGGCAGGCTACCTATCCCTGTAGGATTCTGGCTGAATATTTTATGCTGAATTGTCAATAAGATGGTAACATATGTCAGTAATTAAGCTCTGTAGAGTCGGCCATAAATAGTTGCAGTTTTTATTATTTCTCCATTATGAATCCATTTGTTGTAGTTTACTTAATTAATATTGATTTTTGAGGTAGGGAATTTCAGTGTAATAAAAGCAAATGAACTGTTTTTGTTACATTGTGTTTTGTTAAATGCTAACATGTAGCAAAAATTCTATTTTCATTAATATGACAAAAGGAAATATTGTTATTTATCCAAGAAATAAACAAGTTAGAAATACCATAAGATTGCCTCCTGGCTGAACTAACAATGAACATAAATGTGCTAAAGAAATAGAAGATTTTTTTTTTCTTTTGCAAATAGAAGGCTAAAGGAACAATTAGCATTTCTACTTGGTTCTTGGAGAAACAATTCCCTCTTGTATTTGAGATTATGTAGTTGTCCTTTGTCTTTTTATTAAGTATCAATAAGTGACAGTGTGCATATTTATTTTAATTAATCATAGCACCCATGCAATAACATTATACATGTCATTCTTTTTTAGAAATAGTGTAACATATTGGTAATGAGATTCCCATATGCTTATTTTTATCTTTCTGTGAGTCCACCAGGGTGAAGTTTGCATTATGTATTCACAGTTTAATTTTGCAGATAGTGTATTATTCTGTCACGTAATGTGCTGTCCTTCATGCGTAAGCACGATCCTACTGGTTCTTTGAGAGTGAAATATGAGGGCTGGGATTTGTTTATGTGCTGCCAACTATCTTCCCTCACTAGGTTCCCTTTGTGACCATTGTACTAAGAGTGGCTGCTGCGTGAGTGACACAACTAAAGCCATGAAGCTAAGAGGCAACCGGTACTTTGTCAGCATGAGACCAAGCTTGCCATTGCACATTACTGTCGCTCTTCTAGCAACAGCCTCGGTTAGACACAGCAGCATGGCTTCCGGATTGAGCAGTGAGGTATTTTCACACGGAGACACCTGGTGTTGGTAAGAAACATCTTGGCATAAAAATACTCTTCCCTACTGGTTTTAATTTAATTATCAGGAGATTAGGAAAAAAAAATCCTTTCCCAACAAAGAATAGCCCAAGAGCAGATGAATTCAGTGCCAAATTCTACCAAACCTCCAAAGAAAAGTTAACACCAATTCTCCTCAAACTTTTCCACAAAGTAGGAAAATAAACCCTATCAAACTCACTTTATGAATCCAACTGATACCAAACTAGATAAGGACATAACAAAAAAAGAGAACACTATGGGCTAATTTCCCTAGTGAACAAAGATGTAAAAATTCTCAATAAAATTTTGACAAACTAAATTCCAGTATACATTAAGAAGATCAGGTTGGGCAGGGTGGCACGTGCCTTTAATCCTGGCACTTGGGAGGCAGACATAGGAGCATCATGGTGATTTCAAGGCCACCCTGAGACTACATAGTGAATTCCAGGTCAGCCTGGGCTACAGTGAGACTCTACCTCAAAAAACAAACAACAATAAAAAAAACTCAAAAAACAAAAACCGTATGCCATGGCATTTTGCTTTCACTTCAGTGATACAAGGTTGGGTCAATGTAAACAAATCAATCAGTGCAATGCAGCACTTAAACACATATAAGGACAGAACCTATATGATCATCTCAATTGATGTAGAAAAGACCTCTGACACAGTCCAGCAGTTCTTCATGATAAAAGTCCTGAAGAAACTAGGCGGATAAGAAACATACCTCAACACGATAAAGTGGTTATAGAAAAAAATTTGTAGCCAACATTATACCGTATGGTGAAAAGCCAAAATTATGGAATTCGAGAAGGATGCTTACTTTCTCTGGTCTTCTTGAATTTAGTGCTCAAAGTCTTAGGGCAATAAGACAAGAGAAGGAAATGAAAGGCATACACATAGGAAAGGAGGAAGTAAAAGTATCTCTATGTTCAGACAACATGATCAAATGCTGAAAGACCCTAAAGACCCCACCAGAAAACTTTTGGGCTTGATAAATATTTTCAGCAAAGTAGGAGGCTATCGAATCAATATACAAATAGCAGTAGTATTTCTATTACTAATAAGAAACTTGCTGAGAAAGCAATTGTGGTGGTTTGAATCAATGTCCCCATAAACTCATGTGTTCAGAATGCTTTGTCCCCAGCTGGTGGCAGTTTGGGAGGTGGAGTCTTGCTGAAGAAGGGGACTTGTTGTGGGTGGGCTTTGAGGTGTTGTAGCCAGTTCTCCCTTCCCAGAGATAGGCTCACTCTCCCGCTGCTGTTTCCCCCTGATGTGTCAGAGGTGATGTCCAGCTTCTGCCCATGCCGTGCTTTCCCTGCCATCACTGACCTTCTCCTTGAGACTGTAATCCAAATTAAAAACTTCTTCCATCAGCTGCTTTGGTGGGGTGCTTTATTGGAGCAATGAGGAGGTAACTACAGCAGTAAATCAGGGGGGAAAATCCCATTCACAAAAGCTTAAAAAAGAAAAAAAGAAAGAAAAAAAATCTAGGAATAAGCCTAACTAAGGAAGTAAAAGACTTTTATAGTGAAAACGTTTAAGGCACCAAAACAATAAATTAAAAGAAGAAACTAAAAGAAATATCTCCTCTGCTCGTGGATTGTGATATCGTGAAAATGGCTATATTATAGAAAGTGATCTACAGATTCTATATCAATCCCAATACTACTCTTTACAGAGCTAGAAAATAAATAGCCTTAAAACTCATGTGGAAGCAAAAACAGTCCTGAATAACCATGGCAATTCTTAGTAAAAAAGAGCAATTTACACAGAACCTCCAGTTTTCATAGACAAACTTCTGATGCAGAGCAGATGAAATGCTGTGTGAAAGGAAGGCTGTTCCTAATTTTTGAAATTGCTTTATTGATGTGCAATTCATATAATCAACTATATTGATTATTAAAGTGTATGTTGATGACAGAGAGAGAGAGGAAGAGAGAGAGAGATAATGCTGGGAATGGCACAATAACTGATGTCAAGCTATATTACAGATACGTAGTAGCAAAAATATCACAATACTGACAGAAAACAGACATGTAGGCCAATGGAAAAGGAGTCCTAGCAATAAACTCACACAGCTATGGGCACATAATTTTTGACAAAAGTGTCAAAATGTACATTGGAGAAAAGACAGCTTCTTTAAAAATGGTGCTGGGAACAGTGGATTTCCACATGTAGGAAAATGAAACTGGTTCTATATCAATCACCTTACAAATCAGTTCAAGATGGATCAATAAACTGAACGTAAGACCTGAAAATTTGAAACTGGAGAAAAGCATGTTGGGGGAGGAGGAACTAGAAGTTCAAGTTCTAGACATGCAAAAAGACATTCAGAAAAAGGACTAAAATAGCATAGGAAATAATACCAAGAATTGGCAAATATTATTCTGTAAAATTAAAAAGCTTCTACACTGCAAGGGAAAAAATGACCAAAGTGAAAAGAAAACCTGCAGAATTGGAAGGAAATCTTTTCCAGCTGAATATCATACAGGGGATTAATATCTAGAATATATAAAGAATTGCAAAAATTAAAACCAAACTCCAAATCATCCAATCCATAAGTGGGCCAATGAAGTGAATAGTTTTTCAAAAGAAGAAATACAAATGACAAATACATATTTGGCAAAGTGTTAACATCCTTAGCCAGCAGGGAAATGCAATTTAAACTGCTTTCAGATTCTAAAATCTCACCTCAGTCAGCATAGCTCACTATGTAGTCCAGGCTAGCCTAAAACTCCCGGTGTATCCCAGGTTGGTCTTGAACAGAATCTTAATCCTCCTGTTTTAGCCTCGCTCTTCTGGAGTTACTGGCATGCAGTGCCATGCCCAGTAGATGATGGATTATATATTGCTCTGAATTGCCTAGTTTTTCATGTTGTGAAGATACTATATCAGCAGGTTTTTTTTAAATACTCACCTGCATGTGAGTGTGTGTGCGCGCACACGCAAGCACACTCTCACCAGGAAAACAATTCACGGGAAGCTGGGTTGGTGTTCTCCAGAGGTGGCGGGAAGAGCTGGTAACCCCGCGAATACAGGCTCCTGGAGCAGCAGTAAACGTGGGGCCTTGGCATGGCGGCGGCTGCAGTGCCTACAACAACCCAGCGGCACTTCACTAAAGCTTTGGAACAGAATCCAGATGATGCGCAGTATTACTGTTAAAGAGCTTATTGTCCCATTCTTCTCGAGAAATAATGTGATGCCAATGCAGATGCCAAGAAGTCTCTTATAGTTAGTCCAAAGAATTCCACTGCTCTACTAAGAACAGGGATAAGTGAATACCATGAAAAAACAAACAAGCAAAACAAAACAAAATAAAACAAACAACAAAAATAAACAGCCTATGCTGTTGCTCTAGAAACCTTTAGAGAAGGACGGACATTGGATAGTGCCGATACAAATTTCACTATCTGGATTAAAAGATGTCAAGATGCTCAGAATGAATCAGAACTGAGGGAGTGCATCCCAGAGGACTCAGTCAAAAAGTCAAGGATGACCGGTGTGGACAGAGTCTCATGTAATCATCCCACTTAGGATCAAGAGTGTTGAGAAGAATGATGCAGAGGTGGGATTTTCAGAACAAGAGCTGTCTGCTTGGATGAAACTTCCTTCTGAAGACATCATAACATCATAACATCAGCACAGAGCACATTTAAAGTACTATCAACAAACATTGAAATTAAAATGAAAAAGATGGGAAGTGGGAAAAGCTAAAAAGGGGCAAGGAGATGTGCCTACACCAAAGCAGTTCATAGCAGATGTAAAAATCCTATATCCATCATCGTGGCATTATACAAGAAAATGGCATAAAGTGGTTGGTGAAATCAAAGAGGAAGAATGAGAAATTGGAGGGTGATGGAGCTTTAAATATATTAATTTAGCAGACCTATTCAAATGGCTCTGATGAGTGAAACGTGCCATGAACAAATCATTTATGGAATCTGGTGGTACAGTCCTGAGTACCAACTGATCTGATGTAGGTCAAAGGAAAGTTGAAATCAATCCTCCTGATGACATAAAATGGAAAAAGTACTAAATAAATTAATATGTTATCACTGTATTGCATATATTAACTAATGCCCATTGTATATTGTGTTGCTTTCTTGAATTTTGAACACTGAATATCTGTTACAAAAGATACCTCTTTGTGATTTAAAAATTATTTTCCTCAAAAAAAAAAAAAAGAAAAGAAAACAATTTACAACAAATACTGGTGAGGATATGGGGAAGAGAAACCCTTATATACTGCTGGTAGGAATGTAAAATTGTGTAGTCACTACAAAAATCAGCATGGAAGTTCCTAAAAAAAAATCAAACCTGAAAGAGAACTATCATATGACTCAGCTATTCCACTCAGGTATATACCCAAAGGACACGAAGCCAACACATCACAAAGGTACATGCATTTCCATGTTTATTGCTCCACTATTCACAGTATCCAGGACATGCAATAAGACTAGATGTCTATCAACAGATGAACACACAAAGAAAATGTGGTACATATACATGGTGGAATTTTATGCAGCTATAAAGAAAAATGAAATCATGGTATTGGTAGGAAATGGCTCAACATGAAATTATTATGTTAAGTGACTCGGAAAAAATTCATGTGTTTTTTCATGAGAAAAACCTAGATTTAAAATTGTGTGTGTGTAGGTCACAAAACTAGAAAGGGAATCATAAGAAAGGAGGAAGAGATCTTAAAGGAAGGAGTGAAAGAGAGGGTAATAGAATTCAGGTAACATGAGAGCAGAATGGGGTCTCTCTGGGGGAAGGGAGTCAGTGAAAGGCAGGAGGGATGAGGTACAACAAAATACAATGACTCCTACATATGAAAATGCCTTAGTGAAATCCGTTATGTTTTATGCCCACCTAAACATTTAAAAAAATTCTAAAAACGTGAGACCATATTTGTTTCTCTGTCTCTGAAAGCCTTTATAGATAATTTCTTTCCATGTAAGAAGCTTATATTTTCACACACACATAAAGCAGGACATATAGGGACATCCTTTCTGCTGTAGACAAAGTTCTCAAGCTGGAATTATGATATGCTATATTAAATTGTCATGATGTGGGTGGGTGTAAGGTCAAACGTGAACCAGGAGCAGGCAGATTTCTAGTATTAGTGAAGGCAGAGACATTACTATATAAACCATTATGTCTGGAATATGATGTCAAGGAGGGCCTGACAGGAGTGGGACAAGCGTGGATGGTGCAGGAGGTTCATTTGGAATTGCAGTTGCCTAAAAATAGGCTCTGCATATTGAGGTCTAAAGGTAACTGTAGTCTTAGCACTTGGGAGCCAAAAGAAGAGTACTCTTGAGTTCAGGCCAGCCTGAGTTACATAGTGACATCCTATTTCAACTCCTCATCCCCAACAGAACATAAAAAATCCCAAGTTTATTGCATCATTGTTTTTCCTTAAGGAGAACAATATTTTAGATTTTGTTTGTATTTCATTTTTTGGATTATGGGGGATGTCTACCTGATTTAATATCCTACACATGAGATAGAAATTATATCATTTTCTTGAATTTTTTATATATTCAATACTCTTTATGTGTCAGACATTTTACTTAATGCTGAGGGTATAAGACAAAAAGGCAGAGAAGGTCCCCCAAATTACTGTAGCTTGAGTGTGAACGTCTATGATAGATAAAAAATAAAAAAGGAAACACAAATAATTTAAACTTTTTTAGCAATTAAAGTTTGTAAAGGAAGTAAAAACTAACAGAGGGACGAGAGGTCTGTGCTGATGCTAGTGTAAATCTTTTTGACACTGAGCATCCTAACAAGAGGCTAGCAATTTAGGCATGCAATACAAGACACCTCCAGAGCACAAGACCCCTCCAGAACACTAGAAAGAAGGCATCCTGCCTGTCTGGGTGTTACAGTATCAAGGGATGTCCGGGAGACAAGTTCACTTTGCAGGATGTTCCTCCTTTATTATTTGCTTAAGGTGGCACATTTAAATTCTCTCAGCCATCCACTATTTCTTAAAGCTTTTCCCAGTAATTGTTTCAGATGGCCCAAGGGTACAGTTTCTGTTAGTGTTCTTACTACAGCCATAACAGTACTCAACTGTCACCTCTACAACTTTATGTACTGCAAAGTTTAATGGAAAAATGTGCCACTTCAGTGAAACCAGAGAAACCTGAAAATGGGATATAGAAAATTACACTGTTACTATGGCAATGGCATCTCTTTGGCAACTGAAGAAAATCATTTAACAAAGTTATACAACCCTAGTAAATATTAGACAGCTTTATGGAAATGTAATAAACTGAAGTCATATATCAAAAAGCACTAAAACTCATTTCACATTTATGACACACACAAAATTATAATGCAGATGAGGACTAAATGACCTATAAATGTTAAACACGTAGTTAAGCATGGAATATGTCAACATGAGTGGCTTTTCGTTGCAGTATGTTCAAGTTAGATGAGATTGTGATGAGAATGCTTGTCTCCTCATTGTGGTCCCTTTCTGAACAGATGTACAGCAAACCTCACATCCATTTTCTTGCAGATAATCAGATATAATGAGAAACCAGCAAGTCTTTGTCCTTGCCTATGAATTTAACAAGGTAAATCGTCATAACGTTGTTAGCCTGGTCCTGTTACTGCTCAGCCTGATCCGAAACGTAACTGCACCTGCCATGCACTCGACTTTGTGAGGAAATCATTGATTTACTCAGGAAACACAGCTATTGTTTTGTGTTTTTCTAGGCCCCTCTGTAAGAAGCTAAGCTTGAAGGTGTTTTGAATAACGTGCCCTGGTGTGTAAAAGCTTTTCAGTTTGTAGAGAACATTTTATCTAACAGCAAAACAGGTTTCTCCCCAGCTGCTCATCCAGATTTTCTGCAAAAGGAAACTGGATGGCATGGGGGCTTTCAAAGGCACAAAGAAGAGCCATTTCCAGCTAAGGAATCGAAGACGACTCTGCTCTATGATAATTGGGAGGATACACTGTGCATTCACAAGATGACCAAGAAACCATATTAATCAGTCAATTGTCTTACTCCCATGATACAAAAAAAATAACAGTAACTGATGACATTCATTGAGTCAGCCAATCAGGTAATGCAAAGCCATCAATCTAAGAATACATCTAGTCAAACCTTAGGGACTATTTTTACTTTTCACTATCTATCCTTCTAGGTTTGGTATAGTTATGTCATAAATAGCCTTGAAGGTTTCCATGCTCTGTTTCTTTGGCTCCTATGCTCAGGACTTCTCATGACTCTGGCTCCAATTTCTTTTGAAATTCATACAACCTCTTCCAGCACTGCTTCCTCCTCTGTCCAACTTATGAGGGGCTTCACTCAGTGCAGATTCTTCACTTCCTTCCAAAAACTTACTGCCACCAGTACTTGCTTAAAAGGATTCATTGTGCAGAAGAATGAATTAAGAGCAGCATTTCTTGAAGAGTATTCTTTTAAAGAATATTTTTATTTATATTTGCAAGGGGAGGAGGGGGAGAGAACAGGTGCTCCAGGCCTCTAGCTGCTGCAAACGAACTCCAAATGCATGTACCACTTTGCACATCTGGCTTTACATGGGTGCTAGGGAACCAAACCTGGGTGGTTATGCTTTGTAGGCAAGTACCTTAACTTCGGAGCCATCTCTTCAGCCTTGAAGAGCATTCTTAGACAAAGATGATTTGGCAGGTGACAAAGACAAAACGTTGAAATAAAATTAAATGTAAAATCAGGGTGTTTTATCTTCTATAAAATTTGAATACAAAATTTGAAATGAGAAGTGATTATAAATGATGTAGTATAATAATAGGAACAGTGATTAAGCAGTTTTTATATGAAGACATTAGGAGTTTTACATGTGTGATTTCATTTCATCTGTACAAGGTTTAAAGTAGGTGTTATTATTAACTGTACTTTACAGATGAGGAAGGAGAGGAAATGAATAATTTGCTTAAGGTCACATAATAGCTAAATGGGTTTACCACCAGGTCATGTGAGTCTAAAGTTAGTGCTGTAATCCATGCTAAGATATATCTGGTTTAGGTGTAGCCCTATAAAGTAATCCCTTAATGGAAACAATGGGTGTACACTTAGCACTCATGAGGAATCAAAACATAGACTATATTTGTATCATTAAGTCCCAGAATCTATGTGCAACATGAGGGACTGTCCCTGGGGACACTACACAACGTCTGTTGCAATGCCACAATGAGGGTTATAAAGAAAATCATGTTTATCCCAGCTCAACACTAAGATAGTGAGAAGTAAGCAGTAAGCTGGGGGATAAAACCAGGGCTTGGAGCCAGGTAAAAGGATTGCAAAATCAGAATTCTGGTTGATGTGTAGGAAGAATGAGGGAGGGAGGAAGAGAGAGAGAACATATGTGATATATTATTACATAGAATTTAGAATATTCAGGGAAATTTAAGAAGAGAAATAAAATGTCACCATGTTCCCATGTTCTAAGGAAAACCATGTTATTTGGTATATTTCATTTTCTCTTTTCTTCTCTAGAGGGAAGGTTTATACACTTTACACAGCTAACCCAAGTTGTATACAGGTTCCTTTATATTTATGGGGATGTATTTATTAAAAACATTTAAGTAATTAATTAATTTGAGAGAGAGGGAGAGAGAGAGAGGAACGCACACATGCACACACACACACAAAGAGAGAGAGAGGGAGAGAGAGAGAGAGAGAAAGGAGCATGCCAGGGCCTCCAGCTACTGCAAATGAACTCCAGGCACATGCGCCACCTTGTGCATCTGGCTTTACATGGGTACTGGGGAATTGCGCCTGGGTCATTTGGCTTTGCTGGCAAGCATGTAAACCACTAAGCCATTTCTCCAGCCCATAGGGATGTATTTTAAGATACCATTCACAAACACTTGAGACCATGGATATATTCCTTTGTGTTTTTGTTCCTATACATACATATACAAATCAAATGCCTTTCCATCTAAACACTATGCACTATGGTCCTAATTTTCTTCTGTTTTCAGTTTGACTAGTATGAGTTTCAAACTTACTTTCGTCATAAATTTCTTTTTAAAATTTTTGTTTATTTTTATTTATTTATTTGAGAGTGACAGAGAAAGAAGGAGGGAGGGAGAGAAAGAGAGAGAGAGAGAGGGAGGAATGGAGAATGGGTGCACCAGGGCCTCCAGCCACTGCAAATGAACTCCAGATGCATGCACCACCTTGGGCATCTTGCTTACATGGGTACTGGGGAATCGAGCCTCGAATGGGGCTCTTTAGGCTTCACAGGCAAGTGCTTAACTACTAAGTCATCTTCCAGTCCCACTTTCTTCATAAATTCTATAAATCTTAGCAAGTTTGGTCTATGCTTTTTCATTACTTGTTGAAAATTTTCACTCATTCACTTAAAAGAAGCACTTATGACTGCCCTTTGGCATATTAGAATGGCCAGCATCACTATTTTTGTGCTTTGGCGGGATTTTAAAATTTAAGGCTAATTAGTGAATAGCTAAGGGTGACTTGAACACAGGCACCGAGGTGCATGGCAGTTGGTCTTATAATCCAGACAGGTACTGAGTGCCCAGTGGGCAAGTAGCAAATACATAGTGGGCACACCTACAGAGGGTTAGTTCACCTCCTGGGCAGGATGGAGTGGGATGGCATGCGATTTCATCATGCTATTGAGAGCAGCATACAACTTAAAAACCATTGTTTTCTATCTGGCATTTCTTTCATTTAGTATTTTCAGACTGCAGTTGACTGAAACTGTTGGTAACTGTAAGTATGAAAGTACAGAAAGCAATGGTGAGGATGTTGGGTGAGCCCTATGCATGAAGAAGAGCAGATACACCACACATATTCTGTGTGCAGAACACTGCACGTGGACATCTGCGCAGCCTTGGCTCAGGGTGAAAAACATCAGGTAGACACTGTCACCTTATCCCACTCCCTTCTTGTCTTGACCCCAGACCCATGTGTCCTTGACAATCACTTTTTTCTCTGCGTTCTCCTCCCACCTCATGCCCATCAATCACAACCCTGCCTTTTGTTGATCACTTCCTCAGTTTTTGTTACATTCACGCACAGTTTGGTTTTTGAAATTCACATAAGTGGAATTACACTCTTAATGCTCATACCTGGCTTGTTTTTCTCAACATTTTGCTGGCAGGAGGTTTTTATTGCTGTGTGACACTTTAGTAGATCTAAATATCATTATATCTATTCATTTCAACAATTTAAAATATTGAAGAAAGTCTTTTCTATATTTATTTTCCTATATTTTCAAAATTTCCTCTAATTTGTTTTATTTTAACAAAAGGACATATAAGCAGGTTTAGTAATGTCCATTGATCTTTAACTTTATGATTTTGCTCATTCCTGGGAAGCTTAGAAGCTGATTTTCCTTTAGAGGATTGATACGTATTTGCTCTTATTTAAGCTCTTTCATGCTTTGATTTCCTTTTCTTTCCTTTTACAAAATTTTAGTGCTTTAATCCACCTGTATTTACTTTGGTTTATGGTCTGATTTGACATCTAGGTTGATTTTCTTTCCAAATAGTTAACTAATTATTGAGAAATCCTTTCCCATGCCTGTTTTACTGCTTTCTTTGTACAGAAGGGATGAGATAACTGGGGGGGGGGGTGGTTGGGGATAGACAGGGAGATATGTGGATGAAAGGTAATAAACATGAAACTCCACTGGGTGTAGTGCTGGACTTCAGAAGGGGAGTGAGTTAGGGTCCTAAAGAGTTAAGGAGGTCCTAAAGAGCTAAGGAGGTCCTAGGCCAGGAGGTGATAATTGGACTTTGTTTTGTTTTATAAGATGTATGGGAACCTGCCAGAGCAATAGTAGTGGAGGGGAGTGAATAGTTCAGGCAGAGGAAACTATGGGCTCATAGCAGGCTGTGGTTATATTCTTGAGCTCTGGAATCAAACAAATCCAGTTTTTCAAGTTGCTGTTTCATGATGCCTGACAACCTTTTGTGTGCCTTGTTTCACCTAAATAGAAGAGTTTGTATGTCTATAAAATGGGAATAGGTGGGTTCTATTTCATAAGATTATTATAAGCAACACACACACACACACACACACACACACACATATATATATATATATATATATATATATATATATATATATATATATATGACTTAGTACAGTGCTCCATATATATCAAGCAAGTGATAAATATTTGCTGCTATTGTTGCAATACCCAGCTTTGCTCAACACTCTATTCCAACTGCCCATCACTAGGTGTGGTAATTTATGCCCAACAATCCACACTTACTGAGGGAAGGGACATAGAAACTTGAAATATTGTGATAGTTTTAGGAATACAGAAATAATTTAGTCTTCTTGGAACAAAAGTTTTGAGGAAATGAATTTAGTGGGACTGAGTCATGGAGGAAGGGCCTCAGAAGTGGAACTTGATATTTTCCTGTAAGCAACAGGATGATACTGGCTGGCCCTAGGTGCAGGATGATGGGTAAATTCAAGAGAAGTGATCTTAGGGTCTTGGAAGCTAGGTGGGACTTTCAAGATCCCCCCAAATTTACCTTCTGTCTTCCATAACATTAAATAAAAAAGAATTTTAAAGGCTGGAGAGATGGCTTAGTGGTTAAACACTTGCCTATGAAGCCTAAGGACCCTGGTTTGAGGCTTGATTCCCCAGTACCCACATAGGCCAGATGTACAAGGTGGCACATGCATCTGGAGTTTGTTTGTAATGGCTGGAGGCCCTGGTGCATCCATTCTTTCTCTCTATCTCTCTCTCTCTCTGCCTCTTTTTCTCTCTGTCTGTCTCTCTCAAATAAATAAATAAAAATAAACAAAAAATTTTAAAAAGATTTTTAATTTTTCTTAGGGGTACTAAAAAATGGGTTTACTATATCCCTAAATAAATGAATGCACTCTTCACTACATAAGATCCTATGTAGGGTGTTCTTTATTTTTTTTTTAAGGCAATTCCCCATGGGTTTCTAGAAAGACTTTACTAGTTGTCTATTAGTTAATTTTCTCTTCTTTTATTTTTATTTATTTATTTATTTTGGTTTTTCGAGGTAAAGTCTCACTCTGGTCCAGGCTGACCTGGAATTCACTCTGTAGTCTCAGGGTGGCCTCGAACCCACGGCGATCCTCCTACCTCTGCCTCCCAAGTCCTGGGATTAAAGGAGTGCACCACCACGCCTGGCTTTTCTCTTCTTTTGAGCAGAACCCACACTTTGTAGCTGGGCATTTGGCTCTGTGGAATTAGGACTAATTTCCCAGCCTCAGAATGTTAGCAGAAGTACCTTGTGCTTCCTAAGATGTATTCTTAAAGGGAAGGGGCATGGCTTCTTCTTGACTCCCTCATTTTGTTCAGCTGTATACAGCACAACATGATGCCTGCAGCTTCAGCAGCCATTCAGCAGAGAAAGTGGAGGCTGCCTGCTATGGGTGTGTACAATGTGTACCGTTCCTTGATAGCCATGGCTCTCTTCTGTCAGACTGTATTTTTGTGACAAGTACACTTTCTCGTTGTTACATTGCAGTTGCTATCACTTGCAGCTGAACTTAATTTCAGCAAATTCTGATTCTCGTCTATCTACTCTTCCTCACCAGACAAGACATTCAGCATGCCCCTGTCTGTATATAAGGAACTTTCTTTCTGATAACAGGCAAGAATGATGAGATTTCCCCCACACCTTCAATATTCCACTCTGCAAAGTCCCTGTTCAGCCTTTTCTCTCAGATCACTTTTTCTCAGTTTTCAGTGTTTTGGCTTCCTGAACTGCCTCCCTTCACTATGCCCAGGAGGGAACTGATTCTGGATGGGAGATTGTTAGCACTGGTCTTGATGTAGCTTAGTCTCACTTCTTCCTTTCAGTTACTTCTTAAATGGCTAGGTGTTGTTAAGAAAGTAAGCTGATCTCTATTGATAAACCATATCATATTCTTCAGCCATAAAGAACAGGATTGTGTTATTTTCCAGAAAATGGATGCAACTGGAGGTAATCATATTAAGTGAATTAAGTCAGCCTCAGAAAGAAAAATATAATATATTTGTGCTTATTATTAGATTACACACACACACACACACACACATGATGTATACATAGATGTGAAACTGTCTTGGGGAACAAAGGAGAGTAATGGAGGGGGAGAAAAGGAAGGTTAGGAGTATGGGGTGCAATGTGCTCATTGTATGATGTAGACTGTTGTGAAAGTGTCCTTCTAGCCCTATATATATAATTTGAGGCAGGCTGACCTGGAGCTCACTGTGAAGCCCCAGGCTGGCTTCAAACTCATAGCAATCCTCCTACCTCAGCCTCTCAAGTGCTGAAACTGAAAGTGTGTGCCACAATGCCCTGATGAATGTTTTTTTTAATAAAAAAATCTTTCATACTTTCCAGTGGCTCATTTATTTATTTCTAGCTTGCATACATTCAAAGTCAATAAATAATGTCTTGGCCTGAGAATCACCCACACTTGGCTCCTTATGGTATACACAGAGCCAGAACATGATGATATTGGAAGGAAAGTCCAAGAGATGGCTGTGAGGTCTGGACTGGAAAGAGTGGCTAGCTTACTTTATAGACTTCAATGTCTAACTCAGAGTTATGTTTTAGTGTGTGTCGATAAATATCTTATCCTTTGGAGACACAGATAATTGTGTCTTCATTTCAATAGGAACTATAACTCAGAAGTGGTTTGCTATATATTAAAAGAATAGTACATGGTCAGGGCAGGTTGGGGAGGGTCTTGTCATCTCTTATTGCTTCTCAGAGCAGGCGAGATGAAACTCGGGCTCTATTTAGATAATTGTTGAGTTGTGTGATTGGGATTGCTGTGTTTTGCTTGTCTATTTCCCACTCTTCTGGACTGAAGTGTTTCTTTCACTCACACACCCCTAGACAAGATTTTGTTTTTAAAGATTAAGGTGAATGCTGGTCACTTCAGTAGACACAGGAAGAACTGGTAAAACACCACAGTGGTGACAGGAAGAGTATAGACTAATATCAGGAGCATTTCACTCAAAGCCACTTCTACAGCTCACAAACCTCTCAACCTTGGTAAATCTGTTTGAGGTCTCTGAGTCTTCATTTTCTTCACTCAATTTTGTTCTGATAATTTGTTTTTAGTTCAGTTCGTTCCTTTGTTCCTTCCTTCCTCCCTCCCTCCCTTCTTTCCTCCCTTCCTTTCTTCCTTTTTGCAGGGCTGGTGATGAAATCCAGTCCTGTCTGTTGCAAAGCAAGTGCTCCACCGAGCTAACACCCCCAGCCCCAAGGTTTCTATGTACTAGACTAGGTAACCCATTAAACAACTGCCCATATTGAGCCTACTGATCACATTATATCTGAGTGTAGTAAGCAGTCACCAATTACTTACAGAGCAAGGGAGTGGAAAATATGTGTACACATGGCTGTACTTTCTATTTACTTTCATTAGTCTCTAGTTCCCACAGAATAGCTGCTGTTGGTTGCTGCTGAATGGCCATGTTAGCAAGGAAGGAGTAAAGCACAGATGGAAGGATCAGGTTAGGAAGGATGGTGTGTGTGAGGTGTGTGTATGTGAATAGAAAGGTCCCAAGTCCATCAAAGCCTTCTGGCTTGCTTTGGTATTTTATTCATACGAGGAAGTGTAAACAGCAGGCTGTATTTGGTTATGATTCTTAGAAGCTATCAGCCTGCTTCGGGTCTCAGGTGGCTTTACAGCTTTATATTGGCTTTTTCCCACTGAGAGATGTAAACCCTCTCAGGTGCAGCTGTAGAACATTCAGATTTTCACTCCTCATTCAGAGCCAGAGGACATAAGCAGGAGGAACTAAGTGGGGCCCACAGAAGATGCATGAATGTGCATGAAGATGACCTTCTCAGAAATGGAAGGCACATAGCTCCTGCTTTCCTAAGCGGAGGGGTGGTGTCCACTCCACATTCACCCTTGCAGAAGAACTCGTGTAAATTGCTTCAGCAGGCTCCTTCACGATTTTCTCAATTGCACATCTGCTAAGTTCAGCATCCGCAAAGCGCAGGTATTCAGCGTCTTAGCACACTGGTTTCCTTTCAATAAAACCTGATTACAACATGTAGCACTGCTATAGCTCTACACTGATTATTATGAGCAGAATCTGATTTCATGCCAACCTTTTTTTTTCCTCTTATACATTCTGTCCTGTGCTGTTTTTAACTAAATTTCAATGTGATAACGAATGTAAAGGACATTTTATTTCAAGCCAAAGTGCTATGCTGATTTATTTATGAATTTATTAATTTACTGATTTATTTGGATATCAAAATTAACCTACAACTTGGGCAAAAAGCAGTTGGCAATAGCTTTTAAAATTATATATTTCTTCATTCTTTTAAGCCTTACCTTGACAATTAAGCCACTTGAGAACATCAGCCCCCTTTTCCTTTCCTTTTACAAAAATATTTTGTTTATTTAATTTTTTTTTGAGAGAGAGAGAGAGAGAGAAAGAGTGAGTAAGGATGCACCAGGGCTTCTAACCTCTGCAAACAAACTCCAGATGCATGTGCCACTTGGGCATCTGTCTTGCATGGGTACTGGGGAATTGAACCCCATTCATCGGGCTTTTCAGGCAAGGGCCTTAACGTCTGAACCATATCCCAAGTCCATTTTTTTTTTTTAAAAATATTTATTTATTTATTTATTTATTTATTTATTTATTTATTTGTGAGAGAGAATGACAGACAAGCAGACAGACAGAGTATGTGTGCATCACTATCTCCTGCCACTGCAACCACCTACAGATGTATGCACCACTTTGCCTATCTGGTTTTACATGGGTACTGAGGAATTGAACCCAGGCCATCAGGCTTTTTAAACAAGTGTATTTATCTACTGGGCTATCTTTCCAGCTTGAAGCTTGAAAATTTGAAATATAAGTATGAAAGAGACATGTTTCAAAGTTATTGCATAGAAGTTTGGATTTTATAATGTCCAATTGTTCAACTTCTAAGAAAGAAATGCAATTAATGTTATTGAAATGCTCACTTGTTTATGTTTTACTTATTCTGTATATGTAGGATTCAGCTGAAAAAGAACTTCTGGAAATCCAACTCTGATTTTTAAGCTACTCTGTTGTTTCCCAAGGTATTGGCTTCAATGGCTATATTTGATTTCTGTGCTTGAGTAAACCCACCCACATGCCAGACTGAACCCCAGTGTGTTTGACATTTTCTCTTTTGAACAGCATCCAGCATAATGTAGCTTACTGGAAAAAATCTACACAGTGTGACTCAGCCAGTCATGCAAGCATTTCATTCTGTGGAATTCTTTATTTTTTTTCTCAGAATGAAAATAGACCACATTATTTGAGGATAAACAAATCTGAAAGTGTTTCCAGTAATATCTTTGTATGTATGGACTGCTGCAAAATTAAAAACTCTTGACTAAGATCTTGCTTCCTACCTAAATGACTCAGTAAATAGTCTTAATGAAATGGAGTTCCACTTTTCAAATCTCCAACTGAAAATAGAAAATGAAGTCCTACTTCCTAAGAGGAGAAATTATGCTGTCTTTTTCTTCAAGATGTCAGTAAATCCTCCAGCACAGTGCCATCCACACAGTATACATTTCACATCTCTAAACAAAACCATGTAAGGGAAGAGTACGGCTCAGGGAAAGTCACATAAACTGTGTGGTGAAGCAAAACCTAGATCCTTCTTTCTTTACCTCCCTTCATTTTCTGAGAAGCTTCAGTACATATTCCCAGGTAAGCACAGGCATTGCCAATGCTCACACTTTGAGATCTAGTGTTAGTTTAAGGAGCTGTGTACGTTTTGGGGCTCATCAGTGACTAGCTGAGCACATGCCTTTTCTCCTCCTCCTGTTTCTCTTCTTCCTTCCTCCGCTACCTCCTCCTTCTTCTTTGAGAGGGTTCTTATATATTCTAATCTTATCTCAAACTCACTATGTAGCTGAGCATGACCTTGACCTGGTCCTCCTGAGTGCTGGGATTACATGCTCTACTACCATACTGGATCTATCCAGTGCTGGAGATTGAACCCTGAGCTTCCCTCATGCTAGGCAAATACTCTACCAACTAAGCTACATCTGCAGCGTGGAGAAGTTCTTTAGATAGAAGGATTTGCAGCTATGTGAATACTATTAATAACTATTAAGTTCTGTTGTCATACTGGCAATATAAAGAAGAGTAATACTGAACTATAAGGTATGAGTGAATCAGAATGGAAAGAAACCGTGGAATGTGAATTTGGTGAGGAACAATAGTTACATTATTGAAGTGTGTCATTGTATGTGTCCACACTTTTGTAGTAACCCCTCAAGATCACATAATCATCTCCAGTGACTCAACTGAGGCTCAGAGGCATAGCAACTTTCACAGCTGTTTGCACACTGGGATTCTTAAGTTGTCATGACAAAGCTTACTTTTTTCACATTACACCTTGTCTCAGATTGTGCGTGCATTAAAACAGGAAAGGAAAAGCATAAAGGAAGTAAAAACTATTAAACAGAAAGTTTATTTATTTTTATTTGAATGCATGTAGTTGAAATTCTTTAAGAAATCCACCATAATAAAATCAGATCAAAAAGAAAGGAAGGAAGTTCATCAGAGAAGTGGAACTGGACCAAGACTGAGCCGGAGCTTCCTGCCTTGGTGGTCAATGAGCCCATACATTTTGGGTTCTCTGAATCCTCTTTAGGACTTCTGTATTCAGTCAGTCACTTTCCTGCTTAAAAGAAACAACAACAACAACAACAACAAAAAACCACCTAGAACATACTTATCTGTGAGTGAGCCTTCAGTGCTGCCCACACACATCCTGACTGGGAGAAGGGCATTGTACCTGACCTGGTTGCCAGATAAAAAGGGTCCCTTTATCCTCCTGCTGGCATAGCAGTTGGCCAGGAAACCACAGTCTTAATTTTCAACAACCACTCACCCATTGGAAGTGCTTCATGCCAGGCATAACCTGAGAGGCTGTGCGTGGTGCCTTTTTCCATTATCTCACCATGGCTTCCAGAACTAATTCTTTCCCTCACCCTTAACCTCACCCTCCTTTGGGGCTCTCTCTACACAGCAGCTGGAATTTTCCTTCTGAAATGTAACTGTGATCATACCACCCCACCTGCCATCCCATAATATATGCTTTCTGCCTTCAGTACATAGTCAATGTGGCCATCTTTATGTCACTATTATAAATACTTAGTACAATCAGCTTATAAAGGGAAAAGGGTTGCCATGGTTCACAAATTTTGTGGGTTTCAGTCCATGATCTTTTTGAACCTCTGAAAGGCAACACTTCATGTCAAGGGAGTGTGTAGCAGAGCACAGCCACTCGGCTCCTAGCCAGCAAGGAAAAGAGATAGAGGAAGGGGCTCAGGTCCTACTATTACCTTTAATGATGTGAAGAGTCCCCCATTGAGTTCAAATTTTAAAATTTCCATCACCTCACAGTAGGGCCATGCAGAGGACAAATACTTTGGGGGACATTCCAGACTAAATAATAGCAGATTCCAAAATAAGTAGCAAACATGTTATTCTTTTATTATTCGCATATGTGAGTCACATAGAACAATAGGTGTCCTCACACAAGTATATAAAATATATTTATGTCCCCTGCTATCTCCCAGTTCCCCTGTGCTACTCCCCTTCCTATCCCTTATAGGCACTTCTATTACTTCTGCATGTTTTAAAGTCTGTTTTCTTTTTGTATTTTTCATATGAGAGAAAACATGTGTCCTGTGTCTTTCAGGGTTTAGCTTGCTTCGTGCAACATGATGATATCTAGTTCAATCTTTTTTCCTGTAAAGATTCTGTAGCTTTTAATGGCTGAATACTACTCTATCATGCACAATGCCACATGTTTTTGATGGACACCTAGGCTGGTTCCGTGCCTTGTCATGAACAGTGTCTCAGTGAACCTGGGGGTGCAGGCATCTGTAATGTGTGATGCCTTCACTTCCTTCTTCGAGAGACTGGGAGGAGTGTGCCATTCTTCACCTCACTGGCCGCCTTTCTCCTGTTTCACTCTTACCTCCCACTCTCAAGAAGCTTGGAGGGCCATGTTCCCTCATCATTGATATCTGCATGCCTTGAAAACTCTTTCTCCTTGAGCTCAGGCAACTTCTGTGGCTGGTGTCTCTGTGTCCTTCAGAATTCAGCTCAGACCTGCTTTTTGAGAAGCCTCTGTGGCACCAAGAACCTGAGTTAGGCAACACTTCCCTCCACTCACATGGACTCTCTCACCCACAGTCCTCATGACACTGGCTTGCAGGTGTCTGCCTCTACCTTGGCCTTCCCCACAAGGCAGTTTCCATCTTGCAGCGCAGAGCACATGGAAGAACCCAGTAGTCAGCTGGTAACCATTTGTTATTAGTTGGCTATAAGATCATATTAGTTGGCTATAAGGTAACTGTTCCAGAAAATGTGAGGAGGGAAGGGTGGGGATCAGCTACCGTCTGGGTTTAGCATTTTCAGTGCCTTGCTATCAGTTTTCCTCAAGGTTCATGATCCATGGACTGCTGTTTCCTCACTCTGGCATAGAGTTGGAATTTGTGTGATTTTCCTGCATTAGTGGTGCAAAGCTACTCTAAAAGAATGTGTCCGGATAACACAGAGAAAGCCACCAGAAATGGCTCTGAAGGTTATTCCCAAAGCATCTGCATTTGGAAAGTGAATAGAGTCTGAATAGATCTCTTTAATGTCTCCTAGAGCCATGTGGCTGAAAAGCAATGAGATTTGGGCTTGTGTTTTCAGACAGTGTATCTTGAATGAAATCTACGTATGAATTATATAGAGTTCTATTAAAACACAGGCAATATTGTGCATTTTTAACCAGCTGCTGCGGGTCAACACATCATACTTTGTGCAACAAGATTATCAGAGCTCAAACAGATTTATCCGTGGAGAAGAGTGTAAACTGGACAGAGACTGAGCAGAGGTGGAGGGGCATAGTGAAGCTGAGTTAGGAGACTCTGTGATAGTCCAGGAGGAAATGATGTAGGCCCATCTAAGGCTGGCTCGGTGAGGTTGATTGGGTGGAGGGGGAAGGCTATGGACATAAGCAACTTAGAGGAGGAAGGAGTTGTTCTGTCTCATGGTGTGTATGTGTTCATATGTGTGCATATGCGCTGTCAGTGCATGATCTTGTGTGCATGTAGAGTACAGAGGGTATTCCTCAGATGCAGTCTACCTTTTATTATTAATTAATTAATTAATTTATTCATTTATTTACAAGCAGAGAGAGATAGAAGACAGACAGAAAAAGAAAGAGGGAGAGAGAGAATATGAATGAGCATGGTGGGTCAGGGCATCTAGCCATTGCAAACAAACTCCAAATGTCTGTACCACTTTGTACATCTGGCTCTATGTGGGCACTGGGGAAATGAAGCTAGGTATTTAGGCTTTACAGGCAAGCACCATAACTGCTGAGCCATCTCTCCACCCCAGTCTACCTTTTTGTTTTTGTTTTTCAAGGTAGGGTCTTTCTCTAGCCCAGGCTGACCTGGAATTCACTATGTAGTCTCAGAGTGGCCTCAAACTCATGTTGATCCTCCCACCTCTGTCTCCCAAATGCTGGGATTAAAGGTGTGCGCCACCATGCCCAGCCCAGTCCACCTTTTTTGAGATAGGGTCTCTCATTGGATGGAGCTTGCCAATTAGACCAGATTGGCTGGCCAGCAAGCCACAGAAAATACCTCCGCAGTCCTGGAATTACAGATGTGCCATTATACTCAGCTTTTTTTTTTTTTTTTTTTTTTTTTAAAAAAAAAACATGGGTTCTGGGGATCAAACTCAGGCAAGCACTATACCATGTAAATGATCTCCTCAGAGCCAGAGGACTTTTATTACAAAGAACTATCAAGGAACCAGAATTTGTTTTTAAACATCTTAAAACTCTGGCCTAATAATCAATTTAATTCGTTCCATCAGGTCTCTGTCTTGGATTTTCTTCAAACTTGTGATTAATTTATTCTGCTGAAGATACTAAGCATTCCTTAGGTATCATGAGATTTTCTTCCTTACATCATGCAAACCTTTCTCAGATCAAGCGAGTTTCTTTCGTTTTTTGAAAACAAGTGCTTAACTTTGCAAACTTTGATGAAAAAGAACTTATTTGAATTGGGTAGAGGTCTGTGGGTCATTACCTAGAAAAAAACCCAAATACACTGGTGATACTTAACCAATAAGCTCCTAACCCTTTCTCAGTTTCTAATTGCTCCCTCTTTTAATTCATTTTAAACACTGTTGTCCAATTGTTATTTCTGAGTGAAATCTCAGACCCTAGTACCTCCTTGTCAATAAACTCAAATGGCTCTCCGTGGTCCACATAAGAAGCCTAGATTCCTAGCCTGGTTTTTGGCATAGATCACCATCTGATTTTTATTTTTCCTGTTTTTGCATATGTGTGTGGTGTTTGTGCACATGTACATATGTATTTGCATGCTTGTGGTCGTGTGTGTGTGTGTGTGTGTGTGCGCCTGTGTGTGTAGGCCAGAGGTTGAAATAGAGGGTCTTCTTCAGTTGCTTTCAGATAGGACCTCTCACTTGAACCCAAACCTCACCTATTTGGCTAGTCGACTTAGCCTGTTTGCCTCTGGAATCTTTGACTCTGCCTCCAAGCACTGGGATGGCAGGTGGGCCACCATGCCCACCCAATGTTTATGTGTGTACTAAGGACTGGCTGATATTAAGGCCTCGGGCTTGCGTGGTAAGCACTGAACCTTCTCCCCATTTCCCACCCTCTGATTCCCATATATTTCCAAAATATTTTTTGTTACCCACTTTTACCCACCCCAGCCAACAATGAAATGAAACTCACTGCTTCTTCTGTGATCCTGCTTTTTCCCGTCTTTGAGCCATTACCTGTGCTGATCCACCCATCCCACAGCCAGCACCCAGCTCTGAGCCCTATGGCCCTGTGAAGCCCAGGTTTACTGTCCCCTTTTTCATGCAGTCTTCTCTGATGCCTAAGTTGGAAAAACTGATTTTTTTTCTTCTCATTCAAAAAGTTCTGTGGCTCTTTATCTGTGTAACCAGGCATAGTGGGAGGAGCATAGGAATCTCTAGAATGTAAGCTCAAGAATGTGGTCCATTTGATTCATTGATGCATCCCTAAGGCCCAGAGAAGTGACTAGTGCATAGCAGGTTTAAACGAATATCCACTGGAAAAAAAAATGCATGACTTAGTAAAGAAATGAAGTATGCATTTACTTGAATTTATCATTATATGTAAATATCCAAAAATGAATTAGAATAAGTTAAACTGTTCAAGTTAGATTCTTCTCCTTTTTTTCCCCTTTTTACAAAAGCTGTAGATGTCAAATATATCCTCCTCAACAGTGCCTGTGACCTGGTGACAGAAGGAAGAACGGCCAATCTATTGAGCCCCTTTTATCTGTCAGGCATTGCACTGAATGCCTTATTTCCACATGTTATTTTAATTCTCTATAATAATTCTGTGACGTAAGTTTTATTCTTTCCATTTTACTGTTGGAGAAGCAAAAGCTCAGAGAGAGTTGTTATAGGGCACAAATCTAATAAGTGGCAGAGCAGGGCTTTTCAAGCCAAGTCTGTCCAATGCCCTTAACCACCATATATGCCAGTGTGAGTTATTAGCTAGTAAATTACAGAAGCATGGTGCAAAGACATATTTACTTGACTTGAAAAATTCATATTTGTCATAATATTTTTAGATCTCTCAATATACCTTCACATTAGGAGTGCTGAATGAATGAATTTGTATATAAATAAGTATGTAAAACTGTAAACAAATAGATGAAATAACTAATGAATTATACAACTAATAGATTAAGAATAAGCCATTCTTTACAATTAGAGAATGAAGATAGATGGTGCTGGTTGGCGTGCAAGCACTAAGTTAGCTCCAAAGTGGAAATAAGTTTGAACTGACAATATTATCTTGCTGTCATGAGAATGTTCTACTGCCATGTTGAACCCTGTGTTCTTAGATAAAACCGTGCCATCCATGCAATTCTGGAGGCACTTACTGTCTGGATTCAGGCCCAGACAATAGTAGCTAATGACCTTGATATTTTGAGCTGTCAACCCCAATGGATCCCAGCGCACAGTAATGCCAGCTGCAGTGGAAAACCAAAATTCAGGTCTGCTCTGACCCATCTTCATGTGTTTGAGTCACCAATCTAACCAAGTCAGATGCACAGGAACTTTCACATGAGAAACTTCTGAGACATTCAAGTTCCTCACAAGTTGTCAGCATGAGTTGTCTCACCATAAGGAAGAAACGACAGTAATTCTGTCATCATGATTATGTCCTGAAATCTCACACTATATCCTGCTCAGTATGTGTCCTTGGAAAGTCACTTAACCTGCCCAAGTCTCAGCTCTGCCATACCTCATCAGTTGGCTTGAAGACTTAAGCAAGAATGGCATGTGTAACACATACCATCTTGTTGAATATGGACTTTAATTACAAAATTCAGTACATTATATTAACCATACTACTTGTAAAACATTTTGAGATTTTTTCCCCCCATGGACTGCACTAGGAAGCTAGAACAAATAATGGTGAGTTGGCCTTGATACTGAAAATATCCCTATGTACATTTTTTTTGCAACATTCACATGGGGAATTGGTATCCTTAGGTTTTTTTTTTTTTTTCTGGTGTTTACACCTAGTCTCAGTCTGTTTCCAGTATTTGCAACACACTGAATATGAATCTATTGACTTTAATGTCATTCGTGTAGGAATAATTCCTGATTACCATTATTTTAAAAAATTTTATTAATTTATTTTATTTATTTGAGAGAGAGAAAGAGGCAGAGAGAGAGTGAGAAAAAGGAGAGAATGGGTGTACCAGGGCCTCCAGCCACTGCAAATGAACTCCAGATGCATGTATGTCCTTGTGCATCTGGCTTACATGGGTCCTGGGGAATTGAAGTGGGGTCCTTTGGCTTAGCAGGCAAATGCCTGAACTGCTAAACCATCTTCTCCAGCCCCTGATTGCCATTATTAATATAACAATAATAAAAATGCTTTATATGTATGATCCAATTTCATTCTCAGAACATCTCTTCAGGGTAAAGATCACTGTTCTCACTTGAAGATATACAACCTATATTCAAATTACACTGTGTAATATGTAATCCACAACATAGACTGGAAATGCCAAAGCTGTGATTGAAACCCAGATCATTCTGACTCCCAAGCATGTTTTTTCCACTGAGCCATATAGATGAGACACAATTAATCACATGGCCACAAACTGACTGTCACCTCACTAATAGGCAGCGAGTGTAGTACCAATCTGAGCATTCTCCTAAAAGATATGGTAGAAAGATGAATGAAACATAGTTCTTTAAGGATGAAACAGATCTGAAAGAGAGACAAACAAGCAAATAGAACTCATAGTACGGAGAGAGCCTAATTAATGTGTCCATCGGAAGGACCAGGGTAGGGCAGACCTTCAGGGAGGTGATGACTTGTCTAAATCTGGAAAAATACAGGCATAAACCAAATGAATGCCTGAGGTGATGGTAAGGAAGAAGACTCCAGAAAGTCTGGGGAGCTGGACAGACAGACATACGAGAAGATCTGCAGGGAGCGAGAACAAAGGCCTATTTGGAGACCTGCAAGTAGCTCTCTCTCTCTCTCTCTCTCTCTCTCTCTCTCTCTGTGGGTTTGGAGAACTACATAAGCAGGAGAGAGGGAAGAACACAGGCTTTGGACTGAAATCAAGGAAGCTGGGCATTATATAGCTATAGGAAGGGATTTTATATAGGAAAAAAGAGGGAATCCGGGAGGGAGAAAGAAGTAGCAAGCAGTGACCAGGGAGGCCAGGCTAAATGGAGGCTGGAGAAAGCTGACAATTTGAAACCGTGGCCCGTGAAAGGATGGGGGCATCGTCCAGCAGACTCCTCACTGCCCCAGGTGTCACATCCCAGCCTGTGTGGTGCTAAACCTATGGGATTATTAATGGGATGCTGTCAACAGGCTTATTATCTTCATCTCACCATCCAGTCTTAATCTAAGAGATAAGAACAGTTTCTGAAGCGACTTATTTTCTCATCAGTCTTGGCTAGAAACGGGGGAGTTGGGTGTATTAGTTATTTTAGTTGTTGCTGTGACCTGACCAGAAGCCACTTATGGAATGAAGGGTTTATTTCAGCTTTCAGTTCCAAAGGACGCCATCCATCATGCCAGGGAAGACAGGGTAGCAGGAGCAGGTTGGCACATTGCAGGCACAGTCAGGAAGCTGAGTGCAATGGATGCTCAGGCTCAGGCAGTGCTCTCTTATATAGTTACATAGTCCAGGACTCCGGCAGGTGAAATGGTGCCGCCCACAGTGAAGGTTTGTTGTCAACTTGTCTGGATTAGGTAGGCCTCTTAGCATTTGGGGAGCCAGGGTATCTCAATATGTATCAGGACAGCTTGACAAGAGATGATTGAGGAATAATTTCTCTCTAGGCATGAGAAGTTTGGGGGGAGACCAACTCATGGACAAATGACTAGAACTCAACATAAAGGAGAGCGATGGAGGGCTGAAAAGCTGGCTGGGCCAGTAAAGTGCTTGTCTTGTAAGCCTGAGGACTTGAATTTGACATCCAGTGCTTCTGCTAACAAAAGGCTGGGCACGGTGGTGTGCAACTGCAATCAGTGCTGGGGAGGTGGAGAAGGTGGATCCTTGTGGTTCAGTGCACAGCCAGTGTAGCCTACTTGGTGACTTCCAGGCCAGTGAGGGCCTCTGTCTTAAAAAAGGTAGATAGTACATGAGGATCAACACCTAAGGTTCTCTGGCCTCCGCATGCACACACATATGCACATGCACACGCATAGGCACATGCACATGCGTGTGCACACGCACACACACACACACGTACAGCAGTGTACTTACTCATATTTTTTAGGGCAGTGAGGGACAGCTTCATGGAAGTCGATCCTTTGGCCAGTAAAACTATGACAAGACAAAAGAAAACAAATCCCAGAAATGTCCCAACTTATTAGCTAAGGGAATGCTGTAGATAAAATTTGTGCTCTTATTCCTTATAACTTTTTATGTGTGAGTTCCTGTACTTGGGTAGTGAACTGGACATGATTGAGGTACTTAAACTTATTGTGCTTACGTAGACAGTACTTTTGTTCTGTCCAACACGATTCTGAAGGCTTAAGTGTTAAGTGGGTAAGTCATTGAATACTCTTATAGTCCTACAAGGTGGAAACAGTTACCATCACTACCTTCAGTTTACAGATGGAGGAACAGATGCAGAGGAAGAGGCCCACAGCTGTTTTATGGAGCTGGAGTTGAGTTACAAACCCAGGAAGCTTGGCTCCATAGACGCTACTTGAAACCTGACATTCACAAGTTAATTAGAGGGAAGCTCCAATGTGATGTGCTGAGGGGCAGATCCGAGGCCACACTCTGATATGCTGCCTTCATTGTCTTGCAGGGCCCTGAGTAGTTTGTCCATTTAATAAGAGCCTCTTATGCTTGTGTTGTGGGTATTTTTCATGTCAAACTTTGTAACACTGTTAGAAATCATTATGTTCATCCTTCTCCTGTCACTGTTGTTGAAATTCTGTTTGACTTCTCCCCACCTTGTACTACACTAGCATTGAAGACAGAAAAAATAGAAAAAAAATGATCTTTGGGGTTGATCTCTCTGTTGTTCATTATCATGTCTATCTATCATCTATCTATCTATCTATCTATCTATCTATCTATCTATCTATCTATCTATCTACCTACCTGACTATCATCTCTCCATCTTTCTTCTATCATCTATACCTACCTACCCACCTTTCTCCTGGCCTGCCTGTCTATCCACTTACAAACCTACCTAGTTTGCAATAATGATTCTGTTTACATATGTTCATCAATTTGAATGAAACTAACTTTAAATCAGCTTTCAAAACTTCTACATAATACCGAGAATTGCTTTGGGTTAAATCTTCAGCTCTTTGTTTTTATATTTGTTAGATCCAATAAATAAGTGGACAAATCTGTGGTGGTTCAAAGAAGAAACAACCCTCCATCCTTTTCTTCGTGGATCCTTTATGTTCTAAGATGACATCCTTTTATAGCTCCCAGGTAGGGGTCAGAACTAATGCTCGTTGTTGTGGCTGTCATAAATAATGGCTTTTAGAATGTGAGAATGTGAGCTGACCTATAACATCTTTCCATGCATTCAAAAATACCTAGTGTTTCTTGTGAGTTTTATTGTACTGCTTTCAATTTTCTGTCATAATTCTCATACAATGTTGATTAAAAAAAGATATGTTGTCAAAGTCTAGTGACTGTTGAAATGCTCAGTTGAAAGGTGATGGATCTGATTTTTCTATCTGAGGTAATAAGGGTATTTCTTTTCAATCTTAATTTCCTCTATTTTTAGAGAAAGCACTGTTCAGAAGGCATCTGCTGCTAAGTAAAATTCACCTCCACTTGATAGGAAAACCTGTTACAAATTATTTGATCAGAGTGTCTTCCACAGCCATAGTGTTGCCCTCTAAATTGGCAAGGATTCCACACAGCCTCATCTTCTTCCCTAAGGCCAATGTCTTTTGATTTAATGGAGCACAGCTTTGCTGGGCCAACTCCTGTCCTCTTTTCTAAATGACTGAGAAAAAATGGAGTGAAAGATGTGAGCAGGGAGCTTTTTGGTGGAAAAGCTGCAGGGGCGGGGGACCTGCTGAGGTTAGCTTGCCAGGAGCAAAGGCTTGTCAGCAAGAGTGCCTGGCTCACAATGCTCAGAGCTGTGAGGACTAGGGGGAGGGGCAGGCCAGGAGCTTCAAGTGACAGTGAGTGTGAATCCTTTCCATGGCCTCATTTTATGCTCCAGTGGAGTCAATATTCCACACGGTCAAGAATTTCCAAAGGCATGGCTTTTCTCTTGCTGCTTTTCTTCAGGTGACCCTGTGTCAAGAAATTCTACTGTTATGGGCCTAAAAACTGTGGAGGAACACTCACTTTCCCCATTTTCCAACTGATACTTCCGTGCTTTCTGGGCAGCCTGCATGGGTCTCACCTAGCCTTCCTGTAAGAATAAAATTATTTTTATTTATCTCTTTTATGGGTTGGGGAGTGATAGAAATAAGCACTATAGTTTGCATGTATGCTATGTATGCATATGTGTATGTATGTTTGCATGTGTGAGAGCCCATGTGTACTTGTGGAGGCCAGAGGTCGATGTAGGCTGTCTTCCTCAGTCACTCTTTACCTTAGTTTTGATTTCTAAAATAAAAAAAAAAATTATATTTTATTTTATTTTTGTGCTTGTGTGAGTATGTATATAGGTTCGCCAGCTTCTTGCCACTGCAAAGGAACATCAGATGCTTGCACCAGTTTTGCATCAGGTTTACATGGGTGGGTTGGGAATTAAATCTGGGCTTTTGTAAGCAAGTGCTTTTAACTGCTGAGCCATCTTCTCAGCCCCTCTGTCTTGTAGTTTGAGATAGGGTCTCACAGTGAACCTGGAGCTCGTCTATCTGACCAGACTAGCTAGCTAGAAAACCTCCACGATCCTCCTGTCTCTGCCTTCCCGAAGCTGGGATTACATGTGTATGCCACCACACCCAGCTTTGACATGGGTGCTAGGAGTTGGAGCTCAGGTCTTCCTGGTTGCATGGTAAGCACTTTACAAACTGAACCATCTCCCTAGATGCAGAATAAAAATTTTTAAAAAGGAAATAAAGAAAAGATTTCCCTCTATAAAAAAAAAAAAAGAGTATCTGTTTATCCAGGAGCATGGGAGGTCTTTCTATCTTCTCAAGTCCTCCCTCAATTTCTTTCTTGAGTGTTTTTTTAAAATATTTTATTATTTATTTATTTGATAGACAAATCTGTGGTGGTTCAAAGAAGAAACAACCCTCCATCCTTTTCTTCGTGGATCCTTTATGTTCTAAGATGACATCCTTTTATAGCTCCCAGGTAGGGTCAGAACTAATGCTCGTTGTTGTGGCTGTCATAAATAATGGCTTTTAGAATGTGAGAATGTGAGCTGACCTATAACATCTTTCCATGCATTCAAAAATACCTAGTGTTTCTTGTGAGTTTTATTGTACTGCTTTCAATTTTCTGTCATAATTCTCATACAATGTTGATTAAAAAAAAGATATGTTGTCAAAGTCTAGTGACTGTTGAAATGCTCAGTTGAAAGGTGATGGATCTGATTTTTCTATCTGAGGTAATAAGGGTATTTCTTTTCAATCTTAATTTCCTCTATTTTTAGAGAAAGCACTGTTCAGAAGGCATCTGCTGCTAAGTAAAATTCACCTCCACTTGATAGGAAAACCTGTTACAAATTATTTGATCAGAGTGTCTTCCACAGCCATAGTGTTGCCCTCTAAATTGGCAAGGATTCCACACAGCCTCATCTTCTTCCCTAAGGCCAATGTCTTTTGATTTAATGGAGCACAGCTTTGCTGGGCCAACTCCTGTCCTCTTTTCTAAATGACTGAGAAAAATGGAGTGAAAGATGTGAGCAGGGAGCTTTTGGTGGAAAAGCTGCAGGGGGCGGGGGGGGGGGGACCTGCTGAGGTTAGCTTGCCAGGAGCAAAGGCTTGTCAGCAAGAGTGCCTGGCTCACAATGCTCAGAGCTGTGAGGACTAGGGGGAGGGGCAGGCCAGGAGCTTCAAGTGACAGTGAGTGTGAATCCTTTCCATGGCCTCATTTTATGCTCCAGTGGAGTCAATATTCCACACGGTCAAGAATTTCCAAAGGCATGGCTTTTCTCTTGCTGCTTTTCTTCAGGTGACCCTGTGTCAAGAAATTCTACGGTTATGGGCCTAAAAACTGTGGAGGAACACTCACTTTCCCCATTTTCCAACTGATACTTCCGTGCTTTCTGGGCAGCCTGCATGGGTCTCACCTAGCCTTCCTGTAAGAATAAAATTATTTTTACTTATCTCTTTTATGGGTTGGGGAGTGATAGAAATAAGCACTATAGTTTGCATGTATGCTATGTATGCATATGTGTATGTATGTTTGCATGTGTGAGAGCCCATGTGTACTTGTGGAGGCCAGAGGTCGATGTAGGCTGTCTTCCTCAGTCACTCTTTACCTTAGTTTTTGATTTCTAAAATAAAAAAAAATTATATTTTATTTTATTTTTGTGCTTGTGTGAGTATGTATATAGGTTCGCCAGCTTCTTGCCACTGCAAAGGAACATCAGATGCTTGCACCAGTTTTGCATCAGGTTTACATGGGTGGGTTGGGAATTAAATCTGGGCTGGCCGGCTTTGTAAGCAAGTGCTTTTAACTGCTGAGCCATCTTCTCAGCCCCTCTGTCTTGTAGTTTGAGATAGGGTCTCACAGTGAACCTGGAGCTCGTCTATCTGACCAGACTAGCTAGCTAGAAAACCTCCACGATCCTCCTGTCTCTGCCTTCCCGAAGCTGGGATTACATGTGTATGCCACCACACCCAGCTTTGACATGGGTGCTAGGAGTTGGAGCTCAGGTCTTCCTGGTTGCATGGTAAGCACTTTACAAACTGAACCATCTCCCTAGATGCAGAATAAAAATTTTTAAAAAGGAAATAAAGACAAGATTTCCCTCTATAAAAAAAAAAAAAAAAAGTATCTGTTTATCCAGGAGCATGGGAGGTCTTTCTATCTTCTCAAGTCCTCCTCAATTTCTTTCTTGAGTGTTTTTTTAAAATATTTTATTATTTATTTATTTGATAGAGAGAGATACAGAAACAGGCAGGGAGAGAGAGAGAGAGAGAGAGAGAGAGAGGGGCACACCAGGGCCTCCAGCCACTGCAAATGAACTCCAGATGCATGTGCCCCCTTGTGCATCTGGATTACATGGGTCCTGGAGAATCGAGCCTTGAACCGGAGTCCTTAGACTTCAAAGGCAAGTGTTTAACCACTAAGCCATCTCTCCAGCCCCTCTTGAGTGTTTTTATGTTTTTATTATATAAGTCTTTCACATCCTTGGTTAGTGTTATTAGAATCTCATAGTCTGCGAATAGGGCTAACTTAACTTCTTCCTTTCCAATTTCACTTATGTCTGTTGTGATCTCTCTTTTTTCATTTCTAATTTTGTTAATTTGAAGCATCTCTTTTGTTAGCCTGATCAAATTGGCCAGGGGTTTATCAATCTTGTTTATTTTCTCAAAGAACCAGCTCTTTGTTTTATTAATTTTCTTAATTGTTTTCTTAGTTTCCAATTCATTAATTTCTGCTCTGATCTTGATTATTTCTTTCCATCTGAAGCTTTTGGGGTTGTATTCTTCCCTTTTTTTTTCATTGTCTTTAGGTGGGTGGTTAGATTATTGATTTGGGAATCCCTCTGTCTTTGTTATGAAGGCATTTAGTGCTATGAGTTTTCCCCTAAGGACTGCTTTCATTGTGTCCCATAAGTTTTGGTACAAGGTGATCTCATTGTCATTAAATTCTAGAAATTTTTCAAATTCATTTTTTTTTCATCCACTATGGATTTGTTGTTTGAAAGTGTGTTGTTCAGTCTTCAGGAGCTGATGGAGTTCCTGGCACATCTCTTGTTGTTAATTTCTAGCATCACAGCATTGTGAACTGATATCATGCAGGAAATTATGTCAATTTTCGTAAATATATGGAGACAGACATTATGGCTCAGTTTATGAGCTATTTTAGAGACATTTCCATGGGCTGCTGAGAAGAATGTGTATTTGTAGATTTTGGGTAGAATGTTCTGTAGATATCCATTATGTCTAGTTGATCTGTGGTGTTGTTGAGCTATCTTACTTCCCTGTTGATTTTTTGTTTGGATGATCTATATATTGCTGATAGTGGGGTATTGAACATTGTGAAAATGGTAATATACAGATACAATATTTACAATATGCCAAAAACAATATACAGATTTAATGCAATACCAATAAGATCCCAGCATTTTTCTTCACAGAGATAGAAAAAATAATCTCAAAATTCATATGGAAAGGCAGAAAGCCTCAGATATCCAAGCATATCCTCAGCAAAAGAAACACCTCTGGAGGCATCACCATACCTGGTCTAAGGCTATATTTCAAATCCATAGTAACAAAAACAACATGGTACTGACATAAGAATCAAGGACCCGGACTTTAGGTCAAGTGGCTATAGCTACTTGATCTTCAACAAAGACCCTGAATAATGTAGACTGGAGAAAAGACAGCATCTTTAGCAAATGGTGCTAGACAAACTGGATAACCATATGCAGGAAAATGAAACTAGACGCACACATCTTTCCATGCACAAAAATCAAGTCCAAATGGATCAAAGACCTCAACATAAGACCGAAAACTCTGCTACTATTAGAAGCAAAAGCAAGAAGAATTTTACATGATATAGGAGTGGGAAAAGACTTCCTTAACAAAACCCAGTAGCTCAGGAACTTAAACAATCACTCAACCACTGGGATGTCATGAAGGTGAAAAGTTTTCACAGACAAACATACAACAAGCAGAGCCAATAGACTACACACAGAATGGGAGAAAATTTTTCCTGGCTATTTAACTGACAGAGGCCTAATTTCTAGAATCTATAAAGAACTCAAAAACCTAAACAATAAAAAAAAATCAAACAACCCACTCACGAAGTGGGGCAGAGAACTGAACAGGGAGTTCTCAGAGGAAGAAATACAAATGGCAAACACACTTAAGACAATGTTCAGCATCCCTAACCATCAGAAAAATGCAAATTAAAACAACTGTGAGGGGCTGAAGAGCTGGATTAGTGGTTAAGTGCTTGCCTGTGAAGCCTAAGGACCCTGGTTCGAGGCTCAATTCCCCAATACCCACGTAAGGCAGATGCATAAGAGGGTGCATGCATCTGGAGTTCATCTGCAGTGGCTGGAGGCTCTGGTGTGCCCATTCTCTCTCTCTCTGCCTCTTTCTCTCTCTGTCATTCTCAAACAAATAAATAAAAGTAAACAAAATTTTAAAATATTAAAAAAAAAAAACAAACAACTATGAGATTCCACCTTAACCCAATAAGGATAGCAAACATTAAAAAATCAAATGAAAACAAATGTTGGCAAGGATGTGGAGAAATAGGAACACTCATTCACTTTTGGTGGGAATGTAAGATGGAAACCACTATGGAAAGCAATATGGAGGTTCCTAAAAAGGTTGACTATAGAGTTACTAACAGACCCAGTTATTTCCTTACTGGGCATTTACCCTAAAAGCTCTATGCCTCAGTTCAGAGATATTTGCTCAACCATGTTGATGGTCATTTCATAATAGCTAAGAACTGGAATCAATCCAGGTGCCCATCATGGGATGAATGGATAACCAAGATGTGGTATATCTACATGATGGAATTCTACTGAGCAATTAGAAAAAAAATGAAACAATGAAATTGTAGAAAAATGATTAGACTTGGAACAGATCATACTCAGCAAACTCACACATCACAGAAAGATAATCATCACATGGTCTCACTCATTGGCAGCTCCTAACCTGGATCAGCCTGAGATGCTGACACACCGAATAGGTATCTTGAGGCCTAGACAATAGGGAGGGCTTGAGGGTAGGGGAAGGGTTGGGGGACACAAAACTGAACCCAAATGGAACTGGTATCATAGAATCCTGTATCCTGGAAGACAGACTAAAAGGTTGAGCCCTCATCAGGACCTTAGAGGGAAAACCTGAATCAAAGGGCCCTGGAGAGGGTGAGATGAAGCCTAACCTTAATTTTCTCCCATTTCTCTCTCTCTTTTTCTTTTTTATATTTCCTATCTTTTCTTCTGTCTTTTTCCTTGGTGCTGGCCTGCACCTCCCAGTACCAGGATGTGGTTAACATCCACAATGAGCTGTTGATCAGAGAGACCCATAAGGTTTCCCAAAAGAAGACAGACTTCTGTCAGAGTACTTGATGACCCACCACAGGTTAATGGTAAGACCCTACTGCTGAAGACACCATATGCTGTTGGTGCAGAACATGGAGAGGTCTTGCTAAAATCTGAAAGAGGGCCAGTCCCCAGACAGCTAGCTCTCCTAGTGCCAGAAGGTGCTACATGACCTACTGGGGGAAAATGGCCAACATCTGTCTGAGCAACTCGAGGTCTAAGCTACTCAGAAACAAACAACCTGAAGTGATGCTCACTCAAGTGCAATAGTGGCACAAAGCCATGGTGGGTAACCAACTGGTCTTGTGTTGGTTAATAGATCCACTCAGTAGGAAAGAACCCATATCTAGAACTGGGCAACAAGTCAGAATCATATCCAGATAACAAGTTCGCTCCCCAATATCAAGCTCCCACCAATCTTGGCAAGAGGGTAAAGATGGTACCAACACGTGCTGTTTACATACTGGGTATGTCCATAACTAATATTTAAAAAAGGAAAAATGCTCAAAATAATAAAAAAAGAGTATCTGAAACTATCTTTATTTTTTCCAAATGAAAAATATTGATATCCCACAGTGAAGTCCAGTGACTCAGGAAAGGGGCAAGTAAGGCCAGTGCTGGCTGTAATGGTGCCATACTCTGCCTGCACTCAATGAGTATCCAGCTACTGTGTGTGGTGGATGGATAAGAGCTCAGATGGGACTGGAGAGCTCAGTGAGTTTAGCAGATGGGAGTGAGTCTAGAAAGACAAAGGCAGTTAGATTTTTCAGGACAGAGTTGTGAAGAGGAGGGAGCAGCAGAGGCGGGAGGTACAGGCACCCCGATGATCTCATCAAGATTTAAGCTGAATATTGGAGAGCACATTTGGGAGGAGTGACCCAGGAAGATTAAGAGCACAAGTACCAGAGGTCACACAGAGCTAGAAATAGTGCTTATTCCCACCACACAAATGGAAAACTTTGAATTCTGAGGCATTAGTAGGATACCAGATAGTGTTGCTTAGGTAGTAGAGAACGATTATCTCTGTACCAAATGCTGTTCTGATGCTTCCTAGTGAACTCCGATAGTGTCAAACTATCTCTAAATAATGTGACTGCCTCAAGATGAAGCTCCAAAATGTCCATGGGAATACAAAAATATTCAGCACTCACTATGGTAACATTCAAAATGTCTTGGTCGAAAGTTTTTTTTTTAGGATGAGAAAAAACGTGGGAAGACATGAGACATGGCGAGGAATAGAATCTGTCAATCAATGGCAAACCAGATCTAGCATAGGTCTTAGCAGATGATGGACTTTAAATAGTTCCTGTATATATTCCATAGTCTAAACAGTAGCAGAAACATGGTACATAAAGACATGGAAGGTAGAAAAAGTCCACATTAAACTTTGTGTAGATGAAAATTACAACGATGTAGATGAAGAACACACTGCGCTAGATTAACAGCAGTTTAGATACCTTTAAAGAAAATATTAGGGGCTGGAGATATGATTCTTGCCTACAAAGCTTAACAACCCAAGTCTGATTCCTCATTACCCAAATAAACCAGATGCACAAAGTGGTGCATGCATTTGAAGTTTATCTGCAGCTGCTAGAGGCCCTTGTGCACCCATTCTCTCTCTCTCTCTCTCTCTCGCTCTCTCTGACTTTTCTCTTCTCTCTGTCTCTCTGCTTTCAAACAAATAAATAAAAATATTTTTAAAAAGAAAATATTAGTAGGGCTGTGGCTACAGCTCAGTGGAGGAACACTTACTTAACATACAGGAGACCTTAGTTCAACCCCCAGTACCACCAAAGCAAGCGAGCAAGGCGCCACAAGAAAAATTACTGAGAAATGGAAGACATCTCAGCAGAAACCATCTGAAGTGAAGCAGACAAAAAGGAATAAAAATAAATGAATTGGACGTCACTAAGCTGTGGGGTAGTTTCAAATAGGTGAAAATGTCATTATTATTATTATTATTATTATTATTATTATTTGGTTTTTCAAGGTAGGGTCTCACTCTGGCCCAGGCTGACCTGGAATTTATTATTTTATTAAAATGGCTAAAATTAGATAAAGCAATTATGCCGAACATTGGCAGTTTGTTTTAAAAGGCATAGGGTCTAGCCACTCCTTCCTAGGTATTTTCCTAAGGAAAATAATAGCATAGGTCCACAAAGACTTCCTCATAACTATTCATAGAGGCTTTATCTGTAATTACCCAAACTAGAAATAATGTAAATATCCATCAGCACATGAATGGATGGCCCTGCTCAGCAACAGAAAGGAATGAACTGTGAATGGACTACAACCAAGAAGAACCTCAAGATAATTATGCGGAGGAAAAGAACACACACACACACACACACACACACACACACACACACACACACACACACACGAGTGACGATAGACCAGGGCTGGGGAGATGGCTCAGCAGTTAAGGCGCTTTACCTGAAAGGCCTAATGACCCAGGTTCAACTCCCCAGTTCCCACATAAAGACAGATACACAATGGCATATATATTTGGAGTTCCTTTGCAGTGCCTGGAGGCTCTGGCATGCCCATTTTTTCTCTCCCTCTTTCTCTCTTCCCCTCTTTCTCTTACTTTTCTCTGCTTGTAAATAAGTAAATAAAAATATTTAAATTGTTAGAGTAATGGATGGGATCATATTCCTTGTTTCCATTACTCAGTATGTGATCCCTGTGATAGACTGGATCCAAGGCAGTAATGAGTATAGCAAGTAAGGAAATAAAAAGTGAATAAAGGTGGAGTAAGGGTTGGGTGGGTAGCTCAGTGGTAGAGCACTCACTAGCATTCAAGAGGTTCTGGGTTTGATATTGAGCACTTCAAAAAAGAGAGGGCAGCATAGGAAAGTTTGGAGGAAACGGGCAAATTCAATCTCTTGATTAAATTAATAGTTTCATGGATAAAACTGTATATCTGGAGGCAGTAAATTGTTCCCTTCAAGTCCATGCCATTTATTGCATGCCAGTTATGAATATAGTAAAGCTATTAAAAACAATAGCTAGTTCTAAGGTATCAAGCATGTTTGAAAATAAAGATGGGAAATGTTTTGTTTCCAATAATTGGTAAGAGAAATCTTTCCTTCATATAAAAAGACAATTCTGTCTGGAACCTGGGCTTATGGGGCTGGGCCTGAACTCAAGATTTGGTTTTCAGGCTGAGTCAGCTTAGGCTGCCTATTGGTACAGTGCTTAAGAGCTATCTCAAGGCCATGGTTTGGACATCATTGTGGAGAATACAG
Source organism: Orientallactaga sibirica (assembly GCA_036365145.1). NCBI lineage: Eukaryota > Metazoa > Chordata > Mammalia > Rodentia > Dipodidae > Orientallactaga > Orientallactaga sibirica. The sequence goes on along the minus strand of JAEOAD010000012.1, from coordinate 45,214,915 downwards.
AATACAGAACTAGTCAAATGTGCCAGGAGACAGGAGACAAACATGGAGCAGAGAAGAAAAGGAATGTTGTGAGTGCAAAGTCAGGGATGTGACAGGGGACAGGCCAGAAGTATCTGAAGGTCACCTAGGGGAAGTCAGTGGCCTGAAAGGGCTTTACATAGAAGGAAGAGAGGCAGATGCAGGTCAAGCCAAGTGAGAGCTCTGGTGAGGGATGCGTTGCCCTGTGGACTTCCGGTCAGCGTTCTATATTGCCTCACAGCATCAGACGTGCACTCAACAGTTACATGGTGTTACCCAACAGCACAGCATGCACACAGAATGACTCGGCTGGGTGAGAAAAGTAAAAAAAACATCTACAATTTATTCATTTAAACATCAATGAAAGAAGGTACTTGGTAAATGTTAAGTTTCTTTTAGCCTACTGCAAGGATCCTATCACAGTATTTTCACTAGTCTGGGCTATGAAACTGAAGAGCTTTGAGCCAGTATTAGAATATGTTCCAGCTGGTACATGGCAAAGGGGTGTGTTTGTAATAGAAATTTTATTAATATTGGTTTATATTTGCAAATCTTTTGAATTTATACGTTTCTTTCATATGTATTTTGTCTTGTTCTTCTTATAGAGTATTTTTTAAATTTTTATTTATTTTTTTATTATTTTTTGGAGAGAGACACAGAGAGAGACAGAGACAGAGAGAGAGAGAGGAAGACAGAGATGGGCACGCCAGCAGTGTCTCAGCTGCTGCGAACAAAATCCAGATGTGTGCGCCCCCTTGTGGTCAAGTGCAGCATTGCGCCCTTGCATCACTTTGCATCTGGCTAAACATGGGACCTGGAGATTGGAACTGCTGCAGATTGGAACCAGTGTTCTTAGGCTTAGGAGGCTTATAGAGTATTTTTTAACAATGATTAATTATGACATTGGTAAAGTTATTTATACCAAGTAATTTATGAAATTAATTTCATGGTAGACAGGATAAGTAGAATTAAAAATTGCCAAAACCTAACTTTTGGTGAGGGAATTTAGGAATAATGAAATCTATGCTGTCCAATATAGTAGCTACTAGGAACATGTATGTTTTAAAATGTAATTGATTAAAATTAAATTAATCAAGTTGCCCCCATCTCAGGGATGTTCCATGTGTATATGGATTGCTTCATTGGAAGACACACACAGAACATTTCTTTTGTGGTGCAAGGTTTTAGCAAAGAGTATTGTCATCAAGTCACTTCTCATATTTGGAAGCTAAAAACACATTTACTAAACTAAGTTTCCTTCTACTGTTAGAGTTTTTCAGACTCAGGGAGATGAAGTGATTCATACACAGGCAGCTTATGAAGAGCTTGAAGCTGGGTGTGGTGGTGTATGCCTGTAATACTAGTCCTCAGGAAGCTGAGGCATGAGCAAAAATAGTTTAAGGCCAACCCTGGCTACATAATGAGACCTCATCTCAAAAACAAAAATAAAAAGAAGCAACAAAGAAAAAGAGTCTAAAAATGTGCCCCAAAGGCTCACCTCCATGAAGAGCGAAAGTAACTATTTCAGAAGCATATAGCAGCTAACTTTAACCTGTGTGTCTGTTCTTACAAGTCATAGGGGCAGAGTGTGGTGGCGCACACCTTTAATCCCAGGACTCAGGAGGCAGAGGTAAGAGGATTGCTATGAGTTTGAGGCCACCCTGAGACAACATAGGGAATTCCAGGTCAGCCTGGGCTAGAGCGAGACTACTTTGAAAAACAAAAACAAAACAAACAAACAAACAAACAAACAATCAAACAAAAGTCATAGGTTGGACACGCCAAGCTAGTAAGTATTTTAAGCCTATATTTGAAATTTAGGCATAGCTAAAGCCCAGAAATTTCACTTTATACAAAACAATGACATCATACTCTAAAGACCTGGAAAGGGAACTTGAAAATTTTCTGACTTCCCTACTCTATCCCATGACACAAGTCTCTGTTCAAGCCACTCCACTTCACGCTGTGACCCTGTGGCAGCTTGTTCCTAGGCTAACAGAAAAACAGGCTGAGCTGCTCCTCTTAAAATGTCCCCAGAGCACCAGGTGGCTAAGGGCTCAGATTTTCAAAGGTTGCTCAGCAGGGCTTTGAAAATTAAAGAGAGCCCAGACAAGAAGCGGGGGAGGCATGCAATTACACGTGGGAAGGCACAACCTGTCAACTGGGTGACTTCTTGATGAGACAGCCATTAAACAGTAAGCTGTCGATAAAGCTCAGACCCAGATTTGCTGGCATCAGCCCCAATGGCAAAGCCTCACCAACCAAAGAAGCCATGGGCTGACCCTGGGTGCCATCTAGGACCTGCTCTCATGCCAGGCTCAGAACATTTATTTTTCTGAAAATAGGTAGCGAAAGGAGTGGATCCATATTACAGAATTACTGAGGAAATGCAAAACCCACATTACAAAACGTGAAAAGAAAATATTGTAGGGCCATTTTGGAAGGTCAGCATTTTACAATCCCTTTAACTACCCCAGGGGAAAATGATCACTTCTACAGTTGAGTTTTAGTGAAAGTTGTTTTTCCTGGATCACTGTTAAATTTCATCCAGCTTTTTGGCAGGAATTGCCTTCCTGGCCCCTGCTGGAGTGCTGGCTGACCTGTCACATCTTCCATGGGACAACAACTGCTCTAACGAATTCTGGGAGAACAGCCTATTTTTGTTACCAGACACTGGAGGATGCGTGACATGTCATTAACCTTCAGACTGGCTCTGCACAAGAGTATTGTCAACAGATGGTGACTCCGAGTCTCCTTGTCCTCTCCCTCCTTCCTCCTCCCATCCCCAAGATATCTCCTGGCAGGCAACAGGCTCACTGGTTTCAAAAGGAAATTTATGTGTGACATAGGCAACATGGAATGTGGAACAAAGACTGGAGCAAGTTTTCTTACACTTATAATAACTGTAGGGATTCCCTGGGCACAATAAACCAATTGGCAGTGTTCATTTGCAGCACCAGGTCTGCCTGTGTTGATACTGAGCACTGATTCAAAGCCAGACTGCGCTTACGGTTTCACCTTCAGAGCTCTCGCTTTGCTTTTTCTGGTTTTACCAGTGGAAACCTAACTAGGACATTATCCATTACTCCTCCAAATCCATCCTTAGAAAAAGTTGATTTGTTAATTCAGTAAACATTTATACAGTGCTTACTTGAGGACAAAATAAGAAATGAAGCAGAGTGCCTGTGTGGATGAGGCAGACCCTAATCAGATGGCTGTAATAAGTTTCTAACAGCACCATGGAAACATATACAGGACAAGAGAGATGCCATGGTGATCCTTTCCAAGGACACAAGGAAAGAGTCATATGGGGGCTGGAGAGATGGCTCAGTGGTTAAGCACTTGCCTGTGAAGCCTAAGAACCCCGGTTGGAGGCTCAATTCCCCAGGACCCACGTAAGCAAGATGCACAAGCTGGCGCATACATCTGGAGTTTGTTTGCAGTGGCTGGAGGCCCTGGCACGCCCATTCTTTCCCTCTTTCTGCCTCTTTCTCTCTCTGTATGTCTGTTGCTAATAAATAAACAACAATAAAAAACAAAAAAGTAGAAAAAATATTTTTTTTAAAAAGAGTCATGTGGTAAAATATACTACAACTTCCCAAAACATCAATTTTGTTTGATGGGAGAGTTAAACTGTTATTTGATGGGAGAGTCAAAACATGTATTAAAGAATTGGAGTAAATTTTTTTAGGTACATTTCTTTCATCTAATCTGGTATACCTGGTTCATGTACTTTTCAAAACTCCCCTATGGAGGACTTCTAGGGGAAGGATGGGGTATAAAATGCTCAGCTTTGGTGTAGGAGTCGCTGAAAACCTAATTAGCCCTGTGAGTGTCCCTTTGCCCTCTGTACTAAAGAATTCAATCTTGCACTAGTTTACATTCACAGCACAAAAGATAGCTCTTGAGATGCATTTAATAACTTTGCACTTCGCAGAAAAAGAGTGTGCTATCCCCACCTTGGAGATGAAGAAACTGAAGTTAGACATAGCTATAAAAATGAATCTATTTCAGTGACTTTAAAGACACAGAGTTGATAAGTGACAGAATCAAACTTGGTTTGGGACATGAAGTCCACAACTTTTTTCTATTAATTTGAGGTGCCTCTGTCCAATGATGAAACATTAGCTGACTTGGGTAAAGGATCTCTAATCTTTCTGTGGCTCATATGTTTTTGCTGTCTCTGTGGACATGAAGAGTAGAAGTGAGAAGGTGGACCTTGGATGATCCTGATGTTAAAGGTCCTGAGGGGCTGAGAAGGCAGAATGCTCTGCTTTGTATCTGGGAAAACATAGGCAAAAAGGCACGAGTATTAATGCAGAAAAAAACTTGGTGATATAGAGAGCAGAGTGGTGACTGTTCAGGGTTTTATCATGAAAAGTATTAAGATTTGTGTACTGTTAGATTTTAGCTCTCTAGCCAAGAGACTTTGGCATAGGTTTTACCCTTTGTTTTGCCACAAGATGTCTCATGAACTTGGACTCCCTGTTTTATATTTCTAGCAGCAACACTACTGAAATTTTAGAAGGATATTCAGTCATGAAAATGTTTAGGGTTCCCCATCTTAAATTAATCCATGTGGAAACACCAGGGACCATGTTGTTGCATACTCAATAAAGAGTAAGTGGGGCTATGACAACTGTAAGTTGGTAATGCTTAATTCCTAAGTTGATTACATATGTATGTTTTTTACACGGCACCTAAAGCATCATAGATTCGATGAAAATTATGTAATGTTCAAGATTTTAAAATTAAATGGCTGAAACTCCAGGAAACCATGGTGTGCCTGCCCAATTGTTCTTGGTGGGAAATGGATGACTCACCCTGACCATGCACATTCCTTGCTGGGACAGTGAGGCACAATGACAATGTGCAACTTCCTAAGTAGTGTGGACAGCTTGGTTATCCAGCTTGTGCAATACAATCACACACTAGTAAGAACTCCGAAGTAACTCATACACTACATGATAAAATGAATATGAATACCACGAGAAAGACATGAGCTATGTCACAAAGACTCAACATATGTGCTATGCACCAAAGAGCTGAATAGCAAGGATTCCAGGAAAGTAGAGGTGGGTAAATTCTAGAAGTTAGCAAAGAAACCTAATATTGCCAATGATCTGTTGCCAATATAAAATACATGATCTATTGCCAAGAGAGAGGAAACAGGATTAGTTGTAAGGGAGAAGTAGACAAGTGTATTTAGAAAAGTCCTGAAGGGACTCTGATAGGTCATCATCTCCTATATAAATCTTATCCGACAAACAGAGGAGTAAAAAATATTAAAATGGTCTAAACTCCATGAATGGTCCCAAAGTTACTAAGTCCTTAAAGAGGCCCTAGTTTCTGCATGGAGACAAGAGCATATGGGCAATTTCTGAATCTTCTGCTCCATCTTTCTGTTAGCCAAAACCTTTTATAGAAATTAAAGGCTACAAGAAGAAAACACAAGACTGGGAGTGGCTGAGACAGTCTCAGCAACGAAGGAGAGGGATTCTGGTTTGGCCTCAAGACAGTAACCGAGGCTTGGATTTTATCTCTAACTGGCCCCGCAACCTGGGTGAAGCTTGCCTCTCTGGGCCTCTGTTTCTCATCTATTGACAAAAATGTTGGTCTAGATTATCCTCAGAGGCATTTCTTGCTGGAAAAACGCTGTGCTTCATCTTAGGAGAAAGATGTGTGTACATAAAACAGTCTCAGAGGAGAGCACAATTTTGCCAACAGATAAACACGCTGAGTCATTTTGCCATTTCCCCTGGGAAATCTACACTCTGTTGTTATGGATTTGCAGTGACAGGTGTGTCGATGGGAGCGGGGCATGATCTGAAGGAAATGATTATTGTGAGTGGGGAAGGGGCATTTGGTAAGGTGGAGAGGATTAGTCATGAAGGCCATAGTGGGGATTACTTTTTGCTGTAACCTTCGCCAGTTGTACACAGGGGGATCCTAGATTTGTGTTTTCGTATTCGACTTGTGGCCCAGAAAATGGCTGTTTTAGTAGAACTCCCTTTCTGAAAGTGACTGCTATATAAGTTCAAGATTTTTTAATGGAACATACTAGAAGTAGGTAACAGGAGTCCTGCGAGGATGTTGCATATCCTCCTCCATTCTGTAAGAATGCAGACAGAAGATTCCTTCCAGGGTAGGCCTTCCCCTGCTTGTACCTTTATCAGCATAGCAAGGAGCACTGCTAGGAAATCGCACAGTGTAATGGAACCCCAAAGCAAATGGAGACTTGAGTAGACAAATGCTTGGAAGCTCTAAATCTTCTTGCAGTTCATTCTCTTGAACGTAGAGCATCTGTTGGTGAGCCAGCAGGACTTCTCATTCAGAATCATGAGCCTATAGGCAGAAACACAGAGGCAAAGCCTTTATCTCAGCTTTACAAAAGCTCCATTTGGCAGATTCTTTGCCAAACCCCCTCCCCCACCCCTTCTTTCAGAGAAGCTGTGTTCTTAGCAAGCACTCTTCCCAATCATTGCTCTGTAATTCAACCCTCAGCACCTTGCTCTTTCTTGACATTATGAGACTAGAGAGAGAGAAGTCCTTCCTGAAGCCCCAGCTATGCAGGTGAATGTTGGGAGCCGGGCCTCACCGCACACGTCTCAGCACGTGCTCACCTCCACCTCCGGAGGGCTCCTTCCCATTTTATGTGAGCTCCGCATGTAGACCTGCAGCACAAGAAACAGATGTCAGTGTATTGACTCAAGTCTCCAAGGTTCTGGAGTTTATGAATATCCTTTAATCTCATATTCCCTGGATGCACTTGATTTCTGATTATTTTTTGAGGCCTTTGAAATTGAAAGTGTGATTTTTGCAAGGAGGAGAAATCTTGGTTTTCAAACTTCACTGTGCATTAGAACCATCTAAGGATGCTTATTAAAATGAACATTGAAAATGCCCTTAGAGACTCTGATTCAAGGGTCTTAGTTTAGGGTAAACCTTTTAATTAATGTTTAATTAAACATCTTAGCTCTTGAGTTGTTATGTATTCACAGTAACTTGCTCTCACCCTCACTGCACAGCTCACTGAATCTGCACTCACCACCCAGGCCAAGCAGATTGTTTACTGTGCCCCTTCTCATCCACCTCCACCCCATCTTCTGGGAGACATGCACAATTTCCACCATTTCATGGCAAGTGCATATTAAAAAAAAAAAACTTTATTTTTTTATTATTTTTCGGAGAGAGACACAGAGAGAGAGGGGAAGACAGAGATGGGCGCGCCAGCAGTGTCTCAGCTGCTGCGAATGAAATCCAGATGTGTGCGCCCCCTTGTGGTCAAGTGAGGCATTGCGCCCTTGTGTCACTTTTGCATCTGGCTAAACGTGGGACCTGGAGATTGGCACCGCTGGAGATTGGAACCAGTGTTCTTAGGCTTAGGAGGCAGGCGCCTTAACCCCTAAGCCATCTCTCCAGCCCTTTTTTGTTTTTTAAACTTTTTAAAGAGCATGTTTTTTTTAAACCAGCTGCTCAAGTGATTCTGATGCAGACACTTCCATCTTTGGAAAATCAATGGGCTTAGCTTTAGCATGTGCACACTGAGCTCTATACTAGGCGCTAGGAGTTCTACCAGGTTTGCAATGAGCCCCCACTTGGCACCATGAGCTCATGATAGGGTGCTATGAGCCCAAAGAAGTCATTGTGAACTCTACCACACTGTAGTATCAGCTATATGTAATGTTCTATGAGCTCTGTACAGGCCACTGTGAAATCCATACAGGGCAATAGGAGCTCTGTACAGGACATCTGCTCTCAATATAGGAAACTTAGATGTTGCAGTCAACTTCAAGTTGCTGGGATGAAGCTCCAAACCAGGCAGAGTTTATGGGAGGAACAGGATTTATTGAAGGCTTATAGATCCAGGGGAAGTTCCATTGGTGGCGGAAGAAGCTGGCCCCCTTTACACAGATCCAAGCAGAGAGAGACACAACCAGCTAGCAATCATGCAAAAATCTGCAGCAGCTGGACCCCCAGAAGCTCACTCTGCATACCTTAGGCTAGAAAACAGATCTGTCCCCAGTAATACCTTAGGGCTAGACCCCAGGATCTGCCCACAGTGACACCTCTTCCAACCAGGCAGGAAGCTTTTTAATACACGCTTTTTAATAAACACAAGCTTTTAAATAAAAACACCTGAGTCTATTTAGGGATATTCAAAGTACCACAGGAGATGTATCCATGGTGTTTTATCATCTGTTCAGTCGGCTATGACTTCTGTACCGGAAACCTTGACCTCTATAATAGGCACTGTGAACTGTACACAGGGCATTTCAAGACCTTTATAAGGAAATATGAGCTCAAAAAAGGCAATATGCAGAGCTGGAGAGATTGCTTAGTGGTTAATGCACTTGCCTTGCAAAGCCAATTGACCCAGGTTCAATTCCTCAGAACCCACATTAGCCAGATGCACCAAGTGGTGCATGCACCTGGAGTTGGTTTGTAGTGGATGAAGGCCCTGGCATGCCCATCCTCCCTCTCTCCCTCTCTCTCTCTCCCTCTCTCTCTCTCTCTCTGTGTCATTTTCTCTCTCTCAAAATGAATAAATAAATAAATAAATAAATAAATAATTAAATAAAGCAATCTACAAAAGAAAATCAATAGATTTAATTCCATGATATGGGACACTTGTTTGCAAGCTCTGAGACTGAAACTCATGGGCTATAATGTTATCTATTATTAAATACCCTTGAAAGACTTAGGAAACACCCCAAACAGAGAGAGGCAGTCACTGGAAGACATGCCTGGCAAGTGGCTGGTGAGAAGGAAAAGTGATGCCCCTGTAAGTGGGTTGTGCTTGCCTACTATGTTGAAAGATGTACAATATTGTCTGAACAAAATGATCTTGAGGTAAAGAAATTTTAGTGCCTGTCAGGTACTTTAATCCATGTGAATGTGATGCCATGAACCTTCTCCTAGTCCCTTAGCCAGACACGTTCTAACTGCTAACGTTCTTTGAGTATCCCAATTAATTCACAAAGCACTATAAAGACAGTGAAGAAAGACTATTTATTTATTTATTTATTTATTTATTTATTTGCTAGGAGAGAGAGAAAGAGAGAGAGAGAGAGAGAGAGAGAGAGAGAGAGAGAATGGGCACACCAGGGTCTCTAGCCACTACAAACTTCAGATGCATGTGCCACTGCCACTTTGTGCATCTGGCTCTAGAGGGTGCTGGGGAATAAACCCTGGGGGGTTAGGCTTTGCAGGCAAGTGCCTTAACTACTGAACCATATCTCTAGCCCCTGAAGACAGACTTTCATCTCTGGAAACCAGTATCAGTTCTTTCAATAGGAATATAATCATTCTGAACATGTATTGAATATTTACTCTGTGTCAGCAACTGTACTAAGTTCTTTAAATGAACTCTCTTCTCCCACCCTCATTCACACATTGAGAAGAGCAGACCAAGCAGTAGTAAGCTTTCCTCAGGTCAGTAGAGGTAGTGGGCAAACTGTGATCCTAACACCAGTCTCTCACTCAGAGCCCAAATATTTAATTTCTGTGCCACATTATTTTCCTAGAGAAATACAACTCAATTCTTTGTTTTTATGGGAGAATTCTTGTGTCTGGAGATCATTTCAGTTCTTTTTTAGGGGGGAGGGGGCTATTAAACTGAGATTCAGCCTCATGTATCTAGGGAAATGCTCTACCACTGAAGTTTATCTCTAGTCCCAAGTCTTGGTTTTATGTTTTTGGGGGTTGGGGGTTGTACATGAGATTTATTATGAACATGATTGGTAAGGTGTTCAACAATGGAAGCTCTCACAAATGCAGAGCCCACCACCTGTCCAGGGGGTCATGATTGGGAATATATTTGACCACACAGCTATTGGAGATGAGCCACCTCTCAACTATCATGCTTTCAAACTCCTCAGTACTGAACTTGGTAAAGCTCCATTTCTTTTAGATATGGGCATTCAGGGGGCCAGGAAACCTAACCTTGGTCCTGTGCAGGGCATCAATCACAGGCCTTTTATTCTGCAGCTTGGTGCAGATGGACATGATGACCTGGTCAGTATGAACCCTGGTCACTGTGCTCTGGGGCTTCCCAGAGGTATTCTACATAGCCGTCCGCAGTGTAGACTGAGGATAGAATGAGATCAAACAATGTATACCTACCATAAAACTGTCTTCAAGGTCCCTAAAAAACCTGGCAAGCAATAGGCTGCATCCACTACCAAGGAGGTTACTGTGTGCAGCCACTACACACTGGGCCCATGAGAAGGGGAACCCAGTGGGCTTAATTGGTGCAGAAGCAGATGACTGGCTGGCTTTACCTGGATAGCTGGGGAATTAGGGTTGGCAGGCTTTGTAAACAGGTGCCTTTACCCACTGAGCCATCTACCTAGCTCTCTTTGGTTTTAATTGTAGCTTTTTAGTTTACAATTTGGAGACCTAATTACTCATGACCATCAGATCCATACACTGGTGTTCTGATCTGTACATAAGAATAAGTTTCATTATTGTTTAAATAGGTCCCTAAAGTTCTGAATAACTCTCAGTTCCATGATAAAAACTAAATTTCAGAACCTGATAACCCAAGGACCAGTGGCTGGACAGGGCGGATTTTACCATTACCAGCAAACTCAGCTGGCTCCTAATCAGCTTCCCTGTGCTTCATTCCCTCTATCCCCACAAGAGTTTCTGTCCTAAAGGATGGATACATTTAATTTACTTGAAAATTCCAAAAAGGAATAAAGATTTAAAAGAAAACCTTACTCTACTTGTATTAAAACACATACACCATGATGGTGAATATTGAGTTTTGCATACATACATCATAATGTGACTATTAGCATTTATACAATATGCCATGATGGTGAATAGTAGTTAGCATTTAAAGATCAGGTGCTTCATTGATTATGTCATAAACTTAAATGGAAAACCAAAACCACCTCAAGAATATTTCCCTAGGCTATCTTAATTTCTTTTTTAAAAATTTATTTATTTGAGACAGAGAGAGGGAAAGAGAGAGGGAGAGGGAGAACGTGCACAACAGGGTCTCTAGCCATTGCAAACAAACTCCAGACACGTGCGCCCCCTTGTGCATCTGGCTTACATGGGACCTGGAGAATCAAACTGGGGTTCTTAGGTTTTGCAGGCACGCACCTTAACCGCTAAGCCATCTCTCCAGCTTGGCTATCCTAATTTCTTTTAGAAATGAGCTATAGGTGCCATAATCTGTTTTCATGGATAACTTCATTTTCTTTTACTTCTTTATTGTAAATAAGATCCAGTGTAATGTGATGACTGGCTGGTCATCTTTTGCTTTGCAATCACATCTCAGTAGAAAGTGCATGTGGTACTTTTTGGGTATGCCTGTAATCCCTCATAGGGAAAGAACATTAAACCTGTCTCCTCCAAACAGATAAACTGTTCTGACAGTTCATATGGTTCAAGTTCAAATACTTACTGAAGTAATTATGCCATGGTGGTACATTTAAAAAATTCCTTTAACCATCCTGCCACCTGGGAATAAATTAACTTTATATATATATATATATATATATATATATATATATATATATATATATATATATACATACATACATACATACATACATATATTATAACTGTGACTAAAAAAGCTTAAAAGCAGTTTTCAGTACATTTGTTCTTTTAATTTCAGCTTTCATTCATGGAAGTACCTGTTAACCTATTTTAAATCAATAAGTCAGGAGATTATTTGCTTCTGAATCAAATTTGATTTATTAATTTGGATAGCTATAGATTCCTTTCCTTTTCTTTTTGCTTTTTCTCTTGCAGTGATAGGAATGCAACCCAGGGCCACTTGTGTATAGCAGACCAGGCGTTCTACCACTGAGCTACATTCCCAGTCCTTGGTTTTATAAGATAGCATCTTATTAAATCACCCAGCCTGTCCTTGAACTTGAGTGTGTGCCACTCAGCTTTTTGTAGTGCTTTTCTATGAAGCCTCATTGCTTGAAAGTTCTAGAATGTCTGTGCTTTTGATTCCTCCAGTGGTCTGTAAAATGAACATATTCTCACATGTACATAAGTTATTCTGCTTTGAGTGAACTGTAAGTGCCCAAGGCTAGACAAGAGGGACAGGATTTTGGTAACTCCAGACTGGAATGGTTGTCATTGAAGCCGTGGTTGCTACAGAAACTGGGATATAGTTAAATCTCCTATCTTATTTGCAAACCCCATGGGATTCTCCTTCTCTTGCTAGTGGAATTAATTATCCCAATAGCTCATAGACTTAATCTTATAGAACCTTCCAGCTACAGTGAAACTCCTTGCAAAGCCAAATCCTCATGGATCATTCCAGTTAATTAATATTGAACGGTGAATGCTGTTAAAAATTCAGGGCCTCGTGGATGCATGGCAGGGCTCCATGTTATCATTGCTCCAGGGTTAGGCTGGGAGACTAGTATGTGCTGGAACACGTTACTCACAATGACAGAGTGAGTGCAAGGAGCTTAAAGATAGGCACATTATTACCACAGAACGTTATTTAGCATGCTAATAAACAGTAGGCCTCAGCTTTATTGCCTCTGTGGGGATTCTGCTCTCATTATATGCAGATAAAGAATCTCCTTTGGGACCAGGTCCATGTTTTTAAATCAGGTTCCACCTTTCATGGGAAGAGACACTATGCCAGGTTCAGAGTTAGTCCAAGACCTCAGATATCCCAGTCAGACTAGGTCAGTGAATGGATATGTTATGCCCATCCAATCGTCTTTTAAATATTTATATTTATGCCCATAATTTAGTGATGCTCTTACATTTAGTCAGAGAAGCTTCATTTTGAAGATGGCAGTATCTACTTGGGAGTCTCAGAATTCATCAAACTGCTGAGAGGAAGTGATAGTTGAGTGCTCAGCACCCAACAAGACAATCACACCACCAAGGTTCAGGCAACATTGTGAAATAGGTGGCAGAAAAAACAGAAGAGCCAAAGGATGCGGAGGAGTGCTATGGAACACTGTCTTCTGGGTACAAAGTGGTCATTGCATTCAAGACTTCTTGGCTATCATTACCTGTACAATATTGGGGCCATCAACATGTAATCATGGGTGATACAGGAAGACAAAACAGACATCAAAATAGAGGAGGGGCAGCTGGGTGTGGTGGCGCACGCCTTTAATCCCAGCACTCGGGAGGCAGAGGTAGGAGGATCGCCATGAGTTCAAGGCCACCCTGAGACTACATAGTGAATTCCAGGTCAGCCTGGGCTAGAGTGAGACCCTACCTCGAAAAACAAAAACAAAACAAAACAAAACAAAACAAAACAAAAAAAAATAGAGGAGGGACTGGTTGCAAAGAATAAGGAATTCAGTGGAAGAGGGATGTGGACAGAGGTCAAAATAAAGTAATGGAAGGTGATTATCATCAAAATACATTATAATAAATTATCAGTGAAAAGTTTAAAAACATTAGATCAGGGCTTTATCCTCTTGAGCTTCTATAAAGTGGAAATAATGCTAGCACTTGTTCTATAGGATTAAATGAGATGATGCACATTTCATGATGGGTACAGTATCTGGAACCCAAAAAGTGCTCAATTTTCATTATTTCTCTTGATCATTGAGAAGTAGAATTTGAATGGAGAGTCTAGACAAAGGAAGATGAAAGGAATTTTTATTTATTTATTTTTATATTTTTAAAATTTTAATTTTTTTTAGAGAGACAGACAGAGAGAGGGAGAGGGAGACAGATAGAGATGGGTGCTCCCAGCAGTCTCTCAGCTGCTGTGAACAAACTCCAGATGTGTGTGCCCCCTTGTGGGCAAGTGCAGCATTGCACCCTTTCATCACTTTGCATCTGGCTAAATGTGGGACCTGGAGATTGGAACCGGGTTCTTAGGCTTAGGAGGCAGGCACCTTAACCCCTAAGCCATCTATCCATCCCTGAAAGGAATTTTTGAGAGAAGCATTTGTCCACGTTTTAGTACTTATCAAACAGTAACTATGCCATGCACTGTACTGTGCATTAGGAATGCAGGAGTGCAAGGGCAAATCTTCTCACTCTTGTGTAACACATCTTACTGCCTGGTAATTAATAAGCAGATAAACTATATGGTAAAAAAAACTATATGGTAAAATAAAATATAATGAGTGTTACAACCAAAGAAAAAGTGGAAGTGTAGTAACAGGAATGTGGCACATCCAGGGTTGGAGAAAGAGGCTGGATTAAGTGCAAGGTTTTGCTCTTAACAATAAGAAGTCAAACAACCCACTTAAAAAAATGGGCTATGGAACTAAATAGAGAGTTCTCAGAAGAAGAAATACAGATGGCATATAAACATCTAAAAAGTGTTCACCATCCTTAGCCATCAGGGAAATGCAAATTAAAACTACTTTGAGATTCCATCTCACTCCTGTCAGAATGGCTGCCATCAAGAAAACAAATGACAATAAGTGTTGGCATGGATGCGGAAAAACAGGAACACTTCTACACTGTTGGTGGGAATGTAAGCTGGTCCAGCCACTGTGGAAATCAGTGTGGAGGTCCTTGAGACAGCTAATAATAGATTTACCATATGATCCAGCTATAGCACTCCTAGGCATATATCCGAAGGACTCTTCTCACTACCTTAGATATACTTTCACAACCATGTTTATTGCTGCTCTATTCACAATAGCTAGGAAATGGAACCAGCCTAGATGTCCCTCCACAGATGAATGGATAATAAAGATGTGGTACATTTACACAATGGAGTTCTATTCAGTGGTAAAGAAAAATGAAATTATGAAATTTGCAGGGAAATGGATGGATCTGGAAAGGATTATACTAAGTGACGTAACCCAGGCTCAGAAAGCCAAATGTCACATGTTCTCTCTCATATGTGGATCCTATACAAATGTGTAGACTAGTGTGTGAACTGGAACCCAAAATAGGTACCAGAAACCAGTAAGCTGGTAAAAGTCCATAAAGGAGGGAGGAGAGGGAAGGACTTAAGTGGATGGTATTGCACATATGTAAGTAGAAGAACAGATTACAGGGAGGGGAAAGGCCTAAGTGAGGCCAGGGGAAGAGAATGCGTGAAAGAAGGGCAGGGGGAGGGTCAATCAAAATTCAATATAGTCTAAATAAGACTTATATAAACCTAGTTTTTTGAATACTGGCACATCCAGAAGCTATAGATTGTTACTAGAAAATTTTCAGTGCCTGGGATAGGATACCTTCAAGAGCAAAGACTCTTAAGAATGACAGATTGCATCTGAACCACATGAGAGCTGGATGACTTCTTGAAGTCTCAGATTCATTTTCTACATGGGAATGTCATTATTACCATACATTATTACCATAACCAACATCACCACCCCTGACATCATTACTTAGGATTGTGGTGAAAGTAACTGAGACATTACAAATCAAGTATTCAAAACAGTTGATGAGTGTTCACCAACATTATTAATAAACAGAACACTCACTATACTTTTTGTGTAAGTGATGGCTTTGCAAAATAAAGAGAAATGACAGAAGTGATTATCTGTCTTTGGTTATGACTTTTGGAATTAGATGTAGCAACATCTCAAGTAAGCAGTCATCAGATCTATTTTTACTTCAACCTTCTGAACAAAAAGAGACAGAAAGTAATTTTCAGTGGAGAACAAGGCTTTCAGAAAACAAATGGAGTAGGATTGATGACTTCTCTGTAGTCAGGAAGGAAGGAAATAAAATTAACAAATGTGGTATGTATTAGCAATGAAGTGAAGGCCAAAGGTGGAAGAATCAGAGAGGGAAGGAATGATAAGTATAAGGAAAGAAGGAAGGAAGAAATGAAGGAAGGAAAAAGGAAGGCGAGAAAGGAGGGAGGAAGGAACAGAAGGGATAGAAGTATGACTTTGATAGCAGGGTTAGAGGCAACTGGAGGCGGGCAGGAGGCATGGATGGAAAAATAGAACCAGTAACACAAAATGGCAGGTGTAACTTCTACTTGGCAGTGGCTGCCCTGTCCTTGAGGGCACAGATACCAGGCACTTTCTACTCCAAGGTTTGCTTAGAATCTGGTAGGAGAGGTGGGAAGCACCTTTGTAATATTTTCCTGATTTTGCAATGAGGAGTTATTATCTTTCAGGTATGTTTTCCTAGCTCACGAACTTGGTTATCCCCATCGTACAGATGGAGAAGTGGGAGCACAGAGTTGTGGCGCTCAACAGCCAAGCAGAAATGGCAGCTCCCGGGGCTAGTGCATACCCTCCCTTTATAGCTCTTGAAGTTGCAGACGCTCAGCTCCCTGGTGTCAGGAAACCACGAACTGGTGCACATCATGTGCTAGATAACTGGGGTTCATACTTCAGAAGAAGAGGAGGGCAAGAGGAAGAAGGAAAAGAACACTGCCTTTCTGCTTTTCTCTTTAAAAGTAAACTTTTAGAAGAAAGTAAAAAAAAAAAAAAAAGCTCAGCATCTAATGCTACAAATCTGGCATTTGATAATTTTCAGTTAATTATGGATGGCATTTGTTTAACATTTAGGCAATTTGAAAAGGCCTTATTGAGTATTAGCAGAATTGTTAGCAAGAGCTTTTCTAAGCTGCTGGAGCCATGAGTCAAGGTAAATAGAAGTCTTTTGTGTAGAAAAGAGCACCAAAAAAGACTGAAAAGTTACTCAACTTGACTTTGACTTATATAACCTTGAGGACATGTCCAGATTCTAGGTGAGGCTATGGAGACAGGAAATACAAATGACCTTAAAGAGAAATTTGCTCATTGTTATAGGTAAATATTTTAAAATAACACAATAGCACCTAATACTCCAGACATTGGCAAGTTGTCAATACATATAATAGAATTTTGGTCACATATTAATGAAGAAAATAAAATTTAGATATTACATATTACTGTGTTATCTTAAGATATTTACCTATAACAGTGAAGATGAAGTAGTGTTGCCTGTAAAGAGAGACAAATTGTAAATTTCACAATCTGACTTTTATTTCACCTCTGGTTCCAGTTTTGGTTTTCCAGCACTAACCTTAGCAGCAGCCTCTATTTTTAATAGTCTTAACAAAAGAAACTGGGAATCTTGGAGGAAAACCAGAATGATGGGAACATTGGGAAGTATACGTAGGTGAAGCTGGCCTCCAGTCACTTCAGCTTGGATCTTCCCTCCAGGAAAAGCATGCATAGGCCCACTCCCCTCCTCATTTTAAAGCAGGCTTCTGAGCATTTTGAAATACCTTCCCCTTTCTCTGGTGGAATAAGCCGCTGTCAGAGATGCCACAGACAAATTCCCTTTCCTTCTCTACAGGGCCAGAGGAGCAAAACTTTCTTGTAAGCAGATAATTTGGCTGAGGTGATTGACCTGATTCAATTAGTGATCTGGCTAACTTCAATTTCCACATTCTGGGAGGCTGGGTTGCCCTTTGTACATGGAGTCAACAGTCCAGAGTCCTGACTAGTTCCATCGTTTCTCTGTAATTAAAAGTGAATGCCAAGCCGGGCGTGGTGGCGCACGCCTTTAATCCCAGCACTCGGGAGGCAGAGGTAGGAGGATCACTGAGAGTTCGAGGCCACCCTGAGACTACATAGTGAATTCCAGGTCAGCCTGGACCAGAGTGAGACCCTACCTTGCAAAACCAAAAAAAAAAAAAAAAAAAAAGTGAATGCCCAGACAGTGGTCCGTGATGCACAAATGAATTTGTCAAATTGAGCCCTAGCAGTGGGGGGAGCAAACTATCCAGCAGGCATGGATGTGTCAAACACTAAACTGGGGTGTGTTTCTTTAATAAGTAGGTGACTAATTCACTGGACTTGATGTTTAATGACTGCGCACATTTCTCTGTACTTGGGGAGATTTTGAGGCATTGTTAGACTAAACTGTTGGTAAATAGAGATGGCTGGTGCGTCTTTCCTTTGTTTATAGACTGGCTCATTTTGTGGACATATATGGAATTGATGCTTCCTTTCATCTTTACCAGATGCCACTGCTTGGATTAGGCCACGGTGGTAGGTAGGCAGGCCTGACAGGAAGTTGGGATGGGCAGTTCCCATCAGCATTTGGAATATGTACCTGGACAGTAAAGCCTGTTGGAGAAAGTAGAGATCAGCCGTTGATTATAAATGAATACAAGCAAACACATGTATTAAGAAGTCAGTTGTGCCTGGTACTGAAAACCTACTCAAAGGCCTATGGCTGGGGAGGTCATAAACCCCAGGGGGAAGCTACTACTGTTGTTTGGTTAAGTGGATATAAGCTCACCAAATTGCCTTCTAAATACTTATGTTTATGCCCATATATGAATGCTACTCTCGCTTTGGGTTAGAGAAGTTCTCTTTTCAGATGGCAGTGACCACTGGGGTGATTCAAAATTCATCAAAGTATTGAGAAGTGACCGTGGAGTGTTCAGCCTAGGGACCATTGAGGAAGAGGTGGCAGAAAGAATGTAAGAGCCAAGGCGGGAAAGGAGAGCTCTGAAACGTGTCTTCTAGACACACAGAGGCCATTGTACTCATGAACTCACAGTGGCTAATGCTACCTACCTGAGACCTGCATAATATCAGGACAAAATAAAAGGATGACAGCAAAATCGAAGAGGGACTAGTTGGAAAGGAGAAGGGGTTTAGTGGAGGGGGTTAAAGGAGGGGAGATGAAGTAAGGTAGTGGGAAGGGATTATGATCACAGGATATTGTGTATGTATATGAAGGTTGTCAATTAAAACAAAATTAAAAGAAAGGAAGAAGAAAGAGGAGGAGAAAAGTCAGGAAGCAAGACCTACATGCTTTAAACTTTAGAACCCAAGGATGCCAATCCTGATCCACAGCAGCTAACTAAGTTATTTTAAAAATAGTTTTAATTCTCTAGCTTTGTTTGGTCCGGTGTGAAAGAAAACCCAGGACTCTTCCCTTTCTATCCGGAAATCTAACCAAGAAGGCCAGTCACCTCTTTCAGAGACCAGCCCAATTTTTAGGGCAAAAGAACGAGTTGGTATAATCAGAGTCACCTGGAGGTTAACTGCAGACAGAGCTGCTTTTGTCCTGCAGCTGAGCTCTCGTGGTAGGGTGTGTTACCTTCCAGGCTCCACTCCCTAACAAGGAAAGCAGTTGTGTATAATATATGCTGTTTGGTAAAATTTTAGTTTTCTGGAAAAACTGTCACTTGTGATTTTTATAAACAAAAAAAGTTAAGTTTAGTACATTGCCAATCCCTCCATCCTAGGAGGAAATTCATCTCTTGAGCTTTTTTCATTACAGTTAGAGCTAAAGAAGACACGTTTCTAGTCTAAGAGGTCCTGCTGGACTCAGAACCTTAGTGAGCTCTCAGTCTCTCTCTCTCTCTCTTTTAAAGAATGTACTTCTCTGAATAACTAATCATTTAAGAAATTCAAAACCCTGTGAAAATTGGCTTGAAGTCAGTATTTTTGAAAGTGAGGTTATCAAGTGTAGTCAGTGCTCTTGTGGTCAGCTGTATCTTTAAGGTGTATCTTTTTTTTTTAATTTATTTTTATTTATTTATTTGAGAGTGACAGGCAGAGAAAGAGGCAGAGAGAGAGAGAGAGAGAGAGAGAATGGGCGCAGCAGGGCCTCCAGCCCCTGCAAATGAACTCCAGATGCATGTGCCACCTTGTGCATCTGGCTTAGGCGGATACTGGGGAGTCGAGCCTCAAACCAGGGTCCTTAGGCTTCACAGGCAAGCACTTAACCGCTAAGCCATCTCTCCAATCCCTAAGGTGTATCTTCATGCACTAACCTAGGAGGGGTTTCCACTTATATGACTTCCCTGCTAAGGAAATTCTCAATTCCCTGCAACATGCTATTGAAGAGGCTGTCATGTTATGGAATTTAATACTGTATTTGCTTGTATATATTTTTCCAAACATTTCAATCATTTGTAGATTAGCTTTTGAAAATGTAATTGGCGATATTCTGTTTTATGTCATGGTAACCCTGACTGCAGTGTGGAAGTGGGTTCCCCAGGATAGGAAGCCTGGTTCTAATCAACAGATAAATCTGTTTTCTGGAAACTATGCATACCACAGCAACTCGGGCATCTATGATTCTTAAATAATCTCTTTGTTTATTCTCCAAACAGAACCTAAGGCAGGCCAGTCCCCCAGTGTTCCATCAGCGCAAGAAAGCTCTATGCATTCTCCAACTTGTGGGTTATTTATTTATTTATTTTTTTGAGCTGCTGTTGTAAAAGTTTAATGTGCTTTGGGATGTGTCATCTCTTATTTCTTAAGGGGTCAACTATGCTGAGACCGAGAAGGTCAACCTAAACAGTTCTCAGATTTCATTTCGGGGAAATTCCAGGCCCTAGCCCGGCTTGCTCTGTGCCTGTCCACCTATCAGGGCTCAGCCCGCTGTTGTTGCAGCTGTTGCTGAACACAGAGCTCGTTTATTTTCAATCAGCTGGAGCTTCCTGTCTTAGCCAGATGCCTTTTCCTATTGCTACTCAACTGAGATTTTTTGCAAGATTTATCACAATACTTTCACCTTCACAGAACTGTGGAATATATACCTCTAAAATCCAATGACTTCAAAAGTCAGACACACTGCTAAGGGTAAACTCTCATAGATGCCAAATGCCTTACATAGTTCAATCTCTACCATTTTGAGGGTGTCTCCATGCACAACGGTGGGAATGCAATGAGTCTGAATGAACACGTGTAAAATCTGTTTCATTGTACTTTTTCTCATCTCAATGTAGCCACAGGGGGAATTACTTGAGACTGAGGGAGAATTCAGAGTCAGAACTTGGACGCCTGCTCTTCTGTCTTAATATATAAAAAAAAAAAAAAAAAAAAAAAAAAAACTGTAGTGACATGCCCAACTTTGTAGGGCTAATTATGCTATTGTCCTCATATAGCACTTTTGATATGCTTCATCATGGGGATAAAAGTCTCAAGATCTGCTTGTCCAGTATTGGAAGGATACTTCCAGACATTTTCATTTTCCAACATATTTTGAGCTTTTTTTTTTTTTGAGTTGTAAACTAGGAATACCTTTTCACAATGAAATATTTATTTTTTTAATTATCCAAGAAGTCTTGTAATATGATGTTTGATAGCAGTACTTTGAATATGGTCTTTTCTTTTAGGCCTTGTTAGAAGTCTGTATTTTGATAAGAGAGAAATACACATTTATAGTCTATCTATAATAACACTTATACACATGCGTGTCTACTTACTTGTATCAATAGTCATTTGTTTTCAGAACAGGAGACAAATGTGTCTGAATTTACAAAAATTAAAACAAAGTGGTTAAGGTATTTCCCTGCGAAGTTAAGGACCGAGGTTCATTTCCCCAGTACTCATGTAAGCTAGATGCACAAGGGGGCACATGCATTTGGGGTTCATGTGCAGTGGCTTGATGCCCTGGCACACCCATTATTTCTATCTGTCTCTCTCTCAAAATGGATAAATAAATAAAAATATTTAAAAAAAAAACAAAGTAGTAAAATACATGATTCTAATATATACTATGAAGTACTTAAATTTCATTAATTTTTGTCACAGGCAGCAAAACATGCATTAATCTCTTTGTGAAAGTTGGGGTAAAAGTGTTCATGTTTTAAAATAAGAGAAAATGACATTAAAAAATTCAGGCTGATTCCATTTCCTTGCTGTTGTGAAAAGAACAACAATAAGCATAGATCTGAAAGTATCTTTGTGTTAGGGTAGAAAATCCTCTGGGTATATGTTTAAGAGTGGTATAACTGGGTTATATGGTAGTTCTATTTTTTATTTTTAGATACTTCCACATTGATTTCCATAGTTACTGCACCAGGTTACATTCCCACAAGTGGTGAATAAATGTTCCTCTTCATTTAAAAATTAAAAATGGCCAGGTGTGGTGGCTCATGCCTTTAATCCCAACACTCGGGAGGCAGAGGTAGGAGGATTGCCATGAATTCAAGGCAAGCCTGACACTACAGAGTGAATTCCAGGTCAGCCTGAGCTAGAGTGAGACCCTACCTTGAAAAAACAACAACAACAAAAAAAAAAATAAATAAATTAAATTAAAATGATTCCAAGAAAAAAGAAAGAAAAGAAAATTTTTGGTGTACATGCAATGGAGTTTTACTCATTCTCAAAGAAGAACAAAATTATGTGATTTTTTTTTTTTTTAGGAAAATGGATAGAACTAGAGATCATCATATTAAACAAACTAAGCCAGACTCAGAAAGATAAATACGTGTCAATCCTAGGTTATGTGTTGATGTATACATACATGTATGTGCATGTATATGGAGTTATGTATAAAAGCTTATATATGATATTAAAATTGAAGTGGGTGGTTGAAGAGATGGCTCAGTGAGTAAATTGCTTACTACGTGAGCATGAACACCAGAGTTCAGATCCCAACACTAATAAAAAGGCCTAGCAGGCAGAGAAGCCAACCTGTAATTCCATTACCTTGGAGTTGGAGACAGGTGGAGACAGAAAGTTGGCTAGCTAGACTAGCTGAATGAATGAGCTCTGGATTCAGTAAATAAGGTAGAGAGATATCCAGAAAGACACCTGACATCACCCTCTGGCCTCCACATGCACACACACACACACACACACACACACACACACACACACTCACAACTGCACACATGTGTGCCCACACATACACAAACAAACATGGCATATTCACATGTGTGCACACGTCATACACATGCACACAAAAGAAAGAAAGAAGTGGTACTATGTGGGAAAAGGAAAGGAAAGAGGGGCTGAAAAGAGAGGGTAAAGGGAGTGAATGTAGTCAAAGTACATGATATACACGAATGAAGATATCTATGAAAGTCATCACTCTGTGCAATAGATATATGCTGATAAAATAAAGGAACGAGGTAAGATTATGTCAATAAAAAATGGGGGCTGTAGAGACGGCTTAGCCATTAAGGCGCTTGCCTGTGAAGCCTAGGAACCCATGTATCAACTCACAAGGTGATGCAAACACGCAAGTGTCTGGAGTTTGATTGCAGTGGCTGGAGGCCTTGGCATGTCAATTCTGTCCCTCTCTCATAAAAAACAAAAAAGGACAGTCTTTTGGACTTGCCTCAAAAAAAAAAAATAATTGGGCCTTTTTTTTTTTTTTTTTTACTGTATCTTTCCCTTTTGTCTGAAAATATGCGGGGCTGTCTTTGCTGGCTTCTTGGGACCATTTTTGTTACTGTCTTTCAGAAATGTTGCCTGCATACAAGGTGGCCTCCTCATACTGTTCTGATGCTCCCCAGCCATGTCAGTTTTCTTGCCTTGGTTAACACTGAGCCAGATGGCCTCTGATTTCGTGGGTTGAAATTCAGACTCTATCTCTTCCTAGGTAGGCAGTCTGGGACTGGTTATTTATTCAAATAATCTGAGCTTTACTTTTCCATTTTTGACAATGTAGCTAATAATAACCCCTTCCAACCCCCGGGATCATTGCAAAGGTCAAATGAGATCATCTTTGGTACAAATGAAAAGCTCCAAAGATAGAATATGTTTCTATTGTTGTATACAAATTAAGTTTTCTTAGCATGGATAGAGTGGAGGGGATCAGATTTCTTAGGTATTCCAGAAAGTGTACCTGAATTGAACTGGGGCCTCAGGGCCTGTCTGCAGGTGTTCAGAGGTATTCTGTGGGTCTGTCAGTCATGGAGTTGCTGCTCTGTCCTGTTTGCTTGTCTTTTCAAGGACCAAGAGGAAAACCTATTGTAACTCACTGAAGGGTAAGCCACTGGCCAGAATATTGTCCTTAGTCACTTGCCCAACAGAAAAGCTCATTCTTTATTCATATTCCAACTTCCTTTCCAGGAAGCAAAACAATGACACAGACAACAACCTTTTGTCTAAGGTGAGCTGAGGCTAGAGCAACAGATAAATAGAGGTGTACCCAGTTTTCTTTCTGTCTTTTTGCCATTCATAAGGCTGTCTAAGATTGTCTAAAGCCCCTATTTCCCAAGCTAGATGCCCTTTGTATAACTAATAGAATTCCCTCATAGCCCTTCTGAGCAAATCACCCATGTACCCAAAGAGGACTACTCTTTGTATTTTTTAACTTTCCATTAGTTTTCTAGAACTTCTTATTAGTTAACTATACAGTAAGTACTCTCTGTCCAGATCTCAGGTGGTTAAGAAAGTTTAGTGTCATGACTTAGGCAGAGGTACTGTTTGTCAGTTACTGTGACACATGTCTCCTCTGGCTTCCTGTCAGTGACAATGGAACTGTTCCTGTTGGAAGACTGAGAAATGTGTAAGAGGCTGCTCAGAATATCTTCTCCAACAGAGAAAGAGGCAGTATACATTCTAGAGTAAACACAACAAATAGTGTGTTATTCCACTAAGTTTGGGGTTATATCCTTCTAAGAAATAAGCCAGTATTCTAACAGTCATGGGCAGCAGCACATGTATTTGATACAGAGAATAGGATGGGTCAGACCACCCAGCGAGAAAGTGGTTAAGGAATGTTCTGCTGCATCGTCAAGTCCCTGGATACCAGTTGAGCTGTTTTCATTCTATTTGCTCATTAAGGGTTAGTTCAGTTTGTGTTTGTTCCCAAACCTGTACATACTAGGTCTGCTATTGTTCTAATTATATGCTTTAACATTATCGTAAATGGGGCTTGAGAGATTGCTTAGTGGTTAAGGTACCTATCTGTAAAGCCTAAGGACCCAGGTTCAGTTCCCCAGGACCCATGTAAGCCATATGCACAAGGTGCACATGTGTCTGGAGTTCGTTCACAGTGGCTAGAGGCCATGGTGTACCGGTTGTCTCTCTCTGTCTCTTTTCCTCTCTCTCAGCCTCTTTCTCTCTCTCTAATACATAAATAAAAAATACTTAAAATATTTTTAAAAATATCTAAATTGGCCTGGAGAGATTTCTTAGTGGTAAAGGAACTTGCCTATGAAGCCTAAGGACCCAGGTTTGATTTCTCAGTACTCACGTCAACCAGATGCGCAAGGTGGTGCTTGTGGCTATTGTTCGTTTGCAGTGGCTAAAGGCCCTGGCATACCCACTGTCTCTTTACAGCTGTGTCTTTCTCTTTCCCACTGTTAAATAAATAAATAAAATATTTTTTAAATTATATGAATTGGACTGGAGGGTTGGCTTAGCAGTTAAGTTGCTTGCCTGAAAAGCCAAAGGTTCAATTCTCCAGGTCCCATATAAGCCAGATGCACATGATCCCCATGCATCTGGAGTTTGTTTGCAGAGGCTGGAGGCCCTGGCCCATTTTCTTTCTCTTTCTGCTTCTTTCTCTCTGTCAAATAAATAAATAAAAATAAAATATTTTTTTAAATTATATGGATTGATTAAATATGAATGTAAGAAAAGTGATATATTGGTTTTATGGCAACTAAATTTAATGTAACTAGAAAAATTATAGTAAAGTTAAATAACTAAAAATATATCCAATTAGATATGGATAAAACAAATCACTAAAGTGAAAAGCTGTATGGGAAAAATACAAACAGCCTAGAATTTTGCTCAGTGGTGGTTTGACATATGTCTTTAAGTTGTTTTCACACTTTAAATCGAAAACAACAAAAATGTGTGGGATTGTTTTTGCCAAAAAGATAGCAAAATAGAGGACCCGGGATCAGAGAAAAGGCCATTGCACTACATCAGAGAACTGGTCAATTTTTGCTCATCTATGTATATATTATCTTTAGTTTTTTTTTTTTCAAGGTAGGGTTTCACTCTGGTCCAGGCTGACCTGGAATTAACTATGTAGTCTCAAACTCATGGTGATCCTCATACCTCTGCCTCCCAAGTGCTGGGATTAAAGGTGTGTGACACCATGCCAGGCTATTTTTAGTTTTTGGTTTCATGGTAGAAAATTCTCTGTACCAAATACATGTGCTGATATCCATGACTATTAGAGACCTGTATTATTTCATATATTTCTGTACCATATATATATATATATATATATATATATATATATATATATATATATCATGTATATATACATACATGTATATATACATATACATACATACATGTATATAGCATTTAGTTGCATTTAGTTATTCAAATTTGGTCTAATAGTACATCTTGTAATTGAAGCATTTAATATTTACATTTACTATAATTCAGATATACTTGGTTTAAATCTCCAATCTTATCATGTACTTCTAGTTTTTCTGTCTTCTTTTAAAAATTTATAATATTTATTTATTTGAGAGAAAAAAATATATATATATATATATGTACATGCTTTAACTGGATGGATGGTTCAGGGAGATACCATGGAAAGGAAAGAAAATAAAAAACTAGAGGTGCAGGAAACATTATTAAAATAGTAGCACACAAAATGAATAATAATTTTCTTAAGAGGACTGGATTTGTGGAAGAAAACCTTTAATTTCCATTGCAAAAATATCTATATGAAAAAGAAATTAGTTTTGAATAACATTGTTAGAGAATATGTTCTAGAAAGTGGAGGTAACTGGATTTAAATTGTGGCCACAGTTTAATATAAGTGTCCCAAATTGTTAGGCTGAGGCCAACACTTAATGAGAACAAAAGCTTTGTCTATGGGGACTTTTGGATACACCTGCAGAATTATTATACTGTGAATAAAGCAAATTGAATTATTTTCACATGTGTAAAGTTTCATATAGTAATTTTTTTTCTCTATGCAATTCAATTTTACAACAAGAATGGTATATAATCTCTGAACAAAGAAGAGAATATTCATGCAAGGTACAAGATATATACCTCCTTCCAATATCATCCTCAGGTACATGGTGAGTTTGTGGCCAGCCTGGGTACATGGCACCCCTATCAGAGAGAGAGAGATAGAGAGAGAGAGAGAGACAGAGAGAAGAAGAGATATCTAACTCCTTGATGTGTATACTTCAAAATGCTAACACGATCACACACCTAGGGCTTTCAGTACCTACAAGGCAGTGGTCATGGTAAGCACCCTACCCCCAGTATCAAAATCTACTCAAAACTTCTCAAAGTGCTGAGAATAAAATGAGACAGCTCAGCATGAAACAAGACAGCTCTATCATGGTCTCTTAAGGCTCAGGGAGCATTGCAGAATAAGAGCTGCAAAGAATGTAAGTGCTAGAGGATGGGGAGGAGTGCTTTGTAATGGTGTCTTCCTGACAGAAAGTGGCCATCACATTCATGACACTCACAGTGGCTTTAATTACCTGCATAAAACATATACAATACTGGGCCCATTCTGTCATAGGTGGTGCAGAAAGACAAGGAAAAAAGACCATCAATGTAGAAGAGGGATTATGACCAAAATGTACATATACATATATGAAAAGTGTCAAGTTTTTTTAAAAGTAACCATCATCTTCTATTGTTTATTCACTTGTGTGTGTGTTCTTTATTCATTTTTTTTTTCATAGTCTACTCTGCTGTTATTGCTGCCTCTTAGTAGATCTGGTAAAAACAAAATTGTAATAACTTTATTAATCAGGTCATCATAGAAGGTCTGACTTAAGGTTGCTTTAAAGATAAGATGAAAATTCTGGTTCTGGTGTGATGTGAATAGTCTACTAAGTTCTATCTGATTTCATTCCACTCATTGAATACCCACAAACATTGAATCATGTGGGCTTCCATGACAGAACCTGGTAGTAGTTCATGAATTTCACTCTCATGAGTGTCATGTTCATAATAGCACCTTATTCCAGTTCATAATTGCTGGATCAAGCGGCCTCATCAATTTCTAGAACTTGATCTGACTCTGGAAAATCCAACATGTATTCAGTACCACCAAATTAATATGTCCTCTACAGTATGCCTCTCCATTTGGAAAACTTACTGTTACAAAATTATCTCTTCCTGGAAATTCTAGTGTTGGTGCCCTTGGTGAGAAGGCGTCATGAAATCCCTAAGAGAATTAAAGGAACTTTGAATTGAGTCAAACCTACAGTAATCCCTTGCAAGCTTCAGCAGGGGAGCGAGAGCTTTTAACACCATGAGCCATCTCTTGGAGAAAGCAAGTTTCTCTCACTGGGCACATAGCTTCCTGCTTGTCAGTTTAGTTACACTTATGACTGAACATTGCACAGACTTCAACAGTACGTCACACTCAGATCCTGGGATAGAGCCAAGAGTCCCGGACTTGGTTTGTGTCTTCAGATGGCTGCTGGGAGAACCACACCTCCAGCAGTTCTCAGTCCCTTTGAAAAGATGCAGAGTTTCCTTCACTGTGAGGTGAGCTAACAACCAACAACTGCAGAACATAATCCACTTAAATCTTGCCTTACCAATGCCATTGCCGTGGGGGCTTTCAAAATTGAACATTTTAATTTTAAAATTATCATAATAAAAATTATTGTAAAATAACACAAGCAAATTATATAAAAAGTGGCCATCTCTCAGTTTCTTGCTGTCTTTATTTTCCTTATACTTAGACTTCCGTAGTACTCATTATTATAAAGTTGTGGGATAGCCTTCTGTGCCCTCGTATGTGTGTGGATGTGTGAATATATGTGTATGTTTGCATTGCTGCTAGAAGAAGCCCTTCACTTTTAGGTGTAATTATAGGTGAGAATACAGGTTTTCTTTTGAAATTCAGAAATTGAGAATAAGGTGACATCCATAACACAATTATTATGCTTTGTCCAAAATGTAAAGAAAGAAAACCCTGAGTAGCAGGTCAGAAGGTCAGACAAATCTAAAATGAATTTCACTGGTTATGGACTGATGGATTCCAAGAAACAATTTTAAATAGGGCACATAGGATGCACAGCCAAACTGTAGGATGATATTTATTATTAGATCAGCTAATTAGTTCATGAAAATTAGTATTAAATATAGAATTATAAATATTAAAACATTATATATATTAGAGTAATTGTTGTACATCAATTTTTTTTTAGTTATGGTTATCATGGGTCTATTTTTAGGGTGGCCTTGAACTCATGGCAATCCTCCTACCTCTGCCTCCCAAGTACTGGGATTAAAGGCATGTGCCACCACGCCTGGCTTTGAAAATTAATTCTTATTCTTTCTTTTGTTTTTCAAGGTAGGGTCTCACTCTAGTCCAGGCTGACCTGGAATTCACTCTGTCATCTCAGGGTAGCCTCGAACTCACAGGGATCCTCCTACCTCAGCTTCCTGAGTGCTAGGATTAAAGGCATGTGCCACCACACCTGGCTAATTCTTATTCTTTATGTGTGCGTATGTAACGTCCATTGGGCCTCAATGATAATCTATTGCATGAATTCAGAAGAAAAAACCATCATTTGGAGTGTGAATTAGGCCTATGAAACAGTGGATCTGAAGTTAGGAGAAAGTGAAGATGGAAGCCCAGTGTGAATTGCACTTATTGCAATTAGCTTAAAGCATAAACATTTCAAGAATTCTCCAAGAGGGCAGCAGCACTTAGGGGATGTTCCATGAGCCCAGCTCCTCATGGTCCCTCTGGTTCCCTCAAATGGGACATGCTTGACCTTTGGCTGTCTTCTTCCACCTCATCTTGGAGGGCATCCAAAAGGTCTTCAGGAAGTGTCAATCAGGATCTTGTTGAATGCTTTGGACATCAGTGATGCTTCCCTCGAATTTTAGAAAAATTATTCAAACAGATAAAATTATTTGCTTGGGGCCAACCTTGTCACTTAGAATTAATATTCATATTTTGTTTTCAGTTTTTTAGTGTATCACTGATGTCATAGTGTGTCATTAGCTTCAAGTTATATAATCATAACTAGGAAACACACAGGAATAGTCTCTACAGAATGTAATCGTCCATGTCAAAAGTTCTAAAAGCATGATGCGACTTTTCCTGGAGAGACATGGACAAACTGAAGACAGATCAAAGAAATGATTCCATCTGCATGTAGCTTGGTGAACGAGTGAGTTTTATTGGAGTAGCTTACACAAGCAAAGGTGAAAGGTTACTTACAAGAACATGGGTGGTGGGTTACTTAAAGAAGTATGGCTGCCTCAAAGGCAGCTGAATCACTAAAACGCCCACCTCAGTATGGGTGAGGACTCACAAAAACGGCATCCCAAAAGCTACCTGCCCAACATGCAGGCAACTCCACTGGAAATGCTCCTCTTTCCCAGGAATTATTTACTGCTTCTATAACCTCTGTGGGGAGGGGTGATGTGTGTCACGTAAGTTTCTGAACTTCATGAATCTTGTAAGTTTCATTAGCTACCAAAGTCATGAATTTCTCTCCAAGAGGAAGTGTTTCTCCCAAGAGGAAATGCCTCAATTTGTAGGAAATGGTGGCATAACACATGGCAAATGTAGCTGTGGCCCACCTAAGGATAAACCAACTCCAGATTGAAATCCTCACCTATTCTTTCCATGTGAGTCCCCATAGCTCAGAATTTAAGTAGGTACTGCTAAGGGTATTGTGTTTGGGGAGTGTCCAGAGGAGAGGGAGATGATTCTAATACCCATCTGGGAGTCAGAGAAGGAATTATTCACATGGAGGGACCATAATGGTATGTTGTTCCTTAAAAGTTTTAGGAGTTTTTCTATTTATATAGAAAGTATCACTGGCATTTTGATAATGATACTGACTATATAGATTGCTTTGGATCATAGGGATTTCTAAATATTGGTTCTGGGCTGGAGAGATGGCTCACATGGCTTGCCTGCAAAGCCTAATGACCCAGGTTCAATTCCTCAGTGCCCACATAAGTCAGATGCACGAGGTGGCACATGTGCCTAGAGTTCCTTTGCAGTGGCTATAGGCCCTGGTGTGCCCTTTCTCTCTCTATCTTCCTCTCTCTCTCTCTCTCAAATAAGATAGTAAGAAAAATAATTGGTCCTTTCAGTCCATGAATATGACATTTTCATTTAGTTATATCCTGTTTATTTTTTCTATTTTTATAGTTTTTGTTATATAAATATTGCATCTTTTTGTTAAATTTACCCCATTTTATTTACTGTTGTTGGCGATGTTATTATTAAAGGAATTGTTTTCTTTTTCTTCTTCTTTTATTTATTTATTTATTTTTGAGACAGTCTTACTCTGACCTAGGCTTTTCTGGAATTCATTCTGTATTCCTGACTGGCCCTGAATTCATAGAGATCCTTCTACCCTGGCTTCCCAAGTGCTGATATTATAGGCATGAACTACCACAACCAGCTTGGGATTGCTTTTTAAAAATTTTTGTTTCAGTTAATGCACACTTGATGTGTTGCATCTCTACTAGATTTGTATATTGATATTATATTAGATATATTGTTGAGTTCATTTACTAGTTCTAATAATTTTAGGGCAATATGTGGTGGTATATACAGTGTATATTTATGCTATATATAGTACATAACACACATCTATCTATCATCTCTCTATCTATGTACTCATGCCACCTGAAAGCAATGATAATTTGACTTCCTCTTCTCTAACTTCAGTGCCCTATATTTCTTAGTTATTTCTTTATTATTTCTCTTGCCTGATAGCTCTAAGACCTTCAATACTATACACTAAAAGAGTAGTGAAAATGGGCATTCTTGTTCTAGATCTTAGAGAGAAAAGCTTTCAGCTCTCCAGTTAATCTAATGTTAGCTATTGTGTTGTTATATGTGACCTTTACTATGTTGAAATGTATAATTTCCATTACTGATTTGTTCAGATTTATTATCATGTAGGATATAGGATTTTGTCAAATGCCCTTTCTATATCTATTGAGATGATCATAGGTTTTTTTTTTTTTTTCCTTTCCTTTTTTGTATTTCATTCTTTTGATGTGGTATATCATGTGTATTGATTTGTATGTGTTTAACCATCCTTGCATTTCTGAGGTTGATCACAGTGCATAATCTTCAAAATATGAGAGCGATTCAGTTTTCTGGTAATATTGTATTATCTGAAGATATTTTGAGCATAAAAAATTCATAGCAGGGCAACTAAATAGGCAGCAAGGAGTATTTTCTTTGTCTTGACATCAAATTAAAAGAGAGACTAATGGAGAGAGAGAGGGGATACGACGGAGACTGGAGTTCTAAAGGGGAATGGAGGGAGGGGAGAGAAATATCATATGTTTTTTGTATGTAAGTATAGAAGTTGTCAATAAAAAATTTTTCATAAAAAATAAAATAAAAAGAAAATAAGAGTGTTGGGGAGATGGCTCATTAGGTAAAGTACTTACCTCACAAACATGAGAAACTGAGTTTGGATCCCCACCCAGCACCCACAGAAATGCCGAATATGTCAGTGAGTGCATATAATCCCAGGCCTTAGGGGTGGATATGGGAGAATCTCTGTGGCTGAGTGGCTAATTAGTTTAGCACAGTCCGTGAGGCTCAAATACAGTAAGAGCTCCTGCTTCCAAAATAAAGTCAGTGGAGAGCAATAGAGGAAGACACTCTTTAACCACTGTCTTTCACATGCAAGTGTACAAATAGGTACCTACAAATACAAATATGCATACACAAATGCACACCACACACATGCGACAACAATGAAAAGGAAAATTAGAGGTGACCTGAGCTTGCCTGAGTCTGTCCAGGAGAAGTAAGGATGGAGCAATTTATTGCAGTACCTCATGGAATTGATTTGGTTTTCTGCTCATTAATTCTACTGTTTCTCCAGGAGCCATTGCCAAAGTTGTTGAAACTGGTAGAGAAAATGACAGACTGCAGTATGAAGGTTATATTGGGCATATTTAAAATAATTTGTAAAGACTTCTGGAATTTGTCATAAGAAATTTAAAGAATATTCTATATTTTGTAAGAATTAATAAAACATATAGTATTATGAGCTGGGCGTGGTGGCACACACCTTTAATCCCAGCACTTGGGAGGCAGAGGTAGGAGGATTGCTGTGAGTTCAAGGCCACCCTGAGACTACATAGTTAATTCCAGGTCAGCCTGTGCCAGAGTGAGACCCTACCTCGAAAAACAAAATATATATATAGTATTATGGTGATGATGCCAACCGCAACCCTGACATGGCCTGGAAAAGCAGGCTTTCACTGTTTATTCTTTCATAAACAATACTGAGTTTATATTTAGATTCCATGTTTAAAATTTATTTATTTTTTTTTTTGGAGAGAGACACAGAGACAGAGAGAGAGGGAGAGGAAGACAGAGAATGGGTGCGCCAGCAGCCTCTCAGCTGCTGCAGACAAAATCCAGATGTGTGGACCCCTTGTGGTCAAGTGCGGCATTGCGCCCTTGCGTCACTTTGCATATGTCTAAACGTGGGACCCAGAGATTGGAACCAGCATTCTTAGGCTTAGGAGGCAGGCGCCTTAACTGCTAAGCCATCTCTCCAGCCCTAAAATTTATTTTATTTATTTATTTATTTTTATTTGAGAGAGAGAGGGAGGAAGAGGCAGAGAGAAAATGTGTGCACCAGGGCCTTTTCAGCTGCTGTGAATGAACTCCAGACTCGTCCGCCCCCTTGTGAGCATGTGCAACATTGAGCCCTTGCATCACTTTTGTGTCTGGCTAAGTGTGGGACCTGGAGATTTAAACAAGTGTTCTTAGGCTTGGCAGGTAGGCACTTCAACCATTAAGCCATATCTCCAGCCTTAAAATTTATTTTAATCTTTTCACAAGACAGTTATCTACACCGTTTCATTTTGGGAGCCAGGAACATTTAATGACTGGTTGATAGTGAACATAATGAGGACCAGACCAAATAACAGTAAGCTAGGAAATTTTGGGGATAGGAGAAGTTTTAGAAGTTTTCATTTCCACAGTGAAGTTTTTCCTTCCATAGTTAATAAAAGTGATAATTTTCATTATAATCCCCTTGCTAGATGAGTTTCTAAGGGGTGGGCCATCTTGACTTTTTAATTATTAATGCTTCCTTTCTAAGTACAATTATATTCTTAATCCCTGTCCTGCTACCTTGCAATTTTCTGATAGATTAAGTCTTCATTCTTCCCTATTTCATTAATTGCAACTTGTAGGCCATATAATAATAGAATCTTCAGAACAGCACTTCACCAACTGCAAAGGTTATCAAATGCTAATGAGTTCTTTTAAGTGGCTGTTAATGAATTGCAAAATGTTTCGAGCTTCCATATTTCCTTTATTATTTCCCCATGTTCTTCATATTCTGATTATTTTTCTGATTATTTTAAATATTTTTAGAAAGGAACAGATTCAATGGCTTGCTATATATTAAGTATGCTCACATAATTATCAAACAAACTGAGAAATGTTTCTATCTTTTTCTAGCCAAGGAAAAGAAACAAGAATGAACAAAACTAAGTCATTTGCTCAAGGTCAGTGGTAGAGCTGTTATCTGGTTTTGTTTCTGTCTTCAAGTCCTTTGTCCTTTCCTATGTGGTATTCTAAGGACTATGTAAAATATTTACTATGAAAACAAAATAAATTTGTAATAAGGAAAACTACAACTAACTCACAATGGTCAGACATTTCCCATGTTGCCTACTCTGTCATTATTGTGGTAGTACACTTTTTCTCATTATTATCATCACATTTTCCCTTTATCTAACCTGATGTATAACACTATTCTTTTTAAAAATTTTTCCAATTTGTCAACTAACATATTGTAATTATGTAATAATCATTCAATTATCCATGTAAATAAGTTAAAACATCCAAATTTACAAATTTACTATCCCATTTTTGTTATATAACATGGAATTTGAATTTACGGATGATGGATAAACTACTTGAGAATAGATTTTGTGAACTGTATAAATCATATCTACATGGAATAACCAATGTATTTGTATTTTCTCTTTCCAATTAATTGTGTAAGATAACTTTCCTAATCTTTAGCAGAATATTTTGTACCTTTTTAAAAATTAGTTACTTTTTTATTGACAACTTCCTTAATTGTAGACAATATCCCATGGTACTTCCCTCCCTTCCCCCCACTTTCCCCTTTGAAACTCCAATCTCCATCATATCCCCTCCCCCTCTCAATCAGTCTCTCTTTTCATTTTGATGTCATGATATTTTGTACCTTTTGTTAAAATTGCTAGTGTACTGTCCCCAAGACTGCTCCAAGTTCCTGAGGTTTACTGAATTCTTAGGGATGGGTGATACCTGCAAATAGGTAGAATGAGAATAAAAGTCCAATCTGGGCGTGGTGGTGCATGCCTTTAATCCCAGCACTGGAGAAGCAAAGGTTGGAGGATTGCCATGAGTTGGAAGCCTGCCTGAGACTACATAGTCAATTCTAGGCTAGCTTGGGCTAGAGTAAGATACCTCAAAAAACAAAACAAAACAAAAAAATAATAATTCTAATCAGACTACTGGAGGCTGTTGCAGCAGCCTCTGTCTCTCTTAGTTTTCTTGCTGTGAACAGTTTCCACAAATCAAATAGATTTTAATTGCTGCTGTGGATTGGCCCTGGCACTTCGTATCTATAGTTTGGTTCTGCATTTGAACACAAGATCACAGCTCTTACATGGCCTTCTTTCCTATACAACCATGGCTGGTTAGGTGGACCACCATGTCAGAGGGACTGGGTGGGCATGAGCTTACAGATTTATTTATTCGTCTGTTAGAGCCTGCCCCTTCCCATTAACCTCTGGACAGGAACTGCACAGATCACCAATAGCCCAGGCCACCAGTCCCAAATGTTGCATATCTCTGATGCCCTTAAAAAGGTTTCCTGTCCCCAGGACTGACAGCTTCAATGAACAACTGCAATACAAAAGCCTTAGAACATTGCCAGTAACAATTATTTTTCATTATTTTTAGTTCACATTAGTTGTTAAACCTTTAGGAACTAATTTTTAAAACTCTAGTGTAGGGGGAGGGGAGGGAAATATCAGGTGGGGTTTTTTTGGTATGTAAGATTAAAAGTCAATAAAAAATAATAATTAAAAAAAATAAAACTCTAGTGTAATTCCTTGATTCACTTTCAGTCAAGGTCATAGAGTTGCCATTTTCCATCCAGAAAATAGGTATAATTTAAGGACACAAAAGTCCCTCCATTTTGGATGTTGCATTGGTCAGCTTCCCTTGCATATGATACAATTAACTTTCATCCTCAGGTTTCAGTCCGTGGTCACTTGGCACTGTTGCTTTGGGTCTGTGGTGGGCAGTACACCATGGTGGACATGTGTAGTGGTGGTGGGAAGGTTTGCTTATGGCAGGTGGGCCTGGTCAGTAAGCCCTACCTCCTAAAGTTTCCACCACATCCCCACTAGCATCACAGGGTATGGACCAAGTCTTTAACACATGTGTCTTTGGGGAACATTTTAGATCCAAACTATAGCAGATATCATATATCAGTCATGACATTTAGACTGTTAAAATTCAGGATTTTCATTTGTGAAGTGAAGGGATTAGATGTAAATAGCATAATGTACCTTACATATACTTTATTTTCTTTGGGGGGGCTTAAATTTAAATGCCTTCTACAATAATATATAATCCAAATTATATACATACATACATACATATATTAGTTATGTACCTACAAGTATTAAGGTATTATGATGTAAAATAAAATCTACTATAATGTTAATTATTTGGGGAGTACTGTACCTTAAAATATAGATATAAATTTAACTACTTTTTAAGGATTTTAAAAATTTTTATTTATTAGAGAGAGGGAGAGAGATGGTGAGAAAGTGAGATTGGGCACGCCGGGGCCTCAAAATCACTGCAAACAAACTCCAGATGCATGTGCCACCATGTGCATCTGGTTTATGTAGGACCTGGAGAATTGAACCTGAGTCCTTAGGCTTTGCAGGCATACGCCTTAACCACTAAACCATCTCTCCAGCCCAAATTTGGCTACATTTTAACTGGTACTGTCAATTCTCAAGCACATGGATTTTCTCCCAGGTCCTCAGGACTGACCTCTTTGTGAGATGATTGACAGTAGGAACTCCAGTTTTCTTCTAGGGAAACTTCACCTTCTCCTGTTGCAATGCATTAAAACCCTGAGGTTTTATTCATGTATAATGTTCCCAATGTCAGAAAAACTTGGCTTTAAATGATATTCTTTTTAGATGTTGAAAATTCTTTCCAGATGGGGTTTGTTCAAACTCCATTTCTTTTAGTCAAATTATTTGGGGATATGTTTTAACAGTGTTAACTTTATAATGATAGGTACACAGAATCTGAGTTAATCACCCAACTAAATACTCTAGTTTTGTGTTCCATTGTTATGTGGCTAAAAAACAATTTGGTTTTTTTTTTTTTTTTTTTTTTTTTTTGAGATAGGGTCTCATTCTAGCTCAGGCTGACCTAGAATTCACTATGTATTCTCAGGGTGGCCTCAAACTCACGGCAATCCTCCTACCTCTGCCTCCCTGAGATTAAAGTGCATGGGCTTCATTTGGCTATTTATTTTTTTTTTGAGGTAGGGTCTCACTGTAGCCCAGGCTGACCTGGAATTCACTATGTATTCTCAGGGTGGCCTCGATTTTTAATCCTCCTACCTTTTGAGACTGGGGAGCTGGCTCAGTGGTTAAAAACATTTGCTTGCAAAGCTTATAGGTCCAGGTTCAATTCCCCAATCCCCATATAAAGCCATACACACAAATCAACACATGCTTGTTTGCAATGGCAAGAGTCCCTGCCTATTTGCTTGCTCTCTTTGTCTCAATCTCGCTGTTCATACATAAATAAAACAAAAGACATTCATTTGTGTGCTCTTGTGATGGAATGTGAATTTGTTTAAAATTGTGTGAGATTTACTTCCATAATTCTCAAACTATGTTACATGTTTTTGTACAATGGATACATGGACACTTTTTTTTTTTTTTTTTTTTTTTTTTTTTTTTTTTTTTTTTTTTTGAGGTAGGGTCTTGTTCTAGTCCAGGCTGACCTGGAATTCACTATGCAGGTCTCATGCTGGCCTCGAACTCACAGCAATCTTCCTACCTCTACCTCCCAAGTGCTGGGATTAGAGGCATGTGCCACCATGCCTGTCTACATGGACACCTTTTGGGGAGACAGTGCTGCAGTGAGAACACAGAATGTTAGTGCATCACTTCCTTCTGCTACTGATATGTGTCATTCTTCTGTGATATCCCTGCAAGGTGAGCCCCAGGCTGAGCTGCTCCAGGTTGTTCCTATGTCACTACAGATGCAGAAACCCTGGGGTTGGGTCTCACAGGGACATGTATGAGTGCAGGGAAGCTGAAATGGTGGACATAAATGCAAGAAGCAACTTAAAATATACTGTCCTTACAAGCTCATGATGAGCAACTCCTTTGTTAATGAAAAGAATGTGTCTATGTCAAACTTCCACTTCAGAAAGCTGAAGTCAAAGTGAGTGTCCTGTGGGAAGGAGGTCTGGGTTAATAAAATATATGGAAAGTTCAAGGCTGAAGAAAAATGAATTAAATCCAGGAAAGGACCTTCAGCCACACTAGGTGGCTCAGGGTCATCTTCAGAGAAGGTTAATTGGATCCAGGGCAGTGTGCACTTCAGTTCCAGGGACACCTGACCCTAAAATAGATCTTAAAATGTTCAGTATAAAATCAGTTCTCATAAAGAATGTATTCATGGGATTGACTACATAAAGTTGTGTTAATCAGTTGTGAAACAATTTTAGAGCATTTTCTTTTTTTTTTCTTGGATTGTAATAACAACCTCCTAGTTGGTCCCCAAGCTGACCTGAGCTCTTTTTTTTTTTTTTTTTTTTTTTTTTTTTTTTGAAGCAGGGACTCACTCTATACCAGGCTAACCTGGGATTGATTCTGTAGCACCAGGCTGGCCTGGAACTCACAGTGATTCACCTACCTCAGCCTCCTCAGGAGTGCTGGGACTAAAGGTGTATGCCACCATGTTGAGCTTAAATTATTCAATTATTTACAAGGGGAAGACAGAGAGAGAGAGAGAGAGAGAGAGAGAGAGAGAGAGAGAATGGGCATGCCAGGACTTCTTAACCACTGCAAACAAACTCCAGATCAATGTGCCACTTTGTGGTCTGGCTTTATGTGAGTACTTGGGAATTCAATTCAGATTGTCAGGCTTTGCAAGCATGCACCTTTAACCACTGAGCAATCTCTTCTGAGCATTTTTTCTGAGACACATGTATACTTATGCCATGCCCAATGGAATTTTTGATTGTCTTTCACTTGCCTTTTAGAACAACAGCAAGCCTGTGACAAGAATGAAGCCTCTATGGGAAATGTGCTCTGGGCTTCTGGTTCATCTCATCCATCGTCACTGTTTCTTCTGCACTCTCTTCTCTCAGTTCTTTGAAGAGGAAGTCCTGTTCATTCCTCTTTACCTTTGTTATCCCTTAACCCCTCCCCTGTCCTCTGCCCTCTTTTAGGTTTTTTCTTAGAGTCCTTTTTTCCAGGAACTGTTTATTGTTGCCCAAGGCAGGCTATTGTCACTATACCCTTGTCATAGGCTGTTGGAAAAGTTGCTTCACATGTCCCATCTTGTTAGTGCCCTGGTGAGTCTTGTTACTTATTGTATTGCCTATGCTTGGCCTAGTTCTGGCATGGCTTGGGTGCTTAGTAAAGAGTTGTGAATAGATTATCAGATGATGAGAAAATAAGCTTTTCCTCCTCAGATAAGAAAAAGGGGTGAAACAAATAGGAAAAATATGGCAGCTAAAAATGAAGGAAAGAAAATCTTCCTTTGGAAAGCTATGGTTTTCTTAAAATGGAGAAAAACACAAGGAGAGAGCTAAAGATGATAGATAGATAGATAGATAGATAGATAGATAGATAGATACATAGATAGATACATAGACAGATAGATATTGGCTCACTGGTTTTAAATTTTGCCACCTATAAAAGATTATGCCCAGCTTAGGAAATGGCTCAGAGGTTAAAAGGTTCTTATTTCCAAAGTCTGCTGGCCTGGGTTCAATTCCCCAGGACCCACATGAAGTCAGATGCAAAGGATGCACACATTTAGAGTTCATTTGCAATGGCAAAAGACCCATGGAAAATCATGCACATAAATACACACACATACACATACATACATAGAGGCAAATAAATACTTTTTTTTTTTTTTTTAAAAGCTTACACCATAGGCTCATTGCAAAACTTGCCATGTTCTTGCTACCTATGTTTTCTCATGGGCTTTTTTACTGAGTGATTTGTTATAAATACCATATCCCAATGTATTTGATATAAGTACTTATACTTGGTAATATTCAGTCACAGTCATAAAATTTCTGGAGTAGGTAGTAACACACACACACACACACACACACACACACAGTATAAAGTATTGATGTTAACCTAAGAAGCCTTCACCAGTAAGAAAAATATAGGACTAGAAATTTGGAGGCCCAAGATTTGGTCTTGTTTGTGTCATTACCTATGTAGCTAAAATTAGGGTACTAAATGACCTCTACTTAACTGCATTTAAATTATTAAGTAAATGCTTTTTATACAATGTGAATATATATATATGTATATATATAAATTCTATCAACTTACCTAAAAATAGTGATACTAAGAAGTTTACTTGGAAGGGTAATAGTCCAGGAGCTAGGAGAACAGTAGCTAATATTATTCATGGTATTAATTATGTACTTTTTCTGTTATACTCTCATCAAACAAAATGTAAAATAAGGAAACTGTACAGGCAATTGTTCCGAGATTCCTTCCAGCCCCAATAGCCCTTTAATCAGCCTAGAAAACTTGAAATAAGTATTCTATACATCATCGTGTTAGATAAAGAACCAGCCCAGCAAGGCAGTTTAAAGCACCCTTCCACTCCTTGGATCCCTGTGGTGCAGTGGCAGTGACCAGCAGTGCTGTCTCTCCTGTTAGTTTTTGATTGTTCCAGATGCACACCTTCTGCTTTGCCATCTCTACACAGTGTCTCGGAATAGAATGTTTAAAATTTTCCCTTGAACAGCACTAGCTAGAAGCTCTTTGTGTTCCTCTCCACTGCTACGGTTAGTTATTCAATATGGTTTTAGTACTTGAGTTTGACAGGGCTCAGCAGCTGTTCCATTACCTGAAATGTCTTCTGCTTGACTCTTGGCTTTTAACTTGCTGTTCAGAACACCTATTCCCCAAAACTCAGGCTGAAGAGAAGCTAGTTTTTGTTCCCCTCCTAAAGTTACCCGCACCCCCACAAAAGGGCCAAGTTTAATGAAACAGCATGGCAGCTTGGGAAATTCTAATTGAATGGGGAGTATTAGCAGTTTTCAGAGCTAGACCACCTGCCTTTAAGCTTTCTGTTGTGTGTGTGTGAATGTGTGTGTGTGTGGCTTTCTGTTCTTTCTCAATACAGGGAATAGCTATCTCACAAAACAAAATAAAACAACAAAAAACAAAAGAATTTGGAAAGTGAGGATGAAACATGATTCCTTTTCAGGGGAGAAATCATTTCATTCAAGTGCCTGCTTAGTCTTATTACTGCATTCAAATCTCCAAGGAGGGAAATATGGAGCCTTTTATCCACAAAATTGTACCTCCCATGATTAGTGTATTTAACAGGCCCTGTTGTATGTGTGCAGTTTCATTGAGACGGTTAATCACTACTTTGAATATTTGTTTTCAGATTTCTACAAATTGATAAGCATAACTGTAGGGAAATCTTTATGGAAATTCTACTTTCTAAAGGTTTGGTAGTTTCTCTTAAATTGGTCCTTGGAGTAACTCAGGTCCCACTAATTTGTGTTTAACTAGATGGGAAAAATTCTAGAATTCTAGCAGCAGCAGCAATTTCATCCTGCCTTATAGATTGAAGAAAGCCATCATTCAGGCCCTTGAGCAAACCTTTTCCAAATATAGATAATAGATCCCCTTTAGAACAGGCATGAACTCTAAAGTACAACCCAAGCATAGGAACAGAAGTTGTCCTCCGAAGATAAAAATATGCCGGGATGTGTTTTTGCCTTCTGCATTGATTCTGTCCTTTCTGGCAAGAACAAGAAAACTTAGCTGATGAAACAGATTCTGGAAGCAATTCTGATCAAGTCTTGAACAGGGGAACAAAAGGAAAGATAATTTTACAGTCTCCAGAATGATTTGTGCATGCTGTCGCTACATAACTAGCAACTATTTACCACAGTTCAGGAAATTCCATGTTAAAAGTGTCTCTCCCTAGGGAGATACAAGTATTTGCAGACATATAGTATTAAAAGACCCCTTTAGGAAGGCATTGTTATCTATAGGGTCAGTATTGCCTCACGATTACAAATGTGGATACAAAGTTAGATAGACATGACTAATTAAAAAAAAAAAATGCTTGGCCAGGTGTGGTGGCACACGCCTTTAATCCCAGCACTTGGGAGGCAGAGGAAGGAGATTGCCATGAGTTGAAGGCCACTCTGAGAATACATAGTGAATTCCAGGTCAGCCTGAGCTAGAGTGAAACCCTACTTCCAAAAACAAAACAAAACAAAACAAAACAACAACAACAAAAACCCACAAAATAACTTGATAATTTTGGGACAAAGTTTTCTTCATTGTAAAAATGGGACAATAATAAGCTTAATCACAGTGTTGTCCTGAGGAATTAAAACATTCTTGTAACACACTAGTAAGCATTCAACGATGTATCGACAGATGACGTGTATTGTTAGAACAAGATGCCCTGGGCATGGACTCCACCTAGTTTGAGAACATTTAACAAATATTTATTATTTATTTATTGCGTGGGGAGGGGGCAGAATGAGTACACCAGGACCTCTAGAAACTGCTAACAAATCCGGACACATGCATTACCAGGGTCCTTTGGCTTTACAGGAAAGGGTCTTAATGGATAAGCCATCTCTCCAGCCCTAGTGTTAGAACATTTGACCAGAGACAGAGTACCTAAATACTTTATTCTGCTGTAACCTACAGCTAACATTTTAAGATTTATTTCCAAAGAACTGAAACGTTGTAGGTTGTACTTTCCAAAGATGGCTGCACTTATTTCTCCTCCTCTGTGCTGTGACAATGTGACCTGGAGGACTCCACATCCAGGTGGGTTTGTGACTGTTTCAGACAC
This sequence comes from Orientallactaga sibirica, assembly GCA_036365145.1. NCBI lineage: Eukaryota > Metazoa > Chordata > Mammalia > Rodentia > Dipodidae > Orientallactaga > Orientallactaga sibirica. Next base: position 45,172,198 of record JAEOAD010000012.1, on the reverse strand, counting down.
CTGTGGATGAGAGGAGTGATCCTCACGTCAGAGACCAGGTGAGAGAAAGCTGTCGCCTTTGTTGGCTGGGAGTGCTTGCTGTCCTTCTCCTTGAGGGTGCTGCGCTGGGATGACGTCAAGTCCCACGGACAAGCCCCCTACTGATGCTCTGGTCAGCACTCTTAACCAGAGTCATCCCATCCGAATACAAGCCATGTGGGTGAACACATCACATAATGCTAGTGGAGGCCACTGATCTCCCGCAGAATTAGTGTTCTTGTCTGATTCCCCACTCCTTATGGAACAAAAACCATCCCCAGTGTGCCCCTTTCAAATGCTGACCAACCACTGGGGATAGTATAATGGTTGTTTGAAGCCACTAAGCTTAGGGGATAATTATTTATACAGCATAGATAACTGGGGCAGATTTTTTTTTTTTGTTGCCTAGTTTTCCATCTATGGATTTTTCCAAAGGAATCCATTAATCAGCATTTATCAGGTGCCTTGCTATGCAAAACACCATGGCACAACAGTCTATAACACAATGTCATCAAACAAAACATATGCAAGGATAGTGCAAATCATTATTGCAATCATGTGATAACAATTGTGTAGCACAGAGTAATACAGAGCTGACAATGGTGTAGACTCAGAAGAGGCCCAGCTAGGAAAGCTTCCTACTAAGGAGCTGGTTGGTGGTGGTTGGGAAGGTAGAGAGGAGGGAAAGAGAAATCCTGGGAAAAATAAGATCTTGCAAAATGAGATTTGTTATGAAGGAATTGGAGCCATATTTTTCTTACCTGAAAGTAATATATTTTATTATTTTATTTTTGAAAGAGAGAGAGAGAGAGGTAGAGAGAGAGCAAGAGGGAGAAAATGGGCACACCAGGGCCTTTCAGCCACTGGGCATGAACTCCAGATGTGTGCCTCCCCTGCTTGTGCACATCTAGGAATTTGCTGTGCTTGTGTCAGTGTGCGTCTGGCTATGTGGAACTTGGAGAGTCAACTATGCATTATTACGCTGCACAGGCAAATACCTTAACTGCTAAGCCATCTCCCCAGCCCTGGAAGTAATATTTTCAAGGGGTTGGAGAGCTGGCTCAGTGGTTAAGTGCAAGCATGAGGGCTGGAGGGGGCCTGAAACCACCTAAGTCAGAATCTCCAGATTCTCTGAAAATAGCTAGGTACGGCCACATGTGCCTGTAACCCCAGTTCCACCAAAGGGAGCTGAGAATAGGGAATTTCCTGGGCTCTTGAAAGAAAGCAAGCTCCAGTATCAGTAAGAGGCTCAGGCTCAAAATGAGAGCAGGTGGAAAAGCAATGGAGTGGGACACCCAGTAGTCTGGCTACTGCAGGTTCCTCTTCTCCTCCCCCCACCCGCCCTACCACAGGGGAGCCCATGAGACACCACAAGAGTGTACATGTGTGCATACACCACACACACACACACACACACACACACACACGAAAAATATGGTATTTATAAGGAGGAAGGCTTTGAGATGTGTTTCTTCATTCTTCATTAATTACTTAGGAGCTATACTTTATATAGGCTGAATTATATCAGTGACATCAAGATTAATAAAATACATTCTGCCTCTTCTAAGAAATATGATTTCAACTTTACTAAAACACAGGAAACTTTCAACAAACTATAGCAAATATATTATACAATCAACATTCATCATTTTAAAGCTGTGCATCAGTAGTCTTTAGAACTGTTAAATGATGGGATGGAAAATTCTTCATCTGTTTTTTTTTTTTTGAAATATACTTAAATTCCTGAGTTTTTATGATAATATATAGAATAAATATGGATGTACTTTAAACTTTATGGCAACCAGTATATAAGTATAATATTCATAAAACATACTTCACTTTTTTGCCAAGCAATAAAGAATTGCTAACCCAACCCAGGCTTTTGTGTTCTTAAGGTACTTATGAGAATTTCTCATTAAGTACCACTGAAATTCATGGACTTTTGTTTTACCTATAATTTTAAGTTTGGAGTTTTCTGTTTGAACAGATTCGTGGTAGCAGTTCATCATTTCTTCAGTAGTAAATGCTGTGAATAACTCAACTTCTTCCTCCAGATTAATTGGACCATCTGATGTCTTTTCAACTTCTGCCTTTTGCATGTGTTTTGCATGGTGCATGAATGCAGGACAACTTGACTGCATCTCCAGTATGGGAGGTACTCAGGTGCTTGGAGGCAGCACCATGCAATCTATGGAACTTCTCCTCTTGGATAATGACTTCACAGCCTCCTGTTGCAGTCAGCTTCGCATTGCCAGTACAAGGAAGTTGACCAAGAGAACCTTTTTTTTAAAAAAAAAATTATTTATTTATTTGAGAGCGACAGACAGAGAAAGAGGCAGAGAGAGAGACAGAATGGGCACACCAGGGCCTCCAGCCACTGTGAATGAACTCCAGATGCATTTGCCACCTCGTGCATCTGGCTTATGTGGGTACTGGGGAATTGAGCCTCGAACCGGGGACCTTAGGCTTCACAGGCAAGTGCTTAACTGCTAAGCCATCTCTCCAACCCAAGAGAATCTTGTGGGAGGAAAAGGTTTATTTTGGCTGACAGACTCAAGGGGAAGCTCCACAATGGCAGGGGAAAACTGTGGCATGAGCAGAGGCTGGACATCACCTCTTGGCCAATATCAAGTGGACAACAGTGGCAGAAGACTGTGTCAAGCACTGGCAAGAGGAAGCTGACTATAACATCCATAAACCCACCCCCAACAAATCATTACCTCCAGGACGCTCCACTTCTCAAATTGCTCCCAGCTGGGGACCTAGCATTCAGAACGCATAAGTTTATGGGGACACCTGAATCAAACCCTCAAACCTCACATGTGACCATTTTTCTAGCCCTTTCTTTATCCTGGCTATTGTCTTCTGATTCATGTTCTTTCTTAGAATGTTGCCCAGGGTGAACATAATGTTATAGCTGTTGGGGAAATGCCTTGATTATTAGAATGAATATTTTCTGTGATTGTTGGAAACTCATCTCTGGATAGTGACTTGCTTATTTTGAACAGTGTTATATATATTATTTATTTATTCGACAGAGAAAGACAGAGAGAGAGAAATGGGCATGCCAGGGCCTCCAACCACTGCAAACAAACTCCAGAAGTGTGCGCCCCTTGTGCATCTGGCTAACATGGGTCCTGGGGAATCAAACCTGGGCCCTTTGGTTTAAGCCATCCCTCCAGCCCAAACAGTGTTTTATAATAGCGTTTATATCTAATTTGGTAGTATAAATTGTTCATAAGCTTGACTGCCATAGGGGCATCTGAAAATACATTGGAAATTCTAAATTTCTGCACCTAAAGAAATCTTTGAAACTTTGGCATCATCCTTTATATTAGGCAACTTCTGGAGGGAAGTTTTGTGGCCAAGATGAGTCAGTTAGGTCCTGATCTAGAACCTTCTCCTTCATGTAACATAGAGTCTCCACTATGTATCCATGACCTACAGTAATCCAGCATCTACAGACAAGCCAAGCTCTCACTGGCGTATTGATATTTGACCATTCCTATACTGTAGTCACTAACCATATAACCGTATGGTGTAGTAGACAGCTTCATGTCACTGGGATGAACATCCCAACCAGACACAGTTTATGGGAGGAGAAAGATTTATTTCAGGCTCACAGATCCAGAGCAAGTTCCATTAATGGCAGAAAAAGCTGGCTCCCATTCATAAATCTAAGCAGAGAGAGAAACCACCAGCAGCCAGCAAACACCAAAAAGCAGGAACATGCAGCAAGCAGGGCCCCACCAGAGCTCACACCGCTCTGCACACCTTTGGACTGGAATCAAATCCTGCCCCAAACACACCTTAGGGCTGGACCCCAGGATCCACCCCCCAGTGACACCTCCTCCTGCCAGGTGGCTGGAGACCCACATTACAAGATTAATTTTATACCTGAGTCAATGGGGGAACATACATTCCAAATACCACATATGGGTATTTAAATCTGATGTTGCACTAAAATTTTATTTCCACAGTTATAATGGACACATTTAAGTATTTTACAGTCATCTGTGGCTAATGGCCACTGTGTTGAGTGACATGATGATACAGAGCATTTCTGTCACTGTTGAAAATTTTATTCTTACTGTACACATAAAATGTTGCTTATGTGAAAATTTTAAAATATTTCACATAGAAAATGATGTGGTAGCTGGGCGTGGTGGCTCATGCCTTTAATCCCAGCACTTGGGAGGCAGAGGTAGGAGGATCGCCGAGAGTTCAAGGCCACCCTGAGACTACATAGTTAAGTCCAGGTCAGCCTGGACCAGAGTGAGACCCTACCTTGCAAAACCAAAAAAAAAAAAAAAAAAATGTGGTAATATGGATATAGGTTAAATGTGGACACTAAAAGCATCAACTGTTTTATTATCTTGTATAATGCTTAGACCAGTGTTTTACAGGAGAAGCTTAGTGACTAAGAATGTAAGCTTTGGAGATTGAATGCGTTCACCATTGTTAGCTGTGTAGATGGACAAGTTAGTTAATTTAGGCTTTACTTTCCATAACATTTCAAATGGGTCTAGAGTATTTCGTGTGATGAGCATTGCCGAGGAGATAGCTAAGTCACTGAAGTGTTCGTCTTACAAGCATGAAGTCTTGAGTTTGATCCCCAGAACATCTGGTAAAAATGCTAGATTGGTGGCACATGCTAGCAAGCTCAGTGCTGGGAAGGTAGAGGCAGGTGGATCTGGAGCTTGCTGGCCAGCCAGGTTAGCTTAAGTGATGAGTCCACATCTCAAACAAAGGGGGGTAGTACCTGACTGTAACAATATCTGTTGTTCTCTGGCATCCATAAGGTGTGCACAGATGGGCACACACACACACACACACACACACACACACACACAGAGAGAGAGAGAGAGAGAGAGAGAGAGAGAGAGAATAGAAGTATTAAGCTCAAATGGGAAAACTTTCAAAAATATTCAGTACAATACCTGACACATCAAAGCTGTCAGCATAAACACAATGCATGGTTACTGCTATAGTTCACAGAGATGCAATTCTCAGTCCCAAAGCTCTAATCACAGAATATGTGCATAAATACAAGGTAACATTTTATTGAATGATTTGCCACTGATTGAAAGCAAGCAGACAGTAACTTTATCTTTCCCATTCCTGTCCCTTCTCTCCTTTCCTTTGGTAAAACCTCGGGCATATTTCATCTTTTAATGTCTTATTCACTATCATTTCTAAATAGTAAAACAGTCAAATCTAGTTTGATGCATGAGTTTTAATCTTTTCTCATTCATCTCCTTTCAGGTCTGGCTAAATCTGTGATGGAAGGTGGCCTTTGTAGCCTCTTGCTTTTCTTCCTTGTTTCTGCACTCCTTCCTTTCCACCTGCCTCTGGATGCTCCAGGATGGGGAGAGGACAAGGGACATGCACACTGCAAAGTCTCCCCAGCTCCCTATTAAGACAGGCATGTCATTTGTGCTGAGATGCTATGCGCCATTAGGAAAGCCCTGCAGGTCTGAGTATGCAGTGTTCTGATTAATACATGGGATGCCTCTTGCAGTTGTACATGTACAGTTTTCCTTCTTAGCCTCGGGATTCCAGTGGTGCATGCTCTTGAGATTCTCTGGCTGTCACCTCACTTTTCTAGGTGGCGTTTTTATTCACAAACCCCACAGAGATGATGAAAGCTTAGCTCCTTTCCATAGAATCGGTATGTGGTTTTCAGAATACCCATACTTTCCTTCATCACGTGTGGGTTTATGTTGCTGTAAAATAGTGTAGCCTAGCCTTCTTCTCACTCCACCCTTAGGGACATTGAATCAGGTTCTCACTGAATTTTTCTTGAGGACTAAATCAGATACAACAGCTTGTGCCACCTAGCTTTCAGGAGGACTGGCTGCATTCCTCCATTTGTCTCTCTGAAGGCATCTTTCTTTGCTTTGGTTGGTAGGAGACTAGGTATGCTTTCTGCTCCTATACCACTGTATCAGGGCACCCACAGCCTACTGACAAGTCTTTCCAAGGAAACCTTCCACATTCATAATCCCAAAGTACAGGTGATGAGCCAAATTTATCTTTGTGTGTACCACGGGCTCCTCTGTTAAGAGTTACAGGGCCCCAGTTTTGAATTTTGATGATCTCTGTTTAAGTAGATATTCGGGTTTGGGCCAGTTGTACTCAGCATTTGGACTTCTGTTAAAAGTCTAAGATAATAGGAGAATCCATTTAATTTTCTTTTGCTTCTGTTCTCATGGCACTGGAAAGATTGATTGGTAAGTGGACGGAGTGGAAGAGAACTGATTTTCAGGGCCTGAAGAGTTAGTATTTTAAAAAAATATGTTGGCAGTATTCAAACATGTACATAGTGTATTTTGATCATAATCTCCTGGCATTACTTTTTCTCCCCAACTCCCATGTACCCTCCACTGAATCCCTTCTTTCTGATTTATCCCTCTCCTATTTTGATGTTTTTTCCCTCCATCATCTATGTTAAAATGTTGATAGATTCAATATTGTGCAGGTTTTGTATAGGTAGTGACAGGTGTTGTAGGGTCATGAATGTCTGAAAAATACTGTCCCAGGGCTGGGGAGATAGCTCAGTGGTTAAGGTGCTTGCCTACAGAACCTTAATGACCTGGGATCAATTCCCCAGTACCCAGGTAAAGCCAGGTGCACAAAATGGTGCATGTGGAGTTCATCTGCAGAGGCTAGTAGCCCTGGTATACCCATCCCCCCCCTTGCAAATAACTAACTAACTAACTAATTAATTAAAAAATAGTGTTCCAAAGCACTCTTTTTCATCCTTGAACCTTTTTTTTTTAATATTCCTTTTTTGGATATAACAGATTTTATTTACCTATTCATCTTTTTTTATATATTTATTTTTATTTTTATTTTGGAGAGAGACACAGAGAGAGACAGAGAGAGGGAGAGGAAGACAGATAGAGATGGGCTCGCCAGCAGCCTCTCAGCTCTCAGATGTGTATGTCCCCTTGTGGGCAAGTGTGTCACTGCATCTGGCTAAACGTGGGACCTGGAGACTGGAACCGGCGTTCTTAGGCTTAGCCGGCAGGTGCCTTAACCGCTAAGCCATATCTCCAGCCCCATCCTTGAACCTTTTGATTACTTGTTTCTGGCCCCCTCTTCTGAGATTTCCCCTGAGCCTTGTAGAGTGTGGTGGTTTAAAATGGGTGTCCCCACAAACTCATGTATTCTGAATTCTAGTCCCCAGCAGGTGGCAACTTGGGAAGTGGGGCTTTTCTGAAGGAGGTATTTTGCTGGGGGCAGGCTTATGGGTGTTTTGGCCAGTATTATCTTGCTAGTGTTCGGCACACTCTCTTGGTTGCTGTTGTCCACCTGATGTTGGCAAGATGGTGATGTCCAGCCTGTGCTCATGCCATCCTTTCCTTTGCCATCATGGAGATTTTCCTTGAGTCTATAATCCAAAATAAGCACTTTCCTCCAGCAAGCTGCTTTTGGTGAGGTGTTTTGTGCCAGCAAGGAGAAGGTGACTGCAATAGAGGATGTGGTAGAGTCATCTCATTGGTGCTGAGCACTCATCAGCCACTTATTCTCTGGACTTTTTGTTGAGTCTTGAGTCTCCCCAGTAGTCCCTCCATCTACAAAAAGAAGCTTCTCTGCCCAAAGGTGAGAGCAGCACTGATCTGTAAGAATAACGACAAATTTTTAGAGAGCAATTTGATGGTCATTAGGAGTTAGCACTTTATAGACCAGATCTTCATTGTGCTTATCCAAAGATGGGGAGCAGGGACGGTGTGCTTCGTGAAGCTTCTGGAAAGTCACAGACACTGAGTTGTAATGAAGGGAAGCCTATCAGGTTTCTTGCTTGTTGAGCTAAACAGCATTTTGTGTGGATAGCTTTTCCTGCAGTAATGTGATTTTGAAAGAAGCTGCCCCTGATCTCTGGCTTTTCATTTGCAGGTCAGGACATTTGTCTCTCATTCACTGATCATACTGGGCATGGAGAAAATGTTGATACAGTAACAAAGACAAATGACTTGTTTTATTCCCTGGCCATAACATAGCTTCCAAATTTAATAGCTCTGATAGAACTACCTTCAAGCCAAATTGTATGATTCCTCTGTGAGGATGACACCATGACCCAGTGCCCCTGGTTAACCATTTTCTTGTATTACACAGATACAGCTTGAGAGCAAGGTGACTTGCATAAAAGACTTTTGTCTTGCAGTATATGTTTCTTTTGAGGGTTTCTAGAAGTATTTCAAGATGTAATCAGTTAAATAAATGCATTTAGAATACATTTGTGATTGAGTGTATTCATCTACATCTCAGGACATATTTGTTTGGATCTTTTCTTCCAATCAGGCTTTATTATGAAGGGGAGACAGGCTCTAAATATACTGATGGTACAGGAGATCTGGAACAAGAAAAACAACCTTTACTGAATTTACAGGTTTCCGATAGCTGTGCCTATTCATGAACTTGGGTGAGGTTTTACTAATCAGCTACACAGAAGACAAGAGTTCACAAGAGGAAAACAACAAAGGGTGAATCAATCTTAACATATATAACCTTTGTTTCTTTAATCCTTTTCAATAAATATATATTTCAACAAATATATATAAATAAATATATATTTATTGAATTATATATATACATATATTTATTAAATATTATATATATATTGAATAAAAAGAAAGAGGAAATATGAAGATAAGTAATATCTATTGAGGGCTAAATGTGTGCTAAGCTCTATCATAAACATTGAGCATTTTCATTTCCCCCCTATAACATTTATCTTTCATTGCTGGGATAAGACACCCAACAAGAAACAGCTTATGGAAGGAAAGGTTTATTTCTGGCTTACAGTTTAGTGAGAAAATTTCATTATGGTGGAAAAGCATGGCTGAGCAGACAGCTGGGGTCATGTCTTCATGTCATCATGTAGGAAGTGGAGAGTGAATTGTGTACAAGTGGACAGGAGAATAATCCCCCAGCATCTTTCCCAGAAACATACTTCCTCTATCGAGGATCTACCTCTGAATGGCTCCACAACCTTCCAGGCCAGTGCCACCAACTGGTGATTAAACATCTGAACACATGAGGCTATGGGGATCATTTTACATCTAATAAATGTGTCCCATAGGTTCATGTGTTTGAGCACTTGGTACCTAGCTAATGGGGCTGTTTGGGAAGGTGGTGGAGCCTTTTGAAGGTGGATCCTTGCTGGAGGAAGTAGGTCACTAATGGGTGTGGCTTGAGATTTTTAACCTTGGTCTTACTTCCTGTTGATCTGTTGCTGCCTAAGTGCAGACACGAAGTTACTGCTCCTGCTGCTGTGTTTGATAGAACATATCCCCTCCAAACTGCAAGCTAGAATATACCCTTTCCTTCCGAACATTGTTTCCTGTGGAGTATTTAGTCACAGAAATGAATATAGTAACTAATACAGAGGCTAAAAAGATACTGTAACTTGTCCAAAGAGTCACACACCTGAAGCTCGCATTGTGGATTAAAGTTGGACTCTAAAACCAGGAACTTAAGTCGTTTCCTAAAGGAAAGAACACTCATGGAGGTTAGCACATGAGTTGCCTCTGTTATTTAACTAGATAAGCAGGTAAGGAAGTCGCTTCTCTTTATGAATTTGCAGGTGATATTTATCGTTTCAAGAACAATTTAAATTTGGAATCACAGAGCACCATTTGGCTTCTGAGAAAAACTGAAAAATTATGTTTAGAACACACTATTGGGAAGCAGCAGCCAGAGATGGTTTTGGAGTTCTTTTGGTAAGAACAACTCAGGTTTAAGTCTGCGCCCTCAATCATTCAAATACATGCAAATTTATACAGCTTTCTTTAATTTATTCACCCATAAAACATGCATAGTCTACAAAAGCATTATGAAAATGTAATTTCAACAATAAGATTATATATAATTAATCAAGTGATCCCATTGTTAGATCTCCACTTTTTCAAATTTATTTTTAGTTTTCTTTTGGAGAGAGAGACAGAGAGAGAGGGAGAAGGAGACAGAGAATGGGCATGCCAGCAGTCTCTCAGCTGATGAGAACCAAATCCAGATGTGTGTGCCCCCTTGTGGGCAAGTGCGGCATTGTGCCCTTGCATCACTGCATCAGGCTAAACGTGGGACCTGGAGATTGGAACCGGGTTCTTAGGCTTAACAGGCAGGTGCCTTAACTGCTAAGCCATCTCTTCAGCCCTAGATCTCCACTTTTTAGTATAACATATCTTTTTTTTTTATTTGAGAGAGAGATACAGAAATAGGCAGGGAGAGAGAGAGAGAGAGAGAGAGAGAGAGAGAGAGAGAGAGAATGGGTGCACCAGGGTCTCCAGCCACTGCAAACGAACTCCAGATGCATGCACCCCCTTGTGCATCTGGCTTACGTGGGTCCTGGAGAATTGAGCCTCGAACCGGGGTCCTTAGGCTTCATAGGCAAGCGTTTAACCGCTAAGCCATCTCTCCAGCCCTAACATATCTTTTTTTGTATACCTATATACCTTAGACCATATTGTCATGTCCTTTGTCAAATCAGATGCTCGATAAATATTTAAACATTGATTAAATGATTGAACAAAGATCATGGACATGTCGCTTTTGAAGAAAACCAAGACCTCCTCCTTACAGCAACTCAATAAACATCTTGACAGGTTATCTGGATGGGACCCTATATTAACTGCTAGGTTGCTTTGCAGTAGCATAAAGGGGGTGTCTGCCTCTTTAGACTATGCAGGGAAATCTTCCCAGAGCTGGGGTTCCTAGATCTCCATCTCAAGTCTACTTAGTCTGCAATGTCTTCAGCAGTTCTTTCTGCAGCTTGTTCTCAGCTCGAGAACTTTCCTCTGTATCCCAACATGCCATCTGCTCTGCCCACAGATCACCTGATGCCAGAGAAACACTTTGCAGGAACTTTCCTACTGTCCCAGAAATACTGGTCATCAATTACAAAACTCAAAGTGCAGAAGTTCTTTTAGCCCTTGGCTCCTTCAAAAATCTACCTACAGGTAACACTAAGGGCTCAAATGATTCTTTCCCTGCCTTTTTCCTAAATAAGGAAGCATTTGACAAGATGGGATCCTTTGTGTGTTTTGAAGTCAGTGTGCAGGGAATCTTCCTTATAATGGGTTTGGTTGTGAATAATTATAGAGATTATTTTCCTGGCCTCTGTGACATACTCCAACATCTTTATGGATGGATTTCCAGGAGAGGCACTTAAGCCCCATGTGATCCTGTGACAGGGCAATGGGATGTCATCATTAAGGAGATGTTTATGTAATCAAGTGTTGCCTACTGGAACAATAATAACTGATTGCTATGTCCTTTCTCTCCAGTGATTCCTGCTGGCTTCTTGTTGCCTCTGGATTTTGCTAACCCAACATATCACTTATGCAGAGAAATGTTAGAGCTTGGTAGCCATGGATATTTAGCAACAACTAACTGGTACTAGACTCTTGACTTCCAGCCATCCTGAATCATGAGGTAGTCGACAGTGAAACCCAGGGTGGGAAAGAGAAACCTAAGCTTTTACAATGAAAATGAGCCACAGTCTTTCTAGAGAAACAAGTATCTTAGAGACAGAATCAGCTGTTTGCTGAGTATTCTGATTTCCACTGTGGTTCCCTGGTATTTGCCTCATGTGGCTCTTCTGGTGTGCAAAGCAAGCAGTAATAGCACAGTATTGATCTCAATCTTCCTATGCCCTTCGAATCCAGCCCTTCCATTCGTGGGCTGTTTTTGCAAGCCTGCAGTTATGATGCTTTGGTATTTGACTAAAGGTAAAGGCTGCAGCAGAAATTATACATGGACGGGTTTCCAAGATCTAAATATTTAACGACAAAACCATGCTTTTCATTCTGGCGTTAGAGTTTGTGATATCACTTTAAAATTCATGTAATGGTATAAATTCTTTTCCTCTTGTGGTTAATTTCTTGTATATTTAATATGGCAGATGCAAGGAACAGTGGGACATTCTGATGCCTGTCCTTTATCTCTAAGAATGGAGCATGGCACAATACTTGGGTTTGGATCTTGGCTTAACTTCTTGATAATGACATTAATGGAGTGGAATAATTTATTTGAGCACCTAGGTGCTCAAAAATTTGCTAACCACACAGAGTACAACAACAATAATAAATGATCTCTTTTTTTTTGAAAATCACAATTTTGTATAGGGATATCAACTTTATTCTAACTTGTAGCAGCTTAGAATTTTTGTATTGTCTTATCTCTGGTAGTTGCAAGCAGATTAAAGTGCTTATGATAGATAGATATGATACATGTGTTTATCTTAATGAACGAGGGTAAAATAATGTATTCAGTTTTTCATTAGAAAGGTTTGTGCAATTATATTTGAACATTATGTATGAAAGAATAGATAAGATTTGCAAGGGATTTGTATGGAAATAGTATGAGGTGAAGTAGTCAAGATGGGTCTCTGTGGTAGAGTGCTTGCGTAGCATGTACAAGGTCTTGGATTCAATCCTCAGTACTGAAACAAACAAACAAAAACCCAAACAGTACCCAACGGATTTGAAGTCTATGTTATTATGACAAAAATTAGTGGTAGGGCTGGAGATGTAGCTCAGGTGGTAGAATGCTTGTCTGACATGTGTGAAGCCCTAGTTTCAATTCCCAGCATTGCACAGAAGTGGGCATGGTGGCTCACACCTGTAATTCCAGCACTTGGGATATTGGAGGCAGGAGTATCAGAAATTCAAAGTCATTTTTGGCTACATATTGAAAGAAAGGTCAGCCTAGGATATATGAGACTGTCTCAAAAATATAATTAATGGCTATATATTCTTTTGATCTTGAGAGGCTGAAATTAAGAGAAATGGCATAATCAAGATCACAGAAACTCTGAACATAAATCTTTAAATGTACATTTGAAGGCAAAGGCATTAAAATGTTTGAAGAAGAGATTATCAAAACGTAGCCGTCTATGACCATACCATCCTGAATGCACCCCATTTTGTCTGATCTGGGAAACTAAGCAGGGTTGGGCCTGGTTAGTATGGATAGGATATTATTTAAAAAGTATATTTTTTTCATAAAATCAATTGCTTCACAAATTGGAAAAATTATAAAGTATTAATAACTTAAAAATGCATACAGCTCTCTCACTTAGATTTCTAGTTCAAGTTCAACAACTTCTCTCTCCTCTGTGCTCTTTTCCCAGGCTTGGCCTAAACTAAATAAGTTGAATGATATCAAGCTAGTGTTTGAGCCCTTTAGATATTATATCACTATATGAAGGATGTGAAAGTTTTTAAGGGTAGTGTATAAATACTTTAAAAATCAAATTATAAACCTTCAAAGCAGTTATCAAAAAATAATCCCATCAAAATTATCTTAAAATCACTATAAGTGCATTTATTACTTTTTACCTAAAGTTACTCCAGAGTGAAAATAATTTAAGTGAATAAATGTGTGTGTGTGTGTGTAAGTTAAAGGAGCAAAACACTCAGCTCTTCTGAACAGTCTCTGGGGAATGATGAATAAAAACTACAAATGATGTGTTTGAAGGGTCCTTTCTGGAAGTATCTACTTGCCTTGCTTCTAGAAAGCTCTTAAGATGCAGAGAGAGAAGAGTGGTTCCAGAGCCACAGGGTTCTCCCAGGCCCTCCTCCTCCTCCTTCTCTTCCTCTTCTTCCCTGGCAAGGACATACAGACTGTACTAACTAGACACCCTCTCTACAAGGAGAAGGCTGAAGCTGTCAGGTTTCAATTATAAAACCTGGTTTAGACTGTGGCCTCTGTTGAATCCCATTAATTCTCTCAGCTGCAAAAGTAGCTTCAGTCAAAAAAAAAAAAAAAAAGCTTTCACTATGACACTGAATTGCAAATAGTTTTTAGTTGGAACTATGAGAGAGTAATGTGATTGTGGAACATGTTGGTGTTATATGTTCTGAACATTGTAATTGTAACTAGATACACACAGTATAAAATCGAGAAAGACAAGGCTTATAAACTATCCTCTGTTAAAGTTTCAAGAGCAGGGTCCTTGGTGATGCATTGTTCTGAGTGCCCATATGGCTACTGAAGTGCAGTCTTCTAGAGGGTCTCCGTGCACTTCCACCAGTAAGTGAGGAACGTCGCTGTTCTCTGAAGTGATATAGGAAGACAAAAAAAAAAAAAAAAAAAAAAAGAGGCATATCCTGCTGGGCAAGCAGAAAGCTTTTGAAACACCTTGAGAAACTCTACAAAGAATTTTGTAACTAGCAGGGATTATGCAAAGAGAGCTCTGTGAAAATTAACTTCAAGCTCCTGAATGCATTTTCAATGTGACTGCACACTGGTAATGTACAAGTAAAAATGTCTGTTCAAATACACTGACTGCTACCTTCAGTGAGATAACAAGCAAAAGCTGTGACAAAGTAGGCATAAATATCATAAATATATATTTTATAGCCATGTGGCCTACCTTCAAGTTTAGATGAATAAACGAGAATACTTCAAGCAAGTGACATTTTCCAAAAAAGAAAAACAAGCATCAGGGTTTTCTTTATACTGGAAACAGACAGTAAACATAATTCACTCATAGGGGAAAAAAATCCCCACAATATGTTAGTAGATGTTAACATTTTGGTTTCAGTGATACTAGGGTCTTCAAGTTGCATCATCAAGTGCAGTGAGCCATTTCTGGGGAAGCAGTGTATAAATCTTCTTGAATAAACTGGGACATGATCAAAGTATAGGAAGTTTTTCCTTTTGGCTCAATATCTAAAAGTATTAGCTCTGGAATGAGGAAGTCTTTTTAAAGGAAATTAGAACTCTATTGGTTTTGGCAATAGACTTTGAACAATATTAAATTTCCCAAGTCTTAGTCCTTTGTCCAGAGTTCTAGGAGCTTCGGCCTTCCTGCCTGCATGTACGAATGTCCTAACTGTGCCTTACTCTACAGTCAGAGGAATTATTGTCTGTTTTATATTTCCCTACAACCTTCACCTCCATGTATTTGCTTAAACAGCCCATCGCCTACACGGCCACATGCTATTCAGCACCCAGCACAAATGCCCTTCACCATGAGTTCTTTTTAAAATATTTATTTATATATCTGAGAAGAGAGAGAGAGAGAAGGAAAATAGATACATCCGGGAATCCTTTTGCTGCAAACAAATTCCAGATACAGGCTCCACTTTGCACCTCTGACTTTATATGTGTGCTTGGGAATCAAATCCAGGTTGGCAGGCTTTGGAAGTAAGTACCTTTAACCACTGAGCCATCTCATCAGCCTCACCATGAATTACTGATGTGTTATCTACAGCTTCTGCTAGTGAACTAGTACTTTATACCTTGTTTTATAGTTACTCATCAGCACACCGCTCCTACCTGTACCAGTCTTCCAGAGGGTAGAGTCCTTCTCTGATAGAAAGCCTTATGACAATTAAACCAACAATTACAGAAAGAAGTTTCATTAATTGTTTATTAAATGGATGCCTGAATTACAGTTTGAAGATTTGCTATATAAAAGTAGAAGACAGGGGCTGGAGAGATTGCTCAGTGGTTAAGATACTTGCCTGCAAAGCCTAAGGGACTGGGGTTTGATTCCCCAGTATCCACATAAAGCCAGATGCACAAGGTGGCACATGTACTTAGAGTTTGTTTTCAGTGGCTAGAGGCCCTGGTGTGCCCATTGTCTCTCTTTTTCTCTTTGTCTCTGTGCCTCTCTCTCTCAAATAAATAAATACAATATTTTTTAATTAGAAGAAAATGTAAATGTTTCACTAGTCCCAAACTCAATTATTTATTTCTCATCGTGTAGCAAAAAGTCACCACAAAACTTCTCAGTTTAAAGCCATGTACATGCATTATGTCACTCTTTCTTCAAGTTAGAAACCCAGCGACAGGTCAGAGGGATCCTTGAGTTTAGTCATTGATAAGGCTGTGATCAGAAGTATCATTGAGGACTGAAACCTCATCTGAAGTCTTGATGGGGGATGGATGTTAGAGGAAGGGTTACAGGTCCTTGTTTGTTGGCTAGAGGCCCCCTCAGGTTCTGGCCATATAATGTAATAGCTTGTTTTATCAAAGCATACAAACTGAGAAAGCAGTTTAGTCTGGTAGCAAGACCAAAGTCACAATGTTATGTAAGAACATTATGAAAGTGACAGCCCATTCACCCCTGCATACACCTTTACCATATTCTATTTGCTAGAAATAAATCATAGGTTCGATGTACATTCAAATGGATGGTTTTATACAGTAGATGGGTATAGGGGTAACCTCGAAAAGTGTCTGCAGATTTACTCAGAGGTGTGCTGCATACAGTTCACTGTAATTTGCCATTAGATGAGCCACACTTGCCTTTTATGAGATTTTGGAGTTTAGTCCATCAGTTCTTTTCAGCCAGATCAGATTCTGTCTTCTCATTGAGGCAGTCTTTGATATCACACATGGAGAATAATTCCTTCTTCCATTATACACCTATAATATCTTATATCTCTTTTCATGGTTCACATTTCCTTTTGAATTTACCAGAGTAAATATAGCATCCCATCTGCCCATACCTGCCATAATTCTTTTTCTTATAGCCAGGAGGAAAATCTCAAATTCAATATGGGCAGGCTTATTTACTGAGGCCTCAATCTCTTGCAG
Source organism: Orientallactaga sibirica (assembly GCA_036365145.1). Lineage (NCBI taxonomy): Eukaryota > Metazoa > Chordata > Mammalia > Rodentia > Dipodidae > Orientallactaga > Orientallactaga sibirica. The sequence goes on along the minus strand of JAEOAD010000012.1, from coordinate 45,155,623 downwards.
ATGCTATGGCTAAGTGAAAAAAATAGATAAAGGGATAAATTTCATAGCACACCCTCAAGCTGGTGTCACTTATCTTACAAAATTTAAGAGAGAAACCACAAGCATAAGAGACATCTAGTACAGGGCCTGGTATTCAATGAGAGTTCATTCAGAAATTGAAGGCTTCTTTTACACACACACACACACACACACACAATTTATGTGTGCATATACATATATATTTTAAATCATACTTGAAATGCAATGTGAGAATAATTCAACAATTCAAGAAGTCCTCAAGCACTTGCTCAGCCTCTTCCATTGCCAGGCACATTTCTAAACCGTAGGGATACAGCTAGGAGTGAATTAAACCAACCTTTCCCATGGAGTTTGCATTAGTAAGGAAGATACATAAACAGTTGGCAGGTAGTGGTATGCAGTAAGAGAAAACTAAAGTGAGGAAGGGGCTATAAGGATGAGGTAGGCACTGTTTTATGCCGGGCCAGAAAGACATTTGAGTATAAATCTAAAGGGAATGATGGATTGAGTCATGTGCATCTCTGCTGGCAGGGACTTTTGAGAGAAGAGAAGAGCAAATATACTAGCTTTACAGAGGGAGTATGGTGGTGTTGGAAGAACAGCAAGGAATGGAATGACATAAATCAGGGGAAAATGCTTAGGAGTTCCGAGCAGTTTGGTAGTCGGAAGTAAACAGACCATGACCCTATAGCTCATCATCAGGAATTTACTCTCAGTAAGATGGGGAGTCAAGGTATAGTTCTCAGTAGACCAAGGTGGTCTTACACACATCTCTATAGTTATAATCTGAGGAGACTTTAGAAGAGAGGGCTGACAGGAGGGAGACTGTTAAGTATGTTATTTTGAAATAGTGTTTTGGGCTTTGTTCCCATTTCCTGGGATATAACTCCTCCAGTTCTTGGAATCTCCAAAATGGTGAATGGATTTGTTTTTCTCTGGGTTGACTGGTGGCTGCTGCCTCTAGGTAGTTTGGGGATGGGAGCTGGTCCCAAGAAAGACAAAAGGACTACTCGAAGATTGCAGCTTCCACTGCGCCCCTTCAATCTGTGGAAGGAGAGTGGCTGAAGACGAAGATGCTTGTAAAAATCACTCCTGTGTAATAAAACTTCCACAAAACCCTAACAGGTCTGATTTCAGGGAGTTTCAGGGGAGCTGAGCACATGGGAGCTCCTGGAGAGTGGTGTAAGAAGAGATATATGTAGGCTCTCCTCCTGGGCATCACTCTTTCTCCACATGGTGTCCACATGAATTATTTGTAATATTCCTTATACAAAAACAGGAAACATGTTTCTCTGATTTCTGTGAGTTGTCCTAGCAGATTAGTTGAACCCAAGAAAAAGGTGATAAGAACCTCTGTTTGTAGCTGGTCAGTCGAGTGTATAGGCAAGTTTATGTTGCATATGAAATGGAGGCAGTCTTTGTAGAACCAGCTTCATCAGAAGCTATTTCCAGGTAGACAGTATCAGAACTGAATTGATATAGAAGATATCCTATTGCTGTTCATTGCAGAAGCTGCCACAGCCTTGATTGGTTGGTTTGTGTAGGAAGAAAATGCCGTACATATCTGGGTCGCAGACGTGTTGACTGGGAGAATAGGAAAACCACTTTAGTTATTCCCATAGCCTTTCAATATGCTGTTTTAGTACTCTAGGTATAAAATGAATGTTTAAGGTAGAACCAACAGGATTTGCTGATGCACTGGTGGTGGGCCCTAAGAGAAAGGGAATTGGGGTTTGCGTCTATGAGTAGAATGGTGATGGAAATGACTTTGGAAGGAGCTGGTTTGTTGGGATGGTGTTGGGGAGGAGAATCACTAGTTTTGGACATGCTAACTAAATTAGAAATAGCAACTGGGAAGTTAGCTTTATGGAATTCTGGAGGAGAGAGGTTGAGTTTTTAGAATACAGATTTGGAAACCATCAGTATGTGGATAGTATTTAGAAGATCAACTGAGGACTGGATGTACACAGAAAAGCGAAGAGTTTCTGGGGCCAAAGCCCAGTTCCTCCGTGAGAGAAGGCCTCGTCCACCAGCTCTCAGGCTGTAAGCACTTGGTGCTCCAGAGCAGCAGGGTTCACTGCCTACTGTGTCAGCTAAGAGAATGTTATGGTGGGTGTTTGGAGAAGTAAGCCTGGTCTCTGTTCTCCCTGGATAAAAAAAGAACCTGATTTAAAACCCTTAGCAGAGGTAAGGTGGCACATAAGGTGACTGTCATAGAAATGAAGTCTACTAGTGTTGTCTAGGGAAAGAGAATGACCTTTTTTGAGAAGAAAAAAGCTGACACCTTACATCTGCCATTTTCACTGGCAGTATTTCAGAGGGGAAAAATTATAGAAGAGAAGGGGGTTAAGAAATGCTAGTTAAGGGCTGAAGAGATGGCTTAGTGGTTAAGGTGCTTGCCTGCAAAGCCAAAGGATGCCGGTTTGATTCTCCAGGACCCACGTAAGCCAGATGCACAAGGGGGCACATGCATCCAGAGTTCGTACGCAGTGGCTGGAGGCCCAAGTGTCCATCTCTCCCCCTCTCTCTCTGCCTCTTCCTCTCTCTTAAATAAATAAATAAATAAATAAATAAAAATATATTTTTAAGAAAAGAAATGCTAGTAAAATAACAAAACATAAGTTAAAACTGTTAAAGACTAAAATAACATAAAAGCTGTCAAAGGGCCTGGTGTGTAATCCCACCACTTGGGAGGCAGAGGTAGGAGGATCGCCATGAGTTTGAGGCCACCCTGAGACTACATAGTCAATTCCAGGTCAGCGTGGGCTAGAGTGAAATCCTACCTTGAAAAACTAAAAACAAAAGCTGTTAAAGACGAAAATGACATAAAAAAAAAAAAACCCTCCAAAAAATAAAAGAAAGTAGAAGGCAGCAAGTGAACCATAAGCTGAGAATAGTTAAGATAAAGTAAAATTTAAAACTAAAGGTCAGAGAGAATAAAAGAATTACCAAAACAAGTTAATGTGATTAAGGACGGAGGAAAGGAAAGTAAACAGTGATTTCAAAGCACAGGAGGTTCACTAATCAACACCAGCTGAATTAAATAAGCAGCACATGTTCCAAAGATCAGTCAAGAGAGACCTTGAGCTGTGGCCAAGAGCCTGTTTCTCCTGTGGCCGGGTCCTTCAGGCAGCTGTCCCCAGTGTTAGCAGAGGCCTTGACTCCTCACCAGTACCTCTTCTTTCCGATTCCAGGCATTGTTGTTTTTCTCTTGGGTTCTGTTGCAGATCGTCTCTGTACTCCGTACCATGGGAATATGACTGTGATAGTGAGCTTTCTCAGCTGCCTCCTAGCCTAGGGCTGGGTGTCAGACATCAGGACTTGTGATGGAGACTCATGCCAAATTGGCCTCTTTAGAAAAACTATTTCTTTGTGTGTATTTATTTATGTGTAAAGAAAGTATGGTGGGTGTGGTATGTGCACATGGGTGTGCAAGAGGCCAGAGGAAGACTTCAGATGTCCTCTGTTGCTCTTCTGAGTTATTTCTCTGTGACAGAGCCTCTCCCTGTTTCTCAGTTAGACAGGCTTATCACCATGCCCCCGCTGTTCTCTTGTCTTCACCAGCCTCCTCTCCCAGCATGGGTAGCCATGCCCAGCTTTTTACATAGGTGCAGGAAATCAAAGTCAGGTCCTCATGCTTGCACTGCAAGCACTTTACCTACGGGGCCATCTCCCCAGCCCCTGATTTGCTTTAAATAATAATGACAACAATAATATGGAAGAATTTGCATTTACAGAAGTTTTAATGTGTTGATCTTTATATGTCCATTGGATTTCTCGGGAATTGCATGTGTTATCATATCATGGGGAAACTAAGGCTGCAGCTGCTAAATAACTTTCCCAATGTCACAAGCCAGTGGGAGGCAGAATTAGCGTTTACTCACCTCTACCTGATTCTGGAATCAGTGTTCTCAGCCTCATCTAATGCTGCCTCCTTCAAACAAAGGTATTAGGTTGGGACTGGTGAGAGGTCATCTTTTGTCCACCATCTTAGCAGGAGGCAAAGAATGAGCTGACGAGGAAGAGCACATAGGAGCTGAAGCAAATTCGAAGTTCATGCCCCATTGCAAATTTGTGTGCTGAAATCCTGATCCCCAAGGTACTGGCATTTTGAGATGAGGCTATTTTGAGGTAATGAATCGTTAATGTCCTTATCAAAGAGGCTCAGAGTATACCTCGTCTTTACCGCCACGTCAAGTCACAAGAAGGCAGCTGTGTATGAGGAAATGGGTCTTTACCACACACCTCTGTCAGTGCCTTAATCTTGAACTTCTTAGACTCCAGGACAAGGAGAAACACAGTTCTGTTGTTTAGAAGACACCCAGATGAACAGATGAAGAAACAAAGATAATAGAGGGATGTTCCTGAGCTTTTCTTGCGTCTTTTCTACCACATGTCATAAACCACACCTATGTCTCCATAATATGTTTCCATGTTTTAGTATAAGATGATTCAGTTGAACTTCTGGAACATGCAACCACAAAGCCTAGTCATGCTAATGCCACTCTTTGATGTAAGCAGAGAAGGAACTCACAGCTCCAGGCTTCCTTTGTATGTCATACTTCCGGTTGCTTAGCAAAGTGACCTGTCACGTATGGTGCTTGGTCCCCTTTCCTGTAGCACTCTTCCTGGTGACAGGGCCTTTGAGTCAAAACCCAGTTAGTGGAGCTTTTGTGCTACTAAAGCAAATTAGAAGTTGAGCTTAATAAATGCTCGTTTAAAGCCAAGTGTGGTGGCACACGCCTTTAATCCCAGCAGTCGGGAGGCAGAGGTAGGAGGATCTCCATGAGTTCAAGGCCACCCTGAGACTACATAGTGAATTCCAGGTCAGCCTGGGTTAGAGTGAGACCCTACCTCAAAAAGCAAAGCAAAGCAAAACAAAACAAAACAAAAAAACTCATTTAGGTAAATTGATATTTACTTATATAATTTTTATAACAATGAGTGAGATTGCTTCCTAAGTTATGCAATGGGAAATGATTAACATGCTATTTTTACAGAATTAAAAATTCACATAGTATATGATTCCATTTATATTAAATAACTAGAATTGGTTTATCTCTAGAGACAGAAAACCCACTGGCAGTTGCCAGGAACTAGGGAGAGGAGAGAACGGGATAACTGCTCAGTGGTTGTAAGATGTTTTGGAATGATGGCACTGATTTGAATCTAGGCAGAGCTGGTGACTGCATAACATTATGAGTGTACTAAGGGAGCTGAGTTGTTCACCTCAATTAAAAAATTATTAACAGCAAATAATTCTAAACTCTGAAAGAGAAAAAAATAGTGTCTCCCACTCAGGTGGTAAACATGTATACTTAGGTCATTGTGTGGAAGACTCTTGGTCCATCCTGGGCATGGGAGCATGCTTCTTGCCAATTGTCATGTTACAATGATTCCTTCTTTCTAAGTGCAGGCAGCAGAGAACTCTCATGAGAGGAGCATGGCACAGCTAGGCATTGCTTCATTCCCACGTGAGAGTCTGCACCTGATAACCAAGGATTGAAGAACATGGGAACATTTTCTGACGTTCTGTAAAAAAAAGTATCTTCCATGATGTCAGTCACACATGCATGGTAAGCTCTGTGAGGTGGCCACTTGATTGTATTTCTGTTGCCTTGTTGAGGAAGCATAACTTTTAATTCCTTTAGTCGGAAAGGAACATTGCATGTTCTGGTATCATTGCATGTTCTGGTATCATTGCATGTTCTGGTATCATTGCATGTTCTGGTATCGTTGCATGTCACCTGAGTTATAAAACGGAAAGCAGGTTGCTTTCAAAGGAGTCCTCAATGTTTGAGGTCTCGCCAATCTTTCTATTAGCCCTTCTAGAAAGTTCTACCTAGAACTTTAAGAACAGTGGAGAGTATTTTTCCCATCCAAGGCTAAAAGAGCAGGGCAAGTAAATACTGAATAACGGCTCTGTACAACATAGGTTTTACTGGAACACCCTGCTGTGGATGTCTATTTATATCAGAGTTCTAAGCTTTTCACGCACCAAATTATAAAAGGACTCCTGTATTACTTTCTGAACTTGGCAGTGAAAGTGACCATCTTTGATTTGTGGATTGAAATTCTCCTGAAGTTTCCTTGTTAGTATTCTTGGAAATTCCTTATTTACACAGTTCAGGTGGTGTCTGATTCCTGCCCAAGCTCATATTTATCAAACAAAATAATCTAGATGAATCGTAGACTTTCAGAACTGAAGAACATGCAACTTCCTCCTTCTTAGAGAAGAATCCAGAAAATGAGGCTCAAAGAGGTTTGACAGGAGGCCTTTGCTGGGGCTGAAGTTACCTAATGCCATAATGTTCCCATTGGACCATAGAACCCAGTCCTTTGGATCTCTTGAGATTAAACATTTTTCACTGTTTTAGTTGGGACAAAATGAAGATATTAGAGACTTAACATTTACACTGCTTTTACTAGAATACCATTTCTATCACCACAAGTCAGCAATATATTCCTAGGATTGTAGACCTATGGAGTTTTCTGTCTTTTCAAGATTCACCATGCCCAATTCTTTCCCAGCCTCTCTCATGCCATTCCTCCACAAAGGCTCTCTGTTCTTTGCTTTAGTGTTTGAAGTAAAAGGAAACTTGCCTCCTCATCTAGCAACACAGGTCATGTGCGTGTGTTTATGCATATGCCCTCCCCTCTCCCTCCTTCCCTCTCTTCCTCTCAAATCAGAATATATTTTATAGTCTGCTTTATTTTGTAAATGACGTTATATATAGACTTTCATAATGACATAAAGTCTTCATTATGTTCATTTTCAATGGCTTCATGTAACTTCCTTATTCAAAACTTATCAATCCATGTTTTAATTCAATGGAATTTTGGTTCTAGTTTGATTATTAGGTCATGAAGAATTGAACTCTAACTCCTTGTCTCTAATTATATGTTCTCAATAATTTTGAATATATCTAGCCACTCTTCCATAAGGCAATTCTTAGTATTTTTTAAAAAGCTATTTTATTCCTCTTAAAATTTGTCTCTTCCAAGGTAAACCTCCTCAGGTCTTTCAATCACTCCTCATAACTTGTGGTTTCCAGACCCTTCACTAGATTGTTTGTTCTGTTCTGGAAAAGCCCCAAGTTGTCAATGTTCTTTGTAAAGTATGGAGCCAGAATTAATTACTATAATAACAATAAATATAATAATAATAACCACTATTTATTCACAATGAACAATGTTCCAGGAACTGAGCAAAAAGGCTTAGCTCACTTAATCCTCACAAACCCTCTAATGTATGGGTTATTATCCTCGTACTTTTAGATGAGGAAACCCTTTTTAATATGTTCACTGGTCTGTCCAAGGTCACACAGATAGATAGGAAGCGACGAAGCTAGGATTCAAAATGCTCTGTGTTATGAACCTCTTGATGTTGTTCCAGAATATTCTATCCATGCAAAATTTAGGGCTGAGTTATTAAATTTATTGTGACAATACCTTAATATGTCTTGATCTTGTTTGGTGATTTCAAATGTATGGAAAAGGAAACCGAGCTCTGTTCTTCCAGGACAGGTTTAAGACAGTTCATCCTTTTGTAAAGTTTTTTTTTTTTTAAATCTGTAGTTCATGAAGACACTATTTTAGGAGCTGATAATATTGAGATCAATAAGGTAGATAGAGTCTTTCTTTCCAAAGACAAATATTTTGTTGAGAGATATATATTTTAGAAATAAACAAATAAATCAATATGGTCATTTCAGATGGTAATAAGTGAAGTGGCATAAAGAATATAAGCCAGGGCTGGAGAGATGGCTCAGCAGTTAAAGGCACTTGCTTGCAAACCCTGATGGCTCAGGTTCAATTTCCCAGTATCCATGTAAATCCAGATGCACAGAGTGGCACCTGCATCTGGAGTTCTTTTATAGTAGGAGGCACTGGTGTGCCCATTTTCTCTCTCCCCTCTTTCTTACTGTCTCTGTCCAAATAAATAAATAAATAAATAAATAAATAAATAAATAAATAAATAAAAGAAAATAAGCAAAATAATGTTAAAATGCTGGGAAGTTACTTATTAGAGAGACACGATTTTGAGATCAGAATTTCTTCAGGAAGGTACTATCTGATCTTATACAAGAGTGCTGAGAACCAGCCATCAGAAGAACTGATAAGAAGAGTTGAGGGAAGGTCAAGCATAGTGGTGCATGCCTTTAATCCCAGCACTCAGGAGGCAGAGGTAGGAGTATCACTGTGAGTTTGAGGCCACCCTGAGACTACATAGTAAATTCCACTTCAGCCTGGACTAGATTTGAAACCCTACCTCGAAAAATTAAAAAAAAAAAAAAAAAAAAAAAAAAAAAAAAAGAAGAAGACTTGAGGGAAGAAATCTAGACTTAGGAAACAGCCATGGCTAAGGTCATGGGCCTAGAGCCTGTGGATCTAAGAGCAGATGAGTGATGAGAGTGTGGCAGGGGGATGACGAGAGATACAAGTAGGGATGGATAAGTAAGGCCCTGGGGTAGATGGTTAGAAGTTTGAATTTCTTTAATAAAAGATTTTATTTTTATTTATTTATTTATTTATTAGAGACACAGAGAGGGGAAGAGTGAGAGAGAGAGAGAGGGAGAATGGGCACGCCAGGGCCTCTAGCCACTGCAAATGAACTCCAGATGCATGCGCCACCTTGTGCATCTGGCTTATGTGGGACCTGGAGAATCAAACTGGGGTCCTTAGGTTTCACAGGCAAATGCCTTAACCGCTAAGCCATCTCTCCAGCCCATGAACTTTTTTAATGTGGAAAGAAATCTTTGCTGGATTTTGTGCATAGACATGGCCTAGACCAGTGACTTTTAAAAGATGATATTACCACAGTGTAGAGAGTGGAGTATGAAGTACAAGAATGAAAACAGGGAGGTGAGTTTGGCAGCTATTGTAATGGTCCTGTGAGAAATGACACTGGTTCAGGTCAGGTGGGGGTTGGACCAACTGTGGCTCCCATCAGTGGGAGGAAAAATGAGTGAATTACCAAAAAATGGAGGAGAAAGTTGGATAAAAACATAGAATACAGTAAAAAATAGAATTTGGTTTAACTCTTAGAGTTTGGAGTTGTGGGAAGGCTGAATATTCCGTGTGTGAGGTGGAGTTTATGTAGGCCATTGACGTATATCAGCCAATTTACAAGAAACCCATGATGGAACTAATGTTTCTACCCACTATTTTAGTGAAGAAACTAAGATGGAGATGGACTAGATCATGTCTTGGGTCTGAATGAGGGGGGTTTTCTATGCACAGTGCACCCCTGAAGCTCTGCTGAGGATGGCAGTTGCTCTCAAGGGGTGATGTAATTAAAGAATCCCACAGCGCATTTACAAATGACACATCTATGACCAACGGGCTCGGTGTTGCCTGGTCTGCCTCTGGACTCAAGAGTGGCTGATGCTCCAGTTTAGGTACCGTGTATTTAAAGAACATGCACACCTTGGGTAGAGTCAGAAGAAAGTGAAATGATTAAGCAGATCTGAGACGTGGCATGCGATGGCAGCTTTGTTCAGTGACGACTGAAGAGCTAATCAGCCTATCAGTACTCTAGGCGTGGAAGCAACCAGAAAGCTGGAATTTTTTTTTTTCTGCTGAAAGTAGAAAGAAATTTCATGAAGGGACAAGCAAAGGGCAGAATTCGCTCTTTCCTCTACGCTGCTGGCGGCTGATTATGACAATGTGTTTGGATGTTCTCATCTCAAAGAAATCAGCTACGATTAGAGGGAAGCAGGTAACGTCAAGGCAGAAAGGCATCGAAATCCATAGAAAACATCCCTTCTTCCTTTTCGTCCTTTGTATGATGACTATTTTTTTCTTCCAATTGTGTATAAGACATAGGAAAGAGGAAGACTTGGAGCAAGAATAAGAGTTTGCAAGTTAGATCTACTTATTTTACAGTGAAGTCTATGTTTGTATGGGATAGTTTACTGTGATGTGATTTCCTCCCCAGGAATTGTCTAGCCAGCATCAGAATTGACCTCTCACTGAAACATACTAGCTATTGAAGTGTTCCAGAGGCTGAAAAGAAAGGGTCATGTCAGTACCAGGCATTGCAGTGGCTGGAATACTATCCTACTCTAAAGAATGAGGGGGAGGGGAGGCTTACATTTCTAACATGAGCTAGTGATTTCCTTGCACTTGCCACAATGTGTGTGTGTGTGTGTGTGTGTGTGTGTGTGTGTTCACATTTGCTAGTGAAATAAGAGAACACAGCTGCTTGGCCATACAGGGCCAACTGTTCATGCACAAGGTGCGTTATCTTCCTATGTACCCTATGAAAATTACATCAGGCTGAGGAGTCAGAGAGCCTTGGTTTAACAGCCACATTCGGTTGCACACAAAAGCTAAAGGTGCCGAGGGACAGGCTTTTTGAAAAGCACACCTGTCCTTTGCAGACATTTCTCATAGATCATGTTCATTTTCTGATGTTCTTGGCCTTGAGCTTTTGCTCCCCTTGCACAACTGGGAGGCTGTCCTGTGGTCTGAAGGTTAAAGAAAAATCCCAGTGAATGTGTCGCCTTAGTGGGCTTTTGTTTTCCTTTCTAGTCTTGCTTATGCAAGTTACACCTGCAAAAATGGGACTCAGTCCAGTGAGGAAGGACATAACATTTTTCTTGAATGTGCAAAAAAATGAATGGGGTGCTGTCTGTGTCCCTGCAGCCTCTGGGCAACCTCGTGGGTAAATAAGCGCTTGTTTTCTGTGCACCATCTTAGAGTTGAGAATGAGTCACACTCTTGGAGAAATAATGAGCCTATCTCCTTTCGTCTGGGTCTCTGTGCTTTTGTCGTTGCTGATTTTGCCTTAATGGAAAGCTTGATTGTTTCCCCTTTCAAGGCATATTATCAGCATTCATTTTTAAGCTAGAATAGAACTGCATTAAATATATTGTTTCTGATTCATAAAGTCACAGCCAGAATATACAAATATAGCTAATTTTTATGCTGAAAAATATTTCTGGTTCATGGAATCATCTAGAATCATAAATTGGTCTGCAGTGTTGATAGCATAGTAATGGACTTTGCAAATAACAAGTATGACCTGTGCAGTGTGTACTTTGTACCAGCCACTGTTATGTCCTTTGGAAGATGATTCCTCATTGTTATAAGATGTTCCAAATGAAGGCGTCAATAGCATCTTCTTATAGACCAGGAAAGCAAAACTCAAAAAAAAAAAAAAATCAAAGAACTGGCTCCAAGTCATAGAGCTGATCAGTGAGGGCTCTTGGGTCCACACCCATTTTTGTCTAACCTTAGAGTCCAGGCTCCCTCCATGATTACGCCTTGAAAGGCAATTTTATGACATTTGCCTTCAATTCTTGTTACAAAGAGGTGGGTCATAAAGTAAAAGGACAAATAATTTCCTCTCATACTTCTAAGAAAATTATTTAACTGGCTAGGAAAAGTTTCCAGTCTTCCCTGAATGTACAAAGAAGCTGAGGTATATTTGGGCACTGAGATTCTGGGGGCTTTGGTGTTAGTTTTGGCTTTCGTAACTATGCACATCCCTGCCTATGAAACCCCAAGCTCTCAGCCATTGCGGAGGAGCTTCTGTCACACACATAGGTATTCTTGCTCCATTCCTGTTCTTGAAGAGGTAAAAGAACAGCTTATGGGGTCAGGCTTACCCAAGAATCTTTGATACAGGAAAAGATACATTTAGGAGAAAAGCAAAAGGTGCTTATCAAAAGGAAAGCATCTGAAAAGTGTCAGTAAAAGCTGTGGTATCTGAACTCCTTTCTGGACTATCTACAATTACCCATCATTTCAGAAAATCTGACTCACTTACTGTCCTGTTAGGGACAAATATTGAGTCTTACAGATAAGTTATGAAGGACACACAGGTCCTCTCAAAAACTAGAGGGGACCCCACTTTGGCCAAAATTACCAGTGAGTCCCAGATTTTCATTGTGGATTGCTCACACTTTTCTTCTTTTCTACTTTCTTTGTTTCATGTTCACATAAGAGGCCACAGGGAGCTCACAAAAGCTGAGGACCGTGGAAGGAAATTAGATCACTGTGGTGTGCCCTTGCAGGAGATCATCTTCAGTCTGAGCACAGGACATGTCTCAGATTTTGACTGGCTCATGTGTGCACTGCTTAGGGTTCTAAACATCTTTTAAGAGCAGGTTTCCCTATGTAGCATAAGCTAGTCTTGAACTCAGATGCTCTTCCCTTACCCTCCTGGGTACTGGGATATAAGAATGGGCTGGTCTCAACAGCCTCTAGCCATTTAAAATGTCAAACCAAAGTATCAGATTAAAGCAGATGTCTCAAAGGAAGTTGTTCATAGCCATGAATAGTATGCTGCCATCGTTTATCCTGATGTGTGGACTATCTAGCACCATGTCTTACTCACATTTACCTCCCCTGTATTTCTTCAGGGACAATTTGGAGAGACCTGCCCTTTCTTTCCATGTCTTTCATTTTGACAAGCTGGCATTCACTTCCTCTGGCTACCACATGTGATCAGAAGCGGAGACCAGGCCAGCACAGCAAGCTGATGCAGCAGTTCGAGCCACCGCTAAGCAGAGAAGGAATGAGTTCCTTTCCATAGCAGTCACACAGGAGGCAGGGCAGGGTCACGCTCAGCTGGTCCTACCCCATTCCTATGCAGCCGCCACCTCTTCCTTGCAGAGGGCACAGCTTATTCTCTTCCTTCAAAGGTACCTCTGAAGATATGTGTGCCATCTTCACTAGGGCCCTCTCTGACCATTCCCTGCCTTAGTTTCTCCTTGAGGTTTGCCAGGTTCTCTTGTCCATGAACACATAGCCATTGTGAGGACTGCGTCACTTATAATCCTGTATGAGAAAACACAATTCAGACTGGCTTACGCTATGGAGATTTATGGGCTCATAGAAGAGGCAGTCCAAAGGTTGTCAGGCTAATTTGACTCAGTGGTGAGATGGTCTCACTAAGAATCTGCTGTCTTTCCTTTTCTCTGTCATTCAGTGGTGCGGCTCCATGCTGACTACAGTGCTCTTGCTTCAGCAGAGCTGCCAATAAGTCCCAGGTCTACATATTTCCACGTCCCAAAGAGCCCCAGAAAATCTCTTCTTCCTTGCTGGCCAAACATGTGGGAACAGGTAGTAGGAATACTTTGATTTCTTTTCAGCCCACGTTTTTGAAGCCAGGGTAGGAGTCAGCATCTCTAGGGCTCTTGGCTTTCCCCCATGACAAAAGCACAGCTAACCAAGAGGGCCTGTATGTTGGACAGACAGCCTCTAGATTCATTTCAATGGTCAGTGCAATCTCTTACCTATCATTCCCTGCAGGTTCAGAACCCTGCCCTTCCAGGATTAATTTCATCCCTATAAGAATATATGAGAAGATCTATCTTGATACTAAGTTTAGATCTATTTGAAAGTGGTTGGACTTCTGTTCTCACATACTGATTTTCATAAACATATCTGCTTCCCAATGACACTGTCCCGCATCTGTTTATTTCAGTTTCACTATCTTCCCTATAATATGACTCTGGTAACTTCATGTCCCACTGCCTAGATATCCTGGAGGCAGTAGGGCAGAATTTAAAATGCTACTTTAAATCCTTAGTTAAGAGTCAAGATTTTAAAAAAAAAAACCTCATTATTTTTTATGAAGGGTTATCAACTAAGTTGTTATGTATTCTAATGAATGTATTCTAAACCACAGTGGGCCAACAGAAATGTAATGGACCTGGCTCATACCAGCTTATGAAGGCTGACTACTGATTTTTCCAAGAACTTTGAAAGCAGGTTGTAAAGGGCAGCCATTATGAAAAACTGAAGTGTATAAATTTACAATGAAACAACTTATACTTAAGATTTATAAAACCTCCAAATTTACCCTTGTATAATTGCACCACTACATTTTACTATGTGCTCTTTTAAGTCTATTTTCATCTATGTATGCATAGTGGAGACAGTATAACGGTGTGCTATTGTGCAACACTTTCCAATGACATCCAGTGACATCATGTACTGAGCTGAAAATTTCCCAGTACAGGAGCATTTGTACCATAGACAGTGGTTGACACTATACACCAGAGAAATGACAGCAGGATGTGCACTATTACTTTGGGATGAGGTTGCAATGAAAGCTCAGCTCTTATAAAGACTCTGGCTTGTTCACACTGCTTTGTGAATCTTGGCTAGGGCTCTCTCCTTCCTTGCTTTATTAATGTGGATCACCAAGCGCCATGTAATCTTTAAGTATTGATTTAGGCAATCCTTAGTGTATGAAGTAACATTACACTGTGAGGTAGGTACAGACAGAGGAAAAGGTCAAGGCCCATGAGGCATGGTCTAGGACGGCATCATCACTTAGGTCCTGTGTATGACAAGCATGCCTCGCCCTCCAGCTGCATCTGCACAGAAGGTCCTGGCAGCACACTAACTCCTCCAGGAGTTTCTCATGAGCCATCACTGTCTTAACCTCTTTTAACATCACTCCTTTCTTTTTCTCTCCCACCTCTCACCTCCAACACTTGCCAGAGGTGGGATACGAATTGGACTTCAAAGACCTTTGTGGTATCGCTCTGGCTATAACTTTGCCTCTCGTCCTCCTCGCGAGAATCAAACGTCCTCCTCGCCATTACCAACGCGGTTGCTGTTTTTATCCCATGCCAGCAAAACTGACCTCTGTGGTACCATTTCTGTTTTCCTCACTGCGTCTTTCTTTCCTCAGATTCACTTGGTTTCTGCTGTACAGACATTCCTTAGATTTGGCTCAAACCAGTTATCTTGAATAGCTGTCATTTTCCTCTGCCTGCTTGATTCATTGGCATTTTTTATTGTAACCTTGTTCTGGGAGATACAAACATGGAGTCCATTGGAAGAGTGTAAATTTGTGGCATTGAAAGTAGTTTGTGCAAAATTGGAAAAAGAAATCATGAGTAGAGACACACAGGAGCTAGTGTGGAGGAGAAAGGTCACAGCTCTTAAAGGGTGAAAGAAAAAGATGAAAGTAGGTCAAATGTGTCCTTCTTACTTGAACTTTGAAAAGGTTTCTAGATGCTTGGTAATGGTGATGGGCAGAAAATTAGCACTTTAGATCATTTTATGCCTTCTGTGTCTAATTATTTCTTGGACATCTAATTTTTCTAAACACGGCACATTGTAATTTCATTAAGAGGGAGTTCTATCAAACCCAACATGATTCCACTCTGAATGAATATATGTACTTAAAGGCAGCTTAGTAGCTAATACATTAAAAAGTTTGTGAGAGACCTTTGCTGAATGGAAGAATTAATTATTAACCCATTTCTTGATTTGAAGATTACAAAGTCTCTCTGGAGGAAAATTCCAATTATATTTCTTCGAGATTCATACAAATGCAGGGGAGGAAATTCTGTGAGAGTCACTTGGATTGGTGGGTCTCCAGTCATGCGCAAACTGAATGGGGTCAAAATGGAAGTGGAAGGCGCGGCTTGTGAATACTGCTGAGCTGCCAGGCCTTGGGACTCATAAATGGGACCTGACTTGTCCATGAGACCGCAGTAGTATTATCTTTGTAAATCTTTGTCGGCATACAGTATGGGTATTCCAGAGATGCCAGCATCCCGACCAAGTGAAATGCCTCGTGTCAAAGTCTTTCAAAGACTCCAAGTGCCCCGGAGGGAGGTTGTGCTTGTCTGAAGCTTTCAGCACTTGAGCCTTGTTCTTCAAACTTCTCACACTGGCTACTCTGCCCCTTCTAACAACAACAATTAGGATTCTTGTTGGCTAAGATTTGTGACATTTTATCCAAACAGTATGTTTTGGAAAACATTCTTTGCCAGGCAATGTGCTGACAATAAAATGCAAGCTCTCCACAATCCAAACCCCAAAACCCAGTGCTGGAGACATGGCTGGGCAGTGAAGAGGACTTCCTGCACAGGATGGGGGCCCCCAAGAGTGTAAAAGAAAGGTCACTGCTCATAATGGGTGAATGAAAAAGATGACAATAGGTCAAATGTGTCACTTCTTTCTTGAACTTTGAAAAGCTTTCTAGATGCTTGGTAGTGATGATGGGCAGAAAACTAACATGCTGGACTTCTCTTCCAGCACCTACATAAACAGTTGGGCATAGCCATGCATGTCTGTAACCCCTGTCAATAGGGAACAGAGACACAGAGAATCACTGGGGTTCATAAAAATACCAAACTCTGGAATCACAGTCCAGACTGTGTCTCAAGGAAAAACTGACAAATGCGCAATGGGGGTGGTCACTGATGTTTTCCTCCAACTGCCACAGGTGTGCACCAGGAGTGTCACATTTGCATACACATGTGCATACACCATACCACACACACACCATACATACTACACATAAAAACAAAGCACCAAAACCATAACCCTTGCTGTCATAAAATGTACAGTTAATTGACTAATTCAGATGTTGTTAATTATATGTTTTTGATATATGTGGATACACACACACATACTTACATAACTTTCAGCTGGGGCAGATTGGTCATCCAGAGAGAGTGTAAATAAGAGGCCCATGACACATTGAGAATAAGAAAAAGGATTTTCCTATTTGGTGCACATACAAAAGAAGTAATAGGCTAAAGCTTTCTATAAGACCAGCACATGCCAGTCCCGGTGACAGGGATGATGTGTATGGAAAAGAGACTTGTGTATTGTACCTCAAAGAGAGAAAGCATGTGGCTCATGGCAAGGTTGGATGGAAGGTGATCTGACAAAGGAGACAGGCCAGGAAAGGCTGTAGGAAGCCCAAGACAGGTCTCTGCCCTGTAGGTAGGGAGGGGAGAGAGAATGCAAGGAACAGCTGATCAGTATGTCAAATTCTTCTGAAAGGCAAGTCAGTCATTGGTTGAGTTTCTACTTATGATTGGCTTGATGGTTTGTTTGTTAGACATGAGCATCACACCACATGGGTTGTAGAAAGATTATTTAGGGATGATATGTGAAAAAGAAAGAATTTATAGTGTCTTTGAAAACCTTTAGTGTATAGGAGAAGATAAAGGGATGGTAGGAATGAGTGAAGCTGAAGAATATTCTTAGAGATCAAAATGGTTAGCTTACAGGAAAGGTCCTAGTGAGAGATAGGAAAACACAAAAAGCAGAGATAGTTGGGTCAGGAAGTTAGCACAGATGCAGGGACTGGCATCAGAGAGCCAGTGAGCTAGTTTCTGCATCATGGAGACTGAAGGAAGTGGAGACTGGAGCAGAAGAAGTGCATCGTGAACCAGCCAATGCCTTGAGCCTTTGGGAGAGGAAACTACTGTGGTTTGGAGTTTCCCAGCCCCTGCAATGCTAGGGAGCATCACTGGAGGCTTTTTGCTCAGGTACTGCCTCGTGAACACCAATGTACCCAACCCTTCCAATGACCTTCCTCCTCCAACAAAGTCCCACCTCTGAGTCACCTAGGAGCTTATGGATGGATTAATATATTGATGAAATTAATGCCCTGTCACTCTTCAAGGTGCCACCTCTGCAGAGTACTGCATCATAGATCAACCCCTTTGAGGCTTTGGGGGATACTTCACATACAAACCATAACAGGGTATAGTCATAAAACAGAGTTCCTCTTTAAACAGTAAAATACCCTGGACAATGCACTGTAGAAAGAGCCATCTATAAGGGCCTAATCCAATCTGTGCTTTATTCCTCACTAAGAGAATGGAAGGGTTCCTGCACCAGATATGACAACCACGGACATTCAAATATTACAGTTCAATTTTAGTTCGAGTGGTTCTAGGGAAACAAGGCTTTGAATACCCCGAGACCTTCTGACCTTTTCCTCAGTAGTTCTGTTGGACCTTTATGTCTCCCCGAGGCAGGTTCAGTAGGGGGTTTCTCACTAAGCCTGTACTGTGTGGGGGGAGTGCCAAGTTGGACCTTTGAGCATTGTCTTCATTATGGAGCTTAATTTGTCTTCCTCGGGGTGGTAGAAGTCACCACAGGATGTTCTTATTGCATAATGAAGATGGATACAGGAAGATGAATCATACGTTGTCGCCCCCTTCACCCAACAACACTGTAGTTTTCTTACAAAGATACAGTGGTCAGCTAGCTCTTTCTTTATTCTGTCCCTATAGTCAGAGTAAAGAGAAGAGTTGAGGAATGGCTTTCCCTCCCAGAATTCTTTCCTGCACAATAAACATGTGGGCAAAATCCTCTCTGATCTGTACCAAGCCTCTCTGATCACCCTCAGAGGGAGCTCTGCGTGGGAGCATTTGCAGAGGGTTGATAACTAATTGTGCTGCATTTTGCAGATATGCAGTGCATGTCTAGGAAAGAAAATTTAGCCCTAGCTCTTTGGGAATTGACTGGCCTAATTAGTCTATTCAGACCTTTCATCATGAGAAAACAATTTATTCTTCTCACGGCCCTGCTCATGGCTAATGGAACAGATGAGAAAACAGCAAAGAAGCTGAATGAATGGCGTTGGATATAAGCTTCCATGACCACTTTGGACTAATTAAAGGATGAGGCTGGTTTTACACAGTAAAAATTATGATGAAAGACCAATTTTAAACAGAAATGTAACACTGTTCTCAAACATGAATAATGACTTTTTGTAATGGTTAGAAATAGGCAAAGGTTACCTTGGACTTGCTCATCAGCATAGACAATCATCCTGCATTCTGTAGGCAAGACCTGCTACCCGGGTAGCACTTGTACATACTGTGACAGTATAAAGCTCCTCTCTTTCAAAGCACTAAGAGCTAACACATATTCTCTTTGTGGCATCTAGAGGTTAGCTGTTTCTCTCATTCCACTCACGCATTCTTTCTGTCAGCAATTTTTTGAGACCATCTCAATATCATACACTGCTTTTTAAAAAATATATTTGTTATTTTTATTTATTTATCGGAGAGAGAAAGAAGGCAGAGAGAGCGAGAGACAGAGAGATAATGGGCACGCCAGGGCCTCTGGCCGCTGGAAACAAACTCCAGACACATGTGTGCTTTGTGCATCTGGCTTACGTGGGTCCTGGGGAATCAAACCTGGGTCCTGTGGCTTTGCAGGCAAGCGCCTTAACCATTAAGCCATCTCTCCAGCCCCATACACTGCTTTTTGGTAATGAGAATTCAGCACTGAACAAAAAAGAAAGAAACCCAATCCCTCGTGGAGCTTTGGGGGACACAGGCAATTCACAAGTGATATCTAAGATACGTAGCATTCAGATGGAGTTGAGAGATAGGGAGAAAATGAATGGGGTGAGAGAGCTGGAGAGAAGCCAAGATTGCGATTTTGGATAGGGTGACTGGAGTAGACCTTTGTGAGAAAGGGGTATGTGAGCAAAGACCTGAAGGTCATCAGGAAGTAGCCACATACTCCCCTGGTACAGAGAGTGGTCCAAGCAGACAGAAGAGTCTGGGGCAGGAACAAGCTGGGAAGGTGCCATAAGCAGAAAGAAATCCAGGTACAAGTATGTGATGTCAGCGCTCCTAAGGAGGAGGACACAGGACAACTGGGAGCACAAAGTCAGGCTGAGCTAAATAGCCAGGGGCAGGAGAGTCAGCTCAGTAACAATCACTTCCTGGACTCAGTCCCCAGCACCTCAAAAAGAGAAGGAAAAACTTACATGGATGGGGTGCAGGAAGGAGGGCCTCATAGATAAGAGAGGAAATGGGTAGGAATGGGGTTACATATTGAATAGGGCTCCCTATTTGATTGTAAGAATTCCACTGATGTCTTGGCCCTTGACAGTGAACGTAGTAAGAAATGAGCTTCACAGATTCTTTTAGGTAAATTAAGATTTGGTCAGCCCTGTGCCACTGGGCAGTGCTAAAATGACTCCTCAATAACTATTGAAATCATCGGTGGAAAGAACTGGCTGTGGATCAAAGTTGCAAATCTTACTCTCAGGCCAAACTGCTGGCCGTATTAACTTAATTAACAGAGAATGCAAGTGTCTCCGCAGAGAGAAGCAGCAATGACCTATGGGAATATTTAAAATTAGTATAAGAATGTCAAAGAGAATCATAACCATAATGTTATGTTAGGACAGGATACATAATTATTTAATATATTTGAGAGAATCCTTATTTTTGCATGTTTAACTGAATAATTGATTTTTGTGACTATTAATAAGATTACAAACTACTAGAATATTAAACTCAGGTTTCATATTCATAAAGTTAATTTGATTTACTAAAAGTACTTTAGCGGTTTGGAAGAAAATGTTGAATTAACTTTCAAGTAAATAGAATGCATTAAATTTATAAGCAATGTTTGCAGTTATTGAAGGTGTTTAGATTATAAAGTTTGTACTAAGAACCAAGCAACATTATTCAAATCTCCTTCTTATTGGCTTGACTTTACTTAGAATAAGAAGCTGAACATAAAATTCTGTGAAGAATTGGGTTTCCAGGAACTGGGGACATGGCTCAGAAGTCAAAAGTGCTTGTATATAAAACCTGCGGGCTAGGGGTTCAATTCCCTAACATCCAAGCAAAGCCAGATGTAAAGTGTGCATGCATTTGTGATCCCAGTTTGCCTACAACAATGGGAAGTGTAGCCTGAAGAATCTGAAGCTCAGGGACAGCTAGCTTGACATTCCTCTGCAGTCTGGCACTTCATTTTCAGAGGCAAGAGGAGTCCAAACACCTCGAGGTTGTCCTCTGACCCTCCACACGTGCCATGGCACATGCCCTCTCCTTACAAAAATAAAGAAATATTTTTTTAAATTGGGTTTCCACATTTGTAACTTTGTTGTGAAAAGACAGTAATAAAATAATGTGAAACAGGAAAAAACAGGCAGTATTTTGAATAATCATTTCTTCACATGAAACAGTAAAACCACTCTCAGCTCATTGCAGCTCTGTGGTGTGGTTTCTGGATCTCCGTTTCCTCTGAGCGTCTTGTCTCTGCCCAGTGTCTACTCATACCTTCAGTAGCAGTATAAATTTTAATGAAATTGTGATGAGAAAATCTATGATTGCACGTAGGATCCTGACAGTTCTGGAGTGTGCCTAGGGGATGTATGCAGCGATATTCACACTCTTGTTCCTTCCATTTAGTGGGCTTTCCTTTGTAGATAATTGCTCTTCTGGAATACTGGAATGCAGCCCAGGCAGAACAAATTATAAGATTATAAGTTATACAACCTTTTCTTGAGCAATTATTCTTCTATTATGTACCCTGGTTCCTAAAATTTATCACTCTTTTGGCAAAAGCCTATTCCTTAAATGATAAAGAACATTGTACCATAGCTTGTGCCAGGCTGATGGGGCAGTGATTAAAGGATAATATTTATTCCCCTGAATACTTGTGTAGCTATGTTGCTCTACTGGAAGTTGGGGGAATCATCCTTAAAATGTCTTGAAAATTCCAATACAATCTATATTGTGAATGTTTTGCTATGGTGATTTTCAAAGCAAACCCATGGCATGTGATCACACATTTTATATTTCTTTTTAAATTTCATAGCCACTTTTGAATAACATTTTGGGACTTTTAGGATTTTAAGAATGGGAATAGAACATTTTTTATACATACATACTTCTACATCTTTTATAAATATATTAAGAAAATTACAAAAGCAGGTTGGAGAGATGGCTTAGCAGTTAAGGCACTTGCCTGCAAAGCCAAAGGGCCCAGGTTCGATTCCCCAGGACCCACATAAGCCAGATGTACAGTGGGTGCATGCATCTGGAGTTTGTTTGCAGTGGCTGGAGGCCCTGGTGTGCCTATTCTCTTTCTCTCTCTGCCTTCCTATTTCTCTTTCTCTCTCTCTCTCTCAAATAAATAAATAAAAATATTTTCTTAAAAAGATTATAAAAGCTACATAGATAAGGTAAATACTGCTTGAATATTTATTAACTTAAATTCAGTGTTTATTCTCTTACAACATTCTGTAGTTTTGTTTCCAGTTCATCAATTCATGATTTATGACGTTATAGATTTCATGACATTTTGGAGGGGCTTTTGTCACGTTTTTTGCTGTTCTTTTTTCTTTAGAGGGGATGCAGTGGTGGAGGTAACAGCAAATGGAAGAAGTGCTGTTTCTATTTGCAACACTGAAGTAAACTCCCAAAAAGCCATGTGTACAGCAAATTGTCAAGAACTTGTGAGAGTCGTTTTTTAAATAAAAATTTTGCTAAAATGGAAAACATTTTGTAATGGAAGAGCAAAATAATGGTTTTTCTTAAGTTTTGATCTATGTTTTTTTCTTCTTATTAAGTAGAAATTTTGTATGAATAAACCATGTGTTCATACCATTCCCCTCCTCCCTGCCCCTATTCCACTGAGGGTCCTCTTCACTGGGATGCTGGTATTCATCGTGAGGCTGTGAGTTATGAGTTGTGAGAGAAGCAGTCAGTCATTCTGGGTGGGGGGAATGCCTCTGGATACTCCTTCACCCCCTGTGGCTCTTACAATCTTTCTGTCCCCTCTCCTGCAAAATTCCCTGGGCCTTGGTGGGTGTGTTTTCAGCCTACTTCTGGATTTCTGCTTTGGTACGTTTGAATGTCCTCAGTGTCTGTTGCCATCACTTTGGCACAGGTTATCAGGCTCGTTGTGGGAGCAGCACTCTTACCTAACTTGCCAATTTCTCTGTGGTTTCACCTGGGTCCTGGCTGATGTGCCAGGGATAGCTTATGCCATGACAGGGAGTCAGCTGTCTTTTCTTGTCTTATTGATGGATTTTGGTTGTCCCCAGTTTTCACTGCCTTTTGTAAAAAAAAAAAAAAAAACAGATTCTCCAATGGAGAGTGAGAACAGCATAGGTTAAAGGGGATAAGTATAGTTAATTAAGAGAGGTTTTGATGGGTGTAGCCTCTTTTGACCTAAGACTAGTAGGAGCTTCTCACTGGAGTCCATGACTCTTGTCCCCATAGGGTTCTGACTTGGTTCCCACTTCCTTTCCACTGAGCAGGTCTATGATTTTATTTTTTATTTGTTTTATTCTTGAGAGACTATAGCCCATGCTAGCCTTAAATTCCTGGCAATCCTCCTGCTTCAGCCTCCTGAATGCTGGGATTATAGGCTTGGGTAACCACACCTGACTCTGACCTACACTTCTTAAAGAAGGATTCCTGATACCATTTCTTTTACTCAAAGAACCCCTAAATCATTCCTGCCCCAGCCTCCTCCTTTGCTAGTCCACCTGGCATTGTTCTCTTTTATACTTAAGTTCTGCCCTTTGGACCTGGTGATCTCTGGAGGCAAGGCCTATTTCTACATATGCAAAGGATAAAAATGTGACACACAATATAAGTATGTGATGAGTAACTGCTATTAGCCATCTGTTGAAAAATTTGTACATCAGCAATGATCTTGCTTAAAAAGCCAAGTTTTTGCTTGACATTTTTATCACACACTTAAAGTCGACATTTTTGTAGCCTGAGTTAGCAGTCATCCAAAAACTTCTTTGTTATTTAAGATGTTTGAATAACATTGTGGATACGTTTTTTTGTGTGTTCTTTTCCTTTGGAAATATCTATATATTATCTAAAATTTATACCATCTTCTTTCCCATTTTTAGCACATGTTTTTGTGCTAAAAGGTAGGTTGTACAGGTAAGTTCATGGAGGGTCCTCTTAGGAGAGAATCTTCATAATGCAAGACAGAATAGAGGACTGTACTGTCTGAGCAGTTTGGGGGGCTTCCTTTAATGTGATACAAATATAATCTTTTGTCATTGTTTAATTGTGTCAATTGCTCAGATTCTCATAACAAAAATATGTCAGTGGGAAAAGAGGAGGTGGTGACAAGGATAGTGGAAGTGACACAGAGATTGCAACAGAGAGACAAGGAGGTACCATGGTTAGATGACGCTGGAGGAAAAATATTGAGAACAACCATAGCCATCTTAAGACCTCTGCTCTCTAATTGTATGAATGAGGCTCAACATAAATGTTCAAATCTTTACCAACTAATCTTCTGTAATGACCTCAAACCCTCCACCTCGCACTCTTAACTGTTCCTAGGGTACCCAGCTTAGCTCAAAGGCACGTTGATTATAGGGGCTTTGTATCAGAAAGTGTTCCACAGACAAAGGACATTTGGGGGATTTTTCTTTTGCATCATTAAATTTGGCCCTTTTCCTTCTGAAGACATAGTTCATTCAATAACAAGTTCATCTTTCAGTAACATAGTTTACATCCTACTCTCACTCTGAATTCTCTAATCCACATTCACCTTAATATTTAAACTTGAGTCTTACTAAAAGTTTCAAAAGATTTCTGGCCTTTCTTTTCCTATGGAATATGGCATATAGATTTGGTAGTTCATTGTGAGTTATTAATAATATAGTACCACATTAAAATCCTACTGCATTAAATGTTTAAGAGCTCTAATATTCAAACTCCTGAATATAACAATACTTTACCAAGAACTTTTTGCTAGACCTTACTTCATACTCATTCTAAATCCTGCAGGTTTGAAGCTAGGGTGCTAGTTTGGGGAAGTAGGTCTTTAGAAAGTCACAGGAGCAAGGCTTTGTGTCACACATCTGTCATCCCAGCACTTGAGAAGTTAAGCAGAAGAACCACTGGGAGCTACATAGCATGACCCTGTCCCGAGGAGAAAAAAGGTCACCAGATCCCAGTTGTTATAATGTTAATGACACACATTATAGCTGAACTTATAAACAGTTAATCAGCTAGGATTATTTAGACTGTTTATTTTCTGCTGTGATCTGTGAACAAGGACAGCTTGGGAAAGGGGCTGAGAGCAGAGAAAGGGAAGGGCATGGGTGAGTTTATGCCTGCTGGTCATACCCACACATACTTTAACCCCAGTGTTTGTTATCATGTAAATTTATTTTGAAAAAAATGCTTCATAGCTTATAAATTGGAAAGGCACTGGAATAAATGCCTTGGGGTGCTGGAATAAAAATGTGTTGAACCCATTTGTTTGCAGTGTCTAACAATCTGTTATAGTGCTCTGCCTACACAAACAAAGCTAGGCAAGTGTGCTGTATGGACTAGATTTTATACTCAGTGCACGGGGACTATGCTTTCCCCTCAAAAGAGCCATATCATTTGTGCAATTGGATTTATGCACTCAAAATAGTTTTTTTTTTTTTTCCTGTATCCTTTGGTGCTGATTTGAACATACTATACAAAGGTCACTATCCATGTCTTAATACCTACACCTGTTGGGAGGTTGTCAATCACAAGTAGCAAAAACATTGACCTTTGAATGATCTAGGGGATATATTGATTCATATTTCTAAAAAATGAAGTAAGAGTGCTTTGGGTGAGTGTCCAGGTCCTCCAGTGAACACCATGCTTTCTACATGGATCAGTGAGGTTTATTCATAGGTGGGCTTATCTCAACTACATAAAAGTTTGTTTTGAGGGTTTAAAATTACTCTAATTTTTCTTAACAACTCTGGTATAGTTTTTCAGCAGTTAAAAATTTTCAATTATTGGGCTGGAGAGATGACTTAGCAGTTAGGGTGTTGGCCTGCAAAGCCAAAGGACCCAGGTTCAGTTCCTCAGTACCCATGTGAGCCAGATGCACAAGGTGGCACATGCATCTGAAGTTTGTTTGCAGTGGCTAGAGGCACTGGCACTCTCTCTCTCTCCCTCCCTCCCTCCTTCTTGCTCTTCCTCTTTCCCCTCTTAAATAAATTAAATAAATAAAAATCCAGATTAAATTTTTTAATATAATTCTAATTGTCCTTAAACATCCCTGAAATAGCAAGACTGACAATATATAATTTGTGCATTCCCAGGAGTTTGGGGTGTAGCTAGCCACTTAACCCACAGGGATTTATGGAGGATAAGGAATGTTTTATCCAAGGAAAAAATTGGAACATTGTTGACAAAGAAGAGAAACACATTCAGAATGACAAGTATAACAAATGTCTATTTCAGTTACATGGGACTTTTTTATTCCAAAGAAACAAAGTAAAAATAAAATGTTAAATGAAAACAGTTAAATAAAAATTGATATTAGAAGTAGGCTTTACAGAAAACTATCATTATAATTTGAAATTCTTTTTTTTCTTTCCTATTTTCTCCTCCTGGTAAACTCTAAAAGGAAAATGAGTGATTGATGGTAGAATGGAGCAGAGTGGGGGAGAAAGCCTCCAAAATATCTTTTTCCCCATTAGTCCCCTTACTTTTTCATGCAAGAAGAAAGCAGGAGAGCCTCTTCATCTCTCTCCCTCATCAGCTTTCTCTTCTTTGTGGTCTATCTAGACCTTGCCTTTGACACTATGGGCATCCTGAAAATTAGGGACTTTTGCTTAGAGATGAAAAATGGTAAGCAGACATCCTATTTCTATATCCTTGTGGACTTTTGCTGGTTTGGTTTTTCGTTTTGTTTTAGGGCTGAGGAATGAATGCAGTGCCTTGCACATGCTAAGCCAATGTTCTACCACTGAGTTATATCTTATCACCTTTATGTCCCTTTGGGAAGAAATAAATTCCCCCAAGCCAGCAGGGAGAGACTGCAATTTCCTGACAGCCTGCTTAGGCTTTCCTATAATTCAACATTGGTATTTTAAAATGTCATCTGTCCTTGTTTCTTTTGTGTTTTCTTTTGGAACAGCATCTCCTCTGGCCTAAGCTAGTCTTGAACACACTATGTAGCCACGAATGGCTTTGAATTCTTAATCCTCTGGCCTTAGCTGCCCAAGTACTAGAATTAGAGGTGTGTGGCAGTTTCTTGAGTTTGCATTTAGAGATTTCCCACAAATTATAAGGGACGTTACTCTGGTTTGACCCAATTTGATTTTTTTTGTTTGTTTGTTTTCAAGGTAGGGTCTTGCTCTAGCCCAGGCTGACCTGGAATTCACTATGCAGTCTCAGGGTGGCCTTGAGCTCATGGCTATCCTCCTACCTCTGCCTCCCAAGTGCAGGGATTAAAGGCATGCACTACCACACCCAACCCCAATTTGATATTTCCAACTGCTGTGAGGTCAAAGTTTTTTGGCTACCAAAATAAAAAAAAATCAAGTAATTACAATTAAATTCTTTATTAGTTTTCTATTAAAAACAAATATCATTATCAGCTTCATGTGCAAAGATAGGAAACTAAATGCTGAAGGTAAACTGGTGTGTGAGCTGGTCTTTTGGCTTCTGTCCAGGTATGTGCCACCATAGCTTTCTGGGTAGATGCCACAGTCATTGAAAGGGGTCTTTGCTGTTTTCATACCATATTCTAGAGCCAGGAGAACAAATGTTATGGCTAATACAAGGAGCTACCAGGGCCTCTACAGGGATAATTTCAATAGGCATTGTGCTTGCTTTAAATGACTTAAGAAGACATGATTCCATAGGAGATGATGTACTCTCCAAACAAGGAATTTCTCTATTATAAAACAATGCTGTCCTGTATATATGTAAATTACACAATTTGAAATTTTGAAGTATGCACAGTTTTTCAAACAGGAAGTAGATGTAAATGAACTGACATTATTAATATATTTTATTTAACTGATATATAAAAGTACAATTTTAATATATAATATATATAATTTATTAATGAATTTGCTACTGTATTAAATATTCAAAATATGGCCTATAATAATACTTCTAGGGCTGGAGAGATGGCTTAGTGGTTAAGGCGCCTGCCTGCTAAGCCTAAGAACCCGGTTCCAATCTCCAGGTCCCAGGTTTAGCCAAATGCAGTGATACAAGGGTGCAATACTGCACTTTCCCACAAGGGGGCGCACACATCTGGAGTTCGTTCACAGCAGCTGAGAGGCTGCTGGTGCGCCCATTCTTCTATCTGTCTTCCTCTCCCTCTCTGTCTTTCTATGTGTCTCTCTCCAAAAATAAATAAATAAATAATTAAAAAAAAAACATTAAAAAAATTTGACTCCCCACCCACCCATGTAAAGCCAATAGGCATTCATTTACAGTAGCAAGAGATCCTGGCAACTCACATACAATACAAATAAATAAACGTTTTAATAAAAAAAAATACTTCTAGCTAATCCCAGCTTGAGCTAAGCAGTAGTCAAGGGTTTAGTAGCTGCATGCTATGCTTTTGTGGTAACAGCATTACTGTAGCCAGGCTTAGTTATGTTCTCCTTGGAGCAAATGTACAGATATTCCTACACCTCACTGCACTATTCTATATGTCTTGTTTAGGAAAAGGAGTCACAAATTACTATTCTGTTCTAAAAACAAGTCATTAAATGTCAGACTGGCATTTCAACTTCAGAGATGGTGTGTGTCAGCCTTAAATTTGGCCAGCTAGGCCAAATGAGCCAATGGGTACAATAGTGGCATGTTGGTTATGGGAGAAACCAACCACTCTCTAATTGGACTAGAGGCCTGCTGCATGACAGGAATTACATGCCTGATGCTGAAAGCCTATAACAGGGGAAGTCATGAGCTGTAGGTGTGTAATGTCTGCTGGTGTCTGGCTAAATGTATATACTATGCTCACCAAACTGCCCGGTAAGCACTTCTCTTAATGTTCGTACCCATATATTAATGCTACTCTCATTTTTGGTTAGAGAAGCTTCTCTTTTCAGTTGGCAGTGACCTTGGGATGACTCAGAAGGCACCATGGTGCTGAGAAGTGACAGAGGAGTGCTCAGCACTGAAACATCTCTATCACACTTTCCAATGCTCAGGATTCATTGTGGAAGAGATGGCAGAAAGAATATAAGAGCCAAAGGAAGGGTAGGACTCCTTACAACATGCTCCTCCAGACACAAAATGGCCTGCATATCCATGACCTCACAGTGCCTGACACTACCTACACAAGATCATCATAATAGAGGGAAAAGATGATGACGTCAAAATAGAAGAGATACTGATTGAGAGGGGGAAAGGGTAAGATGGAGACTGGAATTGCAAAGGGGAAAGTGGGGGGAGGGAGGGAATTACCATGGTTTATTGTCTATAATTATGAAAGTTGTCAATAATTTTTTTTAAAAAAAGATTGTGTGGGTGTGTATGTGTGTGCACACACGTATGTCCACTGGGTGTGCTTTTACTATAGATCTCCCATATGTTCTTCTATACTTTGTTCATACTCTTTTGTTTTGTTTTTTGGGGGCTTTAAACAAGCTTAATGCTGGTTTTTCTATTCTCTTTGCTGACACAATACAGCCTTTCCTAACTGCTATGAGTTAAAGAGTGGTCTCTGGCAATTTTTGCTTTTAGACTTATCCTGGTGGTTTCCTAGATGACATTTATAAAAACTACAAAGAGAGGCTGGAGAGATTACGTAGCAGTTAAGGTGCTTGCCTCCAAAGCCAAAGGACTCAATTTCAATTCCCCAGGACCCACATAAACCAGATGCACAAGGTGGCACATGCATCTGGAGTTCGTTTGCAGTAGCTGGAGGACCTGGCATGCCCATGCTCTCTCTGTCTGTCTTTCTCTCTCTCTCTGTCAAATAAACAAAATATTCAAAAAATCTACAAAGAGAAGAAAGAAAAGTGGGGCTATTTCTCATCCAGAATTACTTTGGGTGATAAGATCATGATTACTTAAACTATATAAAACCATGTGATTAATTCTTCCTCAATGAAAAGTTGATTAGACTCCTTATAAACTTGTTCATTCTCTCCCTCTCTTTGTTATACCTCTCCTTCCTCAAAAGTAATATTTTCATTATAAACATTACAAAATCAACATTAGATTTAATGTTTACATGATAATGAGATTGTAGGTGAAAATATTTCAGTAATGCATTGTAGTGCAAATCAATTGTGAAATAACTGTTTTTTTTTCTGATTTCAATTTATACCAGAGAGTAAGCATTTAGCTTACAGATAGCCATTAACAATGGTTTTAAATGAAAATATAAATTACCTCTACATCAATTATTTTGCAACTTAGAAAATCTTCACACAATTGTTAATCATGTGCCATTCCAATGTTGGTTGATACATGATACCTGTGGGAGATGCCTGTTCTTGACAGCTACCTGTTTTCAGTTTATATAGCTGTGCAACAAGTTACCACAAGCTCAGTGGCTTTAGACTAAGATTATTATCTTGGAGCTCAGTCAGAAGTCTAGGTGGCATGCAACTGGATTCTCTGTTCAGGGTCTTTTCAGGCTCAAGTTACTGTGTCAGCTGAGGCTGGGGTCTCATCTAGGCTTAGCATTCTCCTCCTCTCTCCTCTCTCTAGTACAGAATTGAACATAGGGCTTTGCATATGTTAGACTTGCTCTAGCACTTCACTAAATCCCTAGCCCTCGTTTTTACTTCTTCTTCTTCTTCTTCTTCTTCTTCTTCTTCTTCTTCTTATTCTTATTCTTATTCTTATTCTTATTCTTATTCTTATTTTGTTTTTTCAAGGTAGGGTCTCTCTCTAGCCCAGGCTGACCTGGAATTCACTATGTAGTCTCAGGGTGGCCTCGAACTCACAGTGATTCTCCTACCTCTGCCTCCCAAGTGCAGGGATTAAAGGCGTGCGCCACCATGCCCGATACTTTTTTATATTTTGAAACAGGATTTCAGTAAGTTTTGTAGGTCCATTTTAAACTCACTCTATATCTTAGCAGCCTTTGAACCTGTGATCCCTGTCTTAGCTTCCTAAATGGTTATGATTATAAGCTATGCCACCAGGCTCAGGTTAGCATCCTCTTTCAAGTATGTGTACTCACTGGCAGAATTAGTTTTCCTCCAGCTGTCAAACTTAAGCATTCTAAGTCTGCAAGGGGAGATTCTGTAGGAAAACCATCTCACACTTCAAATCTCTTAGAAACAGCACATTCCCTTTTAGTAGGTTCACCTGATAAAGTCAAGTCTACCAAGGATAATTGCCCCTTTGATTAAATCAAAATTAACTATTTGTTTTTATTGCGGACATACTTGGTATGGCTACAGCATGTGTTAGTACCATCCTTTTCCTCATCCTTGCTCTCATTCCACAGAGGCCCTCCTCGGTGGGGTTGCAGGTATTCCCCATCGGGTTGTGGGTTATATGTTGTGAGAGCAGCAGTCAGTTGTTGGGGGAAGGCAATGCCTCTGGGCCTGATGCCCAACCTGTGGCTCTTACAATCTTTTCGCCCCCTCTTCCACAAAATTCCCTGAGCCTTGGTGGGTGAGCTTTAAGTCTACTTCTGTGATGAGCTCTTAGGAGCCTCTGGATCTCTGCTTTGGTCAGAGTTGAGTGTCCTCAGTGTCTGTCTCCTTCACCCTGCTGCTGATTGTTAGGCTTACCATGGAAGCTGCATTCTTGCTCATCTCCCCAGTTCCTCTGTGGTTTCATCTGGGGCAAAATGAACTATTTAAGGTCTTTAGAGCTCCTTTTCCTTATGAGTATTCAACTGTGAGGGAGTTGAGATGCAGGGCCATCTTGGAATTCTGCCTACCTGGTTCTTCACTTGGTGGCCGTCTAATTTCTGAGCACCAAGGACAGTTTGAACAAAACCAAAATCCCCTGGTGCTGAAGATGCAGGAGTAAGTCAGAGGCAGAAATGGAACTTAACCTTAACAGCAGGGAGAAACAGTTGTGGAGTGCTCCTTCACTTGGCTGAGGAGAGGTGAGGAGGTGAGGTGAGGTGGCAATGGCCTTGGTAACTTCCTGCTCAGGCCAGTCTCTGGTGCTGCTAGAGGTGAGTCTCCCTCGGTGAGCCTGCTTCTCCACCCTAGTTCCCTGTCCTATTTAACGTTTTCAACCAGTCTGGTTTATACCTAACATAGCTGCAATAGATTGTGGTGCTTTCAGAATGTCCCTGATTATTAATATCTTCTAGTAGTCTTACATATTCTGTATGATTTTGAAGGCAATAATATCATTCTAATGAAGTGATATTCAATGAAGTTTTTCCCTGCTAAGAAAAAAAAAACATGTGGTTTACAAGAAAAGCATTTGATATATACTATGTCTTATTATTACTGTGTTTGCATTTTTTTTGGAACATGGTAGTTAAAACTTATGGGTTTTTATAAAGTCAATATCAAAACAACTATTCTTTATGCCTGCCTTAAATATTATTGAGATTTCCCTACATTTCATGTCACTTCCTTTCCCTTACTTGTACTACTACCAATAAGATATAGATAAATGAATAAAGAAACAAATAAGTAAATAAAGAGTTATAAAGAAATCATAATTAATAAAATCAATCTTGTGGTATCTAGGCATGGTATTGACACACTTGTGTTGTTTGTGCTCTCCTTCCACTTTGCTTGAAACAGGGTCTCCCTTGTTTTTGCCACAATGGACATGGCAGTCTAGCTGGCTGTAAGCTACTGGATTCTCCTGACTCCACCTCACATTGCTAAGTGTGTGGAGCAATTACTGACACATGTGACACTTTGCTTCTAGCTTTATGGGGGTGCTCAGGAAATCCAACTCACGCTGGTGGGCTTACAAGCAAGTACCTTTTAACTGCTGAGTCATTTGCCCAGTTCTAATTCTTAATTAATGCTTTCTTAGAGAACTATGTGGAAGAACTCATCAGGGAGATCAAGTGACAGCTACTTAAGAAAATTACAGAATTTTAAAAGTGATCAATTTTATTTAACAATGTGCTTGTAATCTCATAGGATTGCATCATTTTTCAATCCGCTCTAGTCACTAACCAAGGGAGAATGGATTTCGGAATAAAGAGAGAAATTTATTTTACCTCACTGTCCCAATGTATAAACATTTCCTTTATAAAAAGCATTTTTTTTTTTAAAGAATGTTAGCAGTCTCAAATTTTATTTTAAATTTTCAGTTGCAATTTGTGGCTGGGACCTTCACTGTATGACTTTTCCTGAGGAAGTGTGAACAAATACGGATGCATAAAATGTAATGATTTCACTCAAGTTGAGCTTGGTGAACCGGTGAGTTTATTGACGTTGCTTATAAGAATGTGGGTGAGGGGTCATTTGCAGGAGCATTGATGGCTCAAAGGCAGCTGCACTGCTGAAGAGCACACCCCAGCATGGGTGACAGTTTACGAAAGCTCCAACTCTGGAGCTCCCTGCCCAATTTTCAAGAAGCTTCATAGGAGAAACTCAAGTCTCTGGAGCAGTTGGTATAGCTTTTATGATCTTGGGGTGATTGGGCAGGAGAGATGGCTCAGTGGTTAAGGTGTTTGTCTGCAAAGCCTAGTGACCAGGACACACTCATATTCTCTTTCTTTCCTGCAAATAAATAAATAAAATACATATAACCTAGGGATGGGCTTGTGCGTCCTTCCAACTTTCTGAGTTTTGAAAGTTTCATTAGCTTTCTGAGC
Source organism: Orientallactaga sibirica (assembly GCA_036365145.1). Taxonomy (NCBI): domain Eukaryota; kingdom Metazoa; phylum Chordata; class Mammalia; order Rodentia; family Dipodidae; genus Orientallactaga; species Orientallactaga sibirica. The sequence goes on along the minus strand of JAEOAD010000012.1, from coordinate 45,122,578 downwards.
CTTGTATGTTTCTTTAGCTCCTCAAGTCTTAAGAGCCTCTCTCCTCCCTGCAGGAGGAAATGTCTCAATTTGAGGAAATAGCTGAACAGCATTCCATGGACATGGATAAATGTCCACTTCTTCTAAACCACAGGAAGGGAAATAATCACAATAATCCACCATGTCTGAAGCTTTAAAGGCATAACGTTTTTAGGTAGTGTCAACTAGAGTTGCTGGTAGCAAGCAACAGAAATTAGCTTTCAGTCATTGAAGTAATAAAGGGATTAAATGAAAAGATAAAATAGTTCAGAAAAGTAGAAAATAAACTATAAGAACTAAACAGAAGACCTAAAAGGAACCTGAATATTTCAAGACCTCTAGGTGTAGAAGGCATGAGTTTAAGATTCATTACTGGTGAATCAGCTCTACATATTCTACCTGAGCAGTTAGACAGATGTTGCCTGGGTACATGTTGCAATCCCTTTTCTCTTCTTCCACTGTGTAAGTTTAGAAAATGGACATAGCTGTTTCCTAATCTCACTGTTAAGGCTGCTTTTAGGCATACTTAAAGCTCTGGGCAGAAGTTTCCAACAGTTTATGTTCTGCCCTTTTGTTCTTTTTGGTGTGGCCTGCATCTGCAATGTCCCTTACTTTTTTTTTTTTTTTTTTTTTGCATGACTGGTTCTCTAGCTGGTGACTCTAATTCAGAGGTTGTGGGACCTTTGGTAGGAAGAGTGTGCCTTCGAGGGGGACACATAGACCCTAGCTTCTGTTATTCCCCCATGGTGTGTGGGTGGGTTTAGTGTAGAATATGGATGGTATGGTGTGTGATGTGATGTGATGTGATGTGATGTGTAGTGTATGCATATGTGTGTACAGATGTGCATCCTCTTTCCATACATGTTGGCAGGTCAGAGAAGAACATCACATGCCCTTCTCTATCACTCATCCATGTATTTCAGTGACACAGAGTCTCTCAGTCTGTAACTGCCATCTTTAGACAGCAAATACCAATGATTCTCCAGTCCAACATGCCCTCTATGGCTATAGATGTGTGTGAGCACCTCCAGCTTTTTACATGGGTACTGGGGTATTGAACTTGCGTGCTCTCAGGCTTTCATGCTTAAGTGGCAAACCCTCTGGTCCACTGAGCCATCTTCCCAGCCCCCTTTTATGCTTTTTACTTCTTGGTCTGCTGTGACATGAACAATCTCCTCCACATTCTCCTACCACCATCAATTGAGCTGCTCCATATTGTAAAGATAGCTCTTTCTTCCCTTAAGTTGCTTCTTTTAGGTGCTCTCCCCCAGCTATGCAAAGGTAACTGATGTACCTCTGTGTGTTGGAAGCTGGGAAGAGATAGCTGATGCCGTAGTCACAGTGTAGTGCCAGAAAGTAGAGGTGGCCTGGCTATCTGTCTGTACCAAGGAGCTCAAATACTTGTCTTAGCTTATCCCAAAACTTCTTATTGTTAACTTAAGTTCATTATTTAATTAAGCTAATTAAAGTTCTTTTTCTAAATGACTTAACCTTAAGCACAGTGTTATGCCAAGAGTCCAGAGCAATGTTGCTCAATTGTCTCACAGTGGCAGAAAGCAGTAAATGATCTTCTTACCCATTTCCTGTTTTCTAGGTGTGCCTGGATCATATTTCTAATCTCTGTGCTCATTACTCAGGACTGACACTTGAGCAGGATAAGATAATGAAGTGAATGGTGCCACCCACATCCAGGGTGAATCTTCCCTTCTGAGATGAACCTGCCATGGGGGGAGGAGGGGCAGAAAGAAAATCACAAGAGAGAAAGTCTTGTGACAAGACCTAGGACACTTGTGACAAGATGATGCAATGTGTGAGAGAGCACAAAGCCAGTAAAAGTATTGTGTGGGTGGATTTTAGAATAGACTAGGGTCTACTGACTGGATCAGTGGCTCTGGTGTGGACACTGGTGCGAATGGTCACCGTAATGCACAGGAAAGGAATGTGAAACAGAAGCGGGCAGGTAAGCGAAGTGGGGAGATGGTGTCTTGGCACGATCGTGGCCCTTACATATGCCGTCATCACCGATGATGACCCAGCAAACGCCACAAAGGGAAAAGGCCCCCTCCTCGTCACTGAACCCCAGTGCCTTAACAGAGCAACATTGTAAGCTCAACCTCTAGATCTCCAAAAATCACCCCATTGCCAGCGGGGCTGAAGTGCTTGTGATACCCAGAAGGGGAGAGAAGAGCTCCTGACACTCGGCAGGAAATAGAAGGTCAGTCTCGTGGTCATAAGTTGGGAAACTTCAAAGAGGCTGTCTGAAAAGGATACTGATTAAGAGGATGACTGTGTGTGTCCAGTAAAACATGAAGGACATTTTGTTGACTTTAACTTCCTTTCTCAAATTATTGAAAAGCAGCCCTGTCTTATATGGAGTGGCTGGATTTCAAATGCTACTGTTTGTGCTGATTCCTGGAACAGGGTCTGTATTAAAGAAATGCTAGGATGTTTTTATATGTGCCCAGTGCTGTTTTAAGAACAGAGTCTTACAACCTCCGTCCGACAGTTCAATTATCCTGATTTTGAGCATGGGGAAGCAGTCTTAGGAATCCCAACTCACCATGTCTGCCTACTAAGCCTCTGACGGTTATACTGCTAGTGGTCTGTCTGTAATCATAGGCTCTGGGAGCAGCCACAATCAGGAGACAACTGACAGCTCAGGACTGAAGTACAAGAGGGAAATCTTTCCTACAGACGCCCATTCAGTCAGTGGCATTTAAATCGCAATGGACAATAAGGGAGAAGAATAATGTCACGTGGGCAGTGACTTTCAAACCTTTGTACAATCACCCACTACACACTCACATGTGTGTTTCTTAATATGATACCATCCCTTATTAACTAAGACACATTCTACACTATTCAATTTCATTTTCTTCTATGCAATTCTATTTCATTTTAAAATGCTACTTAGAGTTTATTCGACTGACTACATCATCCCACAAAGGATTGGCCTCTATCGCTGAGAAATCTTTGCTTTTAGTAACCTGAGTTCTGAAGCTGCCAAAAGGTCACCCACTGACCACGCCTGGTATGGAGATGAGTTCTCGTTGGCAAGCTGCTTCTGGTATGCAGGCATATTTATTTATGAGCAAAACTTTATATATTAAAGTTTTCAAATCTAAATTTCCATATTATTTTGAGACATGGAAAGGTTTTGCTAGTCTTCACTGGCAGTGTTGGATGACATTGACCGGAGCTGACAAGCAGCTGCTTGCATAGCTTCAGCCATCCCTTCTCTCCCTAACACTGAATACCAGCTGCCACTTCAGACCGTGTTTATGTGTTTGTTTCTAAGTGAAGGGTATTTATTTACTCTCTACAAGATGGGAAAGCTACAAAATAAGAGAGCCACATGATTTTTCTTCCATACTACATTTTTACCTATTTGTGTCATCTATAGATCCCTAAAAGCATTTGGTTTATGATTCATAGTATACAGTGAGTCCAGAATGGGGCCTTACAATTTCTGCAATACAAGAAAAGAAAAAAAAAAAAAACTACCCTAGAAAGATACAAAAAGGGAGGAACTTGAGGATTAGTAGAAAATCCATAATATTAGGGACACCAGGGTCAAGAGTATGCAATACAGGCTGAATGGTTTTATTAAAAAGCATTTGTGAATCTAATTGGCAAAACCTGCCAATGAAGATTCTGTTCTCTTTAGATGATTTATCTCAGTATCTGATCATGTCTGCTATCAGGAAGAAGTATAAAGATTTTTAGAGATGGGGACCTGTGTCAACATGCTAAGACTTCCTGGAGAACACAGACCCAGGTGTGCAGATGCTATATTCTCAGTGCTCTCTGTTTGCAGTGAGTAGTTTGCATCCTCCACAGGTCAGATGCGGAATAGTTGAGGGTGCAGGCATGTCCATGGAAGCCCCTATTTGTGTGGATTGGGACTGAGCAGTCTAGCCTAACTTTAGCAGTTACTGGTATATCTCAAATTACGTTTCTCTGATGAGTCCAGGAATGGCAATATTACTGAGGTTAAAAATGTTCCATGGGCCAGGCATGGTGGCACACACCTTTAATCCCAGCACTCAAGAGGCAGAGGTAAAAGGATTGTTGTTAGTCACCCTGAGATTACACAGTGAATTCCAGGTCAGCCTGGACTAGAGCAAAACACTCCCCCCACATGAAGGGGAGGGTTCCCTGAAGCTGGATGCAGTGGTGCATGCCTTTAGTCTCAGCACAGCACTTGGGAGACCAAGGCAGAAGGATTGCTATGAGTTTGAGACTAGCTTGGGCTATAGAGTCACAAAACAAACAAATACATAGTAACACAAAACCAAAAAATTTACATAACAATATTCTTTTTTTAATATTTTTATTTACTTGCAACCAGAGAGATAGAGGTAGAGAGAAGTGTTAGAGGGAATGGGCATGACAGGGCCTTCAGCCACTGTATGTGAACTTCATACACATGTGCCACTTTGTGCATCTGACTTTACATGGGTCCTGAGGAATCAAACCTGGGTTGTTAGACTTTGCAGGCAAGCACCTTGACTGCTGAGCCATCTCTCCAGCCCCAACAACATTAGCATTAATCCTTCAGTCTGTTCAGGTATTGGCTATTGTCATGGAAGATTGCTGAGGAAGGCATATGCCTTAGTTACGGTTGCTACTAAGATAGACATAAGATGGTGACTGAGAAACAACAGAAACTAATCTCTCTAGCTATGGAAGCTTAGACGGTCAGGATTAAGGCATGAGAAGACTGAGGGAACATCTGCTTTCCAGTTCCTAACTGGCATTCTCTTACTGTGTCCTCACAAGGCAGAGCAGGTGGGAGTTCTCTCTCCAGACTTTTTCATAAAGGCAGTGAGATCTCTGATGGCAGCTCCATCCTTATGATATACTCACCCTCAAGGTCTTGCCTCCTAATTCCGTCACCTTGTGGATTAAAAATTCAGCATACGGGCTGGAGAGATGGCTTAGCGGTTTAAGGCGCCTGCCTCCTAAGCCTAAGAACACTGGTTCCAATCTCCGGTGGTTCCAATCTCCAGATCCCATGTTCAGACAGATGCAAAGTGATGCAAAGGTGCAATGCCGCACTTGACCACAAGGGGGCGCATTCATCTGGATTTTGTTCACAGCAGCTGAGAGACTGCTGGTGTGCCCATCTCTATCTGTCTCCCTCTCCCTCTCTGTCTGTCTCTCTCTGTGTCTCTTTCCAAAAAAAATAAAATAATAATAAAAATAAAAATAAGGGGGGAGGGGAGGGAAATATAAGGTGGTATTTTTGTATGTAAGTATAAAAGTTGTCAAGAAAAAATAATAATTAAAAAATAAAAATAAAAATAAAAGTTCAGCATACAAATTTGAGTGATATGAGGACAAACATTTAGCCCTTTGTCATATATTAGGTGACCTAAAGCCCTGGGCATGAATCTTTGAGAGAAGGCATTCGGTTACACAGGGAAATCATTTACAATCTGCCTTAGCGACAAGTACTCCTTGGTGTTGGAATAATATCTATTTGAGAAAAATTGGAATTGTTAAATTTCAGTGGCACCATGAAGGAATAAAAGTGATTCAAGGATTAACAATGGACATTAAGACAATTCCACAGAGGCAAACAAAATAATCTCTGCCACAACTTTCACAAAAATAATAAACTCTTTCCCCAAACTAAAAATAACTATTAAAAAGGATTTCAGCCTTACCACTAATCTTTTTGTTTAGTAAAGGAAGAAGAACTGCAAAGACAAAACCGACTCTTCTTGCTTAAATGTCACTCTTGGAAATGGAGGGGTATTTACTTTTCTCTTGTTCTTTTCAATCCCCAGGGAGTAATACACGTTGGAGCTTCTCTGCTTTTCATCTGCCAGGAAACAGCACACAAAGGAAGACTTCTAGCAGGGCAGAGACATTCTGTTTTCTCTCTTCTATTCCCTGTTGAGCTGAGTCTTTTTTGAAAAAAAGAAAGAAAGAAAGAAAACCTGCCTACTGCCCTTCTCTTGTATTGTGAGCATCTCCTTCTGTGTTTATCTTCATATATCCCATTTTCCATGTTTTACTGTGTTAACAAGTAAAAGTGAATGCACATTAATACTTACACTATGGATAAAAGCAGAGCTATTAAAATTTTATAGGGATAAATGTTCCCAGAGTTAATATACATGAAATGCCATGTTTGTTAAATAGATAAAGCATGAACTAAAACATACCCCTAAGACCTAAGGTTTTACAGTGCCTGAAATAATGCATGGAGATAATCCACAATGCATGAAATGTTTATTCCCCTACAGAGGTATTGTCAAGTCATTGGACCAAATGGCCAACATGACATATAGGGGAAAAGACTTACTTGTATTTCCTAGTCCAAAGGGCAGCATTCTTTATCTCAAATTTTGCTCTGGAAAGGAAAACCAGAGTGCTGGTAGTTAAGCTAAAAACATCTCCATATGGGGGCTCAGCAGTTAAGATGCTTGCCTGCAAAGCCCCAAGTAAAGCCAGGTGCACAAAATGATGCATGCATCTGGAGTCTTTTTGCAACAGCAGAAGTCCATGGTGTGCCCATTCTCATTCTATCTCTCTAAAATAAACATATATTCAATAAATAATTTTATTAATAATTTATTTTTAATAAATTATATATATAAGATCTCTCCATATGCAATATGAGGCCAGAAGTAAAGGGGAGAACCTTTGAGATAATCCAAGAGATGAGAGACTGATCAAGAGGGCAGGAGATGATAGAATGAGCACAGATGGGGTCATGAATCCTGAGAGTACAAACAAGAGATAAATGGTAGTTGCTGTTGCTTAAGTGTGCACCATCTCAGATGAAGGTGTTGAAGCCCAGTGGCCCACGTAATAGTACTAAGATGTGAGGCCTTCAAATGAACTAACAGGTGCAATGGTGATATGTCTGTTATGGGGAAACCAACCGCTCTCTAAGTGGACTGGAGGCCTGCTCCATGGGAGGAAATATATGCCTGGTACTGAGAACCAAATCAAAGCCTGTGATGGAGGAGGTCATGGGCCCTAGGAGTGTAACGCCTGCTGGTGTCTGGCTAACTGCATATATTATGCTCACCAAAGTGGCCTGTGAGCACTTTTCTTAACATTCATACCCATATATTAATGTTACTCTCACTTTTGGTTAGAGAAGTTTCTCTTTTTGGATGGTGGGGACCTCTAGGATGACTCAAAAGGCACCATAGTTCTGAAAAGAAGTTACAGAGGAGTATTCATTACTGAAATATCTCTATCACACCTTCCAAGGCTCAGGATCCATTGCAAAAGAGGTGGTGGGAATAATGTAGGAGCCAAAGGAAGGGTAGGACTCCTTACAATGCACTCTTCCAGACATAAAGTGGCCTGAATACACTGCCTACACAAGACCAGTATAATAGGAGGAAAAGATGATGACATCAAAATAAAAGAGAGGCTCATTGAGAAAGGGGAATGGGATATAATGGAGAATGGATTTGTGAAGGGAAAAGTGGGGGAGGGGAGGGAATTATCATAGTTTATTGTCTATAATTATGGAAGTTGTCAATAAAAACAAGTTTTTAAAAAAGATGTGAGGCCTCTATGAGTTGATGTGGTCATCGGGGTTCCTCCCCTCTGAATGGAACCACGGCATCTCTAAGTGAGACTCCAGTGCTTGGCTTGCTTGCCTTTCTGCCCTCTGCCAAGTGAAGGCACAGTGTACCTTTTTTCTGAGGGTGCAGCTGCAAGGTGCCATCTTGGAGGCAAATAGCACCCCTCACCTGACAGCCAAACATGCTAATGACTGGATCTTGGACTTTCCAACAATCAGTCTTGTAAGAAAAACAATTTCTGTTCTTTATAAATAACTTAGCTTGGGGTTGGGGTGTAACTCAATGGCAGAATGCTTGCCAGGCATGAATGAGGCTCTAAGTGTGACTCCCAGTACCAAAAAGCAAGCAAACAGGAAATAATAGTAATATTAAAAGTCTCAGGTATTTTTGTTACAGCTATACAAGATGGATTTTTTTTTTTTTTTTTGGAGAGAGACAGAGAGAGGGAGAGGAAGACAGATAGAGATGGATGCGCCAGCTGCCTCTCAGCTGCTGTGAACGAAATCCTGATGTGTGCGCCCCCTTGTGGTCAAGTGCGGCATTGTGCCCTTGCGTCACTTTGCATCTGGCTAAATGTGGGACCTGGAGATTGGAACTGCTGGAGATTGGAACCAGCATTCTTAGGCTTAGGAGGCAGGCGCCTTAACAGCTAAGCCATCTCTCCAGCCCCAAGATGGATTTTTATGATTAGAGTGGATGTGGTTTCTAATCACAGTGATCTCGCTCCTTACATGGAACCCTGACTCTTCCTCTGCATTTTGCATACTTTTTATCAATATTCATACCTTGTCCTAGATGATCCCCAAGAAAAATTTGATGAGTTTGAGGTAAAATATTTTTAAAACTTCATTATTATTGTTTATATTTTGGATTAAGAGGTCCAGCATTAGAGACCTTCACAGAGGTGGTCAGTGAGGAGTGCCACATCTGGATCTTAGAGTCCCAAGCTACCTCCACTCCAAATGGGTTCTGTGAGGAGACCGTGTGGTTATCAAGTCTTGTCTTTGCAGTGGGGATCCTTCTTTTCATCAGCCTTGGTATTTGAGTTCTTTCACATTTTGTGGGAACTTCATTTTTGGGGGGTTTAATTGTAGCCAATCTGGAGATTCTGGTCAAGTTTCAATAATCATCATTTGGCTCAGAAAATATTTAATATAAAGGGAACAGAAGATATTTAATATATAGTTGTTGGATAAGTGAAAATACTTGCAAGGGGACTAGCAAGATCAGTGTACTTCCTGGTCATAACCAATCACAAGATATAAGATTGTTTTCATATTTTATGAGCAAGATTCCATTCTACTAGAAAGTCTCAAAAGATATTTTTCATCACTTATCCTCAAGTGGGCTTGTGCATATATGGCTCAGATTGTTACTTCAAGGAAACCTAAGCACAGAAAAAGAGAAATAAAGAAGGAGGGATGGCAAGAGTTCAGTCCAGCGATGTGTGCACCAGCATCTAGAATTCCCTAGCAGCTGTGGTGGCAATGCTGGTAGAGTGCCCGGCAGCAACAAGGACCAGAGATGAAGACAGCATAGACTGTTCCTTGGAGTCATTTTGGCGGTAATTCTGGCTGTGTGGTCCTAATTCCTGCCCATTCTTTAAGCCCTTTCTCTAGCTGTGAGACACTTAGTATCTATTTATTTATTTATAAAAATCTATTATAGAGACTTGGCTCATATGTCTCTGAAAGCTAACGTCTTAAGATCTGCCTGGTTAGTCAGCAAGCTGGAGACTCAGATCAGTTGGAGGAATTCTAGCCCGAAGCCTTGCAGGCTCAAGGCAGTCAAGCAGGAGGCCTTTTCTCTTTTGCAGGGTAGCTTAGCCTTTTTGTTCTATTTAAACCTTTAACTGATTGGATGAGACCCCCCTAATGTGGGGGTTAAGGCAGTCTACTTTGTTCAGTCTACCTATTTAAATATTAATCTCCTCATAAAACTATCTAAAGAAATAACCTAACCAAATACCTGGACACCTAGTGAGCTAGACAAGTTCAAACAGAAAATTAACCAACATGCCTTCTAAGCATTACCTTTCTGTTTTAATAGGCTAGAGTCAGTTTCTGTCACTCACAAATAAAAAAATCACTTGCACAGGTGAATTTAGTTGTTCATATAAAAATATTTATGGGGCTGGAGAAATGGCTTAGTGGTTAAGGCGTTTGCCTGCAAAGCCAAAGGATCCCAGTTTGATTCTCCACGACACACGTAAGCCTGATGCACAAGGGGGCACTTATATTTGGAGTTCGTTTGCAGTGCTTTGGAGGCCCTGGCATACCCATTCTCTTTCTCTCTCTCTCTCTCTCTGCCTCTTTGTCTCTCTCAAATAAATAAATAAGTGAAATATATTTTAAAAAATATTTATGGTGCTGGAGAGATTACTTCATGGTTAAGGTGCTTGCCTGTAAAGCCTAACAACCCAGGTTCACTTCCCCAATACCCACATAAAAGCCAAATGGACAAATTGGCACATGTGTATGGAGTTTGTTTGCAGTGGCTCAAGGCCATGAGGCTCCCATTCTCTCTCCTCTCCATCTCTCTCTGCTTGCAAATAAATAAATAAATAAATAGGAATATTTATGGACTGAGTACTATGTGTAAAATTCATTGTTCTTGATATCATGGATATGGTAATGAACATGTTCGAGATGTTGGCCTTTATGGAGATGAAGTTATAATGAGGAATAAAAAGATAATAAACAAGAAATTAGAGGAATAAAATAATGTCAACTAGTGATAAGTGGTATGGAAACAACAAGAAACCCATGGGAGAGTAACTAGGTAACAGGGCTGGTGCACTCCAAATTAATGTGTTAGAAGATCTCTTAGAAAAGAGGATATTTGAGCTGACACCTGAATGTAAAAGATTAAGGCAGGAAGGTCCAGGCGCATGACACTGCAGGCAGAGAGAACATCAGTATAACAGTCCTGTGGGAAGAATGAATTTGTGCTTGAACAATAGAAAGGATCATGTCCTCTAACTAAGTGTGGAAAAGGGCAGTTGTACAGGATGAAGTTGGAGCTGGGACTTTTTAGGTTTATTGACTGTGAGAAGGGTCTAGGTTGTTTTTCTCCGAACACTGGCAGTCCCTGGGAATTTTAAGGAAGGGAAGGAAATGAATCCATAGTAGAGAGAATGGTTTGCAGCTCTGCAGTGGGTAAATCATGAAAGACCAGGATGGAAGCCAGCAAGGCTGGTGGTACCTGCTACTGACCTGGTGATCTGGGACAGACACAAAGATTTCCTACAGGACTTGCCACCTCCACTCGACGGAGAAGTTTAGAAGTGTGACGAGAGCATATGCCTTGAGCAGCTAATCTTCCTCCTCTGGCAAGACAGTTTGTACTAATTCAAGGGCACCTTACACCAGGGCCACCATGTAAATGATGGACTAAACACATGTGTTCCCAAGCAATTGTGAAGGTCAAGGCAGTTTCTTTGTTCAATTTTGTGTAATTTTCCATTCTATTCAGCTGAAATGAACAAGCAGGCAAATATGAACACTCAATTTTTTTTGCTTTGTGGTAAAAAGAAAGAGAATATAATGCCCCGAGAAATAGAATTCATTTTCCTTACACTGAACCATTTTCTTGGTTAATTCAAGGTTTCATAACAAAGCATGTTTTCTTAGGATGATAAAAAAATTAGGCCAGCACAAAAATCATTGTATAAGCAGTTGTCTTAATCTGGACTACTCATACACAAATGCTCAGTACTGTTTGTGTATATTTAAACAAGCGGATATTTTGGAAACACATGCTTGATGTTTCCTCACACTCTGTAATCAACACAATAAAATTAATAAAAAATCAACACCAAATATTGACTACATATCACTATTTATTGATTCTATTAATATCTCCATCGAACTGTGCCTACTCATAAAAGATAAGAGCATGGTAGAACAGCTTACGGAACAGTTCTTATTTTGACCTTCACAACAATATAGAATGTTTTTTTGATCCTTTCAGAAGTCCTAATAGAGTCCAGGCATGGTGGCACACACCATTAATCTCAGCCCTCTGGAGGCAGAGGTAGGAGGATCACCGTGAGTTTGAGGCCACCCTGAGACTACATAGTGAATTCCAGATCAGCCTGGTCTAGTGTGAGCCCTACCTCAAAAAAAAAAAAAAAAAAAAATCCTAATTGAGAAGCAAATATATGATTAGTATATTATCTAATTAGTAAATTGACTCACTTTCATCATCTCCATGTGCAACTGGGTTGACTCTAAATGTAATAATTCATAAGATCAGTCAAATCATTTTGAATTCAGCTAACACAGTTTCCAACCCTCCTGAATGAGTTATGTCCTTCAGCATATTATGCTTGAAAAAGATTCAGTTTTGTATTCAGCTGCGTCAGTGTTTTAAATTCACCCCACAAGCTAGACCCTTATACAATAAAGGTTCATTTGGTCATAGTAGAAATAATGGCAATATCAATTTGATCTCAAAACTGAGAGATTTAACAGTAACATTAAAATATTAATAAGGGGACAGGATCTACCATTTAAAACCTATTCTATATTTCATATTGTACCAGGTAACCAAGAATATTAACATGTCACTGTCAGGCCAGAGTCCTGCAGGGAAAGATCTATAGCCTCTATTTCTGATAAGGAAGCTCAAATATGACATAGATCCTGAGTAGCTGATCTGAGATCAAGTTGGTCTACCTGGCTCCAAATATTTTATGCTGTCTATATATTCTTGTTACTTATCTGGAAATCTTCTCTACAAGAATAGTCAATATTTTTCACTTGTTCTCTTCCTCTTCTCTTCTTCTACCACTTCATACCTGGGTAGTTAAAGGAGAGAGAGCTAGAGGGCTGGATTGATGAGAGACACTGAGATGGGTCACCCTTGTAGAACTGGGGCTTATGGAGAAAGTTATAGCATCATGCCAAGGGAAGCATGGTGGAATCTTGAACTCAGAGAGAAAGAAAGGCTTCAAAAATCCAAGGAACAAGCTGGACGTGGTGGCACATGCTTTTAATCCCAGCACTCGGGAGGCAGAGGTAGGAAGATTGCCTTGAGTTCAAGGCCAGCCTGACTACATAGTGAATTCCAGGTCAGCCTGGACTAGAGTGAGACCCTACCTCGAAAAACCAAAAACAAACAAGACAAACAAATGAACAAAAAATTCCAAGGAACAAAGCTACACTTCTCCTGTTGACTTTCTGGAGGAAAGGGGTGTGTCTGGACACAGGCTAGGTGAGAGAAGTCCCAGAGGGGAGAGAGTGGGAGGTAAAGAAGGCCCCTGGTCCTTTCAGGTCTATAAGGACGAGGGGCTGTTCTACCTTGCTGACCTGCATAGGAAAGTACTCAGTAAGAGAGTCAAGTGAGGATTCAAGGTTGACTCAGCGTGGGCAGCCCCAGAACTGAGCTGCGCTGACAGGCCCTGCTAGGCCTTGACCTTGTATATTCTAACTTTCATAGTGAAGATGGAGTCAGCTCTCCAGAGAGGGCAAGGCTGTAGAGGACTATGATCTGAATTTATCAGGCCATAGCTCCTGAACTAATAATACCATAGATAAATTCATCTGATCACTTAAGATGTATATAAGAAGAAAATAAGTTACCATTATTATAGCTTATCTATGTGATAAGGTTATATTTACTTGAAACAACCTTGGGGAAATAAAGGAACAAATATGAATATCATCTGTATTCATGCAACCTAAAAGTAACCTCTACAGGGCGAAGGAGATGGCTCTATGGTTCAAGCTACTTTCTTACAAAGGCTTGATTCCCTAGCACCCACATAAATCCAGGCAAAAAGAATGGTGCATGTGTCAACATTCACATGCAGAGGCAAGAGAATTTCCTCTGGTGAGCTCATGTGCATGCACGCGCGCGCGCGCGCACACACACACACACACACACAAATAAATAAATAAAAATATTTTTAAAATTAAAAATAACCTCTACAGATGTTTGCATATCTTTCATGGTTTTCCCTTAGATTATGTTCTAGCTTCCGTTTTATATCCTCTGGTATGTGTACATATTACATCATTTAAAAATATATTTATTTATTTATTGGAAAGAGTGAGGGGAGGGAGGGAGAGAGAGAAATAGGCAGACAGAGAATGGGTTCACCTCCAGCCACTGCACATGAACTCCAGACGCATGCGCCACTATGTGCATCTGGCTTATGTGGGTTCTTGGGAATTGAGTCCCTGTCGTTAGGCTTTGCTAAGCCATCTCTCAAGCCCATATATGTCATTTTTCTTGTTTTAGATTTTTACATTTATATTTATTTATTTATTAGAGACAGAAAGAGGGAGAGAGAGAGAATGGGCCCACTGGGGCCTCTAGCCACTGCAAACAAACTCCAGACACATGTACCACCATGCGCATCTGGCTTACATGTGACCTAAAGATTTGAACCGGGCTCCCTAGGCTTCACAGACATACACCTTATCTGCTAAGCCACCTGTCCAGCGCTTATATCATTTTTCTGTCTCACTAAATAGTCTTTGAATTATTTTAGTTGTAGGTATTATTAATACGGTATAAACCATTCATTTGAATAAATATACTAGGATAAATGATCATTCTCATACATATGAATAATGTAATTTTAATCAATCATTCTTATTTTTAACCACATTATAAACACATCCTTTATTTTTCTACATTTTTGGTTTTTTGCTAAAAATGCATTTTTATAAGCAGAATCATTATATTAAATATGCATGCTTTAAGGCTTTTGATGTATCATGCCAGATTTCTCTGGTTGTTTTCCATAAAAGTTGTAATAATTTGTTCTTTTATAAATCTTCAGTGCACCACCCACAAAATAATTGCAAACCTGAGAATGAAAATGGTACATAATCATGGTTTTAATTTGAATTTTTAGCTGGCAGAGCAGTTGGATCTTTTTAAATACATTCACTTATATTTTACTTTTTTTCTGTAGGTTGGCTCCCTATGAACTTTGGATTGTCCTGGAAATTTGAGTTGATTTTATTAAGATTGTGGTAACCTTAATTTTGAATGTTTAATAGAAGTCACCTATAAATCTACTGCAGCTCATTTATTCTTCGGGAATAGATTCCTAATATTTTATGATTTTGAGGCAGAGTCTCAAGTGGCCCAGGTTGGACTTGAGCCCACTATGTAACTGAGGATGACCTTGAACTTCTGATCATCCTGCCTTCATTTCTCGAGAGCTGGTATTCCATGCCTGCACCGCACACTGGTTTTATGCTGGGCTGGTGATGGCATACAGAGCTTCCTGCCAGCCAGGCAAGCCCTCTGCCCATAGATTTTAAAATTCTGATTCAACTTATTTAATCATTGTAATGTTTACGAAGTATCCCTGGGAGTCACTTTGGCAGGGTAATATTCTAGACTATCAGTTTAATCACTCAATAATATACAGTTGTTTTGTGGTTTATTTATTTATTTATTTTGGAGACTAAATTTTCCAAGGTGGCTTTTCTTTTGGCCTAAGAGTTTTTTGCATTATTTATTTATTTATTTATTTTGAGATGTGATCCCATGCTGGCATTATAGGCCTGCTTCATCACACCTGGCTTAAAGGTTTTATTTTATTTTATTTTACTTTATTTGACAGAGAGAGAGAGAGAGAGAGAGAGAGAGAGAATGGGTACACCAGGGCCTTCAGCCACTGTAAACAAACAGTGGCATGTGCCAACTTGTGTATCTGGCTTACATGGGTCCTGGGAATCAAGCCTGGGTCCTTTGGCTTCACAGGCAAACGCCTTAAGAGCTAAACCATCTCTCCAGCGCCCAGAGATATTGTTTTTTTTTTTTTTTTTTTTTTGTAGTAAATGTTACTGTGCACGAGTATGTTTTAATTAAGTTTATTGATTTTGTTTTTTGCTTTTGTGATTTTGTATTTTCACTAGCGAAAAACAAAAACAAAAACAAAGGTTGCAATAGTCAGGTTTCTCTTGTCTTTTTGTCTTCTTGTTTATTTTGGTGTGATATTACACTGTGGTGTTTGAGGGAAGCACTTGTCCCATGCTCTGTAGGCTCCACAAAGGCAGATATCATCCCATGATGGAGGCACCTGGTACTTTGAACTCGTGGAATACCAGCCTGAAACCTCCTCGGGAGTTCTGCAAGAGTTTGGAAACAAACATAAGTGCTCCAAAGCCAGCCTGCAACATTATCACTTTCCTTAGAGTTTCTGTGTCAGTGTCTTTACTACTCTATCTAGAATGCACCAATAATAAAACGAAATCTCTCACAATTACCTGCAGATTCTGTGCAGAAACATCTGACCATTTCTCATGGTATATTGCCATTTGAATAAGATCCTTTAAAAAGGATGTGATAGGGCTGGAGAGGTGGCTTAGCGGTTAAGGCGCCTGCCTGCTAAGCCTAAGAACCCGGTTCCAATCTCCAGGTCCCATGTTTAGCCAGATGCAGCGACGCAAGGGCGCAATGCCGCACTTGCTCACAAGGGGGCGCACACATCTGGATTTCGTTCACAGCAGCTGAGAAACTGCTGGCGCGCCCATTCTCTATCTGTCTCCCTCTCCCTCTCTCTCTATCTGTCCCTCTCTGTGTCTCTCTCCAAAAATAAAAAAAAAAAAATATCTTCATTGTTGAACACTGTTCTGTTAAAAAAAGGATGGGGTAGTCCAATTTTAGTTTAGATATAAAAATGTATTGGCCATTCCAGCATTTACCTGTAACCCATTAATAAGACCATTAAAAGGAATTCCCTCTGGACTTCACTTCGTGGTCTTCCCTTTTTTTGTGTGTGTGTGTGTGTGTGTGTGTGTGTGTGTGTGTGTCCACTCATGTATGTGGCACCCTCTGTGCTTGGCTGCCTGCTGGAGTCAGAGAAGGACGTCCCCTCCATGGCTCACCCATCTGTTTTTTTCTTACTTGGAGTCACTTACTGATAGTGGAGCTCCTGTGGTTTGTGCGCTCAGCAGATGCTTCAGTCCCTGCTTCCCACACAGCTGGGGTTACAGGCATAGGAGGCTACGCCCAGCTGTTTACTGGGAAGATCCTCAGGCCACTTCAGGCCCTCACACTTGCCGGGAAGTGCACTTAACCACTGAGCTATCTCTTCAGCCCTTTTCCCTTGTCTTTTATTTTTTCGGGGCCTTTGTTAGCTTTGAAGCTTTTGTTGCAGTTTTAAAATAGGGATTGGATTTTAATGGGCAGCGGTAAGGACTGCCAGGCATCCCTGGTCCACTAGTTTCTCAGAGAACCTTCTTATCTGATACTTATTTATCCCTTCCCTTTATCTGCTGTCATCTATATACACACTGGCAACTTTTTTCGATGCTGTAACTCTCCCAGAATTTCTGCTAAAAGTCTATTTCTCCTTTCTCCTGACTGACGGGTTACTAAAGTTCAGCACCCCACCTCCTGTCCTTTAACGTTTCCTCCCAGCTCATAGGGTGCTGCTGTGCAATCTAAGTTTACTTCCCTAGGAGGTGTGAGTTAACATTTTGTTGAGCAGTAGAGGGAAAATACTAGAACTAGTAATTATGATTATTTTTATCTCACCTTAAGTTATTTTTTGTTTTTATCCAAGGACATAATATAATTATGATATATTTGAGGACATAATTATGATAATACAAGTATAATTTAGTAATAAATAAACCCTTGTGTTTATTGAGGGAACCACTTATTTGGGGTGTGCCCAAGATCCAGTGATTTGTATACAGGAAGTTTATTAGGGAATCCTCTCGGGAGCAACACCCGTTGGGGATCAAGTGGCAGGATTGCATCATGATTCCTAACTGGGAATAGTTTGCACCCCATGATATATTTAGCAACATCTGGAGAAGAACTGCATTTAAATACTCTATAATATACAAGGTGAACACCATAACAAGGAATTCTCCAATTCAAAATATTTACAGTGCTACATATGAGGAACCCTGAGGTCAAAGGAGAGGCTGGGTGGCAGTCACAGCCTAGGGTGTTGGGAAGGCCCCTCACAGTGTTTCCAAGGGCAACCTGTATCCAGTGAGCTTTCCGCTGGATTCAGGATGTCCTTCTGAAGGGTTCTGACCTCACTCAGAAGAGTGGCTCCCTTAATTGATAGTAACTGGGAGATGGATTCAGCTTTGAGCAGCCAGCTGCCAACACATATAGTTCAGGAAAACAAGGGCTGAAGCTCCAAAATGTTATGGAGGAAGATTGTTGATGGTGAGCCACAGCATTCTCTACACGGGAACCAGCAACCAGCTTTATTTCTCCCTATAAATGTCGATAAGTGCTTTGTTTCTAATTTTAATTGTCTCTTTTGACTTTTTGAGATAGGGTCTTCTATAACCCTGGCTGGCCTCCAGTTCACATTGTAGCCAGAGACTGACCTTGAACTCCTGATCCTCCTGCCTCCACCTCCCAAGTGCTAGGATTACAAGCAGGCTCCAGCACACCCAGCTTTTGTTGTATTTTTTTAAATTTTTAAAAATTTATTTGAGAGAAATATAGAGAGATACAAAGGCAGAGGTAGAGAGAGAAAGAGAAGGAATGGGCTTTCCAGGGCCTCCAGACACTGTAAACGAACTCCAGAAGCCATGTGTTACCTTGTGCATCTGATTTCTGTGGGTCCTGGAGAGAATTGAACCAGGGTCCTTAGGTTTCATAGGCAAGTGCCTTAACCGCTAAGCTATTTCTCCAGCCCTTTTGCTGTATTTTAATTGACAAACGATAACTATACACTTATGGGGTATAATGTGATGCTTGATATATATTTATGTTCATTATAGAATGATAAAATAAAGTGGCAAATGTATCATCTGTTATACTTTGTGATGAGAACATTCAAAATCTTCTGTTAGCAACTGTGAATAATACGGTGTCTTATATCTATATAGTCACCATATGTGTGGTAGGTCACTGGGGCTCACTCTAATCTATTCTGAGGAGGTGACTCATTGCCTGCTGGTTATGACGGTTTCAGATGTAAGCAAAGTTTTCATGTTCAGGCCTGCAGCAATTTCTTTCAGGACGTTAACCTTTTACTCAGTGTAAAGACATTATCCTTTGTCTCCCCTGGGAAGCTAGGAAGCGTGTGATACATGAGCTGTGAGCTGAGCTTGTTCTTTTGTGTCTCATCCTGCCTTATTTCCCACAGTGTTTGGGGCAAAGGCAGGAAGCCATACAGTTGTGGAAAAGTTTGGAGACATCCAGGCCGGAGATGATCATGCAGTCATTCTCACCTCCTGTAGTCTGATGTCTCCATTTCCCTTCACTTGGTTCATTTTCCATTGCCCACAAATGTACCTTCGCTTCCACGCACGCTGGATGCATGCCAAACAAAATGGAATTTACAACATCCTTTCTTCCAGTCCCCTTGTCTCCTCCTCCACAGTGGAGTCATGGAGCTTACTGCCCCTGCTTCCTGCTGCGCTTGACTTCAACTCTTGACCACCTGCCTGTGGCTGGACCTCTTGTCTGCATCACTTCCCTGAAACCGCTCTTCCAGAGGCTGCACAAGACCTGCATCCATCAAATGTTAAAGCTTTAATCCTCCTCCTTCTATTTGATCTTTTTGCAGCACTTGAACACTAACTGGCAGACTTTTAAGCTTCTTTTCCTTTCTAGAACCCTTTTCCCATTATTAAATAACATGGAGGAAAAAGTGATCAAAATGAAAAAATATATATAGCTCAGTTATGTATTAGAAGGAAATCCCCTAGGACATTGACAAGGGCATCTCCTACATCATGTGTCCTCTCACTTCACTTCACTTTCCAGTCACGACCAGACAAAAGAGAAACTATGCTTGCGTCTATGGCAATTATTCCTTTTTTTTTAAAATATGATTTTGTACCCAGAAAAGCATTTCTGAACATGGTAGTTTGATTTTGCCTGTTTTCAGATGCTATATAAATGCCTGCAGTATATATTATTTTCTATATAGCCTCTTTTGCTCAATATTATGAGATCCCTTATTACCATTAAATGTAGCTGGGATTAATTAATCTTTATTTCTGTATATTATTTCATGATTTGAATGTTCCATATTTACTCATTTTGTCATGCATGAACACTTGAGATGGTTCTCAATTTGGGCAACTACAGGTAATATTGCTATGTAAACTTCCTGGTGTGCATTTTTGACTCTATATATACATACATTTACATTGGGTATATGCCTAGTTTTATGCCAAAGAGGTTGAAATAATTTACATTCAAGTCAACAGTGTATGAGAGTCCATGTGTTCTATGCACCTATTAATACCTAGTATTAATCTTCTTAGTGTAACCATTTACATGGGTTTATAAAGGTATCAAACAACTCAAAACTAATTTTGCATTTCATTGATAAAGTTGAGTATCACTTCTTTATTTGTTGACCATTTGGACATTTTATTTTGTGAAATGTTTAAGTCTTTTGCCCATTTTTATACAATAGTGCCTATTCTTTTTTAAAACGACTTGAAGAGTTTTTATATATGTATTTAAATTTATTTATTTATTTATTTATTTAAGAAAGGGAGACAGAAAGAGTCAGACAGAAAAAGAGTGAGTATGGGCATGCCAGGGCCTCCTGCCACTGCAAACGAACTCCAGATGCATGTACCACCCCATGCATCTGGCTTTGTGTGGGCATTGGGGAATTGAACCTAAGCCATCAGACCTGGAAGCAAGTGCATTTAACCACTGAGCAATCTCAGACCTTAAATATGTATGTTAGATACAAGCTTTTAATCAGTTATGTGTTTCACAAATATCTCTAATTTCTATGCTCTGAAAATGTGTTTTGATAAAAAATATTCTCAGAAAATAACCCAAAATTTTTATCTCTTCCTGGATGGTTAGTATCATTTGTTCCTTGTTTAAGAAATGACTTAGATCAGCAGACATGGAGGTGCACACCTGTAACTGTTTTCCGGGCTAACCTGAGCTACATTGTAAGACCCTGTCTCAAAAAAAAAAAAGAGAGAGAGAGAAAGAGAAGTCTTGATCTTAAAAATAGTCTTCTATGTCTTCCTTTAGAAATTTAAGGTTTTTTGTCTTGTCATATTTAAGTCTAAGGTCTAGTGGGAGGTGGTTTTGGGGGGGTTAAGAGGCAGAATGTTAAGATTCTGATATGTTTCCCAATAATTGTGCCATTTACCCAGTCATTGGTTCCAGTTTTGATAGTTCTCCACTGCTCTTCTCTACTATGTTCTGTTTGTATGTTTGTCTATTCCTTTTGTTCATTAGTATAAACTTCTAATAAGCCTCACTATCAAGTTGAGCAAATCATGGACCTTGTTGTTTCTTTTGCTTTCTTAAAAAATATTTTATTTATTTATTTAGAGAGAGAGAGAGAGAAAGAGTGAGAGAGAGAGAATGGGTACACCAGGGCCTCCAGCCACTGCAAACAAACTCCAAATGCTCATGCCATGTGCATCTGGCTTGTGTAGGTCCTGGGAATTGAACCTGGGTCCTTGGCTTTTCAGGCAAGTGCCTTAACCATTAAGCTACCTCTCCAGCCTCCCTTTGTTGTTTCTTTTCACAACTGTGTTGATGGTTTTGGGACATTGCCATTCTCACCAAAATTTTGGAATCAGCTTGTAAAGTTGCATAAGAGGTCTTCCTGGTCGTCTGTTAAGAGGAAACAAACATCTTTGAAATGTTGGAAGCTGCATTTATGCTCAATGTATATGTCTCTTTTTATTACTTTAAATTAATCTCGGTAAAAATTTTTAGTTTTCCGGCTTGGAGAAATGGCTCTGTGGTTAAAGTGCTTTCTTGAAAAATCTGACGGCCTGGGTTCAGTTTCCCAGTGCCCACACAAAGCCAGATGTACAAAGTGGCACATATGTCTGAAGTTTGTTTGCAGTGGTAGGAGGCCCTGGCATGCTCATTCATATTCATAGTCTCTCTCTTACTTTCTTTTCTCTCATCTATCTCTCTTTCTCAAATAAATAAAATATATATTTTTAATTTTAGTGTTCTGTAAAGAAGTCTTGCACATCTTATTTCAAGAAAGTTGATATTTTTAGTTGTTTTAATATTGTCATTGAAATGTTTTATATTTCTAACTTTTTAAAATAAGTGTCATTTTTAATTTTTTTAAATATTTATTTATTTACTTATTTGCAAGGGGAGAGAGAGATGTCAGGGCCTCTTCTCACTGCAAATGAACTCCAGACACATTTGCCACTCCGTGCTTCTGGATTTATGTGGGTACTGGGGAGTCGAACCCACATTGTTAAGCTTTTTTCAGCAAGAGCCTCAACAGCTGAGCCATCTCTCCAGCCCTATTTTGCTAACTTTTTACTGCTCATTCTATTAATTATTTTTGTCACTGTGCTCAAAATACCTGTAATATATACTTTAAAGTAAGATTGATTTTGCTGACAGTTTTACAAGATTCAGCCCATCATGACAGGGAAGGAGGCATGGTAAAGCAAAACAGTTAACATCAGGCAGCCAGGAAGCAGAGGGCAGAAGAATGCCACAGCTTACCTGCTTTTCCCTCTGCCTTTTATTCTGTCCTGCACATGGCCCATGGAATGGTGCCATCCACATTTAACGTGGTTCTTCCTTCCTTGGTTAATCCTCTCCAGCAATGCCCTCACAGACACACCAAGAGGTATACCTGCCCAATGTTCTAGGTGATACTAAATCTATTCAAGTTGACAGGAAGATGTAGAAATGCAACTTATTTATGTATATGAGCTTTATATTTATTAATCCTGGAGTCATGTCATCTACAAATAGAAAAGCTCTTATATCTTTCCAAACCTGCATTTAAAATTTTCTCTTTTTAATTTCAAGGGCCTTCAAAATAATTATAAGTAAAAGTGAATCTTTGCTTGATTTACAATGCTAGAAGAAATGTAATCAAAAGTATTTAATAATGATGCTCTTGGGCTGGAGAGATGGCTTAGTGGTTGAGGCCAAGGGACCCAGGTTCAATTCTCCAGTACCTACGTAAGCCAGATGCACAAGGTGGTGCATGTATCTGGAGTTCATTTGCAGTAGCCAGAGGCCCTGGCCCACCCATTCTCTCTATCTACCTCTTTCTCTCTCTCAAATAAATAAGTAATATTTTTTAAAATAATACTCTTTATTATGCATTATGCTCTATCACGTTGAAGAAGTTCCCTGCCTAGTGTTACTTTGCTGAGTTTTTGGCAAGGATGAACATTGATTTTTAGCAATCTTATTCTGCTTCTATTGATGCAATTATGATTTTTCTCCTTTACTGAAAATATGGAAAAGCATGGTGATTTTTGAATGTTGATAAATCCTCCTTATCATTATATATTATCATAAGTAGATAGAGACTGAAATAGATAATTAGATTTGAATATATATATATAGGTTTTTCCAGGTAGGGTCTTGCTCTAGCCCAAGCTGGCCTGGAATTCACTGTGTAGTCTCAGGATGGCCTCAAACTCACTGTGATCCTCCTAGCTCTGCCTTCCATATCTGCCTCCCAAGTGCTGGGATTAAATGCATATGCCACCATGCCTAGCTTGTTAATATTTTTCTTAAGGAATGTAAACTTATATATGATACTTTAAAAAAAAAGTATTCCTTACTTTACCAGAATTTACCAGTGAAACTATAGGAGCCTGGTGTTTCATCTGAAGAAAGGATGTTACCTTCCTAAGTACATTCAGGCCCTTTCAGATTTTTATCTTGTACCAGTTTCAATAAGTCATAGTGTTGAAGAAACTCCTCTGTTTCATCTACACTGAATAATTATTTGACATTTAATTTTTGCTTCTAAGTAGTTACATGCATTTTAAAAAAATGAAGTAAAAACTAGTTTGTTAAAAATTTTTTATTGACAACTTCTATACTTACAGACAATAAACCATGATATTTCCCTCCCCTCCCCCCATTCCCCTTCAGAACTCCACTCTCTGTCATATCCCCTCCCTCTCTCCATTAGTCTCTCTTTTAATTTGATGTCATCATCTTTTTTCTCCTATTATGAAGGTCTTGCAAAGGTATTGCTAGTCACTGCAAGGTCATGGATATCGAGGCCAATTTCTGTCTGGACAGGTGCATTGTAAGGAGTCGTAGCCTTCCTTTGGCTCTTACATTCTTTCCACCCACTCTTCCACAATGGACTCTGAGCCTTGTAGGGTGTGACAGAGATGTTTTAGTGCTAGACACTCCTCTGTCCCTTCTTCTCAGCACTATGTTGTCTTTTGGGTCATCCCAGTGGTCACCGCCATCTGAAAAGAGAAGCTTCTCTAACCAGAAGTGAGAGTAGCATTAATATGTGAATATGAACATTAAGTGTAGTGCTTTCAGGTCAGCTTGGTGGGAATAATATATACATTTAGCCAGACAAGAGTATGCTTTATACCCCTAAGGCTCATGACCTCCCCTGCCATAGACTTTTGATTAGTTTTTTCAGTACCAGGTATGTATTCCCTCCCATAGAGAGGGCCTTCAGTCCAATTAGGGAGCAGTTGGTTTCCCCAAGAGCAGACATGCCACTATTGCACCCGTTTGGTCATTGGGCCTGTCTAGCTAAACTTGAATTTTCCAGTGCCCACTGTTTTCACTGCTGATGACTTCTGTCTCCCATATGGCTGCATGCAGTCAGCTTTTTCCAGCTTTCAGTTGGCTGGTCTATAGGGAGAAAGTTGCTTTCTCACCAGCTTGCTTTCTCAGTGACCTTTCAGGCAAGAGATGTCTTCACAATAGGGTTTTACCATCTTTTTCTCAAGGGAAACCAAGGGCCTTGGCAATAACCTTTAATGTTTTGGAAGCTACAGGGACCTCCTTGGCCAACAACTCACTGGAAGGTATCCCATCCCAGGCACTGAAAATTTCTGGTAACAATCTATAGATTCTGGATGTGCCATTATTCAAAAAAGTAGGTTTACATAAGTCTTATTCAGACTATCTTGAATTTTGATTGACCCTCCCCCTGCCCTTCTTTTATTTTATCTTTGTAAGTTACTATATATATGACCAATCACTTACTGAATTTTCTTTTACATCTTTTCTTTTAAATGTGTGTCTTGTGACATTGCTTTGCTCTTTATACCTATTGTCTGCTTGTGTCTAAAATTACCTCGTGACTATACCATGATTCTGAAATAATTATCATTGCTTCAGACTTTTAGGTATCAAGTCTTTTCTTGCAAACATTGCACTGGGGGAGGTAAGTGAAATGAGGAGTCCCCAGGCTTAGAGTCAACACTTATGACTTACCACAGTGATGCCCCAGAAAATAGATCCCATTTTACACAATGTCATATTCTATGCAGCATCTGCTCCTAGATCTTTCACACACAAAAAAAAGACACTCAATGAATACTTATTAGATTTCTGGCTGAACAAAGACTTTTTGAAATCCACCATAAGGGAGAACCTATATGGCTGAGACCAAGTTATCGCTCTGAAAGCTGATGATACAAATCAGAGAGGTGCTAATGGTGCATGCTTGCTTATCAGTGAAAACAAGCTACAAATAAACAAACCCATTTCACTTTGTGTACAAAATAATGACAGCTGTTAAGAATCCCACTGAAAAATGGATGAAAAAGTTTCAATCATCCAGAAATATGTCTATCATATCATGGCATCATACCAATCCCAAGGCAGTCTAATTTCAGAATGAAGAAAGTCAAAATTAATCTATATTTAGAACATTAAAGTCATTTAATTGTTGCTAGTATGACTTTCACACACATGGTATCAGTTTATGGATGTCCCCAGATACTGGTTTTATTTCCTAAAGGATGCAAGGAGAGACACTAATCATCTTTCTTTTCCTTTCTTTATTCTTTTGGTTTTCTTTTAGTGATAAAGAAGATACACTTTTTATCAGAAAGAGAGAGACAGTAAGAGAGAGAGAGAAAGAGAGAACTGGTGTGCCAGGGCCTCTAACCACTGTAATGGAACTCCAGACACATGTGCCCCTTGTGTACATTTGCAACCTTGTGTGCTTGCATCTCTGTGTATCTGCCTTACATGGGACCTGTAGAGTCGAACCCTGGGTCTTTAGGCTTCATAGGCAAGCACCTTAACCACTAAGTCATCTCTCCAGTCCAGAAGACACACCTTTATGCACAGTCAGCTAAACAAATTACTGACCTTGGAAACCAAGAGGGGGGTTCCTTGAAGTGACAAGCAAGAAGGGGGTCTCAGATTAATTCAACAGCTGGCTTTCTACCATCACTGTGACCTGCTGAGAAAAATTAACTATGGATGCTTAAAAGAAAAGGGGCACGGTTTAATTAAAACTGGCTCTGGAAGGAAACCTTAATGAATTGCAGTCCCAGAGCAGGGCAGATCTTGAGACCCCAAATTCCTAAGGGAACTGTCAATAATAAAGATGCAATTATCTGAACTGATTGCTCACAAGATTCAACTTGTCTTTGATAATGTCACGTGTTGTCTCCTAGGGCATAATGACTTGGCAGAGAAATAACCTGGCAGAGTAGGCTGAAAATAGCTGCTTTATAATTACATGGCTACTTTCTGTAAATCTGATAATGAGGTAATATCTGATCTTCAAGAATTAATCACGTATTTGGAGAGTTCTATATTAAATGTCACACAAATGAAATTTCCACTCAATAAACATGACCTAGTCATACATCTGAAAGAGTAGATAACTTCAAAAATTAGTTTTGGGTTAGAGAATCTAAATTTTCCATTGAGTCTACATTGGTTTTCTTAATTTATGAGACAGGGAAATTTTAATCTATGGGATAGGGCACAGCCTTGTGATGTCCCTGTAGAGTCATGAATAGATTCAGGGGTGATTAGAGGTACATGATTCCTTGAGAACCCTTGTAAGAGTCCAGTTGTGTCAATACTATTGCTAACTAAAGCCTTGTGTTAGTTTTCTGTATTTGCTTTAGCAAATTACTATACACAATGTAGTGTAGTTTATTGTTCATAATTATGGGGGTCAGAAATCCAAAATGGGGCTTTAATACTCTTGGAGGGATGAGGGAAGAATGAATTTCATGTCTTGTCTTGTATTTGTAAGCTACTTCTATTCCTTAGCTCCTGGCCCCTTCTTCCATGCTCAAAGTCAACCACAGAACATCTGCTTTCCTCTCTCAGTTCTGTTTCCATACTCACATCTTCTGTCCCTGGCTCTGACCCTCCCATCTCCTCTTATGAAACTGCTTGTGATTATACTGGGCTTATCCACATAACGTAGAACATGATAATTTTTGCCATTATCAGATCCTTAACTTAATCCTTTCTTAAACCTTAACTACATAGTCAGTGACCTCCAAAGAAAATGGGAGATTATCATATATTTTATATGATAATTATGATAATGTATATGATAATGTATATTATATATATTTATTCTGGGAGAAGGATTTGGCCCACGTGGTTATAGAGATTAAACATTTCTAAGATTTGTAGTCAGGAAACTTTGGATCCACGAAAACTGATGATACAATTTCAGTTTGAGCCCCAAAGTCTGAGAACCAGGAAAGCCAATAGTGCAAATCCCAGTTTGAAACCTGGCAGGATTTTCTTTGCAAGTCCCCAAAAGGCAATACCCAACTCTTACTTCTCAGTGTAGGCAGGAGTGATTTCCTCTGACTCTGTCTTTCTATTCTGTTCCTGTCTTTGTCTTCAGTTGGCTGAATGAAGCCCACTCACATTAGGGCACATTAGCTGTTTCAATCAGTCATTAATACATATGATGATATCATTCATAAAAGACCTTGCAGGTCTCAGAATAATTTCTAAACAGATATTTGGATATTCTGTGGGTCCGTTGATACATAAGATTGACCACGACAAGGGTTAAAATCAGCAGTAAAGCTTGTCGACCCTGAAGTGCCCAGACTTGCCTTGTATTTGCTATTTTTCTTAAGCTAGCATGGATATATCCAGTGGGTTATATTCAGCTGTGAATTTCAGAATAATACTATAGAATGGCTTACATAAGGGAAAGAATTTATTTGCCTTGTACTCAAGAACTCTGAGCATAAGCAGTTCATGGTTTCTCATTTTCTCCTCATTCCTTACTTTATCATTAGCAGGACTGATGCCCCTCAGGAATCCAGCCAGCATTCCAGGCAGGTGTAATGAATAGAGTGGATAGCACTATATATCCACGTATATCCTGCTCACTAGAACTGAGTGGCTGGGTCTCTGTGGTTTCAGGGAAGACAGCAAGATGAACTTCCATTTCTTAATCCCTTAGTAAAGGGAAGCAAACATGAAGTGAATGTACTGGCAACTCAAATGCCCCCCTGCTCACTCAATTTTGCACTGGAGTGTCCCACAAGGCAACTAAAATTGACCATGGTATGATACACATCAGCAAAGTAACAGAGTCTTTAACAGAATTATTAAAATAAGCTCGTAATAATGCTTGTAACCTTCTTATAAGAAAATTGATTTTTTATGTTGTATGTGTGTATGTGCATATGCATGTATGTGTGCATGTATGTGTATGTGTGGGTATGTATGCAGGAGTGCTCATTCCATGATGCACATCTACAGGTCAGAGGACAACTTTTGAGTGTTGGTATTTACCATTCACCTTGTTGGAAGCAGGAGTTCTCTCTCTCTCTCTCTCTCTCTCTCTCTCTTTCTCTGATTCTTGCTCACTGCATTCATAAGATGAGCTGATCCACGAGGTTCTAGGAAATTCTCCTGTCTCTGCCTCCCACCTCACTCATTACAGAAGCATGTCACAACTTCTAGCTTTTACATGAGTTTGGGAATCTGAACTCAGGTACTTATGCTTGAATGTCAAGTGCTTTACACTGACCCATCTTCTTAGCCCCTGAAACTGATACTTTTAATAGTTAATTAACCTGTGATTAAATCAACAAGTAATTTCATCACTCCATGGGAAACCCTTTTGTTATTCTTTCTATTGCAGTGGCTGCTGATGTAGGGCAGTTGTTTTGTTCAACATGGCCATGGCCATTCTCCATTGTTGATAGGTTCTACCAGAAATCCCAATTGTCTCAGTAGACGTCTCCCTGGCCAAAGTTGATTAAGAGTGGAAAGGTGAGGGCTGGAGAGATGGCTTAATGGTTAAGGTGCTTACCTGCGAAGCCTAAGGACCCATGTTCGACTCTCCAGATCCCACATGAGCCAGACGTAAAAAGGTGAGGCAAGAACAAGGTCACACATGCCCACTAGCTGGCACAAGCATCTGGAGCTCAATTGCAGTGGCTGAGGCACTGGCATACCAATTCTCCATCTCCCTCTCCCTCTCCCTCCCTCCCTCTCTCTCTCTAAAATAAAATGAATAAGTAAAAACTGGAAGGTAATAAAGCCTGAGCCAATGTTTGCCAGAGAATTTTCAAATTGGAAGCAAGATAGAACAAAATGGGTGAATTCTAGCATATCGAATCAGGGAGCTATGGTCTTTATGTTTCATATGTTGACTGCCAAGCAGAGGAAATCCTTGAAGAAGAAAAATGATAAAACAGAAGAGAATGAATGAGAAACTAATAGAAAGAACATGGGCAAAAGCTGGACCATGTGAGAAGATTCTGAGAGCTCAGGCACATTCTTGTGCTTGATTTGGTTATTGACCTATAGTCATTGTGGAAATTTTAGGGTTGATTCGATGAAGTATTCCATTATTATAGCCAGATGTAATTCTTTAAAATGTAGGATTATTACCTATGTATAAGGATTATGGCTTTAGGGGCTGCAGAGATGGCTTAGCAGTTAAGGCACTTGCACCTAGATTTGATTCCTCAGTACCCACATAAGCCAAATGCACAAGGAGGGACATGCATCTGGAGTTCGTTTGCAGTGGCTGGAGGCCTTGCCATGCCTATTGTCTATCTCTCCCTCTCTATCCGCCTCTTCCTTTCTCTCTCTCTCCTTCTCTCTATCTCTCAAATAAATAAATATACAAAATATCAAAAATGATTATGGCTTTAAAAGAATTACTTCTGGTAAAATAGAAAAAGCTACTTTCATTAATCCAAAGGTAAAATTACTACCTCTAGAATATAATCAAATTATAATCTCATTTCCTCATAAATTTATCATGTATCATACAGCATAGCAAAATATATTAAAGTGCTTGAAATAGCAATAATAAAATTCAGTCTATAAACATAAAATTTGAATGAGTGAAAAACATAAAAAGGACATGTGAAATATTTTACAGAGCTAAAATATGTTAGCTTCAGATTTTATTTCCAATCTAATCTTTATTTCCAAATCTCTAGACTATCTGTTATACAGAGATATTCTGAAAAGGTTTGGGTTGCAATTGGCTAATTTAAGAATTGAGAAAGTGTCACATTTCATTTTTTTTTTTTTTTTTTGTTGTTCAAGGTAGGGTCTCACTCTAGCACAGGCTGACCTGGAATTCACTCTGTAGTCTCAGGGTGGTCTTGAAATCAAGGCTAAACTCCTA
The DNA here is from genome assembly GCA_036365145.1 of Orientallactaga sibirica. Lineage (NCBI taxonomy): Eukaryota > Metazoa > Chordata > Mammalia > Rodentia > Dipodidae > Orientallactaga > Orientallactaga sibirica. The sequence continues at coordinate 45,092,695 of JAEOAD010000012.1, read as the reverse complement.
CCCAAGTGCTGGGATTAAAGGCATGTGCCACCACGCCCGGCAAAAAATTCTGTTTTTTTTTTTTTTGTTGTTGTTGTTGTTGTTTGTGTTGTGTGTGTGTGTGTGTGTGTGTGTGTGTGTGTGTTTTCTTTTGCTTTTTGGTTTTCAGAGGTGGGGTTTCACTCTAGCTTATGCTGACCTGGAATTCACTAGGTTGTCTCAGGGTGGCTTTCAAATCACCGTGATCCTTCTACCTCTACCTCCTGAGTGCTGGGATTAAAGGGATGCGCCACCACGCCCACATTTCTATTTCATATAGAAAAACCATGTCAATATTTGATGTGAAACTATTTTTTTTCAGACTTACTATTTTAAGATTTTTTTCTTTCTTTATTAGAGACAGAGGGAAAGAGAGAGAAGGTGAGTGAGAATGGGCATGCCAGGGCCTTTAGCCACTGCCTCTGGCTTATGTGGGACCTGGAGAATCAAACTGGGGTCCTTAGGCTTTGCAGGCATGCTCTTTAACTGCTAAGCCATCTCTCCATCCCTAGACTTACTTTTAATAGATAATTTTAATATACTGAAAGTTGACAGATGGCTTAGTGATTAAGGCATTTGCCTGAGAAGCCTAAGGACCAAGATTCACTTCTCCAGGTCCCACATAGACCAGAAGAAGCACAAGGTGGGGCATGCACCTGAAGTTCATTTGCAGTGGCTAGAGGCCCTGGCGTGCCCTCTTGTTCTCTCTCTCTCTCTCTCTCTCTCTCTCTGTCAGATAAAAATAATTTTTTAAATAAAATAAAAGTATAGTATCCATTTAGTGGACCCAGAGTCCATGGTTGTGTGAGGTTGTACTATAGAACTCATTGTATTGCTAATTTATAGGTTTTTTTAAATAAAATTGCAAATACAGTCATTTCAAACATTTTGTTAATGAGCCTTTTCCTGCTGCCTCTGGGAATGTAGATGGGGTTTGGCTCTAACCCATCTGAAAGCAAATAAAGAAATCAGACAGACTAGGTTATAAATCCAGATGAACCCTCCTCAGAAGAGATTCTCATTTGTGCCATCTGTTCAGGCTGAGCTAGATGTGAAATATAAGGTGTCACTGGTACAATCCCAGGAGGACTGTCACCAAAGGGTCTCCTTTAAATTGCCTTCAATTTATCTCAAGCTGCTTTAATTCCTTTCCACTGAGTTCATCATAATGGCATCTGCCTTCACATTCCCCTTGGTCTTTAAACACATCACTGACACAGTTGACCGGCTCTTTCCTTGAAATGAGCACTTCTGCCTTGACAGTTTCTTGGCACACACAGACTTCTGCCCATCTTCCCAGATGCCCACCCCCTCGCTCTGTGGTATCTAAGTGCCTTCAAAACTTTTATCCTTAACCATCTAAGGGAAGTTAAATTTTAACCCCTTCTCCCATGGAGAACACGTTGGTTTTCACTGTTACTTGAGTTTGATTTTTAGTTCTCCATGAGCGAGTGGACATTTCAAACTCGATTGACTCTTCAAATTTACTAGGTCAGAAACTTAACATATCTTTGGACCCCAAAATATGTGAGTCTTCCTAAATTTTCCATGGTATTAATGACACTGTTATAAGTTCTCATTTCCTAAGTGTCCTAGGGGAAGTGGGTTTTGATTTTTTTCTTATCTTTCCCTCCTCTTTTCGAAAATGGACTTTCTTCACAATGTCATCTCTGTTTGTTCCTTCTTTTTATTTCAGTCTTACCACCCCTGTTTTGGCCCTCCTTATCTAACATGTAGACAATGGATGCCCTTAGGGGGATACTCTTCCGTTCTGTGACCCTGCTCATGGTTTTATGGAGGTGAAGGATGCACACGCACTTACTTTACCATAGCACTCCTCCCCAGGACACAGATGTTAGATGCATTCCAAGACTTTTCAGGAGCCATGTACTGTGACGAACCCTATGCTTATTTGATAACATATCATACTCAACTGGAGAATGACAGGACATACTGGTTTTGTGGCATTCTTCAAGACCTGCCACCTTCTTGGAACTTGGCCATCAGTCATAATAAATATCTGTTGTTATATAAGGAGTACTTCAAAGGAAGTGCAGATACCAGTCACTTGACAGACTTCAGAAATGCGTTATTCCTTCTAGCTTTCTTGTCGTTGCATGTGTTTTAGTGCATAACATACAGCTGTGCTGGATAAATGCTGCCTGCTTACAAAATGAGCAGTGAGGAAATTTCTGAGCCTCCTTCTCCTTCAGTTCTCTGTAGTTTCTGTAGAGAATAAGAATAGCACATCCGTTGATCTTGACCTATTAAATAAAATAGGCACTGGCACATGGTTTAGCAACAGGCAATGGGTAGAAAGTGTCAATTTTCATATAATTATAAGGTTATTACTGCAGAACAGTCACTTCTGATATCAAATAGAGACATAATTTCTGGTATTAACTCTATTTACAGACAATTCTATAGCTTCTGTCTGATAAACTTATTTCTGTACCTTCCAACTAACTTTAAGGTTTGGGAAAAGGAACTTAATCCTGGATTATTGAATTATTTTATACTTCTTTTACTTAAGAAAAAAAGGGTAGCCAGGCCTGGGGGTGCACGCCTTTAAATCCAGCACTCGAGAGTCAAAGGTAGAAGGATCACCATGAGTTTAAGACCACCCTGAGACTCCATAGTGAATTCCAGGTCAGCCTGAACTAGAGTGATACCTTACCTTGAAAAACAAAAACAAAAGGGCAATACAAAAGATATGTTAATTGTGGGTGCTAGTATATGTGATAGAGGCTGAGGGTATAGCTCAGTGGCAGAGCACTTGCTGAGCATGTGTGAGGGCTGAAGTTCAATCCCTAGCTCTAGGGAAAAAAGAAAATAGTAGCATATGTGATTTAAATAGCAGCTCTACTCAAAAACGTTAGCTTTTTTTCTGTGCAATGGCAAATTGTCAAGGCCCACGTGAAACCACAGAGGAATTGGGGAGATGAACAAGAGTGCTGCTTCCATGGTGAACCTGACAATCAGCACCAGAGTAAAAGAAACAGACAGTGAGGATACGCAACACTTACCAAAACAGAGTTCCAGAGGATCCTAGGAGCTCATCACTGAAGCAGACTTAAAACTCTCCCACCAAGGCTCAGGGAATTTTGTGGAAGAGAGGGCAGAAAGACTCTAAGAGCCACAGGTTGGGAAATCCTACCCAGAGGCACTGCCCCCACAATATGTCACTGCTGCTTGCACAATGCATAATCCACACCTCCATGGGGAATACCAGCAACCCCACTGAGGGGGGTCTCCAGTGGAATGGGGGAAGGGATGATGGAAAAGATGGTACCAACACATGATGTATCTATACCAAGTATGTGTGAAAACACACACACACACACACACACACACACACAAAGGAATTAGAGAGGTGAGCAAGAATGCTGCTTTCATGGCCTGATAACCTGAGCCAGGGTGATGCAGACAGACACTGAGGATACACAAAATGTACCAAAGCAGAAATCCAGAAGCCGCTCAGAGCTCAACACGAAAGTAGACTTAAAGTCCACCCACCAAGGCTCAGGGAAATTTTCAGAAGAGGCAGAAAGATTGTAAGAGCCACAGGGTGGAAGGGAATGTCCAGAGGCATTGCTTCCCAGACCTACAGTGACTGACTGCTGCTATAACAACTCATAACCCACAGTTCCATGGTGAATACCAGCAGTCCCACTAAGGCGGGCCCTCAGTGGAGTCGGGGCAGAGAGGAAGGAATGATGGCACCAATACATGATGTATCCATACAAAGTTTCTACTTAATTAAAAAAAAAAACTCCAAAACAATCTATATAAGACATAATTCTCCTGCTCAGATGTGCCTGACTGTGATTACAATACTCTCAGAGATAACTGAATAAAACCGTGCAGTGACGTCCATTAGTTACTTTCTCAATGCTGTGAACAGATGCATGACCAGACTAACTTAGAGAGGAAAGAGTTTATTTCAACTCATAGTTCCAGATTGGGAAATCCATCATGGTGGAGAAAGCATAGCAGGATCGGGAAGCTGGCATCACATTGTCACAACAGCAGGGAAGACATAGAAAGAAAGGGCAAGCCTGGCATGGCAGTACCACCTTAGCTCTGCCCTAACTGACACACTTCCTTCAGCAAGGCTTTCCTCCTGAAGGTTCCACAGCATTCCCAAATAGCATCACTTGGCTGGGGACTAGGTGTTCAAACACATGAGCCTGGAATTAAGGAAAATAGTAATTATAAGAATTGGGTTTTATTTATTTTTTATAGTTTTATTTTTATTGATTTATTTGAGAGAAAGAGGCAGAGAGAGAGAGAGAATGGGCATACCAAGGCCTCCAGCCATTGAAAACTAACTCCAGATGTATGTGCCCTCTTGTGCATCTGGCTTACGTGGGTCCTGGGGAATCAAACTGAGGTCCTTTGGCTTTGCAAGCAAGTGCCTTAACTGCTAAGCCAACTCGCCAGCCCAAATTGAATTTAATTCACTGTAAAATACCTGGTTTTATAATTTATAACTTTAAATTTTGAATTGTATCTTATCATCAACTTCAAATGAGATTTGTTCAGGCAGGGAGAAAATAGGTTAATAAGCAATTGTCAATGACTAGCTATTCAAATTGTTATTGATTATCTTAATTGGTATCTCAATTAAGAGCTTTTCATTGGTAACATCATACTCTAGCAGACTTTGACATTCTGTTGCTGAAAATTTATCCTAAAATAGCCATTATTATTCAGGCTTAAAATTAAAGTTATTTTATATCCAAAAGATCATCTGTTACCTTGCGTGATATAGTGATAAGCAGTATAAAGTCACAAATTTGGGGAAACGGGTTGAAAATTTTCCAAGACAGCAGTGGTTGTTATAGCCAATGTTTACCTATTAAAGGCAAGTACTACAGCATTAAGCATCTATCCATTTACAGGTCCCAGCTGGATGACCAGTAAAGCTATTCAGCTATTCAACTCCCAGGGGTATACGGTTTAATTACCAGAAGCAAAACTACAAATTTCTCTAAATAGGAAGCTCAGATTCATCCCCAGTGCTCCTTAGGGTGCCTTGAGAGGATGATCAAGGCTGTGAACTGCAGGGATCCTTTCTGATGGCACACATGGCTGCTGACAACCACAGTGATTTAGAAAAACCTTTATATTGTAAATGTGAGGAAGGCATAGACCAGTTTTGTTTTTCTTTTTTTATTGACAACTTCTATCCTTATATACAAAAAAACACATGATATTTCCCTCCCCTCCCCACATTCCACTTTAGAACTCCAATCTCCATCATATCCCCTCCCTCTCTCCATTAGTCTCTCTTTTAATTTGATGTCATCATCTTTTTCTTCTATTTTGAGGGTCTTGCGAAGATATTGCTAGGCATTGCAAGGTCATGGATATCAAGGCCAATTTCTGTCTGGGCAGTTGCATTGTAAGAAGTCATATCCTTCCTTTGGCTCTTCCATTCTATCTGCCCCCTCTTCCGCAATGGGCCCTGAGCCTTGGAGGGTGTGACAGAGGTGTTTCAGTGCTGGGCACTCCTCCATCCCTTCTTCTTAGCACTATGTTGCCTTTTGGGTCTTCCCAGTGGTCATTGCCATCTGAACAGAGAAGCTTCTCTAACCAGAAGTGAGAGTAGCGTTAATATGTGAATATGAACTAAGTGTAGTGCTTTCAGGGCAGCTTGGTGGGAATAATATATACATTTAGTCAGACAAGAGCAGGCTTTATACCCCTAAGGCTCATGACCTCACCTGCCATAGACTTTTGCTTAGGTTTTTCAGTACCAGGTATGTATTCCCTCCCATAGAGAGGGCCTTCAGTCCAATTAAGGAGCAGTTGGTTACCCCAAGAGCAGACATGCCACTATTGCACCTGTTCAGTCATTGGACATGTATGGCCAAACTTGAATTTTCAGTGTCCACTGTTCTCACCGCTGATGACTTCTGTCTCCCATAGGGCTGCATGCAGTGCAGCTTTTTCCAGCTTTCAGTTGGCTGGTTAGACCAGTCTTTCTTGATGCACATTGGTAGGCTTCTTGTTTCAGAATTAACTGAGCTATTTGTCTAGAACTGATTACATCCGGGGTCCTGTTGTTCATACTCACAGCTGGAACATGGAAGGTGGGCTTGCAGGTGGCTCTGACATTCCTTAACATTTGAGATAATCTTACTCGGACTCATAATTTGTCAATGATCAAGAGGAATACAATGAAATGCAAATGTGTGTCATTCATGATTTAATAAAGTAAAATACTGTAACCATTACTATAATAAGTTTTAGTGAGTGTGTGTGTGTCTGTGTGTGTGTGGTGTGATATATGCATGAGTGTATGTCCATATGGCATCCCATGTACTCACCTGTGGTGTCCAGAGGATAACATTGGGTGCTCCCCCTCCATGGATCTTCTACCCATTCTTCCTTCTTACTTGAGCTGGATTCTCTTACTGATCTTGGAGCTTGCCTGTGTTTTTCTTTTTCTTTTTCTTTCCTTCTTTTTTTTTTCTTTTTTTGCCAACTCAGGTAAATGTTGGGTCTCTGTTCACCTTTACTGAGGTCACAGATGTGTGTATTCATATCTAGCTGTTTATGTGGTTCCTGGGGCTCAAAGTCCAAAATTCTTAGGCTTTCTCAGACCTCATGCTTGCACAGAAAGTATTCTTAACTGCTGAGTCATCTCTCTAGTACTAACGTGGTTTTTAATTATTTATTTATTTTTGGTGTTTCAAGGTAGAATCTTGCTCTAGACCAGGTTGACCTGGAATTCACTATGTAGTCTCAGGGTGACCTTGAACTTACAGTGATCTTCCTACCTCTGCCTCATGAGTGCTGGGCTTAAAGGCATGTGCCACCATGCCCAGATTCATGATAGATTTTTTTTTAATTTTTTTCTTTTTTAATTTATTTAACAGAGAGAAAGAAAGGGGGAGAGAGAGAGAGAAAGAGAGAGAGAGAGAATGGGCATGCCAGGGCCTCCAGCAACTGCAAACAAACTCCAGATACATGTGCCACCTTGTGCATCTGGCTAATGTGGGTCCTGAGGAATCAAACCTGGGTACTTTGGCTTTGCAGGCAAACTCCTTAACCACTAAGCCATCCTTCCAGCCCTCATGGTGGTTTTTAAGTAAAAAGAAATCTGCTGTAATGATTCCTGCAGTTTGTTAGTTAGTTTTCAGTTGCTGTAACAAAACCCTGAGACAATCAGTGTACAAGGAGAAAAGAGTTAGTTCGGTTCACAGTCTTAGAGGTTTGGGTACATAATTAGTTTGGTCCAGTTGCTTTGGGGTCGATGACAAGGTACTTCATAGAATAAAATAATTCCTATTTTCCTTCAACAACAAAACAAAGCCATCAATTAGAAAAACATGACAGAACTGTGCCTTTAATCCCAGCACTTGGGAGGCAGGGATGGGATGATTGCTGAGAGTTCAAGGCCATCCTGAGACTATGTAATGAATTCCAGGTCAGCCTGGGGTAGAGCGAGACTCTATCTCAAACCTTCCACCCCTTTCCTCCCCCACCCCCCACCCCCCAAAATCATGTCAAGGAAGAATGGAGTCCTGATATTTAAACCTAAAACATTCTTTTTATTCAAATACTGGAAGCAGTTCTCTTACTGGATGATGATATTTATAAAAATCCACCTTGTAAGTCTGAAAATGAAGATTCATTACAGAAAACATGTCAGAAGATATATTAAAAAAAGAAAAAATGAAGGGCTGGACATGTAGATCAGTTGACAGGGTAGTCGCCTAATATATATGAATCCTGGGTTTAATACCCAACAGCACAGAAACTGGACATGATGGCACACATCTGTAACCCCAGCATTCAGGAAGAAGGGGAAACATCATCAGAAGTTCAGGGTTATCCTCAACTATATAGTGAGCTTGAGGGCATCCTAGCCTATATGGAAGTAAAGAAAAGAGATGAGAGGTAGTAGAAATGGCAATCATTAAAATTGTAGAAATAGCCAGGTGTGATGGCATATGCCTTTAACCCAGCACTTGAAAGGCTGAGGTAGGAGGATCTCCTTGAGTTTGAGACCACCCTGAGACTACATAGTGAATTCCAGGTCAGCCTGGGCTAGTGTGAGACCCTACCTGGAAAATACACACACACACACACACACACACACACACACACACACGTAGAAACAAAAAAGATCTAAGTAGATGCTTAGCTCATTCAACAGAACATGTGTCTCTAAAGGCTAAAAGTGGAAGTGAAATCAACTGTTACCACCATTTCCTATGTTGCCCATCTGAGTTCTGATAATGGTACTGTGCGGAGTTTACCAGTAGGCCAGTTTCCAGTCTGAGAAAAGTCAGGTATAGGCATGTTTTAACCTTGACCAACTAAACTTTCCACTAAGGACTCTGAATCTGGAGGGAGAGGTATGCCCACCAGGATCTTGAGAGATGAGTCTCAGTAGTAGTGGTGGAGTGAGTAGAGAACACCAGGTGTCCTGCAGCCAGAGCCACCACGGCAGAGCAGTCATGTGTATGGGGGGGCAGTGGCACCTAGCTCCTTGTAAAGGAGATACTGTCAGGACATGGCTATAATCAATGATGGCTAAGTCTAGAATTTTCTGTCATCTCAAAACTTGAGTGTCCATCATTTCATCGTGTGAAGTTATGTTCGCTTCAGAACAGCCACTGTCCATTTTTGGTTGTTTTAACAAGAAGTCTGTAATTCAGGGTTGGGAGGGAAAGAGTGAAAGCTCTTTTTTTACATAAAAATGAAACATGAGAAAAGAAATTTGGAATAAGAAGCAAGTCCACCTTACTGGGTCCCTTTTTGCTACAAAAGTACACGGGATACTACAGGAAGGGTCATTTATATTAGGTGGAGACATCTCATGAAGAGAGAGGACAGAAGAGGAGGCTAGCCCCATCCTTCCTAAGTTCCCACTTCCACTGTCACGAACACACTCCTGGAATAATGGCATGCATTCACTCCTGAAGTCAGAGCCCTCAAAACCTAAGTAATTCTTAAAGAGCACAGCTCATGGGGCTGGAGAAATTGCTCAGTGGTTAAGGAGATTGCCTGTAGTGCCTAAAGACCTGGGTTCAATTTCCCAGTACCCAAGTAAAGCCAGATGCACAAAGAAGTGCATGCATCTGGAGTTCATTTACAGTGGCTAGAGGCTCTGGTGCACCCATTCTCTCTCTCTCTTTGCAAACAAGTAAAATATTTTTTTTTAAAAAAAGAATTCAGCTCTTTAATACTGTTGCATTGGTGATTAAATTTACAACATGTAGACCTTGAAGACACATTAAAACCATAGCTCATTGCCCCCCCCACCCCGCCTGCCATGTCAAGGATTTGCTCCTTTGACCAGGAGATGGTGTTTCCTATGCAGGCAATGGTTCTATGGTTGGAAGAAGAGGTAGCCAAAGGAGAAACTGCTGGCATGTCGCATTGGAGCTCAATAGGCTGATATTTTCTGTAAATATTTCATGTTTGTACTTTGAAACTTGCTGTGGTAGGCCACCAGTGGATTCTCCTCCCAAGTTCTTGCTCATGTTTTCTTTCATGAACCTTCAGTAGGGATATCATTTCAGTCTCCTCAGAGGAAGTTCTTCTGTGCACCCATTTCTTGCCACAAACCCCGTCTCATTTTCTGGATATCACTCACTTTCCCCTGATCCTCATGTTTCTTGCTTATTTTCACATCAATCTCTCAACCCTGCACCATGCCTTAATTCCAACTGTCTCTTCCCAATGCCTAGAATGTCTCTGGCATGGAGTGGCCATGTTTTGGATAAATGGACCAGCCAGTCTTTTGTATGTTGTCTATACTTTCAAAACAACTTAAACTGGGCTGGAGAGATGGCTTAGCAGTTAAGAAGTTTGCCTGCAAAGCCAAAGGATCCTGGTTCAATTCCCCAGGACCCATGCAAAGCCAGATGCACAAGGAGGCGCATGCGTCTGGAGTTCGTTTGCAGTGGCTACAGGCCCTGGTGCACCCATTCTCTCCCTCCCCTGTCTCTATGCCTCTTTCTCTCAAATAAATAAATAAAATATATCTTTAAAAACTTAAACTCATATTATATTTCTGCCATGTGGAGTTTAAGGGGATGAGGAAGAAGTCATTGAGCTGGTCAATAATCCCAAATGTCCTAAAAACAGAGTTTTCAAAATGAAATTTAGTTCTTAATTTAGTTCTCTTTAGTTAAAGTCAAAGCTCAGTTGAAAGCTGTTAAATTATATACAAATCCTAACCTATGGCACAGGCCCATCTTTCTGAAAAATATTTTAATTTGATATAGCAAAATGTTGTCATGTTAGCAATACCAAGATTGTTTACTGAGCACATACTAGGTATTATGTGTGGTGCAATTGTTGGAGAATTATCTGTGAGCAAGTAAGCACACTTTTTTGTCTTTAGTAAACCTATAATTTTGTGAGGGATCCAAAGAAACAAACTATTCAAAACACATGTGGTAAGTGATAATGATAGATCAGTCCCACACAGCAGGACTATGTAGGAGTGGCCCTGGCCCCAGGCCGGGGTGGAAGGTGGTCAGTGGTAGTACAGCCCAAGCTAAGAGCTCACACCTAACATTCTAACACTCACGGAGGCAGGGGGATCATGAGCTCAACCCTAGTATGAGCTACATAGTGAGACCATGTCGTAAAAGCATGGAAAAAATGCTGACAAAAGGAGACCAAAGGCAGCACATTGTAGCAAGGGACTCAGTAGATCTGAAAAGAAGTCGAATGACAAAGTTGGGTCACAGTGGCATTCACTGAGCACCTCGCTTAGGTCTGAGATTAACGTAAGGAGCCTAAGCATGCCTCTGAAGTTTGTTTGCAGTGGCCAGAGGTCCTGGCATGCCCATTCTCTATCTATCTATCTATCTATCTATCTATCTATCTATCTATCTATCTATCTGTCATCTATCTTTTTCTTGCTCAAATAAATAAAAAATATTTTAAAAATATTTCTATAAATGGTATAATCCAGGCCAAGCATCACTGACTTCCAAACGATGTATACTAAAGGAGTTTCCTAGGTACACAAGCACAGACTTTCCTTCAGTACAGACCTATGATCATTCTAGGCAGGCTTTGAAGACTTAAATACTTACATGTGATTGTGCAGAGGTTTATCTACATTATAAGCGCTGAGTCTTCCAGTGAAGTACAAGCTGCTGGTCATTGCTAATCCACTGAAACTCGTGGCGAGCGGATCTCCAGCTTGAGTAGTATTACAGGATTCACAGATCATACATTTCATGCCTGAAATATGGAACTGGCCTATGGATCAGCCATTACAGTCATTACAGGGACTATCCACGGTCATGTTCATCTGCTCTGATGGCATAGGCATCTCCTCTGCCTTGTTCAGCTGCCTCCAGTACCTGGTCATATCCGCAGCACAGGGCACGCACAGTGGACATCTGTAGCTTTCTTTCAACGTTTCTTCATAACACATTCTGTGTAAGAGATGTCCACCTGGCAAAACATGAGCTACAACACGGGATGTATGAATGTCCTCCAAACATATTGCACAGTTCTGGCAGGAAACATTTTCAACACATTTGTGTTTTTCCCAAAGATTCATAACAAGGCATACATTACATTTCAAACAGTGGGAAATAAAAATTTTCCTTTGGCTCAATCCTACAAATTCCACCATTTTCACAATGATACTGCTTCTTATCTTTGTCAAGATAAGAAGGCATCAACTGCAATGATATTCTCCACATAACGTGCTGCTTTCTTCACAAGTCTGTTGGGCATGCTGGATTTCTTCACAGCTCATGCACTGCACTTCCTTTATTTTGAAGAGATCTAGCTGGTGATCTTGATTGCTATCATGACACAACTGGCAGGAATAGAGCTTGTCACAAGGTGCCTTCAGAAGCCATCCTCTGCCATAAGTGCTCACAGCCCCATGGTCCTCATTGTCCACTGAGGGCACCATTGTCCCATGCCATCGCTGCCATGGGCTCCACCTCCCCTCACTCTTCACAGATCCTTCCCTCACTATAAAACCGTGTAATATTTTTATTTGTGTGTGTGCATGTGTCAGGAGTATGGGTGCACCAGGGCCTCTTGCCACTGCAAGAAAAAGTCAACTGCATGTACCACTTTGTGTGACTGGCTTTATATAGGTAGGTACTGGGGAATTGAACCTGGGCTGGTAGGCTTTTCAGACAAGCACTTTTAACATGAGCCATCTCCCCAACCCCACGAGAACTTCAAGGTGTTTTCTTCATAGTCTAGATATATGGTGGAAGTGAAGAGTCAGCTCCTACCCTACTCTGAAACTCACTTCATTCAGGTGTTTTCTTTAATTTTTTTTTTGAAATTCACTTTACATGATCTTGTAACTATTTCATGACACCATATGAGTCACAATAGCTCAATCTCTTGATGTATGGATGGATGTGGTCATGTTTGTGGGTGCTCATGGGTGCATGTGAATTGGAGGCCAGTGACTTCCTCAGTCTCTCTCCACCTTAGTTGTTTGTTTGTTTGTTTGTTTGTTTGTTTGTTTTTGACACAGGGTCTCTCACTGAACTTGTAGCTCACAAATGAGAATAGCTAACCAGCCAACAAACCCCAGGGATTCCCTGTCTCTGCCTTCCCTGTGCTGGGATTACAGGGATCTGTCACCACACCTAGCTTTTACATGGGTGCTGGGAATGCCAACTCAGCTCCTCGTGCTTATGTGCAAGCACTTTCCCAACTGAGCATGTAGCTCAAGCATGTAGCTCAGTCTCTTAAAGTGAGCACTGATGTTACTACTTTTGATAATCCTATGTATGTTATTTTTATTACAAAATTGCTCTAGCTGGTTGTAGTGCTGCAGGACTGCAATGAAATCCCAGAACTTGGAAGGATGAGGCAGTAGAGATAGCTCCAAGTTTGAAGCCAGTCTGTCTTTATAACGAGTTCCAGGCCCAGCCAGGTCTACATAGGAAGACCCTGCTTCTATCCACACACACAAAAAAATTTAAAAGTGTTGTTCCAGGATGCAGGTACTTGAAACATTACAACATTATCAGGACTGCTTTACACTGAGAAAGCCTAAGAGCTGGGCTGTTATTGCTTCTTCTTTTGTTAGCAGTGTAATAGTCATTTGAACTGTACATCTGCTAAGCAGAAGGCCAACCTGACGCAGACTTCTAACTGCTTTCCTGATGGCTGCACTGAAAATCACACATCTCACCACCATCTGTTTCCATTAGCCTTTGAAGACTTTAGACAGTCTGGCAAAAGGGGTGTGTGTGTGTGTGTGTGTGTGTGTGTGTGTGTGTGTGTACACGTGCATGTATGTGTGTTTTGAAAAAAAAAAATCATTCAGGGGATTTTTCCCTTGAATTTGTTTTCAGTAATTCAAAATAGGCTAACTCATATCCCTCATCCCTATTCTTCCAAGTTCCAGCAAGAGCATCATTGTTTAGGAGAGCATCTACACACCGCAGAACTGTAGTTTCCTTGCAAAATTCTGACTCTCCTTTGTCTTGGTGGATTTGAGAGGCTCCAAGAAAATTTTCCTCTAGTGGTATCATAGGAGGGTTGGGAATTCCCACTCCTCATTCATCACTGAGGTAACAGCACAAAGGCAACTGTGAAGATACAGATGGAACCCAGGAACAGCGCGGTGTTAAGCCCCTGGTGCTTCACTTAGCTCATGAGTGGGGGTGCATGGCTGAGGACTGGAGAAGTGGCACATCTCCTACGTAGGGAAAGATGAAAAAGGAAATGAGTGCTGCCCATGATCTTGGTGAAGGCACTAGACAGGCAGTAAAGGTGACTGGAAACAACTGCACTATACTGGAATCTGGACAGGAATCCACGTTGTAATTTGAAGTTTGCAACTGATTAAACAAAATTTATCACCTTAAAATGTTTATACTGTTTCCCAGGCAAGTGGACTATTTTAAAGTCATCAAATTTTCTTTCATACTGACTGGCTCTAAATTGAATTTTCTGAAACCACAGAAAGATAGGCTACTCAGGACTCAAAAAACCCTTTCAATTTCCACAGCAGCCCCCAAATTGAAGCCACAGTCATTTTTATCCATTTAAAGAGGTGCTAGAGCCTCTGGAGGACAATGGACACCAACAGCATGACTAAGCAGGACACTGTGCATAATTATGAAATCCACCACTTGGACAAGATGTACACACTCGGGCAACAGTGGCATGTAACCTCTATGGGTAACCAGCTGTTCTCTGATTGGACATGAGGCATGCTCAGTAAGAGAAAATTCATACCTGGTGCTGGAAACCAAGTCCAAACCCCATGTTCAGGCAACCCAGACTTCAGAAAGAAGCCCCCTACTGCTCTCTGGAGAAGAGTGGGCTTGCTTTACCAAAAATCTCTCAAATAACTTTGCATACCCTCTTTAACCCAAGCTGCTCTCACTCCTGGTTGAAGACTATTTCATATTACAGGTGGCAGAGAAAATGGTGGAGAGCCAAAATCCATCGATAAGACAAGAAGATAGCCAGCTGCCTGCCATGAGACTAGTCACCTCTACCACATCTGCTGGGGCCCAGGAGAAATTCAGAGGAAGTGATGACATGTATACTGCCCTGACTGCCGGCGTGACAACCAGCTTCAGGGTGATGGTGGCAGACGTGGTGATCAATCAAAACCTATTAAAGGAGAAATCCTGAGACTACAGAGAACCCAGAATTTAATCCAACTCCCAACAGTCCTGCCATTGCTCAGGGAACATTGAGGAAGAGGGGACGGAAAGATTGTAAGAGCCACAGACTGGATAGGAATTCTGAGGCATGGTCCCCCACAACTCCATAGGGACTGACTGAGGACTTCATCACTCCACAGTGAGTACCATCACCTCACTGAGGAAGGCCCTCAGGGTGACGGGAGCCTGGGCAAGGGGACAAATGATGTATAGATGATATAGATGATATAAAATCAAGACAAAAAATAAAAATAAAAATAAAAATAAAGAGGTGCTAATTATGTTGAGTGGGAGTAGGGCACATGGTTAACATTTTATGTTCTTAGCTCAAGAATAACATCATGCCACAGAAAACTCACAAAAGGAATGAAGGAAGGAAGAAATAAAGAGGAAGAAAAAAGAAAACCCAATAATATCATCCAGATTTGGATATGGATTGTTTTTTCCTTTTTCTTTCTTTTTTGCATGTGTGTGAGTATGGGTGCTCATGTTCATGCAGGCATGTGTGTGTGATGTGGATTTCTTGAGGGCATATTCATACAACAATAAATTTAAGTGTACTTGTATTTGTCTCACAAAAATAGAGACAAGGTCAAAATTAAGTGAGATTCAGAGTGAGAAGGACTGCCATCGTTGTTTTTTTTTGTTTGTTTGTTTGTTTGTTTGTTTTTTGTTTGTTTTTTTGGAGGTGGGGAGATCATGTCAAGATTGGTGAGCTCAGCTCAGACTTCTCAGAATCAAGTCAAATCAAATTCCAAGTGAACTGTCAACAGGAACACTCTCTGGACATTTGAATGCTGTATTTGCACACCCAGCATTTCAGAGGTTGTTGGGCTGCTAAGGAGACCTTTTGTGTTGCAGGAGTAATTATTATAGTGACAATCTTCCTACCAATTCCTTTACTCAGAATATTTTGAAAGGAGAGCTGTTCAACAAATTTCCTTTACAAGTGTGTGGTAGTTTGAATAGATGGCCCCCAATGTGTTCAGTGTTTTATTAGTTTATAGTTTGCATCTGCATTCACCTGGCTGGAGGCAGAATCACTAGGCAGATCTTAGGGTCCAGACTTAAGGTGTGGTGGTGGGTTTAGGATTTCAATCTAAAGATATGCAAAGTGTGCCTAGTTGGAGTTCCTGAGGTGTGCTGTGCTGTGTGGCTTTTGGCTTGTGGCTTTGCTCTCTGTGTTTGGTCCTGTGAAAGCAGGCCAGCTTCTTCTGCCATTATGGAACTTCCCCTGGATCTGTAAACTATAATAAATCCTTCCTCCATAACTGTGCCTGGTCTGGAAGTTCATCTCAGTGAACCTGAAGCTGTCTGCTACAAAGTGTTTGTACTATGTCAGACATTGTTCTAGGTGTGAGATAGGAGCTTGGTTTATCAATGAAGGTGGATAGAGAAGAGAAGGGATAACAGATTTACTGGATAGCTCAAACTCTTGTTGTGAGGAAACATTTTGGCTTTCTTTGTTTATTGAGCAGAAATATGGCAAGATTACAGTTGTACTTGCAGAAGGGGATGGAGGAGGTAGGAGGAAAATTAATAAAATTAAAAATGTGGAAACCTACTTCTCCACTAGCTAAATAATATATATGTTAAAAAAAAAGTTTGTGGGCTGGAGAGATGGCTTAGCAGTTAAGGTGCATGCCTGTGAAGCCTAAAGACCCAGGTTTGATTCTCCAGGTCCCACATAGGCCAGATGCACATGGTGGCACATGCATCTGGAGTTTGTTTGCAGTGGTTAGAGGCCCTAGCATACCCATTCTCTCTCTCTCTCTTCTCTCTATGTCTCCAATAAATAAATTTTTAAAAATCTTAAAAAAAAAAAAAAAAAAAAAAGAGTTTGGGCAGAAGTACACTATAAGGGTGGGTGATGCTATGCCCCAAAGCCATAAATTTTTAGAAAATTTCAGTGCCAAGGATGAGATATCTTCCAGTGAGTTGTTGGTCAAATATACTGCTAATACCCCCAAAACATTACAGGATAATGTCAATGATTTTGGTTGCCCATCTTTTGCTGACAAGACCATGTGTTTGGGCTGCAGGACACTGAGAAATCAAGCTGGAGCTGAGCTGGAAACCTCTTCCTGGTCGACTAGTTGTCAGGATGCTGGAAAGAGCTATGCAGCCTGATTGGATTGGAAGGCTGCTCCATGGAAGAGCATCCACACCTGGAAGAGGATAAGCACTTTGCAATACTTTCTTCCAGACACAAAGTGGCCATGACACTCAGTATCTCACAGTGGCTGACACCGTACAAGGCCTGAATAATAGGAGGAGGAAAATGATGACATCAAAATAGAAGGCAGACTATTAAAAAGAGACTCCATAGAGGTATATAAGGAAGGGGAAAAGGAGGGTGGTAGGGGATTGGGATCATGGCATATATTGTCTGTATGCATGGAAGTTGCCAATAAGAACTTTAAAAAAAAAGAATTTCACTTCAGTAGATTATAGCTATCTGTGAGAATACATGTAGATGAATCAGAATGTGGTTGTAGTCCTGGCTCAGATATCACTTATTCACGTGATAACAGGAGTTAGTTAAGATAGCTTTCACTTCTTCTCATTGACTGAAGCGTCCTGGTTACCAGGAGAAAGGCTAGGAGTTGTGACTACCAAGATTGATGGAGATCCTAGTGCAGTGGCTTACACTGTACCCCCTTGTCCTTAGCAAGAGCACTTCTAATTCTAATAATGGGTTCAATTATTCACAGTTGTGTATCTAATGCAAGATCAGAGTACTATGGTTTCAGATGGGCTGGGGAACTTGTTTGGTAAAGTTCTTTGTATTTACAGAAATGGTAGGGGAGGGCTGGAGGGATGGCTTAGCAGTTAAGGTGCTTGCCTGTGAAGCCTAAGAACCCAGGTTCAACTCCCAGGATCCACATCGGCCTGATACATAAGGTGGTACATGCATCTGGAGCTTGTTTGCAGTGGATAGATGCCCTGCTGTGCACATGCTTTCTCCCTTTTTCTATCTACCTTTCTCTCTCTCTCTCTCAATAAATAAATAAATAAATAATTAATTAATTAATTAATTAATTAATTTTAAATGGCAGTAGAGGAGAGATTTGTTGATTCTACAAAGTTATCCAGAAGAGTTGCTATGCATATTCATTAAATATATTCTCAAATTCTCATGAAAACATATAAGTTCTCCATCATCTTCTCCACAATGAAAACGATGTATTTTAACATCTTGTACATGGATGTTAATCTACTATTACAACTACCTTCACATTTCTGGCACAAAGAACCTGACCAAAAGCATCTTGTGGGAGGAAAGGGTTTATTTTGGCTTATAGACTCAAAGGAAAGCTCCACGATGGCAGGGAAAACCATGGCATGAGCAGAGGCTGGACATCTCCTCCTGGCCAATATCAGCAGCAGGAGAATGTGTCAAACACTGCAAGGAAAGCTGGCTATAACACTTGTAAGCCCACCCCCAAGAACACACCTCCAACAATGTTCCAATTCCCAAATTGCCATCAGTTGGGGATCAAGCATTCAGAACATACAAGGTTATGGGGAATACCTGAATCAATCCACCACAGCTATTCTGTGGCAGAGCAAATATTCAAAATAATGTCAGGGTGTGGGCATTGTGAACTACTGAGAGAACCAGATATAGAAACTCCTTCAAGAAAAGCCAGTTTTTTGTGTCTCAACACTTTACATTTTAAAACACCTGAAGCTTAGCCCTGAGCCTAACTTGATAAAGAAGTTAGCAGGAGGAAAGTTTTATTTCACTGCTTAGTGATATTATTACTCAACCTCACCACCAAAGGGGAGACAATTCTACAGAAAGCAAAAAATCAAAGGCCATAGGAGGAAAAATAACTGATCTTTGCCCTTTCTTATGCTGAGTAGGTTTCTTCACTTTTCAATCCATCAAATTGTTTGTTACATTATTTATTTATTTTAGTATTTTTCTGGTTTTTAAATAATTTTTTACTTATTTATTTATTAGAGAGAGAGTAAGAAGAGAGAGAGAGAGAGAGAGAGAGAGAGAGAGAGAATGGGCACACCAGAGCTTCTAGCCACTGTAAATGAACTCCAGATACATGCACCACCATGTGCATCTGGCTTTCGTGGGACCTGGAAAATTGAACCGGGGTCCTTAGGCTTTGTAGGCATGCGCCTTAACCACTAAGCTATCTCTCCAGCCCTATTTTAGTAATTTTTTTGACAAGGTCTTTCTATGTAGCTTAGGCTGCTCCAGAACTCTTATTCTCCTGCCTTAGCATGCTGAGGGCTGAGATTATTACCTCTTTTTTATTTTTGAGAGAGACAGAGAGAGAGAGAGAAAGAGTCAGAGAGAGAGAGAGAGAGTATGGGCATGCCAGGGCCTTTCAGCTACCATGAACAAACTCCAGACACATGTGCCCCCTTGTGCGCATGTGCGACATTGCACACTTGTGTCACTGTGTGTCTGGCTATATGGGACCTGGAGATTCAAACGTGAGTTCTAAGGCTCTGTAAGCAAACGCCTTAATTGGTAAGCCATCTCTCCAGCACTATTACCTCTTTTGATGGCATAGACATACACAGGCCCATCAGGGCATAATAAAAAGCTGGAAGATGTCTGTTCTTTTGTGGGAAGATAGGGTGGAAACAGACAAAGTATGGGGAGCACTTTCTAGCCAGAGGCTGCTGTAAACCAAGGCAAAGAGGTACCTATACTTCATGCCCCATAATTCTTTTCTTTAGAGAGACAGAGACACAGAGAGAGAGAGAGAGAGAGAGAGAGAAAAAATGGGCGTGCCAGTAGTATCTCAGCTGCTGTGAATGAACTCCAGAAGCATGTGCCCCCTTGTGGGTAAGTGTGGCATTGTGCCCTTGCATCACTTTTTTGCGTCTGGCTAACCGTGGGATGGCAGAATTCAACGGGCATTGTTAGGCTTGGTAGGTGGGCATCTTAAACACTAAGCCATCTCTCCAGTTCCGGAAGATGGTGCTCTTAATGGGTTATATCTATGTAGTCTTGATAGAAAGTTATATATTATTATAGTACATATAATGATTACATATTACTTATTATCCAGTTCAAATTTCCATTGATCATACTCACCATTTTCCCATAGGCAGCCTTTTTTTCTGCTTAAATAAGGATAATTATGGAGAAGGCAGCAGCCAAGGCAGGCAGATCTGACAAAAGAGAGTGAGGATAAGAAGCAGTAACAAAGTCTAATGTACTTCAGCATGCTCTACTGTTTCAAAATGTATTTTTTAAATGAGGCCAACATTCTTTGTTTATTTTTCTAGACTGATTTTAGCATTTTAAATATAGAAATGAGACTATCCTATGAAACCAAGGCAAAGAAGTAACTGCCCAGTATGACCCATATTGGCTATCGGGAAATGGTGCTCTCTGTGGGTTTTTTCTACTTAATCTAGACAGAAATAAAGTTCGTGTGTGTGTGTGTGTGTATGAGTGTGCATGTGGAGGCCAGGGATTGACATCAGGTGCCTTTCTCTGTCTCTCTCCATTATACTCGAACCCAGAGCTTGCCTTCAACTGGTCTAGCTATGCAGCTTGCCTGGAGCAATCTTATCTCTGCATCCTGAGCTCTAGCGGGGAGGCCACCATGCCCACACAGCATTTATTTCAGTGCTGGGAATCCCTGGTCTTCATGCTTTAGCAGCAAAAGCATTATCCACTGAGCTATCTCCCCAGCCCTGAACAACAATTCTGACCAAGGAAGCACATCAGTGCAGTCTGTTAGGATTTTATATGCCCGAGCCTCCAGCACCTCTCACACTTGACCTATATGGGTGTTTATGGAGGGAATGAGAAAGAGCAAAAATGACAATGGCCCTTCCCCACCCCCAAGAATTATTATTTCCATTGTGAGGTGGTAAGAAACCTCACTAAGAGCATCCCAAATCCAAACTGGCCTCCTGAGAGTGGAATTGCTTACCTGTTGGAAAGAACACAGAAAGTAGGAATTATTGTCCCATGGGCTGGCTTGTCATTGGGTTACTGCTTTCCTAGGACATGACAGCAAGCTCAGTGCGAACTGGTAATAGCTCATTAATACAATATAATATAAATACAAAGCTGCTCCTCAGCTTTCCCTGGCTTAATGTCTAAAAAGAATGCAAAAATTAGGCTCCGGGATCTTTAATTTATAGTTAAGAAAGCATCTTGCTATATCTTTTTCAGCCATTGCATTTTTCTGTTATGACATTCCTCTGTGATATTTCTTTATGAACAGATCAGATGATAGAGACTTATAACAATAATGAGTTGTTTCATAATCAAAGTTAATGACAACTTTAGCCTCATAAAGATTTCCTTATATCCAAGAACCATTCATAAATAAATGTGAAGAAATGATAGATCTGCTGTGTCTTATAAGAATGGCCAGGGGAAGCCTGGCAATTTCAAATAGCTTGCAGGCTTCTGAGCATGACAATGTTTGTGTAGAAATACAACGAAGTGCACACTCAGCTCAGCCAGCTGTCAATGGAACGAGATGAATGAAAGTGGAGCTCAGGAGAGTCATGAAAATTAAACTTCCATCTCTACTAATTACTAAATGTGTGATTACTACAGCATTTGTGACCCTAACTTATCAACATACCTCCAAAAATCTTATAAGCTATATTTTCTCAAACTACTTAATATATCAGCTACTGTTTTTGAGAAGGCATGTATATTGTAAGCTAGCTGTAAAGTCACCTTGTCACCAGATTGTGCTGTGCTGCATTGTTGAATTTTTCATGTGCTTTCCCAGACCCGGCAGTGGTCAATGGAGTGAGAAGCCAGGAAGTGGGGGTCAGAAGAGAATGATGCAAATGCATATGCAGACCTTGCGGCAGCCCTTCAGTTCTCCATGCTGCCACAGATTATATCCCTTCAGGTAGGCAAGGTAGTGGAGCCCAAGAACACTTCAAGAAGACTCCCATATCCTTGCCAAAATAGCTCATTCTTTTCTTTTTTATGTCAAAAATACAACTGTCTCTATTTAAAGAAATGATTTTATAAATTGGCAGTCTTTCAGTAAGTAGCAAGAGAGATGACTCTGAGACTTATTTTGCAAGTGTCATTTATCCCAGGATGTGTAAAAACCATTTTAAAATAGACTTCACCACTCGATCAAAATTTTGCCTTTCATAAAGAAATTCCTTTGATTGTTCAGTCAATCAGTTTATATTGTAGGACCCTGGAACCTCCTTGTGAAATGCAGTATTGCTTAAATGAACTTAAAGTTAACCATTTTTCTTACATAATTGCAAAAGTATTTCATTAGAAAAATAATAGTTATACCTCACCGATCCTTTATTTTTTTATAATGCAGTGCACGCAGTGTCTTGTCTGTGATCTTCATCCATACAATAAATAACCTCTGGGGCAAGCAAGTTGACATTATCCTTTCATCATAGACAGAGATGCCGAGCTTTAGGAAGGTGAAGTGACATATCCACCGGGTGGAGAGTGACCCCTGACATGCCCAGTTACAAAGCCACTGAGCTTGTCAATTTCTTTAACATCAGAGTTCATCTTACAAGATATCATTTTCAAAAGTGACTTGGCTGCATCTGAAAGTAAGTTATTTCTGAAGTAAAAATGTTGTAAAATTTTCTTTCTGAAGTTTTCAAGGGAATGTATTTGTTCTTGCTCTAGCGTAATTGCTAAGCCAACTCCCAACCCCACAAAAAGAAAATTATGTGAAAATGTAGTCCTCATGTAATGGTATTAGGAGATGGAGCTTTAGGGACTCAGTGAATAGGATCAATGTCTTTATAAGGAAGATTTCCAGAGCTCCTTTGCCCCTTCTGTGATGTGAGGACACAAGAAGATGACTGCATGAATCAGGAGTTGGGCCTTTCCCTGACACTGAATGCATTGATATATTAATCTTGTACTTTCAAACTCCAGAACTATGCAAAACCATTGTTTGTTGATTAGGCAGTTTCATCTGCCTCAGTGTGCTCATTTATTTTCTCCCAGCATTTATACAATATTAAGAAGATAAGTGCAGTGTTCAGTTCATTCTTTATCAGTGTATTAAAGGGAAAAATACAAGATTCTCAACCTTGAAAAAGAAAAGGCTTTGGATGATGGAGAATCCAGGTCACTTTTAAAATGCCTCAGTGCTTTTTAGCTATTTTTAAGTTAAGATCTTTTTGTACTAACGTGAGCATAAAAGTAGTAATAGTACATAATAGTCATAAAAGCTGTATAAGTCTTGCAGTGCTTCTAGGTGAAAGCCATTGTAACTGCCATTTTGTGTACTGAAGGAGAAGACATTGAAACATTTCAGGACCAATTGTGAAATAAGGACAGATACTTATTGAGCACTTAGTAGGTTTGAGGTCATTTAATTTTCACAATAACCCTTTGAAGGAGATGTCCTTAGCTTACAGATGATAAAGATGATACAGTTCCAGAACACTCTAAAGTTCATGCCATGTGTTAGGGTCAGAAGGACAGTGAGGCACTCTTCTTTGATATGTTCCTTCTGCATTGTCCCCCTTCTTCTCCACAACTGCCTACACAGTAAACTGCTGCTTCATGCTCAAATTATATTTGTTTTCCGAAATCACTTTTGTAGGTGTGACCAAAATTCAGAACTCTGGCTCAAAGCTCTTTGATTGTCCTATTTGGTAGCATTGTTTTAACCCAGAAGTATACTTTTTTCAGATGATTGAATCATTTTAAATATTTATTTTGTACCGAACACAGTGTGTATGATATACTCTGCTAGGCACTTGGGAGATTTATAGTAACCCTGTGACTGTGTTTTTGTTTGGTTGGTTGGTTTTTTGTTTGCTTTTGTTTGTTTGTTTCAAGGTAGGGTCTCTCTCTAGCCCAGGCTGACCTGGAATTCACTATGTAGTCTCAGGCTATCCTTGAACTCACAGTGATCTTCCTACCTCTGCCTCCCAAGTGCTGGGATTAAAGGCGTGCGCCACCACATCTGGCCCATTATCCTGTGACCGTTTTTTTGTGTGTGTGTGTGTGTGTGTGTGTGTGTGTGTGTGTGTGTGCATGCACAAGTGTAGATGCAGAAGTACAAGTGCATGCCCTCATATAGAGACCCACGGAGAACACTGGGTGTTCTCCTGAATCACTTGTCTACCTTATTTTCTTGAGATGGGATCACTCACTAAACCTGGAGCTCACCTGATTTTTGGCTAGACTGGCTGACTAATGGACCTCAGGGATTGTCCTGTCTCCATCCTTCTCAGTGCTGGGGTTTCAGGCCTGCAATACCACATCCATCTTTTTACATGGGTGCTGTGGATTGAACTCAGGTCCTTGTGCTTATGCAAAAAGCACTTTTACCCACTAAGCCATCTCCCCAGGCCTTCATGACAACTTTTAAAAATCCTTTGCTTACAGGAAGAGGCTATAACAGAGAAAAGCACAGCTCACTGCAGCACAGGACAAAGTATTTCAGTGACGTAGGTGAGAATTAAACACTGTAGGGGATTCATTTTCATCAGGAGAGAGGTCAAGAAAGACTTGTGAATGAAATAGCATGGAGAATGTCCTCTATAGGATGAATGTTTGCTATCAGAAATGTCACATTTGAACAGACCTTAGAGACAGTGTCCATAAATCTCCTAAAGGCAAGGACTTTAACAACCGGAAAGGTGGAATGACCTCCCAAGGTCACATTCTGCCATCTGTAGCTTCCTTCTTCATTTCTAAACCTGAATGCTTGCTTAGAGCTTTTTGTCCCAAGTAGTTTGGGAAGGTTGTCTTGATTCTGTATGGGTTACTTTGTGCATACTTGAAAGGGACTCTCAAGAGGCAAGTAAAATAAAACAGAAGTTAGCAATTAGTAAAAATCTTTAAGGAAAAGCAATGCTGACTAGGCAACTCTTATGTAGAGTTTGACAGATTTAGTGCCAAGTCAGACTTGGAAGAGACGGAGAAGCAGCAGATGGAGTTTTGTGCTGGGAATGACACCAGGTGGGAAACAGGTGATAGCAAACAGATGGGCCCCATAACATAGAAAGACCACCAGCACCATGCTTTCCAGGGCTTTGTTCCCAACTAGTCATAAGAGGAACTTCAGTTCCCTGTAAAAACCTTACTGAGCACAAATTACTTATATGATATGATATTTGGGTAATTACAGTGCTAGGCAGGATCGAAGAGAAGCTTCAAAATAAGGCTGTGCATACAATGAAGAGCAAGAAATGTTGTAAACATAAGATAAGTACAAAGAGAAAGAAATGTGGTACAAAATAATAGCCATAGGAAGCATAAGGCATTTATGGAAAATGTACTGTTTAAGATGAGGCTGGTCTGTGAGGACAAAGAAGCCAGAAAGAAAGGGAAATGTTTAAGATAAACAAAGATGCAGAGGCAGGTAAATAGTAGAGAAGATTTGCTTAGCTGTGAGGACCGTGGTAGGGTTAATGGCAAGCATGTGTGACATGTCTTGTGCTATGTATCATGGAGAAGCTGATTTAAAAAAAGGTGGTTAGAAGTCCCCCTATATGTTACTCTGTGGCTGGAAAAATACCACTTCAGTCCTGCTCAACTTCGTTCTCTTCTACAATGAGCTAGTTTCCACAATCTCTTCCAGGTTTAGGAGCTAGTCAACTCTAACCAGGAATCTTCTTTAAATTCTTAAACTAGGGATGGAGAGATGGCTTAGCAGTTAATGCACTTGCCTGCGAAGCCTAAGGACCCAGGTTCGATTCTCCAGATCCCATGTTAGCCAGATGCACACGCATCTGGAGTTCATTTGCAGTGGCTAGAGGCCCTGAGGTGCCCATTTTCTCATTCTCATTCTCTCTCTCTCTCTCTCCCTCTGTATCTAATAAACAAATAAATAAATGAAACAATAAAAATAAATTTTAAAAAATTCTTAAACTAAAATTTCCCAAAGCATGAGATGTGTGCTGGAGGTAAAATTCAGATTTGGGGTGGAATATATACTACTTTCCTAGTCATTACATCACTTATGTAAGATTGGCTTTCATTTATAACCAGGGATACATATTTGCATTTTTATAGCATGAGAAGTTAAAATATTTTATGAATGGAAAACATGTACTGAGCTGAATTTAAGTATTTATATCAATGTGTGCCATTTTCAGTTCATGCAAGTTTTGCAGTAAATATTGCAACATAGCTGCACTTGTATTGCTATAAAATTCATTTGTAGATTCATTTATTCATTGAACAAATATTTATATACTCTCAACACCATGTCCCGCTCTAGGCAGCAGTGGAAAGTTGTAAACACAGAGAACAAAATCTTTATGCTGTGAAGCTGAACAAATGAGTCTTTGGGGGGAAAGAGACTGTTAATAACAGTAAATTTTATCGGGAATTAGCAGGTGATAAGTATTAAAGACAAATCAATGGAGTAGGTTAAGAAATACTAGGAGGCTATGGGGGATATATTAGATGAGATGGTCAAGCCATCCCATTAGGAGGCTGTCACTTGATCAGCCTTTTCAGAAGTAAGGGGACCAACCCCACTGGTATCTTAGGGGAGGAATATGTGAACACTTTATTTACCACCAAGTCAAGCTGATGTTCTTGCATGCTGGGTTTACACACAGCCAGACCAGACCCACAAGGAAAGGAACACTTTAGGAAGAAACAAATAAGCTTAGGTTTCATGATGGCATCCATACCACCAAACAAAGAAATGAGAATGTCTTTGAAGGGGCAGCAGAATGTTCTTTTGGGGTCTTGATTTGAAATGCTAGAAGGTGGGCCATCCATGGAAAAGAAAGCCAGTGGGAAAATGAGTGTGGTTTAGGGTTTGGAGAAGTAGATTTGGGAGGCATTTTTATAATTACAATGTTTAAAAGCATTATACTGGGGATGGAGAGAAATGGCTTAGAGGTTAAGGTGCTTGCCTGTGAAGCCTAAGGATCCAGATTTGATTCCTCAGTACCCATGTAGGTCAGATGCACAAGGTGGCACATGCATTTGGAGTTCATTTGCAAGGCTAGATGCCCTGGCACACCCATTCTCTAACTGCCTCTATCTTTCTCTCTCTCTCTCAAATAAATAAAATATAAAAAATAAAAAACATTATGTTGCCAAGAGAATGAAGTAAAGAGAATGTTAGGAGCCTTTCACTGCTTTAAGAGTCAGAGAGAATTAACTCTTATCAGGTGCTCCTGGGTTTCAGACTGAGCCAGTTGGGTAGTTCACATACTCTGTACATTGATTGCAAAGGAGGCAGACAGTATATCTGAAGTAAACATATTGTGTTTTAAGGGGTTTGTCAACATGAACAAGACAATGCTAGCTAAATCTGTGAGAGAGACCTGAGTCTATAAATGTCCTTCAAGTGGCTTCAGTTGACGACCTTCTCTGTACTGACTTGTCTGGGGCATCAGGCCATTGACCATGTCTGCATGAACCACAGGACGGTTTGGGAGCCATAGAAACGTTGCCCTTAAAGGGAATGTGTACAAAGAACTCCTCAGTGAGTGTTGGCTATTGCTAGTTCAAGCAAAATTAAACAAACAATGTGATAGCTTAAAATAATAGCGAAGAGCAAATTTTAGGACCGTTGTTTAAAAATATGAGAAATTCAAACATTTTTGTTTTCATATAGCAGTAGAGAATAATTTAGCTAAATAAGAGCTTCCAGGATTAAGCAGGTGTTTCTTATTTTTTTTTTTTGCAATTAGAATTTGCATAGAATCAGTTATATTTTTTTTCTTTTTGTTCAGCAGTTCATTTCCTTTTCAAAAAATTTGCAAAGCCTCTCAGTGTAGACTATGCCTATTCTCTGCAGAAAAATAGATATAAATATGCTATAAAAGTATCCAAACTTTAGAGAAGAATCCAAAGGACAATGGTGTCACTTCAAGTTGTGCTAGAGCAATGCCTAACAGTCAAATCAAAGACACATAGCATTGTTTTACTTACTATTTATTGTTTCTTAAAGTTATACCTCAATGTTTTAGAACATCCATATGATATCTTTTTGAGTTGGGATGCAAATGATTTCCCTTCAAAAAGTAGGTAATCCTAAATGTTATGTATGATTATCATATGGTACACTAACCAGTTTTAAGTCTATTTTAATGGTCATAGTCCAGCATTCTTTTGCTGTGTTCATGTGGATCTAATCTTTCATTCTTTGAACTATCTCTACTATTTTGCTGATTTCTTCACTCATGAGCATAGCAATTTTTTCTCACACTATCCTCATTACATGTTTGTATTACATCTTTTACATCTGCTACTCCTTAAAAATTATAATGTAGGGCTGGAGAGATGGCTTAGCAGTTAAGGCACTTGCCTGAAAAACCAAAGGACCCACATAAGCCAGATGCACAAGGTGGTGCATACATGTGCAATTCATTTGCAACAGCAGGAGGGCCTGGTGTACCAATTCTCTCTCTCTTCCTCTTTCTCTCTCTCTCTCTCAAATAAATAAATAAATAGTAAAAATTTTAAATTATACTTTAATATGTAGTGCTTACACACATTGTTTTGCATGCTTGTTGATTATAAGTAAAATATATACACATCAGATATAAAATAAATGTATTTATATGGATCCAAATTTTTGAATTACAGGCATTCGACCTTGCAATACTGTGGAGGCTGGACAAGGTCACCATAAGGATGGAAAGCTGTTGTTTCTGCCTCTGGCCATGGTATCTGAAGTCCACACACAGCTGATGAAAGAGAAGCTGGTGACTTCCATCATGGAGCTAAATATGCATCCAGTCCAGGATTCAGAGAAGCTGATCCAGCAGGAGGATCTGGCAGAAGCCCAGTGCCGACCCCATTTCAACGGGGTGAGTCTGCAGATAAGTGCCAGTGTGCATGAGTTCCACCAGTGCCCAGTGCCTGTATCCACCTTCTAAGCATAAAAGAAAAAAAAAGATAGCTAGTGCTACACCTCCACTTTCTAAAGCTTCTGTCAAATAGATCTTGAAGCCCAAGCTATCCTGGAAATTTGCAGAGAAGGGATGCTGGCAAATAGAGTTCAAACATAGCCAAATTGGTGCAAAAGAAATCACAGTGTTTATTGATGACTGGTGAGGGAGGGAGAGTCACAGGCCCCCTGAAGTCTCATTGCTGGGTAGGGGCTTATGAACACTGACTTATTTAAATCTCTTTTCTAATTGGCAAGTATAATAGTGCCAGTGACTCAAGTAAGAAAACATTGCCTTTTAAATGTAGAGTTCCAACAACTGATTTTTTTTCCTGATTTTTGTTGTCTTTCTCATTTTTTTATTCCAGTGTAATGGTTCTGAGACCTGTCCACCATCTCCAGGTACTAAAGCTAAGCAGGAGGCCAAATTCTTTTTTTTTTTTTCATTTGTTTTTATTGACAACTTCCATAATTGTAGACAATATCCCATGGTATTTCCCTCCCTGCCCCTACTTTCCCCTTTGAAAAACTTCACTCCCCATCATATCCCCTCCCCCTCTCCATCAGTCTCTCTTTTATTTTGATGTCATGATCTTTTCCTCCTGTCATGATGGTCTTGTGTAGGTAGTGTCCGGCACTGTGAGGTCATGGATATCCAGTCAATTTTGTGTCTGGAGGAGCACATTATAAGGAGTCCTACCCTTCCTTTGGTTTTTACATTCTTTCTGCCACCTATTCCTCAATGGATCCTGAGCCTTGGGAGGTGTGTTAAAGATATTTCAGTGCTGAGCACTCCTGTGTCACTTCTTCTCAGCACCATAGTGCCTTCTGAGTCATCCTATGGTCACCACCATCTGAAAAGGGAAGCTTCTCTAACCAAAAGTGAGAGTAGCATTAATATATGGGTGTGAACATTAAGAGAAGAGCTTACTGGGCAGTTTGGTGAGCATAGTATGTACATTTAACCAGACACCAGCAGACATTACACCCCTCGGGCTCATGACTGCCCCTGTTGTAGGTTTTCAGTATAGGGATGTATTCCCTCCCATCAAGCAGGCCTCCAGTCCAATTAGAGAGTGGTTGGTTCCCCCCAAAACAGATATGACACTATTGCATCTGTTGGCTCATTTGGCCTGGCTGGAGAAATTTAAGACTTGCAGGGTCCACTGTTGAGTATCTCCACTGGTGATTTCTCTCTCTCATTGAACTGCATGCAACAGTTTTTTTCCAGCTTTCTGTCAGCTGGTCCACACAGAGGAGGCTTTCAGCTCAGATCCAGCAGGATTTCTCAGTGTCCTGCAGCCCAAGTATGTGAAGTCTTCAGCAACAGCATCTTACCATCTATTCCTGGTGGGAAACCAAGGGCCTTGGCAATGGGGAGGCCACATTCTTTTTTTTTTTTTTAAAGATTTTATTTTTATTTATTTATTTATTAGGAGAGAGAGAGAGAGAGAGAGAGAGAGTAAGAATGGGTGCACCAGGGCCTCTAGCCACTGCAGATGAACTCCAGAAGCATGCACCATTATGTGCATCTGGCTTACATGGGACCTGGAGAATCGAACCGGGGTCCTTGGGCTTCGCAGGCATGTGACTTAACCACTAAGCCATCTCTCCAGCCCAAGGCCACATTCTTGACAACATTTTTTAAATGTAAATTTTATTTGCAAATTTTTACAAAATTACATATTTTTATATGTGCCATTGATTTTAGTCACAATTAATTACATAAAATAAGTATTTTTCTTTGAAATCAAATATCACCATTAATTTTAACTCTTAGAATTGTGTTGTGATTGCTACTTATTGTGGATTTTTAGGCTTTTGAAGACTAGGCATTCCTTTATTACTACCATAACTTTTTAGTTTTACCCTTGTCAATATTTTGAGTCAGTAGAAAGCACTTGTAATTAGATTGTCTCTTGGTCTTTTGGATGATACTTGGGGCCATGGAAAGGAGGTAGTCCTGCCTGTCTGCTCAAGGAAATGAGATAGCCTTTCTGTTCAGAGCTAGATTAAAAACAGCCCAGATTCTGAGGGTTCTTGTTTGTGGCTACTTTATTGCTATGGGAATGTGTACAGCTCTCCTTTCTGAAAGCTGTTATCACAAAGAAATTGCTTTATGGGCTTTCACTGAAAATTTATTTTTCCAATGTCAAGTGGTTCTCAAAATCTTGTATTTTATAATGTAAGATGATGACACAAGCTTACATACACATAAATGAAAATACAAAGCTTTTCTTTTTATCTTTCTTAAAATTTTTACCTGAGGTACTTCCTAGTATTACAAAACTTTCATGAGGGAAATATCAATTGATGGAAATATGCAATCAGGGAAAATAGTTACTTTGGTTTCCTAAAAATGTATTCATTCAAAACCATGACCACTGAGAAAGTCATTCTTACAACATAGGTATTAAGTTACAAAGTAAACAAGAATTCTTTGGTTATAGCCTTATAATCAAAGCAGAAAGTTTATTCATGTATTTTATATCTGTAATTTCATAATTTTCATAGAAAATGAATTAATTTGAATTAATAATCTTGTGGGCTTGTACATAACATTGTACCCACCAGCAGGCAAATATTCAATAAATACCTGTTGCTTAAGAAAAGACAACAAATGAATAGACAAATTTACAAGGCTGTATCTATCTGCTTAGCAATCATGTACATTCTAGCATCAGTTATCCTGTCTATTCCTGAAACACTGGTTTTTAATATGCATTTTTGTTCATTTACTTGAGAGAGAAAGAGAGAAAGAGGCAGAGAGAGGGAGAGAAGAAGAGAGAGAGAAAATAGGTGTGCCAGGGTATCCAGCCACTGCAAACGAACTCCTGTTGCATGTGACACCTTGTGCATCTGGCTTATGTGGGTCCTCAGGAATTGAACCTGGGTCCTTTGACTTTACAGGCAAGTGCTTTAACTGCTAAGCTAGCTCTCCAGCCCTGGAGCACCTTTTAAAACGAGACAACATTGTTTCTCCTCATTGTGGCATTCACTGGTGGTTCTGAGCTGTAAAATAGCCAGGATCTTGTGGTTAGTCTACAGGAGTCCACAAATATCTGGAGTCCAAAAGTTCTGGAGCATCTTCAAGACTTCAACTGCAAAAAACCAAAATTATAATATTGTCATCATTGATCATTCAAAATGCCCCTGAGAATTGCTCGTCACTGACTCACCATTTGTTCATTCATTCATTCATTCATTCACAGTTCTCATCATGAAAATCCATATACCCCTATATTGAGCACCAACTAGGCCCTTGAATATCAAGACCCAATGTCTGCTTTTCCACATTAAAAGAATTTACCACAGTGCATCACACACACCAATCTCTGCTTTACCTCACTCTGAAATATCTTTCTATGTTATGCTCACCTTAAGATTTCTGTATAGGTCTATGAAGGAAACTCCAGACAGGATTAACTTTATAAAAACTGGACAGGGGGTAACAGTTATAATATGGGTATTACCCTGAAACCATCTCATTTCCATCACATCTTTCTTTCAATCTATAAAGTGCAACTCTTAGTGCTGGGGGTGTAGCTAAGTGGCAGAGTATATGTCCAGCATGCACAATGCCCTGAGGTCAACACCCCATCCTGCCAATAAACTAAATAGATAAATAACTTAATTGGATGGTTAATTAACAGTGTTCCTTTCTACACACACACACACACACACACACACACACACACACACACACACACACACACACATCTTTCCATGCTTCCTATTTCTTTTTAAGATAAAGACCAAACCCTAACCTGGCCACCATGTCTCTGCCTGCCTGCATGTGTCCTGGCTTCATGGCTTTCTCACTCCCTGTTGTCTTTGTCATCCTTCCACACTGCCACCTTGCAGTTCCTGGAAGAGGCAGTGCCCACTCTTGCCAAGAGGAAGACCTTTGCACATATTGTGTTTTTTATTCTTTTGAATTGTAGTCAGATACACATAGCCTTATATTTACCATTTTAACCACTTTACCTATGGTACATCAGGACATTCACAGTGCTATAAAATCTGCACTAATATTGAGTCCCAGAACACTTCAAGCTTCCACAAAGGAAATCCATATGTATTCCATAATCACTCCTCATTCTCTCCTACCCCCAGACCTTGGCAACTGTGACTGAATTCTGTCTCCATAGAGTTTTCTATTCTAGACATTATATAAAAGTGAAATAATATGATACACGTCTGACTTCTTTCACAGCAAAATGTTTTCATATTGTAGCACTTATCAGTGCATCCTTCCTTTTGTGGAAAATAATATTCCATTTTATTGGATATTGAACAAACCATTATTTTGCTCAGAATAATTTGCATTCTTGCCTTCATCCCATCACTCCCACAAGTCCATCAACAGTCAGTGACCACACTCAATGACCACTCCCTCTTTGGAATTCCCAGAGACCTCACCCTAGATGAAGTCATATGCTTTTATTTAAAGCTCAGGTTTTCCTCTGCACAACTTTTATCTTAGTCCATAATTACACATTCATGGGAGGTTATTTGACCAAAGGCTTTTCCCTGCTAGAATCCAAGATCCATGAGACAAGGAATCGTTAGTAAATTAGTTCCATATTATGACCCCCATAGCTATCATAGGGCTTGGCAAGTATGTAAATATTCTCAAACAAATATTGAATTATTTCTTAGGAAGTAGAAAATAATTGGCAGCTGCTTAATTTTTACCACCCTGATCCCCTTCCCAATGGCACTTTTTTAATTTGTTATTTCATCTGTTTGAGAGAGAGACAGACAGAAAAAAAGGAGAGAGAGAGAGAGAGAGTATGGGCATGCCAGGGCCTCCTGCCACTGCAACTGAACTCTGGATGCATGTGCCACTTTATGAATCTGGCTTTACATGGACACTAGGGAATCAAACCCAGGCTGTCAAGCCCATGCCCCATGGAATTTTGAGTTTGAGTAGAAATAGTTCTGTCACTAATAAATTCCATGGAGGAATTTTCCTGACAGAGAATAGAGCCAGGATTGTTTCAGGAGAGGGACTTCTTCCTGACACTGCATGACACCATCCAGTGCCAGTGACATCTCTGTGGTCAGCTCCCTAAGCCACAGAGACACAGGTAAATTTGGTTTCATTAGTATCCTTATTTCATCATTAGAAAAACAGCGATTAGGGCTGGAGCGATGGCTTAGCAGTTAAGGAGTTTGCCTGCAAAGCCAAAGGACCCAGGTTTGATTCTCAGGGACCCACGTTAGCCATATGCTCAAGGGGGCGCATGCATCTATAGTTCATTTGCAGTGGCTAGAGGCCCTGGTGTGCCCATTCTCTCTCTTTTCCTCTTTTTCTGTCAAATAAATAAAACATTTTTTTAAAAAAAGAAGAAAGAAAAGCAGTATTAGTTATAAGTAATTATCTCTTGTTCATCTTCCCTGTCCAACATTTCTAACAAGCCTGGCTGCAGGCGGCTGCATTTCTGTCATGTCTTCCATGGAAAGATGCCTTTCTCTTAATGAGGTGGTGCTTGTGTGTAGAAATGTAACTTTCCTCATGCAGTGGAACTGTCTTTTTCTTAATCTTTTCCTATTTGTAGTGGGTTTAAAAGTAATATTTCCTCTTTCATGCCCTGGCTTTATCACATACATAAACTACATCCTTTCTGCAAGTGTTTGCAGTCCACACAATGCTGAGTAAATTTATCTGGAAAAATTCCAGTGATTATCTTCTTAAAGTGATGGCAAATTCTTCTCTAGTATTTAAAGACATATGGCAAGTAAGTTGAGGCTCTCGTACTACAATAAGAGCACAACTTATCAAATTGAATTGGTTCCATCACTTAAATTAGAATGTTATGTAATTACTCATGAGAATTATATTTCCTCCAGAATGATTGTTTTATCCTATAAATGAGCTACTTGAAAAATTTTTTCAATGAGGCATAGATAAGAGATAATTGGTAAACCATCATTTCCATGTAGCATCACTATTATCTTAGTTTTTTGTTTATTGTCTTAATTTATCATGTCAGTCTAGAAAAGCTGGGTTATTTGTTGTCCGGGGTGTAGCCCAAGTCCTCACCAGGTCTTTTTCTTCTGTCAGCACATGTATTAATTACTCATCACTGTGACAGAATACCTGAAGGAAATAGCTCAAGGGAGAAGACCTAGATTTTGGCTCTTGAGCCATCACGGCTCCTTCTGGCTGGCTGGAGTGTGAAGTAGCAGGTCCTCACAGTGAGTGAGAAGACAGAGAGCTTGGTACAAAAGCAGGATTGGGCTAGAACTCTCAAGGCCTGTTCCCAGTGGCCTAAGTCCGCCGGTGAGGTCCCATGCCTTAAATTAGCTCCTAAAACATCACCAGTTGAGGACCAGTTGTTCAAAGACAAGGGCCTATGGGGGCAGTTCATCTTCAAACCACAAAAGTAAGGTTGGTGGATGCAGTTTTGATAAAATCTATGACTATTCCCTAGCCGGGCGTGGTGGCTCACGCCTTTAATCCCAGCACTCGGGAGGCAGAGGTAGGAGGATCGCTGAGAGTTCGAGGCCACCCTGAGACTACATAGTTAATTCCAGGTCAGCCTAGACCAGAGTGAAACCCTACCTCGAAAAACAAAACAAACAAACAAAAAAAAAAAAATCTATGACTATTCCCTAAAGGTTGAGTTATAAACATATATTAAGTAAACAACAAACGTGTTTCAAAAAACTTACAAACTAACTGATATGGGTTTCAGGCCTCAAAGGTTGCCAATAATCTAATTAATTGCAGTAATTTAGTTAATTAAAGAGAGATTTGTTTAGCCAAGGATGTATTGGGAAATGGAGTACCATGGCAGATATTGACAATTTAGAGCTTAGTACTTACGACTGACTTAGATCTTGGTTCGTTGACTTAGTAATCAATTCCCAATTTGTGAATGGTCATTGGAGTCTGATATAGTGTATTTCTGAATAACATATAAAACTTGAGTATTCTGGCCACGATTTGACATTTTATGAATTTTAGCTTTTATGGATGGGAGAGATTATGCCTGTTCGTCAGGTTAACGTAATCATCACTTTAGCATGGGTGTGATATTTCCTATACATTTAAAGGTTGTTCTGGATAGCATATACATATCTGTGATATTCAAAAAGAAGGCTATCCTCAAGCTGACTGACATTTTAAGTTTTTGAGCTTGCAAGATGGAGCACAAAAGCTAAGCAGTGGTTAACTCACCAACACAAAAACCAACCCACAGGCACCTCTCTGCCCCTAACAATGACCACTGGCTGGGTCTGCCAGCAGAGCCTGACTCCTCTCTGCAGATCTTCTATGACTTTAATTCTTTCCTTCTCTTTCACTAGTTTCTTTGAGTCAATAGTGAGACCTCATAGAACACACACACACACACACACACACACAGAGAGAGAGAGAGATCAAATTCCTTTAGGATTAAAAGGTCTAAAGATAGAATATTATTCTTGCTACTGTTAAATATTAAGCAAATGACTTTTTTTTCTATTTCCTTATGTTAACTAAGTGGTTTGAAGAAGCTGCATCTATGTTAAAGGTCCTGTAGACTGCTCACCCTTAGCTGAGTAGAAATCATGACTGTGGAGAGATGGCTATCTTAGGCCACCACTTGACATCAGTCTCTGTATATGACCGAACATCCTCTTGACTTTGCCATAAAACTGAGCTGTGTCAGTAAGTGATACTCCTCTGGCTCCATCAAACATAAAGCTAAGACTGTGATGACAACAGAGCATGAATCCCAAGAGCTCCTCCCCTACTATGGCCAGCCTAGCTGGGGACTCGCAGGTGTACTATGTATGTAGAAGCACTGATTCAGGGTTTTCCTTTCCATAACTATAAGCGCTCTAAGAGCTTTTCCTGTGAGAGACTATGCCATTCAGCATAACGTACATGTTCCTAGGCCATGGTCACTCATATTTGGCTCAAAATAAACGATTTTGATTTTCTTACTTAAAGTAGAGTTGGTACTTTTTAAAGTTTTTATTAATAACCTCCATTCATATATACAATATAACCTGATCATAATCCCCTCTCACCACCCTGTTTCGTGTCCCCCTCCCATATCCCTCTCTATTGAACCCCTTCTTCTTGCCAGATTGTCCCACTTCTATTCTTATGCAACCATTGTTTTGGTTTCATATTATGTAGGTCTTGTGTTGACAGTATCAGCCCCTGTGAGGTCAGAATAGTATTTTATACCAGCAGTCATATATTTAAAGTGCCAATGTCTAGTCATTAGATTTTGATTTTTTTTTTTTTTTGTTGCTGGTGGCTTTTGCTTTGTTTGTTTTTTTGTTTTGTTTTGTTTTTGTTTCTTGCTTTTTCAAGGTAGGGTCTCACTCTAGCCCAGGCTGACCTGAAATTCACTACGTATTCTCAGGGTGGCTTTGAACTCATGGCAATCCTCCTACCTCTGCCTCCTGAGTGCTGGGATTAAAGCAGTGCGCCCACCACTCCCAGCTTGCTTTGTTTTATGTATCCCAGGTTGGTCTTGAAACCGTGTTCCTCCTGCCACCACTTCCTGAGTGCTGAGATTATAGGTATGTGCCGCCACACTTTCCTTTGTTGTGAATATGAAATTAAAACTCTTTTTAGGGCTGGAGGGATGGCTTAGCGGTTAAGGAGTTTGCCTGCAAAGCCAAAGGACCCAGGTTCGATTCTCCAGGACCCACATTAGCCAGATGCACAAGGGGGCACATGTGTCTGGAGTTCTTTGCAGTGACTGGAGGCCCTGGCATGCCCATTCTCTCTCTCTCCCTCTTTCTCTGTTAAATAAATAAATAAATTATTTTTTATAAAAACCTCTTTTTAAAGTGCTAGTCTAATGTAAGGATGATAAATTATAGCTCTAACTAATGTATCTCTCTGGGTATCATTTTATTCTTAAAAATGATTCAAAAAGATGAATATTGCATGTTTTTAATCATATGTAAATACTAGGTTTGAATTTATATGTATATGTGTATATGTATGAGCATATATACATATGTATGCATGTATATATGAAGGTTATGAAAGTTTCTAGAGGACTATGAGAAGGGAGAAATGGGTCTAAGGAGGGAACAGGAGAGGATAATGGAATTCATGGACATTAAAGCAGGAGGCACTGCTTGGAGGGAGGAAGGGATCAACAAGAGAGAGACAGGGGATGTCACAGTG
Organism: Orientallactaga sibirica; assembly: GCA_036365145.1. Taxonomy (NCBI): domain Eukaryota; kingdom Metazoa; phylum Chordata; class Mammalia; order Rodentia; family Dipodidae; genus Orientallactaga; species Orientallactaga sibirica. Next base: position 45,055,049 of record JAEOAD010000012.1, on the reverse strand, counting down.
AATTAGAACAAAGTCTAATGACAAATATGTATAAAAATGACACCACGAAACTCATTATTTTGTATGCTAACAAAAAAATTAACTTAAAAAATTTTAAAGTAGGGGGAAAAAACAAGGCCATTGACAAGTATATCTGATCTTATTAGGAAAGGTATATTTATAGAATACAGGTGATTCTTTTTACTGGGCAGGGCGGGGACCCAATAAAAATGGGCACACAGATTTGGTCACTGGAATCCCCTCATGTCTAGACTTAGAAAATTAGGGAGTTGTTGGTGTCTATGACGTTGCATTTTAGACGATTTTAAAACAGCCTCAGAGTTTGGGCATGCACCAGTCATCTCCTAACACTGAACACATGGGGGAAATACCAAAGACAAATACTGGAAGGCCACGTGTGATCCTGGACTAGGGAACTGAGATGACATCTCTCATCTCCTTCATACTGTGGTCTATTCTTTGAACATCTAATCTTTCCAGTTCCTTTCCCTGAATCACCAGTTAACAGAGCACCATCTTCCTAAGAGGTTTGTCTTTCTGGCTCTGGCAGGCACACTACACTCTTTTAAACCTGCTCTTAACATATAACCCTGTGTCTGGGAAGAAACTACTCGTTTCCATTTACTGTCATGGGAAAACCCTTGAAAAGATCTATTTAAAGCTCCAGGTTGGAAAGCAAGCTTTCTTTGACTCAAAGTGTCCTTTCATGCAGGCACATTGATTTTTTTTTTTTGAAGGTGGGGCATTCTTCCATGTTGATATTGGAAGACTCCTCTAGTGAGATCTGTGGGTTTTGTAAGTATGAACGATTTCTGTATGAACCAATGATCAGATCCTATCTAAACCAGCCTCACAGAAAACTTTCCCCAGCCAAATGACCGTTGAAAGGTCACTGTGAACACTAACATTATTAAGCAACAGTGGTTGAAGGCAGACATTCAGCTGTGGAGTGAATGTCTGTTAGCTGAAGACTGTTAGAAGGTGGCGGGGGAAAGTTGTTTATATATCTTCTCTTCTTCCTACAATAAGTTTCTTAGTTTCCTTCTTTTCAACTTCACTGGTTTTAATGTCTTACATTGTGTAGGAAGAGAAAAAATGGGGTTTTTCAATATCAACATATCTCTTGAATTTGGCGTTTTAAATTCCATAATTAGAGCTCAAGGGAATTTGCAAGGAAGAACAGCAGACTTCCTCATTATCTTAATGACTTCCCTGTGCTGCTGGGCTGGGCCTTATGCTGGGGGTCTCTTCTCTCTCTCTCTCTTTCTCTTTCTCTCTCCCTCTCTCTCTCTCTTTCTCTCGGGACTATGCAGGTGCCTTTTTGAAGCTGAGGTGGACAGGAAGGAAGTGCTTCTGCAGTATACCCTGATGTAGAGCCCTGGCTGAAACTCCCCAAGCACACAGTCATTTCCACGACCAACACTTGCAGAGCAGCCAGCAAGCAATTGACTCATGTCTACTGAAGGGAGGGAACATGTCATCCCTTACACACATGATGATGGCCTTGAGTTCATAAAGAATCAATCGCCAGTCTCTGACTCTCACAGCTGCTCGGAGGTCCCTAGGACCTCCTCCTCTCATTCTGTATCACTGCTATGCTGGTCTGTGTTGCCAGTACTTCCCCATCCTTGTTTGTCATATATATGCTCCAAAGCATATGTGTGTGTGTGTATGGTTTTGTGTGTATGTGTGGGCACACATGTGTCAGGGTGCACATGTAGATGACTTTGGGGTGTCAGTGCTCATCGCCCAAGTTTTTTAAGACAGTATCTCTTGTTGTTTGTCACTGCACATGCCAGACTAGTTGGCCTGCAAACTTTAGGATTCTCCTCACTTACCTTCCATGGCCTTCGGAGAATGGTATTGCGCACTGCTTGCATCCAGCATTCTGCGAGTTCTGGGGATCTGAACTCCAGTCATCAGGCTGGCACAGCAAACAATTGGAACCACTGTGCCTTCTTTCCAACCTTTATCTTTTTCTATTTGTCTATTGTCTTCTTTATATTTTTAGTACAGTTTCCAAAATAATTCTCTCTACCACATATACTCTCAGATCTTTCAAAATGAACTCAACACCCCCCTGCACGTTCATATATTCTTAGTTCAGTGGTAGAACACTTGCCTAGCATATGCAATACTCTAGGCTGGAGCCCCAGCACCTAGGACTACAAAAAGCAAAACAAACAAATAAACAAAGCCCCAAATGTTCCTCGCTTGTATTTCTGGTCTCAGGGACTGTCACTGGCATACATTCACCATGTTTACCTCATTCCCTGTCATTCAGTTCCACTCCTAGCTACCTTATCTACTTCTCCACAAAACATTATTTTGACAAGTTAATCTTGCCTTGAAGCATTTATCCCTGATTTGTGTGATTGAGGTAATTTCTTCTTTGCTGGGTTTTGAATGTCTCTGTCCACTAGAATGTGAGTCCCAGGGAAGCAGGGGTTTTACTTGCATGATTCCCTGTGGTGATCCTATAGCAATGAGTAAATCAACAACAATCCATATTGATTCTACTGCTCTGACACCTTGTGGATCACTTTTTAAAACCTTGCTGCTACCACCTGAGATCTAGCCAATATAATTTATCTTATCAATGGCTAGAGTAGCCCCTACCAGCTCCAATTATTTTCCCTCTCGCTCCCACTAAATCATGACGTTCCTCATCTCAGCCTGAAGTCTTTCTAAATTTGTGTCGTTGGTCTGGTGAAGATTCCTAACTAGCTCCACCAACATAGTGTTGCAAACTTTTCTGCAAGGGTTTTGCCTAAAGTCAGGAGAGGATACAGGCCCATAACTAGAACCTGCAGCTACCTACCACAACACAAAAATATCTGTAACCTCATGCAAATGAAATCAAATTTTGTATTCTGCTCTTTTCATAATAAACATTTTCAGTAACAAAAGCAATATTCCAAGAAGACCTTTCTTACTTACCCTGTAGTTTGGGGACTGGGCCACACCAGGCTATCAAAATCTGAGAAATGCAACGTAAGGTCAAAGTAAGATAAAGCAATTCAAACTCTCATGCTTGATCAGCTTTCCTTGCTCACCTCTCCCACTCTCCCGTATCCACCTTTCCTAGCCCAGTTCTTCTCAGTGCCACCCTCACCTCCAAGACTGCTTTTATTGTGGACATTAAGAGCAAAGGGGCCTTTCTTGGCCCAGACAGGCTGGACAAAAGCCAAGACTTGAGTTTGTGTCGCATGCCAAAGAAAAAATAAGGAATGCGAACAAGGAGATGAGGAAGACAAAAGTAGACTTTATTAAGAAACATATGGAAAAAGAGTCCCAAGAGAGTGGTAGGGTTCCCCAAAAGAAAGAGAGAGGGAATTGTTGAACATGGGCTTAGAGCTAGGAATGTCAAGGTAGAAAAGCCCTAAAGTGTCAGAGCAAGCATACTTGGAGTTTCCAAAGTCATCCAAAGAAGGGGAAAAAAAATACAAAAGTTACCTTTTGGAAGTAGAACTCAGAAAAGAGGGCAGCCTCAGAAGTGAGAGTCTGCCACAAGTATACCAAGGAAGGGGCTTCTGCAGTATTGTACCTGGTCACATTAAGAGGATAACTATTCCTACCTCTCCTACGCATGTCTGTAGGTGAGGGATAGTAGCTTAACCAGGTGAATGACTGACAGTCTCCCAGGACTGGAGGAACAATGTTATCAGGGAAGCGGGAGGTGGGATCCTTCCTTCAGTGACTGCTAAACCTAAGGCCTGCCTACCTACAACATTCCCCCCTCAAGAGTTAAGACCTACACTTAATGTTCATATTCACATGTTAATGTTACTCTCACTTCTGTTTAGAGAAGCTTCTCTTTTCAGATGGTGATGACCACTGGGATGACCCAAAAGACAATATAGTGCTGAGAAGAAGGGACAGAGGAGTGTTCAGCACTGAAACATCTCTATCAAACCCTCTAAAGCTCAGGGTTTCTTGTGAAAGAAGGGGCAGAAATAATGTAAGAGCCAAAGGAAGGATATGACTCCTTACAATGTAACTGTCCAGACAGAAATTGGCCTCCATACCCATGACCTAGCAGTGCCTAGCAATACCTTCACAAGACCCTCACAACAGGAGAAAAAGATGACATCAAAATAAAAGAGAGACTAATGGAGGGAGAGAGGGGATATGATGGAGAGTGGAGTTCTGAAGGGGAATGGAGGAAGGGGAGGGAAATATCATGATTTATTGTCTGTAAGTATAAAAGTTGTCAATTAAAAAATTAAATTAAAAAAATTAAAAAAAAAAAAAGAGTTAAGACCTTGACATCTTTTAGGAGGTGTGACTCAATCTAATTTCTTCAGGCTACAGAGGGCCATAGAGGCTTCTTAGGTTCCATGGTCTTCTTGCCTTTCAGGCCTTGCAGGATAATGAAAGGGGTCCCTGGTCGATGGAGTTAGACAGCTGTAGGACCACTGGAGGGTGTAAATGAGAAGAGATCAGATTACTCATGGTCTGAAGATTCACAGGACAGCTATGAGAAGCACAAGAGCCTATGACTTTATATTTTTGGGGCCTGTGTCCTTAACTACCTACCTAGAGAAAAAGACTGCCTTGATCTTAATGTCTAATATTGTAGGTCCCCTTTCTCCTCAAAATGTGTCATCTGCCCGCATATCACCAGTCAGTGCTTTCTGTTTATTTCTGGGTTTGCACCACTTACCTCTACATTGGGAAAAATAGAGATGTTCCCTGGTCACTCTAACCCAAACTTTGCCCAGTTCCTGGAACATGTCTCACATTCACTAAACATGTGTTGAAAAAAATACTGAATGAATGACTCATTGGTCACTCATTGTTCTAAGTAAATGCTCACTGAAAGATGTTAGTACTCCATATCTAAGAATTATTTATACTCTATTTTTGTAGCCCATACTCTTCTTTTGTCTTTCTCTTCCCAATAAATAGATGTGAGAAGACATATCCATTTAGGGTTAAGCTTATTGGTCAATATGTACAAACTGATACAATGCCTGGGACTAATGCTTCTATCCAAATTTATTAAGACAGACATTTCAAGGTAGTATTGTTAGTCCAGATCTAGAAAGCACATAGGTTTCTAATGTGATCTGCAAAGACTTTCAGAGGAAAGTCAAAGCCATGTTTAAGAATTTCTCTACCTTGACTATTGTGTTGTGTTGTCATAGAGGATTACAACTTATCTGTCCAACTGTCTCCTCTACTAACACCTATTTTATAGAAAATGTAGGCACTCGAACTATTAGGTCTGTTTTCTGGGCTTTATCTGAATGAGCTGATGAGATACTTTTAGGGTTCAATATTCTGACCTTCCCCCCTTTTCTGAAGAGTACTATTTCGCCACTGTGGTGAAGCTAATGGGCTCCTATGGCTTTAAAGTGTCTTAGAATTCTTTTGGCTCAAACCAAACATCCTCTGTATATATGGCAGTTTTGGTCATGCATGGCAAATAGATGCTTAACAGGAAAGTGCTACATATGGAATCATTTTAGGGAGGGAAGTGGTTTACTCTTATTAAAAAGTCTGCATGAGGAGCAGAAGTAGATCAAGGAGAAAAAGGAAACAGCAGGAAAGGATCTGTCCCCAAGGCCATCCCTGCACACCTGACCTCATGTAGTACTTGGCAGAGGGTTGAAGTTAAGCATCTGTGAGGGAGGCACATCCTCGGAGAACTGTAGTCCCCAACCAACACCAATTCAAACACTCAAACATCTGATTAAGCACCACTTGGCCAACTATACAAATATTGAACTACAGCCAAAATGAGTTTCTTTATAAGATGCAAATGTGAGCAAACACAGACTACACATAGAGAGAGCTTCTTTACAAATGGCTAACAATGAGTACTTCCTCAGTTCTTCTACCCCTCATGGGTTGATAAGGTAGCCTTCCATATGCATGCTATCATTTGGGAGATATTTAACTAAGGATAAATTATTTACAATGTTTTCAAATTTTGCTACAACGTTTCCAGATAATATAGTTTAAGGGGAGAGAGCAAGGATTACATATTTAATTAATTAAGATGAATTCTTTCTCACTGGTACTGCTAAAGGCTAACACAGTCTGTTTTGTTATTTTTATGCAGATTGCATTGCAAACATTTCCTTTTGTGATTACCAAATGCAGCTACCACAGGGACACAGCCTTCCCTCAACTATCACTGCCTTTTACACACACACACACACACACACACACACACACACACACACACACTTCTCCTTCTAGCCTACAAGTATGATAAGACTGAGACTTGGGTGTGGGCTTCTCTAAGACTTAGCCAAAGCATCTTTGTCATCATTTTGCCTATTCAGAGAAGAGTTTTTTTAAGTGTTCAGCTGGAAAAAAAAAAAAACATTCTTTATAAAGAAATAGGCATATGCTGGGGAGATGGCTCAGAGGTTAAAGGCGCTTGCCTGCAAAGCCTGACGACCTAGGTTTGATTCCCCAGTACCCATGTAAAGCCAGATGCACAAAGTGGCACGCACATCTGAAGTCTGTTTGCAATAGCAAGAGGCCCTGGCACACCCATACTCTATCTCTCTCAAATAAGTAAATAAATATAAAAATAAAGAAAAGGGCAGATGAGTATGTATACAGACTGATTAGTGACTAGAGAGTACATATAGAACATAGTATTCTATATAAACTGATGCTTACAGCCATGAGGGTTTGTGAACTTAAGCTTGTAGTCTTTTATCAATACTCAGGTACATTCAAAATATTCTTTTTGGGGCTGGGGAGATGGCTTAGCAGTTAAGGCACTTGCCTGCACAGCCTAAGGACCCTGGTTTGATTCCCCAGGACCCACATAAGCCAGATGCACAAGGGGACCCATGCGTCTGGAGTTCGTTTGCAGTGGCTGGAGGCCCTGGCACGCCCATTCTCTCTTTCTCTCTATCTGCCTCTCTCTATCTCTCTCTCTCAAATAAATAAATAAAACATTTTTTTAATATTCTTTTCAGCCGGGCGTGGTGGCGCACGCCTTTAATCCCAGCACTCAGGAGGCAGAGGTAGGAGGACCTCCGAGAGTTAGAAGTCACCCTGAGACTACATAGTTAATTCCAGGTCAGCCTGGACCAGAGTGAGACCCTACCTTGCAAAACCAAATATATATATATGTATATATATTTTTTCTTTTCAGCCGGGCGTGGTGGTGCACGCCTTTAATCCCAGCACCCTGGAGGCAGAGGTAGGAGGATTGCCATGAGTTCAAGGCCACCCTGAGACTACATAGTTAATTCCAGGTCAGCCTGGGCCAGAGTGAGACCCTACCTCGAAAAAAAAAAAAAAAAAAAAAAAAAAAAAAAAAAAAAAATCTTTTCTACTAAAAAAAATCAACAGTTTTCCGAGTAGCCATTGTCTATTCCCATAAGTTAGGGGCTCATTTTGCAAATGAATATGAATGTGTATACTTCAGATGAATTAGGCCAAGCCTTTGTGTCAATTCAAATGATTTTTCACTAAATTATTTTGTGGTGGAAATTAAGACTTATGACCATGAAATGTAAATTAGAAATTAAGTGTAAATGAATCCAGCATGGATGTGGTCTTTCCCTGCCCCCCCCCAAAAAAAAAACTGAGTTACTGACTGAAACCCATGCTGAGAATCCATTTCTCCAACATCTTGTCTGGCAGGCAAGAAAACCCCATGGCAGAGATCTGACCATCCATTTACCAGCGGTTCTCCGCGCACTGCAAAGCTGATAGATTAGGTTCAGCAACTGTTTCTCTGTTTTCTGGAGAGATGATAATCCCCTGCTTTCTATTTGCCACATACTTATTTTCAGTAACTGTGAAATGAAATTCGCTCAACGTATGTCGCCCCAAACACCAGTTATTGACTGGTTTACATGGACTCAAAGCCAGGACTGCAGGTCACACTGAGGTCACCTGTCTGTCCTCTTCCTGCTGGCTGCACACAATCTTGCCAAGAACATCTTCTTTCTTATTATTTATAAGAGTTGTAGCAAGAGTATACATTTATTCTTTTCATTTTAAATAGTAAATTATACACATATTTATTTGTATGTGCCTCATTCTTATCATTCTCTTAAAATATACAAATGTTTCCCATGAAACTTGTCAATTCAAATATATGTGTGTATTTCATATTCATTCCTATGATTTTTTGAATCCTAAATCTCTTCTAGTCCACTGTGACTTTTCCTTCTTAGCCAAATTATAAATTATCTTTCTACTATTTTACATTTTGCTGATAAGCAGTTCCTGTAATTAATAACCTTATCTATGTGTAAGAAAAACAAATTTAATGCATTTTAATAAGGAGGTTGGAAGGACAAGGAGACATTTTATTGCCTTGCTGATTCTGATAAGACTAGAAACAGCCTGGTGAGCTGGTTACTGCATTGAATGAGCAGTATTTGTGCACACATTTTCATTACTCTCATTATAGAAACTTCAACACTTCTTATTAATGTATTTGTGAATACTTATACACTTTAGAATTCTTTAACAAGCAAATGCAATTAGATAATATGATGGTTTAATATCACTTTATATCTAATTCTAATCTTTTTATTTAATATAATTTTTTTATTTGAAAGAGAGAAAGAGGCAGAGAAAAAGAGAGAAAGGGAGAAAGAATGAGCATGCCAGGGACTCTAGCCACTGCAAACAAACTCCAGACACATGCACGACCTTGTGCATCTGGCTTTACGCTGGTACTGGGGACTTGAACCTGCGTCCTTTGACTATGCAGGCAAGCAACTTAACTGCTAAGCCATTTCTCCAGCCCTGATTCTAATTTTGTGTTTGTAGTTTTCCAATGATTGTCCTACAACCCTAAAAAAAAGATTAGTTTCTCCAAAAATTAGCTCTTAAGGAAAAAAAAAATACCCAATGCTACTTTATTATCTATACATGGAAGTTTAAGAGTGAAAGGGGGACTTAAAGATCCCTAAAATATCTTCAGATACCATCTTGCACAGTTACAGCCATTTCACTGGGGAGAGGGAGGTGCTTATTAAAATAAACAAAAACTCTTACAAGAAGCCGGGCGTGGTGGTGCACGCCTTTAATCCCAGCACTCGGGAGGCAGAGGTAGGAGGATCACCGAGAGTTCGAGGCCACCCTGAGACTACATAGTTAATTCCAGGTCAGCCTGGACCAGAGTGAGACCCTACCTTGCAAAACCAAAAAAAAAGAAAAAGAAAAAAAAAAAAAAAACCCTCTTACAAGGTTCTTATAGTTGAAAATGTTCGGAATGTGAATAATTGAGTCTTCAATATCAAGGGCTAAATTTCTGTACATCTAACATGATGAGTGCAAGAAACCTGTTCCTTTGAAATGCATGATGACACTGGGCCCACAAAAGCTAGAGCTCTGTGAGGAACGTCAGAGTTGCTTCTGCCTTTATTTCCCATCCATCCACACACTTGTCTTGCTATGTGGGTGTGTCTGTACTTAATTCTGCACAGGGAACTGTGTAACTCAGAGTGGTTAGTGATCCTGGCAGGGCCTTACAGGGCACAAAGTTAGGGAAGGCCAGGGAAAGAAATGTTAATCATCTAGATAATGTTGGTTGTTTCTTTTTAAACTTTTCCTTCCTTCCTTTCTTCCTTCGTTCCTTCTTTTCCTTCATTCCTTCCTTCCTTTGTTCCTTCCTTCCTTCCTTCCTTCCTTTTTTTTTTTTTCCTTCCTCTTTCTTTCTTAGACATTTTGCTTTTAGGGTCCACCAAATTGTTCCCTTCAAGTCAAGCATGAGAATGAATAAGAATGACCACCTGGTACTCTCCAGACACAGCCTCCAGCTAGAAGGGAGGATGGTTAGTTGGGTGTTAGGGTGTCTTCACCTGGAGAGGGCAAGGTTTTAGAGGGAAGGAGACGAGTTGACTGAGTAGGGGTGGAAGTAGTACCCTCCATGTCTTCACTTTTTCATCTGCCTGCTTTCGCTTTCATTGTGTCCTGGATGTTCCACTTGACTGGAATCGTTTGTCTTTCCTGGAAGGACAGAGATTTGTGATGTTTGCAGCCTTCCATGGCACTGGTGTTAGGCTCTCAAGTATTTCCAGGTTCTATGGCTGTAAGCTCTCAGTAACTCTGTGGTGGTGGGAGAATGCCCTGGGTTGACTCCAGGAAAAGCAGGAGGTTTTGAATTTGATATTCTTTGAGAAATGCTTTCTTGAGTCTCTCACTTGTATTTCTCCTCTATCCCTATTCCCAGCAGCCTCTTTTGAAAAGTATGAATGCTCAAGTAATCCCTCCAGATCCTAATCATCTTTGCTTAAGTAAAGGTTAAGACCCTGGACTGTGGGCTTTAATTATGGTTTAAAGAAACAATGCCTCCACTTTGGCAGTCTACCTAATTAATGATGCTCTTGTTGGAAAATTCAAGTAGATTACCAAAAGGGGATTTATAGCCTTTAAATCTATCTTCAAAAACACATTTAACCACCTCCATCCAATGTGAATTACCTTCTTCAAAGGGTAAACCTTAACTCTTTCATAATTTGAATTTGAATACTTCTTTTCTGATATTGTACCATATAACATGTGTGACTATTATACTGAAAAAAAGGAGTTATTCTAAGTTGTTTAACATAGCAAATTATGATGATGAAGCCAAAGAAACAGATTATTTTCAGAGTCACAACTTTAACAAATATCTTCTTTTAAAGTTTATTATAAAAGCAGTTCACATATTTATAAAGATGCCTTCTTTCATTTATTCTTCAGTAATTCTGAATATTAAAGGTTACTGGCATTTCTCATTCTCTGGGCTCAGCAAGTTGAGACAGCATCAGCATTGACTTCTGCCTCAAGTTAGAGCAAACATATTTATTTCTCTTTTCTCCAAAGAAATAAAATCTTTATGTGCTCTGCACGTGGGTTAGCAAAGTAACAATGGGGTGATTGTTCTGCTTGGTACTGCATAACCTCCGCGGTAAGGACTTACTCTTCCAAGCACTGCCCTCTAGTGGGCAAAATTAGCATAAGCTCGTTCTGAATTAGCATCGCGCCTCAACTGCTAGCCCTCAGTGCTTTTCCGAAGATTTCCACCCTATTAACCGTATGAGCTATAGAATTTTTTACTATGAAATTTTCAGGCAGCACAAGTATTTACCAAACAGTCTTAGGTCATAGAAACAACCGAGTAAATGAACCAGGAGTTGTAATGTGGCATGTGCCCCTTCAGCAAAAAGTAGAAAGGGAACAGAGCCTGCATATTTTTAATATTTTATTTTTATTTATTTATTAGGGAGAGTGGGCAGAGAGAAAGAGAGAGAGTGAGTGAGTGAGTGAGTGAGTGAGTGAGTGAGAGAAAAGCAGATAGAGAGAACGGGTGCCCCAGGGCCTCTAGCTACTCACTGCAAACGAACTCCAGGCACAAATGCCACCTTGTACATCTGGCTTAGGTGGGTACTGGGGAATTGAATCTAAGTCCCTAGGCTTCACAGGCAAGTGCTTTAAATGCTAAGCTATCTTTCCAACCCTTTATTTTTTAATTAACATTTAAAAATCAGTGTTATCATCTAAGCAAGCTAGCTGCTCTGAAATTATTTGCTATGTGAAGCAAACATTTAAATTTCCTTGAGCTCCCCATTTGCCACATTATTGTGTCTTCACTTTATTGATGTAATGTATGTTTGAAATTATGAGTGAGCTTTATTTTTTTTGCACTAAGGATTGAACCCAGGTCTTTGTGCATAGCAGGCAAGCACTCTACCATTGAGATCTAGGCTCAGCCCTCTTTTTACTTTTTATGTGGAGATAGGTCACTAAATTGTTCAGAATGGCCTTGAATTCGCTCTGTGGTCCAAGCAAGCCTTAAACTTATAATCCTTCAGCTCTAGCCTCTTGAGTAGTTGGAATTATGGATCAGCGCCACCGACTTTGGGTGAATTTTCAAAAGGACCAATCAGTTAAGATTAGGCAGACAGACTAACAGTTCATCACTTGGCTTTCTATACATGTTTCTGCACTGTAACATGAGGACCGTAATGGTGCCTTCTTCAACAGAAAATTGAGTCATGAACTTATGATTTGACGCTTGAAAATTATTTATCAGTTTTAGCTCTTCACAAAAACAGACACTGGACATTTTCTTAAATACTTTCTGAAAGGTTTTTGATGCAGCCTCTAGGGATCTTTGTCCTCTAGCCAAACCTCAAATGATTCTTCTGACAAAACATGTAAGATACAATTTAAATTTTATTTCAGAGTTCACTTGTGGCTGTTCCGTGGTGCTACATAAAATAAGCTTTTGGCCTGTGTGCATACTCAGCTGGACTTGTGCTTCCTGGTCCCTGGTGGATTTTTGTGTTTGACACCTCCTTAGGGGACAGTTTCATATCAGGTGTCATTTCATATGAAGAAGCCAAATTTTATGGCTGCTTCAATACACTCTAGAGCATGAACACAGCCAAACAGACTGTTCCTGTTGTCAGTTCCCAAAATAGTGATCCCACCAGGCTCCGGCCTTCAAGGAGCATAAACCACAGACTTCTAAAACCAAACTCCCTAAAAGGGCTCTGAAGTCGGTCGGAAGATCATCTGTGAAGTATTCATATTTTCATTGCTTCATACATTACATCTAAAGTCCTTCAAGGTGATAAAAGTTTTCAGCACAGCACACCTCTGCCACAAATGGTTCCCTTCTTCCATAAACCAGTGACCTGCTCAGCTGTGGGAGTGCTTTTTGTGAGACAATGCTGATGAGAGCTTCGGCCTAGCCGAGCTCCTCACAGCGCTCACCTCTGCTTCTCTGAATGGTGCCCTTGAGCCTTCATCGTTGCTCAGTGTCCTGTGAAAGGAGATAAAGCTGCAGCCACCTGATCCCCATCTCTCATTACTGCTTGTCTCTGGCCTGTCGGTTGACTTCTTCTGGCTCTTTCCTTTCTAAATAAAGCTCAGGTCTCTCCTGGGCTGGACAGAGGATTATGGCTGATTTAGAGCAAGGATCAGAAATCATCAGAACAATCCAGTTACTTTCATGAAGTAGAAAATCCAGAGCAAATGTTATAAATTTAGGTAAATGGAATGAATTGTCCCCGATTCCATGAATGGAGGGGAAAGGAGACAAAATGAGGCAAATGACTTCTAAGTATATATTTTAAAGTCTGGCACAATTTTGGCAAATGTCAACATTTGCCCATGCACATATTGCAACTAATGAGCTTCAAAGGAAAATGGAAAACTAAGAAGTCTTCTTTCTATTGGGTAAACTCTTGTGGAAAAAAAAAAAAAAAAAACCTAAAGACTTTGTGTTTTCTTGCCAGCATATGTATAGTACATCCATGGAAATTGACCTCATACTACCACATATGTTTTTATTTAAAAATGAAGTGAGGACAGGCTGTTACCTCAGGCTTCCCTCAAGCAAACTGTTGGACTAGTTTAGTCTATTCTCAAGAGAATAATTTCTCTGCATTGGACATTACAGACAGGACTATTCTGGCACAAAAATCCACTGGAAGTCATGTAGTATTTGTTTTCTATGAATTCAAGGCAGTCATAAAGATTGACAAAGGACTGGTTTTAAGAAGTCAGGATGAAGCTTTGATTATAAAAGGGGACCGAGGAGCTGGCTCAGCAGTTAAAGGCACTTACATGCAAAGCCTAATAGTCTGGGTTCAATTCTGTAAGTACCCACATAACACCAGACGAGCAAAGTGGCGCATGTATCTGGAGTTCGTTTGTAGCAGCAACAGGACCTGGTGCACCCATATACACTCTCTCTCCCATTCTCCCTCTCTCTCTCTCTCTCTCTCTTTCTCTCTCTCTCTGTCCTCACAAATAAATAAAAATACTTTTAAAAATAAATCTCTAGGGGCTGGAGAGATGGCTGAGCAGTTAAGGCATTTGCCTGCAAAGCCAAAGAACCTAGGTTTGATTCCCCAGGACCCACATAAGCCAGATGCACAAAGGTGACGCATGTGTCTGGAGTATTTTGCAGTAATTGGAGGCCCTGGTGCACCCATCTCTCTCTCTCTCTCTCTCCCTCTCTCTCTTTCTCAAATAATTAAATAAAAATAAAATATTAAAAATATTTTGTAAAATCTTTATAAAAGAATAATAATAGTGGTGATTATGAAAATAACTTTTTGCAGTGTGACTAATTAAATGTTGACATGATAGCGAACTTCATTTCTACATATTCATATTACCAGCAGCATTGTTCCCTCAGACTAATAGCTTATGAGTACATACAACAAGTATTTGCTTCAAAGTTATTTTGAATGTGGAAATTAAAGCAATATTGTTTTGTTAAACCAGGCGCTGTGGCACAGGCCTTTAGTCCCAGCACTCGGGATGCTGAGGTAGGAGGATTGCTGTGAGTTCAAGGCCACCCTGAGACTTACATAGTGAAATCCAGGTCAGCCTGGGATTGAGTGAGACCCTACCTAAAAAAAAAAAAAAAAAAAAAAAAAAAAAAAAAAAAAGAGCAAAAAAGAAAGATGTTTTTGTTACAGTAGAACAAAGAAGAATTGTTCCTTAAAAACTATCTCTTAGCATTATGTGGAGGGATGCTGTCATGTTGAATTGTTCACGTGTGAAGTTCATCCAAATGTCCTTGGATGCTCTAGACTATTCAAAAGTGGGGGGTGAGAAAGAGCAAAATACCTGAGTACATACATAAATCCTGAATTTCAATGAGTGATACTTCTATGCCTCATGAACCCCCATCATCTCCTGATAATAAATGTAGAGAAGAGGCAGACAACTACTCATGATTACATTCTGGTACTCAGTACAATTGCATTAGACTGCATCCAGAGAGAGAGACTGACTAATTCAGGCACCCAGAGTCATGCAGTAGATGAAGCTCGATAGAGTTAACATAATCTCCTTCGAATTCAGGTCCTTTAGCTTGAAATCCTCTAAAACTGGCCCTTGTGACATTATAATCAAACAAGCGTAGGATTTCAGGAAATTTTGAGGGCTTGTGTAATTTGCTTTTTCAACTTTTCCTGAGGCTGCATAAAACTTTGATTGCAAGATACATTTACTGATTTCAAGGTTCAGAGACCTATTAAAGTGTAGAGCTAAAAGTGCATCTTGCAGACATGAATCTAGAATGCAGGCTTCTGGAGGTCACTCTTCATACGGTGCATTATTCATACTCTCAGCAAATATTGAATTATTGAATTGAATTGAATGGAATTGAATGCCTCCTACCTGCTAATCATTGCATAAAGTTCAGGGATCACTACAACGAATCTGTCCTTATGGACTTATGTTACGGTATTGTCATTCACCTAAAATAGCTTTCTCCTAATCACTCACATACTCTTTCAGTAATCTATACAATATGCTTTTTCAAACTGTGTATTTATTAGGTAGGAGTACATTATGGCTACAAATAAGAAAATATTTGACGGTTCTCATTTTGAACTTAGCATAAAATCTGTATGAAGCCTGGAGGTTTGCGCAGGGACTCTACTGCACCATGGAGGACTTAGCGTCCTTATGTCTTAACACTTCACCAGACTTAATGTAGCATTTGTTTCTCATAGGTAGAATGGCTTGCTGTAGCTTCTGGAATTGTGTCTGTACTCACAGCAGGAAGAAGAGAATAAAGAAGAAAGCAAAATTCTCTTTCACATACACACACACACACACAAATTGTACTAGCATACTTTTTTAAAAAAAGATTTATTTTTGTTTATTTATTTAGTTATTTATTAGAGGGAGAATGTGCATGCCAGGGCCCATAGCCATATAAACGATCTCCAGATGCATTCACCACCATGTGCATCTGGTTTATGTAGGACATGGAAAATTGAACCTGGGTCCTTAGGCTTTGCAGGCAAGCACCTTAACCGCTAAACCATCTCTTCAGCCCACTAACATACTTTTTAATGTCTTGTTGACCAAAACTGTGCCACATGATTACTGATATCTTCAAGGGAGCCTAAGAAAGAGAGTATACAGTAATTTCAACCCCACTGGTGAAAGTGGTCTGGATTGAACAGGATTGGGAATGGATGCTGTTAGCTCAACCATGATAAATATCACATTGATTATAAAAATAAAGGGCTGGAAATGATAAATGTTCTTCCTGAACAAGCAAGCCTGAGAGTTTGAGGGGACCTTCAACTTCCTGAGTTCAAATCTCCAGACTCCATATAAAGAGCTGGCCAGGGCCACACACACATACCCCTGTAAGGCCAGTCCTGAAAAAGAGAACAGAGACCAGGGAATCTTCCAGGCTCATGAAGACCAGCAAGGTCTGGAATCAATAAGAGACTCTTGGGGCTGGAGAGATGGCTTAGCGGTTAAGGCACTTGCTTACGAAGCCTAAGAACCCAGGTTCAATACCCCAATATCCTCGTAAGCCAGATGCACAAGGTGGTACATGCATCTGCAGTTCATTTGTGTGGCTAGAGGCCCTGGTGTGGCCATTCTCTATCTACCTGCTTCTATTTCTCTCTCTCTCTCAAATAAATAAATAAATAAATAACATTTTTAAAAAATAAGAGACTCTAGCTCAAAATGACAATAGGTGGAAAAGTATGGAGCAAGACAGCAGGCATTCTACTCCAGCCACCACAAGGGAACACTTTCCCACGGTCACAACCACAGGCTATTGTACGGGGTTCTGTAAAGAACATATGCAAAAACCACACACACAATGAATAAATAAATAAGTAAATATAAAGCAGACAATCCAGAGACATTTAAATGTAAGATTGAGTTCTTATTGAGGGAATGAATGCCTTATAAATGTATCAATCTTCTGTAGAAGCCTGACTAATTGAATATGAATGAATGAATGAATGAATGGCTTAATGCAACTGGCACATGCAAAATATTTTCTAAGATTTAATATGGACAGTAGTTTTGCATATTTAAAATACTTTGAGGCTGGGTATGGTGGTGCATGTCTTTAATCCCTGCACTTGGGAGGCTGAGATAGGAGGGTCAATGTAAGTTCAAGGCCAGCCTGAAACTACATATTGAATTTCAGATCAGCCTGAGCTAGAGTGAGATCCTACCTTGAAAATCAAACAAACAAAAACCTTTAATTGATTATGTTAGTGAAAGTTATTAATACAAATACAATATATTTTAAAATTATAATTATGATAATTATAAGCCAAACACTGTACTAAACAAAACTGGACAGTTGGAAATAAAAGTAAGACAAGATGTACCTTCCAAGAGCAAATGCTCAAAAATTAAATGATAACCAAAGAGTTTTCTGGGATATTATAGCAAGTAATTCCACTCTCCTTGGATGAATTAGAAAAGTTTTCCTGAAGTGTTGTGTGTGTTCTACATTGTGTGTGTAGTAGGAGGCGAAAGAACAAAGGAAGAAAAGAGATAGATAGAGGCATGCCCTGTCAAAGAAAGCACATGAAAGTCACAAAGAGAGAAGTGTACACTATATATAAGGCAGACACTGGGATGGCTGTGTGACATCACAAAGAGCTATTGGATGTTGGAACTGAGTTTGAATGCCAATTCTTTCTTTCTTTCTTTCTTTTTTTTCTTTCTTTCTTTCTTTTTTTTTTTTTTTTTTTTTTTTGAGGTAGGGTTTAACTCTAGCCCAGGCTGACCTGAAATTCACTCTGTAGTCTCAGGGTGGCCTCACAGCGATCTTCCTACTTCACTCTCTCCAGTGCTGGGATTAAAGGCGTGTGCCACCACACCAGGCTCTCCAATTCATTCTTTCATGAGACATACTTAAGCTCCTGAATTTGGTTCCTTGTCTCTACAATGAGGATAGTAGAGCCATGCACTTCGGGGAAGGGAAATAATAGCGCTCAGCACCAGCAATAGCACATAATGCAAAGGAAGTAGACAATGACTCATCATTATCAAGGCTAGAGTGCTGTGTCTGGAGAGCAGTGGGTATCAAGGAAGGAGAAGGCAGCGAGTGGAGGTCATAAAGCATGCACAGCAAACATTCCTTCCTCCCTCTCCTGTCGCCATGCCCCTTTGCAAGGTGCTGCCATAGCTCCTCCCATCAGGTAGTAAAATCCACTCTAACACCTCCCGGCTGCACTGGCTTATGTCTTGTTTTGACAAACAGTAGCAGTGGGGACATAGTGCATCGAAACCTCAAGAAGCATTTCTGGCCTTCTCTTTTATTCCCTTAGAACCCAATGCCTTAGGAGAAGATGCCAGTCAGTTTACTGCTCCACATGGAAGGGATCTGAGACACTCCAGCTACAAGCTCCAGTGAACAGCTGTATGAGGTCAGGGAGTCCCTAGATGAACTACTATCTGATCAAATAATACAGAAGTGAGCTCACAAACTGCCCTCTGTAGCAGGGACTAGTTTTCCCAGATGATCCCTTCTTCAACTCCTAAACCTACCATTGGGACAAAATCCATCATGGTGGGTTTAAAATGATGACTTTGGGATGGGTTTATTATGCAGTAATAGATAACAAAAAGAGGAGTCTAAGAAATTGTTCATCTTTAATTAGTTAGCTAATGTGGAGTCAAGGTCTCACTAGAAGGGTGATCCAGGCTGGCCTCCAACTTGAGATCTTCCTGCCTCGACCCTCCACAATGATAGGCATTTGTTTGTCACCATTTATTTTATATAGGAGATGAGATGACGTTGAAAGATTTTAAGTAAGCTGATGACATCAACAGATTTTTTTTTGGTGACAGTAAATTTATTCAACATGATCTTGTTGGGTAGATGATCCTCCAAGTCTATTTTTGGTGTCCTGCCATGAGGAAATTACCTCCTAATGCCAGAGTAGAAGATATACTGAACAATATGTTATCAAAACCAATTTTAAAAAGACAAATGGGGCTGGAGAGATGGCTTAGCAGTTAAGGCGCCTGCCTGCTAAGCCTAAGAACCTGGTTCCAATCTCCAGTTCCCACGTTTAGCCAGATGCAAAGTGACGCAAGGGCGCAATGCCGCACTTGCCCACAAGGCGGTGCACGCATCTGGATTTCGTTCACAGCAGCTGAGAGACTGCTGCTGGCACGCCCATCTCTATCTGTCTCCCTCTCTGTCTCTGTCTGTCTCTCTCTGTGTCTCTCTCCAAAAATAAATAAAATTAAAAAGGCAAATGTTAGGAATAATAGTGTAGTAGAATGATGAAAATCTGATCGTGCTATATATACATGTATGTACATGTTACATACAGACATTCATCATTTGTTTGGAAGACTATTATATTGTTTGGGTTTTCTGAAAAGTCATTCTGGGGTCACTGTTTGATACTTCATGGTTTGATATGGGTATATTAATTTGACAAGTTGCCCAAACATCTTAAATGTTCTGTGCCTCCTCCTTCTGAGAACAGAGAAGAGTGAGGGAGAGCTACTTTCCTGAGAAGTGGCCTCAGAAACACTCTGCATTTGGTTCAGCGTTCTGCAGAATCCTTCTTCACGTTCTCATAAGTTTTGAACGAAGATGCCAGTGGGTTTCCTTTGCATTGAGCTCTGCAAATTATGTAGCAGTTTCTGAGACAGGAATTCACAGTAGCTGAACATAGTGAGCATGAGGCCCCACAAGCTGGGAGATACAACAAATCTGACCTGGGAGGCTCTTGATTGGAGCAGCTCTGAGTGGAGTAGCCACCAAGCCTGGGTTTGGAATGTCAGGGTCTCTAGCAGTAGCCAAGCTTTCATTACTCTGCTGCTGACATCAGTGGCGGCTCCTCGCATCAAGAATGAGGAAAGCATTTCTAATCTTCTTTCCCCTAAAAGCTACCTGAGTGGCCTTGAATGAGTCAAACCTCCACAGCTTCCCTATTCATGAAATAAGGTGCTAATCTTGTCCCTACACAGCTCCTGGAATTGTGACAATTAAACAGACATGTGAATTAAGCACTTTAAATTCCCCACAAAGGAATGCATTCCACTAAACAGAAAGACTAAAAATAATTCTATTAACAGCAAGAGTCCTCATGCATGCCCTCAGCTCAGGTCCCCTGTGTGTTATTCAGGATACTCAACACCAGCTTCCTGAACTATCTGAGGTAGAAGGCAGGAAAAACATGAGCATTTGATCAGGCTTGATGTGTGTTAACATGCCATCGCTTCTTTCTGTTGATTTACACTGTTTCATACTTCAGGTTTTCTGTATATATTCATGTATTTATCAAACATATTTCAACACGCTTTACTATACACTGGCACCACATCAGAGAGGAAGCAGCAGGAATTCCTGTTCCAGTAAGGATCTCATAGTGTGCAAATTGGAAATTCACACACACACACACACACACACACACCAGGTTGAAAGCAACATGCCAGCATTAAAGCCTTTAATAAAGATTCCTTAATCTCACAGAGGCAGAAGGATTTTTACTTCAAAGCCAACCTGGGAGACATTGCATGTTCCTGTTTCAAAAACCAAAACAATTCAAAACCAAAATAAAAATAACCACAAAAAGGTGAAAACTGAATTCTTAGTGGAAACACGAGTGTTCGGTTTTATTGTCTGGCTGGAGGTGGAATGAGGGCATCTCTGAAGAAGTCACGGGGAGTGGCATGGTATTCATTTTGGGATGTTAATAAGTGATAGAGTCGGTGTGGAGTGGATGTTCAACATGGGAAGTAGGTCCAAAATCTGAAACTCACCTAACACTCATGATGCCATATATACATGCGAGTATACACTAAAGACATGGAGTCAGCATTTGTCTTTACAATTACTATGCTGTTTTATTCTCTCAAAAGCCATTCTGGTTCTTAGTGTACTTAGTGTACTTCTTCATGGTGATACTGACTTGCTATGTGATCTTGTCAATTTGCCCAAACATCAGTTGAGTAGACCTTCAAACCTTCTGAACCTCTGTTTCTCTGGACAGTTCATTGGTTGAAGCTGATAACAACACTATGGGGCACATTTTAACCTATTTCTCAGGTTACAGGTGAGGAAATTGGGGATCACAAGGAACATAATACTAGGCCAGCTGTTAACCTTATTGAGCCTTAAATTAGCCACAGGGCCAAGTTACAATCCCACAAATCCTGAATGCAAAGCCCCCCCCCCCCATGCTCACATATTTAGAACACTAGACATCTTCATTTCATTGACAAATTCACTGCAGCTATGCTAAGCTTGTCTGGATGTCTGGAACTGTCTGAACAGCTGTGATTTCTCCCCCCACCCACGCAATTGCCAGTGATCTATCTAAGTTCACGACACATTTAGACACCGTTCTTGGCAAAGAGCTATTTCCCATTCTCGGTTTTCACTTATTGATCACATGAGTATTGACTAATCGATACTTTTTGTGTGTGGAAGTAGGTAGGCTCTGGCCCAAGTAGGACATGAAATTTGACGGTTCCATCCTGACCTCTTCCTCCAGTTTTGCTAAGGCCTGGCCTTGAAATGAGGCCTATGTTAGTATGCGCATCACGTGCTAAAAAGCCAAAGGGGCCCTGTGCCTAGTGGACTTGCATCTCCAGCTGCAGTTCATCCCTCTCTACTTTTCTAGCTGAACCTATCAACCCTCTGGTCTTCCTTCCCACTCTCTTTCTCTTCCTCCTTTTGTCACACACTCTTAAGTGTCCACAGATGTCAAGTGTAGAGAAAGACATGTGGCCTTAATGCCTCAGTGCTGGCACAAAGGTACTTCCGGAAGAAGATATGGTCCCTGCAGAGCTGCTGAGCAGGCTGCCCATCTGTATTTATCACCGCCCAGTGCCTATTCTTGATTCAAATAGCCTGACAACTTTTGTGCTGGCATGATGCCACCCAGGGTGTCAGTCAATGGGCCATCTAGCCATATCAAGTGTAGCTGTTCAGGACAGGAATCCTAGCCAGGAATTTGTAAGCTGCCGTCTGTGAAGAGGGTCTATGCATTCTGGCTGGGGAAGACTTCCAAAAATAAAAGCTAGATACTGTGACCATTTGTTTGGACTTTGTGGAAGAGTTATTAGTCATTGGGGGTAGGGAAAGGACATCAGAGACGTCAGCAGGAAATTAGACCTAATTAATCATTCCGACAAGCAGAGGGGGAACAGCGCCCACTCTTCCCAGAAAGACTGCTGGAAGTCTAGAAAATGGCTAAAAAGCATTTAGTCTTAACAAACTGTATTTGTCTCTTCAAAAACTCGAAATCCCAGATGACTGTAAGGACACGGAAAGTAAACAAGGTAGTAATCTGAGGAGTTTGCACATGCACGCGTTCTCAGAATTGAGTGACAAGAGGGTCAAAGTGAGGGTGTTTATTTCAATCTTTGTAACGTGCTTGTTTTCTGTGATATTTACTAATTTAGACCTTTTTATGTGTGACTTTGGACACTGATCATGCATTTTAGGCAAACACTCTACCATTGAGCTGTAGCCTCAGTGCTCTTTTTATTTTATTATTTTATTATTATTATTATTATTTTTTTTTTTTATTTTTATTTTTTGGTTTTTCAAGGCAGGGTCTCACTCTGGCCCAGGCTGACCTGGAATTAACTATGTAGTCTCAGGGTGGCCTCGAACTCTTGGCGATCCTCCTACCTCTACCTCCCGAGTGCTGGGATTAAAGGTGTGTGCTACCACGCCCAGCTCTTTTTATTTTTTATTTTGACTCAGGGTCTCACTAAGTTTCCCCGACTGGCCTTGAACTAGTGTCCTCCTGGGTCAGACTCCCAAGTAGCTGTAATATACAAGCCTGTGCCCCCAAGCTAGCTCGCTCACAGACTTTCCTAATAGAGGATTAAATTCACTGGCCTAGCCTTGGGGACTGTAAGACCTCTTATGAAGGGGTGTTAGCAGCATATGTTTTTATTTTTAAAATATTTTGTTTTTATATATTTATTTGAGAGAGAGAGCAGGAGAAAGATAATCGGCATGCCAGGGCCTCCAGCTGCTGCAAATAAACTACAGAAACATGTGCCACCTTGTGCATCTGAGTCCTGGGGAATCGAACCAGGATTCTTTGGCTTTGCAGGCAAACACCTTAACCTCTAAGCCATCTCTCCAAGCCCTGTTTTTGTTTTTAAACATAAGCTTTTGAACCAAACCAAATTAGAGATAAACTCTGCCTTAACACTGAAAAAAATTCTTCCCTCTGTGCCTGATTTTTAGAAACAGATAATAATAAATAATATAACTTGATAAAAATTTTACTGTGAAGAATAAAAAAAAAAGGTGGGCCAGGGCCTGGTGACATAAACTGGTAATCCTAGCTGCTCAGGATGCTGAGGCAGGAGATGACAAAGTCAAGGCCTGCCTGGACTACAGAGTGAGTTCAAAGTCAGTCTGGGCTACAAAGTTAAAGAGAAGAGAACTCTTATCACTTCATTACTTTATCACACTTTGTCATATCTGCTCCTGATGTGATTCGCTTGCATTGTATATGTGTATGTATGGCTCAGTGATGGGGTCCTTGCCTGCAAAGAATGAAGCCCTAGTCTCAATCCCCAAGTCCAGAGCAAGAGGGAAGGAGGGGGAGAGAGAAAGAGAGCGGGTCAGAGACGGAGAGAGAGAAAAGAAATTGAGCAGAGCTCAATTTGTATATAATTATATTATATATATGATATATATAATTATATATAATAAATAATAATAATAATAATTAATAAATAATAACTCTTAATAGCAAGTTGATCCACTATATACATACATGATTCACCTAGGTTAGAAGTTTCTGTTTGTCTAGATTATATGTACCTTTGGTCTGTTATACCTGTTTTCTTTTTCTTGGTCTTCCAGTCGTGTACTGAACTCAGCACCCACTAGCTTGTAAGTTTCCACTTTAGGACTTGTGAGACATTAAGAATGTTAAAAAATAAACCATCTAAGTGTCAAGATTGGCCCTAAGAAGCCCCTGCCTCACCACATGAGCATCAAGAAACCCAATCAGAACAGAACGGTGGGAAGCCAGAGCCACCTGCCATGCCTCAGCCAGTCCCTATGGCATAACAGGTTCTCGATGACAGCTGCGTCTGGAGGCTGAATATTGCTCTGTAAAAACACTTTGATAAAATCTTGCACAAAGACAAAAAAAGTAAATAAGGGCTAGAGAGATGGCTTAGTGGTTAAGGCACCTGTCTGTGAAGCCTAAGAATGCCCATTCGATTCTCAGGTCACACTGTTAGGCAGATGCAAAAGTGATGCAAGCACGCAATGTTGCACATGCACACAAGGGGTGCATGCATCTAGAGTTCGTTCACAGTAGCTGAGAGACCAGCGGCTGGCGCGCCCATTCACTCTCTCTCTCTCTCTAGTTAAAAAAAGTAAATAAATAAAAAAAAAAGAACATGCAATCAGCCAGGCTTGGTGGTGCATGCCTTCAATCCTAGCACTCAGGAGGCCAAAGTAGAAGGATTGTTGTGAGTTTGAGGCCAGCCTAAGACTACAGAGTGAGTTCTAGTTTCAAGTCAGCCTGGGCTAGAGCAAGACCTTACCTCAAAAGCCCCCAATAAAAGAAAGAAAGAAAGAAATATGCAATCAGATAAAGTATAAAACATGATTGATAAGTACTCAACACTCACGTCCTTGTTTTGCTGCACTTTGCTGTAGTCTGTGTTCTTGAGACAAGCAGTGTGTATTTTATGTGAACGTATGTACAAGTGCTTACGTGACTGTGTGTGGTGCAGTCTCTTCTTGGCTGTTGTCATGACACAAATGGCTTTTAGTGTACACTCCTTTAGCGCTTACTCACAGTAGTTGCTCTACAGAACAGAGTGCATTTCTAGACTTCATCCCAAAAAAGCCAACTAATAAACACCAGCATACAACTATCCCAGGCTAATCTGAATATGCAAAATTGCTTGTGCAAATGAACTAACCATTAACTTCAATGGATACTTTTAAATACTCTCAAAATTAAATATGTATGTGTATCTAATCAGACACGATCTACTCCCCATATTCTTGCATCTATTTCCTTTATTAATATTTTCTGAGTCCTGACACAACTGATTTGCTTTCTAGGAAACCATTTCATTTTTTTCTCTTTTCTTTATCTTTTAAATTTAATATAATTTAATATTTTGCGGTACAATCTTACTGTGTAGCTCAGATAGGTGCTGAATTCAACATTCCCTTACCTCAGTCTCCTAAGTGCTGGGTTACAGGTATATGTGACCAGGCCCAGCTCTCCAAAGTCTTTTTAAATATTTTTAAATTTTATTTATTTATTTGAGAAAAAGAAAGAATGGGCATGCCAGGGCCTCCAGCCACTGCAAAGGATTTCCAGATGTGTGTGCCACCTTGTGCATCTGACTTATATGAGTACTGGGGAATCAAACCTGCATCATTTGGCTTTGCAGGCAAGTGCTTTAACCACTAATCCATCTCTCTTCTCTCCAGCCATCCCCCAGCCCCCGCTTTTTGAGATAGAGACTCCCTCTAGCCTAAGCTGACCTATAATTCACTATGTAGTCTCGGGATGGCCTTGAACTCACAGCAATCTTCCTACCTTTTCCTGCCAAGTGCTGAGATTAAAGGTGTGTGCCATGATACTAAGCTCCCCAAGTTCTTAAAAGATTATTATCTTAGTTACTTGACTAGTTTGCTGTGACCAAATACATGACAAAAAACAACTTAAGGAAGGAAAGGGTTTCCTTTGCCTTACAGTTCTAGTGGTACAGTCCATCATGGTGGAGAAGGCATGGCAGTGGGAGTGGGAGAATGGCTGCTCACATTCAATCCACAGTCAGGGAGCAGAGAGAAGTGAGTGCTGGTTTCAGTCTCCTTTCTCGTTTTTATTCGATCTGGGACCCCAGTCTATGGAATGGTGCTGCTCAAAGTTAGATTGGGTCTTCCCACCTCAAGTAACCTCATATAGAAAATCCCTCACAGATATACCCAGAGATTTGTTTCCATAAGGATCCTAAATCCTATCAAGTTGAGAATTAAGAATAATCATAATATTTTGTAAATTTTATTTTTATTTTTATTTATTTGACAGAGAGAAAGAGGGAAAGAGAGAATGAATGGGCGCACCAGGGCCTCTAGCCACTGCAAATGAACTCCAGACGCACATGCCACCTTGTGCATCTGGCTAACATGGGTCCTAGGGAATTGAACCTAGGTCCTTTGGTTTTACAGGCAAACACCTTAACCACTTAGCTATCCCTCCAGCCCAATCATAATATTTTGCTCAGAGTTCAACCTCATATGTAGTTGGCACTTAATAAATATTTGCTGAGGAGAGTGTAGTATATCCTAAACATAATTTTATTCTAATTAATTCACACATAGAACAGGACTTGTTAAAAGACAAATATACCACTTCCCTAAAAACACTACACCAAATGTTCATATTCATGTATTAATGCTACTCTCACTTTTGATTAGAGAAGCTTCTCTTTTCAGAGAGTGATGACCACTGGGATGACCCAAAAGGCAACATAGTGCTGAGAAGAAAGAAGGGACAGAGGAGTGTCCAGCACTGAAACATCTCTATCATACCCTCCATAGCTCAGGGTCCATTGTGGAAGAGGTGGGATTAAAGGTGTGTACCACCACACCTAGCTCTCATGTCCATTTTTTTTAAGGGACAGAGAGAGAAAGAGAGAGACAGATAGAGAATGGGTGCACCAGCGGCCTCTCAGCTGTTGTGAATGAATTCCAGATGTATGTGTCTCCTTCTGGGCAAGTGCGACATTGCACCCTTGCATCACTTTACATCTGGCTAAACATGGGACCTGGAGAAGCAAATGGGTGTTCTCAGGCTTGGCAGGCTGGCACCTTAACTGCTAAACCATCTTTCCAGCCCTCTCATGTCCATTTTTAGAGAACACACACACACAACATTCTGCTGTGTGTAGTGGTGAATCCCTTTAATCCCCACACCTGGGAGGCAGAGATAGGAAAATCCTGATTAGTTTGAGGTCAGCCTTGGACTACAGAGTGAGACCCTGCCTCAAACAAACAAAACCAAAACAAAACAAAAACATTATTCTATGTTTTTACTGATACCATAAAGAATCTTCCTTTAAGAACAAGATAAATAAAAACATCGGTTAGGATGATTGCTACGTAAATGTAAAAATGTATAGATAGCAAACTTTATGTTCAGTGAAAATGTAATGTCTATAAAACATGTCACATAGGTTCTTAAGTGATCAAGCTTTTTTTTTTCCTGTCTTCTTTTAGGTTTATCTACTCTTGATTTAGGGAAAATTACTAAAATTCCTAAATTTATTACTGTTTTCCTCAAATTATAAGGAAAAGTTTTAAAGTAAAATATTTAATATGTAGTTGTATTAATGCTGCCTTTAAAATAACCTATGCTTCTACAGAATGGAGACGAGAGACATCATGGGAAAATAGTGGGATTTCAAAGAACTCATGATTTGTGTTGTGACCACGAGGGCAGCAATTATAGTTAGCCATCTGTAAATTTAATATCACCTGGTTTGCTACTCAGCTTTCATCATTGTGACACATTCCTAAGAGAAGTTGTATAAAGGAGTAAAGATTTATTTTGGCATGGTATCAGAGCTGCCAATCCAAGATCAGCTTGGATTGGATACATTGCTTTGGGTCTGAGATGCCGCAGACAATGTCAATCAATGTGGTGGGAACAGGAGGTCCAGGGGGTCCACACACTCCACGGCATCCAGGAAGTCGGGAGCATCTGCTCATGCTGGCAGGCTTCCTCCTTCTTCCCCTTTTATTCCACTGGGATCTCTCTCTATTGAGTGCTGCCAAGATTCAGGATATGTCTTTCCTGTTTGGTAGACTGTCCTTTGAAAGTGCCTCATAGACACAATCAGGGTGTACTTTATTGATTTCTTAGTGACTCCTGGACACTAATATGTGACAAATTGTAAGGACTTTATGAGACCCAGAGATGTTCAACACATACTAATTTAATTTGGTGTCCATTAACATTTGTTGATCACATAAATCCAAATAAAGTGGTTACCGGGGAATCTCAACATGTGTAAGGAAAGAAATCCAGACCAAAGTCTTTGGAGTAATTTACCTCTAATTTCCTCTAATTCAATGATCTGATGTTTTCAGAACCCTCAATCTTCTCACCAATTGCCCATGGCCACAACAAACCAAACTAAATAAATTGTGAGCTTCATTCCCACTAGACTTTACCTAACTTCCAAAGTCCTCCAAAATCTCATTGTGCCTCCCTCTTCCTTGTCTGCTTCCATTATCCAGTCCACACGCCTGACTCTGGGCAAGTCAGGTCGTTGTCATCCCTTGATTCAGTCATGCTATTCACTTTCTCTTTTATTAGCCAACATTTTCATCCTCCATCTTCCACAGTGGTATAGCCATTGGTACTAGTTGCAAAGAAGAAGAGGTTCAGTGGAAGGGGAAGGGAAGGGAGAACAAAATAAGGTAATGGGAGGGATTATGATCAAAATACATTATATACGTGTATAAAAAGTCAATAAAAAATAAAATTTTAAAATGTCATCCTCTCCATTTCCCATATACAGAACCAGTGGTGACTTCTCCATGCATGATCATGCTTCCTTTCCTCAAGTCTCAGTCTTCTTTAAGTACATAGGACTTGCTCTGGATTTTAACTACCAAAGTCTTTATTAATGGTACGTTTTATTGGTGCACTGTGTTTTCAGCCAGTCATTGTAAGTACATTTAGCTCACTACAGCTCCCAGACAGTTTCAACTTTCTATAATTCTTTCTCTACCACCCAGCGTGCAATGTTCTTCTAGGCAAATAATGGATACAGTAAATGTCAGAATCTTTAGTGTCCGGTCTCTAAAATAGCACCTCCCCTTCAACTATTTTCTCCTTTAAATTTTTACAATAGACTTGAGAGGAAAGTTTCAGTCTAGCAGTGTAATATTTCAGAAGTATCTAGTTTTCATTTAATACAAAATAGGTAAATAAACAACACAAGGTTGGTAAAACCTGATAATACATGAAGAGGGGTATTTTCCCTTCCAAAGAGTAAATGATATCTTCTGGTTAAATAAGCACTCACAAAGAATGAATTACAGGAAACATAAATGTAAGAACAAGATTGATGAGCCACTTTGTAATTTTGTGTCTAGTTAGCTGTCTCTCTTTGTAAATAATTTGACATGTATAATTTATTCAGAATTTTTTAAAATGTAGGCTTGTTTCAGTTTCGGTTTGATGAGTAAAGGAATATATCTGTAGTAAACAGAACACAGTAGAAATTTCAGATTTTTTTCTTCACAAGTCTTTATAGTAATAATACTCGAGAGGAAGCAAGAGAGCTGGTCAATGTCCACCTTGTGTTGGATCGTGGTGATTCTCTTCCTTTTGAGATGACTTATTTTACAAACTTTAAAGTCTTTTTTAACTTAGGTTACTTGGAATTCTTTGTTCTTACAGCCCATCTCCTCCTTGCCATACTTGAGAGACACAGAAGGAGGAGCTAGAAATAAGGAAAATAAAAGAATGATTTACAATTTTCTTTCCAACTGCTCTCTTATCTATTTTTTCCCTTTTTTTCTCCTTTATTTCTACTAAGCTACAAGATAATCCTTTCAGAAGTTAGAAAAAAGGGATGATTTCCTTCTTCTCACACAGTGCAGCTTAAGGATAAATGAAGTAGAACTAAGTTAGTCCCTGAATCACATAGCTCCAAATTAGTTTAAAAGAAAATAATCACATGAAGGGATTAAAAAGTAATCTTATAGGCTGCAGATGGCTTAACAGTTAAGGTGCTTGCCTGCAAAGCCCAAGTACCCAAGTTCAGTTCCCTAGTACCCATGTAAACTAGATGCACAAGGTGACACATGCATCTGAACTTCATTTATAGTGGCTAGAGGCCCTATCTGCCCTTTCTCTCTCTCTCTAAATAAATAAATAAATAAATAAATAAATAAATAAATAAATAAATAAAATGTTAAAAAATAATCTTGGGCTGGAGAGATGGCTTAGCAGCTAAGGCACTTGCCTGCAAAGCCAAAGGACCCAGGTTCGACTCCCCAGGACCCATGTAAGCTAGATGAACAAGGTGGCACATGTATCTGGAGTTTATTTGTAGTGGCTGAAGGCCCTGGTACACCAATTCTCGATCTCTTTCTCTCTCTCTCTCTCCCCCCCCTCCTCTTTCTTTCTCTCAAATAAATAAAGTAAAATAAATTTATATAAAAATTATCTGACATGTGTAACTCTAATAGGTGATGTTTGGTCATATGGTGAACCATATCCCTCTCCCTCCCATATTCTATGGTTTGCTCACAGCTTCATGAATCAAGACATGCATTGCATGCCTAAATGTTTTTCCAAGCATGAAACATAATTTGTGTAAGAATATATAGGAAACAGGGAAGCTAGTATAATCAAAATTCAACTGGCTTCCAACATGCAAATTTTTCTCATAGCCGACTAAAAGGACATCTTTAATTGATAATCCTCATGATGTTTATGGAAGAAGAGATGGGATAACTGCCTGTACTTTTTTTCCCTTAATTATCCTGTCATAGATTAGAAAGCCATGAGCTTGCTTCCACTCTCTCTCTCTCTCTCTCTCTCTCTCTCTCTCTCTCTCTCTTTTTTTGTGTCTCATCTTTTTAAAAAATATTTTATTTATTTATTTGAGAGAGAGAGGAGAGAGAATGGGCAAACCAGGGTCTCCAGCCACTTCAAACAAACTCCAGATGCATGCACTCCCTTGTGCATCTGGCTTACATGGGTCCTGGAGAATCGAACCAGGATTCTTTGGCTTTGCAAGCAAATGCCTTAACCGCTAAGCTGTCTCTCCAGCCCCTAATTTTCTTTTTTGAGAAGGATTTTCACTGCAACCCAGGCTGACTTTGTAGCACCAGGGTGGCTTCAAACTCACTGCAATTCTCCTACCTCAGCCTCCCAAGTGCTGGGATTAAATGTGTTGACCACCACACCTGGCAGCAGCTCTTCTTAAATGTGAGAAGCACATAGCAGCCTTACGTGATCTTCGTGGGCTGCCCAGTGGGATGCAATAGAAAGAATGAAAGATTCTGTTGTTACTTCTGCTAAAGTTTCCTTCCCAAAATCCCATATTATTAGTTTTGCACAAAAAATAGATTAAAGGAGCTGGGGAGAGAGCTCAATGGTTAAGGCGCTTGCCTGCAAAGCCTAAAAACATGAGTTTGATTTCCCAGCACCCACGTAAAGCCAGATGCACAAAGTGACACATGCATCCAGAATTGATTTGTAGTGGCTGGAGGCCCTGGCACACCCATTCTCTCCCTCTGTCTCTCTTCTGTCTCTATCTCCTTGCAAATAAATAAAATTATAAAAATAAATTAAATATAATTATTTCAAAAAAAGTCAGTTACTCTAAACGTGCAAGTGAAATAACCAAAGCTGCCCATAGTCACATGTTCTCCCTCTGTCACATCCTCCTCAATTTTGATTTTACACATGCACCTTTAGAAAAATCAGTTGCTCCTCTACCTTATGAATTACTCTGGCTCCATTCCTATTTTCTATCAACTCTCTTCTATTTTAAAATAAATTGCTTCTGGCCTACTTAAGATATAAATTTGGCTTCTAGTCTATTTCTATGTTTGCCATGTAAATTTAGTACTGCGACTCAAATGTAGGAACTCAAAGTTTGAGGAGAAAATCAGACCAAGAAAAACTGGCTTTGTAAAGTGAATACAGTCTTTTCCCTCTACTTGAGAACATAAACATGAACTCGTGCAATTTTGTCTTCATTCAAAGAGTCTGGTAGAAGACGACCCTGGGCTACAAATTTAATCAGTTGTGTCGAGAGCTAGGTCTCACAGTAAAATTAGCCTTATGAAAACTGTGGTTTCGACTTAGATTCAAGGGTGTCTCAGGCTCCTGCGTAGCCTGGCTTGCTCGTTCTGGTCCTCACACACAATGTCAGATTTCATTTCACTTTGTTTTAAAAGGGAGTGCTCAAGCTTAAACACGAAAGAGGAAGAAATTTACTTTGACATATTCTTTACTATTTCTTTTTTTTTTTTTTTTTTTTACTGAAAACTATCCAAGGCTTTAAAAAACCCACAAGTCAATTAATGCTTTAAATAAAATGTTTAATTTATAAGACATTTGGGGGAAAACTAAGAATTAAGTTAACTTTGGTATCTAGTTGAATTCCAGAAATAATAATTTCTAAGGAGTGTAATCTGAGAATATATTTAGAAAGCTAGCAAAGAAATTCTGAACACATTGAAAATGATGATCATATCTTATTTATGAATCTTTGAATCTTTGGTATGTTTAAAAGGATAAAATTTCAATTTTTTTGCTCCAGTCAACAAGACACAATTTTTTTCCCAAGGTAGGGTCTTGGGCTGGCCTTGAATTCACAGTGATCCACCTAGCTAAGATATAATTTTCTTAGGATTTTCCAAAAAAGAAAGAAAGAAAGAAAGAAAGAAAGAAAAAGAAAGAAAGAAAGAAAGAAAGAAAGAAATTCAAAGAAAAAGCTGGTCATGTTGGCACACGCCTTTAATCGCAGAACTTTGGAGGCAGATGTAGGAGGATTGCCAAGAGTTTGAGGCCATCCGGAGACTACATAGTGAATTCCAGGTCAGCCTGAACTAGAGTGAAACCCTACCTCAGGCAAAAAAAAAAAAAAAAAAAAAAAAAAAAAAAAAAAACTTTTTTCCTTATTTGTTTAAGACAATCTCACTATATAACCTTGAGTTTGCCACACTCATGTCTCTACCTTCTGAGTTCTGGGATGATAGACATAGGCCAAAATGCTGTGAGAAAACACCTTTTCCTGATTTACTTATCTGGCTGGGCTAGTCAGGCGTGTTTGCTTCTATGTGAGTGCATAACGGAGCGGTGCCATCTCCCCCAATGCACTCTGGGCAGCAGAGTCCACTATGAATGCCTGAAAGTGAGTCACCACTTTTCTCACTGAACACACATCACAAATTCGGCAACGTTTTGTTATGATATGTGTCATTTATTTAAGCAACTTCCATTCATATGACTGAATGCTTTTCTGAATTTCCTGATTTTTTTTTTAATCAATTAGAACAGAATGTTTTAAAGGACACAGAAACACTGGCCACTTAGTAAATAAACAAAAATCTCCAAATAAATGAAAAGTGCAAGCAGCGGCTGACTCAGTGATGGTTTGCATTCAGGAATGAGATGGCTAATCCTGTTTAAGAACATGGTCCCTTGTCCTTTAGAAACTTGTCCTGTGGATCTCCTAACTCCTCCCATTTCCCTTTCCTGTTATATTTTTCTCAGGTTTGTTTAATGTAGAATAAAATGTTCTTATGGTTTTAAATGAATAACTTAGGAGATCATGGAAATATCTGAGCTTTGCAGAGGATGGAATCGCTTTTAAGGAAAACAAAAGACTTTCAGAGAATCATCCATTAAATTGCAGAGTGGTTCTCTTAAAAATAGTTTTTATTAAAGATTTCTTTACTCATATGTATTACATACCACATGGGTGCTAGTAAAATGCCCCTGACTAATGAACAGCTGTTATTATCTGGTAAGCTGATTGGAATGGAGAATTATGGCCAGCTGCAAAATGCATTCAGGAGCGGTGAGAGAAACTGGCAGCTGCTATTCCACTTGCTATAAATATTTTTAATTAAAATGTGTCTCCTGGTTTTCAACTTGTATAATAGCAAGGATTTTTTTTTTCATTCATTACTTTAAGGGCAAGGGGATATCTTTCTCATCCAAAGAGCTTCTTAACTCTTCTAGTAACAATGACTGTTAACTATAATGGTGGCACCCCACTGCCTGCTGGGAGAACAGGTTTGGGAATGACACCCTCGTTCTTTTATAGAATCATATGCACCTAATCATTTCAAATTTTGTTTGCTATCTAACACCTGCATCCATAAATGAAAAAAGTTTCAATTCTTGTCAAAGTTGGAGATGGTGGGATAGAATTCTTTGAAATATCTAAATAAGACTAGCATTAGAAATACACACATACACACCCCGCTCCACTACACACATTTTCTTACTGAAATTCTGAACTTGTTGAATATTGAACTCTCCTTCCACTTTTGACAGCTCCTTTTCGTCTCATCAACCATGCACACTCAAACACCGACGCTCTCTGGCACTGAGCTCCCAGCTCACTTCCCTGCATGCTCTCCTCAGAGAAGCTCCTTGTCATTCTAGCCATGACTTTTATATGAATTATGCAAAATTATCCTCTACTGCTCAGCCTTCTCACCTGAGCATCCTGTTAAGCTATATTCCCCCAGGCTCTTAAAATCATCAGTTTCCCAACAGCTGCTTTTCCTGTCTCCGAATCTTTGTTAATGACACCTGTATCCCTCACCTCGCTGAAGACAAAGGCCTTGCACTCATCCGAGATTCCTCTTTTCCCCTCATCTTTTTTGACTGGATCCTATCTGTCTCCAATCCCTAATGATTTTACTTCCAAATATTTCTTAGCTCTGTCACCTTCAACCTTCATCTGTGCTGCTATCCATCCCTTTCAGTGGGCTGCAAGCATGCTTGCCTAAAATAGCATCCTCACCTGCATCTGTGGCTCTAGATTCAGCCCTTCTAATGCACCATCTAAACTAATGAAACTGGACCACATTTCTCCCTTGCTTAAGACTTTTCAGTGGCTATCCATCCTCTCTGGAATAAAGTTTGAAGGTTTTTCTTTTTTCAAGGTAGGGTCTCACTCTAGCCCAAGCTGGCCTCGAATTTACTATGCATGGGCTACAAAGCTCACCATGAGCAGGTCCAGACCTATTTCTCTTTCCCCTCCCCCTCTATATGTCAGGCTGCATGGTACCAAATTTTTCCAGTTCTGCATGTGCTCGCCTTTGAAAATATAGCTCAAAGATGCCATTAGAGGAAGTTTCCCACAGATGTGTCCTTTATACCTTCCAGGCACATGGGAGGTCTTTCTCCTCTAAGATTCCATGGCTCCTAATCACGTATGATTAGTGTAATATCTATAGAAGTATTTGACAGTCATTTTTTAAATTGAGAACTGTAATACATGAACATATTGTAAGTTGATCACATTTCCCTCCCGTTATTCTTTGTCTCCTCTTCCACACTCCCATCTCACGGAGGGCGCTCCTCTTTCAAGGTAGTCCTCTGTTTTGTTGTCTCATTCCTTTTGTTTACCTCCAACCTCCATGTCAAATGTTGATGGGCTCAGAGCTGTGCTGGTTTCATGGGGGAATCAGCAACCACTGTGGGATCATGACTGCACCAGTCAGTTTATGTCAGGAGAACAGCACCCCAAGTATGCCTGTCCTCCTTGTGGCTCTTACATTCTTTCCATCCCAATCATCTGTAATGTTTCCTGAGCCTTGGAGGGCATGGTAGAAATATCCTTTAATGTTGAACTCTAAGAATGTTACCATTCCAATACAGTTTTGTGACCTTTTAAATTTATTTATTTATTTATTTATTTATTTATTTATTTATTTATTTATGCGACAATGAGCATGGGCAGGCCAGGACCTCTAGCCATTGCAAATGAACTCCAGACCCATGTTCCACCATGTGTATCTGGCTTACATGGGTTCTGGGGAATTGAACCTGGGTCCTTAGGCTTCACAGACAAGCATCTTAACCATTAAGCCATTTCTCCAACACACTTTGAGGCCTTTTAAAAGAGACTCAGAGTTTGCTCATTTTTAATTTTCCTTCTTTTTTTAGTTGGCATTTAGAGATCTAGATATTCATTCTGGCATTTTCAAATGTAATTTGTTCTTGATGGTTCCCAACCACTCTCCTATCTCTACTTCTGCCCCTCAGCTCCATCCCCTACTATCTTTCCCCTTTCTGGTTATTATGTTTCCTTTTTGTTTACAGTTCTATTTTTTATAGTTTTTCTCCACATTTGCCTTCCCATATATACATACTTATAGAAATTACAAGCTAAGACTGGTATATAAGAGAACATGTGGATTTGGTCTTTCTGAGTTTGGGTCACTTCAATTGATATGATGCTTTGCAGCCCCATCTATTTTTTCAGAAAATCTCATAATTTTCATTTTTCTGTACTGCTGAATAGAATTCTATTGTGTGTATGTACCAGCCCCATTTTTTTTCTGAGGTAGGGTCTAACTCTAGACCAGGCTGACCTGGAATTCAGTAAGTAGTCTCAGGGTGGCCTCAAACTCATGGTGATCCATCTACCTCTGCCTCCCGAGTGCTGGGACTAACGGCATGTTGCACCATGTCTGTCTTGACTTGACAGTCATTTTTTTTTATGTTTATGTCTGATAAAAGTGATCTTTGGCCGGGCGTGGTGGCACACACCTTTAATCCCAGCACTTGGGAGCCTGAGGTTGGAGGATCACCATGAGTTCAAGGCCACCCTGAGAGTGCATAGTGAATTCCAGGTCAGCCTGAGCTAGATTGAGACCCTACCTCAAAAAAAAAAAAAAAAAGTGATCTTTGATGGAGGGTCAGGTCTTATTCTCATTTCCCACATGACATGACAACGGGGACATTTGTGATTTAAAAAATAGAAAGGATTTCAGAGAATAAAATTAGATAAGTATTTTTGGAAGTCTTAACAACATTAGACAATTAGAAAAATTAGAATTTTAAAAGTGTACCCATTAGTTTTATTTAATTACAAAAATACTTTTATTGAAAGCTGGAGGGGATTTTTGTGTCTTTTATTTACAAATGATATTCAGCCAAATCCCTTTATTCTCTTGCAGACTAATGGCAAGCTGGAAGCATTTCTTATTCATTTAATTAATTTCTCTCTCAGGACCTAATACTTATCTTGCAGATATCATCATAAGATGAATAGAGTTTGTGATGCATCATTAATATATCTATTGTTGCAATATAAATAACCTCTCAAAAGATTTATTTATGAAAAAAATTATGTAAGCCTTTCTTAGCTGAGAGACCAAGACTTACAAAAAAATCCAAGCATCTGGATACAGACATTAATTAAGTACATGGTGGAGAATCTGCTTGCTTATAAAAGTCATTTCAATTGTTTGCATAACAGTAATACAAAAGGCCAAACAAAAGAGACTGTTCCATGTAATTTAACTCTTGTGCTCTGAAAATAGCTTTTACATTTGGTATTTAGAGAATGGAAGCTTAATTTAACAATGTTGGTTAGAGGCAGGGGTTATGTCAATAGCATGGAACCCTTGGATTGAATGTTGCTGGTTTTATATGAAAATGGACAGAGACCAGCTACAGACACGCCATCCCATGTGCTACCTCAGGTCTCTGCCAGCAAGAAAGCCATCATCAGAACTGAACCAGTGACAGCTGGTACCTTGAACTTGACCCTCTGGAATTATGAAAGAAATAAATGGCTTTTCCTTAAAAAGTTAGTGGACCTTGGGTATTTTGTTGTGGTCATCCACAGCAGACACGAGGAAACTGAGCATTCTTAAGTGCCAAATAAATGTGTCCAAAATCACATTATCAATTGGTTAAACAAAGATTTGATCAAATATCTGACTTTAGAGCCTTGAGTAATTTAACATGAAACAAAGAATCTCTAATATTATCAATGGGTTTAAATATCTAGAGCTATTTTCTCTTGAGTAAGGTCTTGGGAGATAGAACATAAGATCCTGTGAGGTATCCTATGGTCTTGTCAGTGCATTTCCAACAGAGGTGAGCATCTTAGAATTCCTAAGCTGGCCTTCACTATTGGCACCATAGGAACAAAGGTTTAACAATTGTTTCTACTTTGTCCCCAAGAAGTCCTAACCATGTTCTTACACACACACACAGAGAGAGAGAGAGAGAGAGAGAGACTTTGACTGTGCCATTAGGATTAGGGAGGTGTTAATGGTTTAAATATGAAATGTTGCATCCCCCATAGGCTCATGTGTTGAACAGTTGACTCCTTTTAAAGGTTAGAGTTCTGTCACTTAAGAAGAACATCCTGAGAACTTTTTACTTGTTAACTGATCATTTTCATGCATGAGCATAATGTAAATGGATCATAATACCCCTATAATACCTTCTTGTGTTCTGTCTTTGCCAATCCCCTTCAATGTAATTCCTTTTCCTTTCCAACTAGATTCTCTCTCTTTTTATTTCTCGCTCTCTCTTTCCCTCTCCCTCTCTTAATAACCTAAGGTCCTTGATCCATTTGGAGTTGATTTTAGTGCAGGGTGAGAGATAAGAGTCTAGTTTCATTCTTCTGCATGCAGATATCCAGTTTTCCCAGCACAAGAGTATCCTATTTTAATTGCATGCATTCATTACTGATGAAGTTGAACTTTTCTCCATAAACTTTAAAAATATAAGAGACATCATTTAACATATTGTAATAAGAGTATCCTAGAGTTGTGGAAAATCTAGGAGTGAGATCTTCGCTGGAAGAAGGATAACATTGGGATGTGTGTCTGTGGGGTCCGTTCTTGCCCTGGTCCCTTCCTGGGTTTCCTTGCTATGCTTCTTGGCTCCCTTGAAGTGAGTGCTCTGCTCTGCCATTCCAAGTCTTTCCCACCATGAATGACTGAAATCTCTGAACCCTGAGCCCAAATAAGCAATACCTACCTTTAATTTGTTTTTTGTCAGGCATATGGTCAGACAGTTTAAATGGGATCCCAGCACCATATCACTGGAAGGAACCTTAGAAGCACTTAATTCAAGCCTTCTGGGTTTTATCTGAGAAAACTAAACCTTGGGAAATTTAATCATTTATCCCTGGATATCAAGACAAAGATCACTCCTCTGTCTGTTTCTTCTCCATGAGCTAGAAGAAGTAGCAACACCCTGAAAGTGCATTTCTGTAGCACTATGTGTTTGCATATGCAACACTTGATTACAGATGTTTAACATTGCCATTTTCAAATCAACTTAGAATCTGCCTCTTCTCTCCTACACTGCACACTCACATGCAGGAAGGAACTAAGTCTGGCTCCTTAAATGGAATAATTCTAGAGCCCAGTGTTATTTGAAAATTAAAGTTATCATTAGATTCACATTTATAGAAGGAATAAATAGAAGAATACATGACTCAAAAGTTATTTACCAGCACTGGAAAGAGATTGGATTGTTTTCCCAAATCACCAGCATGTTGAAGGTTACTGCTACTCAGCTCATCAGGAAAAAAACTAGGTGAAGAGACAATACTGTATTTGAATAGGAAATATTTTCTTTGTTTATTTATTTGAGAGCAAGAGAGAGAGAAGGAGAGAATGAGTGTGCCAGGGCTTCTAGGCACTGCAAATGAACTCCAGACACTTGTACCACTTTGTACATCTGGCTTACATGGGTACTGGGGAATCGAACCTGGGTCCTTAGGCTTCGTAGGCAAGCACCTTAACCACTCAGCCATCTCTCCAGCCCCCTAGGGAATATTTTCTTATCGGCATCATTTCTGACCCTCTCATCATCCACTTTCCCATAATCTAAGAGCATTTGAGCCCATCTTGTTAATGAATCTGTGAGTGAAAGGAAATAGCAACACTTTTAGTAACATGATCCTTTATCTGAGAAGACATTGTTTATTTGGCAATGGTATAAATCCAGAAACTTGGAGTGAGGACTGAACCAAACATATACTTTAAATAGAGAACTAAAGATCCTCATAGTGTCTGTTGTGATAATTCCTGAGGAATTGTCACTGAGCTCTCTGAGGTGGTGTGAAATGTGTAGCTAGTCTGCACGCTTTCCATCTCAGGGATCTGGGAAGGGACTCGATTTTTGCCATATCTTTGGAGTATGCTATCATATACTTCCAATGTCTTCCTTCTGGGCAGATGGTCTCAGTGGTTTTAAAGTTACAGAGCTAATTTTCTGATTTCATCTCAAATAGAGATGGTGTTTAGGATCCAGAAAGCTGGAGAATGCCCCCAGACAATTGCCTAGTCAGAAAGGCATGTGAGGAGGTGGACAGACGTCAGGCAGTAGTTTGTTACACAAGGTAAGAATGCACTCAAGACAGAGGAATCGCGTGTTGCAGTTTCTAAGTTTATTTATAAACCCTCCTGTTCATTGCCGGATGAGACGCCGCAAAGTTAGGGCTGTGGTTTTGAAAGATGAGATCTTTTTTTTTTTAGGGTCTCTTTAGAGCACAAAGAGCACCCCCTAGTGGTTAAAAATAGTAAGTCTGAATTCTCCATTTTAGACGCTTGTTTTTCTCTACCCTTAGAGATTAAACTATTAACAGAATATTATAATTTTATTTCCTACTGACTTGAGATCCAAATAAGTATATCTTAAGATCTATTAAGATTAATATATTGATTAAAGTAATCTTAAGAGATGATTGTCATAGCAACAGTATTGCCTCATTCGCATGTATTTCAAACCACCAGTCGGCCTGCACATACTACCACCCTGAACATGTCCAATCTGGTCAAATCATCTGTCAATCTCATTCACTATATGTTCTAAAAATCACACCACCAAGAGCAGGGTGTGGTGGCGCATGTCTTTAACCCCAGGAGTCGGGAGGCAGAGGTAGGAGAATCGCTGTGGATTCGAGGCCACCCTGAGACTACATGGTGAAATCCAGGTCAGTCTGTGCTAGAGCGAGACACTACCTCAGAAAACCCAAATAAACAAATAAGTAAGTAAGTAAATAAATAAATAAATAAATAAATAAATAAATATAAAGGAAAAGCATAACACCAGGAATTCCTCATCTACTTATTTCACAAGTGTATGATAAACATAAATGACAAGACTTACTCACTTGTAAGTCTTTTTGTCTCTACCCTATTATCTTTCATTGAAAAGCTCTCCCCCCACCTCCAATTTTTTTCTGGGGTTGTTTCAAGCAAGAACACATCATTTGCCTATCATGAGACTTTTTTTTTTTCAATGAGTTTTTCACAACTGATATTGCAAGATTAGCTCTTTTGACAATATATCTACAAGTAATAACATAAGCCATTTGCTGTTTCCTCTACTTCTATTTCTCTAAAAACCTCAGCCTCTGCATTATTTTTTATTATTATTTTTATTTTTTTATTTTTTTGGAGAGAGACACAGAGAGAGACAGAGAAGGAGACAGAGAATGGGCATGCCAGCAGTCTCTCAGCTGCTGTGAACGAAATCCAGATGTGTGTGCCCCCTTGTGGACAAGTGTGGCATTGCGACCTTGCGTCACTTTGCATCTGGCTAAACGTGGGACCTGGAGATTGGAACCGGGTTCTTAGGCTTAGCAGGCAGGCGCCTTAACCGCTAAGCCATCTCTCCAGCCCTGCATTATTTTTAAATTAGAAAAGGGAATACTAGAAAGTACTGTGAAGTGTCCAGAATGTCTGAGTGTGGTAAATGGTAATATTTAGTCATTGTTAGTGAATGTTGGCCAAATATAAAATGTGTTTTATATTTTTAAAAGAGTAGAATCTGTTGGCTCTGGGAGTGTCTCATTGGATGAAGGTGTTTGCTGCACAAGAATGCTGACCTGAATTCAGATCCCTGGAACCCACATAAATCCAGTCACAGCATTGCATGCACCAGTAATTGTAGCTCACCTATGGCAAAGTGGGAGGCGGAGACAACATGGGCCAGGTAGCCTGGCAGATGCAGGGGTGAACAGAGACCCTACCTCAAAGGAGGTAAAAGATGAGTACCAACAACCCAGGTTGCCTCTGACCTCCATACACAAGCCATGGCATGCTCATGGCAACACTCACAAACATACACACACACGCATGCACGCACATGCACACACATGCATGAATAAGCACAAGCACCCACGCACCCACACAGACATGCATATGCACACACACAGAGTTTAGAAAGTAACATGGAAATGAAAACATATACAAATTATATTCTAGCACTATAATCTTTGCTTTCCCCAGATTTATCTGAAGACAGATAACGTCTATGAAGAAATCACTACATTTTTATTAATTTCATTTACATCCAGGTGCTGTTTCAGATACATACATGTAATATATAAGCACACCATAGAATATGGGATGCATGAGTATGCCTACACACACAGAAATGTTTTGAATGCTGTTTGTTTTCCTAGGGTTCATGTGTCAGGAGCAAAGTTGAGAGGTGGTAAAACCTTCTAGAGGTGAAGCTTCATGGAAGATGGTTAGGTCACTGCAGGCACCAGCTTCTGAAAGGATTAATGACATTCTCCAGGGACCCCACTTAGTTTCTACAAAAAGTAAATTGCTATAGAGAGATCAAGACTGGCTCTCCCCATTCTCTGGCTTCCTGACACCATCTCTCCCTCCTGCATGTGCTCTCACTGTGATGCCATCCTCCATGCTGTGATCCAACTGAAAGCATGCTCCCTAGAGACTAAACCAGTGGGGTTACATGAACCTGAACTCTAACCTTCTAAAACTGAAATTAAGTACATTTTTAATATACAATATCCAGCCTCAAATATTTTGGTATAGTAACCAAAAGCAGATCAAAATATGTACAATACAGTTGTACTTTATCATAACTAACCATGTGAAATACAGCTATCCTTACTTTATACAATTGATATGGAAAGGTAGAACAGTTAAGTAACCTGACCAAGGTCCCACTGTTAGTCGACTACACATCTGGAGTTCAATTGTAAACGTTTATCTATTTGCCCAATATTTACTCACTCAGCAAATATTACTAAGCAAGTACTTTAGACAGGGTATTGTTCAGAGGATAATGAATGAAGGGCGTGAGACAGAAATCCCCTATATCTGGAAGATTTTGTTAGTTTTTAAAGTATATGAAAGGAGCCAGGTCTGAGGCGAGAGGATCATAAGCTCAAGTCCAGTCTGGGTTACATAGTGAGATTTGCCAAAAAAAAAAAAAAAAAAAAATCCAGTGTGGAAAGACCCTCACAGAACATTCACAGGATATAGGAGAACCACACTATACATGAAAGAACAGTTCATTGTATTTTGTTTAAGTGATGGGGTCTTGCTGAGTTAGGTATGCTTATTCCAAACTCTTGGGTTCAAGCCATCCTTTTTGCTTCCATCTCCCAAGTAGCTGGTATCATGTAAGTGCAGAGGAATCTAACTTCCAGTGGCAAGTTTGAAAGCAAGTGTCTTTAACCTCTGAGCCATCTTCACAGCTTTGACTATTTTAAAGAAATTTCCTGAAGCTAAGATTTATATCCCCTAAAATAGAATCAAAGCCCTCCAGTTTATCAGACTGTTAATTTTTTTCTCATTTCATTTCTCTCAAAGAATAATCCATTTCGTTTAGCAAACAGAAAGGGATAAGGGTAATGTAACCTTATTGTGGACATTGGCAGATGTTTCAAACATCCATTACTATGTATCAAATATCCTATAACAAATTCTTTTTTCATGGATTGTGTCTTTATGTGCATATACATGTGTGTGTGTGTTTGTGTGTGGGAGGGTGCTTGAGCATATATGTGTTTGTGTCTGTGGGGGCCAGAGGATTACCTAGGTAGCATTCATCAATCACCATTATTAGAGTTAGCAACTGCATTGCGGGAACAAACCTCCAACCAGAAGACACTTATGGGCGAAAAGGGTTTATTGCAAGCTGACAGATTCCAGGGGGAAGCCCCATAACTGGCTCGCTTCCACACAAACATAGAAGAGAGGAAGAAGCAAACATTAGCAAAACAGCCAAAGCTCAAAATGGATCTGTACATATCTAGTGTGGTTGGACTCAAGATCCACCCCCAGTGACACACCTTCTTCAGCAGGTTCTGCCTACTGGAGACTTAGTAGGAAGTTTAATCTCAAACAAAATTACCTAGCAAGGTGTGGTGGTGCACGCCTTTAATCCAAGCACCCTGGAGGCAGAGGTAGGAGGATCACCGTGAGTTTGAGGCTATCATGAGACTACATAGTGAATTCCAGGTCAGCCTGAGCAAGAGTGAGACCCTACCTCGAAAAACCACAAAAACAAACAAACAAAAGTACCTCAGGCGATGGCAGAACATACAATTACATTCCAACTAACACATTCCACCCCTGACTCCCACAGACTCATGATTATCGTATCATGCAACATGCTCTCAATCTAACTTCATAAATTCCTATAATCTTTACTAACTGTAATAGTTCAGAAGTCCAGTCTCATCTGAATTCAAGACTATCTCTTAACTGTGAACCCTATAAAATCAAAACACAAGTCACAGATTTCCAACACATTATGGTATAGAGTAAACATTTCCATTGCCAAAAGGTATAACAAGAAGGGAGTGGGCCAATGTAAAATCAATAACCAGTAGATAAACATCAAATATCTGCAGTCCAACATCCACCACCAGCGATGAAGTCCAGGTCAGCCTGAACTAAAGCAAGACCCTACCTCAAAAGAAAGAAAGAAAGAAAGAAAGAAAGAAAGAAAGAAAGAAAGAAAGAAAGAAAGAAAGAAAGAAGGGAGGGAGGGAGGGAGGGAGGGAGGGAGGGAGGGGAGGGGAGGGAGGGAGGGAAGGAAGGAAGGAAGGAAGGAAGGAAGGAAGGAAGGAAGGAAGGAAGGAAGGAAGGAAGGAAGGAAGGAAAAAGAAAGAGGCTTGAATGCTGAGTGTCCTGCTCATCAATGCCAGATTTATTGCCCCCTGGATTAACAAGTTGGTAGCCCACCTGGTACTATTGAGTATAACAAATGTGAGAAAGAGAGGGTCGTTGGATTTGCAACATAGTTTTATGTTTTAGAAATGGTCATAGGTAGTAAGAAGCAGGGTTGTGGGAAGTCCCTGTGATCGGATAGAGCCATGAGGATGGACCATGGGTTGCAGTGAGACCCAGTGGAGATGTCAGGACTATGGGACTGCTGGCAAAGAAAGCTGCTGGCTTGTGATGATTATTCCCCAAGCTGTGTGCATCCTTGAAGGATGGGTGAAATTGGAACTCTAGAGACTTACTCAGAGATGCCAGACTTAGAGCTATGGAATTTATGTTTGCTCTGTTTTAGATCTTGTATTGGTTCAATCTTTCCTTGCTTTGTCCAATTCCATGTTTTGCAGTGTGAATATCTATTCTGTGCCATTATGGGGTATTTTTTGAGGAGTGCAACTAACAGCGAAGTGAACCTGGACTATGGGAAT
This sequence comes from Orientallactaga sibirica, assembly GCA_036365145.1. Taxonomy (NCBI): domain Eukaryota; kingdom Metazoa; phylum Chordata; class Mammalia; order Rodentia; family Dipodidae; genus Orientallactaga; species Orientallactaga sibirica. The sequence goes on along the minus strand of JAEOAD010000012.1, from coordinate 45,010,343 downwards.
GTGTGACCAGGATTGGGATTGATAAAACTATGGGAATTTTTGAAGTTGGATTGAATGCATTGAATTTTATATCATTGATAGTCATGAGTTTATGGGGGCCAGGGGCAGAATGTGGTGATTTGAATAATGTGTCCCCCATAAACTAAGGAGTTCTGAATGATGAGTCCCCAGTTGGTGGCAATTTGGGAACTGGAGGTGTACTGTTGGAGACAGACTTATGAGTGTTATAGCCAGCTCCCCCTTGCCAGTGTTTGGCACAGTATCCTGCTGCTACTATTGTCCACCTGATGATAGTGGCCAGGAGGTGACTTCCAGCCGCTGCTCATCATGTTTCCCCAGACATCATGGAGGCTCCAATTCAGTCTGGAAGCCAAAATCAACCCTTTCATCCCACAAGCTGCTTTGTGCTGCCATCAAGAAGGTACCTGCAACAGCTTCCTTTCCTATTATAATCTATCAAATATCCCATAACAAATTCTTTTTTTCATGTATGTGTGCCTGTATATGTGTATGGATGTACGTGTGCATGTTTGTGTGTGAGAGGGTGCATGTGTATATTGTGTCTGTGGAGGCCAGAGGATAACCTGAGGTGTCTTTCTTTAGTCACAATCCACAGTCCACACACAATTTTTTAGATGGGGTCACTTCTTGCTCTGGAGCTCACCAAGTAGGCCAGACTGGTTGAGCAGCAAGTCCCACAATTCTCCTGTCTCTGCTTCCTCAGTGTTAAGATTGCAAGTGAACTACCATGCCTGGCTTTTGTTAATATCAGTTCTGGGACTCAAACTCAAGTCCTTATGTATGTGAGGCACTTTATAGACTGAACTATCTCACCAGACCTCAAATTCTTATTAATAGCCTTCTTTTGCTATGTAAGCTAGGCAGTTCCATGTGGAATCTCTAAGAGTTAAAATGTTTAAATGTTCAGACTGCTCCTTCCTTCACTTATGTCTAGCATCTCATCTGTGGTGCTTCTGTTTCTTCTTCCACAAAGCTAGCTTGGTCTTCCTCACAAGGAGGAAGTCTTGGAGTAGTTGAACATCATACATGGAAGCTATCCAAGAGTGAGGAAGCAGAAGCTTCCAGTCCTTCTAAAGCCTTGACCAGAAATTAGCACAGTCATGTCTACTGCATCCAATAGATCTAAGCAAGTCACGGAGCCTGGCAAGCTGCAAACAGAGGAAAAAATACAGAGTTTCAGGAGTGAGTGATAAGGGGTGAGCATAAGGAGGAATATCATTGGTGCTTCCGTCTGAAGATTTTAAAAAATATTTTATTATTTATTTGAGAGAGAGAGAGGAAGAGGGAGAGAGAAAGAACAGGGCATGCCAGGGCCTACAGCCACTGCAAACAAACTCCAAACGCATGTGCCCACTTGTGCATCTGGCTTACATGAGTACTGGGGAATTGAACCGGGGTTCTTAGGCTTCGCAGGCAAACGCCTTAACCACTAAGCCATGTCCCCAGCCCCCATCTGAAGATTTTATGCTAGAATCATGAGGTGCATTTTTTTTTCAGGGTACCTGCCTGTCCTCCATGAGAGTGTTGTGACTATGTACCAGTACATGACAGAAAGAACTGAGAGAAAAGCAGTGGGTGACCAAGTTGATATTGGATTCCCTGCCCTTGTCATGATGCTGCTGACATGCTGACATTACTTCACTGCTTTGATGAAGCAAAGGCTTCCAAAACCACTACTGCCAGACATGTGCTTATCTATCCTAAAACGTTACCAACCATCACTGCAGTGATCCTTCAGCTTTATTAAGCACCCATCCATTGTGCAATCAAAAGAGATTCATGGAGATATCTTCATTACTTCTCACAACATCACCGTGGATAGCGCAAAGGAGGTAAAGGTGTACTCTCATTTTAAAGATGAAGGAGGAGCCAGGTGTGCTGGTGCACTCTTTTGTCCCAGCACTTTGGAGACAGAGGTAGGAGGATCACTGTGAGTTCAAGGCTGCCCTGAGACTACATAGTGAACTCCAGGTCAGCCTGGGCTAGAGTGAGACCCCCTACCTCAAAACAACAACAACAACAACAACAACAACAACAACAACAACAACAAAATTAAAGAGAAAGGAGGGGCAACAAAATGAAGCAGTAGAAAGGTTAACCATGATTACACAGTGACATCTCTGCAGAAAGGCAGGGTAGTTATCAAAATAGTTCATTTTCAAAAACAGCAGGAGTGACTAATAGCTGGTTTCTACATTGTTAAATGTTGCTGAGTTTGGACATGCAGACCTGGCTGTGTGAATTAGTGTTTCTATGTTTACACCTTCATATGGAATTTAACAGAGCTGGTGTCTAGTTGATTTTTCACTTTTCGTATTTTTGCATCTGAGCTCTGCAGCTCCATGGATATAGAAAAGCCTTTCAATTTTTTAGACCATCTTTGTGCCCACTTGCCCTCTAGTGGCAGGAACTAGAGACATACACCTGAGAAAAAGTTTCCTGTTCACCCACACATCAAAATCCCAGAAATGTTTTGATGAATGCTTAGATTTTCTTCAATATGGTGCGTTATGTTTATGGAAAATTACCCCTCTAATAGTTGCTTAAAAAGCAAACATTCATGGGCTAGAGAGATGGCTTAGCAGTTAAGGCATTTGCCTGCAAAGCCAAAGGACCTAGGTTTGATTCCCCAGGACCCATGTAAGCCAGATGTGCAAGGGGCACATGTGTCTGGAATTCATTTGGAGTGGCTAGAGGCCCTGGCATGCCCATTTTCTCTCTGTTTGTCTCTCTTCTCTCTTTTCTCTCTCTCTGCTTGCAAATAAATAAATAAATTTGTTTTTTTAAAAAGCAAACATTCAGTGCTGCAGAGGTGGCTTTAGCGGTTAAGGCATGTGGCAGTCAGGTTCGCATTGCTGGGGGAAAAAAGATTTATTTTGGCTTACAGACTCAAGGGGAAAATCCATGATGGCAGGGGAAACCGATGGCATGAGCAGAGGGTGGACATCACCTCCTAACCAACATCAGATGGACAACAGCTACAGGAGAGTGTGCCAAATACTGTCAAGAGAAAACTGGCTATAATACCCAAAAGCCCATCCTCAACAATACACTGCCTCCAGGAGGTATTAATTCCCAAATCTCCATCAGCTGGGAACCTAGCATTCAAAACACTGAAGTTTATGGGAAACACCTGAATCAAACCACCATATTCCACCCTGGGCCCCCATATACTGGTAATCATACATGATATAAAATACAATGCATTCAGTCCAACTTTAGAAGGTACCTGCCTGAGAAGTCTAAGGACTCAGGTTCAATTCCCCAGTATCCACATAAGTCAGATGCACAAGATGATACATGTGTCTGGAGTTTATTTGCAGTGGCTACAGGCCCTTGGCATGCCCATTCATATTCTCTCTCTCTCTCTCTCTCTCTCTCTCTCTCTCTCTCAAATATATATATATATGGCAAGCCTTAGGAATGTAGCCATCAGAAGGCTCACCTGGACCACAGGGTTTCGAGACCAGGTCTTGCATGGGGCTGCTGTCAGGAGGGTTTGGTTCCTTACCATGGCATTCACTAGCATGACAGCTGGTTTTCCCAAAATGAGTGGAGAAAGGGAGGTGGGAAAAGAAGGGAGGGAGGAAAGGAGAGAGAAAGGATAAGAACATGATATGAATTTCTTTATGACCTTGTGGCTCCTCGGTCCAGTACCTAGGATTATAACAAAAGAACCTCTTGTTTACTTAATTACTTTAAGTTGATTTTTTTTTTTATGAGTTGCCCTCTGTCATAGTCCCTCTGCCTTTCCTGGTGAGCTCAAATCTCTAAGAACTTAGTGTTCATAAAATCAGACTCACTCTCCCGAGACATTCTTCCCACATTGCTTTTAGGTCAAGACCCTAAAGCTGGTAGTCAGAGTCACTAGGGTCTTATGGAATAATAGTCTCATGTGTACTCAGTATATGCGTCTTTCTGAAAGGAGAGTTCTAGAGATTTTATCACATCAATAAAAGGATTGGTAAACTAAAGCAGCTTAAAATCCCCATGGGGTAATAAAGTATAATGATAGAAGCTTGAATTCTCATGTCTCCCAGTAGATCCAGTAGCTAGATTTTTAAAAAGAGGATCAAGGGCTGGAGAGATGGCTTAGCAGCAAATGCATTTGCCTGCAAAGCCAAAGGACTCAGGTTCAATTCTCCAGGACTCACATAAGCCAGATGCACAAGGGGTGCACACATCTGGAGTCCATTTGCACTGGCTGGATGCCCTGGCATGCCCATTCTCTCTCTCTTTCTCTCTCTCTCTCTCTCTCTGCCTCTTTCTATCAAATAATTAAATAAATTTTGGGCATTGCTAAAAATGGGCTGGAACTGTGAAGAAGCTGGCCTGGGCTGTTGGACATGGCGGGGGACCTTGGGCTGTGGGGGTTGCATCTGGCCTTATCATTGGGAACCCATCCTGGCGACCCGGAGTGGCCCTTCCTGCCCTCTGGCAAGGTTGTAGTGTGCCCTGTCATTGTCCAGAATGGGCAGAACTGGCAAGGCTCCCCCCTCCTTTTGATCCCCAAAGCATCTGACCATTCTGTAAGTCAGGCTTTGCCTGTCCCCCACAGTTCCTGACCTTGTGGCTAGCTTCCCAAGAGATCCTTATGTGGCTGAAGTCACGTAGCTTTTTCCTCCACTGTCTCCCTTGCACTTCTACCTTTCAAACAATTAGAAAGCAATCCATAAACTATGTATCCAATCACCATATAGTCTGTATGTGCCTTCTCAACTTTTCTCAAATGTTTATAAACTTACTCCCCTGTGGAATAAACAAGAGCATGCTGTCCATCAGACTGCCTCCCAGGTGGTTCCTTGCCCATTGCACTCACCCACTGCTCCAAGACCCTGCTTCCCCCCTGCACCCGGGACGTAGGTGGCCAACAACCCCCGGGAACATTGAGGACCCACAAATCAAATAAAATCTATATATAAAAAGAGAATCAAAACAAACAAGTGGCATATCTACCAACATCATAGAGTGACTTGCTCAAATATAAATCCATAATATCTTTAAAATCCACTATGTGAAAATTTCATTTCATTGCCAGCCATCTGCTGTTACCTCTATCTAAAGGCTTGGAGAGGCATATAAATTTAACAAATGACTAAAGATCTGCTTTTCAGAAGCTCAAATATCCCTCTAGTGTTATGTATAGAACTGAAATACTGTATTTTGTTCTATTTGCATGAAATAATAATTCTCAGTAATATCAGTACATTTCACATGCCACTGATTAAATGTTGAATATTCATGCATGCATTCAAAAACCTTCTGTTTCTGTGGTATAACCTAGTATTATGAAATGTGTTCCAGCTTTCCTTTAGGGGGAAGAACTTGGTAACTGAAAATTAAATCAAAGCTGTTGCTTATCAATGAGAACAATGCTGAAGAGAAATGGGAAGATTGCTCTGTAAACAGTGGGAGAAGGTAGATTCGATTCTCCATAAAATATGAATATTTTATTGGTGTGGAGCCTGGAGAGACTACTATTAAAGCAGGAAGCAGTATCTTTAGACACCCATTATCAACTGTGTATATGAATCTCATTGATCTCTTAAAGAGACAGTAGAATTCAAGAATGATATAGGAGCAGAGCTGAAAGAAATGGAGCAGGAATTCCCATTAAGGAGCTCAGCAGACTAACAGCCACCTGAGAACTTAGTCTTTAGGCAAGTTCTTCATGATATAGGTAAAAGGAATTGACAGTGACTTCAAGTTCATGGCATGCTTGATAAGACTAAAGCACTTACTGGCCCTTTGAGGTAGAATCATAGAAATTCAGAATCACAGAAATATAGACCCATGTTTCTTAACATTGGTACCATCAACATTTTAAATTAGATAATTCTTTTTCATTTAATTTTTATTTTATATTTGTTTATTTATTTATTTTGATTTTTTTGGAGGTAGGGTCTTACTCTAGCTCAGGCTGACCTGACTATGAAGTCTCAGGGTGGCCTCAAACTCATGGCAATCCTCCTGCCTCTGCCTCCTGAGTGCTGGGATCAAAGGTATGCACCACCACACCCAGCTTTGATTAAATAATTCTTTGTTGTTGGAGGAGTTTGCAAATTCTTGGGCCCTATCCTATATAGACTCTAAACTGGGAGTGGAATATGCTTCCACATGACTGAGCTTGCCTGAAGTTTCAGCAATCTGTACAAATCCTTCATGTTTTTATTTGCTTACTTCTATGTGGTGGTTTCCCTGGACAGTGAAATTACTGCAGACAAATGTGAATACTTCATATAGCTAGATTGTTTTGCAAAGTGGCAGTAATTGTTTACATTTCCCCTCAGTGTGTGAGAATGTTCTTTCCTCTAGCAACACTACATGTAAAATGTGTTTGTATTATTTATTATTTTGCTAACCTTGTAGTAAGAAATAATTTTTCATTATTAAGTTTGAACACTTAACCCAACACTAATACATATATACCAAACAGCCATTTGAATGTGTTATATCAGTTGCTGTATTAGAGTTCTCCATAGAACCATAACTAATAACACATTATTATAATATATATATATAATATAATAATATAATATAAACACACAGAAAGAATCTGGAAAGTCAAAAATGTGCAGGGTGCAGGCTGGTCTGCCAGGCTAAGATGCAGAGGCAAACAAATGCTGCATGTGTAGGTTGAGAGTCAATTGCTAAAGAATTATTTTCATGGTTTAAGATTTGTCTACCTTTTGCACAATTTGGTCTTCAACTGGTCATATAATGTCCATCTCCTGTTTTAAATGTAACTCTCATCCCAAAATACTCATAGCTACTCCCAGGGTAACATTTGACCAAATATCTGGGCACCTTGCCCAATAAAATATCATCACAATGGTCTATTAATAATTCTTCCTTGTTTTTTCAGTTGAATTGTTTTTCTTTTTACCTTCAACATTATTGTTCTTAATCAAATCAATATGTCGCTAATATTTTCTCCAATTTTATACCCTTTTGTTTTCTTATAAAAATTACTCATCATATAAACTTTCTTAGATGTTTGTTTTCAAGACTGTGTTGTCTCACTTGGTAGCTCAAGCTGCCTTGGGATTCACTAGACCAGGCTGGCTTTGAAATTGAGGTGATCTGTTTCTGCCTTCCAAGTGCTGGGATGACAGGCCACCTTATCTGACAATATTTTAAATTATTGATTAAAATATTTTATAAGACAGGCTGGAGAGATGACTTAGCGGTTAAGGTGCCTGCCTGCTAAGCCTAAGAACCGGGTTCCAATCTCCAGGTCCCACATTTAGCCAGATGCAGTGACACAAGGGCGCAATGCCGCACTTGCCCACAGGGGCGCACACATCTGGATTTCGTTCGCAGCAGCTGAGAGACTGCTGGCGGGCCCATCTCTGTCTCCTTCTCCCTCTCTGTCTGTCTCTCTCCAAAAATAAATAAAATAATTTTAAAAAATTAAAAAAATATTTTATAACCAGTGAGTCATACACTCACTAAAATTTAGATGAAAATTTTACCATAGTTGTGGAAGCCATTTCTGCCAACTGAATGCTGGGATTAAAGGCATGTGTCATCACGCCTGGCTTGATAATTTCTTTTGAGTTTCTAGTCTTACAAGTTGACCTTAGGAGATTTTAAAGTATTTATTTAAATTTAGTTTACTCTTTCAACTAGGAAAACAATGGGAAGAAGTTGAAAGGAGATTATTTGCCTTTGTCTAAAGAAAGAAACCTAGAGCAAACAGTTCCTATGGATGAAGACTATCGCTTAGTGGTTTTAGAAGGGCATAGCCATTAAAATATAGTATTTGTCATATGTTTAACCAATATGCTTAATTCCTTAGTCAAATAAATTTCAGAATTTATTCATCCCAAACATTCCACTACAGTTTGTGTATATGAATTGTTACTTCAAAATTGGTTAAAACATTGTCTAAGAAATTATTCAAAACACTGCTCTCATTTGACTTGTGAGTTTTAAATTTTACTCAGTATATGTAAACTACTATACATTCTTTTAAGGCCATAATATGGAAAGTGAGAAAGTAAGTCATTAAGCATTAGAGGCTATTATAAACCTTAAAAACTCGCCATATATTATATGTATTTGTATATTTACATATGCATTGAGGAAAAGCTTCAGTCTCATACCTTTAGTATTTGTTTTTTTCCATTTATTATCATAACTCCCAACATCAAACTAGCATCATGATACATTTTATCTAAACTTCCTCAAATAATAATATTGTGATAAGCTAAAAAAAAAAAACCTTTAAGAATATGTATGCAAAAGTGAAAAGAGAGCCGGGCGTGGTGGCACATACCTTTAATCCCAGCATTCAGGAGGCAGAGGTAGGAGGATCACCATGAGTTCGAGGCCACCTTGAGACTACAGAGTGAATTCCAGGTCAGCCTGGATTAGAGTGAAACCCTACCTCAAAAAAACAAAAAAAAAAAAAAAAAAAAAAAAAAAAAGTGAAAGAAAGAAAAGCCTCTGTAGAAAAGCTTGTGATAAAGTGTTACTCAGACAATGTATACTTCAAAACCAAGCTCATCTCTGCACTCCCAGCCTGACCCATCAGCCCTCCTTCTGATACATGTGCAGTTCCTCATGTACTGTAAGTAGCCTTGTGGAAGCTGCTAATGGGTCAGACTGCTGGACTTAAAGATTGATGTGCCAGGCTGGAGAGATGGCTCAGTGGTTAAGGTGCTTGCCTGCCAAGTGTTAACGACCCGAATTCAATTTCCCAGTGCCCATATAAAGCCAGATGCACAAAGTGGTACATACAGCTGGAGTTTGCTTGCAGTAGCTAGAGGCCCTAGCATCCCATTATCCTCTCTCAGCCGAGCAGGGAGATTGAGGTAGGAGGACTGCTGTGAGTTTGAGGCCAGCCTGAGGTTACATAGTGAATTCCAGGTCAATCTGGGATAGAGTGAGATCCTACCTCAAAAACCAAAACCAAAACAAAAACAAAAACAAGAGCCAGGCGTGGTGGCACACGCCTTTAATCCCAGCACTCGGGAGGCAGAGGTAGAAGGATCACCATGAGTTCAGGGCCAGCCTGAGCCTACATAGTGAATTCCAGGTCAGCCTGGGCTAGAGTGAGACCATACCTCAAAAAACTAAAAAAAGAAAAAAAAAAACCTGACTTTCCTCTTTTTATTGATAATGATAATTCTTCATAGGGTTTGTGGGAACTTTATAATTTCACTTTATAATTTTCACTTTTTTTGTTCCAAGGGCTTATTACCATCAAGATGGGAGGAGGATTGGTAGTAAATTAGGAATATAGAATGAGATGCCTGCTATTTAGGAAGCACATAGGATAAAAGCAAATTTCTTAACATATTCCTGTGACTTGGGATCATCTACAAGTAACCATATGTTTCTTACTTGAAGACCTAAATTTTTATAAGGCACATCAGTGTGAATATCCTCCATTTCATGAACACAAAGGAATCCAACTTTTAGAAGGGGCAAGCAGTAAGATTGTGGTCATTTGAATCAGAGTCCCTCCTAAAACCATGTGTTTTTTCTAATATTTATTTTTATATTTGCAAACACAGAGAGAGATAGACGACAGACAGACAGAATGGGCACACCTGGGCCTCCAGCTGCTATAAATGAACTTGTGCCGCTTTGTGCATCTGGCTTTACATAGGCACTGGGGAATCACACTCTGGTTATTAGACTTTGCAGGAAAGTTGCCTTAGCCTCTGAGCTATCTCTTCAGCCCAAACTCATGTGTTTTGAATGCTTGGTCCTCAACTGATGATAATTTGGGAGGGTAAAACCTTGCTAGAGGAGATGTGTTTTTGGGGGTGGACCTTGGGTTGTTATAGCCAGCTCCCCACCTGCTACAGTTGGGCTCTCTCTTATTGTTGTTGTCCACCTGCTGTGACAGGGGTGATGTCCAGCCCCTGCTCATGCCATGCTTTCCCCTGCATCATGTTGCTCCCTTCAAGACTACGAGCCAAAATAAAAACTTTTCTTGGGTTGGAGAGATGGCTTGCAGTTAAGGTGCTTGCCTGTGAACCCTAGGACCTAGGTTTGATTCTCAGGTATCCATGTAAGTTACAAGGTGGTGTATGGCATTCATTTGAAGTGGCTAGAGGACCTGGCACACCCATTCTCTTTGTTTCTCTCTGTATCTCCTTCATAAATAAATAAATAAATAAATAAATAAATAAATAAATAAATAAAAATATTATTGGGGGAATGGAGAGATGGCTTAGTGGTTAAGGCACCTGCCTCCTAAGCCTAAGAACGCTGGTTCCAATCTCCAGGTCCCACGTTTAGCCAGATGCAAAGTGACGCAAGGGTGCAATGCTGCACTTGCCCACAAGGGGGCGCACACATCTGGATTTTGTTCACAGCAGCTGAGAGACTGCTGGTGCGCCCATCTCTATCTGTCTCCCTCTCCCTCTTTCTCTGTCTGTCTCTCTCTGTGACTCTCTCCAAAAAATAAATAAAATAATAAAAAAATTTAAAAAATATTATTGGGTGGCAAGGTCACTGAGAAATCCTGCTGGAGCTGAGCAGAAAGCCTCCTCCATGTGGATCAGCTGACAGAAAGTTGGAGAAAGCTATGCTGCATGCAGTTCAATGGGAGAGAGAAAACACCAGTGAAGGTACTCAACAGTGAACACTGCAAGCTTTAAATTTGTTCATCCAGGCCAAATAAGCCAACGGGTGCAATAGTGGCATGTCTGTTATGGGGGAAAACAACCACTCTCTAATTGGACTGGAGGCCCGCTCCATGGGAGGGAATACATCCCTGATACTGACAACCTATAACAGAGGTAGTCATGAGGCCTAGGGGTATAACGTCTGCTGGTGTCTTGCTAAATGTATATACTATGCTCACCAAACTGCACAGTAAGCACTCCTCTTAATGTCCACACCCATATATTAATGCTACTCTCACTTTTGGTTAGAGAAGCTTCTCTTTTCAGATAGTGGCGACCTTGAGATGACTCAGAAGGCACCATGGAGTGCTCATCACTGAAACATCTCAAACACACCTTCCAAGGCTCAGGGTCCATTGTGGAAGAGGGGGCAAAAAGAATGTAAGAGCCAAAGGAAGAGCAGGACTCCTTACAACGTGCTCCTCCAGACACAAAATGGCCTGGATATTCATGACCTCACAGTGCCTTACACTACCTACACAAGACCATCGTAATAGGAGGAAAAGATCATGACATCCAACTGAAAAGAGAGAATGATTGAGAGGGGGAGGGGATATGATGGAGAGTGGAGTTTCAAAGGGGAAAGTGGGGGGAGGGAGGGAAGTACCATGGGATATTGTCTATAATAAAACAAGTTGTCAATAAAAATAAAATATTTAAAAAACACTTTTCTCCCATCAGCTGCTTTCCGTCTGGTGCTTTGTCCCAGAAATAGGCAAGTAACTGCAACAAAGATCAATAGGGAAAAGGCTTGTCTTTATTGAGTCTGAGGACTTTTGGATTTCTAGCAGTAATGAACCTCTGCACACATCTTTAAAGTCATTTGTCGTCAGTGTGAGACAGGGTCTCCCTAGCAGTCCGAGGCTTGCCTAGAACTTGAGATCCCCTGCTTCATTTTCCCATGTAGGTAGGATTACAGACATGTGACACCTTGTCAGACTGTTTCTAACCTTTAAGTGGTTAAGAAAGAACTCTGTACAAATATCGATAATTTGAGGCAAGTTTCTTTTCTATTTTCTTTTACTTTTCTAATATTTATTTATTTATTTATTTATTGTTAACTAAGTCAACAAAGTCATGGTATTTTTTTTTTTTTTTTTGAAGTAGGGTCTCACTCTAGCTCAGGCTGACCAAGTCATGGTATTTTTTATGCATGTGTGTCATTATACTTTGGTCTACTTTGTCCCTTTTGTTCCCCTCATTGCTGGTGTCCCTCATCCCCCCAAATGGTTCTTAGTCCTAATTTTTTGCTTTTATGTCATATATATTCAATCACCCTCTCCTTTCCCCTCCTTTTTTCCTCTTTCTGCTTATGGTCCCTTTTCTAACTTTTAGCTTGTTGCACACCATCCAGTGGTGTTTGGATAAACACGAAATGAACACACCACAGGCAAAAAATGATTTAATGGAGGGTCCGGAAGATGAGTTTGAGTGCTTTTCCCACTGACTGCACTGGCAGCTTTTATTTAGATTCAGGTAGCCAAAGCAATGGGGTGTCATAAGGCAGATCACAAGTTTGCATCAGACCAGACTATGCGTTGTTTGTTTAGGTTTATTTCATCAGGAAATCTTTGGAGAAGCTGTGAGTTGTTTTTCCGTTTTCAAGAAGCTCCATCCAAGGCTTATAGTTTTCCATGTCCCCAGGCTTAGCTCTGCAGAGATTATCCTTACTCCATGCAATTAGTTTAATCTCCACATTAGCGCTCTCTCTCTCACACACATTTAAATCTAGATTCCACACATGAGAGAAATGTGGCATTTGTATCTCAGCATCTGTTAACATAATGCATTTAACATGATTTGTTTCAATTTCATCTATTTCCCTGCAAATGTCATGGTTTCATTTTTCTTTACAGCTTAATCAGATTCCATTGTGTATATATGCACACATTTTCTTCATTTATCTGCTGATGGACATCTAGGATGGTTGCATTTGTTGGCATTCTGAATAGAGCAACAAAAAACAGGACACACAAGCATCACTGTGGTATGTTGGTTTAGCGTCCTTCCTGTCTATACCCGAGTGTTACAAAACAAAAATTAATGTCATTTTTTGTTTTTGTTTTTTTCCGAGGTAGGGTCTCACTCTAGCCCCAGGCTGACTTGGTAGTCACTCTGTAGTCCCAGACTGGCCTAGAACTCACAGCTGGGATTAAAAGATGCTACTATCACTTTTTGCCATGGAGGATTATTCTCTTGTTTGTATGTCTATGAGTAGTGACGCCAAAGACTGTATGACCATCACTCTGTGACAAAGTCTTAATAACATTCCAGTTTGGATCAAGAGGCCATCAGGTGGCTGGAGAAATGGCTTAGTGGTTAAGACGCCTGCCTGCAAAGCCAAAGAACCCAGGTTCAATTCCACAGGACCCACATAAGCCAGTTGTACAAAGTGGTGCATGCTTCTGGATAGCGTGTGCAGTGGCTAGGGGCCCTGGCGCGCCCATTCCCCCTCTCTCTAACTGCTCCTTTCTCATTTTCTCTTTTTAAACAAACAAATGAACCAATCAATAATAAATACATAAATGCCATCAGAAAACCATCACTATTCGCCCACACTATTAAACTACAACTCCCAGCAGTCAGACTCCGTGGTTCCAGGACATCCTGGGAAGAAAATCGTCAGCTTCCCATCGGTCACGTAGAAAAAGCTCTGTTGTCAATGTAAACAGAGCAGTTTTCGCATAAGCTCCCACGGAGACTGGGTGTAACTGAACTGCATTCTGCGGAACTCATTTTGCGCGCAGGAATCGTTAGCCGGTTGCATTAAGAAGCCACTTCACTTCCGGCGCTGCCGGAAGCAGCTTGAAAATGGCGTCCCCCTCGGTAAGAGCTCCTGCCCCGGCAGCTGGCAAAGGTCAATCTCACCATGAGAAGTCTAAGGCGGAGAACCGAGGTGAGGTTGTGCGCGAACCGAAGCCTGTCGTGTGTGGGTGTTGAACTGGGGCTTTATTTCCTTTCCGCGGGTGCGGCGGGCGCGGGAGCCGTGCGGCGAGGCGGGCCGCCCGAGCGTGCGCAGACCTGCGGGTCCGGCTCCGGGGCCAGCGGCCGCCTTAGGCCGCCCTTAGCGCGCGGACGGGGGAGGTTGTTGACGGGGAGGTCAGGATCGCATGGCGTAGGGAACTTCTTGTGTAGTAAACGCCATGGTGAGGGAGACAGACCGACGTAGGAGTGTGGACAGGGGCCGTGTGTGTGGTTCGTCACTTTGTTGAACCGTTCGACGACACCGCTCTTGACTTTAAGGTGCTTTTGAGTTGCTCTCTTGAGTTGTACCCACCTTCACGGTGGGTGATAGAAAGAGGCCCTTGAGCCGGGTGTGATGGCGCACGCCTTTAATCCCAGCACTTGGGAGGCTGAGGTAGGATTACTGTGAGTTCGAGGCCAGCCTAGGACTACAGAGTGAGTTCCAGGTCAGCCTGAGCTAGAGCGAGACCCTACCCCCCAAAAAACAGATAATAGGACTGGAGAGATGGCTTAGCGGTTAAGGAGCATGCCTGCGTAGCCTAAAGGATCCCGGTTCGATTCTCCAGGTCCCACATAAGCCAGATGCACGTGGTGGCACATGCATCTGGAGTTCGTTTGCAGTGGCTGGAGGCCCTGGTGTGCCCATTTTCACTCTCTCTTTCCCCTCTCTAATAAATAAACATTTTTTTAAAAAGGAAAAAAATGATGATGATGTAAAGAGATCCTAGAGAAATAGCCAGTAGGGCCTCCTAGTGAGTCTTGTAGGAAGTACTAAAAAGTTTAAACTCGTATTTTAGATACATGGGGACTATATTACACTTTTTTATTGTGTTTAAAAAATAATCTATAAGTTACAGCAGGGACTATAGAAACAGTTCAAAGATCAAAGCTAATATTTGAGGAATTGGCACTCCGATTATTAAGTAGACTTCACCATATTCCGAAAGTTCCCCATGTGCCCATGTTAGATCATATTGTCATTCCTAGTGCATGGAGTAACTAGTAACTGGTGTGAATCATGTGGAGCACTCTGTTACCTTTCTGCAGCCTTTACTATTCATGAAATAGAATGGTTTAATTTCCCTCCTTTTGAGTCTGGGGGAGTGAAAGCAGATTGTGTGCATTCTTCTGTGTCCTTTTAAGGCTTAACATTCCTTTGGTTATCCAGTCAGAGTGATACTTTGAGGTTTTATTCTTTTCAATATTATATGGTATTTCCTTGTGTATTCATACATGTTATATTTTGTATTCATTTACCACTGGTGGACATTAGAGTTGTGCCCATAGCTTGTTACTACAAACTGCTACTATAAACATCTTGGGGCATGTCTTCTGCTAGTATTTTGGGGTTTCTCTATGAATTTAGTCTTGGAAGCATTTAAGTAAGCTATGCTGTCACCTTCCAAAGAAGTTGTGCTACTTTTCACTTCCTCCAGCAGTGGATGAGAGTTCTCAATGCTCCAAATTTGCACTAATATTTATTAGTTCAATTTTGAATCTCTGAGATTAGGTGTCATTCTGGCATTTTCAGATATAATTTGTTTTTGTTTATTCCCATTCCTTCTTCCTATTCCCAATCTTCCATCCCTCCCAATTCTCCTCCTTCCCTCTTCTGTTAATAAGTCACACATGTCCTTTTACCCTTCAGGAGGCATTTTCTTTTAGTAAAAGGAATCCTAGACTGAGTCAGCTTTATGGCCTTTTAGGCATGTTACTTAAATTTTTTTTTTTTTTTTTTGTACTGAATCTATTTTCCCTGTGTTTCACATGCCTTCTATTTTAATGAGAATAATAATACTGTTTCTCCTACATTTCATAATGCCACTTGCATGTAGAAATAGGACACTGAAAATGCTTTGAAAAATGTGAAAACTGATTCCAGTGATTATTAACTGACATTATATAACAGAATCAGCTTTTAGAAAACACACACACACACACACACACACACACACACGTCCTACTTCAGGAAAGTCAGAAAGGTATTAATATTAAAATAGTGATATAAACAAAAGGGTATTTGCACCATAATGTATTGCAATAGAAGTTTCTTGAATGCTCTCTCTCATGGGTGTACCTCAGTGTGGATACAAGGAAGAATGTCCCTGGGTTTGAGGAATGCTACAATGCATCCAGATGATTTTCACAGCATGCTGGTGATGATGTTACAGGCATGTTCTTTGATTGTTGAATAATGTGAAAAGCAGGGAAAGGAAATGCAAAGGTGCAATTGGGAAGTTTATGGCACCTTGCATGAAATGTTCACCCAGAATCTGAAAGACAATTGAAATGTAATGTGTAAGTATTTCTCTTCTGTAGATGATGCAGAACTCCTCACTGTTCCTGATGGTTGGAAGGAGCCAGCTTTTTCGAAAGAAGATAATCCCAGAGGACTCTTGGAGGAAAGCAG
The DNA here is from genome assembly GCA_036365145.1 of Orientallactaga sibirica. NCBI lineage: Eukaryota > Metazoa > Chordata > Mammalia > Rodentia > Dipodidae > Orientallactaga > Orientallactaga sibirica. Next base: position 44,994,302 of record JAEOAD010000012.1, on the reverse strand, counting down.
TTTTGCAACTTTGTTTCCAAAATACAGAGAAGCATACCTGAAAGAGTGCTGGCCTTTGGTGCAGAAAGCCTTGAATGAACATGTATGCGTGCCTTATGTATTTCTTTGAGATTTTGCTCTTGCTACTTAAAAAAAAAAAGTATTTGTGAGCAGTGAGAGAGAAAGAGACAGTGTGTGCATGTGTACACCAGGGTGTCCTGCTGCTGCAAGCGAGCTTATCACACATGCCACTTTGTACATGTGACTTTACGTGAGTACTGGGCACATGAACCTGGGCCAGCAGGCTTTTGAAGCAGGTACCTTTAAATTGCTGAGCCATCTCTCTATCACCTGCTCATGTTACTATTTAAAAAAAAAAAAAAAAAAACTATTTATTTGAGAGAGAGATTATGAGTGCACCAAGACCTCTAGTCACTGCAAATGAACTGCAGATGCATGTACCACTTTGTACCTCTGGCTTCATGTGGGCCCTGAGGAATTGAATCTGGGTTATCAGGCTTTGCAAGCAAGCACCTTTAACCACTGAGCAATCTCTCTAGCCCTCTTGTTACTTTTAATTAAATGTGTGTGTGCTGACGATTTTTGTTTTTAGAGGTGCCAGCATAGATAGTTTATTTTCCTCCTTTGGTATTTTAAACAATCTAGGTAAGCTTTATTGTTCATTCATTTTTAATTTTGTGCATAAAAAAGTACTATGAAATATTCACATGCCTTTAATTTTTAAGTTTTAAATATAAATTGTCTAAAACACAATTATGCACTCCAAATTTTAGAATGACTTCTAGGTTGTGATGGTTATGATAAGCCTGTCCAGTTTAAGCTATTATGTTCCTGACGAATTACTTACCTTTTATTTTATTTTTATCATTATTTTTTTTTAATATTTATTTATTTGAGAGAGGCAGATGGAAAATGGGCAGGGCCACTAGCCACTGCAAATGAACTCCAGGCACATGCACCACCTTGTGCATCTGGCTTACGTGGATACTGGGGAATCAACCTGGGTCCTTAGGCATTGTAGGCAAGTACCTTAACCACTAAGCCATCTCTTCCCCCTTTACCTTTTATTTTGAAGGAAACATGTTGATGTGGCCACCTTTCCCCAATTTAGTTGTTTCTATGAACATGTCCCTAAAGCAGTGTGCTTGATTTTTAAACTGGGCATTGAATCACGTTAATGGATTGAAACATCAGTTTAGTGGCTATAATGGTAATTGTCATTTTTGCCTCTGTGCATGTGTTTATGTAGAATACGTTGTGGTATAAAGATGGGTTTCTCACTTTGGAACTGCTCTGGAATTGGTTGTACTCACTGGGGACAAAGGTTGCTCAGCAAGCTATAGGTTTGTAGGTTGCTTTTTTAAAAAAATAGCAATTTTATTTATTTATTTAGAGAGAGAAAGAGGCAGAGAGAGAGAGAGAAAGAATGGGCATGCCAGGACCTCTAGCTACTGCAAATGAATTCTAGATGCATGCGCCCCCTTGTACATCTGGCTTATGTGGGTTCTGGAGAATTGAACCGGGATCCTTTGGCTTTGCAGGCAAGTGCATTAATCCTTAAGCCATCTCTCCAGCCCTACTTTTGTTTTTTGTGACTCTAACTGTGCCTGAGATTCATTTTTTTTTCTTTAAAACTCAAGAAACTCAGCTTTATGTTGCCCTGCTCATTACTCAGCGTCCATTTTGAGATGTTCTTCAGATTGTATCACAACTCAGAAAGCAGCATTTTTATTTGCTTTGTTGAAGTCTAGTTCTTGCTGTTGGGAATTGGTACTTATTTGTCCTAATTATTACCTCTCACTTAGCTTCTGATAATTTAGTCCCTTATCCATCCAGAAAAAAGGTCTCAAAGGAAAGTTCAGTTCTTACTCTTAATTTCGATTACAAAGCTTCTTACATTCTGTGAAGTATAAAATTAGCTAAATATTATGTATTGAACTATCCCATCTTCATGGAGGGAGTTGCTAGAATGGAAAGATAGCTTAAAGGCATGGAGATTAATAGTTTTGTTAGAATAGGCTGTGTAATTATCTAAAATGAGACAATGATTAGGCCTTTCCTTCTTCTCGTAGCATGTTAGTGCAACCCTGGACCTGATTGAGGGCAGCATGACTGTTTGTACCACAAAGAAGACTTTTGATCCATATATCATCATTAGAGCCAGAGACCTAATAAAGCTGTTAGCAAGGAGTGTTTCATTTGAACAGGTAAGTCTAGAATCATAGAGACTTGGCTTTATTTGTAGCAATATTAAACAACCTATAACACTGTATCTTTCCCTCCCCCTAACTCCCCTTCTCTTCCTGCCTCCTGCTCTTCATTGCATTTTCACATTTGTGCTTAGATTGGACAGGAAATGTAATCCTAAAGAATATTGATGCATGTTAATTTTTTCAAGGCAGTGCGAATTCTTCAGGATGATGTTGCCTGTGACATTATTAAAATAGGCTCTTTAGTAAGGAATAAAGAAAGGTTTGTAAAAAGAAGACAGCGGCTTATTGGTCCCAAAGGATCTACATTGAAGGTATGTTGTATCATTGGAAAAACTTGAATATCTTTGTCATTCATTTTTCAATGTATTGAATTTCAACTTACTGTTTTGATACAGGCATTGGAACTCTTAACAAACTGTTACATAATGGTTCAGGGAAATACTGTCTCAGCCATTGGACCTTTTAGTGGCCTAAAGGAGGTGAGAACTTTTCTCTAATATTTTCATGAGATAGCAGATAATTTGGTTATAAAGTAATTGTTTGTTGGATAATGTGTTGTTTTGTATTTTTACTTACTTATTTGTATTCAAACAGAGAGAAAGAGAGAATGGGCACTCCAGGGTCTCCAGCCTGCAAACGAACCCCAGATGAATGTGCCACTTTGTGCATCTGGCTTTACATGGGTACTGGGGAATCAAACCCAGGTTGTTAGGCTCTATAGGCAAGCAACTTAACTGTTGAGCCATCTCTGCAGTCCTGTTTTGTAGTTTTAGGATGTGTTTTGATTTCCTGTTAGCATGTACTGTGTATGCTGTTAGCTTGAGGGAGTCATCATCCTTGGGCCTAGCATATTTTGGCCAATATTTGGTGACTATGGAGACACCCATTTCTGAATTAGGTCTGTGTGTTATCACTCCCCCCTATAAAGTTTCAATGAGTATTTCAGATTTTAGTGTATAGCAGATATGAGAATTCACAGTCGTAATGCATACAGCCAGTGGAGGTCAGGCTCAAAATCTTTTCCTTTAGGGTATATTTTCTTTTGTTTGAATTTTAGTGTTTTCACAAATATCTCTGAAGCATCTCTGTTTCTGTTAGCTTCTCATGGTTCTGTTACTGTCTGAATCTGGCTGGGCAGTTTTACTCCTTAGGAAGCCATTAATGGTAGTTCTCTTGGCTCTCTTTCTCATAAATTGCCCCCCTCCTTTTTTTTTCTTTTTAGTTTTTCAAAGTAAAGTCCTGCTCTAGCCCAGTCCGACCTGGAGTTCACTATGTATTTTCTGGGTAGCCTCAAACTCACAGAAATTCTTCCTCTCTCGCCTGAGCGCTGGGATTAAAAGCATGCACTACCATGCCCAGCAGTTGCCCATTTTTAATAAGACAATAATTTAAATGCCTTATGGAATTTATACTTCTTAAAAATATCTTATTCTTTTTCATAACTTATTTATTTATTTACAAGGAAATAAAGAAAGAGAATGGGTGCACCAGGGACTCTTGCTGTTGCAAATGAACTCCAGACACATGTGCCACTTTGTGCATCTGGGTTTATGTGGGTAGTGGGCAATCAAACTGAGCCCTGAAGGCTTTGCAAGCAAGCTCCTTAACTGCTGAGCCATCTCTCCAGCCAATATATCTTATTTTAAAAAATTATTTATTTATTTGCAAGCAGAGAGAAGAGAGACAGATAGAGAGAATGAGCACCCCAGGGCCTCCATCACTGCAAATGAACATCAGATGCAAGTGCCACTTTGTGCATCTGGCTTGCGTGGGTCCTAGAAAATCCAATCCAGGTCATTAAGCTTTGCAGGCAAGTACCTTAACTGCTGAGCCACTTCTTTTTTTAAATTATTTTTATTTTTTATTTATTTGTGAGAGAGAAAGAGGCGGGGGGGGGGGAAGGGCGTGCCAGAGCTTCTAGCCACTGCAAATGAACTCCCGATGCATGTGCCACCTTGTGCATCTGGCTTACGTGGGTCCTGGGGAATCAAACCGAGATCCTTTGGCTTTGCAGGCAAGCGCCTTAACTACTAAACCATCTCCCCAGCCCCCTGCTGAGCCACTTCTTCAGCCCCAGAATCTCTTATACTTAACAGTAAACTTGAGATACATAGTTTTAAATTTCCATTTTACAAATGGAAAAACTGAAACAGTAAAATTAGCTAAAGTGGCAGTCCTAGGATTTATTTATTTACATATTAGTAGTGCTAAGAATTGAGCCTAGGATCTCACACATGTCAAGCAAGCCCTCTACCATGAAGCTAAGGCGTCAGGTTATAAGCCCTGATTTTCTGACTCTAAATCTAGCCCTCTTACTCCTAAGTAACTAGTTCTCATGTGCTGTATATAACTTGTGTATCATATTTGCAAAGTGCTGTAACTACCTTTGTGTCGCTGGAATAAAGCAACCAACCGAAAGCAGCTGATGGGAGGAAAGGGTTTAATTTGGCGTACACTCTCAAGGGAACACTTCATGGTGGCAGGGGAAAGCATGGCATGAACAGAGGCTGGACATCATTTCTTTGCCAACATCAGGTGGACAAATAGCAGAAGGAGAGTGACCCGAACTCTTAACAAGGGGAAGCTGGCTATAACACCCCTACACTCTCCCCCAACAACCCACCTCGCAAGGCTCCACTTCCCAAATTGCCATTAACTGGGAACAGAGTGTTCACAACACATAACTTTAAGGGGGATAGCTGATTCAAACCACCATACACAGAAAAACTATTATTTCTAAAAAAGATTCACTACTTTCCAAATGATAACTACTCCTTGAGTCTAGGATGTTTTGCAATATATTATTCCTCTTCTCTCTGGCTTATTGAGATCTTTATTAATGACTAATTTCATTTTTGTTGTAAATTTCAGGTTCGAAAAGTAGTCCTAGATACCATGAAGAATATTCATCCAATTTACAACATTAAAGTGAGTGTTAATTGTATATTACTAACACAGTGATTGTCAAACTGCTTAGAACTTCAGAACCTGTTTTGAAATTGGGTGTTTTTTAAAATATTTATTTATTTACAAGGAGAGAGACAGACAAACACAATGGATGCACCAGGGCCTCTAACCACTGCAAACTCCAGATATATGCACAAGTTTGTGCCTCTGGGTTTAGGTGGGTACTTGGGAATTGAATCCTGGTCCTTATGCTTTGCAGGCAAGTGCCTTAACCACTGAACCATCTCTCCAGCCCTTCAATTAAATATACAGAAAGATAAAATAAATGTACTTTGGCTTAATGGGGTAGAATTCAGCCCACTCAGGTCTACTTTAGTACTTGGGACTTAGGTCTCCAGTGTAAAATATATATATATTTAAAAATAAAAGAAATTTGGGGTTTGAAATGTGGATTGCTTAGCATGTACTCACCAAGCCCATTATACCATGGTTACATTTTCAAGGTTCAAGCACAAACTTTCATGTGTGCTGGGTGAGTGTTGGGCTTGGAGAGATGGCTCAGCAGTTAAGGCGCTTGCCTGTAAAGCCCATTCTCCCCCTCCCTCCCTCCCTCTCTCTCTCATATAAATAAATAGAATATTTTGTAAAACTAGAAATTTATTGTATATAATGAAAATAGGCCTCAGAGTTTATTGTAGATGTTATCAGTTCAGCCCATGGATTATATAAAGTGGCAGTCCTAGGATTTATTTATTTACATATTAGTAGTGCTAAGAATTGAGCCTAGGATCTCACACATGTCAAGCAAGCCCTCTACCATGAAGCTAAGGCGTCAGGTTATAAGCCCTGATTTTCTGACTCTAAATCTAGCCCTCTTACTCCTAAGTAACTAGTTCTCATGTGCTGTATATAACTTGTGTATCATATTTGCAAAGTGCTGTAACTACCTTTGTGTCGCTGGAATAAAGCAACCAACCGAAAGCAGCTGATGGGAGGAAAGGGTTTAATTTGGCGTACACTCTCAAGGGAACACTTCATGGTGGCAGGGGAAAGCATGGCATGAACAGAGGCTGGACATCATTTCTTTGCCAACATCAGGTGGACAAATAGCAGAAGGAGAGTGACCCGAACTCTTAACAAGGGGAAGCTGGCTATAACACCCCTACACTCTCCCCCAACAACCCACCTCGCAAGGCTCCACTTTCCAAATTGCCATTAACTGGGAACAGAGTGTTCACAACACATAACTTTAAGGGGGATAACTGATTCAAACCACCATACACAGAAAAACTATTATTTCTAAAAAAGATTCACTACTTTCCAAATGATAACTACTCCTTGAGTCTAGGATGTTTTGCAATATATTATTCCTCTTCTCTCTGGCTTATTGAGATCTTTATTAATGACTAATTTCATTTTTGTTGTAAATTTCAGGTTGAAAAGTAGTCCTAGATACCATGAAGAATATTCATCCAATTTACAACATTAAAGTGAGTGTTAATTGTATATTACTAACACAGTGATTGTCAAACTGCTTAGAACTTCAGAACCTGTTTTGAAATTGGGTGTTTTTTAAAATATTTATTTATTTACAAGGAGAGAGACAGACAAACACAATGGATGCACCAGGGCCTCTAACCACTGCAAACTCCAGATATATGCACAAGTTTGTGCCTCTGGGTTTAGGTGGGTACTTGGGAATTGAATCCTGGTCCTTATGCTTTGCAGGCAAGTGCCTTAACCACTGAACCATCTCTCCAGCCCTTCAATTAAATATACAGAAAGATAAAATAAATGTACTTTGGCTTAATGGGGTAGAATTCAGCCCACTCAGGTCTACTTTAGTACTTGGGACTTAGGTCTCCAGTGTAAAATATATATATATTTAAAAATAAAAGAAATTTGGGGTTTGAAATGTGGATTGCTTAGCATGTACTCACCAAGCCCATTATACCATGGTTACATTTTCAAGGTTCAAGCACAAACTTTCATGTGTGCTGGGTGAGTGTTGGGCTTGGAGAGATGGCTCAGCAGTTAAGGCGCTTGCCTGTAAAGCCCATTCTCCCCCTCCCTCCCTCCCTCTCTCTCTCATATAAATAAATAGAATATTTTGTAAAACTAGAAATTTATTGTATATAATGAAAATAGGCCTCAGAGTTTATTGTAGATGTTATCAGTTCAGCCCATGGATTATATATAGAAGTGTTATCTTTTAGTATTCTGCTTATTTCTTTTAAGTTTTTTCTTTTTTTTTTTTTCTTTTTTTTTGGTTTTTCAAGATAGGGCTTCACTCTTGTTTTTGTTTTTTGAGATAGGGTCTCACTCTAGCCCAGCCTGACCTGGAATTCACTATGTAGTCTCAGGGTAGTTTCAAACTCTCGGTGATCCTCTTACCTTTGCCTCCTGAATGCTGGGATTAAAGGCATGCACCACCATTCCTGGCTTGCACCACTATACCTAGGTGTATTCTGCTTTTTTTTTTTTTTTTTTTTTTTTTTTTGAATGAAACTCTGGAATATCTTGGGATATATTAAAATTTACTTTGAAATTGAACACTCACTTTCATTTTTTAAAAATATTTTTATTTATTTATTTGAAAGAGAAAGAGGCAGGTAAAGACAGAGAGAATAGGTGCACCAGGGCTTCCATCTGCTGCCAACAAACTCCAGATGTATGCACTAGCTTATGCAGATGCTTACGTGGATCCTGGGGAATTGAACCTGGGTCCTTTGGCTTTGCAGGCAAGTACCTTCCTTAACTGCTAAGCTATCTCTCCAGCCCAACACTATGAGAGAAACATGTGTGCTGTAAGTTTGTGGTTGAACCTGGAAAGTGTAACCATAGTATAATGAACTTGGTGAGTACATGTTGAGGAATCCAGCTACATTTGATGAAGTGAAACTGAAAGATGGGTCTGTTTGAGTATTATGACATTTAAATGCAGTGGGAAGCATGAGATTAAAGTTGATTTTTCTTTAAGCATCAGAACGTTGATTTTATTTTTCTTGCTGTATTGTATCTCAGTTGCTACCAAAAGCTTCTTGCTTATAGAAATCACTAATTTAGAGCCCTTACTGCTGTTATTAAGTCAAACTGTGAAGGTTTTGATAAAATTATGATTGAAAAGTTTAATTTCATTTTCATATTTTAAATATATGTAGTATTTTCATTTAGTGTAATGATTTTCTAATGTTTGGATAATTATATATGTTTCAGATAACATGCTTTTTATTAGTCCGATTGATTAATTTCCCTGAATGGACTAGGAGCTGGCTCCTTCCTTTTTACATTTATAGAACCAATGTTTATAATGCCCTAGTTTAAGATGTATGATTTTTAAAATTACTATTTTTACTTTCTATGTGATTAAAGACCTTAATGATTAAACGAGAGTTAGCAAAGGATTCTGCATTACGATCACAAAGTTGGGAAAGATTTTTGCCACAGTTCAAACATAAAAATGTGAATAAACGCAAGGAACCAAAGAAGAAAACTGTTAAGAAGGAGTATACACCGTTCCCACCACCACAGCCAGAAAGTCAGGTTAGTATGGATGTTGAATTTTATATAAAGGAAAAATCATTTTAAACTCTTTTTTTCAGGAACTTTATTGAGGGTACTTTAGGTGGCACGCACGTGCGTGTGTGTGTGTGGGGGGGGTTAGGAATGTAAGAAACTGACAGTGAGCTGAGAATCTAGGTAGCCATGTCTTCATATTGTGAGTAAACTATGATAGGGTGGTTTGTGTCAGTCATGTAAATATCCTGTAGAGAAAAATACTTCAGCTATTCAACCAACAATATTCCTTGCTTTGTTTAACATTTTTGGTTTGGGGCAGTAGGAACCTGGGTTCTTGCCTTCAATCCTGGCACTGGCTTGAGTCTATAGTTTTGGCTATGCCTGTGGTCTTACAGGGCAAGCACCTTGATTTCTTGGTTCTTGAGGGTGACACTTGCCTTTTTCCTCTGTCCCAGCACCTGTCCCTCCCAGTACAAGACACCCAGCAAGCTTTGGTCTTAGTCACTGTGTTGGGCCAAGTTGAGTTCACCAGGCAGCTCTGCCTCCCCACCCCAGCCAGAACAGGAGAGTGTCTGTGACCCCCTAGAGCAGCCCACATTCAGACTAGATCCCTTCTGGCTATAGCCCATTGGGGGTTCACAGGGACGTGCCGCCAGGTCCTTTGTGAATGTCATACTGCTGCGCAGATTCCAGGTTCTGTATCTACATGGCTGTGAGTCCTTGCAGGCTGTGAGACTGCAGTAATGAGGATAGCCATCATCTGTCTTGTGCGTTTGCTGGCACTTTCTCTGCAAAGGTGGGGCCGGGCGTCCCTCCCTTCACTCCATAGCCAAGCTGTTACGTGACTGGGGTATTTTGTTTTCCTTTCTGTGTTGTCCCAGACGTTTGAATTTTATGAGACTCTCTTGCTGATTCGTCTCCATATTTAGCTGTACACTAGTTACATTGGTTCTGTATAAGTTTCATGGAACAGTGATGTCTCAGTTGACTTGCTTTAACTTTTTCACTGTGTACAAATTACTTATTTTATTTGATCCATCCATGGGTCAGTTTCCCGATGCCTAAAATGAGGGGAATGCTAATACCTATCTCAAGGAATTGTTAATGTGAAGGTTCAGTAAGTAACTGCTTCTTTCTTTCTTCTCCCTTCTCATTCCTCCCCCGCTTCCTCATCTAGCTATATTTGTTTTGAGGTGAGGTCTCCTGTAGCTCAGGCTGGCCATAAACCTGGTCCTCTTACCTCAGCCTGAGGGATAGCGTTAAAGGCATGCACAGCCACACCATGTTTACTTTGTCTTGTCTTAAAATGCAGCTTTCATTTCCTCAGAAACCTAAGAAACTTTGAGCCATGTCCTTTTTGCAAAAACATGTATTTATTCATGAGAGAGAGAGGGATGGGGGGGGGTGGGGAGAGGCCATACCAGGGCCACTGCAAATAAGCTACAGACACGTACACCATTTTGTCTGGCTTTATGTGGGTCTGGGAAATCAAACCCAGGATGCAAGCCAGCGCCTTTAACCACTGAACCATCTCTCCAGTCCACCTTCAGTCTTCTCTAAGTCATACCACCTCCTTCGCCTAGCAATTGGTAGTCTTCACTTACCTTTCTGATTTCCTGTCACTTTCTGCAACACCAACCTTTCTTCCCACCTGGGTGGTCTGCTTTGTATTTCGTGAACATAGCATCTTTTCTCCTGCCTTCATGTGTATGCTACCCTTGGCTCATTTTCCTTCTGGTAATGTTGCCAACCTAGTGAATTAATCAGAGAGGATATTGCCCCCAGTTTTCCCCAAGGACACTGTGACTGTCTTAGGAAATTACTTCTTATCTGCATTATTTCTGATGTAATTATAAATACTATTCCAACAGATTGATAAAGAACTGGCTAGTGGTGAGTACTTTTTGAAGGCAAATCAGAAGAAACGGCAGAAAATGGAAGCAATAAAGGTAAGACTTTATGTAAGGTTCATAGATACTTGAATTCCTACTTAGGTAGAAGTTGTGTTTTACTAATATGCTTCTCACTGATGCAGGCTAAACAGGCTGAAGCACTTAGTAAGAGACAAGAGGAAAGAAACAAAGCATTTATTCCACCTAAAGAAAAGCCACTTGTGAAACCCAAGGAAGGTAATGTCATTTTTTACTACTTGAGTGAATGTCTGCTGCGTATGACAAGTAATCCGTTAGTGAATTAATCTGAATCACTTGTGTTCATTAAGCATTAACTGTATCAACAGTTGTCATAACTGTTGATTAACTCATGAGCTAATTTAGTAGCAGCTGGTGCCCATTTCAGAATATCTTGGAATGACCATCCTTCCCTGGCCTCTGACCTGTGCTTGGTTTAGGCTCTTTATTGAGAACGATACAAACCCGCAGTAGTCTGTGTCTCTCTGTAAAAGGAAAATGAAATGAGCTAAGGCACTTGAGCTCTTCTCCCATATATCTCAAAAGGCCTTTTCAGAAATGGATTTTCTTATTTATTTGATATGTAGCCTAAAGTTTATTTCTGTTGTTTTTGTTTTTTTTTTAATTTTTTTTTGTAGAGAGACAGGGAGAGGGAGACAGATAGAGATGGGCACGCCAGCAGCCTCTCAGCTGCTGTGAATGAAATCCAGATGCGTGGTCAAGTGAGGCATTGCGCCCTTGCGTCACTTTGCATCTGGCTAAATGTGGGACCTGGAGATTGGAACCGCTGGAGATTGGAACCAGCGTGCTTAGGCTTAGGAGGCAGGCACCTTAACTGCCAAGCTCTCTCTCCAGCCTTACTTCTGTTTTTAACATGAGTTTCTTGTCACCTTGAAATAAACATGAACAATACTGACAGAAAAGTCGTTGAGAGATGTTAAAGGACACTAGGAAAGGCTCTCATGGCATCTCTTCTTCTCCATGTCTCTCCCTCATTCTAGTTTATGCTTTACATGTCATTTTCTTTCCCTCTTTTCACACTTATACTTTGTGAGGCATAGTCCTCCATAGCCAGTAGTGGTGCATAGAGGGGAAACATTGTACAAACACTGTTTGTTGGTTATAAAAGTTACAGTTGACATAAACATAATTTACAGCTTGTACCATCTGTCAGTTAAGTACTTCCAAGGTTCTTCGAAGCTAAGTAATCTATCCTATAATGGTTAAGGATATAGCTGTTTTATGTAGTTACAGCTTTAAATGTCTGTGTTCCTCCAGTAGTATAGTTGTTTTCTTTTTTAAAAAATTATCTATCTATTTGAGAGAGAGAGAAAGGCAGATAGAGAATAGGCGCAAAGGACCTCCAGTTTCTGCAAATAACTCCAGACACATGCACCACCTAATGCATCTGGCTTTATGTGGGTACTGGGGAATTAAACCCTGGTCTTTAGGCTTTGCAGGCCAGTTGTTTAACCACTGAGCCATTTCTCTAGCCCAGCATAGTTGCTTTCTATGGTGATATCTAATGATTTTTATTTTATAGTTTTAAAAAAAAATTATTTATTTGCCTGTGTGTACGTGTGTGTATGCATATGTACTCACATGCTAGGGGCTCTTGCCACTGCAGATGAACTCCAAAGGCATGTGCTAGTTTGTCTAGCTTTACATGGGTACTTAAATTGAACCTGGGCCGGCAGGATTAACTAGCACTTTCAGTTGCTGAGCCATTACCTCAGCCCTTGTGATTTTTATTTTGTTTGTTTTTAATGGTCTATATATAGTACTTTTAAAAATATATTATTTATTTATTTTAGAGGGGGGTCCAGATAGAGAAAGAGAGAATGGGCACACCAGGGCCTTAAGCCACTGCAAATGAATCCAGACTCATGCGCCACCTTGTGCATCTGGCTTACATGGGTCCTGGAGAATTGTGTCTGGGTCCTTAGACTTTGCAGACAAGTACCTTAAGTGTTAAGTCATCTCCCCAGTCCTAGTGTACTTTTAATGCTAAGGAAAAGTTGTATTCTTTTTTTTTTTTTTTTTTTTTTTTTTTTTGAGGTAAGGTCTCACTCTGGCCCAGGCTGACCTGGAATTAACTATGTAGTCTCAGGATAGCCTTGAACTCACTGTGATCCTCCTACCTCTGCCTCCCGCGTGCTGGGATTAAAGGCGTGCGCCACCATGCCCAGCTCAAAAGTTGTATTTTTTTGTTGTTGTTGTTTCACTTTGGCTAGTGTTTTTTTTTGTTTGTTTGTTTTTGTTTTTGTTTTTGTTTTTCGAGATAGGGTTTCACTCTGGTCCAGGCTGACCTGGAATTAACTATGTAGTCTCAGGGTGGCCTCGAACTCTCAGTGATCCTCCCACCTCTGCCTCCCGAGTGCTGGGATTAAAGGCGTGTGCCACCACGCCCGGCTGGCTAGTGTTTTGTTCAGACTTTTGGCATTGATAAGATAGCTTGGCTCTGTTGAAATCAACAGATGCTTTCAGGTTATGATCTTAATTACCAAAATCTTGTCAAATAAATATTACTAGTCACTTAAATGAGCTCTGAAGAGAAAATACAGCTTTGCTATTACTGAATGCCATCTTCTCACATGTATTTTTACTAATGTATGTTTAAAGTATGTGTAATTTGTTTTCTCAGTTTGAAGAAACTTCTAACATTAGACAGGTGATTTACATTTTATAACATAACCTTTTAGTTGCTGAAAATAGCTCTCTGAAATTACTGCTTCATGCACATTCTCTATGTCGAAATGATTACATGTATTTTCTTTCACATTCTTCCTAGCTCCTACTGAGAGTAAAATCGATGTGGCTGCCATCAAGGAGAAGGTCAAGAAAGCAAAGGTGAAGAAACTCGGAGCTCTCACTGCTGAAGAAGTGAAGCTGAAGATGGAAGCAGATGAGAAGAAAAAGAAGAGAAAAAAGTAACTCTGAGAAACCTTCCTGAAGTGAAACCTATATTTCCTTTTGTAAAGGAGTGTGAGAAAGCAGGCCATGAGTTGTCTTATGTGAGAAACAACACTGATCATTTCTTTCTCCAAATTTCTTCTGTTCATAGAGCAACATTCATTATAACTGATCTTCATGTGTCTTGATAAAGTGTTCTGGGACATGCAGTATGTCCTTGTGAACTATTGTCTGTCCACCACTGCCAGCATTTGACAACATTGGATAGTCTTTGTGGTCACGCCCAGCATGTGAGGGAACTTTGCAACATTTTCAGTGCTTTCATTCCTCCTAGATGCAATAGCTCCCAAGCCTTTGGAATCAAATCCCTTCTTTCCTATTCTGTTCTGAGTCTGGGGAAATGGCAAACCAGAAAGACAGCAAGTTACAAGAGAGATTGAAAACATGAAGAATTGTAATTTTTTTTTAATTTTTTTAATTTTGAGGTCATGCTGTTATGTGGCTCAGGCCACCTTGAATATGATCCTACTGCTTCCACCTTCAAGTGATGGGATTATAGACATGGATGGACCACCATGGCTAGCCCTGTATCATAATGTTGTCAACTAATGATGGCTACTTGAATTATTCAGTACCACCTAGATGTATGTAGCTTACTCATTTTACAGATCCGGAAACTAAAGCATAGAGACAAGGTTACTTACTGAAAGTCCAGCTATGGAAGCTTACACACAATATTTATTTATAAAAATGTGGAAAAATAAGAGGGGGGTTAACTTACAGAGTTAGGAAGCCAAACAATTCTTTGGACTAAAGCTTTATTGCAACATATTTTTTTCTGAAATACTTTAAAATAGAAATTTTAAAATCACCAGTTTTATTTATTTTAAAAGCCACATATGTATAAACTGTTCCTTTCCCAATTGTATTAGTCCAGAAGAACTAAATTAGGATATTTGTCCTTTACCAGCAGGGTAATTATAACAGACAGCAATAGAAGTACTGATTTAACAATGAGAATGAGTGATGTGTATCTGTTACGTGAATATATGGGCCATCCAGGATATACAACAGAGTAGTAACCTATGGAATAAAAATAGGGTGTCCTCTTAGACATTGTTTCTTAACATAACTGCAATAATAATTCACATAATGAAACAGTTTAAGATTTATGTACATACGTGTGACGTTGTCTCGTTGAGGGTTAACTGTAAAGTCAGAATTTCAAAAAGGTTAGGTACAAGTGAAACTCAGTTTATTAAAAAACATACATATATGTCATAGCCATAAACTTAATTTGTTTTTATTGTAGTTATTTTCAAAGGTTAGTCAAGACTTTTGCTAATGACTGTATATTAACTTGGAATTTTTAAGTCTATATGGAAAATCATTTTATACTCCATAACTTTTAGATAATACAGTTAAAATTAAAAATAAGCCACTAACATTTGAAAATATAATGTTTTTTTAGAAATAAGATGAACAGTGTTCCTGAAAACAAGTTCATAGCTGAGTAGAATGATACAGTTTTGTTGAGGCAGCAGTCTCTCTGTCCATTCCAGCATGTTATTAAGTCACCAACAGGACATTTGGCTTATGAAAAGTCATAATTATGCCTGTGTCCTGAGCTTTATTTAGCTTTTGACATTCAGAGCACTGAAAGCTTGAATTCCACAAGTGCATTTATTCTCCTTGAAGCTTTCTTTATCATATAGACACCTTCTCCATTATGGTGTGCCTGAGATGGTAACAAGAACCAAATGACAGCTTGTGAGTACAACCTGGATCATTGTACCTGGGCTGGGCTTTGTCCACTGGATTACCATGAAGCTGCCATCCTGACTTCTCTTGGCAATTCCATCCATGAATTCACACACACACACACACTTAGCTTGCTAAATATTTGCTAGTTTAAACCATTTCATATATCACTGTAATGTTCACATTTTATAGAACAGGTTATTGCTTATTGAACTATTAACTATAAGATTGTAATGTTTTTTTTAACCTTCTAATGGCTTGCCATAATTTTTCAAAAGATAGAATGAATCTGTTAAACATAAACTTCTATCCTATAACCTTTACATCATTAGAATTCATCATAAAAGTTGGTATTAAAATTTTTAAATCAAAAATCTTATTATTTAGTATTAGGGCAAAAATGGAATACTTTCAAATAAGCTAATATTTACATTTAAAAAAACTGCACTAGTTGAACCTTATGGATAGGAAGTTGGTGATCAGAACAATCTGGAGAACATGAAGTAAGGAAGCAATATGCTTCACAACAACCTGTAAATACCATGTCATTCCCTTAAGGAAGAGCCCAGGAGTTTTCATTATTATTATACCCTTAATCTCCTGAGTTTTGTGTCTCAGAATTGCACAAACATCTCCAACTAGAGCTCCAAAGACTGAAAGCTAAAGCAATGAATGCTTTTTTATTGTGTGGTATTAGTAACCATCTAGGTTAAAGAGTTCACTGGATCATTTCACCAATCCTGTAAGGTAGTACTGCTGTGTACATTTTACTGTTGAGGAAATAGGTACAGAGGGTTGTACAAGGTCACAGAGGTGCCACACTTGGCCTGCAAGTTGTTACATTGGTTGAGAAGAATAATTGCACTGTGGGTACATGTTTCTGAGTTTACCTAACAAGAGGAATATGAGTGAAATAAAGACAAGTTGGACAGGAAGAAAATGACTAGCCCAGAGAGCATTCTGAACACTGCTGCTATACCTGGAATTTTTGAATGGGAACAACACTTGACCAGAATTAAATCTGGACAACACTTCAGAAAACATTTAGCAAGACATTGGCAAACAAAATTTTATATAGTGACACTTGGACAACTGTGCTCCCATCATTCATTTCAAGCACTCCATTCTGGCTTTGCTGCTTAAGTGTTCAGCTTGTTCCAGACATGGGCACAGAAGAATTCCAGGTTTTATAGACTCCAGCATTCTGATTGAGGTCTCCCTTCACACCATGAGAAGATGAAGGTTATCTTAAAACTGAATAAAAGATTGAATGAGTTTCTCTTAAACATACTCATTCTTAGAACAATAAGCCACTGGTTTGCTTCCTGATGCCAGTTTTCCTGAAAATAGCTGTTGGGATAAGATAAGTAGTTACATTTTTATTTCTGTGGTAAGATTTACTGGTAGATGGTTCCTTGTACTCACCACAGAGATTCATCAGACACTTGTCATCTTTGGGGCAGGCGCTGCAAGTGGCTCCCCTCTTATATGGCCAAGTTGGGTAATTTCCTCTGGAAAGCAGAAGGCTGTCTGGTTAGAGTGTCCCTCCCACCTCAGCCCCATAATTGCACTTCACTATGAATCCTTGATCAGGTCTAGACTAGAAGAACAAGGTAGAAATGCAAAGATTAGATTCAGAAAGTTGGTAAAATAAAGAGGGAAGCAAGTGGGAAGATGGTATTTGTTGGGTTTACCTTATATACCTGTGTGTGCACCTGTTTTCATCTACATCATCTTTAAATATGACAAGTCTGAGAAGAAGATACTTGTATTTGATTAGCAGGTAAGGAAACAGGATCCAAGAGATTCGTGACTTGTCAGTTAAACAACTCAGAGTCAGGAAGTCTCAAGTCTACAAGAGTAATAGAGGAGGACACCTGACATGCTACTTTGCATGTACTCTGCATACATGTACTATGCAACCCTCTCCCCACAACATACTGCTGGGAAGGCCTGGATTTGTCTGGGTGGGAGTGACTAAGAGAAGGGGCTGATTATGCCCTGCTCAGTGAAGAAACAGCTTGCATATTTGTCCTGGTAGCCTGAGAGATGAGAAGTTTAGGGACGTGGGGAAGAGATGATAACATGAGTAGTAAGTGTACCTGAGGCAAAAGTGACCAAAGCACATGAGGACAGTGCAGATGAGCAAGTGTGCTTCCTCGTTTGTGCCGTGGTCCTCCACGCCACTCAGACACTTTGGATAGAAGTCTTACACCAGAGAGTCTTGCTCAGTGGTGTTCAGGAGAATGGAGGGAAAATTAGAGGTGATAGGTGACTTACACCCTCTATTCTCCTTCGCAGGTATTTTCAGAAACATTGGGGAAGGTTCTGGACTTCTTGTAATTATGTAGCTGAGGGGTGTGTGGCTTTCTTTGTATGAAAGAAAGAAAACCCTCAGAAGCAAACAAATGAAGACATTCCTAACTGGTCTCTCCTTTTATCCCCTTCCAATCTCTCTTCTATACTTAGGTACACTTATCTCTGAATTATAGCAGATCTTACACTCCTGCTTGCAATACGTTAAGGGCTTCATCTTGTTACTTGAATGAAGGTAAACCTTGCTGTAATCCACAAGGTCCTTTATGACCTGTGCCATCTACCCCTAGTCTTGTTCTCACTCAGTGATGCCAGCACCCAGCTTTCTGCCCCTGCTTTAAGCCTGTCAAACTCCACTTTTTGGAAAGCTTGCAGTTTTCTCAAGACAGCTGTTCCAAGATTCTTATACTAGATTCCTTCTCATTCTTCACACCTGTGCATAACGATATGCAAGCCTTTCCCTGCACATTGTACCTTTAGAAAGACTTGCCTATTTAGATGGTTTCCAATACAGTATTATCTGCCTCATAAAATCCAATTTTCAACAGAAGAGACTGACTTGCTTGTTGAATAAACATACTCTAAGAGAAGCATAACTTGAGCTGGTTATAAGTTCAAAACTTAATTTAATTTTGGAGGTAAGTCATTTTTTACAAGGAGAATTCATATCTGTACCCCATCATCGTAATCTAAATTAAATACTTTTGAGACAGTCACCATCGCCAGGCCTTACATATAGTTGGTGAGTTCAGATGACTGACTCATGGCTAATCTAAGTCATAGGTGGTTTTACTCTGACCTTTTGGTCAGATTCAGAGAATTAACTAATTTGAGGTTACACAGTAAATAGCTATACCTCAACCATTAAATAAGTCATGTAAAGTTATCACTGATTGCATTGGGATTTGGGCTGCTTTTTCCTTGTTTCCCTTACCTTCCATCTCAGACTTATGTCACGCTGTTCTTTCTGAAGGACACTTGATACTACTTCCTCTCCCACTCAGTATCAAACATCTCTTCCGAACAATACTTCAGGAAGAGATAGGTTTGTTCTCCACAAAATTCAAGGGCAACAGATACAAGGAAAAAAAGTTACATGAAATATAAACTACTGGAAGTCACTAAGACAATCAGTCTTAGAAAAATGGACAGAAAATGACTCACCAAAGAGAAGGTATAAGTGGATAGTCAGGTGAAGTGATTTATACTCACTAGTCATTGGAGATGGAAAGAACAATTTTATATCAAATTAGAAAATAATGTCCAGTACTTACATGTAAGTATAAATGAATATAATTGTGCTCCCCTCCTCCATCTCTCTCTCTCTCTCTCTCTCTCTCTCTGTGTGTGTGTGTGTGTGTGTGTGTTTGTGTGTGTAATTTGGCAAGAGATAAATTTAAAAATTGACCTGCTATGGATGCTCATGGATGTTCATCTTATATTGAAAGAAAACATACAGAACAATAAATTCTTCAGGAAGTCCTTATTGCCATCAGAGAACAAATCTTGGGGGCAGACAGTCACGTGACAGTCCAGCTACCACATTTCATCAACTGCAGGACTGAGAATGTTACTTTTTCTGTGCTTTACTTTAGTTCATCTGCAAGACAAGTTTCTAGCACATCTTTGTAAAAAATGCACTGCATTTAGAAACATTTAGAAACATTAACATTTGAAGGGCTGTGGGTGTGGCTCAGTTGGTTGAGTCCTTTTCTAGCATGCAATGGAGCCCTGAGTTCAATTCCCAGCACCACATAAACTAGGCATGGTGGACCATGCCTTAATCCGAGCACTCAGGAGGTGGAGACAGGAGGATCAGCAATGAAAGTCACCCTGGGCTGTTATGAGACCCTGCCTTGAAAAAGAAAGTACACAATGCACTCAGCACAGTGCTCAGTTAATCCTTTGTACAGTCCCTTTATTCCCTAATTAAATTCCCCTCTAGTTTTAAAATTTTAATTTTTAGATTAGCATAGAAAGTAATAGGTTTCATCCCAGTGTCCTCATACATTTGTCATACTTTGTTCTCATTAGCGTGCACCCCCACTCCCAGTTTATTCAGTGCTGGTGATTGAACTTAGGGCTTCCAGGATGCTAGGCAAGCACTTTGCCAGCTCTTGCCTCTCAAGCCTAGGTTACTTCTTATTTTTATAAGATCTTGAGATGTGTCTTTAGGTTATTGTTTTGAGATCTGTCTGCTGTGTTGTTTTTGAGGAGGGTCTATCATTTTTGTAATTATTGAAACCAAGTTTCAAATTGCTTATGGCATAGTTTTATTAAATAGAAAGCATGTGTTCCTTTTAAAAATGTTTTTATTTATTTATTAAATATAGAGTTTGGGCATGCCAGGGACACTATCCATTGCAAACAACTCCATGTACCACCATATGCATCTGGCTTACATAAGTTATGGGGTATTGACCTGGGTCTTTAGGCTTCATAGGCAAGCGCCTTAACAGCTAAGCCATCTCTTCAGTCTGAAAACACCTATTTCTTTTTTTAAAATTTATTTTGTTTTTAAAAATATTTTTATTTATTTGACAGAGAGAAAGAAGGAGAGAGAGAGACAATGGGTGCACCAGGGCCTCCAGCCACTGCAAATGAACTCCAGATGCACGAGCCCCTTGTGCATCTGGCTAATGTGGGTCCTGGGGAATCAAACCTGGGTCCTTTGGCTTTTCAGGCAAATGCCTTAACCACTAAGCCATCCCTCCAGCCCTGAAAACATGTTTTTCTTAAATGGTCACAGTTTTCAGTAAGATTTACAGGCACATAAAGTGAAGGATAGAATCACTTTTTTCATTTTACAGAGGGGGAAACTGTTTCCACTAAGAAAATGCAATTGTCACAAGTAAATGAAGAAAGGTATATAAAGTGAGCAATTCAACTCTTAGTTCTGTTTTGAAAAGTGTAGTTTGCTATTTTTATCGAAACAAATGAACAATTACCCTATCTTATGTTACTACCACATCAGTTCATGCCCTTGATGAGCACTTGTGTGTGTATGCCAAGTGTTTATAAAGAGTACACACAAGAAGAGTGAGAAACCTGTCAGAATGTTAATGGAACAGATTCTGGGTAGAGTAAGGAGGGCCTTTTGTTGTTTTCTTCTTTATACCTTATCTAGTTTTCACTATTAAAGATGAATATGTATAATAATACTTTTTAGAAGTTCCAGCACTTACCCTGGTCCATAGTTGCATATAAAATGTGCTACATTGGAAAATTCTAAGCCAGAAACCTTAGGGCAAAACTGCACTGCACAGCCAACCTTGTAGCTGTCTGCCCAAATAACCTGAAAGCACATAAGAAGATTTTTTCATAGAGAAATGATACCGTGACCACTTAGTTGTGATTAAGCCATTCTAGTTAGTTGTATTACACTACCAGTGAAGTCCCCCCACTGCATCCCAGTTTTCCAGGTTTATTGTCATTAGCATGCACACAGTGAAAATTGAGGAAACCACTCAAATGTGCACTTGTAAACAGGGGTCTGAAAAAGCCTCACCATTGTAGGTGCTGCTAGCCTTTCTTTTGCTCCTCCCCTCCCCCACTCCCTGCATGGTTCCTCCACTCCAGAAAGACTTTTCTTTCCTTTCCTTTCCTTTCCTTTCCTTTCCTTTCCTTTCCTTTCCTTTCCTTTCCTTTCCTTTCCTTTCCTTTCCTTTCCTTTCCTTTTCTTTTTTCTTTCTTTCTTTCTTTCTTTCTTTCTTTCTTTCTTTCTTTCTTTTTTTTTTTTTTTTTTTGGTTTTTCAAGGTAGGGTCTCACTCTGGTCCAGGCTGACCTGGAATTAACTATGTAGTCTCAGGGTGGCCTTGAACTCACTGCAATCCTCCTACCTCTGCCTTCCGAGTGCAGAAAGACTTTTCTTGAACACAAGTAATTTTGAGAAAGGGTGATGGGACTTAGAGAGGTGAAAAGAACAAGGTTTTGGTGGAAGTTTGGGCTCCACCATAGCTTTTTTTTCCTTGTACATATTGCATTAGTGGCATCCCCTGGGAGGCTTGTTCCCTGGGCATTACACATCTCCACTGAGACGCTACCCAACCATCTTGCCTAGCACATCTCAAAAATCCATGCTTTGTGGGAGGGAACTGGCTGTGTGAACAGAGGCTAAACTAGCAGCAGAGTTTGAAGTGTTTAAAGTGAAGCTGGAAATGTCCTCTAATTACTGTCATTGGTACATGTGTGCATGGATGTATGAAATAAACAACAAAAGTTGGTCTTTGATAGTTGATTCAATAAAATAAAATGGTGACTTAATCAATTTGAGTGACTACTAGGAGGGAATCAGCTTGATCTTAAAGGGGCGTTGGGCTGAAGAAATGGCTTAGCAGTTAAGGTGCTTGCCTGTAAAATCTAAGGACCCAGGTTCGATTCCCAAGTACCCATGTAAGCCAGATGCACAAGGTGGCATATACCTTGAGTTCATTTGCAGTGGCTGGAGGCCCTGGTATACCCATTATCACTCTCTGTCTCAAATTAAAAAAAAAAAAAAAAAAAACCAATAGGGTGTTGAAGGAAAGGTTGAACTGAGATGTGAATGATAAGAATGTAGCTCTCCAGGTAAATGTTCTGGAGACATCAACAGTGTAGAAACCTTCTCAAGATCAAAGATAGAGGCCATTCAGCCAGGCGTGGTAGCACATGCCTTTAATCCCAGCACTCAAGAGGCAGAGGCAGGAGGATCACCATGAGTTTGAGGCCACCCTGAGACTACATAGTGAATTCCGGGTCAGCCTGGACTAGAGTGAAACCCTACCTCTGAAAGATAGAGGCCACTGAGGTGGGTTTTTCTTCCTGTTAGAGGGGCAGAAAGAAGGCAAGTGAGTGAGGATCTACAGTGTTGGGAGAACACAGATGGTAAGGTCGAAGGCAGAGGAACAGATGGTGGAAATTCTAAGTGATGTGCTCGTCTTTAGGTCTTGGCAGACCCGCTGGAGGTTTAGGGAGTAAGTGGACATAGGGACAAGGGAAGGAAGGGAGGTAATTTTGGAGGCCATTTCAGTGGTATCAGGAGGAACACGTGATCACTCACTCTTGGAGGATGGAGTTCTGAGAACTGAACAATTTCCTAACACAGAAGTGTAGTGAGAGGATTGGGGCCCGAGCAACATTCAGATGGAGAAAACTAGGGAACAAGAAAGGTGGTAGGGGATTGGGAAAAGGTTCTGTTCAGAACATGCTAATTTTGAGCTGCCCTTTTGACATCTCCATAAAGACTGGTGTGGCTGAGGGATTCAACCATCTGCAATTCAGAGGACAGGGTAGAAGTTAAAATACAGATCTGGAAGATTGCTGCTAGATGAAGTCACATGTAGGCAAAGGTAGTAGGTAAAACAGTAGAGGAGAGTCAGGGGTTGAGAGAAGGAACAGTAACAGGCAGCAGAGGAGATATAAAAGCAGTGGTCAGTGATGCGGAGGGAAAGAAGGATAGAGCATCGATCCAGTGCTCAAAAGGGCTCTGTCAGTACTCTAAGTCATCGTCGCCACATTCTCAGCACTTCCAAAAGTACATTTCCCTTCCTTTGTGGTCAAGGAACACACATTTTTGCATTGCACTGGCCCCCACAATGGATGTGGCTCATCTTGACCAAGTGTGTTTTGTGTCAATGACAGCTACAGAAGAAGCATTTGAGGAGCTAGCTAGCTAGGAGTGTCTTGAGACAAGCCCGCAAAATTGCTTTTACCATAATTTTTATATTTATTTATTTTATTTGAGAGAGAGGGAGAATGGGTGCAGCAGGGCCTCTAGCCACTGCAAACTCCAGATACATGCACCACTTGTGCATCTGGCTTAGGTGGGGACTGGGAAATTGAACCTGGGTCTTTAGGCTTTGCAGGTAAGGCTTTACCTTAACCATTAAGCCATCTATCTCTCCAGCACCTTTACCATAATTTTTGAGTCATTTTGTTGCAATAATTGTGCTAAATACATGGTACACAGCATGTGAGGCCTGAAGGAGCCTTAACGAAAGTACAGAAACGTGGTCATGAAACCATTACCCAGGAGTTTGACTGCCACCAGTGGTCTTAAGCATGCATAGCATAAGACTCTTCTCTGAGGAAGTGAGGTTGAGCTGGGGCTGCTCATGGAGCCCCAGACATCTGTCTTCCAGCACAGGGAAATATGTTGTGTGAACCCAAGGTGGGGAAGACCCCCATCACAGAACTGAAATAATGGCTAGTGTTGCTGTAGAACCAGACCAAGTTACTTAAAAACCAAATTTGGGTCTGGAGAGATGGCTTAGCGGTTAAGGCGCCTGCCTGCTAAGCCTAAGAACCGGGTTGCAATCTCCAGGTCCCACGTTTAGCCAGATGCAAAGTGACACAAGGGCACAATGCCGCACTTGCCCACAAGGGGGCGCACACATCTGGATTTCGTTCACAGCAGCTGAGAGACTGCTGGCATGCCCATTCTCTGTCTCCTTCTCCCTTTCTGTCTGTCTCTCTCTGTGTATCTCTACAAAAATAAATAAAATAATATTTAAACAAAAAAACAAATTTGCCCCTTGAAGAGAGAGTAGAATGAGGAAAGAAAAGAGCTGTGGATAGAGTAGAAACTTCCTTAAGGTTTTCCAGTGGGACAAGAGGAGAGGAACTGGCTAGGGAGGTGGTGGGCTGAACATCAGCAGGGGCTCTTTGTAGATTGCCTTTTCTTTGGTTTGCAGCTGGCAAGAATCTAGAAAGGCACTTTCTAGATCCCCAGAGAAGAGTGTCAAGGCCTTCCCTGTGCAGAAGATAGCCACTTCTCCCTGTTTTATGATCTAAATAGGGTGTTCCCCAAGGAACAGTTCTGTATGTATCTGGAACCTAAGGGTTCCCTTATGGCACACTCAGGCGTACACAGTGGAGTGGCTTAAGTTTCCATCTTGCTGAGAGACCCATAGCATACCGAGGCCAATAGGCCTCAGGTCTGACCCTTGTACTTAAACTTGTACTTTCCAATTAGTTCTGTAGTTTTCTTTGATTTGAAATTGTCATAATTTTTATTTTGTTTTGTTTTTCAAGGTAGGGTCTCACTGTGGCCCAGGCTGACCTGGAATTAACTGTGTAGTCTCAGAGGGGCCTCGAACTCATAAGGATCCTCCTACCTCTGCCTCCCGAGTGCTGGGATTAAAGGCGTGTGCCACCACGCCTGGCTGAAATTGTCATAATTTTTATTCATTATGTTTCAAATTGATTTTACCTGGGATGCTTTGTTTATCTCAGACCTATGTAATGAGAATTACTGGAATTGTTCCTGGATCAGTTCCTTGAATCAGTTCCTCTAGTGAACATGCAGAAGGCGTTCATCATGTATTCCCAACTATCAACTTGGCTCATTTGACATTTTCTGGCCTTTGGTTTTTGTGCACTTTCATAGTGTGGCATCTCAAGTATCTGTTATATTTGAGTCTTCTACATCTATTATATTTTTATTTCCAAAATTTTACAACTATGAGTTAGTACTCATGTTATGTCTGGGTGTGTTAGTAAGCCCTTGGTCACTGTGACAAAATATTGGAAGTAATTAAGCCACAAGAAGGGAAATCTTATTTAGCTCGTGGTGTCAGAGGTTTCCGTGCATGGTCAGCTGTCTCCATTGCCGTTGGGTCTGTGCCAGTTTTGCCAGGAGCTAGAGAATGAACCTACAGCACACGGTGTTGGAAGACACCCAAAATCTCAATGGCAATGCTGTGTAAGGTTAGGTCAAGCTGGATATGGTGGCTCCATCTGTAATTTTAGCATTTGGGAGACTGAGCTAGGAGCATCACTGTGAGTTCAAGGCCTTCTTAGGCAACAGCTGGGGCCGCAGCATAAGTAAAAACAGTCTATATATATAAAAAAAAACAGACATGGGTTGGAGGGATGGCTTAGTGGTAAAGGCATTTGCCTGCAAAGCCAAAGGACCCAGGTTTGATTCCCCAGGACCCATGTTAACCAGATTCACAAGGAGGTACACATGTCTGGAGTATGTTTGCAGTAGCTAGAGGCCCTGGCATGCCCATTCTCGCACTCTATCAAATAAACAAATAAATTAAAAAAAAATTAAACTAAATAAAAAAAGACATACTAAATAAATATAGTTGGATTTATTGGGACATAATTAACGATGGTAGAAGTTATTCTTTTTAGTTTCTATTTCTATGAATTCTAACAAAAGTATACAGTTGTAAGTTTTGTGCTATTAAAAATATAGGACATTTCAATCACCCCAAAAAGTTCTCTTGTGCCTGGGAATCTCTGATCAGTTGTCTTCTGTCCCTATAGCTTTTTTTTTTTTTTTTTAAGAGAGAGTGAGAAAAGAGAGAAAGAGAATTGGTGTGCCAGGGTCTCACCACTGCACTCAAACTCCAGACGCTTGTGCCACGTAGTGGGTATGTGCGACCTTGCTCACCTTTTGTGCATCTGCCATATGAGGGATCTGGAGAGAGATCCAACATGAGTCCTTAGGCTTTGTGGGCAAGCACCTTAATGGCTAAGCCATCTCTCCAGCTCAGTTTATTTATTTATTTTTAATTGCCAGAGAGTGGGACCATTAGAATCAGTTTCAGAGCAGCTGTTTGAACCTCCCTGCTTTCATTTAGAATGAGCACTTGTAGGGGCTGGAGAGATGGCTTAGCGGTTAAGGTGCTTGCTTACAAAGCCAAAGGACCCAGGTTCGATTCCCCAGTACCCATGTGTGGTAGTTTGAAGAGATGGCCCCCAATATATTCAGTGTTTTATTAGTTTGTAGTTCACATCTGCAGCTACCTAGCTAGAGGCAGTGTCACTGGGCAGATCTTAAGGTGTGGTGGTGGGTTTGTGATTTCAGTCTGAAGATATGCAAAGTGTGCCTAGCAGGAGTTCCTGAGGTGTGCTGTGCTGTGTGGCTGTTGGCTTGTGGCTTTTCTCTCTGTGTTTGGTCCCGTGAAAGCAGGCCAGATTCTTCTGCCATTATGGAACTTTCCCTGGATCTGTAAGTTTCAATAAATCCCTTCCTCCATAACTGTGCCTGGTCTGGAAGTTCATCTCAGCAAACCTGAAGCTGTCTGCTACACCATGTAGGCCAGATGCACAAGATGGCACATACGTCTGGAGTTTGTTTGCAGTTCCTGAAGGCACTGGTGCACCCATTCTCCCTCCCTCCTTCTTTCTGTCTAATGAAATAAATAAATAATTATTTTTAAAAAGAATTAGCACTTGTGTTCCATTAATGTTTCATATATTAGGGCATACTTAAAATCTTTTTTTTTCTAGGGTTGGGGAGATGGCTTAGCAGTTAAGGCACTTGCCCCCTAAGCCCTAGGACCCAGGTTCAGTTCCCCAGTACCCATGTAAGCTAGATGCACATGGTGGAGCATGCATCTGGAATTTGTTTGCAGTGGCTAGAGGCCCTGGTGTGCCCCTTCTCTCTCTCCCTCTGCCCCTTTCTCTCTCTTTAAAATAAATAAAAGTAAAATATAAACTGTTTTTCCTAATTTTTTTCTTTTTATTTAAAGCAGCAAATGAACTCCAGATGGTAGGGCTTGGGGAATCAAACCTGGGTCCTTTGGCTTTACAAACAAGTTCATTAACCACTATGCCATCTCTTTTCATTACATTTCATTCAAGTTGGTGTAAAAGTGTCACTGACATGTAAATTTGAGATTAAATTTATGGGCTTTGGAGCTATGAGTTCCTATTGCTGCTCTAACAGTTTATAACGTGGCTTAGCATCCTTGTTTATTACCTAACAGTTCCAGTTCTTTAGGCTTGTTTCAACTTTTAATAAGCTAGTAATGAAGTGCTGAAAGTAGCTTCAGCAGCATAACAGGTGGCCAACAATTGCTCACATTTTGTTTTCTTACTATTAATTGTCTTCTTTAAATATTTAAAAATAGTTATTTTTGATTATATGGCTTATTTTTTCTTTTTTTTTTTTGGTTTTTGTTTGTTTTTTGTTTTTGGTTTTTCAAGGTAGGGTCTCACTCTAGCTCAGGCTAACCTGGGATTCACTATGTAGTCTCAGGGTGGCCTTGAACTCATGGTGATCCTCCTACCTCTGCCTCCTGAGTGCTGGGATTAAAGAAGTGCGCCACCACGCCAGGATCTTAATTTCTTTTTATATTGAAAAAAAAATCTTAAAACATAATTATTAAAAACAGTTATTTATTGTCAACTTCGTGTCAGGCGTTGTGTTTGCACAGGGAGAATTTTATTCCCATGACAATTCTTTTTTTTTTTTTTTCAAGGTAGGGTCTCACTCTGGTCCAGGCTGACCTGGAATTCACTATGTAGTCTCAGGGTGGCCTCGAACTCTCGGCGATTCTCCTACCTCTGCCTCCCAAGTGCTGGGATTAAAGGCGTGCGCCACCACGCCCGGCCTTTTTTTTGTTTTTATAGATGAGAGATTGGATACTGTGGTAGTTTGAATAGATGGCCCCACATATATTTAGTGTTTTATTAGTTTGTAGTTTGGATCTGCAGCCACCTCATTGGAGGAGGTGTTACTGGGTGGATCTTAAGGTGTGGTAGTGGGTTTGAAATTCCAATCTAAAGATACGCAAAGTGCCTTGTTCTACCTGGAGTTCCTGAAGTGTGCTGTATGGCTTTTGGGCTTGTGGCTTCTCTCTGCTTGGACCTGTGAAAGCAGACCAGCTTCTTTTGCCATTATGGAACTTTTCCTGGATCTTTAAGCTTCAATAAATATGCCCTCCTTCATAACTGTGCCTAGTTTGGAAGTTCATCTCAGTGAACCTGAAGCTGTCTGCTACAGAAACCAATTCTGCTCATGTGTGTAGTACTGGGAGGATAGTCCATACCCAAAGCTAGAGACTTTTAGGGCACAATCTCTTTGAGCACACTCTCCAGAACCAAGAATGACTCTAGCTTTCTTTTAAAACCTTTTAAATGTTTGTATTTTTTTATTTGCAAGGAGAAAGAGAGAGAGAGAAAGAATGAGCATACCAGGTCCTCCTGCCAGTGAATATGAACTCCAGATGCATGGGTCACTTTGTGCATATGGCTTTATGTGGGTACTGGGAAATTGAACCTAGGCTGTTAAGCTTTGCAGGCAAGTACTTTAACCATTGAGAAATCTCTGAATTGAGAAGTCCCTGAATACACCTTTCTAACAAAAGTATTGCATGTGGGATGTGGGGAATGCAGTGGTGGGGGGGGTGTCTCTCTCCAGCAAGCCCTTCCATCTTCAGTTTTCACTGTGTATACAGCTAGCTCATTATCAAAAAGTGGGAACATTGCCATCGGTATGAAACTTGCCAGAGAAATCGTGAAGCATGCCACATTTCTAATGGTTCTGTGGGTGTATAAGAAAAAACATTTCAGGCAGGTTGGAGTGTCAATGGGAGAATAAGGCTAAAACACAAAAATAAGATGAGTAGTGCCATCTAGTGGGAAGTTCTGGCACTATCAAACTCAAGTGTCTGCTGCCTTGTCCTGGTATTTTAATCAAAATGTTCCATATGCATTTCAAAGCTGAAGTGTCAACAACAAAATGTATAATTTGACAAACCTTTCATGCTACTTTTTCAAAAATCTTTCTAAATTCCAGTCTGTCTCCAGCGAACATAAAGTATTGAATTAATATGTCAAGAAATATTATATCTTTTATAAGGAGATAATTCGTCTGAATTTATTATCCTTGCTCTGTTCACTAGCTATCATTGCCCCCAAATGCAAACTGGATTTTCAACAGAAAATCAAGATAAAGTGGAGGGTTAGAATATCCACTTTAGGTAACTTTCCAGCATGTATTTAAAATGGCAATTTATGGGGCTGCAAAACCAAAAGATCCAGGTTCAATTCCCCAGGAACCATGTAAGCTAGATGCACAAGGTGGCGCTTGCATCTAGAGTTTATTTGTAGTGGCTGAAGGCCCTAGCATGTCCATTCTCTCTCTCTCTCTCTCTGTGTGCCTCTCTCTCTCTCTTGAATAAATAAATAAATAAAGTTTAAAATGGCAACTTAGTAGTTTTGAGTTCCTCAGCAAGAGTTCACTTTCCCTCTTTAATGCTGTGTGCGTGCATGTGTGTTCTTTCATGTGTGAAGGTGTGTGTGTGGGTGTTCATATACATGTATGCATGTGAGGGCCAGAAGACAGTCTCGGGTGTCATACTCATGAATGGCATCTGTCTTGTTTGAGACAGGGATTCTCATTGGTCTAGGGTCCTTCCGCCTCTATCTCCCAGTGCTGGGATTCTAGTGTACTATCATTCTTGGCATTTTATGTGGGTGTTGGGGAATCAAATTCACATCCTCATGTTGGCGAAATGAACATTTAAGTGACTCGACTACCTCTCCAGCCCCAAGATTTCTTATAAGGATGAAACAGGAGTCTTTAGCCAACCAATGGGCTTTGTGCTGGTTAAATACTATTGTCAACTTGATCAGATTAGGAATAAGCTGAGAGATATCCCTCTTGGATGGCTCTTTGATGGCTTTCTGGGAAGGACTAATGGAGGGAGGAGGGCCTTCCCCAGGACAGGCGGCCCTTCCAGTGGTGGACTACATAGAAAGAAGCTCCAAGAGAGCTCAGGGTCTTTTGCTTGGCTGCCCGCACTACTCACTGGCTCGCGCATGAACCCTGTCCTTCTCAAACCCTGGAACCCAGTTTCATTAGCCCTCCAGCACGGAGAAGACCAACAGTCCTCTAGGAATTCTTTGGCCCTTCAGTGTCAAATTGGGACTACTGAGGCATCCAGCCTCATGTACTGGGAAACTAATGGGTTCTCATTTTCTCCAGCCTACAGATAGCCATTGTTGCACTTCCCAGCTCAGTCTATCATCGAATCAAACTCCTTTTGAATATATACATATGTATGTATATACATTCTATCAAATATATATATATATTTTTTCTATTAATTCTGTTCTTGTAGAGAACCCTGTCAAATATAGGCTCTAATCATTGTTCCTTACTTAAAAGTGTTAGTCCAGATTTCTACACAACAGAGCCCAAGATAAGAGCTTATGTGCTAACTCTTATTAGAGGAGTACTAGTATTAATACTGCCCAAGATTGATGGGCTTTACTTTATTTTTATTTAATTTATTACTATATTACTTTAAAGACATTTATTTATTTATGCATGGGTATCTACGCATGGTGTATGTGTATGGGCATGCCAGGGTTTCTTGCCACTGCAGATTCATGCACCACTTTGCTACTGGCTTTTACTTAGATACTGGAGAATTGAGCCCAGACTGGCAGGCTTTGCAAGCAAGCACATTTTACTGCTTGCCCATCCCTCTGGTCCCTTTACATATTACTTTCTTTTCATAACCAACCTTTTCAACCACTATTTTCTCCTGAGCTAGAATTTTCTATTTTTAAAAAATAGTTTATTTTATTTACTTATTAGAGAGGCAGATAGAAAAAGAATGGGCATGACAGGGTCTCTAGCCACTGTAAATGAGCTCCAGATGCATGTGCCACCTTGTGCATCATGCTTAGGTGGGTACTCAGGAATCGAACCTAGGTCCTTAGGCTTCATAGGCAAGCGCCTTACCACTAAGCCATCTTTCCAGCCCTCCATTTTTGTTGTTGTTACTGTTGTTTTGGTTTTGTGAGGTAGGGTCCCACTGTAGCCCAGGTTGACCTGGAATTCAAAATGTAGTCTCAGGGTGGCCTTGAACTCACAGTGATCCTCCTACTTCTGCCTCCCAAGTGCTGGGATTAAAAGCATGCACCACCATGCCCAGCCCTACCTACCTACTTTTCTTCCTTCCTTCCTTCCTTCCTTCCTTCCTTCCTTCCTTCCTTCCTTCCTTCCTTCCTTCTTCCCTCCCTCCCTCCCTCCCTCCCTTCCTTCCTTCCTTCCTTCCTTCCTTCCTTCCTTCCTTCCTTCCTTCCTTTCTTTTTTTAAAATATATTTATTTATTTTCAAGGAAAGAGAGAGAGAAAGTATGGGCGCTCCAGAACTTCCAGCCATTGCAAACAAACTCCAGATGCATGTGCCACTGTGCATCTATCTGGATTTACATGGGTACAGGGGAATCAAACCTGGGTCCTTAAGCTTTGCAGGCAAGTGCCTTAACCACTAAGCCATCTCTCCAGTCCTAGCCCTCTATTTTTTTTTAATAGTTTATTTATATATTTTCAAGGAGAGAAAGAGAGGAAGGGAGAGAGAGAGGAGAGACAGAATGAGTGTGCCACAGCCTGTAGTCACTGCAAATGAACTCCAGATGCATGCACCACTTTGTACACTGGTTTTTTGTGGGTACTGGGGAATCAAACCCAAGTCATTATGCATTGTAGGCAAGCATCTTAATCGCTGAGCCATCTTTCCACACCCCCCATTTTGTTAAATTAATATTCACTCATGTGTATAGGCATACTGGTTCATTGTATATTTTATTAGTCCTAGGTTCTGGTTCTGTCTTTGTCCTTAAAGATAGTTTCAAGAAAATATAGAGAAGACCTTACCTGAGTATAATGGCCACAGACTTTTTTGCATTTCCCAGTGTTGAAGTCATAGTACTTGATTTCATTGTACCAATCTGAGATGGCTGCGGATACTGAAAAGAGGGATAAAGATCCAGTCCAGATATTTTCTCCCACTTGGGTAAAGTTTGGGTGCCCTTGTGCTCTTTGTGGGTTATGTTCAAACTGACAAACTTTTGCCCATGATTTTGCAATTCGAGCGAGTGCTGGGTCCCAAGACTGCAACGATAGTAATTAACACAAGAGTCAGGAATGATATCTGTTACTCAAAAATTTAATGTTACTAAAAATGTAAAAAATATGAAATGGTATTTCATATTCTGCATAATTTATTAGCCACACTAGCCCCCTCCTAAGAAGTTCAGAAAAATTAAAGACTAGTTCAAAGCTATAGATCGGTTATTCAAACCCAGAAACAAAATCCTACCCTTTCCCCAGAAGCCAGGCTGTACCCTTGTTGGGCCCTAAGAGGCCCAGGTGTGAGGCCTAGTGGAACTTTCTGAGCCTGACTAGAGTTTAGCAACCTGTCTTTGGCCTACTTCCGCTTAAGAATGACTCAGCAATGCCTAAGCCGAAAATGCCTCCGCCCAGTTACTGCTGACGTGGTGAAATACTATTGGCCCTTACACCTTTTTCCCATCCTGAGACCCACCCTCTTTCTCAAAACTATATATACACCTTCCCATTACAATAGAACGAATTCCTGCCTCGACAAGACTCCCGGCTCAGTGTGTATTTCTCTCCGGTGTTTTGGGGGTGGTTCTGAGCCTCCGACACCCGTCATCCTGCTCAGCCTCAAGAAAAGCCGCTGGAAAAACCATGTTTATTGCTGCTCTATTCACAATAGCTAGGAAATGGAAGCAGCCTAGATGTCCCTCCACAGATGAGTGGATAATGAAGATGTGGTACATTTACACAATGGAGTTCTATTCAGCGGTAAAGAAAAATGAAATTATACAATTTGCAGGGAAATGGATGGATCTGGAAAGGATTATACTAAGTGAGGTAACCCAGGCTCAGAAAGCCAAACGTCACATGTTCTCTCATATGTGTGGATCCTAGCTACCAATGTATAGACTTGTGTGTGAACTGGAACCAAAAATAGGTACCAGAAACCAGTAAGCTGGTAAAAGACTATAAGGGAGGGAGGAAAGGGAAGGACTTAAGTGTATGGTATTGCACATATGTAAGTAGAAGAACTGATTTCAGGGAGGGGAATGTCCTAAGTGAGGCCATGGGAAGAGAATGCATACAAAAAGGGCAGGGGGAGGATCAATCTAAACTCAAGATATTGTGAATAAGACATATGTAAATTTTTTTTTGAATAAGGGCACGTCTAGAAGCTGTAGACTGTTACTAGAAAATTTTCAGTACTTGGGATGGAATACCTTCCAGTAAGTTGTTGGCCAAGGAGATCCCGGTAGCCTCCAAAACATTAAAGGCTCTTGCCAAAGCCCTTGGTTTCCCTAGAGAAACAGATAGTAAGACCCTATTGCTGAATACATCTCATGCCTGAGAAGCATGGTCACTGAGAAAGCAACCTGGTGTGGAGCAGAAAATCTTCTCCCTGTAGACCAGCCAACTGAAAGCTGGAAAAAGCTGCATTGCACGCAGCATATGGGAGACAGAAGCCATCAACAGTGAAAACAGTGGACGTTGAATATTCAAGCTTGGCCAGACAGGCCCAATGACTGAACGGGTGCAATAGTGGCATGTCTATTCTTGGGGTAACCAACTGCTCCATAATTGGACTGAAGGCCCTCTCTACGGGAGGGAATACATACCTGGTACTGAAAAACCTAAGTAAAAGTCTTTGGTAGGTGAGGTCATGAGCCTTAGGTGTATAAGCCTGCTTTCATCTGGCTAAATGTATATATTATTCCCACCAAGCTGCCCTGAAAGCACTACACTTAATGTTCATATTCACATATTAACGCTACTCTCACTTCTGGTTAGAGAAGCTTCTTGTTTCAGATGGCGATGACCACTGGGATGACCCAAAAGGCAACATAGTGCTGAGAAGAAGGGATGGAGTGCCCAGCACTGAAACACCTCTGTCACACCCTACAAGGCTCAGGGACCATTGCGGAAGAGGGGGCGGATAGAATGGAAGAGCCAAAGGAAGGGTATAACCTCTTACAATGCAACTGTCCAGACAGAAACTGGCCTCGATATCCATGACCTTGCAGTGCCTAGCAATACCTTTGCAAAACCCTCAAAATAGAAGAAAAAGATGATGACATCAAATTAAAAGAGAGACTAATGGAGAGAGGGAGGGGATATGATAGAGACTTGAGTTCTGAAGGGGAATGGGGGGAGGGAAGGGAAATATCACATGGGTTTTTTCTTTGTATGTGAGTATAAAAATCAATAAAAAACAATAATAAAATAAAATAAAAATAAAAAAAAGAAAAGCCGCTGGATCGGCTCTCTCTTCCGATCTACCTGCCGGGGGAGGGAAACTGGCATATCCTTGAGAAAGTCAGTATTCCATGGCAGAAAAAAATAAACTTAGAGACAAGAAAAAAGAAGAACAGAAACTCACTGGCCATAGTGAAGCATGCTAAGAATCATTTAGCTGAAGAAGAAAAGACAGAGAATACCAGGTTCAGGACCAGACTGGGCTACACTTTGGTTGACAGTACATCTGTGAAAGACCTCAGTGCAAGCCACACTCACACCCTTCCAGACCGAGCAGCGCTAATCCAGCTGAGGGGTAATCACAGAAGGCACACCCTATATATTATGCTGTGTACAACACATTTGCTTAACTTCTAGATGATTCCAACTCTTACAAACATCTAATGGGAAAGTGGTTCCCTCAGGCTTTTATATAGTAAGAGATATATCATAGCCAAAGTAGTGACAGGAAAATGACGGGAGGTCCACTTGGAATAAGTACAACTATATACAACAGACTGATACATCAGGATATGTTGCCATAAAAAGTTGCCCCCTAGAAGACCTTCACATGAAATTTAAGAACTATTCATCCCAACAGATGCATAAATCTTGACAAAGAAATATAAAAAAAGCAATGCTACCAAAAGTTAACAATTCCATAGTAATCAACTCAAATGATATTGAAGTGAATAAAATGCCAAGAAATTCAAGAGATTGATTATAAAAATGTCAATGATCTCAAAAAACATACAAATTAATTGCTAAATGAAATGAGGAAGACAATGAAAAATACAAAAAAATAGCATAATAAATAAGTCCCTGGCTATAGAGATGACTTACTAGTTAAGGCACTTAACTTGCTTCTAAAGCCTGAGGACCCAGGTTCAATTCCCCAGTACCCATGTAAGCCAGATGCATAAGGTGGTGCATGCATCTGGAGTTTATTTGCAGTGGCTAGAGGTCCTAGTGTGTCCGTTCTCTCTGCTCTCCCTCTCTCTCAAATAAATAAATAAAATTTTAACAAAAGGCATGGTGGTATACGCATTTAAAAAAAAAAGAAATACATTCTGATAAAAATCAAAATTTTGGAAATGAAAAGCTCAATAAATCATGTAGGTTTTTATGCCTATAGTCTGCTGATGTTAGGATGTCTGAGATTACCTTGTAAGAAAAAAATTAAGATGTTTACTGGCTATAGTAACATGGTCAAACAACATACTGCCTTGACGGAGTTAATTAGCTGGTTAATATAAACCTTTTCTGGCCTTACAGAGTGACCTTAGACTCCTTCCTCTTTAACCCCTGTTCTTTGTCTATCTCTAATTAAACCCCATGTTTTTCACGTTTTTTTTTTTTTTTCCAGAACAGGGCCAGAATCATATAATCACTGTCCTCCAAAAGTTGTGGTACCCTAAGTATCTGGTTCACTATGCACGTGTATATCATGCAACTTTTTTGTTTTATCCCTTGTGCTTCATGGACTGAAAATAAGACAAAGTCATATAATGAAACTCATTTGAAAGCTTCACCAATAGACTTGATCATGTAGAAGTCATTATCAATGCTTGGAAATGTGTACAAATGAGAATGTTAAAGCAGGAATAAAATGAAAAAAATATAAAAATGGGCAAAATATTAAACATTGCTAGGACAATATTCAAAAAACAAGCCTGAGAATATAGAGAAAGGCAAGTAGTGAGAGAAGGTATAGACGAACACAGAAAACTAGTGAAATGATAGCTGAAATTTCCCCAACTCTTGGGAAAGGAGTAGTTATCCTGGGACAAAAACTCCAAGTAGATATGATAAGAAAAGAATCTAGCACAACACATTATAGTTAAAGTGCCAAACGATCAGAAGAAAAGAAGAATATTAAAATGAATAAGAGTACCAACTTTGACATAAAGGCAACCCCATCATAATAACAACACATTTTTCAGCAAAGATCTCATACCATAATATATTTAAGTTCTGAAAGAAAGTAATTACCAATGTAGAAGACTGTATCTGGTAAAGTTATCCATCAAGAGTGAAGGGGAAACAAAGATCTTCCAAGATAAGCACAAGCTAAAGAAGTTCATGACCTTGAATCCATCATTTCTAAAGACAGGGAAGAAATCCCAGACTCAACAGAGAAAGGCAGACATAATCTCAAATATATGAGACAAAATAAACCTTATGAGAAGAATAAACAATCACAAGAGAATTAGGAAATAATCAAACAATTCAATAAGCTATCAGATCTCTAAAATGAATAAATGAGAAAGAAATGAGCATAGATTATGCAAAACAACCAGAACAAAAATCTATAAAATGATAGAAACATATATTTCAATAACAATATGAATGTGAATGGCCTAAATTCACCAATTAGATTCCCAATGACTGGGTGAAAAAATAAGACCCAACGATTTTCTGCCTCTAAGAAAACCACTCATCTATAGACACCTGCGTCTAGAGAACAATACAATGTAAAAAGAGAGCCTCTTAACAAACAGTACTGGGAAAGTTAAATGTCCACACGTAGGAGGATAAAACTGGATTCCTATGTCTTATCTCAAAACTGGACCCAAAATTTTAAGACCCAAAGCTGAAACTGCCAGCACTAAATATAAGAAAAACACTTCAGGACAGAAGCACAGCCAGTCGTTTTCTGATTAGGACTGCAACAGCTCAGGAACTAGTGGCAATTGATAAATTAGACCATATCAAATAAGAAAGTTTCAGCACAGAGCAGGAAGCAGTTATCAGTGTGATGCAACAACTTATGGAATGGGAGAAAATCTTTCCCAGATAAAAGACTAAAGCCGGATGTGGTGGTGCATGCCTTTAATCCCAGCACTTGGGAGGCAGAGGTAGCATGATTGCTGTAAGTTTGAGGCCACCCTGAGACTACATAGTGAATTCCAGGTCAGCCTGGGCTAGAACAATACCCTACCTCAAAAAAAAAAAAAAAAAAAAAAAGAGTAAAACAATCACTAAAAGAATGAATAATCCAATCAATAAATAGGTGTAATGGTTAAATTCTGTTGTTAACTAGAACAGATCAGGAATCCAAGGACATTCCCTTTGGTTGGGTCTCTGAGGTGCTTTCAGGAAGGAGGAAATCCTTCCTCCAGAATAACCCCTTCCCCAGAGTGGGCAGCCCTCCCAGAAGGGGGTTTTAGATGAGGAAGATCTGGGAGAAAAGAATCCTTTCCTCTCATCTGGCTGCCTTTGCTGATTGCTGGTGAGTGCTTTGCTTGCATGTGCATCTTTCCTGTTCGGCTATCTTGGTTGGTATTGGAATCAAGTTTCCTCAGCCTTCCAGGGCGGACTGAAGAGCAGAGGATCTCCAGGAAGCCCTCAAGCCTTCTGTGCTGGATTGGGACTGCTAAGGCATCCAGGCACGTGTACTGAGCAGCTGTGGGGCTCCTTGACTCTGGTCTTGCAGACTGCTGTAAACTAATCCAATAAATCCCCTTTTAATACAATTCAGCCTATTGGTTCTGTTCCTATAGAGAACCCTCACTAATACAATAGGTAAATGAACTAAACCGAGTCCTCAGAAGAAGAAATGCAGATGGCTATTAGGTACATGGAAAGCTCAGCATATTTAGCCATGAGGGAAATGCAGATAAAAACTACACTGAAATTCCATCTCACCATACCATAAGAAAGTAACAACCACTAGTAAGGATGTGGGGAAAAGGAACTCTTACATATTCCTGACTAGAATGTAAATTAGTCCAGCTACTTTAATATCACATGGAGATAAACTAAACATAGGACTCCCATATAGTCCAGTTATATTGTTCTTGGGCATATACACAGGAATCAATATCTGCATACCCATGTTTATGCTGGGACTATTTACAATAGCACAATAGTCAATTATCCTCTTTAATGGCCCTTTTAGACTTTTTGTTTTTAGTATGTGAGGTGGTTTGAATGAAATGTCTTCCACAGACTCATATGTTTTGAATACTTGGTCCCCCCCTGGTGTAATCTGGGAAAGTTATGAGGCCTTTGGGAGGTGGAGCCCTGCTGAGTAGGCATGTCACTGAGGGCAGACCTTGAGGTTTATTAGCTCAGACTACTGTGCGTTCAGAGAGTGGAGTTGTGAAGGGGAAAATGACGGGTGAAGGAATTATCATTGTTTATTGTCTACAATTATAGAAGCTGTCAAGAATTAAAAAAATTTTTTTAAGAAGACAAAAAAGGGCTGGAGAGAGATTGCTTAGTGGTTAAAGAGTTTGCCTTCAAAGCCAAAGGATCCCAGTTTGATTCTCCAGGACCCACATAAGCCAGTTGCACAGATGCATGCATCTGGAGTTCATTTTCAGTGGCTGGAAGCCCATTCTCTTTCTCTCTCTCTACCTGCCTATTTCTGTATCTCTCTCTCTCAAATAAATCAATAAAAATAAAATACTTTTAAACAGACAAAAAAAAAAAAAAAAAAAACTAGCTATCTGAGGCTATTTCTTTCCTCTACTGTCTGCTTCTGCTATGCTTTCCTTGCCCAGACAGACCCCAGCCTTCCATAAGCTACTTCCGCCAAGATGAAGCTTTTCTTCAGAACTGTAAACTGAAATCAACCCATTCCTCACATAAGCTGCTTTTGGTTGGATGTTTTGTCTCAGCAATACAAATGTAACTGCTACAGAATTTGTGGCAGCAGAATGTATGCATAAACAGTTGAAGGGTTAAGGAAAATGTCACACACACACACACACACACACACACACACACACACACCCCTGTATTATTGAGCCAGAAAGAAGAATGGAATTATTGAGATTACAACATTTTCAGGTGAATGGATGGAACTCCAAATCATCTTGCTAAGTAAAATAAGCCAGATTCAAAAAGGAAAGTATCACATGTGTTCTCTTATATGCAAAGTCTGGAGAAAAAGAAAATGGGGCAAAACTAGA
Source organism: Orientallactaga sibirica (assembly GCA_036365145.1). Taxonomy (NCBI): domain Eukaryota; kingdom Metazoa; phylum Chordata; class Mammalia; order Rodentia; family Dipodidae; genus Orientallactaga; species Orientallactaga sibirica. The sequence continues at coordinate 44,955,037 of JAEOAD010000012.1, read as the reverse complement.
AGACTATTAAGGAAGGAGAACAGCAGAGGTAGCTAAGAGTGGATAACGAGGGCGGGCATCATCAAAGTATGTTACAACCACATTCGAAATTGTCATAATGAAATCCATTATTTTGTACAATTAACACATGATAATAAAAAATAAAACACAAGCAAAGAAACTTCCCAAATGCCAACAGGAAAGAAAACCACAAAAAAAAGAGAAGTCTACTTATGACTACAGGAGAGGAAGTATCTAAAAAGAACTATGATGTATTGGTGGAGTTTGCTTATGACAAGAGTTGTATAAAGGGCTAAACTGGATGCGAGCTGATCACAGACAGTGAATTTACAGTATATGTTCATTTCAAGAAAAAAATCATTCAGGATTATCAAGAATTCTCCCTTAAATTAATACAAGTGAGCTGTTTTTGGCTGATACAAACTAAAAATGTTGGTACTTACCATGTACAGCATGTTTCTGGCTGGTGGATTCACCTCTGACCGAAACTTGTCATGAACATGAACACATTCTTTGATGAAGTCTTCATTTTCAATATCTGGCAGAGTGCTTGCTGAATATGAAAAACCAGAGACTGAAGCAGCCGCCCAGGCCATCACAGCGAGGATGACCTGCATGCTCAGTCTGGCTGTTCAGGAGTTAAAATCCAGAGCCACTGCTTCTGATACTACGCCTGCTTGGTTCTGTGTTTGCCGATTTTTTTTCCCCTGTGCTGGAGGAGGAACCCCAGATCCTGTGCATGCTAGGCAAGCGTTCTGCTACTGAGCCACATCCTGAGCCCCCTTGGGCAGTTTTGAGTGCCAGCTTTACAATGTACAGCTGACTTCAGCTTTGAGAAGACTGAAAGCAGAACATGAAGTCATCACAAGTTTTAAGAAATGGGTTTCTCCATATATGGCTTGCAGCTTATTTTGTGGTCTTAACCCTGTCCTTTCAGGGCTTGTTGGTGACACAGCACCTATTACAACACAGATTCTTACAAGGTTACATCAGACTTTGAGTTAAGAAGTATTTTCAAAGGCAATTCTGGAATATTCAGAAATAAGTCTCCACTAAAAGATGTAGAAAATGTTTTCTTTCTTTTTAACTTTTTCTGAATCCCTCCTTAATCAGTTGATGCATGAAATAGTGAGTGAAGTAGTCCTGAGTCCTATATGTATTATTTCTTTTCTTATAGAGGCCAGTAACTATGCTAAAGTTGAATTTATAATAGATACAGAGTAAGAGATTAACAAAAACAACCAATGATAAACTAGAACAGGAATGACCCCAAACGTTAGTCAACTTGTCAACATCTGCTATTGTGCTTTGCAGCTATTATTAAGTAAAATAGGATTTCAGTGATACCAAATAGTTACTAAGTGATGAATAACTAGTGACTAATATCATCGTGGGTGAACACTGGAAAAAGTTATTTCCTGGGGCAGGGCTAGATCAGAATGGTACAAGATTTCATCACGCTTTTTAGAACAGTGCACAACTTCAATCTTTTGTTCAGTTCTAGAATTTTCTATTCAATATTTTTGGACAGTGGCTGACCATGTATAACTGAAACCACACAATGCAAAAAAAAAAAAAAACTATGACTAAGAAAGGACTGATATAGCTAGTTAATATCATAAGTTGACCTAGAATTCAAAGGTGGAATAAAGTATGAAACATGTACATACTTGCATGGTTAGGAATGCAGGGAAGAAGGAGGGAGTCAGAGAAACGGAGACAGAGAGAGATATGGAGAGAAATAGACTTAGAAATGGAGAAGCATAAACAAACAGACATACAAATGCACACACACAAACACAAACACACAGAGAGACTTAGATTTTCCTTTAAGTTCTCGTTCAAGGTAGCTTTGAGACCCTGAACAAATTATCATACTGTCCAAGCCTGAGAAACCTATTAAGGAAGCTCAGAAAGACTACTGAGGATGAAACAAATAAGTTAGATAATATATTAATTCAATACATATTAAATACTCCTTGTATTAGGCTTAGTAATATAAAACTAAAATACAGCCAAGGAGCTCTTAGAGGCAGGAATAGTGTGATGCTAGTGACCAGTGTGGTGACATTAGAGGCTGTTGAAGACCTAGATAGGATGTAGAGAGGTATGGAATCAACAGGACAGGATACTTAACCCATCTGTTAAGTAAGCAGGTGATGAGCGATTGAAGAGGGCATAGAGAGATACAGGGACCTGGGGGGACAAGACATACACATCTAGTAATAATATTGGAAAGATGGTGTCTCAAAAAGAATTGAGAAACACTGCGCATTGTTGCCCTCTGTAATTACTGCCCTCAAGTATTTGAATTTGGTTGTTAGGTAACATGATATTGGGTCAAATTCAGAATTCAAGTGCTACTCTCTCATATGCCCATTGCAGAGGGAGCTGAGAAACAGGGGAGGACTTCTGGGTTCTGCCAGTGATGTGGATTCTCTCACCAATGTGATAGAAGTTTCTTTGAGGATTTTAGCTGTGTAGGTATGATCTGACTATACATATTTTTTAATTGTAATTTTTAGAAAAATTAGGATACATGCAAAATGGAAGATGGTGGGACAAATACTTTGAATAGAAATTACTAGAAAGTAAAAAAAATTAAAGTGAAATTACTGTGGCTACATAAACAAATAAATATACAAATTGCCTTATAAAGTATATGATTATATAAGAAAATAATATATAATTTCAAATTTTATCTAGGCTTCTCAACTTCTCCTAGTATTCCTATCATATCAACACAGAATATTATTTGAAGCTTAGAGGCAACTCTTAGCTCTTTGTAGTGCCTGAAGTGACAAGCAGCATTAGGACCTGCTTCTCATCTTATTCTGGGTCTCTATTAGTTAGACTCTGTTTTGAATACAGACCAAGAAAAATGAGACCTCACAAGCAAGCAAATTCAGTAGCATTAGTTGTTGCTTGAGTAAGCCCCACTATACACATCCAACTCCCAAGAGTTAGCATCTTGGTGTTCAAAAGAATCAATGAATGTTTTCTCTAATTTCCTGAAAACAATCTTAAAAAGGAGAAGTCTGCCATTAGAGACCATTTAATGCAATTATGTAGAGCTATTTAACTTCTCAGTACCATCTCCTAACTTCTCATTTCATACTAGTGTTGCAAAAGCTCACAGAGCAGCTAGGCATGGTGGCACACGCCTTTAATCCCAGCACTCGGGAGGCAGAGGTAGGAGGATCGACTACATAGTGAATTCCAGGACAGCCTGGGGAAGAGTGAAACCCTACCTCAAAAAAAAAAAAAAAAAAAAAAGAAAAGAAAAGAAAAGAAAAAGCTCACAGAGGTGGCTTGCTACACACAACAGAAACGCAAAGTTTCCACTTCATAGAAGGCTTACAAGTGTCTTATGAATTTTTCTACTCCTTAGGTTTTTGCCAGGGTCTCCTTGATACATATGCATGTATGGTAAGAGATAAAGGATTTTTTTTAGTGCTAATTGCAGGTTGGTGGCATTTTAGCAAATTGTTTTTTACTTTTTTCTGTATTAATATTTTTACTGTGCAGGTAGACTACCTGTTGTAGTAAGAAAATAAAGTAGGAAGCTGGGTGTGGTGGCACATACCTTTAATCCCAGCATGCAGAAGGCAGAGGTAGGAGGATTCCTATGAGTTTGAGGCCACCCTGAGACTGGACTACATAGTGAATTCCAGGTCAGTCTGAGCTATACTGAAACCCTACTTCATAATACCAAAAAAAAAAAAAAAAAAAAAGAAAGAAAGAAAGGCTTTTCATCTTGGAAAGCCATACACAAATTATCACATATACCTGCACATAAATACAAGACTAAAAGGGAATCAGTACTTCCCAGTATTAATTTTGATTATTATTGCATGATAGAGTGTCTCTCTATCCCAGCATATTTTACTAAGTTCCTTGTACCAAGAAACAGTTTGTATAGGTAGAGCTAGTTGCATATATTACATGGAATAAAGTCATCCTTGCTATACTACCCAAGGTACATCTATTTAGATACATGAAGAACTTTTTATTTGCAGGCAGACAGAATCAGAAACACAGGAAGAGAGAGAGAGAGAGAGAGTGAGAGAAAGAGGGAGAGAGATATCGAGAGAGAAAATGGACATACTAGGTCCTCTTGCCACTGCAAATTCCAAATGCATGTACCACTTTGTGCATATGTCTTTATGTGGCTAATGCTAATCCATATGCTGTGAACAACTAGTTACACAAGAGTATTCTCTCATCAGGAATCTACATTCTAGAGGCAATCATAGCACCTCAGATCTAACTATGGAAATTGACATCAAGAATGTCTTAATTAAAGCCAGGCTGGTGGCACACGCCTTTAATCCCAGCAATCAGGAGGCAGAGTTCAAGGCCACCCTGAGACAACAGAGTGAATTCCAGGTCAGCCTGGGCTAGAGCGAGACCCTACCTCGAAAAACCAACAACAACAACAACAACAACAAAAAGAATGTCTTAATTAGAAGACAATTTTCACTGGAAAAGGGAGTGATGTTCATGGTGTATGGTTTGTAGGAAGACTGAACATATCCTGCTGTCATTGCATGAAGGTGATATGCAGAAGCCAAGTACCTATCTGTAACACTGCTGGCTCTGAGTTCCAGGGAAGTGCTACCTCATAAGAACCCTTTGTGACTCTAACCCTGGCTGCTCCAAAATTTGGAATACCTGTTCAGGGAGATTTTTACACAGCTTATGTCTGGAGTAGGACTGTTTTTGCAACTGTTTGCCAATGAATGTTGAGACATTTAGCAGAATCTGTCCAAGGCTTGTTTTTGTAGGTGCATGCTATCAAGTATTGAGGTCATGGGGCAGATGAAAAAGCCTTCGTTTAACTTAGCTCCACGTGCATGAAGCTCCTGTGTTTATCCAAAGAACCTGGCATTAGAGGCCATGGTAGTTTAGGCCAGTCAACAGTAGTGACAAGCCCGAGTATGCTGAGGTACACTCTGACCCAATAGGAAACTCCTGTCTTCTCTCCTATTAGGTGCTAGTCATTGTGCAAGACATCTTCCAATTGTAGCCAACTTTGCGCTGCCCTCACGTACTCAACTGCTGCTTCTCTTCTTCACTTGTGAAATTGCTTATGTCAGTACATTATCACCAACTCTTCCAAATAATCAGGAAAAATATTGGAGTCACCCTTCCTTGTCTTTTCTTTCTGTTACTCCTTACATGTAAGTCCTTAATCATTTTTCCTCAATCTTTGAAAAAAATACCCAAAATGTGGGCCCTCGCTGTCCCCAGGAGTTGTTGGCCACCGACGACCCAGGCGCAGGAGGAGTTGGGGGGAAGCAGGGTCCCGAAGCGGGTGAGGCAGTCTGTGGATAGCGTGCTCTCCTTTATTCCAAAGGGAAGTGGGTTTATAAACACTTGAGTAAGGTTGAGAAGGCACATACAGACTATATGGAGATTGGATACATAGTTTATGGGTTGCTATCTAATTGGTTGAAAGGCAGAAATGCAAGGGAGATAGTGGTGGGAAAAGCTACTGTGACTTCAGCCATATAAGGGTCTCTTGGGCAGCTAGCCACAAGATCAGGAACTGCGGGAGCCGGCAAAGCCTGACTATGGACTGGTTAGATTCTTGTGGGATCAAGGGGGAGGGCCTCACCAGTTCTGCCCACTCTGGGCAAAGACAGACCACACTACAACCTTGCCCGAGGGCCAGTCTCTGTAGCCAGAGTGGGTTCCTGACAATAAGGCCAGCTGCAACCCCCACAGCCCAAGGTCCCTGGCCATGTCCAACAACCCAGGCCAGCTTCCTCATGGTCCCAACCCATTTTTAGCAATGCCCAACACCCAGAATTCAAACACTTCTTATAACTTCCCCTTCTATCACCTTGCCTGGGTTATGGCAACAGCTTCCTTAGATGTCTCATCACTTCCTGCCTTGCCCTCTACTTACCTTATACGGAAGGCCACTAGAATGTTCTGCCAGTCTAAGTCAGTTACATTACTCTATTCAGAACCGTCTTCCAGCATTTTGTTTGGAAATGAGTAGTATAAGCGAATAGCCTCAACATGCAGCTTCCGTTATTGCTAGAGGGAAATCCCGATAAGGAAAGCTTTAGAAGGTTACAGTTTAAGAAGTGTTTCTTTGCTAGACTACCACCTGGCAGGCAGTGGTAGGGAGATTTGACTGCTGGTATTAATTCATAATACCATCAACAGTGATAGTTTTCTTATCAGCCCAATCTGGCCCTTGCTCTAGCAATCTGAACCTAGACACTATTTTTCTAGCCCTCTCAATCATTCTGACAGCTACTTCTTGAAATAAATGTCTTATTTTGTTTGCAACTAGAAATCTTGGCTTTTGGGAATTTTGTTTGATATAGGGGCTCACTTTGTAGGCCAGGCTGTCCTAGAATCTGTGATCTTTCTGCCTCAACCTCCCAAGTGCAGGAATTACAGGCATAAATCACCACACCTGGCTTCTGACTTTTTTTCCCCCCAAGGTAGGGTTTCACTCTAGTCCAGGCTGACCTGGAATTCACTCTGTATTCTCAGGGTGGCCTCGAACTCACTGTGATCCTCCTACCTCTGCCTCCCAAACTCTGGGATTAAATGTGCATCATAATTTGTACATTATTTTTGGAAAGTACAAATGGGAGAGAAAGGGGCTGGGATACAAAATTCATCTTTCTTGGACATGTCAACATGTCACCAAGGACCTCCAACTAGGCCCCATCTCCTACTTTTCACCATCTTCCAATAAGACTATCATACTATGACCCTCTTAAGTGATCAATACATTGATTAGGTCTGAATCACTTATAATCCAATAACTTTCTAAAAGTTTATTTTTAAATTAAATTAAATTTTTTTGAGGTTTTTTCCTAAAAAGCCTTGAGGTTTCTCACTCTAGCTCAGGCTGACCTGGAATTCACTCTGTATACTCAGGGTAGCCTTGAACTCATGGTGATCCTCCTACCTGTGCCTCCCAAGTGCTGGGATTAAAGGCATGAGCCACCATGCCCAGCTGGCTTGGGGTTTCTTTTTCAAACATGTTTAGATGAAAATTGAGTAACATGCATAAACTCTTAAACACTGTTAAGCTTATTGCAAATATTTTTGAAACCTTGTTTAGTATTGATATATTTTATAGAAAAGCATTTAAAACAGGTTCATATCTTCTTGTTGCATTTCTTAGTTTAGTAAAAATGCTTTGAGGTTGAAATATGAGTAACTTGGCTTTAGCACAAACATCTACCTGAGGCTTTCCACTTTCTGTTTTTCTGTGTCAGGGTAATGTTGCTGGAATTTGAGTAAGTTGAGAGAGGTTTACACTGTGCACTCTGTCAGGTTTCTTCAATACATCTACCAGGTTAATCTCTGAGCATGGCTTACATGCTTTAGTGCTACATTACCCAATTCTCAGTAGCTGAGAAAAGGTCTCTGTACAAACTGAGGTCTACAAGAAAGTCAGCTCTTCAAGCAGGCTGGTATGCGCTTACCATTGTAACGTAACATTCTGTTCCGTTAACTCCTCACGTTTTCCTCTTCTGCTCTGAAACATCAACCCCACCAAAGACTGGGAAGACTAAAGCGTGCATGATAGAATATTCCACTGACCCAAAGAAGACAGCTGTCTTCTGCTAGTTCATCATGGCCATGACCACCACCTTGTGTTTTTCACAATGCAGTGCAGCCTGGCATATTCTCAGTTAATATTTAGTTCTTTGTGATCCTGGAATTGCATAGGTACACTTTTGACAAGGAATCCGAGGACCAGAGTTATTAGACAACTCAGTAAATGAAAGAAATCAGTTAAACCTAGATGGTTTTTTTTTCTTTATTTTTTAAATATTTTATTTATTTGAGAGAGAGGCAGGTAGATAGATAGATAGATAGATAGATAGATAGATAGATAGATAGATAGATAGATAGATGATAGATGATAGATAGAGATTGGGTGCACCAGGGCCTCCAGCCACTGCAAATGAACTCCAGATGCATTGTGCACCTGGCTTTACATGGGTACTAGGGAATCAAACCTGGAACTTTAAGCTTCATAGGCAAGCCTCTTAACAGCTAAGCCATCTATCCAGCCCGTTTCCTTTAATTATACATTAATAATATACATTAGAATGTTCATAGCACAGTAATTGGTGATTTTAATCAGCTTGCCCCAGTGTTTCTGGGCTATGATCATAGTATAAAAGCTATACATCATCATTCTTTCCCCCCTGATGACATCCTGTCCCTGGCAAAGAGCTTGGGCTGAGCTGTTTCATTGACCTCATTCCCTGTATCATGGGCCATTAGCACATAGTCTGAGCGTCCACCTGCTGCTTCCAGACCACTTCAAGTCTTTCCCTTAGTAACTTTTGAGATTTCTGACATTATTTATACCATATTACATGTTTCGTGTGTGTGTATGCATGATCAGTCATATGTGTGTGGGCATGTCTTTCTACCAGTAACCACCTAAGATCATTTAATAGCTAACTTTATTGTAAATTTAAATAGGATGAATATACTTTGGAAATAAATATCCACAAATTAATAAAGTGAATGAATAGGTTGTGTTCATGGGCTACTTAAATGATAGTGCTTCTAGATTTAGTTATTTATGAGGTGACCTTGATATGTACCTCAACTTGTGGATACTAGAGTGCTCAGATTATTACCTCAAGGGATGAATGTAAGCTGCAAATGGTCTAATAATATAGCCAAAATAGTCCAACAGGATTGAATTGTTGTTTATACTAGCTAAATAGCTGAACTTGATTTCTCACTTCTGGAAAGGAAATGTTAAAGATGCTGAGCCCAGCCCCACCCATGCAAGTGGTGGTTTTAACCGCAGTGTTTACATTTCCTTTGAACATGTAACGGACAATCTTTTTGGTGACTTTTCCCTACCCCACCTGCTTTCTTCTTGCAGCTTCTTTGCTAATATATCTTGAAAACATGTCATGCTAACTGGGGTACCAAGGACACATTTTCTTATTATAGAACATATACAATTATATGATAGTTTAAATTATTCATATGCATATTTTAATAAAAAGTTTTGAAAAGCTTTAATTTATTACCATTACTAGAAGCAGAATATTAATGTTTTTGTTTCTGACCTAGAGGTCTTATATTTTGAAACTCTTAAACACTGTTAAGCTTATTGCAAATATTTTTGAAACCTTGTTTAGTATTGATATATTTTATAGAAAAGCATTTAAAACAGGTTCATATCTTCTTGTTGCATTTCTTAGTTTAGTAAAAATGCTTTGAGGTTGAAATATGAGTAACTTGGCTTTAGCACAAACATCTACCTGAGGCTTTCCACTTTCTGTTTTCTGTGTCAGGGTAATGTTGCTGGAATTTGAGTAAGTTGAGAGAGAGGTTTACACTGTGCACTCTGTCAGGTTTCTTCAATACATCTACCAGGTTAATCTCTGAGCATGGCTTACATGCTTTAGTGCTACATTACCCAATTCTCAGTAGCTGAGAAAAGGTCTCTGTACAAACTGAGGTCTACAAGAAAGTCAGCTCTTCAAGCAGGCTGGTATGCGCTTACCATTGTAACGTAACATTCTGTTCCGTTAACTCCTCACGTTTTCCTCTTCTGCTCTGAAACATCAACCCCACCAAAGACTGGGAAGACTAAAGCGTGCATGATAGAATATTCCACTGACCCAAAGAAGACAGCTGTCTTCTGCCAGTTCATCATGGCCATGACCACCACCTTGTGTTTTTCACAATGCAGTGCAGCCTGGCATATTCTCAGTTAATATTTAGTTCTTTGTGATCCTGGAATTGCATAGGTACACTTTTGACAAGGAATCCGAGGACCAGAGTTATTAGACAACTCAGTAAATGAAAGAAATCAGTTAAACCTAGATGGTTTTTTTTTCTTTATTTTTTAAATATTTTATTTATTTGAGAGAGAGGCAGGTAGATAGATAGATAGATAGATAGATAGATAGATAGATAGATAGATAGATAGATAGATGATAGATAGAGATTGGGTGCACCAGGGCCTCCAGCCACTGCAAATGAACTCCAGATGCATTGTGCACCTGGCTTACATGGGTACTAGGGAATCAAACCTGGAACTTTAAGCTTCATAGGCAAGCCTCTTAACAGCTAAGCCATCTATCCAGCCCGTTTCCTTTAATTATACATTAATAATATACATTAGAATGTTCATAGCACAGTAATTGGTGATTTTAATCAGCTTGCCCCAGTGTTTCTGGGCTATGATCATAGTATAAAAGCTATACATCATCATTCTTTCCCCCCTGATGACATCCTGTCCCTGGCAAAGAGCTTGGGCTGAGCTGTTTCATTGACCTCATTCCCTGTATCATGGGCCATTAGCACATAGTCTGAGCGTCCACCTGCTGCTTCCAGACCACTTCAAGTCTTTCCCTTAGTAACTTTTGAGATTTCTGACATTATTTATACCATATTACATGTTTCGTGTGTGTGTATGCATGATCAGTCATATGTGTGTGGGCATGTCTTTCTACCAGTAACCACCCTAAGATCATTTAATAGCTAACTTTATTGTAAATTTAAATAGGATGAATATACTTTGGAAATAAATATCCACAAATTAATAAAGTGAATGAATAGGTTGTGTTCATGGGCTACTTAAATGATAGTGCTTCTAGATTTAGTTATTTATGAGGTGACCTTGATATGTACCTCAATTTGTGGATACTAGAGTGCTCAGATTATTACCTCAAGGGATGAATGTAAGCTGCAAATGGTCTAATAATATAGCCAAAATAGTCCAACAGGATTGAATTGTTATTTATACTAGCTAAATAGCTGAACTTGATTTCTCACTTCTGGAAAGGAAATGTTAAAGATGCTGAGCCCAGCCCCACCCATGCAAGTGGTGGTTTTAACCGCAGTGTTTACATTTCCTTTGAACATGTAACGGACAATCTTTTGGTGACTTTTCCCTACCCCACCTGCTTTCTTCTTGCAGCTTCTTTGCTAATATATCTTGAAAACATGTCATGCTAACTGGGGTACCAAGGACACATTTTCTTATTATAGAACATATACAATTATATGATAGTTTAAATTATTCATATGCATATTTTAATAAAAAAGTTTTGAAAAGCTTTAATTTATTACCATTACTAGAAGCAGAATATTAATGTTTTTGTTTCTGACCTAGAGGTCTTATATTTTGTTTAGTATTCTTGTAATAGTGGCAGTTAACCTATAAATAGGATAAAATCTCAGGTCTTTGAAGTGAGTTTTTTTGTTGTTGTTTTGTTTTTTTGTTTTTCGAGGTAGGGTCTCACTCTAGCCCAGGCTGATGTGGAATTCACTATGTATTCTCAGGGTGGCCTTGAACTCATGGCAATCATCCTACCTCGGCCTCTCCAGTGCTGGAAGTAAAGGTGTGTGCCACCATGCCCAGCTTAGGATTTTTTTATTGTATCTTCTCATTGGTTTTAGAAGCACTCATTCAAAAATATGTCCATATATTCACTTATCCTTAAATAGTCTTTTATTCCTTATATATTCATTTTCCTTGATCCATATTAATCTGTCCTTGTTTCATTCTTTTCTTCTTAATCAATCTTAATAAAAGTAGATTGTGGACTGGAGAGATGGCTCAGTGGTTGGTGTGCTTGCCCATAAAGCCCAACGACCCAAGTTTGATTTTCTAGTACCCATGTAAAAGCCAGATGCACAAAGTGGCACATGCTTCTGGAGTTCATTTGCAGAAGCCCTGGTGTACCCATTCTCTCTCTTCCAGGCATGGTGACACACACCTTTAATGCCAGCACTTGGGAGGCTGAGGTAGAAGATTGCTGTGAGTTTGAGGTCAGCCTGAGGCTACATAGAGAATTCCAGGTCTGCCTGAGCTAAAGTAACATCCTACCTGGAAAAAAAAAAAGTGTAGGTTGCTACCTATATTGTCCCAATGCAGGTTTCCAGGTAGGCTCAACAAGGATTCCTTGGGATTGCTTGTTTGTTACAAGGAGGGTTAAAAGCTTAGGACAGAATTCAGTGTTAGGAAAGCTGAATCAGGAAAGCTTTGGGAGACAGCCAGCTAGATCAGAGACCACATAGGATGTTTACCAGTGAACAGGGCAATCTGAGATGAAAAATCAAAAGCCACAAAAAGGGGCTGGAGAGATGGCTTAGCGGTTAAGGCGCCTGCCTGCTAAGCCTAAGAACGCCAGTTCCAATCTCCAGGTCCCACGTTTAGCCAGATGCAAAGTGACGCAAGGGCGCAATGCCGCACTTGACCACAAGGGGCGCACACATCTGGATTTCGTTCACAGCAGCTGAGAGACTGCTGGGGCGCCCATCTCTATCTGTCTCCCTCTCTCTCTCTCTCTGTCTCTCTCTGTGTCTCTCTCCAAAAATAAATAAATAATAAAAGCCACAAAGACAAAAGCAGACACAATGACGCAGGAACAAGTTCATTTAAAAAATTTAATTAATTAATTTATTTATTTGACAGAGAAAGAGGGAGAGAGAGAGAGAGAAAGAAAGAAAGAGAGAGAGACAGAATGGGCACGCCAGGCCTCCAGCCACTGCAAACGAACTCCAGATGCATGTGCCCCCTTGCGCATCTGGCTTACGTGGGTTCTAGGGAATTGAACCTGGGTCCTTTGGCTTTTCAGGCAAACACCTTAACTGCTAAGTCATCTCTCCAGTCCAAACAAGTTCATTTTTGATGAGCTTTTTTTTGTGAGGAGGGCATCTGTTACCATTGAGACTACAAGGTACAAGTGGTAGTTTAAAACAAAAATATGGAAAAAAGTGGAACAAAGATATACCATATATCATTTAAAATGATCTACTTCTGCTGAGCTCCTAGGATATGCCAATATTATATAACTAGTAAATGCAATAAACTTTCATAGGTTTGCATAAGCACATATGCCTAGAGGAGGCTTGAAGCACAAGCAAGACACAGCCTTTGGGCTGGAGAGATGGCTCAGTGGTTAAGGCACTTGCCTGTAAAGCCTAACATCTGGGGTCCAGTTCTCCAATACCCACATAAAGCCAGATGCACAAAGTGGCACATGCATCTGGAATTTGTTTGCAGTGGCTGGAGGCCCCAGAATGCCCATTCACTTTTTCTCTCTCTCCTTACAAATAAATAAAGATATTAAAAAAAGACACAGCATTTAAGTACAAATGGGTTTATTTTCAATTCCCTCCCTGGGGTTATTTTCAAATGGAAAGAAAATATATTACACAAAAAGTTATTTACTGTGACTTAACTAAATGATGTGTAATTTTTCTGAAACTGGGAAGATAGAAAGAAAATGAAGCGTTATCCTAGAAGCAGTAGACCAACAATATGATGTTATCAGCACTATATGTTTTCTATATCCTAGCTTCATTACTGCAAGCATGTAGCCTTCCAGTCATGGATTTTATCTCATGGTCATAGACAGCTGCCTCAGGAAGGAATGAGGAAGGAATGGCGTATAACTACACCAGAGTGGTGATATTTAGGCAATTACTTATTTAGTAGGTAGAAAAAGGAAAGGTAAATTCAAAGAGATAGCAGCATCCTTAGCCAAGGTTCAATGTGTAGATTGAGCTGTGTCCCGCTAAAAGACAAGTTGAAATCCCAGTCCCTTATACGTGAGAATGCTGTTTGATAATAAAGGCCTTGCAGACACAGTTAAGTTAAAATGAGATTATACGATGGGCTTTGCCCAATATGACCAGTGTCATTATAAGCAAGAAGAGAGAAAGGATTTCCTGTGAAGAAAAGAAGATAAACAAGACAGAGGCCATGTGCAGATAGATGAGGCAGCTTGGAATTATCTGCAGCAAGCCAAGTGGCTCCCAGGGCTCGTGACTACTGGGAGAGTCACAGAAGCACCCTCTCCCAGAGGCTTTGGAGGAAGCATGTCTGGCCAACACCTTGATTTGGGAATCTAGTCTCCAGAATTGTCAGAGAATAAATTTGATTTTAGTCATGCACTGTGTGGTACTTCATTATAGTATTCTTAATAAATACATATTATTAACTAGAATTGGGGGAGGGTGCTACTTCCTCAACACAAAACCTTGAGAGGTCAGTACTGGAACCATCTACTTAGAGAACGGTATTTTGGGTGTCATTTGGGTCAAGAATTACTTCCATGATACAATCAGAGAAGAAATAGTAAAAAGATACTTATACCCAATTATTGAAGTTTTAGGAAATGACAATGTTTTATCATTTATTTTAGTTATGAAAATGCCATTTTTCCTTGCTTCTGAGTTACATAAACAGTTTGACAAGCCATACCATATCAAATTTGAAATCAAAATCTAGTTTTAAAAGGAAGGATACTGGTTTAATAATGTTAGATGCTTAATAGCACTGGTTTTCACAATTTTGATTTTTAGAGTATAAATAAATTAGCATTAAAATAGGAGATGAAATTTAATATAGAGGCCTCTGTGACATGCACTTATTAATTGATACCACTTAACATTTATTTAAATCTTAATAACTGTATATAAATTATAAGAGTTCACCTCGAGCCAAATGTATATGTGTATATTGCCTTGTTAGAGCATAGGAATATAGAATGACCAGAGGGGGAGGGATGAATTGAAAAAAGTGGGAGGCTGGGGTCTCCCCAGTATTGCCTGCCATCTGTAGAAAGGTCTTCTAACCACAAGTGAGAGTATCATTAATCAAAGAGTATAATCATACACATTTAGAAGACTTTTTGATGACTCATGAAGAGAAAGCCTAGTGCCTACCACTGGATGAGTCATCTCTGTCACACCTGCCAGGGCCCAGAGAACATTTTACAGGAAGTGGTGGATCGAATATGAGTGCTGCTCTCACTGCTAGCCAGAGAACCTTCTTCTCCACAGAAATGGTGGTACATACTGAGGAAATTCAAAACTCATCAAAGCAGAAAATCAGAGGACACTGATAAATTCACTTTTCACATAGAGGATGGGGGAGACAAAAGGAACAGGACAACAAAAGAAAGGACTATGTTGAAAGAAGAAGATCCTCGGGGAAGGGGGCAGTGGAGAGGGGACAGAAGAGGATGATGTAATGAGAACATGACTAAATTACAGTATGTTCATGTATTAAAGTTCTCATTAAAAAGAAAAAGCAAAGAGTGGGAGAGAAGGCCTTATGAAACAGAAAAAAAAGTGAAAGTAGAGAAGCAGAGAACAAAGTAATGCTCCACAGAGAAAAGAAATAAATAAGAGACAGCTGGAGGCATAGATCAGTGGTGGAGTGCTGGCTGAGAGCCCAACATTCTGTATCTGATCCCATCCCCTCTAAAGACAGAAAATAAGTCACAGTACAGAAAAAAACTGAATTTTAAAAATGTAGCCTGTCTCCTACACACAGAATTGTCAATTTTCACTGTTTACAGTTATCCTAATTTAAAATACTTGTGGCTTGTGGTTCTGTCAAGAGCTTGGAAGACACCCCTCTGTCCTAAGAAATCACGGAACAGACTTAAAGATCAGCAACATTTTTTTAGGATCCATAAGAGAGCCAAGGACAGGGTAACCTCTTGCTCCCCAGATTAAAGAGATGGGAAAATTAAGGGACCCAAAGCAAAAAGTACACCTGGAACCAGTGCCTGGGTAGGGATATCGTCACTACCTAATGAGCTGTTGGGGGCTCAGATGAACAATCCTGAGCATTACAATAGCCAGTGGAGCTACTGACCCACATTTATCTGAGTTTTAACTCCAAGAGCTCTACACTCCTCATCTGAATGCCAGAGGGAAATTCCCTAGCTTCCAGCAGGAATAGGTGGGGAGCAGCCATGTTTGATTTTCTTAACAAGGTTTGCTCTCAGCAGAAACTATAAGCAAAGCCTCCAGTGGTTGGAGAGTTCAGCCAAATTGAGAGATGGAAATGCCTATTCCTAGCTATCTTGTCATGCTTAAGGTGTGTGTGGCGGTGGGGGGGGGGCTAAGAAACACTCAAGAAGTTCACGGTCCAGAGACACGGGCTCATTATAAAGCTGACACTAGTCATAAAGCTACACAGCATTTTCCCTCCTTTGTCATGAACTGGTTCCCTAAACAGCCATATCTGTGTTGAAGATCCCGCAGAACTTTATGACTGCGGAGAGATGCAGTGCTGCAAGATGGAAGGTGAAAATCTCCTTGGACTGTCCATAGTGTCCTTGGTAGCCATTTATCACTAACCACATCATTGTGATGATTAGTTAAAACTTTTGGAAAGGATTAAGTGAGCAGCTAGCTCTTAGTAACCATGCAGCTAAGAATGTCATCGGAACCCTATAGAACAGATTTTTCTGCTTGGCTGCAACCTGATGACATTACCTGATTACCCCTTCAACATAGTTAGCAAGTGTATTTATCTATGGTTTTCTTTTGCTCTGTGACTATCAAAACTCATGTGCTCTGTTCCACACTAGAACATGTCATGCAGGGTAGCCTAGATCTGTGCTCCTGGGGCCACGGTCACTCATATTTGAATCTGAGTACACTCACTTCCTTTGGAGCAAGAGCTATGTTTTACATTGTCATAGCCTTAGTAGCACATTGTACTTAAGGCCTATGTTCACGCTTTGTCCAGTACATTATGCCATAGCTGGCTATCAGAAAAAAAATTACAAAGAAGACAAACATTGGTACCAGTCATGGAAGAGTTGTTAGGATTAATATGCTGAGGGCACTCATAGAGAAAGAAGACAGTGTAAAAAATGGAGAATAGAACCAGAGAGATAGAAGTCATAAAAAGGGACTAAAAATGAAATGTTGGAGATGAAAAAACACTGTTACACACATGAAAATGATTTCAGTGGGCTTACAATAGACTGAATCTGGCAGAGGACATCGCTAACCTTGAGGATGCATCTAACAGAAAGCTCCAACACTGAAAAGCAGGAAGAAACATTGTAAAAAAACAGAACAGAATGCCCAAAGTCTGTGAGTTAGCTATAAAAGATGCAAATATGTGTAATAGGAATACTAGAAAGAGAGAAAAATATAATCAAAAGAAATATTTGAAAGAATAATGACTGAATATTCTCTAATTCCGTGCCAGACACCCAACCATAGCTCCAGGAAGTCAGAGAATGCCAAGATGGATAAATGTCAGGAAGTAAAACAAGCTGAAGAGGGTGATGTATGCCTGTTATCCTAACACTCAAAAAGCTAAGGTAGGAGAGCCTGGGGCAAGCCTGAGCTGAATCAGAAGTTCCACACCATAGCTTCCAGGCTCCCAAGCTAGCTGTTCCTTCAAGAGAATTTATCATCAGGAGTGCCATGAGCTGGCAGTCTCCCCTTACAGCACCTTTGGAATTTGGCACAGTGTTGCAGTTACCTTTTTGGTGCTTGGAAATAAACACTCAACCAGAAGCAGCTTATGGGAAGATCGTATTTTGGGAAAGTTTCATTGTGGCAGAGGAGCTAGTTCACTTTGTCCTACAATAGCAGCAATTTGAGTGAGCCATCCCTGCACACACAAATCAACTTCTCATTCCAAAAATGGAGGCAATAGTATTTCCACAGAGGGCTTTGAGTGTGAAGTAACTGTGAAAACACTGGCAATAGCTATAATAATAACAATAATAATAATAATAACAACAACAATTAAACTTTCTCTTGCGAATCATCCCCAGTTTTCATCTCAGTGCTTTCCCTCAGGATGCTGGGTAGAACACAGGTGGTATAAAAACAAAACAAAGATCTTCAAACTGAAGATATTTTAAGAAACAAAGTAAATGTAACAAGGAATGAAACAATAGACACTTTCAAATTGAAGAGGATACTTCAGGCTTTAATTTTTTGGATAATGCTTATCTTCTTTAATATAATACTGATATGACTAAAGAACAATAGTTAACAAGTGTTGAGTTTATGGCAATTGTTATATTTGGCTATGCTAAGAATTTTATTCATTAGAATTACTAGTCATAAGTAAACATCTTTGTCTATAAATCTGTTTAACTTTTATTAAACATATTGAATATCTACAAGTAAATAACTTCAAAAGTATTTTATGCTAGCATATAAATTTAGAAGCAGCCACATTGTTTATTCATAACTAATAAAATTTAAACTAATTAAACTAATAAAATTGGATGTTGGTGACAAATTACAAGTCTTATTATTGAAAATTAAGTGGAAAGGATAAATTCATTTTCTAAACAGGAGCATCAACTACCACTTAAAATATTTGACAAATAAACATAAAATATAAATAATATTTGATGTTTGATGTCACATAGAAAGCAACTTGCCACTAATAACTATAAGGGTGATAATAAAAACAGGTCAATACTTATTCAATGGCTATTGTGAATTTGGCATGATCCTAAGCACCTGGCATGAACAGTTCTTTTGATACATCAGAAACTTACAAGTGCATGTAAACACATTTATGTTCAGAGATGGAAGCATATTTAGACACTAAGAAATTTAAGAAATTCCCTCTTTTATTAAGTTACCATTATGAAATCTCAAGATAATCAAGTTAGAAAAACCTGTGAGTGTGTATTGCTTTTATCTCATCTTTATCTGTTCTTAGTGGCTAAGATCTTGTTTTCATACTTTCTGTATAATACATATTTTTATTTATACTATTTGGTTTTTAAATTTAAAAATGTTTAGTAGCTATAGAAAAGTGATGATATGAAATATTATAATTGAGTTTTTATATTTTCTTTCTTGTTAAAGCTCAGTGTTCTCTATTTGATTTTTTTTGGCTTTTTTATATTATTCTGTTGGTTTATGTTGGTGGTACATATTATTGCCCTTCCTCCTCGTCTTCCTCCATTTCTTCCTGTTCCTCTTCCTTTTCCTCTTCCTTTTCCTTTTCCTCTTCCTTTTCCTCTTCCTCTTCCTTTTTCTTTTCCTCTTCCTTTCCCCTTCCTGTGACTCTTTTCTCTTCTGTGTAGCCTTAGTTTCTGTCCTGCTTGTGTCTAATTCAGATTTTTCAGGGGTAAATACCATTTGTTTTTCCAATAAGATATTTGGAAAGTGAGATTGTGCTATGAAGACAATTAGGACACACAGCACAAAACATAGTACTCTCAATAACAAAACAAACATGCACAGTGGATCACACACAATTGGGCGGGGCACTTCCCAAGGTGGATACCAAAATTGGTAATCTGTAAATAAAGAAGCAATTAAAAGCTGGATTTAATAGAAAGTAGTTAAATTGTTCGAGAAATAAAGGACAATAATACCTACATGTGGCTTGGTCACGATCTGCATTACCTAGAAAAAAAAATAAGGTCTGTAAAGAATTACATAACATTTCTTCTTTCTTTATTAGAACTTCTCCAACAGTGGTGTCACCATCTATTTATTCAATTTTATTTATTTATCTTTTATTTTTCATGGTAGGGTCTCACTTGAGCCCAGGCTGACCTGGAATTCACAGTGTAGGTTCAGGCTGGCCTTGAACTCACAGTGATCCTCCTACCTCAGCCTCTCAAGTGCTAGAATTAAAGGCATGCACCACCATGTCAGGCTTAAGGTCTAATTCTTACAAGTGTTTCCTTCACTACATTTTCCCCATTCATCTCAGAGGGTCATCTAAAGTTTTTGAGGAAATGCTCATGTGAACTAAGTACTGTAAGCTATATGCTTTAAAGTTCATATTTATTTATTTATACTTGAATAACAGGTTTGTCTTTATGTACATTGTTGGTTTAGTCTCCATGAGAGAAGGACAAATACACATCACTCTACTGTCTCTTAGGACTGACTACTGCTGTAGAGAACTTTGAGGATAGGTTGATATTTTTCCCTTTAAGTGTGATTCTCAACTGCCAAAGTGCCACTGCAGTGTGTCACGGCTACCACACCAGTATAAAGTTGACTCTGTATTGTGGAGTTGAAACCAGAAACTTTCAGTCCTGTGTTTCTTCTGTATAGCTTCAGGCTAGAAACTGCAAATAAGTAGGACATAAGCAACATTAGGGAAGATGCAAGGGAATAGAAGCCCTAATTCTCCAGAAATGATTGCAGGCCACAGAAAGACTGGCATGCATACAAGATTTAGAATATCTTTTGGTAAAATGGAGAATGGTTGGCTTTGTTGTCACTTCTCTGCCTTTTGATCCCTTAAATATATTATTCATATCAAACTGTATTTCCCATGCTAAACACTTTATTGCAAGAATACCCAGAGTGCTGGTTTCCTTATGCAGATAGACTGTTAGAAACACTCCACTAAATGACTTTTCACTTTGCTTGCATGCTGAAAGTGCTTTTTATTCTCCACTGAAGTCCACAAGCTCATACAGCTATATTCACTATGTTGACCATTTTGAGTCACCTTTTTCTGGAACTTTTAGTGCTTAAAGTTAAAATTTTTATTTATGTACTTTGTTTTATTATTTTATTAAACAGCTTTAATATGTACCTCTATAGTTTTATTTTCTGCTCTATTTTGCTTCCTTGTTCAGACTCTACCACTACTCACACTGGATGTGGCTTACTAGCACATACTCATAGAAAACACATGAATATTTAAACCCTTTGATTGCATTTCTCAGTCATGACCTAAATAGTTGTCATTGTGATTTTCAGCATTTTTTAAATTTCTTATACTATTGCCAATGTCATTTCCACTTCTATAATGGGCTTATTTATTTATTTTTATTTACTATAGGCTTTTCAAAGTATGATCTCTCTCTAGCCCAGGCTGACCTGGAATTCACTATGTAGTCTCAGGGTGGCCTCACACTCAGGGCAATCCTCCTACCTGAGTGCTGGGATTAAAGACATGTACTACCACTCCCAGCCCACAATTACTTTAATTAGTGAATTGTCTAAGAAAGGCAATCTTTTAACATTCTTGGAAAAATTAAAAATAGAAAACATTATTCATTCTATTACAAGCTGCCTCTTTTTTAATTTAATTTAATTTTTTATTTATTTATTTTTTGGAGAGAGACACAGAGATAGACAGAGAGAGAGAGAGGGAGAGGAAGACAGAGATGGGCGCGCCAGCAGTGTCTCAGCTGCTGAGAACAAAATCCAGATGCGTGCGCCCCCTTGTGGTCAAGTGTGTCATTGCGCCCTTGCGTCACTGCATCTGGCTAAATGTGGGACCTGGAGATTGGAACCGCTGGAGATTGGAACCAGCGTTCTTAGGCTTAGGAGGCAGGCACCTTAACCCCTAAGCCATCTCTCCAGCCCGTACAAGCTGCCTCTTTTACTTACCAATGGTGGAAAACTTGTTAGGAGTTCTTGTTTCTATCCTATAAATTCTGCCCCAAGAAAAAGACTTGTTGAGTTTGTCTCTTAGGGCTTGACACCCCCCTCTCATAACTTTGAAACTGTAAAAATTTAACTTTGAAAATGGGCTCCCTGAGCTTTGAGATATGTAGCTATAGAAACCTTCTCTGAATCTGACTGCCTTTATAAACATTTAGTGGAGGTGTACAAATGATTCTTCATTTTAGTGAAGGTGTAGCTTATTTTTATTTCTTATACTTCCCGTGGTTTCTGGATGACTTACAAAGAGAAAAGAATAGAGATAAATCAGTATTTAAAGACTGATCTTCCAGTTCTGCATAGAGATTAGATGGCATAAACAAATTTCAGCTTGTCTTTTCCACTATTAACTAAAACTATAAATCCTGCATAGGCAGCTGTTTGAGAACTCCAAAGAGTAAATATTTGAAGGCAGATTGAGAGACTACCAGAATTCAGAGTGCTGCTGAAATGGTTGTTTATCAGTTTTCCCATCTCTGGTACCTCCCCACTGGAATTCAGTACTGCCCCAATCTGGAAGTGAGCATTAACGAGCAGACGAGGGAATCTAGGAGAGCCTGATTCTGGCTGAAGGAGTGGGAAACAGGTGGAGAAACCAACATGTTAGTCTTATGACCCTTTTTCTCAGTTCTCTCTTGTCCAAGCTCCAGGCTACCTGGTGGCAGTGATGTGGCAATGTAAGTGGCTGCAAGAAGAAACCAAACAGCCAATCATCTGAGGAGGGAAATTGTTGCCACTATTTGCTTGACTTGTGGTTACAATGGGGTGGGCCAAACTCTTTTGCTTTCTTCTTCTCTATGTTCTGATACTTTGGCCCTGAGCATGACTCAAACATGGAAGTGGATTCTAAGAAGATCCAGGAAACTAGAAGGTACCAAATAAACTGCAGGTAAAAGAGTGGAAAAAGATAGGAAGAGTCTTTATAAATTTGTTTACGAAAGTTGCATATACCTCTGTAATCCTAGCACTTGGAAGGTGTAGGCAGAAGGATCAAGAGTTCAGGAGGAGAGACTGTGTCAAAAAAAAAAAAAGTCAAACAATTAAAAAGAAATCCAGTTTATGAACTTCTGGGCTCATCAAGGTATGTGAACTTGGCACAGATATGAAACAAATTACAATATTAAAGGCATTGAGAACTGAGCCAGTTTTGTGTCCCAGAGTGACCATGGATGTACTTACATGACAGATCTGAGTAGCACTGAAAAGACTATGAAAATGGAACTTTGAAATGAAAGCACACAAAAGAAGGCAGGTTGGAAATTCTGATCTTCCATTATTTTTTTGTTCACTAGGATTCTGTCCTTACTATACTACTATTGTCTCTTATACCCTACCGAAATAAGTTCTCTCTTATAAAAAGATTTCTAATTTCATCTGTAAAATATAGCTCTAACATGTACCTTAAACTTACTAGTCTTCTCTACTGTAGGTATTTAAAAATATTTATTTTGCATGCAGAGAGAGATAAAGAGAAGAGAGAGGTAGAATGGGCATACTAGGGCCTCCAACAAACAAATCCCAGATGCATGTCCCATTTTGTGCATCTGGCTTTTAAATGGATATTTGAGAATTGAACCAGGGTCATTAGGCTTTGCAGGCAAGTGCCTTAACCATGAAGCCATCTGTCCAGCCCATCTATGCAGGTATTTTTGCATAAGTATGTGTTTGTGTGTGTGTGTATGCATGTGCATATGTGCATGCATGTGGAGGCCAGAGGTTGATATCGTGTGTCTTCCTTACTCGCTCTCTACTTTATGAGATGAGAGTCTCTCACAGAACTCAGAGCTTGCCATTTAGGCTAGACAAGCTAGTCAGCAAGCCCCAGGAATCCTCCTGTCTGCCTCTCCGGAATAGGGATTACATGTGTATGCCACCATGCCTGAAATGTTACATTCCTGCCAGGGTCCTCATGCTTGCGGGGCAGGCACTTTACCTAATGACCCATCCCCAGTCCCTGATCTTAAATATGTTTTTACAATGAATGATGATTCACATCAAACGCCATTTTCTTGCTACAGCTTCTTCTTTACATTTGCACACGCCCCATCACGTTGCTCCACTAGGAATATCTGACATTTACTTCTTCTCATCGCCAGATCAGATCTTCTAAGATTTGCTTGACAGCTATTAACTGAATTTTTCCTTATCATCTTTTTCTCTCATATTCTAGCATCAATCTCTTTTCTTCCCTGAACTTCAACAAAAGTCTCCAAGATTTTTCTTTAGATTTTGCAAATTTTTAAAAAAGAAACTTAATAGTTTTTGAAATAATCCAAACACATAAAATGAAATTTCAGTATAGTACAGACATTTACTTTGAAGCACCTGAATGCAAGGTGCCAGTCTGATTTTTAACGTTCCAAGGTAGTTAGTCTGTACATGTACATCGTCATACAGCCATCCAAATCAGCAAACTGACAATTACACTACTGTTGTCTGCTCAGATCACACTTGTTTTTATCTTTGTACAGTTATGTCCTCAACAGCAAAATGACCCTTCTCATAATCAAGCATTTCATTTAAATGTTAAGTCTTCTTAGTTTCCTTCAGTCTGGGAGGTTTTTTAAAAAATATTTTTAAATCTTATTTGTTTTTACTTATTTATTTATTAGAGACAGAGAGAGGAAGAGAGAGACAGAGAGTGAGAATGGGCAAGCCAGGGCCTCTAGCCACTGCAAACTCCAGATGCATGTGACACCATGTGCATCTGGCTTATGTGGGATCTGGAGAATCAAACCTGGGTCCTTAGGCTTCACAGACATACGCCTTAACCGCTAAGCCACCTCTCCACCCCGGGAGGTTTTTTTACTCTGACTTTCATGTCCTCCACATTTTTAAAATTTCTTTTACCTTTCTTTCTTTCCTTCTTTCTTTCCCCTTCCTTCCTTCCTTCCTTCCTTCCTTCCTTCCTTCCTTCCTTCCTTCCTTCCTTCCTTCCTTCCTTCCTTCCTTCCTCCTCCTCCTCCTCCTCCTCCTCTTCTTCTTTTTGGTTTTTCAAGGTAGGGTCTCATTCTAGCCCAAACTGACCTGGAATTCACTCTGTAGTCTCAGGGTGGCCTTGAACTCATGGTGATCCTCCTACCTCTGCCTCCCAAGTTCTGGGATTAAAGATGTGTGCCACCATGCCTGGCCTAAAATTTTTATTTATTAGAGCGAGAGAGAGAGAGAGAGAGAGAGAACGAGCATGCCAGGGACTCCAGCTAATGCAAATGAACTCCAGACACATGTACTACCATGTGCATCTGGCTTATGTAGGTCCTGGGGAATCTAACTTGTTTACTTTGGCTTTGCAGGCAACCGACTTAACCACCGAGACATTTCTCCAGCCCCTCCACATTTTAAAAAGGAACAATTTCATTATTTTGTGAACATCTTCAATTGAAAAAATCATTTTGGACTTCTATTTGATAGTACTGTGTGTTTGGATTGAGTTATGAGTCTTGCCAGAAAAACAAGAGAAGAGGCACTGTGCTTTTCTTGTTGCATCTTCTTGGGAGACGTCCAGTTTGCTTGTTCCTCATGAAGTTCACTTTTATCAACTGATGTGGGTGGTGCCAGCCAGGCTGCTCCATGGTGCAATCATCCCTTTCTCCACAAGCAATTAAATATTTTTTATGTGGATTTACATTTAAAAAATATATTTTATTTATTTATTTGAGAGAGAGCAAGCAAGAGAGAGAGAGAAAAAGAGAGAATGGGTGTGCTAGGGCCTCCAGCCACTGCAAGTGAGCCCCAGATGCATGCGCCCCCTTGTGCATCTGGCTTACGTGGGTCCTAGATAATCAAACTGGGATCCTTTGGCTTTGCAGGCAAACGCCTTAACTGCTAAGCCATCTCTCCAGCCCCTGGATTTACTTTTAAATTAGGTAATTACATGTCTCTCCTCAAATTTTAATTCATTCATTTTTGAATTTATATAAATATGATTTCATCATTCGCTATGACTTGTAATTGATTATTATCATTATTTCTGTGTTAAAACGGTCCTACTTCATGTCAGTGAAAGCCCTTAAAGATGGTATTTGTCCTTTTCATTTCATGTCTCCATCATTCTTTGAGCACTTCCTTGCTTTCAAATATAAAAAGACGTTTTGGATTCGGCTTAGTCTTTCCCTGCCTGAGTCTTCTACGATCACAACCTCTACTCTTGTCCCACAATTGTGTGTTTGCCTCACCCTGACTGGGCTTAGAAAACTGGCATAAGAGTAGCCAGTGTTAGCAAGCAAAAGTTAAAGATGCCCACCTGAAGTTGAGTTTGAGAAAGCAACAAATTGCCATTTGAGAACCAGTATATTCTATATAATGTTAGGGTCATGCTTACACTTATTATATATAATCTGCTAACTTACAGGGTGGCCTTCTTCTGAACATAATTTCAGACTGTGAAGACTTTAGAACACAGCTCAAGGCCTTTCCATTAGGGCTCTGACCTCACTCATGTCAGGTTACCTTCCCAACATGAAAGCCTCATTTAGACAAGTATCTCACGTGAGCTTTCTCTTTACGAATGGGTGCCCCTTGCCAGCTAGGTCATGAATCTGTCAGACCAGCTATATATGTAATTACTTCCTTCCAATGTCAGAGCATCCAACATGGATATCTTCTTCTTCGCAGACTGACAGACTATGCCAGGATTTCCTTCTCACGTTATACTGATGTCTCCTCTCCTTCGTCACACTATACATGCTCCGGTAAGGACACAACTTCATCTTGCTCTGGCTCTAACATCCCAAGTAAGCCTGGCTTCATGTGGGGACATACACTCACTTTGCTTTCTGAGGTTCTTATATCTCATCCTGGGCCACAACTCCATGTGCATATGACCCTCTCCTTGCTCAGGGTGTCTCCATCCCTATGCCCACTGCACTTTGGTGGACCCCATTTCATGTTTGATTTCTATGATTTCACCATGGCTTACTCCTGTGCAGATGCTTACTTCCTGGTGATTTAATTAGTGGCTCAGAGATGGACCAAAGGGGATGAAGAAGAGAAAGATACTGCATCTTGATTAAAGTAAAGCAAAGGCAGTGGTGTGAGGGTGCTGAATCACAGTACTGTTGTTCCACCGAAACTGTCCATTAGTGTGGGTGTTTTTGCACAAAGCATAATATGCTCTGAATTTGCCCCCTGCCACATTCTTCTAAGCATTGTATATTACAGCTCTATACCCACAGAGCATAACCCTTTATGTTTGGAATAACAATTAAATCAAGCATATTACCTACACTTTGTTCTCGGAGTGTTTGAGGGATTTCAGCTTTTTTTTTTTTAAAGGAGGGGTTAATTGAGAAAAAGCAAATTATTTAATGTGTTACTTTACTTATTTTTTCTCCCAGAAGTATTTTTTTGAATTTCCTTTTCTTAAAAGCAGTCATTGTGAAATTGCCCTATTTCAGGAATTAGCTGTGAAACTTTTTTAGGCCATAACTGTTAATCCTCATTCCTTACTTCTGATTTTCTGGTTTTAGGGGGATGAAGGAGGGCACAGGATGGGATCTGGAGGTAAAGGTCTATAGCCTATAGTGACTCAACTCTTTTTGATAATAAAGTGGCATCTCAATCAGAGGAACAATGTTTCTGTCACAATAAAGCTAGTGCACTATGAGGGCACTTTGCTTATTGTCTTATGCATTAGGGATTTTTTCCTTTTCATTTTAAGGTTATTTTCTTTCTCTTACTGCATAGAAGATCTGTGCACTTGTCATGAGGACCACATCGAGTGCAAAATACTCCTGCTTGATAAGGTCTTCTTGTTAAAGTTCCTCTACAAAAAAGCAGACAGTAAGACAATACACCATTTTATATATGATTTAAATAAATGCTTTGAAGTTTAACACATTTAAGAAGGTGATTTAATAAAGAGCCTCAAGGAAGTACTTTAATTAGGAATGCAATTATATGTTTTCCCTATTTCAAAATCCTATCTTTAAAAAATTAATTCCTATATTCTTGAAACAGGGACTATAACTTAAATATGAGAAGACTTTAAAGTTTCATTTTATTTTTTAAGCAAAATGTGTTTTTTAAAATGGATAGTATAGAATGTTTCATAGATAATTGCTTTCTGGTTGGCAAAAAAGTATAAAAGTTCTATAATGTGTTAATTACTTAAAGAGTTTACAATATCCTTAAATGCCTATAGTCCCAAAGTCCCAACTACATGGATGATTTCATAGTGTACATAAGGAATACATAAAAATGATACATAAAAAAGAAAATGAGTGTAAGTATGGTTTTGTAAAGTTGATTTAATCTAGAAAAACTAATAGAATATAGAATAATTATGGATAAAGTACTGTGTCATATAATTTGCTTTTTATTTTTATCACATATAGTAAAGGTATAAGGGTATATGTTGTTTTGTATATTTTTTTAGTCATATTCTATATTTCTTTATTTTTGGTTGGGTTTTTCTGGTGCTGGGAATCAAACCCAAAGTGGGCATTCTAGGCAAATGCTCTACCACTGAGCCACATCTCCAGCTATATTTCATTATTTTAAAAAGCCCAATTTTTCATACATTTATTTATTTATTTATTTATTTATTTGAGAGCGACAGAGAGAGAAAGAGGCAGATAGATAAAAAGAGAATGGGTGCACCAGGGCCTCCAGCCACTGCGAACGAACTCCAGGTGCATGCGCCACTTTGTGCATCTGGCTTAGGTGGGTCCTGGGGAATCAAGCCTCAAACTGGGATCCTTAGGCTTCACAGGCAAGTGCTTAACCACTAAGCTATCTCTCCAGCCCCCAGTTTTTCATATTTTAGCATATTAAGTCAGACTATCTGAAAATTTATGGTCTTAAAAAATCACAGCTAGCCATACAATGAATAAAAATAGTTACCACTGGAGTTTTTGATTGGTTATAGCTCTTCATATTGTCCTCATTTTAACTGGGCTCTAAGAATTGTTCTCCTTTTTGTAAATGACTATTCAAGTATCTAATAATGGTTATAATATGGTGTTCGTTGAATCATAAATTATATAAAAGCAGAATAATATGAAAAGAGAGCAACCTTGTATATTAAGAAAAAAGATTGAAAGCAAGCCTATGTATTATTTAAAAACTCTGCCAACACATTTCTGTTTTATTTCTGTCTTCACTAGGTTTTCCTCACACATTTCTGCTAGCTCCTCTACCTGAGGTTGAGATGTTGTAGTGGATGCAGTCATTCCGGGGTACTACTATCCTCTGGGAAGTCTGAATCCTGTAACCAATCCTTTGTACCCAGCCAGATGAGGGATGCCTAAGAATGGAAATAATCATGTGGAAATTTTGTTGTTGTTTTTTTCGAGGTAGGGTCTCACTCTGGGCCAGGCTGACCTGGAATTCACTATGTAGTGGGTGGCCTGGAACTCACGGTGATCCTCCTATCTCTGCCTCCTGAGTACTGGGATTAAAGGCGTGTGCCACCACACCTGGACGCGGAGTGTTTTTAATGCTAGATTTGGAAAATGGCCTCTGTCCTACCAGCAAAAGCTTGGCCACATGACTCTACATACAGAGGATGGGAAATACATCCCAGCTCTGTCTGCTCATGAAGTATATAAAACAGCACCACCCATCAGAATCATTTCTATAACTATTAATTTCAAGTCATTGTTCTTCACTAAATATTTTTGGATCCTATAATTTACTTCTTTTAAGAGTTCATACTTAGATTTGAGTTGTTTTCCTCACTCTGATATTTTGCCTTCTCTTCTGGCCTCTTTCTCCTCTAAGTCTGTTCTATGCACAAAGCTAACTGGATCTAAATGTGCATCTAAGCTAATTATTTCAAAATTTCATAGCAACTTTACAAAACTCTCCTTTTCATTTAAAAATTGTGTGTGTGTGTGTGTGTGTGTGTGTGTGTGTGTTTGGTTAATTTTGTGTGTGGGGGGTGGTGGTGTTTTTATATACTTCACAACAGACTAATAGTGTTTTCAGGATAGATGACCATGTAAAAACGTGGAATCCTATCACCAAGTCAGCACCTGTTACACGTACTATAAAACTATAATTAAATGAACAATCCTGTAGTAAACTGCAGATCAGGTCTAAAGTCATTTTGTTCCTATCCTATATCTTTTCCCAATTAATTCAGGTAAACATGTTTTTTAAAAATATTTTATTTATTTGTAAGGAGAGAGGGGGTATGAATATAGGTGCACCAGGGCATCTAGCTGCTGTAAACAAATCCCAGATGAATGTGCAACTTTGTGCATCTGGCTTCATGTGGGCACTGGGGAATCAAACTCAGTTGTTAGGCTTTGCAGGCAAGCGCCTTAACCACTGGGCCATCTCTCCAGCCCTAAGCTGATGTTTTAAAAAGCATAGTTTTCCTTGGTTAGGTACCAAAGAGAAGTCCAAGATTTGAAGTGTGAGATTCTAACATCCCTTTGTTTAGTTGATGGTGGTTGTGTGTCAAGGACAATAGAGCTTAGCAGATGAGAGCAGTACCAGGCTGAATTCTAGCAAGGAACTGGGAGCCCAAGTCCCAGAACCACTTGGGCCTGAACTATTCTACTAACAACCTGAGTAATCTTGGATGCACACGTCTCCAGAGAGTCAATTAAAGGCCATAAGTAGTGAATCCAGTTACTTTGTGATTGTACCTACAGAACTGTGACAATGAGTACTGTTTAAAATAAACTGCATTTTTTGGTAATTTAATATGCAGCAGTAGAAAACAAGTACCACATTGGGTAGCTTGTTCTGGTCAACCTGTACTTCCTCTGTGACTCTTATTTCTCTACATTCTGGGCCGTATGAGACCCAGAGTAATCTTTTTAAAACTGTTCTTTTTTTTTTTTGGTCAACTTCCACCTAACTCTCCTCAGTTATTCATCTCTCAAATGTGTGAAATTCATGCAACCTCAGAGATAGTTTATGGTATTCTTTCTTTCACATGGAATATTCTTTAGTTACTATTTGGCTTGCAGCTCAAGTGACACTCCTTCTGGGACTAGGCTTTCTTCTGTAACCATCATCCCTTACTTGCTTTTCCTGCTTTATTTTTATGGCATATTTTAGATGAAATATTATTTTTGTGTTCATGTTTTGATATGCACTTATCTCCTTGTTAAGATTATACACTAATGTCACCAGATTTTCAAGGGAAATGGATTTTCTGAGATCCTCTTCATCTCATAACACAATTCTATTATTTTCCCCATCTAGAGGAATATAATCAGTAACTAAAGGATTTTATTTTCTTTTTGGTTTAGTTCTAAAGACTTATTTAGCAGAGTTCTCTTCAATCCTACTAGGCAGTCTTTTGAGATGTTGATGAGAATATTTTCTTATCTGTTGGCAAGTTATAGCACTGGTATTACTAGTAGTATATTGATTTAGGAACTTCCAGTAGAGCTCTTCAGAGATAAAGGCTATTTTGGGAGGCAGTTACTTCCCATAAATGGCAGATAAATAGTTACATGATGAGTAAGTAGGAAGAATTCAAGGTTTATATGGATATATTGACTATAAGACTTAAAGAATGTGTTTCCATTTTTTATATTAATTCATCATTATATATAACAGATTGTCCTCAATGAATAACTATATTGTGTAATCTGTTAAGTGTACTTCCACTTAAAAAGATATTGCTGGGCTGGAGAGATGGCCTAGTGGTTAAGGTGCCTGCCTCCTAAGCCTAAGAACGCTGGTTCCAATCTCCAGTGGTTCCAATTTCCAGGTCCCACGTTTAGCCAGATGTAAAGTGATACAAGGGCACAATGCCACACTTGACCACAAGGGGGCACACACATTTGGATTTTGTTCACAGCAGCTGAGAGGCTGCTGACGCACCCATCGCTATCTGTCTTCCTCTACCTCTCTCTCTGTCTCTCTCCAAAAAAAAAATAATAATAAAATAAAAAGATATTGCTGTATCTCTAAAACAATTGTTACTAAATAAATTTTTATTATAAATATGAGAATGAACTATTATATAAATAAATCCTGTAATAGCTAAGCTAGATATTGTGAATTTTTGGTAATGTTAAGAGTCTTTTAGGAGGTACCAGTTAGCTAGCATATAAGTAAAAACAATATGTCCAAGTTATAACATTTCATTATGGAACTAAAATGCTTTAATATAAAGTTTTATATGAATATATTGTAGTTAATGCTTTTATAGTTAGTAAAG
Organism: Orientallactaga sibirica; assembly: GCA_036365145.1. Taxonomy (NCBI): domain Eukaryota; kingdom Metazoa; phylum Chordata; class Mammalia; order Rodentia; family Dipodidae; genus Orientallactaga; species Orientallactaga sibirica. The sequence continues at coordinate 44,923,722 of JAEOAD010000012.1, read as the reverse complement.
ACTCAAAATGTCAAGAAAATTTAAACTTGAAGCATTCTTAATTTATTTTTATTTTTAAATTTAAGTTAACTCACCCTGGAGCATAATTGCATATGAAAAGTGCTGCATTAATGATATTTCCAATTTTTGAACATGGAGTAACAGCACAACCAACTTTGTAAGAGTTGTCCCAAACAAGCTAAAATAAAAGCACCAGAAAAATACAAAATTGAATGATAAGAATTTATTTTGCTTATATCGTAAAGAATCTTTAATCAAGCAATTCAAGGAATATGACCAATTCTTATTCATTTAGAGACAGGTAGAGCCTTGTCATAGATTTAGAGCAGTATTTCCAAACTGTATTTACAGAAATATTTTAACCTGTTTCATATCATGAAAAAATAATTGAAGACCATTTATCCAGAATAATGTTGCAGAGCCAATGAATGTCACACATGGTAAATCAATTTCCAGTACCTTATAGAATCTGAAAACTCTAGTCTGACACTGAGAAAGGAAGATTAGGGGAGAAAAGTTTTACAAAAATAAAAATTGTTAATAGAAGAGAGGAAAGCAGGAAAAGTAAGGTTATAGAAGGGAAGCCAAATTGAATGTCACCAGCATTTCCTCTTCCTTTTGTTGAGGAAATTACAAAATAAAATACAATTTGGGATTTTTATTAGAAAGACTATGGAACAATCTGGTCCTTATAAAAGGAAAAACAGGTCTTGAATTAAAGACAAAAAAAAAAGGGAATGATGAAAGACTTCCAAAACTTTTTGGTATGTTCTTAGTATTTCTAATACTTCAACTAAACAAAAAGTTCTTGTTTTGTCTTATTAATCTGTGTGCAACCACATCTATTTACTTTATGGTTTATCAAAAAGCTTACTTATTTTAAATTTTGTTCTTAAAGAAATATAGGGTATAATATTACACGAATAGGAAATAAAAAGTGAGCTGTAAATCTAACTCAGTTATAGAGCATTTGACTACGGTGTGTGAGGTTCTGAGATAAATAACCCCTAAAAATAAATAAAATAATATAAAATGTAAGAGTTGAAATTAAGCTAAGCAGATGGAAGGCAGGTACAGAAAAGGGAGGTGAAAAGTAAAATAGCAGGCCAGAGACATAGTTTTGGCTACTTTACAAAGAGTTTTGAAGTTATTAATATGAGAATGATCATAAATTACTAGAAGAAATAACTGAAAAAATCTTTGAAGTATGATTCACTTGATAGAAAAGAAAGGGTGGAGTTTGAAAACATGAACACATTTCAAATTTCAAATTTTATGTTTTACATAAAATGTGGCATCAGGTAACTGAAAAAAATCATGTTTGAAATGAACTCAATAGTGAATTCAAAATTTCTTGATTTCTAATACAAGTATTTCTTGAAAAACTAAATAGTATTATGTTGTGTTGAGAATATGTGGCTGAGAAGACAAGTTCTCTGCCCTCAGTATAGTATTAGATATATAAGCAGAATATCTAATAAACAACACGTTAGTGAAATAATCAAAGCGTATACAGGAGACTGGTTTAGAATTCTTGGAGGTACAGTGTTAGTTGGTCTATTGCAAAGAGGCATGGGAATAGTACACATTTAAATATTTTAATCAGTTAACTACATGTTATGTACATTGATCTTGGCAAAATTATCAAGTCATTTATTTGTTTATGGTCTAATTTGTAAGTAATTTTTATTTACTTGAGCAATACTTCCTTTTCCATTGTGCACTATTCTTAGGAAAAAACCTTTGATCTTTTGGTATGCAGACCAAGATGATTATATTAAAAAGAATGTTTGGGGCTGGAGAGATAGCTTAGTGGTTAAGGTACTTGCCTGAGAAACCTACAGACCTAGGTTCCATTCCCCAGTACCCACAGGTAAAGCCAGGTGCACAAGGTGGTCCTTTCATCTAGAGTTCGTTTCCAGTGGCTAGAGGCCCTGGCACACCCATTCTCTCTCTTTCTCACTCTCTCTAATAAATAAATAAATAAACAAACAATATTTTAAAAAGAGAATATTTGGTTGTATGATTCATATAATAGATGGAATCATGGACAATTTAAAGATATAAACCTAATTAGAATTTTTATTATATTTGTAGTAGTAATTTCACCATTTAATTTACAAGTTAAAACTAGGTAATGAAATTAACACTTCTATTGAATTTATAACAATATAAAGATAGATACCTGAATATAATGAGAACAGTTATCAATGCAAGTGTCACTTGCATAATTATACTTTTTCCTCTCTTCAAACCAACTTCTGATAGCAATACTTGCAGTAAACTCATCTTCAAGGCCAACCCACATATTTTCTCCAATGCCACGAAATGTAGGATGGGCCATTTCTATGTCATCTAAATAAATATTACGTTCAAACAAACATTTTTTCCCCCATGCTCTTGCGGTTCGTGATAAAGCTACATCCCAAGTCTGAAAAAGAAGCACAAAAAAGCAAAAAAAAATTATGAGTTTTTTTCTGTGCTCTAATTTATTTACCTCAGATTTTGTACTTTAAGGAGAACCATTCCAATTTTGTATTTATGGGTCTTATCTGTGGAGTATATTAGATTATCATAAGTGAAATGACTGAAGTCCTGAGACAAAAGAATATGCATTATATTTTTTTATCTAAAGTGTTAAAATGATAACACAAGTTTGTATAGTACTCTTGCTAATAGTCCCTTTGGAATTACATAATATGCTTATATATAAACCACTCTGAATATACATTTTTAACATTATGGCTTTTTGTGCCAAGTACAACAACAATTTAAAATATTATTCATCTAAAAATATTGTACAATCATTATGCACAAATGATTTGTTTTTAGAAATAAAATGAGACATCAACATAATTTTTTCCTTAAGTTGCTTACTGTTAGGAGAATAAGATTATATATATATATATATATGTAATTTTAGCATATGTTGGTAAATTTATAAAATTCATATATAAACATTTATGCTAGTTCTCAGAGGTGTTAGAAAATCTGAAAATTAAGTTATCTGAAAATTTCTAGAGATATGTGCCTTTATCATCATAAAGTTTACTGTATACTTAGGGACAATGAAAGTAACACACTAGAGAAATCAAGAAAATAGCTGCCAAATCAAATGTTAATTAACTATGGTACACTGAGCTAGAGTGAGACCCTACCTCAGAAACCAAAAAAAAAAAAAAAAAAAAAAGTCCTGTTTCCTTTGACTATTCCACAGATGTTTTCATAAACATTACAGAGATAAACAAATTGACACTGAGAATATCCATCTACTATTTTTCTTGCCAAAGTTAATTACTACTAAGAAAACTCCCTATTTTTCATTTCTCTGTATGTGGATGCACACACATATCACATTTTCAAATAAAAGCTTGGTTGTTCTAAATAGGCCTTTTGTGATTTTTTTTCCCCTTTCTATTGGAATCAAACCATATGTGACATTATTGGTCAACAACTTGCATTCTTCATGTAGAGATTATGCCATACTAATACAACTAGATAGGTTGAAATTTTGTTTTGTTTTCAAGGAAGGGTCTCACTCTAACACAGGCTAACTGGAACTCACTCTGTATTCCCAGGCCAGCCTCAAACTCATAGGGATCCTCATCCTTCTACCTCTGTCTCCCAAGTGTTGGCATTAAAGGGGTGTACCACCATACCTAGTTAGATATGCTTAATTTTTATAAGTACTACACAGTGTTGTAACAGCATGGAGAAACTTTAGTTAAGGTAACCATTCCATTCCACATGCCATGGCTATTTCCTAATGACTTATTTTGCATGTAGTGCACACATCTCACCAAGTACCAGTCATGAAACCTAAGGACCCAGGTTCACTTCCCCAGTACCCATGTAAGCCAGATGCACAAGCTCCTGGAGTTTGTTTGCAGTGGCTAGAGGCCCTGATGTGCTCATTCTCTCTATCTGCTTTTCCCTCAAATAAGTAGTTAAATAAAATATTTTAAAATTTATTTATTTATTTAGGAATACAGACACACATAGAGAGACACAGAGAGAATGGGTGCAACAGGGCTTCTTGCCACTGCAAACAAACTGCAGATACATGTGTCACTGTGCATCTGGCTTTGTGTGCATACTGGGGAACTTAACCTGGGCGGGCAGGCTTTGTAAGCAAGCACTTTAACCACTAAGCTGTCTCCCAGCCCCATTTTAAACTTCTTTATTTGCACTATCTCATTTAATTTTCATAGTAACTCTATAAGGAATACATCATTACCACCATAGTCCTGAACACTTAATAATCAAGACACGGCTCCAAGTTTCTCGGTCGGCCTGTCACTCACTGGCTATGGGTCGTTCCCGCCGGACTGGCGTTCATCGAGCTCACTTCTTAGCCTGCCAGATGAAGGCCAAGCGGCGGCAGCTGCGGCGGCAGGCTCCCACGCGACCCAAGCCGAAGCTGGTCGCTGAGCCCGACCCGGACCTGCCAGGGGGCGGCCTGCATCGCTGTCTGGCCTGCGCAAGGTATTTCATTGATTTGGCCAACCTGAAAACACATTTCCGATCCAAAGTCCACAAGAAAAGGCTGAAGCAGCTGAGCATCGAGCCCTACAGTCAAGAAGAGGCTGAGAGGGCAGTGGGTATGGGCTCGTATGTGACACCCCAGCGTCTGGCAGTGCCCACAGAGGTGTCGACTGAAGTCCCTGAGATGGACACATCTACCTGACATGGCCTGAGGATACAGGGCAAAGGAGATGCCCATGGACAGCGGTACAAGGGCTAGACTGGGAGAGAGTGTGTCTCTGGACTCTGGATTTCGGGAGATGGCCTCTTCTGGGTGCCCTGCCCCCAATAAAGGAACTGGACAAAGAAAATAAAATAATCAAGACTTTTTTTTTTTTTTTGAGAGAGACAGAGAGACAGAGAGGGAGAGGAAGACAGACAGAGATGGGCACGCCATCAGCCTCTCAGCTGCTGCGAACAAAATCCAGATGCATGTGCCCCCTTGTGGTCAAGTGCAGCATTGCCCCCTTGCGACATTTTGCATCTGGCTAAACATGGGACCTGGAGATTGGAACCAGCGTTCTTAGGCTTAGGAGGCAGGCGCCTTAACCGCTAAGCCATCTCTCCAGCCCAATAAGAAAATATTTTGAATGAGCTTTAAGGCATTAAACCCAAACATCCAAAATATAAAATATTCCTAGCAACAAAGAAGACCAAATTAAAATAATCTCCTAGTATAGCAAATACCAAAAATGATGAATACAATTTTTAAAAATTTATTTATTTGCAAGTAGAGAGAAATAGAAGAGAGGCAGATACAGAGAGAGAATGGGCACACCAGGGCCTCTAGCCAATGCAAATGAACTCCAGATGCATGTGCCCCTTGGGCATCTGGCTTACATGGGTCCTGGAGGATCGAACCGGGATCCTTTGGCTTTGCAGGCAAACACCTTAACTGCTAAGCCATTTTTCCAGATAAAAATGATGAATACAATTTTTGGGTCAAATCTCTGAAATTGCTTCAATTTTCTAAGTAAAAAAAAATAGTTGAACAGTAACTTCATATTGTTTAATGTACACATGATAAGAATTTCAAATACACAGATGGACTTAAAGGAAAGATAATACTCAGGTAAAGCTAAAATATTTTATAAAAATATAAATTATGTTCAAAATTATCAAAAAAATGAGTGTAGTAATAAAAATAGTAAGAATATGACACTGGAGGAAAATAGCAAATAAAATAAAGAACAGAATGTCTAGAAGGTTGAAAATGAGCTAGGTGAGGCTGGAAAGACTGCTTAGTAGGCAAGGCACTTGCCAACAAAGACAAAGGACCCAGGTTCATTAATGGCCAATTGCAGTTGTACTGATAGATATAAGTACAGATTCTAGAAGAGCAAATGCAGAACAGAATAAATGAAAATAAATATATACTTGGAAACACTACATTAAAATTATAAAACAGTCAAGGGAAAAATAGTCAAAATAAGAACAACTGTCTTTACAAGAGTAAGAATAGCACACCAACCAACACAATAGCCAAACTGCTCTCCACCTATCTTAAGGTGGGTCTGAAGATCTGTCCCACACACTCACACCTTGGGGCTTAAGGCTGAACTCTAACATCTGTTCCCAGTGAAACTTCCCTCAGGTGGAGACTCAATCAAAAACACCTGAGTCTGGGCTGGAGCGATGGCTTAGCGGTTAAGGTGCCTGCCTGCTAAGCTTAAGAGCACCTGTTTGATTCTCCAGGTACCATGTTTAGCAGAGGCAAAGTGACGCAAGGGCGCAATGCCGCCCTTGCCCATGAGGGGGTGAATGCATCTGGAGTTTGTTCACAGTGGCTGAGAGGGGGCTGGTACGCCCATTCTCCTCCTCTCTCTCTATCTGCCTCTTCCTCTCTCTCTCTCTCTCAAAAAAAAAAAACAACAACAACAAAAAAACCCTGAGTCTATCTATGGTGCTATACTTTCAAACTACCACAAGAGGAAAAGAGATGGTAAAGGGAGATTATCATCAGAATACATTATAAATTCAAATAAAATGTCAATAAAAAGTTTTTAATGGCTGGAACAAGCTACTGTTGTGGTTTGAATTAGGTGTCTTCCATAAACTCATGTTGTGATGGCTTTTAGAAGGTGGAGCCTTGCTAGAGGAGATGTGTCACTGGGGGTGGGCCTGGAGGTTTATTAACCCTCTGTTTGCTGTTAGTTGGCTTTCCTGTTGCTGTTTTCTACCTCATGATGGCAAGGAGGTGATGTCCAGCCTCTGCTCATGCCATCTTTCCCCTGCCATCATGGAGCTTCCCCTCCAGAGTATAAGCCAAAGTAAACAACTTTCCTCCCATGAGCTGCTTTTGGTCCGGTGCTTTGTGCCTCTAACAAGAAGGTAATGGCAACAATTTTCTTCAACACATAGGACTTAGAAATGTATTGAGGAAATGTACAAGCTATAAAAGATGAAGAAACAAATTAATGTCTAAAGTGGCATTTTAAAAATTAACATTAAAACAAAGTAGCACTTTATAATTTATTAATTCAGCAAATGATTGAAGGCACCTAAGCCAGTGAGGATGTAGAAAAGAACACTTAAGTACTGCTTTTTAAAATTTTCAGTCCTTTTAAAAAAGTAATTATTGCATTTCAATTTCTTTTTTTAAAAAATCATCCCTTTCTCAATACCACTCCTGAAATTTTTGCTAAGGAATTAATCTTAAAGGGGGATATATATATATATATATATAGATAGATAGATAGATAGATAGATGTAGCCTTTTCTGTGTCATTTATAATATAAATTAATAGTGCTTAATTGCCAAAGGGGTGGCATATTTACTTGGATTTTGTAGCCATTTTACTGACAATATAAAATCTCCATAGCAACAATGAAACAGATGGGATGTTGAATGGAAATAGAAAAGAAGTTCAGGGTGAGGGTTAGAAAGAAGAGCATTATAAAGGAAAAAAAAATATCAGGGTCTGTAGTAGGGTGAAGAGATTGCTGGGATCTCATTCCTTGTGATCTTGGCAAGAATTTGGAGCCTCTATAGAGTGTAGAGTAGAAGATAAGCAGTCTATGGAAGAGTAGAGCATAGCTTGCACTTAGCAAGTGACAGTGGACAATGGACAAGGGGACTGTTGTGTCTTTCAACTTACTTATTAAGCAGGCTGTGAATTCTTTCTTTCTTTTTAAATATTCTATTTATTTATTTGAAAAGCAGAGAAAGAGTCAGATAGAGACGTGGGTGGGGATGGTGCAAAATGGATGCACCAGAGCCTCTAGCCACTGCAAAGGAACTCCAGAGGCACGTGCCACCTTGTGTGTCTGGTTTACATGGGTACTGGGGAATTGAACCTGGGTCTCTAGGCTTTGCAGGAAAGCCCTTTAACCATTAAGCCATCTCTCCAGTCCCCTTGTATTATTTCTAAAGTTTCCACAAAACCTGTTTTTGCTGAGGATCATTTTCTTGTCCAGGTCTTTGACAAACACATTTGTACAGACAGTTACAGGAAGTGGTAATGTTATGTCTTTGCTCCTTATCATACAGCCTCTCCTGGAATCAGGTTAGTTACCACTTCATTACCGGGGAGATTCAGGATGTCACATCTCTGTCACTGGCAGAGATATTATCTAGGTTCCATTCATTTGACCAGTAATTACAATCCTGCAGACCTTGGTTTTACAAGCTACTGATGAGAAAGAGGTCCAGCCCTAATGTCTTCTAATCCTATATCTAACAGTAACCTACCAAGGAGATCAAACAAAGAATTAATAGTTTTAAAGTTGTAATTAATGTGAAGACATCCACAAAATGTCAAAATTTTGCAGTGAACACAATGTGACCTTACACTTGCACATACAGCGTGTGTAATTTCCTTCTAATTCAGGTCCAAGGAAATCCCTCTTTGCTCAAAGTTTGGTATTTTATTCATTGGTAATGTTGCACTGATTTTTAATTTTTTTTTGTTTGTTTTTGTTTTAAATGAGGTAGGGTCTTGCTCAAGCCCAGGCTGACCTTGAATTCACTATGTAGTCTCACTATGTAGTCTATGGCCCGAAACTCACTGGTGATCCTCCTATTTCTGTCTCCCAAGTGCTGGGACTAAAGGTGTGGGCCATCACGTCAGTCTCTGATTTTTGTTTTAAACCATTTATTTATTTGTTAAAGACAGAGAGAGGGAGAGAGAGAGAGACAAAAAGTGAGAATGGGCCCGCCAGGGCCTCTAGCCACTGCAAACGAACTCCATATGCATGTGCCACCATGTGCATCTGGCTTACATGGGACCTGGAGAATTGAACCTGGGTCCTTAGACTTTTCAGGAAAGCACCTTAACTGCTAAGTCATCTCTCCAGCCCCCAGTGTCTGATGTTTAATTTTTGAAAAATAGTTTCCTTAAATGGCTCCTCTTACGCTTCACTTTGTATCTCGGCGAGTGACATCCATTCACCCCAGACCCTGCCCTATGCAAAGCCACTGTAGTAATGGTGCATGGGAGGGTCAGAGGTCGTGTATGTATTGAAAACCACAATCAGAAGCGCGGTTCTCTGCGTTTCCGGAGTGCAAACTTCCCGCGGGGACCGGGTGGTGGGAGGCCCGGGAAAGCGCCTGTGGCCTCACCATGAAGCGCAGGTTCGAGCCTCCCGGGTACACGCTGGCGCGGAGCTCGTTATGGAGATTCACGTACTCGTTGATAAAACGTGTGTCCTCTTCGTCTGGCAAAAACTTTGCGTTCAAACCGGGAACCACCAATACTAGCCACAGCTCACAGAACTTCAACACGACCCCCAGCGCCAGGGACACCGCCATAGCCCTGGCACCGGGTACAGACCGGTGCGCATGCGCCTACCCACCCCTGGCACCTGCCAATCTAGAGGGCGGGGTGGGCCCGCTTCAGAAACCGGAAGTGAGGAGAGAGCAGGATGGCGAGAGGGAAGGGCGAGGTTCGGTCAGCTAGGACTGCAAACTGGACAAAGCTCAGGATAAAGGTCTATCAAGTAACAAAATAGCCTTTCACTAGGTGAATGTGACGCACTATTATCTACGGTTGATTTCTGATAACTAATTAACCAGCTATTAAGTGTACCGTGATGCCCGACGGGCATTGTAATGATACAAGGCATTCTTCCTGGTAAAAAGTCCAATTTTTTCTTTTTCTTTTTATCCACTGAGTTGGGAATATAGCGCTTGGTGTGCGCTTTTTTTTTTTCCATTATGGACAAAATATTCTCTTCATAAAGGCAAACTTTTTAGAAATATTTTATTTTTTTTTTTTTTTTTTTTTGGGGTAGGGTCTTGCTCTAGCTCAGGCTGACCTGGAATTCACTATGTAGTCTCAGGGTGGCCTCAAACTCACGGGTTTGCACCTACCTCTGCCTCCCGAGTGCTGGGATTAAAGGCGTGCCACCATGCCCGGCTCCTTCTCAGAGATTTTTATCTCGTGTTCTTTTTTTTGTTGTTGTTGTTTTTTGTTTTTGTTTGTTCCATGTAGGTCTAGCTCAGGCTGACCTGGAAGTCACTATGTAATCTCAGGGAGGCCTGGAACTCACAGTGATCCTCCTATCTTTGCCTCCCAAGTGCTGGCATTAAAGGCGTGTGCCACTGCACTGAGATTTAGAGTTTGGGGAGCTTGAAGATACTCATCTTCACTGACAGTTTCATTAACTATAGGAAATAATTCATTTTTAGTTTTGTTCTCTTTCTTTCAGACAAAAATGGCTTATAACTACCCTAGTAGATTTTGGCCTAGCTGTGTAAGCTGCATAAGTTTTCTCAAAAAACATGCTTTCAAGAGTTAAACTTTAGACATGAAATATAAGCATGCATTTGCTTTGAGGTACACATTTGAATATTACGTATTGTACTCAATAGCATTGAGGAGCTATTCAAAATCATTGATAGGAACAAAATTTTGCCAGAAATAAAGGTAAAAGTTTGGCTAAAACTATCTCAAAAGTAAATCACTGTTAAAAATTTTTATCTTTGATTCACATGATTGGAAAACAACAGGTCTACACAAGATGATTTCTTCAGGACTTTATTCTTGCACTGCATATTGCTAGACAGTGTGTTAGGTGGTTGAAATAGACTACTAGAAAAGAGACCTTTTCCTTCATATATGAATAATGCAACTTTATATTTGGAAGATAGTTCAGACAATTTCACTAACTCCATTTATTATATATATTCTGTAATGTATCAGTGATATGATGTTCACATCCTTTTAATAAATAAATAAAAGAAATTCACATCCTATTCCATTGTCAGACATCTAATTTATTACTGAAAGAAATATTTTCTTGTGCTTCCTATGCATCAGAGACCATGCTAGGTAGAAATGGAGTCAATTCACAGAAAACTTTTAAAGATGTTACAAATAAATTGTGAAATAATGAATTACAACATAGTTGTGAATTTTTAATTCATTTCACAAAATCATACTATGTCTCACTATTTAAAGAATTTTTTATTATTTTTTAAACCATACATATACACATATACACACATTTTATATACATAAACACATACATACACACATGAAGGCACACATACACAGAGCAGATTATACTCTTATTATCCTCTTGGCCTGGTCCCCTTTCCCTGGGGCCCTCCTCAGTGGAGTTATGGAATTCACTGTGGGGTAATAAAGATCTCAGTCAGGCCCTATGGGATAGTAGAGGGGCCCACACCTCAGGATATTCCTACCCACTCTGTGGCTCTTGCAGTTTTTCTGACCCCTCTTCCGCAATGTTCCCTGAGCCATGGCAGGCCTGTTGGCAGTCTGACTTAGTGTTGAGTTTTGTAGCCTCTGGATTTCTCCTTTGATAAAAGATATACACAAAATCAAATCCAAAATTAATTGGTACCATAGAAACCTTTCTCCTGCATAGCGGACTAAAAGAACCCTCAACAGAAGCATGGGGGGATCATCTGGTAAGAAGGGCCCTAGAGAGGGTGGGTTGAAGCCTAATCCTAAAACATTTGGCTCTGGCTTGCAACTTCTACTTACTAAAAGTTGGTTACAATCCACGTTGAGCTATTTATCAGAGAGACTTATAAGGTCCCCCAAACAAGACAGGCATCTGTCAAAGCACTTGATTACACACCTGAGGTAAAAGGTAAGACCTTCCTGCTGAAGATACAACATACTACCAATGCAGAATATCAAGAGATCTGGCTGAATCTTAAAGGAAGCCAGTTCCAGATGGTTAGCCTGTATAGTGTTGAAATGAGCTGCTGGAGAAAATGGCCAACAATGTCATGAACAAGCAGGGGACACTGCTATATGAAAACAACCTGAAAAGATGTACACTCCTGTGCAATCGTGTCACACAACCTAGGTATGTAACCAATGCTCTCTCTGATTGGCTATGAGGTCTGCTCAGTGGAAAGGAACCCATAACAAACTAGGAACCAGGTCAGAATCCTATGGATACCAAGATAATGGACCCCAACAGAAGCTTCACTAGTTTTCATCCAAAAGTGAGGCTATGCCCAGCAAAATGTCTCTCAATTAACAATGCTTATCCCCTTTAAATTATCCTGACCTAACTCTCCATTGGAGAATCCATTTTTGTTTTTCAGAGAGCAGTGAGAACCAAGGACAACCATAATCTGCCAACAAGATGAGAATAGATAACTGACTCCCTGATAGGAGATGAACCACCCCTTACACGGTAGCTAGGTCCCAGGTGAAAACACAGAACAGGTGACATGGGCAAGTGTGCTGCTTCCATGATAAGTGTGATAACCTGGGCCAGGGTGATGCAGACAGACACTGAGGAGACTCAAAATGCACCAATGCAGAAATCCAGGAGCTGCTGAGAACTCAACACTGAAGTAGAATTAAAGCATGCCCACAAAGGCTCAGGGAAGTTTCTGGAACAGGGCATGGAAAGAATGTAAGAGCCACAGGGTGGAAAGGAATATCCAGAGACATAGCCCTTCCCACAATGTCAGACTGCTGCTTTCACAACTCATAACCTAAAGAGGGCTCTCAGTGGAGTGGGGGCAGGGAGGAAAGAAATGATGGTACCAACATATGATGTGTCCATATAAAGTTTCTACTTAATAAAAAAATAAGCTTTTAAGTAGCAAATTTTAGGCTCACAGCAAAATTGACAAGGTACAGTTATTTTTTTTTTGGTACAGATATATATTGAAGACTAGTCAAGTGCAGTAGCGAGAAGGGAGGAAATGTAGAAGAAATTCAATCTGTAATTGTGAACAATCAATTGAGATAACTCACTACCTTCGGACCAGCCAGGTACAAATCTTTTTAATGTGCTCATACACATATGCATGCGACCTTCTCCATTGTGAAGATCCCCTATTAAAGTAGTGTGTGGTGGTGGTCGTTATGTATCATGGTACTCAGGAGAGAGAGAAACTGGAAATTTTGAGTTACAGATCAGCTTGTACTATACAGAAAATTCTAGGCTACTTGGGTTAGGCAGACTGTACCTAAAAAATAAAAAAGAAGGAAAACCAAAATACCCACCCCCACCTCCTCCACCATCCACTAGTTTAGTACATTTGTTACAACCAATGAACACAGAGTGACACATCCTGAATCTAGATAATTAAGGTTCATACTTCATGTGGTACATTCTATGTACTTGGCATATTTACAGTTACATGTATTCACCATACAGAGTAGTTTCATTGCTCAAAAGTTCTTCATGCTATTTGTCTGCCCATCCCTCCTAACCCTTGGCAATCAAGCTTGTCTGCTTCCAGTTTGTCTTTTCCAAAATGTTATATAGTTGAAGTCATACAGCCTGCAAGATTTTCAGATTTAATTCTTTAGTTAGAAATGTACACTTAAGTTTATTCCATTGTTTTTATGGTTTGATAGTCTTTTTTTGGGGCTTGGAGTAATATTTCCTTTTCTAGATACCCCACTGATAGACATGATTGCTGATTCCTAGTTTTGGCAATTATGGATTAGACCACTATAAACATGTGTTATCACATTTTTGGGAGGAAATAAATGGTCAATAAAATTTTGGGTAATACAGGGGCTGGAGAGATGGCTTAGCAGTTAAGGTGTTTGCCTGTAAAACCAAACGACTTGGTTTGATTCTCCAGGACCCATGTAAACCAGTGCACAAGGGAGCACATGTATCTGGAGTTTGCAGTAGCTGGAGGCCCTGCAGTGCCCATTCTCTCTCTCTCTCTCTCTCTCTCTCTGCCTCTTTCTCTCTCTCAAATAAATAAAAAAAATTGGGGTGATACAAAGGAGCTTAAATATTGATTGTATGATGAGTATGCTCAGCTTTGTAGGAAGGAACCAAGTTCCTTTCCAAGTGATTGTACTATTTGAATTCTCTCTAGCAATGAAGGAGAATGCCTGTTGCTTCATATCTTTGCTATTGTTGTTGTTTTTAAAATATTTTTATTTATTTATTTGAGAGAGAGAGATACAGAAATAGTGAGAGAGAGAGAGAGAGGGGGGGGGGAGAATGGACATGCCAGGGCCTCCCAGCCACTGCAATTGAACTCCAGATGCATGTGGCCCCTTGTGCATCTGGCTTGTGTGGGTCCTGGGGAGTCAAACCTGGTTCCTTTGGCTTTGCAGGCAAGCACCTTAACCGCTAAGCCATCTCTTAGCCCCAGATATTGTTGTTTTTTTGACCGGAGGGCAATGATTCATGATATGTAGCTTTCCTGAGAGAAAATGTAAATTCCACTGTTAGAGTAATGGTTATAGTATTTACTTCTTTCCCTTGCTGTGGGTTTAAGAGCTCACATACATTTATAGATTACATTACTTAGTGTAGCAGTCAGCCTCACATTGCTAGGATGATCTTCCAAACAAGGCACAGTTATGGAGGAAGGGATTTCTTGAAGCTTGCAGATAGAGGGAAACTTCCATAATGGCAGAAGAAGCTGGCCCACTTTCACAGATCCATGCAGAGAGAGAAACCACCACCATCATCAGGAAGTACATTTCAGAATCCCCAGGCAGAATTCTGGCACTTTGCATATTTTAGGCTGGAAATTCCAGATCTGTCCCCACACCTTAGGCTGGATCCACTTACTATGATACCTTCTCCAGCCAGGCTTCTGGAGATCTAAATTATAAGCTTGAATAAAACTCCTGAATCTATTGGGGGATGCCATTCAAACTACCATACCCATTTTCAACTAAACTAAATCAACTCAAAATGATAGTATGGATAAATAGATGAAATAAACTTTTGTAGATTGAAGTTGCTAGTGCAAACAAATAATCTGAAAAATATCAAAAATTTCTTTTTTTTTCCACTTTTTTCTTTTTAAAGGTAGGGTCTCACTATGGCCAAGGCTGACCTGAATAAAACTCAGTCTATAGTCCAGATTGGCTTTGAGTTCATGGTGATCCTCCTAACTCAGCTTTGTAGTGCTAGGATTAAAAGTGTGCAACACTAATGCCCTACAAATGTTTCTTTTCATTTTTCTGGCACAAACACATCTACAGCACTTACTATTTTTAACTTCACCTTTGCTCTGTCCTTTTTAGTTTTATTTTTTTGTATTTTACAATCTATACTACAGAACTGTGAAAATACATATATGTAACTAAAACCACATATGTAACCTTTGGTTTGAGCTTAGAGTCACCAACATACTGATTTTTTGGAGAACTGTCTCAGTTTTAGCCTGCCTCCTCATGTTCTGGGAAACTTCTCCATCTCAGTCTCTCACTTTTCTCTAGTACTTGTGTTTCTCTAGAGAGCAATGACTAATGGAAAACTACTTAGCTTTCTTTAAAAAAGTGTAACAACCTCCCAGTGATGTGGAAATTGAAGGCCTACTGTAAGTTATACAGAGTACACTCTCAGTTCTGTCAAAATACATTTGAAATGGTTTACATATACATAGTTCATGAATGGAGGCTGATGGTTGCCTTAGCTGAGAGAAAGAATAACAATTAGACCACAGCATTTATGACTTTTAAATCTGAATTGAATCTTTTTTTTTTTTGGTCTTTAGACAAAAACTAGCAGAACTGAGTAATTGTTTGGTTTGTACAGATTTTTAATTTAACTAATTAAGTTATTTATTTATTTTGGTTTTTCAAGGTAGGGTCTCATTCTAGCCCAGGCTGACCTGGAATTCACTCTGTATTCTCAGGCTAGCCTTCAACCCACAGTGATCCTCCTACCTCTGCCTCCCAAGTGCTGGGATTAAAGGTGTGCACCACCACTCCCAGCCAATTTTGTTTTAAACCTGTATTACAGGTAAGTTTTATAGTATGGCATGTCTTCAAATACAATGCCCTAAAAGAATGAGATTTGGGTGTTGAAGAGATGGCTCAGAGGTGAAGGCCTCTGCCTGTAAAGCGTAACAACCTGAGTTTGATTCCTCAACACCCATGTAAAGCCAGATACACAAAATGATGCATATATCTGGAGTTGATTTGCAGTTGCTAGAGACTCTGGTACACCCATTTTATTTTTTCTTTTTAAAATATATTTTATTTATTTATTTATTTACTTGAGAGAGAGAGAGAAAGAGGCAGTGGGGGAGGAGAGAATGGGCACACTAGGGCCTAAAGCCATTGCAAGCAAACTCCAGATGCATACGCCCTCTAGTGCATCTGTCTTACATGGGTCCTGGAGAATTGAACCAGGATCCTTTAGCTTTGCAGGCAAATGCCTTAACCGCTAAGCCATCTCTCCAGCCCCTGGTGCACCCATTTTCATCCTCCCCCCTTTCTCTCTGTTAGGTGTGGTAGTTTACACCTTTAATTCCAGCACTCAGGAGGCTGAAGTAGGATTGTTGTGAGTTTGAGACCAGCCTGAGACTACATAGTGAATTCCAGGTTAGCCATTTTTCACCATTAAATATTATTTTGGCTTTAGGAGCTTTATATATAGCTTTTATTGTGTTGAGATATAAACCCTACATGCCTATTCTTTCCATTGTTTTGTTCATGAAGTGTTGTTGTATTTTGTCAAAGGCTTTTTCTGCATCAGTTGAGATGATCATGTGGTTCTTATGGTTCAGTTTATTTATGTGGTATATTATGTTGACCGATTTCCATATGTTAAACCATCCCTGCATCCCTGGGATGAAGCCTACTTGATCAAAGTGGATAATGCTTTTGATGTGTTGTTGCATTCAGTTTGCAAGGATTTTGTTCAGGATCTTTGCATCTAAGTTCATTAGGGATATAGGCTGATAATTTTCTTTCCTTGTTGTATCTCTGTCTGGTTTTGGTATTTGGTATTTGGTAAAAGGAGTGGGGGAGGATTCCCTGGTCTCTGATTATGCAAAACAGTTTGAGAAAAATTGGTTTCACTTCTTTAATGAAGGTTTGATAGAATTCAGCTGAGAAACTATCTGGTCCTAGACTTTTCTTTCCTTCCTTCCTTCCTTCCTTCCTTCCTTCCTTCCTTCCTTCCTTCCTTCCTTCCTTTTCCTTTTTCTTTTTCTTTTTCTTCTTCTTCTTTTTATTTTATTTTTTTTTGGTTTTTTGAGGTAGGGTCTCACTCTAGCCCAGGCTGACCTGGAATTCACTCTGTATTCTCAGGATAGTCTTGAACTCATGGCTATGCTCCTACCTCTGCCTCTCAAGTGCTGGGATTAAAGGCATGTGCCACCATGCCCTGCTTGTACTTTTCTTTTTGAGGAGGTTTTGGATTACCTTTTCAATCTCCATGGATGTGATAGGTTTAGGAGATTAGTCAGCTCTGAGTTTAGTTTAGTATCTAGGAATTAGTCCATTTCTTCCAGATTATTCAATTTTGTGAAGTAGAAGTTTTGGAAGTATGCCCTGATGATTCTTCCAATTTCATCGATGTCTGTTATGATCTCTCCTTTTTAATTTCTGATCTTGTCAATTTGAGACTTCTCTATTTTTTTATCTTGATCAAATAGGCAAGGGGTTTTTCAATCTTTATTTATTTCTTTCAAAGAACCAGCTCTTCATTTCATCATTTTTTAAAATTGTTTTCTTAGTTTCCAATTCATTAATTTCTGCTCTAATCTTGATTATTTCTTTCTGTTTGGAGTTCTTTGGGTTGGATTCTTCTTGTTTTTTCCAGTGCCTTTAGTTGGACAGTCAGGTTATTAATTTGGAATCATTCTGTCATTTGTAATGAAGGCATATATTGTTATAAATTTTCTCCTAAGGACTGCCTCATTGTGTCCAATAAGTTTTGGTAGGTTGTGGTTTCATTATCATTCAATTCTAGGAAATTTACAATTTCTTTCTTTCTTTCTTTTTTTTTTTTTTTTTTTTTTTTTAAATTTCTTCCATGACCCATTCATTGTTTAAAAGTGTGTTGTTTAGTCTCCAGGAGCTGGTGTAGTTCTTGATGTGTCTCTTGTTGTTAATTTCTAGCTTTAAAGCATTATGAACTGACATGATGCAAGGAGTTACTTCAATTTTCCTAACTTTATGTAGGCATATTTTGTAGCTTAATATATGGTCAGCTTTGGAGAAGGCTCCATGGGCTGCTGAGAAGAATGTGTATTCTGTAGAGTTGGGGTGGAAAATTCTGTAGATATCGGTTAGGTCTACTTGATCTATGATGTTGTTGAGCTCTGTTGTTTCCCTGTTGATTTTCTACTTGGATGATCTGTCTATTGATTATAGTGGAGTATTGAAGTCTCTGACTATGATGGTGTGGTAGTTTGAATATATGTCCCCCAATATATTCAGTGTTTTATTAGTAATAGTTTGCATCTGCAATCACCTTGCTAGAGGCAATGTCACTGGGGGCTGGTCTTAAGGTGTGGTGATGGTTTGAGATTCCATTGTAAAGATATGCAAATGTGCCTAGCAGGAGTTCCTGAAGTGTGCTGTGTGACCTTTTGGCTGTAGTTTTTGCTCTGTGTGCTGTGGTGGCTGGTTGGCTTTTGCTCTCTCTGCTCGGCCCTGTGAAGAGCAGGCTGCTTCTCCTGCCTTTATGGAACTTCCCCTGGATCTGTAAGCTTCAATAAATAATATCCCTTCCTCCATAACTGTACCTGGTCTGGAAGTTCATCTCAGCAAACCTGAAGCTGTCTGCTACAGATGGTGTTGGTATTTACTTCTTTTTATTGTCAAGTAGATTTTGTTTTGTAAACTGTGGTGCACCTGTGTGTGGCACATATATATTTATGACTGTGATGTGCTCATGTTGGATCATTTCCTTGATGAGTAAGAAGTGGCCTTCTTTGACCTTTTTGATTACTTTTGGTTTGAAGTCTATTTTATCAGATATTAATATAGCAATACCCACTTGTTTTTTTATTTCCATTTGCTTGGAATATCATTTCCCTACCTTTCACCCCGAGGAGTGAGGTGGGTTTCTTGAAGACAGCAGATAGAAGGGTCCAGTTTTTTTGATCCACCCTGATAACCTGTGTCTTTTGATGGGTGAGTTTAGACCATTAACATTTAAGGTTATTACTATGAGGTTTGAATTAATCCCTGCCATGAGATGTTTTATGGGGTTTGGTGCTTTCTTGTGTTTTATACTATTTTGATCCTGGTCTATTTTGGTTACAGTGATCTTCTTGTTGGCTCTTGAGATTGATTGACTGTTCTGTGTGGAGTATTTCCTCAAGTATTCTCTGTAGGTTTGGCTTTGTGTTTATATAATCATAGAGCTGACTTTTTTCATGCAAAGTTTTTCTTCTAATATATATTATAAGATATACTTTTGCTGGGTACCTTGTGTTGGAAGCCATAGTTTTTTAGACTTTGAAGTGTTCCTTTCCAGGCCTTTCTGTCTTTAAGGGTTTCCACTGAGAAATCTGATGTGCTTTTCTCTTGCTGCTTTTAACACTCTCTGTTTGTTTTCATTGTTGATGGTTTTAACTATGATGTGTCTTGGAGAGTTTCTTCTTTGGTCCTGTCTGTTTGGTGTTCTATGGGCTTCTTGTATCTTGATGGGCCTCTTTTTTGATAGATTCAGAAAATTTCCTTGAATAATTTTGTTGAATATGTTCTCTATGCCTCTTGCCTGGATTTCCTCTCCTTCTGGTATACCCATGATCTGGATGTTTGGTCATTTTAGGTATTCCACAGTTCCCTTGATGTTTTGAACTTAGCAAAGTTTTTGGCCTCCTGATCAATTTCTTCTGTCTTGTCTTCTAGGTCAGAGGTTCTGTCTTCCACGTGAGTAACTCAGTAACATGTGAGGGGTTCTAAAGAGGTTTTTAAATTTTCTATTTGGTTTTTGTTTTCTGTTGTGTTATTTTGCATCATGTCCCTCTCCTTTTTGAGGTAGGATTTCAATTTGAGTTCTGATTTTCTTTATGCTTCCAGGAATTCATTCTTCCATTTGTCAAGACTTCATTAATCTTAATCAACTGGTTGTTGAGATCTTCCATTTCTTGACTTACCTTCAGTTTATTCATATCTCTTTAGAGGGTTCTAACATTTTCTTCCATCTAGTTAAGCCTACTGTCAAAAGCTGAATGCTTTAGGAGATGATTCTGTTCAATTTCATTGATACAATTGTTGGTTCTTTGATGGTTTGTTTCCAGTTCAGCAATTTTTTTGGTCAGGGTCTCATTGGTTGTTATGTTTTCATTTTGGGAATGAATTTCTGTTGATTTCTCTATAAATTTCATTGGAGGCTTCCATTGTAGGACTTTGGTGGAGATATCTCAGTTTTCTGATTTTCATTGGCTTTTTTGCATTGTTGTCTACCTGTTTTAGGAAGACTCTTTATTTTATTGAGGAGGAAGCAATTTTTTGTCCTTTGGCCCATGCACCCTCTGACTCAGATGAGCAGGAATGTGGCCAGTCAGGATACCAGAGCAAAAATCCTGATTCCATAGCTCACTTGGGGAGCAGGCCTCCCCAAGCAAGGCACAATGGGACCTACCAGGATCAAGGGACTGGGAGGAGCTGAGAAGAGTCAGGCAACAAGGGTCTGGCCTACTCAGCCTGCCCACACATAGTGTGCTCAGGGAACCCATGCTAGGGAACAGGGAGGAGCCAGGAAGCAAAAGTCTGGCTGTGGGTCTTTTCCTGGGGTCCTTGGCCACCGATGTCCCAGGAGAGGGAGGGAGGAGTTGGGACGGAAGCAGCAGGGTCCTGGGGCAGTGGGTGAGTGCAATGACAAAGAAGACAGGCAATGAACACCTGGGCGACCGTCTGATGAATAGCACTCATTTATTCAAAAGGGGAGAGGGTTTAAAACACTTGGGGAAGGTTGAGATGGCACATACAGACTATATGGCAATTGGATGCATAGTTTATGAGCTGTTATCTAGGTGGCAGAAGAACTAGTAATTTCAAAGCTATGGGGGAAGGATAAGGTAAGATAAGGGAAAGGGTGGAAGAGAAGATAATAGAAGGCTGTGACTTCAAAGCTGTGGGAGTGAGAGAGTTGGTGAGAAGGCTACATGACTTCAGCCACATAAGGGTCTCTTAGGCAGCTAGCCACTAGGTCAGGAACTGTGGGGGGACAAAGTCTGACTTACGGAATGGTCAGAGCCTTTGGGGGTCAGGGGGAGGGCCTCACCAGTTCTGCCCACTCTGGGTGATGACAGCACATTACAACCTACAACATAGGGAAGGCCAGACACCATCACCAGGGACTCCTGATGATAGGGCCAGTTGCAACCCCACAGTCCAGGGTCTCCAGCCATGTCCAACAGTTCAGGCCAGCCTCCTTACAGTCCCAGCTCATTTCTAGCAATGCCCAACATCTGGCCTATTCCACACTGCCACAACCACCCACACACAGTCCACGCAGGGAACCCAGATCATGGAGCTGAGAGGAGCCAGGAAACAGGGCTCTGGCCTACTTGCTGCACACTGCTGGCTCACATGCACACAGTCCTCAGACCAGAGAACCCAGACCAGGGCCATGCCAGGCATTGTTACAGGTGCATGCCTGTACTCCTAGGCAATCTCTGAGGCTAATTGGCTAATTCGTCTAGTCAAATAAGTGAGCTCTAGTTTCAGGAAGAGACCCTATCACAAACAATAATATGGAGAGTGATTAAGGACATATAACACTGATCTTTGGTTTCTATACACGCATGCACATGTAGACAGACAGACACATGCGTGCATACCCATACCCATACAAATATGCATATACTCATGCATATCACACATATGCAAAAATAATCCTGAATTTATTCTGCTTCTTATTTTCTATACCACAAAATATATAGTGAATTATAGGAGACATTAAATTTATATTTCAGGCAAAAGTGTAGAAAATTTAATAAGAGAACTAAACATATTATGAGTTACAGTTAGTCATAAAACATTTCTCTGTTCAAAAATATCTTCTATATAGAGGTGATAATTAAAATATTCTCTGAAGTATAAAACATAAGCTGAGAAGACGATATGTTATCAGCTGATGTGATTTCCCACTAAAGAGTCCTGTCAATAAAACACAATTAAGAGCTCAATGTAATTACAAAAAGAATAGTTGAGTCAATATTGAAATATGTTGATAAGTACAGTTATATGTAATTTTTGGACCTCTTAAAAATAGAAAAAAAAATACAATTAAAAGCATTTGTTTTCTGGCTTTTAAAATGAAGTAACCATTTAGAAAAACTAGTTTGACTTTTTGACTTTAGAAAACAAAAGCTTCTATCTAAACCCTAACATCCTTAAAAATCTTTGGTATTCTTCCCATCAACTGAGTCATGCCAACAAAAATTTCTTCTTTTTCTTTCTTTTTTTATTAGTTACATTTTTTTTGACAACTTCCTTAATTGTAGACAATATCCCATGGTACTGCCCTCCCCCCACTTTCCCCTTTGAAACTTCACTCTCCATCATATCCCCTCCCCCTCTCAATCAGTCTCTCTTTTCATTTTGACATCATGATCTTTTCCTCCTGTTATAAAGGTCTTGTGTAGGTAGTGTCAGGCACTGTGAGGTCATGGATATCCAGGCCATTTTGTGTCTGGAGGAGCACTTTGTAAGGAATCCTACTCTTTCTTTGGCTCTTACATTTTTTTTCTGCCCCCTCTTTCACAATGGACCCTGAGCTTTGGATTGTGCAACACAAATTTCTAAATTCCTGTTTATTAAAAGCACTGATGCACTGACAAACTAGACTGCATAATAGTTTACTTTTGGTACTGCATTTTGCCCAGTTTATATCTCTAATAAATGCAATTTTAAATTAAACCTTTATTTTTGCAGTGATAACTTGCTCTAAATTTTGTTCCATGTATTTCCCACATCAAAAAAATTTCTACTTAGCTTAGCATTTTCATAGGGTTCAGTATTTTTAAAGACTTCATTCTTTAAGGGTTGGAGAGATGGCTTAGCAGTTAAGGCACTTTCCTGCAAAGCCAAAGGACTTCGGTTTGATTACCCAGGACCCACGTAAACTAGATGCACAAGGTGGTGCATACATCTGGAGTTTGTTTGCAGTAGCTGGAAGCTCTGACATGCCCATTCTCTATTTCTCTCACACACTGCCTCTTTCGTTCTCTCAAATAAACAATAAAAATAAATAAATAAAGCCAAAGAATTCACTCTTTCAATTTTCTTGTTTTTATCCAGGTATACATATATATTTTCAACCCTGCATTAAGTATGAGTTTAGAATTTGGACATAATGGTATTCATAAATAAAGTCCCATTCATTATAGACAATAAAGGGAGAAAGACCATTCATTTTAAAATGGAATAAAAAAATTAATAAATGTTATTACTTCACAGTGATAAGTGTTCATAAAAATCTTGTAATGAGTCAAATAGAAAATGACTAGGATCTTGATTAAAATAATAGCTATAATATATTGAAAACTTTTATTTTGTAGCCACACAACTCTTAATTCTCTTAATCACCAGGTCAGTTAAGCTTTATGGCCTAAATATTTAAGCATCATGCTATATGTCCTGTCTCTTAAAAATAGAACTCAATCAAGTGAAAAGTAAAACAATTGTCTGTCATTTGTTTGCAGAGTCAAGAGGCCTTGACATGCTCATGTACACACACATGCATGCACACACATACATGCATATGTACATTCATATACAAATAAATAAAATTAAAAAAACATGATGGAAGAGAAGCATGTTAGTTTTTAATCACAATTAATATGGACATTGATTAGTGTATACTTATGAGTCACTAATCTAATAATGCCTAGTAAAAGATGATGAATGGACACGAATACACATACACATTACAGCAGGCAGTAGCTATTTTAAAGTGCAACAGCAAACTGGATCACAGTTACATTACTTGCTTGAGAGGGACCATATCAGTGAGGAGAAGCATTATCTAAGTTAAAATGTATATAAAGTTTATGACAAATTATTTATATCATCACATGGGAGAAATCAAATTATATTCAGAAATCATAAATAGAAGGGGTCACATATGAAAATATGATATATTTGTAGAAGCATTACTGTCCAAATACAATTGTTATTCCAATTGTTATCTTTCCTTTGTTGCTTACCGCAGAGATTTTCCACACATGTCTCCCCTTTTGCACACAGTGAACAACTTTGTCCTTTTGTGTAAGGGCGGCGGTTTGCATAATTTCCTCTGCAAAATAAGAGAGAGACATTTATTAACCAAATGACTGCTCTTTTGAAGTTTTTAAAAATTATTTTAAATATTTTTATTTGTGTGTGGGGAAATATAAGAATGGGTGTGCTAGGGCTTTTGCCACTTTAAATGAACTCCAGATGCATCGCTCACTCATGCTGTCAGGCTTTGAAGCAGTCACCTTTAACCACTGAGAAATCTCTCCAACCCTATTTTGAAGTTTTTTAAATGAGTATTTTGTTAAATTTTATTTATTTCTTTGCAAGCAGAGAGAGATAGAGGAAAGATATACAAGGAGAATGGTCATGCCAGGGCATCTAGCCACTGCAAATGAACTCCAGATGCATGTAACTGCTAAGCCATTTATCCAGCCCCCTATTTAAAATTTTTAATGCGCTTATGCAAGCTATTTTGGTCAATCACTAAGTCATGAGCATTAAGAAGGAAAAAGTAAGAATTGTTGACCAATATAAGGCATCATTTTCTTTGTTAAAAAACATTAAAGCCTGGCTGGAGAGATGGCTTAGCCATGAAGGCACCTGCCAGCAAAGACAAATGATCCATGTTCAATTCCCCAGAATCCACATAAGCCAGATGCACAAGGGGGCACATGCACCTGGAGTTCTTTTGTAGTGGCTGGAGGCTCTGGCATGCCCATTCTTTGTCTCTCTCTCTGCCTATTTCTCTCTCTCCCTCTCAAATAAATAAATAAAAATAAAATATTATAAAAAAGGTCCAGTTGTGGTGGCACATATCTTTAATCCCAGCACTTGGGAAGCAGAGGTAGGAGAATTGCCATGAGTTTGAGGCCAGCCTGGGACTACATAGTGAATTCCAGGTCAGCCTGGACTAGAGTGAGACCCTACTTTGAAAAAAAAAAAACATTAAAACCAATTTTTATAGGATATCTATAATCATAGAACACATGTTAGGTTTGAACCAATGTGGTAGCATATGATAGCCACAGTTTTTTGTTAAATAGATTATGATTTATTTTGTAAATGGAATAAGTAAAATTTAAATTGCCAATGAAAACATTTTTACACATACTTTTTTACTTATCATAGCTCAATACAGATGAACCTCAAGATAGTATGCCTAGATTTCCTCTTCTGGTTTTTATGCTGTATTATGAATTTCATCTTCTCATACTTGATTACCTACACAAAATGTTAACATCTTCGTTCAAATCTTATCTTTGAGAGAGAGAGTTCAATATATAATCACAATCTCCAGAAGTCTGAAACTTTATTACACCTTTATTTTTTGAAATGTTTTCTCTTTGGTTTTGGATATTTTCTTAGTAGATAGTTTTTTTCTCTCAATTAAAAATATATTATGCTTTCTCAAACTGGGTGTAATCTTTAATCCCAGCCCTCAAGATGCAGAGGTAGGAAGATTGTCATGAATTCAAGGCCACCCTAAGACTACAATGTGCATTCCACATTAGTGTGGCCTAGATACGTATAAGACCCTACCTCAAAAAAAAAAAAAAAAAAAAAAAAAAAAAAAAAAAAGGGAGCCAGGCGTGGTGGTGCACACCTTTAAATCCAATATTCCACAATAGTCCAGTAGTCGGGAGAGGTAGGAGGATCACCATGAGTTCGAGACCACCCTGAGACTACATAGTGAATTCCAGGTCAGCCTGGGCTAGAGTGAGACCCTATCTCAAAAAACCAAAACAACAACAACACAAAGGTAGTATGGTTTCCAATGAGATATCAGCTGTCATTCTTGTATTCCTCCATAGACGTCTTGTTATCTTGATACTTTCAAGGTTTTTTTCCCCTTGATTTCTGCCTTTGAAGGTTTTGATTATGATGTGTTTGGTGTGGTCTCCTTCATGCTTTAATTGTGGTTGCTAAGTTTCTTCAATCTTTAAGTTTATAATTTTAATTAAGCTTGGAAAGTTTTGGCGCTTATCTCTAAATACTTCTTTTTCTGGAAATCAATCCACACTAAAGTTTTCTTACAGACAACTGATGTTCTCTTCAACCTTTTTGGATTATTTTTCCCCTGTGGTTGCCGTTTTGCCTAATTCTATTGTTGTGGGGTTGAATTCAATATTCTCTTCTTGGGGAATGTCTTACCTACAATTAGCTTATCATTTTTCTACTTGGGCATTTGTCTGTCATATCTTCCATATTTCTGATTAACTTTTGAAACTATGGAATATGCAAACAGTTATAATTTTAACATTTTTCTCTACAAATTCTAATGTGTGTATTAGATCTGTATCAGCTTGCTGACTGCTTTTCTTCACAAAAGTCCAGCTGTCCTGTTTCTTTGCATGCCTGTTTTTACTGCATTAGATGCCAGACATTAGCAGTGTTGACTGCTTGATGTCATGTATTTGTAGATATACTAAAGCTTTTTTTAAATTTTTTTGGTCAATAAATCCATAAGCTTGTATTTCCCTGGATGCATGAATGCTATTTGGGTACATTTGTGTTCTTTTAGTTTTTATGAATTATTGTGTATTTTTCAAGCAATCGTGTTCTTCTTCCTGTAAGAATGGCAGTATCTACTTTCTCCATCTTTTTTCACATGGTTCACTCCTTATCCTCAGATAATTTCTTCACAAATATGTGCCAATCACATTTGCTGAGTATTAAGGAATCCTCTTTACATAGCTCCAGGGTTCTTTCTGTGTGTAGCTCTCTCTTTCTATAGACTCTTGCGGCCCTGGTTTCCTTGCATCTCAGCTTCATGTATTCAGCTCCGGGAATTTAACAACTTTCTCTTTTGTATTTTCCCTTCCATGTGTTTCACTCCAGCACGAACTGAACTTACAACAGTGATTTGAAAATTAAAAATTATTCTTGCCAGGTGTGGTGGCACAAGTCTTTAATCCCAGCACTTGGGAGGCAGAGGTAGAAAGATCTCCGTGAGTTCAAGGCCATCCTGAGACTACATAGTTAATTCCAGGTCAGTCTGGGCTTACCTTACAAAACCAAAAGACCTTACCTCACAAAACCAAAAAAAAAAAATTATTTAATTCACTTTGCCCAGTTTCTTGCTTTGGTTGTTGTTTCAGTGGTAGAATATATTGGTCTGGATTAATAGATTTCTAGAAAAGCTCATAAGAAATCTACTATAAAATAAATAAAAATAACACATACATAATGTGTTTGGATCTGCAAACCTGATTCATTCAAGGAAATATTGTGGTGTTATCATTTTCATCAAAACTTGAGCATGGGGCTGGAGAGGTGGCTTACTGGTTAAGGCATTTGCCTGAAAAGACAAAGGACCTCGGTTTGATTCCTCAGGACCCATGTAAGCCAGATGCAGAAGTTGGTGCATGTGTCTGGAGTTTGGTTTCCATGGCGGGAGGCCCTGGCATGCCCATTCTCTTTCTCTCTGCCTCTATCTTTCTCTCTCAAATAAATAAATAAAATTAAAATATTTTTAAAAATAAAAAAATAAAAATCTTGAGCATGAGGCTCCTATTTTTATCTTTTCAAATTCAGTGAATAATCTTGAAAATGTAGCAATAAATGCCAGCAGCTATATAATTTCCTTGATACTACACAGATCGTATTCTGCCTCAACCTTTAAAGAAATGTATTTGTCATTCTTGCATTTGCTTCTAGGTGAAATGTAGCAGAAGAAAAACTAAGACTAAGACACACATATTTCTCTCTCTCCATAGTAATTTTGGCTTGTTTGACCTCTTTGCCAATCCTATACATTGATATTTGTGATTTCATCTTATAAAATTTTTATTTATTTATTTTTGTTATCGAGGAACCATATTATTACTTGCGTTAACCACTGAGTAATCTCTCCAGCACTTGAAATATTTTCAACAGCAAAATAACTTACGCTGGTCCATAGTTACATACAAATAGTGCAGCTGAAGGTTGTCCGAGGTTAGGGCAGTTTGTAACTGCACAGCCAATTGAATGTGACTCAGCCCAAACTACCTATGAGGAAGGGAATTATAAAGTGAAATATTCATAACAATCTACATAAACAATTCATTATGAGAGTCTGTCTTAGTTATGCTATAAAATATACATGCATATTATTTACTATATTTTTTCAAAAACCTAACTTATTAAGTGATTATTTGTAAAGGCTGCTTTCATAAGGGTAATTATCATAAATCAAAAAGATAATAGTATATCCCAAATCACAATAGTTAAAAATCATAATTTCTTTTAGTTGATTTGGGACACATGTTTTCATTCTCCCCATAGACACATTACCATCAATTTCAAAATCACATGAGGAATAAAAACAGTAATTTAGTTTTTTCTTAGAAAAGATCTACCAAATTTACTATTGAATTTCCAGTTGTGCAGTTTTAAATGTACTCTTACCTTTGTCAAGTCACAAGAGAAAGGTATGGAAAATATTCACTTTATTTAACAATCTTTACCATAAATATGATGAAGTTTATTTGTTATTTAGTTATAAGGAATAGTGAAAGGATTTTAGAGTAAAAAGACTTATGGAAAAAGCACAGGAAAAAGATAAAGACATGAAGATCATTGATAGTTTTTTTGTAGCAATGATAGATATAATAAAATTCTACACTTCAAAAATAAATAAACTATGGAAAAATTTTGACAACACAATTTCATGACTTTATGTTACAATTTCATTAACAAAATGTATTAAACATTTATAAAATGATGTATCAGTCATATTTTCATGGTTGTGATATATTCATAATTTCCAACTTTTCAAAATATATCATTTAAAAAATGTTTATGTGCATGTGTGTTTGCATGAGTCAGGGACTCTTTGTCACTGCATATGGAATGCCAGATGCTTGTAACACTTTTGGGATTCCACTTTTAAGTGGATGGTTGGGGTATTGAACTTGGGACAGCAGGCTTTGTAAGCATCAAGTCATCTCCCCATAAAACATATCTCAAGGGATCGTTGGCTATCACAGACAGCATAGTACAACAAATACATAGTGAGGTGAGGATTAAGAGATGACTTTTGCTTGCCGGGCATGGTGGTGCACGCCTTTAATCCCAGCACTCGGGAGGCAGAGGTAGGAGGATCGACAAGAGTTCAAGGCCACCCTGAGACTACATAGTTTAATTCCAGGTCAGCCTGGACCAGAGTGAGACCCTACCTTGCAAAACCAAAAAAAAAAAAAAAAAAAAAAAAAAAAAAAAGAGAGATGACATTTGCTTCTCATCATGTGTGACTTGGAGTGACAGATCAATTCTGAGTAAAAAATAAGACCAAGCTTGATCATTAAAAGATTCCTTTCATTTTGAGTGTTATAAAACATTATTAAAAATAACAATTGCAAGCATATGTATTTTCAAGAAATCATATTTAAAACTTTGCTTCATAAATGAATTACTACAAAATTCTATTTTATTAGTATATTCAGGTTGGAGAGATGGTTTAGAGGTTAAGATGCTGCCCTGCAAAGCCTAAGGACCCAAGTTTGTTTCTCCAGGACCCATGTAAGTGAATACAAAAGGTGGTGCAAGCATCTGTAGTTTGTTTCCAGTGGCTGGAGGCCTTGGCTTCACCACACTTTCTCTCTCTCTGTCTCTTCCTCTCTCTCTTTCTCAAATAAATAACAAATATAAATATATTAAAGAGGTGATTTTTTTTTAAGATTTGGGAATACTGAAAATATAATGACAATATACAGTTTTAAAATGCACTGACTTCATGAAATGGACTGGACTGACATTTATACAAATGAGTGTAATTTAATTTGAATACTAGTAAATGGTAAAAAGCAAGGCATTTGTAATTTCATTTTGTATATAAAGCTTATCAAGATATAGTTGAATCAGTAGGAAGAATGTACATATTCCTAATTAGTTATGTTTATGTGCATACTAGCCAGTGAAGATTAAGCTCTTATGTCTAACGAACAATACTAAGGGTCAAGGGCCATTTGAGGCCATATTTGGCATATTTGCTTATCATCAGGACACCTGAAAGTTTATCCTTCTCTCTACATACCCAAACTATGGCTTGAATACTTTACCAACAACATCTCTGCACTCACTTGAATGCTGGTTGGTTGTGTTAGACTATCAGTGATCCCAGTGACCAGGACAAGGAGAAAGGAGATCCCTGGGGCAAGGTGGCTAGCTACACAAGCGAAACCAGTGAGCTATGGGTTCAAGTTAGAGACCCTGACTCAGTAAATGAAGTAGAGGGCAATTGAAATCTTAAGACAGTGCATGTCACCCTCTGGCTTCCATACATATATGCCCACAAGCATATGAATGTGCATATGCACACACAAAGGAAACAGAAAAATCTGATTCATAACGAAGACAAAACTCAATCCATTGAAACTAACAGAGTTATCATTAGCTAGAACAATGAAAACATTAAAATAATTATTGTAACTGTATCCTGTATGCTCAAAAAGCTAAATGAGAGATCAAACATAATAAGTATTTTTATTAAAGATACAAAAGACATAAACTTCTAGAGATGGAAATTTTAGTGTTTAGTACTGAAAATGAACTGTCTGGAATTAACAGATTAAATATCACAGAAAAAGATGATCAACTTAATTGCATAGTAATAAAACTATCTGAAATTGATCACAGGGATAAAAATGTAAGAAAAAATGATGACACCACTAAGTAACTGTGACACAATTTCAAGCATTCTTTTTCTTGGGTTATAGGTCACAGTGACTGTGGGGAGAGAGAGAGAGAGAGATTTTAAGAAACAGTGACCCCTACCTTCCCAAATTTGTTTTAAATGATAGACTTGGAGGTCTGGGAAGCTCAATGAAATGCAGCATAAGAAGCATTAAGAAAACTATGGGACCTTATTAATAAGTTGATCAAGACCGATGATAACCAAAACATGGGGGCTGGGGAGATGGCTCAGTTGTTAAGGCACTTGCTTGCAAAATTTACTGGCCTAGGTTCAATTCCCCAGCCACCTATGTAAAGCTAGATGGACATTTGTTTGCAGTGGCAAGAGACTGGCAAATATACGTGCACATGCACACATACAAACAGAGACATATAAATAAATGATTTTTAAAAGAGAAAGAAAAATGTGAAAGTGGATGGAGGAAAAGAATCACTCACAGCAATAAATCAGAGGATCACAGAAGATTTCTTGTTGGATTCCATGCAAGAAAAATGACACTGGAGTAAGACTTTTAAAGGTCAGCACAATCAAACATTACACAGAATTCTATCTTCAGCATAGTGACTCTCAAATAAAGGTGTGTTTTTCAGAAATGCAAAAGAAAATACAAAAAAATCTTGTGATTGAAATGTACAAAAGAACTAATCAAACTATGCCACCATATATACTTACCTGTGTATAATGACCACAAACTCGAGAGCATGTTTTATTTTCAAAATCATAGTGTTTAGATTCGCTATGCCAAGCACTTATCGCCCTTTTGGGCGAAAATTGTTTTAATGCACCTAACCATATATTTTCTCCGAGGTAGCCAAAATATTCATAACATCCATATCGTTTCTGAGAGCAAGGGTTATGGGAAAACTTGCACATGCTCGACCATGATTTAGCAACTTTTGCTAAACCCATGTCCCAACTCTGAAAAATAACAAGATTTTAAATTGATTAGTACATATTTGTTTATAATGAAACTATATATTTTATTTAACTTTATAACTTTGTTTAAAAATATCCTCTTTAGTGTTGTTTTTGTGTAAATCAATTAGTATTTTAGTATTTTTCTTGTCACTATGACCACTGTGACTTGTCACTATGACAGCATAAAGCACAAATTACTTATGTTGGTTCCCTGTTTTAGGGTGTTTAGTGCATGGTCATGTGGTTTGTTCCATGCTTCTGTGTCTACCAAGAGGCAGATCATCATGGCTTTGCGAGAGTGTGTGTTGGAGTAGTTCTTCATGGTGGGCAGGAAGCAATGGAAAGGGGAAATACGAGGGAAAGACCAGCCTAGGACCAGGACCACACATTCACCAACCTGTTGCTCTAAAGAGGCCCTGCTTTCTATCTTTTACCACTTCTCAATAATGCTATCATATAATGAATGCATGAAATGATCAATCTGTTATAAATCCCAGCTCTCAGATTTAATCTTTAATCATGTAGCCTTAGCAATTGAATCACCACACTGTCTCACAGTTATCATTTTCCTATGGCTTCACTTTCTTCATCTTCCTCTTCCAAATAGACTTCATGACTCAACATTTTCATGATTTTTTTATTCACCATTAATTTATTGAGAAGTTTGTTTATGCTTTGATTTCTTTCAACCTTATAATCCTTTTTTTGAATTCTTTAGGATTTAATCTAATTCACCTTCATTATAATTCATTACAGTTTAATTAGTAATTTTTTTGCAGAATCATGCTTCCTTAATATTTTTATGTTTTGGGGGCTTTTGTGATGAGACCTGCTTATCTGGAGAAGTAAGGCCATTGATTGAATTTCTGAAAGATCTATTTCTTTCAGTGGGATTATGTTCAGTGTTCAAGCAGGACTAAGGTATAGTGGGGAAGATGTGCCCATCCTCCCCTCTGAATTTGTGGTATAGCTCAGTATTAAAACTCGCGGGCTACATGCCTACAGCACTGGGCACAATCTCTGGCATCACTTTAAGACAATACTAGCCATAGAAGCAACCACAACTGATACATATGCCTCCATAAAAATCTAGTCCTAGGGCTGGAGAGATGGCTTAGCGGTTAAGGCGCCTACCTCCTAAGCCTAAGAATGCCGGTTCCAATCTTCAGGTCCCATCTTTAGCCAGATGCAAAGTGATGCAAGGGCGCTATGCCGCACTTGACCACAAGGCGGCACACGCATCTGGATTTCGTTCACAGCAGCTGAGAGACTGCTGCCCATCTCGATCTGTCTCCCTCTCCCTCTCTGTCTGTCTCTCTCTGTGTCTCTCTCCAAAAATAAATAAAATAATAAAAAATATCTACTCCTAGCCAATTAAAATATTCATCCCCTTTCAACTCTAAAACTTTTGGAGAATAAGCAAAAATGATAGCACTGCCTATATTAATCTATTACTCAGAGTAGGAATGAAAAGTGAATATCCTGAGTAAGAATAGCAATGGAGAAACTGAGAAAAGCAGTGGGGGAGAAAGCAAATAGAAGAGGGCAACAGTGAAGAACTGGAGAAGACCTCAAACAGTAATAAGTACGTGAAAAGGGAACAGCTAACAAAATAAATTCTACAAGCAAAAATGATCCCAGCAGTCACTCCCAGGTTAATCTATGCCTTCAGGAAGGAAGGAGGGAGGAAGGGAGGGAGGAAGGAAGGAAGGAAGGAAGGAAAAAAGGAAGGAAGGTAGGAAGGAGAGAGAACAATGAAGTATAAAGCAGCTTACCAAATTAAAATGATTTATGAAACAGAACCTCTTTGTGGGTGCTCATTTGAACAGACTGTGTGATCTGGCACCTGAGCACAGATGTATACTGTCTCTAAGTGGTCACTTTCATTTGTGTAGGGCAGAATGTGTGCAAGTGCAAATTGTTTCAGTGTGATAACTTATATGTGTACCCTTGTATTTCTGTATCATCTCTGTGTGGTTCCACTATTGAACAGAGGTGCAGAGTGTTCCTATGCCATCACTTGCCTGAATGCAGGTGCAGATCCTGTCTCTACATCATTCTTATTTGCCTTTTCTGGAAGTTTGGTTTGGTGCCATCTGATGAGAGCAGAACCTTTGTGGATGTTTTGGTAGTCATGAGTTTCCTATTTTTGCTGTTCTTGGAAGGTTTTTCTTTATTCCTTTGTTTCTGAAGGAGGGCTTTTCTGAGTAACTGTAATCTTAATTGGCAGGTATTTTATTTCAGAACCTTAAATATGCCATTTCATGTTCTCCTGACCTGCTGGATTTCTGCTGAGAAATCTGATTTAGTCTAACAGGATTGCCTTTAAATGTCAGTTTGGACCTTTTCATATTTCTAAACACTTTGCTTTGTATTTTGTCAGTTTAACACTATATTAAAATGAGTATCTTTTGTACTCATCTTCATTTGAGGTTCTATAATCTTATAATACATAGATGTGTATATATTTTTCATGGTCAGGAAGGTGTTTTGCTATTATTTCCTTAAATAGACTTTCTTCCTATTTTTCTTCTTTCTTTCTTTTAATTTTATTGGGCCCTAAAAGTTATTAATTCTCTGATGTGGATGTCTATTCATTTAATAGTTTCCAAAAGATCTTGAAGTTTTTTCTTTGTACTTCAGTGTAGACACCATCTATTGACCCATCTTTAAGCTTACCAATAATTTCTTATTTTTATATCCAAACTTCTATGAAGCCCATCCAATAAGTACTTCATTTCACTTTTTTTTTTTTTCAATTTTAGCATTCTTATTTGGGTCTTAACCTTTCAGTTTCTTTGAAGTTCTTCATCTTACCACTTACTATGTTTCTATGTTCATTTTAGTTCTCTGAAATAGATTAATTGTTGTTTAAGGACTTTGTCTACTAATTCCAAATTCTGAGCAATCTCTTTTCCCATTTTAATTGATACAATGCTATGAATCACATTACTGGCTCTTTTATATTTGTTTTCCTAAATTTTGATTGATAAAAACTAATATAGATGATATTGCCCCTTCCTTAGAAGGCTTGTCTCTTTGTCCAGGTTAGTAGACATTAGGATTAGGGACTGATATGTTTAGCCTAATAGTGACTATCTTTGGTTGGCACTGAATTTCATTTTGGTTTCAATTAACCTCTAATTTCAATTATATTGGAGGTGGGGTAGGATGCTGCTTTCTTGGGCTTGAAGTACATCACAACCTGGAAACTGTCCAAAGTACACTGCTTTCCAAGCCTAAACCCAGTTTCACAGCACTGGATCTTCCTCTGCCAGATTTTTCTCAAACACATTCACAGGAATGGAGAACTACTGTTTTGGAGTTTCTTCTAGGATACAACCTACAGACAAGCTGCACAGGGCCATTAAAAGAAACCAGGATTTTCATTAAAGTTGCTAATTTACCTGGTCTATGGCTAGCTGGGTTTTCTTGTATCTACCAATACCTCCTGTACCACAACTTCCTCAGTGAGGAAAACAACCAAAGATATGTTTTGAATTGCAAGGGCTCCCTTTCTCTGAAATGTAGCTCATTTAGATTACATTATATCTGTAATATTTCAATGACTTTTAAGAACATATTACTTTTTTTCTTTCTCTTTCTTTCTTCTCTCTTTCTTTCTTTCTCTCTTTTCTTTTTTCTTTCTTTCTTTCTTTCTTTCTTTCTTTCTTTCTTTCTTTCTTTCTTTCTTTCTTTCTTTCTTTCTTTCATTTAATGTGTGTCTGGGCCAATGATGCTCACATTCACACACAATTACAGCCTGGCCAGACTCCTTTGACATGCCTGAAGTGGAGCCCCACTGCTCATATCATGCTGTTGACAAAGGAAATGATGGAGGATGGACCAATGAAGCTGAAACCTTGCTCAAGTCTGGACTTAGTCTGGTGGGCCAAGACATCATGGCTGCACACATTAAACTCTCCAGATATTAGATAAAGCTACAAAAATTAGACTAGGGACCATAGACTCCCTTTTATACTTTATAAAACACACCATTCAGGGCATTTAATAATGAGGAGCAGACTTGGAGAGACAGAGGGGACAAATGGGAGGAAGAGATAGATAACTAATACACAAGCCCAAGAGGCAATGATAGCCTCTTTCCTGCCCATCTCAAGAAACCCTAGTGCTCCACCTACTGGCCACCTGGTTAAGCCCAAGAGACTAACCCAGTCTATCTGAAGGAGGATGCTTTCCTGTTATTATTGTGGTTAGCCAGGACGTTTCAGTTGGAAGGGTCCAAGCCACTGGTCTATAAGCCTCCCTTAGGGCCATGCCATGTTCATGCAGCACAGAGGGGGCCCAGTGGAAGGGAAAGTGCCTGTTTCACTTGTGAGATTCCCTTGGTTACCAGTTGAGGGTATAATCCAATCAGTTGTCAACCTTTTGACAGCCAGGTCCTCATTTGCACTAAGGCCACAGGGAGAAGTCTATTTCTGTGCATACCCTTCCATCATGAAACATTGTATATGTTAGGTAGGACAAAAATGCACTCTCAAACACCCCCAATTTAAGACACATACAGATCTCACAGGTATTTTACTCTTAACACATCTGACAAAACACTAAATAAAACCCCCTAAATTCAATCAAGCCAGCCAGACCACTTTGTTGGAGTTTGGAACCAAAGCAACCACAAATATAGAAGTGAGGTGTACCACCAGCATCGGCGGAGGACTCAAGCTCCATGGAGGAGTGCCTTAGTCTGAGACATGGTGCCATATTGTGAACTAAGACAAAGAAAAACGTCTGTGCATATGAGGTAAAATCAAAAGCAGCTCTGCCTTAAGCAAGACAGGAGCCATGCCCTGAGCAAAACAGGGTGTATGAGTGCAGTCACTACTTTGTGTGTTACTTATAATATAAAGCCAGAATCAGTGCAGGAAGTTCAACCCAAGAATGTACTTAGGCGGTATGCCACCAAGCACGTTCAATTATTCTCTTTGTTTGTGTGAGGATTCTTTGGTCTCCTGATTCAATTTCCTTCTTATTCTCAGTTAACTCCTTCACCACATACTTGCCCCAATATGTCTCCTTGGTAAATTTATACCTCTTCTCAAAAATACTTTTCATTTTTTTTTCTTCCAGTTTTCCCTGTAGTAGGAAAATGAAACAGTCTTGGAATCCCAACACCAAATCCCTCAACTTCAGCCCCTCATTGGGATAGTCTTGGTATCTTATTGCTTTTCTCTTGCAAATTTCCTCTTTCTTTAAAATGACTAACCGTTTCTTTTTCTACCTACACTTCACTGCACGCCTTTACTCCTGGGGCCTTCTTTCTGTGAGGAACTGCTCATGCCTACTGCTCTTCCAGCTAATTGGATCAGTACCTGTCGGGCATTGCTAAACATGGGCTGGAGCTGTGAGGGAGCTGGCCTGGGCTATTGAACATGGCCCAGTTCCTTGGGCTGTGGAGGTTGCAGCAGTCCATAGTGTGCCTCACCCCCACCCAGAGGCTTCTATGGAAACGGGACTGATGGGCCGCTCCCCACTCTCCCAGAGTACCTGGATATTCCGATAGCCCTAAGGTTCTGCTTTTCCTACAGTCCCATGACCTTGTGGCCAGCTGCTCAAGAGACTCTTATATGGTAGTACACAGGCTCCCTGCAGCTGCAGCCATCCAATATGTGACTCAAGTCGCGTAGCTGTTCACCCCACTTCTGGTATCTCCCTTGCGTCTCCTTTGCAACTTCTGCATTCCAACACCAGCCAATTAGATAGTGACCCATGAACCTATGATCTGTGTGTGCCTTCTCAACCTTTCTCAAGTGTTTATAAACCCACTCCCCTTTTGGATAAACGAGTATTGTCCATCAGACAGTCTCCAGGGTGGTTCATTGCCGCCCGCACTCACCCTCTCCAAGACCCTGCTCCCCTCAGTTCTTGGGGGGTAGCAAGGACCCTCAAGGACCTGCACTATGGACTTCCTTGCTCCAAGGATATCCAAGTTGCCTCTAACAACCTCCCAACCCCCCTTTTGGGTTTTATTGAGCCAAGAGAAATATTATGTCATACCCTTCTTAGTGCCACTAGCCATTACTACCAGAAAAGGCCAGAATAAGTGGAATCATATTGACTTCTTATGCTTATCATATCTCATTGGTACAATGGGCTGTGGGACTGGACCACATTTCAGTGGCTCATGAAATGCTTCTGGCCCAGGTTAATTCCTCTGCTTTAATGATATTTGAACCATCATGCCCTTGGCATGTTTACAGCAGCCTGGACCATACCTGCCTGCTCTGGAAAGAGAAATGCTGCACCTATGCTCATCAATTGGGGGTAGTATGAGATATGAAGGGCACACGAAGTGGGATAATTATTCTCCTCCTTGTTTTCATTGCTTAACCTTCTGGTAGGGTTGGTATCTTCCAGGATACAGACCCTTAAGTTCAGGACAGTATTGTCTTAGGGATATCAACCATTACCATTAACATATGAACTTACCTCCCACTACCTAATGACCACCAAGTGATGGCACATCTGGATCTCCTACCTCTTATGATACACACCCCCTTCAACATACAGCTAATCAGCAATACCATCCGGGGCTGACATTCCTTTTCAGCTCTGAAGCAATCCCAGAAGGAAAAACCTTTCATGGCTTGTCCATTCCAAAAGAAAAAAAAGATCCTCAGCCCTTGTCAATGATTCGACCTTGCTGATCTGATAGGTGGCAAACGTAGAGACAAAAAGGCCAAAATATAAAATAAAATGCTTATACTTTAACAGGCAGACCCTGTGACCTGTGAAGCCTTAGACAGCCATGTGGTTTATTCCATGTGGCCAGTCTCAGGAAGAACAGATGGTGCTAAAATTTTACTGTTTTATAAGTTAGTAAGATACTCACGCCTTTTCATCAAGATACACAAATGACAGGGGTAAAACTTCTCTGAAGTGTTAGAAAAGGTCCTCTATGCCCTCTTGGGGTAGATTCTCTCTCTTAGAAATTGCCTGCTATGTTTCTCTTTCTCTCTCTTTTTTTAATTAAATGTTTTCTTTATTAAAACTTTTATATTAATCCTAGCCAGGGGTGGTGGTCCCAGCACTGAAGAAGCTAAGGTAGGAGGATTACTGTGAGTTCAAGACCTGCTTGGTCTACAGAGTGTGAGTTCCAGGTCAGCCTGAGCTAGTGAGACCCTGCTTCAAAACAAAAACAAACAACAACAACAACAACAACAAAGCAAAAACCCATTCCCCTGTCCCTCCACCCGCAAAACCAGGGTTGCAGAGCTGGCTTAGACATTAAAGCGCTTGTCGGCGAAGCCTAAGGACCCACTGGTGAGCCCATTCTCTTTCTGCCTTCTTCTCTCTCTCTCTTTCTCTCTCTCTCATAAATATATGAAATATTTTAAAAATACAAACACCTTTTACATTAATTCTAATCGGGCGTAAATATTTTTTTGCCAGAGCCTTCCCCTCACTGTTGTCTGGAAGAGAGTCCATCCCTGGTTTCCTTCTCACCATTCGTTTCATGTTGGCCGCTGGAGGGTCCACCGTGCCCCGCCAGTGGTTGTGAGTGTCCACGATCTCCTGTATAAACTGCTTATCTGTGAGAGCTGGCACTCTGTTGGATTTGGTGGCTACCAAACATAGACCTAAGGTCCATAAGCAACCAAATTTATTCTTCAGAGCCATGGAAAGATAGAGAGGATGTTCTGTGTTACTGGCCTTTAACGGCTGAAACGCGATCCTCTTGGCTCCAGGCTGGTACTGGTGCCTGGTACCTGTGGGCTGTGTTGCTATGGAGATGGACTCGCAGCAAGGGGGCTGCAGGGCAACACAGCCTCAGGCTGTAGGGGAAAACCTGGAGGTGCTTTCTGACACAGGGCTTTCTGCAGATTCAATCCAGAATATTGCACAGGGTGAGGGCCACACTTGAACAGGTGCCCTGCCTGGCTGCTGACAATAGGCCTCTGCAGAACCCTGAGTTTCATGGCGTCGGTGCTTAGCCTCCGTATTCTTTAAATAAACTGCGCTATCCCTTTGTTCCTTTCCTCAGATACTGGGAATACAGGAAGAACAGGCAGCCTGTAAACTCTTGTCATTCTGTGATCTTAAGTTATTACCTTGTCAAATGTTCAGTGATTTGCTTCTATTTTCTCATTGGAGGCTGACTGCCAGGAACGATGAAAATACCCTAGGCGCGTGGAAAAGTATAGACAAGTAGTTTTTCTTGACAAAAATCTTTGCTTTTGATAGTTTCAAGCAGACCTGTTATTTGGCAAGTAGTGGATTCTGGATAATTTGTATTTTAAAGCCTGGGATGATAATCAGACAACATTTTTCTCATTTTTCTGAAAAAGCTGTATAAATCAGTTTCATCTGACTTAATGATTTAAATTCATTCTGTCAGGCACAGTGCTATTCAGTAATAAAGCAGAAGTTTTCTGCAACAGCAAATGACATTTTTCAGTATTTTTATGTTTCAAATAAATATCTTCAATATTTGTTTGCAGTGCTGTTTAATTCAAGTGAACAGAGTATTCTGCCATCACTAATTAACTGCCACTAAAACAAATGATCAAAACCCTACTTTATGAAATTAGCTACCTTTTTTTTTAAAAAAAAAAAAAAAGCAGAAATTGAGTTATAAAACAGGGAAAAAATAAGGATCCTAATTAAATTGTTATGGGGTAAGAGAGAAAATATCCCCTGCTAGGGGGAATTGTGGCACATGTTGGTTTAATATCTCACACACAGTTAAACTGAGCTTCTCATGTCACCTATGCTCATGTACATAGATGTGACATGTGTGCATGTAATTTCTTCGATTTACATGATATGAAGGTATGCGTGTGTATATGTAGATATACCTATGCGCTTCTGTGTACACTGAAGAGTCTGGCACTGTGCAATGTGACTGTGGCTGACTCCCTGGTCCCTTTTGTGTATTCTTTTTTGACTCCGCCTGTCTCCCCTACCTTGGCCAGATCTGTCAGCTTGACAGGATGCTCCCTCGCAGCCACTTTATATGATGATCTTTGCAGTTTCTCAAGATGAAATCTCTCCTCACCACTCCACACTCTCTACCTTCACTGAATCAATTGCTACCTGAATTTATATTAGTGCTATAAGTAGCTCTTTCTCTGTGAGAAATGGTGTCTGCGCTGGTACACCTTTAATAACAGCACTTGGAAGGCAAGATGTAGGAGGGTCACTGTGAGTTCGAGGCCAGCTTGATATTTCCAGGTCAGCCTGGGCCAGAGTGAGACCCTACCTCATAAAAACAAACTAACAAAAAAAATTGGAGGCTGGAAAGATGGATCAGTGGTTAAGGCACTTACTTACAAAGCCTAATGATTACTCGAGTTCTATTCCCCAGCACCCACATAAAAGCCAAATGCACAAAGTGTTGCATGCTTCTGGAATTTATTTTCAGTGGCCGGAGGCTCTGGCATGCCCACTTTCTCTGTTTCTTTTCTAACTCTCTGCTTGAAAACAAATAAATAAAAATGTTTTTTTAAGAAAAAGAAGCCAGGCGTGGTGGTGCATGCTTTTAATCTCAGCACTTGGTAGGCAGAGATAGGTGGATCACCATGAGTTTGAGGTCACCTGAGACTACATAGTGAATTCTAAGTCAGCCTGAACTACAGTGAGACCCTACCTAGAAAAACAAACAAAAAAAAAAACAAAAAAAAAAAAAAGAAAAGAAAAGAAAAAAGAAAAAGAAAAAAGAAAAAAGAAATGGTCTCTTGGGTGTCCTTCACCACTTGTCTCTAGCACTTAGAGCAGGAACCCAAGCTTTAGGACTCCAGTCAAATAATTTGCTTGATGAAAAAATAAGCACTCTATCTTCAACTTTTAAATGATATTGTATATATTTTAATCACTGTGATAACAAAAATATCTTCATATATATATACACACTATATATTATATGTACATATACATATATATGGACTATATGTATATTTTGGAGGGAGGAAAGAGTCTTCAATGTAGAGTCTTGCCCTAGCCCAGGCTAGCCTGGAATTCACTAATTAGTCTTAGGCTGGCCTTGAATTCACAGCGATCCTCTTACCTCTGCCTCCTGAGTGCTGGTATTAAAGTCATGTGCCACCATACCCGGCTTTAATACATATTTTGACTTTATCAATAATTTTAAATATTTTCTAACCTAATTATTAAAAAAATTCTAACCTTAGTTATGTTGGCAGAAAGCAGATGTCCAATATATGTTTGTTTGCTAAAGGATCCTGGTTCGATGCTCCAGGACCCAGTAAGCCAGATGTACAAGGGGGCACGTGCATCTGGAGTCCGGTTACAGTGGCTGGAGGCATGCCCATTCTCTCTCTCTCTCTCAAATAAATAAAAAAAAATTTTAAAAAGCTTCAAAATAAAATAAGATTTTTATTATCATTGTTAGTTTTTGATTCTAGAAATGAACTCATGGCATCCTGCTTGCTATGTAAAATTTTTATATTTATTTATTTATTTAAGAGAGAAAGAAAGAGGCAGGGAGAGAGAATATGTGTTTTTTTAAATTTTATTGAAGTTGGAATGAGATATTAGGAATGTTTTTACTATGGGGGAAATGATAACTCTCTGAAGAGAAAAACGTGCTTACCTTGATGTGAGTATTATACAGTATATACAGGCATCCAAATATCACAAGAGTCCCTATAAATGCATATATGTATTATTTTAAGGGTTAATTACCAACAAAGAAGAAAGAGGGATTCTAACAAAATATCTGAATGGTGTAGACTGTTTCTAGTGGTTTGGGGAGCTATATTTAGCAAATATTAAAATAGATGTATGTGGTAGTTTGAATAGATGGCCCCCAATATATTCAATGTTTTATTAGCTTGTAGTTTGCATCTGTAGCCACCTTGCTGGAGGCAGTGTCTTAGGGAGGATCTTAAGATGTGGTGATGGGTTTAGGATTTCAATCAAAAGATATGCAAAGTGTGCCTAGCTGGAGTTCCTGAGGTGTGCTGTGTGGTTTTTGGCTGTGGCTTTGCTCTTTGTATTTGGTCCTGTGAAAGCAGGTCAGCTTCGTCTGCCATTATGGAACTTCCCCTGGATCTGTAAGCTTTAATAAATACCTCTTCCTCCATAACTTTGCCTGGTCTGGAAGTTCATCTCAGTGAACCTGAAGCTGTCTGCTGCAATGTACTAAGGATAAGTGACAAGAATAGACAGATATGTCTTAATGGTATTTTCTTAAATATCTATTTGTGGGATGCATAGGAGTAGTTGGGCCTTATATTCTTTCAGCATCTTTTAGATGTTGGATTTATTTTAAATTAATTAATTAGTTAATTAATTAATTTTTTTCAAGGTAGGATTTCCTTCTAACCCAGGCTAACCTGGAATTCACTATGCAATCTCAGGGGGGCCTCAAACTCACTGTGATCCTTCTACCTCTGCCTGCCAAGTGCTGGGATTAAAGGCACAAGCTGCCACACCCAGCAGGATTTAGTTCTTAATTCCGTTGTGGTTTTTCAGCTTATATTTGCTTTTCTTTTTGTGTATAAATAATGGGTAGATAAATGTTATGGTATCTGAAGAAGAAATGGAATGATTCCATTATTCTGGTTGAGCTCACTATTTTCTGAAGGAGGAGGGGGTGAGACAGATTCTCATGTGGCCAAGGCAGGCCTCAAGCTTGTTATGTAGCTGAGAAGATTATTTTGAACTTCTGTTCCTCCTGTATCCACCTCCCAAGTCGAGGCTGGATTTCCAGTTGTGCAACGCCACACCCAATTTGTTATGCCATGCTGGGGACTGAACCCAGGTCCTGGTGCATGATACACAAGTACTCTACCATCTCAGCTACATCTCCAGCTCTGAGTTTACTAATTTTATGCCCTCAAAATATATTCATAATTTTACTCTAAAACTGTCTTTGAGCTGGACATGTAGATTTTTATATTTTGAAGGGAGCTAATTTTGAAAAAAATACTGCATTCAGAAAAAAACATTTCTGGAAAGAGAACTGGATTAGGCTTCAATTCTAATTTATATGTCTGACACTTGGCTGTGTATCTGGGAAGTTACCACCTATTACTATTATTATTTATAAATTTTTTATTAGAGAGAGAGAATTTGTATGCCAGGTCCTTTAGCCACTGAATTCAAACTCTAGATGCTTAGGTCATTTTGTATGCATGCATGACCTTGTCCATAGGCATCACCTTGTGCATCTGTCTTAAGTAGATTTTGGGGAGTCAACCCTGGGTCCTTAGGCTTTGCAGGCAAGCACCTTAGCCATCTCTCCAGTCTATTAAGTTTCTTCCTTTTTTTTTTTTTTTTTTTTTTTTTTTTTTGGATGTAGGGTCTCACTCTAGCCCAGGCTGACCTGGATCTTCCTCTGTAGTTCCAGGCTGGCCTTGATCTCATGGTGATCCTCATACCTCTGCCTCTCAAGTGCCTGGCACATATTATTGTTATTCGAGTGGAACCTTCAAAATATCTAAAACCAGCCCACCCCTTTATAGATGGGGAGTTGATGTCCAACATATTGTGAAAAAAGCCAAGATTAAAAAAAAAATGACAGTGGGAGCATGG
This sequence comes from Orientallactaga sibirica, assembly GCA_036365145.1. NCBI lineage: Eukaryota > Metazoa > Chordata > Mammalia > Rodentia > Dipodidae > Orientallactaga > Orientallactaga sibirica. Next base: position 44,879,730 of record JAEOAD010000012.1, on the reverse strand, counting down.
TGTGGTGATGTGAGCCTTGAATCCCAGCACTTGGGAGGCAGAGGTAGGATTGTTGTGAGTTCGAGGCCAGCCTGAGAATACCTAGTGAATTGCAGGTCAGCCTGGGCTAGAGCGAGATCTTACTTGAAAAACAAAACAAAACAAAACAAAACAAAACAAAATGATGGTGGGCTGGAGATACAGTTTCATAGTAGAGTGCATCTACACATGGTAATCTAGATGTATAGATGTTCTAATTTTTTGAAGTAACATCTGTACTATATACTATTGGACTGCAGTCTTATTTTTAGGTAATTGTAATTATACAGTATATTGCAACATATTTTAAAATTTTATTCTCAAACACTTCCCTGGGCTCTGGGCATACAGTCATTGCTCTATGAAAAGCGTTCCGTGCCGGGCTTTGCCACTCTCCCTGTGAGGGACAGTCCACTCCGCATCCGGGCCAGGGTTTGGGACACCTCGGATCCTGGCTTTTGGTGACCAGGAAAGCTGCTGAAAACCACTGTATTCTCCTTGGACTTTGGGGTGAGTTTTTCTGCCCAGCGGTTTTGGGGGTGGGAGCGTGGGCTTGTCAGGTGGCAGACGCGGCCTGAGGGAGAGGTGGTGTGGAAGGAGCGGGGACCTAGGCTGGAGGCCTTTATTCCCCCCCGAGGTGCCGGGAACCATTTGAGCAGCCCAGGGTGGAGGCAGCGGTTGCCTGGCAACATGAGACGCTGGGACTTGTAGTGTTGGTGGAAACTGTCCTTGGCCGCCTTTCTTAGGAAGCTTTAGGAAGAATGTCTGGGTAAAATCACCCTAGCTCTTTCCCTTTCTCGCCATTGTGTTCAGCCTAGTCTTCACCAAGCTGATATTATTGTATCAAGTCCGATTGGCTGGACCTAGGGTCGGTCCCTAGCCTGCTCATGAATCCGGTGTGTGAAGGATTGGTGAATTCCTTCTGGTATTTCCAGGTCATCTTGGTGTGATAAAAAGTAAATAAGGGTCTGGAGAGATGGCTTAGCCATTAAGGCATTTGCCAGCAAAGCCAAAGGACCCATGTTTGATTCCTCAGTACCCATATAAAGCCAGATGCACATGATGGCTCATGTGTCTGGGCTTCGTTTGCAGTGGCAAGAATCCCAGGTGCACCCATTCTCTCTCTCTCCCTCTCTCTCAAATAAATAAATAAAATATATTTAAAACAAAGTAATTAAGCATTAGTCATTCATCAAGACCATTGACCACCATGACTTCTTTTCATGGAATATTAGTATGTACTTTGTATATGGCTTATTGAAATTGGAGGAAAGGGCTGGAGAGATGATTTAGTAGTTAAGGGTGCTTGCTTGCAAAGCCTGATGGCTTGGGTTTGATTCCCCAGGACACACGTAATGCCAGATGTGCAAGTGGTGCATGCATCTGGAATTCATTTGCAGTGGCAGGAAGCTTTGGTGTGCCCATACTCACCTCTCTGTCTGTCAAATAAATAAATATTAAAAAAATAAAATTACAGCTGGTGTGGTGGTGCACATCTTTAATCCCAGCACTTGGGAGGCAGAGGTAGGAGGATCTCCATGAGTTTGAGGCCACCCTGAGACTACATAGTGAATTCCAGGTCAGCCTGAGCTAGAGTGAGACCCTACCTTGAAAAACAAAAACAAACAAACAAACAAACAAATAAAATAAAAAATAAAATAAAATAAAATTAGAAGAATGATCACTTTATACTTATTTTATCTTTTTAAAAGTGTCCCCATACTGCATAAGATATACATGAACTTGAATGGATTTAGAAATTAAAGGAGTAGCTGCATCTTCTAGGAGCCAAACTCAGCTGTTCTCTCAAAGAAAGAATCAATTACAAGTAAGTTAAATTATATAATTTTTCTCTTACAGGATCATTCATTCATTTGTTTCAGAGTCTTAGCTTCATGTATGTACGACTACTTACACTCACAAATAGCTAAGATCAGCATTTCCTAGATTTATAGAATGGAACCACCAAAATATTGATAATTTGTCACCATGTGAGTCTGTTTCTTTCTTCCTTCCTTCCTTTTTTCCATTTCCTTCCTTCTTTCTTTCATTTATTTTACCATTTTTTGCATACACACACACAATATAGAGAGAGTATGTAGTGTGTACATGTGTGTTTATGTTGTTCATATGGGTGTGAGTGCACATGTATGTGTGGGTGAGTGTACCTGTGTGTGTACATGGAAACCAGAGATTGATACCATGTTTTCCTGCATCATTCTCCTCTTTATTTACTGAGATAGAGTCCTTCCCTTGAGCCCAGAACTCACAGATTCAGCTTGTCTGGCTAGCCCATTTTCTCTAGGATCCTGAGACTTCATCTGCCATTACCAGTGGCTGTTGTTTCCCATTCCCGACATTTATGTGAGTGCTGGGGATCTGAACTCTGGACTTCATGCCTGCATGAGCTGTCACTCCAGCCCCATATTTTTTTAAATTTAAGCTTATTGCTTCCTATTGCTATTTAAAAATTATTTCAGAAAGCATAAGAGAAAGAAAATGGTAGAAGAAAAATATCATTTTGTCACTATATTGTTCCTACTGTATTTTGGTTATTTAAATTTAATTTTAAGCTACATATATAATCTCACACTTTACTTTTTTAGTTCGCTTAGACTATAAGCATTTTTCTATATTATTAAAATCTCTGAAAATATTTTAATGGGCTTATATAATATATAGTGTAGTTTATATGATGAGGAATCTTAAAAGACAATATTCTGCACTTTCTTTAAGATGTACATTATTTATTTAAAGGGCAAATTTAAAGCCAAGTGTGGCGACATACACCTTTAATTCCAGCACTCAGGAGGCAGAAGCAAGAGGATCAATCACTGTGAGTTTGAGGCCAGCCTGGGACTACAGAGTAAATTACTGATCAGCTGGGCTAGCGTGAGACCCTAACTTGAAAAAGAAAAATTAATTAATTAGTTAATTGACTAATCAATAAAAATAAAAGGAAATTTCAGTGGCTGGATTTATTAGGATATATATATATATATATATATATATATATATATATATATATATATTCTTTTAAAATATTTTATTTTTATTTATTTATTTGAGAGAGAGAAAGAGGAAGGCAGAGAGAGAGAGAGAGAGAAAGAGAGAGAGAGAGGGAAAATGGGTGTGCCAGGGGCTCTAGCTGGTGCAAATGAACTCCCAACTCATGTGCCACCTTGTGCATCTGGTTTATGTGGGTCTTGGAGAATCAAACCTGGGTCTTCTGGCTTTGCAGGCAGGCCCTTTAACTGCTAATCCATCTCTCCAGTCTGGGTTTTATATATTTTATATTCATAACCTCAGTAGCATGTTGCTAAAGAACTAACAATGCATGAGATGAAGACTTAATTTAAGGAACTTATAATTTTACAGGTGAGCTTTATGATTCCAACAGTGTTAATTCAAACAAATAACTATATTAAAAAAAACACAGAGGTTTCAAGAAGTACAGTACCAATGTCATATTCAAGTCGATACTAAGTTAAGTAGAATTTGTATTTTTTACATTTTGTTTTTGTCTTTTGAGAAAGGATCTTGTGACATGCTCCTGGCTGTTCTGGAGCTTTCTATGTAGACCAGGTTGGCCATGAACATGCTGTGATCCTTCTCTCTCTGCCCCTGCCTCCTGAGTATGGTATTATAGGTGCTCACTATGACTCCTGGCCATATAGTCTCTTATTTTCTGTTATAATAAGTGATCCAGATCAGTCTTGAATGCAGTTTCTGTACTTGCCACCAACATTATAAGAAATCATGGTAAATGAAGTTCAATAACATTTTAGAAGATTAGCTTTTGGTGGAAGTAATTTTTCCCCTTTTATCTGGATAACTTCACTTCATTCTTCCGAATTTCCTTTCAAATCGCCTCTTGTTTTGGAAACCTTCCTCAGTTTCCTGGAGTTGGATGTGCGCACATGCATGCCCTGGTTGCTCTCTTGCAGGTATACTTTTCCCATTCTTGTTTGAGGATGTCTCCCCAGCTTAGAGTTCTGGGCACGGGTGATTCTCTTCTGCTGATGGGAGGGGCTTCCTAAGTATTTTTTATATGGATATTATCAAGAAAAATTATAATTAATTTTATTGCATTGAGTCATTGCTTATTTTTTAATGTTATAAAGCACATTCATTGTTTTTTTCATTTTATTTTTAAAATGAAGCAAGAATGGACTTCCAGATCATGGGAAACCCAGAATCCCTGCCCACTTGAGTAAGCCATATTTCTTCACATTTGAACTATTTGATATGAAAATATTTATACCTTGACAATGAAGAAAAAAAGCAAAATGACATATGTAGCTAAGATTTTGAAGTACACACAATTTGCATATAGAAGACTTGAAAATTATCATGCAATATTGGAATAAATCTTAGGATAGGATGGTAGGATTATGAGTAATAAATCTTTTGTTTTATTTTAATATTACTCCCAAATTTTATGAAAAATTTAAATTGTTTCTTTGGAAAATTCAATTCTACTATGTCATTTTAAGATTTAAGCTAAAGATCATCATAAAACCTTGCATATTTATGAAATACTATAGAATGTTCTTATACATGAATATATTGTGTAATGTATAAATCAGAGTAAATGTATCTACTAACTACATGCATTTATTAAAGAAATGTTTAACACTTTTCATGTTTAATCAAAATATTTAGGCCGGGTATGGTGGCACATGACTTTAATCCCAGCACTTGTGAGGCAGAGAGGTAGGAAGATCGGTGTGAGTTCAAGGCCCCTAGAGAATACAGAGTGAATTCCAGGTCATCCTGGGTTTAAGTGAGACCCTACCTCACAAAACCAAAAATAATAATAATAATAATAATAATAATAATAATTGTAAATATACCTATACTTATAATCTTACCTTCAAAATGTGAAAACTTAATATTATTAAGAATTTATTTCTCATTTATGATGTTTTATATGTTATACTTTCAAATATTTGAAAAGTATAAAATATACAAAAGTGGTTTTTTTTGTATAGTTTAGTCTATAAAGCTTATTTGAAATAAAAACTAAAAACAACAATTTGATACTAATGTTTTGTGGATTAAAAATAAGCAAATTCAATTAACCATATGGTTCTATGTGATAAATATCTGTATGTTCACCTCGACATAAAGTATAGAGGTATGCTTAAGTAAAAATTAGTGTTATGCCTAAGTAGTAAATACAGATATGGAGAATGTAGCCAGGGTGTCTTAATTGTGTCCTGATAAATGTTTAACACCTGATAAAGTGTGTTGAAAGTTTACTATAAATTTTATTTGTACATCATGATTATGAAAATTAATTACATTTTAAGTTGATCAAAACATATGAGATAAAGTATGTGTAGCAAGTAATTTACAAACATATATCACACACACACACACACACACACACACACACACATATTTGCAAGTGGAAAGAGAGAGAGAGAGAGAGAGAGAGAGAGACAGACAGACATGAACCAGTGTGCCAGGGCCTCCTGCCTTTGCAAACAAACTCCAGATGTGCCACCCTGTGCATCTGCCTCCATATGGGCATTGGGGAACCAAACCGGGCCAACCAAGGTCAGCCGGCCTTGCAAGCAAGTGCATCCAACTGCTGAATGATCTCCCTAGCACATGCTAATAAATATTTAAACTCTTTCTTTTAAAGTCCATTTTTCCAGTTGGCCCCCATAGAAAGCTTTCTTTCTTTCTGAACTTTGAAATCAGCTGATGGTTGCAGTGATCAGCATAGCTCCAATGTGAATGTTGATTGTTGCATTTTGTCCTATAAAATTTTGTGAAAGCAAAAGTTTTGAATACCAAAATAATATTGCTCAGTATTTGTTTGTCCTATTCATCATTTGACAGCCTCATATTCAGTATAACTTTAAGTTTCATCAGCATTATTTATATCTCCTCTTCTAATTTTTAATGTCAGAAATCAACAAAATAGTAAATCAAATATTGATTCACAGCATTTGTCAATTCCCATGTCAATAATTCAACTATGGCTGATTTCATGCTATCTGTGTAAAATCAGCAATTATAGACTGGAAAGAGATTACAGTTATATTCCAATACAGATATACCAAGTCTATTTCTGTCATACTCACTCCACAACATATCTAATAAATAAACCACAAAGCTGGGCTGGAGAGATGGCTTAGTGGTTAAGGCACCTGCCTCCTAAGCTTAAGAACGCTGGTTCCAATCTCCAGCAGTTCCAATCTCCAGGTCCCACGTTTAGCCAGATGCAAAGTGATGCAAGGGAGCAATGCCACACTTGCCCACAAGGGGTGCACACATCTGGATTTCGTTCACAGCAGCTGATAGACTGCTGGCGTGCCCATTCTCTATCTGTCTCCCTCTCCCTCTCTCTGTCTGTCTGTCTCTCTCTAAAAAAATATAAAATAAAATAAATCATAAAGCATGTACAATAGCAAAGTTCAATAAAATTAGGAACTGGTGAGCTTTGTGTACATATTATCTTTTTTCTTAATATCATTTATTTAATTATAAACTTGTGTACTTTTATTTTTAAAAATGGCTATGTTTAACAATAAGCTTTAAAAATTACTGAGCTGAAACAAAAAATATAATACCAAACCATTGGCTTAAGTGTGTCATTTGATAACATACTAACATATATGATTTTCAGTTATTAATTCTCATTTAAAACATTATGAGATGTATAGATTATTTCTTTCAGGGTCCCACCACTTGATTTGGGCAGCCTTGTTGACTCTGATGAGGAGGTAATTTTTACTTAATATTTAATATAATTAACATTGGCTATCCTAGTATATTTTACATATAGCATATACTAAATATCATTACGTTTTATTTTTTAGGATGGCTTTTCACGTGTTCCAGTTAGTATAGTACCTATTAATTTTGACCCACCAAAGCTGTCTCCTGCTCTTGGTTGGGCTGTACCATGTCAGAAACCACATACGCAGCATCATCTCAGTGAAGTGGTTAGTATCTACTTGTTTATCATTGGCATTCAGAATTCAGGTGTGCATTATTAATACTGTACTTAGTTCCGAAATTTCAGTTTGGTTATCCTCTGCTCAGTTTAAATATTATATGAACATCCCCATCAATAGTGGTGGTAAAATAATTTTGGTTTGCTTTGTAGTTTTTCATATATTGATGGTATTTTAAATATCTCATATAAAACTGATAAAAATCCATACATATCCAGGCACATATTCTAAGTATTTGAAACAAAATTTCAAAATATTAGATCATATCTTTACTAGTTTGATGACAGAAGATTTCTTTCTTGTTAATGTCAGAAGAGTGACTTCTTAGAAACAAGTTCTCAAGTTAAAGTCATGGAATATAATGGAGTAGGGAAATAACTATACTAACTCAGGATTTCTTCTTGGCCATGTTTATATATATGTCAAACAATATATGGTGGGCACATGTTCTAACTGGTGTTAGCCTATGAGTAATATTTGCTTTTCTGTTTTTTATCTTTGTCCCATAGCTGTTTCTGTAAATGTAGCTCATTGGTCAAGTATTTGCCTACCATGCACATGACCCTAGGTTTACGTCCCCAGCCATGCAATAATAATACTACCCAAATCTATATGTACATATATGTTACATGCTTTGAAGCTCTGTCCCATTATTCTTTACTGTTAGACATGAATATGCTCAACACTTCTCAAAGGTTATACCGGTGGTTATGTATTCCTTTCATAGAATCCATTCTTGTCTGGGTCAATACGTATGCCCCTTCACCCTGTTATTACTCACGCCCATGGAAATTTGACAAGGAACAAAAAACAAAAAGTGCCAGAAGGTAGAAAACAACAATAATTCAGAAATGGCAACCAAGACTTCTCAGTGTTGTTGAGCTCCAGTTCCCATGACTGACAACAATGTTATGAGACAGAACAGACCTTCTTAAAACTTGTAAAACGTAAGAAAAGTTTCACTTCAGGCAAATCATTTTAAAACCAGGAATGACCTCCAGCTTAGAACAATTACTGCCATTTAAAGCCAAGTACCCATGCAAAAGCAATTCTGTCTGCTCTTACTGGTCATATGTGCTCTACCAGATAATGATTTCATATATAACCTCGCTCAGAACACAGACCATGGAGATCTCCTTCTTCAGACATCTAAGCTAAATGGGAAATGTGTTAATGTGAATAAAAAAAGTGCTAATTCTTTTAAGCATACTTTTTCTTTTACCTTTAAAAGCAGGATATAATACCTGAAGATTTGCCAGCACCATCAGGCAAATATAAGCTCAAATATCAGCAATATGCAACTGACATGAAAGAGGGATATAAACAATATATTCAGAGAAATGCAGAACAGGCAAAATCAATCCGCATACATGAAACTTCAAAAAAACTGACTAATGAAAAGGTAAGCTTTTAATAAAATTAAGAGCATACAGTGCATATGCCATACAAATATATATATATATATATATATATATATATATATATATGTATATGTATATGTATATGTATATGTATATGTATATGTATATGTATATGTATGTATATATATTGGTTTTTTGAGGTAGGTTTTCACTGTAGTCCAGGCTGACCTGGAATTCACTATGTAGTCTCAGGGTGGCCTCGAACTCATGGTGATCCTCATACCTCTGCCTCCCAAGTGCTGGGATTAAAGGTGTGTGCCACCACACCCGGCCATACAAATATGTTTTTTCTCTTAATTATAATAAGGATAATAGTGAATACTTATTTCAGTAGGCTAGGGACTATTTAAAGTATTGTAATTTATCAACTAGTTTATACTTCACAACAACCAGAAGTTTGTCATCTGGGTTTCCATATGGAAAACTTTATTCCCTGTGTCCTAGTCATCTTTTACATTTTATTTTTATTTATGAAAGAGAGAGACAGAGAAAGAATGAGAGAGAGAAAGAGAGAATAATATGGATGTGCCATATTATGCATAACTTGTGCATCTGTCTTTACATGGGTACTGGGGAATTGAACCTGGGTCCTTTGTCTTTGTAGAAAAACACCTTAAGTGCTAAGTGATCTCTCTAGCCCCCAGACATCTTTTCTATGTTAGAATCTTTCGAGGGTGGTAATAATACAGTAATCTGCATTATGTTTTTGGTGTAACCATGAGCTCTGATGGATTACAGTCTGTTTTAAAGTTGAAAATTAGGGGATGGAGAAATGACTTAGTGGTTAAGTTATTTGCCTGTGAAGCCGAACAACCCAGGTTTGATTCGCTAGGACCCACCTAAGCCAGATGCACAAGGGGCACATATATCTGGAGTTTGTTTGCAGTGGCTAGAGGTCCCTGGCATGCCTATTCTCTCTCTGTCTCTCTTTTTTCTCTCTGCTTGCAAATAAATAAATAAAATTTTAAAAGTTGAAAATTAGTTTTGAACTTTACAGTGATTTATTTTATTCTAACACTGCTCCACTTTCTATCTTTTGCATCATTTGAGGAATTTTTTTATAACCTTAAAAGCTGTTGAAATCATTATGCTTTATTTAATACTAACTAGGGATAAATTCACCATTTGTGTATATTAGGTATAATAAGTTTAATGGGGACTGGGGCTATGGTTCATGGGTAGAGCTCATGCCTTGCATGTGTTAAGGCCCTACATTCAATCCTTAGTGCCACCACACAACAAAAATGTCTCATGGCATTTCACAGGCATATGCATGGGAAAATCCAGTCTTGATTTTTAGGATGAAAGTTTAGAAAGTTTATGATACTATTGACCATAATGAAGAGAATATTTGGAGCCAGGTCTTACTTTCATGAACTTTCTATAACAATAATGCAAAGTTTTGTGGTTATAGTTGTCATTTTCATATAGGTGAAAAATATAAATTAAAAAAAATTCATGTAGAGGTAGAGCTGGAAAGATGGCTCTGTGGTTCTTTAACTACATACTTGCAAAGCCTGTTGGCCTGGGTTCAAATATGTACTACACACATAACTTATACAAAGCCAAAAGCTTTATTTTTTTAAAAAAATTTCATATATATAAAAGGTACTACACTCTTATACCCTAGCCCCAACTCCCATTAACTTGGCGGCTCTCCTCAGTGGGGTTATGCTAGTCGCTGTGGGTCGTGAAGACTTGAGTCTTTCCCTGTGGGATGGCAGGGGGACCACGCCTCCAGGTATTCCTACCCTCTCTGTGGTTCTTCCAGTCATTCCACTCTATCTTCCACCATGTTCCCTGAGCCACGGCAGGCCTGTTGGCAGTTTGATTTAGTGTCGAGTTCTCTGTAGCCTCTGAATTTCTGCTTTCATAGGTTTTGATTTCCACATGTTCTTTGTTGAGCTTTCCTTCCACCTCAGAGGAGGTAATGGATCTCTTGTTCAGTTGCTTTGCTACTGGAAATGCAAACTTTATGTGTGCATGTGTGTGCATGTGTTTTGTTTTGAGGCAGTGTCTCTCACTCTAGCTCAAACTGACCTGGGACTCACTCTGTAGCCTAGGCTGGCCTTGAACTTTTTTTTTTTTTTTTTTGAGAAAGACACACACACACACACACACACAGAGAGAGAGAGAGAGAGAGAGAGAGAGAGAGAGAGGAGACAGAGAAGGGGCATGCCAGCCGCTGTGCACGAACTCCTGATGTGTGTGCCCCCTCGTGGGCAAGTGTGGCATTGCACCCATGCTTCACTTTTTGCATCTGGCTAAACGTGGGACCTGGAAATTTGAACCCATGTTCTTTAGGCTTAACAGGCAGGCGTCTTAATAGCTAAGCCATCTCTCCAGCCCCTGGCCTTGAACTCTTGAACTCATGGCAATCAATCTATCTCAGCCTACTGAAAACTGAGATTTAAAGGCATTAACTATGATGCCTGGTGTGTGTGTGTGTGTGTGTGTGTGTGTGTGTGTGTGTGTATGTATAATTTGATATTGAAAACCCTTAAAGAAAGTATGAAAATTATTTTAGCATTCACCTGAAAGAGGCAAGCAGTCAGGAGAAACTTTTTTTTTTGAGCTAGCCTGGGCTGACCTGGAATTCACTATGCAACCTCAGGGTGACCTCGAACTCACCACGATCCTCCTGCGTCTGCCTCCGAGTGCTGGGATGAAAGGTGTACACCACCCCCCCCCCCAGCTCAGAAGAAACTTTTTTGACTTAATACAAAGTCATATTTTAGAACAACTTTAAGTGTTACAAAGTAGAAGTGACCATGAAGTGTTTAGAAATTGCAGAGGAGGACAATGTGGTCAGAAGAGAAGGAAGATCTGGGAGAGATGGTAAGAATTTGCTTCTAGAGCTGAAAAGGTCCTTGGAAGCCCCACAGGCCATGGGAGGACTTCCATCTTTTACTTGAGGTAGAGTTTCATATGTAGGCAACATATGATGATGATGGCTTGGTCTCAGGTGGTCAGTTGCAACAGAGCTGGTAACTGATGTTGCTGTTGTAATCATTACACATGATATGCATAGACCAAATCATCATGCTGCATCTTGAATATATGCATTTTCTATTTATGAAGTTGCCATTATCTAGAATTAGGGAAAGACTATGATAGAGGTCTGTTTTGGGAACTTCCATTTGATAAACCATGTGGAACTGACACTATTTCCTTTTGTGAAATGTTAAAGCAACGTGAAGTAAAAGTTATTTTGAAAAAAAAAGTAACCGAAACATATTACAGAGCTTTGCCTATACTTAAATATAATCATTAATTTCTTTAATTTATCTTAGTATTTTTTTTTAGAGAAGGGGCATGCCAGCCGCTGTGCACGAACTCCTGATGTGTGTGCCCCCTCGTGGGCAAGTGTGGCATTGCACCCATGCTTCACTTTTTGCATCTGGCTAAACGTGGGACCTGGAAATTTGAACCCATGTTCTTTAGGCTTAACAGGCAGGCGTCTTAATAGCTAAGCCATCTCTCCAGCCCCTGGCCTTGAACTCTTGAACTCATGGCAATCAATCTATCTCAGCCTACTGAAAACTGAGATTTAAAGGCATTAACTATGATGCCTGGTGTGTGTGTGTGTGTGTGTGTGTGTGTGTGTGTGTATGTATAATTTGATATTGAAAACCCTTAAAGAAAGTATGAAAATTATTTTAGCATTCACCTGAAAGAGGCAAGCAGTCAGGAGAAAACTTTTTTTTGAGCTAGCCTGGGCTGACCTGGAATTCACTATGCAACCTCAGGGTGACCTCGAACTCACCACGATCCTCCTGCGTCTGCCTCCGAGTGCTGGGATGAAAGGTGTACACCACCCCCCCCCCCAGCTCAGAAGAAACTTTTTTGACTTAATACAAAGTCATATTTTAGAACAACTTTAAGTGTTACAAAGTAGAAGTGACCATGAAGTGTTTAGAAATTGCAGAGGAGGACAATGTGGTCAGAAGAGAAGGAAGATCTGGGAGAGATGGTAAGAATTTGCTTCTAGAGCTGAAAAGGTCCTTGGAAGCCCCACAGGCCATGGGAGGACTTCCATCTTTTACTTGAGGTAGAGTTTCATATGTAGGCAACATATGATGATGATGGCTTGGTCTCAGGTGGTCAGTTGCAACAGAGCTGGTAACTGATGTTGCTGTTGTAATCATTACACATGATATGCATAGACCAAATCATCATGCTGCATCTTGAATATATGCATTTTCTATTTATGAAGTTGCCATTATCTAGAATTAGGGAAAGACTATGATAGAGGTCTGTTTTGGGAACTTCCATTTGATAAACCATGTGGAACTGACACTATTTCCTTTTGTGAAATGTTAAAGCAACGTGAAGTAAAAGTTATTTTGAAAAAAAAAGTAACCGAAACATATTACAGAGCTTTGCCTATACTTAAATATAATCATTAATTTCTTTAATTTATCTTAGTATTTTTTTTTTTTTTTTTGGAGAGAGACAGAGAGAGAAAGGGAGAGGATGACAAGACAGATAGAGATGGGCGCGCCAGCAGCCTCTTAGCTGCTGTGAACGAAATCCAGATGTGTGCGCCCCCTTGTGGGCAAGTGTGGCATTGCACCCTTGTGTTACTGCATCTGGCTAAACATGGGACCTGCAGATTGGAACCGCTGGAGATTGGAACCAGCGTGCTTAGGCTTAGGAGGCAGGCGCCTTAACCGCTAAGCCATCTCTCCACCCCATCAAAATGTTTCTTGATGCTTGTTTAAATAAATTACTTTGTATGAAAATGGGAATATTAATAGGTAGGTAAATAGATACAATTATAAAGTATTCTCATACATTGATTTCTAAACAACAAAAACATTTCTGGCCCCAGGGTTACAGCTGTGACAAAGTTCCTGCCCTCAAGGAACTTACAGTAGAACACTCAGCCATTAAATCATAAGCAGATACGTGACAGAATTTCTTCTAGTGACTAAAGATCATAGACTCAGGGTAGAGTATGAAGATAGAGTGTGTGACTGTCCAAGGAAGGTCTCAAGTAAGAAGATGTCCTAAAAGAAAAAACAAAAAACCTTGAAACCTGTTATGTTTCTGACAAGTTGCTATCATATTGGGACTTTTATTTTTTTGGTCACTATATTTCTAAACAGAAAATTTTGATGTCAAATATTTTGTATTTTATTTATTTATTTGAGAGAAATTTATATTGAGAGAAATTATTTGAGAAAATGAGTGCACCAGGTCTCCTACCATTGTAAACAAACTCCAGGCACATGTGCTACCTTGTACATCTGGCTTATGAGGGTTGAGGGTCTTTGGGAATCAAACCTGGGTTCTTAGCTTTGCAGACAAGTATCTTAACCACTAAACCATCTCTCTAGCCCTGGTGTGAAATATTTTAAGATTCCAAGAATAGTTTGGCTTTTAGCACTTTACTTCTGAATTTAATTCTGTGTGTAATAGACATGCCTACATCCATTAATTTTTATAAAGATTCAATATAGACAACAATAATCATCATAGTTTCTATCTTTTAATGTTTACTGTATGTTGGGTACTTTTTAGTGAATAATGAGCATATATCATCTCATTTATCTTTTTTTACTTTTTTGCACAGTAGCTGCCTTTTATGACTAAATAGGAACACTAAGGTCATCCAGACAAAACATGAAAGAGCTGCATTCAAAGATAGGCTTATACGCTTTAGTCTCATCCAAATAATCATTGAAATATTTATGGTTTATCTATGTATTCCATTTAAAAGTTATTTATTTATTCGTGTGTGTGAGATTGTGTGCTGCAGTGTATGTGTGAAGATCAGCAAACAACTCAGAAGTGTCTCTGCTCTACCTTCTTTGACCCAGGGTCTCTAGTCACTGCAAACAAACTGCCAAACTGCAAGTGAACAGCAGACTAGCTGGCCCAGTTTGGCATTTTCTTGGCTCCTCCTCCTGTTTTCATTGTTATATACACTTTGGGATCACGGAGGCATGTGCAATTTTGTATCCAGATTTAAGTGGTTTCTGGGGAATTGACCCTGGTCTGGAAGGTTTTGCAAATAAGCACCTTTAATTGCTGGACCATTGCCCAAGTCCTGGTTCCTTGTTTTGATAAAAACAAGTATTGTAAATCTGTGTATAATTACTGACTTATTGTTTTCATGTGGTAGTGTGATCAAGCTGAAGAAGCCAGCATGGATGACCTCATGACTTTGGATAGGAAAGCCCTCTTACAGCAAGCTTATGCAGACAACCCTCCCTACAAACTACACAGTGCACGGAAATCTGAGGCAGTAAGTCATCAGCAGTTTTATGATTTGATAAGTCATCAAGATAATTTATCCTTCATGATTTTATAGATTTATGATTTAATAAATAATTATAATAATTGAATGTTGACTAAGTTGGGTATTCATTAATGTACAAATTGAATCCTTAGTTTGTAGAAAGGATTAATTTGTATTTGATATATTTTCTGTGCAAAAATTGTCTTGAATCATTGAGAGCTTGTCATAAGTTATTTTATACTGTTTAAAATGATAATTGACCACACCTGCTATCCTCGACAAAAATAGTCTGGTTAGATCTTGAAACTGATAACGTTATTAAGAGAACTCCAAACTTTCAATATTAACATATTTTTTTCAATACTAGTTAGGTTGACGACTATTGCTTAGACCAGTTCCATCATACATAGCTAATCACAGCATTCCTCTAGTTTTCTGAGTAAGGGGAGTAAGCTGCTTCAAGGAGGAATCCATGGGCCCCTCATGACCCATGGGAATTCATAGTGTAGTCATCTCCCAAAGGATGGTGAAATACAATGTGGCAGCAGTGTGTTGTTGCATGTCCCAAGATGCAACTTGTTACAGTTCTTCCAGAAGAAATACGTACATATAATTTTCTGTGCCTTATCATTCAGGTCTTTATGCTTAATTAACTAAGGAGTATTTATCGTGGTCATCATAAAAATGAGAAAGGTACTTGTGAAGCAAAATGGTGTCCCATATAGAGGTTAATGTATTTCCTGAAGTTATATTTAAAAGGGATATTTCCTATACATAACCCTCATTGTTTACTGAACTTGGCATAACCCAGTGCCATCTGGGTATGAACAGATTCCTTTCCTTACAATGACATCATATGGCAGTATATGTAAATTCACCATCCAGTAGGTTTAAGTTTTGCTTCACTGTCATAATATTTATCTATCTCTTTCTCCCACAGAAACATTTATTTATATGACTAAACTTTCAGGGTACATGAAATTAACCCTGGTTGATTTTTTAAAAAGCAATGGCAACTTCTTAAATTTTAACCACTTAGATGAACAGCATCAACAGTGAGGGTGATTTCTGTGTCCTTCTTCCCCTGTTCTTGTGTCAGTCTCTCCGTGTTAGATCCCTGACATCCGTGTAACTTCTGCTTCTAATCTGCCTTGGTCACACAGACTTCTAAATCACTATTGTCCGGTTTTTACCAGAAAGTATAAGCAACGATAAACCTCAGCACTCCAGGTGGGCCTCTGCATGGACTCTGTCATAGGCATTCATCTCTCTTTTGCTTGCTTTTGGGTTTGACATCTGTGCTTTGGCTTGTGTCTACTTTTTCTGTACATGATTTTAATATGTTTTGCTTATCTGATTTTTAACTCTCTCTTAGGTATAATAAAGTCTATCTTGCTTTACCTATAGGTTATACAGTTTTCTTTTTCATTACTATTTTGAATTTAATACTAAATAAAAATCATGATCATGTGTCATGATCTTAGAGAATAGCACAAAATACTGTTTATGTATTAAGTAATGCATGTCTTAGAGATATATTTGGATGTGTAAACTGAATATCTTAGATTTCTGCTAGATAAATTTAATTTAATTATAGATAAATACTTAAATAATAGTGCCCATTTCCAGGATTCTTAGGGATTTTTACTTTTTAATTTTTATGATATGGCTTTGTCATCTTATTTGATATATTGTGTTAGTTTTAAATAAAGCATTTTACCTAACTGGTGTTCTCTTACTGGGTTTTATTTATTTTATTTATTGATTTTAGGGATCAGTGAAGATGGCAGTAATTTACATTCTTAGATTAGATTACAATATAAAGCATGACTTGATTTCTAAATTTTAATTTCATTGATTCACCTTTCAAAGGAAACATTTTAAGGCTGGGCATGGTAGTGCACACCTTTAGTCCCAGCACTCAGGAGGCTGAGATAGGAGGATCACCATGATTTGTGACCAGCTTGAATCTACAGAGTGAGTTCTAGGTCAGCCTAGGCAATAGAGTGAGGCCTTGCATCAATCCTCGCCCCCCACCCCCCCAAAATTAGTGCTTATAGTTTCATGATAATCTAATTGAAATTGAATGACTACAAATCTTCCAACTTGATATGACATAAAAAATGAAAAAATTTTGTTACGTTGCAAAAACGAAAGATAGTATGAGACAGCTTAATAAAACCAGTAATTAGGAAACACTGATTATGTATTTTTAATTCATTGTATTTACAGGAAATATTATCCTTTTAATTATAGGAGCTTTGTTTTGTTTTAGGTTTTGGTGTAAGACTGAATGATTCCAGTTGCAGTTCAGACCTTTCTATTGTAAATTGTCTAATACTAAATGTCTGTGTGTATGTGTGTCTGTGTGTGAGAGAGAGAGAGAAGAGAAAGAGGGAGGGAGAGAGTATGTTGATTTTCTAACAGCAAGTTAAGAAGCATTTTCTAAAGGTGATACTAGAGGAGAGGGGTTTTGTATTCTCTTCCTCTTTCATTCTCACTATAAAATGCGAGGCAACTTGGAAATATTTCATAATTTCAGCTGGCTTAAGTGCATTGCTTTTTATAGAATGCCAAGCTTAAAATTAGGTAATTGGAATTTAAACATTTTATGATTGCAATTCATATTTAAGAAAGAAACTGGAAATATTTCACTTATACCTGTGGACTTGTGTACTAAGTTTTGTATTATTTTGCTTTGTGGACTATAAATTGTTTTCATTTTTATCATCTCAGGAAACTGTGGCTGTAGAAAAGATGAAGCAGACTGTTGCAGAGCAAATGATGATAGACCAATTATGTAGGTGAGAGTTAATAACTGCTGACACATTTCCAATCAGAAACTTGCCACTGAATTACATTTCATACAAAACAATTAATCAATGGTAATAACCACAGGTCTCCAAACTTTCTCTGTTCATCACACTCTTAACATTTGAGTAATTTTTTCAGAGAACTTGGAGACCAATGGAAATACTTTAAAAT
The DNA here is from genome assembly GCA_036365145.1 of Orientallactaga sibirica. NCBI lineage: Eukaryota > Metazoa > Chordata > Mammalia > Rodentia > Dipodidae > Orientallactaga > Orientallactaga sibirica. The sequence continues at coordinate 44,862,085 of JAEOAD010000012.1, read as the reverse complement.
TCTACTTATTGCATCTGTTAAGTATTTTTATTTAAGAAATTTAATCGGTCGGGCGTGGTGGCGCACGCCTTTAATCCCAGCACTCGGGAGGCAGAGGTAGGAGGATCGCCGTGAGTTCAAGGCCACCCTGAGACTACATAGTTAATTCCAGGTCAGCCTGGGCCAGAGTGAGACCCTACCTCGAAAAACCGAAAAAAAAAAAAAAAAAATTTAATCAATAGTTCTTTCCTAACAAGTTAATGGATATTTGTATTAAAAATATATTTTATATCATTCTTAATTCTTCAAAATTACTTTTTATTGCAATATATATTTATATCCATATATAGCTATCTTTTGGTTACTGCACCATATTTCAAATCTTAGAATCATTTAGGATCACCTCCTATTCTACATTGATTGTCACTTTGTATTGATGTAAAAAAAATTAAATTTAAGAGAGAGAGAGGGAGAATGGGCACACCAGGGCCTTCAGCCACTGCAAATGAAGTTCAGATGCGTGTGCCCCTTGTGCACATGTGCTGCATTGCATGCTTGTGTCACCGTGCGTGTGGCTTACGTGGGACATGGAGATTCAAACATGAGTTCTAAGGCGTTGTAGGCAAGTGCCTTAACCATTAAGCCATCTCTCCAGCCTGATACTGACTTTTTTTAATTACAGCAACTGTAGATTTGCAAGGATGTTATATCCAGTGAAGGAAAGTAGTACATGTTGTTGAAACTATGAACTACATTGAGTTCTGTGACATGGCATCTGTACAACAACAATCTCTGTGATTCCCTTATGAACAAGTATTCCACAATGCCCATGTTAATTCACTGTTGTACCCTGAGGTGACTTGGATGCAGCTGAGAACTGTGAACCTATCAAAAATTTTTGTGTTGACATATTTTGTGTGTACATAATACAAATTGTGTGTGTACATATATGTATGCGTGATGTGTATGGTGTGTGTGTGTGTGTGTGTGTGTGTGCCGCGCGCATGATTTCCATGGCACATGTGTGGAGGACTGAGGACAACCTGTCTGTTGTGTCTGTTCTCTCTTTTCTACCTTGCTTGAGAGAGGGTCTCCCTTCTTGTTATTTTGTTTTCGCTGCTTTGCTTCATGTGGACCAGTCTAACTGCAAGCTGAGCTTCCAGATTCTTCTGTCTCTGCCTTCCATTGTCTTAGGCCTGGTTGGATCACTGAAACATGAACAACTTTGAGTTCAGCTTTAAGTCGGTGATAGAGAATTGAACTTAAGCCATCAGACTTGGAAGCAAGTACCTTTAACTGTTGAGACATCCCCCTAGTCCCCTAATTGTCAATAATTTTTAAATCTCCTAGGGAACTGCATGAAGTTTTAACACATAAAGTATTAAATGGAGTGACCATAAGTAAATATTGTAGAAAATCCTCAAGGAGAAAGTAAGATTTAGGGTTAGCTGGAAAAACAATGTTTAGTTTGGTGGCAGAGAGTAGTATTCTGTATGCAATTTTTCAGTAAAATCTTTGAAATGATTAACAGTCTCTGATACGTCTCTCTCTTATTTCATCAGTGGTCTTTACTTGTGTTCCCATCTCCATTATCTCACTGTGACTTGTCTTCATGAGACAAGCAGAGACATGGAATCCAAGTTGCTAGACATGTGGAATTCCCAGGTTTTTTAAAAGTATTTATATGCCAACAGACAGAGATAGAAGAGAGACAGACAAACAGAATGGAGAACCATTAGGCTTTGCCTGCAAGTGCCTTAACTGCTGAGCCATCTCTCCAGCCCAGACTTCCCAGCTTGTATGCATGTGATCGTGATTGTGACCGTGACCGTGACCATAACCAATCAGTAGCATCTGCCTCAGCTGAAAATTTTTCTTTGCAAAACAACTTTTCCCCACTTGGCTTCCTGCTCACCATACCTGACTGTTTTCCTCTCTCAATCCTGTTCCTTTGTTCTTGTCTTCCTTGTCTTTAAATGTGCTCATGTCCTAGGGCTGAATTCTTAGATCTATTATAGATTTGCACCTATTTTCTGTCCATTTTCCTGTATTGTGCCTTTAAACATTATATTAATTCTCTTTTATTTATTTATTTATTTATTTATTTATTTATTTATTTATTTATTTGACAAAGAAAGAGGAAGAGGGAGAGAGAGAGAGAGAGAGAGAGAGAGAGAGAGAGAGAATGGGCGCTCCAGGGCCTCCAGACACTGTACACTAACTGTGGATACATGTGCCCCCTTGTGTATCTGGCTAACATGGGTCCTAGAAAATCGAACCTGGGTCCTTTGGCTTGCAGGCAAATGCCTTAACCACTAAGCCATCCCTGCAGCCCTGAATTTAATTACTTTTTTGTATTGACAACTTCCTTAATTGTAGACAACATCCCATGGTACTTCCCTCCCTCTCCCCCCACTTTCCCCTTTGACATTCCACTCTCCATCATATCCCCTCCCGAGATTGATTTAACTTTTTCTCTTTTTTAATATATATAATATATATTATTTGATTTATTAATTTATTACAGACAGAGAGGGAGAGGGAGAGAGAGAAAGAGAGAGAGCGAGAGAATGATTATGCTTTTCTCAACTCTAAGAGCATACTGCTTGCCTAGTCAACTTGTCTACAGAAAAATATGTGTCTATAAATGCAGCTGGGCTACTTAGCTGGGAGCATCCTAGGCCAGCAGGTATCTAGTCAGCTCACAGATACATGAGTTAGTTCAGCGAAGACCAGCATCTAAAATACATTCCATCTTTAATGATGCCTTGGCAAGGATGTAGAAAGCTCATGTCACCTTCAAAAATGTTCACTTATTTGTTATTTAAACAAGTTAGTCATAAAATTCATTCAGGCTTGTGATTCTACCAGAGAGGGAGAACAACTCAGAGGGGGCAAGGTGGTTATGTGCATAAAGAAACTGAGTAAGGTGGTAAGTAGGAATATAAGGAAAGCCTACCTGACATGCCATTAAAATAGTTCTACAAGTGGCAGCAAACTCAAACCACAGTGTGATGCCCCTGTCCCAGGTATTAACTGACCTCCTTTTACACTGTAGGGTTATTGTAGTTTTTTCTGCTTAATGACCTCAAAGCCACGTTTTCTCCTAGCTCTGTTATCATTTCCCAAATCATTTCTCTCTCCCACATTTTTTCTAATTCGTGCTAAGCATAGACCTTGCTACCCGTTTTGTGTTTTGGTGCCTCCTGAGAAGCTGTCATGCCTCTGACTTCATTCAGATTTAGCAGAACATGCTCTGAAAGGAAATTGTGCTCATTTAACACTTCCATGATATTTATTAGATGATAGATACTTTTCTAAACAATATGGATTATTTGTTAATTTATTTAGTCTTCACAATAACTGAGGGAGGTACCCATATAATCTCTTTTGTAGATGAGGAAATTTTAGGCTCCTTGCTTATTTATTTTGTTTTTGAAGCTTTGCTTCATGTGCACCAGTCTACCTGCAAGCTTCTTGATTCTCCTGTCCCCACCTCCCATTCCATATCCATCAACCCAGCTCCATCTCTCTGCCCAGCAATTAAGAATAAGTTCAGGGCTGGAGAGATGGCTTAGCAGGTAAGGTGTTTGCATGTGAAGCCTAAGGACCCATGTGCAACTCTCCAGGTCCCATGTAAACCAAGCGCACAAGATGAGTAAGCATTCAAGGTTGCACATGTGCACAAGGTGAAGCAAACATCTGGAGTTCAATTGCAGTGGTTGGAGGCCCTGGTGCACCAATTCTCTCTCACTCTTCGTCATAAAAAATACAAAAAAGAATAAGTTCAATGGCTCCTCTCCTTAGATGTCCTTGACAAACTCTTCTCTATTTTTCTTTCTAGGAATTAATGTAATGCTGTTCTATGCTTCTCCATCAAAGCTCTGTTTCAGTTTTATCATTATATTCTTATTTTACTTTACTTAGGTTCCTTTGTATTATCAGAAACCAGTAAAGTGTCTGTTTGGACAAGAACTTGACATTCATATGAGTTTTCCCAACTTCATGAAAATATGTGACTGGTAGTGGAATGTAATGTTACATTAGTTATCAGATTTTGTGTTTTTCTATTTAGGGCTGTAATAAGTGATCCAGAACAAAATGTAAAAATCAAGAAAGAAGAAAGTACTTGTTTTCTTCCAGATTCAGAGGGGACACCTCTTCGATTTAGGAAAAGAACACTGCATGAAACAAAGTAAGAAGAATTTAATTATATGAAATGTTATAATGTATTGCTAAAATACATTTCTATAGTTAACTGTTTTTTTTAAGTATATAAAGAGAGGCAGAATTTTTGGAATTCAGGTCACAGTTCTGCCTCCTTAATCTATGAGAGGCAATTCCTTATTCTGCTCTGTTTTTTTATATTTATATATTTTTATATATTTATAAATTTGGGGGAGTATAATGACCTTTAGGGATAAGATACGTGAAAATGCACAATATAGTAATTCAGATGCAATGTGGTAATTCAGGCAATTATACATCTGTATATATGTACTGTGTCCTAAATAAATCTCATTTATTAAAATATCAAGTTAGCTTTGCCAAGGAATGGGCCAATAGTTCCTGAAGAAGACATGTTCCCAGTAATACAATTTATTTTAGCTAAGTCTTGTTTCTTAATTTTTTTACCACTTCCTAGTGGCCCCATGGGTGTGGGACCAAGTGTTTAACACATGGGTCTTTGGGGGATATTTCAGATCTAAACTGTAGCATAGGTATGGACTGCTGAAGTTCTCCGCAGTCCACTGAAATTCCTCACTGACTCATGATAATTGACATGAAGTCTCACTTTTAGTAGGCATAGAAAATCTATTAGAACCTCAAAGAGCTCTTTTATGTTTTCAGACTGCTGTAATATTTTTACTTTTGTATCACTTTATTTTTGACTCTCTTATTTTTTAGAAGACTTTGCTTCCATACACTTGAATATTTGAAGTGAGAATATGTTAGTTTCTTATTGCAGCAGTAACAAATTGTGAGGAAGTGAATAATTTAAACCAACACAGGTTCGGTTAATTCTTACAGTTGTGGACATAAGTCTAACATCAGGGAGTTGATGAATCTGCATCTAGAAGTTTCCGGGGGAGGATTCATTTCCTTGTATTTCACAGATTCTAGAGATTGTCTTGGCTCATGGACCCACCCTCTATCTTCAGAGTCAAGAACTATGGGTCAAAACTTTCTGATGCCACACCTTTTTAATTGTCTCCTGTAGATACAACCCTGTCTGCTTCTGTTTTAGAAGAACAAGTATGAATAATTAACTTCCCTGGGCAATCCTGATTATCTCTCCATTTTAAAAAGTCCCCAGTTTGATCATATATGACAAGTCTCATTTATCATGTTCGGTTAACACACTTAAATATTCCAAGCATTAGTTGTGGATAACTTTGGTGTACTAACATTTATTTACCATGCATTAAAATTGTTCCCTTTTGTGATGGTTAGTCTCTGGTGGCCAACTTGACAAGATTTAGAATCACCATGGACACAATTCTCTGGTCATGACTTTGAGGTATTTTCTACATTATGTTAGTTGAGATTGGAGGACCCATCCTAACTGTGGGTAGCACCATCTCATGGGCTGGGTTCCTGGCTTGTCTATAAAGGAGGAAGCTAGGTGAGCACTGAGCATTCATCTCTCTACTTCTTTCCTGTTAATGTGAAATGTCATGCTGGCTGACTGCTCCTACTTATGCTTTTCTCACTGTGATGGACTTCTTAAATCTATAAGTTAAAAATAAACCCTTTGTCGCCTTTGGCTGCTTCTGTTAAGGTATTTTGTCCCAGAAACAAGAAAGTAACTGATGCACTTTTATAATAAAATTTCACTGAAATAAGACATACATTCACATATTGCACACTTTTTTTTTTTTTTTTTTTTTTTTTTTGAGGTAGGGTCTTACTCTGGCTCAGGCTGACCTGGAATTCACTATGTAGTCTCAGGATGGCCTCGAACTCTCTGCGATCCTCCTACCTCTGCTTCCCAAGTGCTGGGATTAAAGGCGTGTGCCACCACGCCCGGCTGCACACATTTTAATTGTACAACATAGGAATTATAACACATTGATCAATATTATGTGTCAAACTCCTACATCAAGAAACAGAAATGACCAAGACCCCAGAAGCCCTTCTTGTTCTGTCTCCCAGTTACAGTCCTATCCATTGCTCCATCAGGTGGATGTCTCCCCTAACAGCATGGATAACTGCTTGGTTATGAATGTTATATTAGTAAAATCACAAAATGCAGACACTAGCTTTTTTTCTCAGGAACATCCTACTTCTCTTGTATAACAGCGTTTCTGATTGGCCTAGAGTTCACATATTACTCTAGGCTAGCTGTTCCACAGGCCCCAGGGATCTTCCTGTTTCTGCTTCCCTAGGCTGGTGATTAAAGGCACATGCCTCAATGCCCAGCATTTTTATATGTGTATTTGTGATTGAACTCAGGTCTTCATGTTTTCAAATTAAGTACTTTACCACCTGAGCCATCTCCCCAGTCTCTTTTATCATTTGGAGATGATTGTGGGCTCCTTGGGGCCATTATGTAAAACTTTCACCATTAAAGAGAGTTCTGCTTGGAATACTGAAGAGTAATAAAAAGTGATGGTTAAGACCAAAGTTATTACATGGCTCTGCATTGATTCACCATATGACCTTGGGCAACATCCTTAACCCATCTCTGTAAAATTTTTCTGTGAAATGAGGATAGTAATGCTTACCACACAATACAAGCAAGCATTAAATAAAACAATATATATTAAAGTGATTAAAAAATGGGTAGTGTCTAGGAAGTCCTCACTGAATGGTAGCTATTACTGTTTCTATTTCTTTGCAATTAGAATTATTCCATGTACATAGAAGACATTTGATGAATACTTTAAGGGATTAAATTAGAGATGACTAAACCACCCTACATCCTCTCCATGTGTTTACACACTCATTTGGATAGCAGGCTCTCTCTTTTCTGGAGTGAGAGAGAGAGAGAGAGAGAGAGAGAGAGAGAGAGATGGGCACACCAGTAGCCTCTCAGCCACTGTGAATGAACTCCAGATGTGTGCGCCCCCTTGTGGGCACGTGCAGCATTGCGCCCTTGCATCACTTTGCATCTGGCTAAACATGGGACCTGGAGAATCAAACAGGCATTCTTAGGCTTAGGAGGCAGGCGCCTTAACTGCTAAGCCATATCTCCAGCCCCAGCAGGCTCTCTTTTCTTATTTTGTGCTCCCTTTCTGTAGAAATCTAGACTTGACAGAGGAAAAGCTTTTCAAGCTCACAATGAATGACACTTGATTACCATTTATACAATTGGTATGTCACTATACTTACAATTTTGTGGGAAGACTATAATAAGATTATTTGAGAAGTAATGCTACATCATCAAATTTTCATATCTCTTAGAATAAAGGATATTATAGTTGTAAGGTGCCAAAGTATGCACATTAGAGATTTTCCTTATATATTTAAACAATTTTAGGGCTAGCTGACTTCAGGATGTCATTCAGCACTGTCTGAAGGCTCAAAAGATTAAATAAAGGAAAGGTGAATTCCAACACTTGAACTGAACACTTGGGCTTCGTGTAGCACTCCTGCCCACTATTGTTTCAGTAATGAATTCTTCCACTGCCCATACTGAAGCCTCACTGATCGTGATAAAATGAGTCACTATTTATTTTCCTTATGTGACTTGCTGCTTGGAGATGGAAGTTGTTGGTTTGGTTCAAGGCTCAGTGATGTTTTATCTCTGGGCTAACTTTCCTAGATCATCCTTGCTTTTCTGACATGCTTGCTTGATCCTACCTGACTTTAGACACTATAATCCCTTCAGATTAACAGGCAGGAGCTTTGTCCAGTTTGATGTCTTCTCAGGACAAAGGAGAGTTTTCTGGAAGTTTATTGGCTAAATTTCTTTTCTTAGTCATCCCTAGAGGCAAGTGCTAAGAAACAAAGTTCTGTGCAGTGCTAGGAGGGAGACAAAGGACCAGGTGAGGAATGGCTTTCAGGCTGGGTTTGGTGGCCCCCAACTAGATGGAATCCCAGCCGTTGGTAGACAACCAGAAGCTACATAGCAATGCCCTAACCGTCATTTAGGCAGGCAGGCAGGCAGGCAGTCAGTCAGTCAGTCAATCAGTCAGTTAACCAACCAATCAATCACTAGAACAGAAAAAAAAAAATGGCTTTTTAGTTAGCCCTGCAACAGTTTTAGTCACATAAGTGCCATCTTTTTGCTCAGTGTTCACTTTTATGGCATCTTGATACTATAAAGTCTAATCTAAAAGCTATTTATATATTATATACTACAACTCAAGGTTGTAGATGTTTATTTCCTTTTTCTTTTTCTGTTGATTTTGCATGTTTATGTGTGTGTTCATATGTGTGTGCATGTGAGTAGACAACCTCAGATGTTATCTTCAGGTATGCTGTTCCCTTCCTTTTGAGACAGGGTCTCTGACTGGGATGGAGCTCACCTATTAGGCTAGATTGCCTTGATCAGTAATCCACATGGATCCATCTGTGTTTGTGTTCCAAGATCTGGTACTATAAGCATGCACCATCACGCCTGACATTTTTCATGGGTACTAGAAATTGAATTTAGTTCCTCATGTTTATATGGCAAACAAACTCTAGCATTATATATTTTTATTTACTTTAAGTTTACATTCATGTTGGTGCCTCCAGTAGCCTCCTCCCTGTTCTCCCCTCTCCAAAGGGACCCTCCTCATTGGGGAATGTGGGTCGTGCATTATGAGGGTAGCCAACAGTTATGGGGGAGAGGCAATGTCTTTGTGCATAATGCTGACATATATTTTTGACAGGATAAAAACCAACTCCACATTGACCGAGACCGTGCTTTCTCATAAATTAGAATTTGATGGTAGGATTTTATCAAGGTAATTGTAATTTTATTACATTTTAAAATTCTGTGTTTACAATAATGATATATTCTATTTTCACATAGAAATAATGCAATTAGATAAATTTGTCCTAGTTAAGTGAAAAAATGTGAATTTGGAACATTTTTAAGTAATAGTTATTGTTGTAGAAAATGAGAAGCTGTACAAAATTTTTTAAGTTAAGTTATATAGAGACTGTAAATGTCTTTGTAAAAAATGAAAGTGAATTTCTAAAGTGTGTACATTATTAATGGAGGCTTCTGAATGATTTAAAACTAACTTTTATTTAAGATGAGTAGTTTAATTTTAATAGTTTGAGTTAACAGAGCATTCATTGAAAGATGGAGCAAATGACCAGCAAGATGAATTTAAATCTCTTAGCCTCATCAATCTTTGAAGCTCAACATTTTTTTTTAAACGTCTGGTACTTAACCTTAAAAGTCTATGTTGAGTTAGCAATTGACCTTGTGACCTAACCATATGCACAGCAGCATATCATAACATTGTTTTCTTCATTCAAATTGAATTTACCTTGACCTTTCAGCAGTTGTGTCCTATTTCCCTATAAATAATCTAGTCTTCATACTCCTTGCCATCTATTGAAAGGAGTTATTTGATCCCTGCTCTCGATACATACTTTTATTATTTAAGCTAAAATTATTATATTTGCTAATCTTTGGTGTCATTCTGTTTCTCTAGAAATGGACGTGATGCACTCAGAGAACTGATTGGATTTTTTTTCATTTGTGACCAGTCCCTTACAGTGTATGAATATCGAAGATTTGGGAAAAATAGGTGGGCTGTGAAACATTGTTAGAACTCTAGAGAATCACTTCTGAGATGAACTCAATGACTGTATCTTTTTAATTTTAACTTGCAGAACAAATGTGCTTCCTTTTATTCAAAAGAACATTTATAGTCATCAGTGTGGACGAAGAAAAGGACAGAAATACCAGCTTGGTGATTTTTATATTGTAAGTGTTTATGTGCACAAGCATTCATTGTCAGACGTCATGTTAAGTGGAGTCCCTTTGGGAGGCAGGATCAGGACTTCCAAGACTTCATTTTATTGCTTCTTTCCCACCCACCCCCCGGATCAATATTTGTGTGAACCCAAGGTTCATCCTCCCAGACCCAAATTCCAGTGGTCTCAATGTTTTTTTTTCCCCTGTTTTCTAAGAACTTTATTGATCAACCTCTCTCTCTCTTTCTCTCTCTCTCCATACATACATACATACATACATACATACATATATATATATATATATATATAAAAATGATCATAGTTTTTTTCCTACCACCCTTATTTTTCCACTCTTATATCCCCCTTCCACTGAATCCCTTCTTCTTTCCAGTTAGTTCCTCTTCTATTTTTTTCAGTTTATTTTTATTGACAAATTCCTTAATTTTAGACAATATCACATGTTACTTCCCTTCCTGCCCCCACTTTCCCCTTTGAAACCCCACTCTCCATCATATCCCCTCCCCCTCTCAATCAGTCTCTCTTTTCATCTTGATGTCATCATCTTTTCCTCCTATGTGTAGGTAGTGTCAGGTCATGGATATCCAGGCCATTTTGTGTTTGGAGGAGCACATTGTAAGGAGTTCTACTCTTCCTTTGGCTCTTACATTCTTTCTGCCACCTCTTCTGCAATGGACCCTGAGCCTTGGATGGTGTGTTAGAGATGTTTCAGTGCCAAGAACTCCTCTGTCCCTTCTTCTCAGCACCATGGTGCCTTCTGAGTCATCCCAAGGTCACCATCATTTGAAAAGAGAAGCTTCTCTAACTAAAAGTGAGAGTAGCATTAATATATGGGTGTGGACATTAAGAGAAGTGCTTACTGGGCAGTTTGGTGAGATAGTATTTACATTTAGCTAGACACCAGCAGGCGTTACACCCCTAGGGCTCATGACTACCCCTGTTGTAGGTTTTCAGTATCAGGGATGTATTCCCTCCCATAGAGTGGGCCTCCAGTGCAATTAGAGAGTGGTTGGTTTCCCCCATAACAGACATGCCACTATTGCACCCATTGGCTCCTTTGGCCTGGCTGGCTGAATTTAAAGCTTGCAGTGTTCACTGTTAAGTATCTTCACTGGTGGTTTCTCTCTCCCATTGAACTGCATGCAGTGTAGCTTTTTCCAGCTTTCTGTCAGCTGGTCCTCATGGAGAAGGTTTTCAGCTCAGCTCCAGCAGGATTTCTCAGTGACCTTTCAGCCCAAGTATGTGGAGTCTTCAGCAGTAGGGTCTTACCATCTATTCCTGGTGGGAAACCAAGGGCCTCAGCAATGGTCTATAATGTTTTGGGGGTATCTGTGACCTCCCTGGCCAACAACTCACTGGAAGCCATCCCATCCCTGGCACTGAAAATTTTTTAGCAACAATCTATTGCTTTTGAGTGTTCCATTGTCCAGAAAAGTAAGTTTTCATATGACTTATTTATATCCTCTTAGATTTTGATTTGCCCTCCCCCACCTTTCTTTTACTCAGTCTTTTCCCCTGACCTCACTGAGGCCTTTTCACCCCCATTAAGCTGTTCTTCTTCTTACATATATACAATATCATCCTACTAAGTGACCCCTCCGTGCCTTTCTATTTTCCCCTCCTATTATGAAGGTTTTTTGTAGGTAGCATTTGCCACTGTGAGGTCATGAATGCCATGGCCACCTATCTGGAAGACAGTATTGCAAAGCACTCCTCCCCTTTCTTAGACTCTTACATTCTTTCCACCACCTCTTCTGCAGTGGTCCCTGAGCTATGTAGTGTGTGATAGAGATGTCTCTGTTAGTGCTAGACACTCCACTGCCTCTTCTTCTCAGCACCTTGATGAGTTTGGGTCTCCCCAGTGGTCATCACATCTGAAAAGAGAAACTTCTCTAACCAAAAGTGAGAGTAACAATATATAGGTTTAAACCTAAGCATTTGGAGGGCAGTTTAGTGGGCATAATATGTCCAGTTAGCTATACAACAGTAGTAATTTCCCACATAGGACTTATGACCACTCTAGCCACAGGATTTTTACTAGGTTTTCAGTACCAGGCACGAATTCTTTTCCATGAAGTAGGCCTCAAATCCAGTCAGAAGCAGATGGTTTCCTGTAAAACAGACATGCCTCCAATGCACTACTTGGCATGTTTTTCTGGATGGTTGGGTGTGAAGCTTGCATGGTCCACAGCTAGTTAAGACCTCAACGATCTGAATCTTAAGCATAGCATTTATTTCCCATAACTCCCACCCCATTCAGTAATGTAATCTATATCCAAGACTGCTTATCTCTTGGCACTTTAAAGGCTGTTCAAGCACTAGGATTACAGGTGGCCACCATGCCCACTTACATTTACCCGAGTGTAGGGGATCCAAACTCCAGTCCTCATTCTTCCTCTTTTCTGTGATTCTTGTTGAAAATATTTGAGTTCCTTTTTGTTCACATGGATTACTCTATAGAAAATTATTCTTCTAAAAATATTTTATTTATTTATCTGAGAGAAAGAGAGGCAGATATAATTGGTACACGAGGGCCTCTAGCCACTGCAAATGAACTCCAGAAGTATGCACCAGCTTGTTTACACGAGTACTGGGGAATGCACCTGGGTTCTAAGGCTTCACAAGCAAGCACCTTAACCACTAAGCAATTCTTCAGCCCTAGAAAATTGTTCTTATATGAATAAAACTTCAAATAAAAAGAGATAAAATTACTTTATATGCCTGACTAGGAGATTAGTTCCTTTAAATTTTTTATAGTATTAGATGAACCTGTGTTGTTTCTGTATATTCTCCAAGTACACTTATTTTTGGCAACTGTTAGAATACATTATATTAAATACAATTTAAATCAAATATCTTAAATTAGAATTAGGTATATTTTGTTTTTTAATGCTTTCTAGATTAAAAAAAAAAATCATCTACTTATTTCCTCAGGGTGCAACATTGACATTTTTGAGCTCTGATCATCCCAGCCTTCCAGGAAGTATAAAAGAAAACACATTACTTAGACTTCGAATTATAAGTATCAGTCAAGTAGCTTTGGATTCTCTGAAGTAAGTCAAATGTTTTTTTTTTTACCTTCTTGAAAACAAGTGAAACACCATATCAAATTATCTTAAAGTGAGATTCTGTCACCAAACATTTAGACTTAAGTTAAAGTTTATATTTAAGAAAGCATAGCTATGAATGTCTACTTTATGTGCTGTCTCATTACCAAATGCAGTCCATGTGTGGAAACAGTTATAATCAATTAAACATTTAAAAGTCTGATAGTGTGCTGAAAATAAGTTATCTTTTTGCCTTTGCTGTTTTACCACATTCTATCAAAGTAAAAAGATTCTTGTTGGGGGCTGGGAAGTTGGTTCAGTGGCTAAAGTCCTTGTCTAGCAAAATGTGAGGAAGTGAGCCCGCATCCATGTAAATGCCAGGTGTGCATGCTGTACCTCCAGCACTGGGAGGAAACAGGGGTTCCACATGCAAGCTAGCTAGTAAGACAATCCAAATCAGTGAGCTTTGATTTCAAGTGAGAGACCCTTACTCCGTAAAGTGGACAGTGATGACCTGCGGTCAACCTCTAGCCTCTTATGCATGCCCGCAGGTGTACCCATACCCACATACATGTCCACCCACGTCCATGTGTCTATGTATACATATGTATGGACATCACACACACATATATATATGCAGAACAATAGTATAACAACTTCCCCACATTTTAGTGATTTCTTTTTTTTATTATTTTATTTTTATTTTGGAGAGAGACACACAGAGAGAGGGAGAGGAAGACAGATAGAGATCGGTGCACCAGCAGTGTCTCAGCTGCTGTGAACAAAATCCAGATGCGTGCACCCCCTTGTGGGCAAGTGCGGCATTGTGCCCTTGGGTCACTTTGCATCTGGCTAAACATGGGAACTGGAGATTGGGTCTGCTGGAGATAGGAACCAGCATTCTTATGCTTAGGAGGCAGGCACCTTAACTGCTAAGCCATCTCTCCAGCCCTCTTTTTTTTTTTATTTTTAGCATAAAAGTCTATGGTTGACTCATCATTTATATTGAAAAATAATGCTACAAACAAAAAAAAATTCTAAGTTATATTGAGGGTTTTTTAAAAAATCACTGAAAGGTACATTCTTATGTCTTGGTACTAAATATGATTCTAAATGGCAATAATTGCTACACTGTATTATATTAGGGCCCGTATTCCATATAATGGCTAAAAGAAACTGTTAATTATGAACATATCTGGGGAACTGTTAAAAATATTCTCACTTTTTTTAATTTGAGAGATAGAGAGAGAGCTAGAGAGCGAGAGCGAGAGAGAGAGAGAGAATGGGTGCACCAGCTGCTTCTCAGCCACTGTGAACAAACTCTAGATGCATGCGCCCCTTGTGGGCAAGTGTGTTATTGTGCCCTCGTGTCACTTTTTGCTTCTGGCTTAACGTGGGACCTGGAGATTGGAACTGGTGTTCTTAGTCTTGGCAGGCAGGCGCCTTAACTGCCAAGCCATCTCTCCAGTCCTTGCTTTTTATACTTTACACGACAAAACTACTTTTTCACTTTAATAAATTCAATTAAATTTTTGAAGGGACGTTGAAAACAGCTATCAAAATACATATGTTCATAGACAGAGGTCTTTCTAGCTCCGGACTTTACTCTCCTGGAAGCTACACACAAGCAATGTTGACAGATCTCCAGCATTCTTTCATGTGTCTGAGGGTTTCTTTGAGTCCAAAGTAAGGTGGAGCTTTCAGCTTTTCTACTGAAGACTGGGCCTAGAATATACATGTCATTGTGAACATGTCCATTGCAGGGCTGTTTCTGTGGGTCATGCAGAAGATGTAATCTGTCAAGAGGCTAATGACAGGCTGCTATTCAGGGCCATTCAAGGTATGTCCTTACTCCACTCAAATGATTTTCAGTCATTTTTACTGTCACCAATTAAAGCAGTACTTTTAGGTATTTCTGAATTTTATAGCTCTTGATTTACATTTCCCATTTTTTAAGAAGTTAGTATGTGTGTTCATTTATTACAAATACTTCTGCCAGGTGTGGTGGCACACACCTTTAATCCCAGCACTCAGGAGGCAGAGGTAGGATTGCTATGAGTACAAGGCCACCTTGAGACAATATAGTGAATTCCAGATCAGCCTTGGATAGCGTGAGACTCTATGTAAAAAGTAAACAAACAAAAAATCTTATGATTTCTCTTATATTAATGGTACTAAGATATGTTATATGAATTATAAACAACTTTAGAAAGCAGTTAGATAACATATGTTTTTCTTATAAACTAAAATATAAAACTGATTTTTTCTGGAGGGAGTCAGAGAGAGAGAGAGAGAGAGAGAGAGAGAGAATGGGCACACCAGCAGCCTCTCAGCTGCTGTGAATGAACTCCAGACGCATGTGCGCCCTTGCATCACTTTGTGTCTGGCCAAACATGGGACCTGGAGAATCAATCAGGCTTTGTTAGCCTTCTCAGGCAGGCACCTTAAACGCTACGCCATCTCTCCAACCCAAAACTGAAGTTTTTTTTTTTTTTTTTTGGTTTTTGAGACAGGGTCTTACACTGTAGTTCAAGCTGGCCTGGATTTCAGTAGATAGCCCTGGCTGGCCTGGAATCATGGTGCTACTCCTGCCTTAGCCTCCTGAGTTCTGGGATTACAGGAAGGAGCCACTATCTACTTGTCTTATGTATAAAATGATGTCCTGGTGAGACTTGTGGTCTAGTGTAAAAACCAAAAACCTGGACAGACGTTGCATTGTCTGCTGGACAGATTCTGCTGTGACTCCCATGAACCTCTGTCTTCAGCTCTAAACTGAGGATAATAATGCCTCTTTCATTAACTTTTCAGGGTGGTTCTAGGGAATAAAATGGATGTAGGTAGGTTTTGAACACTACCACATTTTCCAGATTTTGTTTTCAGAGTCCAGCCTAAACAGCAGTGCATTGTACTAGGCTGTGATAATCACTTCTCCTGTGTTTGAGCTCAGAGTCAGTCCAGAAGGAAGAATGGTATGAAATAAGTAATCACAAAAGTGAATACATATTTTGTGACTGTTGATGCATCCTGAGATCTCATGTTAACATCAGATATTCTTAGTAGTAAGGATAGAAACAGATTTGGTGACTTTTTGACACTGCTGTTTGGATTCAACTGTTTTCAGCACCATTATGAATAATTTTTTTCCTGCTCTGTCATGGTCAATGCAGTTGGTGTGACTATTGAAGTTAGTGACATTTATTCTTTGTCTTAATGTAGTAAATATAGTTATTGCTTTAGTAAAGTTACTACTATTTTCTTGCGTAAATATGTTACAAAATGTCGAATGCCTGAACTACAGATCCTAAAACAATTTGGAATGCAGAGTATGTAGCCTCTTATGGATCTCAGAAGAAAGGGTTACTGTAGATATATAAGCATAGGATTCCATCCCCAAAACTTCGATGATATTTAACATAGCAAGTTGCAATTTGCAGATTTTAAATTATTTAAAAATTTCTGAACTGAGATTTTTTTGTGACTTGCATTAGTTTTATAATTCAGTTATTAACAACAAAGAAGGGAGAAGATTAGGGATGCAGGGGTGGTTATATAAATATATGTTGGCAATAGAACCTAAGATTTAATTTCTCACATTTAGGTTATTTTTTTGCTAATAAAAATAAACATTATTCTTTCTGTATTTAAATTTACTCCTTTCACCACACAGTGGTGCTATAGTTCTGATGTATGATATACAAGCGATGTGTGCAAAATCATTTTTATTAAAAGCCATCTGCCTTCCAAAGGGTTTTGTCAGTTGTGCATATGATTTAGTTGAATATACCCATGTGTCATTTCCATTATATCAACTTGTATTTTCTTACAAGAGAATCAACTACACTGTGATAGCTTTGTGCACAGGAACAATTACCTTCCCTATCTCTTTGCACTAAACAGATGGACTCAAGGAACAGCTACATAAAAGTGGTGTTCGTATTTTGACTGGATTGGGAAAATACTTTCATCATTTGGACAAAGAAGGAAATGGACTTTTAGATAAGGCAGACTTTAAGCAAGCTCTGGAAACATTTCACTTAGAAGTTTCGGAGAAGGTATGTGCCATGCACCATTTTCTTTTCCTTTTTCTTTTTTTTTAATTATTAGTTATCTATATAATGTGTATAGAGCCATGAAGGTACCATCGTTAGCCTTCTCCCTGCCCCCCACCCTCGGGGATTGTGGGTCTTGCATTGTGTGGATAGCCATCAGTTATGGGGGAGAGACAATGTCTCTGCCATGCACCATTTTCTGAAGCATAATACGGTATCATTGAATAGCATTGTTCACTTTTTAAAACTTTACCTTTCTTGGGCATGAGTCTGTTTGGGTGTGTGTATGTATAGAACCAGGGTCTCTTGCCACTGCAAACCAAGCACTTTTGTATCTGGGTTTCCATGGGTACTTGGGAATTGAACTAAAGCCAGCAGGCTTTGCAAGCAGCCACCTTTAACCACTGAGTAACCTCTGCCCTGTCTTTAGCACCTTAAATAAACTGTGGCATGTAGCAAGCTTAAAACTAAAAGAGCATTATTTTGAGTGGATATATGAGTGTATACAAGCACAGGAAAAATGGAGAGAAGTTAGCACTAGTACATGAAAGTCTTGCATGCCATGCTAAGAAGTTTGGATTTCATTTTATTAATATAGAGGGTGTGTGTGTGTGTGTGTGTGTGTGTGTGTGTGTGTATGTGTGTACATGCATGCAGATACACACCTTGTGAGAACTCTGTGGAGGTTACAGGAAGTCATTCCATATTCTCCTTTGTTACTTTTCCACCTATTTCCCTGACATAGAGCCTGTCACAAAACCTGAAGCTCCGTGTCTCCTCCCACTTTATTACACTAGATGACCCAGGAGCCCCAACAATCCTGTCTCTGTCCCCTCACTGCTAGGGTCACAAACGTGCAACCACGCCCAGCCTCTTACATGGGGGCTGGAAGTGGAACTCAAGTCCTCCTGGTTGTGCCATAAGCACTCTTAGTCATTGCGCTATCACCCTAGCCCCTTGATTGATTTTTTTTGTTTGTTTGTTTTTGATTTTTTTAAGTAGGGTCTCGCTGTAGACCAGGCTGACCTGAAATTCACTATGTAGTCTCAGGGTGGCCTCTGCCTCCCAAATGCATGTGCTGGGATTAAAGGTGTGCCTCACCGTGCCTGGCCCCTTGATTGAATTTTAAAAGTACATGAATTTTATTCATATCAAGTATTACTGATACAGGATCAAGTATTTCAGGTAGAGGATTCATTGGCAGTATTATCTTTTGCTTCAAACTGCCTTGTCATATGATATTGTGTATTTTGAGGAAAGGACACCGTAAACTGTATTTATGAAATTTTGGTTCATGTTACAACCTAACTACATTGCATGATCTTGGACATGTTTTTCGACTTTCTGATTGACAGCCAGGCTTTGCCTAAGCAATTCTTAGATAATTGTCACATTCAGAGTTGCATGGAAGCTCAGAGGAGAAAATTACACCGGAAGTTACTTCATCAGCTATACAGCTCTGTGTCAGTATGATATAGCTTATCACTGTTAAGACATACTTGTCTTTTGGGATTTTTATTGTATTTAATCTTGTGGTTTGTCTAGGAATACACACAAGGGATCATCTACCTTGATATCTTTCATATAGAAAAACAATGCAGCAATAGTAAATTAGAACACTATTGTGTATTTTTAAAGATTTTATTTATTTTTATTTTTAAAGTTTTAAAATTTATTTGAGAGAGAGAGAGAGAGACAGAGAGAAAGAGATAGAATGGGCGTGACAGTGGCCTCTCAGCCACTGTGAATGAACTCCAGATGTGTGCGCCCCCTTGTGGGCCAGTGCGGCATTGCACCCTTGTGTCTTTTTTTTTGTGTCTGGCTAAACGTGGGACCTGGAGATTGGAACCAGAGTTCTTAGGCTTGGCAGGCAGGCGCCTTAACCGCTAAGCCATCTCTCCAACCCAAGATTTTATGTTTATTTATTTATTTATTAGAGACAGAGAGAGGAACAGAGAGAGATAGAGAGTGAGTGAGAATGGGTGCACCAGGGCCTCTGGCCACTGCAAATGAACTCCAGATGCATGTGCCACCATGTGCATCTGGCTTACGTGGGATCTGGAGAATCAAACTAGGGTCCTTAGGCTTCTCAGGCATGCACCTTAACCACTAAGCCATCATCTCTCCAGCCCCCATTGTGCATTTTTTTAACTTTTTATTTTTTATTATTTTTTTAAAGAGAGACACAGAGAGAGAGAGAGAGAGAGGAAGACAGAGATGGGCGTGGCAGCAGTGTCTCAGCTGCTGCGAAGGAAATCCAGATGTGTATGCCCCCTTGTGGTCAAGTGCGGCATTGCGTCCTTGCATCACTTTGCATCTGGCTAAACGTGGGACCTGGAGATTGGAACTGCTGGAGATTGGAACCAGTGTTCTTAGGCTTAGGAGGCAGGCGCCTTAACCCCTAAGCCATCTCTCCAGCCCCCATTGTGTATTTTCATTAATCAACCAAAACCTCAGTATCAGATAGAGTATGTAGCCCAGATAATCTGGCTGTATCTAATGTGGAAAAAGTACTGTATTACCACAGTGCTTCTCTTATTGATTGCTAATTGTTTACACATAAGAACATGAGTAAGCTGGCATTGAGGAAATGGCTTAGTGGATAAAGTACTTGCCATGTAAGCATAAGGACCAGAGTTCAGAACCCCAGCACCCAATTACATGCCATATGGAGGTGGTGGCTGCCTATAATCCTAGCACTCAGTAGGTGAAGACAGGGAACCCCTCCAGGAGCAAGATGTTTAGTTAGTCTAGCTGAATTGATGAAGCATAGGTTCAAATGTGAGATCCAGGGCTCAAGTGAAAAGCAAATGCTGGGCGTGGTGGTGCGCGCCTTTATTCCTAGCACTTGGGTGGCAGGGGTAGGAGAATTGCTGTGAATTCGAGGCCAACCTGGGACTACAGAGTGAGTTTCAAGTTAGCCTGGCTAGAGTGAGACCCTACCTCAATAAAACCAACAATCAAACACTAAAAAATAAAAATAAAATAAATAAAATAAAGACACTAGTTAGGCATGGTGGCATACACCTTTAATCCTGGCACTTGGGAAGCAGAAGTAGGAGGATCACTGTGAGTTGGAGGCCAGCCTGGGTCTACAGAGTGAATTCCAGGTGAGTCTGGGCTACAGTGAGGTGCTACCTCAAAAACAAACAAACAAACAAACAAACAAACAAACAAACAAAAAAAGACACTTGGATATCAACCTTTGGCCTCTGCCCTCACGTGTGTGTACTCACAAAAGTACCCAAGACATACAAACATGCCTCATGCACGCATGCATAACACACACACATTCACTCAAACATGAAGTGAAAATAATGTGAGTAAGCTTCTTTCCTTTTCATATAACTAATTAATTAATTACAGTTTTGTGGGACAAGGCCTCAAGCATGCTAGTTGTTTTACCACTGAGCTGCATCTCCAGAATTTTTCCATTTTGAGTAATTTCCCATTTTCTCTCCAGTTACAGCACTAGAAATTGCTCATTCAATGCTAGTATAAGCAGGGGACTTGAGGATAAGGCATAAGAATCACCAATCTGTGCCTCTTTACAGAAATCAAAAATGTCTGAGAGAAGGCATAGTCGCCTTCCTTGATTTGAAATAAAAAATATAAAGCCAGGCATAGTGGCACACACCTTTAATCCCAGCACTCAGGAGGCAGAGGTAGGAGGATCACTGTGAGTTCAAGGTCACCCTGAGACTACAGAGTGAATTCCAGGTCAGCCTGAGCTACAGTGAGATCCTACCTCAAAAAACAAAAACAAAAACAAAAACAAAAAATGAAAAAAGAAAACAAACAAAATATATATGTACATATATCCCTCTAACTGTAGTATACAGAATTATACTACCAATGATTTTAAGCTTCTTAGAGCAACTGAATTATTTTTCATTCTTTAACATATCTCAACATTTTTTCCACTTATATTGAATTACTTAATTATATTTCTTTTAATCTTTAAGAATCTTTTGATTCTGTTCTGTGAGTTAAGTGAGCTAATGTGTTTTCTGTCCACATTACTCATGATTTTAAAGGTCAAACTCATTTTCAATTCAACTGCACAGACACTTACAATCTTTGATATATAAAAGGCATTCTGACAGGAAAAAAGTATGAATTGTTGAATGTTGTGGGAAGGAAGGGCATCTTGAAACTTAGTTTTATTAATGTTTTATTTGGAAAAGTTATGAAGTAGAAGAGAATTCTTTGAGTACTTATTGCTAAGCACTTTGCTAGGTGTTTTATTTACATGCTTTTTTTTTAAAAGCTAACAACTTGATTGAAACATTGATAATATATTTATCTGAACTTAAGAGATGAAATGCTATAATTATTTCCTTGTCAAGAATGCTGAATAGATCCATCTATTAAATAGTACATTTGCCAAAGAAGTACATGGTAATGGTAGAGTGAACAAACTGACATAAGGTGTTTATTGAAAATTATACCTCTCAGCGCAAATTATGGAAGAGCAAGGGAGTCATTCAAACCTTCCATACTGTCAAGTAAGAAGACTAGCAGAAATACAATTAATGGTCACGATGCTGCTGGAGGCATTTCAGAAGCTGAATAGATTGGAATTGTCACAGATGCAGTACTTTAAAGAATAATGCAATGTTCAAAACTGAGTACATGATAACTATATATATATATATGAATTAAAAGAAAAAAATGCATCACTTGAGCATGGCAAGCATGTATATGCGGGGAGTGTAGAGAGAGGAAGGAGGAAGGGGAGATGTTGGTCCAAAGATACAAACGTTCAGTTAAAGGAGATGATGAGTGCTAGTGAATATAGATAATAACACACAGTATATTAGAAAATAGCTAAAACAAATTGTAAACATTTCTACCACAAAATGATAACTCTTTGAAGTGATGAATATTTTATGTAGCCTGATTTGATCATTCATCAATGTATACATGCATTGGGATATCACATTATGCTCCATTATTTGTCAATAAGAACAACATAATTACTGGGCGTGTAGCTCAGTATTAAAGTGCTTGCCTAGTATTGCAGAAGTCCTCGGTTCACTCTCAAAAACCTTCCATCCACAAATAATATATTTTAAGAGTTATTTTAAAATGTTTGTGTTCATTTACTTTTTTATTTCTGACTTCATACATCTATACAATGCATTTTGATCCCTCCCACTTACCCTCTTTCTCGTCCCCTTACCATTAAACAGCATTCCTCCCATTAGATCTACTCCTACTTCCATGCCTTGCTAATCTTATTTATTCACACACTGATTTAAATTAGGATCACTTAAATTATCATGGGTGGGAGGTTATTGACTGAAGAATGGACAGTCCTTCAGTGGCTACACCACTAAAGGAGACAGTTCCCTCTCTCCTAGCCATCATCAGTTTCCACTATTTACTCTGAAAGTTGTGGGGTCTCATGCACTCCTCCCTCATCTCTGATGAGCTTTAGATAGCCTCAGTCAAATAAGATATCTGTTTCAAGAACACACACACACACACACACACACACACACACACACACACATTGCTTCCTTAAAATGCACTTTTAAGTTTATACAAGTGTACACCTCAGAATCCTTTCAAGTAGTTTTCACAGCTGTATTTATTGGGTTTATAGGTAACTTTCTGAATTTTCTTATTACCTGGTGTGCCTTGTATAGGGCTAAGAAGACCTACAAAATAAATCTGTGATGATTTTATTATGACCATATGTAACTTACAGATGTAACAATGAACCCTGAATATTTCTAGGATTTTGAGTCTTCCTGGCTAATTCTGAAAGGCAATGGGAGTGACAAGGATAGAGTTGATTACGGAGAATTCAAGCGTTCAATTTTTGGTGAAATGAATGAATACAGAAAATCATTTGTTCGAAAGGTAATTGCTAAGTGATCTTTTAAACTATATCTTTAGTGAATTCAATTCATTAAGAACCTTAATTAATTACCATTAAAATGTGTTACATCATTTTATCTGTAATGCATGATAAGCTTAGTAAAACAAAAAGTAATTATGCATACAGATTTATCAGAATAAAACAAAATAATTGATGGCATAAGTTTTAGAAAAACTTGATAGAAACACAATAAAATTTGAAATCAAATTGTACTCATAAATTCTTGGCTATCTAAACTGTTGCTTCTGTAAAGTGCTGTCTGTATGACTGCGTGTGTCATGACACATCGCTGAGCCTGAGTTTGCTACCTATGGAGTTAATGGAAAGAGTGCATGTGACAATCCTTATGGCGGTCTCAGCACTGTGACCCTCTAACTGCCAGTGTCAACATATGTTATTTCAAGAGCTGGTTAAAAATAGTTCTCCTGGGCTGGAGAGATGGCTTAGCGGTTAAGGCCCTTGCTGGCAAAGCCAAAGGATCAGGTTTAATTCTTCAGTACTCACATAAAACCAGATACACAAGGTGGAGCACGTGTCTGGAGTTCGTTTGCAGTGGCTACAAGCTCTGGCATCTCCATTCTCTTTCTCTTTCTTTATCTGCCTCTCTCCCTCAAATAAATAAAATAAAATAATAATTCTTTTCTGAAGGATGCATGCAAAATGTTTAAAATGAATATTGCAAAGATCATGCTAAATGGGAATTAAATTAGGATTCCTGATCTTTATAGGAAATGCATGTTATTCCCATTCTTGTGGCCAGTTTTAGGCTATAATTTAGAGTAGTGGAGTTGTTTTCTTTTTTCTTTTGTGTTTCTACATAGTGCAAGATACATGCACATCTCACATTGAAATAAACTATTCTATATACAATGCCATGGGCAATGCATCAAGTATAAATCTCAAGTAGAAAAGTTAAAATATTTATTTTTAGTAACCAAGGGACATAATAGAAACCTTAAATAAACAAGTTTTTCACATTATATTTATAAAACTGCACTTTTTTGTCCTTTCCTGTCTTGGTGATGAGTTCAAGTGCCAGGAGTAGAAGTCGAGAGGCTGTTTTATTAATCTTGGTATTGGCACTAGAGGACAAAAGGAAAGAAAAAACAACCAAAAATGGTGTTAGTGCAACAGACTACTGAACCACTAAATAATTATTTTCTAATAGTTTAGGGAAGCCCAAGAGGGGCCCAGAGGGCTTAGTGTCTCCTGGGACTTCGCTTTTGGCCTGCAGTGGCTGTACGTCACTGTATCGTCACAGATCTCTGTGTGCTTTGCTATGTGCTGTATATGTGTTCTACCCCCTTCTGTAGGAATATTAGACTTGGGTGGACCCTAATAATTTCATTTTAGTCACTACTTTAAGGACTCTGTCACTAAATATACTTATATTCTGAGGTGCTAGGTATTAGGGTTCAATATATGAATGGGAAGGGTTTAATTAATTGAATCTAGAAGGAAGTATCAGATCAATGAGAATGGAAAACTGTGAATAAACAAATTAGGTTCTAGATCTTTCTCTTGGCTAGCACACGGTAAGTGCAGCTATCATATTCTCTGGTTTTTTTGTACCAAATCCCACTTCCTAGTGAAATGTTATCACGTTCAGAGCTGAACTGAATTTGAAGAACAAGAAACCACCAGCATTTCAAAAGGCACAGTTACATTTTAAGAAATAAGCATGTCACTTTTTTTTCATTGATTTTAGTGACAAGGTATTTGTAGGTTTACTTTTTTAATTAAAATAGTCTTTGTGGATACTTGTTTTGGCTGTGTGTTAGTTTCATGAAACCAACAGATGGAAATCAACTCTTTAGTTCACAGACAAGGAACACCTGGGAAGCAGAGGCTGGGCTACCTTCTCACTGAAGAGTGAACTAAATATTTGAGTGTGGTTTCTTGAGATCTTGTTTTAGATTCATACTTTTTCATATACCATTTTAGTTCTTTCAGACTGCGTTGTTTATAGCTCAAATATACATTATTGAAAAATAAATTCTCATGTCTGATGATTTCATAGAAAAATGCATTTCTCTATTCAGGCATTTATGAAACTCGATTTCAACAAAACAGGCACTGTACCTATCATAGACATAAGAAAATGTTATTGTGCAAAGAAGCATCCTCAAGTGATCTCAGGTAATTACCGAATTGATTTCTTGATTTCTAAAATGTTCATTAATAATAAAAGTAGTATCTTTAAATTATACTAAAATATCAATTTAAGACTTAACGAATTAAATAAATAATTTTTGTTTGAACCAATAATTTGAGAGTTATTTGCCCTTCTGCATTTAAAAATTCTTAGGCCTATTAATTGTACTTACTGATTTCCTTGGTATTTATAATCAAGACAGAACTCTTATTTCTTGTTTGGAAGAATGAAGAATTTGAGTTGAAAATCACAGATTAGGAAAATTGGTAGTAACCTCTATAGGTTCTGAGTTAGTTCTGAGGATTTGTAACATTTGTAAAAATTACCATATATCTTTTAGTCCTTAGTTGTGAATATATCACATAACTATAAAAATACTTAAATGTTTTTTATGACAAGAAATTGAGAAGTATAAACACAATACCATTGACTCTGAAAATTAAAGCTAATCATTATTGGCCTCTAAGCTTCTAGTATTGAGTGAGGTCAAAATAGTTGTATCTGCTTATCAGTGACCGTAAATGAACTACAGTTACTATAGAACATTTCTAGTGATACTTAATATAGTTAATAGCATGCACACATATATTTTTTTCACTCTTTGAACACATGCCATTTTATACTTCTTTCTCTTCAGTTAACCATATCAAATACAAGAACAGAATAATTTACTTATTTCAAAAGTGTAGCTTATTTATTTTGAAATATGGTTTTTTCCTTTTCTCTTTACCTAATTATCCTCTTCACTTCTTATTGACATATTCTATAAATTTTAACAATATGTCATTATCATAATCTCCTCCCATCATGCTGCTTCCCAAATCCCCCTCCAATGAATCCCATATTTCCAATGAGTCGGGCTTCTATTTTGATGTCATCGTTTTTCCTAATATGTATGTCTCTGTCTAAGAATCTTACTTAAGTTGCTGACATAGCTTTAGCTCCACTTTGTGTCCTTGATTGTGGACCAAGGAGGATGTTGCTTTTGTTGTTGTTGGGTAAGCTTTTGTCAGTTTCAGGTATCTGCTGTTATTTTGCTTTCTGAAGAGGGCAAGCTAGCAAGCTATACTTCTTAAAGAGAGAGAGAGAGGGAAAAAACTACTACTGCTTGTACCTCTCCTCTCCCTCTCCCTCTCCCTCTCCCTCTCTCTCTCTCTCTCTCTCTCTCTCTCTCTCTCTCTCTCTCTCTCTCTCGGTATGTCTTCAAGTGTGTAGTGAGTATGCGGAGGCCAGAAATTCACACCATCATCCTTAATCACTCTTTTGCTTTTTGAGGTAGGGTCTGTTGCTGAACCCACAGAATACTGACTCAGCTAATCTAGCAAACCAAGTTTTGGGGATCCCCCTGTTTCTACCTCCTCAGCACTGGCATTGTTTATATGGGTACTGGAGATGTGAACTCAGGTCCTCATGATTGTGCAAGAAACACTTTGCCAACTGAGCCTTCTCATAAGGCCCATGCTATTGTTTTTTAAATTTTTTTAAAGAAAAACTATCTAATATCATTACAAATTATAGTGTATTTGCATGCCCATTTTGAAATAAAAATTATTTAAAATTTTAAATAAAGACTCTTAAGCCATATACAATTTAATTTTAGCTATAGAAAATATTCTCTTTTGGGGGCTGGGAGAAGTGATTGTTGCACAACTCTGAGTACCTGATTTCAGATCCCTGACCCCACATAAAAGCCAGAAACTGTGGTGAGCTTGTGAAATACCAGTGTACCTATGGCAAGAAGGAAGGTGGAGACAAGAGAATTTTCCAGAATCTTGCTAATGGAGCAATGTTCAATGAGCACCTTTGCCTCAAAAGACATGGGAGGTGAGGACTGAGCTAAAAGTTGTCGTCTCATCTTCACACAAACCCATGGTATGTGGGTACTAGTGTGAGCATGCATGCACACACACATACACACACACACACACGCGCACGCATGCACACACACTAAATATCTTAAGGGTTAGTAGAAATAGAGTATCCCATATGTACTTCTGTGTAATAGCATTAGAAATCTGATTTATTTGTGGAAATAATTTCTGGACTATTAGTGGAAGAAAATTCAACTACAGATGATAAAAGGTAGATATTTCTTAGTGAGAAGATTTTAAGGAAATATAGAAGTCTTGGATATTTGAAACATAAATTTATAGAATAAATGTTTTTGTTAGAACATTTGTGTTAAAGCTTATCTGTTGAAAAATAAGGATGACCAACACAAAGCTAAATTCTTCTGCCCAAATCTCCTTTCATATAGATTAGCTCTTGTTAGTTCTTTGCCTTGGCTAATAACCATAATTTCACTTTCTTGTTTCATACTAATCTTTATGTAGCACCATATCTAGTCCTTTTTTATTGAAACTGGTTTTATTTTATTAAAATGATCAGTATGTTCTCTATTTGTCATGCATGCTTTTAAAAGATAGAAAACTTTTAATATCCCAGAACCAGATTGCATTTTTTATTTTGAAATGTATTTTTCAATGAAATTATTACCTAAGCCTATTAGAGAACACTGTAGTTTGTGCACTGCCTTAGATAAATATTTAGGGTGGTATTGCTGTTTAAGTCAGTTAGTCAACAATATAGCTGATCTTTAAATGTTTTAAAGGGCCACAGAGAGTATTTTTATCCCTTTGTTGCCTTTTAAATAAGTGTCTTTGTCTATTCTCCTTTAACTATTATTTGGCCAAATTCTGCAGCTTTCATCTTTGAATTCCTCTCTCTTGCTGAAAGTTTTGAATCTTTTTTTTTTTTTTTTTGCTTCTATATTCTACGTTAAATTCCTGGGAATAGATCAGTGTAAGACAGGGCAGGGGTAGGGATGACACGGCAGATTCTGAGACGAATTGATTCTAGTTCATGTTTAAATAAATCGGAGAATGGTTTGACATGTAATTTTAAGTTGTCAAAAGGATTTTTAAGAAGAATGTTATTCCTTTATCATCATTAGTCATTTTGCTGAACTTTTACAAAGACTATTTCACAGTTAGCACTATTTTTACAGGCCATTCTACAGAAGAAGAAATCAAATCATCTTTTCTAGAAACATTAAAAGATGCCTGCAGCAAGTCTGATGAAGTGTCATATGGTGAATTTGAAGATTACTATGAAGGTCTAAGCATAGGGATAGCAGAGGATGAAGATTTTGCTAGGATCTTATGTACCCCGTGGGGAATTTAGTACTTAGTAAGGTGCAACTCATCACCTCTAACAATTTTACAGAAGAGATGAGGTTTGTGTAAAACACTATTGAATCCTGGGATGTGTTTCTTTAAGAGTCCCTTTATAATTTTTTCTTTAAAGAAACTGAATCTGAGAGAAATTTTCAGAAAGATAGATGCAACTGTGTGTGTGTGTGTGTGTGTTTCTGTGTGTATGCTTATCTGTCTGTGAGTTTGTAAAGATTTGTCAGTTTGGTTAATTACCCATCTTGGATAAATTTTAGAGGATTTTTTAAAATTAGCCTCAGTAGGGGCTGGAGAGATGGCTTAGTGGTTAAGGCGCCTGCCTCCTAGCCTAAGAACGCTGGTTCCAATCTCCAGCGGTTCCAATCTCCAGGTCCCACGTTTAGCCAGATGCAAAGTGACACAAGGGCACAATGCCACACTTGACCACAAGGGGGCGCACACATCTGGATTTCGTTCGCAGCAGCTGAGAGGCTGCTGTTGCGCCCATCTCTATCTGTCTTCCTCTCCCTCTCTCTCTGTCTCTCTCAAAAAAAAAAAAAAAGTTAGCTTCAGTAGGAGAGTTTCATCTTTATCAAGCTATATGAGGAATTTTACATATTAAGTTGCCAAGTTTCTGTCCTTTCACATTTTTGGTAACCTTTCCCTAAAATAAGATAAAATTAAAAATAATTAAATTAAATTAAAAATTGTCACCATTCTTAGGTTAGTTGAGATAGGGCTCAAAGTCTATAAGGCTGAAATAGTTCAACTTGTTTAAACATATGAAAGTATTCAAGTATATGCAAAAGGGAATTTCAAAACAGTATGATTTTAGATACTTGCCTTGGTAGAATGGTTGAAATTTACCCCTACAATGCTCATTTAAGTAGACTTGTCTTATATATTACTTTCAAGATTATGTGCTACTATTTTTTCAGTAGAGCACAATTAAATTATATTTTTATTCTGTTTTTACTGCTTTACATGTTACCTGTATGTAGATATTATTTATATATAAAATGAAATATAGGAGTGGAAGTGCTCCCCTATATTATTAAATAATCATCTCAAAAAGTATTTAGGTATAAATAGATCTATGAGATGATTCAGTAGATTTTTTTCCAAAAAGTAAAAGCAAATTTTTGACACAAAATGGACATGTGGCAGAACAAACAACTCATTCTAGCTGTGCTAAATAACCAAAACATTTCCTTTTAAATATACATTATTTAATTGTTAAATATACTGTATTCATTCATTCTGATTTTCAAGTTCTTCACTTTTTCCTGAACAGAGAGAACAGTTTTATAGCATTATTCTAAGTTCATATTTTATTATATGTTAACATTGAATAAGTTTGAAAAATAAGTGTTTAATAAAATAAATTGTTCAAAAATGAAGGCATACTTTAAGGAATAGATTTTAGTTTTATAATTTATTCACCTATACTTGGTAACATTATCATGAAAGTGATACGGGTGAACTCAGTAAATATGTCTTTCAAGTTTGAAGTGATACTACAGATTGCTACTGAAAATTCTAAATATTGTTTTAAGTTATATAAATTGTTCTTATGCTAAAATAACCAATATTAAAGGTTCTTAATATGCATAGTATTTTTCACTGATCAAGTTTTGGTTAGCTGTCCTTAACAAGTCTATTTGTAATAATTCAGTAATATTTCCCTTGAATATAAGCAGAAAATATATAGGCTGTTATATTGTAAAAATGGAGGAGGAACTTTTGGAATTTAATGAGTTAATATGACAATGCACTCTCTTGTGCACTCATATAATTATTCATATGTGGCATTTGTAGTGTTCATATTCATGCAATATCACTTTCTGTGGTTGATTTCTTATATCCTTGTTTTCGTATAGATTTGGAAAGTGTTTGATGTGTTTTTCGCTGTATTTTGTTCAATTAGAGTTGGTGCTATAATAAATCATTCACACTTTGATTTTACCTTGCTGTCAACATTCTTCTTTGACTTTGGAATATTAAAATGTTATTTAGTATTCAAGTTAGTAGAGTAGCATTTAATAGGTGTGACATTTTCAAACATTCACAACATGGTAATTGACTATTATTAATAGTCTTCAAAATCTTGAACTACTTTTTGAATAACTTTAAAATACTAAATTTTATAAAGTGATTTTGTTACATGAATCTTATTTAAATATATTTGTGTATATCTAGATAAATTCAAATAACTTGCTTAAAATGTTTATAGAACCTTTTTCCTAGTTACTGTAACGTAACTGATTGATATTGTTGATTTTACTGTTTCTAGTCTTATAAATTTTATAGAACTTTCAGGAAAAACTGATATTTTATTGGGAAGATAGACCATAATATAGAAATTTTAAGTTGTATTTTACTGGAAAGAATATAGATTTTCAGGGTGAACAATTATAGGATAATTAAAAATGTATGTTCCTATTTTAACTTTTATAGTATATAAGTATCTGAGTTTAGTTACCCAATGACTATACGTAGTCACACTAATTCATAATTTTGATTAGGGTATAAACTATATCTTATTTTACCTTTTACTTTTGACTTCTGTCTGTGGGCAATTACTTCAGAAGAGATGATAGCATACAATAATGTAGCTGCGTTTATTGAGATGATGGTTGTGCTTTCAGATATCAAAATAGGTGCTGTAATAAACTGTAATCACTACTTGATTGACTAGGAAAACAAAACATCCCTAGTGTAGCCATGTAAGTTAGAAGAAGGGAATGAACACATGTAACAGAAGCCAGAAGGAAGTGAAGAGCTCTCGAGAGGGCTAGTAAAGATGCACTAGCATCTTACAGAAGGAGGGAACGTGTGGCAGGGACTTCTCTGTTAAAGTTACATAAGCGTCTAAGGAAGACTTGTTTATTGAAAATTCTTAATTAAATTTAATAAATATGAAATGCCTCATATTTGATCAACTGTTCATTGGATCATTATTTTAAACTTGGCAACATCATTCATACAATTTTCCAAGGGCTCTGAGATATTTTATGTTTTTCTCACACGTCCCATATCCACTCAGTGTCAGCACCATTTGTTACTGCTGATCTGTCACTGTACTCTCAATGTTGCCTTCATTCACACTTGTCCACTCCTTGTGGACACTCTTGAGTATTGCCCTCCACCAGCTTTCCCTCTTCCCCACCCTATTTCACCCCAACCCATTGCTGATTGAGTGGCTTTCTTCTTTTTATGTTGGGACTTGAGCCTCTTGAATGCTAGGCAAGTACTCTACCATTGAGTAGCACACCCCAGGCCTACAGTGACTTTTTAAAATGTACCTTACTTCCTAAATAAAATTCTTCTCTGACATGCTGAGTCTTTGAGAAAATTTCAAACTCTTGACATTAACACATGAAATCTAAATGATCGGATCTCCTGTGCTCATTCCCTGCACTCAGTTCATTCATTGCATTCCTCTAGTGGTTCTGAACTCCATATAATTCTTTAACTAGATTGTGAGGTTTAAAATCTCAGTATCTTCAGGTACGTGCTCTTTCTGCCATCCAAAATTATTATCTCTACTAAGTGTATCTAAATTCATTCATACTGGGTTTCTAGTGCTACATCAAGAGTAATTACTTTTCCATTTTGAGATTCCCCTGACACCCAGACTGTGCCAATAATGTAGCATTCATTACTTTACACTATAACCACTTTGCTCATATGTTTCCTAGTGGCTTGTGAAACCACTTGAAGACAGTACCAATGTCACCTCTGAGATATGGCATTTAGTAGTGTTTGGCATGGGGTAGGTACTGAATGAATATTAGTAGGCTGTGGATATGATGGGTTGAGCAGAAACAGTTATAGTTTTTGCATTTTAGCACTTTTGCATTGAACCATATTAATATATACCATGTAAATAGTATAAATGTGTTATTTAGTGCATGCTTCAAAAGTAAATACTGTTATATTCACAGAATGGCAGCTATCATAAATGATAATGTTTATGTATTTCAAAATTTTTAAAAGTAGATTTTAAGTACTTTTAACAATAAATAGCAAGTATCCATATGTGGTGGCATAGACCTGTAATTCAAGAAGTTGGGAAGTAGAAGCAGAAGGATCAATACTTCAAGATCAGCCCTGGCTACATAGTGCATTGGAGGCCAGCCTGGGGATACATGAGACCCCATGTCAAAACAACAGCAACAATAAAGCTCAGAATGGACAAGAAGAAAATGGTAGGTATATGAGGCGATAGACTAGTTAACCAGCCTGAATAGTTGATCATTCTATATTAAATACACATAGAAGTATCACAACACACATTTTATATACAATTATTATTTGTCAATTTAAAATATGGGGCTGGGGTGATAATTAACTCAGCAAAGCATTTGCCATGTATATATGAGGGCCTAATTTTGGATGCCCATCCCCCATATCCTGTCCAGGAATATTGTGAATGTGCATATGTGTAAGTGTGCATGAGTGTATCTGCAAGTATATGTGTGTGCAAGTGTGTGTGACTTTAAATGTGGGCCCATGTGTGAGTGCATTTGTGAGTGTGTGCAAGAGAGTGTGTGTGCGCAAGGGAATATATGATTGTGCATATGTGTGTGAAAGTGTGTGCAATTGTGTGAGTATGCATATGAGAGTGAATTAGTGTGTGAGTGACCATGAGAGTGTGTGAATGTGAGTGTGTGTATGGGTATATACAGTGTGTAGGAGAGCATTGCATGAGTGTATGTGCATGAATGTGTAGGAGTATGTGCTTGTGAACATGTATGTGTAAATGTGATAGTGTATGTGAGTGTGGGAGTGTGTGAGAATTATGAATATTAATGAGTGTGCATATGTGAGTGTTCATGAGTGTGTTTAACTGTGTCACTGTGTGATAGTGTGTGTAAGTGCATGTGTATACAAGTATGTGAGTGTATATAAGTGTGCATGTGTATGCAAGAATGTGTGACAGTGTGAGTGTGCATGTTAGTGCATATGTGGGCAAAAGCATATGTAAATGTACAAACCTGTGTTTATTAGTGTTCAGCTGTGTAAGTGTGCGACTGTATGAGGACAAGAGTATATATAAGTGCAAGTTTTTGTATGTGTATGAGTGTGTCAGTTTGCATGTGTGTAAGTGTGACTGTGTAAGTTTGTGTATATGTGTATTGTGAAATATGTGTATATGGGTGTGCATATGTGTTTAAAGTGTCTGAATGCAAGTATATGAGTGGGTTTGTGTGTGCAAATGTGTGTAAATGTGAAAGAGTGTGTGACTGTGTGTGGGTATGATTATGCATGCATAAGTATGAAAGAATGTGTTTTAGTGTGCGTGTGAGTATTCGTGTGTGAGTGTGTGTGTGTATTAGGAGTGAACTTTGTGTGTGTGTGCAAATATGTTTGTATATGTGCATGCCTGAAGTATGTGTATATGGGTGTGCACATTGTTTAAAGTATGTGCACAACTGTGTATGTGAGGTAGCATGTGCAAGTATGTGTGAATGTGAAAGTGTAATTTTATGAGTTGTGTTTGTGTATGAGTGTGCGCAAGTGTTAGAGTGTGTGGCTCTATGCATGTGAAAATGTGTGTGTTCATGTATATAGTGTGTTAATATGAGAATGAGTGGACTTGAGTGTGAGTGTGCATGTGTGTTAGTGTGCATGAATGTGTGGGTGTTCAAGTGTGTGTCAGTGTGTGCAGTTGTGCAAAAGTGTGTATGTGAATGTGTAAGCATGAGTGCATGAGTGTGCATGTGTGCTAGTGTGTTTGAATGAGTTAGTGAATTTGTGTGTGACTGTGTGTACAAGTGTGCATGTGTGAACATGTGAAAGTGTATGTAAGTATGCAAGTGTGTGTGTGAGTATGCATGTGTGTGTGCATTTGTGTGATTTTGTAAGCATGTATGTGCAAGTGTGTGTGGGTATGTGACTAAGAGAGAGGAAGTATGTTTGTAAGTGAGCTCAGTGTGCTAGTGTGAGTATGCATGTGTAAGTGTGTGAGCAAGAGTATGTGAATATGATAGTTTTAGTGTGTGTTTTTATAAGTGTGAATTTGTATGAGTGTGTGCATGTATATGTATGAGTATTGAGTGTAGGATTGTATAAGTATGTGTGTGCAAATGTTTGAGTGTGAATATGTGAGTGTTTGCATGTATGCATTCATGCAAATGTGTGAGTGTGCATGCATATTGTGTGTGAATTTGCATTTGTATGCAAGTGTGTGTGCCAGTGTGCTTGTGTGTATGTGTGTGTGAAAATATAAATATGAATGGGAGTGTGTGCATATATATGTAAGAGTTTGTCTAAGTGTGTGATTATATGTATTTTTGTGCAAGTATTTTAGTGTCATTTTGAATGCATTGCAAGTGTGTGGATGCAAGTCTGTATGTGTACTGAAGTATGTATAACTGTGATTTTAGTGAGTGTGCACATTTGTTCAAGTGTGTGTGCAAGCTTATGAGTGTCAGTGTGCATGTGTGTTTGTGAGTGTGTATATAAGTTTATTTGTATGTGTTCAATTTTGAGTGTTTTGTTTGCAAGTGTGTATGTGAGTATGCATGTTTGTGTTTGTGTGCAAGTGTGTGACTACATGCGTGCATGAAAGCCTGTTAGTGTGTTCAAGTGTGAGTGCGTGTGAGCATGCTATGTTACTGATTTTTTGTGATTTTGTCTGTGAATATGTGTTTGTGTGTATATGTGTGCCTACACATTCCAACTATGAGTGTGTGCATAAATATGCGAATGGATGTGTGATTGAATATCTGTATGCATGTGTGAGTGTGCTTGAGTTTGTGTGAGTGAATGTTTGTGTTTGTAAATGAGTGTGTGCAAATATGTGATTTGTTTTTGTGTAAATGTGCAAGTTTGCATGTCTGAATGTGCATGTGTATGACTGCATTTTTGTGTATGTGAGTCTGAAAGTGCATGATTGAGTGTGATAGTTGTGTGTGTGTCTGCAAATGTGTGTGCACACCTTTACAAATGTGTGAGTGTATGTGCCTGAGTGGGTGAGTTTGTTTGCAAGTATGTGTGAAAGCATGTATGAGTGTGTGTTTGAGTGTGTGTGTGTGTGTGTGTGTGTGTGTGTGTGTGTGTTTGTTTGAGGCTCTAACAGATACAGAGCTACCTGCCATAGAGGAAACATTCAAGTTTCTTCAGAGATAGAGGGAACTTTGTGATGCTGAAGTCTCCTCTCCAGTTCCCGGCAGCAGATGCTCTCAGAGGAGAGTGTGTCTGCTCCAAGCAGCCACCGAAGCCGAAGTCATGACGCCAGGTGCCCCAGTTTCCTCCTTCAAGGGACTGTAAGGATTCAACTGATTAATTCATCAATTCATACAATTATATATTCAATCATTTGTCCTTTCAAAACATACTTATTGAGTAGGATTATAGGGCAAGCAGGGTTTTTTTTTTTTTTTTAAATCAGTTTCAACAAACATAAATTGCTGGCTTCTACCTACTTTATAGTGGAAGGAGAAGGGAAACAAGTAAATGCATTAGGTAATTTTAGTTAATCCCTTAGAAGGGCAGTCAAACAGCATGGGCAGACAAGGCAGTTTTTTTTTTTTTTTTTTTTTCCAAGGAGATAAAGGTAACATTCTACCTAAATCAGAGGAACAGGAAAAGAAAGAACATTCCAGGAAGAAACAAAGCCCTGAGGGGCAAATGAATTTGGTGTGTTCAAGGAAAAAATAAAAATGTACCTGAAACATAGAGTCACAGGAGATAAATTTGGGAGAAGGCAGGAGGCAAAGCTTAGTCATACAAAGCCTTACAGGCTATGAGTTATATGCTAAGTTGAAGGAAACACAGAAGAGTGCCATGGTTTGGTTTTCACTTTAGAAAGATTGCTCAAAGTCAGTGCAAGTATGACTGAACTCGAAAGGAAGGAGATATGCTAAGCAACTGCTTTTGTAGTTCAAGCCTGAGATTATGATGACTTGAATAGGGTAAGGTTGCAGCTTTGGACATTGTAACTCTGCTGAGATTTGTGATGTATTTTGGAGAGAGTATCAACAGCACATAGTTGGACTGTGTAGAGGGAGAAGGAAGGAGCAAGCAAGCATGCATGGGTGAGACTGAACAACTGGGCCAGTAGTAGGGCCGTTGTGGTCGTTTGAATGTATGCCAATCAATAGACTTAGGTGTTTTATTAAAGTGCCTGCAGCTGCCTGGCTGGAGGAGGTGTCACTGGGGGAGGATCCTGGGGTCCAGCCCTAAGGTGTTATTGGGGGTGGGTCTGAGGATCTGACTTCCAGACCCCAAAAGCAGTCTGAATACTGCCAGGGCTCTGGCTGCTTGAGGCGGTTCCATGCTGTTTTGCTACTGGTTTGGCCCTTGCTTGTGGAGCAGGCTATTTTGTGCACTCTGTTTGGATTTGTGAAAGGGGGCCATCCTCATCCATCATTATGGAACTTCCCCTGGATCTGTAAGCGGGAAATAAAACCTTTCCTCTCATAAACTGTGTCCGGTTCATCCCAGCAACTGGAGCTGACGATAACAACCATTTACTAAGAATGGGGAAATGGGGCTAGAGAGATGGCTTAGCGGTTAAAGTAGTTGCCTGCAAAGCCAAAGAATTCTGGTTCAATTCTCCAGGACCCATGTAAGCCAGATGCACAAGGGGCACATGCATCTGGAGTTCGTTTGCAGTGGCTGGAGGCCCTGACACGCCCATTCTCTCTCGCGCTCTCTCTCTCTGCCTCTTTCTCTCTCTCAAATAAATTCATTAATTAATAATATATATAATTTAAATTTTTTAAATTTTTTTTGGAGAGAGACACAGAGAGAGACAGAGAGAGAGGGAGAGGGAGACAGAGAATGGCACACCAGCAGTCTCTCAGCTGCTGTGAACGAAATCCTGTGGGTGCGCCCCCTTGTGGGCAAGTGCGGCATTGCACCCTTGCGTCACTTTGCATCTGGCTAAACGTGGGACCTGGAGATTGGAACCAGCGTTCTTAGGCTTAGCAGGCAGGCGCCTTAACCGCTAAGCCATGTCTCCAGCCCTAAAATATATTTTTTAAAAAAGAGATTGCAACTATACAGAACTTTAAAAAAAAACAATGGGGAAATGGAAGGAGGAAGCCGGCTTGAGAGAAAAGAGTCATTGTCTAGGATTTTTATTAAATGTGGTGTGGTAGTTTGAATGTATGCCCCCCAATAGATTCAAGAGTTTTTTTTTTCAAATTTGGAACTTGACGTCACTGTGGATGGATCCTAAGGTGTGTTTGGGGGCAGATCTGAATTCCAGCTAAAGATATGCAGAAAGCTTGAGCCCTGCCTGGGTTCCTGATGTATGCTTGCTTATTCTAGTAGTGGTTGCTTTTCTCTCTGTGTGTGGATTCTGAAAGGGAGGCAGCTTCTTCTGCCGTTATGAAGTTACCCTGCATCTGTAAGCTTCAAATAAATTCCTTTCCTTCTATAAACTGTGTCTGGTTTGGAAGTTCATCCCAGCAACATTGATGTTGACTACTGCAAAACATATGAATGTCAAATAGGCAGTTGGATTTGTAAGTAAACTCGGGTAAGTGGTCAGGAGGAGAATTTGAGTCACTAGGTAGTATTTGAATTATTGGGATTTTGTGAAACATAGCCTGGTCTTAACAGCCTCCAAAATTAAAAAAAAAGATGAAAGAGTGCAGTAGAAATGGAAACGACAGAAGCAGAAGGACCTTTGAAGTAGAAAGGAAGTCAGAATACATAGATGTCACAAATCAATCTATAATCAAGAATGAAAATTGGGGGCAGAGAGATAGCTCAATGGTTAAAGGCACTTGCTCGCAAAGCCTACCAGGTCAGGTTTGATTCCCCAGTACCCACATAAATCCACATGCACAAAGAGGTGCATGTGACTAGTTTGTTTGCAGTAGCAGGTGACCCTGAAACACTCTCTCTTTCTCCAATTAAATCTTTAAAAAATAATGAAAATTGCTGAGTAAAATGAAACTAAAAATGTGATCATTTTATTTAATGATACAAAAATGGTGGAAAACAAAGCCAGACTGATGCACATCAAAGAGACAATGAAAATGAGAATGTGGGTTTGGTGCTAGATGATACTTTTGAGGAATTTTATAAAAGCAAGGCAGAAATATTACAATGACCTAAATCTTAGTGTGGGTGTTAGAAAATTTCTTGTTTAGCATGGTAAAGAACTGAGAATATTTGTGTAATGATGACATTGATCCATCATGATCTGCCACAGTTAGCAGTGTGTATTGAAAACCAGAGAGGCTTGTTCTCAAACGTTCACTGTATACTAAAGACCAGGAGCTCTGCCCCAAACATTCAGTTTATATTGAAGACCAGAGGCTCTTCCCCAAATGTTCGGTGTATATTGAACTTCCCTAAATGTTTAGTGCATATTAAAGACCAGAGGCTTTGCCCCAAATGTTCAGATTTATGTGAAATCCCTGGTTACTCTAATGTATAGATCTTGGTCAAAGAAAAGACCATTTAAAAAATATATTTTTATTTATTTGAGAGAGGGAAAGAGGCTGAGAGACAGAAAGAGAGAGAGGGAGAGGGAGAGAATGGGTGCACCAGGGCTTTCATCCACTACCAATGAACTCCAGATGCATGCACCACCTTGTGCATCTGGCTTACATGGGTCCTGGGGAATCGAACCGAGGTCCTTTGGCTTTTCAGGCAAGCGCCTTAACTGCTAAGCCATCTCTCCAGCCCCAGAAGCCTAGTTTTTAAACAGCTAAGGTTGAATGTCTTGCTACCAGGGTGGAGGCTAGAATTGGGCAAGTAAGACATGAGCCTCAGGCATAAAGTCTAAAGCACTATCAAGAACCCTAGCCAGCAGCCAGGCCTGGTGGCATATACTGATAATGATAGCATTTGGGTGGTGAAGATAGAAGGATCAGGAGTTGAAGGTTATCCTCAATTATTTAGGAATTTGAGGTCAACTTGGGTTACATTATACCTTATCTCAAAAAACAACAAACCAAGAAAAATAAACCAAAATTAAGCATAACTAACCACCAAACATTTTAAAAAGTATAATTTAAAAATTATTGATTTTTAAAGATTAAAGAATGCACTAAATATAAAGTTTCTAAATAAAGATGGAACTAGGTTAGAGTTGGGCTGAGCTATGTTGGAGAGTGAGGCATTTTCATGTCATTTTATTTGTAGATCTTTTGCATTAATTTAATTTTTTAGATAGTGCATTAAAATAAAATTGGTTTGTCTACTGAAGTCCAATAGAGAGGGGCTCACACAGATCACACTGTAGTTAGAGAAATAAAGTAACATGACTGTTTTGCAAATATAAAAAGTATATTCCACATATTTCAGTTTTTTTTTAAGTCCTTGGGTTTAGTGTCTCAAATCACAATGTCAATGTTTATTTCCCATTGAAAGACTTGTGGTTAGAAAGCAATGGTTCCAAGACTTCATTAGGAAGGCTTTCTGTTTTGAGGCCACTGACTTGTGTACCACAGAGGCTCAAAAGAGGTCGAGTGTGTTACTGAGCAGAAGATGCTTGTCCAGACACAATAATAAGCCTCAGATCTCTGCCATCAAAAAGTGCTTCGTCTTAAAAAAATAAGGCAATTTAATGAGGTAAAATACAAGATTCTTGGGCTACCACAGGTATTCAGAAAAGCATAATTACTGCAAAGGTCAGATTGTGATGTCCCCACTCTCCAAATTTTTCTGTTAACATTCTAATCTTTAGGACCTCGGGATGTCACTGCATGTGGAGATATATCTTTACAGAGACAATGAAGTTAAAAGGAAGTCATTAGGATCTAACACTGGTCATACGTATATAAGGAGAACAGACTGTGAAGGCAGAGGAAAAAACCCGACAGACATGACTGCAGCCAGGGAACAAGGCTTGGACTGGATTCTTCTTCCCCCTTGCCTCTGGGAAGATCCAGTCTCAGACCTTTAGTTCTGACCTCCAGCCTCCAGACCAGAGACAAGAAATGCATCTTGTTTAAGTCACCGAGTTTGTGGTAGCTTGATAGGCAGCCCTGGCAAATGAATGCTACTGTGTCTACCTTTCTGCCGTTTCTGCCTCTTTTCTTCATTCCACACAGTGCAATAGTACTTATTACTGAGATGAGACATTTTTCTTGCTAACTACAGAAAACTCACTACCAGAGAAAATTGCAGCTTTTTCATTTTTCCTACAAATATGACCACTGACATTTAGAGTCCTCAACTCTAAGTCTGTTTATTTATTCTTCAAACCCACTTCCAGTTCCTTGTCTCTTCTCCCACAAAAGATTTAGCTGACACAGAAACAAAATGTTAAGAAATGAGAGGCATAATTTGTTAGTAAACTCATCTTCCTTTGTAGCTCTTTCCTTGAGAAATTTTAGCAGAGTATACTTCTATGTAATAGAGTTTTAATCTTTTAATTAATATTTGTTTTGGGAAGAGGAGAAGCTAGGTGTCCAGAGCATTTTAAATTTTTTCGTGAGAGAAGAGAAACATAATTGAAAAATTTTTGAAAATTTTGAATATTTAGCTTTAAAGTCCAATAAATTTAAGTCATTATTATTTTAAAGCTTTAATTCTGTGCAGAGTTTCTATTTCTATTAGGCAAGATTAAACCATTCATATTCACATTATAATTAAAATTTTAATTGAAATATATGCACTTACTGTGTAAAACAATGTTTTGAAATTTGCATGTGTTTATGTATAAGTAGATATTGTGTGGTGATTAAATCTAGGTAATTAACATAAGCATGATTTCAAATATTTATTTCTGTGGTGATAAAATATCACTCAAGTTTTTCAAGCACATATTGCCAGTTATATTAACAATGATGTACAATATATGTCTTAAACTTATATTTCCTGCCTTTGTGAAATTTTGATCCTTTAATCAATGTCTTCTAACACCTCTCCCCAGCTATTTCTCAGCATGATTCTGTAAAACCAATTAAATCCTCTGGACCTTATACTCTCAGAAGGTTGTGTCAAGATATCTTTGAATAATAAACACAATACCTAATTAAATAACACAGTATATTACAAGATTATTAAGTAGAAAAAGACTGAGTAGAAAAAGAGTAATCTGTAGTGAG
The DNA here is from genome assembly GCA_036365145.1 of Orientallactaga sibirica. NCBI lineage: Eukaryota > Metazoa > Chordata > Mammalia > Rodentia > Dipodidae > Orientallactaga > Orientallactaga sibirica. The sequence continues at coordinate 44,820,888 of JAEOAD010000012.1, read as the reverse complement.
GATGGACATCATTTAAATAGACTAGTCATAGTTGGTATTGTGGAAGTGACTTGAGGCTATGAGTAAATGAGCTGCATGGACACCTGGAATAAAATGGGCAACCAGGACACATGACCCAAGGCAGTAGTGGAGCTGGTGTATGACTATCTGCAGGATCCTCTAAGTGTTAGACCCACTATTGCAATGTGAAATTAATCATGCTTTGTGTCATCAGAAAGATGTTTGAGTCTTGGAAATTAAAGATGACAGATTGTATGGTGATTGGCAGCCTGCAGATATTGAGAAATAATATCCTATGATTTTTTTTGTGTGTGTGTGTGTGTGTGTAAAATGAGGAGATAAAAAGGTGAGGTTTGAAGCCAGGTTTAAAGGAAAAAAATGGTTTTGATGTTTTTCTCCCAGTGTTTTCCTTTCATATGCAATTATCATTCAGATGGTAAAAGTTAAATTTCTGAAATTTTAAATTGTAAACAATTTAAAACATGCTTTCAAGTCTCATCTGCATTAGCAGAAATATTGTCTGTTTCATACTCTATTGTATTCACATGTACTTTGTATCATTTTGTGTTTTTTTAAAAATCTTCCTTAAGATGGTATTTAGAGTTTTCCTTCTGGTTGATAGCCATATTTCTTTTATCAGGTGTATTGCTGGCTCTGAGTCTGCCTCATATAGAAAAATATTTGTATACAGACATTAATAAGGAAAATGCATCTCCTAAACAATTCTCACATTTTAGATGATTTTTATTGTATATATTTTATCATTTCTGTCTTCTATCTTATCTTTTCATCCTTTAAAATTTCATATAAAAGCTGAAATATGCTTTTGAGTAAAAATTATAGCAAGTTATTTAGAATCCACAAAATAACTTCTTTCTTAGTATTTGTGTTTCAGCCTTTTCTATAACTATTATCTTTTTGTGGTAATTTATACACCCCCAGAGTGAGTAGCGCGTTTATAGGACTTCTAATGATTTAAAGTTTCATCTTCCTTCAGTACTTCCATCATAGGTACTTGTAGGTTCCATTTCTTGTTGTTCTCTGAAGAAATATCTCAAAGGAAAAGCTGTTAGACGTTTCTAAGTTTTATATGATTCCAGTGGCTACTGCGCAATGGAGACCAGCAGTTCTGAATCACATCCAACACCATTGTTGTGGCAATAGTTCTGAGTACCTTCCTCCACTGTCATGACATGAAATTTGGGTTGCTGCTACATGCTTACTACCCCCTTTACCCACTTTTTGTTTTGTTTTGAGAGATCTGCCTTTATAGCCTAGGGTGGCCTTGAACTCTAGGTCCTACTGTCATAACTTCCCCAAAGCTAGAATTACAGGTATGTTTCACTAGGCCTATGGTAGTTTAAATATATGTCCCCCAATATATTCAGTGTTTTATTAGTTACCTTGCTAGAGGCAATGTCACTGGGGGCTGGTTTTAAAGTGTGGTGATGGTTTGAGATTCCATTGTAAAGATATGCAAAGTGTGCCTAGCAGGAGTTCCTGAAGTGTGCTGTGTGACTCTTTGGCTGTAGTTTTACTCTGCGTGCTGTGTGCCTGGTTGGCTTTTCTCTCTCTTGCCTGGTCCTGTGAGAGCAGGCCGCTTCTCCTGCCCTTATGGAACTTCCCCTGGATCTGTAAGCTTCAATAAATAATATCCTTTCCTCCATAACTGTGCCTGGTCTGGAAGTTCATCTCAGCGAACCTGAAGCTGTCTGCTACAAGGCCCAACTACTTGATTGTCATTATTTCAGTTTACAGAGATCATAATATTGTCCTTAAAATCCACTTCCTTCATTAGAATGTATCACAATATTGAGTCCAACTTATTCATTTGACACCAGATGTAATTTCTCACCTTTATTTTTAACTCCAGAAGATTCTATATTATGTTGTTGATTGTCAATCTTGTTGCATTACTAAAAATGTTTTCTTCAGTGATTTTAAAATTAAATTTTAGTGGCCCATTATCTATATCTATATTTTTAAATTAAATTTCTGTTTCAGGCATATTTTTCTTGAATCCATCTTCTGTTGTATAAATAGAATCAGTTTATATGTTGTTTTAGCTTTGTGTGTAAGTGCTGGGGATCCTTCTTTCTCAGTGAAGTCAGCTTAGTTTCCCTGGTTACCCCTGCAACCTTGTGAGCTTCTCTTGTGGATTCCTACTAGCCATGTCTCTTATGCCAACTGTTCCTTAGGATCCAGTGAAAAATTATCTTTTAGAAAACCTGAGGAAAAGAACATGTGGATGAGCATTCCATTTTTATAGTCCCCTTTTCTGTATTATATTCCAATTAAAATATCCAGTTCTTCCTTATTAAGAGCCTCACTGGTGCTTCTTATGGTTGGCTAGTTCTGAAACTCCAGATAAGCGGTAATATTAATTGAAAGGATTTTGCCCTAATTGCTTTTTATCCATAAGTGAGCTCAGAGTTATTCTCACTTATTCTTTCACTTTGAAAACATATATTGAATACTTATATGCCAAACACTGTGCTAGATACTGAGTATGCAAATACAAACCTCAAAGTCGCAAATCTCATGTCTAATAGCGGTAGCACAGTCAGTGGTCAGCTGTCCAGGGATTAAGTCCTAAATTGATATTAGCTCCATTTCCTGTTTTCGAGGAATATATATGCTCGATATATATGCATTTGCTAAACACAAAAACTACATAACCTTCAACTGCACAATGTGCAAAGAAGGCTGATTACTCCATAACAGATGACTCCCACCAGCATGGGTTCAATTCTCTTCTCTGCTGTTTTCTACCCACCCTTCTTCTTGCCACATTATAGTGTTGTCAGTACTCACATGCCAGTCACAGATGCAGCCCTGGAAGAAGATAAAGATATTGGTGAGCATAGATTAAGGTGACAGATACATCATCTGTTGAGATTTAACTTTAGACGACAGAAAACTGATGATTTAAAATAACTCTTAGGTATTAACTCACAGAACTGTACAGTATGAGCTTGGGGCTCTCCCACAAATGCTAGCAAGCATATTATAGAGGTGAAGTCAGGTGTTGGACAGAATTCCATTATCATGGCAAATCTAGAGTTGCTTCTGTCACTTACATTGTTTCAGTGACCATGAAAGGTTGTGCTACTATGTGTAGGAAGGTGTCACTGGAACATGCTTGGAATTCAACTTCTAATTATGCTTTGAAGGTCGTAATATATATTTGTGCATGTGTGTGTTTGTGTGTGCCTGTATGTGCACACATGTGCAGATGCATGGCAGTGTGTGTAGAGGCCAGAGAACAACCTTGAGTTTTGATTCTCAGGTGCCATCTATCCCCATTTTTTTTTGTCTTTGGTTTTTAGAGGTAGATTCTTGCTCTAGTTCAGGCTGACCTGGAATTCACTATGTAGTCTCAGGGCGGTCTTGATCTCACAGCAGTCCTTGTACATCTGCCTCCCAAGTGCTGGGATTAAAGGTGTGCAACACCATGCCAGGCCCACCTATCCTTTTTAAGACAAATTCTCTCATTGGCCTGAAACTTGTCAAGTAGACTGATTGGTCAGCAAGCCCTAGGGATTCTCCTATTTTTACTCCCCAGTGCTGGAATTACAAGTGTGTGGCACCATGGGTCTATGTGGGTTCTGGAGATCACACTCAGATTCTCATTCTTGCTAGGGAAGCTGTAGCAGACAGCTTCAGGTTCGCTGAGATGAACTTCCAGATCAGGCACAGTTATGGAGGAAGGGATATTTATTGGAGCTTACAGGTTCAGGGGAAGTTCCATAATGACAGAAGAAGCTGGCCTGCTCTTCACAGGACCAAACACAGAGAGCAAAAGCAAAAAGCCACACAGCACAGCATACCTCAGGAACTCCAGCTAGGCACACTTTGCATATCTTTAGATTGAAATCCTAAACCTACCACCATACCTTAAGATCCGCCCAGTGACACTGCCTCCAGCCAGGTGGCTGCAGATGCAAACTGTAAACTAATAAAACACTGAATATATTGGGGGCCATATATTCAAACTACCACAAAGCACTTTACTGACTGAGCCATGAACACTGACACACATACATACTCATATGATACACACACACACACACACACATGAACTCAGCTTGTAGAATCTAGTTTGTAGAATGTCTGCAACACGGGGTGAGGCATATGATTGGCAACAAGAGTGAATGAGAATCTATGTACAAAGCAATTGAACTTCCCTTATTCCTTTCACTTACCTAAGAAATAGGAAAGCACCCACCTACACCCGTAACAGTTGGAAGTAGGCTTAGCCTAGAAAAGCTGAGTCAAATATTCTCTGCATTAGAACCAGCAGGCAAAGTAGAAGACCAAGGTGGATTTGTGAACTAGAAATGGTGAAATAGTGTAAAAATCTATGTAGCAAAGTTAGGATTAGCAGTTTGCTTCCTTTTCTTAGCTCTTTAGACAGGCAGATTTAGACCTTTTCCTCACCCGTGTTTTCCAAGGTCCGTCTTTCAAACAACTTTTCATTCTCACATGTGAAGTGACAATTGATAATCATTTGAAATTAGAAAAGGGAAAAAATTTAAGGGGGATAGTAAGAAGTGAGCAAGTGAGTGAGCAAGCAAGCGTGAGAGAAATTTTGGATAGAAATTATCAGTAGAACAACAACAACAACAAAAAAAACACACAAAAGTCTACAGCTACTATTCTAAAGGAGAAAATAGATAATCTGTGTTAGAACAAAAATGAAGTCTGATGTAAAAACAGAACTGGGTGAAATAAGCAGCATTTAGAAATTATACATGTGATGGACATGTGAAGGTTTTCTTCTGCCTGTCTAGGTGCTGTGGCCTCAGAGCTTCTGGGACAGCAGTCTGGAAGAACAGGAAGTGGCAGCAGGAGGGTGGGTACAGGGGACCGGCAAAGCCAGGATGGAAAGGCTGAGGAAGAGATGACATTTGCTGTGGAGGGTGGTTTGCATATTGGAGGCCTGGATGAGCTAAGCCAGGAAAACGTCCCTCATGTCTCTCTTGACTAGTTCTCTTTGGCCAGATACTTCATCTCCCATCTGACAAAGGATATGGAACGTTGGTTCTTGGCAAGCTGCAATGAGTTCGCTAAGTTATTGAAACTGTATATGAAAAAAAAAATCCTACCACTAGAAAAAAGGGTGACACTTGATGGAAGCTGCTCTTGAAGCAACAACATTTTCTATGGAATACACGCAAATATTAAATTTAGTGGATTTAATCAATTCTTAGAAAATCTTACACAGAAAATTTTATCTTAGCTGCCAATATTTAGTTGATATAAATGTGCTTCTAACAGAATATGAATGGAAAACATAATTTCATAAAATATCACAGCTATAAAATGGAACCTCTGCTGTCATAAACTTTTCACTTACGTAAGGTTGTTATATCTCACATTTCAAGAAGAAGTCTTATGAGCCTGCAGCTCAGCTGAAAGCTTGAAATTTTCGACTGGCTTGTGCAAAAGTAAAGCCATTTGGGCAGCTCTGTGCCATTTGAATCTCGAATTAGAAATGTTATAATTCACAGAATTATTGAAAAACTTCCTACTTGTGCAAGCATTTGAAGTTCATGATTCTGAGTTTCTTTTTACAGGAGTGTGGTGGTTCCTAAATACCTGTCTGAATAGTTCTTCTTGAAGTGTCACAGGGGTTGGTTTGGATTGTTTTGAGGTATGGTGGTGTCTTTGAAGGGAGCTGTTCTGATCAAAGTGGAAGCGCAGGCTCTGAAGAAATGAGTCATAGCGAATGAAGTCTCAGCAGCTGTCCACTGCAGTGATCAAAGAGGGATTTCTTTTACAGCTGGAAAGTGGCACAGTCTTTGTGTTTTTCATTTTATAAATGTAATTATACTACACAAGAATTTAGACTACATATGATTTCAAACTAATAAGCAGGGGAGTGAGACTTTCCATACATAGTTCCCGTGTAGAATACAATACCATAGGGCAGAACACCTGCTATCTATTATTATTCAAAACAGACTTAGTCTGTTTTCACATTTTATACCACCGGATATATAGATTATATCCTTTCAAATAAATGAAAACAATTTAAATAATTTATTGGAATTTTTCTGTGAATAAAAATTATGTTTAACTACTTGGGGGTACAGTGTGATATTATTCACCAAAAGAATTTATAACATGAATATTGTAGCTTCTCTTAAACTTTGTGCAAAGTCTCCAATCATCTTTATTTAAACAGATTGGGAACGTGCAAATGCTTTTGCAACAGAAAAAGCACATAATAGTTTTAGTGGCTTATTTTAGATCTCTTCAATTTCCCTCCCCCACTTCATTTTTCAGAACTGAGATGACAACACTATTAAATGCCAAAGAATTCTCTCTCTTTTAATTTAATGCCCAATGTTCTTTCTGGTTCAAGCCCTATAAACTTAGAAGTTATAATATTGACATTTCTGTGAATTTTATTATGTAATATTTTAATGGAAGTTTAAAATAGGGTAAAAGTAAATTATAGCTAAGGCTACCAGATTGCTGCATTAATGGGGAAGATGTATTGCCCAGCCAGTTTTCCATACACATGCATAAAGCTGTGCAGAAATTGAACAGGGCTAAATCATTTAGAAATTTACAAGCATAGTATAAGTAGTTAATTTTAGTTTTTAAATATAAAATATCATATTTGAATTATTATGCTTTTCTTGCTTTGGAATCAAATTTTCAAAAACTCATTTTATTATAATATTGGTCTCAAAATTAGATAATCAGTGTCAGGGTGAAGGAGACAGACCCTAAGGACACTCAACCAAAGCAGAGATCCAGAGGCTCCTAAGAGCTCATCAGTGAAGAAGGCTTAAAACATCCACCATAGCTCAGAGAATTTTGTGGAAGAGGGGGTGGAAAGACTGTAAGAGCCATAGGTTGAGACAACATGCCCAGAGGCATTCTCTACCCCACAAACTAACTGATGCTCCCACAACACATAAACCACAACCCCATAGGGGATACCAATAACCCCAGTGAGGAGGGTCCTCAATGGAATGGAGGCAGGGATAAGGGAAAAGAGGGTACCAACACATGATGCATATATATGAAATATGTTATTAAAATAATAATAATAATGAAAAGATCAAATGTAAGTGCCTTCCATATGATAGTTTAAGCCTATTTTTCACATAAAGGGGTAAATGCATAAGAATGATGATGCAAGAACTTTTTACATATAAATTTCTATTTAGAGAAATGTGTGATTAAAAAATATAATACATATGACTCTATACAATTAAAATGTGTCGTGTATAGTTAAAATATGTGTTTCATGTAGACACAATAGATAGTTATTAAATTTAGTTATGAATGATACTTTTGTACCATGAATCATATACACCTATGATTTTTTTTTTTTTTTGGTAGATGATCAACCACCTGATGCCCTCCCTGTCCACTTACAAATCAGTTTAGTTTATCTGAAAGTGTGAACATTTTATTTATTTATTTATTTATTTATTTAATTACCTAAGGCGGCGGGGGGGGGGGCGGAGAGAATGGCCACACCAGGGCTTCTAGCCACTGCATACGAACTCCAGATGCATGTGCCACTATATGCATCTGGCTTATGTGGGACCTGGAGAATCAAAATGGGATCCTTAGGCTTCACAGGCATATGCCTTAACTGCTAAGCCATCTCTCCAGCTCTGATAGTGTGAACTTTTGAAAAATGAAGTCAAATTAAAAACTGATAAGTTTGTCATGTCAAAGAGTGCAACTGGGTGCTTTCTCGCATACTCTCTATGTTATCTAATTATCTAATTCCAGCAAATTTCTGTGGTGGTTTGATTCAGGTGTCACCTATAAACTTACAGTGTTCTGAATGCTAGGTCCTCAGCTGGTGGCAATTTGGGAATTGGCTCCTCCTGGAGGCGATGTGTTGTTGGGGGTGGGCTTATGAGTGTTAGAGCCAGCTTCTCCTTGCCAGTGTTTGGCACACTCTCCTGTTGCTGGTGTCCTCCTGATGTTGGCAAGGAGGTGATATCCACCCTCTGCCCATGCCATCATTTTCTCTTGTCATCCTGGACTTTCTCCTCAAGTCTATAAGCCAAAATTAACCCTTTCCTCCCACAAGCTGCTCTTAGGTTCTTTTTTTCCCTTGTTTAACTTTTTATTGACATTTTTCATTCATATGCACAGTGTTCCCTCATCATAATCCCCTCCACCACCCTCCTTTATTCCCCCTTTCCTACTCCCTTCACTGAACCCCGTCTTTCTTTTCTTTTTTTAAATTTATATTATTCTAATTTTATATTCCTAATGATGACTCCATTATCCTCCTCCCTTTTCTCCCTCTTCCAAAGGAACCCTCATCAATGGGGAATGTGGGTCATGCATTGTGAGGTTAGTCAAGAGTTCTGGGGGACAGGCCAAGTCTCTGTGCATAATGCCCTAACTTGTGGCTCTAACATTCTTTCTGCCCCTCTTCTACAAATTTCCCTGAGCCACATTGGGGTCATTTTAGTTCTACTTCAGTGATGAGGTTTTGGGAGCCTCTTTGTCTCTGGATATCTGGCTTAGTTGGAGTTGGATGTTCTCTGTGTTTATCTCCTTCAGACTTTTTCTGGTGTCATGATCCCTAAGAACGGTGTACTCTTGCCCTTCCCCCGCATTACTGTATGGTTTCATCTGGGGCCCTGGTGAGGTGTGATTGGCTGATCCTCCATTCAGGTTTGTTTTCCATCTGAAAAAGATAAGCAAATTCTCCAATGGAGAGAGAAGTTAGTACTAGATAGATGGGATAGCCATAGATATCTTGGAGGGAATTTTATATGCATAGGCCCTCTTCTAGTCCACATTTGGTGGGATCTTGATTGGAGACTGTGCTCATTTTTTGTACATGGTTTTGATTTATTTCCACTTCCATCAATGAGTTCCATTCCATTGAGTGGATCTATTAGTCAAATCAAGAGCAGTTGGTTGCCCACCATGGCTGTTTGCCACTACTGCACTTGTTTGAGCATTATGTCAGGTTGTTTCCTGCTGGATATCTTAGACTGCAAGTTGTTTGGACCAATGTTGGCCATTTTCCCCCAGTTGCTCGTGTAGCACCCTCTGGCACTAGACTAGCTAACTGTCTGGGAATTCACCCTCTTCCAGATTCTGGACAGGTCTCTCCATGCTTGGTCTCACACACGTATGCTGTCTTTGACAGTAGGGTCTTACAATTAACCTTTGGTGGGTCATCAAGAACTCTGACAGAAATCTGTCTTTTTTGGGAAACCTTGTAGGTGTCTTGGATCAACAGGTAATTGTGAAAGTTAATCCCGTGCTGGTACTGGGAGTTATGAGTCAGTGCCTAGGAAGGTGAGGGGAGAAAAAGATAGATAATATAAAAGAGAAAGTGAGTATAGAGAGGAGATGGGGAAAAAGAGAGAGAGAGAGGGAGAGAGAAGAGAGAGAAAAGCAGGAAAAAAATTAAGGTTGGTTTTCATGATGTTCTCTCCAGTTACCTGTGGTTCAGGTGTTCCCTCTGTGGTCCAGCTGAAGGATCAATCAATGTTTTAGCTTGTTGTTCAAAGTAAAGGGTTTTATAGTATCTTTTCCTTTTGGGTCCCTATTTGTATCCCCCCACCCTTGTCCTCCCTCCCACCCTCTTGCTCCCTCCCACCCTTACCCTCACTTCATCCCACCCTCCATATTGTCTGGTCCTCAGAGTGCTTATTAGGCTTGGTAGCATCTCAGGTGGATTCAGGTTAGGTGCAACAGATAAACAAGACCATGTGATAATTATCTTTTTGTGATTGGGTGAGCTCACTGAGGATGATCTGTTCCATGTTTGACCATTTTTTTCGAATTTCATTATTTCATCTTTCCTTACTGCTACGTAGAATTCTATAGTATAGATATACCACATCTTTGTTATCCATTCCTCTAATGATGGACATCTGGGTTGATTCCAGCTCTTTGCTATTATGAATTGAGCAGCTATAAATATGGTTGAGCAAATGTCTCTGATCTGAGGTTTGGAGCCTTTAGGGTAAATGCTCAGTAAGGGAATAACTGGGTCCGTTGGTAGGTCTATGGTCATCCTTTTCAGGAGTCTCCATATAGTTTTCCATAATGGTTGAACCATTTTACATTCCCACCAGCACTGAAAGCTTGTTCCTATTTCTCCACAGCCTCACCAGCATTTGTTTTCATTGTTTTTTTTTTTTTTTTTTAATGTTAGCCATCCTTACTGGGGTAAGGTGGAATCTCATAATTGTTTTAATTTGCATTTCCCTGATGATTAGGGATGTTGAACATTTTCTTAAATATGTGTTTGCTATTTGTATTTCTTCCTCTGAGAACTCCCTGTGCAGTCCTCTGCCCCATTTTGTGAGTGTGTTGTTTGATGATTTATGGTTTAGGCTTTGGAGTTCTTTGTAGATTCTAGAAATTAGTCCTCTGTCAGTTGTATAGCAGGTGAAAATTTTCTCCCATTCTGTGGGTAATCTGCTGGCTTTGTTTATAGTATATTTGTCAGTGAAAAAACTTTTCAGCTTCATGGGATCCCAATGGTTGAGTGATTGTTTAATTTCCTGAACTGCTGGGGTTTTGTTCAGGAAGTCTTTTCCCACTCCTATGTCATGGAAGGTTTTTCCTATTTTTTCTTCCAGTAGTAGCAGAGTTTCTGGGTTTATATTAATGTCTTTGATCCATCTGGACTTGATTTTTGTGCATGGTGAGATGTGTGGATCAACTTTCATTTTCCCTACATATGGCTGTCCAGTTTGTCCAGCACCATTTGTTGAAGATGCTGTCCTTTTTTTCCATTCTACATTGCTAGGGCCTTTGTCAAATATCAAGTAGCTGTAGTTACTTGACCCAAAGTCTGGGTCTTCTGTACCATTGGTCTATATTCCTGTTTTATGCCAGTACCATGTTGTTTTTATTACAATGGCTTTGTAGTATAGCTTTAGATCAGGTATGGTGATGCCTCCAGAGGTGTTTCTTTTGCTGAGGATATGCTTGGATATCCGAGGCCTTCTACCTTTCCATATGAATTTTGAGATAGTTATTTCTATCTCAGTGAAGAAAGAAGTTGGGATTTTTATCAGCATCACATTGAATCTATAGAGTGCTTTTGGTAAAACTGCCATTTTCACAATGTTAATTCTATCTATCCAGGAGCATGGGAGGTCTTTCCATTTTCATAGGACCTTTTCAGTTTCTTTCTTGAGTGTTTTTATGTTTCCATTGTATAGGTCTTTCACTTCCTTGGTTAATATTATTCCAAGCTATTTTATTTTCTTTGTTGCTATTGAAAATGGGACAATGTTAGTTATTTCTGTTTCTGTATCTTTGTCTTTTGCATACAGAAAGGCTACTGATTTCTGAGCATTGATCTTATATCCTGCTACTTTACTGAAGCTGCTAATCACCTTTAAGAGTTTTGAGATGGAGGTTCTCAGGCCACTTATGTATAGAATCATGTCATCTGCAAATAGGGCTAACTTAACTTCTTCCTTTCCAAGTCAGGGGTATACACTCTCACCTCTGTTCTTCAATATAGTGCTCTTAGATTCTTGGTGCCTGCAACGTGAAGCTGACTGCAATAGTAAAATTGGTACTGAGAGGTGGGGTCATTGATGATACAAACCTGATTCTGTGGCTTTGGTATTTTGGAACTGCTTTGCATGAGGAGTGTGGACATATTTGAAATCTTGGCCTAAGAGACACCTTGCAGTGTTGCTAGTATAGTTTGATGGAACATTCTGGTCAGAGTTGAAAGCCCTGAATACAGTGAGAACTACCTGTGAGGTTTGACTTATGAGGGTAAGAAAGATTTGACTGGACTGGGCTCTAGAAGCAGTTTCTGTGAGAGGTTTGCTGTTATGGCTGTGTACTGAGTACTTGTGCAGGGTTGCATTGCATAGAAATGGACTGGTGTGAGCAGAGGGATATGGCACAGAAAAAATTAAATCCTTGGGCCCAAACTGCTGCCTGTTCAATTGCAATTGTTTGAGATATTACAACCATCAAGATTGGGCCAGCTGACCTGCACTGGGACAACAGGAAGAATGCAGACTCTTTTGAAGGGGTCTGAATGCTGAAGGAGTGTCCTGTTCTTCAGAGTCTGCTTTATCCCCTCCCCCCAACCCTGGATTAACAAGTTGGTAGTCTGCCTGGTATTGTGAAGTATAACAAATGAAGGAAAGAGAGGGTCATTGAATTTGCAACATGGATTTGTATTTTGGAAATGGCCATGGCCAGTGTGAAACAGGCTTATTGATTACCTGTGTGTAGACCTGATGGAGCCATGAGGATGAACTGTGGGTTGCAGTGGAGACCCAGTGGAGAAGCCAGCATAATTGCATGGCTGCTAAGGAGAGCTGCTAGCACTGGAAGACATTTTCTGGGACTGTGAGTAGCCTAGCTGGAGGGGCGGAATTGGAACTTCAGAGACTTGTCACTGGCTAGAGTTGTTGGCTTTGGAACTACAGAGTTTGATGTTTGCCCTGGTTGTTTAAATCTTTTATTGTTTCAATATTTCTTTGCTATGCCCAATGTCATCTTTTGCCATGTAAATGTTTATCATATACTTATATATTATATATATATACATATATACATATATATAGAATAAGTATATAAATATATTTATATATTATATTATATTATATATAATATATTATAATATATAATAATAATAATTATATATATACATATATATATGTATTATGGCTTAGTTAAAAGACCTTAGACTATGAGACTTGAACATCATTGGGATTGATAAATACTATGGGGACTTTTAAAGTTGGACTGCATGCATTGCATGTTACATCATGTATGGTTATCACTTTGTGAGGGACAGGGGTGGAATGTGGTAGTTTGATTCAGGTGTCCACCATAAACTTACAGTGTTCTGAATACTAGGTCCTCAGCTGGTGGACATTTGGGAATTGGATTGTCCTGGAGGTGATGTACTGTTGGGGGTGGGCTTACTGTCAAAGAACCCTTATACCTTTGTTAGCAGTCAGGGCAAATCCTTCACCCAATCCCATGGCAACTAATAATTTACTTTATGACTCAATGGACTTGCCTATTCTGGAAACTTACTAGAAATGGAATAATACAGTATGTGTTTAGCTTAAAAAATATGAGTGTGGTGGATGGAGTGCCGCCATAGCCTCATGTATTTGTGATTAAGCCTCATCAATAAGTGCCCGGTGGTGGACTTTGGAAGATGGAGCTTGCTGCAGGACATTTAACACTGGAACACAACCTTGAGGTTTCTTAGTCTAGCTCTCCTGGATATTCAGCGCTAGCTCACTCTTGCTGCTTCCTCCAAGCTTTTGTGACACCTTGGCTGTTTGCTCTTACATGCTCGTCCCACCATGGTGAAAATTCTCCTCGAAATTAGAAGCCAAAATGAACTCTTTCTTTCCATTAGCTGCTTCTGGTAGAATGTTTTGTGCTAACAATGAGAAGGTGATTTCTACAATGGCCTTTTGTTTCTGACTTTCCCCACATTGCATAATGTTTTTAATGTTCACATTAGATGTTTCTCTAAAGAGAATGTTTTTGAAGTGGTAACCAATTATAACTCAGTAAAAACATTGATAAAAACTGAGGAAGATGACAGAGTAGGGACAGACAGCAGTCTCCTCATCCTTATGAATCCAAAAGAAATCATTCTTGATTCAAAAATAGGGTAAAAGTCATGGAGAGGTGATGGAGGATTTCAGTAAACTGCAAACTGTGAAGACTAAAGAAAATAAAAAAATAATGCATGTTTGATTTACGAGAGCAAAAACTGGCACTAACCCACACAGCTAACTGTAGCGGAAGGGAATAGGGAGAATCATGCCCCCTTCCTTGGGCCTCAACACAAAAGAGAATATGGAAATCTCTAGAAGCAAAGATAATAAAAACAAAATTTTGATCAAATCACTGTGTGCATGAAACAAACTCTGAGAAAGCCCCTAGTACCTGCCATCCATGTCCCTACCTAGTCTGCTGGAGTATGGAAAGGGCAGTTCTTGACAGGTGGTAATCAAACTGCTAGTCCAGGAAGATCAAACTCCTGCACAACCATATCTCCAACCCCAACCTTCACCAACTAAAAGTACTAGAACTATAAAACCAGAAAACCATGTGAGATGATCAAAACTGAAACCCAACAGAGCAAATATATGAAAAGCTAAGATCAGGCACCAGGTTGACAGGCAGCCTGGGACCTGCTAAGAGGAGCATATCTAGCCACAGGTGAATATGAGCATTGATGTAGCCACATCAAAGCAATCCATCAAGAAGACAAAACAATTGTAACATACGTGCACCAAGCATTGGCATACCCAATTTCACAGAAGTAAAGGCACAGAGTGACCTCAGTACAATAATAGTGTGTGGTTTCGACATGCCACTTTTAACAATAGTAAGTCATAAAGTCAAAAATATAAAGAAACATCAGTTAAATGACATCATAGATCAAATGGACTCAAAATACATTTATAGAATAATTCACTCACATAGTGCAGAATATATGTCTCTGCAGTCCATATTTATTTTATTTATGAGAGAGAGAGAAAGAGGCCTGTTCCACATCTGCCAGGGTCCAGGAGAACTTGCAGTGGACTGTGCCATGAACAATGCTCTTACTGCTAGCCTGAAAACCAGCTTGAGGGTGATGGTGGCAGACACAGCGATCAATCAAAACCTATCAAAGCAGAAATTCAGAAGCTACAAAGATCTCAATGCTAAATCAGACTGCCAAAAGGCCTGGTATAGCTCAGGGAACATTTAGGAAGAGGGGGTGGAAAGATTATAAGAGCCACAGAGGGGGTAGAAATGCCCTGAGGCATTGTACCCCCACTATCCTATTGGGACTGATTGATAACTTTCTGAACCCACAGTGAATCCCATAAAACCTTCCGAGGAGGGCTCCAGGGAAACAGGAACGGGGGAGAGGGAATAAAAGAAGATATTCTGTTAAAAGAATAAATTAAAAACCTGAATCAGAAAGAGAGAAACATGATCTAAATAATTTAATAATGTATCAATTTATCCCAGAAAAAAAAAATGCCAAACTCCATATTAGTTGATAGGAAGAAATAAAGATCAGGACAAAAATTTTAAAAAGTGAAAAAGAAAACAAATACAATACAATGAATTGATGAAGCAAAGAGTAGATTCTTTGAAAAGATAAACAAGATTAAACTTTTAGCCAAACAAAAGAAAGAGGGAGAAGACCCAAAATAATAAAATTAGACATGAAGATAGTGACATCACAACAGGTACCAATAACATACTTGAAAAACCTATATTCCATTAAATTGTAAAATCTGAAAGAAATGGATGAATTTCTGGACACATATGACTTACCAAAGCTAAACCTAGAGGATACAAACAACTTAAACAGGTCTATAATAAGCAAAATATTCAAAACAGTAATAGTGTCCTAACTACAAAAAGTTCAGGCCCTGAGGATTCATTGCTAAATTCTAACAGATCTTTAAAGAACTACAACCTGTGTTCCTCAAATTATTCCATATAGTTTCAAGGGATAGAATTATACCAGATTCTTTTTAAAGAGCCAAAATTACCCTAATACTAAAACCACATACAGTAACAACAAGAAGAAACAAAATGAAAATTATGGGTCTCTGATTGCTCAGCTGCAAAAGAAGTTTCTCTCATCCAGGTTAGGGCAGCACTAATATATAGGCATAAACATAAATATTTAAAGGGCAGTTTGATAAGCATAACATATCCATTTAATCAAAAAATAGTAGTAGCTTCCCTCCCAGGGCCTATGACTTTCCCAGCCATAAGCTTTTAATTAGGTTTTTATTACTGGACATGATTTCCCTTCCATGGAACAGGCCTCAATTTCAATCAGAGATCAGTTGGTTATTCCTATAAAATTCATGCCAGGACAGGAGAGATGGATCAGTGGTTAAGGTGCTTGCCTGTGAAGCCTAAGGACTCAGGTTCAATTTTCCAGGTCCCATGTGGGTCAGATGCACAAGGTGGTGCATGCATCTGAAGTTTATTTGCAGTGGCTAGAGATGCTGACATGCCCATTCTTTCTCTCTCTCTCTCTCTCTCTGTCTGTCTCAAATAAAAATAAATAAGATTTTAAAAAGTCATGCTAATATTGCACCAGTAAACACATCTTGCCTGGCTGGTCTGTTGTTTAAAGTGCATATTGTCGAGTGCTGGAAGAGATTGTTGGTGACTTTTCTCCCTGATCAGCCTGCATAGCACCTTCTAGCACTATGACAGCTAGCTAGGAAGGAGGAAGCTTATCTCAGTTCCAACTGGATTTCTCAGTGTCCTGCAACTGAACCATGTTGTGTCTTTAGCAATAAAGCCTTACCATCTAGTTCTGATAGGCAACCAAGAGCACTGAAAATAGTCTGTACTATTTTGGGGGCCTCTGGGGCTTCCTTTGTCAATAACTCACTGGAAAGTATCCCACCCCTAGTTCTTGGATTTTCCTGTAACAACCTATGGCTTCTAGGAGAAGTATTATCTACCCATGTGGGGCACATCTCTTCAAACTCTTGATTTTTAAATTATATATTTTGATTACATAATAAAGGAGATTTCCATATGACTTTTTCTTGTCTTTAATTTTGGTTTACACTTCCCTACCTCCTCATTTCTTCAATCTCCCACCCATAGTCCCTCTTAAACCTCTCCACTACCATTATCCCATCCCTCTACTTTAATGTTATGTCTGTTCTAGGATCTCTTATTCTATAAATTTATAGTGAAACATCTGCCTTCATTTCAGTAAGATGACCAAGTTAATTTTTACAATGTCATGGAAGGTTCCTTGTATGTATCATGGGGTTGATCTAATGAAATTTAATGTGGTCTTTCCCCCCAAATTTACAATACCAAACCAATCATGAGAAAAACTTAGCAAAATTCAAATTAAGGTACATTTTATAGACTACCTAAGCAGTAATTCTCAAAATGGTCAGAGCCTGAAGAAAATGTTATGGTCAAGGGAGAGCCTAAGTGGACATGACAACTAAATTTAATGTGGTATCTTGCAACAAAAATAGTTATTAGGTAGGTACAAAGTGAGGAATGCAAATAATATTTTAAAATAATGGTCAATATTATTTCATTAGTTGTGATAAATGTACTATAATAATGCACAGCACTGCTAATGGTAGAACTGGATAAGAGTGTATGCAAACTCCTTGATGTTTTACACTATTACAAACTTAAGACATTTAAAAACAGGTAACTAGAACAATTTTCCTTACTCTTAACTCTATCCTGCATGTACATAGACATATTTCATATGTACACACACAAAAGGAAAGGTCACCAGTAAATGATACTGTTACTAACATAGCTGGTGATGCATAAATCTGAGAGAATAAGATCAATGGGGAAAAAGAACATAATGCTTGTCACAAATCCTTCAGAAAACCACAAGTTCTTTTTGAAAGTAGAAGGAGAATATTGGAGCCTTATGAAGCCAAATAGTCCAGAGTGGGGCCTGGAAATCACCATTTCAAAGTAAGTATAAAGGTGACTCTAATTCATACCCAGGACAATACATCACTGCTTTGTCATGTGATGCAACACTGAACAGACAGCCTATACTGTCTCCAGACCCTCTTTAATCTCTATTCTCTAGATGTGGTCTTCTAATACAAGGATGCTATTCAGTTGAACTGAACCATGACCAGCTCATATTTCTCCATCTATTCTTAGAGGTTTCTATAAAAGACCTTGTCTATATCCACAAACTGCTCTACAAAGAAATTATAGCCCAAATTTTTCTGACCTGGAATGCTTGAAGTGGAGAGAAAAATAGGACAGATAGGATTATCATCCAGGTAGAGGTTAAAATTTGATCAGAAAGTTAGATGTCGGGGGGAGGACAGGCAGGAGGCTAAGGATGGTACCGACATGTGCTGCTTACACACTGAGTATGTACATAACTAATAAAGAAAAAAACTTAAAAATATATCAGATGTCAAGACAAATAATCAGCCGGGCATGGTGGCACACATCTTTAATCCCAGCACTCAGGAGGTAGACGTAGGAGGATCACCATGATTTGAGGCCAATCTGAGAATACATAGTGAATTCTAGGTCACCCTGGGCCAGAGTGAGACCCTTCCTAGAAAAACCAAAATCAAAAACAAACAAAAATCCCCATATACTCATCTAGATAACTAATCAATTATAATTGTAGTAAGAACTAGGAAAAAGAAACTAATGGAATATAGGTTGAATCCTCCAAAATCCTCCATAATCCCAGGGCTAGAGAGATGGCTTAGTGGTTAAGGTGCTTGTTAGCAAAGCCAAAGGACCTAGGTTCAATTTCCCAGGACCCACATAAACCAGATGAACATGGTGACACATGTGTCTGGAGTTCATTTGCAGTGGCTTGAGGCCCTGGCATGCCCAGTGCTTTTCTGTCTGTCTCTGTCCTCTTTTTCTCTATCTCAGAAAGAAAGAAAGAAAGAAAGAAAGAAAGAAAGAAAGAAAAAGAAAGAAAGAAAGAAAGAAAGAAAGAAAGAAAGAAATTTTTTTTTTTTTTTTGTGTTTTTTTTTTTTTTTTTTTTTTTTTTTTTTTTTTTCGAGGTAGGGTCTCATTCACTATGTAGTCTTGGGGTGGCCTTGAACTCACGGCGATCCTCCTACCTCTGCCTCCCGAGTGCTGGGATTAAAGGCGTGCGCCACCACGCCCGGCAGAAAATATTTTTTAAAAATCCTCCAAAATACCAAATTATTTGGACACCAACCTAATGCCAGGGTGGAAAATTGCTTACTTGATCTCTTGAGACATGTCACAGTCAAAACTCAAGCACACTAAAACCATGTGGAAAATTACCCTGTGTAAATTATGTATGAAAGATACATAGATGCATATTGTGTTTAGACTAGGGTACCATACACAAGATTGTTTATGTCTAGGCAAATATTTCAAGATCTAAAACAAAATCTGAAGCGCTTTTTGTATAAGGGATACTATACCTGTAACAAGCGAATCTAACCTAGGCTTGTGATGAGTAGAGTGAAGGGCTAGGGAGTAATTCTGTACTGAAATGCTGGATCTAAGTCATGAAAAAATGGATTAAGTTGACATTGTTAAGTGAGGCTATAGGGTTTGAGGAAGTATCAAGAGAATGAGAGTAAACAGGCACAGGGACCAGCAGGTGCAGATGTTCTGTGTGAGAAAATCCGTTGGAAGATGTCAATTAGAAAACTTTTACCCATTCAATAAAAATTTATTCTGCTATGCATATAATTTCGGAAAAAAAGGGAGTGTTTCTCACTGAAGCACAGAGGAAGAAAAAAGCAGGTTGTTATCGTATCCGTTGTCATTAGTAAAGTATGCCCTGATAAGAGCTTTAATTCATAAAGTTCATAAATGACTCCACGTTAACCAACCCTGAAGGTATTTTGATAAGTCAGTTTAGGAGTGTTTACTTTTCTCTACCTATGACATTTTGAACTTAGGTAGGCATAAGATTCTTCCCATGCTTCTAGTTCATCTAGCCACCACGATTTCCTCCAGAAAGGTAACCTGCATGTCACTTTTGGAAAACACTCTCAGGCACAACTGTCTTATAATAGTACTTGTTAATAGCTTTTATAATAGTATTTCTGTATTATATGTCATAATAATATTTGTTAATTCCTTTTTTAAAATGAAGGAATCAAAAAAAAAAAAAAAAAAAAAGCATCCTCAGCCTTTTGGTTTCTGCCTCCATGTTCTTCCTCAACAGAATCCTGTCCACAATAATGGATACAGAATTGTGTTTTGGGATAGGGCTGGAGATAGGACTCAGTAGTTAAAGGTGCTTTCCTGCAAAACCCAATGACTCAGGTTTAATTCCCCAGTACCCACAAACATGGTGCATGCATCTGGACTTCATTTGTAGTGGCAAAAAGTTCTAATACACCTATTTTCTCTCTGTCTCTTTCTTACTTTTTTCCATTTTTGTGTTTGCATATAAATAAAATATATTTCTGGTGTGGTGGTGTACACCTTTAATCCTAGCATTCAGAAGGCAGAGGTAGGAGGATCAGTGTGAGTCTGAGGCTAGCCTGGTGGAATTAAAGAGTTCCAGAAAGCCTGGGCTAGAATGAGATCCTATCTAGATAAAAAGAAAACAAACAACACTCCTCCCCCTCTCCCCATCCCTGCCAAAGAATTATATTTTGTAGGGCATTTTCAAAATGCTTGAAGGGGGCTGGAGAGATGGCTTAGCAGGTAAGCGCTTGCCTGTGAAGCCTAAGACCCCGGTTCAAGGCTTGATTCCCCAGTACCCATGTAAGCCAAATGCTCAAGGTGGCGCATGCATCTGGAGTTCGTTTGCAGTGGCTGGAGGCCCTGGTGTGCCCATTCTCTCTCCCTCTCTTTCGGTCTGTCACTCTCTAGTAAATAAATAAAAATAAACAATTTTTAAAAATTTTAAATATGTATTTTTTATTTATATTATTCTGATTTTACATTCATAGTATTGGTTCCATTGTCCTCCTCCCTGTTCTCCCACTTTCAAAGGGATCCTCATCAATGGGGAATGTGGGTCATACATTGTGAGGTTACTCAACAGTTCTGGGGGGTAGGCCCCAGTCTCTGTGCATAATGCTCCAACTTGTGACTCTTAACAATCTTTCCGCCCCCTCTTCTGCGAGTTTCCCTGAGCCACATTGGGGTCATTTTAGTTCTACTTCAGTGATGAGGTTTTGGGAGCTTCTGTGTCTCTGGATATCTGGCTTAGTTGGAGTTGGATGTTCTCTGTGTTTATCTCCTTCAGCCTTTTTCTGGTGTCGTGATCGCCATGAACGCTGTATTCTTGCCCTTCCCCTGCGTTGTTCTATGGTTTCAGCTGGGGCCCTGGTGAGGTGTGGTTAGCTGATCCTCCCTTCAGGTTCGTTGTCCACCTGAAAAAAGATAAGCAAATTCTCCAATTGAGAGAGAAGTTAGTACTAGATAGAAGGGATGACCATATATGTTTTGGAGGGAATTTTATATGCGTTGGCTCTCTTCTAGCCCACATTTGGTGGTATCTTGATCTTGGAGACTGAGCTCATTTTTTGTACCTGGTTTTGACTTATTTCCAATCAAGAGCAGTTGGTTACCCACCATGGCTGTTTGCCACTACTGCACTTGTATGAGCATTACGTCAGGTTGTTTCCTGCTGGGTACAAATTTTTTTTTAAAATGCTTGAAGGCTTCTCTATTAGGGTCCAACTACTTGGGGACATTTTCTTTTATATTTTATTTTTATTTTCATTTTTCAAGGCAGCATCTCACTTTGGCTTAAGCTGTCCTAGAATTAATCCTCCTTCAATCGTCCTCCTGAGTGCTGGGATTAAAGAAAGGTGTATGCCACCATTCTTGACTTTCACTGTTTTTATTTTGTTTTATTTTGTTTTTGAGGCAAGGTCTCACTCTGGCCTAGGGTGACATGGAACTCTATTTGTAGCTCCAGGCTGACCTCCAACTCATGGAAATCCTCCCACCTCTGCCTCCCTAGTGCTTGTATTAAAGGCATGCACAACCTCTCTGGCCCAGCTTCACTTTGTTTGTAAACAAACAAAAACCAAAACAAACAAACAAAAATAAAACAAACAAAAATCCTCAAAGACAAAGAACACTGTCTGAATGTGCCCAGGATTTTCTTTTCTTATGATTTTACACTCTAACTTTTCATTGTCTTCTGTCCCCAAGGTTGTTGTCACTTTTGCTGTTCCAAACAATTTTTCCTTTTTGATCATTATTAAGTCCATGGTATCAATTTCCCACGTTATTTCCACTGTCTTCAGAGGTAAAATTGTCAGTGAAAACAATCTAGTTATTTTGATATCCCTACGAATTTAGTGGATTGAGAGGGCATCTTTTTTATTTTAGTAATTTGGGTGGAAATACAATGACAGTTAATGTAGCTATAACACAAAAATATAACTGGTATCATAGTCTTTTACAAATTTATACGACCAAAAAAGTTGAGTTGCTTCTACTGTACCCCATGGTATTTCAAATGATTTTTCCAATTTTAATTCATACTAACCCTTCTCACACAGCATATTTAATCATACTTAGATCCACTAACACAATCTTTTTATTTTCTTCCTTGGGGCATTTGTTGATTTAGTTAACTCTGCTCTCCTTCGACACTAGCATCTTTCCCCCCGCACTTTGCACTGAATGTCCCCTTTCTGAAGCAGAGCCTGACCATGTATCCCAGGGTAGATTGAGGCTGTTATATATAACTTGTCTCAGCCTCCTGAGTGCTGGGATTACTGTCACGCCCTGTCCACAAAGCTTGGCCTGTGTGCTCCTTAATGTTGAGTTTGTTTGCCATTTATTTTTCTGTAATAGCCCACAGCTTATTTTTATCATACCTCTTATTGTAATTTGGAGTTATGTCCTTTGTTGGTTTATTTTGTTACAATAAGGTGAAAGTAACTGCTCGGGGTAGAAAAAAACAAAACATGTGTGTTCTTTCATTATTGTATTTGTATCATGTGTTTTGAGCTCTTAATAAATAATGGAAATAGGTAACCAAAAGTTATCCCAAAACTAAGTTATTTGCCTATGTGCATTAAACAAAATTATTGAGTTGCTGTTTGACTGACATAATTCTGAAATTGGAACAGCCAACCCATGCTTCTATTGGGTAACCTTTAACAAAAGGTCAATGAACAGTGTTTATAATAATGGCAGGTAAAGAAATACAGACTGCCTAGAACATTTAGAAAAATCAGGCACCCTACATACACAGAATTGCTTGGAGGCATAGAGAGCTAATAAGGTAGTGATGAATTAGAAGCCAAGATTCAGAAATACAGAGAAACCCGAAGAATTGAGCCTGGCATTGAGGCTGTATTTTGACAAGCTAGCTCTCTCAAATCTGCAAATGGAAGCCAAGAGGATAAAAGCTGAGAAGATATTAGATAGACCTGTGGCACCATAGAAAAATGGCATCCAGAATTTGTCATGAAGGTATAGTACCGGTAGATTTGGGCCTGGACTTGGTTTTCTCTCAGCAAGTCTTCTGTGCATTGTTCAACATTGTTATAGTGACTGGGCTGTACATGACATTTCCAGGATTCATTAATAATATATAACTGAACCTCTGGATCTTCTGAGCAACATTTCCCTTTCTCCTTCCCTCACCAGCACCTGAAAACCACCATTCTAGTCTGCTTCTATGAGTCTGGATATTCTTGATTCAAGGTACAGGCAAGATCATGTGATATCTGTCTTGCTGTGTTTGGTTTATTTCATTTGGTAGAATGTCCTACAGCTTGGTCATATATTGGCAAAAGATAGTGTGCGTCCTTTACATTTCATTGCATGTGCACAATGTATGTTCCCTGTGCACTTGCTTGTTGACATTTAAGTCATTTCCACGTGTCATCTATTGGGAATAATGTGGCAGTGAACCAGAGAATATAGATATGAAGATTCTCATTTTATTTTCTTTGGATGTATCTGAAGAAATAGGATTGGTAGGTCATGTGGTAATTTTCTTTACCTTTTTTTTACTTTAATTTTTTTAAACAAGGTCTTACTTTATTGTCTAGCTGGCCATGAACTTGATATGTAGCCTATACTGGCCTTGAGCTTACCATCCTTCTGTCTCAGCCTCCCAGTCCTGAAATTACAGGCATGTGCCACCCAGCCTGACTAGTATACTTAAGGAGCTGCTGTAGCATTTTACATAATGACTCTACCAATGTGAGTTTCCTCGTACAGTTCTTTAAACATCTGGTTCAGTGTTCCTCCAAAGCAGTAAAGCCATTTTATGGTAGGCAATTACTGTGTACATCTTAAAAATACCTATTTTTATTGTGTGCTATTGGTGGAAATGTACATTACTAGAGCCATTATGGAAGAGAGCATGGAAACTCTTCAAAAAAATAAATAAATAAAAGGAGCACTATGGTATGATCCAGCAATCCCTCTACTCTTTTTCCAAAAGAAAAATAAAATCGTTGTTGCAGAGAGATGTGCACTCCCATGACACGACAGCATTAGTCACAATAGCCAAGAACTGGAAACAACCAACACTGAAGAATGCCAGTCTAAAGATGTAGCTCAGTGGCAGAGTGTTTGTCCAGTGTGTGCAAGGCCATGAATGAGCTTCCTCAGAACTGGAAGAATGAAAGATGGGCTGCTGAAGCCTGAGGGCCCAAGTTTGATCACCAGCACCCACATGAAAAGACAGATGGAGCCTGCAACCCCAGCTCTGTGAGGGAAGCAGAGACAGGAGATTTGTTGGGCCTTCCTAGTTAGTCAGATTGACAAAAAAAAAAAAAAAAAAATGTGATTCCAGGTTTAGTGAGAGACTCCACAACAATGAAAGGTGTGTGTACAGGGCACACGCACCTTCACACACATACATAATCATACCACCTCCCCTCAGTACTCACACAAGAGTGAGCGAGATGTGACTGATGCAGCATACATGAACTGAGAATACACTTTTTTTTTTTTTTGAGAGATGGAGAGAAAGAGAGAGGCAGATAGAGAATGGGTGTGCCAGCAGCCTCTCAATGAATGAACTCCAGATACTTGTGCCCCCCTTGTGTGCATGTGCAACATTGTGCCCTTGCATCACTTTTGTGTCTATCTAAAGTTGGGACCTGGAGAATTGAACGGGTGTTCTTAGGCTTTGCAGGCAGGCACCTTAACTGCTAAGCCATTTCTCCAGCTCAGAGAATACACTTTTTTAAAAAAATGTTTTTATTTGAGAGAGAGAAAGACAAAGACAGAAAGAGGGAGAGAGAGAAAGAGAAAATGAATGAGAATGGGCTACAAACAAACTCCAAATATATGACACACATTGTGCTTCTAGTTTCTCCATGGGTACTGGGAATCAAAAAGGGGGACATCAGGCTTTGGAAGTCAGCACTTTAATGGCCAAACCATCCCCTTAGCCCCAAATGCATTTTTAAAAAATGTACTAAATTCTCTGTAATAGTTTTACATTGTTTTTCTTTTCTGTCTATTTACTTCTTTAGAATTAATTTTTAATTTTTTCAAGTTTTTCTTCTATGTTAGTTAAAATTGTTATTTAACAAAATGAATTTTCTTGTAGTTTTCAACATGCTTCTTTGATTTATTTAAGTATAATATAAGTTAATATTTTAATACATGACAGACAAGTGGAATATGCTAGACATAAAAAATTCTGTATATTCCTTGTTTAAAGATTTTATTTTTAATTTTACATCATTATACTGCATATATTATTACTATAAGTTTAACATTCCTTTAGGTTTGGCTTCTTATTTACCCTTACCATTATTTCATTCATTCCCACCACCTGGGACCAGTTTATTTGTGCTTCAGCTACAGCCTTGTTTGTTTCTTTCAAGAAGATCTGCTATTACTCATTCTGTCTCTCATGTGTGTGAAATATACCTGTTTCATCTTCATTTTTGAAGGATATTTTTGTTACATATAGCATTCTAGATTTGCAGTTATTTTTTCTTAATATTTTGAAAATAGTCACTTTTTACTCCTGTAACATCTACTGTTTCTAACTTGGCTGCTTATCTTATTCTGACTCATTTTAAAGGAATAATTGGCTTCTTGTTCCATTAAATGTTTTGTTTGCCTCTTCTGTTACCAGTTTGACTCAGATGTGCCTAGGTATACTTCTTGTTTTATTAATGTTGTGTTGATATGATGTCTTTTTAGTTTTGGAATATTATCAACTATCATCTATTTAATTATTGTATCTATCCAATTATATTTGTCCTTTCAAGGGATTTTAGCATTTATGTTAAAACTTTTGTACTGGGCCATATTTCTCCTCTATTATCTCCTTCATTTTATTCCTTTTTTTCTCTACTTCTATGTTTTAGACTTGATATTTTATGTTTAAATTTTTAATTTGTATTTGCATGTGTGTGTATGTGTGTGAGTATGTGTGTATGTACATGACAGGGTTTCTTGCTGCAAATGAATGCCTGCATCTGGGTGCATGGAGAATGGAACCCTGGGCTGGCAGGCTTTACAAACAAATGCCTTTAACTGCTGAGTCATCTCTACAACCCCATATTTCATATTTGATACTGACTAATTGATCTTAAACTTCGCTAACAATTTCATCATCGGTCTCTCATGTCCTGTTAAACTCATAGGATAATTTATTAATTATAGTAATTGTATTTTTCATTCACAGTTTCTCATTACAACACATATATTAATCAATTCAGATAGGTTTAACTGTAGATGCTAAAACAAGATGGAAGGTTGAAAATAGATGAAATAATTTTTGTAGAATCTTAAAGAGAATCATCACAGAATAATTACTAACTACAATGATCAAAATGTAAATGTACATGAAGTGACTTGGTAGTCACTTGATTACCAAACTTAATGTCACCTAAGATGATCCTTGTGTGTATTATATGGCTTCAGATAAGCCGCACACAGAGTGCCTGTCCTCTGTGCAGTATTGCTTCCAGAAATGCTTCATTTATCTAAAAATGCAAGGACTTATAAGGACAATTCAGAAGGTGGAATATACTGTAAGGCAAAAGAACTGGCTTCTTTTAAACCTCATGAAAATTATAGGAAGTGTAAAAAGGTTATGAACATATGTTGGGCCCTAAGAGGCCCGGGTGTGAGGCCTAGTGGGACTTTCTGAGCCTGACTAGAGTTTAGCGACCTGTCTTTGGCCTACTTCTGCTTAAGAGTGACTCAGCAAAGCCTAAGCCAAAACTGCCTCCACCCAGCTACTGCTGACGTGGTGACATACTATTGGCCCTTACACCTGTTTCCCATCTTGAGACCCACCCTCTTTCTCAAAGCTATATAAACATCTTCCCACTACAATAAAACGAGTTCCTGCTTCGACAAGATTCCCCGCCCAGTGTGTTTTACTTTTTCTCTCCAGTGTTTTGGTGGGGGGGTGTCTGGGCCGCCGACACCCATCATCCCGCTCAGCCCCATGAGGAGCCGGCTCTTTCTTCAGCTCTACCTGCCGGGAGGAACCGGCAAACATATATTAGAAAGACAAAATGAACACCATTTATTAGCTATGATTTTTGGAAAAATCCTAAAATATATGTGGAAAATTTCAGAATACAATATGAAGTATTGATCAGACATTATGGAATTATTATTTTTTGCAGGTGTTGTAGATAGATAAGAAAATATATTTATTGATAAGAAATGCATAGTTAAATATCCCAAAATGAATATTTGGAGTCCTATGCAAATTATTTCAATTGATTTAGCAGCATGCATTTACATACACATAATTATGTGTATATGTTCAAATAAATGTAATAATATAAGTAACATATCTAACAATGTAATATAATATTACTTTAAAATATATTTATGATGATTTTTAAAGTTCCCCAATGATCAAATCAGTGCAACATAATGCAAAGGTAGCATAGTATTTTCTCTTATCTCAATGGAGAGGATAAATTATGCTTCATAAATATTTTTTATATTTCTTGCATTGAGGTAGAAAGTGTGAGAAATATTTTGGATAACTTTTTAAAATATTGAAAAATAAATATTCAAAATATAGAGGGATACCTGTTACCTATCTTAAAAGGTGGACTTCCAGAAAATTCTCAGCTATTTAAATTAGAAATAAAATTCTAAACTTATCATGTGCTAGTTTAGGGATGCTAACTTTTATAACTTTGTGGGTTCTCATTTCTTTTAGGACAGGGTTCTATAGTTGTCATGGGCATGTTATGGCATCAATCAACATATTATATGTCCAGTTTCCCTTTATGGCCAGAGTTCCTTCATTCTGTTTTCATTTGAGGCATTTTTGTTGCAGTAAAGTAATTTTGTCTTCACAGAAGGAACCTGAGGTCTTATTTCACTAGCCTGAGAACAGGGCTTCTGGGTTCTCTTTTTTAAATGGCTTTGCAAGATATCTGCCTTGCTCTGCTTTTTTCATACGAGCAATAACACAAAGATATTTCTGTATTACTTTATTCACTGTGTAATAGCTGCTAGTATGATTCCCATGAGTTAAATTCTATGGAAACATTTTCCTTACTAAGAAAAAAATGTATGTGAAATTAAGATGCTTTTTCTAATTCTTGATGAAACTGATGGAACTTTTTGTGGTTTGGAGAGCACATTTCTAACATTGGGACAAAATTACAGTTAACTCTCTCACCTCTCTTACTGCAAAGAGGAAGAGTTCATCTAAGCTAATCCAAATACTGCCTTCTAATAATCTCTTAGCATCTTCAACAGCTTTATAACACATTTTCTTCTCACAATCATTGAACATAGAATGTGCTTCTCAAGTTTAATACAAATTCCTAAACTTGCTTTTCCATGTGCTATTCTGTTGTCTAGAGAGACATACCAAGAATTTAAGAGACATTTTAAAATCAGTAACAATGCATAAGCATTTGTTTTATGCCAGACATTTTCTTCACTGTCTGTACATTGCTGTGATTGTTGAGGGTATGGGACTAAAACTGCAGAGAGGTGACTGACACATGTGGGCTGCCGGAGGAAAGGGGATTTTGAAGTCTCCTGAGTGTTCTTTCTTAGACCATTTAAGAAACTGGATCCTGACCAGTAGTTTTGCTCTTTACAGTAATAACACATTTCCCAAACCAAGAGGTGAATGAGGATGAGGATGAGGATGAGGAGGGAAGAAAGGGGAGGAAGAAGAGAAGAGGTTTAAACTGTAAATAACTGGGCTTGGGAGATGGTTCAGCAATTAAAAGTCCTTGATTGCAAAGCTTGCTTGTCTGAGCCAACTAGTCTGGATTCATTTCTGTAGCACTCAAGTAAAGCCACACACAAAAGGGGGTGCAAGCAACTAGCTTTTCTTTGCAGTAACTGGCAAGAAACTCTGGTGTGTCCCCCACCCATATGCAAAAAAATAAAAATATCTTTAAAAATTGTAAAATGACTTTGTGTTCTATAAGACTACCTAATTTCAAAGATGGAACACATAAAATTGCAGTTATAGTATTTATAGTTTCTCACAATCTCCAAAAAGAGTTCTCTTTTTCTCTTTTACTTTGTTGCACAGCCCCCATCTCATTAAACAAAATGACATCCTTTCTGGGATTCTTGGTGACTGATGCTGAAGCCAGCTGTGTCAGGACAATCACTGCATGGCATTAAGTCTGAGCCGACTTGAATGACATAAAGGGCAACCCAGAAAAAGATCTGTTAAGCTGGGAATCCAGGCAGAGGAAACAGTAATGAAATGGGACTAAGGTAGCAACTCTTTTAGCACATTAAGAAGAAGAAAGAAAGCTGGGTATGGTGGAACATGCCTTTAATCCCAGCACTCGGGAGGCTACAGGGTGAGTTTCAAGTTATGCTGGGCTAAAGTGGGCCCCTTAAAAAAAAAAAACAACCAAATAAATAAATAGATAAAAAAAAAATAAAAACAAAAACAAAACACTGTTCCTATAGCTTAAGGTTGGATTTATTTTATTTTTTATTTTTTTAATTTTTATTTTTGGAGAGAGACACAGAGAGAGAGACAGACAGAAAGAGAGGGAGAGACAGATAGAGAATGGGCATGCCAGCAGTCTCTCAGCTGCTGTGAACAAAATCCAGTTGCGTGCGACCCCTTGTGGGCAAGTGCGGCATTGCATCCTTGCGTCACTGCATCTGGCTAAACGTTGGACCTGGAGATTGGAACCGGGTTCTTAGGCTTAGCAGGCAGGCGCCTTAACCACTAAGCCATCTCTCCAGCCCTTTAATTTTTTTAGAGAGAGAGAAAGAGGCAGAGAGAGAAAGAGAGAGACAGAACAAGAGAGAGAATTGGCACGCAAAGTCCTCAGCTACTGCAACCAAACTCCAGACACTTGTGCCACCTAGTGGGTGTGTGCGACCTTGCACTTGCCTCATATTTTGTGCATCTGGCTTATGTGGGATCTGGAGAGAGATGGAACATGGGTCCTTATAAGAGTCTTAACCATTAAGCCATCTCTGCAGCCCAAGGTTGGATTTTAATATAACATAAGTCCTAGTAGTCCATCATGAACTATTTTATTTCCTTCAAGGCCTCGAGCTTCTATGTAATGTCCAAATGACCTGAAATGTCATACTGTAGACATTATTTGGAGGCATTCCACAGAAAGACTTTGGTACTACAGAAATGTCAGTCTCAATTTTCCTCAGCCATCCCCACCGTCAGCCATTCTGGCCATTCTGTCTAAGGCCACAGATACCACCAGACAGGGCCCTCATTGTTATTTTGTACCTAAGCATTTCACTAGCAGAACTGTTAGTGAATACAAGATGGCACTTGTTTGAAATTGCCAAGCTTTGGAATCATTTGCTAAGCTATGATAAGAACAGAATTTGTATCTGGAAGTATGAAGCCATTGTAATAAAATCAAAGCATTTGTCATTGGCTTTGGGGCCAGGGGCAGTCTAAAGTTTAGAAGACACTATGGAAATTATTCTTAAGCTGTTAAGACCAAGGAAACATTGGGGAGAGCTTGAGTGAAAATAAAGAAAATGCTACTGGAGATTGATGAAAAGGAGTCCTTCTTATGCAGTGGCATAAGTTTGACAGCACTGCTGCCTACGGTGATGCTGGTAATAGAAAGGGACTCTAATAAGCTCCATGGACCTGGCAGAGGAGAATGCGGAAATGACAACTGGCTTCCTTTTGGTTCATGTGATAAAATAAGAGAAGAAAAGACACATCAAAGGAGAAAACTGCTAAAGGTTCCAGCAGAATTTTGAGAAAATACATGAGCCAGAACTTGCTGAATTTGAAGGTAAAACTGTTTCTTTTCTCCATTTCTTCCAGTAAAAGAATATCAAAGTAAGAAATAAAACCTAAAGAGGGCTGTAGGTTCTTTTGTTAAATTCCAAGAAAGATAGAAGTTGGTGTCTCAAACAATTTCAGTTAGATGGAGCATCTAAAGAATTTAAAGGCATGCCTGTAGACCTTCCCTGCTGAATACAGTATAACTTCTAAGACTATTTAAAGGCCTGTTATCCAGCAGCCTCACAGGAGTCCCAAGTTATAGTTGGGCTTTAAAGAAAAGATGTGATATGTGGATATGCCTTTTGTTTAATGGGGTAGTTTATGATTGGATACACCAAGATTTTAAGGGAATTACATTAGTTAGGGCTAAAAGTGGCAGGGAAAGTATAAACTAAAAGGCTTTTGTATTCCAACCTACTTTGATTTCTTATATGTAGAAAGAAATTTTCCTTCTTCTATATGCTTCTGACTAATGTTAGAACAGGGCTTTAACTAGAAAGATATTGTTGCAAAATTAACTTAAAATTATAAGAGCATTGACATTCAACATATAAGGGTTGGGGCAATAGATCAGTAGGTAAAATTCTTGCCTTGCCAGCATTATGACTTGGGTTTGACCTCAAGTACCTATGTAAATGCTGGGTATGGTGGCATGTGCTTGCAATCTCAGTGCTAGGGAGACAGACATAAATGGATCTCTGGAACTTGCTAGCCAGCTAGACTAGCTGAATTGTTGAGATACAGGCCAACAAGAAAGTCTGTGTCTCAAAATAAGGCAGATAGTATGTTTGAGAAATTAGACCTAAGTTTGCCCTCTTGCCTTTACATGCACACACCACTTACACTTGCACATACAGGTGTACTCATACACATATGAGTGCACACTCTCATGTATGTCACACATGCACACAAAAATATCAATATTCACTAAAACCTTTTAGTTTTGCAAATGTATATTGATGGCCCCGTGATTATTCAAAGCTGTACCACATTAGGAAATTTGAAGCCAATGAAGCAGAACTGAAATCAGAATGAGGACCTTAGGAAAGAACACAAGTATAACACCCAATAGAATCAACCCAATGGAAAACAAATCCAGTATTGAAATTCACTTCTAAAACCTCAAATCATAAAAAAGCTTTCTTCATATTGCATGTAATATTCATCAAAATTTGATAGGATAAATATTACTAGAAAAAAACTATTTTTCAGGCAAAACATCTGGATTCAAGTATTTTTTTTTTAATTTTTAAAACTGTTTATTTGAGAGAGACAGAGAAAGAGAGAGGCAGAGACAGAGTCAGAGACAGAGAGTAGGAGGCAGAGAGAGAATGGGTGCCCCTGGGCCTTTTCAGGTGCTGTGAATGAATTCGAGACATGCGCATCACCTTGTATGCATATGTGACATTGTGCACTTGCGTTACTTGCGTCTGGCTAAATGTGGGACCTGGAGATTTGAACAAGCGCTCTTAGGCTTTACAGGCAGGTGCCTTAATTGCTAAGCCATCTCTTCAGCCCTGGATTCAAGTTTATATCTTCCAATTACTAAGGGAAATTTGTCTTAGGGCAGTTTAACTATCTTTTTCATATTGACATGCTTTTATGTGTAACAGAAGAACAATCATAGCCCATATACTATCACACAGTTATGAAAATTAAATAGAACATATGGAAATGTCTGTCCCAGAATTTGGAACAGTGTAGGTGCATGATAATGATTACTGTGGTCATCATGTATGACTGGATGTGACGTTACTTTATCATTACCATCACCACTGATTGTTGTAAACCAGACACTAGACCAGTCATTGGGTTTACAATTGTGACCACTATACACTTAATTCTCCCACCTACAGTTTAGTACAGGAAATAAGCAAGCAAGCAATTGCAATTTTGATTTCTAACCCTTCTGTGAGGAAATCAAAGCTGCTATTTTCATATGCACCCTGGTGAGTACAGAGTGTGGTGACATATTTCAGAGCACTGAGGAAGCCTTAGAGGGGGTGGAGTAGGAGGCCAACCCATTTCTTTTATAAAGGCTCTAATCCAATTCAGGAGGGCTCTACCTTCATCATGACTCAATTACCTCCTAAATGGCCCACTTCTTAATACTATCACATTGGAAATTAAGCTTTCAAGTAAGAATTTGAGAGGAGCATGTTTAGATTGTAGCTCCGATTAATATACTCTTAAATCAATTTAAATAATTGTACAAATGTAATTATGACAATAAAATGATTAAGGGCATTCAGAGAATACTATACTCTTTAAGGCTGTCTACATGTGGGATTGAAATTTATATGCTGTTTTGTTCTTTTTCATTCCTTTTATTTTATTTTGGTGTGACATGCAAGGTCTCTCAATAACCTGGAGATTGCACCATTTAAAATTTTTTTATTGATAACTTCCATAATTATAGACAATAAACAATGAAAACTCTCTCCCCTCTCACTTCCCCTTAACAACTACACTCTCGGTTACATCCTCTTCCCACTCAATCAGTCTCTCTTTCATTTTGATGTCATAATCTTTTCCTCCTGTTGTATGGGACTTGTGTAGGTAGTGCAAGGCACTGCAAGGTCATGGATATCCAGGCCATTTTGTGTCTGGAAGAGTTCATTTTCAGGAGTCCTATCCTTCCTTTGACTCTTACATTCTTACATTCTTCCCACCACCTCTTCTGCAATGGACCCTGAGCTTTGGAAGGTGTGATAGAGATGTTTCAGTGCTGAGCACTCTCTGTCACTTCTTCTCAGCACTGTGGTGCCTTTGAGTTATTCCAAAAATCACCATCTGAAAAGAGAAGCTTTTCGAACCAAAAGTGAGAGTAGTATTAATATATGAGTGTGAACATTAAGAAAAGTTCTTACTGGGCAGTTTGGTGAGCATAATATATGGATTTAGCCAGATACCAGCAGGAATTACATCACTAGGGCTCATAACTTCCCCATCATAGGTGTTCAGTATCAGGCATGTATTCCCTTCCACGAATCAGGCCTCCAGTCCAATTACAGAGTGGTTGGTTTCCCCATACAGATATACAACTATTGCACCTATTGGCTCATTTGTCCTGGCTGGCCCAACTTAAGGCTTGCAGTATCCACTGATTTTACTGCTGATGACTTCTCTCTCCCATAGGGATGCATGCAGCATAGTTTTTTCCTGCTTTCTGTCAGTTGGTCTACAGGGAAGAGGTTTTCAGCTCAGCTCCAGCCAAGATTTCTCAGTGACCTTGTAGCACAAGCATGTGGCATCTTCAGCAATAGGGTCTTACCATCTATTCCTGGTGGGAATTTCACCACTCTCTGCCTCAGCAATGGGCTATTATGTTTTGGGGGCATCATGGACCTCCCTGACCAACAACTCACTGGGAGGTATCCCATCCCTGGCACTGAAAATTTGCTAGTAACAATCTATGGCTTCTGGATGTGCCATTGTCCAAAAATGTAGGTTTCCATATGACTTACTCAGGCCCTCTTAAATTTTGATTAACCCTCCCCCCACCGTTTCTTTACTTAGTCTCTTTCCCTGACCTTACTTAGGCGTTTCCATCCTGAGTAATCTGTTTTCTATTTACATATATACAATGCCATCCCTTTAAGTCCTTCCTTCTCCTCTCTCTCTTATAGCCCCTTTCTAGATTACTGGCCTCTGCTGCTGAGTTTTATTCCAACTGACATACAAGTCCAAACATTTGTAGCTAGAATCCACATATGAGAGAGAACATGCAGCATTTGACTTTCCGGGCCCAGATTACCTCAATAAGTATAATCCTTTCCCGATCCATTCATGTGGCAGTCAGATTCACATTTCTGGCAGAAATCACCCAACCAAGAGCAGCTTGTGGGAAAAAAAGGGTTTATTTTGGCTTAAAGAGACGAGGGGAAGGTCCGTGATGGCAGGGGAAAACGACAGCATGAGCAGAGGGTGGACATCAACCCCTGGCCAACATAAGGTGGACAATAGTAATAGGAAAGTGTGCCAAACACTGGCAAGGGGAAACTGGCTATAATATCCATAAGCCTGCCCCCAACAATACATTTCCTCCAGGAGGTGTTAATTCCCAAATCTCCATCAGCTGGAAACCTAGTATTCAGCACACCTAAGTTTATGGGAGACACCTGAATCAAACCACCACATTCCACCCCTTGCTCCCATAAACTGATATCCATACATAATCTGAAATACAATGCATTCATTCCAACTTTAAAAGTCCCCATAGTTTTTATCAATCCTAATGATGTTCAAACATCCCCATAATCCAAGGTCTTTTAATTGAGCCATAATACCAAAACATACCCCCCAAACTCATAATGGCAGAGAATATATACCCACACTGTAAAAGATGGCATTGGGCATAGCAAAGAAATATTCAATCAATACAAGATTTAAAGCAACCAGGGTAAACATCAAACTCTTCAGCTCCAAGTCCAACAAATCTAGCCAGTGACAAGCCTCCAAGTCTGGTAATTCTAATCAGCAACAAGCCTCTGGAGTTCCAATTCTGCCCCTGTTGCTAGGCTACTCACAGTCCTGGAAAGCTTCATCAGGGGCCTGAAGCTCTCCTTGGCAGCCATCTCATGGGCCTTGCATCTCCACTGGATCTTCACTGCAACCCATGGTTCATCTTCATGGCTCCATTGGGTTTCCATGCAAGCATCCAACAAACTAGCTTCACACTGCCTATGGTCGTTTTCAAACACAAGATCAAGTTGCAAACTCAATGACACTCTCTTTCCTGCATTTTTTATACTCCACAATACCAGGCAAGGTGCCAATTTGTTAATCCAGGTGGGAATAAAACAAACTTTGAAGAATAGGACACTTCTTTAACATTCAGGCCCCTTCAAAAGAGTCTACATTCTTCCTGTTGCTCCAATGCAGGTGAGCTGGCCCAACCTCAAAGGTTTTAATCTCTCATATTATTGCAGCTGAACAAGCACAAGTTTCAGCCCAAATATTTCATTTCTGTGCCATATCTCTCTCCACACACCAGTCTTTTTCTACACAATGCAACTCTGCACAAATTCTCAGGACACAGGCATAACAGCCATCCTCTCACACAAACTGCTTCTAGACTAGTCCAAACCTCACAAGCCATAGTGTGATGGTTAAGTTTGTGTCAACTTGATTTGTTTAGGAATCCACAGACATTCCTCATAAGTGTGTCTCTGAGGCTGCCTCTAGGAAGGATTAACTAAAGGAAGAATCCTTACCTCCCCCAGAAGGTAAGCCCTTCCCCCAGAGTGGGTGGCCCAGAGTGGGTGGCCCAGAGTGGGCGGCCCCTCTTGGAGGAGGAAGCTGGTTGATAAAAAGAAGCTCTGGGAAGAAAGGCTCTCTCTCTCCCACCTGGATGCCAGTGCTGCTCACTGCTTGCCACTGGGTGCTTGCTGCTTGGTGCTTTCCGCTTGGTGCTTGCTGCTTGTTGTTGGTGCTTTCCAGTGTGGACTGAAGACCAGGGTGGACTGAAGAGCAGCATCTCTCCAGGAAGCCTTCAGGCCTTCAGTGCCTGATTGGGACTGCTGAGGCCTCTAGCCTTGTGGACTAAGCAGCTACCGGGTTTCTTGACTCTCGGATCTACAACCTGCTATTGCTGGACTGTGTAAGCTAATCCAATAAATTCCCTTTTAATACAATTCATTCTATCTGTTCTGTTCCTCTAGAGAACCCTGACTAATACGCATAGTTCTTACTGTACTCAGGTCTTTCAACTCTAACTAGAATATTCCATCAAGCTGTCTTTTCAGCACTGCAAGGCATCTTTTAGGCCAAGGTTTCAAATCCTTCCACATTCCTCTTGAAAATAAGCTCCAAAAGGCCCAAACTGCACAGTCAGGTGTCTAGCAGCAACACCACTCTCAGTACCAACTCTACTGTTGCAGTCAGGTTTTCATTGCTGGCAGAAATCACACAACCAAGAGCAGCTTGTGGGAAAAAAAAAAGGTTTATTTTGGCTTACAGAGTACAGGGGAAGCTTCATGATGGCATGGAAAATGATGGTATGAGCAGATGGTGGACATCACCTCCTGGCCAACATAAGGTAGACAATAGAAACAGGGGAGTGTGCCAAACACTGGCAAGGGGAAACTAGCTATAATATCCATAAGCCCACTCAACAATACGCTGCCTCCAAGAGGTGTTAATTCCCAAATCTCCATCAGCTGGGAACCTAGCATTCAGAACACTTAAGTTTATGGGGGACACCAGGATCAAACCATCACAATCCATTTCCCTGCAAACTTCATAATTTCATTTTTCTTTGCCTCTGAATGGACTTCCATTGTATAAATGTACCACATCTTCATTATACACTCATTACCTGAGGGACATTTAGGCTGGTTCCATTTCCTAACTATTGTGAATAGTTTGTGGCAATAAGCATGGTTGTGCAAGTATTTCTAAGGAAGTGTGATGAGTCCTTCGGATATATGCCTAGGAGTAGTATAGTTGGGTCACATGGTAGATCTATTTTTAGCTGTCTCAGGAACCTCCACATTGATTTCCACAATAGCTGTAACAGTTTTTAGTCCCACCAGCATCCTCACCAGCATTTATTGTCATTTGATTTCTTGATAATAGCCATTCTGACAGGAGTGAGATGGAATTTCAAAGTGGTTAGCCTGATGGCTAAGGATGTAGAACACTTTTTTAGATGTTTATATACCATTTGCATTTCTTCTTTTGAGAACTCTCTATTTAGTTCCATAGCCTGTTTTTTCAATTTGGTTGTTTGATTTCTTATTAGTTTTTTTGAATTCTTTGTATATCCTGGATATAAGTCCTCTGCCAGATGTATAACTGGCAAATTTTTTCTCCCATTCTGTAGGTTGTCTCTTTGCTCTATTCATAGTGTCCGTTGCTGTATAAAAGCTTTGTAATTTAATGAGGTCTCAGTGGTTGATTAGTGGTTTTATTTCCTGAGCCACTGTGGTTATATTTAGAAAGCCATTGCCTATACCAATAGTTGAAGGATTTTCCCTACTTTTTCCTCTGGCAGCTTCAGGATTTTTGGTCTGCTATTAAGGCCTTTGATCCATTTTGACTTAATTCTTGTACGTGGAGAGAAGTAAGGATCTATTTTCTTCCTTCTACATATACATATCCAGTTTTACAGCACCATTTGTTGAAGAATCTGTTTTTTCTCCAATGAGTATTTTTGGCATTTTTGTTGATGATTAGGAGGCTGTAGCTGCCCAGACTTACATCTGGGTCCTCTGTTCTCTTCCATTGATCTATGTGTCTGTTTTTGTGCCAGTACCATGCTGTTTTTGTTACTATGGCTCTGTAGTATAGGTTAAAATCAGGTATGGTGATACCACCAGCCTTATTTTTCTTGCCATTTTTCAGTTCACCTGTCTAAACCCAAACTCCTGTGATCCTTGTGCTTATGCCCCTCCCCTAGTCCTTGGGTTCCAGGTAAGCAAGGACATGTCAGTGTTTTGACATAGGAGCTGACTCAAACTCAGGTTCTCATGCTTGCACAATGTGTTCTTACTCACTAAGTCATCTTACCAGTCCTGACCTGCTTTTTATTTTGATAGTCAGAAATTTGTAAACTGTTTTGTATCTCTTGTCAACAAATGACTATAAATTTCTCTGCATGGCATAACATTTTGAGAAGTTAATTTATATTATTTTTCAGCTTTCTTCCACAAATTGTACAATTGTTTGTGGTGTCCCATAGCCAAAGATAAGAAAAAATAAATAAAAATAAAATTGGAAAGCAAGTTTCCATGGTCTGACAAAAAGAGAATGTCAGTAACATTTCCTTTGGTTTGGTTCCTCTTCAGAACCGCTGCTTTGCTCTGATGTTATTTTTACTTCCTTCAATTCCATTTGAAAGCTGCAGAAAGTACCTTTTCAGAAGGCAGCATTTCCACCTGTCTAGATGTCTTGCTAAATATTGAAACTAAACTGGTATGCTTAGACATGCTCTTGTCCTATTATAAGTCTCCCCCAACCCTTTATTCCTGGAACCCTTCTCTTTAGGGTTCCAATCAGATAGTTTCCAATCTTTTTCCATTATAATATTTGGCTAATGGTTTATGTTATCCTCCTTTTGTATTGAACAAATTCAAAGAGACTTCTATTTTTAAAAAACTCACTTCACTTGCCTATTTTGATTACTGCTTTTATCATACGCTGTTTATGAAACAGAGGGAAGGAATGGAACTCTGATTTCGTTTGTTAATGGGTTTTCAATTCAGTAAAAAATTGGGATATATCACGTTTGGTTTGCATTTTTGGCATATCTATTATCTTCTAGTAATTCTGATTCAAAATGATGGTTCCGCATATATTCAAACCATGACTGGTACCATTTGTTCTCTGACAAGGACATAGGCAGCATAATAAATTACTGTGGGTTTGAATGATACAAATCTCTTACCAGCTAGGTGAACTTGAGCAAGTTGGTTTAATTTTCACTCATAGTCTCCTCATCTCTAAAGTGTTGGTAAAAAAAAAAAAAATGACAGGTTAAAGACTGATTTAAGTGTAAAGCTTTTGACATTTTATTTTTCACTAAATACTTAGGTAAGTTTTGACTGCTGCAATTACTAATGATACTTTTCTCCTCATTATTCTGACAATCATTTACAAATTGGTGAAAATGACTACTTAAGTAATTGATTTGTAGACTGACTATAATGAACAACATTATATATACATATACATATATATGCACATCATAAACACAAATGACAGATGGACACATTAGATAGCTGATACATAGTCTATCTACATCCCATATACATAGGTTTTTTTCTCTTCCTTTAACCTAAAATGTCTTTCCTCAGAATATGTGCACATTGAACTTTCAAATATACAGTAAGTTCAGATAGGCTAAATATCTATGCCCTGCTGGATATTTGTGCAGAGCCCCAGTTCTTGTGAATCACTGCAGCATGTATTACATATAACTTAAATTGCCAAGTAGCTCACAAATTTACATTCCTTCAGCTTATCTGTTCATAACCATCATAGTTTGGACAGGAAAAGAACTGTACTGTAATCACAGTAGAGTAACAGTGTGCCTTCCCATATTAAGTTGTTGAAATTTGATCTCTAGTTTGGCAGTAATGGAAGGTTGAGACCTTTGGGAAGTATTAGATGATACTTGTGGAGCCATTCTGCTCTAACAGGTCTTATGGGAAGCAGGCTCTCCTCTGTTCTTCTATCATGTGAGAATGCAGTAACAAGGTCCACATGAGATGCTAGTGCCCCTCATATTGGATTTTATAGGCTCCAGGATGGTGAAGCAATAAATTACTACACACTACAAATTAATTAACCTCATATTCCCAATTTACTATATTATATTCACAATTTATTTTTCATTGAAATAGTCTAACTCATATATTTTCTATGAAAATAACTTGAGGAAGTGCATATTTATTACAAAGATTGTAGAATTTCACTTTCCTGTACTTATACAGGCTATTCACGAATTGAGATCTCTTTTGAGTTCAGTAAAAGGGGCATATTTATATGATGAGAAATTGTGGTAATTTAAAAATATTTTGATTTCTTTATTTGCAGAGAGAGAAAGAAAGAGAGGGGGGGGAGGGAGAGAGAGAGAATGAATAGATGTGCTGGGATCTGTAGCCACTGCAAACTCTAGATACATGCACCACTTTGTGCATCTGGCTTTATGTGGATACTGGGAAATCAAACCCTGTAGTTAGCTTCTGCAAGCAAGCACATTAAACTCTGAGCAATCTCTCCAGCCCAAATCGTGGTAATTTTTAATGTACTAGAGAGGAAATTTGTCTATAACTGTGTTACTTTATAAGGATGAGCATTTTGAAAAATTAAATTTGAAAATTAAATGAGTTAATTTGTTCAGATACTTTTAATAAGTATGTGATTCTTTGTCCCTGTCTTTTCTTTCTTTCCACTTTTTTTTTCTATTGAAACTTAGTATTTATTCAGAAATTTAAGTCACCCTGACATTGCTATACCACAAAGTACAGAAGATATAATATTGACTCAGGGAAGTACCAGGTATGCATGCTCTCTTGGGATTAAATACCACCCCAAACACAACTAAATAAATTGGTCACTGATTGAAAAGTTGCAACCTTTTTTTTTTTTTTTTTTTTGTCATCCTGTAGCTCAGACCTGCCTTGACCATGTGACAATCTTCTTGCCTTGTCCTCCCAAGTGGGAGTTCTGGGTTTACAAGGCTTGAGCCAGCATGTCAGGCTCACAGTGCATCCAGCTACATTTTGGATGACAAGATTGTTAGAACCAGAATGACACCATCATTGTACTCTGCCATTTCATTGTAACCCAAACACCCCTCCCAAATATCACTTTCCTGGAAAGGTCCAAACCACTTGTCCAATTATTACTTTCCTGTGGTGGCTCAGGCCCTGAGGCAAGGTGGACTGCTCTGCAACCAAGGAATTCCAATGACCTCCTCCCCACCACCACTACATAAGAATCCGCTATTCTGTAAGGAACGTGGCTTGTGACCATGCCTGGTCAGGGCCCTTCTCAGCCATTCCAGAATAAAGCCTGTCTCTGCTGTTGAGCCAAGTCTTCCCTCTCATTTCTTTCTTGCTTTTCCTAACAAAGGCAGTGTTCACTGTCTAGAGGTTTCTGTGAATCTTAGTTCAGAATATAAAGGGAGCAACATTTTAGCTGCTTCCGTGCCTGGGGTGCTGTCCTTACAGTCTTTTAAAACTTTGCTCCACATCCGTCACAAAGGAAACCATGACTGCTTTTTTGCTTCTTGGTTTTCTATCACCATCTTTTAATCCTTTCTTTTCCCTTTTATCTGAATTTTACAGCAGGATCAGTGGAGTTACTTTGCTGGAGGGGTTTTCTGTTCTCTGCTGTCTTATGTAATGATGACTGGATTTTGGTCTTAGGATCTTTCCCTCCGCTATTGACAAACAAACAAATAAACAAACAAACAAATGAGACTTTCGGTCACTGTTTTGCATAGAAATTCTCCTTAACATAATTATCTCATCTTTTATCTTCCCATATTCATACTCTCAAAATTATCTATCATGTTCTCTAATTTTACATCTGACCCTTTTGTTTGTTTGTTTGTTTGTTTTTTTTTTTTTTTTTTTTTTTTTTTTTTTTGCATGGGTCTCACTCTGGTCCAGGCTGACCTGGAATTAACTATCTCAGGGTGGCCTCGAACTCTCGGCGATCCTTGCCTTTGGGATTAAAGGCGTGTTTGTTTGTTTGGTTTTTCAAGGAAGGGTTTCACTCTAGCCCAGGCTGACCTGGAATTCACTATGTAGTCTCAGGGTGGCCTCGAACTCATGAGGATCCTCCTACCTCTGCCTCCCATGTGCTGGGATTAAAGGCATGTGCCACCACACCTGCTACATCTGACCCATTTTGAGTCACAAGAAAAGTCTGAATTCTTCTAAGGGATAGTCCTCCTGTCACTGTGATTGCTTCTAGACCCAATTGATTTTAATTTTTCATTTCTCTCCCAGTAGGTCCTTCTTTCTTTCTTTTTTTTTTTTTTTAAGTTTCCTTTTTGGTTTCTCTTTATAGCTCTCAGATTACAACTTAACATTACAAAACTACAGTTTTACATTAATTATTCTCATTATCTGTAAATGATTCCTGTCATCTTCATGAATTTTCTTTCTTTCCTTTCTTATGCTGTGTGTCTCTGTGTCTGTTTAATGTGCTTTTTGTGTGGTATTATGTGTTGCCCCATATTATTGCTTGCATGGGAATGGGGACTGTCAGAGCAGAAAAATCAGGTATCCTACTTCATCGCTCTTCCACTTGGTCTTTGTTTTAAGCAGTCTCTTTACTGATTGTGGGACACCAACAATTCTCAAGTCTCTTCTCCCCTGCAGGTCTAGCATTACAAGTATATGTGGCTACATGCAGCTGTTTATGTGGGATCTGGAGATTCAAACTAGGGTCTCAGGCCCATTCAGGTAGTCAGTTAAGTGCTGAGCATTCTCCCCAATTGAGAGCTTTCTTTCTATAGTTTTATAGTCAATGTGAATATTACTTTCATTTAAATCAAAAGAATTCAGAGGCATAATTTATATACAGTATTTTTTCAATAAATGAAATCCATTACTATAAAGGGTTAGGTTACTAGTATTAATATTATTAATTTATTTTAGGAATAACCATATGCTTCTTTTCCATATTGAATTTATAATACTAAACTATATGTAAGGAACTATCTAAACAGTAGGGAAGTAGATGTTAGTTTGGATATGCTTTCTTTTTGTAATTCTTTTTTCTGGCACCTGAAGTTTATTATCCTTGATTTTTTTCTTTTTGAAAAATTTTCAGTGAATGATAATTGAAAAATTAAAATCATCTCATATATATTTAAGCCTTATGCTTGTGTGTGTATTTTAACAACTCAGCCTCTGGGTCCACATTTACATTCACACTGCTATTATATCCTTATTTTATTGTCAATAATTTTCTTATAAATGTATACATACTATATTTTATTCTATTTATTTTCTAAGCATCAGTGACTTCCAAAGACCTGTTAATTCTTCACTTTAATTGGTTAATATGTCCTGAAAATAGGCTCCTCATTTGGTGCATCATTGGTACTTACCATCCACTTTATAGTCCTCTATATTCCTAACCCTTTACCAATAACCACCAAGCATTTGCTCTTTCAAAATAATAGTATCAACATTAATACTTGATTTTCAAAGACATTTCATTCCATCCTGGTACTTTCCCTCTTTGTTGGATATCAATTCTAACAAACAATGCCTGTGGGATAGAACCATCTTCTGCTTCCTCCTTCCTATCTTCTAAGGTTTCTTCCTGGTGAGATCTATATAGCTTTTCCTCAAGAATATTTGTTTGAGTCTCAAACTCCAGTACCTAAAATGAGTTTTTATTTTTAGACAGGGTCTTTGTAGACATGAGTAATTTAAAATGAGGCCATTATCTTGGGCTTTAGTTTAATGTGTCTGATGTTTTTACAAAAAGGGGAAATTTGGGCGCAGAGATAAAATACACACAGAGAAAAAAGGCTCTGAGGAGATACAGGGAGAAAGTGGCCATCTATAAGCTGAAGAGAGCTGCCTGGAAGAGGCCTTCCAAAAGAAGCAACCTTGAACTCCAGAACTGTGAGGTGACACATTTCTGTTGTGTGAGGTCCCGGTTGATGGTGCTTCATTATGTCATCCGTGGCAAACTAAAAGAAGGCACACAAAAAACTTGCGGAAAAGGGCAGAAATTAACTTATGAGAGAATGACTTTGTTAACTTGGGCATTTTGACAAATCAAGCTTCAGTTATACTTTCTAGAGCATTATGTCCCTGGGATAAACTTTTAAAACTTGTTTTGCTTTATATAACCATTGTGGTGGCCGGAGACCTACATTTGTGTGAAAATAGCAAGCCAGAGCCCCACAAAAGACACAGGAAACAAGATTCACTGTCACCTGCCAGCAGATCTCTCTCTCTCTCTCCTGTCAGCTGTCATTAAGGAAAAGAGGCAATTGGTTTTAGATTCCCTCTCACTTGTTGGGAGAGGTGGGGCACTGGGGAGAGTCAGGGTGAGGAGGATGTTGTGTGAATAAGGCAGGCAGACGCTCCAGAGGGGATGAGGACGATGAACCGGGAACAAAATACAGATAGAAATGAGTCTGGTTGGTAGAACCTATCTTCTCCAGACCCACCCACCCACCCACCCATCTGGAGCTATGTGCTTAGGGTGGCAAGAAGCTGACGGCGAGGGATGCTGAAGGACAGCTCCAGCCGCGGCAGCTCCGGGGCGTGGGGCCGCGGGGGGT
This sequence comes from Orientallactaga sibirica, assembly GCA_036365145.1. NCBI lineage: Eukaryota > Metazoa > Chordata > Mammalia > Rodentia > Dipodidae > Orientallactaga > Orientallactaga sibirica. The sequence continues at coordinate 44,776,452 of JAEOAD010000012.1, read as the reverse complement.
GAGGCCAAACTGGCCGATCGATCCATATGCAAGGTGGCCACCTTCACCTTCAAGTAGGTGAGCTGTCTTGGCCTCAGGACCAGCCTGCCTCCTGGGCACCTCCGGCTGTTGGCGGCGGGGTCAGGCAGCGCCGGCTGGACCCGCCCCGAGCTCCATGGTTTGCCCAGCCCTGAGCGATGGTGACTCGGGGCGCGCGGGGTGGAGATGGGTGAGCCTGCAGATGGCAGCTTGAAGGCGCGCCTCGCGGCCGGCGGGGGCTGTGTCCCCGACCTCAGCGCCCCAACCACCTGAACCACCCGGGAAACGCCAACAAGTAGTTTCTCTTTTGGAGAAATGTGGCTCAGAGGGCCGCCAAGACTCAGTCAAGCTGCTCCAAGAACCTCGTCGTGGACTCCTCGGGAAACCCAAGCAGATCCACTTTTCTCTCGCTCTCCTTAAGGTATCTGGGGACGAGAAGGGGAGGAGGAGAGGGGCGTGCTGGTCCTGCAGGCGAACACCCCCCGCCTGTCGCTATTAGAATGTGGAGATGGAGCCCAGGAGAGAGGCTTTTTTTGGGGGGGAGGGGACAGGGGTGGAAATCGAGACATTGACAGCCAGACTTTCCAACCTAGACACCCAGGGGGTGTGCCCCCGGCTGCTTTTGCCGGGCCTCGCCCCTCCTGGAAAGCTAACCCACCCCTTCCACACACTCGCCGCCCTCAAGACATTTGTTTTTCTTGGGAAGGGGGGGGGGGATGGGTAGGGTGGATTGCTCACTTCTGTTCTCAAAGATGGATCCTAGTCAGCCGTTTCCTTTTCCAAGTAATAATAACGTTAACAACAACAATAACAATAATGTGAAAAGGAAATTGGATGAGGAAATTAGTCAGAGGTCTCCTTGGTGAAAGGCAAAGGCAGGGATTTTTTTTTTTTCCCCCCTTCTGACTTCTGAGTTCAGTCTTCCTGCCTGGTCGGGGAGGGAGAGGACAGGAGAATCGCGAACAGGTCGCTCAAAGGGCGCTGAGTGCTAAGGAGGCAAGACCGGTGCCGGAGTGGCCGAGGGTATGCAGCAGCAGCAGGGGCTCTCCAAGGGTCTTGAGCCTTGCCCCCCAACATCACCACACCAAGTTGCCTTAGCGAAGGGAACTCCCAGCTAGAGTATACATTCATGCGAGGACAGCAGGGGAGAGGGGATAGAGGGCAGTCCCTGGGATGGAGGGAGAGGGAGAGAGAGAGAGAGCGAGCGCGGAGAGACCACCAGGGGAGGGGAAGGGGATAGCGCAAAGGCGAGGGGAAACCTTGGGAGAGAACGTGGAGGGTTTGGGTTTGGGGGAGAGGAGGTGGGCTTAGGGGCTGAAAAGCAGACTTGTGAGGAGTCGAGGGGGGAGGTTGGAAGATGAGAAGATGAAGCAGAGATGGAAGTCAAGATGGGGTGTGTGGGTGGGTGGGGGGCTTTTGTGAAAGGTCAAGAAGACTTGAACTGGTGTCTCGGTTCTCAGGAAACCCGGGGAAGGCGGGGTGCACGAGGCGGGGCGGGGCGGGGCGGGACTGGACGCTGAGCTCTCCCAGGGAGGGTCCTTCGCCCGTGGTCAACTCTCTTGGTTCTTGGCACTGTTGGGTGGGGTGGGGGTGGAGGGGTCACGGTGAGCTTCTGACCGCGGGGATCTTTAACTCGGTGCTGTGTTCGCGTCCCCCACCCCCCTTCTTCTTTACCCCCCAGTCATGTCTGAGCCACAGAGATGGGGAAGATTGAGAGCAACGAGAGGGTGATCCTCAATGTCGGTGGTACCCGACACGAAACCTACCGCAGCACCCTCAAGACCCTCCCGGGAACTCGCCTGGCTCTTCTGGCCTCCTCGGATCCCCAGGGTGACTGCCTGACGGCGGCCGGCGACCCGCTGCAGCCGCTGCCCCCTCCGCTGTCCCCACCGCGGCCGCCACTGCCGCTGCCTCCGCGAGCGCCGTCCCTGTCCCCGGGCTCGGGCCCTGGCCCCGGCGGACTCTGCTTCGAGGGCGGCGCCGCGGGCAACTGCGCGTCCCAAGGCGGCGGAGAGCACCCCGGGGGCGGCCGCGAGTTCTTCTTCGACCGGCACCCGGGCGTCTTCGCCTATGTGCTCAATTACTACCGCACGGGCAAGCTGCACTGCCCCGCCGACGTGTGCGGGCCGCTCTTCGAGGAGGAGCTGGCCTTCTGGGGCATCGACGAGACCGACGTGGAGCCGTGCTGCTGGATGACCTACCGGCAGCACCGCGACGCCGAGGAGGCCCTCGACATCTTTGAGACCCCGGACCTCATCGGCGGCGGCAGCGGCGGCGGCGGCGACACTGGCGACGACGAGGACCTTGGAGCCAAGAGGCTGGGCATCGAGGATGCAGCCCTAGGGGGACCCGATGGCAAGTCTGGCCGCTGGAGGAGGCTACAGCCCCGCATGTGGGCTCTCTTCGAGGACCCTTACTCTTCCAGGGCTGCCAGGGTAAGGTTCGAATCCACACCATGCTTCTTTCCGTTTGCCCCCAACTTCACCCATCTCCTCTTCTCCCGACTTTGGCTCTATTCCCCGAGGGCCTCTGGGATGAGGGAGAATAGTGCCCCTGGGTTCATGTGCGATAGGCAAAGCCCGAGGATTCTGCAACCCCCACCCCCTACAAATTCCACTTCTTTCCTTCAGCTCAGATTTACTTACCAGAGGCAGACCCTGACCTCCCTGTGCTCTTGTCCTGACACCAGGGTTGCCTCTATCCTGAGCTCTTTCCTTACTGTTTTGTAAGTATGTGTCTTTGGGTCCTTAGTCATCCTGATGAGACCCTTCCAGTGAGGCCTGTCGGAGTCTCATCAGGGGCAGTAGTTGAAACTAAGAACATCTAGCCATAGGACCCAGGAAGGGGAAAGAAACAGAAATCTGTATGTATGTGCGTGGGGTTGAGGGAGAGTGTGCTAGAAGTTTCCATTGGTGAAGAGATTGTCATTTGACAGAAATCTTTCCAAGGGAGGAGAATATGGTGTTGGGGTAGCTTGGCCCAATGATCCCACCTGTGCAAGGAACTGGCGAACCTGCTGTCTTTCCTCTTGGGTTTCTTACAGGTGGACCATGAATTAATCACCTTGCGGATTCACCTTCTGCTCTTTAAATTTGAGTACTTTAGTTTGTTGAAAACTTTATCTTACTTTTTGTTTTGTAATCTTCACTTCCATTTTTCATTTTGCTTTCTAGCTTATGTGACAACATAGATTTACTTCCTGACGCTTTCTTCAAAATCCCATGATGGGTTGGAACTAGAAAAGTCACCAATAATGGTTTTCTCTGCTTTAAGGGAAATAAAAGAAATATAAATGATCAAAATTACACAGTATAAGAATGTTTTTAATTATGTATGGAAGCAGTGAGCTCTATTTAGTGAGACTTTGGGACTGTGTGCTTTTGGCTTGCTTCAGTCTCCCAGAAAAATACCTCTGGACTTCATTTGGCTCCATTCTCATGACTGTCTTTCTTTGCATGTCAGAAATCCTTCCTTTAGATATTACACAGCTATCCATCTCCTGACCTGTCTGGAGATGCACTTCTGATACCACTTTGGAAGTTTGCACTTGCTTTTCTTTTGGGGGAGAAGTAGAATATGAAAGAGACAATTTAAAGTATTGTTGCATTCTGGAACCTGGCATTGGAACTCATGGCAATCTTATTACCTCAGCTTTCTGAGTGCTGGGATTACACTCAGGAACACCACTTCTGGCTGGCATCTTTCTTTTAAGATCATTGTATAAGTGCAAACAAGAGTTTGCATTTATAAAGTGCACAATGGTATATATATATATATATATATATATATATATATATATATATTCATGGTTTCTGACTATAATGTCTATGTTTTTCTGTTTTCAGCTGAGTGCCACAGTGCTCTTCCCATGTGGTGGTTAAAGGGAAGATAATTTGAGTCTTTGTTTTCAAGTTCATCATATGATTTTTGCCCAGATTGTGTGCTATAAAAGAATGTTTTATTATCTTTCTTCATAATAACATATCATGATATCTTTATTCATATTTAATATTTTATTGTAGGCCTGGTTCTATAGCACAAAGTTTAATAAGGAGCTCAACTTTTGTTATTACCATGAAATTTAATTTTAGTGATTATTGACCAGAAAGGAAGTCCATTAACTTGACAGCAGTTAGATTAAAAAAACAAAACAGCTTACTTAGACTTAATAGTAATTATGTGGAGGATTTGACTTTCATCAATTTTATAGGAGGGAATACTATAGATAGAGATTAATAATACAAGGTTAAGAGAAAGTAGAAACAGCACCAGCTAAGAAGTACAGGGCTGAAAAGTTTTAAAGTAATCTAGCCAAGACATTTTATTTATTTATTTTTATTTTTTGTTTTTTGAGGTGGGGGTCTCACTCTGGCCCAGGCTGACCTTGAATTAACTATGTAGACTCAGGATGGCCTTGAACTCATGGCAATTCTCCTACCTCTGCCTCTTGAGTGCTGGGATTAAAGGCATGTGCCACCATGTCCAGCAGCATTGCATTTTCTTTCTTTTTTTTTGGGGGGGGGTAGGGTTTCACTCTGGTCCATGCTGACCTGGAATTAACTAGGTAGTCTCAGGCTGGCCTCCAACTCACAGCGATCCTCCTACCTCTGCCTCCCAAGTGTTGGGATTAAAGGCGTGTGCCACCATGCCCGGCTTTAGCGTTGTATTTTCTTGATGAAGACAATGAAAACTCAGATACTAAGTGATGGCCAAGGTCATACATCAAGTTATTAGTAGAACCAGAGTGATTCTGGAGGTCTCATGACCTCCTTCTTAGACCCTTTCCATCCCAACCACTGATCATAACTGACAGGATTGTGAAATTTCTGCAGATTTTGTTGCTCTTAGATTTAATGCAGCACAAGACATTCAGAAGAGTTCTAACTTAGAAAGGTCATGTATGACTTTTAAAAATCTATTCATTTTAGAACTTTGGCTGGTAGAAATGTTGCATTGCATCACTCAACAACAGAATAGTATGTGACCTTCACTTCTTAAAATGAGCCCTGTTTGAACTTGCCCTTTACTATTGACCAGTCAGTATTGTTTTGCTTTCTCTTATTAAATTCTTCTCCAGGAAAACCCTTTTCAAATGACTAGTGGTTGCCTACATCAGAAGATATCATCTTATTCATAAGTGAATTACTACTTTGGTTGAGATAATGGCCTGACCATGTTTCCAAATTCCTCAATGCACAGAGGCATGCTGGGAGGCCTCCAGATGAAAGTTCAGTTTTAATGGTGGGATTCTAGGAAACACAAAGCAATCATCAACTGGTTTGTTTCAGCCTTGGCCTTACCACCACAAGTCTGTTTCTTAATAATTTTTTTTGTTTGTTTTTCAGGGTAGGGTCTTGGTCTAGCTCAGGTTGACCTGGAATTCACTATCTATGTAGTCTCAGGGTAGTCTTGAAATCATGGAGATCCTCTTACCTCTGCCTCCTGAGTGCTGGGATTAAAGGCATATGCCACTATGCCTGGCTTAATAAAGTATTTTTTATATTTTTATAAACTTTCTACTTATTACATTACCTTATATTAAAATGTTTAGATGGAGATGTGATGGCACACGCCTTTAATCCCAGCAATCTGGAGGCCGAGGTAGGAAGATCTCTGTGAGTTTGAGGCTACCCTGAGAGTACAGAGTGAATTCCAGGTCAGTTGGGCTAGATCAAAACCCAATCTCAAAACAACAACAACAACAACAACAACAACAACAACAACAACAACCACAACAACCACAACAAAAATTCTTAGATCATCAGCTTCACTGAATTTCTTTTGCAATGTGCTGTGCCCATTTATTTGCTTGATGGTTGTCAATATTGAGAAGACTGATTCCATTGTAAAATAGGTATATTTTAATTTATCCTTTTATGACCTAAATGGACATACTAAACCACTTGTGATAAGAACAGGTAATATTTTACCTTTTGTTGGTTGTCTTATCCCTATCATCCAGACTTCTAATTTATGATTTAAATACATATTTAAATCTTCTACTAATTTGATAAATACATTTATGTCTTATTCTTATGGGTTCTTTTCCCCAAGAATACTATTCAAAGATAGAGATTTATAAAAATTTCAATATAAGTTGTCATGGAAACCTGTTGTGCAGAGAATGAGATCAAAAAAAAAAAAAAAAAAAAAGACTATTCTATTGATGGCAATGATCATATTTACAAATAGTAAAAAGAAGGCATGCGTTAATGTATTTGTGAAAACATTATGGGTTGTGCTTTTCCAATTCCATATTTAAGTTTGAGAGGGAGATGAAGTTTCTATTTGTTTTCACAACTCATTGTCATAAGTGAGAGGACATACCAAGCAGAAAGTCTTTGATAGAAGTAGATATTTTAGACATAAGAGAATAATATTAGTACAAAATGCAAGAATTATAAGGCATTTCTAAGAACTTGTTCTCAGTACACCTGGTGAAAGCAGTTATGAGTTTCTCTTTTTTCATCTATTTTTATTTGTGGTGAGAGAGAAGGTGATGTAATTTTATTGTGTTTTAGTGTAGGCCCCTTTTTAGTGATTAATACATATCTTTGATTACTAGGTAAACCTTTGACTTTTACTTTCTAAGAATACTTTTCAAAAGGAACAAAAAATAATTTCCACAGAACCACAGAAAAGATTTTGGCTTTTTCGTAGGGTTATAAGTTACTTTTCATATATTTGGGTCTTTATCTAATGTCCTACATCACACAATGAACCTGCATCATATGTGGACTACAGTAGTACATTCATCACTGTTTAAAATCCTGAAATATTGACTCTGCTAGCGTTTTACTTTACTCATTTCCACAATATTACTAAAATATATTAGAGTTTAAGTATCAGCCGTGTGTGGTGGTGCATGCCTTTAATCCCAGCACTCAGGAGGCAGACGTAGTAGGATCACTGTAAGTTCGAGGCCACCCTAAAACTACATAGTGAATTCCAGGTCAGCCTGAGCTAGAGTAAGACCCTATCTCAAAAAACCAAAAATAAATAAATAAATAAATAAATAATTTAAGTATCAATATTTATACTTAGATTCAAGTTTTCAAATATTTAATTATTTATGGCCACATTTTTCCCAAACCACAAACAGAACATGAAAGAAATTGTATCAATAAACAATTTAAGTGAATTATTATGAATATTTTGAGTCACATGTGAAAAATAAAATACATTAATTCTAATTTGTAAACATCATTCAAAATAAAAATATCCATGACCACATAGTTTGTTCATAAATTATCATTGTTAATTATTTAAAATTTTAGAATGCACATTTATCCAATGAATATTGTGGATGCAATCACTCTGGAGCAAAAACTACACAAAATATTGAAATGCATTGAGAAGTTGAAGCTATTTGCCCTAAATAAGCTCAGTACTCTACTTTTTAAATATTTTATTTTTATTTATTTGAGGGAGAGAGAAAGAGGCAGATAGAGAGGGAGAGAGAGAAAGAATGGGCACACCATGACCTCCAGTCACTGCAAACAAACTCCAGACATATGCCTCGCCATGTGCTTCTGCCTTACATGGGTCCTGGGAATTGAACCTGGGTCCTTTGGTTTTGCTGACAAGCACCTTAATAGCTAAGCCATCTCTCTAGCCCTGTTTATTATTTAAAAAAATATTTTGTTTATTTCTTTGCAAGCAGAGAGAGAGATAAAAAGAGATAGAGAGAATGGGTGTGCCAGGTCCTCCAGCCACTGCAAATGGTCTGCAGAAGCATGTGCCACTTTGCACATCTGGGTTAATGTGGGTAGTGGGGAATTGAACTCAGGTCATTAAGCTCTGCAGGCAAGTGCCTTATTTGCTGAGTTATCCCTCCAGCCCTCATTATCCTATTTATCATGAAACATTTGAATGAAATATCATTTGAATTAGGACAAAGACATAGCAGCAAATACATTCCAAAAATATTAAGTTTTTCTCACCTAAATCTCACAAACTGGGTGATATATATAGTAAACTATTCATGTTAGAAATGGTATTAAATTATTATCTGTATTAATGTGTCTTCGTTAAGAAATCATTACTCTCTTAGTACTTTGTTCCCCTCCTTTTACTTGATTAGTGGCATCTGAGATTTATTTCTCCTTGGGCTCAGACATGTTTCACATTTATTCTACCTGTACAACCACCTCTTTTGTCCTTCGTTCAATTCCTTTTTCTCCATTAACTTTTTATATATTGATGATATCTCAGGATTTTTCCCATCATTCCTTTGTCTCATTTTAACATGCACACTATGTACCATGGTTTTCATTGCCAACTGTGTGTTAATTATACCTATTTCTAGCCTTTAGGCTCACATTTCCCTTTTGGATTCATGTGACTAAGTTAACATGTATAAAACCAAACTTATTCACCTTATACAACATATCTTGGTGAATTTCCCCATTACTCATTCAGGAAACGAATGTAAAAATCTGGGCTTCATCCTATGTTTCTTGTCACTCACCTTCACCTATTGATTGTACAATACTGTCCTCTCCTTATCATATCAGTATCATATCGTCTCTACCCCAGGGTGCCTGCTTGAGTTTAAATTCTCATTTACCTGTGGTTCACATTACTATGAATGGCTCAGACCTCTAGGCCTCTATCTGTGCCATTGCTCAGCCTCCTCAATTTATCTCCTAGGTTATTGTTACCAGAATAGTTTCCCTTCGTTAAAATCCTTAACTGTTGCCATAAACTTCAAAATAAAATTCTAACTCCTTCATATGAGAGTGAAGTCAGGTGTTACCTGGCTTCTACCTTCTTCTCAAGCTTCAACATCTTTTTCATTGTTTTAAAATTAATTAATGTTCCATTAACCAAAAGTGATCAATCCTGGATAGGACACTTGTTATATTCTTAGAATATAAATTTGACAATTCTTTTGATCTTGATTATCATTTTTTTTTGGTTTCAAAGTAATTTACAGGCTCTCTTTTTATAATATGATGAAGGCTATATATAGTGTATCAAACAATTGAACTATTTGGACTATGGCTAAGTTTCTTCACTTAAAAAATTAGTTTCATGTCATTGTCAACTATATGACAATGCAAATGCAAGCTTCATGTCCTTGACAAGAGATAACTATAACAGAATGGTGTGCTTTCATTTGCCATCTAAATGTCTTTGACCTTTTCCAGAACACTAACTATATAGTTCACAAACAAATTTAATTCTAATTAAGTTAATATATTCTGAGCATTGAATAAGATCAGGGAGTGTATAAGTCCATGCATCATTAAAACAACCAAGTAATTTCTCCATTGCATGGTCTTTTTAGTAGTACATGTGCCCATAACCAGGTGATCTGTTCCACTGCTGGTCATCAGAGGTACCAAAGCTGAGTGAAGTTGGACAGATTATGATTTTTACATAATATTTTTCTAACAGCTCATTTATGGACTTGAGTTGGTCAAACTGAATGAAAGACAAGGCAATGTCTCCTCTTTGTCAGGAGGTTCACTTTTCAAAGCACATGAACACAAGGAAATGTGTAAATTTATACAGAGATGAAGCTGAAACATTCACATATGAAACTATAGATCAATACCATTGATTTTTCTACCACAAATGAAGTAAATGCCTTCTAAGTCTTGAATGTTTTAAACTTCTGAGTCATATATCCTTTCAGTATGGCAACCTTTAAGATAGGTCTAAATGAAATAGGAGAGGGCACTAATAACGAATATAAATCTGCACAGGGAACTACATGGTAACCAAACAGTAAACACTAACCATGGATATATTACATAAAGTTATCACAGTCCTGTCTGCAGTATGAAGAATTTTCTTTCAGAATAGGAATAATCACATTGTTATACTCTTTTTTACAGGTTAAAAGATGGCAATGAATTTTAATTCTGTGAAGTCAATATTTTCATGGAAAAGAATAGAATGTGGGTTTGTAGAGAAGAGATCAGGAGTGAATGCCTGGGTTCAGACTTATGAGCTCTGTGCACCTCCCTAACTTTAGCACTAGTTGAATTTCCTTCATCTCCCTGAGTCTTTATTTCTTTTGCCTCATTCTGTAAACAAAAAATAAATAAATAAAGAGTAATGGGGATGACGCATTGGACTAAGATAGTACCCAAACTTCTTTTCAACTCTAAGGTTTTGATGCCTGTAGGATAATTATTGCTAAAGACCCTGGGTAACTGGGAAGGAACAACATGTCTGTACCCATTTTGATTGCCCTCTAAGACCTGTCACACCAATAAGGTAAAACAAATTGATTTTTTTTTCATTTGTAACTTTCTGCCCTTTTTTCCCCCTACAGCTGTTGGGTAGCTGCTGCTCTGGTTACCATAGAAACAGGTTAGCTCCTAGCTTCCTGTTTCCATTGAAAACAGCTTTCTCTTAACCACATATTGATCTCAGGAAATCATTTTGCTGTGGCTCTGTCATAAAAGCCATAAAGATGATCAGCTCCGTCATTTCCTAGGTCTAAGAGTCAGTACAGGTATATATCCATCCACCCACAAGGGTGACATTAAATAATTGCAGTTTTATTTCTATTTGAAAAGTGTCTTGTCAAAGACACCATCCTTTTTCGCCTTTCATGTTTTATATAGAAGGGAAAGTCTTATTCTCTTGAGGTTTTACAGATATGCCTAACACTTTCAAATGTTTACAAAATAGTGTCACATTATGCAGTTCTAAATCTCTCATAACTTAGTTTATCAGAATAAGCATAGAGAATAGTCTGTTGTCTGGCACATTTTATAACTTTAACTTAAATGCTCATTAATGAAGACTGAAAATGATCATGTATGTTGCTTGTGTAGTGCTTCATAGTTCTCTCTCTTTTTTTTTTAAGGTAGGGTTTCACTGTAGCCTAGGCTGATCTGGAATTCACTATGGAGTCTCAGGGTGGCCTCGAACTCATAGCAATCCTCCTACCTCTGCCTCCTGGGTGCTGGGATTAAAGGCATGCGCCACCACACCTGGCTTTAATAGTTCTCTTTTGAGAAAATAGATTTTTCTATATCAGGATATATATATATATATATATATATATATATATATATATATATATATATGTAAAAGAAGATATATTCACTGTCATAACAGTCATATAAACTCAAGGGATAACTATAAAAATTTTATGTTAAGAAGAAATGGAAGAGACTTGTAGGATATGGCTCTAAATTTTAAGAATATAGTATTTTTGCTTCTATTATACATATATATATATAAGCTCTTTTGATGCAATTGGTGACTAGGGCATTTAACAGCCTTTTTGGTGTTTATGAAGATAAAATTGGAAGAAAGGTCACAGTCATCTGGCACAATTGCCTCACATTAGGGAGACAAGTGAAATGTGCTGGCCATGAATAGTTAGTGATAATGGTGGGGCTGCAATTTAGATCTGACTTCTGGCTCAGTAATCTTTCTATCTAATCTCAATTGCTTAGTCTCCTCTATGTTTAGCATTAAATCCACACACTTAGTCATTGAGAAGCAGCAAGTATGTTAGGTACAGTTATGGTAGTCTGGGCCTTTATTCATGTTTGTTCAGGAATACTAGGGAACTGTTGCTACTTTAGGCATTGCTAAGTTTCTAGATGCTCTCTTTTGGAGCTATCTTCTTCTCGGCTCCACATCCTACTTTCTCATTACCTTTAATGCCTCAAAATTAACCTACCAGTGCTCTTGTTATCCTTAGACCCTGAAGCTTTCTGAAACAATCTACAGAAGCTTCATAGCTCTCACAATGAATCATCTACAGTAAGAAGTTTTAGAGTTATTTAGATCATTAACAAATAAGTTGGCTTGGGGAGATAGTTCAGCCCAGTGAAAACACTTGTCTTGCAAGCATGAGGACCTCATTTTGATTACAAGGACTCATATTAAAAAAGCCAAGGCATCGTGACACATAATTGTAATCCTAACCCTGGGGCTTGATGGCCAGCAAGCCTAGCTTAATTAGTGAATTCCAGGTCAGTGAGAAATCCTGCCACAACAAAGGAGATTGTTGCCTGAGGAACAACATCTTAGGTTGTCCTCTAGCCTCCACATACACGCACAGACCATGCACACTTCAAATATTGTATAATAATTATTTTGGAAGTTATGGCATAGTAATAACAGTAAGATAAACAAGCTTTGTTTTTGTGGCTGATGCATTTATTTTATATAAAATTAGTAAAACTGATATCTAATGAAACATAAAATAGAGTTATTATATATTAATTTATGGTTTAAATTGTACCATTTCTTTAATGCTTCTTATAATGGAAAAAAGGTGTTGATGAGTTATTAGAATATCATTAATGCAATCCATCTTTCAAGCTGATTAAGAATTGGATGGAGTACAACTATAACTGCCCCTTATATCTGACAGTAGTTCTCAAACAATAGTAACCTTTGATTTTCTAAAGCTATTAGAACTTTATTATGAAGCTTGAGTGAACCTATCACAGTGACATAATATTGGAATGGGTGCAGCAAAGTTGAACAACTGTCATCTTTATATTATGATAGATGAATACTGGTGAGAGACATCTCATCCATAGGCTCATGACATTTACTGCACGTTAGTATTATAGGGAAATTAAGATATAGAATTCAAACAAATTAGTGAAATAAAGCTTGATTTAATGTATCATTGGACATTAACATGATTAGCCTTGATTCAGAAGCAGAGTTGACTTTAAATTAATTTTCTCAATTTCTGTTGTATGTGTGCTATTCAAATTCTAGTTATAAAATATACTTATTACAATTTCTGTAGTTTTCTAAATTTAGTGACTTCTCCAAATGTATTTTTTTAAATGTTGTATGTATAATTGATTTTATTCATCTCTGATTTATATATCTTACTTGTTCTCTCCTTGACATTGGGTCTGCAGAAGTAAATGTACTTTACAGGTGACTTCACATCCTATATAAGCACTGGGCTTCTTTATTAATAGTCTTTTGTGTTTCCCTTACCTTGCTGTGCAGTGATTGGCTGAAGAAATAGTGTATCATTTCTCCTTTTGCTAAATGAATTAAGTAAACCTAAGCATCACAAATTCTAATGCTTTTTGCTTTTGTATCTCTTGGCTGGCATTTGTTGAGCTTCAGTGATTGGCCAGGATTAGGTTACACAAAAAGAATGCAAAACAAATTAAAATTTAGTATTTGATTTGGGACAATTATATTTGCAGGGAAAAAAATTTATAAACTACAGAATAATACATTATATGATATAGTGGAGATATTGGTATAATGTAGACACAGAGCAGGGAAAGACCAATTCTTTTATATAAAGTAGATAGCATTTTAATTCACTACCAGAAGATACATGGATATCTCCCAGCATTCAAGATGAAGGTCAATCGCATGGTGAGCAAACATCAAGTCAGGTAGCATTGAGAAAAAGAAAGGCCAAGGGGCAGAGGATATAGTAAAGGAAGGAAACATGACTGTGGTAGTTTGAATAGATGGCCCACAATATATTCAGTCCTTTATTAGTTTGTTGTTTGCATCTGCAGCCACCTGGCTGGAGGCAATGTCACTGGGCGGATCTTAAAGTGTGATGGTGGGTTTAGGATTTCAATCTAAAGATATGCAAAGTGTGCCTAGTTGGAGTCCCTGAGGTATGCTGTGCTGTGTGGCTTTCTCTCTCTCTTGCCTGGTCCTGTAAAAGACAGGCCAGTTTCTTCTGCCATTATGAAACTTGTGCCTGGTCTGAAAGTTCATCTCAGAGAGCCTGAAGCTGTCTGCTACAATGACCAAAAGGTAAGGAGAATAGAAATTGTAAAGAAGGGATTGCTAGGTGTGGTAGTTTGATTCAGGTGTCCCCATAAACTTAGGTGTTCTGGATGCTAGGTAACCCAACTGATGGCATTTGGAAATTAAAGCCTCCTGGATGCAGTGTATTGTTGGGAGTGGGCTTATGGGTGTTAAAGCCAGCTCCCACTTGCTAGTGTTTGGCTCACTCTCCTGTTACTGTTGTCGGCCAGGGTGTGATGTCCACCCTCTACTGTTGCCATCATTTTCCCCTGCCATCATGGAGCTTCCCCCTTGAGCCTGTAAGCCAAAATAAACCTTTTTCCCTCCAAAAGCTTCTCTAGGTCCAGTGATTTCTACCAGCAGTGTGAACTTGACTGCAACAGTAATGTTGGTACTGAGGAGAGGTATCATTTGCTGCTAGACACCTGACTGTGGCTTTGGCCTTGTGGAGCTGATTTTCAAGAGGAATGTGGAAGTATTTGAAATCTTTGCCTAAGAGATGCCTTGCAGTGCTGTAAGTACAGCTTGATGGACTATTCTGGTCAGAGTTGAAAGACCTGAATGCAGTAAGAACTATGAGGTTTGGCTTCTGAGGGTGAGAAATGGACTGGGCTAGAAGCAGTTTGTGTGAGAAACTTGCTGTTATGTCCGTGTCCTGAGAAGTTGTGCAGGGTTGCTTTGCATATAAATGGACTGGTGTGAGCAGAGGGATAAGGCACAGAAAAAATGAAAATCTTTGGGTGTACTACTGCCTATTAAGCTGCAATTGAGAGATTACAACCTTTGATATTGGGCCAGCTGACCTGCACTGGGACAACAGGAAGAATGTAGACTCTTTTGAAGGGGTCTGAGTGCTCAAGGAGTGTCCTGTTCTTCAAAGTCTGCTTTATTCCCCCCACTGGATTAACTAGTTGGCACCTATCTGGTATTATGGAGTATAAGAAATGCAGGAAAGAGAGGGTCATTGAGTTTGCAACATGGTCTTGTGTTTTGGAAATGGCTATAGGCAGTATGAAGCAGGTTTGCTGGATGCCTGCACAGAGACCCCAAGGGACCATGAGGATGAAACCTGGGTTGCATTGGAGACCCAGTGGAGATGCTGGGACAACCAGATGGCTGCCAAGGAGAGCTGCTAGCCCCAGATGAATTTTTTCAGGACTGTGAGTAGCCTAGCTGAGGCGCAGAATTAGAACTCCGGAGACTTGTTGCTGGTTAGAATTATTCCTGGTCTTGGAAATTTGTCACTGACTAGAGTTGCTGGACTTGGGATTGCAGAGTTTGATGTTTGCCCTGGTTGTTTTAAATCTTGTATTGGTTGAATATTTCTTTGCTATGCCCACTGCCATCTTTTGCAGTGTGAATATTTATTCTGTGCCATTATGGGTTTTTTTAGGGGGGAGGTTTGGTATTATGGCTCAGTTAAAAGACCTTGGACTATGGGGATGTATGAACATCATTGGAATTGATAAAAACTATGGGGACTTTTAAAGTTGGATGAATGTATTGCACTTTACATCATGTATGGTTATCAGTTTATGGAGGCCAGGGGCAGAATGTGGTGGTTTGATTCAGATGCCCCCCATAAACTTCGGTGTTCTGGATGCTAGGTTCCCAGCTGATGACAATTGGAAATTAAAGCCTCCTGGAGGCATTGTATTGTTGGGAGCAGGCTTATGGGTATTAAAGCCAGCCCCCACCCCCCTTGCTAGTGTTTGGCATATTAAAGCCGGGTCCCCCTTGCTAGTGTTTGGCACACTCTCCTGAGTCCACAGTGAGGAAGCAGAGAGTAATGAAATGCTGCTGCTCAGCTTGCTTTTTCCTTCTTACACAGCTGGTGATCTGAACACATGGAATGGAGCCCACCCACAGAGTGGCTCTTCCCATCTCAATGAACTAATCTGGAAAATTCCTCACCAACATTCTAAGAGATTTGTTTCCATGGTGACTCTAAATACTGTCAATTTAGCAAGCAGAGATTAACTATCAAAGTGAGGTTCTCCAGAAATGCCTGGAAAGTTCTGTTGGGAAAGTCTGGTTTTCTTGTTTGTAATGTGGCCCTCCCCTCCCCTCCCCTCTCCTTCCCCCTCTCTCCTCTCCTTCTTGTCTTGTTATGTAGTCCAGGTTGAGCTTGAACTTGTTAGCATTGTGCTTACCTCAGCCTCCCATACTAGTTAGTATTACAGTCAGTGGAGTGATTTGTTTTTTTTAAAGCAAAGCAATGACATTCAGATTTTCAATAAAATACTATTCTGAACCTTTGTAGCTGATGAGGAAATAGAGCTGGAATGGATAAAGTTTTTTTTTTTTTTTTTTTTTTTTTGAGGGCTGTAACTTAGCAAGGTACCATATCAGATAGATGGATGTTAAACATTGAATCGGAAATAAGAAGTGGCAGGATGGATGAAGTAGAATGGACATCATTGAAGGAGTGTTTGGACTACATACAGTAATAAGGCAGAGGTAAAAAAATTAAGAGGACTTCCTAGTTTTCTTTTTGCATAATGATGAGAAACTTTGTGATTATTTTCTAATTTCAAGTTGAATGGTTACAATGTGGAAATTGGTTTATAAATAATGATTTTTCATGGGATGTAAACATAATATTTAGAATTCTTTTTGTGATTAGTCATTTTATATTTATCAATTACCTAATTATAAGAAGGCATTTTTATAGATGCTATGGTTGTGAAATAAGATGTTAAGTATGACTGTTAAAGTTCTTGGTTGCTGTAATTCACCACCATAACAAGATCGCAAGGACATATAGTGCTTTCTCCAAGCACTACATGTTTTGTAATGCTACCACTTTAAGTTAAAGCTTGAGAAAATTAGATAAACTTGGTATAATTTCTACTAAATAGAATTGGCTAGCAGTGAGTAATCCATATGGATTCCAAAGCTGGAAACAGTTTGAACTAGGAATTTAAGGTGGCAGGATGTTTCTAAGGTACAAAATAGTCCTTAGAAAATTGTTTTAAGTAAAAGTTCTATTTAGAAAAATCTAGAAAGGAGCAACATTAGTGAGGAAGAAAATTAAAACTGAAAACATGTATCAAAGAGTTAGAACAAGAAGATGGTGACATCAGGCCCAAGGCAGAGCAATTCTTTTCCAAGTACAGCATACTTTTTTTCTCATCAAAGTAGCCTTTATCTTTTACCTATGTCTACAAAGCAATTCACAAGTCATAGCCTGGCTCTTCACAACCTTGTTACTATCTTTGCTGCTAAGAAAAATGTATGGTTATGCTTAAGCTACCTTTTGTTTTTCCATTACTGAATAGAAAAAAATGTTTTCCCATTGTGCATGTGGCATCTTTCTTATTTTCTGCTTGCCTTTTCCCCCCATATCATTGTGGGAGATGACTTTGTGAGTTTTCTGATGATACTAATTAGGAAATTAAAAAAAAATTCTCATTTCTGGCAGTAACTGTAGTCCATTTATGAATTTTTTCCCATTTTTTAAACTTTGATTATTTAAGTTTAGATAATTGAGTCTTTTCAGATATGAAGATGAGAAGTTGACATACAACATCATGGGGAAATGGTGATTTCGTCAACGTGGCAGGTGCAATAGAGAAGGTGGATAACCTGGGATTCCAGTAAGTCCATGAAAATTTGATTTGGAGACACACTTGAGTATTTTGGTCCTCAGTTAACTCAGTTTTCTTCTTCTTCATAAACTTTGGCTTCATATTTTTCTCTATAAAACCAATATATTAAAGAAAGCGTGGATTTCCCACTTCATTTAGAGAATTGTCTTGTGACAATTCTTACAGATTCTATATCTAGTCACTGAAGGAAACATGAGGCCTCTTGAAGATTTATCCTATAGCCAGTTCTCTTCCTAGGTTTCTTGCCTAAAAATTTGAGGTTACTATAGATTTTACTGGGGCCAACCCCAAGAAATATGCTCTTCTGCACCTAATACAGAAATGCATTATCATTTATTCAGACTCCATTAGTATTCACACTCAGTAAGTTTTTTTTTTTTTTTTATCTCTATGGGTTTTTCTTTCATTTTAAATAAGACTTGGATAAGGAGTAAGATTCTTCAAATAGAATTTGAAAATAGTTATACTTAACAAAGAAGTCAAGTCCTGAAGAATTCAGTTGAGTGGCTTTGTGAGACTGTCATCGGGCATCCTCATCCTCAAATCTAGAGACATGGTCCACTATAAACCTTGACTGTGTGACAGTCAATTTCTCCTAGGCTCTGAACCTCTACATTATTATACTGGATGCTGTAACCAACTATAGCACATTGATAAATATTTGTACACACACACACACACACACACACACACCTAAACACAGGAAAGGTACAGTAAAAATGCAATCTAAAAGATGAAAATAGATACACCATTATAGGGCACTATCCTGCAATCCAGCCATGAATGGATTGAAATTTGCAGGACTGAAAATGGCTGTGTGTGAATCAAATGGGGACTGATTATAGAGGCCTGGGACATTAATTGTACATAACTGCAGACATTACAGGCACTACACATGTAGGTTACACTAAGTGTGTGAAAACATTTTTCTTGGGATGGGGAGATAGCTTATTTGTTAAAGTGCTTGTTTGTAAGCATGAGGCCATAAGTTTAATTCTCAGTAGCCATGCAAGGGCTGGAAATAGTGGTGTATACCTCGAATCCTAACAATGGAGAGGCAGTGGCAGATGGATCCCTGGAATTTGCTGACCAGTCCAATCTGTGAGCTCCATGCCAATGAGAGTCTCAAAAAGAGATGGGCAGCATATTTGAGGATAACACCTGAGGTTGTCCTTTGGCCTCCGCATGCACACACACACACACACACACACACACACACACACGGACATCCACACTCATAGAAACATGCATTTGCACATGTCTGCATACCACAGACCCTTAGCACATGCCAGAAAGATTTTTTTTCCTCATTCAATAGAATAATCTTCACTTACTTAATACTTTATAAATTTTAAATTATTATTATTATTATTTTTCTTTCTTTTTTAAAATTAGTTGTGTATATAATATATATACAGCCATGATGGTACCATTGTTAGCTTTCTCCCTGTCCTCCCCCATGGGTAATGTGAGTCTTGTTTATGGGGGGTAACCATCAGTTATGCAGGAGAGGCAATGACTCTGCATAATAACCCAACTCATGGCTCTAACAATCTCCGCCCCCTCTTCCGTGAACTTCCCTGAGCCACGTTAAGTTCCTTTTAGGTCTATTTCAGTGACGAGGTCTTTGGAGTCTCTGTGTCTCTGGATATCTGATTGGGTAGGAGTTGCCCTGGTGAGGTGCAATGGGTTGATTCTCTCTTCAGGTTCTGCGTCCATTTGAGAAAAAGAAGCAAATTCTCCAACGGAGAGTGAGGTCAGTGCAAGATACATTATTATTTTATTATTTTAGAGAGAATTTAATAGGTCTAGGCCCTCTTGTGTCCTACTATTGATGGGAGCTTGATATTGGAGAGCAGGCTCGTTTTGGGATATGGTTCTGACTTGTTTCCTGGTTCCAGGCATGGGTTCCATTACACTGAGTGGATCTGTTAGCCAAATCAAGAGCAGTTGGTAACCCACCATGGCTGTGTGCCACTACTGAACTTGTGTGAGCCTCATGTCATGTTGTTTGCTGCTGAGTAGCTTAGACCACAAGTTGCTTAGCCAGATGTTGGTTGTTTTCCCTCGTCACTCATGTAGCACCTTCTGGCACTAGACAAGCTAACTGTCTGGGGACTGACTGTTTTCCAGATTCCAGCCATGTCTCTCCATGTTCCATCCCAACAGCATATGATGTCTTCAGCAGTAGGGTCTTACCATTAACATCTTGTGGGTCATCAAGTACTCGGACAGAAATCTGTCTTCATTTGGGAAACCTTGTAGGTCTCACTGATCAACAGCTCATTGTGGATGTTAACCACAGGTTGGTACTGGGAGTTACATGTCAGTGCCAAGGGAAATGAGGAAGAAAAAATATAGGTAATATGAGAGAGAAAGAGAGAAGAGAGAGAAGAGAGAGTGATAGAGAGAAACAAGAGAAGATTGAGGTTAGTCTTCATCATACCCTCTCCAGGCCCCTGTGATTCAGGTGTTCTCTCTAAGCACCTGATGCAGGTTCAACCTTTTAGTATGTCTTTCAGGATATAGCATTTTATGGTACCATTTCCATTTGGGTCCAGTGTTTTGTCCCCACACCCACCCTTGCCCTGCCCTCCTGCCCCACCATCCCTATAGTCCAGTCCTTGAGATGTTTATTAGGTGTGTCAGCATCTCGGGCAGATTCAGGTTAGGAGCCACAGATGAGTGAGACCATGTGATGATTATCTTTCTGTGACTGGGTGATTTCACTAAGAACAATCTGTTCCAAGTTTGACCATTTTTCTTCAAATTGCATTGTGTCATTTTCCTTACTGCTATGTAGAGTTCCATCGTGTAGATATACCACATCTTAGTTATCCATTCATCTAATGATGGACACCTGGGTTGATTCCAGCTCTTTGCTATTATGAACTGAGCAGCTATAAACATGGTTGAGTAAATATACTCTGAACTGAAGCTTGGAGCTTTTAGGGTAAATGCCCAGTAAGGGAATAACTGAATCTGTTGATACCTCTATAATCATCCTTTTCAGGAGTCTCCATATTGCTTTCCATAGTGGTTATACCAGCTTACATTCCCACCAACACTGAATGAGTATTCTATTTCTCCACAGCCTTGCCAGCATTTGTTGTCATTAGATTTTTTTTAATGTTTTCTATCCTTATTGGGGTAAGGTGGAATCTCATAGATGTTTTAATTTGCATTTCCCTGACGATTAGGGATGTTGTATTTCTTCCTCTTAGAACTCCCTGTGCAGTTCTCTGCCCCATTTTTTGAGTGGTATGTTTGACTTTTTATTGTTTAGGTTTTTGAGTTCTTTGCAGATTTTAGGAATTAGGCCTCTGTCTGATATGTATCTGGCAAAAATTTTTCTCCCATTCTGTGGGTAATCTATTGGCTCTGCTTGTTGTATGTTTGTCTGTGAAAAAGCTTTTCAGCTTCATGAGATCCCAATGGTTGAGTGAATATTTAATTTCTTGAGCTACTGGGGTTTTGTTCAGGAAGTCTTTTCCCACTCCTATATCATGGAAAGTTCCTCCTACTTTTTCTTCCAGTAGTAGCAGAGTATCTGATTTTATATTGAGGTCTTTGATGCATTGGGACTTGATTTTTGTGCATGGCGAAATGTGTGGATCAAGTTTCATATTCCTGCATATGGTTTTTCTAGTTTGTCCAGCACCATTTGTTAAAGATGCTGTCTTTTTTCCAGTCTATATTGTTAGGGCCTTTGTCAAATATCAAGTAGCTGTAGTTACTTGACCCAAAGTATGGGTCCTCCATTCTGCTCCATTGGTCTGTAATCCTGTTTTTATGTCAGTACCATGTCGTTTTTATTACTATGACTTTGTAGTATAGCTTAAGATCAGTTATGGTGATGCCTCCAGAGGTGTTTCTTTTGCTGAGGATATGCTTGGATATCCGAGGCCTTCTGCCATTCCATATGAATTTTGAGATTGTGTTTTCAAGGTAGGGTCTCACCTCTAGTTCAGGCTGACCTGGAATTCACTTTGTAGTCTCAGTGTGGCCTCGAACTCACAGCAATCCTCCTACCTCTGCCTCCTGAGTGCTGGGATTAAAGGTGTATGCCACCAAACCTGGCTAAATTATTTTTTATTTGAGATATAGAAGCAGCTAGAGAATGGGCATTCTGGGGCCTCCAGCAACTGCAAACAAACTCCAGACACATACACCATCTTGTGCAAATGGCTTATGTGGGTCTTTGGGAATCAACCCTGGGTCCTATGACTTTGTAGGCAAGTGCCTTAACAGCTAAGTCATCTCTCCACCTGACTTTATAATTTTTTGCATGCACATGTTTATGTGTGTGACTATGTGGTGTTTATGCATGTGTGGCACATATTTATGTTGGAACCCTTGCAAGTGTGTGCATGTGGGTATGGATACCAGAGTTTGATATAAGCTATCTTCCTCTTTTGTTATACACCTTATTTATGGAGGCAGTGTCTCTCACTTGAATGCAGATATCACCATTTGACTAATTTGCCTAGCCAGCTTGCACTGGAAATCCTGTCTCTGCTTCTGGAATGCCCAGGTTATTAGCATGCTGTCATATCCTACAGTATTTACATGAGTGCTGGAGATTCAAACTCAGGTCTCCATGTTTGCCAGCTCCCCAGCCCCACTTTGTAGGTGTTTTTTTAAAAAATATATATATTATAATTAATCAATTTATTTAAAAGCCACAAACAGAGAGAGAAAGAGGCAGATAGATAGAGAATGGGTGCACCAGAGTCTTCAGCCACTGCAAATGAACTCCAAATGCATGCGCCACCTTGTGCATCTGGTTTACATGGGTCCTGAGGAATCAAGCCTCGAACCAGGATCCTTAGGCTTCCTAAGTGCTTAACCACTAATATATATTATATATAATTTATTTTCTGTTATACTTATTCCATAATGTTTCTCTATTTTGTCAATTTCTTATATTTTCTTGTTTTTAATGTATTTTGTTAACAAATAAATTACAGACCCAGATATTAGCCTAGGCATCCACATGAGGCTCACTATCTTGCCCCTCTGGCTATCATCTCATTGGCAAGTCTCCAGGAGCAACAACACATATAAGCTGTCACCTCCTCTGGAGACAAGGTCTTTTAGAATGGCCCCTGAAGTGAATGCCTGAGGCTTTTTTACAGTTAACGTTATTTCTATCAGCAGAAGGAGTGCATTCTAAAACAAAGATAAAAGTGTGCTTCAGTCCACATATCAACCAAGGGCACAGTGTTCATTCTAAGTGCTATGTACCATACTTTACTGTGTGTACTTTTGTGCAGTTGGCAGCATGGTAGGTTTGTTTACACCAGTGACACCACAAACACATTATGCATTGCACTGCTACTTTGTGATGGTTATACTGTTGCTATATGACTGGAGTTTTTCAGTTTCTTTATAGTCTGATGGGGCCACCATTGTATGTGCACCTTCTCTTTGGCCCAAATGCTACTATGTGGTGCGTGACTCTCTATGTATATAGGCTTCTCTTCTTTACTCTTGCATTTTTTGTTATTTTTCTCCAGTTATGAGTAGTATGTGGTAATTTTTTTTAGGTTTTAAAAAATAAGAGTTATATATTTTTATGGGGCATAATGTGATATTTACTATATGTTTATAAGGTGGAATGATTAAATCAAGCTATTAACAAAATTTAGCATTTCATGCTAATTGTTTTAGAGTAAAAGCATTTAAAACCCACTCTTAGCAATTTTGAAGTGTAATATGAATTATTTATTACAATCACCATACTGAGCAAAAGGTCACTCAAGCTTAGTACACTGTGGAGTTTTATCACTGTCTGCACAATTCCACATTTTCCTCAACCATGGGGCTTATAATTCCTCTCTCCTTCCCATAAAGGTGATATTTCTTCTTACCTTTTTTGAGTTCATCTTTTCCATTTTTATCTTTTCTAGTCCCCAACTACACAGTCCAAGTGAGAAAATTCAAAGCCCATACTGTGTGTGATCTTGTCACTACTATAAGGGGCTTGTTAGACTAACACTACAGAAATTCTTGAAAATTATCCTTTGGACAACAGTCATTTTCCCACTGGGAATACATTTGTAAGAACCATGAACTTTGATCATTCGACAGATGCTTGAGAGCCTCCACAGAAAGTAAGCCCTTAAGTGGGAATGATGTTTACATAGTAACATGCTTTGGTTTCCACAGAGAAACATTGCCTGTGGGAGCAAAAGCCAAGCCCTCATTAGGCAGAGAAACATCTGCCCAACAGGAATAGATGGTGCTGGTTGTGCTGTTAATTCCATGGAAGGAGGGTCTTCCCTGAAGGATCTGAGCCCTGCAGAGTGGACATGGCAGCCTGAAACAAGGAGAGGAGACAAACCAGGACCACACTCCTTTTACTTAGTTTAATTTAACAAATTAGGGAAATCCAAGAGGAACTTTCCCTCCCTACATTCTAGAATAAATTTTATCACACTGGGGAAGCAGAGAAGAAAATTTATATTTCAAACTTAATTATGTCTAGGTATCTATCTGAGCTGAAACCAATGGCAGGCTGGAGAGGAGAACTTATCCATACATTACTGTAGGAATGAGAAAAGTCGCCATTTAGGAAAACATGCCCAATAGAGATCATGTAAAGTTGTACTGCTTTTGGAACAGCCATTGTCAGATAGCAAGTGAAATAAAAATTATATATAATACTCATTAGAATGTGGTTGTTGTTTAATTAGAGGTTTCAGTAGTTTATTTATTTTTCCTTTTCTTTCTTTTTTTTCAAAGCAGGGTATTGCTATAGCCCAGGCTGACCTGGAATTCACTATGTATTCTCAGGGTGGCCTCAAACTCATGCAGTCCTCCTACCTCAGCCTCCCGAGTGCTTGGATTAAAGGTGTGCACCACCATACTCTGCTATCTGTAGTTTATTTTTAAAAGAAAAAGTGTTATTATGTCAAAAAGGTAAATATTACAATAAGGACACTGGGAAATACTGAACAGATTGAGGCACACAATGACTTCTTTGCTATCAAAAACTGTTAAAAGTTCTGTTATTTTCTTTTCTTGAAGATAGTTATAAACATAGAGGTATATAGAGTTTTTAAAGTTTTATTTTATGTATATTCTAGCAGATTATACTCTTATCCCCTTATTCCTGCTCCTGTTAACCTGGGGTCCCTCCTCAGAGGGGCTATAGTATTCACCATGGGGTCATGCAGGCCTCAATCAACTCCTGTGGGAGGGCAGTGGACTATGTCTCAGGATATTCCTAACTCATTCTCTTGCAATCTTTCTGCCCTCTCTTCCACAATGTTCCCTGAGCCATGGCAGTCTGATTTAGTGTTGAGTTCTCTGTAGCCTCTGGATTTCTGCTTTAATGGGTTTTTATTGATCACTGTGTCTGTCACCATCTCCCTGGAGCTGGTTGTCAGGCAGTAAAAGCAATATTCATGTTGCTGCTTCCACTGCAATTTCTTATGGGCCCTGGCAGATGTGTCGAGGTGGCATATCCTGGTGGGAAGTCAGCTGTCTTTTTGTCTTGATGATCTTGGTTCTTCTCCATTTTCTCTCCCTTCTGTAAAATATTCTCCAACCAAGAGTGAGAGCAGCTTGGGTTAAAGGGGGTATGCAAAGTTATTTGAGAGACTATTGCTGTGCAAGCCCATTCTTTTCTAGAGAGCAATGGGGGCTTCTCCCTGAATGCTATGACTTTCCTGACCATGGGGTTCTGACTTGGTTTCCAGTACCAGATATGAGTTCTCTTCCACCGAGTGGGCCTCATATTCAATTAGAGCACAGTTGGTTACCAGCAGAGGCTGTGTTGCTGCTATGCTATTACACAGTGTGTACTTCTTGTCTGGCTGGTTGATTCCATAGTTTGCAGGGTCCCCTGTTTATTCATGCTATTTGTAACTGTTATTTTTCAGCATCTCCCATAATGCTTTTCAGCACTGTGAGGGACAGCCAGGAGGGAGCTAGTTTCCTTTTTGAGTCCAGCATGGTATTCTAAAGTCTGTGACTGCAGCCCATGTCATCTTCAGCAATAGGGTCTTACCATCTAGCAGGTAACCAAGTATTTTAGCAGTGACCTACACTGTTTTGGGGAACCTCATTGGTTTCCTTGGCCAATGGCTCACTGTGGGGGAAACTCAGCTCTAGGCCTGGGATTTACTGGCCAGAGTCCATGGCTTTAAGGGTAAGCTTTTCCCTCCTTCTGTCTGGAATGCCTCCTGTAACAGACAGCTTCAGGTTTGCTGAGATGAACTTCCAGACCAGACCAGGCACAGTTATAGAGGAAGGGATATTTATTGAAGCTTACAGATCCAGGGGAAGTTCCATAAAGGCAGAAGAAGCTGGCCTGCTTTCACAGGACCAATCCCAGAGAGAAAAGCCACTAGCCAAAAACCACACAGCACAGTACAGCACAGCATACCTCTAGGAACTCCAGCTAGGCACACTTTGCATATCTTTTGATTGAAATTGTACACCTACCACCACACCTTAGGTCTGAACCCTAAGATCCACCCAGTGAAACCGCCTCCAGCTAGGTGGCTACAGATCCAAACTACAAGCTAATAAAACACTGAATATATTGGGGGCATATATTCAAATGATCACACCCCCCTGCATTGAATATTTAATCTTTGTCATCAGGAATACTCTATGTTTCCATTTTGTTCAGATCTGGTTTTTGTTCTCAAAAGTGATTGTGTAGTTCAATTTATAAAGGTCCTAAATGTTTATTTTAAACATTATTCCTCAATAATTTCTGTTGGAGTCTTGTTGCCTGTCATATTTTATCCAATCATTGGTGTCATATACATAATCTACTGTTTTTAGTATATTAATTATGTCTATAGTAATCTCAGTATATATATTCTTTTTTATTTTATTTATTTATTTATTTATTTTTTTTTTTTTTTAACATGTAGGAGACCAAGCATTCCTGGCTGTTTCTTAGCAGACAAGTACAGTTAAGAAACAATATTGTTTTGAGCAGGGGGAACGACCATATAGCACATGCAAGCTATACTGTAGTTAAATCTTGCTTCTCAGTATATTCTTATTAATCGGGAGAGTTAAACTTATTTTCTCAGTTTTTTCAGTTATATCAAGATGTATCATACTTTTCATCTCTTTTTGGTTTTCTCATATACATATAATTTATGTCCATTTTTTGTAAAGTATTAGTATTATTATTATTTTTTGATGCAGGGTCTCACCATAACAGAGGCTGACCTGAAATTCACTCTGTAGCCCGGGCTGGCCTCAACCTCATGGCCATCCTCATACTTCAGCCTACTGAGTGCTGGGATTAAAGGTGTGTGTCACCATGACTGGCTTTATTTTTGTAGTTTTAATTTTTAGACATATTTGTAGCTTTTAAGTTAATTACCATAATTGCTTCCCCTTTTTGGTATTCCTCACTCAACATGATTTCAGAGGCAGCATATTGTGCAGGCTAGGAATATAAGCTTTGGTAATGAGACATACCTGTGTTTGGGTTCAACCTTATAACATGCTACATGACCTTGAATTATCTATATGCACTTCATTTTTTAAATGAAATAAAATCTTCATAAAATTGACATAATAAGGATTAGACAATAAGAATCAAATGACATAATAAAATTAATGTGCATGACAGAATGTTTTATATAAATTTGTTGTTATTATGGGAAGCTGAAGAGAAGGCTAATAGTCAGAATCTTTTGCCAAATAATTGGTACTATCCATCAAAAGCTTATTGTATGCCTAGGTCTAGGGAAAGGAGAACCACTTTTATTAAAGGTTCAAAAGATCCAGGAGATTGTGGAAAAGAGGGTTGAAAGTGTTTATATCTTGATTAATAGATTTTAGAACACAGCTAATAGCCTCTATCTATGCCTTTGCCATAACTGAATTAGGTGTGGACCCTGTGTCCTTGTGTTGAAATGAAGTATGATAACATTCCTGGTATTATTGCCTACTTCTCTGAAAGAGTTGTGGGAATGAATGGTCAAGTGGTACAGAGACCAAAGTAACTTTTGTTTAATGAGTTACTTCCTAGGTATTGGCATGTTACGTTTTATCTTTAATATCCTTGGACTAGTGTGTCATTTTTGATGTGTACCAATGTGTATTTTTTCTGAAATTATGGATCATAATACACTAAAACATTGTTGGTTACCTGCAGTTCACAAAGTTAACTATGAGCCTGGAGTTTTCTTTGCTAAATTGCATTTATCAATATATTTAAATATTTTTATTGAGAATTTTAATTACATGAACATATATTGCAATTTTACTATATTCCCATCCTATTACCCTTTTTTGTTCCACTTCCCCAACCTATATTCCACTGAGCACTCTCCTTTTTCCAAGTAGTCCTTCTGTTTTGATGTTTCATTCATTTTTTCCTTCTTCATCCTCCATGTCAAAATATCTATAGGCTCAATATTGTGGAGATAACAGTAGCCACTGGGAGATCATGAATGCCCCAGTCAGTTTACAATTTTAAAGAGAATTCAGGAAGAAATTTCTGCTGCCCTCATTTCTAGTTTCTTGTTTTAATGAATATTGTGTATGCAATGTTGTCTGGCCAGCACTCTTCATGCTGCTGTGTGGTATCCATAGTAACTACAACTCTAATGTTTTGAATCGGTGAGTTCTTAGAAGGATGTAGAGAACTACTCCAGCCAGTCAGTGGACAAAAACAGGTGTGCTTGAGTCCTGCCCAGAGCTGATGTCTATGGTTGGGTCTAGAGAAAGCAAGATTAGATAACATTTTCAGGAATTTTCAAATGATCTTACATTATTTTCTATGTTTACTGTTACACATTTTAACTTCCTTTTATTTATTTATTTAATTATTTTTATTTATTTGAGAGAGAGAAAGAAACAGGAAGAGAGAGAGAGAGAATTAATATGGGCACGTCACAGTCTCCAGTCATTGCAAATGAACTCTAGACGCATGCACCATCTTGTGCATCTGGCTTACATGGGTCCTGGGTTATTGAACCTCAGTCCTTTGGCTTTGCAGGAAAGGCCTTAACTGCAAAGCCATCATTCCAACCCCATGTTGCACATTTTCTATCATTTGCCTGTTTCAAGTATATTTTGCAAGAAGCTTTATTACAAAAAGATGTATTTAAATTGTAACTGAATAATTATATACAAGGTTGATAATCTCTGGGAATACAGCAACTACTTATGAGCTATGGAGAAATACATCTTTCCATTTCATCTGCATTAAAAAAAAAAAAAAAAAAACTCCTGTGTATTCTTACCTTCTGGCAATTTGAGTTTCCATCATTTTCATTTATAGCCCCCAGGTTGTTATATTTATGTTAGTTCTTCAGGCAGTTTTATGTAGGCAATAGTAAGTTGGCAATTAAACTTAAATTCAGCAAGTGTGCTCAATAGTACAGTTTGGGTAGGGCACCTTCCTACTCCCACTTTTAATTGTATCCCACACTGACTCTCATTGGCTTTCACTGCCTGAAAATAGAGACCTCTGCTCCCCAACATGCCATGTTGCACCATAAGAACCCTCAATTCCCTAAGTAAGGAACAGGAGGTGGAGGAATGTACCTAAGAAAATTAGGAGAGAGAGAGAGGAAGGAAGGAGCATAACCTGTGTCTGCAGTTCGAAGAGAACCTCTTCCTAGAGTTTAGTGCAATGGCTTTTGAACCCAGCTGCAATATAGAACTTCCAAAACAAGGTTCTAAACATTGACAATGTGTTCGAAAGGCCTAATCTCTCCCAGAAGAGCGTTCCTCAGTACATAGCTCCTTTGAGGTGGTGCATCATAGAAGCAAATCCTGTCACAATGAGTCACAGCGTAACCACACTTGTGGCTTCACCATGCACATTGTCGAGAGAACTAATTTGAAACAAAAAAGGGAATGTGTTTTCCTTTTCTTTTTGTGAAAACATCCAAATTCATGTAGTATCTTTTTGTGAAGTACTGTTCTTGCCATACCTTTTTCTTTTTCTTTTTCTTTCTCGAGACAACTTGACTATGTAGCTCAGGCTGGCCTGGAATACATGATCTCATGATCCTCCTACCTTAGCATTCTGGCTCTGCCCGGAATTACTGGGAGTACAGGACATGAGCCATCATGTTTGGCTTGTCCGTGGGACACTTTTTTAATGGAGGGTGTTACCTAATTTCTTATCTGAATGTTGGTTTGTGTGTTTTTAAATTTATTGCTTTAAAGCCACATATTGAAGTAAATATGTTATCATGTCTAACAAAAGAAAATTATTGCTGTGACTTACTTTCTCCAATTGCAAGATTTGAATGAGAAAATACTAGTTTCATGAAAAAAAATGATTTAACTCAATGATTTATGGTTTTGAATTTGGTCGCTATTTTATATAATATCTTATTTGATAGGATTAAGAACTAAAAAAAGCCAAGAGGAAAATAAGCTGTCCTTTGTGAATTAACACCAGTCTTTCAGTCACAAGGAGTAGTGAGATTGTGTTAGGTGTGTACTTGGTCAAATTGTTTCTTAATTTGGCTATCTTATTTTAAGAAATTAATTACAAGAAAACATATTACATATGGTTTTTTGTAACATTGGTTTTTGTTTAAAGTATTCCTTAGAATTATTTTGTAATAGTGAAAATCTTGTAGAATAATTAATTTCTAGTAGGAAGGAAGGAGACCCTTATGTAGAAGCTGCAGCCAGTCCTGCTGCCGGGGGACAAATCAACTTCAGACCACACATGTTCAGAAAAAATTGCATCAGTAACTGAACATGTGAGGACAAATTCTTTTTCCTAGCATTACTCCCAAAACAACATAGTATGGAAGAAATATACATTTCATTTACATTGTATTAGATATCACAAATAATCCATAGATGATTAAAAGCATACATGGTGATGCATATGGGTTCCATACAAATACAGAGCCATTTTACACAATGGTTTTGATGAATATCCATGCACTTGGGAGTTTATGGGATCCTGAGACCCATCAATAAAAAGGCAATGACTGTATTCTGTTGGGAAAATATTTATAAAAATATAGTAACATGGAAATATATTAAAATAGTGTTGCAAGCTTAATTTTTCTTATTTGGCATGTTACTAATAATTTAAATATGTATGTGATAAGTAAATGCTAATAAGGAGCAAAAATGTTATAGTTTATATCACTGAACTGTAGAGATTTGAGATCACTTACTTTTTGTCCGATTAATCATATATTTCTAAGTATTTTCTAACTTTATAAAATATAAATATAATAACATTTAAAGACTAAATACAGGAGCAATTTTAAATGCACCTGTAACAATGTGACTGTAGCAGGTCAGGAATTCCACAAGTCATTATTTGGCTTTAAAGGAATAGTGACATCAAAACTCTGCTATCTAATATCTAAACTCTAATGCACAACACAGACAGAAATCCTCAGTAAGAAAATTTGAACACTCAAATCAATTTTATTTTATTTTTTGAATTAGAGATATACTGAGTACCATTGCCTACCAAGTATCATTGTTACTAGAGATCATTGGTGCTGGCCCTGTAGAAACATAAAGTTCAGTTGGGAACTGGGGCTTCAGAAATAGATAAACAAATGTATAGTCTGATCAGAGTCTTAGAGGACAGGTTCTGCTCAGAAGAAGAGCAAGGAGAGGGGTCCTGGACAGAGGAGCATCACCGGGAAGGCCTCGCATCTCAACATTCTCAAGTGAGCTACTGTGCTTCCACAGTGTGCAGAATCACAGGATGGGTAGTAAGGGATGCTTTTATTCAACAAGGGCTCTCAAGAAGCCTAGGAACAATTTCCCCAGGGTGGTGTCTGCACTCTTGCGTTGAGATTACACTCAAGCTACCCTCCTCCTTTTTTTTTTAAATATTTTTATTTATTTATTTATTTAAGAGTGAGAAAGAAGCAGGGAGAGAGAGAGAGGGAGAGAATGGGCGCACCAGGGCCTCCAGCCACTGCAAACAAATTCCAGATGCATGCGCCACCTTGTGCATCTGGTTTATGTGGATCCTGGAGAATCGAACCGAGGTCCTTTGGCTTTGCAGGCAAATGCTTTAACCACTAAGCCATCTCTCCAGCCCACCTCCTCCTTTTTAAAATTTGAATTTCAATGAGTCAATAACCAAAGTAACACAAGAAATATAATAGTTCATTTATTTAGTAGAGTTAGTAGCTTATTGACCTTCCTCTTTTTTTTCAGCTATGATAGAATACTACATATTGGGTTATTTATAAAACATTGTAATTTATTAGCTCATGATTATTCATACCAAGAAGCACAGGGTTATAAAGGTCAGTTTCCAGGCAGGCTTCTTGCTGGTCTTTCTAATGCATAAGAGGAAAAAGAAGGACAGAGAGAGAGAGAGAGACAGACAGACAGACAGACAGACAGACAGACAGACAGAAAAGGAGCAAAAAGAAGAGAGGAGGGGAGCTGGATGTGGTGGCACATGCCTCTAATCCAGCACTTGGGGCCAGAGGGAGGAAGATCCTGTGAGCACAAGGAGAGCTTGGAAATAGAGAGTGAGTTCTAAGTCAGCCTGGAACTAATGTGAGACCTGACCTCACAACAGAACAAAACAAAACAGAAAAAAAGAAAGAGGAGAGAGCCTGAGAGACACAGAGAGAGGGACTCATTCATTTATAAGCCCACTCCTGCAAGAATGAACACATTCTCAAGACAATGCAACTGATCCATTCATGAGTGTGGCCCCCCATGACCCAAACACCTCCTATATGGCTTCCACCTTAGCAATACCTTAGCATTGGGCATCAAATTTGCGATGCATATATTTTGAGGTATACTCTCAAATCATAACACTATGGTATTCTATTTATGAAAATACATAGAAATGGAGTAAATATACAAGCTAATCATCACATAAACTGAGTAGCATCTATGTCATCATTGTTAAGACCTGGGGTTGTCTTTCATAATCCCATCCTATATAATGTATCATGTTACTACTCTTCTGGAGGATTGAATGTACTCCTTACTACAGATCTTAATGATTTCACAGACAGAGTTTATTGTTTATTTCTCATTTGAGTTGGTGTGTCCTTTTAGCTCTGAACTTTTGTTCGTGTCACATAGAGCCTGCATTCACACATTCGTAGAATACTTACATGCTAAAAATCTCCTGTAATTATTCCACTCAGCCCTGATTTTGAAGAGTGAGGTGGAATATGTGACCACCCACATTTATTTATAAAGTTATAATTTATAGGGCTTTATAATGTCTATTGCTGTGGAGTCATGGGTTATTTCACAGGCAGGCACTTAGGTATGCCCATGTCTCTTCAATCAATGCACATTACAGCACTGGATGAGTACTTTACAGATGATCTTTGCTGGGTGCCATAATATAATTAAGTGAGGTCACTGTATTCTGTAGCCCCTACCATTCCTTAATGCAGGAAAGAAGTATTGTGCATGCTCTATCCATCAATGTCAGATAGCAAAAAGTAAATGCTGGGAGAATTTAGATTTGGGGGTCTTTTACCAACTCAGTTAACTTAATGATATCAGGAAGTTTTCTCTTTCATTGATGAAAAGGGAGATACAGTGAGAGTCAAGTAAAAAACTCACATCAATGGCTTTCCTAAATAAATATCCCATCCATTGGTTGGTAATATTAAGGGTTAAAGCAGTGCAGTCATCCCAGATTTCCATACCCAGCCAATCTACTCTATGGAAATGCTCAGCTACATTTATTTGTCACTAATACGTATCTGATCTGGAATAGCTTGGAAAATATTGAAAACGAACAAAAGCAATGTCAATTGCTAAAACAATCCAGTCTTTGTGTTTCTTCAACTTGGAAGATCATCTGTGTTAATCAGTGAGACTGCACAAATAACAAATCAGTGACTAGATTGCTACACGGAATTACACTCAGAAAAGCTGAACCCAGCATCATGATCAAATATAAGGTGTTATCATAGGAGGTATATGGCACACACAGAAAAGAGAATCGAAGCAAGCAGAGAGGGTCAGAGAAATCCTACAGGAATTGAAATTTGAGGAGAGTCTTGAAGGAAGAAAGAAGATGGATTAGGTTGTAAAAGTGGGTAAGCCGGGTGTGATGGCACATACCTTTAATCCTGGCCCTTGGGAGGCAGAGATAGGAGGATCACCATTGAGTTTGAGGCCACACTGAGACTACAGAGTGAATTCCAGGTCAGCCTGGGCTAGAGTGAAACCCTATCTCAAAAAACTAAAAAAAAAAAAAAAAAAAATGGGGTGGGCTGGGGATAGGGATACATGTGCCCTTCATAATGAAGACTGTCAGGGTGACCAGTGGTGAGTGCCCACTTCTTTAGGAGAAATGAAACTGGATGAAGCTGGCGTAGAATGGAGGCTGGGGCAGGAGCGGTCAGAGATGAGGAAGAAGTGGAGGAGGTGGTGGAGGAGATTGGAGGTTGAAAAGGCAGGTGGAGACTAGGAAAGGCCTGGTAAGCCACATTAAGGAATTTTTGGTTTACCTAAGAGCAAAGAGAATTTACTTTAGGGTTTTCAGCAGCAGAGGGACAAAACAGATGCTATGAAATATGGGCTAGAATTTGGAAAATGGATAGAAGAGCAAGGAAACATTACATAAATCCAAACAAAATGCTGCTATTTGAATATGGCAAGATACCTCCTCATAAGACCTATTTGACAGAAAGCCTTTGCTTATATAAATGTACACAGTGATTAGTAAACTTAAACAAGTATAAGTTTATTAAAAATAAAACATTTTACTGAACAATCCAGCTTTTGCTTTCACTTACTTATTAATCTTTTTGCAAAAATATAAGTGAAGCTTCAATTTCCTTTGATCAAGGGAATATTCTGAAATAAAAATACTATTCAATTATACCTTCAGTTCTAGCAAAAGAGATGTCTATTATAAAGAATGTGAGACCATTTAAGAGAGACTCAGTATTTACATCCTTTTTGGGGTGAGAAGTCAGATTCCATGCAGTAAGGCTTGAATAAAGGTATTCTTATGCTAAAACTCCTCACACATTTAGATACTATTTCAAAGATACACAAAAACCTTGCAAAAATTTCAAATGTAAAGTTCACTTTCATCTCAAAGGCTTTATCATTCCCCAGTCTTTCTAGGCATTATTTCCCTCATGAATGTAATTGAGAGTTTTGGTGCATGAAACACAGAATTGCTTTTAGTATTTTTTTGCATTAGATATTGAAAGGATAGCTCATTATTTTATTTTTACTACAGTGTTTTTTTTTCCTCTATGATAGACTATACTTTGTTTTAGAAGTTATGTTGGTTGTAGAGTTTCCTACTAGCTTAGCACACGAGCTTGTCAAATTTCGTATTTGAAATCTCTGCATGGGTAGTCTGCTCAACAATATTTGAGTTGAGGGTCACCATTATCTCTGTACTCCTGTTACGACGGCAGAAAATCCTAGGGCAGAAACCCTTCCTTCTCATTAACAATGCACTGTGATTTCTAAATGTTTCTGTAAACACACAAATATGTTTCCTGAGAGAGGTCACCGTAAGTTTCTCCTCGCCTGTAAACATTATGAGGAATGAGTGGTTGGATTGCTAGCTCCTCATTAATGAGGATCTGGGAGAAGCAGGCAGTGGAGTGAGAGCAATCTGTTCTGGGACAGAAGGTGTGGAGATGGTGCAATCAGTCTGTCTCCTTTGCTCTGTGATGAGGCTCGCATTGCTCATTCTTCTCCTGTCCCCAGCACCCAGTACAGCACAAGACATAGAAAAGCACAGTCTCTTGTCCCTGATTCCAAAACCCAAAAGATCTCAAAAGATCTGGAACTTGCATATATATATATATATTTTGTAACGGGTTTGCAGTAAAAATCTTGTCCTAAAGTGAGGTGAGGCTATTTATAGACTTCTTTATTTATCCCACTTAGTGTGAATGTTTTGATTGCTGCAGAAATATTAATATGCTTGATTATGGGGTGCTGCCCCAGACTCTGTTGGAGATGTTACGTAACACATTCCATGTTGCTGTTTTAAAATCTACAATGTGCAGAATTCAAAAATACATCTGTTCCTCAGGGTTTTAAGCAAGAGATTAAAGACATTAGAAAGTACTGTGTGTTCAGTGTTTCCCCAAAGCAGGCAGTGTGCCTTGCATTTTATACATGGTACCTTTCTAGAGCTGCTGCAGGGTTGACAGGAAATACTGAGGAAGCTGGGGTTGGGATTGCAGCTTTGTCATTTGCCAACCTGTTCTTTTGGATATGATACTTTTCTTCCTTTTACCTCAGTTTCCTCAACTGAAAATAGAAGATACAATAGTAATGATTAGGTAATTCAACAGATATAAAGCACCTCTTATGGTGTTTTCCCACACAAATTATTTTGGCAAATTTGTAATATCAAAATAATGACCCTATCTTTAAAAAAATTTTAAAGAAATTATAAGAGAGAGAGAAAGAATTAGTGTACCAGGGTCTCTAGCCATTACAATCAAACTTTGGACTCATGCACCACCTTGTGTGCATGTGTGACTTTCTGTGTATGTGTCACCTTGTGCATCTGGCTTAAGTGGGTCTGGGGAGTGGATCCTGGGTATTTAGATTTTGAAGGCAAGCACGCTAGCCACTAAGCCATCTATCTCGCCAGCCTGAACCTGTTTTAATAGATGAAAACATATGAGATCCATTGTTATTAAATAGCTTTACCATGCTTATCTACCTGGACATCAGTGTGGAAGCTGGAATATGTAGCTGTGGGTCAGCAAATCCACACTTTTGCCCTTGTACTGTCGCACTTTCCCTATAGAAGATGTATTTTCAGTTATTTGAATGAAAATGTTGAAAGAGTAAGAGGCTACTGAGGAAGTTTAGACAATAGGACTTAGCTAGTGGAGAGCTCTCCAAAGCTGCGAGAGAGAAGGTGTTATATTTCAGTAACAGGAGAAAGAAATTAAAAAAATACTGATAAATGTAATAAATACAATTTTTGTTACCCTTCAGTACTGCTTAGGATTGGTTATATCATTATTGCTGTAGATAAGAGACTATCCCCTGCACATAGGTTGGAAGAAAGGATGGCTTAGGATTACAAATAAGCAAAAAGTAGTTAGAAGTTGGAAAGAATTTTATATTGTTATTATGAGGTAATAATGAAATATGGGCTGGGCGTGATGGGACATGCTTTAAATCCCAGCACTTGGGAGGCAGAGGTAGGAGGATCACTGTGAGTCTGAGGCTAGCCTGGAACCATAGAGTGAATATCAGGTCAGCCTGTGCTAGAGTGAGACCCTTCCTTGAAAAATCAAAAAATATATGCCTGGAAAATGAATGGTATTAAAAAAATCAAATGAAGTCCTAAATATACATATCTAGAATCATAACTCAGTTGTATTTCAAATGAATTCAGTTTTTTCCTTCAAATTAAGGCTCCTTTATGAGTCTCCTTTATTTCATAAAGTAGGGCTACCTTTCAAGTATTTATTTTGAGTATCATACTCAACATGTTAGAAGGATGAAAAGTATAAGAACTCTTGTACTTTCAGATGTGTAGATAAATTAGAATATAGTGAAGAAATTAATGTCTTTTTTTTTGGGAAATAGAATGAATTACCCAAAACATCTAGCCATGGAAGTCAATGAAAGTTTCCCAAAATATAAAAAACATGAAATATTGATATCCACACTCAAACAGAACTTATTTTAGGCATTAGAGAGATGATTTGATAGGAAATTTCTCACTAAAACAAATCTCATCATTATAGACAATAATAAATAACATCCAGTTTTAACATATTGAAACAAAAATTAACAAACAATGAAATCTTGACAAGGACTAAGTGTTGTATAATAAATTACATATAGTAGGTTTCTTTATACTACTTATGGTGAAAGGGACCTAGTTTAAGAACAAACCTAATACAAAGGACTGTTCACATACAGAGCTAGAAATTAATGGAACCCACTCATTAAGCATTTTAAAGCCCTAGAATGCAATAAGATTTTGGTTTAGCTTCCTGTGGTGGTACACACCTTTAATCCCAGCACTTGGGAGGCAGAGGTAAGAGGATCACTGTGAGTTCCAGGTCCGCCTGGATTAAAATGAGTCCCTACCTCAAAAAACAACATTAAAGAAGTTGGTTTATATAAAATTAGCATAGCAGATACAGTAGACATTTTAACATTAGAAGCAGATAATGTGAGTGACTCTAGTGATAACCACTATTTTTTAAAAAAATATATTTATTCATTTGAGAGAGAGAGAGAGAGGAGAGAATGGATGCACAAGGACTTCCAGCCACTGCAAACAAACTCCAGATGCATGTACCCCCTTGTGCATTTGGTTTACGTGGGTCCTGGAAAATCAAACTGGGATCCTTTGGCTTTACAGGCAAATGCCTTAATTGCTAAGCCATCTCTCCTGCCCAAT
This sequence comes from Orientallactaga sibirica, assembly GCA_036365145.1. Taxonomy (NCBI): domain Eukaryota; kingdom Metazoa; phylum Chordata; class Mammalia; order Rodentia; family Dipodidae; genus Orientallactaga; species Orientallactaga sibirica. The sequence goes on along the minus strand of JAEOAD010000012.1, from coordinate 44,738,751 downwards.
ACCACTATTTTAAAATTTTATTTTATTTATTTATTTGAGAGAGAGAGAGAAAGTGGCAGAGAGAGAGAGAGAGAATGGGCACGCCAGGGCCTCCAGCCTCTGCAAGCGAACTCTAGATGCATGTGCCCCTTTGTGCATCTGGTTTATGTGGGTCTTGGAGAATCGAACAGGGATCCTTTTCCTTTGTAGGCAAATGCCTTAACTGCTAAGTCATCTCTCCAGCCCCACCACTATTTTAAAATACAGATAAGATACATAAGTATAAAAAATCAACAAAGAAGCCAGCATGGTAGCACACACCTTTAATCCCAGCTCTTGGAAGGCAGAGGTAGGAGGACTGCTGTGAGTTTGAGGCCACCCTGAGACTACATAGTGAATTCCAGGTCAGCCTGGACTAGAACAAGACACAAACAAACAAACAAAAAAATCAACAAAGGCTTTTGATCCCAGTGATATCTCTACTTTAAAATATGGATAAAATGAATCTATAAAAATCAACATGAAGGCTTTTGAATATTTAACATTTTTGTACTTCTGTATCATTTTTTTTTTTTTTCATTCATGAGGTAGGGTCTCACTGTAGCCCAGGCTTACCTGGAGCTCACTCAGTAGTCCAAGTTGTCCTCAAACTCACATCTATCCTTCTACCTTCCCAAGTGCTGGGATTAAAGGCATGAGACACTGCCCCAGGCTAAAATTGCTATATTGAATTTGTGCTTCTTTCATAATAAAACCTTAAAAAAAGAAAATCATAAAGTTTAGCCTTTTTATTTAATATCTTAATACCATTTTCTATTTTTGGTGGTTAGGACAAAGCCCACAAATATATGCAACTCAGTATGGTTTTTGTTAATGATTATGATACCATGTAATTTGTGCGTTTAGGGTTGGTGTACAATACTGAATTTCAGAGACTGTGTTAGAAAAACAGTAGCAAAAATATCTTTTGAGAAATGAATAGATCATATATTTTCTGATGACAATAGTAATAAAACTATCATTTATAAAGATACCTTTATTCTATAATTTTGTTTCCATGAAGGTAGGGATAGTTACATGCATAACTTTGTCAAAATATATCAGAAAGCCTAGAAAAAGATTAAAAAGTCAACTTTAAATATTTTGGAATTGATATCCCATCACAAGATTTTTAAAAAATGTTTTGTTATTTTCTTATTGTTCTCTCAAACGAGATGAGAAACAATTCTTTAAGTATATATTCAGTTGAGTCCTCACTTTTTTTTTTTTTTTTTTTTTTTTTTAGAGGTATGGTCTCACTCTAGCCCAAGCTGACCTGGAATTCACTCTGTATTCTCAGGGTGGCCTTGAACTCATGGCAATCCTCCAACCTTTGCCCCCCGAGTGCTGGGATTAAAGGAGTGCACCACAATGCCCAGCTTGAGTCCTCACAAATATTAGTTAAAATGATAAAAAAAGAAAATAGATTGATGAAAATGATTATTAATCATCTTTTTTTCTCTGAAAATGCAATTGATTTTTACTTTGGTGTACTTTATTTATTTATTTAGTAGAGAAAGAGGCAGACAGAGAGAGATAGAGATTGAAAGAGGGAGAGAATGGCTGCACTGGTGCTTTTAGCCACTGCAAACAAATTCCAGATGCATATGGAATCTTGTGCATCTGGCTTATGTGGGTACTGGGAAATTGGACCTGGGTCATTAGGCTTCACAGGCAAGTGCCTTAGCCACTAAGCAATCTCTCTAGCTCTTAAGTTTCAGTTTTTAAAAATATTTTTATTTATTTATTTTTCAAGTAAAGAGAGATAGAGAAAAGAGAAACAGACAGAGAGAATGGGCATGCAAGGGCCTCCAACCACTGCTAACAAACTCCAACTGCTATGCGCCACTTTCTGCATCTGGCTATACTTGGGTGCTGGGGAATCAAACCTGTGTTGTTAGGCTTTGCAAGCAAGTGCCTTAATCACTGAGCCATCTTTCCAGCCCTGATTTTCACTTTTAAACATTCTTTCCTCTGGATGGAGAAATGGCTTACCATTTAAGGCTTTTGCCTGAAAAGCCAAAGGATCCTGGCTCGATTCCCCAGGACCCACATAAGCCAGGTGCACAAGGGGGCACATGCATCTGGAGTTTGTTTGCAGTGGCTGGAGGCCCTGGCATGCCCTTTCTCTCTCTCTGCCTCTTTCTCTCTCTCAAATAAATAAATAAAATACATTAAAAAAACAATATTCTTTTATATTCTTTCCCATTTGAATGCTTCATATATAAGTAAAATATTCTTTTATTATCTGCAAAATCCTGTTTCAATCTTAGCATTGAGCTGTTTACACTGCAGAATATGTATCAATTATTAGTGAAACATTTAACTGAAGTTTATCTACAATGATGGGGTTTGAATCTTTTCCTCTTATTTCATTTAGTATATTTTGGTTTCTCATATTCAATCTTGAAATGAGATCTTCTCATGGGTTGTTTCCTATAAAGATGAATTAGTCAAGCTGAAATACAGAATAGTCATACACTTGATCATTACCTATGAGTCTGGTAACTTTTCTATTCACGATTGTTTGCCATCTGAATAGCAAGGGCTTAAGTGTTCCCATCATTGTGGAATGGCCATCTCCACTCTGAAGAACTTGCTTCAAGCTGAGTGTGGGCTCTTGTGCATGAAAAGTGGAAGTATCTTTGTGCTAAGCTATGTTAGGAATGTTCTCTTGTGTATTATTTCACTTTTCTTTATTGAAATACTGTGAAGTGGATTTTTTTTTGAGAGAGACAGAGAGAGAGAGAGAGACAGAGAGGAAGAGGAAGAGAGAGAGAGAGAGAATGAGTGCACCAGCAGCAGCCTCTTAGCTGCTGTGAACAAGCTCCAGATGTGTGCACTCCCTTGAGGGCAAGCCGGGCATTGCGTGCTTGTGTTACTATTGCATCTGGCTAAACGTGGGACCTGGAGTATGGAACAGGCTTCTTAGGCTTGGCAGGCAGGTGCCTGTTAACCGCTAAGTCATCTCTCCAGCCCTGAAATGGATTAAAACAAAATTAAGATTTTATTCTTTCTTTCTTTTCCTTCCTTCCTTCCTTCCTTCCTTCCTTCCTTTTCTTTTCTTCCTCCTTTTCCTTTCCTCCCTCCCTTCCCTTTCCCTCCCTCCCTCCCTTTCTTTCTTTCTTTCTTTCAGACAGAGAGAGTGGGGGGGGGAGGGAGGGAGGGTGAGAATGGCACTCCAGGGCCTCTAGCCACTGCAAACTAACTCCAGAGGCATGCGTCACCTTGTGCATCTGGCTTATGTGAGACCTGGGGAATCGAGCTGGGTCCTTAGGTTTCGTAGGCATGTGCCTTAACTGCTAAGCCATCTCTCCAGCCTTAAATTTTTTAAAATATGTATTTTATTTATTTATTTGAGAGAGAGAAAGAGGCGTGTGGGGGGGAGAATATGGGCACACCAGGGTCTCCAGCCACAGCAAACGAACTCCAGATGCATGCACCACCTTGTGCATCTGGCTTACTGGGTCTTGGAGAGTCGAACCCGATTCTTTTGGCTTTGCAGGCTAATTCCTTAACTGCTAAGCCATCTCTCCAGTCCTGTGAAGTGGATTTTTCCCCCAGGATGATGTGTTACTGTTTTCACTTAATCTTCATCTGAGGACTGTAGAGGCCTGGCTTTCATGCTCATGTAATTTCTGGGCTTCACTCAGTTTACAGACTGGGAACTTTTGACTGTAGTCTAGGATATTGTTTACTCTTCAATGAAGTCATCTGAAGAGATTTTTTCAAAGTCAACAAAGCACAATTTTAAGAAACAAACTCTGTATAGCTTTCAACATTAATATGTTGAATGAATTTCATCTTGATTATATTAAAAAATAATGTTGCCATCCCTGTGGGACATACTTCCTGTTTGGTACCCACCACTTCATTTCTTTGAGATCTATTTTCTAATGTGAAGCAGTAGATTTAGACATTGTGTTAGTTTTTATGGTATAATCTAACTATATCACTAGGCATAAATGGGGATGCCTGGCTATGAGTTAGCCAGGGGCTCACAAGTGGAGAAAGTACAAGGGCCGCTTTAGTATTTCACCAGGATTTCATATCTGGACCATCCACTCAGAATGTGTCTAGGATAGATTTTGGAGTTGAAAGCATTTATCAGTATCCTCACTGGACATTTCACATTCAAAAAAAGATAGGCATCAAGAGTTGTCATGACCTTTCAATTTTTGATAAGTTATTCAGTCTGTCTTGATAATAACTTTTCCATGTCAATAGGTGCAATTGTACCACTGAGGTCTGCCTCTGTACTCCACTTCCCTCCTCTGTAATGGAATCTCCATGTTTGTTGAGCTAATCTCCATCTCTTAATATAGATGTATTCTTCAAATGGTGTTAACCCCAGCTTAGAAAGAGTGGAGGGCCTAGCTAGTCCAAGAAAAACCTCATTCCTGTTGTCAATGAATTGTCAATAATAATAATGTTTCAGGAAAAGATTTACAGAAAACCTTTGGAGAATATGTTCTCCTGCCAAAGAATGAATCTCAAGAAGAGAACGTAACTTTCCTTCCCTGTGTGACCTATAACTGAATGGCTAAGGATGGGTCAAAATGCCACCAGACCCACATAGAAACTTGATGAACTAGCTGCAAAGATGAACCAATAAACTTTATTCCTTTTCTTCGTCTAGTATTCATACCATTTCAGAAAAAAAATTCAAGAGGGCATGATGACTCATGCCTTTAATCCAACACTTGGGAGGCTGAGTGAGTGTGAGGCTAGCCTGAATTCCAGAGTGAGTGCCACAGCAATGTGGGCTAGAGTGAGACATTGTCTGAAAAAAACCAAACCAAAACAAAAACATTCCATGTATTCTCACCCAATGTATATCAGCATTCCATGTTGATTAGAGATGAAGTAATCTTAATAGATACAATTCTCAAATTTTATTTAAATTCTGAATTATTTAAAAATGTTTTATAAAACATATGACAGCATTGTAATTCTACAATAAGTTTATAGGGTTACAGTAACTTTCCTGTTTATAACAGGCATTATCTCTTCCTGACATTTCTTTGCTGTTTTTTCTTTAGCAGGAAGTAAAAGAATAGATTAAATTTATTAAATTTCTTAATGCAAGTTTGTTAAATATCCCCTTTCTTTCTACTTTATCCACAGTAGTTCTACTCAGAATGTAGCTCTTATATTCATTTTGTTAATGTTAAAACTCTATTGCACAACTAACCAAACTTAAAAAAGACAAATAATATCCCATATTATTGACCATTTTTTTCACAAATTTATCTGTTGAAGGACTAACCTTCAGAATATGCATCTAAGGGGCTGGAGAGATGTCTTAGCTGTTAAAGCACCTGCATGTAAAGCCAAAAGACCTAGGTTCAATTCTCCAAGATCCACGTAAGCCAGATGCACATGGTAGCACTTGCATCTGGAGTTCATTTGCAGTGGCTGAATGCCCCGCTGCACCCATTCTCTCTCTGCTTCCTCCTCTCTTTCTCTCTCTCTCTCGCTCTCTCTCTCAAATAAATAAAAATAAAATATTTAATAAAGAATATGCATCTAAGAATATAACATTTAGCTATTGTTTTTGTTACTTATATGGAATTATATCAGATTTACCTGTTAAGTATTTAACTATTAACCAATGTTGTGTGTTTGGCAACCCTATCTGTTAGTGTTTCCAGATATATGAGTTAGATATATGACAAACTGGCTGTGTTATGCTACAGCAAAATGTTACCCTAAAATCTCAGTGGCCTCAAGTGTTATATTTCCTGCTGATCCTAGAAATTCCTTGTAGGGCAACAGAGAAGTCTTATTGATTCTAACTTTCAAAGATTACTATTTCAATGTTGCCCTTTATATGCCAGAAAGGTTGAAAGAGCTTTCTGAAATTGTATTTTAGCAATGAAAATGCTCTGACCTGAAAGTGACACCATTGTAACTTGTAACTCACTAGATTAGAGGTATGTATCACCACACCAGCTGAACATCTTGATACCTGAAAATGTCAGTCAGACGTAACACAAGTGAAAGAAAACTCTTTTTAGGTCTAAATAACCCGGACTCCAGGCTTTAAACTTTTTTTTCTCATTTATGGTGAGACTAAAACAAGGTAAAGTATGCTTTTTGCTGCATTTTCTTTCTTTCTCTCTCTCTCTTCTCTCTTTCTTTCTTTCTTTCTTTCTTTCTTTCTTTTTTTTTTTCTTTTTTTGAGCTAGGGTCTCACTCTAGCTCAGGCTGACCTGGAATTCACTATGTAGTCTCAGGGTGGCCTCGAACTCATGGCGATCCTCCTACCTCTACCTCCCGAGTGCTGGGATTAAAGGCGTGTGCTACCACGCCTGGCTTGTCTTTTATTTCATATTGACTAGAAGAATCTCTGTCTCATAAAGAGGATCAAGATGGACTTCCAATTATTGTATTCCTTGTCATTTGAGAATTGGTTTTATGTATCTGCATCCGCTTAATAGCATTAAGTCACATAAAAATATTATAGTGTTCTTATCAAGCTTAATTAATGCTCTGTAATATTCAAGTGTGCCACTGTTTCTATTCTCAGATTACATTAAAGAACCAGTTTGGAAAAGTGCTAGAAATGTGGTATTAAATCTAAAATCAGCCAAAATCCCTTTAAAGAGTTTTTTAAACTTTATTTGCAATCACAGAGAGACAGAGATAATGAATGAATGAATGAATGAATGAATGAATGAATATAGGTATACCAGAACCTCCTGTGACTGTGAATGAACTCCAGATGCATGCACCACCTTGTGCATCCGGCTATACATGGGCACTGAACTTGGGCTGCAAGTTTTACGAGCAAATACCTTTAAATAATGACCCATTTCCCCATCCCATTTTTTTACATTTTGAAATGACTTCTTTAAGGCTGGAGAGATGGCTTAGTGGTTAAGGCACTTGCCTGTGAAGTCTTAGGACCTAGGTTCTATTCCCCAGTACCAACATAAGTCAGATATACAAGGTGGCACATGTATCTGTAGTTTGCAGTGGCTGGAGGTCCTGGTCTCTCTCTCTCTCTCTCTCTCTCTCTATGTGCCATTTTCTCTCTTTCTCCAATAAATTGATAAAAATGATTTTTTTATTTTGGAGGATAAATTTTTATCCTAAATTTAAAAAAGGAGTCTCAGAAAATGGGGGAAAAAAGGTGCACCAAATAGACTATAGAGGTCCTTCTAGATGTTCCTTGATGCTCAATGCACAGATAATAAAAAAGAAAAAATGGCTGGTTAAGAAATTTATACATGAGGTTCATGTGAGAGTACCAAAACAAAGAGCATATTTATTTAGGCTCCAGTGCTTCAGAAACAATCAAATATTCAAGTAACTTGATGAATAGTGCAATAATGTTTTTATGTTCATTTGCTTATCTTCAAATTTATTTTTACCTCTTCTGAAAGGCCTTCATTGTGATGAACATTCTATTGCATATTAGTTTTTCCTTTAATTCTCTAAGTCCTTCTCTAAAATGCTTATGTTTATAGAAAAGTTTGTAATAATACAGAATATTAATGAAGATGACAATAGCAGGCTTGGAATCTTAAATTTTGTTTGTTTGTTTGTCTTTTGAGGTAGGGTCTCACTCTAGCTCAGGCTGGCATGGAATTTACTGTGTATTCTCAGGCTGGCCTTGAACTCACAGTGATCTTTGATTCTCTTACCACAGCCTCTCAAGTGCTGGGATGAAAGGCATGGGCCACCATACCTGGCAGGCTTGGAACCTTTATGGAGACAAAAGTTGGTTTATGACAATATGAATAAGAGTGAGTGTATTAGTGAAAATAATATCCTTTTATATCCATATTTGTTCTATTTTTGCTTTTTAAAGAAAGGATCTAAAGAAGTAGAAAGTGTGATGAATGTGAAATGGAAGTGATTCACTTGTAACTTTCATTATTTTACATGCAAATCATATTTTCAAAGGTATCTTAAAAGAAATAGTCAGTGGCCCTGATGTGATTCAAGTCAGACATAGAAATGTAGAATAATAAGCATTCAACGTAGAATCCAAGCATTCTAGAGCTAGAATAGACTTGGATATAAACAATACAGTATGCCATTGATGAAAAACACCTATTCCTGACTTGCATATTTTGCTTTTGATTCAGTGAAGGGGAAGAAAAAGTACAAATACTGATCATGGAGTAAATTTGTAAACAATTACACAGGAAAATGTTCACATTTTGTCTTTGAAAATGTCAAAGAGATGGTAGCTATTGCTATGAAAATAAGTAATAGATATGTGATGGCATACGCAGCATATGGTAGAATTATGTGCTGTATTATAGATATTTGAACATTAAAATGTGTCCAATCAGATCTGTCATCTCAGAAACTTGTTTATGATTACTAGGTTCAATTTTCTCATAGTTATATCTGAGTCTATGTTTTTTAAATACTTTTTAAAATTTATTTGAGAGAGAGAAAGAGACAGATATATGTGCAGGGAGAGAATGGGTGCACTAGGGACTCTAGCCTCTGCAAACAAACTCCAGATGCATGTGCCACCTTGTACATCTATCTGGCTTATATGAGTACTATGGAATCAAACCTGGGTCCTTAGGCTTCACAGGTAAGCACCTTAACTGCTAAACCATCTCTCCAGCCCCTGAGTCTATGTTTATAATAACTTTACTTCATTCTACCATTGGTTTAGAAGTCTTTAGTTGGGTCCTTTGGACACTTAGAAGGAAGCAGCAAGCACATAGAAAGTGGGGCTGAAGTATAACATTTTAGAATTATATCATTGCACTTGTAGCTAGATCAGAAAGGAGTCTTGGATTTAATTTAGGAATATTTACTTAAGTTCCAGTCCAAGATCCCAGAATCCAACAGGTATTAGAAAATGCTTCAGTTACTTTCAATTCAGAAGGTTTCCAGGTTGATGGTTCATGATAAACAAACAGTGGTTTCTTAGAGAGGCAAAGCTGATTGAGAAATAGCAAGAGTTGATGTATTTTTTCTTTTCACTTTCCTCTGTAGCATATGCCACAGAATACAAAATTGAATGCATATAAAAAAATTATGAATGAGCTATGTCAATGGAAGCCTTAAACTGGCTACTGTCTTTAATTGAGAGAGATTACATTCATAATAAATAAGTAGTGAAGTAAAAATGCATTTTATTTGTTACTTATAAATATAACTGTAGGCAGTATGATTTTATAATGAGAGGTATGTATGTTTGACAGAATTCTTTGGTGGCCCAAGCTTCCTATATAGTTAAGTAGCCAGTACAGTCTCTTCAGGCTCGATTGGAATGACACTTCTGTAATTGTGTCACTAAAGTAAAAGGATTTGCGGATGTAATTAAGAATCCTAATCAGTGGAATTTATGTTAATCAAAAGGAGGACTTTCCAGGGTGGATGTGACCTAATCAGATGATTCCTGTAAAGAAATCAAGAGGTTAGACACAGAAAAAGCCAGAGACCTTCAAATGCAGAGACATGTACTTGATGATGGGTTGAGAAGGCATATAGGAGCTGAGAATGACCCCAAGATGACAGCTGGGCAGAAAATGAGAACCCATCCTTCAGCCTCAAGCAACAGAATTCTAGTGGTAGTATAAAGGAACTTAGAAGAGTAGCCAACACCTCAGGTAAGAATTCAGCTCAACCTGCACTTTGATCTGTGCAGCCTTGTGAGATCCTAAGCAGAGATCATGAATGGATGGTGTGTTGAAACTTGGCAGTCGTTGACAAAATTTAGCACTAAAACATACTAAAGGGCTCGAGAGATGGCTAAGTGGTTAAAAATTGCCTGCAAAGCCTAATGGCTCTGGTTCAAATCTCCAGTACCCATAATGAAGTGTTGAGTGCATCTGGAGTTCATGTGGGATGGTGTACCATGTGCACATGTACACACACACTTTTGCTCTAACAGATCAATAAAAATATTTTTTTTAGGGCTGGAGAGATGGCTTAGCAGTTAAGGCACCTGCCTGCTAAGCCTAAGAACCGGTTTCTAATCTCCAGGTCCCACGTTTAGCCAGATGCAGTGACGCAAGGGCGCAATGCCGCACTTGCCCACAAGGGGGCGCACGCATCTAGATTTCATTCACAGCAGCTGAGAGACTGCTGGCACGCCCATTCTCTGTCTCCCTCTCCCTCTCTCTCTGTCTCTCTCTGTGTCCCTCTCCAAAAATAAAAAAAAAAAATAAAAAAAATAAAAAAAAAATTTTTTAAGGTATTAAAGAGATAGCTCAGCAGTTAAAGGTGTTTGCTGAAAACCCTGACAGACTGGGGTCAATTCCCAGTACCCATGTAATGCCAGATGCACAAAGTGGTACATTTGTAGTAGCAAGAGGCCCTGGCATAACCATTCTCTCTCTCTCTCTCTTCCTCTCTCTGCACTTGCAAATAAATGCATAAAACACTAAAAAAAGAAATGGCTTTAGTGTAACCTACCAGTCTTATTGATCAGTGTACTATTGGATAATGTTAGTATTAGAGGATGGACCCCAATTTAATAGACTAAATAAATAGTACACATTTTTCTAAGTTTGTAAATTATACATATTGAGTGAATATAAAAGTGATTACATAAAAATGAGTTCAGTGAATAACTAAAAGTGTTTAATCTTCAAATAAGTGGTTTGAAGTTCATTGCCTATCCTGTATTGACTGCATCTAAATCCTGTGATTCTTGACTCAGGTACTCTGAATTCTGAAGTGTTGAATAAGAGCTTGAAACTAGAATTGTTACTCTGTGTTCAATCGAAAGAACTTTTGAAGGAGTAGATTGTTGTCTGGGTTGCTCTGCTATTTCCTGTTATCTTGAGCAAGTCACTGAAAACCTCTTCCCCTAGCTCTTGTTTGTTCTATAAAGTGGACATACTGATGCCTACTCGAGCCATGTTACAAAATTTTCTAAATCATATGTAACATTGGATGGTAAAAAGCTTTGTAACAATTATAAAAATATTTCTAAGTCACTATTATATCTTTTCTATATTCTTAGAATATTGGCATAGAATTCTAGTGGTATGAGTTTGGGTAAAGAGAAAGGTAGTTGGATTTAAAATGCAGTGGTCTGAAACTTGTTTAATTTTCACTTGGTTACATTTTCCTTAGTAAGTACCACAAAGCACATTGATGTATGGAAACCAGGCAATTGATAATTGCAGCTTTCTAGTTAAGCCTGAAACCCAGGGTCTGAGTCCACTTTTTAGCTTCTTTATGACAGTGGGAGATGAGCTTCTCTTATGTAGTTTCCTGTTTTGTTAAACAAGGATGTAATGCAACTTTATAAAGGACTAAACACAACACTGGTAAGTGAGTAGGTGGTTAACAGATATTCCTTACTGTGTTTTTATAGACTGCTATGTACACCCACTAGACAGACCATACTTTATGAATAAGAGATTTTAAATTCTATTGAACATTTCCTCTAGTTCTCGATTGCTTTGTTCAACCCAACCATGGCTTTTGGGTTTTCTTAAATCATCCATTTAAAATGAACAGTTTTCAGTTCATCAGTTACTGGAAAATGAATGATGAGAGAAGAAATAAGGTATTTGTAGATAGCAGTTCTAAATTACTTGAATCATGAGCTCATTTTGGTCTCTGGAAGTCTCATGGCATCCATTTATATACAAGTTGTCATTCAAATAAGGAAAATCTAAATGCAGAGATTATGATTATTGAGGATATATGATAATTTTTAAGGCCATTATGAAATGAGAAAAATCTTGAGTCTGTCACAGATTCAACAATGATTAAATTCTAATATAAAATTTATTATATAAATAAAAAAGAATTATAAAATAAAATGATATAAATGTGTTGTATAGAATATGTGATTTAATAACTTAGTCTTTCCAGCAGAACTTAAGCAATAGGCTATTTTGGCACAGTGCATCAATGATAATTCAGACTGATAGATGAAAGATCCCTCTGGGAAGGAAACTCAAATTACTCTATTCATCTTGTCTTAATTCATGGACACTTACACATGTTAGGGTCCAACCTTTCTCATCTTTTCCTCTTATTCCTGTGTTACCTATGTGTTTTTTCTATCCAAACATTAATGTAATTTCTAGCTTACAATTCTCTCCCTCTCTCTCTGACTCTCTCATAGTAATACGACCTGAGCACACACATACAAAGCAAATGCTCAACCACGGAGTCTCATCTGTAGCTTGAATAATAGTTATTTTTAAAAAGAAAATGTGGTCACTATTTTCATATTTGGGGGAATTTATTTACTCTCTTGTATTTACTAATGTATTAACTTTTATAAATAAAAATATTACACATGTAATCTACACTTTTTGTTAAACATAAATGAAAAGATAGAATAAAATACAGATAATAAGAGACAAAAAAGATCACCCATAACTTAGCCTGCAGATAGCCACCATTGCTATTTGAAGGAGCAGTGTGTCAGTGGAATGAGAGCAGGAAGGAGGGAAAAGATGTTGCCAATACATGATGTATCCATACAAAGTATGTTATTAATAGTAATAATAACAATAATAAAAAGGGCATATATGTGAATTCCCTCATCATAGTCATTTTTTTAAAGTATAATATATAAGCCGGGTGTGGTGGCGCATGCCTTTAATCCCAGCACTCGGGAGGCAGAGGTAGGATGATCGCTGTGAGTTCGAGGCCACCCTGAGACTACAGAGTGAATTCCAGGCCAGCCTGAGCTAGAGTGAGACCCTACCTCGAAAAACCAAAAAAAAAAAAAAAAAAAAAGTATAATCTATCTTTGCTTCAATTTTACTTAATAATATCAACATAGTATTATTTTCATGTCTGAGTTTAGGTTTTCATTGTTGTTTAATGGCTATATATAATATTCCATGAGAGCTGACTTTTATCATTCCAGTTTCTGTTTTGCATATTTAGGATGTCTGGTAATGTGGCAGAGGATGTGCGGTTGTTAGGAACATAGTTATTACCCCTGGATTTTCTTGCTTTAAGTGTTAGGCCTGCCCAAAATGAATGAGAATTCTTAGGAAAGGTTTTTACCATTCTGTTTCTTGGTTTACATATCTGTAAGGAGAAAAATTTGATAACAATCTCATGGCTATGAGGGATTAGTAGGAGAATGACGAATGTCACATTTGCATAATAAAGTTTCAGGGGCCTCAAAAGGCAAGTAAAAAACACATGTATTATGATGGCAACAAAGTCCCATGGGATGGTTCTAAAACAACCATACTGCAGGTTGTACTCTTAAATTTTAAAATCCAAAGATTTATTGAATCATATAAAAACATAAAACACATACAATCAAGCTTAGTTTCTTATTGTTAATCAAGAGGGACTCTGTCTTGAAGAACTTTACTTCTCAGACTTTCTTCCTAACAGCAGACCTAATGCTTTTTGAAACAGTTTTTCAATATAGCCTCTATAATTTATCAGTATATAGTAATTATAAAGAGTATTGTGGAGGGCAGGGAGGTTTTGATACACACACACACACAATGTATTTAGATCAAGTAAAGATAAATGTCATATCTGTCATGGGAGCATTGAAAATCCTATGTTCTAGAATATTTTGAAATATGCACTGAATTCTTCTTAATAATAGTCACTCTACTGTGTGATAGAATATTGCAATGTTTCTTTTCCCTATTTGATTTAATTTTATACCCATTAAACATCCTTTCACTGCTATACTCTTATCCCCTTACTGTTACTATCCTCTAATAACCAAAATTCAAGTTTTTATTTTTTATTTGTTGTTTTTTTCCAAGGTAGGGTCTCACTCTAGCCCAGTCTAACCTGCACTTACGTTGTAGTCCCAGGTTGGCCTTAAACTCAGGGCATTCCTCTTATCTCTGCCTCCCAAGTTCTGTGGTTAAAAGCATGTGCCAGCATGCCCAACCAAAATTCTAGGTTTTAAATGTATAAGATCAATATTTAAAGGTACCACGTGTGAGCGAAAATATACAGCATTTGTCTTGTGGTGCCTAGATCATTTCATCTAATATTATGTTCTCTAAGATCACTTATGACACCACAGACTGGATATCATTGATTTGGGGCTGAGAATTATTCAGTTGTGCACACATACTCATTGTCTTGTACATTCATCTATCAATGGTATCAATATGCATTTAGGTTCATTCTAACTCTTCACTATCATAAATTATGCTACAGTAAACATGGGGTATAGATATCTATTTAAAATGCTGGTTTCACTTCTTGTGTATATCCACTCCAAGATAGGATTGTTAAATTATATGGTAGTTCTATTTTTTTAAGATTTTAAAATTGTTTTTATTTATTTATTTGAGACAGGGGAGAGAGAGAGAGAAAGTGTGAGAATGGGCGTGCCAGGGTCTCTAGCAAACGAACTCCAGACACATGCACCACCAAGTGCATCTTGCTTACGTGGGACCTGGAGAATTGAACCGGGGTCCTTAGGCTTCTCAGGGATGCTCCTTAATGGCTAAGCCATCTTTCTCTAGCCTAGTAGTTCTAGTTGTATAGTTGTAGTCATTTGCATACCTACCAACAGTATTTAAGATTTTTTTCTTCATATACCCTTCATAATTTGTTAGTTTTGTTTTTTTGGTAGTAGTCATTTTAACTAGAGTGAGGTGATATTTCATTTAGGTTTTGATTTGCTTTTCTCTGAAAATTAGTTATGCTAACATTTTTATATAACTATTTGTCATTTTATATCTTTTATTTATTTATTTGAGAGAGAAAGAGGAGAAGAGAGAAAGAGAGAGAGAATGGGTGCACCAGGACCTCTAGCCACTGCAAAAAAAAAAAAAAATTCCAGAGGCATGCGCCACCTTGTGCATCTGGTTTATGTGGGTACTGGGGAATTGAACCTGGGTCTTTAGGCTGTGCAGGCAAGTGCCTTAATGGCTAAGCCATCTTTCCATCCTTTATTTCTTATTTTGAGAAATGTTTATTTGGGTCTATTTATTGAATTGTTTGAGTGCCCTATATATTCCAGTTATTACATACTTGCCACACAAATTGTTTAAAGCATTTATCTCGGTGTTCAAAGTGTCTCTTATTTCTTTTGTGCTGTTATGTAGAAGAAAACTTAGTAGATAAGTCAAGATATAAGAAAATAAATACAAATAAATAGAAAAATAGGCAATGCAGGGGCTGGAGAAATGGCTCAGTGAATAACAGTGCTTACTGCGTAAACATTAGGGCCTGAGTAGACCTGAGACCATCTTAGTTGGATGCACAGATGGAAACAGGTGGGTATGGCCACATGGGACTGTAACCCAAATCCTGTGGGAAGCTGAGACCAGAGAATTGCTGGAACTTGCTGATCAGCCAATGTGACCAAAATGGTAGCTTGGGGTTCACAGAGGGACCCTGTCTTACAGATATAAGTGGATGAGTGATAGAGGAGGGCATCTAATGCTCAATGTTCTCCTCTTACCTCCACAGGCACCAGCATAAGACACACTTGTGCACACACGTGTATATGCCACACATACATATCACATGACACATACTATGCACACACATGCAAACAAAAGAAGAAAATAGACAATATAAGAAGGCACACAGATGATACAGTGGGTGTGCTTATAAAATATGAATTTAATTACAAATGATGCATTAAACAGGAGACAAATATGAATGTAATAGTCCAAAACGATGGCGAAAAAGATGTAATTTCATATTATTAGAGAGAATCAAATAGATACTATGCTAATGCTTTAATTAAGATATCATTGTGATACATTAACACCATATTTAAATTCTTTGGATTCTATAGCAATTTTAACCTTAAGGTATATTTTGTAATATACAGTATAGCCATTATACTTTCTTTTGATTGCTATTGAATGATATCTAGCATATATCATTTTCTATCATTGTAGTTTCAATATTTTTGATTCATAATCTAAATGTCTTAGAGAAAGTTTATAGATGAATCATGTTTTTATCCCTTCTACCCATCTTTGCCACTTGTTTGAGGTATTTAATGAATTGACATACTATATAGGTTTTGCTTACAGATAAGTCAAAATATTGTGATCATTTCTTTCTTATTGTGGTGGTTTGAATCATGTTTCCCATAAACTCATGTGTTTTGAAAACTTGGTCCCCAGCTGGTGGCAATTTGGGAGGTGGAGTCTTGCTAGAGGAGGTGTGTTGCTGGGGGAGGGCTTTGAGATGTTATATTCAGCTCCCCATTGCCAGATACTGGTTCACTCTTGCTTCTACTTTCCACCTGATGTGGCCAGGAGTGATGTCCAGCCTCTACTCATGCTATGCTTTTCCCTGCCATCATAAAATAAACCCTTCTTCCATCAGTTGCTTTTGGTCAGATAGGTTTTTCCAGCAATGTGAAGGTGACTAAAATACTTACATAAGCAAAATTAGTCCTGATATTTGCTAGTAGTGTTATGTAGTTTCTTGATGATCAATTATTCTAAATATCAATGTGTCTTCATAAACTAACCACTTAGGTAAGTATTCATGGATATAAATCTTTACATAGATAATTTGCTTTTAAGAAAAATATAATAACAATAAATTCTGAAGAGTTGTGAAAAAAAGGGAACCATTATACATGGGTGGTGTGAATATAAACTAGTCATAATCATGGAAACCAGTATGGAGGTTCCTCAAAAAACTGTAAATACATTGTGATAGTATTCTTTATTCTTACTTTGAATGGATCTAGAATCATCTAGGAGACACATTTCTGGTGATGCTTGTGAGGAGGTTTCTAGATTAGGTTATTGGAGATAGAAAGACCACTAACTGTGGGCAGTACTGTTCCTTTCATAGGTTGGGATATTGGAATTTATACAAAGGAAAAGGTGACTGAACATAAGTATTCATCCTTTTCTGATTCCTGATTGTGGATGTTCTGTGACCAGCTGCCTCACACTTTAGTTGCTATATTGTCTCTATTGCAAGACACTATAGTTGCAAACTGTGAGCCAAAATAATTATGCTCTTCCTTACATAAAATTATTTCATCAGGTATCTGGTCATAGTAGTAAGAAAAGTAACCAATGCAGAAAATTGGTACCAGAAATGGGGTTATCGCAATGATTAAACTGATCATGTGGTTTATAGGGTTTTGAAGCTGGTTTCTAAGAGGAATGTGGAAGAGTTTGGAATTTGGGCCTAGAAAAGCCATAAAATGCTGTAAGCAGAGCTCATGAGTAATTCTGGTGGGAGTTTGGAAGACTATAGTCTGGTAGAAATGAGAGAAGTTGAGACCCAAACTCATGTGGTTTCAGAAGGGAACAAAGATGTTACCAGGAACTTAATTAGAGGTCATTTGTTGATATTCTTCTAGCAAAAAGTCAGGCAGTATTGAGAACTTGAGATGACCATGAGCTTATGTGGAAGGTTATGATTTAAAGGTGATTGAAACGGGGTGGTCTTGTGCTGATTATATTGTCAATTTGACTAACTCTAAAGTCACTTAGGCAAATATTTGCTCATGTCTTGAGGCAGCTTCAAGGGTGAGTTCATTGGAGTGAGAAGAGCTAGCTAATCTGTCAGCAGAACCATTCCATGGGTTCCATGGGTTCCATGGGTTCCATGGGTTCCATGGGTTGTATTAAATGGAGAAAGCGATCTGAATACCTACCTGTGGGTGCAGTGTGATCAGGAGCCTCATGCTCTTGCTTGCTATGCAGTCCATGATGAAAAATAAACCCTTTACTTTTTAAGTTGCTTTTGTCAGGCATTTTGTCCCAGCAATGAAAAAAAGTAATTAATAAATAGATGTAAAATATGTCCCAGTTATAGTACTACTGAATATTTTCTCAAAAGACTCCAAAGTGTCCCAGAGATACTTACATATTGTTATTTGTTGCATCTGTATTCATGATAGTGAGGTTATATAACCAAAGGTGTCCTTCAATAGAGGAATGGATAAGGAAAATGTGAAAATATATAAATATAATGATTTTTTTTTCAGTCAAAAATGAGAAATATGTCATGTCATTTGCATAAGATGTGCACAACAGGAGATAGTATATTGAGTGAATTAAGTCTGTCTCAGAAAGACAAATATCATGTTTCTGCTCATTTATGGGTTTCAGTTATATATTAGATACTTAAAATCATGTATGTGTACATAACATAAAAAGTGGAAGCAAAACTCTCTGGGGGAACAGATGGGACTTGTGGGAGATCATCGGGGCAAGGGAACAAGTATAGGGGATATGGAGAATATATGTAAAGTGTATCATGTGCTGCCATGAAAATGCACATGTATAACCAAGACCATATATACCAAATATATGCCATCAAAAATTTAAAAAAAGGGTTCTAGAGGGGTGGCTTAGTGGTTAAGGTGCTTGCCTGGGTAGCCTAAGGACCCAGGTTTGATTCTCCAGGGCCCACATAAGCCAGATGCACAAGTTGGCACATGCATCTGGAGTTTGTTTGCAGTGGATGGAGGCCTTGACATGCCCATTCTAAATCTCTCTCTCTCGTTCTAATTCTGTCTGTCTCCCTCTCAAATAAATGAATTGAAAAATGTTTTTAAAAAATTAAAAAAAGAAAAGTAGGTTTAATTAACTTATATTCTCATTGCCCAGGTAATCTGCCTTTCACAATTTAACCATGGACCTAACAGTATCTTGAATCAGGTTTATAATGAAATATAAGCATTTTAATCTGCTAAATAATATGAGCAATAGGTTAGCAATTGATAAAATACATTTTAAAATAGAATTCTAGTCACAAATGTAATCAATTTTTATTATATTGTAGGTAATAATTATCCTTTATATCTAATAACTAATAGATACAATTAATTGCTTCATATACTTAGGAGTGACTATGTCATAGAATACAAAAACAGAGTGTCTTCAGCTAGGTAGAATTTGAAAACCAGTATGTTCTTTTAAATGTGTGCCTAAAATGTAAATTTTATTTAGTTCTGTCATAAAACAGGTGAAAAAGCATCAAATGGTAGGCATTGTAAATGCTTCTAATTAAAGTCTAAGAAAATGCCTCATAATTGCTTCTAATTTATTATCCTTAGGATTTTCATGGGTGGGGCCCGTGGATTTGTCAGACATTAAAGAACTGTACAGGAGCACATCTTAACCTCAGTAAGTTGGAAACACTAAGATAAAAAAAGAAAAATTTAAATATGTATAGCAACCATCTCTTGGTTTAACCAAAATGTTTAGAGTTGCTGTAAGTTTATGTACACTTAGTGTAATGTTACAGAAACACAAACTTGAAAGATTGGTAGATTTTGTTGGATACATTTTGCAGTATTAAGTAGTACCCACAAGCATTAATACTATTTGGAATAATTCATGAGAACTTTTGCTCCATGAATAATTCTCTTAGTAGCACACCATTGGCCATGTCATAGATAAAGTAGATTAGTGTAGGGTCATTGTTAAAGGGATGAGAATTTACTTACCCAGACAACATTCATGTCCTTTTAGCAGATGCTCACTGTATTCATTATCAAAATTCAACCTGACAACAGTTTAGTTCAGAAGAGTGCACTCCTGTTGATCAATAGTGATGCCTAAATGCATTATGTGAAGATCTGCTGGGACAGTGGTGACTGGCAAAGAATGAGCACTTGAATGGTTTCTAGGAATTGGAATTTTCTACTTAGTGCCTACAGTGAATACTTAGAATGTTTATGGGGCTGCAAAATGATTTGACCTATGATCCCAGCCCTCTGAATATTCTTATGAGAAACCAGAGCAGTCCTGAACGTGGGTGTTGATTTACTGTGAATAAAATATACTAAGTCAAATTTAGTTTTAGGTTGTGTGTTTTAGGCTGCATGAGGAGAGAGGATGAAGGTGAACAGGGCAACATATGCACTTGAGAAAAGATAAAGTCAAAACCATTTCTCTTACTGAAGATATAGGAGATACCGTCAAAACAGTAGTCAGAGGCTAATGGTAGTTAGATGTATGCTCCTTAAATGCTGGAAGTGATCTAGCCACACAGCCGAGTTTAAACTCACTGAAGAGAGTCTGAGAGTTCCTGAGTCTTCTACCGCCTTTCTTTCCTATTGTTTTCTGTAATTTCTGAAAATGGGGGATGATGGATTTTCCTCAAGGTGGTTTTAGAACACCTTGGGTTTGTTTTACTGCCATAGCCACAAACTATGTAGCAAGTCCTTTGAAATGGGTTCACAGGTAAGAGATGCCTACTTAGAGAAAGTTTACCAAAACTGTCTTTTAACATAGACATTTAGAACTGGCAAATTTCTAGGTTTCAGAGAATAATGCATCTTTCCCTTTTTATAAATAATATTCATCAAATAATTGAAATCGGTCTTGAAAGTGACTGAATAGATTTTTCTAACTTGCATTTGAGTCTGCTTTAAAATGGGGTTGGAATAAGTAGCCATAGATATATTGTATTATGCAGATAGATCCTTTATAGATCTAGCTCACGTGTTTGAATTTTAGCATCCCATAAAAATATATGCATGTTTAATGCTCTATTTACTTTCTTAGAATTCTTTTATATTAGCTGGTCAGCATTAAAACAAATTATTAGTGTGCAGACACTAGAATGCATTTTTTCTACATGAGGAATGTTCTTTTTCATCATCTGGCTGGCTTTCAGTTTAGGAGTCTCATTTAGTTGTTAGGTCTCTACAAAACTCTGTTTATTCTATCTGCATAATAATTTCTCTAAAGATAACCCAATCAATCCATTTGTCTAGAGAGTTTTTGACCAAGGGATCCATATATATATATACAGATATAGCATTAAAGAAAATTTTGATTAATTGATAGAAAACCACATGAGACCATCCCAGCCCCTCTAACTATTCCCTCCCTTTTTCCACTTTCCCCTTACTGGGCTTCCTTGGGCATCCTAGCGCTCAACTTTGGCTCTGGGGAAAATGGAGTCTGCCATTTTGCCAGGGACCAAACCTGCACCTCATGCTGAGGCATGGTCAGAGAAGACTCAGGTCTGCAGATTCACTTTAGCCACCAGCAAAACAGGTCTTCATAGTGAGGACAACTTATGGCAGGAAAGATCCTCCCACCTTTACTGTGGAAAATAACGAGGAAGGGCATCATGACCTTTGTGTCTCAAAACTCTAGCAAAATACACCAACCATGTGAGTGTCCCAAGAGATAGCAAGTGCAGGGGGAGGAGGTACCTCTTTGAAAAATGAAGCCAAGACCAAGGGACAGGGATGAGCAGGCTTTAAAGATGCCATAAAAGTCTTATGCTTTACAGGGAAAGCCTCTTTGATGACAGTTGTAGCAGGTTTCTGTGTCAGATTTGAAGTCTGTGTGTGATTTGGGGTGCAACATCTGTCAACTCATAGTTGTCACATTCAAATTAGCAAGACTTAGTCTCTGATAGTCTTACAGCAAGAGAAGAGGGCCAAAATGTCATCTATTATTTCCAGACTCATACTTTATCAGGTGTCATTTTGTGTAATGTATGTATGCACTGGTGATCTGGGCACATCCCAGAGGAAAGTCATTATTTAGGTTGAAATTTACCAATCTGGCCATTCATGAACACAAGGAAGCAGGCTTTGGAATCCATATAGACCAAATCAAGTAAATAGAGAACTGAGATTCACTATTCTGTCAAAGAAGCTGAGATAGGTGTTAAGTAGGTTTTAGAAATTTGTTTATTCTATATGTAAAAATATTTTAATTTTGATAGAATAAACTCAGTGAAAAAGTTAGTCATGCAAAAAGATTTACTAGGGTTGACAAAGATAGGGATGAATGTAAGAGAGGGAGGCAAAGAGAATGGGAGAAAAGACTGGGGAGGGCATGTTTATAATCCAAATGTTTATAATCCAAAGTGGAACTTCACTTAATACTCATCCCCAAGTGAACCAAATTACCCTTAGTTGATTGAATGAGTGCTTTCTGGGAAAACAAGAAAACTCACTCTTAAAGGGATTTCTTTTCATATTTATTAATAATATCATCTCTCTTCTTATCATGTTCAACATTTCTGAATCCATATTGCTTTTCATTGCCTGTCTTTTTGTAACACCATAAGATCCCATAGGAATTCTCTATGGATAGGAGAATGAGGCTGTTTTTCTTTAATAAGAAAATTCAGTGCAATAATGCATTTTCCAATTAGAGGCAATGTTGCATGACTTCAGAGCCATGTGACTCCCATTGTAGTCCATGTGAATTATACTCCTGGGGACCTGATACTCCTGGAGACTGGGCAGCGGATCCTCTGAGTGACTGACTGACTGTGTGTGGCAGCTCAAGACTGTGAAGCCTGTAGCACCAGAAAATTTACCAAAATGATTACAACTGTAATTTCTTTCTTTTCATTGCTGGAGAAGAAAATGGCTATAAATTCTCTACCAAGCAGAAACTGGAATGCTTCAATTTCATACTTATAACATCTAGTAGAACCTGCATTTTTAAACACTCTGGTATTGGGTAAAGCACGTTTAATAGTTTTCCATTGGATAGATCATGCTGATTATGTCTTCACACTTTTTGGAATTTGAGTTACTAATTGAAAGAGTTACCCATGTGGCTTTGTGAAAAACCTACTGAGGTAAATGTCATTGACTTTTTAAAGTATGTTATAGACATAAACCCAGTAATATTTACAAAACAATTTTAGATTTATTACTTTAGGGGCTGGTAAGCTTATGCAGTGGTTAAAGGAGCTTGATTGCAAAGCCTACCTGCCCAGTTCAATTCCCAAACGACTCTTGTAGATGGCACATATATCTTGTGTTTGTTTATATTGGCAAGCAGCCCTGGCATGCCACCCCCCCCCCACAAAATATGCAAATAAATAAAAGAACACTAAAATAGGTTTATTGCTTCAGTTTAATTTTTTTACTATAATTTATTTTTTATTTATATTATTCTGATTTTATGTTCATAATGGCGACTCCATTATCCTCTTCCCTGTCCTCCCTCTTCCAAAGGGATTCTCATCAATGGGGATTGTGGGTCATGCATTGTGGGGGTAGTCAAGAGTTATGGGGGATAGGCTAAGTCTCTGTGCATAATGCCCTGTTTAATTTTTACAACTTTAAGTAGTACATAATATTTGTTGTTGTAGCTATCACACTAATTTTTGAAAGAAAAATACTCATGAACTTATACTTGATAATATCTAAATTACATTAATTTTTGCAAATGAGATCTAATTTATGGATGTATATATCCAAATATATAGGTCTAACCTCACTTAATCTGCTAATAAATGAGAATAATATATTTTGTTTTATTTTTTAGCACCATGTCCTGACAAATGAGCTAATTAGCCATATCTTTTAGTTTTAAAAGTCATCTGTTTAATAATCCATTCTATTGAGTTTTTTTCTTGTGTTCTTTCCTGGGGATATGTAGAATTTTCAAATCAATAATATCATTGAAAATTGTATAATAAATTGTGAACTGCTTTTTTGTGGTTACTATGGCTCTTTGAGGCTAAGGCATGAATTTTTCTTGTATATAATTAAGACTTGAATATGCTTATGAGGTAGAGAATTAGAATCAGATAAAGAAGATTTTAATGAATTTGCCAAAAGTATATTGTTTTTAAAGACATCACCTTTATCTGTCTGTTTATTAACTGGATCATATCTTAGAAGGCAGTTATAATTCTGGATCTATAACCAGAAGAGGTACATTTCAACACTTAGGTATAGTAACTAAACTTCTTGAACTGTGATTACATACCCTATGTTCCCAGCTTGGCTTTGGAACTTACTGGCTATGTGATCTTGGGCAAAGTATTAATGTCTTTTGCTCATGGTTAAATGATGTACTTAACAAATGTAAATGATTTTTTGCCAGTAATTTATAGGAAATTCTATGTACATGTTGAGGGTTGAATTCCTTCATCATGGTATTAGCTTGGTAGTGTCTTATAACAAAATGGTCTAGCCAATCAAATGATGGTGGGGTTGGAAAGGTGGCTCCATGGATACAAGTGCTTGCTTGTAAAACATTCCAGTGTGGGTTCTCCCAACCTACCAAAGTAAACTGGATACTGGATAATGCAAGCATCTTGCACTAGTTTTGTAGCAGTAAAGGGCCCTGCCACATTGTGTGTATGCACATACATACACATGAAAATAATTTAAAAAGTAAGAAAAAAATGGAATTTAGTTTTCCTAACTCTAGAGTCTAGATGCTCAAGATCAAGGTGTTTCTTCTGATGTCAGTGTCCTTAGTCACTCTCTTGCTGTGGGCTCACAGGATTTTTCCTCTGTTGGGGAAAGTCCCTAGTGTCTATGGATTAGGGTCTCCCCAGTAACCCATATTACTCATTATCCCTTTGAAGGCTGTGCCTACTGATACAATCACATTCAGAGAAACTAGAGACGAGGTCCATGGTTTTAGGTTGGCGTCATTTACCCCAAAGTTCCTCTGACACAGGCACCTGTGCTAGGTACAGGGGATTCCAAGATGACAAACATGACTATGGTAAAAGTCACAGTGGTTTGAAAACTTGTCTGAACAACAGCATAATTAAATGATATTGACATTACTACATGTAATCTCCTGAGCACACCCAGGTCTTCTAGATACACCAGGATATGCAGGTATTAAAACACTTCTTGGGCTGGAGAAATGGCTTAGCAGTTAAGGCACTTGCTCACAAAGCCAAAGGTCCCAGGTTTGATTCCCCAGGACCCATGTAAGCCAGATGTACAAGGTGGTGCATGCATCTAGAGTTTGTTTCCAGTGGCTGAAGGTCCCGATGCATCTGGTATTTCTCTCTATTTGCCTTTCTGTATCTCTGGAACACACACATATATATATATAACACTTCTTAGAAGATATTGTAGTTTGTCTGCCATTGATCAAATAGAAAATAGTAACCATATAGATAAGTTTCTGTTTAGATAAATGAGCCATTTACTGTTTACTAACCCTTTTATCCCAGTGACATTATAACTTGAACTTAGTCTCAAGTATATTGTCCAAGATACACACAGCTGATTTTAGTGAAGGACTGAGTAAGGATTTTGGTAAGGACTAGGACTTAGCTTTCTAAATGCATTTCCTGCATACAATAAACCTTTATTTACATGGTGAAATAATCTTAAATCCCTTAATGAGGGTTAGTAGGGGTGCTGAACACAACATCCAGTTATACCATTATCCCTAAAGCTATCAAAGGCTACTTCAGCTTTACCTGAACTGAAGAAGCCTGTCATGGTTTGGACAGGAAATGTTTATCAAAGGTTCATGTGTGGAAGGCATGGTTGATAATATAATGTTGAGAAGTGAAGCTTTTGAGGAAGAACCAATCAATGTATAATTCTTTGATGATTTAAAATATATAAATATAATTCAAAATACCAAAAATATAATTTGATGACATGGGAAGGTGCTGGAAAATAGGATATGGAGCCTACCAAGATGTAGGATGTGTGTTGTGCCGTGGGAGGATCTACCTTGTCCCTGGCTTCTTAGCTCTCTCTGCTTGGTGGCCTCCTTGAGCTGAAGCGTTCTTTCCCATCATGCCTTTCCACTACGCAGTTGGCCTCACCACAGGCCCAGAACCAATGGTGCCATCCCAGCTGGACTCAGATGATGATCAGAGTAAATCTTTCCTCCTATAAACTGGTCACAGCAACAGAACACTGTCAAATCCAGAACTTTTACTGAGTGGTAAATCAAAATCAATTGTAAGGCCTACATTTTTGTTGCATCTTTATAGCTCAGTTATCACTTTCGTGTTGCACATGTCTTTAGCTCTTCCCTCTGCCCCTGCCAAGGTCATACTTTCACCTTGTACCTGCCAGCCCTTCTAGCCAGGAGTCTTTGTCATTCCCAGTGCATACTTTGAGTCTGATGAGGACAAGATCAAATTAAATTTTGCACAGTGTTGCTTCTGTAACTTGATTATATTCAACGTCTAAAAGGACTAAAATAAATTCTGTGGGAGAAGATAATCCAACTGTTAATATAAAGCCCCTGAGGTGAACTTTGCCTTTGAAGTGTAACTACCCAGATCCACTTTCAGATAAACCTTCTCAAAAAGCTTTTTTTGGGAAAAAAAAAAATCAAAGTAACTGTTGGCTGGAACCTTGCTATGGTTTTCTCATTCACAAGCTCCTGCCTCCAGGGCTTTCAAAGCCAGATAGACTTTTTTGGTTTTTTGAGTAAATGTCATGAGAAATGTCATAACCACGAAAAAGCCTTGCTTTAGATTTCAAAGTACAGAGCCTCTTGGTAGGGAATAGCAAAGGATCACCCAATATACCTAAGAGGAGGCAGGTTGCCCCTCTACTTCCCCTACTTACTAAAATGAAAGGTATTCCTTTCTTCTCCTGGAAGCATAGCTAAAAATATGACCTTCAGTGATCTAGTAAAAGATTTTCCAACAGATGTGCAGTTCTGTTATTGTTGGATTGCTCAGCAGAGCCATAGCGATCACTTCCCCCCCTTTCAATTAAGGTTGTGTGGTAGATTGTTTTAAAAGTTACAGTTATCTTATTTTGATTTATAAAGCAACAATGGTGATTTTTTTTTTTTTACTGTTCCATTTCACAGAGTGAGTTTTGGTAGGTGGCAGACTCACTCAGCAAATTAATAACATAAGAGTGGTAAGATTTATGTGTCCACAATTAAATACTATGAGAAAAGATAAATGCTTTGCACTGACTTCTATTGACTTCAAATGTCTGCTGTGTAAATAAGGTCTGTAGCATGAGACTGGGGTTGAAGATTTGTTAAGTACAAAATGCACTTGAATCAGCAGCCTGCCTGAGTAAGCCATAGCTAAAATGCACCTGACATCAACAAAGCTTTCCTGCCATTTAGTCTAATACTTCCAGGGGAAAGTGCTTCCTGGGAACTGGGTGCACCCTAGGTTTATTAAGTTTTAATTTTCCATTTAAAATGTCTTTAAGGGACAGTGTAACTGTATTTCAGATTTACAGCACAGAGCTCAGACTCCCAGATCAGACTGACACTGTCAGCTAAGATCAGCATAGTCAGTAGTTCACAGAGCAGAAAGTGACACTTAAGGCTCAACATCTCAAGTTCCTTCTTTCCAAGGAATGCCATAGTCTATTTCGTCACTGTTTTCCCTCTTTCATGGGTGCCTTGGATGGCTTTAGCTCACAAGGGAACCAGTTGATTATATAGTGTTATTTAGGGTCAAATGATCATAGGGGGATTAAAAAGGCAAACTATCATCTTGCTGTTTTTATGCAAGGGACTATGTAAATAAAAAGGGTGAGAAAAACTCTTTGAGGGTGGGTATATAAGGTAGATATTTAGCTAGAGGACACAGAGAAATTAAAGGACTTAATAAAATAATTCATTTCAATGATTTACCAGTGAGTGTGTAGGTAGGTCATTTCTGGCTCAGTAATTTAAAGCTGTGAAAGCCTAGGTGAGTTTTTTTTTTTCCTAATAACCACAAAATGACTGCTGGAGTTCCAGGAATGATCTTTTCCATTAATCTCATGCTACTGACCTTGTTATACAGTTGACAAAAGAGGACAGCAATGTCTAAGCCAAAAGGGATAATCTAACCAAAAATGAAAATCGTTTCCATTGACTTCTGCTTCTTTCCTATTACAAAATTTATCCTTACCTCTTACTTTAAGGTAAGAAGGGGAATGAAGTATTTCGTTATGTCTTATCTGCACAGTTTTGGCCCCAAAGAGGTCAACAGTGAAGTTCTGGCAGTGAGGAGAAAGAGAGAGTCACTATTAGGCACACTCATCTGGCTATGCTTGGGAGAACTAGGACAGCATGCGGGATTGGCTGTAGACCACAGCGTACATAGTAACCGTTTCTTGAAATGAGCTGATCTTCTGTGACCTCATCAATGCTGTCAACTTAGTGTTAACTATACCACTGTCTGGTTCATAAATGCATCAGATACTGTATTGGAAGAATTATAGTGATGAATTTATTAGGGTTAAGGATATTGAAAATTCTATTTTTCAAAAAATATTTTATTTATTTATTTATTTATTTGAGAGAGGCAGATAGAATGTGTGTGTGTGTGTGTGTGTGTGTGTGTGTGTGTGTGTGAGAGAGAGAGAGAGAGAGAGAGAGAGAGAATGGATATGCCAGGGCCTCCAGCCACTGCAAACAAACTCCAGATGCATGTGCCACCTTGTGCATCTGGCTTACATGGGCCCTAGGGAATCAAACCTGGGTCCTTTGGCTTTGCAGGCAAGTGCCTCAACTGCTAACCCATCTCTTCAGCCTGATATTGAAAATTCTAACTGGACTTACAGAAAAGGCCAACTGTGATGTTATAAAAGAGATAGACTTATCTGAATGTAATATCTACAGCTACCATGTATTAGGTTTTGATTATGTGCAAGACATTAGGTTAACTGCTTCCAACTGCTTCTCATGCTGTCTCCAGCAAACCTTCATATTGGGTATCATTTAAAGAATACAACTGATTTTAAGCATCTTTCTCAAGGGTAAGGAAAAATAATCACAATATGAATTTGATACCTAATGACTTTATAGCAGAGTCCACACACTTCTTCTGTAATGGACTAAATATTAGTAAATATATTAAGCCATGCAAGCCATAGTCAGCCATGCTATTTATCTTGAAAACAGACATTGTCTGTAAGAATGACATGACCATGTTATAAAAGCAGACTATTGTAGACTCAAATTTGAGGTTTCTGTCATATGTATGTCTCAAAACAGTGTTTAACTGATGTGTTTCAAGTATTTAGAATGTAAAACTACACTTACCTTGAGCATTTTAAATCTGACTGACATGTGCTCTCAGTTCTGTTCAGCTGGCACTGGTGTCCTGGGTGTTGTTGTGCAGACCCGGTAGGTACAGCAGGTTCACATTGCTCAGGCATGCATGCTTTGTGGGCTGTGGCATGCCCATTATCTGAAGCACTAAAACATACAACTTTTCCCTTGGTGACCCAACATTATACCAATGGACTGTTATTTCTAAACACTGAAGCCTGGATTCACTTTCATTATATAGTAGGTACTTTTTTAATGCTCCATAATGACATATTCTCTTTTTTCAGGAATAAATCATTCTGCATGCTTGGAATTTCATATTCTCACTGGTAAATGGTAGCCACCTTGAAGCCTTATTGAGATAAAATGATCAATTGTATCTGATGTACTTATCCTGATGCTGTGCCTTTCATTCACTTTTCTGTTATTGAACTGTGCAGATTCTCCTCAACATCTTGGGCAATCACTAAGTCATTAATTCATCCTATTCTCAATTAAGGGACACCTGCAGGTACAAAACCTTCCTGTTTTTTTTTTTTTTTTCTGTGATTGGGACAACACCATCTATGAACTTATATAGACAGATTAAGCATAAGATCTTGCCTACAGAAAATCAAATCATTTTTATTTTGTCCTAATGTCTTAGCCACCAACTCTTACTTTAAAGAATATTGATGTGAATTAGTTGGGGCTCCTTCTCAATGCTGTCACTCCAGGAGTGATCTCAGTTTCCTGAATGATTGCATGAGTATTTTTCTTTGTCTTATTTGCCTGTGACATTTATTTATAACTTGGTTTAAGTCTAGTTTTCAGGGGATAGCTTCTATTTTTAGTTTGTTTTCACTGCCTCTGAAATGAGCTCTTTAATAGTTGAGGGAAAGACATAAATTTACTTCTCCAGAACAAGTATCAAAGAATAAGATGTGCTCAGCTTAAATAGTGAAATACTTATTCAATTTTTTTGCATTGATAACTTTTATTCCAACATTTGTGCAAGAAATTTGTGCAGACACAAAAAGATGAACATTTTTATTTGGAGAAAGCTTGGAGAGAGAATTGAATCTAGCATTTCTCAATTTCCTTGTAGTTGTGTGAGCTCTCAACTGTTGTAGATAGTTATGAAAACATTTCATATTTAGCAGATAGATCAGCATGTAAGTGAGAAAGTGTCTAGAAACTTGAAAGACACTTCTTAATAGAGTCTATAAAGACAGAAACCTTAACAGAAATACATCTCGGTGTTTCCAAATGCTTAAAATGTGGAAGAGCTCCTATGTGGCACTTAGTGAGCTACAGCTGTTGTAGACAAAGATCACACAAGACTTTTCTATGCTCTATTTAAGCATGATGTGTTAATTTTTATAGCAACAGGACATATGATCTATGAAATGACATCAAATAGAAATAGAATTATAAAGGCTTCATGTGATTTTCCTCTCCTACTTATTTGGGTGCCCAGCTCACACATCTCATGACTCAAGACACATCATTGCCAGTCAGGCTTCTTTTTAAAAATATGATGGCTTCTATCCATGCTACAGGAGTGCCAGATGGTATTGGGGAATTGAGTCATTCTGATTTATTGTAGCTTATCGTCCACACACCACAAATGCCAGTGATGAGGAGTCCTAAATGCCTGACATTTGCCAAGGTGTAAAGTTAGCAGAAGATGAGATCTGGCTGAACTTTCATGGAGCACCAATCTGAGAGTCTGGAAATAGACAACTGTGAGGACAGGTGTGATGTTCCCTGGGAAGGAGAATTCAAGCAAGGTGCCCCCAATCCCAGCACCAGTTTCATAAATATGTTGGCTTCAAAAGCCAGTTTGTCAAATGCTCCCATCTAAAACTTCCACCAAGTGTGCTAGTTCATGTTCAGCTAATTATTAAACATCCAAAACGAGACGGACCTCAAGCAGTCATTTACTTCCACATGCTCCGTCTACAGCAGAGCTGGTCAATGCATCTCTCAGCAATATCGAGGTTAATGAGGACCTTCAATGGGCTTAAGACAAATGAGATAATATGGTATTTGACTTGATTTCATGATATCTTGAAGTTCATACATGTTTATAACATATTTTTCCAATTTACTTGTACCTTCACCATCTTTTTTGATAAAGTGAATCTTCAAGTTTAACTTTGCATTATGTCTTCTTCCTCTACTTTTTGACAATTGTACATTCCATCATTATTTTTCTAGTGGTTACCTTATTAGTACATATGCACAGTTCACGTTAGGCTTCAGATTATTAGGCCCTGCCTGTATGGTTCTCTGTAAGGAATAAAATAAATTAGAGTTATTTAACGTGATGATTCTTCTAACAATTTAAGTATTGTTATTTTTATGACAGCAATTTACCCCTGACCACAACACACAATTATACAGCTAGTCATTTTTGTTGCTAATTTATGCAATCAAGGCTTATTTAACTTTACTACATATTTACCAATATGTCCTTATCATTCTTTTTGATATCTCAAATATTACAACGGGGATAATTTTCTTTTTGTTTGAAGAATTAAATGAAAGCTTTCTTTACTGAGAGTTTTTTATTAATTTATTTTTCAATTATTGTTTTTTGAAAGGAAAAACAGTAGTTGTATTAATAATCCTTTTATTTGGAGATGATCTATGTTTCTTTCTGGTTTAAGACATTCTCATTTACATTGATAATCTTTATTTTAGTCTGGTCTGTCTAGGCATGTGTTCACTTTATTTTGCATGTGGTTCATTTAGGTCCTTAGATCTGGGAATTGAGCCCTTTCTAAACCCTTATCCTTAAAATGCCTTTGGTATCCTTTCATTGTTTCCATCTCTGCTATCTAGGTCTATAAATGACAGCATTTGTGACAATTTTAGGCTCGCAGAAGCATTGAGTGCTTCTTAAATGATAATTATACATATATGAGGCTTCTTTCTATCAGCTTCATATCTTATATTCTTTTTTTTTTCCATTTAGCTTCCCTTAGCCCTTTGTATTACATTCTACATAATTTCTCAGAACTTTATTTCAGTTCACTGATTTTTCTCAAACTAAAAGGTTTAGTTGATGTTTCAATTTTTTGTTTAATAATTAAAACTTGAGCCTTAAAAGTTTTATCTAAATCTTTTTTTAAGTCAGTTTGAATCCTGATAATAAGAAGCTTTGCTTAGAGGTTAGAATGGGTGCACCAGGGCCTCAAGACATTACAAAGGAATTACAGATACGTGTGTCCCCCTTGTGCATCTGGCTAACATGGGTCCTGGGGAATCCAACCTGGGTCCTTTGGCTTTGCAGGCAAATGCTTTATCCGCTAAGCCATTCATCCAGTCCAATTTCTCATAATTTTTTTAAATCTGTGGGTATGTTGGAGTCAGTTTGAACACTGAATTCTTATAGAGGCATGTGCACTGGTTTCTGGCAGTCATCGCACAGTGCCTCATTCCTTGTGTAATGGATCTCCTTGAGAGCTACCGAGCTTGGCATCAGCTCCTAGATGGCTTTAACTCAGGAATGCGGGTGTGGGATTCACAATGGTTACCAAAGCTCTATGACTTCATAGGTTCAAGGTTCTCTGTCTCAAGAAACTTGAAGAATCCATCTCAAAGACAAGAAGGGTAAGTTTTCAAGGAGGAACTTTATTTCACAAAGTTAGGTTGAACAAAAGCTTACTGCAGAGGAAGTGAACTCTATTGTATAGAAAAAGCAAAGAGCTCTTGTATGGGGAACTTCCATAGGAGAGGATACCCAAAGGCAGGTTATCCATTGAAGAGCAAAAGTTAAAATGTTTCTATAACAGAGAGGGGCCTTGAAAAGCATGTTGCCAATGAGATTTTTTGACTTCAGGTTTCTAAGGCTTTCAGGCTGTGGAAATAAGTTGATCTTTACAATGATTGGACTGAGCCAGAATACTATGTAATCCACTATAAGGGTGAAAACAGATATTTAAGTGTCAACTTAAAAACTCTAAGTGCATCCAAAAACTACCATTCTTTACATGTAGTTGTTGTTTCTTCAAAGTTAAGTTTATTCAGCTGTATTCTTATGACAACATGCACTTGTATTCTTGAAACCAGATCAAAACAAATCCAGTAAGTGTATCATTGTTGACATATAGGCTATTTACAAAAATATATCAAGTATTTTTATTTTATTTATATGAAATATCATACATCTGGATTAGAATATGTAATCATGTCATATTTTCTTTTTGAGACTATTTCCTAATATATGCAGATGTCTGATTTGAGATTCTATTATGGAGCTCAAAGATTAGTAATTAGGTATCATTATTATTAAATAAATACAGTATGATTGCTTAGAGAAAATGTTCACTTAGTCTACCTACAGGAATCAAGATTATTTTGGGAGTGGCCTTGACATTCATTAGCCATGTACTAAATGAATGAATTTTAGGTAGGTGGAGATAATGATTCTAGATTGGAGTTGAGGCATTGTAAAGGCCCATCATATATATATATATATATATATTTATTTATATTTATATATGCACATATATATGATTGTTACCTCAATATTACTAGAGAGAGCATAATAAATGTAACTAGTTGGGATTCTATAAACAAAGCATATACTTATATAGTAGTATTTATGTATTGGAAATTATTCTTAGTAGACCATTGATGGAGGTGCTGAATGCTAGTATGTTAAGATTGTGCAAGGAACTGGCATCGCATCAGGGTTAGTGAATAAAGATGGGCTTATCTAATAAGATATTAGTGAGTATTGGGAAATTTGGAAAATTGAAAAAGTCTATACTCAAATTAAGAATGTCTCAACTTTGTATTTTAAAAGTACTAGCTAAATTCGGACTGAATTTGCTTCAGTTATCCTCCACAGCAGTCTTTAACTAATGTTCCCACGTTTTGTGTAAGGAAGTTTTGAGAATTTTATATCCAGATTTAATAACCAAGTATGTATATTTGATTTATTATGCTATCTTTTATATTACCAGATAATTATGCTAAACATAATTTTTCTAAGCAGATAATTAAAATGCTTTTCAATTATACTTTAAATTCTGGGAGACTGTTTAAAACATAAATGAAAATAAACATTGCTTATTTCATTTATAAATGTTGAGCATTAATGCTAATTAAAGATGATTATATGAGAATTTAACTAAAATATTGATGGCAAAGGTATGTCACATAGCTTACTGTTATTCAGTTAGAAGTCTGGCAACAAAAACTATTTTCCACAGCAGAAGTTTCCAGTAGAATTTGTAAATTCATTCACATTTACAATTGTATACATTTTCTTGATTTTCATCAAGTTACTGGACATATTTTGGAAGGGAGGGCAAATAGACATTCTTTCAGAAAACTAAGAAATTATGAGCCACTACCAAGATACAGTTTTGAGTTGTGAATGCAAATCTGTACCATAGGATTCTTACTTTTTTACATTAGTATCACTAACACAAGAAGCAGAGGAAGTGGGGACACTTCAAAAAAATGGCAAATTTGTAACATTTGCACATGCATACACACAGAATTCCTCCAACTTTTGCACACCACTGTCTTTCCCAATGTAACATTTTTTTAAAACCTTTTTGGAGGGGGGGGGTAAAGAAGCACTTTTAACCACTGAGCCATCTCCCCGGTCCCTAAAAACTTTTTCAGGCAAGGTCTTACTCTATCCCAAGCTGGCCTTGAACACACAGAGACCTTCTTACCTCCACCCCCCAAATGCTGTGATGATTGGAATTCGCTACCATGTCTGGCCCATTACTTTTTTGAAATGACCACACACTGTTCATCGCACCATGACTCAGAATTTACATTTCAACAATTTAATTGAATTGGCCATTGACCACTTGTATTTTGCATTCTACTATTCTGGTAATATTAATAAGATAGTATCAACTTCTGTTTCCACCAAGATTCCTTTTCACCTTTAGTACATTGGACATCAAAAGAAGGTACATTCCCATTTATATTATAACATGCAATATGACATAAGACAAATAAGATATAATGCAATTTTAGAAATATTTATATGAGGAAATCATCAAAATACAGAATTCAATTGAAAGTAATATGAAAAAAAAAAAATTAGGACTTTTCTTTTTTCCCAGATATATCCTAGGGAGCATTAACTCAATAGAGATTTATATATTCTTTGAAGAAATTGGGTCAATGTTGATGAGAGAATATAAAGTTCCAACAATGATTGTTATGTTTTCAGTAAAAAATTACATAAAGCAGTTTTATTTTAACAATGAAAGACAACATATCTTTTTTTTAAATTTAATCATCTATAGGGCAATATTAACACAACATAGTGACAGAGTTATTTTTTATTCTAATGTCTAAGATATAGAGACAAAAATAGTAAGACATGCCTAGAAGACAATGCAAAATGTAGTAAAACACTCGTATGAGATCACCTATGTAATGAGCAGCATGTGCTTCTAAGTTTAATCATTCAAAAGCAAACTTAAAAGTAAACGGAGGCAGAAGAGAACATGGTTGTGCTAGGACCTATCTCTTGCCACTACAAGTAACTGCAGATGCATGTGCCATTTTGAACATCTGACTTTGCATGGGTACTGAGGAATTGAAACTGGGCTAGCAGGCCTTGCTATCAAGCACCGTTAACCTCTAGAGCCATCTCCTCAGCCCTATAATTAGTTTCCTGATGTATTTTTTTTTATCACTAGGTGTGATATTTTGGTTTTCAACAAAATCACAATAATCATTTAAATTATCAATATGTAAAATTTAAATATTTAGATTTCATAAAGATGCTAAGAATTTTTGAGTATCAATGACAAAGTCAGCATACCTGCTAAACCTACTTACATAAAAATTGTGTTTATTCTTTTATATTTTCTGTTTACAAGGTCTTTTCTGTAAAGACTCAGATTATTGTTTTTCTATACAACTCAGTACTTTTGTCTTGTTCATATTTATTTTCTTGTTTTCTGTCATTCATATCACAGTTATCACAACTGTACATAAAGTCAGTGAAAGGTGTTTTTAGAAAAATTGAAATTAAGCCAAATAATCACATTGCATATACAAGGGTTATTGTACTTAAAGACACTAAGAGTTGCACAGTGTCTTCCATACTGCTTGTGAGAGTGAAAATTGCTGCAATTGTTATGCAGACTAATTCACCAGTATCTATTGAAGTTGAACTGGCACATACCCTGTGATTAGTAATACAGGATCTGGGCATTCTTTTCGAGATGCCCATGATGCACAAATGCAGATTTTGGTGCTCTGTTTTTAATAGTCAAACTATGTACTTGATCTCTTTCAAAAGTAGATTAGATGAATAAGCTGTGCATGGCACACATAATGGGCTTCCAACAGAGCAACTAAAATTAATAGACAATATCAACCTTTTTCATTTTTAAATAAGTTTATTCTAATGTACAGCTGACTCCATGTGACAAAAGGGGTTATGACAAGGAATCCAGAGGTTTAAATAGGAATGGAGAAGGGTCACCATCATCTCAGGTATAAGGAAAGTCTTACTTTTTTTCAGCTAGAT
Organism: Orientallactaga sibirica; assembly: GCA_036365145.1. Classification (NCBI taxonomy): domain Eukaryota; kingdom Metazoa; phylum Chordata; class Mammalia; order Rodentia; family Dipodidae; genus Orientallactaga; species Orientallactaga sibirica. The sequence goes on along the minus strand of JAEOAD010000012.1, from coordinate 44,702,604 downwards.
TTCTTTTTTTTTTTTTTAGTATGCTAAAAGATATGTAATTTATAGGTACAACACCTTATTGTTGTTTGAGAGGCCCTACTTAGCTGTGTTGAATGTCAATATTTTTTTGTATCTTTTTTTAATTATTATTTTTTTATTGACAACTTCTATACTTAAATACAAAAACACATGATATTTCCCTCCCCTCCCCCCTTCCACTTTAGAACTCCAATCTCCATCATATCCCCTCCCTCTCTCCATTAGTCTCTCTTTTGATTTGATGTCATCATCTTTGTCTTCTATTTTGAGGGTCTTGCGAAGGTATTGCTAGGCACTGCAAAGTCATGGATATCGAGACCAATTTCTGTCTTGGCAGTTGCATTGTAAGAAGTCATACCCTTCCTTTGGCTCTTCCATTCTATCCACCCCCTCTTCCGCAATGGTCCCTGAGCCTTGGAGGGTGTGACAGAGGTGTTTCAGTGCTCGGCACTCCTCCATCCCTTCTTCTCAGCACTATGTTGCCTTTTGGGTCATCCCAGTGGTCATTGCCATCTGAAAAGAGAAGCTTCTCTAACCAGTAGTGAGAGTAGCGTTAATATGTGAATATCAATATTAAGTGTAGTGCTTTCAGGGCAGTTTGGTGGGAAATAGTGGCATATCTACTCTTGGGGTAACCAAGTGCTCCATAATTGGACTGAAGGCCCTCTCTACGGGAGAGAATACATACCTGGTACTGAAAAACCTAAGCAAAAGTCTATGGCAGGTGAGGTCATGAGCCTTAGGGGTATAAAGCCTGCTCTTGTCTGACTAAATGTATATATTATTTGGCTAGATTTCTTAATTCCATCTGTGGCCAGGGGGCCCTTCTCCCCCCACCTTGGTCCCTAGGCCTTCGCTTTTAGCTCCTCAAGTTTCTTCTGTTCTTCTTTGGGCTTCTTCTTGGAAACATTATCTTTCCCATCATCTCTTTGGTCAGCTTCTTGGACTATTTCAGGGTTTTTTTTTCCTTGCTACCTGCCTCTACTGAGATGGTGCCAGCACCCTTTCCCTAGTCCTAGATCCTATGCCAGAAATACCAACTTTTAACATGTCAAAATATCTAAAAAGAAATAAATATTCTACAGAAATCAATATTTAAATGAGTAGACAATATTTAAGTGAGATGTCATTTATATAAGCTAGATTATATATTTGATTATATATTTGTGTTATTTGTGTATGTAGCTTTATGCCATAATTATAATGACAGGGCAGTGATGGTCACTGTTGAGGAGGGAGAAGCTAATGAGAGGGTAGCACTTTGTCATTCCTTAAATTAAACAAGAACCACAAAGATTTAAAACATGCAAGATTAGTATACATTAATTCTGGATGAGAACACAAGTGTTTTTATGCTATACTGCATGTTCTTCTATATTTATGGGATGTTTCACAGTTGAACTCCACTCCCCCCAGAATCTTACAATATATATGTTGCATCATTATCACGGTATATTGCTAATGAGACCCTGGATATTTCTGCTATTCTTGATGATGATTGTATTTTTTAAAATTTGCGCCCAGTTTTGGCCTCCCATTTCACAAATGGATATAAAAAATACTCAGTATAGATACTGACTAAAAGGATTTCAATCACATATTAATTATGTTACATGAAATAAGATCAGCATTTTATAAAATCCCTTGGAAGTAATCATTATATTATATTATATTATATTGCTCCTATAAAATGATACTTAGGAATTTTGCTTTTCTACAGAAAAAGGAAAATAGAGTATGTGTTCCATGTAGTGGCTTAGACCCACTGTGCAAATAAGCAGTGGCTATCAGAACATGTACATACAGCATTTAATTATTTATTTATTTATTTGTGCTTTTAGATATCATTTTCCTAGATTTTTTTTTTAGGTTCCTAGTCACATTTTATTTCCATAAAATGGATGATAGAATTTAATGATTCAGACATCCAAATGTTAAATAATCCAAATATTTACATGTTTATTGGAGAAAACAAGATAATTTCATGCTAAAGCAGGGATTAAATATATATGTAAAACATGATACAGAACGTTTAAGAAGTACTTATACTCCTGAAGTTTTACCCATAAATGGTTTTAGGTATGTATTCCTACAGAAAGAATGTAGATTTTATTGAGTGAAAACATAGACCAACCCTACTACTTGAAGCTGAAAAGCTTGTAGTGGGCAGATACAAACCCTGGCTCTGGATATGTACCCAGGACTCACAAGCTTTAGCTTTCTGGTTCAAGAATCATTCCACTAATAGTATCCAGATCATGCAACTCTAAAACATGGTTTGCAAGGATATTTTAGCTGACTCCTGTGAAGAATTACCTATTTCTTGATTTTCCTATTTATATTAGACTAAGCTGAATGGAACTAGAATTGGTGATGAGCCCTGATTATGATTGAGGTCATGGGCACAATTCTGCTTCCTGAGTCTTGATGACACAACATCTAAGTTAAAACATCTATGGCAAACTATTCCCTAAAGATAACAAACAAATGAAACACCAGCTGGAACTGTGAGTTCCTAGATATGTCTCTAAAGTATTTGCAAGACTAAGTGTTTGCTAAGTTAGATGATATAAAGGGGACTGTGGAATATACGCTTTGTGAAATGTCCATGTTTTAAACCTGGTAGCCCTAAGTTAAACAGTAGCCAATTGTTTAATAAATTAATGAATAAAACATTAATGTACTAGGGGACAATATTCTACCAGTTCACTGAATATCTTTGTTCTATCCCATAGAAAAAAACATCATGAGCCCACTTGTATTTCTGAACATTTATTTCCCTATGGCTACTTTTGATAGACTAATTTAAAAAATGAAATATTTAAAAATAATTGTTAATAAGAATCAGGCAATATAATTGATGAATTTTTCTTTGTACAATAAAACCTTGTATTCTGTTCTCATCTGCTTTTAGTGACAAGTGAGTACCTCATAATTACTAGTACAATGTCAGTCATATAAAAAATGGTTATTCACCATGAATTGCAGCATTTTCTTAGACAATCTCTACTCCCACACATTAGTTCTTTACCTTCTGTATGCCAATTTTATTATCAATTGAAGAGTATGCCTACATGTGTATAAAAATATTGCTGACACTTAAATTAGCTTTAAATATCTGATTAAAACTCCCATCAAAACATTATGCGTAATAGGAGTATTCAAGCTGACTTATTGAAGATTTTGTGGGAGGGTTTTGCTATTATTTTGCAGATAGAAGCAAAACTCAAGGTGAAAAATATAAGGAGTCAGTGGATGCTTTTGTCAGAGGCCGTTCTGAGAACAGACTGGCATGGAGAAACGGCATGAGAACAGGGGAAGAGATGACCATGGGAAACTCTAGCTAGAAAATCAAATTTCTTTTTTTCTTTTTCCTTCCTTCCTTCCTTCCTTCCTTCCTTCCTTCCTTCCTTCCTTCCTTCCTTCCTTCCTTCCTTCCTTCCTCCCTTCCTCCCTCCCTCCCTTCCTTCCTTCCTTCCTTTCTTTTTTTTTTTTGAGGTAGGGTCTCACTCGAACCCAGGCTGACGTGGAATTCATTATGTAGTCTCAGGCTGGTCTTGAATTCATAGCAATCCTCCTATGTCTGCCTCCTAAATGCTCATATTAAAGGCATGTGCCACCATGCCCTGCCAAAAAGCCAGATATTTATGAGAATATTCTGTGTTAGGTGAAGGTCACAGAAAGCTCAAGATCTGTGATTCTAGGAACAGGAACCATGAGACAGAGTATAAGATAGGTCTATATTAAGTCAGTCTACACATGGGCCAGGTAGCTAGTTCCACATCCACATCAGTAAGACTGACTTTTCTCCAAGTGCTTCTGAATGTGATGGAAGCAGAAGATTGATAGATGTTTAAAGCCTTTTGGGAGGACATGATAGAGAAGTCATAGAGAAGGCTTATAAATTAATTCTTAGACATGTCCATGAGGCCTCTATGGAGTATCCATTGGAGTCCCTTCATGAGTGACTGCAAAGGAAAACATTGAAAGAACACCTCATCAAAATGCAGTCCAAATTACAGATGTATGAGCTCATATGTGGTTTTAATTCAGACTTCTAAATTTTAGCGTGGTTTGTTTTAAGCAATAGTTAAGTGACACACATTTTACCACTAACTTCCCTATCAAGCCTATGAATCATTTAAAGAAGATACTGTCTTTGTTTTACATAGAGGAAAAGGTCGCTCAGATATGGACTTAATCTTTATTTTTTTTTTATTGTGATGCTTTAAAAAAATCCCCTCACTTTGTTTAGAAGAAAAAATAGAATTCTATTAATTATGTCACTTGTTTCCTTAGGAATTTACAAAAGCTTCTAAGGTGAAATATGGACTGTATTGGCAAAGTCAAATAACATAGAGAGCTTTTGTACCTTTATGCTAGGACATCTCGTCAGTGTAGGCAAAGACTTACAAGAATCTCCACCAGAAAGTGTAGCTGCAGAGGGGAAGCAAGTCTGAGTGAGGGTAATATTTCTGGCTATGGGAAGGCAGTTAGAATTGAACTAAATTTGCACACAAATTGTTTGCAATTTTCTCCTCGAATGTGCGCTTTCTTTAAAAGATTTCACATTCTCCCTCCTAGACACCAGATTGCATGCTACTTGTTCTGGTTTTCAAAGCAAAGCATCACTCACTGTTTTATTAGCTTATCTCTCACCATAAAACCCAGCTTCAATTGAGGACAAGGTAAAATTCTAGTTCATGTTTTATTCTCTTTCATTTCCTTTCCAAGTCACGTCGTTATTATTATATCTGGGCCAACTCAGATGCTTGTGAAATACAGGCTTTATTGTGCAACAGAATGAAGTGAAGTGAGCTTATTATTTTAATTCCAAAAGAAGCATAGTTAGTCATGCTAATCTCAATGATGTAGACAGTAAAATGATTTATTAGGTTCTTGAGATCTCTAGGCCTTCATCCTAGAATGCCCTCATTGCTTTGTCATTTCCTTAGATAAATAACCCAGACAGGTGACTTGAACCTCCCATTTTCTTAAAAGAAAATCATCTTTGACAGCATCCTCTACTTCAAACCCTTTTCCTGATCTTGTTCAAAATCAACACAATGAAAACAGTGAAACAATGAAAACACATCTTATTCTCAAACTTCAATGGACATCAAGGTCACTTTGGAAATCTTAAAATAATTGACTCTTGCTCTGTCACAATGGATTTCCTGGGGTCATCAAGGAATCTGTTTTATTTTATTGTATTTATTTATTTTTAAAACAAGTGTCCATGTGATTCTGAAAAGTGTGCTCTAAAGCATACTTTGTAACCCGAAGCCTACTTATCTCATTTTCTTCTTTGAAAATTGTTTTATTACCTCACATATATGCATAAAAAAGATATCTGAAAACTGTTGATAAAGAGAGTGAGAACAATTATTGCAGAGAATTTTATGGACACATGATAAGTAAATGGTTTATGCATATTTTAATTTTATTTTCCCTTCTTTTTTTCTTTTTCTTTTTCGAGGTAGGGTTCCAGTCTAGCTCAGACAAACCTGGAATTAACTATGTAGTCTCAGGGTGGCCTCTAACTCATGGTGATCCTCCTACCTCTGCCTCCCAAGTGCTGGGATTAAAGGTGTGCGTCACCACGTCTGCTCTAGGTATGTGATCTTTTAAAATGTTCTTTAGTATAGAAACAATTATCAGCACTCCATGTGTGTGACTGTCAGCAGTCAGTCAACAGGAGGGCTCAGCATGGGTGACTACTCTTTCCAAGCAGCCACTGCACTCCCATAGTGGGCTTTCAGTAATGCTAATAACCTTGATGAATTAGGTTGTTTTTCTCTCCAGGAAATAAACTCAGTACTGTGTATTTTATTTTTGGGTGGCTATTAAAAATAAATGTGCACTGTTAGCAGACACATTTTTAAAATTATCATACAGAGTAATGAATTTCATTATATTTTCACACCATGCTTTTGTTGACCCTCCTCCCTCACACTTACTTCCTCTCTCTTCCTACTGGTTGTTCCTTTTACTCCCCCATTAGCCTCCATTCTGCTTTCATGTCACATGGATTCTATTACCCTCTTTTTGCCTTCCCGTTCTTCCCTAAGAGACTGTTTTTCTCCTTTGTATGTTTCCCTTCCTTCCTTCCTTCCTTCCTTCCTTCCTTCCTTCCTTCCTTCCTTCCTTCCTTCCTTCCTTCCTTCCTTCTTTCTTTCTTTCTTTCTTTCTTTCTTTCTTTCTTTCTTTCTTTCTTTCTTTCTTTCTTTCTTTCTCTCTTTCTGTCTTCTGTATGTATAAATGAAATCACAGGCTTTCATATAGGTATGTGTTCATACCTAGGCTGAAGGAAACTAGGCTATCTGATAATGTTTAATATCCATTAATGGAAATATGAACAATGAAGGAGGGGCTTTTGAGGGTAATAGATGGATCCAAGTCCTGAATAATATGAGAGACTTAGTATTAGATACTTATGTAGAAAAAATATTAGTATACAATGGAAGGACCCCTTTCCTCTCATATCAGAGAAAAGAGTTGAAGGTAAGTGTGATGTACAAAAGTGAAAACTTCTTAATTCCTCCTTAATAGATTGCAAGATTATTTAATTATTTGTAAGTAGAGAGAGACTGAGAGAGATGGAGAGAGACAGAGAGAATGGGTGCATCAGGGCCACCAGCCACTGTAAACAAACTCCAGATGCATGTACCACTTTGTGCATTTGGCTTTACATGGGTACTGGGGAATTGAACCTGGGTCAAGCAGGCTAGCATCTTAACCTCAAACCATCTCTCCAGCCCCTACAATTTTTTTAATTACAAATTTTATTTTCATTTATTTGAGAAAGAGACATAGGGAGAGAGAAAGAGGCAAATAGGGAGAGACAATGGGTGAATCAGGGCTTCTAACCACTCATAAACTCCAGGTGCATATGCCACCTTGTACATCTGGTTTACCTAAGTACTGGGGAATTGAACCTGGTTCCTTGGGCTTTGCAGGCAAGTGCCTTAACTGTTAAGCCCCCTACAGAATTTTCAAAGAGAGTGTGTGCCCAGTTGGAGCACAGCCCTGAAATTATAGAAACTCACTCTTGTATTTGTTTGAGTGGGCTGACTCCTTCTTAGACCAGAGCCTGAAAGAAAGAAAACTGTCCCTTGGAGTCATTTAAACCCAGGGTGAGCCCGCTGCTTCTGCTGTGGCTGCTGCTTTGTTTCTGCCACTGTAGCTTCTGCTGACAGGCCCTCATGGTGTTTTTATTGAACAGCAAAAAAGAGTAATACATGAACAAGTTGGCCATTGCATGAGCAAAGGGCTAAGAGTGTTTAACTCTAAATAATTATTTGAATATTTATGAAAAGGGATTTAGAGGTATGACCTGTTGGACTCTACTGATTCAGAGCACATACACATACTGTGTTCATAGATGCAGTTGGTCACACTAAGCCCGCTTACTGCTTTCAACAGTTTTGCGGTTGTTCTGTGGGCAATTGTTTACTTTTAGTGCATGTTGTCTTCAACACAGTTAGCACATTTCACTCATGTACACATTGTTCTGGGTCAAGAGTGCAACTGGGTTGCTGAGTAAGCAGGGCAAAGAGTATAGCTTAAGTTCAGTCATCTTGACTTCCTCATCAATATTGGTGATCTGTGTTGGCAAAGGTAAACAAGGAATTTAGCAGAGATATTAGCTCACAGCAACATTCTCAGAAAAGGTATTCATAAAGTCTATAAAAATACTCTCTATCCCATAGTTCATTCTCATATTTTATTCTGAAACTTCATTCCCACAGGCATGTACATGAGAATATGGTCATGCTCAGGAAGCATCCAAAGTAACATGTAGAATTACCACACGTGGTCAGAAGTATGAACTCATAATGAAACTGTCTTTCTAAAGAGCGAAGATGGGTCTCTGGTATGAAGGAATAAATGGGTAGAGATCATGCCCTCTGTGATAATCACCAGCTCTGTGATGTATGATGGTACACAGAGAGGAGGGCATTTGTCACCAAATTCACATAAGGAGGTCTTGAATGTTCATCTGTCTGATTCTCAACAACAAGCTTTCACTAGAAGAACCGCAATTGCCGGCCTATTGCTAGAATGCTACTTTGGAAGTTCCTTCTTGGACTTAGAAACATTTTCAGAAGAGCTTGAAATTTGAATATGAGTATTTATTTATTTAGCTATTCATTTATTTATCTCTTACTTTCTCTGGAAAGAATTTAAGAGCATTATTAATATTTAAAAGTTGTGCATTGAGCCACCGTGCAGGATGTTTGTGTGTGAGTAACAGAGGTTAATGCTGTAGCAAAGAGGGACATTAATTTAACTACCATCATTATCACATCCATACACAGCCGTGAATGAATAATAGGGATTCAGAAACTTTTTCTTACTTATTTGCCAGAAACAAACACCTGGATGATTGCCTAATGAATTTAGCTATTCTCTGTCTGAATATTCTATATAACTGTGGATAGGGACTTAAAAAGGAACCAGAATTTGCAACCTTGGGTCATCATAATCAATACTGTTATCTTGGCGACTTGGGTCATGTTATGTTTGAGACAACAAATAGTAAAAAAATACTTTGTATTATTTAGTGGGAAATTATCTAATAATGGTTATGAGTGAGTTTACTAAAAGTCATTTCTTTTTGTGAGTGTAATTATAATAACTTTAAACCTAGCTAATCACCAGAAAGGCTGGGAAGGACTCATCTGAGTCAGAATTTTAGAATACTTAAGGCAAATGTGACTGTGAAGTTTGCAAATGCACACTGTAATACACATTAGGGTGAAAGTGTTCTAGAAGAAGAATAGTCCTTAAGAACCTTGATTATATGTAAAATAACATCAATTACTTGTGAATAGAGTTTTTAGAAATGCCAATAACTACCTTAAGAATTTACAATCTTACTGCATTGCAAAATTCTGATGATCTATGAAAAGAGAATAATAATGTCCTATTTCCTTGGGCCTGGTGATATGAGAAATATGTGTAATGATGCATAAAACATCTTTCAAAGTTGAATTAACACATTTAAGCACTTCTCAGTCATTACATAGATAACCATTCCCATTCTTCTTCAATTCCAGCATCATGTATGAAGGGACCATTTATGTTGAACTGTGTCTTTCATTTCACAGAACACCAGTATGTTTCCTGCATTTTAAAGAATTATCTCTGTGGGTATATTCATTATTCATATGTGTTCATGGCTTTAATAGAACACAACCTAACACTTTTGAGTATCAAGATAAATTAAGTATTTACTTAATATCTATCTCCAATTCACTATATTTTTTAAAATTTTATTTTAACTATAGGACTTTGTGTTTAGTATCTGGCCTGTCAGAAGATGGACAACTGAAATGACAACTGCTTTTCATTTGTGTGACCTGTTATTTCAGTTTTCATATATAATTAAATGTTATCATACATTTTTGAAAAATATAGGATAAATTTATAACAATAAACCTTTTATGGACTATTATATTATTTTTTTTCCATCTTTTGATCATGCCCACTACTCTGCTTCAAGCAAGCATCATGTCAGGTTGTTACATGACTCCTACTCTGTCTGGCCCAGTTCCCTGCCTGGGGCACATGCTCTATACTCCTCAGCATATGGGCTTACCATAGTGTCAATGAGTTATACAGAAATCAAAATAATTTTTAAGTTTTCTTAAAGCAGACCCAAATTTCTTTTATTTTCTTCAATACTTGCATCTTTTTTTCTTTCCTAACTTTTTGAGCCTTTTCCCTACTGCTCATCTTAACTTTTTTTTTTTTTTATTGAGCCAGGCATGGTGATACACACCTTTAATATCAGCATTCAGGAGGCAGAGGTAGGAGGATCACCTTGAGTTCAAGGCCACCCTGAGACTAACATAGTGATTCCAGGTCAGCCTGGGCTAGGGTGAGACCCTACCTCAAAAAACCAATGTGTGTGTATGTGTGTGTGTGTGATTACACATACATATATGTATATGAGTGTATATACATGTGTATATGTATGTATATATATATATATATATATATATATATATATATATATATATATATATATGTATATATGTAGATATATAGTATTTCCAAGCAGAGAAAGATAGAAGAGAGAAAGAGAAAGGGCACACTAGGGCCTTCAGCCACTGCAAATGGACTCCAGATGCATTCGCCACTTTGTGCATCTAGCTTTACGTGGGTATTGGGGAATTAAACTTGGTTCATTAGGCTTTGCAGGCATGTGCTTTTACCACTGAACCATCTCACCAGAACCTGCTCAGCTTTTTGTAGGTGTGTTTAACAGGATAGAAACTGAATTTACAGGTTGAAGTTATAACAAATGTGGAAAAATGCTTATATAAAAATTAAAGGTTCACAGTTACTCCTCTCCACTGAGTGAAACCTAAGGAAATAGTTTACTTCAAGCACTAGAAGTATGAAGGAATGCAAGAAAAGATTTCTATAGAAAATTAGGTACAAATTTTAGGACTGATTTTAGAATTTACTAGAAATTCAGTGGAAGCTAATCCTAGATGATGGGGACATAGTGATACTGTGTCTCTGAGACTTTATAGGGTCCCTATATAAGCAAGAGTTAGCCATTGTCAAATATCCATTTAATAAATCACTTGGCTACCCCCCTTTTAAAACTTGTATTAAACATAGACCTTGTAGATATCTTCCAATTTGAAAGTTTACTACATGGCCAAAAAAATTTCATCTTTAGATTTTGGATAGGTTGTTGAATTTGAAGTCATGAGGGAATAAGGGCTAATAAGATAGAAAAATAAAATATTCACTATTGGATTATATGTGTGTGTGTTCATGTGTGTGCAGATGTATGTGTGTGGAGTGCTTGTGCACATATGTGCACATGGTGTGGAGACCAGAGAACAACCTCAGGAATTGTTTCTCAAGAACAGTGGAAAATTTTAAGACAGAGTCTCTCACAGCCCGGAGCTCCTCAAGTAGGCTGCTCTTACAGGGATGGCATGACAACCTCACCATCTTGCCAGCCTTTTTAGCAATGTGAGTCCTGGGGCTCAACTCAGGTCCTCTTGATTGTAAGGCAGATACTTCACTGAGTAATCCATCTCCCCAAATCCTTACTATTGGGTACTAATAATGCAGTGCTATTGAAACTCTCATTTGTTTTATGATTTGTTATGATTTCTACATGGATGTATTCAGACACTTTGCTATAGAATCCTAACATCCAGAAAGGAACAGCAGACAAATTTGGAAAAGTTTTTATAATTCCAGTCCAAAAGTTCTAGTTTAAATGTAAGGGACAATCATTTATCCTTGATAAGGTACAAAACATAAATGAGGAAAATAAAAAGCAGGAGCTATTTATTTTATGAGTGTCTGTTTCATTTGGAAAATAAAACAGCAGTTTGAGGTTTTTTTCATTCCACCAGCACACCATTTTTCTATATTTTTACTCAGAATATTTTTGAAAATATTTTTCCATTGGCAATGAAGAAAAGAAAACATAGTTTCTAAATTTTGTTCAATATAGTTCCAAGTATCTGCTTAAGTAAGAACTACCTTTTAATTTCTTTTACAAAAAAAAAATTTAAACGTTAAAACTTAAAATGAACATAATGCAAATTGATGGCATTCTCATTATTTTATCTTCTTTTGTCCCCTCTCCCCTGATCCCATTCCTTGTGGGGCAACTTCATTGAGGTATTGGTAGTTTCTATGGGGTTATGGTTGCACCAATAAGTTCCTACGGGGAGGACAATGCCACATAGAACATTTTTCCATTCTGTAGCTCTAACATTCCTTTTGTCTCCTCTTCTGCAATGTTATCTAAGCCTTGGAGGAAGTGTTAGAAGACTACTTTAGTGTAGACTCTAGGAAACCTCTTATTTTCCACTTTGATGAATTTTGATTATCCTCATTGTCTACCTCCATCTCCCTGGAGAAAGTTTGCTGATTTATTCATGAGTGAAACTCATATTTAATCCACCTCCTTCACTAGAATGCTTTCTGGGCTGGGTGGGTATGACAGAGCTGAGTCGTCTCAGGCTAGGAGCTCATCTTTTCTTCTTGTCATTACTATGGGCCTTGGGTTCCCCTAATATTTGTTCCCATCTATAAAAATCAGATTCTCTAACCAAGAGTGTGAGCAGCTTTGATCAAAGGGGTTAAACATGCACAGTTAGAAGACTTTTGATGAGCATCAACTCTTCATTTAGAGAACAGTGTAAGCTTCCCTCTGTGACTTATGATCTTCCAAGCCATAGGCTTCTGACTTGATTCTTAGTACCAGACATAAAGTCCCTCCCGCTGAGTTAACCTCATGTCCAAGCCAAGAGAAGTTGATTACCCCCATAGCCTGTGTGCCACTACTGCATTGGTGGGTACAGGTAGGCTGACTGGTTGATTTTTGTATCTTGCAGGATCCACTGTATGTTCACACTATTGGTGACTTTTATCTCCCAGCAGCTTGAATAACATTTCCTAGCAGGATGGCATAGAACTGGCCTGGGACTGGCTTTCATCTCATTTCCCACTTGATTTTTCAAGATCTTATCACTATAACCTGTGGTGTCTTCAGCAATATAGTCCTACTACCTAGTGCTGGTGGGTAATCAAGTGCTTTGGCAATAGCTTGCATTGTTTTGGGACCTCTTAGTCCTTCCTATGCAATAGCTGTGGAAGGTGATCCAATTCTGGCAGTGGAATTCACCTGGAACAGCCTATGGTTTTAAGCAACCTAACTCTTCTGTGAAAAGCTCTCAAATGGACTTTGGAGAGATGAAGGATGTCAATGTGTATTGGTTCTGATCGATTTAGAGTGGTTTGTGCTGCCATTCAAATGGAGGGACCAACAGCTGGCCAGCTGTAACCATGAAAGGGAGGCTGCTGGCGAGTGAGAACGTAAGTAAGTTGAGAAGGGAAGAACACATCACTGGTTTGCCCAATTCTATTTTTTCCATTATGTAGATGGATGATTACCCAGTGAGCACATTTCCTACAAGTACCAAAGAGAAACAATTTTAGATTACAGTGCATTTAATTAGATGTCATATTAACTCTAACGGATCTTAGTTTTAATTATTTGCTTCTTTCCTCATAAAAACACTCCTCTTGATTTGGTATTCCTTAATCATTATCACCACTTTTCTTTTAAATAGAAAGCCCAGGATCATATGAGCAACTACCCCCTTCCTTTGTGACTTTTTTCCCCAGAATAATGGTATATTCATTAATGAACTATTGTTAGAGTTACTTTTAAATGAAATTCTACAGGAGCCAGACTCCCAACTTCTCTTTTTTGGTAATCATTTTACACTTCCATATAATGAATTTTCTACTTATATAACCTTTTGGGAGAGTTGAGGAGAACAATGTGTACATTTCTTAACACAGCACTTGTGATTTATGAATCTCAAACCTCAGTTTCCAAATGTATTTTTGGGTTTCTTTTGTCTTTTAATCTCTTCAATTTTCTACTCTCTTACCTATTTTATAAGACCATAAGATAATGAGATGGAAAACTGCTATCCAGAGAGCTTCCAAGGTACAAGGCAAGGAGGGGTGATTCCACAAGGAACTGAATGATTTCCTTCAGCAGAGGAGACAGAATGCAGCATATGAGGAGGGTGGAGCTGTTATGATTTGCAGAAGAAAATATGATTTTGGGAACTGCACCATTAGTTCCAGACATACACAGATGAATCCCTTTCAATTTATTTTCTTTTTTGGTGACACCTTATCTGCCTATCAAGAGAAATTATCTTGGCAAAGTAAAGAGCAGAATATTCTCAAAACAACTAATGTAACAGGACTGGAAATAGCAGATATTCCAACTAGGGAGATCTTTAAAGGACCTCCTATAATACAAATCATTAAGCAAAATCACCAAACACTGACAGTCAGGTGAAGACAAATACAAAACCCAGTAAATCTAATACAAATGAATAGTATAAAAACTAAATTATGACACTGTGGTAGTTTGAATATATGTCCCCCAATATATTCAGTGTTTTTTTTTTTTTTTAGTTATAGTTTGCATCTGCAATCACCTTGCTAGAGGCAAGGTCACTGGGGGCCCCGGTCTTAAGGTGTGGTGATGGTTTGAGATTCCATTGTAAAGATATGCAAATGTGCCTAGCAGGAGTTCCTGAAGTGTGCTGTGTGACCTTTTGGCTGTAGTTTTGCTCTGTGTGCTGTGGTGGCTGGTTGGCTTTCTCTCTCTCTGCTTGGCCCTGTGAAAGCAGGCTGTTTTTCCTGCGTTTATGGAACTTCCCCTGGATCTGTAAGCTTCAATAAATAATATCCCTTCCTCCATAACTGTGTCTGGTCTGGAAGTTCATCTCAACAAACCTGAAGCTGTCTGCTACAGTAAAGTGGTACTGAGGAATGTGGGGTGAGATGAACCTGACCGTGTGGATATTCGTCTTTTGGAACTTTTGTTTTGGAGGAATGGGCATGGACTTGGTGCTTGCAACTGAAGATGCCTTCTGGAGTGGTAAGCCAAGTTTTATGGACTATTCTGATGAGAGTTTGAGAATGCTAAGTGCAGACAGTATTGAACTTCGAGGCTTGGCTTATGAGCTTTCTAAGGGGAAGGAAAGACGGCAGAGGACTTTGTTGGAACTGGGCTACTGGCATAAGGGATGGCTACGTTCCACTATCCAGGCCCAGAGTGTTTGATCAAGGTTAAATTTGTAATGGACTGATGTGCTTGGCTAAAGACATTGGACTGAGATTTTAAGATTTTAAGCTGGAAAATTTGAAGCAAGTTAAAAGTAGAGGCATTGAGACTGGTTTAGCTGCTATTGTCAACCACATTAGCAATATTAAGGAAGGTGGAAGGAAGGTGGCCTGACGACTGATTTACATTAAAACATTGGAGAAGATGCCTGAGGAAAGACTGTTAAAAATGCAAATTCTTGGAAAGAGTTGACTGGAGAAGGAACCTGCTGTTCAAGGCTGTGGTTTATTTCATCCCTGGATTAACAATATGGCTGTGTCCTGCACACCTGGTATTAGTTTTGGAAGCATGAAAAATGCATGGAGTGGTCATGAATTGCACATGGTTCCAGGAGCTACTGCTGAGATGTGGCATGAGGTAGGGCATGAAGACCCTCAGGAATAGGCTGGAAGAGCCTTTTGGAAGATGGACTGTGGTTTGCATGAAGACCTGAAGATGTTTTGGATATACCAGGACTGTGCAAAAGGGCTACCATGGAGTGCAGTGTTGGCATGGGATGAAAGTTTTCCCTGGCGACTCTGCCCAGCTGGAGGGGCGGAATTGGAAAACCTGGAGACTGTTAGTCTCTGGTTATATTGAACTTGAACTGCAGTAGTTTGATGACTGCTGATGGTGGTTGAGTTTGCATTATTCTAGTCTCTCCTTGCTATGCCTTATACCAGTTAAAATGTTTACTCTGTGCCTTTACATGTTGAAAGTATTTAACTTGTTTGATTTTACAGGACTATCTTAAGTTGGTCAAGACTGTGAGAACCTTTGAAATTGGACTGAGTATAATTTACAATGTGTGATAGTTATAAATCTATTGGGGGCCAGGAGCTAAATATATTGGGGGCCAGGGGCAGAATGTGGTAGTTTGAATATATGTCCCCCAATATATTCAGTGTTTTTTTTTTAGTTATAGTTTGCATCTGCAATCACCTTGCTAGAGGCAAGGTCACTGGGGGCCCCGGTCTTAAGGTGTAGTGATGGTTTGAGATTCCATTGTAAAGATATGCAAATGTGCCTAGCAGGAGTTCCTGAAGTGTGCTGTGTGACCTTTTGGCTGTAGTTTTGCTCTGTGTGCTGTGGTGGCTGGTTGGCTTTCTTTCTCTCTGCTTGGCCCTGTGAAAGCAGGCTGTTTTTCCTGCATTTATGGAACTTCCCCTGGATCTGTAAGCTTCAATAAATAATATCCCTTCCTCCATAACTGTGCCTGGTCTGGAAGTTCATCTCAGCGAACCTGAAGCTGTCTGCTACAGACACTAAGGCCAAAGTGAAAAGACATCTTGCATCATGAGAAAAAATATCTGAGAACTAAATCTGACATGGGACTGATATTGATGCCATAAAAAGAACTCTCATGACTTAATAACAACCTGACAAATACTTAACTTTGAAAGTGGGCAAATAGTAGACTTCCTTCCAAATAATATACAAAAATAGCAATGAGAACAGGAAAAGATGCTCAGCATCCTTAGTCATTGAAGAGACACAAATGAAACACCATGTGATATCACATGGTCACATCTGGTAGGATGGCTATAATGAAAACAAAGGTGTGGTGTGGATTCTATAGGAAACTGAAACTACTTGGTGACAAGAATGTGATGTATATAAATACTTTTGAAAGGAATTTGGCAGTTCCTGATCAGATTAAATATAGATAACACACAACTTACCAATTCTACCCTTGGGTATATACACTAAAGAGAATTAAAACACCAGTCATAAAATAATTGCATATAAATGGTTATAGCAGAACTACAATCATCATAATAATCAAAAATTGGAAAGAAGTCAAACATAAATCAATTGGTGAATGAATAAACATAGTGAAGAGTAGCCACACAAAAACTTATAATGGAACCACAAAGATGCAATACTGATATATGTTACAATATGAGTGAACTTAGACAATGTAACAGGAGCCAGACACAAGATGGCATATTTAATGATTCCATTCTTATGAAATATCCAGAATAGACACATGCATAGATACAGAAAGAAGACTGGTGGTTGCTAAGAACCAAAGAGTAGGAGAAATAGGAAGGGACTCTAAATAGGTATGGAAATTTCTTTTGGTATGATAAAAATGTCTTACAATCAGATCATGGTGAGGATTCACATTGTGCTAACAAGCTAACAACCATTCATTTGTGTGAAATAGTGACTTGTAATGATGTGGATCATCTCAATGAGGCTTTTTTTTTTTTTTTTTTTTTTTAAATATGGAACGCTTCACGAATTTGTGTGTCATCCACAATTTACCAAAGAAACTGTATTTAGAAAATCCCTGGCTCAGATGCTTCCACTTGTAGATCCCAGAAAAAATTTGAAAGGCATAATTTCAATTCTACAAAAAACTCTTCCAGAAAAAAGAAGAGGTAGATGTGTTTTCCAACTCATTTTATGGTTTACTCTGATTAAAAAACAGAAACACTGTAATATATAAAAACTACAGATCAATACTGCTTATGAGAACAGACATAAAAATCATTTTCATTTATTATCAGGTAGAATTTAACAATATATAAAAGGCATTGATTAGCGATTGTCCAAGGAATGTATATTAGATTTATCATTGCAAACCAGTGTAACTCAGCTCATCACATTAACAAACCAAAAAAATGAAAGAATTACAATTTTCTCAAGAAGCCAAAAAACTAAGCAATGGCTTTTCATGCTGAGGTAGGCATAAAAGGGGGCATTCAGTTATAGTGGATTTTAGTAAAAATTCTTCAGCTAGCATCACATGTTAGTAAGATGTAGAAGGGTTTATACTCCTTGCATATCTCTTTAGTATTTTAACTCTGCTGTGCTTTGAGGAAAGTAGGCTTCACTGATTAACAACAATAGCATTACCAGTGCCTGGCTGAGCTTTCCCTGTATAGTGGTAGAGTTCTCACAGTGCCATGTTTTGATTTCTTTTCACTGCCTGTCTAACCATTTATCTCATTTTTACTGTTTAAAATAATGCATTATGCTGGGTGATAGGAGAGGCATTGGGCATTCCTTCTTACTGTCTGTGTGGTGTGTGGGGGGCTATCTTACCCTCCTTGACACAGGAGGATTCAGCTACTTGGAGGAACTGATAGGAGACCTAAAGACTGATTAATTCCTCTATTTCCTCTCTGCTGGTAGTGACTATGCACCTTGACCAAAGCCCTAAAATACCTGCAGCTCTCCTTGACAACTGAATTCCATCAGCTTTTGCCCAACTTACTGGCTGAAATTATATGTGGGGTTCTTAGGGTTCTGCCTTGCTCTTATCTGTTCCTCTTATTTAACTGTTCATTGTTAGTGCTATTGAGACAGGGCATGCGTTTATCAGTTTATCTATCTTTTTTTAAATAATGATTTTATTATTTATTTATTTGGGAAGGGGATAGAGGGAGAGGGAGAATGGGCACACCAGGCCCTCTAGCCACTGAAAATGAACTCCAGATGTGTGCACCCCCTTGTGCATCTGGCTTATGTGGGACCTGGAGAATCAAACCAGGATCTTTTGGCTTTGCAGGCAAATACCTTAACTGCTAAGCCATTTCTCCAGCCCTCTTCTATCTATCTTTTTACAAACAAAATGATTATAGACTTGTTCTTAACACAGGACATGTAGTTCTGATTCTAGGACTAAATTTACTTTACTTTTTGTTTTTGACAGAATTTGCATCCAGTTTTTGGTATCTAGGTTTTTCTGTTTATCATGAGGAGGTTAAAATTGTGGAATCAAAGCTTCCTCAACATTTCTTTAATTATGATAAGATATATTATTCTTTGGGCTACAGTTTTTCTTTGTAGATTGTGAGTTGTGTATATTAAATAAAGTCTAATGAATAATCAACCATAAGTACTGTGATACAAAGACTAGAAATATCATTTTTCCACTCATGTGGGAAAGCTAGTATTTTATTATAGATGAGCTATAAAATTGTCAATTTAAATTAACTTTCACTATGTACTTTGAAAGAAGTGCACATAATTTTTCCTTGAATTACATTAGAACTAGGTCTCCTGAGTGTTATTTTGAATGTTATTGTGGAGTTCAGGTATACATTAAATCCAGTATTTACATATCATCAATTTATTTGTTTTTATAGTCTCAATATCCACATCTATTTATCATTTATTATAACATACAAAATAAGCATTATATAGATTGAATTTATACTTAAATTGCAATTATTATACTCCATAAATTTTCCAAATTTTTACCATTAGTATTTACCATAGCTGCATAAAAGGGTTATGCCCCCAAAATAACTGCTGTTCCCACAACGCCTAAACAACAACCCCATAGGAAATACCTGAAACCCCACTGAGGAGTGTCTCCAATGGAATGGAGGCAAGGACAAGGGAAAAGAGGATACCAACACAGGATGTAGCCAAAAAATTATGTTTAATAGGGCTGGAGAGATGACTTATAGTGGTTAAGGTGCTTGCCTGCAAAGCTAAGGACCCCGGTTTCATTCTCTAGGTCCCATGTAAGCCAGATGCACACAGTGGCAACATACATCTGGAGTTCGTTTGCAGTGGCTAGAGGCCCTGGCATGCCCATTCTCTCTCTTTCTCTCTCTCTTCCCCTCTCTGTCTCTAATAAATAAAAATTTAAAAATTATGTTCAGTAATAATAATAAACATTAGAAAACATTAGAAAAGGGTTATGATCTACATTTGTAAGCATTACATTTTTTGAAATTGCATTTATTAAAGTAAAATCTGAAAGTAAATTATCTGAGAGCACTCATTACATTTGCTTGAAATTGCTTTTATTTATTTATTTATTTATTATTTAAAATTTGAGAAGTAAATTATCTGGCAGAGCACTCCAGCCACTGCAAATAAACTCCAGAACTGCACCCCTGAGTAGAGAATCGAACTTTTATATGTAGTCTGGATTGGTAGTCTGGATTGGTAGATAGTGATCCTCCTAAGACACTTGCAATATCAAGTCAACTTGAAATCTTAACTCAGGTAGGCACAGTAAACTTACAATTCTTGGTCAGAAGCAGCTAATTATTTAAAAGGACATCACCTTTGGGTGATGGAAATAAGTGAGGTATATGATAATTAAATAAAGTCAATAGTCAGTCTCAATCTGTGTAATAAGTTTCTTTTTTTAATAATCTAGAATTTAGATGGATTCAAAATTCAAAGCAACTTCACGTGCTACTAATCAGCTAGGGGATTAGCCATCAATGAGAGAAGTAGTGAAGGACAGAAGGAAATGCAGATTAGTCGGAGAGCTATCATTAAATTTGTTGCATGTTGTCACCAGCTTCATGAAATCAGTTCATAATGAAACATTGTTGTGTGCTAAAAAAGATACCATTTCATAGTTTTTATTTTGTATTGATAATTTCCCTCATACAATTTGATCTCTTCTATTATTTAAGTCTCTTAATATCTCAGAGAAATACAGGATATAGAAATACAGGATATATAGGGAAAGGGGTGAGAGATAGAACCACAGTTTACTCCCAATGATTGTAATTTTGCTAATAATAACTATCTGGTTCACTTCAACATAAGGGCTTTTCCTTCTCCAAGGACCCCTGGAATTCATTAATTTTGTTTCATTTCAATATTTTGAAATTAGTAGAGTTGTAAGATTTTCAAGTCCACTAAAAAGTTGAAACATTACCATGCCCATTACCCCCAAATCTACCATTCATGCTGAAATATACTGGCTGGGCATGTGGCTATGCAGTCATCTATCTGTCTTTCCATCCATCAACTCACTTATGTTTGGTACAGTTAAGATAAACAGCAGAAAGAATCATACATCTAGCTAAATATGTAAACAAATGAAATTGATTCTAAATAGAAAAAATGGCATTTGGTTATGCTTAATATAAATATTATGAGTATATGTAAAGCACATTGCTAAGAATATTATAATATCTTTTTTGTTATTATTCAGATGTGTTATGTGTAAAAGTGTATGGCGTGTGTGTGTGTGTGTGTGTGTGTGTGTGTGTGTGTGTGTACATGTGCCACAGTGTATGTAGAAGTCAGAAGATAAGCTTGGGGTGTTATCCTCTCCTTCCATCTCCTTCTTGGAAATGTTCTGCTATTGATTGCATGGTCTCCAGTCTAAGTGGCCCACAAGCTTCAGGCTTCTCCTGGTTCCACTTCCCAAAGCCCTGGGAGCACTGGGCTCACCACTTTGAGAGTACCACTTGGCATCTGGATTTACTTGGGTACTGGGAATTCAAATTCAGTTTGGAAAGCTTGCAAGCAAATACCTATAACTGCTGAGCCCTCTTCTCAGCCTCTTCTAAGTGTCTTACTGATGCTTCCTACTAAGCTATAAGTAAAACATTGCTTTTGTTAACTCAACTTTTTATATAAAAATACAGAAATATTGGTCAAATTTTGTGACTTGTGATTATAGGACTGTTGCATTCAGCTCCAAGTTGCTCGGATGAATATCCAACCAGACACAGTTTATAGGAGGAAGAGTTTTATTTCAGTTTACAAATCCAGAGAAAACTCCATCAATGGTGGGACAAGCTGCTTCCTTCCATAGATCCAGAGAGAAACAACTGTAATCATCAACAACTGCAAACACACACCACCAGAGCTCAAACTGCTCTCTCCATTCCTTTATGTTAGAACTAAGATCTGCCCCCAAAGACACCTTAGGCTGGACCCCAGGTGCCACCGCCAGTGACATCTCCTCTAGCAGGCTGCTACAGACTTTTGCTGGAAGCTTAACCTTAATCAAAAATACCCAAGACTATAGGAAACATACATTCCCTTTCAAACCACCATAGGATCTGAGGTTCTTCTGGCTTGCTGGACCTTAGACAGACAAGTACATGTCTTTCTTAATGGAAGTTGTCCAATTTCCTTCTAATTCTTAATAATTGGTTGAATAATGAATTATTGGTTAATTCATTGGTTAATTCATTGGTTAATTATTGGTTGAATAATTGGTTAATAATTGGTTGAATAATAAAATGGTTGAATAATTCTTAGGTTTTGAATCTTTTTACCCTTTTTTTTTCTGTGTACCTTTTTACTTTGGTCAGAGAAAGTTCTATGTTTTTGACAGCTTCTGTGGTTAGATTAGACACACCCACCTAATCCCAAATCCTCTTTTAAAGACTCTGACCTTAATTGCATTTGTAAAATTCTTTTTGTCATATGACATATTGTTTAGGGGAAACTCTGCCTACTATAATCACAACTATATCCTCTGCTTTCAGTCATCCTCTGTTTTTACAAAAGTATTCCTGATTATCTAAGAATGTTTTTAAAGCATGCATTTGATAACAATAAAATATAAGAGATGTACAATCTGCAAGAAAGTATAATAAAGTTCATATTTACTTTCTGATTTCTGAATTGATGTTAAAAGCCATATGTGTTAAGATATCAATAAAAACTGTAATCTTCTTTCTCTTGAAATAGTTCCTTCTTTACACAGTGAGTCATTTTGTATTTATTTAACACATTTCAGCAAACTTTTTCTATCTGTGACCATTTGTACTCATAATCATTTCATTTTGTTCATTTTAGTGGGTAAGATAGACAGTACACAGTTGCCTCCAAGCCTTGGGCCTTTTCTCAACATATGCTTCTTCTAGTCATATCCTGAAGGGCGTTTTGCACATGAGTGCATTAGTGCATCCAAACAGCACTGATTCAGAAGGCCTAACAGATGGGATGGGCTCGCCTATGAATGACAGATGTTGGTTATTCATTCAGGATTGCCAGTGAGTTGATATGAGTTAAAGGGTATACTGAATTGTACCTTCACTATCTTGTTTTTCTGTCTCATTTTACCATATCCATCATCTTCATTATTATTTTTCCTATTGCAAGAAGATATTTTATAAGATATGGCAACCACAGTATGATTGAAAAAGTAAAGACACTCAAGACACGTGCAAAATCTGTGTCTTCACATATACATGTCCTTTAACATGTACACTGGTGGGATAGAAGTAAGTATTACTCACATCTTTACACAAGTTTTAGTTGATAAGTTCCCAGGAATGCTGTACAAATTTCTGTACCAGCAATACATTACATAGATTTTGGTCATCTTTAAAGCTTTCCCATTTCCTAGTGCTGGTGCTAACACAAGAGAGCACTCAGTGTTTTTTGATTATCTCCTTAGTTACATCATTCAGTTATCTATATTATGTAAAGCTATTTTAGACCTCTGTTGTACTAGTACTATTTATACCCTAGGATGAGAGAGACAAAAAAGAACAGATTCTTAAAATGTTTATGGGCTATTTCATAAAAACATATAAATAAACTATTGATATACAACTGTAAATTTATTGTTAAGAAGATTTGGGGCTCAGTGCGTAAGAGTGCTTGTCATGTAAGCATGAGGGCCTGGGAGGCCATACTATTCCCGAGCTTTTATTCCCCAGCACCCATGGAAACATATGGCTGTGACCATGTGAACTTGTAACCCCAGTCTTGAGGACAGCAGAGATCCCAGAATCTCTGATGTGCACTGTTCATCCAGCCTGATTGAAAACAAACTGCGGCTCTGAGTTCCGTGAGAGACTCTGTCTCAAGTAAACAAACTGATGTAATAAAGGAGGACACCTGACATTCTCCTTTGGCTTCCATGTGTTCCGTCTGTGTGTGTGTGTGTGTGTGTGTGTGTGTAAGTAAATAAATAAAAATAAAAACTTTAAAAAAAGAGCCAGCTTGAAGTTGAACTGAAGACTTGAAGGAGATAAAATGTGCATGTGCTCCTTGTTTATCAACATGTATTGTTGGTGGTGTGTATTGATATATGATGTCTTAAGTGGTGTTTAGACCTATCTTGGAATAACACTTCAGAACCATCTAGAACAGCTCCATACATTTACAAGACAGCAAGTGACCCTAGTGTATATTATTTTGTGGATGGGATCAAGCTTAATGGCTGTTACATCATGAATACTACAAAATAATTTAAGTAATGTTATGTAGACTTTCTTATTTTGAAAACCATACATGATAATTATTTCTGCTTTTAATTTTAAACATTTATTTAGTCAAATATCTAAATTACTACCAGGGATATATAAAGGTACTGCAAAGGATCCAGATGTCATATCATTTTATAAACATTCAGATGTTTCTGTTTCTAGTGAACATTTTTCATCTTCATTTTTTTTCCAGAAGGTACCCGCATCATGGCCGACACTCTAGAAAAATCACTTTGTGTCATCGTCCAGGCCTTTTGCTGGTTCTCCTTTCCTATATTTCAAATTGTATACCTGGGGTACTTTTATGTGCCAAGCACTGGGAAGGAAATCAAGAGAGTAAAGACACACAGCTCTCATTTGAAGAATATGAGTGAAAATATATACGTGACTGAAATTTCAAATCTGTAGTTCTTAGCATGTGGGGAACTGAATGATCAGGAAACGGAAGGCCAATATAAGTGATTCTATATGTTAAAACCACTGGCTATTTGTTTGGTTTGTTTCCAAAGCTAATGGAACAGCTTTGGGGAGATGGCTGGGGAGGAGCAAATCTAATCTGTCAGTTCCCAGGCTCCCTGGCCCTACTCTAGTAGCCCGTTTGGTGCTGTGGGTGTTCTTGTTGTACTGACTTTGTCATGTTTATTCATTTGTCCTTGAGACCTGCCCTTTTAAGATAATGGTTTGATGAGTGTTGGTGGGTAAATGTGTAACAGATAGACAGACAGACAGAAGATAGATAGATAGATAGAACAATTGACCTCAAGAGTTTCATGTTGCCACCTTTGTGTCAGCATGAACTCTTCTCCCGCTTCTCCAACCTGTGAAAAATGACTTGTAAGAATGGGGGAAGGTTTTCAGATTTTGTGCCTGTCGGACTTCAGCTTGTCAAATCAATATCAATTGAAATGCGGAGAGGCACAAAGTCATACATCTGATTAGCAGGTGAGAGGCTAATTGCATCTTCTTTAGAGAAAATGTAGAAATAAATAAAGCATAAATCAATAGATAATGGGACTCTCCTATCATGTTTAACTGATTATATGCATTTCCTCTTTTTTCCTGTGTGAAATTAATGAGAGATTTTCCAGATTAAACTCATTTTAAATAACAAATCTGGGCATTGGAAGCACATCTGAGATTTTAATATTGTTTTTTTCCTCTTATAGATGTTGATGGACAGGGCTCTAGGTATGATTTATTTCTTTCTTATCAAGAAAGGTGCTGGCATAAATGTAAAAGTTTAAAGTTCCTGCTGCTCTTTTTGGTCACTTTTTTCTTTTTCCACTTACACTGAAAATTATATTACAAAGTATTTGGTTTCTTACACCCTTTATAAGTTAGGCATTGGGATAATAGAGTTGTGAAGAACTTTGAGAGATCTGCATACCATAATATGACCCTATTGTTCTCCCTTGGCACGTTTTTTAAACTGTGAAGCCAGTTGGTGAGCAGTGAGCCTATCTATTCTCTCACTCTTGCTATCATGGGATTTTTTTAAAATAGATATTAGGTGTATGTATGTATGTAATTTGATATGTTTATCATTTCTATATATTAGTGAATGCAGTAGAAAGAAAAGACTTCTTTTGCAGGGCTTAAAGAATTAAGTAATTTTGGACTGTTGTTCTTTCTTAGTTTGGAGAAAGGTACCATTTGTATATTCCTAATTGCCACTTTAAATTTCTACCAAGATAAACTGTAAAAAAAAATTAAAGATGAGAGGTATATTTCATGAGCAATTCCACAACTGATAACTTATTTGAAAAGTTACAATGAGTTGAGAGATAGATGGTCCTTTGAGATTTCTTTAATGGGTTCCAATCCTTTTCTCACTGCAAATAAAAACTCACCTGAATCAATTTCATTGTATTGTGTGTGTGTGTGTGTGTGTGTGTGTGTGTGTGTGTGTGTGTGTGTATACCAGAGACATTTGCAGCTACAAATGAATGCCAGACACATGCACCACTTTTTTTTTTTTTTTTTTTTTTTGGTTTTGCAAGGTAGGGTTTCACTCTGGTCCAGGCTGACCTGGAATTAACTATGTAGTCTCAGGGTGGCCTCGAACTCACGGTGATCCTCCTACCTCTGCCTCCCGAGTGCTGGGATTAAAGGCGTGCGCCACCATGCCCGGCTAACATGCACCACATTTTGTGACTGACTTTACATGAGTTCTGGGAGCCTGGGCTGGCAGGCTTTTCAAAGCAAACTTCTTTAAACTACTGAGCTATCGTCCAGTCCATGAAGTTTTACCATGTTAGATTTTGTCTTTTCACCTGCCTCCTTAGCTTAGAACACTACTATTTGATGCTCCATATTTAGTTCTCTGCCAGTTCTAATCTTTCATATGCTGTCTCCTAAAGACAGGATATTTGTTTGCCTCATGGTCCTCTTTGAACCTTTCTAGTTTAGGAAAGAAACTCCACAGTTTGATTATCTGATAAATAACTATGTAGTTTTCATCCCATCCTCTTTCTTTATGTTTTCCAAGTGAAATGTTCAGTTATTAATCCAAAACAATCACTAGAATTAAATAAAACTGATGTTGGAAATTGCCAGTTTTCTCCACAGTTCCACAAAGCCTTAGGCAACTTTCCTTAAATATCAAGTGCCTTTTTCTCTTGTCAACAGTTGGAGAACTGACCTTTTTCTCTGAAGGCAAGAGAGAGATCCTGTAATTTTCAATACTGCTTGACTTTAATTTGAGCTACATTTTCAACTAGCGCTGTCATGTAGCTACTAATTCTTACTTTGTTAAAATGTGGCTTTTGCTAGAACGCAGATTGTTACTACCTGTATTCTGTAATTTCCACTGTGAGGTCCCATTCATGAATCTTTGTGACAAGTGCCAAACCCAAAACATTGACTGAGATAAACTAGAAAGAAAAAAAAAATACTGTACCATTTAGTAATGTAGGACATGTTTAACACAGCACTGCTTCAGTCAGCCATATGAAAACCTTTTTGAAATGTTTGATTATTATACATGACTTTTAAGCTGTCAGGGTTATTCAATGGCAATTATATGGAAGGAAATGTTGGCTCTTTACCATGTCTTTTAAGAAGACAAGGCAGTCCTTCAGGCACAAAAACCTAGCAGGGGTTCTTTTGCTCTTTCTGAATAGAAATTTGTAGATAGGCAAAAGGCCTTAAGATTGATAATTCTAAGTCCTGGAGGTTCATAAGGTGGACTTGTAAACCCAGAAAACTTTCACCTATAATTCCTGAGAAATGGAGACTTCTGTCTCCAAGCTTTCAAACCCAGAGGCTCATAGCTTTAGGTGTTCAAGGCAGGGGCTTACTGTTCAAGGCTTAAAGTGCCAACATCCCAGAGGTTATTTGTAGCTCCCAAGCATTGGACATTGGCTGCCTCTTTAATTCTTGGTGGCTTTCTCCAATGTCTAGTAATGGAGGCTTGGAGCCCTCATAGATTGGTACCTACCTTTAGCCCTTTATAATCTCTCATCTTTCACTGTCTCTGTTTCCCCACCATCTCGTGGGTTTTGAATATTTCTGCCATCCTTAGCTTCCTACAGATTCTGCCCTCTGTCACTCTTTGAAATGTTTAGCCCTACCCATGTGTTATCCCTGTGGACTCTGGCTATGGGCACCCTTAGCTCTCCAAAGCTCTTACCTATGTTTTGGTCATAGAGCTTTGAGCTTTGGGTGTCGAGGCCTGTGACTCCTACTGTATCATTGCAATTCTAGCTGCTTCCAGATTGACTTTGTAACTCTCAAGTCATCACTGAAGTTGCCAGCACTGCCTGGTTAGAATCCTCAGGCTTTTGTCTGATCTTCCAATAAGCAGCATTCCCTGTTCTCTCTATCTGTGGTAAAGGCAAGTTGGCAAAAATAATTTTAAAAATCTCTGTGTGTTTATCTCCTTCAGCCTTTTTCTGGTGTCGTGATCGCCATGAATGCTGTATTCTTGTCCTTCCTCTGCGTTGTTCTATGGTTTCAGCTGGTGAGGGGTGGTTAGCTGATCCTCCCTTCAGGTTCGTTGTCCACCTGAAAAAAGATAAGCAAATTCTCCAACTGTGAGAGAAGTTAGTACTAGATAGAAGGGATGACCATATATGTTTTGGAGGGAATTTTATATGCATTGGCTCTCTTCTAGCCCACATTTGGTGGTATCTTGAACTTGGAGACTGAGCTCCTTTTGTGTACCTGGTTTTGACTTATTTCCCAGTTCCAGCAATGAGTTCCATTCCATTGAGTGGATCTATTAGCCAAATCAAGAGCAGTTGGTTACCCACCATGGCTGTTTGCCACTACTGCACTTGTATGAGCATTAAGTCAAGTTGTTTCCTGCTGGATATCTTAGACTGCAAGTTGTTTGGACCAATGTCGGACATTTCCCCCCAGTTGCTCATGTAGCACCCTCTGGCACTAGACTAGCTAACTGTCTGGGAACTGACCTTCTTCCAGATTCTGGCCAGGTCTCTCTGTGTTTGGTCTCACACACTATGCTGTCTTCGACAGTAGGGTCTTACCATTAACCTTTGGTGGGTCACCAAGAACTCTGACAGAAGTCTGTCTTTTTTGGGAAACCTTGTAGGTGTTTCAGATCAACAGCTCATTGTGGAAGTTAACCCCATGCTGGCACTGGGTGTTATAAGTCTGCACCTAGGAAGGTGAGGGAAGAAAAAGATAGATAATATAAAAGAGAAAGTGAGTATAGAGAGGAGAGGGAGAGAGAGAGAGAGAGAGAGAGAGAGAGAGAGAGAAGAGAAAGAGAAGCAGGACAAGATTAAAGTTGGCCTTTATGATGTTCTCTCCAGGTTCCTGTGGTTCGGGTGTTCCCTCTGCTGGAGAACATCCAACTCCAACAAGCCAGATATCCAGAGACACAGAGGCTCCCAAAACCTCATCACTGAAGCAGAACTAAAATGACCCCAATGTGGCTCAGGGAAACTCGCAGAAGAGGGGGCAGAAAGATTGTTAGAGTCACAAGTTGGGCCTTTATGCACAGAGACTGGGGCCTACCCCCCAGAACTCTTGACTAACCTCACAATGCATGACCCACATTCCCATTGATGAGGGTCCCTTTGAAAGTGGGAGGACAGGGAGGAGGACAATGGAACCAATACTATGAATGTAAAATCAGAATAATATAAATAAAAAATATATATTAAAAAAATCTGTGTGTGTGTGTGTGTGTGTGCCCTATGCTTATAGGCACATGTTTGTGTGCATGTGAAGATCAGAGAACAGCCTCAGTCGTTGTGGTAATTTGAATGGATGGCCCCCAATACATTCAGAAGTTTATTAAAGCATGTAACTTAGATCTCCATCTGCCTGGCTGGGGGAGGTGTCACTGTGGGTGGGTCCTAGGGTCCAGTGCTAAGGTGTGTTTGGAGGCAGATCTGAATGCCAGCTAAAGATATGCAGAATATCTGAGCTCTGCCATTATGGGTTTATGAAGTGTGCTTGCTTGTGCTGGTGGTGGCTGCTTTTCTCTCTGCATGGACATGTGAAAGTGGGCCAGCTTCTTCCACCATTATGGAACTTCTCCTGGGTCTGCAATTATCAAATAAGTACCTTCCTCCCATAAACTGTGCTTGGTTTGGAAGTTCATCCCAATAGCTGAAACTGTCTACTGCAGTCATGTTCCTCTCTACAGAGGCTAGACTGACTGATCAGCGAGTCCCAGATACCTGTCCCAGTCTCTCCAGAGCTGCAATTATGATCCCAAGTCACCCAGCCATTCGCAGACTGAGCTGTCTGCTCAGGCCCCAGGAGTGCTTTTGTAGACTGAGCTATCTACCCAGATACTGGCAGAGCTTTCACTGGGGCCCAGTGTGAAGCTATGGGTAAAACACAGGAGAGAAACCTTCTAGACTAATCTGATAAGGTGAAAGCAACTAGCTTTTATAGCCATATTGTCTATTAAAGGGATGATTCCACCAATCATGGTCTTGCGTGTGCATGGATTACAGTTCCACCTATCACAGGCTTTACACAAATGCCAGTCCACAGGCCTTATACTAGGACCTACCCTAAGTCTCAACTGTACCACTTGTCCTTCTGACAAATGCCAAGTATTTACTTGCGGAAGTGCACTTCTTCCTCTGTACCTTCTTTAGGACTGCTGATATCCAGGGTGAGAACCTTAGGGTGGGTCCTCTGATATAGCTGTGTGTGCAGTATGACTATCTGTTGTACTCTGATAATTGATGTTCATAAAATACTTTGGAACAGAGAAATGTCTCATTCAAGTTTCATTCTTAGCATCTTGCTCAATGTCCAGTAAATTGCCGGTGTTCAGTAAAGGTTTCTTGAGTGAGGATGTTTATGAATAAACATTACAATATTGGAATTAATTTTCTTGTTTAAGAGACTAGTTTTCTAAGTTTGTCTTCTTTTTGTCTCCCTCCCTCCCTCTCTCTCTCTCCTCCCACCTTCCCTCCCTCCTTCCTTCCTTCCTTCCTTTCTTTCTTTCTTTCTTCTTTCTTTCCTTCTTTCTTTCTTTCTTTTTTCTTTCTTTCTTCACCCTCCTTTTCTCCCATCCTTCCTTCCTTTCCTTCCTTTTGGTTTTTCAAAGTTGGGTCTCACTCTAGCTCAGGCTGACCTAGAATTCAGTATGTAGTCTCAGGCTGGCCTCAAACTCACAGCAATCCTCTATCTTGGCCTTCTAAGTGCTGAGATCAAATGCATCATTTTTTTTTATTTTTAAAATTACTTTTGTTTCTGTCCTAGAATCAAACTCATGGCTGTGTGTATGTTAAGTAAGACCTCTACCACTGATTTACATCAGTAGTCCTGTTAGTCCTGCTAAAACAATGGAAAAATATGTGGAATAATAATACATTAATTCACTCATAGTTTCATCATCTTCAGTAGTGCAAATACATAGCACTAAGCTAGGCTAGAAAGATATAGTTCTTTACTGTTTTGTGTGGTAGTGAGGCACTAGGCTTTTAGTATTGGCCCCACAGTTTGCTACTTATCCATATCTTGACATTAGGTCCTTCATTGCTTAAAACAATGAAAATAAAATCCTTGATATGGGGCTAGTGTAAGGAGTAAATGTGGTAAATGTGGTAAATGTGATATCATATGTATTAAAGTGCTTTATAAATTCAAAGAGTATAATATTCAAATATAATTTTGTACTGGGGTCAGGTGTGGTGGCTCACGCCTTTAATCCCAGCACTTGGGAGGGAGGCAGAGATAGGAGGATCACCATGAGTTCAAGGCTACCCTGAAACTGCATAGTGAATTCCAGCTCAGCTTGGGCTAGAGTGAGACCCTACCTCGAAAAAAAAATGTATTGGAACATTTGATTTCCAAATAGATATGCCTGTAAGAGTGAGAACCCAGAATTCTGATGCGGAACGAGGGAAAAAAATTAATTTAGTTTGAAGATCACCACCAGTAACCAGAATGCATATGTTTTTGTAGTGTTATACCTAAAAGGGATAAAATGAGTCAAATATGGAGTTTTGATGCATAAAATTACATGGACATAAAATTTACTTACATTGCATTTTAACTGACCCTAACCTGGTTTTGACTAAAAGTCTTGTAACAGTGAAACTGAAAACAACAATCATGTAATGGCTCAGGTTCAGAGTTAATAGAATGTTCTATATTACATAAAGGTATGTAACCAGTGCGGTTCAGAGTCCTAGCTAGTTTTCTGTTTCTATACTTGATTTGATCTTCAAGGAAGCTGTTGATTATGTCATATTATGTATGTATTGAAAAAGTATGAATAAATAATAATATAATCATATCTTTTCTCTTGCACTATTGGTCAAATTCAAGATGTAACATTTATTTTCCATAATGCTACATTTAGGCTTATACTTTTGTATGCTTTCCCAATCCATTTAATACCTTCACTTGTAAACTAATAGCTAATGGAGAATAACAGCTATAACAGTCTTCCAACTGCCACAGTCATTTCCTTCCCATCATGGTAGAACATCCACTAGTCACTTGAACCATTTTAGTGTTATCTGTCATATTGGTTTTAATTTTTTTCCACTATCATTGACACATTCTTTAAAAAAATTTTTTTAATTATTTTATTTATTTTTGGAGAGAGACACAGAGAGAGACAGACAGAGAGGGAGAGGGAGACAGATAGAGATGGGCGTGCCAGCAGTCTCTCAGCTGCTGTGAACGAAATCCAGATGTGTGCACCCCCTTGTGGTCAAGTGCGGCATTGCGCCCTTGCATCACTTTGCATCTGGCTAAACGTGGGGCCTGGGGATTGGAACCAGGTTCTTAGGCTTAGGAGGCAGGCGCCTTAACCGCTAAGCCATCTCTCCAGCCCTATCATTGGTACATTCTTGCAATGACTACTCAGTAGGAATAATAAGAAAAGTTGTCAAGTATGGTAAATTTTAGTAGAAGGATTGCATTTTTGCATGAAATGTTGTAATCACTAATTTAAAAGCAAAATATATCTCTAGAAAGTTTTATGAGTTTCATAGGAAATAGCTAATACACCACAATATGTAGAAATTCTACATCTTAACCTTCTGTGGTATGTAGAAAGCATCTTTATCTTCAAAGACTCACCTGTATTGTAGTTCATTTATACAGAATCATAGATCTTCAAGGGATTGTCTAAGCTTGTTGTTTTATCCCTGTGTATGATTAAATATTTAAACCATCTTAGACAGCTAATGCTTAACAACTTGATAAAACATTTTAAAAAGCCCTTTTGCTAAGAATTTATATTTGCATCTCATATAACTCTTGAGTAATTAAACCTCTTGTTTTGGCTTCAGTGAAGGTATGACATGGTTGGTTACCTGCTATGTAATAAACCTCCATAGAGCTAAAGATTGTGATCCAATAAACCCACAGTTTTTTGACTGAAATAATACCTCATATAAAGGCATTTTGAGGGATGTATAATTTCCCTGGGTATGTTGGGTGATGTGGGAATAATCACATTTCTGTTCTTTTATATATATATATATTTTGAGAGAGAGGTAATTGGCACACCAAGGCCTCAGCCACTGAAATTGAAACCCAGATATTTGTGCCACCTAGTGGGCATGTGTGACCTCACGCTTGCCTCACCTTTGTGTGTCTGGCTTATGTGGGATCTGAAGAGTCGAACAAAGGTCCTTAGGCTTTGCAGGAAAATGCCTTAACCACTAAGCCATCTCTCCAGCCCACATTTCTGTTCTTCTTTGAAGCATAAAAGCTGACGAGTAGAAGACAGATTGGTTTTTACCTCTGAAGTTATATCAATGTAAATAATTGGTTTGGGAGAAAGGTGATGATTTAGGTATATACAAAACCAATCCGTGAACACAGAGGGTGAATTTTCATGCAGCAAAACTTGAAAAAACTTTTAAGGAATTTTGTATCATCTTCCTTGCATTTTATTGAAATTGTATTTGTGTGACTAGATGAATGGAGGCTTAAAAAGATTTTATAAATTGTAGTGCTAATTGAAGAGTGGCTTCATTGTGTTATGAAAGTGGCCCTAAATTTTGGCTTTGTACATATAACCTTCAGATTTCTCTGAAGTTAATTTTCTCTGTTTCCAATGTCCTGAATCTTGGCTGACTTTAAAATACTTCTGTTTTCTTTGTGATTTGGGGTAATGTTCACTGATTCCTGATAATCAGGTTCCCTAAAGGTTTCACTGTGCTGAGAAGAATGGAGGCAGCAGGAGGTTATTTCACATCCCTGGGGCACAACTCTCCTCACGCAGTGCTGTGTTGAATTCTATTGGCCTAGAATCAAGGCCATCAAGTTTGTTTTCAGACACATTTAGGATGTTCCCTTATGAGGAGGAAGAAATGGATGCAGCTATACTGGTTTTCTTGGCAGAATGAGAATGAATGATTAGGGAAGGGAACCTTGGACAGAACTAAGGGTTGCATACAGCCTGTTTAGCCCTAAAAGAGGCTTTAGGGAAAGGTAGCTACTTTGGATGGTGGGTGGAGGCCAAGCTGCTTGTTTTGCTCTTCCCTTTAAATGGATTCCTAAAACATTTAATTAGAAGATAAGTATTTCGTTGTACCTATTTTTGTGCTATTAAGAATGGGATTAGTTCCAAGCAATACCCTATTTAGATTTACATAGCATTTATTTTAAGCCAACTCAAACAGCTTTCAGCTTAATCTATGAAGTAAAAAATGCTGTAAATAACAGAGCACTTTGTCATGCTCTTTATTCCAATATTTGAGTCTAAAATCTTGTGAAGCGACTTCTTTTATTTTGAACATTAAAATCATACCTGAAATTCAGATATTGTCATTTTGAAAACATTCACCTTTTAGCCCATGAACTAAGCTTACATGTCAATCTCCAAAGTTTTTTCTTACCTAATTTACGTTGTTTTTTTAGAAGACTATCTTGATGTAATGCAATAATTTGATCTGTTTAGATAGAGATTTTATTTTGCCTAGAAACTAATAAAGATTCAATTAAAATGAAATGTTCCTGTTATCACTGAGGCAGATTGAATTAAGACCTGAATTAAAATGTCATATATTTGAAATGAATCTGTGTTCCAAAGAATAGATTATTTTGGTAAAACTGTGATGTATAGTAATGCCTGGTATTGTTTTCAGCTAGCCTGCTTGCTTGCTTGCCTGCTTTCTTTCTTTCTTTCTTTCTTTCTTTCTTTCTTTCTTTCTTTTTTTTTTTGTGTGTGTTTTCAAGGTAGGGTCTCACTCTAGTCCAGGGTGACCTGGAATTCACTATTAGCTGTTTTATTATAAAATCTTAGTAAGTGTTAGCAAACAGTGGTTCTCCCATAGTTGATCAAAATATATTAGTATATTATATTAATATGTATGTATATATTAGTTGAACAAAATATATTAGTAATTGTTTGATTTAGTTTAATTCTATTAATTGTATTAGTCCTGATTTTCTCTAATATGTGGACTAAGAGAATTCTATGTCTAATTTTTTGTTTATTTACTAAAATCATGCTAAATAGCATTTCATACACTTTGACATGGACTTCCTTTAATACTAGAGCCATGTGGAAGTGGTAAATATCATTTTCTTATGTTAAATACAGGAATATTAATCAGTTCTGGAGGATAAGTGTCTAAAATCATTCAGATTTGCTATGTGGATAGACTTTTGATTTCTAGTTTTAATTTTTTTATTACCTCGACATTCTTATATCCCAACCTGTGTGCATTATAAAGTAGGCTGTCTCTTTCTACCATGTAAGTGTCTCTAGGTCTCAAATAGGGATTATAGTGT
This sequence comes from Orientallactaga sibirica, assembly GCA_036365145.1. Lineage (NCBI taxonomy): Eukaryota > Metazoa > Chordata > Mammalia > Rodentia > Dipodidae > Orientallactaga > Orientallactaga sibirica. Next base: position 44,667,759 of record JAEOAD010000012.1, on the reverse strand, counting down.
CAGCCAATCAGACTGTTGTGAGATTTAGATGACTCAGTTTTTTAGGGTGTCTCCTGTATACCACTGATGTACCTAAGCACTTTTATTTTCCTGTTCCCTGCACACTAACAAATGATCTTTATTGTCTATCAGTCTACAATTGGGCAGAGATGTCTCTATTCTTCTATAAAGACGACTGATACCTTATGTTGTTGTTGGTGAATGTTGATGGCTTCCCAAAATGTTCTCTCTGTCCTTGCTCCATCTGTCTACGCATTCTGATGGGGTCACTGCATGGTCTAACTCTTAAGCTTTGTCTGCACTAATGTCCATGTGAGAATACCAATAACACTCTATGCCTAGTCAGAGCTCTTCAAGAAGCCAGAAAGCTGTGTCCTTTTCCTCTCAATACTCTCAGAGATCCTTGGGTGACAAACAGGAAGACCTCCATTCTCTTCTCTGTAAAGTGAAGGCGATGAGGATCATGGAGATTATGAACAGCAGGATGGAGAGTGTTCCTCTGACATTACAAGTGAGATGATTAGTGAATGCCACTTTCATCCATCACATATGCATAAGGGGAAGAATGTTGGATAGCAACTTCCAAAAGAAAGGGAACCAATCATAGCATGGAGAGTATCTAAATCACATGCTGAATATTGACCAAACTAACACAGGATTTTGCTGTCAATCACTAATCAAAAGGCATAATTAAACATAGAAAAGTGATTTTGATTTTGTGAGATAGGCAATTGGCTTTTTAGGAGGCCACTGTAAACTCTTTGTACCCCTACATTTGTTTCCCTATCACATATGACAACTTAGATTTTTCGTGATGCGTGTGATTCCTTGCTTTGTGTCTGCTGCTTCCTAAGGGTCTGTTTGTCACTGACATGCCCTCAGCAGCTCACACTTAGGCTCTAGTCTCTCTAATCTGAGAATGTGAAAGGAGTCTTGTTAGCAAGTTGTCTGAAATCAAGTTTCATTGGTAGACAAAATATTTGCTTTCTCTAAGACTCAAGAGGGAAAAGAATTGGGAAAAAATCGGGCAAAATTAATAGAAAAATCCATTGAAATCAAATATGTGTTTAAGAACCAAGACAGGAAGTCCTTAGGGCTGGTCATGGAGCTCTGTGGATTAGCAATTAAGGAAGTGGTGTGTGTCATTAGACATGGAAACATTATAAGTGATTAGGAATAGAAAAAACAACAACAGAATATCAAATCAAGTGTTGGCATCATGAACCATGTGACTTGGAGAGTCAGACCTAGAGGAGGCAGACATCGCTGAGAAGGCAGCTTTTGGGGAATTGTCCATATTGATTGCAGAAAGACATGGAAAGAAATGCAATATAGTATCAATTACTGTTAACAACCTGTTGGATTAAATGGATCCATACCCCAATCTAGTACATAAAGGGGAAAAATCATATTGTAATATAGAAAGGAAATGAAATGATGTCAACTAGTAAGATATGTGAAAATAAATGTAAGGTTTTCTGAGCAGACATAGATGAACCCCCTAAGTAGTTCCTACATCTCTCCTTACATGCTTCTATGGCTCAGTCACTGCCTTTCCTAGTAGGATAATTTATAGTCATATACCAAGACATGTTTTGTAAGAATCTCTGCTTGTTGTCAGTCTTTCATGAATGTCAGCACCTCTGTGTCAGGACAGGATGTCTTTTGGATGGCGTTGGCCTCATTTGTACCCATACGCAGCCTAAGAAGCTCCCCAAAGTTTCAGTTCCTTAGAACTTAGATGATTGCATATGGATTTCTTCCAACTCTGGAAAGAATTGGCGGGTCTCAAGAAATGGCATTATAAAGAAATGCTATTATATACTCTCCCAGCTGTAAATCTTGCTTGATTTAGAGGGCTAGGAGATGCCAGCAGGGGGAGGTTAGAGCTTCTGATAGAAAGCTAGGCAGGAGGCTCTCTGCCAAACCTCATTGTCAGGGTGCCCAGGAAACTGTGGGCTACACTTCAACATAAATCAATTGTGAGTGTTGACAACACAGCACTGTCATGTTGTGGAATCACTGCAACTATTAAAGTGATGAAGTGTTTGGGGATACTGGGAAATGAGTTGCTCTGTATATCTCTTAAGTGCATATAACTAGAATTATTAAGCTAAAGCTCTTGAGACTTTTAAATCTTCTGTCTTCTATTAATTATAAGAGAGATGGTGAAGACCGATTGGAAGTCCTCTCTAAAAGCTTTATGTAAAGCATATATTTTAAGCCTGATTTGGTCATAAAGATTCATCCTAATGACAACTAGAGGGTATTTTTCATTAAGTTGTGTAGATTGGTCATTTCCTAGACTCTCTATTGAACTGTGGCTGCTTAAATAATATATAAAACTTTCTTCATGCATTGCTTTAATTCTCTTAAAAAGTATTTTCAGGGCTGGGGCAATAAGCTCAGTGGATAAAGGGCTCATCACTCAAGATGGAGCACCTGAGTTTGATTCCCCAGACCCCATTAAAGAGCCAGAAGCCATGATGGGCTCCTGTAATCCCACCACGCTGACACTGATGGTGAGATGGGAGGCAGAAACAGGAAGGATTTCCTGAATCTTAAGAAAAGCTCAGCAAAGACCGGGATGGGAACCCAGAGTGAGAAATTCTGCTTCAAATAGGGTGAGCACATGAGCATCTGCCTCAAAATTGTCCTCTGACCTTCACACACCCACTCTCCCTCACACACTAATGCATGAAAACACAAATTAAGAAAAAAAAAGTATTTTTAGGGCTGGAGAGATGGCTGAGCAGTTAAGGCGCCTGCCTCCTAAGCCTAAGGATGCTGGTTCCAATCTCCAGTGGTTCTAATCTCCACGTCCCACGTTTAGCCAGATGCAAAGACACAAGGGCGCAATGCCATACTTGACCACAAGGGGGCACATGCATCTAGATTTCTTTTGCAGCAGCTGAGAGGCTGCTGGCGCACCCATCTCTATCTGTCTTCCTCTCCCTCTCTCTCTGTCTCTCTCTCTCTCAAAAAAGTATTTTTAGTGAGGTTTACATATAAAGACATCGAAGACTTCTGGATACAAAGAGCTTTCTGAGTAGCAGAGTTGGTGGACTGACCTTCCTCCAAGCTTATGCTGTCTGCCCTACCATGGAGCAGGGTTCTGAGAAAGCTGTCTTTCCCAAATGCAAGCTATGGGAAGGATAGAGCAAACATGGTTGTGGAAGCCAGAAAGTTCTGGCCTGTTCTCCTAGATATGTCTGTTTTCTGGGTTAACTTCACAATTTTCCTCCACCTGTTTATTTATCTGTATTTTGGTGATAATTATTAGATTATATCACAATTTGATGGAAGATCATATGAGACATTGTATTGGGAAACACTTTGCAAGTAGAAAAAGATAATATATTGTTGCTTATGTTTTAGCTAGTCTTTACCTCGACTACAGACCGAGAATAAGTGAATTTCTTGCAGTGATTAGGGTTTGGCAAAGTAATCTTTTAAAGAAAACATAAATTTTAAACTGCATGTAAGATGGCTATCATGGTTGTCTCTTTTTAAGGATTTTGCTGTGTGTCTGAAAATAACTGTGAGATATCTTTATATCTTACCTGCATGGTTACCAAGTTAGGAAAATGACAAGGCCATGCAAGAAAACTGCAGTGAAGTGTCCAGGATGCAGCAAGATAGCACCTGACCTTAAAAATTTATTTGGTCTCTACAAGACCAACCTTGGTCCCAACAATGGCCATAAAGGAAAGTCAGTGTTCTAGTCTTTTGGGGGACAAGTTGTTATGTAAATTGTCTATTGTCAGATTGGTGGATGTCCTCCAGATAAGGAAAGCAATACAGAGCCAGTCTGTTGACAGGGCAGTTTGCATTTTTCCCAGATTGTCTTTTGTATGTTTTGAAATGAGCAGGCAAATGGATTCAAAACAAAATCTCAGAGCGTCAGAAAGTACAAGAAACATAAAGCCTGAAACCTCCAAACTTCTCAGTTTCTGAAGACAAATCGGTAATTAAATCTGGAAATTCTTTCATTTTTGTTTCTCTTTAAAAAAAATTAAATAAATAAAGCTAATCTCAATTACTGGTGATAATGAGAGTCAGAGAGTAGTGGTGCCCAAAACAAGAAAAGAAATTATGATGCCGTGTGAATGGAATCGTAGGGAGAGCAATTGTAGAGTGAAGCTTTTTAATGCTCTGCTGGAAATTATAATTAGAACAGAAAAGGTCCCAGCCTTTAAAGCTAGTGGGCTAAGGCAAGAACCATGTTTGCTATGGAGGTGGGTGGGTAGCATGGAGGAATGGGTATCAGCTGCTCCTTGCAGATATATATCTGAGGTGGTTAGCATATGCTGTCTTCTAAGGACAATGAGCTCAGAACAAAAGGACACTAAGAACAGGGTCCTTGGACAACCTCACTGTTTCTACATTACCTTTTTGTTCCATTTTTAAATGTCCTTCTGTTATCTAGTGATCTGAATTTCAAAATAGAATATCATCTTTTGTTGTTATCTGCACTGCTCCAATTTGGCTATTTAAAAATATTCCTTGCCCTTATAATCCATGTCTCTTTTTAGAATATGTATATTCAGCTAGGTCCTGAAGAATATTCCCTTTATTTGAATGATCAAAAGAAAATTATATTATGTGAACTTGAGGAAGAAATAATAGTGATTTTTGGTGCCTGCTTTTATTTTGAAATCTAATAATATTTCCTTTTTGTTATTATTATAATTATCTCTATAATGAGAAATTTCAACACTATGATGACGAGGATAATGTCTGTGAAGCAGGGAGGATGGAAACTGCTCCAATTCCCCTCAAACATTTCTTGGAAACACATAAACCTAAGTATAACAGCCAGCTTCGGCATGGTTTCTCAATGACCCTGACATAGGTGTGCAGAGCAACATTGGGTACCATTGGTAAAGCTATACTCCCCTTAACATTGGGTCCTGAAAAATGAATAAGAAGATTTTTATTTAGCAAAATGGAGTTAGGTAGGTTTATGCTGAAACCCCATCACTTTAAGTTACCTAAACCAAAAAAAAAAAAGGGGGGGGTTGATAGGTGGGCCACACAGTATCTACCCAAGTACTATACTAGGTACACCAGGGAGCTCACAAGGAACTGGATTAGAGGTGATGCTCTAGGGAACATGGGATTTTCTTGAGTGGTGTAAGTGTATCTAAAGCAGAGAATTCAATGATGAGTATTCATTAGTTTTCTGTGCAGGGCACCCAGAATCTCCATTAGATTCTTAAATAATTTTCCTTAAAAAATAAGTCTTCACACAAAGAGAGACTCAAATAGGTTCCAATCTGTACAGTTCTTATTCCAGGGGAGTTACAAAAGGAGACAGCACAGTGACCTGAACTAGTTTGGAAATACACTGGGGCTTGCTGAATCCTGAAGAACTTGAGAGGTAAAGGATAAGTGGAACAGAATTCCAGGAAAAACACAGAAGACATAAACATGGGACAAATGACCTTTTTGTGACATATATATATATATATATATATATATAGCACATATATTTAGAAATAAATAAAATGAAGTATGTGGACTGCAGAGTTACATGAAACTAGATATGAAGTTTGGAATTGTCATTCACTAGTTATGTGTTTAGAATCTCACAGATTGATTCGCTCATCTAAAATACTGAATGACAACACTTCACAGAAGTATGAGGAATACTAAATCAGATAATATGTGGAAGTCTAATGGAGAGATCCTAGCTCACACTGGAAGTTTTATAAACATCAGTTCTCTTTTAGATTCTAAGTGTAATTCCATTCAGCACACATCACAGTAAGTGTTCATGAAAGTTAGAAGTTGAACACTGGCATTTTTGCAGAAGGAATTGTGGAAAAGCATAAAGAAATGATTCTATTAAAAAAAAAAAAAAAAACAGTAAAAGAGTTTGAGGGAGAGCAATGTATCAAGGAATATTACAGTAATTCTTGGGGCAGAGAAAACCGTAGGTCCTATTACATATCCGCAGAGGAAGGCTTGGTTCCTTATGTCTGTTCCTTTGGTTAGTTGCTGTCTCCTTGGGTTATTATTTCTGTAGTAGATGTTCTATGGCATTGACAAGCCTTGTGCCTCTCTTGATGGCACTTAGCATTGCTTAACATGGGCTCAAGAGGACAACATGTAGTCCGCTTTGCTTATTAGTATAATCCTGATGCTAGAACACTGCCAGGTATTCTTTAGATGTTCCGAGTGTATGTGTTGAATAAATAAATGATATCTACAAAAAGTGTTGGAATATGGAAATAGTGGCAGATGCTTATAGTACTAGAACTAGGGAGACTGAGGCAGGAGGATATTGCAGTTATGAGACCAAGCTATGCTACATAGAGTCCTTAAAAAAAGAAAGAAAACATTTGTAGTCAGATTGGTTGTAGAGTAGAAAAGGACAGAAGGATCCAACCTGGAAACCATCTACAATTTAATTTTTATATGTGGATTATTTTTTTTTGCTTAGTTGTAGCTTATTAAAAATGTATACCAACCTATGGTTGTATCTGAATCTTTGAAACAAAAAGTGAAAAGGGATCTTATTTGGTTTGTTATTTTAGATATTATCCCATAAGTTTTTGAGAGTTATTCTACTTCAAATTAAAATTTAATTTCAGTAAAACTTAAATGCAAACTATATTAACTTTTTTGAATTTTAAAAATTCATCTTGAGCCATGTTCTATGAAATTAAACTTTTATAAACAATTGTGTATATTTTGAGTAAAGAAAATGGGTTTAGGAATAAACAAGCCTCAATCAAGCTGGGTGGTTAAAAAAAATTCTCTTGATCTGGAGAAATGGCTTAGCACTTAAGGCATTTGCCTGTAAAAATAAAGAACCCAGGCTTAATTCTCCAGGACCCACATAAGCCAAATGCATAAGGTGGCACATGCATCCAGAGATCATATGCAGTGGCTGAAGGCCCTGGCATGCCCATTCATTCTCTCTCTCTCTCTCTCTCTTCTGTGTCTCAGATAAATAAATAAGTAAAAAAAAAATAAAAATTATCTTCCCTAGAGAGACTTTAAATGACCAGAACTTTATATCTTCGCCTTTGCAAAGTGTTATGGTATAAGCCATCAAAGGGGCAAACACCCTATGTTGAACATGGCCGAGAGCACAAAATACAAGTCTCTCTTCCATCTCTCTAGTACCTTGTTAGAATTTGCAAAAATGCGTTTCTGAAACTTAAGGGAGTTTCCAGTTAACAGCAACCAGGCCATGGGTACTTATTCACTCTCCCCTCCATGTGAAGAGAGCCAGAACAAAAGGCTGGTCAGGAGTGTGAGCTACTGCGTGAAGAAGTTATCAGGCAAGGTTTTGCTGCAGCAGGGGGATTCCCTTACAAGTACAAACCCCAAACACCAGGATATTTTGGAAGACTATACTGAGACAAATTCTCTATTTTGAACACATTTGGATCAAGGTTGGTAATTCTGTTTTCAAGATACAGTACCGAAGTCTTCCATTATGAAATTTAAGGATATTAGCTTCTGAGTCCAAATTTATTGATCTTTTGATTAACATTTGTTAACCAATTTTGATTAATATTTGCATATGAATTTTAAAACATTTAATTTTGTCAAATGATAGACACCTTCATGTGTTTGTTCACTATGAACACTTTGAATGTTGCAAGATATATCTTCCCAGACATCAGTTTTGGTTTGCTTTTTCTTTTTAAAACTTTTGTATGAATATATACTGCTCCTTGAGCCATTCGCCCATTCCCCTGCACTCCCTTTCTCAGTCCTTCCCTCTCATTAGTCTTCTTTGTTGCTCTAGCTTCACATCTACCTTCTTGTGATAAATGTACATGATTTTATGTGTCAATATAACATTTAGGAACTGCCGATGAGAGCAATCATGGGGTATTTGTCTTTCTGAGGTGGCCTTAATTTACTTAATATGATTATCTCCAGTTTTATACATTTTCTTGTGAATGACATAATTTCATTTTTTATGGTTTGACCCTTGATATTGACCTCTAACCTCCATATGTGTATGGAAACAGTACCTGCACACCCTCCTGTACCCACCACCTGGGGACCCAAATACATACATGCACCCCACACATACATGAACAGGCAAAATAAAATGAAATAATTCTGTTAGATGTTTACTTGTGTATTTTAATCTTCTTTGATACATTCGATTTTGGACCTAAGTTAGAGGGTGAAAACTCTGTTTCATTAGCCAAGTTTAGCTGAAGATGTTTTATTGGTACTCCCCAACTTTTGTTGTGCTAGAATAATTCTGAACTGCATTTTTACAAGTTTTCAGCTTGTCAAATAATGACAACAAAACAAAACTGCACCAAATGGCTTAATGGGTATCTTTTGAAAAGTGAGCAATGTGTCTGCACTGGGTTCACATGTCCAATAGCAGTATTTTCCTGTTGGGTGTATTCCAGTTTGCAGTAGTCATGCCTACCTGACTTGGTACTCCTACGTGTACAGTCTTGATGTCTTGGGCCTATGAATTTGTGACTCATTTTAATGAGCTAAATTAAAGAGATGAGTCATAATCTTGATCATCTTTCTTTCGAAGAATTCTAAGCACTTCATTATAAGGCATGTGTTTTGAGAGTTAAGTATAAAGTATAATTAATGGACACTGATAAAAAAGGCAAAGGGTTGAAACATTAAAAGATTTTTCAGAAAATTGTTCTGTTTTATATTTTATCTTTTCCTTCCTTCAGTATTTGATTTTATTAATTATATCTTCTTGCTTTCTCAGTTGACTTTGTTTCAAATGTTTCTTTTTAAAAATATTTTATTTATTTGAGAAAGAGGGAGAGAGAGAGAGAATGGGTATTCCAGGGCCCCTAGCCACTGCAGATGAACTCCAGACACATGTACCACCTTGTGACTCTGGCTAACATGGGTACTTGGGAATTGAAACTGGGCCCTTAGGCTTCACAGGCAAGCACCTTAACTACTAAGCCACCTCTCCAGCCCAGAATCTTTTCCTTAATATGATGAATACTGTTGCCTTTTTAATTCCAACTTATACAATTCACAAGTCTATTTGTTAACTTCTGAATAGATTTTCAGTTATTTCCAAGAGAAATCTTCTAAATTTTTAAATATATTTATTAATTTATTTGTAATGACTCTTTGGTCCCAAATGAAGGAAGATTTTAGAAAGTACAATAGCAGTAGCATTTTTCAAATATCTTTTAATCATTTCTCAATCATTTTAAAACCTATTTATTTTTATTTTTATTTATTTTGAGAGGGTGTGAGAGAGGAACAGAGAGAAAGGGTGCACCAGGGCCTTTAGCCACTGTGAATGTCCTCATGATGTGTGCTCCCTTTTATGTGCATGTGCAACATTGTGCCCTGGGGTCACTGTGCATCTGGTTTATATGGGACCTGGAGATTCAAACAGGACTTCTTAGACTTCACAGGCAAGCGCCTTAACCACTAAGCCAGCTATTAGCATTTATCTTCCTATTGACAACAATAGCTTTGCTGTTCACATTTTATAATTATTAGTTTTTAAAAGGAACTGGTATGTTGTTCCTTTGCCTACAAAGTAGCATTTTAGAATACTTTCATTTGATGAAGACTTACTTCAGTCTCTTATTTCTCTCTTGACATTTTTTTTTTTTTTTTTTTTTTTTTTTTTTGAGAGAGAGAGAGAGAGAGAGAGAGAGGAGAGGAAGACAGATAGTGATGGGCGCTCCAGCCGCCTCTCAGCTGCTGTGAATGAAATCCAGATGTGTTCGCCCCCTTGTGGTCAAGTGCGGCATTGCACACTTGCGTCACTTTGCATCTGGCTAAATGTGGGACCTGGAGATTGGAACCGCTGGAGATTGGAACCAGCGTTCTTAGGCTTAGGAGGCAGGTGCCTTAACTGCTAAGCCATCTCTCCAGCCCTACATTCATTTTTTTAATCTCCCATGTCATTCTATTTTTTTATTTTGAGCAGATAGTTATATGTGTGTGTGTGTGTGTGTGTGTGTGTGTGTGTGTGTATAATTTTGAATTTTCAAGACAGGGCTGATCTGGAATTCACTATATAGTCTCTGGGTGGCCTAAAACTCATCTTCCTACTTCTGCCTCCAAAGTGCTAGGATTAAATAAAGGCATGTGCCACCACACCCAACATAATTTAAATTCTTAATTCAAGCTTAATTGAACTTCTGTTTCAGTGCAGCACTTAAGATTTTAAGATCTCGTATGGCAATACAAAATGTTGACAACTTTCAATGGAAATTCATATCTCACTAGTGCCAATGAAAGCTGGAAAGTTATTTTGAAAATAAATTAATATTTGCTTTTATCTTGTGGAATGCATATTTAATAATAGGCAGTAAGTTGATGTATTTACTTTCATTCTTTGTGAATCTTTTGTACTAGGCTATATACACTCAATTATTTAAATAACTTCTAGCAATCCTGTATGACTGGCAATCACCAGCATTTTTCGTCACAGAAGCAGACACTGCAGTGGTCATGTAGTGAGTGGATCATCACTCCAAAGAGAAGTCATGTCACCTACAGAAAAACATAATGGACTTGTGATCCACATATTTGAATAAACATAAATTCTAGAAAACTGTTAATTTTTATGTTTTTAAGGAAATATTTCAAATATATCTTTAAAAGATAGCAGAGTTAAATTCAGAAGAAAAAAAACAACAGATGTCACTACTGGTGTTCTGAGGTTGAGGGGTCTCAGCTGAGTCAAGGTGTTGAGACCATTGAATACCTGGCTCATGGATAATCATTCTCATTTTGTGCTTTGTAAGTTTTAATATAAAGAAACCTTTTTTTTTTTTTTTTTTTTTTTTTTTTACTTTTGCACTAAATGGATCTGCAGAAAGAATGCATAGCAGTTGGCAGCCACTTCGTGGAGATCGTCTGTCCAGATCTAGCTGTGTTCTTGCAAGGTTTATGGATTTCTCTTCTCTTCATCTTTTTCCTCTTAGAGGTCTTCAGTTACAAATACATGGCCCCTTTTCACAATTTTTCCTTAGTTAGGAGTTCATAGATGCCATATTCTCAGAAGCTCTGCACATCTAGAGGTATGAAACTTCTATTTTCCCTGGTAGTAGTTGTCGTCTGAGTATAAGTTCTTTTTTCCCACCTCATGTGTATGTGCATGTGTGTGTGTGTGTGTGTGTGTGTATGTGTGTGTGTGTGTACACACATGTTTGCATGTGTATAGGTCCACATGGGTGGATGCTTATGTATGTGGTGGCCAGAGTCTGATTTGTCTTCTTTGATTTTCTGTATTTACTGGGTAGGGTCTCTCACTTGAGCCCAGAGCTAGTTACATGGCCTACTTACCACAGAAATCCCTTGTCTATGTTTACCAAGCAATGGGAATGTGGGTGGGTCTTTACATCAAGCCAGCATTGATATGGATGTCTGAACTCAGGCTCTCATGCTTGCTCATCAAGTGCTTTTATCCACTGACTCATCTCCCCCACCTCTGCTTATGAGTTCTTATCTATAGTCCTTTGTCAATAGCCTGTGATGTTAACTTCTAATTTTTGGTATTTCAGATATGTTTGAATGCTATTCTGAAGCCCTGAAAAGGATTGACCTCATCTTTGAAATTCAGGATAATGTACCAACATGCATATGAAAATATGTGTTTTTTTCATTAGTCTTTCTAGGATGTAGTGAACTCTTTCAATCTGCAGCTCAAATGTTTCTTCAGTTCATGAAATAGTTTGTCTATTGTTGGCTGAATTATTTGTCTTCTTCCATCTGTTCATTTTCCTTCATCTAAAATTCTCATTATTTGCATATCAATCTTCTTGTATTTTCCTTCACACTTTTCTCCCATAATCTTTTACATTTTACTTACTTTCTCTGTATTCTGCCCTTTGACCTTGCCAATTCTCATTTATTTTTCATCTTTATTTACCTATAATTTTAAAAAAATTAGACTACTTTTTAAAGATCTATAAAGATTTTTTTATTTGCTTTTTGTTTCTTTCATGTTATCTTCAGAATTTTCTTAATGAATTATTTAAAAGCAAAGTCTCCAGCTAGTGCTTGGAAATTCTCTGACATGTTTCTGGACTCCCTTTGCCTGTTGGTAGGCATCATATATCACAGTTGTTTGTCACCAAGGGGAGGGTGTGGGCTCCATAGCATTTCATTCTTTTCAGCTTGAGTTGACTATACAGGGGACTTGAAAGCTTCTGGGGAGTCACTATGAAGGAGCTTCCTTGCACTTCCATTTCTGCTGTGATACAATGCAACCCAATCTTGGTTTAACTTCACATCTGATTAGCAATGTAGCCCCAGTTACACTTCTCCACAGATGTGCAGGTGCCACTAAGTAAGGCTGCCCTAAAATATCCCCCAGAATTTCAAGGCAAGGTTATCTCTTGGAGCACCATGGTCCCACGATTCACCCCAAGTCCCTGGTTTCTTGATGTTGCTCAAGCTCTTAGGATAATATCCAATTTGTCTTTGGATACTATGTGGAACCATACACCATGAGGATGGTAGGGAGATTAAGGTTCAAATTTCTGGTATACTCTCTCCCTAGACTCTTCCAAGTTTTTCTATAAGATGCTAACCAGTTATGCACAAATGATATTTCCATTTATGAGGTTTCCCACAGAAACCAATATCTCTGTGTATTTAACATATGCCCCATGTTAAGTGATGAAACTGAACCATTGGTGAAAGATAACCTGTTCACAGCTGCGTTCATAAATTCCCAAGATTTTGATTACTATTTGGGTAGACTATAAACTTTTTGCTCTTTCTAGTATGCAACTATTAATTTTCAACTTACCTTGAACTTGATTATAGAGAAATTGTGAAAGCTTCTCTCATATTTTCTTGTTTCCTTTCAGACACATATAAAAATATCTCAGAGTGGTAAGGCTAAACTGCTGTGGGGATAGTTTAAATTTCAGCTGAAAGCCTTAGAGGAAAATTTGTAAAAATTGCTCTCTCTAACAAAACCATCTTAGCTTTGAAGTTATGAAAGTGTATCCATGATGATACGATTTCCTACTTGGTTTATAATGGATTGCAGCAAATTGAAATTTGTTTATAGGAAGTTACAATGGCTTAGGGTCAGCAAGTAGGAAAATATGGGTTTGTAAAATCCAGAATCATATTGGATGGTGATTAAAAATTAGTCATGTACTCTCTAGTTACAATTATGAATGCAGATTTGAAAGGCAAAGGATTCTAAGATGACCCGTTAAGCAACACTTAGAGAAATTGAAATAGAGACTACAGGGAGGCTAAATGAGGAATATGGAAAGATTTCCTTTTTCTACATCAAATATTCTTCAGTTAAATCCATGTGGAAAAGAATTATAAACCAAACATATAAATATAAGTGTGATTTTATGCAGCTATAATCAGAAACAAATTTTAATCAATATATTCTTTTTTCTTCTAATTTTTAACATTTTCACTTAAATATACCGCCAATGATAACATAATAAGAAACTAATCATTTTAGGAGTGGAATAGCTATTGAATAGACATGGCTACTACTGGATCTACTGACAATTTTAACATAGGAAATAAATCCAACAATACAATGAGGTTAGGAAAGGAAATATTAAACAAGGGAAGAGTTATGCAGCAGTGGTCTCATTTTGGATTGCTTCAACCCCTTGTTTAAATGCTTTATGTATATTACTATGGTATTCTATAGCTAAACAAGAGTTTATCCTATCTCATTATGTTAGAAGTTTTGTTGCACTTTTTGGATGTAGAAACTAAAGGTATCTAGGTAGCTTTCTGAAGGTCATATTAGTAGTTGCATGCCTCTTACTTAAGCACTTTTCATTCTGAGTAAAATATTGATGGTTCTAGTTTAACTATTAACATACATTTAATTATCATTGCACATGTTATCTTAATAAAGAACTGTGTAGAAAATAATTAAAAATGCTGTATTAAATATTTTCTTGATATTCTTGATATTTATTGACATATTCAATGATTATTTTAAGTGTCAACTGAAATGCCAAAATAATATGTCCAAAGATGAATTCTGGTGTCTATTATTTTTAAATTCTGCAATTGATTTCCTTTCTCAAGTTTTTAAAACTTTAAAAAAAATCTGTTGTAATGTGAGTACAGAATTTAAAAGTAAATTAAGTTTACTTGAAGGATTCTACTTGCTACTTTCAGAAAATAAGAGTGCCCAGAGAGCTCTATATTTTAATATGTATCAGAGAGAAGTAATTCTTTTGTAGCTTCTCCTGAATATTTTAGAAAACATAAGATGGATGACTTAGGAATTATTTTTCTGTTTGCTTTTTCAGATTACTCAATTTTTTTCAAATATATTTTAGGCTGTCATGACTGCATTCCTTTTATTCTTATAAGTTACGGGTATAGGCTGGAGGAATGGCTTAGTGGTTAAGGCATTTACCTGCTAAAGCCAAAGGACCCAGCTTTGATTCCCCAGGACCCACGTTAGCCAGATGCACAGGGGGTGCATGTGTCTGGAGTTCATTTGCAGTGGCTGGTGGCCCTGGTGTACCCATTCTCTCTCTCTCTCTCCCTTTCTTGGTCAAATAAATAAATAAAAATAAAATATTTTTTAAAAAGAATAAAAAAAGTTACAGGTATACTACTTTAAAATACTTGCAAGAAATATATTCAAATAAACAGATGTATTTAATGATTTACTTCTACTCTTCAATTGAGACCATAATTATTTCAGAGGCTGGAGAAGGTTGATAATGTCATTAATGTGATTAATCTTAGAGAAATCCTTGCCTTTTAACAGAGGTTAATAAAATAAACCAGACATTTCAGTCAATACATAGAAGATAAAACTCATTATTATCTTTATTACTGCTTCTGTGACATTTGATTTTATAATAAGTTATAAAATCATAATAAGGAGCAATTATATCCACTCTCAAGTGTCATATTATTTTTTGGCTGCTATTAATAAAACATAAAAATTCACTTTAAACTTGACGACAGGAAAGCGAATGCATTTTAAAGTGTTACTAATTTGTGTGTATACAGTTGATTAATATTGGGTGTCTCTAAATATTATCATTTGTATAATTTAAAATATTGTAATTGCATATGTAAATTGTGCCCTTGCTGATCTTTTTGGGCATGGATTGTACTTGTGTTTGAATCCTGACTCTAGTTTTATAGTTAACTGTGTGACTTTGGGTAATTTACTTAGCTTCTCTGTGTGAGGTCTTTCTTATACAGTCTATGGTACAAGTATATTGTAAGGTAAACTCTTTGACATTTCTGAAGAACAAGGCTGAGGCTATTGAATTCCAAGTAAAATTTTATGTTGTTCATGATTAAATTCAGGTGTTAACTAGACAGTGCTGAAAACCGTCAGCAGAATTAAAATATATTGGTGACTACAAAGCTGTGCAATGCGTGATGGTTAATATTGTTTCTCTTAGGTATTGTTCTGAGAGGAATGTGCTGACCTTCATACATTAGTGTCAGTTTCTATATGAATGTGGATTTTGGAGCCTGATTTGTGGTCTCCACTCTACATACTGTTTAGCTTTGAGTTCCCAAGGTTAAACTTTCTTCACCTCATCTTACAACGAAGTGTTTATGCATCATCCAGGACTAGTGGGTAAACAAAGTAAGTGACAGACATAGAATATCCAGAAGATTGTTAGTAAGTAAAAAATAATTCACCATGAGAGTAAAGAGTAAGTATCAACTTCCAGAACTTAGTATTATTTTCTTTTGTATATAACATTGATCTTGTGTCCATGTCCCATACAAGGCTATTGCTAGAATTTTATGAATGACTAATTCTTCAGGTACCATAACAAGAACATACAGTAGGCTTTCTTTAACAATTCTACTGAACAAAATGAAGGGGGAAGTAGAGCCACACACATCTGGGAATTACAATAGCAAGTATGTAGGACCCATATATAAAATCTGACTTATGCTTGGAAACTTCCAGTTATATTCATTGGCTTGTTTGCTTTCCATCTGACTTAGATTTTACCCTTTGAATCATCTCCATTTCTAGAGCCTATGACTTACACTTGGAGATTATTCTGCAAGTAACTCAGCGCACTCTCTTTGGAAAATCTGAAAGTGGCCTTTATCCTTCCTAGTATCCCCTTGGCATTCTGCTTTGTACATGGATGCACCTATGGAATCCTCAATGCCCTTCCTGTTACACTTATTTTATGCTACATGAGGATCAACTAAATATTCCATCCCATATATTGTCATTTGAAACAATTATTATATTAATAGTTATATTGAAGGTATTATTGTTAAAAAATACCCAAGATCAGTGCTCAGCAATATTGAAAGAGACATTGTTTTCCTTGGGCAATGACACTTTCTAAAACCTTTCGGAAGCTCAGTATGTTGGTGAGATTGCCTCTCCTTAGCTGCATTAAGGTACAAACCTTTTAATTAAAAAAAAAAATAGGTGTATGTGTATATATATTTAGAAACATATGTATTTAATTAAAAATATATATGAAATACATACATTTTCATAGTACCTGTGTATTTAGAATTCCTACATAGCATTGACCATTTTAGTAAATATTATGGAGCTATTTCTGAAAATCCAGATGTTGAAGAAATGTACAGACATTTATACTACTATAGCCTTTTTATTGGGGTCCATTTTTTTCCCCTGCCATGCTTTCTTTTGGGTATAATGCTACTGGGCTTATCCAAAATTAGAAGGATGTCACCAGTGCAGATGTCACCTCACTCATTTAGTTTACATTTAATGACCATATTTGAAGAGCTATTCCAAGTGATGGAATTTTCCTTTGGAAAGAAAAAGTCAAATCTGTTGTATATCCACATAATTCTCTTTATGTCATCAATTACATATGGAAAAAAGCTCAGTTTCTTTCCAAAATAAGATGTTTAGCATAAATACCTACTACAGGAAACTAGATCATCTGAAGTCTTTGTCCCTAGTGCAGGAGCTGGCTGAGAATAAGGATCTGTCCTTGCTTGTGCATTTTGGATATTCACCATTGATAACATTGCACTATGTAACAAAGCTTAGCATGAGTTTAATGCATGCAAGAAATGGCTCATGACTTTTCCCTGGACTGTGGACTTTTTATGTGTTGGGCGGTCCATTGAGATGTACCATTATTGTTTCCATTTGATTATGTGTGTGCATTTGCTGTCAGTTTGCATGGCTGGGATAAGTGGTTTGAACTAGGCGATTGGGTAATCTGAATGCCATTCCTTCATAAGAAATGAAATCTCATTTTCTAGCAATTTCAGGGCTTGTTAAATTTGGCCACAGAGGAACGTGTATTCAATTTTTGGTCCTTTTTGCTCTTGTTACTCGCACCACTTTCATTTTCCGTGCTGTTGAGAATAAGGAAGAGTCCTGTAGCATTAGGGTGACTACCTGAAGCTTTGCAAAATCTGTGTTAATGTGGGTAATATAGAACTCTTATTCTTGGTCCTGTTCATTTCATGAGAAGTACTTCTACACTAGGCAGCACGCAGGCAAGAGAAAATGATGTTAGGGATGAGCCAGATTTTCTCTAGTTCAGTGACGTTCGTTTTGTGGAAATTAAGGTTTCTTTATGTTCTTCCACTGAACCAACAAAATTCCTTTTTTTGTTGTCAAGTTCATTTGGGAGCTGGATTCTCAAAGTGTGGAGTAGACTCAACAGCAACCTCAGAAACCAGATGTGGCTTCTGGGTATATCACATCAACATTTCCTGTAGGTATTCCCAGAATAGAACAACCGGTGATATTGCCTCAGAATGAATCAGCATGTATCTGAACATCGTGTGACCTAAAATTTAACCATTCTCATCTATGTGAAAAAATATAACTGCAGTGGTCATATTTTATTAAATTAACTGCACTCTTCTACTACGGTGTGATGTTGTTATTGGAGTAATTGAAACATGAGTTAGAAGGTACCTTCACTATAAGGATTGCTTAATTAGTTTTGTAAACTATGTATAAAGCTTGACATCCAAAACAAGGAACTTAAAAGTGGATACAAAAGTCATATGTAAAATACTGCTTGAGTCTGTAATTAAAATAAGGAGTCGTCATGAGCTTATTAATATATAGTTATTAGTATTGTTATAACATACATGAAGAAGTAATCTTACCTTTCAAGGGTTGGTTATTTCCTCAAAAATAACCATACACACATATAATTATATGAGACTGGAGTCATTTTGACATGTATTTATATAGTGTTAAATGCAAAAATATTCTTTCAACTAGCTCCTACTTAGAACCTAATTTCCTTTTCCAATACAATGGAAAATTTCTTGGCTCACACATGTGGTAAAATATTTTTCTAAAAGAGAGACCACTAGAATTGTCCAGAAAAATAAAAAAAAATCATAAATCATACTGCACTGACAACACATGGATAAGTTTATCTTCTCTAACCTATTAACTGACAAGTTTTCAGTAATCAGTCACATGGGTAATTACATAAATAATGTATATTTATATATATGCATGTGTTATATTTCACTGATAAGCATCATTGATTAATATATGAACTTGAAAATTGGAAATATATTTAAAACAGGAAACTAGTGGGCTACAAATAAAATGTATGAGAAGTGTTTGGAAAAGATAAAAATTTTAGTCTTTTAGATTTTTATTAATACAATTTAAATGCAATGTTATAATGAAAAGTGGTTTGGGGACCATTTCCTTCCTTTTCATTTGTCATACAATGGAATTGGATATTTAAACATTTAAAGAGCCCTTAAAAAGAAATTGAATTCTACTGCTGGTAATTGATTTGGTTAGATTCACAGAGGATGAGGATTTCAGTCTCCTGACACTCACTTAGTAATTTTCCATATAATTGCTCACTTGTGAGTAGAACCAAGGTTAGGAAACCTATAAATTAGATAAGAGTAGGGACTGGGTACAAGCTCTGAGCCATCTAAAGTTTCATGAAAAAATGTACCAATGCAGATGGCCAGCTATGTAAATTCAATACATTTTTACTCAAACATTGAGGCTAATTATGTAACTATTTTTCTTGGTTCAACACTAGTATGATGTACCAATAATTTTGAAGTAGTTTTGATTTATGGATTATGGAATTAATAGTCTTTTCTAAAATCACTTAGTAACAATGTATTTTCATTGCCTTTATTGAATTTTCAAATAACTCCAGTCCAAACTATAATATCATGGTATATGTCTCTAGCTAAGAAAATGAAAAATCCCTGCCTTTCCTCTTGTATTCTTAGCCTAAGAACTCTTTTGTCCAACTCTGGACACTGACCAGCCTTTCTTATAGTTTTATATTAAATCATTTTGATTTCATTCATATTTCTCCATTAATTAGTGATACCAAACAACTTTGCAAGTATCTATTTTTCATCATCTGCTTTTTCTTTTTGATGAAATATCCTAAACTCTTTTGTCCTAATTTGAATTGAGTTGCTTCTTGTCTTCACGTTAGGATAAAATATTTTAGTTTTGATAATGTCCAATCTACTAAGCTAAGGCTTTATGAGGCTGAATTTTGCATACCATTTGAGAAATGACTGGCTAAGACATTTTAAAGATTTTTTTTCATTTTTTTTCTCCTAGAAGTGTTTTTATTTAGGTATGTGACCCCAAATAAATTGATGTTTGTATGTGAAGCTTGATATGTTAACCTCCTTTACTGCTTCTTTTTTGTTTTGCTTTTGCTTTTGTTTTTTCAAGGTAGGGTCTCAGTCTAGCCCAGGCTGACCTGGAATTCACTATTTAGTCTCAGGGTGGCCTTGAACTCACAGTGATTCTCCTTCCTTTGTCTCCCTAGTGCTGGGTTTAAAGGCTTGCACCACCACGCCTGGCCTTTACTGCTTCTTAATTCATATTGTGTGTGTGTGTATGCCCATGTGTGGTGTGCGGATGTGTACAGGTTTATGCATGTGAGTATAGAAGCCAAACCATGGGGGTGTTATTCCTCAGGCACCACTTACCTTTTTATGAGAGAGTTTCTCACTGGCCTGGAACTCAGTAAGTAGCCTAGACTGGATGACCAGAAAGCTGTTCCTGTCTTCACCCCCTTAGCTCTGGGATTACCAGTATGTGCCACCATGCTTGGCTTTTTTCCGTGGGCTCTGGGGACTGAATGCAGGTTCTCAAGATTTTAAGGCAAGCATTTTACTGAATATACACTATCACTCCAACTCTTTAATAGTTTTTTATGTTGCATATCTTTTTATTTTATTTTATTTTATTTTTTTATTTATTTGACAGAAAGGGGGGATGAGAGAGAGTGGGAGAGAGAGAGAAAGAAAGAGAGAGAGGGAGAGAATGGGCACCCCAGGGCATCCAGCCTCTACAAACAAACTTTAGATGCATGCACCACCTTGTGGGTCCTGGGAAATCAAACCCTGGGTCCTTTGGCATTGCAGGCAAATGCCTTAACTGCTAAGCCATCCCTCCAGCCCAGTGTTGCATATCTTTTGACTCTGATTAATTAAAATTTTAATTTTACCTTCATTCCTATTCCTGTGCACATAGATTTTCACTTATGTTCTAAAAAATTTGAAGTATATCATGTTGTAATGTGCTTTGTCAAATTTGTTGCTGAGACAGAAGAATAGTGAACAATGCATGAAGTTAAGATTTTATGTTATTATTCTAGATTTGTTGAAATCATCATCTTATACTATGCATACTTTTAAAATGTATGAGCTCTCTATATAAAGACTGGAAAACTCTGAAGTGGTAGTGGGACTATGATTCAGGAAAGATGCAAACTAGAGGTGCTTAATTTATTCTAAAATATGTGCTTTTATATGTTTAAATCAAAATATTATATGTAAAATCAGTATTCATAGGCATGGTGGTACATGTCTTTAATCCCAGCACTCAGGAGGCAGAGGTAAGAGGATCACCATGAGTTCGAGGCCACACTGAGACTACACAGTGAATTCCAGATCAGTCTGGGCTAGAGTGAAACCTTACCTCAAAAAAAAAAAAAAATCAGTATTCAAATTATATATATGTATATCTCCCTGTTAATGTGTCCCATTTCTAATAATGTTAGGAAAATAAATATATCTTTCATTTGCATATTTTCTTTTGTCTTTATAATTTGGTTTGGACTGTCAGAGTATTTTTTCTCTGTGGATGAGTTATAAGTTATATGTTGAATACATAATGCCATAATAATAAACAATAAATCAAAGTAAAAGCAAACCTCTGGTGTGGCCCTGCATGAGGAACAGGTTGGCCATGATTTATTTTAATTTTATCAATTGATTCTCCACTGGCTCTTAGATTCACAAAGCATGATGGGCACCACCTAATTATTTAAAGTATATTTGGTCCAAGGAAACATTTTTATTACACCTTATCCAAGAATAAGAATTGTGAACTCCAAGGAAGAATAAGAATATGTGCAAAATCATCCTAATGGGTACGGACACAAAAACCTCATTCAACTGACGTCCTTTCTTCTTCCCTTCCACCTTAACTCTCTCTAAAATACTTTCACAGAACCCAGTTATAAAAGAAAGTCTTAGAATGTACAATCTAGTCACTTCCTTCAACTTTTGTTTGAAAATGGAACCCTAGATGCTATCCCAAGGTCACACCACCATTTGGCGTCCTAGTAAACAGAGCCCGGTTCTGCCCTTCCTCAGCTCAGGGTTGCTTTGCTTACCCTGACAAATAGAAGTCATAGGAATGCCCCATTATTTCCCACAACATAATTTGTTCGCATATTAATTTGCTCTACTCAACAGACTTGACATGAAATGAGAGAATAGAAATCCAGTATTTTAGTAAAAGCTGAATTTATCTTCAGATAATTGATCATTTGACAGCTATCTAATGAAACCATAAAAATTCAGTCAAGACTGAAGAATTCAGTCAAGACTGAATTCTGATAAACACCATATGTTTGCATAAGAATATCTGAGTAGTGTCTCCTTTGTTGTCCTCATGTTCATCCAGTCAGCAACTTTTCCCCATGACCTTCAAGTGGAGGAAATCTACAATCAACCATTTTTAGCTTTGAAGGAACTCGCAGGAGTCCAAAATCCCACTGATAAAAGCCATGGTCAAGAATGACTGATACACAGCTGGGCAAGCAGCTGGGCTTTTCATGGACAAAACAAAAGTGCATGTAAATGGAACTTTAGCTGAATGTGTAGGAAATTAAACTCCAAGACCCCTGAAATGCATTCTGTAGTTGAGGGGTAGTGTGTGAAACATTCAGTTTCTCTCTTTCATTTGAATCTTTGAAATAGAAAGTTAATTTATCTCTGAACAAATGGTCCCTTGCATTTGCGCCAGCTCTTTAAACACTATTCATGATTTTTCAAATTAATACATTCCAGTTTTCTGTTTGCATTTTGCATAAGTAATAGTGGTGTTTTGCATTTCTTAACATCACTCCTTTTAAATTTGTGTCTTAAAACAGGATTATTAATTCAAGAGCAACCATTAAAGAACGTGGTTGATATTGACACTCTTTGGTCTTTTACCACATGCAGTGACAAAAGAGTCCTTGAACAAGGTCAAACAATGAATCAGCAGGACAGGAAGCACAGAACATTACTAAGTTCTGAGGGCAGAGCCCTGCTCTGTGTAGCAGCAGGTCTTCTGTGTAAAGGTACAATGTTTCGGAAACTTTTTCAGACCACACTTCGCTTGTGATTTTTGTGCAGCTTCAAAACTCTTCCAGTAAGATTGCTGAGAATTAATTCCTTTTACCAGACCATCACAGTCTAAAAATTCTACAGAGAAAAGGGATTTCGGATAGATTTAAAGTGTTTGAAAAGCTTCTTTGCAGCTCTCTAAGGAAATGAAACCTGAATCAGCCAACCAGAGTAATGTGAAATAAATATTTTACAAATAGCAACAGATTGCCCAGTAACACGAGTGCCCCGTATGTGAGAGAGCACTTAAAGGCTGCTCGTGTTTCCTCCTAAGAAAAACAGGCCCAAACATCTACAAAATGTTGATAATGTTTACTAACACAAAATATTCATGTTTTTAAAGTTAACTTCATCTAGATGAGATTAGCATGTGCTTACAGAGGTTCAGGTTGGAGACTTATTCCTATAAATTAACTATCTCCTTAAGGTCTGGAAATGAGCAAGATTTCCTAATTACACACATTCATAATGTAAGTAATAAGCTTGCCTATTACAGAATTCTTGTAGGCAGAAAATATTAAATTCACCCTAATGGTTCAAACTGAACCATATCATGACTTGATATTGTTCTTACTTTCACAAGAGGAAGTGATAGAATATTATCAAGTTTTTAAATATTTAATAGTGAGAAAAACAAATATAGAGACATAGGTACAGATATTATCTCTGTTTTGTAAATGCTGAAACTGAGTTTCTGAGAGGATAAACATGCTTTTTATCAGAGGTGAAAGCCGTGTTAGCCACAGAGCTTAAACTGAAACACTTGTCCACATGCCAGTGGTCTTTGCCATCAAAACACCTAGCCATAAAGTTTCTAATATTTTTTATAGGACAGGATTTCATACTCAAATATTTTTCATTCTTTTTATAGGACTTTAAATAATAGATTTTATTTGCTTTTGAGATGAACAAAAAGTATAGTTGTGCAGTCAGGTTCGTATTGCTGCAGAAGTCACCCAACCAGGAGCAGCTTGTGGGAAAAAAGGGTTTATTTTGGCTTACAGACTCGAGGGGAAACTCCATGATGGCAGGGGAAAACAATGGCATGAGCAGAGGGTGGACATCACCTCCTTGCCAACATCAGGTGGACAATAGCAACAGAGTGTGCCAAACACTGGCAAGGGGACACTGGCTATAACACCCATAGGCCAACCCCTAATAATACACTGCCTCCAGGAAGCATTTATTCCCCAATCTCCATCAGCTGTGAACCTAGCATTCAAAACACCTAAGTTTATGGGGGACACCTGAATCAAACCACCACATGCAGAGAATTCCAACTACGTGACATCAGGGAATAGACAAAATTGTGGATGGTGAATCAGTGATGAGTGACTGCTGAGGTCTCGGGGGAGGGAGAGCATCTAGCACTTAGCAAAGTGTACATGAGTTGTTTTGTACCTTTCTCCAGCTCAACAGGTCATTTTTATGATTATGACTTATTGCAAGGGTGTTTCACAGTTGGTTTACCTATCCACCTGTTGGAGGACATCTTAGTTGTTTCCAAGTGAAAGCTGATATTAGCACTTATGTGAGGGTTTTGTGTAGGTCTCTCATTCTCTTTTTATAATGAAAGTTGGGGATTTTAGCTCAGTGGTAGTTTGTGCTTAGATGCACAAAGGCTTGGGTTTAATCCTCAGCACTAAGAAAGAAAAATAGCTTCAATAAGTTCAATACATCCCCCCCCCATAACTTTAAAGTAGGAATTCCTTAAAGGCCTGAATCATTGAGGATTATATTTCTATATACTAAATATTGTGACTAATATTTGATGACAAGCATTCTTTATTTATAAGCTCTGAGTGCTTTGAATTTATTAAATCTGGGAAAGCTCATTTCTTAAATGTTTAGAGGTAGAAAGATAATGAGGGTTGGGTATATGTTTTGTCTTCCAATTTTTCTTAATTGTTCTTTACTATCCAGTACTCTTTTTCAATAACTGCCTAATTAGTTTCTTTTTACTTTTACTCAATATTTCTTCTGAAGAAACATACTGTTTTTATCCAATACAGATTCCCTTGAAATAACAAATTGACCATATGGTTTTTCTTAGGCTCAAAAACATTTTCTTGAAGTATTACAACTGTTAGGACCTTTAACAGATTTTGGAAGAAGAATAAGAAGTTACAAGAAAGTAAATGGTCAGGAAGACCAGTGTTGGCTTGCATCGGGGGAGAAGAAGTTCTTACTTGGGGATGTTCCCCTGCTTCACTCAGTGCCTGCAATGCTATTCCAAAAGATTCTCAAAAACCAAGAGATCTTGGAACACAACTGGAAAAAATTCTACTGAATACTCCTAATTGTTCATGTGTAACTTGAATCTTCTATATGTGTGTTGAAATTGAATTCTTTAATCTAAAGGGAAATTAGATTCACCTGATTGTTTGCAATAGACCTGGTATGTGCATATATGTCGTGAGGTTTGGTCATTGTGTTTGGAGAAAATTAAGGCATCCAATAAAGATGCAGATAGCTTGTGTTATAGAAAGAGTGAAACTTGAATACTATAGAGTTATTATTAATGTCACCATTTTGCCAAAGCCATTTTAAATTACATTTGGAAATAAGTAGACTTGGCCACCACCATGTAACTTGAACTAGGCTCCTATGTGTGGTGGAAGCACAAACAAACAAGGACTATGAGTATTATCATTCTAGTGATTGCTATGAGTCCTTTGAGAGGCATCTGTAGAAATACCATTTTTCCCCTGAAAAACAAGGCAAAAGAATGAACAGATGAGGATCCAAACATATTATTAGTAATAATGAAGGTGGCAATGGAGAACATGGTTCAGGTGTCAGGGGAAAAATGGAGCTTTAAATGTTGTACTCCACTGCGCGTGGCTGGTGGTATATGCCTTTAATCCCAGCGCTTGGGAGGCAGAGGTAGGAGGATGACTGTGAGTTTGAGTTTGAGGATACCCTGAGACTACATAGTGAATTCCAGATCAGTATATGGCTTTAAGACACTCCCAGCGCTTGACAGAGCTGGGCAGAGGGATTGAAGATGACTGTGAAGAATGCCCTTGAGTTTGAGGGTGATATATATAGTCTTACAGCACTGTGGAAATGACTTAGAAGGTTATGTTCTCATATCCTGTTGTTTATATCCTCCTATCCTGTTGTTTACATCCTCCTATCCTGTTGTTTACATTCTCCTATCCTGTTGTTTACAGTTAGCAAGACACCTACCTTAAAAAATTGGAAGAGTTAAGTTGAGAAAAGTTACCAGAACAAAGCACATGAAATTCTTACAATAGATAAGAGTTAAAACAAACAATCAAGATAAAAAACAAATTTGTTCACAATCAAAACAAACAAACAAAATCAAGTTGTATTTTGCAAAATCTTAATACAGTACTATGCAGACTTATTGCCCTATTATGGGAATGAATGGGCCAGGGATGGGAAGCTCATGTTCCCAGTGGATCTTGCAGCTAATTTTGATAAAAGGAAGTATCATTCATCTATTTCCCTGGATGAGGTCAGAATTTATTTGAGAATAATTATACGTATTTTTTTAAATGTAAGTTTATGAAAAGAAAATAGGAAACTCTCTTTGATTTGTTGTATTTCCTCTATAGTAAAATAATATACCCAAATCATCGAAATGAAATAAGAAAGAAGGCTCACTTGTAAACTAATAGTCCATAGGTTATGAACTGGTCATTTGGGAAAATGGAAGAGTATGAGTGACTTGTCTAGGAATAGGACAGGCACAGGCTCTTGTTAGAAAAAACAACCCTTAAGGTTGTCTTCTGCCCAACACACACACACACACACACACACACACACACACACACACACACACACACACACGGGCATACCCACACACTGCACCCAGCCTCCCACCCTACTCCTTTCCACACACACACACAAACAAAAAGTAAAAATTGATAAGAATTTCAACAGGTAGAGAGAGTGGAGTGTTAACCATAGTCTGTGACTGTTTTAATCATGGACCTGTTTACCTTTATCAGTGAATCTTGATCGATTTGACAGAATGAAGTGCAATTTCTTGCTAGCACCTAGAGTTATGATTGTCAATTACACATGCCTCAGTCAGTATGGTTTCATCATTTTGTGTATTAAAAGTCATTTTTAAGCCATTCTCCATCCTTGAGACTCTTGTGTTATCCATACAGCAGAAAGAATTTGTCCTTTCATACTTGGGTGTGCTGACAATGTAAGGTCTGTTCTTTTGGCAGCGGGATGCTATTAAGATTTTTTTTTTTTTTATAGCAAGGGAACATTCAGTGTTAATTTCTGATTCTATTTCTTGTCACTTTAAAAACATATAGAAGTCTTTTTTGATCTGTTTCTAAATACACTGGGTTATGTATCCTCTATCCCGTTCTTAGACCTTATTCTTTAATGTCTTTGCAAAGAAGGTTTGGTTTTGAGAGACAGAATGTCTTTATCATTGCCAATTTCTGTTGAAAGAGCTTTCATTCCATTATTGTCCCCACATCAGCACTGTCATGAGGACAGATGTAGCTAATTAATCCTTATCAGTTCTAATTCAGTTAAAAAATTCTTGGAAACTTTTCAATGTCTGTTTGAATTGTCCTATGGGAACCTTGATTTTAGAAAGGTCAAAATTCTTGCTAAACAGAAATAAGGACTTTACAAGTTAGGTATTTTCTTGGGTGAGAAAGGAATCATGTTTGTTAACAGACTTAAATAAGAAGATAAATTTTCACTAAAGATAATTTTGAAGTAGTAGAGGATAATTTTCAGTTTTATGTTTAATTTTTAAGCTAGGATGATATGAGAATAGTGTAGACGCACTTGATTATAGGTGTACAGGAGTAGAATATTTTTTGCTATGTTGCTATAATATCTTTTTAAAAAATCAGACTATTACATTCTCAGCTTGAGACTGACTGCTCATTATCTTGGTAGTTTATTTATACAATATCAGCTGATTAGAGTTGCTATTAGTGGGAGAAACAGATAGCTTTATTTTGTTTTGACATGCATTCTCCATGTCTTTAGATGTTTAAATAATTGCAAAATTGAATTATGACTTCTCATAAATTATATAACTTAACATACAGCTAAACTGTACCTACCTAACCGATGAAGTAGCATCTAAATGTGTACTCCTGATATCTTGAATCTCTGTGCAAGAAGAGGAAAGAGTTTGCCTTTTTGTTAATGGAACATAAATGGAAAATTTTAAAAACAGAATATTTAGTAAAGCACTATGCAGAATCCATGCACTGGTGTTAATTTCAAAAATGAATTGAACTCTTTATAATCTTCAAGTAAAGCAATTTCATGCTAACACTTTTTTTTTTTTTTTTTTTTTTTTTTTTTTTTTTTTTTTTTTTGGTTTTTGGAGGTAGGGTCTCACTCTGGCTCAGGCTGACTTGGAATTCACTATGTAGTCTCAGGGTGGCCTTGAACTCACAGCAATCCTCCTACCTCTGCCTCTTGAGTGCTGGGATTAAAGGCATTCACCACCATGCCCAGCTTCTGTGTTTTTAATTAAAGTAATAAGAATTCTAAATTCATTTTTATGAAATCTTTGAATCTTTGTTGGGTGAACCATACAGTATAGTTGCCATTGGATATTTAAACTGGAATAGAGTTGAATTAAAGTCAATATTTGCTAGGGTCACCAAGCCTACAATACAGGTCCACAGTTAGCAACATGGACAATAAGCCTCCTTAAGTTTAGGATAATGTAGTTTAAAAAATTTATCATACCTCTAGATGAAATTGACCAAGTAAACTAGACAAGGACTTCAAGTCTTTTGATATCCTGCTAAACAACAAGTGAATATGCCTGATCATCAAAAGGATGGATGCTTCATTTGGAATAAACATATTTGCTTGGCTCATAGCTGCTTACGGAAATGAATTTTTCACAGTAGTATGGCAGTGAGGGTCAGAGCATGACTTGATAGATATTTTTTTTCTTCTTATTGGATAAAATGATCTTGTAACGTATGCAGAGTTGTCATCAGCTAGACCATTGATGTGAAAAAGAACCAATTCTCAAATTAGGCTTGACTAGGTTGAATTGAATTGCAGCCCTTTAATCCGAGTGTGCACATTTCTGGTTTCGTTTACTGTTGTGGGAGTTTTGGTACCATGCACTTATGAAATGATTGAAAGGGGCAATTTCAAATCAACCTCTTTAGGAGGTTTTAATAAGGAAAAGTAACAGGTCTATTCAACCAATGAAAAAGTAAAAAGTTCAAACTGGGCATGGTGGTGCACGCCTTTAATCCCAGCATTTGGGAGGCAGAGGTAGGAGGATTGCCATGAGTTCAAGGCCACCCTGATAATACATAGTGAATTTCAGGTTAGCCTGGGCTAGAGTGAGATCCTACCTTGAACCCCAGCCCCCCAACAAAAAAGGTAAAAAGCTCAAATTCCAGTCACACTCTAGATTCATTATCCTTCAAATTCCTGGTTATTATTGTGATAAAAATGTATGATGAACTGTTAATGTCAGGATGGCTTACTGGGATACAAGATGCGTATCCACATATAGGTTTAATTTTGAGCAAAGCTATTAACTTGTCCCTTTTATTCAAAGGAATTTGTCATTGGGATTGAAATGTAAGATTTTACATATGTTACCTTCTAATGTTAGAGCGTACAACTAAAATATAGGATATGGTAAAAATAAAAAAATAATTACTCATTTTTTTTTAGCTCTAGCAGTAATTTTGTGTTGCTTAGGGTTCCATATCACTTACCCCCAGTGAGAGTCTAATTCTTTGGAGATCAATATCTCCATGAAAAATTGGACAAAGAAATTTTCCCAAGAAAATTTATAAAACAGGTATGTCATCCTAAAGGGAAATTCTGCAAAGTAACTACATCTAAAGCAAGAGTTTTATGTTTATTTTTATTTTTTAAAATATTTTATTTTTAATTATTTATTGAGTGAGAGAGAGAGGGAGAGAATGGGCATGTCAGAGCCTCTATTAACTGTAAACAAACTCCAGATGCATGCGCCACATTGTGCATCTGGCTTATGTGAGCTTTCTGGTATAGAGATGAAATTTCAAATTATTTTTCTTCTCTTGTTGCTTTACCACTCCCTTGCTTGTGTCCTAAATGATATAGTGCAAGCTTTTAAAACTTTGGGTGGGGATATTGTTAAAATGCAGAAAAAGCCACACATCTGAAATTCATATTATTCCAGGAATCTGAATTAAAAGCAAGCATCTCTGATAGATGATAGATGTGATGCTCTTGACCCAGGGAATGCATTTTAAGACACATGTCTATAACAGAATAATGCTTATATCTAAGAAAAACTGGAAGACATGAAAAATGGTTGTTTTCCATCCAGTCAATTATATATAGTAATTAAGCTCTTAATCATTTATATTAAATTATAAGATAAATAAAATATAAGCTCTGGCTTAGAACCAATATGTACATTATTTGCATATATACTTTAAAGGACATAATTTTGTTTGCTTATAATATTCATGACATTCTATGTACATTTTTTATACAGCACTACCTAGGGAAATAATTCACTTTTAGCTTTCTTTTTTCTTTTTTCCTGAGGTAGGGTCTCACTCTAGCTAAGGCTGATCTAGAATTCACTATGTAGTCTCAGGGTGGCCTTGAACTCATGGCAATCCTCCTCCCTCTGCCTCCCGGGTGCTGGGATTAAAGGCGTGTACCACCACACCCAGCTTTAGCTTATTATTTTTGAGGTCTATAAAAAATTTTACAACAACCTACTCAAACAACTTCTAAACTATTTTCAAAAACACACAACAAAACAAGACCAATCTGATTGGCATCCATGAAACTAATGAACTTCAAATAGAGCAATGTAATACTTGGTTTTTTATGAGGATCAAAAGACTTCCTACATGACAAATATCTGTTTTATTATAAATTTTATTCTTTTAGACCAGCACTGAGTATGATTGTAACACAGTACAACTTAACCAAGGTTTTATATTCATTTATCAAATTAATTAAATTAATCAAATTCTATATTTTACTACTATTAAGTTTTTTTTTTTATTAAGGTAAAGACAGCTGCTTTTATGGACAACTAATCCTTAATTGTTACCATAGTAGAACTGAACAAAAATTTACAAAAGCAAGGGCTTCAAATAAGTGTTAAAGTCCAGTGATTTTTTTTATTTAACTTCCATGAATTAGTATTTTCAGGTGGGAAGCATCAGCATTGTAATTTACTTGGGCAATATGGCATGCATACACATATGCACCTTACAAAAGCTATCTTTATAGAGGAAGGAGGGGTGGAATGAATATGCATTCCCATTCCCATAAGAAAGGAAAAACTTTCATGTGAAGATCTGTATACTAAATTCAGATGTCTTTTAAAGCAATTGCTTTAAGATCATATATAGAATTGAATTCCAGCAGCCAGGCAGTAACATTTGGTGGTAATGAAGAGGTCATTGATATCCCAGGGCTACTCTTCCTGAAATGATTGGTCTTGGCAATTGGATAGTATATTGTCTGACCCATTTTCCTTCACCATTGAAATGAGACATCAGTATATTTACCAATTTTTCTATGCAGACAACTTTGAAAATGCAACTGCAGACTTGGAAGATATAACCACAACGATGAGAATGATAACGATAAAATTAACAGCACCATATTTGTTATAGGCTTTAATTGTGATCTCTGAATTATCTCTGAAAAGAAGTTCTTTTAATTTATCAAAGGAGGAACTGATGGTTACAAGGATTAAAGCTCTTGAACGTATATTCAGATATTTGGAAAACACTTCTAATATTGTTCATTGAAAGTCTTTAAATTCATAGCAATATTTAAAAGTACTGTGAGGAGCATTGGCTAAATGTGTAATGAATTATTATTTTCTTGATGGTACACAAAGGAGTTGACACTTTATTTTGTACTAAGATGTTATCTGTGCTTTAAGGAGACTGTTTTGGCTTTTGTTTGGTAGGTAGATTACAGTGACAAAAAAGCATTGCTAAGCTAGCAGTAATAAAGATAGAGAGGAAGATTGTGTGTGTGTGTCCTGGTGCTTTAGTCATATTTGAAGTGCTCAGTAAACACATACTGATAATGGTTATTTATATATTAATGTAGGTGTAACACAGCAAATTTTCTATTGGACAGCCTTTGCATTAGGGTGGAATAAATAAGGCTTGAAGGTCATGGAAAATTGTGAGGAGAGGAAGAAGACATGGGTGATATTCTCTAATAGATTATTTTGATGTGACCTTGAAGATAAGAATACCACAAACATAAATCAGGGGAGCAAGAATCAGGAAGCTTTGGAGAACACAATAGTAAAGGTGAATAACTAAAAGCTGTGTCAGAGTGTGTAGAAACTTCTGATAGAGAAAGCATCAAGGTGGTTTAATGAGTTTTTGAGAGTCTTTGTAAGATAGCACCCCAAAACTGCTCAGCTTAGTATTACTTATAAAGATCTATATCTATCTATCTGTCCATCATCTATCTATACTTTAAAAATATCTGATTTTAGCTTAATGCAAAGTTTAGGATATTGTACTTGGAATAAATTATAGGTAAAATAGCTTCCATTAATAGCTACTGCAAGACTATCTCATAAAAATTTAGTGTTTTACATCTGCATGGTTTAATAAGTAATCACTATCAACATTTGTTTGCTGAATACAGGAAATGGGGATTAATGCACTGAGGAGTTGATTTTTAAATTTGTTTCAATTTTAACTATTTAAGTTACATAGTAACTATAGGAAGACTATAGGAAGAGTCTGCCCAGATGGACAGCACAGGACAAAATATTTAATTTGAAACATCACACATTATTAGCACTTGGAGATGACAATTCTATTTGTAGTAGTTCTATCAAATTCCTTACTCACAAAGTAATTGGAACAAGTGTGACCAGTTAAGTGTAAAATTGTTGAATGTTGCATGTTCTCTTAGCTTCCTATTTTCCATTAATGTCAATGAAATATATAGATAACACTGTTTTCAGTCTTTCAACATTCATAAACCATATTTTAAACATTTTTCATTTTTGTTTAACTTAATTCACTACAATTCACATCATCTTTCAAAGAAGAGCCAATTCAATTATTGGTATAACAGGAATATGTTTCCTAGTTATATAACATTGTGTTCCAAGAAGATTTCTATTCATGAGAATTAAATAGTGAATGTTGAGGCTGCAACAGATTCTTATTTTAGGTATTGATTGACTATATATGAAATACATAATATTAATGTGTTATAGCGGAATTATATAGTCACATAGTTTTCAGTAGGATATAAACTGCTAGTATGTACTAATCTCCTCTTAATTTCTGTTTTAGTAATTAAACTGTTTTTATACATATATATCTCAATGGAATTCTGATGTATAAGCATAAAGAGTTGTCCTTAATTTGTGCTTTTTTTTGGCTATAAAAATTTGTAATCCATTTTCCAGAATTAATTCATAATATTTTGGACTTAAGATCTAGAGTTGGTGCTATTTAGTACTCTGACCTTCATGTTATCTACTAAAAGCAGGGAATTCTGTTTGAGATACAGCTATGTTTATGTTTCAACATGGTTATTAGATTTGTGGTTTTAGACTGATTATTTTCTTTCAAGTTTATTTTGATATCTAATATATGTGAGCACATACCTACATTTATATTTTATGCGTATTTTTTTGCATCTTTTAAAATTTAAAAAAAAAATTTTTTAAAAATTTAAAAAGTTCATTCCATGGAACTTTTTCAACAGTTTATCCAGATTTTTATTAAATCATGAAATGACAATAATATGCAAATCTGGCAAAACATCACTAGGAACTGATACTGGGCTAATATAAAAAGTAAACAGGGGCTGGAGAGATGGAGCCTGCTTCCTAAGCCTAAGAACGCTGGTTCCAATCTCCAGCGGTTCCAATCTCCAGGTCCCACGTTTAGCCAGATGCAAAGTGATGCAAGGGCGCAATGCTGCACTTGACCACAAGGGGGAGCACGCACCTGGATTTCGTTTGTAGCAGCTGATACACTGTAGGTGCACCCATCTCTATCTGTCTTCCTCTCCCCCTCTCTTTGTCTGTCTCTCTCTCTCTCTCTCTCAAAAAAAAGTAAACAGTCCTTTGAGTGAGGAAGAGGTCTTGAGAGTTCTTGTGAAAAGAACATAAAGTTTATCATGCAGTTAAGGATACTTCTAAGGGCATAATTGACTCCCAGAACAGAGAACTTTGTTGCCCTGACTCTGAGATACCTTACTAGCTACAGTATTCACATATCTTGGCATCAATCAGTTCATACATTGTGCACAAAGAATGGAACTTTGACTACCCAAAATAGTCAGTTAATTAGATGTTTAGTACTTTTAATTTATAACTTTATGTTTATACAGCCTATTAACAGTTCACATTTTTTTAAGTTCATATTTTAAGCAGACACCAGCTAACTACATATAGTAGAGGACATCATTAAATTCTCACAAGTTTATGGGAGATATTATTTTTATCACCATTAAATAAATGAAGAAATTAATCTTTATTAAGTTCTTAAGAAAGCATTTAATTATTATATAACTGGGTAAATGCTATATATTTCATATTAAACCAAACCCAGTGCTAAATATTTATTTCCTCATTTAATTCTAATAATGACCTTATTAAATTAGTATTTTTAAAAATTCTTGTTTTACAGTTGAGTATAAACATGTTCTAATTAAATAACTGATGAGTGTCATAAATGAGGTATAAATTGAGATCTGTCAGACAAATGTCTACCCTTAATTTATTAGGTATAATTACTTCCAGAATCAAAGTCTGTGGTCAGAAACATGATTCTATCATTGGCACAACCAACAGTGTAGGATAGATGAAGAGAAGGAAACACATGGGTATGGTTAGTGATATTCTTCAAGATGTAATTAGCAGAGCTTCTCTGAATCCAGGTCCATTCTGTCTGGGCAAGAAGACAGTTTTTCTCCAGCCTGTATTCTTGCTTTCGTGCTTGGCCTCTCATAGCATTTCCCATGGTACTGTTCACTCACAGTCTGTAACTAACCAGCAGTGTTGGCTGACGATTCTCCAAGACTTAGTTGTGTGAGATTAAGAGAACAAGTAGAACTAGGGTCAAAGACACTGACATGAAAAACTGCATAATAATTGCCTCGAGTGATAAAGGTCACACCTTACTACAATGAAAGCATTAGAGAAATCACCTCCTTACTTAGCACTGGAGAATTAAGCATTGCTGAAACACCAATAGGAACACTATCTTATTCAATGATGTAAAGACCAGCAACATATTTTATTTTGCTTACTTAAAATACAGCAAAGTGTTTTAAGTTGTACCGTCTAGAATATTATATTGGCTAATTTGAAAAGATGTCAAGAATGAGTGCTAAGAGGAGTGACATAAATGAAGATTTTCACATTACTCTGTTCTCATTAGCTCTGAGGCCTTGGAGACATCATTCAATGTGCCTGATCACTAACTCTAACTTTAATTCAGAGATGTAAGTAATAACCTCATTTAGTGAAGAGAACGTGGTTTAACATTTTTAATATTTTTCCTTATGTCATTCTGCTTATGGTGTTTAGATCCATGTTTATATGATTTCTTTTTTTTTTTTTTTTTTTTTGGTTTTTCGAGGTAGGGTCTCACTCTGGTCCAGGCTGACCTGGAATTAGCTATGTAGTCTCAGGGTAGCCTCGAACTCATGGCAATCCTCCTACCTCTGCCTCCCGAGTGCTGTATATGATTTCTTTTTGAGATTTACATTCTACGAGGACAGAGCCTCACTAAGTGTTATTGTTCTTTCAGCATCAATATGTAGCAGAGAACTTGGTAACAAAAAAGAAAATGTACTTCGATTCATTTTTGTTTAGTGATAAGACTGCCTAAGGGAAATATGAGTCAAAAAGGCTTCTTAACCTCACAAGCATTGCAAAAACATATATTATAGTTATTTGGTACCAGTTAATTAGTTGATCCAGTAAGTAAGTAAAAACAATACACTAAGAATGGAATATAATTGATTCATACATTAACGTTCTGCTTCATATGAGAAAATTCCAAAGGTTTATAATTTGAATCTTTTGAATGATACTTATTTATCTCAAATTACACACACACACACACACACACACACACACAAACTTGTTAAAGGAATTTGGTTTGTCAAGGACAATCTTTTTATTTGAAGGTGAGCTAAACTCTCACAGCCTTAATGTTTGTGATGACTTGATGACTGTGAGCCCTGATGACTCACAACGCTTGTTTACTACATGGCCATAATGTAGGTTGTAAACTAATTAGAAAAAGGGACTTATTCATATGCATCAAGAGATAAAATGTCACAGACAAACTAAGGTTGAAAAACACATCTTATTTCTCATGTCAGCTAAACTCCTTTCATTGTCCTATTGTTCACATTCTGCTGCTTTATCCTAAACTGTGCAATGGACAAATAGTGGGGACCTCGTATAGTTCAGTTGCCAGGATTATTTGTAGTTAAACTAATTTTGCACAAGATGTTTTCCTTAAGTGGTCAGATTTCTGATGTAATGACCACTTCCCCATTCTTTGTAAGCTCACCAAGGACAGATGTTTCAAGTGGATTTGGAACCGAGTGGCAGCTTCTTAAAGTCAGGGGAGAAAAAATTGAGAGTCACTACTACTGTTTTCTATATCCTATATTTTTTACTAGAATATGAATGAGGCATACTAATGAATAAAATATATTTGTTTAGAAAAGCTGAAGCTTATTAAGTTAAAATTATAAATTTTAGAATTGGAATGGGCATGAGTCAAGCTCCTATTTTCAGCAAAAAATATATTTTATTGAAAATTATGTTCAGGTAACTAGGTCTTTTGAGTTTTACTATAATATTCATCTTGAGTACCATTGTATTAAAGATAAAGGTCTGAAGTTCTTTTTCATTTTATAATTTACTTTTTCTTTTTTTTTTTTGGTTTTGGTTTTCCAAGGTAGGGTCTCACTCTCGTCCAGGCTGACCTGGAATTCACTTTGTAGCCTCAGGGTGGCCTCGAAATCATGGCAATCCTGCTACCTCTGCCTGCCGAGTGCTGGGATTAAAGGCGTGCGCCACCATGCCCGGCTTTACTTGTTCTTTTTAAATCTTAAAGAAGCAAGAAAATTTCCAGATATGAGAACACAGGTGAATAGCATCAGTCTCTGCAAGTATTGTTATGAAAGGCCAGGAGCAAATACCTTTGGATAAAGCCAACAGTATGATAACCTGAGTGGACTCTTTGAATATGCATGTGCATATACACCAGAGAGTGGATGCAACTTTCGTACATATTGGCTTCCTCTGTATTTGTTAGGAGCACAGATTCTGAATTCAAGTGACAAGGGTTCAAATCCTAGCTTTGGAACTTCCTAAAGTAGAGGGTTGTATTTTCCTTATGTACAAAATAGAATCCAGAATGCTTATAGCTAGTTTTGTTAGTTCTAAATAAAATGATTGTGATGTTGCTGTGGTCATTGTTACAGTCCTCCTACTCATGTCCTTAGTCATCTATTATGAAGTAGTTATGGTGATAGTAGACGTGAAGTATGTCAGTTAGAAAGGATGCTTACAGATAAGATGTGGGGTAACTGAAGTAGAAGGGGTTGGGAATGATTTCAAATGTACTCAGGCATGAAATATAAATTGCAAGAATCTGATGACCCTCTTAAGGAAAGTGTGTGTGTGTGTGTGTGTGTGTGTGTGTGTGTGTGTGTGTAAACTTAAGAAGTTATGAGGTCTGGAGAGCAAGGTTTCCATGAAATATTTTATTTAAATGGGAGGCTTTTTCATAAGATACA
The DNA here is from genome assembly GCA_036365145.1 of Orientallactaga sibirica. Lineage (NCBI taxonomy): Eukaryota > Metazoa > Chordata > Mammalia > Rodentia > Dipodidae > Orientallactaga > Orientallactaga sibirica. Next base: position 44,630,385 of record JAEOAD010000012.1, on the reverse strand, counting down.
CTTGGGATAAATTATTTTCTATGACCTTCACATTTCCCAACTGTCTTTGTGAACAGGCATGGAGAGCCTTAATTGTAGGATACTTCAAGAGAAGTGTGGTGCTTTAAAATAAAAAATTAAGCAAAAGAGCCTAATCAAAAGGATGCATACAATTTAAGAACATCAGTGCTCACATATCTTCCATTTGGTCCAAGAACAGAGAACAGAGAAAATAAAAATGATTGTGTTTGTTCTTTGAGTTCAGTTAGAACTCATTTGATTTTACCTATTTTACTAGTTCTGTTTTTTTTTTTTATGAAGTCCAATATAGTAACTTTTATTTATTTATTTATTTATTTATTTATTTATTTATTTATTTATTTATTAGAGAGACACAGAGAGAGATAGAGAGGGAGAGGGAGACAGATAGAGATGTGCACACCAGCAGCCTCTCAGCTGCTGTGAACTGAAATCCAGATATGTGCACCCCCTTGTGGTCAAGTGCGGCATTGCGCCCTTATGTCACTGCATCTGGCTAAACGTGGGACCTGGAGATTGGAACCGCTGGAGATTGGAACCAGTGTTCTTAGGCTTAGGAGGCAGGCACCTTAAGTGCTAAGCCATCTCTCCAGTCCCCAATATAGTAACTTTTTTTAATAAAAACACAGGAAAGAAAGTATTAAAAGCTATGTACTTATCCTAGTAAAATAGCTTCCTACTAGCTTAGAAATATTAGATTTAAATACTTTATTTTGATTACAAATACAAAATTTAACTTGAGCTGTTAATTTACTGATTTATTTTTGCATAATTTTATTCATAATATAATTCTGTGGTAAACCATAGATTTTGTACAGGTTATCAAATCAGTACTCAAATATTTTTGTTAAGGTAGGAGGACAGAAATAAGAAACTGACTGAGATTTTTCTGGAAACTTAGCAAGGCTTCATTGCCTTTAAATAGCAAAAGTTCAATTGAAACTCTTCTTTCCTGACTTCTGGTTTATGTTTTCTTATTTTACCTTTAATCTATACACTGGTTGACTTGATCAAATTAATTAGTAAATAACTACATTCTTAATATATTGATTAGCCAAATGTACCTAAACTGGTTGTTTCTGTTTTTCTCTAAATCTTGAAAACATCTCTCTCCAGAGGATATGTTGGTTGTGCTTCTTATTTCTTTCCTTGAGGCAGGGGCTCTCCTTTAACTCGGAGCTGCTGTTCATCAGTGAGTCCCAGCAATTTATGGTCTCAGTCCCCCACAGACTAGAGTTACAGGTATATGTGGCCATGCCAAGCTTTTTATGTGTGTTCTAGGGTGGTTGAACTCCACAGTCTCTGGCAAAAAAGGCTCTCATACCTTAGTAGCAATTGCTGTTATCTACTGAGCTATCACCCCATCCTATACCTTATCTTTTTCTTTAAGAGGAAAGAAAAACTTTATTGTAGTTGATGTTTGTATATATATTATTTATTTATTTATCAGAGAAAGAGGGGGAGAGAGAGAGAGAGAGAATGAATGGGCATACCAGGGCCTCCAGCCACTGCAAAAGAACTCCAGAACTCCAGAACTCCCCCTTGTGCACACTCTGCTTGGTGGTTCTGGGAGTTGAGTCTTGGAGCTATTTGGTACTGTTTCATGGATGGGGTAGGTGAGGTGGTTTTATTTCGGTTTCAGCTGTGCTTGAATTTACACTTCAGTCTTAGTCCAAAGGGGTATCTTAGGTATCCCCACAGTGAAGGGAGGAGTATTGTGTAGGGAATCTGAGTGCTGAAACTCAGCACAAATTCTAGCCCCATGGCAGGTCAGCTGTTCCTGTGGGATGAAGGGAAGTTTCTTCAAGGTCATCCAAGTGCTACAAATTGAACACGGTGCCAATGACAATTGCAGTTCGATTCTAGCAGCAGGATGAATGACATGAATTCCTACTGGGAATCCAGGTGCTGGTACTTGTATTCCTGCCCCAATCAGCTCCCAATCACAATGTCCTGAAGAAGAGAGGATGATTCCTCAGTCACGAACATTCTTGTGGCTGAATTTTTTTTGACATATTTGTGGGCAACTCCTGTAGGTAGTTCGTTTAGAAGATTGTTTTTAGAATAACTTCAAATCAAATTTTATTTATATTTTCAAGATTTTGGAATTAATCTTTTAAAGTTTAGTACAATTTGGAAACTCCAATGAAAAGAATAATTCTCATTGAATTTTACCAACATTGGTTTGCATGTGGATTTAATTAGTATCTAGTATTGTTTTGAATTATCTATTCTTGTAACTACAGAAACAAAACATTAAAATATATATAATAGGCACTCGTGCTTCATATTTTATAGATTTATTGCTCATGTGGTTTTGGCTCATAGCCACAATAACTTTAATTATCTACCCATGTATAAGAAGCTTCCTTTCAGATGGGTGATTCTTATTTCCACATAAAATAGTGCCTTTCGTTAAGTATGACTACTTTTTTTCACTTTTGGAGGTTTAAATTCCCATCATATGAGGACAAAATTATTTATGCTTTGTTCACTGACAAATATACGTATGCATAACATGTTGATTGCAAAGAACAGAAGACTTGGATAGAAATTCCAGTAAGAGCTGTTTGACTAGAGCATCTTATTGAAAATACATGAGATGGGATGCTCCTCAACATTGAATTAATTATAATTACATTCAACTTAAGGATTCTTGTAAAAAATAAATGAGATTGATGTGTAAAACCAACTAGCAAAAGACCTGGCATATTGTATACTGCTTAAGCTATAATACAGTCTGCCCTTCCTTAATATGCTTGTCAAGAAAATGTTTTTCTTTTTAAGTTATTATTATATAAGGAAGATTCCTGTTACTACAAAAGATTGATTGATGCAGGCCGGCCATGGTGGCGCACACCTTTAATCCCAGCACTCAGGAGGCAGAGGCAGGAGCATCACCAGGAGTTGGAGGCCAGCCTGAGACTACATAGTGTATTCCAGGTCAGCTTGGACTAGCGTGAAACCCTACCTCAAAAAACAAACAAGCAGGGCTGGAGAGATGGCTTAGGGGTTAAGACGCCTGCCTCCTAAGCCTAAGAACGTTGGTTCCAATCTCCAGCAGTTCCAATCTCCAGGTCCCACGTTTAGCCAGATGCAAAATGACGCAAGGGCGCAATGCCGCACTTGACCACAAGGGGGCGCACACATCTGGATTTCGTTCACAGCAGCTGAGACACTGCTGGCATGCCCATCTCTATCTGTCTTCCTCTCCCTCTCTCTCTCTGTCTCTCTCTGTGTCTCTCTCCAAAAAAATAATTAAAAGAATTTTTTTTAAGTTTAAAAAAAAACAAGCAAGCAAACAAACAAACAAACCAAAAAAACCCCAAAACCCAAAACAACAACAACAAAAAGATTGATACATTGTTGGCTGCAGGATCAGGTATAGAAATTTCACTTCCACTGTAGTTCTATATCTTTACATAAAATAATAATTTTTATGACTTATTCATGTATTTTAAGAATAATTATAACCTCCTGTAATGCATCTTTTAATTTAAAGGACTGACTAGTTTCCTTTGATATCTTATGATCCCCTAAAATTGCAGTACCTTGTATTTATGCATCAGTGTTCCACGTTGTCAGCAAATAGTGCCTCAATTAAACTTATAGTAAGAAATACACGTTTATTTCTTTTACTTTATCTGAAAAAAATCATCAGAAAGGCAGCTTATTTAAGCTTAATCAAAAATCAAGTGGTACTCAAGAGAATATGTAAAAACACATAGAGCTGAGAATCCAAAATTATCTTTAAGTTATGTAAATAATCATTTTGGAGATACTTGATATAAGTGGAAGTTAGCAGAAGGGCCCACATAAGACTGGCTTTGAATTGAGTGCTAACCATTTGTAAGAATGTCTACTCATAAATATTATGCTGGTATTTTCAACTTAGCAGTTGCACACCATGGTTTTCAATACTTGTATGTTTCCACTGAAACATTTATGATTTTCTTTTCTGGGAAAAGTTGCTATGTTCTCCTTATATTTTCACATTATTATATAGGAATGTCTGTTAACTGAAATGAAATTTTTATTGCTAGCATTTTTCCAGGAAATTGAAAATATTTATTACAAGATGTGAATCAAACTGTTTGTAAATAAAGTATTTATAAAATTATCCCCAGTAATGAAATTATTATGTTAAGAAAGAATTGTAAATCCATAGATCAAAGGCTTTGAGGTTGGCCAAGTCACTGCTGGGACTTGTTATTATATTTTATTGTGTCTATAAAGGTAGTTTGCAGCCAACTGTGTTTTAAGACCATTAATGATTAAAAACTGATATTGGAAAAAGAAATTGTGTATTGCGCACCTACTTTAATATATTGATTACAAAATCTAAATAGCTTTAAAATTGAATGTGATGAAATAACCTGCATATTGAAATGTACTGATGTGCAAAATTTTCTGTAGAATCCACTAAATAATGTTCCAGGAAATTGAGAAATTACTTGGTGGGGGGGACTTGAAAACTTGTTTGAAGAAACCCATCAATAGCTCTACTGGAATGTATACTTAGGATATAGTAGTTCAAAGAGTTTTAAGAGGAGTATAGAATTTAATTTTAGAACATAGGAATTATGTTTACACTATTCTATAGTAGTATATATTACTATTACCATAAGGATTTACCTTGGAAATTAGGAAATCATAATTAGATACATCACCTTCTGTCAATATGTGTGACTTCCAAAATGTACACAGCTTTGTACTTCTTCTGTGAAAGGGTAGTTACTCAACTTCATTGTTTTTGTGGTGAAGTGAAATCCCACATTAGGTAGAACTTCGATTTTTCTTGATGCATGGCTATTTGAGTCATAAACGATGACTCGAATAATTTCCTAGAATTTGTTTTTCTTTTATGTTACCACCCACTCTCAATGGGGCTTATAAATTATAGTAAATATATGCATCTTCTGTCTTACAATTTTTCAAAAGAAAGCAGTTTCTACTCCTCACACTTGTCCAAAGTTTCCGAAGCAAATGTTGTTTAAAAAGCACATCTGCTTTGTATCAGTGAGTCATTTAAATACTTTGTTTGCTTGTGATGGAAAAGAATTCTCAGGGAAATTCTTATTAGTCTGGAAGAATGAAGTTTTGGTTTTCTGTCAACAGGAGATTGAACAAATCAATAGGGAAGACAAAGGAGATATTAATATACTTTAAAGATGAAAAAGAAAACTATCTGTAAAATTAAATTCCATGGAAAAAAGTATTCTCTGGAAGCAGTAAAACCACAGAATCAGGCCCCTTCTTATTTTCTGTGCCTCTTTATTTTCACTGCTGATGTGCTATGGAGGAGCGTGGGGGAGAATAGGGAAACTACCCCACTCAACTGCATTCATCAATGAAGTGCTGGAATTACCAGGAGCGATGCTGCTTTCTCCCCTTCCCCCTACCCCCTGCGAAAAACAAGTCTTTAAAAAATTAAAACAACAAAAATGCTCAAAGAATTGCAGTAACTTGATTATTATTTGCCTATTTTATGTCAAAAAAAAAACAAACAAAAAAAAAAACACGGGTTCAGAGCTACAAACTCTAGCTTGCCAGTTGGATGCTTAAAAATGTCCAAGATTTTGACACCCATTGACTGAGTTTTTATTTGTTTCTACTTAAAAACTTACCATGTGTGGAGATTCTATTTATATTGTATGGAAAGTTTTAACATGTGGGTTTTAAGTATGTATATGCACATACAGTTGTATAAAATCATGAACATGCAAATAGACTAATAAAATTGATCATTAAGTCAATAAATGGACCAACTATAATGAAACTATGCTGTCAAAATCTTAAGATTTTATTTCATAGCTTGCTACCTTTTCTTTTGAAGTTGAAATTTTACATGTAATTTTTTCTATCAGTGATGGAGAAACCTTAAATAACTCCAAGAATGATTGAATATTTGATATTCAGCCTTTTTTTTTACACCAGCCTTCTTTTGAGATTCCTGTGTAGTTATGTATTTCTACTCCTAAATGTTCTACTCTCCTTCCTCCTTCATTCGAGAATTATTAGGGGAAGTGGGAGTCGATTAATCTTTGTATAATATACTTGAAGGTCTTATCCTATCATTACTTAAATATTCTAACAAAGAATGTTGCCCACTCATTGAATCAGTCTTAATTTGCCTTAGCCTGGCTTCTGAGATTTTAGTGATTGGCTTGATTATTTTAAGATAGGTCTGTTGTTACGAATTAAGGTGTATTTTGAAAGCATTTTGAGAAAAATTTTGCCCTTTAGTGCTATCATGGGAAAACTCATAAAGGAACAAATGAATAATACTAAGGCATTGAGTTGCATCTTACATTGTTTTCCTAATTATGGTTATAAGAACCTATGGGATATCCTATTAGAAAACAAGCCTAAATTTGTCCAGACAGCATGTGATAAGCTATTATTACAATGACCATGTATGGTAATTATTATATGGGTCATTCTGATCCAGAAAACAGGAATTTCTTAAGTCTTATGAAATTGGCTTAACTGTGGTTTACCATCTAGAATGGGTTGCATGCTTATATGAGAAATGATGTCCCTGTAAAATACTGTTGATACCATTGACACTAGTACTGACAAAAAGAAGGTACACTTGCTGATGTTACAAATTTCTTACAAAAAGTTGGTTAACCTAAAGTTTTTGCAAATTTACTCCTTTTATTCATTGAACAAATTAACTCAATAGCTATTTTCAACAACAAATAAAAATGTTCCCAATTTTTATTATCAAACAAATAATTGTTACAGAATGCTAGATAGTAAAAGATATATTTAATTGGAAGGCAGAACTTTAAAAATAACAATTAGTGAGTCAACAAACATTCATGCTGAAAACACAACAATGTGAATTGAAGCTGTTGAAAGTAATAAATATCAAGGCTGCCATGTTTTGGAGATCACTCCTAAGATAAGTGAAGCGTTGACAATACTCAATAGTGATTTATTTTATTATGCAGATGTGGCAGTCAGTTTTGCATTGCTGGCGAGAATCACCCGACCAAGTGAAGCTTGTGGGGAGAAAGGGTTTATTTTGGCTTACAGGCTCAAGGGGAAGCTCCATGATGGAAAGGAAAAACAATGGCATGAGCAGAAGGTGGACATCACCCCCTGGCCAACATTGGGTAGACAAGGGCAACAGGAGAGTGTACCAAACACTGGCAAGGGAAAACTGGCTATAATACCTGTGGTAGTTTGAATATATGTCCCCCAATATATTCAGTGTTTTATTAGTTTATAGTTTGCATCTGCAATCACCTTGCTAGAGGCAATGTCACTGGGGGTGGATGTTAAGGTGTGGTGGTGGGTTTGAGATTCCATTGTAAAGATATGCAAAGTGTGCCTAATAGGAGTTCCTGAAGTGTGCTGTGGCTTTTGGGCTGTTTCATTGCTCTGTGTGCTGTGTGCCTGATTGGTTTTTCTCTCTCTTGCCTGGTCCTGTGAAGAGCAGGCCACTTCTTCTGCCATTATGGAACTTCCCCTGGATCTGTGCCTGGTCTGGAAGTTCATCTCAGCGAACCTGAAGCTGTCTGCTACAATACCCATAAACCTGCCCCCAACAATACACTGCCTCCACGAGGTGTTCATTCCCAAATCTCCATCAGCTGGGAACTTAGAATTCAGAACAACTAAGTTTATGGGGGACACTGGAATCAAACCACCAGGTTCCACCCTTGGTCCCCATAAACTGTTAAGCATACATGATGTAAAATGTAATGCATTCAGTCCAACTTTAAAAGTCCCCATAGTTTTTATAAATCCTAATGATGTTCAAACATGCCCATAATCCAAGGTGTTTTAACTGAGCCATAATACCCCCCCCCCAAAAAAAAATCCCTAAAATACCCATAATAGCACAGAATAAACTCATACTGCATAAGATGGCATTGGGCATAGCAAAGAAATATTCAACCAATACAAGATTTAAAACAGGAAAAACATCAAACTATGTAAATCCAAGTCCAACAACTCTAGTGAGTGACAAATATCAAGTTCAATAATTTTAACCAGCAACAAGTCTCTGGTGTTCCAATTCTTCCCCTCTAGCTAGGCTACTAACAGTCCTGGAAAACTTCATCCAGGCCAGCAGTTCTCCTTAGCTCATGTTCCCAGCATCTCCACTGGGTCTCCACTGCAACCCACAGTCCATCTTCACGGCTCCATCAGGTCTCCATGCAGGTATCCAGCAAACCTGTATCACATTGCCCATGGCCGTTTCCAAAACACAACACCATGTTACAAATTCAATGACCCTGTTTTTCATGCATTTTTTATACTCCATACTACCAAGTGGGGTGCCAATTTGTTAATCCAGGGGGGAAATAAGCAGACTTTGAAGAATAGGACACTCCTTCAGCATTCATGTGCCTTCAAAAGACAACATTCTTTCTTTTTAAAAAAATATTTATTTTTATTTATTTATTTGAGAGAGAGATACAGAAATAGGCAGGTAGAGAGAGAGAGAGAAAGAGAGAGAGAGAGATTGGGCACGCCAGGGCTTCCAGCCACTGCAAACAAACTCCAGATGCATGTGCCCCCTTGTGCATCTGGCTTATGTGGGTCCTGGAAAATAGAGCCTTGAACCAGGGTCCTTAGGCTTCACAGGCAAGCGTTTAACCGCTAAGCCATCTCTCCAGCCCCAACATTCTTTCTTTTGTCTCAAGCAGGTCAGCTGGCTCAAGGTCAATTGTTGTAATCTCTCATATAATTGCAGCTAAAAGGGTAGCAGGTTTGGCCCAAAGAGTTCATTTCTGTGCCATATCTCTGTACTCACACTAGTCCATTTGTATGCAAAGCAACCTTGCAAAAGTTCTCAGAACATGGGTATAACAGCAAGCCTCTCACACAAACTGCTAATAACCCAGTCCAGGCAAAGCTCTTTCTCACCCTCATAAGCCAAACCTCACAATCCATACTTCTTACTTACTGCATTCAGGTCTTTTATCTCTGACCACAAAAGTCTACAAAACTGTACTTACAGCACTGCAAGGCATCTCTTAAGCCAAGATTTCAAATTTATCCACATTTTTCTTGAAAATAAGCTCCAAAAGGCCAAAACCACACAGTCAGGTTTAAAGTAGTAATGCCCCCCAGTTTTGGTACCAACTTTACTGTTGCAGTCAGGTTTGCATTGCTGTCGGAACTCACCTGAACAAGAGCATCTTGTAAGGAATAAAGGGTTTATTTTGGCTTACAGGCTTAAGGGGAAGCTCCATGATCACAGGGGAAAACGATGGCATGAACAGAGGGTGCATATCACTTCCTCGCCAACATTGGGTGGACAACTGCAACAGTAGAGTGTGCTAAACACTGGCAAAGGAAAACTGGCTATAATACCCGTGAGCCTGCCCTCAACAATACACTTCCTCCAGAAGGCATTAATTCCCAAATCTCCATCAGATGAGAACCTAGCAATCAGAACTCCAAAGTTTATGGGGGACACGTGAATCAAACCACCACAGCAGAATAAATTGAATGAAAACTTGGAATATATAAAGATACTTAAGAACAAATTCTACCATTGGTTTTGCATTTTTCTGTTATTATTTCTGCCATTGCTTTTTGCTTTCTTTTTGAGGCAGGGTTTCACTTCTTAGGCCAGGCCAACTTGTAATAGCCCAGACTGGCATTATTTATGTATTTGCTTATATATTTATTTATTTATTTATTTATTTATTTATTTATTAATGAGAGAGAGGGAGGGAGAGAGAGAGAATGAGTGGCTGTGCCAGGGCCTATAGTCACTGCAAACAAACTCTAGATGCCAGCATCACCATGTGCAACTGGCTTATGTGGGTCCTGAGGAATCGAACCTGGGTCTTTTGGCTTTGCAGGCAAGCACCTTACCCACTAAGCCATCTCTTTAGTCCCATACTGGCTTTTAAAATGGCAATTCTCCAGCTTCAGTTTCTTAAGTGCTCAAACTGCAGGAATGCTCCACCACAAATAGCTAGCATCTTTTCATATTCTTAAAACTGTCTTAGTAGGTGGAAGTCAAACAAGTTTAAATATATATCAGGTCTTCTATGTCTGTAGCTTTTATAAGTTAACTCTTATTCTCTTTTATGTATATAACATTAAGATTATATATTCAATAAATAATAAACTGAAAAGGTATGCTAGTTAAACCAATATAGATATATAACATTTCTATCTAAAATTAATTTAGAGTTGGAGTTTGATCACTAGGATCCTTTTTCATTATTTTATAACTATCCTTCCTGGGGGTGGGGGAACTTGCATTCAGCAGTACAATATATTTTGGTGTTTCTCTTTTCTATGTATTTTCCTCTTTGTTTTAGGAACAATTTCCCTCTTTTCATAATCTGAACTTTAGTGCTACTTAGCTATCCCCTTCCCTCTGATATGAGTTAGAGTTGCTTCTTATGGTGCCTTCCCAAGTCTAATGTGCTTTTCCAGCAAGCATTTATTACACATTTTGGTATTGATACATGATCTTTGTTAACCGTAGTGAGCTGTCTCCCCCCCTCCCCCATACTTCCAATGTCTTCTGCAATGTTTGAAATCTGGCTAGTGTGAAGCAAATGCACTGAATTATTTCTGAGCAATGCTCAGGTATAAGGTAAGGCTTATAAGTTTAAATTTTAAATTTAAAATAACCAAGACTCTGCCCAAATCCTGAATTACACACTGGATCATATGACTTCAGTGACATATCAAGATTAAGTTAAAAGTCAGGTTAAGTAATATGAGCCAATGAAGCTTTTTGCGGTGAGTCAACTCAGTATAATGCTAAATAACCATAAAGACAAAGAAGGTGTACTTGATCAATTAGTAGAAATTTCATTAAAAAATTCGAGTATCAAAATGATGATCCTAGGAATAGAATATGGAATCTGTTCCTCTTTGCCATCTACCTACCTGATCCTTGCATTGTCCTCAAATCTAAAGATTATTTATTCCTTCTATCCTGAAAGCAAATACTGATGAGTTTTGCAGATTTCCTTAGGAACTTTACCTGAATGGCCAAGAATGTCTTTGTAGCCTTGGTTTATTTCCCATTTATCTTTCTGGCAATATGCATTATAACAGAATGTATATACTTTTTATGCAGACAGGTACTTAAAACAATCGGAAAATCAAGCCACCATCTTAAACTAGAAAATCTAACTCTTTGTTGATTCCTTTATGACACCATCTTTTCCTTTAAAATGTTCACAATTTCAAAAGACAGTCATGTAGAGCCATGGAAGAGAATAATCAACTGGAGATCAGTGTATATGCAATGAAATTGACATAGGAAAAACTCATGCTTCCAGAATATTTAAGGATAACTCAAAATAAAGAACTTTATGTTTATTTACTTACTTATTTATTTGGGGGGAGGAGAAAACTTTAATTATGTTAAGTAGATTAAATTTTATTTTAGGTTTGTTGAGTTAAAATATAAATTGCTATGTATATTAGTATTAATAAAATATAAATTGTAAGGCATATTAATATTAAGTTATCATCTATATTCTAGACAGACCATAAGTTTCTATCTTATGTGAAATTTAAATTTTTTCGATTACTTGTTTATTAAATATTTAAAATATATTCTTTTGCATTTTGGAATTTTTTTTAAGTTTTATTTTTTATTTATTTTTATTTTTTTGGAGAGAGACAGAGAGAGAGAGACAGACAGAGAGGGAGACAGATAGAGAATGGGCGCACCAGCAGTCTCTCAGCTGCTGTGAATGAAATCCCCCTTGCGGGCAAGTGTGGCATTGCGCCCTTGCATCCCTTTGCATCTGGCTAAACGTGGGACCTGGAGATTGGAACCGGGTTCTTAGGCTTAGCAAGCAGGCGCCTTAACCACTAAGCCATATCTCCAGCCCGCATTTTGGAATTTTTCAGTCTTTTCTCTCTAAACAGATACTTTAATTTACATAGTTTATATGAATAATTTACAGTGCCCTAAATTTAGGTGCAGTCTTTGTAAATGTGCAGACTATTTTAAGGAAATAAACAACATGTCCTGAGATCATTTATATCTAAATGAATGTAATGTAAAGCTGCAATGAGAAAAATACTAAACATGTTGCTATCCTTCTATTGAGTTCTTAAAATTAATTCATCAAAAATCATATTTAAAGATTCACATATAACTACAAAACATGGGATCACACATTGGTACTAACATTTTCTTTTCTTTTGAAAGCATTTTCATGTAACTCTTATTTACTATCAAGAGTTCTGTTAAGCAGAATTTAGCCAAGCAAAAACCCAATTGAGCTTATTTTGAAAATAATGTAATGGCTTCCATCAATATCAGTATTATCATTATTGTAACATTTGTCTCAGAGCAGATGAGAGGACCATACACACAATATGTACGGAGAGTGAAAAGTGAAAGAGGGGGACATACCTCTTCTGTGATAGGCTCTCAGGGCAAATAGACAGCCAATGTAGAAGGAGGAAGACAAGACATGAGTTCTGTAACCACTCATTCTGCTATAGTTGAGATCCTATTTGTTTCTCTTTGACATAGGTAGACATCTTTGTAATGAGAACACATTTCTCTTCCTTTGAATGGGCACCATGCTTCCCACTTCAGTGGGAACTGTTTTCTCAACAGACCCTACACCCTATAAAGTCTGAAAGTTATATTTATTTGGCAATTTTGTCTGAAAATCATGTCATCAAAGCCATTTGAAGATCTTTAGTTCAAAAACTTGTACAGAAAATAGCTTAAAATTCTGATTTAAACTGACAAGAAAAAGAAAATGAAAGTCAAGGTTGTCATTCCCAGAAACCCAGCAACTTACAGAGAAAATTTCAAGTTCTATAGAAAAGTTCTTAAAATGATAATAAAAAGTAATCTTTTTGTGTAGTACTCACTTGATTTTTTTTTTTTTTTGGTATTAGTTTTCCCTTTTGTCTATTCAACATCTCAGATCTTATGTTTTATCAAGTGTTCTCTATTTAAAAAATAGATTTATTAATAAGAAGGAAGGAATGGAGGGAGGTAGAGAAAGGGAAAGAAGAAACAGAGAGAAGAGAGAGACAGAAAGAGAAAGAGAGAGTGAGTTAGAACAGGTTCCCCAGGGACTTTTTCTGTTCAAAATGAACTCCAAATCATGTGCCACTTTGTGCAGCTAGCTTTACCGGGGTGCTGGAGAGTAGAATCCAGGCTGTCAAGCTTTTCAAGCAAGTGCCCTTAACTGCTGAGCCATCTCTCCAAACCATATGTCTTTACTGTTAACACATAAGTAGTATAAAGAGCATATATCCATGAAACAAATTTAACAGCTTTCTTGGAAGGTCTTCAGAAATATTTATGAAACAGTATTTTGCTTTTATAATTATGGAAGAATACTCCATTCTTCTCACCATCACATCTTATTTCCTCAGATATCAGTTTAATCTCCTATGTTAGAGTTACCAAATAGTTACTATCTTTTGAAACTTCCTTAATTGGATCAATCAAATATCATGATTATTGGACAACAATGCTCAGAACTGTCAAGATACTCACTCTTCTCTTTCACTACAGAATGTTTAGTCACTGATAGAAGTAGCTACAGTGGTTGGCAACCCAGCAGCCACAGAAAGACTCAAGGTTCTGTGTGTTGCTTCACAACTACTCCATTACAATGACATTTTAGATCAACAAAGTGTAATATAATAATATGAAATTGATGCTATATTAAAGAAAACCTGTATGTGACATTCTATGTTGAGATTTACATAAATAAGCTATATCTGCCCGTCTATCTGCCAACTTTGACTTTCATGGAGGAGTAATTGTCATTCACGGTAATGGTTTGAAGAATTATACTGTCCTGATGGAGTTGCTGAATCACACAAAGGTTTGTTGAGTTGTGTATAGTTTGGGTACAAAACATAGCTTATTGTTTTTTAATTCTATCAAAACTAACATATGATGCATAGGGATATAGGGTAATCCTTGAGAATAATTAACTCTATATTTAACTATTTATCATTGTACAAAATGTGTTGAGTTTCTTCCTGGGTTTATATTTAAAAATCACAGAAAAGGAAGTATGTTTTTTAGGGCTTACCTTTGTTGCAAACAATGGTGTAGTTAAGGAGAGATGAAACTATTTATTGAACACCTCTTCAGTAACTGTACTGGCTGTGATGTAGGGTTTTTTTTTCCTGTTTAAAGTGTTTCCAAGACATCTTTTATGCTAGAAGAGAGCTTACCTGGTATTATGTAATGCCTTTACATGTATTAGGTCATTTTCAGGATCAAATAAAAACTATATAAGGAAATCTATTATCTGTATACTTCAAGTAGGACACAAATCGCCTGTATAAATTGTTGAGGGTTATACAAATGGAAAATGGTGAATATATGATTTGTCTCAAGTCATATAAATTTTACTTTCTCCTCTACAATGAAAATGTAACAAGGTACAGAAAAACTACCAAAAGGATGAAAACAAAGAACTGAACAAAATAAAAGTTAACATGATCAGTATGTCTGTAGCCAAGAAATGTGATTATTAATTTTGCCACATGCATGCATATGCAATGGTTTTATGTGTATGTGTCTTATCATATATTTTAACATTTTATAGTAAAATAGCTTTTCAAAATATTTTTCTCTTTAATTACCACAAATGCTGTTTTAATCTTTATAATTTATGAAGTTACTTTAAATGACATTAAGGTTCATAAGTCTTATAAATATGCATATAATTTAAATAGTCTATGCATTTATACATATGTTATCAATTTTAGTACCAGTATTTGAGGATATCTGGGGAAACTTTTAACTTGAGAAGCCAGGACCCACTCTTGACGGTGAACTCTTACATGTTCCTTCTCTCGTAATACATCAGCTGAAACCTATATTAAAATTATTTTCAATAACTCCAACCTTGCTTCAAAAACAGAATATGTATAGGGTTTATTCAGAATTCTTTTTGTACTTGTCTCACCTACAGAATCAAAATGAAATGCCAATGCATACCCGTAGTAAGTATGGAAACTTTCCTTTCAACATATTTAATTCTTCTTGAAAGAATCTGCTTTTACAGTTTTAATACCTTGCTTAGAGTTTAAAGTGATTAAAAATGTATTTACAAAATATTTCTTGTGTCTGTGGAGATGGTTAAGTAGATAAAGGCACTTCCTTTCAAAGCCTGGTGGCCCAGGTTCAATTCACAAGTACCTATGAAAAAGTCATATGCACAAAGTGGTGCTGTGTCTGGAGTTAATGCAGGGGCAAGAGGTCCTGGCAAGCCCATACTCTCTCTTCCTCTGTCTGTCTCTCTCTCTGTCTTTTACTCTCTGAAGTAAACAAATAAAACATTTTTAAAAATATTTTTTAAAGTATTTCTTGCATGGGTCAACACAAACCTGCCAAAATAATCTTGCCACTTTTTAATTCATTAATTATATTTTCTTATTTTAGCTCATGTCCTAGATCACTAAGAATGACATTTCTATGCATAAGTGAATGAGACACAGGAAGAAATCTTGTACTTGCTATGATACTAGTTGTCGAAGAAACAATTTATTTTTATTTATTATTATTATTATGAACTGTTAATTTTATAATGAAAAACCTACTGCAACTTATTTTACTATCCAATAAATTGACTGTGAGTCCCAAAGTTTTTCTATTGGATCTTCCTAGAATAGGAAAGGTGGGAACAGTGTAGTTAAAGCATAAAATAAGTATATTAATACCTTATCACCTTGAAGATTCATGTATCCCAAAGTTTTATAAGCCTTGCAAAACTTCTACTCAGAGAACTATAGTCTTTGCACAATGGAAACGCACTGATAAAGGTGTTTCCAAATAGAATTTCACAGAGATTATACAACAGATGAATCATCAAGTGCTTCCCAGGATTTATTTATCTTAGATATCTTTGTTTTTACAACAAAGTTAAAATTTCAAACCAAATAGGCAATATTTCATTATATTTCCATTATAGTCACCTATAGTTAAAGTCAGTTTTGTAATATAAAGTGGTGAAAATTTATTTTTGTTGTAAAGTGTTTTAGTCATCCAAATCATTAGAAATAATTTGTTGAGAAAATGTAGCAAATGATAATTAAGATAAACACATTGACAAGCTCTACAAATGCAGACATACATGACCAGTCTTGTGCTAGATTCTTATTTGCTCATCTGTTTCTCACATGCCTAGACATGTTCATTATAAATTAGGAAGCCATTTGTTTTGGCTCTGGTCCCACATGCTTGTTCTGCTCCTTAACTGTGTAAAGTTTGATGTCTTCAGTTAACACAATGGCAACCCATTGTCTGTTTTCTGTTTTGCTTGTTTCACTTTGTCCCACCATTTTCTTGAGTCCATGGTTAACACACACCTATCATGGTCCAGAGTAATTGTTCTTCCATTGTAAGACAAGACAGGACAGGCAATTACACTTGGCATGATTCCACCTATGACACAACATATAAGTTGAACATTTAACTACTTTAAACTTCCAACTTGTAATACTCATCTCGGATTTTTTGTCTAACTGTAGTGCCTGTAATTCTTATGACTTATATGCCAACAACCACTCTTCCTTAAAGTACTTTGCTTCCTCTCACACACTCCTATCTATTTGTTCCCATCTTCTTATCAAAGTCCTTTCTGTACCTAAAAAATCTGAGTCATGATGTTCTCAACTGATTTCTCTTGAACACAATCTGTTTTCTCTACAAATTACCTGAGTCAGTGTTGTACTAAACTGAATCCCAGTTGAAGTCTTATCCCAATGTGACTGCATTTGAAAATAATGCTGTTAGGGGCAGAGTTAAGATTAAATAAGTTCCCAAGGGTGGAAGCCTTGATCATAACAGGAGAAAAAGATTATGGATTGTGTACCTATAGAAAAAAGGATGTAGTGAGAAAGAGCTCTCTGCAACGCAATAAGTGACTTTGCCTTACATAGTCCTCCTTGGTCTTGATGTCTATCTTAGGAGAGAACATAACTCTATGTTTGTTTGTTTGTTTGTTTTGGTTTCCATAATGGCATCCTAACTGATCAATTCATCCAGATTATAGTTTATTTTCCTATCATTCTTTTATTGCTTATATGAAACAACTTTTCCTGTGGTTACCTTTAATTCGAAGTGCCTCCTTATACCATTCTTTGAAAAGAGATGTTTCCCCTATGTTGCCTGTTGAGTTCATGTCACTGTTCTGAATGCTTCTTCATTTGAAGTGACATCTGCCTCCAAGATCTATGCATTTAGGTTCTTCTTCCTCCTCATTAAAACTATTCAAGAATTTCTGAGTCTCTTCCAAGTCTCTTGTTAACCTTAGGCTTTTAAATTAGGTTATTTCAGATTCCATTTTCTTTCTTAATATTCCCACAGACTCACAAGGATTTAAATGAATTCAAACATTTGCCTCATTCTTACATTACTTTTTACCATGTCTGACTTGTATTGAAGTTATTTTATATAAAGACTTTGAACTTGGGGAAAGGATTGTAATGATGATTTTTAGAATATGACCCAAACATGCATTCCTATAACATTTTTAAAGCATGTAATATAAAATTGATGCTTAAGTAGTACCAAGGGTTTGAACTGCATAAATTAAATTATTTAGTGGGTTTGTAACACTTTGAAAAACTTAGAAATTAGATAGCCTGAAAATATTGAAAAAATAAAGAATTTAAGAATGTTGGGCTGGGAAAATAACTCAATAATTAAAAACACTTGCTTGCAAAGGTTGTAGGCCAGGGGTCAATTCTCTAGTACCCACACAAAGTCAGATGCACAAAATGATGCGTGCTTTTAGGGTTAATTTGCAATAACAAAGTGTGGCAATGGCAAGCAAGCCAATTTATAAGAAAAAAAATATCTAGAGCTCAATATGGTCTGTGCTGGAAATCTAACCTTGGAATTTCAAACAAATAAATATAAGTTTTCATATTTGTATTATATCAATCCTTAGACATAGAAAGGATATGGGCCAAAGTTCTAAGCTACTTCAATAACCAAGGACAAGCAAAACTAGATCCAGTAAAGAAAACTGAGGGGTATTGCTGAAAAGTGGGAAGAAAATCAGAAAATAATTGTATCAGAGAAGTCAATCAATAAGTCTCTCAAAGGGACCCAACCTGTAACATGTACTAACTTTGATAGTATGAGCATAAAAACATTCATTTATACATTGTCAGCTCTGGTACAGTGGATGATGTCAACAAAAGCTAGCAGCTTTAGATGGAGAGATGAATGGAATTAAGAGTAAGGTAGATTGATTTCTGTCTGTGTGGCATTTTGTCTCTTGTTGATCATTTTACCTTGGCTTCAGGGATTTGCTTCTGTATTTTGTCCCCTCCAATTAGACAACATGCTTCCCATACTCAGGAACTCATGTTGGTTTTCCTTAGAATCTACACAGGAGCACCCTGAGCCCAATTGTTACATAAGAAATGTTTATTGAATTTTAGACTTTTTCACATCCAACAAAAGTAATTTTAGTTTTGGCATCATGACATACACTTGTAATTTCAGCACTTGTGAGGGCAGACACAGGAGGGTCACAAGTTTGAATACAGCCTGGACTACATAGTAAGAACCATGTATCAAACCCATCATGAATAGTAAAAGAAAAAGAGAAAAAAATTATAGAATAGATAAAGAAAATAATGTGTGGCATTTTAAAAATCTAGTGATTGATTGAAACCATAGGCAGACTGTAGGATGAGAGATTTTTTTCCTCCATTCTATTCTTTTAAAGTTTCCTCTGTTTAATGCAATGTTTACATTTATAAAACAAAATGAAAAGAATATGTTGGATGTGCAATAAATATTAAAGATCTTAATTGACTGATTGTCTTAGTGTTTCTAAATTTTGTCTTTCATTCAAACAAATCCAAACAAAACTGACATAGCATCATAATGTAAAATTAAACCTAAATATGATCCTGGACATTGTCAAAATAGTTGAAGTTCTAAAATGAAGAAAGGAAATCTTTTTGTTAAAGATATGTATGAAACCACAAAGCACAAATAGTTCACTTTCTTCACATTTAACCAAGAACATTCAGCACCTAATTTTAAAATATTATTTTTAATTTTAACATTGTAGCCACTCATATTGTGGGTGTTATTTTAAAGAATACATTTCTGAGTTCATATTTAAAATTCTACACATGAAAAGATCCACTCTGGCTTTTTTTCCAGTCATCCCTTTGCAAGCTCAAGAGAATATTAAATGTAGTATTTTTTAGCTTTATTAAATATTCAACAGATTTCCTTCTGTTGTCTCTATATCAAGGGCAAGCCATGTAAACCTTGCTCTGAAAGCTCTGAGGTGAGCTAAATAATCTGGAAAAGTTACTTTTTCCTCCAGCTGGAAAATAAAGATTGAAATGGAAAATATGATGGGAAAGGAAGGTTCCCACTTACTGTGGTTCATTCATACAAGCTTTAAAATTATGTAGATGCTTTAATCTCAAAATATGTAGTTACTTCATTTAAATAAAGAATTTACAAATTGTTTAGCTTGGTACTCATTTGCTTATGAGAAATAAGCATTTGGTTATAGATTTACCTTTCATCACAAAAACACTATATATAGGAATCTGTAAGACAAATAAGGAATAAACACTTAGGAGCTTCATTCTTTCATTTTTTGATTATTGTATTATTGATAACCAGAGTTTAGGGCAGATATATATGTATTTGCATATGTGAATAAAATATTTAGAGGAATATTTTCTCATTTCTCTTCTGTCTTTGTGTATGTATGTGTTGCGTGCATGCATATGTGTGTGGCATAAGTGTGCATGTAGGTGGTCATACATATGCACCCCAGGTATTGGGTATCTCTCTTGATCACTTTTCATTTTATTTACTGAAGCAGGGTCTCTCACTTGAACCCAGGATGTACAGGTTCATGGGTTGGCTTCTGGGATCCTTGGATCCACTTCCTGAGTGCTGGGATACAGACAGGACACCATGCCTACCTGGCATTTATGTGAGTGCTGGAGATCCAAACTCTAGTCCTCATGCTTGTATGCCAATCTTTTTATCCACTGATCTATTTCTCAAACTTAAAAATTCTTTTTCCCCTTTTAAAGGCACATTCAAAGAAGAAGCATGTATTATACAGTAGAGGAATTTTGTGCTAGTCTGTAAACCTCGGTTTGCTTATCCATAATGTGAAATACTATATTGTACTATGTAATATAGTGAGAGAATTAAATGATATGACACTAAATTCTTATGACAAATCCACTCATTGAATTTTACCTGTTGACATTGTTATCTTAAAAGTATTAACAGTTTTTCTTTTATTTATCCTGTGGAACAGTTGTTAGGGGCATACTCATGAATTTCTTACTTTCCTGATGTTATTGATTCAACAGATATTCAGCTAGATTTGGGTGGAATTGCCTAAATAAAGTGTTAAACAATCATCAAGTTGTCATGGCTTTGTGACTAATTATGGATGAAAAAGTGCTTTATTTAGACAACTTATTAATTGTATGTAGGAGTATGCGGTATTCAGAAACATTAGTGCATTCCCTACTCTTACATTTAAATTCTGAAACAAAAAGTAGGGCTGGAGAGATGGCTCAGCAGTTAAAACATTTGCTTATAAAGCCTAATTACCCAGGCTCAACTCCTCAGTACTAATGTAAGTTCAGATGTGTGGTAGTTTGAATATATGTCCCCCAATATGTTCAGTATTTTATTAGTTATAGTTTGCATCTGCAATCACCTTGCTAGAGGCAATGTCACTGGGGCCAGTCTTAAGGTGTTAATGGTGGGTTTGAGATTCCATTGTAAAGATATGCAAATGTGCCTAGCAGGAGTTCCTGAAGTGTGCTGTGTGACCTTTTGGCTGTAGTTTTGCTCTGTGTGCTGTGGTGGCTGGTTGGCTTTTCTCTCTCTCTGCTTGGCCCTGTGAAGAGCAGACCGCTTCTCTTGCCATTATGGAACTTCCCCTGGATCTGTAAGCTTCAATAAATAATATCCCTTCCTCCATAACTGTGCCTGGTCTGGAAGTTCATCTCAGCGAACCTGAAGCTGTCTGCAACAAGATGCACAAAGTGGTGCGTGCATCTGGAGTTCATTTGCAGTGGCTAGAGGCCTTGATGTGCCCGTTCTCCCACACACACACTCACTATCACTCTTTCTCTCTGCTTGTAAATAAAATTAAAAATACTTTGGTGCAGCTATTATCTAGGCAGATTTTCACATATTCTTGAATTAAGGTGTTTATTTTTATTGCAGAACAAAACATACAACACTAAAATGATTTATGATGATTTCTACGAACAAAACTGAAATACTCATGAGCACGATAAAGTGCGTTGCTCACGATTCTCATTATGAACTGAGTAGTTTATTAATCCCTTGAACATTTTATTCTCAACATGGCTCTGATAGAGGAAACTTTTGATGCCCCAATTACCTCATCTGATAGACATTTGTATCCTCTTTGCTTTGTGTATACATTAAGATTTGTTACTCTTTCCCACACACAGTGAGACATTCTCTTCCCTTTACATCTCCAATGTTACCCTCCTCTTGGAGCACTGACTATCTGTTACCTTATTTGTCTTATTTTATACTTATTTCAATAGTTTAATCTTATTTCCTTTTGCTAATATATCTGTTGTTTCCATGAGCCTTCTTAAAAAGCCATTCAGGGGAAGTGGGTAGATATAAATAAATAGACCAAAAATAAGTTAAGTCTTTTTTTTTTTTTTTGTGATCCCAGTCTCTGCCATTATTTCTCAACATTTAGTAAGCAACACTCTAATGCCATTAGCATAATATTGAATTAAAAACTATAAGCAGGGCATGGTGGCACATGCCTTTAATCACAGCACTGGGAAGGCAGAGGTAGGAGAACCATTGTGAGTTTGAAGATAGCCTGAGACTACATAGTGAATTCCAGGTCAGCCTGGGCTAAAGTGAGACCCTACCATGAAAAAAAAAAAAAAGTAAAAACTATGGTTGAACAAACCTATATACTATCAGAGAAGCCTGAGTTAAAGTGAGACCCTACCATGAAAAAAAAACCCAAAAGTAAAAACTATGATTGAACATATACTCTCAGAGAAGCAGAAAATATGGCAGAAGTGAAGTGCTATAGTAGAGATAAAAACAAAAAGCTGAAGAGAAGGTACAAACTTTTGTATCAGATTTGAGGGACTTTTTCAAACACCAAGTGACTTTTGAGTTGAATTTTTAAGCTTTTGAAAGTTTATTTTTAATTTCAGAGGAGAAATAAGGAGAGAGAGAGAGAGAGAGAGAGAGAGAGAGAGAGGGAGGGAGGGAGAGAGAATGGGTGCACCAGAGCCTCCAGGCACCGCAAACATTCCAGACGCATGTGCCACCTTGTGCATCTGGCTTATGTGGGTCCTAAGGAACTGAATCTAAGTTTGTTGGCTTTGCAGGCAAGCACCTTAACCACTAAGCCATCTCTCCAGCCTGAGTTGAATCTTGAGTACTGTACTTTGCCAGTCATACAAATCTAACAGGTGTATTTCAGACAAAAGGATCTGCATGAATAGAGGCATGAGACAGAAATGACTGGAACATTATATTCATGGGGAAGATAGATGAAATCCATCTGATGAAACTTCTTGATGGTAAGACCATATTCCTGTAAACACAACATATTTTGGTTGTAAGACACTGAGAAATGAAGCTGAACCTCAGAAGAAAGCCTCCTCCCTGCTGGCTATCAGTTATAATGTTGCTAGAAAGTGCTATACGGACTGCTGGGAGAAGTGTACTCTGTTATGTATACAACCAGTCAGCCAGGCACAATGTGTGCACTGGTTCAATAGTGGCAGGTCTGTTCCCTGGGTGTGGAGGCGCACACCTTTAATCCCAGCACTTGGAGGCAGAGGAAGGAGGAGCGCCATGAGTTCAAAGCCACCCTGAGAATACATAGTGAATTCCTGGTCAGCCTGGGCTAGAGTGAGATGCTACCTCGAGAAACAAACAAACAAAAACATAATAATGATAAAGTGACAGGACTGTTATGGGAGGTAACAAACTGCTCTCTGATTGGATCTGAGACCCTAAGAGGGAATTCGTGCCTTTACAGAAAACCCAGTCAAAAGTTGGAAAGGTCATGTACCCTCAAGGGAATCCATTATTGTTACTTGGCTAAATGGGTATTGTACCTATTAAATTGCCTTCTAAATATTTGTGTTTATGCCCATAAACTAGTGCGACTCTCACTTTTGGTCAGAGAAGCCTCTTTTGCAGATGGTAGCAACTACTGGGGAGACTAAAATCTCATGAAAGTGCTGAGAATAAGTGTCTGTTGAAAGTTCAGCACACATCTCCATCACACCCACCAGGGAACAGGTTCAGGGAACAATGGAAGAGGTAGTAGAAAGAATGTAACAGATGGCATCTTAGATTATTTTGCCTGCTTCTGCATTCAATCTGATGATAAAGCATATCGTGAAGTCCTAAGGAGATTCTCTCTTGAACTAGAGAGGCAATGAGAGGATATGACCAAAAAATCTTAATATCACTACAAAACTATTCTTTATGGATACCAGAAAAGGTCTCGGGATTATTAGGACTATGCAACAGAACTTGGTATTTGTGGCTTCAGTTAATAGCAAAGTAGAGAAATGTAAGGCCTGTCCTTGATTCTTCTCATCATATAGCTAATCTATTACCTCTGGATTTTAAATGTTATTTTTCTGTTTCTGAGAACCAATTTATATTTTTCACAGACTCCCTTTCACACACACCCTTTTGTGGCATACCACAAATTTTCCACTATTTTGTGAAAAGACTTAGCAAATACTTGCAATGATGACCATGACTTTCAGGCAGAGCAGGAAGTAAGACCATAGTGTACATGAATAGGGAACTTGCTGGAGTGGAACAGAATGACTGGGAAGTGACTTAAAACCAACCATGATCTTTGTCCATCTGAAAAAAGATAAGCAAATTCTCCAATGGAGAGATAAATTAGTTCTAGATAAAAGGGATGACCATATATGTTTTGGAGGGAATTTTATATGTGTTGGCTCTCTTCTAGCCCACATTTGGTGGTATCTTGATCTTGGAGACTGAGCTCGTTTTGTGTACCTGGTTTTGACTTATTTCCCAGTTCCAGCAATGTGTTCCATTCCACTGAGTGGATCTATTAGCCAAATCAAGAGCAGTTGGTTACCCACCATGGCTGTTTGCCACTACTGCACTTGTATGAGCATTACGTCAGGTTGTTACCTACTGGGTATCTTAGTCTGCAAGTTGTTTGGATCAATGTTGGACATTTTCCCCCAGTTGCTCATGTAGCACCCTCTGGTACTAGACTAGCTAACTGTCTGGGGACTGACCCTCTTCCAGATTCTGGCCATGTCTCTCTGTGTTTGGTTTCACACACGTATGCTGTCTTTGACAGTAGGGTCTTACCATTAACCTTTGGTGGGTCACCAAGAACTCTGACAGAAGTCTGTCTTTTTTGGGAAACCTTGTAGGTGTTTCAGATCAACAGCTCATTGTAGAAGTTAACCCCCTGCTGGCACTGGGAGTTATAAGTCTGCACCTAGGAAGGTGAGGGATGAAAAAGACAGATAACATAAAAGGGAAAGTGAGTATAGAGAGGAGAGGGAGAGAAAGAGAGAGGGAGAGAGAAAGAGAGAGAGAGAAGAGAAAGAGAAGCAGGACAAGATTAGGGTTAGCCTTCATGATGCTCTCTCCAGATTCCTGTGGTTCGGGTGTTCCCTCTGCGGGCCTGCTGAAGGATCAGTGTTTTAGCCTGTTGTTCAGAGTAAAGGGTTTTATAGTATCTTTTCCTTTTGGGTCCCTATTTGTATCCACCCCCCTTGTCCTCCCTCCCACCCTCTTGTTCCCTCCCATCCTTACCCTCCCTCCATCCCTCCCTCCCTCTTGTCTGGTCCTCAGAGTGTTTATTAGGTTTGGCCGCATGTCACGTGGATTCAGGTTAGGAGCGACAGATAAACGAGACCAGGCGACGATTATCTTTTTGTGCTTGGGTGAGCTCACTGAGGATGATCTGTTCCATGTTTGACCATTTTTTTTCAAATTTCCTTATTTCATCTTTCCTTACATAGAATTCCATAGTGTAGATATACCACATCTTTGTTATCCATTCATCTAGTGATGGACACCTGGGTTGATTCCAGCTTTGTGCTATTATGAATTGAGCAGCTATAAACATGGTTGAGCAAATGTCTCTGATCTGACGCTTGAACCTAATGGGAGGATCAGCTAATCGCACCTCACCAGGGCCCCAGCAGAAACCATAGAACAACACAGGGGAAGGGCAAAAATACAGCGTTCATGGTGATCACAACACCAGAAAAAGGCTGAAGGAGATAAACACAGAGAACATCCAACTCCAATTAAGCCAGGTATCCAGAGACACAGAGGCTCCCAAAACCTCATCACTGAAGCAGAACTAAAATCACCCCAATGTGGCTCAGGGAAACTCACGGAAGAGGGGGCGGAAAGATTGTTAGAGTCACAAGTTGGGGCATTAAGCACAGAGACTGTGCCTACCCCCCAGAACTCTTGACGACCCCCACAATGCACGACCCACATTCCCCATTATGAGGGTCCCTTTGGAAGAGGGAGGACAGGGAGGAGGATAATGGAACCAATACTATGAATGTAAAATCAGAATAATATAAATAAATTTTAAAAAAATCCAATACATTAGCAAAAATGGAAAAAAGATCTGAATTTTAGAGTATATCAAGGTACAAATTTTATAATTATTTTCAACTATTATAGAAAAACCACATCAGATGACCATAATTTGTAGTTCATATAAATTCCATTTTAGTCATGGAATGAATTGCATATTGTATTTTTAATATTATGCAATTACATATTAAAATATGATGTATTAAAATTTAAAAAAACATGATCTTGATAAGGAAGGGGTGTTCAGGCACTAGTTTTAATATGTAAATTTTGAGTTCCATTAGAGCTACAACTGCTTCTCACCAGGTTAGGGCTTGATTAGCTGGACAAAATATCTAGAAAGGATCACTAAATACAGACATATGGAAAAGAGAGGACAGCAATATTTGAAACAGAAGCTTTGGACACTTTGGTGTATGTAGACCAGCACAGCTGCGACTGGAGGAGAAACCTGCAGCTGTGGCATTGTGCAGGCTGTGTTTAGATCACAGTGTTAACCAGCACCGACAAGGAATCTTCAAAGTCAGAATAGCTCTTGAACAGGAGTTTGTAAACTAGTTAACTCTCTGCCTTCAACTTTGAACCTCCTGTCTCTATTCTAATATCGAGCTTGGTAAGAATCAGGTATTCTTAAATAATTCATTTTGACAAAGTGACTCTTGGCCTCAAGAAGGATGTAGTAGGTCTCATGATAGATAGGTAGGAGTTAATTTTGTGACCCTCAAACCTCAGACTATGTTAGAATGGGTCATATCATTCTAAGACAAATTGAATCACTTACAAAATAAATTTATC
This sequence comes from Orientallactaga sibirica, assembly GCA_036365145.1. Lineage (NCBI taxonomy): Eukaryota > Metazoa > Chordata > Mammalia > Rodentia > Dipodidae > Orientallactaga > Orientallactaga sibirica. Next base: position 44,603,957 of record JAEOAD010000012.1, on the reverse strand, counting down.
TCCCAAAGATGGAGCATTGGAAATTAGTTTTCAATAAATGGAATTAGTCATGCCAATTCTGGCTATGTCATGAAATTACATACAGCTTTTTAATCATCCCTGAGTGAGGAGGGTGGGAGCCTTCCTTGCTTGGGCTATGGAATGTTAACATAATTCATCAACATGTTTTAAAAATGTAACCCTTTCCTGATTCTAGACAGGATCTGAGAACTCACTTCTTGCTTTTGTTCACTCCCTATCCTTGACTCTGAGGATATAATGTTTCATCCTTGTCTTTGAACAACTGTGATCATGTCCCAAATTTCATTCCTTTAAATTTTTTTCTTAATATTATTCTCTGTAGCTCCATATTTACCCATTTCAACTCTATTCACTGAGGCACAAACTAAGACTTTTCCTATAGCTCCAATAAAGTGAAACAACTCTTTGTTATTGCATGCAAATGTTTGCCTCTGGCTCATTTCAAATCTTCCAAACTCCTACAATACCCATTCATTTGATTTTCAATGTAACCTGCTAATAAACTTCTATTTATCCTATGGGAGATGCTGTACTCTTAGGAAACATTCAATGGTTTCCAAGGGCGTCAGATTTCTTCTGATGAATTTTCACCCTTACTTACTACTTTTCCATGTTTTGGAATGTTTCTGAGTGTCTTGTCTTCTAAGAGCCACTTCCCTCCTCTTTTTATTGCCCCTTTGTCAAATACCTTCATTATTGAAACAGCATTAACATCAAGATGCTTTTGCACAAGAACCTTTTGCTAACAGCAAACAGAGAAAACATATTAAATAAAATTCAATATTCTCCTTGGCTTTGCCAGAGTTCAGCTTGTGGCCCAAGGAAAGGGGCTTTCCTGTTAGCTTGACTTCACATTTTAGGCACTTGATCCTCAGAGCCTTTTTCTTCTCTTCAGACTTCAACTCCTTTCCAGATTCTCTACTCTCAAGTAGACAGAGAACAACTTACAAATTCACATCATATTAATTTGTCCCAGACGCCCATACTTTTATTTTCTCTTACAACGCCCTAGATCATACCTTATAGTTTTAACTTTCACAGATTTACAAATAGTTGCCTATTATGATGTTTCATTCATGCAAAATATTTATTACTCCTGAAACTGATGTCTTTTTGTTGACATGTCACAATTTATTTCATTGAAAAATATTCTTTATTGTCCTATATTAGCAATATCACCCTCCAGTGGATTTACTAAAAAAAAAAAAAAAAAAAAAAACTTAAAAACTAAAGGTAAGGAATGGCAAGGAAAAATGATTAAACTACAAAATCATGATGTGGTTCTGTGGTTGGAATCCTAGGCCAGGGGCCCAATTCTAATGATCCCAAGAAATCTGATCTGGCACTGACCCTAAAAATCAAAGGGAAAATGTGATAGAGCTCAAGAAAGGAATTTTAGCACTAGGGTTACAAGCATTTATTTCTACACACGACTTTTTTTTTTTTTAAAAAAGGTTTGATTTGGGGCCTGGAGTGCTTAGTGCTTAGTTGCTTAGCAGTTAAAGCACTTGTCTGAGAAGCCTAAGGTCCCACGTTCAATTACCCAGAACCCACGTTAAACCAAATGCATATGGTGGTGCATGTGTCCAGAGTTTATTTGCAATGGCTACAGGTCCTGGCATGCCCATTCTATCTCACTCTCTTACATAATTAGATAAAAATAAAATATTTAAAAATAAGTTTTATTTTTATTTATTTAATGAGAGAGGCAGATAGAGAGAGAATGGGCATGTCACAACCTCTAGTCACTGCAAACCAACTCTAGATGCATGCAACACCTTGTGCATCTGGCTTTACGTGGGTCTTGGGGAATCAAACTTGGGTCTTTTGGTTTTTCAGGCAAGTGTCTTAGCATCTAAGCCTTCTCTCCATCCCTACACTCAGCTTTTTATGTGGGTACTATGGATGTAACTTAGGTCCTCATACATGCACAGTAAGTACTCTTAACTACAAAGTCATCTTCCCAGCTTCCAGGGAAACAACTTGAATCGGGATGGCTATCCTGGGTAGATAATGGAGTAGGTCTGTGCTTGGAATAATGACAAGAGCTTCAGGTTGAAACAGGAAAAGGAACAGAAGTGGGAGTGAAGAAGTTTGCATATTTAAGCACTCTATGTCATATATGGCTGCTATCTCATAATTGCTATGGTGTTGGGGTGATTCCAACTCATCATAATTTGTTTATTGATCTGGACTGCAGAGATGAGTCAAATTGATGGAAACGCAATATGAAGACAGACTTTCCCAACTTTCATCCTATTGAAGGTAGCTGTGGAGCATCTGTAGGTACCAGTGAAGAGCCAGCACTTACAGCCTAGACTGGCTCTGAGTCCTTGTTACAGTTCAACCACACTAAAAGAACTGCTGATACACTAAATGGTTAAAAGCACTTGTCTTGTAAGTGTGATGACCTGAGTTTACATCCTCAGAAACCACATAAGCCAAATGTAGTAGACATATGCATCTGTAATCTCAGTGCACCTGTGGTAAGAGGGGGAAGTAGAGAGAGGAGAATCCCATGAAGGTCATGGGCTAGCTAGTCTGCCATATGCAGTGGTTAGTAATGAGAGACCTGCCTCAAACAAGGTAGGGGGAGAGAAAGATACCTCAGTTTGTCCTCTGACTTTCACATGCATGCCATGATATGCATATGCCTACACCCATGCATGCATGCGCATGTACACACAGATGTTAATAAAAAATTTAAAAAGAAATTGATAGGTATAAGTAGCAAATGTCTTACAAAAACATCCAGCTTTTGGTTTCTGAAGACTTATGTCTTAGCATTCCCTGCATTTGTAAGTTGTTCCAATGCTTTATTTGCTTACAAGTACTTGTGTTGAAGCCCAATTATGCCAGGGTAGATAAAAATAAACAGAATAAGTATATTTCTTATTATTTGAACTTGAGGAAGTTGTATTTATGAGTCTCTTCACTCCTCTCCCAATTCATTTGATAACTTGCCTAACTGGCATTGCTTTGCAAGCTTAAGTATGTATCTTAATGACTTAAGAAGGTTGTTACACACATATTCACTCTTGGTACATAAGTAGGTCTCCTATATCATGAAACAGAGAGCAAAGAATTCAGATTTGCATGCTCTTTTTAGATATATTCTAATGAATGGAACTTTACCTCCTTCTCTTCTTCCAGAAATCCTGGTGGGTAATTAAAATTGTTTCTATGTTCAAGATAATATGGATTACTTATATTACAACGATCATGTGTGGGGAGTTAAGAATCTGTTGACCTTTTCCTGGGAAAAAAAATATAGCTATTTTAATAAAGGCGAACATAAAATTCCAGAAGATCATTTTGAAGCCATAATTATAGTTTGTTAAAATATTTATAATAATTTTTAACAATTGAATAGTGCTTTAAATTAAAGAAAAACACTGCAGTATACACCTTCTCTTTTCACATTATATCAAAGTAGTCCAGTAGCTTAAGCCAAATTAACTCTATAGGTCAAACAAACCCAAAGTAGCACTGCAAGTAATTAAGTTGCTCTAGAGTCACCTTATAGTGTGACTTTAACATTTCTGGTTGATTTTAATTTCCTCAGAAAAGTTGATTAGCCTTTATAAGGCAGCGTTTCCATCCTCAGTGGGAGCTTATAAATCACAAGACTGCAACACAGGCTAATGTGGAAAATCTGCAGCTTTTGGTGTGTTACAACCAAGAATCAATTGAGAAAGTACAATTAAAAAGAAACAGGGGCTGGGGGGATGGCTTAGCATTTAAGGCACTTGCCTGTAAAGCCAAAGGACTCAGGTTCAATTCCCTAAGACCAATATAAACCAGATATCCAAGGTGGAACGTGTGTCTGGAGTTTATTTTCAGAAACTGAACACCGTGGCATGTCCATTCTCTCTCTCTCTCTTGCTCTCTCTCAAATTAAAAAAAAATCTTTATTATAAAAAAAGATGGGATGGAGAAATGGCTTAGCGGTTCAGGCACTTACCTGTGAAGCCTAAGGACCCATGTTCAACTCTCCAGCTCCCACATAAGCCAGACACACAAAAGGTGAAGAAAGCACATGGTTGCCCATGCCCACTAGATGATACAAGCGTCTGGAGTTCAATTGTAGTGGCTGAGGCCCTGACACACCACTTCTCTCTCTCTCTGTCTCTCTCTCTCTTTCTTTCTATCTAAAAATGAAATATATAAAATAAAAGAAGCAGTAAATAAACCCAGGCAGGAGATATAGCTCAGCTGATAGATTGGTTGCCTAGGATATAGGTGGCCACGGGTTCAGTCCTTAGCACTACAATATCCAGGTATGGTAGTGCACAGCAATAATCCTGGCACTCTGGAGGTAGCACAAGAAGATCAGAAGCTCAAGGCCCTTCTCACACACATAGTTCAAGATGAGCCTAGGCTATATCAACCCCTCCCCTCTCCGTGTGTGTAGTGTATTCACTACACACACTTATTCACTCTTATTCAAAAACAACAAAACAGAATTTTTTTGTTAAAGCTTCCTACTACTGTGATACTAGATGTTCTCTATCAGGTTGAACTCTCTTCAACCCTCTAATTTCTGTCAGTAGACATTTTGCCAGAGGTTTTGTTTCAGTTAGCTTCATGTTGCTGGAAGAAAATACCTGGTCAATAGCAGATTATGGGGGAAAGGGTTTATTTTGGCTTAAGGACTTGAGGGGAAGCTCCACAATGTCAGGGAAAATGATGGTATGATCAGTTTGGACATTACCTCCTGGTCAACATCACGTTGACAACAGCAGGAAGGGAGTATGCTAAATCACTGGCAAGGGGAACCTGGCTATAATATCCATAAGCCCATCCCCAACAATACATCACCTGCAGGAAGCTCCAATTCCCAAATTCTCACCAGTTGGGGATCTAGCATTCAGAACACACAAGTTCATGGGGGACACCTGAATCAAATGACCACATCCTGCTTCTGGCCCTCATAAACTAATAACCATCCATGATGTAAAATACAATGCATTTAGTTCATTAAAAGTCCCCATAGTTTTTATCAATTCCAATGATGTTCAAACATCCCCATAGTCCAAGGTCTTTTAACTGAACCATAATTCCCACCCCCCCAAAAAAAAACCCATCATGGCACTCAATAAATATTCAAACTAAAAAAGTTAACACTGGGCATAGCAAAAAAAATATTCACCCAATACAAGATTTCAAACAAATAGGACAGATATCAAACTCTATAGCTCCAAATCTGATAACTCTAACTATTGACAAGTCTCCAAATCCAATAATTCTAACAAGTGACAAGTCTCTGGAGTTCCAATTCCATCCCTCCAGCTAGGCTATTCATAGTTCTGGCAAACATCATCCAGTGCCAGCAGTTGTCCTTTGTAGCCATCGCGTAGTCCTGGAAACTCCATTGGGTCTCTACTGCAATCATCTCTATTGCTCCATTGGGCCTCCAAACAGGTAATCCAACAATTTTGCTTCACATTGCATATGGCCATTTCCAAAACAAAGAAAACTTTGTTTCAAATCTAATGACCCTCTCTTTCCTGCACTTGTTATATTCAATAGTACCAGGTGGGCAACCAACTTGTTAATCCATGGGGAAAATTAAGAAGGACACTCCTTCAGCATTCAAGACCATTCAAAAGAGTCTGCACTTATCCTGTTGTCTCACTGCAGATTAGCTGGCCCAAACTCAGTGGTTGTAATCTCTCAAACAATTGCAGGTGAATGGGCAGTAGTTTCAGCCCAAAGATTCCATTTCTTTCTGTTCCATATCCCTTTGCTCACACTGGTCTATTTGTACGCAATGCAATCCTGCACAAGTTCTCAGAACATGGACATAACAACAAGCATCTCACACAAAATATTTCTATCCAAGTCCAGACAAAACCTTTTCTTTGCCTTATAAACCAAACCTCACAGTCCTTACTGCATTGAAGTCTTTCAGCTCTGACCAGACTGGTCCATCAATCTGTACATATAGCACTTCAAGGCATTTCTTAAACCAAGGTTTCAAATCCTTTCACATTCCTCTTTCAAATCAATCCCCAAAGGCCAAAAGTCACATAGTCAGGTGTCTAGTACCTACAACCCCTCTTCTTGGTACCAATTTTACTGTTGCAGTCAGCTTAGTGTTGCTATTAGAAAACATCCAACCAAGAGCAGCTTGTTAGAGGAAAGTGTTTATCTTGGCTTACAGGCTCTAGGGGAACCTTCTTAATGGCAGGGAAAAATGATGGTATGAGCAGAGGATGGACATCATCTCCTGGCAGACATCAAGTGAACAACAGCAACAGGAGAGTGTGCCAAATACTGGCAAGGGGAAGCTGGCTATAACTCCCATAAGCCTGCCCCCAACAATACATCACCTCCAGTAGGCTCCAATTCCCAAATTGCCACCAGCTGGGGACCTAGCATTCAGAACTCATAAGTTTTGGGGGACACCTCAAACAAACCACCACAGGTTTCAATGATCCTTCAGTCTAAATACAGTCCACACTGTGATTCTTTTAAAGTAACTGATATTTTTGCCTTTGCAGTATTTATGACAATTTTATAACTTTTGTATGATTAATGAATTTTATGTTTATATCCTCAATACACAACCATTTCCTCAGAGACAATGATCTGGTCTTATTAAATGTTATAATATTAAAAGCCTAACTGAGGCTTGGCAATAGAAAAGTATCTAATATTTTGCATAAATGTATGAGTAATAGGATAATATTTAACTAGAAAAGCCCCAGTGTTTATATTGACAAATATGAATGTATACTATAAGATTGCTTTTGTTGTATGGATGTGGACAGGCATGTTGGGACTCACTGAAAGAGGAAACATTAGGAATTCTCACTTAATGTGATACATAAATGTAGGTGGCATTTGAGACTGCAGAGCCAACTGAAAAAAAAATGACTGAAGATTATTATCATATTATAAAACTACACTATAATTTTCTTATCATAGGTAGAATTTTCACCCTAAACTTAAGTTCTATCCTAAAAGCTGGAAACTGAGGTAGGAAGCTGTGAACAATGTGTGTGTGTGGGGGGAATGGAAGAGAATAATAGCTACCTATTAATAAGACAGTAATAGCCAAAGATTATAAGTGGAATTAAAAACAGATTTTCAAATCTATATAGAAAATGAGAATGACATTTGGAAGTTACTTCTCAATCAAGTATAATTGATTCTTTTAATGTGCGTGAGGTAATAGTGATATGACATGCTACAACTAATTGACTTAAAATAACTGTGTATACACGAAATGAAAAACATTCATCTCCTCAGTATTGTGAAAAGCTAATGGTTACATTATAATAACAAAATCAAGAACATTTGGAAAACGTGCATGAGGAAATAAGCCACAGCTACAAAAATGACAGTTGTTTAATTTTACATGAATGATGTACTAAGTCACATTACATAGAATTAGTTCTGGCATTTTATTTAGTCCTTTTGCTTGGTGGATTATTCAGCCTCATGTTTGTTGGATTGAAAAGGTAGGTTCCTAACCTGTGGAGATTGCTCAGTTGGTAAAGCAATTGCATGTATGAGGACCTAAGTTTGGATTCCCAGAACTCACATCGATGCTAGAAAGATGTAGCAGATCACCAATAACCACTGCCTTCAGGAGGCAGAGATGAAGGATACCCCAGCAATCTGGCCAGCTACACTAACTGAATCAGTGAGTTTTGGGTTCAAGACAGAGACTCTGGCTCAATAATTTAAGTGGAGCTTCTACAGACACTGTGAACACACATGTACTCACTCACCTAAGAACATGCAGACACATACATATATATGCAAAAAGTAAAGTTAAAAAAGGTTTGAAATATAGCTTGGCCTTGTTCAGTGGCGTGCTGTAAGAAATAACAGGGCACAGTTCTGAGTTTGGGATAGACTTCATTATTTCTAAATAAGGGCCTCCCTCCCTTTGACTGGCAATTTCCTACTCTTGAAATTCAATTGTTTGTATATTACAAGAACAGTCTTCTCACTGAGTAAATGTTAAGTATGAGATGATTACTGTAGAATGCTAGAAAACCATAGCTGTTCTGAAATCCTCCAGCACCCAAGGCAGCAATACCATTCATTCAAACACCTGGATGTCAAATATTCAAATTTTGACTATTAAGAACCATGGCAGTGGAATGGGGGCAAGGACCAGGGAAAGGATGGTACCAACACATGATGTATCCATACTAAGTATGTCCATAATTAATAATAATAATAAAAGAAATAGGGCATCCCAAGCTAAGTTAAAAGCTGTGGATGTATTCATATTCTTCATCTGGTACTCTGGTAATTTAAGGGAACCAAATCTGGAGCCAAACTTGTCAGATTAGTATCTGTAGTCTATGATTTTTATATCATATGGTTTAGGAAAATTGACTTAACCTCTCTGAGCTGAAAAATGGGGGAGGAGTAGTGTTTTTATGTGGACTGACTTGAAGATTCATTGTATAAAGTGGTTTCAATGGTGACTGGTTCTACTCAGAATTCTATAAATGTGTGCTCTTTTGCTGATTGCTCAGTATTAGTATGTTCTTATATACTTATGTTATTGACTGAGAACTAGAGATTTAATTTTAAAAAGTTTAACTTGATAATTCATTACTTTAAATTCTTTTTTTTAATAGCAAAGGAAGGAAATTGCATCTTATGTGTTCTTTAACTCAGTTTCTCTCCTTTGATCCTTAATGCCTTACTTTTCTTCCCTAGATTTGCTTTATGGGCCAAGTTTTCACCATCTACTGATATATACTGCAAAGACTCTTTTCATAGTCATACCTCAGGACACCCAGAACATTTGATTCAGAAATAGAAACCCAAATTAAGTTTGAGTAGCTTCTAAATCTCCATTAATATATGATACATTTCATATTCACAGATATAAAATTTGATGTAATATATAAAGATTTATAGGCCCACACACAATGTTGGAAGCAATTGTCTAATTTTCTGTTCTTTTTCAGCTTGTTGCCCTTTCAAATTTTTCTGGAGTAATTTTTATGCTTCCTTTACTGGTTATTTTTCCTTTATACAAATTAAAGAAATCATTTTCTAACTTAAAACAAAATTTTGTCTGTATGTAAGCAGAAAACAGAATTTGAAACACATTACATGAACATTCTGATTAATATTACATACATACATATGCATCTCTCCTTTCCAATGACAACCATCCCAGGTAAAATCTTAGTTTTCTGTTTTATTGACAGAAATCAAATCAATGTTCTTAGATTTGGATCAAAGTCTGTTATAATTCAGATCACTCTTGTTTTCATTTCTTTTTTTTTTTTTTCCTTCTGCAGTTCATTGCCTTTGCCTCTTTATTCTTCATCTTGGTTTCCATCACTACCTTTTGCCTGGAGACACACGAAGCTTTCAATATTGTTAAAAACAAGACGGAACCAGTGATCAACGGCACGAGCATCCTACAGTATGAGATCGAAACGGACCCTGCCTTGACCTACGTGGAAGGAGTGTGTGTGGTGTGGTTCACTTTTGAATTTTTAGTCCGCATTGTCTTTTCACCCAATAAAGTCGAGTTCATCAAGAATCTTTTGAATATCATTGACTTTGTGGCCATCCTACCTTTCTACTTAGAGGTGGGCCTCAGCGGGCTGTCATCCAAGGCTGCAAAAGACGTCCTTGGCTTCCTCAGGGTGGTGAGGTTCGTGAGGATCCTGAGAATCTTCAAGCTCACCCGTCACTTCGTGGGTCTCAGGGTGCTGGGACACACTCTCCGAGCTAGCACGAATGAATTTTTGCTGCTGATAATCTTCCTGGCTCTAGGCGTTTTGATATTTGCTACGATGATCTATTACGCAGAGAGAGTAGGGGCTCAGCCGAACGACCCTTCAGCCAGTGAGCACACGCAGTTCAAGAACATTCCCATTGGGTTCTGGTGGGCTGTCGTGACCATGACGACCTTAGGCTACGGGGATATGTACCCCCAGACGTGGTCAGGCATGCTCGTGGGAGCCCTGTGTGCCCTGGCTGGAGTGCTGACCATAGCCATGCCCGTGCCCGTCATTGTCAACAATTTTGGGATGTACTATTCCTTGGCAATGGCGAAGCAGAAGCTTCCAAGGAAAAGGAAGAAACACATTCCTCCTGCCCCTCAGGCAGGCTCCCCTACATTTTGCAAGACAGAATTAAATATGGCCTGCAATAGCACACAGAGTGACACATGTCTGGGCAAAGAAAACCGACTAATGGAACACAACAGATCAGGTAAGGCACAATTTCAAATGCATGCCATTAAATACTTTATAGACCAGTATGCCCCAGATGTAGAAAGTAACTTTTTTCTGAAAATGTTCAGGAGTTTCCAGTTCTATCACTTAAAATAAAATGAGTTTATGCCGGGTGTGTAGAGAACTAGGCTAGTATTTCTAAACATGCCCCAGCAGAAAAGTGAGAGCTGGTCTATAGAGTTTTCTTGCTTTGGTGAGAATGACCTTTGCTGATGGTGCCAATATTTTCTTTTGCCTGTTTGTTGCTTCTGTGCCAATGTTTCTTTGTTTCTCTGCATGGTGTGATGGTATATTGGCCATCTCCCATTCCTCATTTTCCAAATGTTGACCACCATATCATTTGGCTTGGTGTGTGTTTGTCTCAGTTTTTCCTCTGCCACACAGTGCTATGCATCTCAACCTCATTCCTGAGAGGCAGTCATTTAAGGAGAATGGATGCTTGCACACAAAAGGCCTGAACACCAACAAGGTGATATGGAAGATAGACCTTTCAGTAACAAAGCTCATTTTTAATAATATTCTAGAGAATTGACTTAATTTTCATTGTTTTTATTTTGGGAGAGTGTCTAGAATGAATACTTTTGGTGATGCAAAATTCCACATAATATGAACCAACCCACCAATGTTCAGAGCATAGATAAATCTGCTGTGGAAAACCAATGACAAAATTGAATCTCTTTTTGGCTTTCATTTTTTTATTTCAAGATGTAGCTGTCCCTGTTCCTTCCTAGAACTTTCTAGAAGGTTAGCTACTTTATGGCTCGAGATTGGCTTAATCCCTGCTCTCTTTTATGGCTAAAGTAATCTAGAGTTGATTGACTTCAACTTGATAATCATTTTGCCAATATAATTGTCAAGAATGCCATTGCTACTCTATCTCAGGAGGTATAATTTTGTAGATGAACAGTTTCAGTAACTTTTATTCTACAACAAAAATTTTAAGATATAACTCTTCATTATATTTTAGATATATTTTATTATTTGCTGGTAGGAAAATAACTTCTCACCAGATTCCATGCATCATTTGAAAATAAGGTCCTTCCTTAGCTTCCAAATTTTTTATGAAGCAAACAAGAGAAAAAAATATGGCTTAAACTGTACTGTTGTTTACAATTTTTTTATTCCCAGTTCTTATACTCATTGGTAGTTCATCTGAAAATTCTGCCAATACATATCTGAAAACTATGAAGAATGCCTTTCCTAAAGGAGACATTTAGCTTATTTTTGCTGTTCTCACTATACAGTTCTCAGAGCTGCTACACAGATCCCTTAAGAAGGGCATGAAACAAGAGCCCTCTCAGCCCTGGTAAACATTGTAATGCCAAGCTAGTCTGCTGGCAGGATGTGAGAGTCTTTGGCAAGCATACAGAAATAAATAATTATTTCAAGGGCATTGTAGAAGAAGCTCATGTTCTACTGTATGTGGGAAATTATTTTGAGTATTAGAAGTGCCAGTGTTCTTGTGCCTCAGGATAATTTTCACCAAGATTTGTGGGGAAAATTACTTTAAGAAAAAAAAAATGATATAAGCATGCCTCTTAAAAATCTGCAAAAGCAAATACTTCCTTGAAAGATTTTCCTTTAAAAAGCTCTACTTTGAAGAATTCCTACTCATAGTGACTGGATAGTATGTAGCAAAGCTTAAGGTAAATTGTGCACTAGTTTGTTAACCAATTTGTTTTAAATTCACTCTACCTGCAAGAAAGCCAAATATTCATTCAATATTTTCTAAAAAAATAAAATAAAATTTCCAAAGGAACATTTCTCTCCTTTTCAATACATTTTCATTTTATTCCATGTAATTTTTTTTGTGTGTGTTGAGTGACAAAAATTCTTTTTCTTACTGTGATGTGACTATTGTGTTTTGTATATTGAGTGATTGGACTATGGGCATTTCGTGTAAACTCTTTGTACTGTCTCATTCCCTCATCCATCACTGTCTGTCAATGGGCATGGTGCTGTGACCAGTGTTATCAGGTGACGACAGTACAGGAAGTGAGCCGCCATTATCACCCCCAGAAAGACTTCCCATCAGACGCTCTAGTACCCGAGACAAAAACAGAAGAGGGGAAACATGTTTCCTATTGACGACAGGTGATTACACGTGCACTTCTGATGGAGGGATCAGGAAAGGTAGGCATGCATTTGTTCACTTTGTAACAGGTGACTTAGCCATTAAGTAAAAGTGATGTGCAATGCTCAGTCATCGTTTCCTGGGGAAGACTGCATGCGGCACTGTTATCTCCATCACATCTCTCCTTGTAAGCATTTTTTTTTTTTTTTTTTTTTTTTTTTTTTTGGTTTTGCAAGGTAGGGTCTCACTCTGGTCCAGGCTGACCTGGAATTAACTATGTAGTCTCAGGGTGGCCTTGAACTCTCGGCGATCCTCCTACCTCTGCCTCCCGAGTGCTGGGATTAAAGGCGTGCGCCACCACGCCCGGCTCTTGTAAGCATTTTATAATATCTGTCACAGAGTGCACTTGGTTGTCATATCTAAAAGACCTTCATCCTTTCTTCTTCATCCTTTTTTTTTCTTTTTATGGTCTGCCATTTGTCCATTGGCAGAATTGTAACAGAATAAGTAAATATTTAATCAGTCATTCAATTATTGTAGCATAATGTACTCGGCAGACTTTTAAAGTTTTCTTTTTATTATAACAAATAAAACTCACTAATTGGCTCTATGAATATATTTGAAAGTAAGTTATGCAATAAAATAAGTATAAGACATTTTTCTTTTTCAAAAGAAAGTACTAAATACACTCTAAATCTCCTGTCCAACTGGCCAGTTTATGCAAGTAGTTTATATGAGTTTCTCAAGGGGCAAACTCCTCTGACATATGCATCTTCAATCACTTGAAAAAAAACTATGTTTGAAATATACAAATAGAACTTCGCTTTAGGACAAATAAAAATAATTTTGAATTTACTAGTATTTTTCAATAGACACTATAGAGTATCTGACATGTACAAGATGATAAAGTCATGTAGAAGATGAATGAATAAAGTAGTTGGGCAGCTGTATTAAAGAAAATGTGAGGAGATCTATAATGATTTTCAATTTATAATTGGATAAATTTGAATGAAAAACCACTCCAAAACTTTCATATTAATGCAACTGTATTCTAAAGCTATTGTTCTTATTTTCTGTGCATTAAAGTTTTTCTATTCAATTCCACACCATTTTAAACTTAAAACATGCTTTGTGATGTTCCTGCCTTTGAACTACCTCATTATCATATGATACTATTCTTTTATTCTTTTGATCATTTTATGTTGTCCTTCTCTGATTCCATGTCTTGGTGGCTCAAAACATAAGACAAATGAGCCCTCTTCTCTGTTGAATGACATTTCAAATACTTAATTCCTTCCATTGTCTACATCTGTTCTTTAAACTTAAATGTGTTCTAGTTACATAAATGGGCTTTATTGTTTATTGTTTTACATTTACATATTTTTAGAGAATATGTATTTAATGATAGTAAAGTCTTAACAGTATTTGAGGAAACTACATGTATTGGATAATAATATCTAAAATATCTTACATTGAGTATATTTTTGTGTCTTACATGTAGTAAAATATATAATCTACATGTATACTTGTATATACATATATATTTTTACATTTAAATGCAATTAAATTTACATGTCTTTTGTGCATTATCTATTAAATAATTATATATACTCTTTTACCAAAGTAATATATTTAAAGGCTTTGCTAGAAGTTTTCTTCCATGTTAGATGCAGATAAAAAAGCTTTGAAAATCATAATGTACTATGTAAAAATAAATTTTAGTGTAAAATTGAAAAAAATCATAAGCAAAGCAATTAATAAGATATTTAATTTACATGGAAAAGATACAGGGACTTTTCTTTCACAAATATAATTTTTCTTTTGTAATGAGGACATTGTTATAAACTGACGAACTTACATGAGCTATTTATGTTTTGTCATGCTTTACCATATCGACTCTTTTTCATTCTTGCTTATGTTCCCTGTAGATATGCATTTTTCTACCAGATGTGATAACATTTACTCATAAAGCTAGATATTTTAGTTTGTTGTTTTGTCATACATACCACAAACTCATTCCATTCCTTTCCTTTTATATATAGGTTTTAGGTTTCTTGAATACTACCTAAACATTTCCTTCCTTCCTTCCTCCCTTCCTTCCTTCCTTCCTTCCTTCCTTCCTTCCTTCTTTCTTTCTTTCTTTCTTTTTTTTTTTTTTTTTTTTGAGGTAGGGTCTCACTATAGTTCAGGCTGACCTGGAATTCACTATGTAGTCTCAGGGTGGCCTTGAACTCATGGTGATCCCCCTACCTCTGCCTCCCGAGTACTGGGATTAAAGGTGTGCGCCACCACTCCTGGCTTAAACATTTACTTTCTAAATGGTCTAATCATCCATTTTTCAAGTTAATCTATTAATTTTCCTTTAGAATCCTAAAAATTCTTCCTGTATAAATTAAAAGAAATTACTTGATTCCCATTGCATTAGTTTACATACAAACATAAATATAGTTGAACATACAATTAAGTACATCCCTTAAAGGGCAACCTTCCAGTATTTAGGATGAGTTCTGTTTTTATTTATGTAGTACTTTTTAAGAAAGTATAGTGTGTAAATTGAAAGATGTTGATCATGGTATATCCACTTTAGGACTGAATAAAATTCAAATTATGTTTACATGTTGGTTCAATATTGTTTATCATCATGAATATTTATATTTTATATTCTATCTTTATCTATATTTTTGGTACACCAGTAAAAGTTTGGTTTAAGCAAAAAACGTCTTGTCAGAATAAAGTAAAGGTATACAAATAACATTAAATTTTAGTAATTTTATTTTATTTTTTGGAGAGAGACACAGAGAGAGAGAGACAGAGAGGGAGAGGGAGACAGAGATGGGTGCACCAGCAGTCTCTCAGCTACTGTGAACGAAATCCAGATGCATGCGCCCTCTTGTGGGCAAGTGCGGCATTGCACCCTTGTGTCACTGCATCTGGCTAAACATGGGTCCTGGAGATTGGAACCGCTGGAGATTGGAACCAGCGTTCTAGGCTTAGCAGGCAGGCACCTTAACCGCTAAACCATCTCTCCAGCCCCCCTACTAACTAATTTTTTTTTACTAAATTTAATATGACATTGATATAATAGATATTAATTAAAAGTGCTTATAAACTTTAAAATTATTTTTATTAAAAACTATTATTTAAATTAATAAATAAAACTTAGATTTATATATCACTGGTATGATCAATGTAAAATTATTTAGCAGATCATTATATGTGTGGGAGTTCCATACAGAGCTGGGAGATTTTAAGGCTAAACATAATTTTTTATAATTATAGTTATTACTACTTTTTATTCTATTTAATCATTTAAATTAACACTCATCAATGTTTGTAAATTAGTTTACATTTATTTATTATATAATAAACTTCTCCAGCCTTTAAGGAAGCATTTTTTCTACAGTACCCAAAAGTATATTTTCAGTTACTTCACAAAGTATAGAAATAAGTAATTGACCAGGTTCATGAAATATATATATATGTTTCCTTCAATTAGAAAAATATTTAAGACATCATGCCAAAACTGTTACATTGTCTGTCAGTATAGAATAAAATATATACCTTGCCCAATGTTTTATAATAAAGAATACTAGTGAAATATTGACAGGTAATTCCTTAATCAACACAAATTATATCCTAGAAAATGTTATCTTAATTAATGGAGGATATAAATGTCTATTCACAAATATTTGGGAAGATTGCTCAACAGTTAACAGCATTTTCTTTTAAAACCTACTGGCCCAGGTTCAATCCCAGAACTCCTACATAAAGCCAGATGTGGGGAAAGTGCTGAAAACACCTGGTGAGCCCTTTACCCCTCAATGAATATTTAAATAAAAATATTATATATATATATATATATATATATATATATATATATATATATATATGCCCAGTCTACTGGAATTTTAGGTATGAATTTGTGGGAGGGGAGGGTCCTCATTCTCCCCTCCTATCAGTCCAGCTTGACCCTGCCATAGACCTGGTGCTGAATCCAGGTCCACACCTGTCTCTGTCTTTACCTCTCCTAATTCAAAAAACACAGATAACTCTCTCTTGTTCTAGTAAAGAGCAAGACAGTAATGACTCTTTCCATGGAAGTTCTATGAAAAGATAGAATTAAAGGAAAAAGTAGCTGACAAGACATAGGGTCCATGAGGACCAAAAAAACCTTTTATTCTTTCTTTCCTCAGTCCTCTCTTTGTCTCTCTGCCTCCCTCTCCCATCCCCTCTCCTCTCCCTCTCTTTGTCTCTCCCTCTTCTTTCTTTCTTTCTTTCTTTCTTTCTTTCTTTCTTTCTTTCTTTCTTTCTTTCTTTTCTTTTCTTTTCTTTCTTTCATTTGTTTTCTCTTTTGTGTTACAATAAGCAGGAACACACTGGTCTGATTAGACCCTATGTACTGGATTCACGGTGAATGGGGCACAAGAATGTTATTGGAATTGCATGTACTTAATTGCTTCCAGAGGAGTTCATTTTCCTTATAATATTTTATTGTTTCCTTGTAATAGTTCAATTGAGCCATCAAAATACTCATTTACATATTGGTGTGACCTGATGTGATGCCACTTTTAGTCGATGACTGTCCTGCATTAAAATATTTCACTTCACGCTTTCCACTAGATGCCTCCCCCAACTCATTTAACTCCTTTTCTACTTTGTATTAAAAATGCTAAAACATGCAAAACCCTCTACAGTGAAAACATGGGTTACTGCTTGAGTAAGTACAGAACACCAATGGACTAAAGTTTGTGACAAGCTTCTTTTATCCTCTTAAGTCTGTGGCTCACAACAACAGATTAGGTTGTAAAATACCAATTAAAAACAGGATTTGTTTCAGTTCCTGGGGATTGAAAGAAAAGTCATCTGAAAACATCATATAATCAAATTCTGATTTGTTTTCCAGAAATCATTACATTTGCTTCCTTTTTATTTAATGTTGTTATCCAAAGGATTAGGAACTGGCCTTTCATCCTATATTACCTGGACAGTGGCATCTGATATTATTTTAAGAATATTCATTTTAACCTTATAAAGTTAGAAGATTAAAATATATCGGAAACAGAATTTTTGCCTTAAAGTTAATCATCTTTTATTTTTATTAAACACTAAAAGAGAACAATCTTTCTTTTGTTTATTTTATTTTGAGAAACACATCCTGAAATTTAAAAATACTAATCAAGTCCGTATCTTACTTAAGTTGCTTTGCCTAATTTCTAAAATTCTGATAGTCTCTATGCCAAAATTACTTTAATACTAACTATAATTTACGAAGATATATATTTTGAAGTATTGCAATTATAATTTCTGGTAGCTGGTTTAATGTTTTCAGCTAGAGCAAGTTTTATTTTTCTAGACTTATAAATTGTCTCAATATTGAATTCTTTTCAAACAAATTCTTTGAGTTCAAAAATAGCACTTTTAATTACTCTGCATGGTATTGTTTGTCTCTGTCTCTTTTCTGGTTGAATTCAACTGATGTCTGTGCATTTTTTCATAAAAGGCTATGAAAAATCCCGAAGCTTAAACAACATAGCGGGCTTGGCAGGCAGTGCTCTGAGGCTCTCTCCAGTAACATCACCCTACAACTCTCCTTGTCCTCTGAGGCGCTCTCGATCCCCCATCCCATCTATCTTGTAAACCAAACTGCATCATTCGCCTAAATTATCCTAATCCAAGTACTGTACCCTGTGGTGGAAATTATTAAATATAGAGTTATTTCAGGCATCATTAGTACAGTATAAGTCCTGCATGATACTACTATTTGAAGTCAGAAATGCTACTTGAATAGCTAACAGATCTTATCCTGGCTCTAAAGAGTATCAAAAGTAGTGCTACTACTTCTCCATAAGAATTGTCCTGATTTCCTTTTGCAATAAAATGACTTATAGAGTCAGATATTGGCCAGTACACTAATGCATAACCATATCTTCAGGGAGATATACTTAAACAGTATGCTTCTAAATGCCAACCACTTCATTGGAACCTCATTTTTTGTGACTCTAAACCATTCTGAAGATGTCCGGGATCCTGTCTTGATTGCACACAACCTGACTTTGGTCAGCTCATTGCATGGATCATCTTGTCTGTACCACCTGAGAGCGATGTTGCAGAGTCTGAGGACTGTGGATGGCTCAGGAGATGTGTATTGCATCCACCCATCCTGCTGATGTGAACGCATTGGTCGACTGTTCTGCATGTTGAATTGTGGGGCAGGGAGGGTGAGATGAAGTTCTCCTAACAGTTTTTCCTTATTCCTTGACAGAAATACTTGTGTTAACAACCTTAATTTCTTGATTAAGTTACTTTTCTTGAAAAATGCTGTATTGGTGTTCTGAATGTCTTTGGTTGTTTGTACACAGATAACTGCAAAGAGGTTGTCATTACTGGTTACACGCAAGCCGAGGCCAGATCTCTTACTTAATGACTTGGGGAAGGCACAAAACATGAGAGAAAGGTAACTGCCAGCCAGGCTTGCATTGTTTAACCAGGAATTGCTGCTTGGTACTAGACCAATTTTCTTTTTCAAATCCCAGGATTTGTCATCAGAGGCAGACTGCCAAATAATTGCCCAAAGCTCTCTTGTCCTCTTTACTTCATTTATTTTTATTTATTAATTTTTGTGTGAACATCAAAGGTCACTGATGTTCACAGAAGGCTTTTTTTTTTTTTTTTTTTTTTTTTGACTAGCCTTAAAACTGCATCAAAGGACTAATCAGATTTTCAGGCAGTGTTTAATCAGGTGCTTTGTCCTATATGTTGTTTTTGTCTGTCTGTCTTAGCTCCTTGTCTTAAACATATATGCCATCTGTCTCCATGAAGCATAGAAATGCCTTGATAACATGTTTGTGAGTTTAGCACTGAATCTCCCTACCTCCTGGCCCTGTCTTCTTCGCTATTTGCAGCAGCGTCTCTGCTTTGTATATAAATTAATGATGCCCCGTAGACTACCTAAATTAATCAGCACTGTGAATCTTTTTTGATGAACAGGATTTAAGCAGCATTTTTACTATTGCAGAGTAAGTTTCTACTATCTAGCAACCAGCATTCATCATTACATTCCAGCAAATTCCCTAGGGAGTCTTATTCAGCCTGAGTGGGAGATGGTCTGTTTATACATCCCTACCAAATACAATAGCAATTGTATATCTGGTGTTTGGGGCATGTGACAGGAGGAAAAATGCCATAGTGTAAACGGAGGCGTAGAAAGTACTTTTGATGCATTCAGGCTCTTTGAGATCATTGGTTAAATCCTGTTTCTCATGTTTGTTTTGGTAGGAAGACAATTGCCTCTTTCATTATTGGCTCCCCATTCCCAAGTCCTAGAGCATGAGCTATGTGTCAGAGATCTTGTACAGCAATGTATCTATCCAGACATAGATATCTCATATTTAGAGATACCATGATCCTTTTGATATAACAACATGCATAGAATGTTATAATTATGCATAGATTTACTGTAAAAGAATTAATATGCTGTCTGGTGCTGCTGTTATTGACTGCAGTGTTGTACAGAATTTATCATGGATTTTTGACTGCTGAAAAGGGGGCAGTGGAATTTAGCCATACCAAGGATTGTACTGGAAACAGCTTCTGCTACTGAATGTGCCCTGATGTGACCAGGTTGCCTTGGAAGAGGTCCTGCATCTTCATGAGGCGATTAGAGCTGCTAAAGGAACTGTGATTGGAACTGCTCAGGTGCTCGCCATGTGAGTGAGTGTTCTGCTTGTAGATGGACTAGTGTACACAAAACAGCTGTAAATACCAATGTGTGTGCATGGGTCAACCACTCTGGCGATCTCACACCACAGGAAGCCAAATTCATGATCCACATCTCTGAAGCTTCAAGTAAGGCCCATGCTTCTTTGAATTACTCCTCATGGGCTCACCACAGTTGTGCTGTGAATTACACAAGGCAGTGATATTGATGTAGGATAGGTCTGTCTTAACTTCTCTTGTTTGTACTTCAGGTATCGGATCCATTAACATTTGACTGTATCATTCTCTTACAAGCCACTTATTTATCAGATTGTCAATTGTGTAGTAAATTTTTAGTGTCTAGTTATCAAAGCTATATTTTTAGTTGCATATTTGTTCAGTTCTGGAAAATTGTTACAACTTTAAGAAATTCACCAATGGTATTCATAGTTCAAGTTTTATGTCATGGTTACCTCAATTATAAATATTACAAAATATAAAATTCTGGCATTGAGAGTATTTTTTTATTAAATGATCAAGAAAAAATGTCAATATATAGTAGAATATTATCAGATTATATCCTAAAGTGTATATTTTGCATAAAAGAGATATTCTTCAATCAATTAATTTTTGTGAGTTTTGTGGCTAATGAAGCTTGTAACTTGTCTTTACAACTGTTGTAGTTGAAACTGTATAAATTTTTTTTTTCATTTTGCTTAATCAATATTTCCAGAATCTATTAGTTCCCCTGGGATTCTGAATATAATATATAACCTAATTATGAACCCCTGTATCGTGTACCTTCTGTGAACATCTCAAGGTGCATGCATAACCTTGGGGACAAGCTGATGGATATGTTACTAACAGAAGTGAAGAATAAAAGGCAAATGATCTGGGGATGAACTTGAATCCTATGATTAAATTATTCATATTCTTTATTTGGCTCCTTTCTTTGAGTTACTGTTTTCTGCAGTGTCTCCTAATTTTATGTTTCCTGGTTAACAAACACACCAGACATTCATACATTGTAAAGATTTTGGGGAGGCTTTTAAAATATAAAGCACTCATTTTCATTTAAGTCTCAGAAACAGCCAGTATTTTCCTCTTCCTTATGTCCTCTTGTTTGGACTGCTTATATTTCTCTGATAATTTGAAGACTATAAAAGTATTAGTCATTATGAGATTAACTATTCACATAGTATTTTAAGATTAATAGTATAACTTAACTTCCATTTCCAGTTTACTCATCCCATTTCTGGAGGAAACTGTTTTAGCATTCACTTTATTGGTAGTAAAGTGAAAGTCCAGGGAAGCACAACAGTTCATTTACAATTTTCTCACAGATGATTGTTCTCAGAACAGTGTCTTAGGTTTGAAATATTTATTGAGCCTGTTCTAGTAAATGCCCTATTATAAAGGATGCCTTCTGTCTCAATTTCACATAATGACTCTCTGTCTGAGACACAAAACATACATAGCTGGCATTCCACTTATCATGTGGGGATTTATATGAATTTACTCCACAAAATTCTATGATGCCTTTTGTGGGTTGGAAAAAAATAAAAAAAATAAATAAAGGAAGAGAATCATGCTGCAAATGCAACACTTTCTTATAATGCATCAGCATTTTTCTGTTTTTAATAAATGTTCAGTGTTATTAAGAAACTCAGCTAAGAAAAAGGGATGTCCTAAGTAGAATCACTTATTAATGTAATAAACAATGATGTCAAGTTGAAAGATTTATTGTGTGAAAGAAAAAATATGTGGGAAGTTAGAAAGAATGCATTTTAATAGATTATAGCTGACATCAAATTTTATTTTGAAATTGGGATTAATTAATCATGACTGAAAAGTGAAAACTTCATTTTATCTTCAAAATAAATCACAAGACAGTTTGAAGGACCACCTGGAGAGAACTAATCTTAGAAAAACAGTAAATAAGCCAGCAGACAATAGTACAAAGTGGGGACTCTAGAGGACTTACAGATGCTCTTGAAAATGTTTTAAATGAATGGATGTATTAAAATATTGAAATTATTAGGAGTGTAAGTTGATCAAAAATATGTGGTTTGCAAATTTTCCTTACTGAAAATTATCATTCCCATTACAATATCCACTACCAAAATTTAATTAGTTTTCTCAATGCTTAACCATTATTAAATTATAGATATACACTATTTTTAACTTGGGTTAAGTATCCTTAATATTGATTTTAAATTTCATAGTTTTTCATTTATTCACACTGCTTTTATTCAAAAGATATGGTATAAGTGTGGAATGTGTGAGGTGTATGCACATGTATACAGATCAGATGTGCACATAAAATGGCCACATGTCCAAAGGGTAGAGGACGGTATTAGACACTCTTTTATATTGCTCATCTGCCTTAACTTCCTGCAGTTCACACCATTTTTCAGTTAGGCTGGCTGACCAAGGTGCACCAGTGATCCTCCTATCTCTTCTCATCCATCAGAGCTGATTAGTGCTGGGGTTGCAAGAATGTGTTTCCATGCTCAGATTTTTACAAGATTGCTTTGTATTGAACTCAGGCACATGTGTTTATTCAACAGGTACTTTTACAGGTTGAGTCATTTCCCCAAAGTGAATTTTCTAAAGTAGTTTTAACTTCACAGAAAAACTGATAAGAAGGGATATAGATGTTGTGTACCTTCCCTTATGGATACATATCTTCTACCACTGTGAACCCCCACACCTGTCTCTAAGAGACTCTATGACCCTACAATGATACCACTGTCACAGAAAGTTCACAGTTTACATTAGACTTCACTATAGGTGTTAAACATTCTATGGGGTTTAAGAAATACACAGTGGCATGCATGTATCATTGTAATATCATGTAAAACCGTTTCACTGTTGTCAAATCCCTTTTTAAAATCAATGTGTCACTTCCTTTTCTTAACCCTCGAGAGTTAATATTTTTATTCTTTCCATACTTTTGTCTTTTCCAGAAATCATATATTTGGAAATATACACTTTGTAAAAGTTGTCAAGGTTAGATTATTTCACTTAATAAAATACATACACCTATACTAATGTAAGGTTTCTCTGTCTTTATGACTTGATAACTCATTTATTTTTAGTACTGAATAATATTCCGTTATTTAGATATACCACAATTTGTTCACCTACCAACAACATTGCATTAGTCAGTGGTTTCCAGAGAAACAGAACAAATAGGAAATACATATGCACATACATATAACTATATAAAGTGATTTATTATAGGAATTTGGCTCATAGGACTATAAAGGCTCAGAAATCTCAGCCTGGTATTTGCAAGCTGGAGACCCAGGAATAAAGTGATGGTGCATTTCCAGTGTGAATCAGAATCCACAGCTTCAATTCTTGTACAAGTCAAAAGGCCTGAACCCTGGAGAGATGGATCTGTAATACCAGTCTAGCCCAAAGGCTTCAGAGCACTAACGAGTGCTAGCAAGGTAAGTCTAAGCTCAAGGCAGGAGAGGACTGATATTCCAGCTCAGTCAGTCAGAAGAGTCAATTCCCCTTTTCCACTTTTCTCTTCCACCATTCAGGCACTCAACAGATTGGATCATGCCCACCCACATTAGGGAGGGCAATCTGCTCTACTCAGCCTACTGTTTTAAATGTTAATCTCTTCCAGAAATACCATCAGAGACACATCTAGAAATAATGCCTAACCAGACTTGTGGTCCAGTCAAACGACACATAAAATTTAGGATTAGAACTCCTCCTCTTGGCTGGGGGTGAAACAGTACTAAAGTGTTGTCACCATGCACAAGGCCAAGAGTTTGAGCCTCAAAGAAAAAAAATCCCTAAAAAAAAAAAAAAAAAAAAAAAAAAAAACAAGCTTAAACTAAAAAGGTCCAACTCATGACTTTTCATCAAATAAATTATCCTTTAGCCACACCATATTTAACCGCCAAGTAAAGATAACAATAAGATGACAATTTTGGGTTCACATTTGCAGATTCAATCAACATCGGTAGAAATGATTCAGGAAAAAGTATTGTCTCATTGCCAAATATGTACAGACTTTTTTTTTCTTGTCATTATCCACTAAACAATACAGTTTAGCAACTGTTTATACAGCATTTACATTGTATTAGGCATACAAGCAACCAAAGTTTAGGGGAAGGTGTGATCTGATGTTATAGATCCCATGTTACGTTACGTTACGTTATGTTACGTTACGTTACGTTACGTTACGTTACGTTACGTTACGCTACGTTACGTTACGCTACGCTACGCTACGTTACGTTACGTTACGTTACGTTATGTTATGTTATGTTATGTTATGTTATGTAAGGGACTGGAATACCTGTGGACTTTGCATCTGTTCTGGGAGTGGTTTTCTGGAACCAGCCCCCCCACAGACACACTATAGGTATCTGTATAATTGACTACAAATATTCTCTTTTCCTTTGAAAATGCAATACTATTCTCCAGAATAGGAAGTAAATTCCTTCATTGTTTACTTTTTACTTTACTATCCAGCAACTTGCTGTGACATAAGATTAATAATGCTTTAATACTCTGATGTAAAGTCATTGTCTATCATGGCATATGCTAAGGGAACAAGAATGGGAAGAAACAGGGGTCAGGGTGATAGTTTAGCAGGTAAGAGTGTTTGCCGTTTCAGCATTAGTGCCTACCAGCTTGTATACCACCAAGTCCAAATCCCCAGAACCCATGTAAAATGCCTACAAAACCAGGTTCTATTCCCCAGGACCCACATAGAGCCAGATGCACAGAGTGACACATGTACCTCGAGTTCATTTGCAATGGCTGGAGGCCCTGGGGCACTATTTCTGTCTCTTTTCTCTCTATCTCTGTAAGTAAGTTAATGAATGAATAAATAATAAAACTTTTTTTTTGAGAGAGAGAGACAGACAGAGACCGATAGAGAATGGGCATGCCAGGGCCTCTCAGACACTGTATAGGTTATGACCATACAGCCAAACCTGTGGTTATAGCCCATGTACATTATATAACCACATCTGTGGACATTTCCTCTTTCAAGAAATGAGAACAAGTGGATTCAAATGCTCATACTTATCCTAGTGAGAATATTTTTTTTACCACTTACTTTTGAGGAAAAAAAAAATGGTTCTTTGCTAATTTTGTCAAATGCTTATTTTTATTTTTTTAATAAGTTTGGAAAAGTTCTTATTATAAAATTATTAAAATACTTTAGAATTATTGAAATTTCACTTTTATCTTAGAAGTAGTGAAGACTGATATAGAACTACTGAAAAATCCAGGACATAAACTGGATTTTAAGAATAAATAGAGTGTGGTCTTTCCAAAAACCTTTCTTTAATCAATTATCTCAGTGTTTTGATTTATTCCCTTTTAGGAAAACCATCCTAACTAACAACTAACTAACAATTTTATTACAAAGAATTAAATCTGAAATCTGTGCCTAATGTCACAGAATGAGTACACATGTGAGTGTGCGCTTGCACAGGAAGTTCGTAAAAAAAAAAAAATCCATGGGAATTTTGGAAGTATAGCTGGTTGCATGATTAAGACACAGAGCGCAGGATTTTCAGAGACAAGGAAATGTTATAAGACCGATCAGCATATACTCAATGTTGCCTAAATCAGGGTCATTTAGTATGAAATAAACAAGGTAAGCTGAAAGTAAAGAAGTGATACCACAATTCTGTTTAACAAGTTACCTCTAAGACATTCAGCATAACAGGACTAGATGTTTCTTCTACAGGAGAAAGTTTGCAGAGTATAACAGGGAGGCAGGAGGAGAGACCATTAAGTTTCTCATTCTTTACATAAAAACAAATGACAGGCCAGAGAGATGGCTTAGCAGTTAAGGCGCCTGCCTCCTAAGCCTAAGAACGCTGGTTCCAACCTCCAGGTCCCACAATTAGCCAGATGCAAAGTGACACAAGGGTGCAATGCTGCACTTGACAACAAGGGGGCACATGCATCTGGATTTTGTTCACAGCAGCTGAGAGGCTGCTGGCGCGCCCATCTCTACCTGTCTTCCTCTCCCTCTCTCTCTGTCTCTCTCTGTCTCTCTGTGTCTCTCTCCAAAAAAAAAATGTAGACAAATTTCTTTTACATGTGGCACAGGGTCCATTGTTTTCTCAAATAAATCTGCATTCTTGGCATGTAAACATTTTTTATATGGTCATGTTATATATTTTAAGAAGTCACCTGACTAAATATATAAAACAACACTATTTTATTTTTGGTTTCTATGTGCAAAGTATATTTGCACAAATTTTGGTCTCATTTATTTGAAACAAACAAACAACAACAACAAAAAAAAGTGAGTTGCTACATGAATAAACCTCAGCTCAACTCAGCCTGGGTGGTGATGACATAGAAAGGGAAACTTAGGCTTAACTAGTGAGAAACTGCCCACAAGCTTCTGGATAGCAACTTTGCCAATCAAAAACCTGGGGATTTTCTGTTTCACCAGTCAGATAGTTCCTTTGTCTTACATCCATAAGCACCTAAGAGACATTCTCCTCATTGTCTCTAGATGAACCCCAAAGTCTTGGAATTTTTGCATTGCTCACTTTATGAATGATTTCTGTGTAAATCAATGTTAAAATTTTAATATGCCTAAATTTAATTTTTTAAAATTGTATTTTAGAAAGAGAAAGATAACTGGAGGGCTAGGGCCTCACCCACTGCAATCAAACTGCAGATGCTTGTGCCATCTAGTGGGCATGTGCAACCTTGCACTTGCCTCACTTTTCTGCATATGGCTTATGTGGGATCTGGAGAGAGATTGACAAAGGTCCTTAGGCTTTTCAGGCGAGTTCCTTGACCATTAAGCCATCTCTCCAGCCCCTAAATTTAATTTTTTAAACAATTTGTAGGACAGATGTCATTATGAAATTTATTTCCCAAAGTTACATTTCCTAAGTTTAGATCTATTTTCTTATGATTTGGAGTCAATAATTCTATGCATAGCAATGATAAAACTGAGTGATAAAATATTGAGGTGGGAGACAAACCATTTTTTGCTTACAAGGCATCATTTCCTGGCACTAAATGCATGTCTAAGCATTACATAGAGGAATGACTTTGTGTGGTTTGTTGGATATATGGGAAAATGGCACAGAATGAATACTTATAAGGCATTGTTTTTCAAAGACATCACCCATAGTGAAAATTTCTAAAGCTTACCACCACTCACCAAAGTAATCCTTGTTCTAATTAAGTCAGATCTAATGTGATGGCATTCCATAAGAGCAAATGTTAGGAAAAATCACTGGGCTAGATGGCCTTAACTTTCTTCCTGCTTGTAGAGATCTTAGGTTTCTTTCTTACTACAGGTTCCTAAGTTCCCTATTCTAGACAGTCACTCTACTCACTGATACAAATGCCCTACCTGACTTCCCTTTGCTTAGAGCACTTACTTAAAACACACATACATACAGAAAACTGATGGTTGCAATCATTTCACTGCCTCACTAGGAAGAGCATCTTTCCCCAAATTCTTGGCCATTTTAAAACTCAATATTCTTTTTTCTTAAAGACCATCTTTTGAAATGTCATCATTCAGAATGATAGGGCTCTTGTTTTCCCATTTCTGGAGAAGGAACAAATGTCAGAAGGTGTAAATTATCAGAGATGAGTTAGTACTCACATGGACTAATCTTGGAAGATTCTCTAACATTCTCCAAATGCTTTTCCACTAGCGCTTCTCTCCCTTATGACTATAAGCTTGACTCCCATTAGGTAATCTTGAAGAAAATCTTCCTGTATGTTTAACTGATTGGATACAATTGTTCTCTGACATTTCCTTGGTGAATCCTTGATGATGTGGACAATCACAAGTGACCATCTTCCAGGGGGCACATAAAGATTGAATATAAATGAAGAAGAATTCTGAGCGATGTAAAAGCTGCTTTCATTTTGAAATATATTAAGAGGTTTTAATAATAGCATAGTTTTTGAAAATTCTTAACCATCCAGTTACTTACTTTTTGTTTCTAAATAACTCAACCCCTTTTTTACAGATGATATAGTTGACAGGAAGGTGTAGGCAAACAAAATTGCCACCTCTCATAGTCTTCATTTTTCTGCTGGGGAGCGTGATAAGATGACTTAAGAAGCTCTGCTTTTTCTCTAGACATTGTTCTGACGGTCCTCCAGGAGGCATTTTTCACCTTGTCTCCACTGTATGGATACATCCCCAGGATCACAGAAGATTTTTAATATCTAAGTGTTGACTTGAGCCATTACCTACACTGATTTTTCTCAAATTTATATCTCCCTGTGTTGTTCCCTAGTTTTTCAATTATCATCCTCAGACAGGGGGAAGGGGAGAAATTATACAAACATTTTAAAACTTACCCATTCAAAATATTTTGTGATTTGTCTTCTCACCTAAGGTCTGCTAGCTCTTATATTTGATTCTTTTTTATTTAGCATCTTGAGGGCCTCATGAGATGTCTGGAATGAATAACCACCGTTTTACAACCACTTGGAGATTCTTTAGTGCCCTGTCTCATGTTGGATTGGACTTTCTCAGGGTCACAAATAGCAATTTAATCCACTTCAATTTGCAAATGAATCTATGGCTACTATCATGAAACCCTCTTAGATATTTCTTTTATCTGTGTCAACAACACCATCAGTTTGTTACCAGGAACAGAAATTCACACTACTGACATTGCCTAATGCATCCTCCCCCAGATAATTCAAGTAATTAGTTCTTACTATGCTTTATAGATAAGCCTTCTTAACTTGGGTAATGAAAACAGGTTTTAGAGTCATAGTCAATTTAAGTTGGATTTTTTTTTTCATATCCTTTACTATCTATATGACTTCTTGAAAGTAATTTAAATTGTATATATTTTGTAAAAGTCTGGTATACTGGTGAGAATAGTAAGTAATGCATCATAATTTTAAGTTCTCAACAAAGTGATACATGTAATACATTTAGCAAAATACTGGGAACATCGATTCTGCTCACTAAATGTAAATGTTATGATTATAGTTATTATGTTACCATTGATTTTTTTTTACATTTTTTATAGTTTAGCAACTTGTAAATTTTTCTTGGAGCTGATTTTATTTATGGTATATATTATGAAGACAAATTTTATCAAAACTCTTAAAACCCATTGTTGCATTTAGGTTTGCATTGCTGGCAGAAAACACCTAACCATGAGCAGCTTGTGGGAAAAAAAAAAGGTTTACTTTGGCTTACATACTTGAAGGGAAGCTCTGTGATGGTAGGGGAAAACGATGACATGAGCAGAGGGTGGACATCACTTCCTGGCTAGCAACAGATGGACCACATCAACAAGAGACTGTGCCAAACATTGGCAAGGGGAAACAGGCTCTAACACCCATAAGCCTGCCCCCAACAATACACTGCCTCCAGGAGGCTTTAATTTCCAAATTGCCTTAGGGTGGGGACCCAGCAGTCAGAACACCCAAGTTTGTGGGAGACACCTGAATCAAACCATCACACCCATTTTCAATTGTCTTTAAAGATTATGAAACCTTTCGAATTTACCTCAGAAACAACAGGAGCATACTCTGAAATAATTTTTGTTGTGTATATGCTAAGTCTTCAGAGATTGGGATAATTACACTAAGGAGTACTCAGCAGAACCTGTTTGGCTATTTTGTGCTTGGTAAGATTGCTGTGAATCTCGAGGGAAGTAAATTCATCGTATATATTACTACTAGTTATTTTATAAACTGAAGAGATTTTAAGATTGCTCCTCGTCATAATAACATTACCCAAAATTAAAATTGAATACAAGTCTAGCCTTAGAGTACTGAAGATTCTTCAGAAAATTACCATGTCTCCAGAAGTACTTTGGTTATTTAGCTCACCCACACTAGGTTTCTACGCTCAGCCAGTTGTGTCAATGATGATAATCATTGGATTATTTACACACAGACAGGTAAATACAGATGCCATGTCCTCATTTAGCCTGAGCCAGGCAAGAAGCAATAACTAGGTTACCAAAGTTGTTGGATTTCTTTTTTCTCAGGTTAACATGTGTGAAGGTAGGCTAACTCTTCCTTTAGGGGCTTAACTGAGAAGGTAGAGCAGAGTTTGGAGAATAATGAGTTTCATATAGTCTTTTGGAAACATGTTATTAATTAAAGGGTATATTTTAGGAAATCTATAGCATCCCTTCTAAATAGAGTTTTAATTGGAAGATCCAATTAATAAATAAACATGAATATGAAAAACCAGATGATTGTTTATAATTTAGTTCTTAGAAAATAAATTGATACACTTTATTTGTAATTCTTAAAGAAAAACGAACATGAAAATTTCTTACCAAGGTAGAGGCTTCAGATCTGACATGGAGAGATGAGGCTGCAAATTAACCAGGAGTCCTGAGCTTGGATCTATACATTTGGGCATAATGATATAATATGATTATATATTTATATATAATTTATATTTTTATGTATTATATATTTATGTAATTATAAACATATACGTATAACTATGGCATTTAAAGCCAGCCATATAAGTGAGGTCACCAAGGATAGGGGTGGATATGAAAAGAAGAATTATAAAGAGTAATTCCTAGCCGGGCATGGTGGCGCACGCCTTTAATCCCAGCACTCGGGAGGCAGAGGTAGGAGGATCGCCGAGAGTTCGAGGCTACCCTGAGACTACATAGTTAATTCCAGGTCAGCCTGGGCTAGAGTGAGACCCTACCTTGCAAAAACCAAAAAAAAAAAAAAAAAAAAAAAAAAAAAAAAAAAAAAAGTAATTCCTGGATCATTTCAAATGTATAAATTAGAAGAGATTGCCTGAAACAGCAATGAACTTGAAAATGACCAAATAAAGAATAAGGAAGAGGGCTGGAGAGATGGCTTAGTGGTTAAACGCTTGCCTATGAAGTCTAAGGACCCCGGTTCGAGGCTCGATTCTCCAGGACCCACATAAGCCAGATGCACAAGGGGGTGCATGCATCTGGAGTTCGTTTGCAGTGGCTGGAGGCCCTGGCGCACCCATTCTCTCCCTCTCTCTCTCTCTCTCTCTCTACCTGCCTATTTCTGTATCTCTCTCAAATAAATAAATAAAATAAAATATTTTAAAAAAAGAATAAGGAAGAAAAGCAAGAGTGCAGGAACATGAATACTAGGAATGAATGGAGGATAATGTGAGCAATTGTGAGAACTGGCATCTGAATTTAGTGAGATTGCTCTAGTGATCCAAACAAGAGGCAACATTTATGGTATTTTTACAAACATGTTTTGTTGATTTATGGACAAAGAGAAAAGTTTCTTTTGATTATTCTTTATATAAAAATAATACAGAGCTAATTTGAAGGAGAGTCCGGGTGGTTGACATAGAGCTGAAATTAGACTCCATTTCTGTTATCCCTGAGATGAAATCTGTTTTCAAATTAAGTTTCAGGTTTATATACTGTTACCTTTTTTAAAAAAATTATTTTTATTATTTTTTATTTATTTTTGGAGAGAGAGAGAGAGACAGACAGACAGACAGACAGACAGGGAGAGGGAGACAGAGATGGGCGCTCCAGCAGTCTGTCAGCTGCTGTGAACGAAATCCAGATGCCTGCGCCCCCTTGTGGGCAAATGTGGCATTGTGCCCTTGCCTCACTTTGCATCTGGCTAAACGTGGGACCTAGAGATTGGAACCTCTGGACATTGGAACCAGCGTTCTTAGGCTTAGCAGGCAGGTGCCTTAGCCGCTAAGCCATCTCTCCAGCCCACTATTACCTTTTAATGTCTTAAGGTTTGAAATATGGAAAATTTCAATGCTATCTTAACCACAAGTATATTGAGTGTGCTCATCCATTCATTTCATAAAGAGGTCAGTAGCTGAAACAGAACTCAGAGTTTAAAATTGATCTTTGATCACTGAATTATCTATCCCCAAAGAAGATAGGCTATATAAGTATATCTGGACAAGTTTATATAAAATGTATCACATAATAGTTCTTATTTTCCCTCCTTAATTCCTCAACCCTCTTAGGAAAAGTTCCCAATTTAGGGTCTAAAGACCATTTTCAGTGAGTTTATTTGATCTTTGCAAAGGGAACAAGGGGAAACAAAACACTTAAAGGGGAAGGCTGGATTCTTTTTGTCTGGGCAAGGGCAAAGCTTCTAAAGACTAGGAAGGAGAAAAACATAGCGGGGGTTGATGGGAATCCTGTGGCCTGAATGAAATTTGTAGTCCTCCAAAATTCCTTTGTAGACATATAACCACAAATACAAAATTATGATGTAGTTTTTGAAGTTAAGTCATGAGGGAAAAGTCCATGTAAATGAAACATTATATAAGGCAACATCCTGTCATGTGGAGACTTTGCTTGAAGGCAGCAAGTATAAATTCAGGGTCTTAGGCTCACAAGGATTCAAAACTTTAAGAAACGCATTTCAATCATATATAAATTACCTAATGAAGGTATTTTGTTGCAGCAGTTAAAATGAACTAATACAACACATAACCGTACCCACTTGATCATGGTAGACCAGGAAATAGCTCCATCTATCGGAAATGGTGCAGGATGTACTGAGTGAGCTAATCTAGGCAGCATGGCTACTATACTGCACAAGATTCCCTTATCCAAGCTAGTGTTGCAATTAGAGATATGTTCACTGAGCATAGTTATGACTTGGATCTAAATGTCCTCCACAAGGTCAATGTTGAAGTCTTGGTCTTCCATATGGCAGTGTTCATAGGTGGTACATGCAGGAGATGATTGGATTATGAAGGCTCCATTAAGCTCAAAGCAACCGCCTCACCACAACCCAGAAGCAACAAGGCTAAGTGGCCATGGTCTGCAACCCCTGAAATCATGAACCCAAATCATGAACCCTCCATTAGGTTGGTTATTTTCAGGTAACTTGTAACTGTGATGGAAAACAGATTAACCCAATATCCTAGACAAATAGATATTTATTTTTGTGACATAATAGTTAGTACACAGGTTCTTGGCAGTGTTTCAGCCACTGAATAATGTTGTTGAAGACAGACTCTTGCTGTTTTATTTTGCCTGCCACATTGTGATGGCTTGTAGACTTTGGCTTTCCATGTGGCACCTGTGATTTTAGACCTGCACTACTGTAACATGAAATAGAATGAGGAAGTAGCCATACACTCATCAACTCATCAGGCATAGAAGTGGGTAAATCAAGGCCTTAGGATTTCGAGCCTGTTATGTTGAAGCCCAAGAGAATAAAGTCTATAGCTTCTGCTGCTGCCCTCACATGTTCCTTTTCCCAAGGAAAACTATCAACATTAAATAGCTTCAACTACCAGTGCGATTAAAATACCAAGAAACTTTTATTTTTTGAACTATGTAACATCCTGGCATTTTCCTAAAATCTTAGGGAATAAACAAATTGAATTATTTTTTTTCAGTTTAACTTTGCCAAAGTTGGCAAACAAACAAGCTATATAGAATTACCTTTAATCTGATTGTAAAAAGAGAGTAAAGTGATACTTTTTGAATCTGGTTATTAAGTGGAATTGAAAACTGCATTGGACACCTAATTGTCGATTTTATTAGCATACTTTTATTTTATGGATATTTTCAGATAGATATGATTCAGATAATTAAAAAGTCTTCAGATAATGGACAAGCAGTTCACAAAAGAAGAAACAAAAATGGCCAGTAAGTATTTTAAAAAGTGTTCAGCATCCCTTGCCCCTGGGTAATCCAAATTAAACACACTTTGAGATACCATCTGACCTCAGTCAGAATGGCATCATTAAGACAACTGACAACAAATCAAAGCAAAGGTGCAGGGGAAGAGGGGCACTCATCCACTGATGTTGGGAGTGCAAATCACTACAGCCTTTATGAAAATTAGTTCAGAGGTATCTAAACAGAATAGACCTTTTATAAGACCTAGTTAGACCACTCCTGGGCATATACTCTAAAGACTGCACTTTCTAAGAGGGATACTTGCACACCCATGTTTGTCTTGGCTCTATTTATAATAGCTAAGAAATGGAATCTTCCTAGAGGCCTATTGACAGATCAATGGATAATAATAATGATATGCAAAATGAAATTATTTTCAGAAATCTGGAAAAATTAAATTATGGAATTTGTAGCAAAATGGATGGACCATCATATCAAGTGATGTAACCCACATTCAGAAAGACCAAAGCCATGTGTTCTCTCTGATATGCACACCCTAACTTGTAATATCTACAGGTATGTATATAAAGGAGTGCAAATGTGGATAAGACCTGTAAAGGTATGAATGGCCTAAGTGTGAGAAAAAAGAGATAAGCTGGAGAGGTGAAGGAAGGGTCTAAGGATACATGTGACATGTAAACAGAATGGAGGAGGATATTGGAGTGAGAGGGCTATTGGGGTTGAAGTTATAAGGAATGGAAAGGGAGATGAGAATAAACTAAAATAAACTGTATTTGAGAATGCCACAATGAGTGATATTTAAATTTCTGTATACTAACTAAAGAAATGGGGCATAGCTCAGTGGTAGATCTCTTGTGAAGCACTAATGAGGCCCTGGGTTTGATAAGTGCATAAACAACAACAAAGACAGCATTATAAAACTCCAATGTTTGATAATTAATTGTAGCTACTAACCACCATGTGCAGCAACCAAAAAAAGTAATAACCTCTGTTCACACAACACAATTTTGTCCTTAAGGCATTTTTGAAAGAATTGTGAAATTCTCATTGATTTGGAATTACTTTAGAATTATGTAATTCTTCCTATAACATTCATGATACATGAATTCTGCACTGATCATTCATTAACAAATGATGACTGAGTCCCAAAGCCTTTTCCAAAGCATACTGATTTGAAAAACTAGATGAAGTCCTTATTGACATGAAATGTAAGTTGTACTAGAAAAACAGATAAAGTATATAAGTAAATGTTCTTTCAGTTTATGATAAAGGATATGAATTAAGCAAAGCTGTGGAGACAGGGGGTATTTTGTTTCCATTGGTTTAAGGAGTGGTCAAGAAATGCCTTGCTATGAAACAAATCTGGATAATGGCTTTCAACCAAAAGAAAGATTACAAAACACAATTAGCATGATCAAGGAGTAAGCAGCCAGGGAAGAGGGGGTTTAGTAAGTCACCAGAGAGTAAGCTAAAGTCTAGACTACATGAGGCATTTCAAACCATGCTAAAAAGCTCACTGAAAAATAAACAAAAGTCAGAATTATAACCTTAGTTGATCTAATTGGTTGACCTAATTTTTTTTCATGTAATATGAATACACAGCATAAAACAAATCAGTTTACTAAAAATGCCTTTAAAATATGCCTTGGTTAAAATTAAATTTTCTATTAATGTTTTATGCATAATGTATTTATTCACCTAAGTGTGTTGGCCTACTTATGTTTGCAATGATCCCAAAATGTTGACTTTTGTTTTGTGAAATTGAATCTTCAGCCTCTAGACACTTCTGACTTTAGGCTGACCGCTCACAGACAATGCTGACCTGCTGTGTGGGCAGTGTGGGTAGAGGCATCCACAGAGTGTGATTCATTCTTCATAAACCTGATTCCTGCCACTTCCACACATCATGATTCAAAAACATTTTCCCAAACCCTTCGTATGGGGCTGAAAATTACCTCATTATTCATTCCCTGAAGTTAAGACATTATAGGCTGCTGATAATTACCCAAATATCCTTAAGATGGCAGGCAAAATAACCCAAATCTAATTAGCTGGGAAGTCACTCAGTAAGCACTGTGAGAATGGAATCCGAGTAAAGTTCCCTGAGAATGTGGATGATAGAATTCGTGAACCTTACTTTTCCATGGAAGTTTTACTCAGAAAATGCCTTAGTCTGCTGAGACTCAGCAGGAGGAAGGGCACACAAAGAGTAAGCTGTCTTTAAATGCTACTTTTCATTACTTGGAGTGTTGACTCTGCTCAGAGAATAACAGCAGTAGTCTTAGAGTAAGTACTCCAATCTTATGAGCCTAAATTCTGGGTCCTTGGTTAATTCACGTCACCATTAGGAGGCTGGAGAATCAGGCCTCCTAGAAACTTTGTTTCATTTTCATGAAAGTAGTACTGCTTAATATTGTTTCTGTTCTTCAAGGTGATACATAAAAAGTCACCCCCAGTGACTAATCTTACTCCAAACCTCATCCTTTTCACCATCATCACTTCAAGACCCCAAACAGCATTTTAAAATACTGATACAATTATTTAGTGATGTGCAGACCCCCTTTGCATCTTAAGCATATGCTTGGGCCCCAGCCCATGGGATAATGCTAGTTCTCTAATTTTTTAGAAAAATACAGACAATTTCAAAATTATCAGAAGTCTCAAAACCTCTTTCAGTTCCTCTGAAGAGAGTAGATCAATGTAAATTATGACTCGGAGAAGCTCTGGCTTCTGAGACATAGCTGTCATCTCCTTTTTGAAACCCAATGCCAGGGACCCCACCAGAAGCAAAGGGACCTTTGGTTTTTTTTTTTTGGGGGGGGTTGCAAGGTAGGGTTTCACTCTGGTCCAGGCTGACCTGGAATTGACTATGTAGTCTCAGGGTGGCCTCGAACTCTCGGCGATCCTCCTACCTCTGCCTCCCGAGTGCTGGGATTAAAGGCGTGCGCCACCACGCCCAGCTGGGTTTTATGTTTAACATATATGAATTGAAACTTATGTAAAAACAGAGCTTTATGGGTGCCATTGCCAGGAGAAAGTAATAATGAAGAGGACCATGGATGGATGGTCTTCTGGGAAGAAAGCTTTTACTGGGAGGTTTTTTTTTCCTCTTCCAGAAAGAGCCCTACAAATGAGAGGCAGAAACCCACAGTTCCAATTGACATTGCCCTGCGACTAAGGAACAAAGACAGAAAGAAATCAAGAATTTTAAGTAGGAAAACTATAAAACAACAAGCTGGAGATGGCTTGGTGATTTAGAACACATCCTGTGCAAACATGAGTGCCAAAGGTGGACTGACTGCTCAGTTTTTTTCTCGGGACCCACACAAACAGACAGCTTGTAAGAAAATCTCCAAGGTCATTAAAAGAATTCAGCACAAAAGAAAAAGAAAGAGACACACACAGAGAGAAAGAGAGTGCAGGAGAGTGATTGAGCAGGTACCTGACATTTCACCTCAATGCTCCACTTTTATCACTTAGGCATTGCAGGCAAGCACACCCACTCTGCTGTGAAGGCACACACACACACACACACACATCACACACACAAACATTACACATCCCAACGTTATACACACACATCAACGTTACACACTCACCAACATCACACACACACAAGCAATAAACAAACACATAAAACAAGAGAACCTGAAATGGTTCCCTTGTCCTTATCCAACACTTCTCCCTCTATGTTCAAGGGCAAGGAGCCTCTGGTTAAGAGAAGAGCCTGAGGGCTGGAGTGATGGCTTAGTGATTAAGGGGTTTGTCTGCAAAGCCAAAGGACCCAGGTTCTATTCCCCAGGACCCACATTAGCCAGAGGCACAAGGGGGCACATGCATCTGGAGTTTGTTAGCAGTGGCTGGAGGCCCTGGCATGCCCATTCTCTTTCTCTGACAAATAAATAAAAATAAAATATTAAAAAAGACAAGAGCCTGAAATGATTCCCACTGAGGATTATCTCTCCTGGCATCTCATGTACATACATACAAAACCATGGGAAGCTCTCGATAAACAAATATTAACGGACAGGAGAGCTGGACCTGATGGTGCGGATCTGTCATCTTAGCTAGTTGGGTATCTCTTAGTTCTGGTGGGAGTAAAGGATTCTCTTGAGATTAAGAAATTTATAGGAACCAAAATGTGTGTGTGTATGAGAGTAATAGTAAGCTCAAAAGATAACCCTTGGGTAAATATAATTATTATTATCACTTATAAAGTTCAAATCAAAATGAGTATATACATATATGCAAGATCATAATATAAATACGTTATACATACACAAAAAGGAAAGGCATAAAGGAAGATAAAATAAATAAAAAATGAAAATTATGACAGAAAGTATAAAATAATATAATGAAAAGATATCCTGATGGCAAAAACCAGTACAAAAAGTTATAAAACAAAAATTAAATTAAAATTCACTAGAATAAAAAGAGTAACAAAAGTTTGATTATAAATAAAAAGATAGATATTTCAGGCAGGCAGTTATTGAATAAAAGGAAGCTAAATTAGTAATTTTAAGAACAGACAAAGTGGTTGGAGAGGAGGCTCAGCAGGCATTTACTTGCAAAGCTTGCTGGTCTGGGTTCAGTTTCCCAATACCAACTTAAGTCAGATGAACAGAGTAATGCATGTGCCTATGTTCATTTCCAGTGGTAAGAGGCTCTGGCGGTCCCATACTGTATCTGTTTGAGTGTGTCAGTCAATCTGTCTGTCTGTCTGATTGCCAATATATAAAAATATTTAAAAAGAGAAAAAGGTAACAAACTCAAGATAATGATATGTGAAAAATTGTAACTATATGAGACAAATGAAAATGATGTTTGCTAAAATGAACAATCAACTAACATAGGAGACAGGATGACATATGTTTATGCAATTGTTTGCAAGTCCAACAAGGAAATGAACCACATTTTATACTTTTTACTTTTGGTTTTTCAAGGTAAGGTCTTGCTCAGGCTGACCTGGAATTCACTCTGTAGTCAAACTCACAGCAATCCTCCTACATCTGCCTCCTGAGTACAGGGATTAAAGGTGTGCACCACCACGCCCGGCATGAACCACATTTTAAAATTTAAAGGAAGACTTATAAATTAATAGACTAAACACATAAGCTAACTTCTTGGACAATTACACAATGAAATGTTGTCGATAAAATCAAAATTAATTAAAATCCAGTACAATCCAATACAAAGTATATAACTAAATATTCTTGTGCAAAAAGAAGCTCACAGGACAAACAGAAGTGCAGAGTAATCAAAACACTACATGTCACAACTTGTGTGAGAGTAAAGCCTTGCAGGGAGATTTATAACATTCAGTACATTAATCACAGAGCAAGAGGGAGTGCAAAGAAAAACACCAAGGCAAGCGTAATTTCAAGAAATTTGTTGGATGCTGACAGAATGATAAAGTAAACCCAGTCAAAGAAGATGATAGAAATCAATGAATGTGGTAATGATAAAACAAAATATGAGCAGTTGAACCAAATAATGCCTGATTCTTTAAAAATATGAATAAATAAGTCAGTCATGGGGAAATTGTTCCACAAAGATAGAAACAAGTTAAAGATACATAAAATCTAGGCACAATAGTGATTGTGAGATATTAAAGAAATATTATATGGTAATTATGTTAAAATAAAATTTGAAAGTCTACCAAAAATATTGAAAGTATTAGAAAAATTGTATATAATACAAAATAGAAATGTTAAATAGCCCATAACAAACTAAATACATTCCACTTGTGATTAGCAATAATCCAGCTTTTCAATTAGAAGCCATATACCAAGCGAGTTACTAATAAGTTCTTTTAATCATTTAAAGAACTATTACAGAATATAGAAATAGATGCTTTCATCTTATTCTCTCTGAAGTTAACATAATAAGTAAAAACAAAAGATAAGCAAAGTAATAAATAAACAAAAATGACAGATTAACACAAGTATAACAAAAAATTTTTTAAATTCACAAAATTAATTTAACATGGCTCATCATGATTAATTAGAGTTTACTGCAAGGATAAAACTGTGGTTTCTTGCTGAGAACTAATTATTTTTCAGATTGAATGACATAAATCATTATGTCTATATATCTGAAAAAATGAGATATAAGTAATACTTAGTTATGATTTTTAATGTAGAAAGCTCTAGAGGAAAGCATTGTAAGGCACTAAAAGGAAAAAAATAACAAAGTTGGGTAATTAAGAAATGCAATATTGGATCAAGTGTAACAACATGGCCAGACAACTCTTACACTACATGTCCTAGCAAATTTTATTAAAAATGAAAATGAA
The DNA here is from genome assembly GCA_036365145.1 of Orientallactaga sibirica. NCBI lineage: Eukaryota > Metazoa > Chordata > Mammalia > Rodentia > Dipodidae > Orientallactaga > Orientallactaga sibirica. The sequence goes on along the minus strand of JAEOAD010000012.1, from coordinate 44,564,033 downwards.
ATAAAAGTATAAAAATTAGAAGACAGAAATATATTGAGATTACCACCATTAAGAATGGGCCAGTTGCTGTGGGTTAGGATGGTGGGGAAAGGGTTGATTTTTGGGAAAGGAAGGGACCTGAAGGAAAACTGTTGAGAAAATTTACTGTCCCTTAAGGTCCACCTTTGTTCCCCCTGCATTTTCAAATTCAGCAGGGTTAGTCACTTGGTACTGATTTTGAAGTTCTGCAAGAGCAGAAAGTAGAGTCATGGAGTGCAGGCATGGTTTCAGCAGCCACTGAAGCTGGAAAGTGTGAAAGGCAAGATTGGAAGGAAAGGAGGTCCTGTGAGGCTGTTGCTTGGAGCTGTGAAGATAAACCTTGGGTTTCAGTGGACAGCCCAGGATTTTGGAGATGTTAGGACTATGTGGTGACCACCAAGGAAAGCTGACAATTCTGGCTTGTATGGAACTGGCCAGAAAGCAAGTATTCAAAGCTGGGGAAGCAGATGGCAATCCAGAGATCTCATCTCAGGTCTCAGATGCCAGATTTGGACCTGCAGGATTTAAGACTTGCCCTACCTATTTTCTAGCTTGTTTGGCTCCAAACTTTCCTTGCTATGTCTAATACCTTCTTTGATAAATAGGGATGTTTACTCTGTACTATTATGTGTTGGTAGTATGTAACTTGTGTTGTGAATGTTCAGGGTTCACAGTTGAGAAACTGTCTTGATTCTCAGGTGAGACTTTAGACTTTGGGCTTTGAACAATGCTTGGACTGGTAAAGAATATGAGACATTTAAAGTTGGATTGAATTCACTTATCAACATAAGATGGTCATGAGTCTATGTAATCCAGGGACAGGTTGTAGTAATTTGAATGTAACATATCCTCTATATCTTCAAGTCCTTTGAATAAACCTTATAGTTTATACTCAGCTGGTAGAGTCTGTGGAAGGTGAAACCTTGCTAGATGAGGAGTGTCACTGAGGATGAACCTTGAGGGTTGTTAGTTCAGGCCACTAAGTGTTTAGAGCCAGGTGACTCAAACTATTTCCTGCTGCTCTGGTGATGTCTCTACCAACTGTTTGTTTGCATTGAAGCTGAAATAAACTCTCTGCTTCCATATGTTGTGTTTGGTTGGGTGTTTTGTCCCAACAATGAGAAAGTAATGCTACAGACGGAAATTACTGAACATTAAAACATTGATAAGGATATAGAGAAAAAGAAACCTTTAAAATCATATACATTGCTGCAAAAGCTACATAAAACATCATGGAATTTTCTCAGAGAAAAATAGAACTAGCATGTGATCTAGCCTTCCCACTTCTGGAAATTTGGAGATAGAGAAATATAAATTTTCTCCAAGTTGAAATTAGATGCTAGGATGATTTCTACATTTACACTCCCACTCTCAATGAACCAGTATTTTCAATAACCATGATATGGAAAAACCCTAAATATCTAAATAGCTGAATGTGTAAAGAAATGTGGTATATATACCCAGTGGAATATTTGAATATTTGCCTTAAGAAAGGAAGAAATCCTGAATAAATCAAAATAATGTGCTAAGTAAAGTTAGCCAGACATGGAAGGGACATTACTATATGACAGCATATATGTCATGAATCTAAAATAGAGTGAGGGTTGTTGAGGCCTGCAGGAAGGTGGGCAGAAGGAGGTATTATAACAAGAGTACAAAGTTTGAAGGCTAGGAATATAGTTTGTTCTGTAAGTAAAATCACTTTTAGCACAAGCATTATGACCTGGATTTGGATCCCCAGTACACACATTAAGCTACACACACACAGGAACAAGGTGGGACATGGAGCCAGGAGAATACTGGGGTGCTCATAGGCCAGCTAGCCTAGCTTACACATTTGCTAACAACAAAAGGCCCTCCCTCAAACAAAATGGAAACTGAGGCTTGACATCAGAGGTTTTCTTCTGATCTCTATACACACCATAGCTTGTCAGCTGTGGCACATACATGAGCATGAATATGCCCCCACAAATACACATTTTAAAAATAATTTTGAAGGCTGGAGAGATTGCTTACTGGTTAAGGCATTTGCCTGCAAAACCAAAGGATCCAGGTTCAATTTCTCAGGACCCACCTAAGCCAGATGCACAAAGCGGTGCATGCATCTGGAGTTCATTTACAGTGGCTGAAGGCCCTGGCATGCCCATTCTCCCTGCCCCCTCCACCTACCTCTCTCTCTCTCTTTCTCTCTCTCTCTCTCAAATAAACAAAACAAAAGAAATTTTAAAAAGGATTTGATGGTAACAGTCACAAATGGAAAACAGTAAGAAAATTAACTAGGTACTATTGAATCCAGTAAAGACAAACCAATATAAAAAACAACTTTATTGTCATTTCAAATTATACTTTTTAAGACCCAGTAATCCTTCCTATGTGAATTATTAGCAGAAGTCTGTTTCAAATCACCAGAAGAAACATACTAAAATGTCTACAACAAAAGTATTTATAATAATCAGAAAAAATAATAAGAATTTTGAAAGAACAGATGGTTCAGAGGTACAGGCACGAGTTCCCAAGGAAGCCTGAGAGACCACTGGAGGTGATCCTAGGGTCCATATAAAAGGCTAAGTGTGGGGCTACAGAGATGGCTTAGCACTTAAGGCATGTGCCTACAAAGCCAAACGATCCAGGTTTAATTCCCCAGGACCCACATAGGCCAGATACCCAAAGTGGCCCCTGTGTCTGGAGTTCATTTGCAGTGGCTGGAGGCCCTGGCTCACCCTTTTTCTCTCTCTCTATCTGCGTCTTCTTCTCCCTCAAATATATATTTAAAAGGCTAAGTGCAGTCATGTGGTTCTGTAATTGTAGTCCCATGGACAGATGAGACCCAGAAACCACCAGACCTCATAAAAAAAACAAACAAACAAACAAAAAAACAAACTGAAAGTCTGTCATGTTCAGTGAAAGACATTTGCTCAAATAAGAACAGGTGGAAGAGTGAAGGAGCTGAGGAGCTGGACAACCCATGTCCTGCTTGGGCTATCACAGGTAAGTATACCAGCCACAGATGAGCTCATGGGGCACCACAAGGGCACCTACAACACTCACCATCCTCCCACACCATATCACACAAGCAAAAACGACCAAAACAATGCAAAAAACAAGAAGAAAAAGAAGAAGAAAAAAATTTGGATATACATGATAAATCCTAAAGGTCTATTGTATACACTATAGTGTCTACAGTTTTCCATACTGTATTATAACACTTAGACATTGCTACAAGGGTGGATCTTATTCATTCTTATCATATACACATGCAATAATGACAAATAAAATAGAGGAGGAGGTTGGGTGATATGATAGATAGGTTTATGGCATATGGTGTTTACATACATCCCTGAACTCATCAAGTTGGATACATAGTTGGTACAACATACATATCAATCATACCTCAACAATTGTTTAATAAGAATAAAATATATGTTTACTCAAGCTAAAAGTGGAGGCTCATATCTATAATACCAGCACTTGGGAGGCTGAGGCAGAAAGATCACCCACAAGTTTGAGGCCAGTCTGTTCACTCCATAAGTTCCAGATCAGCTAAAGAAAAAAAAAATCCTATTTGACTTATTTGAAAAGTCAGCAATTATATAATCTTCTCCTAAAGTATTTGGTTCTATTTTATAATCAAATCTATGAAACCAAATTACATATAAATTTCTTACTTGTTTGGGCAAAGAACATAGCATAGTAGTAATATAAAATATTTAAGCACATTCAGATCTCATTTTCTATGGAAGTAAATTTATATTGTGACATGATTATAAATTATATAATAGTAGTGGTTTTCTAATCCATCATTTACTGCAAAAAATTTTAGATCCAAATAAGTATTCATTGTTTGTAATATTCTACTTAAACCTTTCCTACTTTAAAGACAATGGAAAAAGTGTGGGAGTACCCACAGACAAATTTGCTTTATAATCCTATGTGCAACATATTAAACTGTAGCATATTTTCAAGTATATGATCTTTCAAATTTTAATTTTCTAGCAATCAAGATTATTTTCCAAAGCTCATCAAATTTGTAAATAAAAATGAAGAAAGCTGAATTTTTAAAATTTATTTATTTGTTTATTTGAGAGAGAAAAAAGGGCAGAGAGAGAGAGAGAGAGAGAGAGAGAGAGAGAATGGATGTGCCAGGACATCTAGCTATTGCAAACGAACTCCAGACGCATGCGCTCCATTGTGCATCTGGCTTTCGTGGGTCCTGGAGAATTGAACTCAGATCCTTTGGCTTTGCATGCCTAAACTGCTGAGCCATCTCTCCAGCCCGAAAGCTGAATTTTTTAAAGGTAGTTACATAGAATTTTATTTTTTATGACAATTCAAATTACAGTATGAAACTGAAAAATAATGACATGTCACACACGAAGCTTCATGAAAAAAATAGAAACTTGATTACCAAGATATTAAGTTCTAAACACAAATACATTATTTTTCTAAAATCTCTTTGTCTAAATGCTTATCACTTAACTACTCAGAGTGGCAAAAAGATGAGTCATAGTTGAGCCCCATTTTCACAAACAAATGGACTATGAAATATGTTGTTTTTTAAGGCAGTTTTGATGAGGTAATTGGGTATCAAATATTCCTGTTGAAATGGTTAACTGGGAACAATGGGGTTACTGTGCACACAGAAGCAATTACATCTGGCATTATTTTCCTTTTTTTAGAAAGTAGTATATTTATTTATTTGAGAGTGAGAAGGAAGAGGAGTAGTAGGGAGACAGAGAGAGAATGGGCTTCTAGCCACTACAAATGAAATCCAGATGCATGAGCCACCTTGTGCATCTGGCTTAAATGGATACTGGGGAATTGAACCTGTGTCCCTAGGCTTCTTTGCAGGCAAGTGCCTTAACCGCTAAGCCATCTCTCCAACCCTACACCTGACTTTTGTATTCTGACATAATCCACTTCAGAAATTCAACCTTAATATTCAGATGTGTATCCTATCTTTCTGTCTTCTCCCTCCGTTTCTTCTTTCTTGTGTTTTGGTATATTGTTGTTTTTTTTAACATAATCTATATAGATTTATTTTCTAACTATGATATTATTCTTGAGAACTTAGGGCTTGTGAGTTCAAAGATGAAACTGGACCACAAGAAGGCTGGTATGGTGGTTTCCACCTATTGTTCCTACATTAGTGAAGAGGACAAGGACTCACAGCCATCCTCTGCTGCATAGTTAGTTCAAGGCCAGCCTGAACTATATAAGATTCTGTCTCAAAAAAAATGATTAAGAATTTTATTGCTAGATATTTAAAAATGTGGTAGGATAGGTGGAGAAAATTAAGGAGACACACAATGGGAAAAGAGCTCCTCACTCCAGCGTCTGGTTGAAGTTTCTCACCAGTTAGAATCAAGAATTCTAGCATCATGAACACTGGCTACAAAGGTTGCTTAGATGTGGAGACAATGTTTACAGAGATATTTCAAAAATGTTTAAATAGGAGTGAATCATGCTGAAGTCCTAAACATATATGGCCGTTTTACTTTCCCAGCTATAATTTCTAGGAGTTTCATAAGAAACCCAATTTACAGTAGAAGAGAAGTTTTAACCCCTTATGCAATCTTATGGCCTGTGGTTTTATTTTATCAGTGTGTAATTCCATCCACGGCATCTCTATAGCTAGCCTAGCATTTCAGAGATCAAAAGAGAGGTGGGGTTTCCTTAACCACCCTTTAAATTGTAACTTAAGAGCCACAAACATGCTGTATGAAGGCTGCCGCTAAAACACTTAAGTATGAATCTCCTTTGGAAAGCCCACACTCATGTGTGCCTTACTCCTTCCCTGAGCACTTCTCTTTGTCTTATTACCCATCCTTAAATTTATATTAAAAATATCAACTATTGGGCTAGAAAGATGGCTCAGCGGTTAAGGTGTTTGCCTGAAAAGCTTAGGGACCCAAGTTTGATTCCCCAGTATCCATGTAAAGCAAGATTCACAAAGTGGCACATGCATCTGGAGTTCATTTTCAGTGGCTGAACCCTCTAGTGGGGGCTATCTCTCTCTCTCTCTCCCCTCTCTCTTTTTGCATGCAAATAAATAAATAACTTAAAAAATAAACCCTGGATCTGGAGAGATAGGTCAGCAGTTAAGGCTCTTGTCTGCAAAGCCTCATGACCAGGGTTTGATTCTCTAGAACCCACATAAGTCCAGCTGCATAGAGTGGAACATGCATCTGGAGTTTGTTTGCAGTGGCTGGAGGCCGTAGTGTGCCTGTTCTATACCTGTCTGTCTCTCTAAACTTCTTTTCTGTAGTAAATTTAAGGATCCAGCTTTACCTAAGTGGATGTCTCTACAGGACGAAGGAAGACCTCAAGCTGCTGATGGCAATACGGGGTGTGTCTCCTGAAGTATAGCCTCTGACACATCAAACCCTATCCAAGTGCCCTAACTTGAAGGCTTGGCTTGAAAATGCTATAATCAATCACGAAATCTATGGTTTTGGACTAATATGTAAAATGACTCACACATTCATAGTTTCATGTTATTATATTATATATTATATATATTATATACATAACATATTATATGTTATTATATTATATATTATATATATTATATACATAACATATTATATGTTATTATATTATATATTATATATATGACATATTATATATGTTATTATATTACCCATTTACTGTGCATTTACTCTATATTTACTATCTCTGATTATAACAATTTATACATGCTCTTAAAAAATGATGATAAAATTATTCAATCAACCTTTTAGAGCTACACTGACCTGTTTTTAAGAGGAACATTTTTTTTCTAACAGCTTAAAAGTATCTCTAAAGAAAAAAAGAATGGCAATTTGTTCCCTTGCTATTATTTGTAGAAAACATCCTCAATATTTTTTAAAAAAACATAAGTTGTACTTGGTTGAGTGATTCTAATCTCAACTTTGTATTTTGTAGGAATATGAAAATTAGAAAATTCTCTCCTGAAGACTTGCTTCATCTTTTTGACAGATCTACCACAATTAGGCAAGTTTTTAAACAAAATAGTCAGCTACTATTTTTAGATGTGGGTTAAGTTATGCATACAAGAGATGGTTATTTATGTAGACAAACTATATGATTAATGTGCCTATTCTGATTTGTTGTGGAGTATCTTAGAAGAAGAGACACTTCATGAATTTTTTAATAAGCAGCCACAAAACAAAGCATCTCACGGTCCTGGAGTACGTCCTAGAAGTGCATTTGAGGTCAACAATAGTACGAGGGGCCTGGAAAGCAAGGAGAGATGGAAATCTGGGAGCAGCATAGCAAAACATGGCAGATGGCAGGTGGCAGTGGAGGAATGTCATTCTTCCCTGCAGGCTGCTACTAGGCTCCGTCATTTCTAATGCAGAGTTTTCCTTATTTTCCTTCACAGACCTTTCATTTCTTTCAAAGTATGACATTGTTACCAAATAATAAAAACAACTTACCATGCAGAAAACTAATGAGAGTGGTTTGTTAACAAAGCTGGTCACTAATATCAGAGAGATTGGGAGAAGTTGGTGATGAAGACAAGGATCCTACAGCAAAAAGTTTCTGGAAGAAGCCGGGTGTGGTGGTGCACACACCTTTTAGGCACACACCTTTAATCCCAGCACTTGGGATGCAGAGGTAGGATGATCACCATGAGTTCAAAGCCACTCTGAGACTACAGAGTGAATTCCAGGTCAGCCTGGACTAGAGTGAGACCCTACCTCGAAACAAACAAACAAACAAAAAAACAAAAAGTTGCTGGAAGACCATACATAAGAGCTTGCATATTAATATTTTATTACTTCTGTGGTAAAGCTTAACTGATTAGTTATTTACACCAAAACAACTATATTATGTTACTGTTATAGAACTCAGACATTTAATATAGTTAGTACTCTGTTAAGAATCAAGATGTTAGGGCATGGGAGATGTTTAGCAATTAAGGTGTTTGCCTGTGAAGACTAAGGACGCATGTTCTACTCTCCAGGTCCCACATAAGCCAGACACAAGGTGACCAAGTGCACAAGGTCACACATGCTCACAGGGGGCGCAGTGTCTGGAGTTTGATTCCAGTCACTGAAGGCCCTGGTATACCAACTCTCCCTCTCTCTCTCTCTCTCTCTTTCTTGCTCTCACTCTTTCACATAGGGAAAAAAAAAGCCAGTCTGTTGGGCTTGCCTAAAAAAAAAAAAAAAAAAAAAAAGAGAAGCAAGATGTTTAAGGGCTGTGTTGCTGCCAGGGGTCCAGAAGAGAATGTTTTATAGCCTTTTCCATGTGGTGGAGGCCACTGACATTCTCTGGCTCAAAGTCCCTTCCTCCATCCTCAAAGCAAGCAGCACAGTAACATATGAAAATATCTCTAGCTCTGATTCCTTTTCTGCCCCTTCCTTCATGTTTTATGAACCTTGGCAATTACATTGGGTCTCACTGGAGAATCTGGAATAGCCTCTTAATTTTAAAGCTTATTTTATTCTAATAAAGTAATTTTACCTGCAATCTTAATTCCCCTTTGCCATATGATACACCAACTTCATACATTGGGATTGTCATGCAGATATCTTCATGAGCCTGTGAATTATTCCACCTATAAGAGCTTGTAAACCAACATTTTACCAAGAAAAGTGTGATGATCAATCCTTATTGTGAACCTGACTGGATTTAGGATCACCATGGAAAATACCTATAAAGGTATTTTCAGAAAGATCACTAAGAGGGAAGACATACCCTGCATGTGGGCAATGACATACGATGGGCTGAATGAATAGAAGGACCATCCAATGGTCCCAGAATGAGTAGAAGGAAAAGAGAGAGAGAGAGAGGAAAACAAACCATTTATTAATTTCTACCTCTGCTTCCTGAATGTGGACAAAATGTTAACTGCTGCCTTGCATGTCCTGCCACTATGACTTCTCTTCCCGGTGAGACTGTACCCTCAACTTGGGAGCCAAAATAAACCCTTCCTTCCTTAAGTTGTTTTATCAGGTATTTTATCAGAGTAATGAGAAAACTGGCATACAGAAGTATTTGAAAAATTTAGGACGTAGGCTGTGAAGATGGTTCGTTGGAAAAGTGCTTTTGCAAAGCCTGCTGTCCTGGATTCAATTTCCCAGAAGCACCCATGTAGAGCCGGATGCAGAAAATGGCACATGGATCTGAAGTTCATTTGCAGTCGAAAGAGGCCCTGACATGCCCATACTTTCTTTCTTTCTTCCTCCCTCTTTGCAAAAAAGAGTCATTGCCTCTCCTGCATAACTGGTGGCTACTCTCATTAGGCAAGACCCACATTACCCATGGGGGGAGGACAGGGAGAAGGCTAATGATGGTACCATCATGGCTGTATATACACATAACTAATAAAAAAAGTATTTTTATAACTACATCAAAAAATACAGGAAGCATTTTGGAGAATATCATGATGGAATGAATGATACAAACACTAAGAGACCAAATAAGAACTGTGTTTTAAAACCAGGAAAAAAATGTAAGCATTAGGAGAAAAATAGAATTTGGTAGCATCGACATAATATTAAAAGTAAGTTATGTTAATCAGCAGAATTTTGTGTGTAAATATTTTCCTTCCTACTTAATTTTCAGTTACCATAGTTCAGATGCTGTCAATAATTCATTTCAAGACAGCTCACTTCTTTGTTTGTTTGTTTGTTTGTTTGTTTGTTTGTTTGTTTGTTTGAGGTAGGGTCTTACTCTAGCTCAGGCTTACCGGGAATTCACAATGTAGTCTCAGGGTGGCCTCTAACTCGGCGATCTTCCTACATAGCTCTGCCTCCCAAGTGCTGGGATTGAAGGCATGTGCCACCGCACCCTGACCAAGATAGCACACTTCTTATTAGAGGTTTTTTACCAAGGTCATGTTGTATATCTCAATAACTTTTCAATCTGGGACCTGAAATTGTAGCATTGAATTAACAGGATAAATCAGGTAACCATTGCCTTAGAAATTATTACATTATTCTGCAAGCGTTTCCTTTGCTTCAGCCCCCATAATACTTGAAAGCTGTTGACACAGCAGCACTAGTTCTTTCAAGTGAGTTTCAGGTGGAGGGAAAAGCCCTACTTTCCATTTTAGAGCTGGAGCTCAGAGAATGATTCAGGTTTCAAGTGAATATTGAAACTCATGAAAAAAAATCGCTGGCTGGAAAATAGGATCTGGAAATAGCAACAGCAGTAAAAGTAGATATGCTCTGGAGAGTCTACGTCACTAAATTATTCAACATCTTAATTATATTTCCTTTCTCTGTCCAAGAACCTCTAGGAAATATCTTGTGACTGGCTTCACTTCTTCCTAATAATCAGAACTGTCAAAAAAGATATTTTCTGTGCTATATTTGCTGGAGTATGTGGGGGATGCTAGTTGGAGAAATGCATGTAATATCAGTTGAAATGTGAGATATTCAAAGTCCTCAAAACTGTGCTACATAAAATTTGAGATAGAAAATTGCAAGAATCCAGCGGATTTATTCAGATCATTTCTTTAAAACTCCTAGAACAGCATATTCTCTTGATTCTTTGATTTTCCCTAAGCAAGGAAGTAGCATATGAGCTGCTTCTCTACTTTGGCAGCCCTTCACCGTTCCTCTTCACTGCTGCTCAGAGTCCTCAGTGTACAAGCTCCTTGACCTCACAATGAGCTTCTTTTCCACTCCCCCACCCCACACATGCTGATAGAGTACCTGTGCCATCTATAATGATTCTACCTTTGATTAATAATTAAAGTGCAGTGCACTCTCAGCTCAAGCCTCTCTCACTTAAGCTGCTTTTAGACACGACCTCATTGACAGCTGGTATCCCTAGACATCCTTGCTTATTCCATGACTTCATCTATACCTCTTTCTAGTTAGAATCTGCTCTTTGCACTTCCATAGACTCTGGATAATAATCTCAGTTGTCTAACTACATTTGCTGTTTTATCTACATTCTACAAACCTCCAATTGTGTAAATTTTTCTCTCCCAGGGAACGTGAACTTAACAAAGGACTTTTGAGAAAATTCTCAAAAACATAGCTCAGAGATGGAGAGATGGCCTTTTGGCCTGCAAGCCAAAGGACCCAAGTTCGATTCTCTAGGACCCAGGTAAACCAGATGCACAAGGTGGTCCATGTGTCTGGAGTTCGTTTGCAGTGGATGGAGGCCCTGGTGTGCCCATTCTCTCTCTTTCTCTATCTGCTTCTTTCTCACTCTCAAATAAATAAATTAACAATTGTTTAAAAAAACATAGCCCAGGGCTGGAGAGATGGCTTAGCTGTTAAGCACTTGCCTGTGAAGGCTAACGACCCCGGTTCAAGGCTCGATTCCCCAGTACCTACGTAAGCCAGATGCACAAGTTGGCACATGCATCTGGAGTTCATTTGCAGTGGCTGGAGGTCCTGGCGCACTCATTCTCTCCCTCCCTTTTCTCTCTCTTTCTCGCTCTGTCTGTTGCTAATAAATAAATAAATAAATAAATAAATAAATAAATAAATAAATTTAAAAAACATAGCCCAAAAGATCACCAGGTTAAAACATGTCCAAACGTGTACCAATTCTGTTGCTAAATATTTTCAAACCATGTACAAGTTTATGTCTATAATTTGAATTTTCTGAAGTCCCAAACTGCCTCCCAACTAGGGTACTTCATCCTTATTTGTATATGTGAAAGTAATTTCCAGTTAACATCACCAAATTATTGATTATTCCTCACCCAAATTTCATCTCTTCATTGTAACCTCTTTTAACATCCAGAACAGAAATTTAAGTATTTGTGACATTTTCTTCCAAAATAGCTTCATACCATGAACCAATTTTACCTATAAGACATTTCTCAATATCCTCCTTCTCTACTGTTATTGTTCTTGTCCAAAACCCATTGCCTCTCTTGCTGTGTTAATATCCCATACCCAACACTGAAAGCATTATATTTTTTCTGTACAGTGCAGACCCAATGTTTTAGGAAATACAAGGTTCAACATGACATCTTTTACTTCCAAATTTACAACAGGACCATTGCTCATAGGATCAAAATATTCGAGAGAGCTTACAAACAAGACCTTTAATTTTTAAATATTTTCTTTATTTATGAGAGAGAGAGAGAGAGAGAGAGAGAGAGATGGGAGCACCAGGGCCTCCAGCCACTGCAAACAAATGCCAGACCTGTGTGTCACTATGTGCATCTAGCTTACCTCGGTTCTGGGGAATGGAACCTGGTTCCGTAGGCTTCATAGGCAAGTACCTTAATGGCTAAACCATTTCTCCAGCCCCAAATAAGACCTTTGAAAATGACCATCCATGCCTTGCTGCTCGACTTTTCCTCTGTCTCTGTGCCACTCTCAATGCTCTTAAACTTAGTGATTTTTTTTTTTTTTTTTTTGAGAGAGACACCGAGAGAGACAGACAGAGAGAGTGGGAGAGGAAGACAGATAGAGATGGGCTTGCCAGCAGCCTCTCAGCTGCTGCGTACAAAATACAGATGCGTGCGTCCCCTTGTGGTCAAGTGCAGCATTGTGCCCTTGTGTTACTTTGCATCTGGCTAAATGTGGGACCTGGAGATTGGAACCGGTATTCTTAGGCTTAGGAGGCAGGCACCTTAACCGCTGATCCATCTCTCCAGCCCGACTTAGTGATATTTGAGCGAGGCTCTGCTGCCCTTTTGCCCCAAAACTTTCTTTTTACTTCACCCTCCCCACCACTTCCACTTTTCTTCATATTTCAGTTCACTTATTACCTTTCCAGGAAGATTTTTTTCAGGCATACACAAATAACTAAATGCCCAATCTAGAAGATTAATAGTGGCACCAGCTTTTGACATAATACATATGACAGTTTTAATTTTATATCCTTGCTTGCTTAACATAATAATTTCTCACTTGAGATGCAGTAATCTTACAAGGTTTGCAGTAAGTTTGGATGAAATTCTTCTGATGTTGCTATCACAACCTAGAAATACCATCTTTGATATCCTACTCAAATATATGAAGTACTTGTTTGAATTTGAGAGTGTGGTGAATAAAGGGTAAAGCGGTTCCTATCAATGTTGCTACATAACCAAATATCAAGTCTGACTGTGCCTCAGCCAGCACATATTTTGGTTCTATTCTTAATGTATAGTCACTATTCCTTTTACTCTTTGTATGTTTCTTTTAAAAATCCAAAATATGAATGCATTCAAAAAAATACAAAAGCATTCATATTTTGTGATAATTATAGATTTGTGTTACAGTTAGACAATAGCACTCCAATGATTTGTTCTTCACATCTAATCTGTTGCTTTTCTACATGGAATATTCTGGTGTAAAACTTATTTTCAAGCTTACTTCTTATATATTCAACATTCAAATATTTAATTTACCTTTCTTGTGTATTCAGAACCTGGCATAATCCCATGTGTCAGCTAATATATTCAACATTTATCATCTGTTTCTTGTCCTATAGATGTCAAAAATAGCCAGTACTAAATATCAAGCTTTGGATATATATTAAGATAACAATCTTCCTCTTTCATACAGTTTCTGATGAGAGCCTTTATTGGCAAACAAGGTTACAGAATGATGCATAAAATAGAGGAATAGTGACATGATCATTATTTCTGTATTAAATCAAGTACTTATTAAGTGCAGCTGAAAATAAGGCCAATCCTCTATTAACACAATGGGTAATAGAGCACTACCAATAATGTTTCTAATGGCTGTTGAAAATCAGTGAGTAGATTGCTGTGAGGAATTTGGCACTTTGGGTCTTCGTTTTTGTTGTATATTTGTGTTTAAGGATGAAAGATGTAAACTTGTTTCTCAGCTTGATTCTGAGAATTACAGCTAAGTTTAATTCCATATATTTTGCATAACTACATGTATACAATTAGGCCTGTTGAACTTTGCCACCCTAGAATTACTTGTTAAACTATTTTACCAACATTTCAGTGGGAGATATTCTGGAGACTGGAGAATTTTAGACCCAATTACTGAGATCAGAAAAACAAACAAAAAAAATTGGATTGAAACTAGGAGATGGTTCAAAAGTTAAAGGTGCTTCTTACAATGCCTATTGCCCCAGGTTCAATTCCCCAGTACCAACATAACACTGGATGTAAAGCTGCATATGTGTCTGTGAGCCCAGCACAGGCTATGGCAATAGGAGGTGGAGCCAGGAGATTCCAAATCTCAGAGGCCTTTGCAGCTTCCTGAGATCTTGTCAAAGAATGTGGCATAAGGTCAACTTTGATTGCTACATGCACACCATGGCATGTGTGTGTATACACCCACACGTGTTAAAATTATTTTTTAAAACTTAGCTTTAGAAGATACTGAAATGAAATAAGTAAAGAAATGTTTCCATCTGCATTTCTGTTTCCAAATGAGCTACAAGAAATTTAAAAAGGGGCATCCTTGCCATTCTCCATCCAAACTTAATTCATAATCAGTAATGGAGGCATGGAGGAAGAGTTAGAAGGCAGGGAGTCATTCAAAGAAAGAACCATATGAACCATAGGAAAATACAAATTATAAGCTTAATATAATTTCAAAGAATATGAAGGGACCACCCTGCATAGATGGATAATTCTTCTCTCAGAAGTCATGTGGAATATCACCCTAGGAGTTGTTGGTCACTAAGTTCCCAGAGGGCCACAAACACTACAGACTATTGTCATCGCTTTTGCTCACCAAAACTACATAGTAAGATCCTATTGGTAAAGATATGGTTTCATCATCATAGTACATAATGAACTCAAGATGGAACTAAGATGGAAGCTTCTTCCAGGCTGGCTAGCTTTCATAGTACCAGGAAGGTGATATGAAGGCTGCTGAGAGAGAAAAGACATCAATGGCCTGGCACAGCTGTGGATTCTGCATGTTACAATACCCACCTGCCAGGCAAAATGTGGCCTTTGGTGCAAGAGTGACATGATTGCTATGGGGCTAGTCAATTGTTTTTAAATTACATTTGAAGTCTGCTCCACAGGAGGGAATTCATGCTTGGTTCTATAAATGGTCCAAGGCCCATGGACTGAAGGTTATAGACCCTATCAGAGGAGAAGAGATGCTACTACTGTTGTTTTAACAAATGGTTACGATATCCAGATGCTTTCTAAATATTGATGTTTTTACACATAGATTAGTGCTCTTCTCATCTTTAGTTTTTTTTTTTTTCTTGTAGCACGTGGCAGTTACAGCAGAAACTCAAAACTTGTCAAAGCACTCATACTAGTGACTATTGGAGGCTCATCGCTATTGTCTGTGCTATTACACAAAAATATATCTTGGTGAACAAATGAGTGTATTGTTACTTATGGACCTCAGGAGAGGGGTTACCTGCAGGAGCGTGAATGGCTCAAAGACAGCTGTATCACTGAAGGCCCACCTCAGAATAGTGACCACTCACAGAGGCTACATCCCTTGATCTCAATACATGATTTGCAAGTAGCTCTGTTGTAGGAGAGTCTTCTCTCCCTCCCATAATTTAATCTTCCTGTTGTAGTTAACTTCCCATTGCTGGGACAAAAATACCCAATCAAAAGCAGTTGACATGAAGAAAGGGTTTATTTTGGCTTACAGTCTTGGGAGGAATCTTCAAGATGGCAGGAAAATAAGGTGGAATGAAGGCTTGACATCACATTTTGCCAGTTCATGTGGAAAATAGCAGCAAGAAAATGAGCTGAGCTCTGGCAAGAGAGATCTGTCTATAATTCTCCTAAAATCACCCATAGAAATACACCTTGAGCAAGGAACCTCCTTCCCATTGACCCCTGGAGACCAAATATTCAAAACACATGAGTTTATGGGGGACATCTTGTTCAAAACAACAAAACTTCTGAAATGTTGGGGAAGGGCCTTGCAGCTCTTGTAAGTTTCAGTAGCTTCACAAGATCTGCAAATTGTTTCCTTTCTGAGTCTTCAGGACCCTTCCATTCATTCCCACTCAGCCATCTCTCTAGCCTCAAACAAAATTTTCTGAATTTTTTTTTTTTTTTTTTGGTTTTTTGAGGTAGCGTCTCACTCTGGTCCAGGCTGACCTGCAATTAGCTATGTAGTCTCAGGGTGGCCTCGAACTCATGGCAATCCTCCTACCTCTGCCTCCTGAGTGCTGCGATTAAAGGCGTGCACCACCACACCCGGCTTATTTATTTATTTTTAATGTGAGAGAACAAGAGTGAGAGCGTGAGAGAGAATTGGTGCACCAGGGCCTCCAGCCACTGTAATTGAACTCCAGTCACTTGTGCCCCCTTGTGCACGGGTGTGACTGTGGTGGTTTGATTCACGTGTCCCCCATAAACTTAGGTGTTTTGAATGCCAGGTTCCTAGATGATGGCGATTTGGGAATTAATGCCTCCTGGAGGCAGTGTATTGTTGGGGGCAAGCTTACAGATATGTTAGCCAGTTTTCCCTTGCCAGTGTCTGGCACACTCTCCTGTACCTGTTGTCTACCTGATGTTGGCCAGGAGGTGATGTTCACCCTCTGCCCATGACATCGTTTTTCCCTGCCATCGTGGACTTTCTCCTTGAGCCTGTAAGCCAAAATAAACCCTTTATTTTTTACCCCCACAAGCTGCTCTTGGCTTGGTGATTTCTGCCAGCAATGTGAACCTGACTGCAACAATGACCTTGAGTGCCCCTTGGGTGTCTGGCTTAGATGGGATCTGAAGAGTTTAACATGGGACCTTAGGCTTCACAGGCAAGTGCTTTAACCACTAAGCCATATCTCCAGTTCAGAATTTTCTGAATCTTAATGAGCCTATTTTCCATTTAAAACTTCCTAAGGAAGCTACAATCAGGATAGAAAGTTCCCACTGGAAGGAGCCTACCTCACGTGTGACATCCAAGTCACTCTGTCAAAGACACAAGCAATATCGTTATAGAGGGCAAGAAAGAATGTGAGAGCTGCAGGGTAGAGAGAAGTGCTATTATATCCTGTTTCCCAGACATGATATTGTCAGAGTTCTAGGACTCATGATTCAAAGCAGATGTACAAGATTGAGCCTATCAAAATTTCATCATGGATGTGGGAGGGGCTCAGAAAACCCTGAGGAACTAATTATAATTAATGGCTTCTGGGGAGTGGTCACTTTCTTCAGTAATGTAGTCTCTGGAAAGTTACACATCATGCTTCATTAAATAACTCCACACCCATGCTCACGTCAGCAACCCACCACACACAAAAAAATACAAAGACATGAAGGTGGGTGAGTAGATGACAGTATAGTTGGGAATATGTAAGGATTCAGTAGGAGTGAGAGGGAGATAAAACGAGAGTGCACTGAGGGTAAAATTATAACTGTAAAAAAAAAGAAAGAAAGAAAAACAGCAGGCACCAGAAAGTCATGGAGCCACTTGCTGATAAGGCCTGAGTTACTTTATTGACTCAGATCAGGCCTCAGTGCTGGTGTGACAAAGCTGTGTTTTGGCAAATTATAATCCAACAAAGCAAAATCAGGAAGTAGAAATGAATGTGGTCTACCTGGGAAGTAAACACAGCAGAAACGGAACTTGAGACAAATATACCAATACTTCAGTAGTGGTATGAATGGTATTCCCACAACTTGCAAGGAGACTTGACTGTAGGAGCCTTGTAGTCAAACTGCGTCATAAAGAGGATGTAGATGATGTAACATTTATTTAGCTACAGGAAGGAGAAACTATATCACGTGGCCATTTGAGATAAGTGCATATGCCTGTTTGACTAAAGCAGGTTAATATATGTGAAAATAAAGTAAATGGGGTATAATGGGAGGAAGAAATAGAACCAGCCAGAACAGAAAGGTGGCTGGGGGAGAGGAGTGTTGGAAGAGAGTCAGTGAGAACAC
The DNA here is from genome assembly GCA_036365145.1 of Orientallactaga sibirica. Classification (NCBI taxonomy): domain Eukaryota; kingdom Metazoa; phylum Chordata; class Mammalia; order Rodentia; family Dipodidae; genus Orientallactaga; species Orientallactaga sibirica. Next base: position 44,546,248 of record JAEOAD010000012.1, on the reverse strand, counting down.
ATATGTTCCAAGATACCATGATAAAACCTGCTTCTCTACATACTAACCTAACTTTTTTTTATAAAGGAGTGAAAAAACATGTAGATAACTAGAGATTATATTAGAGGTCTAAAATTTGAACTTTGAACCAAATAAATTATATTAACATACAAGATACATTTGTGGGACATGATAATCCATGTCTACAACCCTTTGGAGATTAAGCATATCTTTTTTATTATCACTTATTTATTTATTTATATTATTCTAATTTTACATTCATAATGTTGACTCCATTATCCTCCTCCCTGTCCTCCCTCTTCCAAAGGGACCCTCATCAATGGGGAATGTGGGTCATGAATTGTGGGAGTAGTCAAGAGTTATGGAGGATAGGCTAAGTCTCTAGGGACTGTGTTTTATGTTTCAGTAAACTCCACTTTAATACAATACTTGAAACATATTTGTACGACTTGGGTAAAGAAATGAATGAATATTATCTAATGAATGTCCTCTTTTCTGAGTCTTGCAGTAAAGCATCTCAATGCTTATAAAAATCTTTTAATTTCTCTTATAGATGGGTCAGTCTTACATAATATCATAACATTTTCACATTATTTTATTTACATTTTTTATAATTTCATCACACCATTCGAGTTGGAATTGCTCTGTGAACTTCACCAAAAGAAAAAAAAAGGAAGAAAGGAAGAAAGAAAGAAAGCAGGAAAGAAAGAAAGAAAGAGAGAGAGAGAGAAAGAGAGAGAGAGAGAGAAGGAAGGAAGGAAGGAAGGAAGGAAGGAAGGAAGGAAGGAAGGAAGGAAGGGAGGAAGAAATAGAGAAAATGAAATTTCAGAGGAGTAAAGTGAGATGGACAAGGTTATTTAACTAGAATGAAAATACTATTTTTGGCAGAGATGGAATTCAAATGTTTATAGGCTTACATGAATGCTTGCCAACTCCTGGAAGTAAACAAATCATGAGCTTGAGAAAATCCTACCCTATACTCAGTGCTTTGTTGTAGAACAATATATGTATTATACATCATGAGATATTTTAGGAATGACTAGATGTTCCTATTGCCTCTGGGACACAGGTCCAGAGGAGGGTGATGCTGCCCTGGGCTGGAGCCTGCATTGCATTGTGTTTCATCTGGCTTTGAAAACTGTATACATTTTCCAACAAGCCAGTAAAGGACAAGGCTCGATTTTAACTCTAAATCCTCTGATTATATATCCACTAAATACCCCGTTTTCCTTAAGATCATTACAATCTAAGAGGATAGTAAGAAGTTTCCAGAATTTAGAATTCTACCAAGTGGGAGGTGAGGTGGCCTGAGGGAAAGCAATCTTTTTTGCTTCCCCTTTATTTAAGAGTCATTTTAGAGAGTTAAGCACTATCTATTTGCAGAAATACTTTGCCTTTCTCCTTCAAATTTATGATCTATGTCCTCCAAGAATTCAAATCAATATGATGACCAAGTGATTCATCTCCCTATGTCTTAGTCACTTCTGTCACTTTGGGAAACACTTACTTCATTTCTTCGTCCTGTTGAATGCTGGGTTCAATGCTGCACAAATACTTCTAAAATTATTTAAAATATTTTTAGAAAGTGCTAGTGAAAATCTACATATGGTCTATCAATTAGATTTTGTAACAGTTAATATTAAAGTACTAAACAATGATTATTTATACCAAGTGGATAGAGTGAACAACAAACCAGAAGAAAAAAGATGTTTTTTGAGACTAGTTATATAAGGTGTTTTTTTTTTTTGATTTATCTTTTTTGAAACAATGTAGCCCAGGCTGGTCTGGAACTTACTATGCAGCCAAGCTGTGCTTGACCCTCCTTGATGTTGAGATTATGGGCTGGAGCCATTGCGCCGTGAATGTATTTTTAATTATTTATTTGAGACAGAGACAGAGGGAGAGAGAGAGAGAGAGAGAGAGAGAGAGAGAGAAAGGAAGGAAGGAAGGAAGGAAGGAAGGAAGGAAGGAAGGAAGGAAGGAAAAGAAAGAAAGAAGAAAGAAACAGGAAGACAGAGGAGAGAAAACAGGTGTACCAGGTCCTCCAGCTACTGCAAACAAACTCCAGATGCAACTAACTTACATTGGTACTGGAGAATTGATCCTGGGTCCTTTGGATTTTCAGACAAGTGCAATCTCTCCATCCCCATGCATTTGCTTTTGTGGTTTTTGAAATGCTACATGCTTGCAGAATTTATCCACTACAATTATAGTTCTTACACGATCTTTGCCACAGAAACTTGTAAGACAGAAGCACCAGAAAGCCAAATTAAATGGAATAATACAAATTGTTTATTTTATTGTAAGTACATGAGAGAAAGTTTTTTCAATGAAGACGGATTACATAATTTATTATAAATTAAGATATAGCGCCATGTGAATAAAGGCTTCAGATAAATGATATTTATTATACAGTTTATTTAGAACAATTATATTTAGCTTGAAAGACATAATATGACAACTATTTTGAAAACATTTATATTTAAGCTGTTATTTTCAAGGATCATGAAATTCTTCTAAAAACACTGCCAAGAAAATTTTTGTTTATTAATTTTTAGTTAAGAAGAATTTAAAGAATAACTGAGCTGGAGAGATGGCTCAGTTGCTAAGTACTTGTCTTCCAGTTATGAGCACCTGAGTTCAATCCCCACAATCCACATATAAAAAGCCAGGTTTGGGGACACCTGTGTAATCCCATCACTACTGATGTGGATGCCTGGTGCTTGACCATGAGTTAGTCTATCCTAATTGGTCAGAGTTTCGTGCTAGTGAGAGATCCTGTCTCAAACAGTTAAAAGAAAAAAGATGTATGACATCTGAGCAATCTTACCTGAGGTGTCCTTTGCCTCCATGCACACATATATGCATGTACGCCTGTGCCACCTGTGCACACGTGAACAGGCACACACTTGTACCTATTCAATGAGCTGGAAGTCAACAATAACATTCACTGTTTGATCACTTACTAGAGGTTTGCTACCTTCACTTGGATGACACACCCATGAGAACATTAGCAATGTGAGAGGAGGCCTTTTATCAACGGTGCCCCAACTATGATTTAATCTTCTGTAGCACAACTTCTTAGTTTGCAAGATCAGGATGTCTATTTTTAAAGATACTAAGAACTACAGATGACATAAGCCTGTCTTGAAATGTGCCCTCAGAAACCTTAAACGGCCTTCCTATGTGTAGATAGGAAAGTATTCTGAAGCCAAGCACGCACACGGCGGTGGCATCATGCACATTGATTGCTTCTGGGGAAGATGCCAGATTGAACATCTGCCTTGATATAAAATGAAAAGGGCAGTTGGTAAATGAAATGATACCAATGAATCTCAATGGTAAGGTGAGAGCGAGAGGGGGGGATATCTCCAAGGAACTGCATGGAAAGGCAAAATGGACTCACGTTGTAATCATAGATTTAAGATGTTAGATAATGCAACTAGCTATCTAGGATTTTACCTGAATCACTTTGTCTTTAGGGAGGAGAGACCTGTGCTGAAACTTTTAGTAATGAAAAATAACTAAGTTGAAATAACTGGATTGAAAAGTAAAGGGCAGTGGCTGAGACCCAGGAAAAGATGACCAGATTTGCTGTTTCTAGCCTTGGAATGGAGCTCTAATCCAGACAGTTAGCCAGAGACTTGCGATTTTAGTGAGCTATGTTAGTTCTCTTCCCTTTGCCTCAGCAGACTTGACCCTGACAGTGCAGAATCAGGAAGCACATTTCACATCAAGAAGTTGGAAGTGCTCATGGTTATAAGAAGCAGGTATAAAGTGTCTCAATATTCAGAGAACTTAGAGCTGGATGTGGTGGCTCACATCATTCAGGAGGCAGAGGTAGGAGGATTGCTGTGAGGTAACGGCCAGCCTGGGATACAAAGCAAGTGCCAGGAGAGCATGGGCTATGGTAAGACCCTGCCTCAAAGAGAAAGAAACACATAAAAATCAAATAAAAACTTAATGATTTAGAATGATAATCTTCATGCAAATTAAATTGAGAATTAAAAATATATTTACTTGTGTGTATGTATGTGGGTATATTTAAATGCCACAGTGTTCATGTGGAGGTCAGTGGACAACTTCAAGGTGTCTTTCTTCTTTCTCCACACCATCCTCCTTGAGACAGGGTCTCTTGTCACTAGAAGCAAAAGTCAGTTTTGCAGGTTTCCGAAGTTCATATTCTCATTTATCCACTTCCCACTGCACCGGCCTCCAAGGGTTCATAGATGTAAATGTCACTTTGCATCAGGCTGTTTTGGACATTGGGGAGGATAAGACTCAGATCAAGCAGGCTTTGTAAGCAAGCTCCTTTAACCACTGAGCCCAGATTAAAAAATATCTTTGTGGGCTGGCAAAATGGATTAGCAGTTAAGGCATTTGCCTGTGAAGCCGAAGGCCCCAATTTGACTCCCCAGGACCCACATAAGCCAGATGCACAGGGGGCACCTGTATCTGGAGTTTGTTTCCAGTGGCTAGAAGCCCTGGCATGCCCATTCTCTCTCTGACTCTCTCTTCTCTCTCTCTCTCTTTTGCAAATAAATAAATAAATAAATAAATAAATAAATAAATAATTTTTAAAAATATCTCTTTGTAAACCTATTAGGTTTTATCCTTCTGATGGGAAACATTCATATGTAAATAGTAAATAAGTAAGCAAATAAGAACAAAGTTCTATGTTTTAAAAAAAAGTGCAATGTCTTACAAAGGGAATAATATTATGGGAGGAAGCTGCTAAATATTGTGCAAATATTTGATTTACATGTTCATACTAGAAAGCACAGAATTGGGGCATGGAAATAATACATGACACCAGTTAAAGATGTAGCCCAGTAAATGACTCCATGATCTGAATTGAATCATAAGTGGATAGTCTGGAATTTATCAAATGGAAATAAAATGGAAAGATTATTACAAAAACAAAAGTTATATATACAAAAGAAATGTCAAGAAAAAAAAAGTCTTCCATATTAGCAATGGTAACTGAAGGGCTGGAGAGATGATTTAGCAGTTAAGCCTTTGTCTGTGAAGCCTAAGGGCCCCGGTTCAATGCTCGATTCCCAGTACCCACATCAGCCAGACGCACAAGGTGGCACATGCATCTGGAGTTCATTTGCAGTGGCAGGAGGCCCTGCTGTGCCCATTCTCTCCCCCCGTATCTATCTATCTGCCTTTTTCTCTCTCTCTATTTCTCTCTCTCTCTCAAATAAATAAATAAAAATTAAAAAAAAATAAAGGAAAAGAAATAGTAACTGATTAACATGGCTGAAATAAACTATTTGCTGAATTGCATTTAAGAGAGATAAGCATGCCATCATTATAAAGAGATAGTGTAAATATTCCAACTATGGCTGAATTCCAGCTACAGTGATGTCTTTGACCTTGAAATTGGAAAAAAAAATGCACAGAGTAGTTCTCCTCCTCCTCTTCCTCCTCCTCCTTCTTCTTCTCCTCTCCTTCTTCTTCCCCTCCTTCTCCTTCTTTTTTTTATGGTTTTCAAAGTAGGTCTCACTCTGGCCCAGGCTGACATGGAGCTCACTATGTAGTGTCTTAGACTGGCCTCAAATTCACAGCAACCCTCCTACCTCTGCCTACTAATTGCTGGAATTAAAGGCGTGGGCCACCATGCCAGGTTTGCAAAAACTATTTCTCTTGAGCCACTATGAACTGTCTTAAACACATCTCTGCCTCAATTTGCCTTTCATCCATCACCACCATTTGTGTCTCTGAAAAGACTCCACACAATGGGTGCAGGAGTATTTAGGTGTGAAGGGATTGTGATCAATTTAGAATGTCTCTGCTATATAAAGGAAGTGGCCATTACTAAACCAAACATAATCACACAGTGATGTTAGGGCATCTTTTTTTTCTTCCTCTTCTTTTTAAGCAGAGAGATCTAAGAGAGAGAGGGAGAGACAGACAGACAGACAGACAGAAGCGAGAGAATGTGTCTACCAGAGTCTCCAGCTACTGAAAATGAACTCCAGACACATGTGCCACTTTGTGAATCTGGCTTTACATAGGTACTGGAGACTAGAGCCCCAGTCTTTAGGCTTTGCAGGCAAGCACCTTAAACACTAAGCAATCACCCCAGCTCCCAAACATCTATTTTTTAATAGAGAATTACACATTTTAAAAAATATCCCAAATGGTAATTATTGATACATTTTAAAATAATTTTAAAATAATATAAATGCTACAATTGGGTAGACCTAAGAAAACAAAAATGACAAACATATTCAGTCTAATGTCCATGAGTCAATAAGAATAGATATTTCCCTTCCATTTTAAACTGAGGTGTGACACAATTAGTTTTACTAGAATCAATGAATCCCAGCATCTTCAGAAAGGCCAACTGTGTGCCATGTGGGTTTCTTCATAATCTTGATCTGGTATTGGTTCAACACAAAAATATGTTCATTGGCTTCATGTTGTCTACCCAGGTTTGAATCATTTGAGGTCCTTGGAGATAATTTTCTTCCCTATTCTGCTAGAAGACTAGTCAAGTAGTCCATATTTACTCAAAGTATGATGTGGAATTCACTTAGTCAATGATGGGCTAAAGAGATGACTTAGTGGTTAAGGAACTTGCCTGTGATGCCCAAGGGTACAGGTTCAACTCCCCAGAACATATGTAAGCTAGATGCACAAGGTGGTGCATGTATCTGGAGTTCATCTGCAGTGGCTAGAGGTCCTGGCATGCCCATTCTCTCTCTCTCTCTCTCTCTGTCTTTAAATAAATAAATAAATAAAAATTAAATTTAAAAAATAGTCAGTGATTCTTATACTCCGTAGCAGTGTTTTAAAATGGTTTCTGCTGGTCTGTCTTCAAGCACTTTCCCTATTAAAGGTAAGAAGTTCCTAAAACTCATTTCAAACCTACATTCCTACTGGTTCTTCTATATACACAAAGAAAATAAATGAACTTTTGTCAATCTATATTGTTTGAAAAGTCAAGATATGGGCTGGAGAGATCGTTCAGTGATTAAGGTGCTTGCCTGCAAAACCTAATGACCCAGGTTCAATTCCCCAGTACCTGCATAAAGCCAGATACACAAAATGGAACATGCAACCGGAGTTCATTTGCAGTAGCTGGATGTCTGCCAGATCATTCTCTTTGTCTTTCTCTCTTCTCTCCGTTTCTCTTTGCTTATAAATACATAAATAAAAATGCAGTTTAAAAATAATGTATTTTAAAAATGTAAATTTAAAAATTTAGAAATATATTTTTAAAATATTATTCAGGACTGGGGAGATGGTAAGAGTGCTTCATATATAACTATGAGGTTTTGAGAGGCCCTGATTCACCTTGAGTTCAATTCCTGGAATCCATGTAAATAGCTGGACACACATGCCTGTAACCTCAGTCAGATGAGGAGCAGGGACAGGAAACTTGATGGAGCTCACTGGTTACCCAGTCTGACTAAAATGTGTACTTTCTGGTACAGTGAGAAATTTCAAGGAAACACACATATGAGCAATATAGGATGTGCTCAATATTCTCCTTTGCCTTCTCACTTGCACAAGGGTTGCACATATCTGCACACCCCTGGGCATACACAGCACACTATACATCACATGTACCACATACTCACACAAAAGAAGATATTTTTTCAGTATTATTTTTAAATATTGTCATAAAAACTCATTGTCTCCCAATGCTAGATCAATAGGTGAGTTTAAAAGCCAAGAGTTTATTTTATTCATTATGATATTTCTTCATGTTCATTAAGGCCAATGTAACTATTATTTTATTGACCTGTCCTGGGAATAAAATTCATTCATACAAATAATTGTTCATGATGGAAGAAACATTCATTTATTAAGTGCCTATTTCAGGTCAGGCTCTACACCATGAAGATATTTTAAAAAAATCACATTTACCCTAAAGAAATACACAATGTGTGAGAGATAATGAGAAAGTTTGCAGATGTAATACATATAAACAAACAGATATTTGGACTTGTATGTGAGTTGGAATAAAACTCAGTAGCAGAGGCTAGTAAGCTAGAAAGGGGATATAAAATGAATAGAAAGAGAGGGAGAAGAGGAGGCGCTTAAGAGGATTACTGGGGGTGTAAATGCCTAAATGAGGTGAGGTGAAGAGATTGAGTAAAGGAAAGGTGGAGGGAGAGCTAATCAAAATCTAAGAGGATACGAACAAGTCATATGGAAACCTACTTTTTTGGACAATAGCACACCCAGAAGCCATAGATTGTTACTAGGTAATTTTCAGTGCAAGTATGAGATACCTTCCAGTGAGTTGTTGGCCAGGGAGGTCCCTAATGCCCCTCCCCCAACATTATATGCCATTGCTGAGGCTCTTGGTTTTTCCAACAGGAATAGATGGCAAAACGCTATTGCTGAAGACTCCACATACTTGGGCTGCAAAGTCACTGAGAAACCATGCTGCAACTGAGCTGAAAACCTCCTCGGTGTAGACTAGCTGACAGATAGCTGGAAAAAGCTATGCTGTATGCAGTTCCATGAGGGGAGAGAGAGAGAGAGAGAGAGAGAGAGAGAGAGAGAGAGAGAGAGAGAGATCAACAGTGGAGATAAACAAAAGTGGACACTGCAAGCCTTAAGTTGGACCAGTGTGGTAGTTTGAATAGATGGTCCCCAATATATTCAGTGTTTTATTAGTTTGTTGTTTGCATCTGCAGCCACTTGGCTGGAGGCAATGTCACTGGGCAGAACTTAAGGTATGGTGATGGGTTTAGGATTTCAATCTAAAGATATGCAAAGTGTGCCTAGCTGTGGCTTGTGGCATCTCTTTGTGTTTAGTCCTGTGAAAGCTGGCCGGCTTCTTCTGCCACTATGGAACTTCCCCTGGATCTATAAGCTTCAATAAATCTCCTCCTCCATATCTGTGCCTGGTCTGGAAGTTCATCTCAGCGAACCTGAGGTTGTCTGCTACAACCAGCCAGGCCCAAAGATCCAAGGGGTGTAATAGTGGCATGTCTGTTATGGTGGAAATCAACTGCTCTCTGATTGGACTGGAAGACTGTTCCGTGGGAGGAAATACATGCCTGATAATGAAAACCTATGGTGGGGGAAGTCATGAGCCCTAGGGTTGTAACCTGCTGGTGTCTGGCTAAATGCATATATTATGCTCACCAAACTGCCAATGTTCATACCCAAGTACTAATGCTACTCTCACTTTTGGTTATAGAAACGTCTCTTTTCAGATGGCAGTGACATTGGGATGACTCAGAAGGCACCATAGTGCTGAGAAGAAGTGACAGAGGAGTGCTCAGCACTGAAATATCTCTAACACAACTTCCAAGGCTCAGGGTCCATTGTGGAAGAGGGGACGGAAAGAATGTAAGAGCCAAAGGAAGAGTAGGACTACTTACAACGTGCTCCTCCAGACACAAAATGGCCTGGATATCCATGACCTCACAGTACCTGACACTACCTACATAAGACCATCATAATAGGAGGAAAAGATCATGACATCAAAATAAAAGAGACTTATTGAGAGGGGGACGGGATAGTGGGGGGAGGGAATTACCATTGTTTATTGTATAAAATTATGGAAGTTGTCAATAAAAAACCAAACAAACAGATGTACACATGCTGCATACATAGGACAAATGATCCTGAGGAGATGGCTGAGTAGCTAAAGGCACTTGCTTGCAATGTCTGACAGCCCAGTTTTGAGTCACCAGTACCCACATAAAGCCAGATGCACAAATTAACCAAAAGAACCAAGAGAAAATGTATCTGTTTTGTCTTGTTTGCTCTTTTTCTCATTTCCTTTCCTTTCCTTTCCTTTTTTCCTTTCCTTTCCTCTGCTTCTCTCTTCTCTCTCTCTCTCTCTTTTTTTTTTTCTTAAGGTAGGTAGGTTCTCACTCCAACCTATGCTGACTCTGTAGTCCCAGGGTAGCTTGAAACTCATGACAATTCTCCTACCTCTGCCTCTTGTGTTCTGGGATTAAAGGTGTGTGCCACCATGCCCAGTTTGTGTTTTATGACTTGCATTCACTTCCTATGGTCACGTAATGCCATAGATGGAGAAATAATTTATAGTATAATATTAGCAGGCTCACCCCATAAATTAAACAGATATTTCCAAGATCTACTGTCTTCAAATGTCCTTTATAAGTAAAACACAAACTACATTAATTATTAACTTTCAGTCTCCTAGTTTTTTTGATCCTTAAATTCTAAGTCTTTTCTTTTAAGTAGTTTAAAACTAAAGTAGGAGTTAGAAACTTTTAGAAAACTTTCTTTTCCTGATGCCCAAGTTGAGGTAGGGAATTTTAAATCCAATGATGTCAAGTACGAGGGGACTTATTTCCTGAAGGTAACTGAGGAGCACCCACACTGACAAAGAGAACCAACAATTATTTTGACACTGACTTGGACATCAGGACATGTTTCTATTCTGTGTCTAATAGCTGCAGGTGGTCATTATCAAATACTTTGTAGGGTGAAACAAGGAAATGGAGTATTGACTGATGGCAAGGTGACAGTTTTTTTTTTTTACACAAAGACCTCAGCACCTGGAAGACATGCAGCATCCAGAGGTGTTTTGTGGCAAACTGTTTCCTGTAACTACAGAGAGTGACAAGTGGATGTTTACCATTCCCTGCTGGGATCCCAAGAACCTAGCTTGGTTCCTGCTGGGATTGTTTTCTTTGACTGTTCTCTTTTTCTAGTGACGTCCAAAAAATCTATGTTCTTTATTCTATTCTCTCTTTCATAGGGAGCATCAAATAGGATTAAATGCTTAGCCCTGGCTCAACATTTCCAATACAAAAGAAATAAATTAGAATATCAACTGAGTTAATTTCACTCACCCAAACTGGAATACTAATTAAAAAAACCAACAAGTACACCAACAATTAAAAACGTTTCCATATTTTAATATTCAGTTGTTTATTTTATCTTGACTTGACACATATTATATCACCTGCAACATTATGTAAGTCATTAAATATTTTAAAATATTGAACAACTACAAAGTTCAAGAACCAAGATGTAAAAAAATTATGTTTTATCCTATTCTTTCCTACATTTTTAAAAATACTTATAAACTAGAGATAGGTACAAAATAACAAATAAAATATTGGCTTTGTGTTTTATTTTATTTGATTACCACATTCAAATTCCATAGCTTGCCTACGGACTTATCTTGATTGAGTAAGGAAATGCTATTTCCTACTTATGGTCATTTGAAAGTGTACTTTCTTTTTTTGCTAGCAGCAAATTCTTCCTTATTAAAAAAAAAATCTGTTTTTGGAAAAGACTTTTAACTCCACAATAATAAACACTGTTCATCTACCTATATATATCATAGTCAGAAATTTGGCAGCATTAAAAAATCATCTCTCATAAATCTTGAGCATGACTAGGAGGGCTGAAATGGCCTGATAAGACTTGTTTAATATGGGAGCGTTTATAATGCCAAGGGATTTATTGATATCAAAGTTGAGGACTGAGAATGAAAGAATGAATTGGGAAAAGTTTGTGCCATTCACTGCTCTCTGCAATGCACACTTGGGTGCTGGATGGAACAGTCTTCCATTTGAATTGCTCAGTCTATTCAGATAATGACATTTTGTAAAATGGACTCTTCAATGGCTACACCATAAGAAGAACAAAAACTAGAGGGTATAGAGCTGGCTTGTCTGATTTGCTGTTTTCGATTGCTTTCTTGGAGACCATGACACTTAACTGTGCAGTGCCATAGTCAAACATCAAAATAACACTTTAACCTTTGTGATAGCCTTCCACTTCCTCTAAGACACATGTGTAATAAAATAAAGTTAAATAAAATTAATATGCATTAGCAATTTGCTTATCATTTTATCTTTTTACAATGTGTAAATACCAGACACAAGGGGAGGATAAGCACTCAGAGGTGAGGGATAGAGAGCTTGGGGCAAGAGAGAGGAGGCAGAGGGGCATCAGTGTATTTAAGAGGAGCATTTGGGGATCAGGGGAAGAGTAGGAACATGAAAGAGTTTGAGAGTGCCTGTTGGGGTGGTGGTATACTTATCCTTGGATGAGGTAGAGTAAGGGCTAAGGCAGGAGGGGGCCTGAGGAATAGCTCTGATTTTGGCTAAGGCAAGTGGGAGGAGCTCGGGTCAGGGCAGGTGAAGTTAATCAGGGATAGGCAGAGGCAGAAGGCATGAGTTAATGTTAGAGTTTAGTACTGTAAGTGCATTAGATAAGGGAATCTATTAGTCTGAATCTTTGTTTATATTGTAGTTATATTTTTCTTACTGGGTGATTAAGACCATGTAGGCTGCCAGAATTAACTGTATATTTTGGAGGTCAGTAATGGCACTGTAGGAGAGACTTTTAGGACCTGTGAGGAGTTCTATGACTCTCAGCATTGTCATCTGCTAGGACAACTCAAGGTCATGCTGACCAAGTGGCTCTCCCTCTTTTGGGAAGCCTGGAGGACTGATTTCCTCTGATGTGACTCTCCTGTTGCAGATAAACTGACTTGGAGTTTAGTCTCTGGGTCTCCATATTCTCTCTGATCAAGAAGATAGGCAATTTACCAGAACCTAGAAGTTAGCACTGTCCCATCATCTCCTGTGGCCTTCTGACCTGGGAGCAGGAACCAAAATATTGGTTACCCTTTTAATTCCAATGTTTCCAATTGATTTTGGCTTCTACATATGGTTATTAATCACTCAGAGAGACTGTACATATCTGATTAGCAAAACAGATTAGTTAATAGGTATAGAACATATCTGGTTAGCAAAGCAGATCTAGTCAGAGAATGACACAATAGTTTACAATCATTCTGATTAATATTTAAGTTTAGTTGTCAGGTGACAGTGTAAGCTATATCTGGGACACAGAAAGCATAAACATTATATTTTTTAAGTATCTGTCAGTTGTAAGTATAGTCAGAACATTTTAGTAGCCCTGAAAACAATATTTTATCAATTATTTTATCAGTTACTTTAAGGCAATTGATTTAACCTAGAAATTGTATGCCAGGAAAAAGACAAAACAGTGTAAAAACTTGGCATCTGTGGTTGAAAACATCTTTGGGTGGTCTGGTATACCAATGCCCCAAACTAGAAGCAGAACACAATTTAAGGTTATTTTCTAGAGCAGGAAACATGTCTTAAGTATCAATATTTTTGTAAGCAATGAACTTAAGGAATCAGAAATGACACAATTATGTGAAACCTTGACTGAGAATGATTATACATAGCTTTAAGAATAAAATGAAACTTGGTTGTTGTTGAGTTAAGCAAGCCCAATTTTAACATACATTAGAGATAATATGACAGATATAAAGTGTTTTTTTATAAGTAAGTACATTTTACCATTGAACAATTTTAAGGCTTAACTAAAAGAAATATTTATGACTATTATATGAAGCTTAGACAAACTATATTAACATTGTTTGTATACAGTGGATTTCCCTAAGACATGGGGAACTTTTTCAGTTTTTCTAAGAAAAAGATTACAATAAGTCACCTATTATAAGACTTATATTATAACCTCAGTGATAATCACCCAGCAAAACTAGCATGAACAAGAAGAACCATCTTAAAATTACAGAGTTTTAGTCAGGTATGATGATGTGTGCTTATTGATAGACAAACATCATGGGCTTTGTATATTCTGTTATCTGGAAAAGTCTGATATTAACAAAAAGTAGAGTTCACATATTTAAGGCACATGAAGCTACAGAGCGTGAACTATGAACAAAAGATCTGCTAACAGAACTTAAAATAATCAGGAAATCTATATTATGTAGTGACATTTTTGGCTTAAATATGAAGACATGAAAAATTTTACAATTTTTTAAAGTTCATCAGAACCAGGATACCTTTATATAATGGGAAATATATATATGATTTAGCACTTTTGAAAGTTAAATAAGATGCCCATCCAATCTCTAAGTCAGTTTCTGAAATTAATTCAGCTATATCGAATATACCCAATGAATAGAGGAACTGGACTAAACTGCCATGATTAATGAAAAAAGGAGACAAGTCTCATGGAAAGAGAGGGAATGGGCATGCCAGGACCACTTGCCACTGCAAACAATCTCCAAATGCATGCTCCACTCTGTGCATCTGGCTTTGCAAAGAAGCACCTTTAACTGCTGAGCCAAAAGAAATATTTTTAATCTACTCCAAATCAATGTTATAGAACTATAGTGAATTCCAAACACACACAAAATTTCATGACATAATCTATAAGTGCTCAAACTTTAACCAACTCTATAATTTTGTCTGTGGCACTTTGGTAAACTTGCTCAGTAATGACATAAGTTAAATCTAAAGTATTAGGATTGATTGTTGGAGAAATTAAGGAATTACATCTTAAATCACAATATAACTTTGTTTAGAATTTTTTTTACTGCTCACCATAAAGTAAATAGTTTCCAAGTGTATGACAGATAAATACTGTTCAGTGTCTCCAAATGTAGTCTATTAACTTCATAAAATAGGAAAAAACAGAGTAGATAATTTTTTGAAATTTTTTGGAGGCAGGATTTTAGCTATAATAACCTTAGGAGAGAATTAAATATTAGTGAGTCAATTTTAGCCATAAGATTTAGTTGAAAGGTTGAAAAATAGAGGAACCTAGCTAACTTGGTTGGATACTCTAAATTCATTCTTTCATGACCATTATGACCAGATTAACATCAATGAGTTAAAGTTAAGTTTACAACCTGAATACCATAGCAACCTGCTAATAGCCAGGACCATACTTTGTTAGTCTGATGTAAACCCTAGGCTAATAGTCATTTTATATCTCAAAAAGTCTGTAATCTGATCAAGTACTTTGCCTTTAACCTTCTGTTTAAGCTTATTCATACCTTCATCCACACACTTTACTCATATCTTCATCTACATATTTTACTTTACAATCTATGTAACCACTCTGTAACAATCTTTTTCATCAAAACATTTCCAACAGTTAAAGTTTCCTCTCCAGTTTATCTTTCTTAGTCAGTTCATCTTATAACTACCAAAAAAAACTTTCATTGTCCTTACCATAAGACTTTTAATAAAAGGCCTTTTGAAATACCTTTTTAAAATTTTGTTTATTTTTATTTATTTATTTGAGAGCAACAGATAGAGAGAAAGACGCAGAGAGAGAGAGAAAGAGACAGAGAGAGAGAGAGAGAGAGAGAGAGAGAGAGAGAATGGGTGCACCATGGCCTCCAGCCACTGCAAATGAACTCCAGACATAGTCACCACCATGTGCATCTGGCTTATGTGGGTCCTGGAGAAGCAAGCCTCGAACTGGGGTCCTTAGGCTTAACCACTAAGCCATCTCTCCAGCCCTGAAATACCTTTTTTTAAAGAGTAGACCAGAATTAATATTATTTATCTAGAATAAACATATAGATTTTATCATTTATTGATTTTGGATTTGTGTTTCTTAAACTTTCCTGAAACACATTTTTTTAAAATACAAAGGCAGATTCAAACATTATTAGAAATTTTCTTATAAATTCAGTATCAGCATATCTAAATTTAAACATAAATCTTGAGACTATTTTTCTATTAGTAGTCTCATAGAAGCATAGAGAGATAAAGCAAACTTTAAAACAGTTGCAAATTCTTATAAGTCCCCTTCTATTCACAGCAACTTGGCATTGATCCTGAGATTCCCGGTGCCTTCAGGCCCCTGGCTCTGCGAGGCAGGGAAGCTAAGAAAGAACCTCTTTTTTTCCCCCTAAATTCCAGGGAGAGTTTTGGACTTCCCTCAGGACTCAAGGCAGCCTTCTGCTCCTGCCATTTTACAACTCTTTATGAGTAGGAGAATTTTTTGGCTATGATCTTAATTAATTTTAGTGTTCCTTTTGGGGGACACTGAACAGTAAAAATTGGCTATACCATCTAGTACAGTGGGCTTGGTGGAGAACATCACCTAAATGGCACTGTTCAGAACAGAAATCATTCTACAGCCTTAGGACTGTGAGGCACATGCATATTCGTATACACACATTCATTTCAAGTTCACTGTTCATATAGACTCCAGACAACCATTTCCCCCTCACACATTCATTCATCCATTTGGAAGCAATGCATTTACATTTTAAATTTATATTATATTTACAACTCTGGAGACAAAAAAACAAACCTTGTTAGTGGGAGCAGTATAGAGCAGAGAGAAGGGCATTCATGCAGAGTGAAAAATTTTGGACCATTTGCCTGTATGTTGGTAGAAGTTGTTTAAATCAGTGAGAATTTGGACATCAAAAGTACTATATTTAGGCTATTTGGACCTATTGTCTAGCTTAGATTGTGGCCAGGCAGAGTTGCAGAGAAAGATCAGATGATGAGGTTTGATGTTGTCTAAGAGTCATAGAGGCTTTAAGTTCTTGAGGAGACAGGGAAAGAGCAAAACAAGGGTGAGAGAAAGGAACCAGGGCTTAAGCTGGATTTACACACAGAATACCAATATGACCCCCTGTCCCATTAGGGTGAACGGGCCATGCACCTCCCATGAGGGCAAAGACCATACAGGTCGCAACTGTTGCCTTTTAGCCTGTTAGTGGGCAAGGAGATCATCTGTGCTCCAATGGTGAAAGCAGGTGCCAGTGAAGATGAGACCTCAGGAGGGAACGAAGGGAGCGGGAGAGTGTCCTGAGATGGTGCAACTGTACTAAAAGGCACCCTTAGGGTATGGAGGACCACAGAACGAGAGATCTGAGGTGTCAAGAGTGCATCCATCTCAAGACCTGGGG
The DNA here is from genome assembly GCA_036365145.1 of Orientallactaga sibirica. Classification (NCBI taxonomy): domain Eukaryota; kingdom Metazoa; phylum Chordata; class Mammalia; order Rodentia; family Dipodidae; genus Orientallactaga; species Orientallactaga sibirica. The sequence continues at coordinate 44,529,558 of JAEOAD010000012.1, read as the reverse complement.
TTGGGGCCCACAAGTGGCTGAGGGGTGTAGCCTGGCATGCTGGCACAGCTTCCATGAAGAGGGATGAACCCAGAGAGCAGGCCAACCCAAGAGGGACACTTGCTGAGAAGGAGGGAGAAGACAAAGGGAAGAGGGCGAGGCTGAATTGTGATGGACACGAAAGCCAGTTTCAGGCAGGGATGGTCCAAAGCCATCAGAGGGTAGGTAAATGGCAGCTCAGTGGTCAGGTCAGGGTAAAGGAGGTCTGGCCAATTCAAGAGGGCAACTAACTGGAAGCCTCCTATCTGAGTAATGGCACCAGATGTGAGGTTCAGGGGTGACCACTGACTACACAAACCACTCTGAGGCAAAGATGAAAGCTTTTATTTGGGAAAAGCATGAGCTGCCAGGGCTGGCTCATAAGAGAGGAGCACAGCCCACTTGAATTTCCGGATAGTGGGATTTATAGGGCTTTCAGTTGGGGGAAGATGAGGAAGGGAAAAGCTTGAATAAGAAAGGTTCCTTTAGGGGAGATCTAGGAGACCCAGGGTGTGACATCAGAACAGTGACCAGGTGATTGACAAAATAAAGGGGCAGGAAACCAAGACCTGGGGGCATTGCAGGCAAGGAGGGGATAATGGCTGGGCAATTTCTTGAGGAATAATTCACTTCCTTATGTCTCTGGCTACTCCAACTGTCCTTGCTGACTCCATATGGGGACTTGTCAGACCTAACAGTTTAACCTTATATTAAATCCATCCACTAATTTTTTTCATATATTTCATATACTTTTTCATGGCTGGAAGTTCCATTTGTCTGATACATATTTTCCATCTCATTACACTAAATGTGCATTTTCTTTAAATTCTCCAGTATATTAATCCCCACTTTGAAGTTATTTTCTGCTAATTCAAATGATTTTTTTGATCATTTCTGATTTTATTTCTGTTTGTTGCTCATTCACCAGATAATTGATCACATTCTCCTGCCCTCTGGTCTTGTATGATTTTATTGATATTATAAATACTGTCAATTACTGAATTTTGGTATTTTCTTTTAAAGATTTTGAGTGGATTAACCTGTGTTATTATGATCATTTTTATTAAAGAATGAACTTCTACAGATTCTAATGATTGTGTAGAGGCTCAAAAAGCTTTCTCTACTCTGGATTTCAGGATTTTGAACATCTTGCATTTCTCTCAGAGTTGCACAGCTTCATGATAAATGTTGCTGGTCTTTGATGAGTGTAACAATGGGCATGCATAAATTCAATGTTAAAATCCAATTCCTGTTCAATTTTTTGAAAGTCTTTTTCTGCATAGGTCTCTTTTCTCCTTTAGGACACCCCACATAATAAGTGACTTTCAGCCCCTAAATTGATCCTCTTCCTCCCAAATTATTTTACTAAGCTATGCTTTTGTTCCCTTTGCCCACATAAAGGTCACATCTGTTTTTGTTTTTTTCTGTTTTCCTTTCTGTTCTTAGGAACTTCTGTCCTGAGCTACAACTTGGCCAATGTCTGAAGAGTTGTTTCAGGTTTTTTTTTTTTGTTGTTGTTGTTGTTGTTTTGTTTTGTTTTTAGTTTACTAGTTGTAACCAATAAAGACTCAATTTGTCCAACATGGCCCCAAATAAAGATCTTAGTTTTCTATTTTGTCTTAATTTAATTTTTCTCATATTATTGTCATTATGTATTTGATGAAAAGGGTTAAGTTATGTTGATGTACTTCTCTTTAAAGGATTTTATTTCCTCTTAGAAGCCATTTAGATAAAAGTCTACAGCATTTCTTTAACATAGAATGTTTCAGGATTAAATCATGATTTGATCCCTTCAATGTTCATTCATGAGCAAACTTCATGTCCAATGTGAAGGTTGATCTCTATGGTTAACTCAGATGGATAGACAATCACCTAAGAGACAAGTGTGTGGGCCTGTCTGTGAGACAGTTTCTAGATTATCATCATTGTGTCAGAAAGAACCACTTGAGAGAAGTCTGATTCCATGGGTTGGGATCCAAGACTGAATCAAAAGGAGAAAGCTAACTGAGTTCCAGAACTCATCACTTTTTGATGCTGAGAACAGATGTAATGTGACCAGCTGCATCATGCTTCTGTCATCATTATGGAGTGCATTTCCTTCAGTAAGCTGAATTAAGTCATTCCTCCCTGAAGTTGCTTCTTTTCAGATATTTTGTCACTGCAATAAGTAAAGTAACTAATACTTTACTTCTGTAGACTATATAGACCGTCTCTCTGATGAACATGTTTCCATAAAGGTCGCATTTCTGTGAAAGCCATTATTCTAAATTAAGGGTAGAACAATGATGGGCACTGGTTAGTAGTGCTGGGAAAATAGAATAATTTATATTGTTTTACATTTGGCCATGCTGTACATACTATGTAGCCATAGTTTAGAAGACTGGATTGTAAAGACAATTTAGTCTTACCAAAATATAGTCATTTTACTAAGGCTGGGGAAATGGCTTAACAGTTAAGGCATTTGCCTGCCAAACTTAAGGACCCTGGTTCAAATCCCCAGGACTCATGTAAGCCAGATTCAAAAGGGGGCTCACACATCTGGAGATCGTTTTCAATGGCTGGAGGCCCTGGCCATGCTATAGCAATATGAAGAAAAGATGTGCTAATCTTCTGTGGTGTTCTGAAGGTAATCATGTATTGTCATGCATTTCTTAGAAAAACCATGAATGTTTTAAAAGTCAACTAGAATATATAAGAATGTGATAATCATACAAATGTTAAGAAAATTTTACATTATTATTATTTAAAAAAATAATTTTTTTAAATTTAAATTTATTTTAATTTTACATTCATGTTGGTGCCTCTGGTAGCCTCCTCCCTGTCCTACCCCTTCTGAAGGGACCCTTCTTATTGGGGATTATTTTTAAAATAGCTAATAAAATTTATTTCAACTTCTTTTTCAAATAAATCATATATACTTAATGTTAAATTTTATCTAGGGATCATTTAATCAACTAACTGGTCAAATACTTGTTTACTGTGAAACCTAGTTTAAAAATGATTTTTATGCTAAGATATTTATTATCATTTGATCAGACATCTGAGAAAAGTCTCTTGTTTGTTGTGAACACTTAACATAGACTATTCCATATTATATATATATATATATATATATATATATATATATGTCTAAAATAGTGTGTATTCTGAAAGAGATTGCTCTTCCCTGTAATGACAGTCTTTGTATTCCTGTGCTCTTACCAAATAGAAGGTAAACAATTGAGGAGATATTATTTTATAACCTAAAGTTTATAAAATCAATATTCAATGTGAAGCAGAGAGTAACATTGTGGTCATATCCCTGTTGGCTGAGATTTTTGTCAAAAACTGTGCCATGATTATAGAATGAAGGCTGTTAAACTTGAAAAAAAGTGTTATGTAATACAGCATGGTTTTCTATTCAAAGTGACAGGTTTTGGCTTGATGAAAAACAAACAAAACATGTTATACAGAAGTAAGAGCACTAAATTGAATGCTTGACCCACAGTTTCTGGGAGGATTACATTTTGCATTCCTGTGTTAGGTAACTGCATCATTTTTACTTTTGCAGGGGTGCTTGGAAGGTGCATCTGTATGAAATACCACCATTGAAGTTCTCAGCACAGCTATAATTTATAAGGTACTGGCCACACTCCATATCTATGGCCTGGATCTGTCATAAAACAAGTGCATGACAAAACCTGATGACTTCTGACATGTCCAGCATACATTTTAAGCAAACACCCTTACAAGTTTTCTCTGAATAGGGACCTAACCATCCTTAAATAATAGAAAGGGACATTTGCATTGTAAGGAGAAGAGATGGGCAGAACGACCTGGACCCTGCTCCAGGTACATTCAAGATTTGTCTTAGAAGAATTCCTATTATCCAAAAGGTTCATTGCTGCAGAAATTTCTTAAATATGTACTTCATTACTCTTATATATTACTATGCAGCCTGGAATTCAGGCAGTAGTCTGTACTACAGAAAAAAAAAAAGTTACAGTATGTGGTTACTTAAATGCTAAAAAGGAGAATTTTTTATCTTAGAACAAACTAGTGTGATTAACAGCATCTTAGCAACTTAAACACAATTAGCTGTAGTTAATCTAGATACATTCATAAGCACACACACATATTCTGTCTCTTCTGGAGAATAAGCCTCATGAACAAAGAGACTGTTTATTTGTTTTATAATCACAGCACCCAGCTGTGTCTGGTAGATGTTTAAATTGTTTGATAAATAAGAAAGAAAGCCTTGTTCTAGGTGCTAAAGATTGTGACTCTGCACCATGAGATAAGAAAATATGTGTATGTGTGTACTCATGTGTGTGTGTGCATATGCATATATTACAGTTACTGCACATATTTGAGCAACTATTTTACATTATTAATATTGTATAATACATTAATGTATTATATTAATTCTATATATCATCTATATAAGTATGCACATCCAAATTAAATTCAGAATTTAAAGGATCAATCATACATAACATAGTAAGTAAATTCAGTCTTGTCAACTTAAGTATCACCTTCCATAGTTGGTCCCTTTATCAATCATTTGCTTTGAAACTTCAGTCCTCAGGTCATATATATCATATAGAGATCATTGGTTTCATTTGAAGCTGACACAACTTATGATTGACACCCTGATCAAAAGTGATTTGGGGGCTGGAGAGATGGATCAGTGGTTAAGGCACTTGCCCACAAAGCCTAAGAATAGAGGTTGGACTCCTGAGTGTGCACATCAAGCCAGATGCACAAGGTAGCACACGGAGTTCGTTTGCATTGTTTAGAGGCCATGGTGTATCCATTCTTTCTCTGTCTGCCTCTTTCTGTCTGTCTGTCTCTCTTAAATTAATTAATTAATTTAAAAAGTTAGTCTATGCCATATGTCTGAACCTATCTTTACTTTGAACTTTCTCTTCTACCCTCATCTATGCCAACCCCTCAAAACGTACCCAGAGGACATTTGTTTCCTTCATTCTCCAGTCTCATGACAGGCACACCATATCTTCTTGTTAGAAATGAAATGGATGGGGTTGCAGAATACAACATGCATTGTGAAGGGCCCTTACAGTCTGATAAAATGCAGGCTGTTTATTGTGTGGAGATCTCTTCAATATAGAATTTGTGGACAGGTGATATTCTCCATATTGACATTATATTTCATCAATCACTCATCCATTTCCATCACATCATATGACCTCATACCTCTGTAGCTAAGAAATAAGATACATAATTCACACCTGCCTTTGTTCTTTCTATCCTGTCTGATAATCTCTCTGTTCGTGGTGCCTCTCCTCTTTTCTGGCAAAACACCTTGAGTAACACAGAACACTCCACCTCTATTTCATCTCATTTTGACACTATGGGCACACTTAAACATCTCATCTACCAAACTGTTGAGATAATCTAATTTTATATATTTGTTTCATACACTAGATCTGCTACTTGTTTAAGCCCTCTTTTCACTTCACTTTCTAACAATTTACCAGCCTCTTTCTCAGCATCTGAAAGGTTATTACATTTCAAATAGACATCCAATGTCTTACTGTGTTTTACAGCACCCACATGCTCTACTAGCTTTCTCATATTCTAAATTCATTCCCAATAATTTTGTGTTTTCTTTTAGCCTTTTGAAACAGGTTCTCACTGTTGTTCCAGAACAACATGGAGATTGCTATGTATTTAGCTCAGGCTGGTCTTGAACACACAGTCTTCCTTCCTTTCTGTAATATGACTCACTTCTCATTAGAATTGATACCTGAAAATGTATATTATATCAACTCTTAATGTATCCTGTTTTACTCCTCCAAGGAAAGCTTCTTTCCCCCTCCAAACTTCACTGATTCTGATTGTTTTCCATCATATGACTCAATTCTTAAGAGAACTAATACTTGAAAATGTATTACATTAATTTTTGCTTTATTTATCCTTGCTTTGTGAAGCAAAAACAATTTTGCCGTGTTTCCTGTTATCTACTATGTACCATGGAAACTTTTAATAAAGATATATTAACTGATTGACATTTATTCACCACAAGTTTGTATAAGAAAATAATCTTGGATCCCTCAAGGACTTCTGATGTATCTAGTAAAAATAAACAATGATAAATATTGGTTGAAAGAGTACATCTTAAAATAAAAAAATAAATATATAGGAATTTAAACTCTTTATAAAATATCAATGTGTTCATCAGACTCTTTGCTACTGTGGCAAATACCTGAGAAAAAAACTTAAGTGGAGGGAGGTTTCTTTAAGGAAATGAAATTGCTTTGCATAGTTCTCTACTAAGTAGACTAAATACTGTAGCCAGCTACTTCCAGTAGTAGAAAATGTAGCTGCCAAGACAATACATTTCTTTTACTTATTGCATGTGGAAATTTGTTCATAATGCTTCCTTAAATTATACCAATACATGTGTGTGTGTTAATGCACCTGTGCATGCATATGTGTGGAGGCCAGAGAACAGCCTCACTTGTCGTTTCTAAAGTTCTACCCACTTTTTTTTTTTTTTTTGAGACAGGCTCTATCATTGGCCTAGAGTGAAAAGTAAGACAGACTGGCTGGCCAGGGAGCTCCAGGGCTCTGCCAGTCGCTATATTCCAAGAACCAGGATTGTAAACATATAACACTATGCTTGACTTTGTGTTTTTCTTCCTTCCTCCCTTCCTCTCTTCCTTCCTTCCTCCCTCCCTTCCTTCCTTCCTTCTTCCTTCCTTCTTTGTTTCCTTCCTTCCTTCATTCATTTCTTCCTTCTTTCCTTCCTTTCTTCCTTCCTTTCTTTTGAATGTGACTTCTGGACACTGAACTCAGACCTTCTTGTTACAAGGTCAGAACTTTACCAAGTGAGTCATCTCCCTGACTCTTTAGCTGATTCTTAAGCATTACCGTTAAGCTATTCTTTTATTTAAATTTTGGGCTCTTAAATGTATTATTATTTGCCCAAATTATTACCTTAAAATTTAAAACAGTTTTACAATTATTTTTTAGTTTTATTGACAAGAAAACCAAAGCATTTCCCATAATGAAAATATTTATCTTCTTTCTTTTGTTCCCATATAGTCCTTCAATTCAGAAGATATATAACATATGCTTTAACCATTTTTTCTTTACAAATACTAATCATCCTTTGGGATTCAGAGTTCAAGCCTCTGCAGTTTATGGTAGGCTGCATTCATGTTATGTTACATTACTTTATTCCTTCATTGAATTCCAAGAGGCCTATAATCTATACCAAATGTTTCAACACGCATGATGAGTATTCTACACTTTCTCATTGCTTTCCATAACTCAGTCAAGTTTCTGTAAGTACATCACAAATATTTCAACAAGTTACACCCTAATCATATCATTCCATTATTTTCTCCAAACCATCAGGAGATTTGAAAGTGTGATTTCTCTGCTATAAAACTTTCTCTAATAAATTTTGTTTTCTGATCCTTGGCTTTCTTCATTTTTTAAAATCAATTCCAGATTAACCTTGTTCTTCTTGAACTCTAGAAGGAAGTATAATGGCTGACATTTGTTTAATGTAGCCAAAGGAACCCAGTTGTATGTGATGTGAATATGACATGCTTTTTTGGACCTACTACATACATAGAGTTGGCATTTGACTATCCCAATATTACATCTCTGAGTTCTTGCAGTCAAAGAAAATGCTTCCTGATCTTTTATTTCTTACCATTTTTATTGTTCAAAGGAATAGACTCATCCTTTATTTAGAATTATAAAAATTCTTATGTTTGGCAACACTTGAATAGTTAAAAGGTAAGTAAGCAACAGAATGGGGGTACTGTTAAAAGTTAGTGAGCAACAGAATGGGAGTACTATTAAAGGCAGCCTTTTTTCACGTACAAAAACTAACAATGACAGATTCAGTTTAAGTAAGTCCCTTGGACTCTGTAGAAAAGCTAATGAATACAGTTGACCTGGTTTCTGAAAATTAGAATTCAAACAGAAAAAAGTTGCCATAACATCCTTTGATTCTTTGTAATTCTAACTGTACTTTAGATTCATAATCAATCTTATTTCTATAATTAGAACAAAGCTATTTCAAGGATCTTAGCAATTTCTTTTACTTCTACCAAATTCTTTATGGATAAGATAACTGTGTTTGGGTTAAATGAAAGGGAACTAAGATTTGTTTTACATATTTACAAGGTGAAACTATTTTTAAGTTAAATTTTATATGGTGTCCAGCACTTAATACATTTTGCTGATTTCATTGAATCTCATGTAATCTGAGTAAAACAGTAGAAAGGATTCCCAAAATATTCACAAAATGATGTCAACTAGCTTCTGATTAGATTTGTCTGGATTTTAACCTATTTTTCTCTTAAGGAATAAATTTATTATAGGAACAAATTTTTACAATATAAATGTAAATGTTGACATTATAGTACCTATTATTTAGAGGAGGAAGCATTCCAATGAACACATTTTAAAACTATAATACACATATACTGTTCATCTGTTATTATTATTTACTATTTTATTGTTGTTCAATTATTTATAAAATATTTATTATGTGTAAAATTTAAATTATTGCCATGAATTTAATGTGATTCTGCCTCTTAAGTAGATAAGAATCTGGTATAAAGGTACATGTGCTTGTTTATAAAAAAACAGTATAAAATAAGGAAGTTTGCAATAAAAGAGAACCATACATAAGCCAATTCAGAGCATTAGATTGTGAATTATTGTATCTGAGTGTTTGCAGAAGTTGATTCTCTCTTGTCTCTATAAAATGATGATAAACTTGCTAGTTATGTCCTGAAATAAACCCATCCATCACTATTTTATACTTCCCAGAAATGGAACATTAAAGATTCTATTTCTGTTAGGCAATTGGCATTGACTGAACAGAATTTGACTTTCCCTTTGTCTCCTCTCCTAACACACATGCAACACACACACACACACACACACACACACACACACACACAGATATCCAATCTGAGCCCATTAATTATGATTATCTTTAACTTAATGATGATAAAATTACTATTTACTAACTATTGTATTCTATATATTATGTCAGGAAACTTACCTTCCTTAATTTATTGCAGTTTCAAAATGAACCTGTGAAGTATATTTACTATAGAAGATGAAAATGAGCCAGAGTAGTGTTGAATATCTTAGTTAAGGAACTCTTTTTTAAAAATAAAAATGGTGTTGAGCCATAAACTATACATGCTATTTTGTATAGCTGCTGTAGGAAGCACACAGTGGGTTTTTAAACATTTTTCAAAATATTCATTATGTCAGGAACCCATAATAACAGTGCAACATGAAGAACAGAATGGGGAGTTTCAGGAGAATAGGATTAGTAGTTGAACTTTTTTACATCCCTGTCGGTGAAAAAGAAAGGTACAGTCTATGTCAGCTCAGCTTGAATTTAAATGAGTTCTCTGACTGCTATGACTAGCAGGATGGACCAGAAATGAAACTCACTACATTCTGAAAACAGACAAGAATCTTCTAGGCTTTACTTTTTTGCCTCTTGAAATGTCCTCTTTATTTTTATTTATTTATTTATTTATTTATTTATTTATTTATTTATTTATTTTTGGTTTTTCAAGGTAGGGTTTCACTCTGGTCCAGGCTGACCTGGAATTAACTATGTAGTCTCAGGGTGGCCTTGAACTCACAGCAATCCTCCTACCTCTGCCTCCCAAGTGCTGGAATTAAAAGTGTGCACCACCACGCCTGGCTGAAATGTTCTTTAAAGGAAGGTGGGCATTACTTTTAGAAGGCTGATGACCCTGAGAACTTCTTGCTTTAAGGAATTCCAATAGTCAGGCAGGGAAGAGGATGAATAATGAAAACTCCACTGCCTAACTGCCAGATATTCTGGCATGCAAGGTTAGACACCAGCCACCAACAGTAAGTCATCCTGGCCCATTAAGGACCAGAAGATGCCACATGGAAAAGAAGCTAGGTCTATGTGATGTGACTTTTGGACATATCATGAAAGCTGAACTACCCCAGCTGAGGTTTGGTCTTCTAGGCAGAGAAAAGTGCCACTTCACTGCACCCCACCCCGAACCTTCAGCCCTGCAGATGTGAGTCTGATAGAATGGGTGTGGTCTTGTATACCAACTGAGTTGTGGGTATTTTGTTATTCTTCAATACATAACAGGGACATAAAATTATATGGGATAATTTGTGGGATTTATTGTTGAAAAGTGGAACAGAAAAACTATCACATTTTGTCTTTCCACTACTTAGGCAAGGAAAGGAAGGGTTGAATATCCAGGGAAAGACAAATTTTATTTTTAAATTTTGAGACTGCTAATCATCCAAATTTCTTTGATTGTCAGTATTAACTTCTTAGATGAGAATTTACATATGTAGCTAAATCACTCCTGAAAGATCTATCTAGAACACTAAACCATTATGTAGTCTCTTTCCTAAAATTCCTCCTTCTGCATTATTAAGATGCTGATATAGAGAGTAGCACTAGTAGCAAAATTGTTCTTTTATCCTTTCTGTCTAAATAAAGAAGTACCCAGAATAGGTTTAGTTCTGTTTACTTAAGTGACACTAAAATATCCAGGGGGAAGACCTGCCCTATGAGTCACCACCCATGGTAATTGATAATGGTATGTAGATTGGTCGGGCAGATGACAAGGCTTTTTCTGAAGTGATATTGCAATTCTGACTTGTGATCAGGAACCTGATGCAGGCATGTTGCTTTTTCATATCCTGTGAGTGTGAGAGTATGCTGCAGAATACCAAGAAGATATATATTTCTTCTTTTACTTGAGAAATAAGGTTTAATACATAGAATTTCACTTAGTGTGGCTTGTGTGATGGTTCCTTCCCTCAACATCATTGTTTTAAGACTACTTTAAATTTTTCTTCCTTTGAGAAGAATTCTTACTCAGGCAATTGGAATTATTTCAGCATCTGAAACCATATTTGTCTATGTCATGAAAACAATTTGGCATTGGGGCAGTTGTTTAACATGTATAAGGCCCTTGGTGGATACTCTGCACCACTATAAATGATAATAGCAGTACTGAAAATTATTATTTGTGAAAGTTATACTTGTGTGACTGTAAGGGTTAGACACTTGTTCACACTGCTTTATTAATGGAAAATTTTTGTGAATTATTGTGAAAGGGAGGCAGGAAACCTACCAATATAAGGGACACTTACTGTGACAGAATCACATGAAGAGTGAAGTTAGACTCAAAGTGGAGACCCTAGAACCATGTGCTGTTTTTGTTCCACTTAGTTTTTTCAAAAAATGTTCCTCTTCCTCTCACATTGTCATTTTTCTGATCCCATTGAGGACTGTACCTTCAATGGTTATCTCCACAGTGAGCTTGCTACTATAGCTTTCACATTACTTACATGTTCTGTAGATTTTTCTTTGGATTTCTCTGGTGGCATTTCAACATTGGCTGAAATGGCCAAGTGTTTAATCTTACTTTCTAAAAAACACTACTGTGAGTCATTTACTATTCCTACTGTAGACATCACTAAGAGAAGAGGCTACCTCATGTCCCAGAGCCCAGGAAGTGAATTTACTTCAGTAATGAATTGCAGGGGGGAGATGTGGTTTTAGACAGTTTTTTTTTAATGGACCTATTGTTATAGCTTGTACAACAATTACTATATCTAACACACTCTGAAATTTTAAGATATTTGTGTCAACATATTTAGTAAGGTTACAAGTCACTTCTAGTGTTTTATGATTCTTCCAGCCCCCACATATACCAAGAAAACATTTTTTTTCTTTTTGAGAGCACGAGAGAGATAGAGAGAGAGGAGAGATAGAGAATTGGTGTGCCAGGGCTTCAACCTCCCAAATTGAACTCCAGATGTTTGCTCCACCTAATGGGCATGTGCATCCTTGCACTTGCCTCACCTTTGTGCATCTGGCTAATGTGGAATCTGGAGAGCAGAATATGGGTCCTTAGGCTTCACAGACAAGCACCTTAACCACTAAGCCATCTCTATAGCCACAAATAAAACTTTTCTTACCATCAAAAGATTAAAATTTTCCACAGCTCTTATGTGATGACTTGGTAATCGGCTGGTTGTCTATCCTTTCTAGTATAGATAAATGGAAAGATATTATGGAAACTCATAATTAAATCTCCTACATAAGTTTATCACATGGAAAATAGTACATGCACTGGGTGTGGTGATGCACACTGTTAATTGCAGCACTCACAGGGCAGAGGTAGGAGGACACTGTGAGTTTGAGGCAAACATGAGACTATAGAGTGAATTCAAAGTCAGCCTGGGTTAGAGTGAGTCTCTACCTCAACCCCATCCCTGCAAAAAAAAAAATAGTACTTGCAATTTTAAACTCTAAACAAGGGAATAAAAACATACTTTTTGGACTTCTGGATAAAATGGCAGTGTAGTAGCCAGGCCAAAACAGTCTAGGGAGGAAATAAGCAGAAAAACATCAAAATACACTCTTTTATAGAAAAGTGAATGTATATAAGAAATTATCAACCTCAGCAGAGAAGTATGAGAGACCCAGAACTTCTAGAGAACACAGAACCAGGCAGCAGCAGCTGAGGCAGTGGCACCAGTCTACGCAGTCAACAGACTCTTCCTGAGCCCCAGGAGAAGCCATGTGAAGAGATTTTCCACTCACACCAGCCTCCTCTCACAGTAAAGAAACCTGAAGGAGAGGACATGAGGGACCAGCTGAGTGGTTCAAGAGGAAGAGGATTGTGAGGTCAGCTACCCAGCTCTGGTATGATTTCAGGCACCCTCGACAGCTTCCCCTTTCCTGACAAAAAATGTTGGCAACCATTGGAGACCTGAGGAAGAGAGACCAGCTACATAGCATCCTGCACCAGTGACCAGAGCAGCAGAACTACCAACCCAGCCTCGCTAACAGAGTCCATAGCATAGTAAAGATGTACCCAAGTGGTCACCCAGAATAGCTGAGACCATCAAAAAAGGTAATAGGGTCTACTTATACCAGGTTAGTACCCTCCAAAAAAGCATAGTAAAAGGCCTGCATTGGAAGTGCTAATCATACCTTCCAGGTCAGGTTATGTGTTAGATTTGATCAATGGTTGGCTTTAGCATTCTTAATAAGCTATATTTTGGACTTGTCCTTTGTTGCTTCCTGATTTATAGTGCCTTTGTCTTCTTCTGTTATTTGTGGGGGTAGGGTCTCACTCGGCCCCATGCTGACTTGGACCCCTTTACAGACCAGAAATCTCAGCCTCCCAGTTGACAGGATTAAGGGTGTGAAGCAACACATACCCTTAGAGACTTTCTTTGATTTTGTTAGATCATTTGTTGTTTTCATACTCACTTTTACATAAATACTCCATGCTGGTTTTGACTGCATGTGTACATTGTTCAGTTGGAGTTTAGAATTTACCTGTATTTTGCTCCACCAAGCCTAGTAGCACACTTGCATAGCAGGCAAACCCAACATCTTGGGTTACTTCTGCTGTTACTCTGAGAGTCATTAAGAGCCACACCTGGCATGTTAAGCTCCTACCCTGAAGGTATATAATGACAGATTTATATACATGTAAGAATACTCTAGATAATTAGAAAACCCAAGCATTAAATTAACCCAAGATGAAAAAAATCTCTACATTACAATACAAGAAACACAAGAAATCAAGACAATATAATCCACTAAAAATTATAAATCCATCAGAAATGCCTGATAAAACTTTCCAAAGAATGATTATAATTATGTTCAAAGAAATCAAAGAAGAAATCAAAGGAAGCAAAGAAGAAAACAAACTTCTAAAGAAGAATATAGGAAACCAACTTAATGAAATAAGGAGGGCAACACAAGACATGAGTAAGGAAATAGAAATACTAAAGGAAAACCAAGAAGAAATACTAGAAATGGAAAACATAATAAGTCAAATAAAAAAAAAACTGTTTAGAAAGTCTCATCAATAGAATGGATAAAGGAGAACACAGAATATTTAAACTAGAAGAGCAGGTGGCAGCTCTAACGCAGTCCAACAAAGAGAAAGACAAGCTAATAGGAAGGTATGAATGGGTATTTCAAGATATTCAGTATACTATGAAAAGATCAAACATAAGAATTTAAGGTATAATAGGAGAAGAATTTCAGTCCAACAGCGTTGTAGGCATTTTCAACATTTTTTCCCAAATTGGGAAAGAGGTGCCAATGCAGATACAGGAAGTTGTTAGAATACCAAACAGACAAAACCAGGAAAGAACCTCTCCTTGCCATATTATAGTTAAACTACTGAACATGCAAATCAAATAAAATATATTGAAAGCAATTAGAGGGAAAAAAGCAAGCCATTTATAAAGACAATCCCATCAGGATAATAGCAGATTACTCAACACAAACTTTAAAAGCCAGAAGGGCTTGGGATGATGTATTCCAAGTTCTTCTGAAAGATAACAATTGTCAACCAAGAATACTTTATCCAGCAAAGCTATCTATCCAAATTGATGGAGAAATAAGGACATTCCACAACAAAAACAGGCTAAAGGACTATGTGACCACTAAGCCACCTCTATAGAAAATACTTCAAGGGCTCCTCCATGCTGAAGAGAGAGGAAAGCACACACACGAGGAAATAGGAAAAAATAAACAATACTCAAAGAATAGTTAATACAAGGGTGTAAAGGGAAAATAGGGAGCACTACAAAACAAGAACAATGGTGAGAATAAATATATACCTTTCAATAATAACTCTCAATATCAATGGCTTGAATGATCCAACCAAAAGACACAGACTTGCAGCCTAGATTAAATAAAAGTATCCTTTTATTTGTTGCCTCCAAGAAACTCAACTCTCCATAAAAGAAAGACACTATCTTGAAGAACTGAGAATAGTATTCAAAGCAAATGGGCCTAGGAAACAAACAGGTGTTGCTATCCTAATATCTGACAAGATAGACTTTAACCAACATTAGTGAGGAAAAATAAAGGTCACTTTATATTAATTAAAAGCAAAATTCAACAGGTAGACATTGCAATTCTAAACATATATGCACCAAACATGATGCTCCTGATTTCATCAGACAAACACTATTAGACATAAGGTCATAGACAACACCAAGCACAATTGTAGTGGGTGACTTCAATACCCCACTCTCATTAATTGACAGGTCATCCTAACAAAAAATAAATAGAGAGACATCTGGATGAAATGTTGATATAGAAGAAGTAGATCTAACAGATATATAAAGAACATTCCTTCCAAATGCTACAGAATACACATCCGTCTCAGCAGCACATGGAAAATTCTCTAAAGTAGACTATATATTAGAACACAAAGCAAATTTTAACAAATTCAGGAACACTGAAATAATTCCTTGTACTCTATCTGATCACAATGGGATTAAAGTCCAAATCAGCAACAAGAAAAACTAAAAATCATACAAAAAATCATGGACATTCAACAGTAAACATTGCACTACCAAATGATGAATGGGTCATTGAGGAAATCAAAAAGGAAATAAAAAAATTAATAATATATAATATAAAAAATAATATCAAATGATAATGATAACACAACATACCAAAATCTTTGGGACACAGTGAAGGTAGTCTTGAGAGAAATTTATAGCTTTAAGTGCCTATATTAATAAATTAGAAAGGTTGCATGTAAACAACTTAATGCTTCACCTTAAGGCCTTGGTAAAAGAAAAAAAAAAAAAGGCAAACCAAAAGTCAGTATATGGGAAGAAATAGTAAAGATTAGATTAGGGCAGAAATTAATGAAATAGAAACCAAGAAAAATAAATAAATAAAGAATCAATGAAACAAAGAGTTTGTTGTTTGAAAGGATAAAAAAGATTGATAAACCCTTAGAAAATCTTACCAAAAGAAAGTGAGAAGAGACATAAACTACATAAAAAAGCACGATTACAACAGATAACAAAGAAATTAAGAAAATCACAAGGACATACTTTAAGAACATATACTCCACTAAATTTGAAAATCTGAAATAAATGGATGATTTCCTAGATGTATATGACATACCAGAATTAAATCAAAATGATATAAACCATTTAAACAGGCCTATAAAAAGTACAACTGTATGGCATAATGCAGGTCTGGCCCTAGCCAGACCACATGCTACAAGAAACAAGGCCATACCCCTCGGGTTTTCTCACCAGGATGGTGGGTAGCCAATGACGGGTAAGATTCCATGAGATGGGGCAACCTAAGGCAGGCACCGTCGCATGTGATGATCCCTTGGGGCCTGGGTTCAACAATGGCTTGGCAAAAAACCATACCTCCCAGGGTCGCCAATAATAAAAACAAAAAGGAGGATATGTATGGCACAATGCAGGTCTGGTCCTAGCCAGACTGCATGGCAGAAGAAACCAGGAAGTGGCTTCTATGAACATGGTGTCCTGCGCAAGCCTGGTGTGACAACAGCTACAGTCCAATGCTTGCGAGAAACCTGCTACGAGATGACCTGTCCAGAGACAGGCTGTCATTGGTCACAAAAAGGGGACTACCCCATACAATGATTAGCCAAGCCCCTTAAAACCCCCTACACTTCCTTGAATAAATGAGTTTGTGGCAACTCACCCTCTGCTTGCTACCACCCAACTCCTGGAGTCTGTGTCGTGACTCTGGGGCTCTCAACCCCAACTCAGCAGAGACCCTGCTGTCTCTCCTGGGCTGGCCCTAGGAGGGATTCCAACATACAATGATACAAGCAGTTATAAAAATAATCTCTCAACTAAAAAAAGGCCAGACTCAGATGGATTCACTGGTGAATTTTACTAGACCTTTATGAAAGAACTAACACCAATGCTTCTCAAACTTTTCCATAAAACAGAAAAGGAAGGAATCCTACCGAACTCCTTCCATGAAGCCAGAATCACCTTGATACCAAAACCAGACAAATACAAAACAAAAAAAGAAATTCCAGACAAAGCTCTCTAATGAACAGAAATGCAAAACTTCTTAACAAAATGTTAGCAAACAGAATATAAAGAATATATCAAAAAGATCATTAACCCTTACCAAGTAGGCTTTATCCCAGAAATGTAGGGGTGGTTCAACATATGGAAATCAATAAATATAATATACTTTATAAATGGATTGAGGGACAAACAGTTACATGATTATAACAATAGATGCAGAAAAGGCATTTGACAAAATCCAACATTCTTCATGGTAAAAGTCTTACAGAAACTGGGAATAGAAGGAACATATCTCAACATAATAATGACTATGACAAACCTACATCCATCAGAATATTAAAAGGGGAAAAACTTGAAGCTTTTCAACTAAAATCAGGAACAAGGCAAGGATGTCCATTGTTCCCTCTTTTATTTAATATAGTACTAGAAGTCTTAGCATAGCAATAAGACAAAATACATACATAAAAGGGATATAAATTAGAAAGGAAGAGATAACATTATAATTATTTGCAGATATGATTCTATACATAAAGGGCCCTAAATATTCTACCTGCAAACCATTAGAACTGATAAACAGTTTTAGCAACATAGCAGGATACAAAATAAATACACAGAAATCAATAGGTTTCCTTTATAGTAACAATAAGTATGCTAAGGATGACATCAGGGAATTGCTCCTATTCATATTTGCCTATAAAAATGGTAGGAGGATCACTGAGAGTTTAAGGCCACCCTGAGAATACAGAGTGAATTCCAGGTCATCCAGGACTAGAGTGAGACCCTACCTTGAAAAAGAAAAAAAAAAAAGTACCTTGGAAACCAGGCATGGTGGCACATACCTTTAATCCCAGCACTCAGGAGGCAGAGGTAGGAGGATTGCCATGAGTTCGAGGCCACCCTGAGACTACATAGGGAATTCCAGGTCAGCCTGAGCTAGAGTGAAACCCTACCTTGAAAAACAAATAAAAAATACCTTGGAATAAACCTAACCAATGAAGTGAAGGATCTCAGGATCTCTACAATGAAAACTTTAACAATACTCAAGAAATTCCAGAAGACCCTAAGAAACGTAAAGCCATCCCATGTTCTTGGGGAGGAAGAGCCAATATTGGGAAAACGTCAATTTTTTCAACAGCAATGTACACACTTAATAGAATCCCCATCAAAATTCCCATGTCATTTTTCACAGAAATAGAAAAAAACTACTTAAAATTCATTTGGAAGCACAAAAATCCTAGAATATCCAAAATAATTTTAAGCAAAAAAATAAGGCTGGCAGTATCACCATACACGATTTTAAACTATATTACAGAGCAATAGTAACAAAAACAGTATAGTACTGGCACAAAAACAGACACATGGATCAATGGAACAGAATAGAGGACCCAGATATAAACTCAGGCAGCTAGAGCCATCTTATTTTTGACAAAAATACTAAAAATATTCATCAGAGAAAAGATAGCCTCTTTAACAAATGGTGCTGAGAAAACTAGATATCTATATGTAAAAGGGTGAAAATAGATCCTTATATCTCTTCAGGTACAAGAATCAAGTTAAAATGGCACAAAGACCTTAATATCATACCTGAAACTCTGAAAGTGCTAGAGGAAAAAGTATGGGAAATCCTTCAATATATTGGCATAGGCAAGTACTTTCTGAATATAACCCCAGTTGCTCAGGAAATAGAACCACTAATCAACACTGGGACCTCATGAAATTACAAAGCTTTTGTACAACAAAGGACACTTAATACAGCAAATAGGCAACCTACAGAATGGGAGAAAATCTTTGCCAGCTATACATCTGAGAAGAGGATTAAAATCTAGGATATACAAAGAACTCAAAAAACTAAACAATGAGAAATAAAACAACCCAATTAAAAATGGGCTATTGAAATAAATACAGAGTCCTTAAAGAAATACAGATGGCATATAAAGATCTAAAAAATGTTCTACATCTTTAGCCCTTAGGGAAATGAAAATTAATACTAATTCAAGATTCTATCTTATTCTGGTCAGAATGGCTTATCATCAAGAAAAGAAATGACAACAAATGCTGGCGAGGATATGGAAAAAGAGGAAGCCTTCTACACTGTTGGTGGGAATGTAAACTGATACAGCCATTGGGGAAATTGATGTGGAAGTTGCTGAGACAGCTAAAAATAGATTTACCATATGACAAGATATACCACTCCTAGGCATGTAGCCTAAGGACTCTTCTTACTACCTTAGAGACACTTGCTCAACCAAGTTTATTGTCCATCTATTCACAGTAACTAGGGAATGGAACCAGGCTTTATGTCCCTCAGTTAATGAATGGTTAATGAAGATGTGGTACATTTTTACAATGGAATTCTATTCAATGGCATAGAAAAATGAAATTGTGAAATTTGCAGGGAAATGGATGGATCTGAAAAGGATTATCCTAAGTGAGGTAACCCAGCCCAGAAAACCAAACATCACATGTTCTCTCTCTAATATGTGGATCCTAGCTACAAACGTTTAGACTTGTATGGGAGTTGGATTAAAAGTCAGTAGCAGAGGCCAGTAAGCTAGAAATGGGCTATAAGGGAGGGAGGAGAGGAGAGGACTTAAGGGGATGGTATTGTATATATGTAAGCAGATGAACAGATCACTGGGGGTGAAATGGACTAAGCTTCTCTTTTCAGATGGTGGTGACCACTAGGATGACCCAAAAGGCACCATAGTGACAGAAGCAGTGACAGAGGAGTATTCTGCACTGATAAAGCTCTATCATATCTTCTAAGGTTCAGGGTCCATTGTGGAAGAGATGGCAGAAAGAATGTAAGACGCAAAGGAAGGGTAGGACTGCTTACAGTGCAATCACTGAGACAAAAATTGGTCTCTATATACCTTCCCAAGACCCTCATAATAGGAAGAAGATGATGACATCAAAATCAAAGAGAGACTAATGGAGAGAGGGAGGAATATGATGGAGAGTGGAGTTATAAAGGGGCAAGTAGGGGAGGGTAGGGGATTTTCGTGGTTTATTGCTTGTAATTATGGAAGCTATCAATAAAAAAGTTTAAAAAACACATTTTTCATATCTATGAAATTACCATGTTGAAGATAAAATCATTCTAATGTATCATTTCTAATATTTCAAAATTTCAATTCACTACCTATTAAGTATTATCAACAGGGCACATGCCCTCTTTTGCTCTGAGTCACTCTCATATAAATGTGTAATATTCTGCTCTCCTTTGTACACTTTTGCATATTCAGAACATTTTTTTAAATTATCTTAAAACATGGAGCTTGTTATTATCATCTGGTTCTGTCATTTCTCTTAACCAAATATTTGATGGAAAAAAATTTCTTCAAGTTGGCATGTTTTTACAGTTCAAAAATGTTCCAGTGGCATTTGAGGCTAATTTTATTTTTACCAGTGTAAAATTCTCTTATTGCCATGGAAGATTAACAGAAGTTGTCAAGAATAAGAAAACATGTCAGACATTTTGTCCTCTTTCTGTCAGTGGGTCATTCATTTATTCAGCCATTCACAAGGTTAGTTCATTGTTTGGCAGCACTAGAGTCTTCATTTATAGTTTTCTTTATTTGCATAAACTAATTTTTGAAAAGCAGTCAAGGATTATGAGACACAGCCCAGTGTGATAGTGAATGTGGTGGCAAAACATGACAGCTTTTCTTCCCTTCAAACTGTCTAAGGTTCTTGATATGACTACCTAAGATGCAATGGAACTAGATTTCTTAAATGTATTATTTATTTATTTATTTATTTATTTTTATTTTTATTTGTGTGTGTGTGTGTGTGTGTGTGTGTGTGTGTGTGAGAGAGAGAGAGAGAGAGAGAGAGAGAGAATGGGAACACAAGGGCTCTCAGACACTGCAAACTAACTACAGATGCATGTGACACCTTGTGCATCTGGCTTATGTGGGTACTGGGGAATCGAACCTAGATCCTTAGGCTTCACGGGCAAGTACCTTAACCACTAAGCCATCTCTCCAGCTCTGGTGCTATTTTGAAAAATATTTCTTTTGTTGCCATACAGATATATTTTGCTGTGCTCAGGTATTGTCATTGGAGGGAATGCTCTGTTGTGGCTGAAATCTTCAATCTGATTGGAATATTTATGAAAAAGAACTCAGTTGCTATACATTGGATTTTCAACCTGCAGAAGATAAGTGCCTACCAGAATACACAAATAACATTTTCATCTCTGTCTGAATTCTTGAAGATAATATATTTCCTTATCTGAGTTACTAAAAAAAAAAAAAATCTTCCTGACATTACACTAAGTGTTCTTGTCATGTTGATAATCATTGTAAATATAGAGAGTCTGTTTTCAACAAAATAAGGGCCTGCATTCTAATTCCTGCACAGAAATAAAGCCAGGCTCAGATTTCACTAAGCAGGCTTCCTGTACAGGCAGACAGAATCAACCAGAACATGGAAGCAGCTCCAGACATTGGTGATCTTCTTTAAGAGTGATGTTGCCTTATTTTCACATGTGTTCCGATTAATAGCATCAGTATATTCTTTATAAATACAGAATGCAGGCATACTAAGACATCCCTCAGAAGGGGAAGTTGGCCTTCTGCTTCTCTCTTAGCTTTGCCAGGCTTCTCCCACTAAATATGTCCCCAGGACATATCATGAGGGACTTTTATAAAAAATCCAGTGTTTTCTAGATTGTTTCTTAGGCATAAGGAAGACCATTTAAGAATTTGTATTTTCTGGACTGGGGAGATGGCTCTGTGGGCAAAATGGTTGCTGTGCAAGGGTGAATATCTGAGTTTAGATCTCAGAACTCAAGTATAGCCAGACAGAGTAGCATGGACAGAGACAGAATTTCCAGAAGCTCACAGTCATCTTACCTATAAAAATAGAGTTACAAACAAGAGATCTGCCTCAAACAAGTTGGAAGGTGAGGACAAACATGTGAGGGTTGTCCCTTGACCTCCATATGCATTTTCACACTCAACCATATGAATACAGAGAGAGAGAGAGATAAAGAGAATGTATTTTCTCTTTATAAGTAATATAATCACAATCTTTTCTCTAAAGTCAATTCTATCTTTCAAGCAATACAGACCTCCCAGATGTTACTTGAAAAAAAAAAAAAAAAGTTTTCTTAAAATGACTGTTGATGCTAAAAATAAATATTAATGGTAATAAAAGCAGTAAAATTACACAATTTAAGTACTATGTGCCAGTAAATAGTGTTCTAACTACTTAATAAGAAAAAAAATCAGATTTTCAGGTGGAAGAAGGAACTAATATACTTAATTGGGGGTAAGATGAAAGTAGGCCATTAGTGCATTTAAATCTGATACAAAAAATATCCAAATCAGTCTATACATTTAGCTCAATACCTATCAACATCTCAATTAACTTTTCTAGAAATAAAAATATAATGATATTATTATAGAACCAGAACACTTTTCACCAAAAATAATAAATTTGGAGGCACCATGCAACCTAATTTCAAAATGTGCACAAAACATCATAATCTAAACAGCATGCTGCTGTCATGAGAACATAGAGGAATAGTCAACT
Source organism: Orientallactaga sibirica (assembly GCA_036365145.1). Classification (NCBI taxonomy): domain Eukaryota; kingdom Metazoa; phylum Chordata; class Mammalia; order Rodentia; family Dipodidae; genus Orientallactaga; species Orientallactaga sibirica. The sequence continues at coordinate 44,507,136 of JAEOAD010000012.1, read as the reverse complement.
TATTTGAGAAAAAATGGTCAAGGGCACAAGAATGGTTTCTTCAACAAATGAATGGACAAAACCTTATATATGGAATCTAAGAAAGTCAAATTCTCAGAAGTATAAGGTAGAATGTAACTACTACAAGGGCAGATTGATATATCAGTCAAAGGACAAAATTTCAGTTAGAGTAATTAGGATCTAGAGATCTATTATATAATCTAGCATATGTACTGTACACATGGAGAACTAATTAAGTGCTAACCGAATTTAATCATTCCATAATGCATACAAACTTTGAAATATCTATCACCCCCTATAATATATAATATTATTTGTTTTATATATATATAATATATTTGTTATATATTTTCCTGTAATCCTTCATCCATTCAGGCTGTTTTTGCATTGCTATCATAAGACACCTTACATAAACAGCCGAAGGCCATACAGGATCGTTTTCATTCCTGCTTCCAGCTCATTATCTCAGAGCATCATGGCAGAGTGAGACAGCTCACGTTAACACAGCCAGGAAGCAGAGGCGGCACAGGGGTCATTCTCCATTTCCTCCTTTTATTTTCCAAAATCCACTCAGCCTGTGGAATGCTGCCATGCACTGTCATGTTTGAGCTCTGTCAATGAGCTAATGATATCTGTAAACATCACCAACACATCCAGAAATTTATTCTAGTAATCTCATATGCATCAAATTGAGAGGACTAATCCTTTGTCTACTTGACATCCAACCAAAGATCCTTAATCAATATTTCCATCCTTGCCCTCAAGGGCTATTTCTTTCATAGAACACAATGTATGTGCTATCTAATCCATATCATAATCCAATATGGAGTTTGACCATCTCTAAGAGTTTCTATAGTAAATAGTAGCAACACTGACCAAAAGTCCAAGTTCCAAGTCCTTTCTGAGACTCACAGTAAACTCTTAGCTATGAGCTCATGCGGAATAAAAAACAGTTGGCACACGTCTACACCACATTGACACGGTAAAAATTCTCATTCCACAAGGGAGCAATTGAATTCAAGGACAGATTGGACTAAAGCGAGACTGAAACCGAGCTAAGCAAACATTAAATTCTTTAGCTCCATCTATCATGCAGGAAACATGGTGACCAGATATGGACCTCAGATGACTTGGACAGCTACTCCCATATGACCTTGGCATTTGCAATCTACATGACCTCTGTCTTAGGCTGACTCCACACATTTTCTGTGTCTTTTGACAGATAATCCCTGTTCCTGGCATTTCCAGTTCAGGGTGTCTCCATTGTCACATCAGCTTCAACCCTCATGGCTTCAGGCACCACTTCTAGGAAGCTCTCTACAGGGATATTGCCACCTGCATGGATTATCTGATCTTCCAAACCTCCCTTTGACGTCGGAGGGGAATCGGCCTCGACCTCACAGCTCTCCATTCTGATGCCTGTAAAGCAGAACTTGTGCACAATGTCAGCATCCACCCAGCTCTCTGAATGCCTGAGTAGTTGAATGTGGAAAAGACTTTCTCAAGAGACCCTGTGTGAGCGGGGAACCCCAGTAACTTTCTCTTCTCAAGAGCAAGTCTTACAAACTGTCTATATGCTTTTGGCTGAGATGGATGGGTTATGACAATCTCCAAAATGCCATGCAGGCATCTTTCTTATTTTCCAGAGGCAAAGCACTTACCTTATTTGGCTCCTATCCCCAGAGAAACTGAGCTTTCCTTGACCCTAGCTATTCTGGACACTTTGCAACATTTCAAATCTTTCAAATCTTTCTGCTCTGATTTTTTTAAAATCCCAATTCCCACTATAAACTTGTCTAAAAGCAATCAGCAAAATTCATGGATACTGTACTTCCTTGAAATTTTCTCTTCCATGTGAGTTACTCAATCGCCTTTAGAACCAGCTTCCCATTATATCTCAGGGCATGGACGAAACAGACAAGTTCTTTGACAGACCAAAACATATATGATTTCTACTCAATTTTTAAAAGTCTTTTTGCCCCTTCTGAAACCTTGTGAACATTTTTCTCAGCATGCTGTTCTCCTGAGCTCCCACAGGAATAGGTGACTAAGTCCTGCTTATTATGGCATTTGAGGGTTTCTGCAGCTTGCATCTCCAAACATTTTCAAATTCCTTCCATAAGCCAATTCCAAAGGCTTTTGAACCATATAACCAGGCAGATTCACAACAACAGCACTGCTTCTGTGATAACAATTTTCTCTGTTAGTCAGGCTTTTCATCATTGTGACAAAATACCTGACAAAGCAAGGGAAGAAGGATTTATTTTCAGAGGTCTCAGTCCAATCTAGCAGGAGGGCATGACAAAGCATCGAAAGCTCACATCACAGGTGCCAGGAAACACTGAAAAAGAAAAAGATGCTAGAGGCCTCTCTCCTTTTTCCTCATGTATTCTGCCAGCATCCAGATTGTGGGATAGCGCCATTCATACTCAGGGAAGGCCCTTCCCTGTTAATCCTGTCTAGAAACATGATAACAGGGCCAGAGAGATAGATGGCTCAGTGGTTAAGGCATTTGCCTGCCAATCCTAACAACCCAGGTTAGATTCCCCAGTGCCTGTGTAAAGCCTATGCACAAAGTAGTGCATGAGTCTGGAGTTGTTTTGCAGTGGCTAGAGGCCCTGGAGCACCCATATTCCCTCTCTCTCTCTCTCTCTCTCTCTCTCTCTATGTCTATATCTCTCTGCTTCCAAATAATTTTAAAAATATTTAAAATAAGAAACATGATAACAGACACACCCAGAACTGTTTACTAATTTCCTAGATACTACTTAATACAATCAAGATTATCCATAACATAGCCAGGCTTGGTGGCTCAGGCCTTTAATCCCAGCACTTGGGAGGCAGGGGTAGGAGGATTGCCATGAGTTCAAGGCCACCCTGAGAGTACATAGTGAGTTCCAGGTCAGCCTTGGCTAGAGTGAAACCCTACCTCAAAAAAACAAAAACAAACAAAGATTAACCATAACAAGCTCATCCATATATGTGCATTCTATATATTTGCAAATATATCCTTGTATGTACCTCACCATATATGTGCATATACACAGAAGTATATCATCTATGCATATACATATTTATGTTCATATAAATTTACTTTATTATCTTCAATATATAGGAGGAAATTTAGACAAATATTTTTGTCTTTTTTTCTTTTCTTTCAGGCTCCAGTGTAGCCTGGCAGGCCACCGTACCTCAGGCTACACAATCAGGAATTAAAACCAGGTGATCTAACATTTATCTGAACCTCTAGATTGTCTCTCTGATGATAACTATGCATCATTTGCACAAAAAGCAGAATTCATTCCTGTGTCTTTTAACCTTCAACTTACTAAACCAAGGAACTATCTAGTGTTTACAGAACTTTTAATTATCCAGAACATCTCTGTGTGCTGACAAGGGGTACTGTGTTGTAATGTAGCAATGGTGTGTTATTTCTTCCTTCACTGGACTACGAGATCATCCCAACTCAATTACAATCATTAAGAATTTGATTTATGAAAGGAAAATATATACTTTTTAAACTCCAACAATAATATGAATATTGTTAATGTTTAACTCACAGACTCAATAATATCAACTTCAATTTATATAGCAGTTATGTAAATAAGTATACCAATTTTTGGAAAAATACCCTGCTTTATAATATACGAAAGGGTTAGATGGTAATTAAAAAAATTTTTTTTATTATTTTATTTATTTTTGGAGAGAGACACAGAGAGAGACAGAGAGGGAGACAGAGATTTGGGCTCACCAGCAGTCTCTCAGCTGCTGCGAACGAAATCCAGATGTGTGCGCCCCCTTGTGGGCAAGTGCGGCATTGCACCCTTGCATCACTTTTTATCTGGCTAAACGTGGGACCTGGAGATTGGAACTGGGTTCTTAGGCTTAGCAGGCAGGCGCCTTAACTGCTAAGCCATCTCTCCAGCCCTTAGATGGTATTATTTAAGGAATTTCTTAAATAAGTATTAGGCATAATTGCATTTTAGTTATGTGGATATCAGATAATATGATTACTTTACATTTTTAAAGAAAATATTAATTCTGATTTATTTTTATTTATTTATTAGAGACAGAGAGAAAGACAGAGAGAGAGAGAGAGAGTGAGAATGGGCATGCCAGTACCTCTAGCCACTGTAAATGAACTCCACATGCATGTGTTACCATGTACATCTGGCTTATATGGGACCTGGAGAATCAAACCTGGATCCTTAGGCTTCATAGACAAGCATCTTAACCACTAAGCCATCTCTCTAGCCCCAATTTACATTTTGATGTGACTTAATTTTTAACATGTAGTATGGTGGAAAATTTATTTCTTGTGAAATATTATACCACTTAGAGTTATTTATATTCTTGAAAGTGTCCTTTTCATCCCCTTTGCTTACTTTAATTAAAAACAGTTTTATTGTGGTAATATTTTTAGTGCTTTGTAAATTGCTGCCATTGTTAGCATAACTAGAAAATTAAATATCACTCCAGCTTAACAAGTGCACACAAAGGAGATTTTTCCTCTTTTTATCTTCAGTGTATCCTTCACTAAATCATCATGGTAACTACAAACTTGTACAAATTTGGGCACACATTTACAGATGCAAAATACTTAATTTTTCATTTCTTGTTGATCAATCCAGATGTGTGCACCCCCTTGTGGGCAAGTGCAGCATTGCACCCTTGCGTCACTTTGCATCTGGCTAAATGTGGGACCTGGAGATCGGAACCGATTCTTAGGATTAGCAGGCAGGCTCCTTAACCACTAAGCCATCTCTCCAGCCCTGAATTTTATTTTGAGTCATTGAATTCTGAGTATGTTTTCCTTTTGGTACTGTGATGGTCTGAATCAGCTATCCCCCATAAACCCATGGGTTCTGAATGCTTGATCCCCAGCTGATGGCAACTTGGGAGATGGAGCCTTGCTGGATGAGGTAGGTTGTTGAGGGTAGGCTTAATGGTGCTCTAGTCAGGTCCTTCATGCTAGAGTTCAGCTGCTCTCCTACTTCTGTTTTCCACATGCTGTGGCTGAGGCGATTCCCAGCCTCAGGCCATGCTTTCCCCCTGCCATCATGAAGCTTCCCTTTGAGACTGTAAGCCTTTGGTCAGTTGCTTTTGGTCAGGTGTTTTGTCCAAGCAACAAGAAGGTAATTAAAAGAAGTACCTTAATTAAAAGTAAGAAAAAGTTTACAACAATTTAAGTGATGACAGAAGGGGTATGGTTTCCATAATCTTACATCAGATCCCTTGACGAATTCTGGAATTCAGAAATGATATGTTTGAAAGTCTAAGAGTCAGGAGTCATAGTGTGTGTGTGTGTGTGTGTGTGTGTGTGTGTACTTGGATATGGCTTTCACAGGTCATTATGACCTGTAAAGTACCTAATATTCTGCCTAACAAAAGCTTCACGGTAGTTGTATCTCTATTTAAATTAATGGAGTGTTACATTTGCATTGTTGTTAATAGCAACTACATACCAATAGCAATGTTGCATTCTCTCTGTCTGGATAGGAAGATAATTTCCCTTATGTCTCCAATTAAATTATTTGCTGGTTTACTTGCTGGCCACATGCTGCCTCTTGGCTGTGAGTTGAACAAGCCTGTCTAGCTTTCCCCTCTCCACATTTACACATTTATATGCATGGCTTCGCTCCTTAGCAAAGTACCAGTCTATTTTCAGACCTCTCATTCTTCCTTGTGGGTTTTCATCTTTACTCTTTCTTAAAAAAAAAAAAAAATGGCAATTTTCCAAAATAGGCTTGGGAACCAAAGGTTTTCCAAATATAATATAATCGCCTGACCTATTTCACATTTAGGCTTTTATCTCTCCACATTTCCTGTGTAAGTATGTGAATATATTTTATTTAACACCAAGATATTTGTATGTGACAACTAGAGTTTTTTTCTGATTTCCAGAAGGCACCAATGTTTGAATATTATTTCAGTACATTTTTTTTTCTGTGCAATGTTTCCTTGAAATTAGTTGGCTTATTATTTCTTTTTTCTGAATGTGGTTCATGATTCTTTCCCACCTCTGTTATTCTATTTGCTCCATTTCCTTCTCCTGAACTTCAGATTTTTCTGACTCAGCCCTTAGACTCTTCATTAATAGTCTGCATATCCATACTTCATCACCAGGTTCAGAAGACTTCCCAAGATTGCCCAGAAGACTTGTGCTTTTGCCAACCCAGACTGTCTGCCCCTTCCATGATATATTCTGCATTTCAAAGCAGCATTCAGATGATCCTTGTCTTTACAGGAAAGACCCTATGCCTTTGTCTTTTGCTTAGCTCATCAAGAGGTATTTATTTTATGATGCAATTTACCCATATTGGAAATAAAATATGAAATTGAATATCTACGAAAATAAGTCCTCAGGCATGGGAATTCAGAGAATGGGTAGAACTTGTTCTTTTCTAACCCTGATGCATGAGAACTGACTGAGAACATAGCTGATAGAAAGCTTTGAAAATTGAAAGGGGACTTGTCTGTTTCCCAGATGTGTTAAAACAGCTTTAATACCTGAATGGTTTCTACTTTATAGACAATAGATGGCATGGCATAGGACAAGTTCATCCAAATTCTTAGAATTAAAATATTATTAATTGAACAAAAATTTCTCAAGACAAAAGACTAGAATGCACATTTTATCAATTATAAATTAAGTTTATACTTTAAAAATGTATCTTCTATCTAGGGTTAATTTTTCAAATAGACTATTAGTACCATGTACTTTTCTTGAAAGATTAGCAGTGAGAAAAATGTCCTGGTATTGCCAACTCATTCCACTGAGTGGTAAAATTTCACTAAAATTTCTTAGAAAGTTTTGAAATGGGTACTCAAAGATTTTCTAATTATACTGGGTCAAGCCTGAGAGTTAAATTACAAAGAGAAACTGATCTGCTTCAGAAAAAAAAATCTACTCAAATTATGCAAAAATTATGAATAATCTTATTAATTCATAAAGTTAAAAAACTTCTAATGGAATGGCCAATGAAGAAAGCTGAGAAGGCAGAATCTATGAGTGAGCCCTGAATAATAAAAAAAATATTTTAGAACTTGTGGATGAAAAGCTATGGTATATAGGATACCTTTGAGTCTTACACACAGAAAATATGTGTGATTGATATTCCGGGACTACCAGAAGTATTTGATTTTAAACTCAAATGTATCTGCACAAGCCCATTCATTCATCATGTTTCAGGAACTGTTTTCAGTCAAGAAATACAGCTACAGATGCTCATCTGTTATATGCATGGGCCTCTAAAGACAGTTGCAGAAGTAGGTAGTCCATTGATGATATTGTGAGAACTTTATTTATTTAAATATAATGAGGAATAAATTCACAGCACTGCCAAAAAATGGCATACATCTGAGAAAAATAAACATGGATCAACCTTTTAAAGGAATATTAATACAACATGCAAAAACATTCCTATGTACCATAAAATATTTCAGTGCAAATAAATTATCTTTTGATTCAAAGTTTTTATTTGTACTTTTCTTCTTTACCTTAAGTCTTGAAAGTCTTTAAGTTTATGCTCAAATGCCCAAGAAATAGCTCATTAACTGTAACCATGTTTGTTCCTTTTCATTGCAATTGTATTTCAAGCATGATAGAATCAAATGGCACATAACCAAAGGCTAAAAATTAGTGTAAGTGAAGGATTTTAGTACAGTCTGAGAAACTACATAAAAATTCTACTAAATATTAAGAAACAGTGGTGGTTGGGGTGAACATCTTACCAATTTTCCTGCAGTAATCTAACATGTAGCACAATTACATTTTAAATGTGGTAATAATAATAATAATAATAATAATAATAATAATAATAATAATGCCTTTACCAGGTAGAAAGAAGTTCAAGTTAAGCTGAAATTATTGAATTAACTTTGTATAAACCTGAAGACCCACTCTAACCAGGTCCCTCAACCTTTGCCAATTGATGGAAGTCTAATAAAAAGTAGCTGGTTGTGGATGTGGCTCACAACCATGTAAACACTTTTTAGGAATTTCAGCATCTTCTAGTGCCTCCACTTGGTATAGCTTCCCTTCATATAAAGGATTTAGATTTAGTCCCAGATTAGTAAGTGGAGAACTAAGTTAGATAACACTCCATGAGACAGTGTCTGTGTTCTCTAGAATGGTGAATGGGGCAGGGGATGAGACTGCAGCTTTCATGAGGCACTGAATCAACAATGGTAGTCTTTCAAGAAAAGACTTACTTATAGCAGAAGCTATCATTTTGTGTCTTTTCATTCTCATACTTAATAAAGTTCACTGGTCATGTGGTTTCTACATACTACTGATGGAGGAATAGGGAAAAGCTGTATACACCTGCAGCATAAAATATTTCGCTATGGCACTGGAATATTAAGAATGAACTAAACATATGACTGATGCTTGATATGTCTCCAATGATATAAATGTTCATTTAAAACATTTTGGTCATTGAATGTTCTCAGATCCAGATGCCTAAAAAAATTGTTCCTAAACAGTTACAAATTAATGGACCATTACATGGTGTTGCAGTCAGCTCCTTGCTTCTGGGATAAACATCCAACCAGAGGCAGCTTATGGAAGGAAGTGAGTTTATATCAGGCTTAGATATTTCAGTGGAACACCATCAATGGTAGAAAAAGCTAGCTCATGTTCGTGGATCCAAGCAAAGAGACATCAACAACTAGCAAGCATGAGCTACCAGAGCTCAAACTGCTCTCCACACCCCTTAGGGCTGGACCCCTAGTTACATACCTCTTCCGCAGTAGGCCTCTGCCCACTAGAAACTCAAGATTCAAACCTGAGTTTATAGACTCACATTTAAATCCACACATTTAAACCACTGCACATGGTCACTTGGATCAAAACATGGGATAAATGGTGCAACAATCCCAGTCTCTATACCACGCATACCAAACGGCATAGTTGTGGGAAACTGTGAGAGCTGTCATTTAAGACAACAGTTTCAAAATATTGGGGGATATATATCAAAAGTTCAGAATTGTTTTCCTTGATAGCTTGATATTTTATAAAATGTCTAAATTCGCGTGCTTTAATTTTTGTTTTTAAGCCAGACAGCTCTGAGAGAGCTTAGAGAAATCTATAAAGATTAAGTAAATAATTTTTGTAAATAATCACTTAGGATTTCAATTATTTTACATATGTATGAATGCATATTGTGTGTGTGTGTGTGTGTGTGTGTGCATGTGTGTGTGCGTGTGTGTGTGCAATCTCTCTCTTTCTCTCATTGTCTTTTTTAAATTTTTTTTTATTTTTTATTTATTTATTTGAGAGAGAGAGATACAGAAATAGGCAGGTAGAGAGAGAGAGAGAGAGAATGGGTGCGCCAGGGCCTCCAGCCACTGAAAACGAACTCCAGATGCATGCACCCCCTTGTGCATCTGGCTTACGTGGGTCCTGCAGAATCAAGCCTCGAACTGGGGTCCTTAGGCTTCATAGGCAAGCGTTTAACCGCTAAGCCATCTCTCCAGCCCTCTCATTGTCTTTTGCCAGTGCAAATTCCAGACTAGATCACCAGGTTCTCCTGATTCAGCCTCCCATTGCCATAGGCATGTTGGTCTAGTTGTGTCCAGATTTACTTGGATTCTAGCAATCTGAACTGTGATAAAGCAAATGTATACAGAAAACAATTGTAACTACAGAGCATAAACAGCATGTCTGGTCCTGGGATTGTAAAAACCACAGCAAAACATATGTTTATAGGGAACTTATCATGGTCAATAAGGGATTTGAATGACTTATAAATCATTTTAAAATATTTTATTGGTAATTTACATACATAAACATAATGATCATAACACCTTCTAATTGTTTGCTTTTGTCCCTCCTCTCCGATCTTCTTTCTACAGAATTCCCTTTTCTTTCCAACCAGTCCTCCTTCTATTTTAGTTTTTTTTTTTTTTTTTTTTTGCCATACTCCAATATCCATATCAAAAATGTTGAGCTCACCTTGTGCCGGCTTTGTGCAGCTACAGGCAGCCTTTGTCAGATCATGGATGTGATGGCCACTTCATGTCGGGAATGTAGCCTCCCAAAGCACATTTACTCATCCCCTGGCTCTAAAATTCTTCTTACTGCCTGTTCTGTGATGTTCTGCAAGCCTTGGGGACCATGATAGTGATGCTTAATTTAGCACTGAGCACTCAACTTATTCCAGCACTTTGGATTTTTGAGTCTCCACAGTAGTCACCACCATCTGCAAAAAGAAGTTTCTCTGACCAAAAGTGAAAGGGGCACTAATATACAAACATAAAAATAAATATTTAGAGGACAATTTAATGGGCTCAACACAGCCATTTATCCAAATAACAATAATAACTTTCCCCCAAAAATCTGTGACCTTCCTAGCCCAAAGGCTTTTGTAATAGAATATATAGGACATTGCATAAGACAAATTTATCCAAATTCTCAATAATGAACATGCTGCTTAGTTGTTTCACACCACAGGTTGAAGAGGTAAACAGAGTGGAAAATTTCAGAAGGCACAGTCAGTAAAATTTAATGAGGTTCATTTCTCAACGAGATTTGATAAATGGCACATAAATTTGCCTGAATGCCAGCTATTTGTCAGATAACTTGTACAGATATTGTCAAGGCAGTGTATATGCACAGAGATTATCTAAAGAAAACTTAAAATTGTCTATCTTGTAAAGTGAAGTAGTATTTGTATGCTTTATACAAATGATGTTGCTAAATAAATGACATAAATATTGTCTATGTAAATTGTATTTAAATATTGCAATATATCCACATCACAGAAAATCTTGAAAAAGAAGATAACATGATTTGAAAAGTAACAAAACTTTTGAGACCTTTTGTGGTTCCCTGGTTCCTCAAGAGGCCGTTGTGCACTGGCTGCCTGGAGGCATCCAGGCAACTGTGGAGCAGGGTCTTGAGCAGTCGTGAGTGCAAGGGGAAGAAACACTTGGGAGACAGCTTCAGGGAACAGCTCTCATTAATTCAACAAGGAACTGGGTTTTTATAAGCAGTTGAGAGAGAGAGCAGGCAGAAGGTCCCAAGAGGATTGGTGAGTTCAAAGGTTGTTTGTCAATGCCTAGTTGCCATATAGGGATGTTCATTCCAGCACATAGGGAGAGGGTCAGGTGATCTACATAGTGGCGGGAAGAGGTATAGGGTATGAGTCATGGGGGAGGGGCTGTGTAAGGCTGTTGGCTGGTACCACATAAGGAGTTTCCTAGGTAACTAGCCAAAGGTCACAGAGCTATGAGTGAAGCCTAAGTCTTATCAGGATGTCCAGGCACCCTGGGCTGGTGGGAGGGAATGACCCTCCTCCTACCAGTCTTGGGGCCCTAGATTTGTCCAGGGTCCAGGCTCACTGTGACCCCTGGGAGGGGGAGGAGCCTTACTCCTGCCAGCCTTGGGACCCAAGATAGCCCCACCTGCTGCTACCTCTCCATAGTATAGGGTCCTAGTCATGTCTGATAGCTTAGGCCTGCTTTAACCCGGGAACCTGCCTGTGTCCGACAATGTATCTTCATCTTTGATATACTTCAAAATATTGCATTAATACTTCCAGAACTATTTAGCTTAATTATTATAGCAGTAATAATATTTTCTTGCCCTACCTCAAGGATGATGTTAGTTTATTTTGAAATCTATTACCAGTTAGGCTAGAATAAGGAATATCAAGGAAAAACAAGAGTTGGTTGGTCACCAACCAAATAGTGATAACAAAGGTCTGCAGATCAAATAAGAATCTCTCAAAATGCCAACACTCAGAAGCAAATATGCTTGCTCAGTCCAGGACATAGTCCATGGGAGTTATTCAAATTTCCATGTGTGTTTGGGGTAACTAGCCAAGGGTTTTCTCACTATGTGATTCTTCCTTTGATATTTGTGATAAATTAAATTTAAGAGAATCTTTAAAATGTATTCTAATTTTATCAATCTAATGCTAAAATCAACATATGAAAGCTTCTAATGTAGTTATGTATTGCAGGGATACATGGAAAACAAAGAACAGAAGAAAGAAATCTGTCTGTATTCATGAACAACATGATAATTGACCTAGAAAACTATAAATAATTTGTCAGGAAAGATATAATTAATAAGAGTTTAGCTGCCAGAGTATATAAGGATATTACACAAATAAATTGCATGATGCTATACTAGAAATGGACAGCTTAAATTAAAAAAAGTAATATAAAAATGTTTATGATTCTGAATCTGTCTGGTGTGAAGTATAAAACACTATAGAAAGAAATAAGGCTAACTGAATTGTGTAGATATGTTTTAAGGAACTCAATTTGGTTAAAATGTGAACCCAGTAAAATTCCAATTAGGTGATTGCATACATGTGGACAAGCCGATTCTTGAGAAATACATATTGAGAAAATGTAAAGGATAATGGACAGCATTTGCAGGAATATTTTTATTTACTTTGTGCTATTGTTACCTGGATATAATATCCAAGCTGATACTTGAACTAGTAAAATTAATTTGACAACTAGAGTTGAACAAATGAAGTCAATGTTATTGCACCTAATACATCATACCATGTCAGCAAAGTAAGCATTGTAATTATCATGAAATTGTCTCACATAATTCCCATAAATGCCTTTTTAAAGTTCTCTTCTCTGACAAAGTCCTCTCATTTTCTGGGGCTGGAAGCATCTTATTTGACTATCTTATTTGCTTCTGGTCCTGAGAAGTGTACTCCAATCTGAGTTGAAAGCACCTTCCTGGGTGCGACAGCTTGGTTTACCAGGAAGGTCAACATCCGATGCCATCTCTGGTTCCTTTCACCATTCTCATTTCCAATAGAAGTGTCATGAGGTAGGGCAGAAAGTACTTTCTTACCATCTCTTAGTTAGGTCAGGCTCACTGCCCATGAAATCAAACTTCATTAATGAGATATAAGATGTGGGAGGACGTTTGTGGATAGAGTCATCCTCCAAACTCCTTTCTTGTGTAGTTCTGAGACATCATGATCTGTACAGCCCATCCAGATATGTCCTGTGTGGCCAAGTGACTCCGTAACTCATCATGTGGAACAGCAGCATCTTCATAATGTGTCAAATATTGTTTACTGCTTCAAATTCCTCTCTTGTCTATTTTCTTTCCAGATAGTAAAACCTGTAACTAAGCATGAATGTCAACTTTTTCTTCAGATAGTGTTTTCTAATGAAACTTAGTTAACAACACTTTATATATTATTATTATTTTTTTTAAAGCATTCCTGTTCACCACAGAACTAATTTATTTTTATTTATTTATTTGCAAGCAGAGAGAGATAGAAGAGAGATGGACAGAGAGAGAATGGACACGCCAGGGCCTCCAGCCACTGCAAACGAATTCCAGATGCATGTGCCCCTTGTGCATCTGGCTTACGTGGGTCCTGGAGAATCAAACTGGGATCCTTTGGCTTCCCAGGCAAACGCCTTAACCACTAAGCCATTTCTCCAGCCCTATTTTAATTCATATACTTTATTTACATTGTATAACACTTGTATCCATTTATATACTGTTCATCATGCTCCAATATTTATCTAATAAATTTAAAACTCTCTGCTTTAAGCTTCCAATGTTATTCTGATTTTTATGTTTTGTCTATCATGGCATCCTTTAATGCTCCACTTGCTCCACTGTTCTATTATCTCCTTCCTCATTTTCTCACTTTTTATCCCATGTATAATGCTCTTGTTTAATATCATAGCATGTTTATAATCTTCACTGCCAAGTTCACATAATATCAATTTCTCATAGACTTTTCTTGATTTTTCCAAACAAAATTTAGCTTTTCTTCCTTTCAAGTTCTAAGTGCTACATGAGCCATTTAATTTCAACCATAAATTATTTTTTATGGAATACATACCATTTCTACACTCTTGGACAATGTACATGAATTTAAATGACAATGATTTTCTCATCCTTCCGATGCCTACCATACTTGACCCGTTAGTTACCTGAAAATAATAGGGACAGTAGAAAAATGGAAGGATTGATTAAAGGAATAAAGGAATGAACCAGTTAGTATAGGTTAATGTCACATCATCCCTGGCTGATTGGAAATTTGCAATCATTCTGTGAGGTGATCTGATTGTTTCCACAACCAAGTGGCATGCTTTATCTGGTGGATAGCAATAAATCCTATTAGACAGACTGAGCACCTCTTTCTCTTTTAATGCATTTTCAGTGCATATCAAGCATGCTTAATAATGCCAGCTTTAATTGTTCTAAATTGGTTTGAGCTACTGAAATAATAAATGAGGCAATTTTGTCTTTCAAAGACAATGGTCGTTAACGAGAATATTTCTGTATCTGGCAATTGGCAGTCATAATTTATTTATAGCAGAGCTGATGATTCATCATTACAATTTCTTTCAAGTTTTGTAAGAAAAATCCTCCCTGTGAGTGCAAATGTCTTATTCTGGCAGCTGTTATTCACGAACTGATATTTTCTGCAGCCCTAAAGTTAGCATTAGCAGTCTTCCACTTAATTTTTCTTTGTTTACATTGGGAATGTTTCCACCATATAAAAACTCTCTCATCAAAAGAATGTAAAGAAGAAATGCATGTGGTTTTAACTGGGCTTTCTTAGAAAACTCCTGTGCTCTTTAGTTATTAGGTAAGCATGTTGATACCAGGAATCATCCCTTCCCAATGGTGAGAGTCTATAAAAAGAAACTAGATCAAATTTTGTTCCCAAAATGCTCATTGTGCCCAAAGGATATCTTGAGAAATATTTGCTTTGTGAAGATTTAGGTACTTCTCAATGGTTCTAAAGAATGGCATTTGATTTCTTTTCTATTTTCAAGGAATTGTGATGTCTTGATAAAAAAAAATTGGCTGACATTATTGAAACACTATGATAGTGTTTTTAGCCAATTTTACCCTCTGTTTATTATCATCCTTCTGTTTTCATCTTGTGACAGATCCATTATCATCTGTTGGACAGTTCAGAGGCTGGAGAATATCTAGGTTAAAGGCAGGTTACCTGAATCTTTATTGCTGCCTGAACAATCAGCTTGGAGACAATAAAGTTCTTGCCATAAAATAAGTACCTAAGAGAAGAAGCTGGCTGTTGATTTGCAACTCCTTTCAGAAATACTTGGCTAAAATGCTGGCTAGTGTAAACAGCTCATATTAATTCCACTATCAGTTTGCTTTAGCATTAGTTATTTATATGACATACATTTATTTATATGACATACAGTCATTGATCTCATTTGTATGGAAATTAATCCCTATAAAGGCTAAACAGAAAAGTCAGGACTTTCCTCAGGAGTAAGTCAAATAAGGTCCGGTATTCTAAAACAATATAATGTAGAGGACACTCAGAACTGACACTAGGAGCAATGTTAAATAAAGTAAGACCTAGAGACTGAGATCTCAGGCTCAGATTAAAACCAACCAACCAACCAGCCATGTACACTTGCAAACATGAGCCATGAAGTGACATCAGTTTTATGTTAGTGTATACCTGTATAGGCTTAACAACAACAACTTCACCTTTTCTTTTGAGTTTGTGTCCTTCATGAATAATAAACCTAGAGGTATGGACCAAAAATTGGAGTGGGACAAATTTTCCTACAGAGGAAAATTTCCTATAGGAGAAAACCGCTTATGGATGTTGGTCAATCACTTTGCCCTTAAATCTAGGGTTTTCTACGCACTTTTAAAATGGTCTTATTAAAACCTATACCATAAAGCAAATCACAGAAGTATGCGAGTTGAGTTGTGTATCTGGCTTTACATAGGTATGGGGGAATCAGGCCCAGGTCATCGGGCTTTCTAAGCAAGCACTTTTCATGGCCTAGCCATTTCTCCAGCACTCTATACTGTCTTTTGAAAACCTGCCTCTACTTTACTTCCAACTTCTTGGCTTTGTTTTCAGCATCAAACTTAAAATAGATTCTAAAATTCCATATGATTTCTGATCTGTCACTTTCTCTGTTTCTTGGTGATATGTACCTTTGAGATTATCCTTTCTTTCAACCCACAAGGCTTCCCTGGATTCCTTCTTCTTTTTTTCTTTTTTCTTTCTTTCTTCTTTTTTTTTTTTTTTGGAGAGAGACAGAGAGAAAGGGAGAGGAAGACAGATAGATATGGGCGCACTAGCAGCTACTGTGAATGAAATCCAGATGTGTGCGCCCCCTTGTGGTCAAGTGCAGCATTGCGCCCTTGTGCCACTTTGCATCTGGCTACACGTGGGACCTGGAGATTGGAACCGCTGGAGATTGGAACCAGCGTTCTTAGGCTTAGGAGGCAGGCACCTTAACCGCTAAGCCATCTCTCCAGCCCTGGATTCCTTCATTTTAACATAAATTTCTGTGATCAGAAATAGCAATTTGTGAATATACCTGGTGGGTGACAGAGGCTCCATATTTAATTTGGAATTCATAATTATTCCTTTTCATTGCATTTATCATTAACTAATTCATAATTTAAAATTAATCAACAAGTGTGAAAAAGAAAGAAGAACAATAGCAAGGTGGTGTTTTATATGAAATGATGTTATAATTGGTCAGATAGAATTTATATAGGCTTTAAAACAAAATGAATACTCTTGTTGGTGAGTATGATTTGTAACATGTCTTTGAGGCAGGAGTCTGAGTGGATCCCACAGGAAAAACAAGTTTCAACCGTTCTGCAAGGGCAGTGTACAAAGCATGAAGTAAATAATTAGTGAGTAACACTTTAGGACGTTAAGATTCAAACCAATATCATCATTTCCTCCTGTGAACACTTCACAATGGGCTACAATTCTGTGGGATAGTCTTGTCTTTCTTCTTTCTTTCTTCTTTCTTTCTTTCTTTCTTTCTTTCTTTCTTTCTTTCTTTTTCTTTTTTTTCTTTCTTTCTCTTTTTTTTTTTTTTTTTTTTTTTTTTTTTGTAGGATTTCACTGTGGCCTAGGCTGCCCAGGCTGCCCTGGAATTCAAAATGTAGTCTCAGGATGGCCTTGAACTCACACTGATACTCTTACTTCTGCATCCCAAGTGCTGAGACTAAAGGTATTTGTCACTATGACTGGCTGTGATAGTACTTTTGTCACCTACTATTGTTTGGATATTTGGCAATGGGTTACTACTAATTATTACTAAGTTTTCATCTTAAAATAATCAAAAATATGAAATATAGTCATTATATCACCATTCTTCCTGGAGTAGAAGTTAAGATGCTATAAAGATGACTTAAGAGGTAAATGTTACTGGTATCTGAAAATTACAGTGTGTCTTTTTGAATTGTCTAATTTGATAAGGCACGGAAATTGTTAAGAAAAAACTGTGACTATTCAGTTTTCTTAAAATTACTTGTTGAGAAGACTACTTTCCTGTAGTAAACAGCTTCCAGGTCACTGAGATGAACTTCCAGACCAGGCACAGTTATGGTGGAAGGGTATTTATTGAAGCTTACAAATTCAGGGGAAGTTCCATAATGGCAGAAGCTGGCCCACTTTTAGAGGTCCACACAGAGAGAGAAAAGCCAAAGGCCAAAAGAAACAGCACACAGCACAGGTCAGGAATTCCTGAAGGAGCTCAGGCACGTTGTATATCTTTAGTTTGGAGTTAAAACCACCACCACATCTTAGGGCAGGACTCTAAAATCTGCCCAGTAACACCCCTCCACTCAGGTGGCTGCAGATCTAACTTACAAACTATAATAAAACACTGAATATATCGGGGGCCATCTATTCAAACTACCACATTTTCCTACCAGGGTCTCTTGAGGTATTTACTAAACCAGTGAACCATGTCTACATATGCTTATTGCTGGGATGCAACTGATCTACACGTCTATTTGACATCAATGCTATGCTGTTTAAATCACTATAGCTGTAGTGAGATTGCTATAAAGCTGAGATTGCTTTAGCTATTCAAAGTTCTTTGTAGTTCCATCTGAATTCAAGGTGGGGGATTCCACTTATAGAAAATGTGTGAAGAATTTTCAATTCAATTTCAAGATATCTTTGAGTTTTATGTGATTTTAACAATATTAATTCTGTCTACCTATGTCATATTTATATTTATTGTTAACTTTTAAGTTTTGTATATCAGTGCTTATAATCTTTATTATACAAATTTAAATTCCTTGAATAAGTGTATTTCCAATTACTATTTTTCTTTTTAATATTATTGTTAGTGGAATTGACTTTTTAATTTTCTGTTCAGAATATTCATAATTTGGGCATGCAACTGAATTTTGTATATTTATTTTACAACTTTCAACTTTACTGACTTTGTTAATCCTAATAATTTCTGTGTAGTATCCATGGTTTTCTACACATAAAATATGCCATCTCTATACAGAAGATAATTATAGTATTTCCTTTTGGATGTGGGTTCATTTTTTTATTAGTCTTTTATTTTTGTTAATTTATTTGAGAGAGATAAAAATAGGCAGGGAGAGATAGATAGATAGATAGATAGATAGATAGATGATAGATAGATAGATAGATAGATAGATAGATAGAGAGAGAAAGAGAGAGAGGGAGAGAATGGGTGCACCAGGGTCTCCAGCCACTGCAAATGAAATCCAGATGCATGCAGCCCCTTGTGCATTTACCTTACTTGGGTCCAGGGGAATCGAACCTGGGTCCTTTGCTTTGCAGGCAAGTGCCTTAACTACTAAGCCATCTCTCCAGCCCAGATATGAGTAATTTTTGTTTACTTTTCTGCCTAATTGTTTTGACTAGGATAATATTAGATTGAACAGACGTGATGAGCATACATGTTTTGCTTAATTTCAAATTGTAGAGGAAAAGCTTGTAGATTTTGATAATATGTCAATAGTAGACCTTTCATATATTACTTTATATATTATGTATTATATAATATATTTTATATATTATATTTCATATGTTATTCTAAGGTAATTTCTCCCTGTACTTAAGTTTGTAGAGAGTTTCTTATCATGAAAATGTATTGAATTTTTCAAAAGGTTTTCCCCTTACATTTATTAAATTAACTATAATTCTTGACCTT
This sequence comes from Orientallactaga sibirica, assembly GCA_036365145.1. Taxonomy (NCBI): domain Eukaryota; kingdom Metazoa; phylum Chordata; class Mammalia; order Rodentia; family Dipodidae; genus Orientallactaga; species Orientallactaga sibirica. Next base: position 44,488,182 of record JAEOAD010000012.1, on the reverse strand, counting down.
CATTCCATCAATATTGTATTTCACATAAGTGATATTGCATATGTTGAAATGTGGGTTTATCCCAGGTATAAATCCCACTTGGTTATGATATACGGTATCTTCACAAAATGATGAATGGTGTTAGGAAAACTAGCAGTTAGCATATAAAATAATACAGCTTTCCTTGACTTTATACCATGCAGAAAAAAATGGATCACCAATTTGTACATAAGACTTGAACCGTAAATCGCCTTGAATAAAACATAAGAGGAAATCCTCATGGCATTTGTCTTGACAATGTTTTCTTTAATATTAAACCAGAAGCACAAGCAATAAAAGCAAAAATAGACAAGTGGCATTATAGATCAAAAAAATTCAGCACAGCAAAGGAAACTATTCAACATAGGGAAGTGACAATTCTCAAAGAGTCATGAATTTTCTAAAGGATTAACAATCAAAATAGAAAGGAAACTCAACAGTGAAAGACAAACTAAACAGACTGTGAAAAAGACTGGATAAAATGTGCAGAAGATTTGAATAGACACTTTCAAAGAAGATATGCCCATGGATCATAAATGTAATACAATTGAAACACTCCAGGTGCCACCACCACATATCTATTATAGGATAATAGAATACCTACTATCAAAACAACCTAAGATTAGTGTTGGTGATCCTGTGGAGAAATTACAATAGTGGTAGGAATGTAAAGTGGCACAGGCATTCTGGAACACATATAGAAATTTCCAAAAATTAAAAAAAATAGAATTATCATATATTCTTCAATCCCATTTATGGGTATACACCCATAGCTGTTGAAATCAAAAGATAGATGCAATATCTGTAGTCCCATATTCATTGTAACATTACTTTCAATAGCTAAGATATGGTAACAGTTTTTCCACTGATGGATGTGATTGGATAAATGAATGAAACCATATATATATATATATATATATATATATATATATATATATATATATATATGGTTGTTTTTTTCATATTTTGTGAAGAAGCAAATTTGTCATGCAACTAGATAAACTTGAAGAACATCATGCTACCTGAAAATGTCAATTTAAAAGAGATAAATAATGAAAGTTTTAAATCATGTAGAGTATCTAAAATAATTAAAATTCCAATCAGTATAATGCTAGTTGCCAGGGGTACATTCTGATAGTGTAGAATATACTGTCTAACATTGTGTCTATAATTAGAATGCCAACTTGTGTGCTTAGAAGTTTTCTAAAAATATAGATTTCAAGTTGTGTCATGTTATAATCACAATACTAAAAATAGCAAATATAATATACTAATATACTAATCTTATCAAAATATTCTGTTTGGGGCTGGAGACATAGCTTAGCAGTTAAGGCGCTTGCCTGTGAAGCCTAAGGACCCATGTTCAATGTTTCTCCAAATCCCACATAAGCCCAAAGTGCAAAGGAGAGGCAAGGAAAGGTTGCACATGCTCACTAGGTGGCATAAGTGTCTGGAGTTTTAATACAGTGGCTGAGGCCCTGGCATGCCAATTTTCTCTCTCTACTTTCTCTCCACTCTCTCTCTCTCTCTCAAATAAAAAGAATAAATAAATAAATTTAAACATATTCTGTTTTAAAATATAAACTGGCACTAATGGAGAGAATTGATTCAAATAAGATGAACAATAGCATTTGAGAAAACTCAATTATTACAGTTCTCCCACTGACCAGAGCTATCTGTTGACTGATACATGAACCCCTACAATGAATGTTCCAATTTTTCTGCTTCACATTTTTCAGAGAGCAACCAACATCCAGTACCTCTTTAGACAAGCAGAGTGACAGAGGAAACAGGCCAATGCTCTGTACCTAATATATTGCAGCATTCAGCTCCTCTTATAATAAAAAATACCTAATATTGAGTTGATGTCCAGCATTTCTTTTTAGTATATAATTTAGTATATTGTATCTCAAAAATGGGATTGTAAAACCTTTGCTACGGCCAGGTATAAGCTCATATATATGGTTAATATTTATTTATTTATTTGAGTGAGACAGAGAGAAAGAAGGCAAGAGAGAGAGAGAGAGAGAGAGAGAGAGAGAGAGAGAGAGAGATTGGATGCTCCAGGGCCTCCAGTCACTGCAAACAAACTCTAGACATATGCATCAGCCAGCCACCTTGTGCTGGTTTACGTGGGTCCTGGGAAATTGAATGTGGGCTTTGCAGGCAATTCCTTAATCACTAAGCCACCTCTCCAGCCCCTCATCTATATTTTATGTAGTAAATGGACTGATTATCAAGACCAATGTCAAATATTATCTGTGAAATCCTCTTACACTAGCACCACAGATTTCTCATATCAGTCCCCCTAGCACTATATCCTACTAAAAGACTATTTAAACCATTATTCTTGCTAGTTTTATGTTTTGCATGGCATGTGGTTAACACCATAGTAAAATTTTAAAGAGTCAAGAGTCTTATGCAAAATAAGTTCTTATTATGTATTCAATATTACTTCTTCCCAGAAAGTTATTTTATAAAACCACCTTGTAATACAACTTCAGATATGCATTCTACTTCAGATATATATTCTAAATGAATAACTTACTTCATAATATAAATATGTTTTTATTATCCTTATTTTGTTTAGGGTTATTCCTTCTCAATTCTCATTGAGACACATTTATATAATTATTTAATATGCTTATTAAACATGAACTGATTTATACTTTAGAAATGACCTCATTGCATATGTCGTTTATTAATTACAATTTGAGAAAGAGAAATTTCTTGCTTTACAAATTTTTATAGCTTCTGTGAACTTTGCTTGTCAATATCTGACAGATATCTTTATGTCAAATAATTAAAATACTCTTCAATCCAACTAGCTGTCTACCAAGGAATATTTACATATTTTATATTCATATATATGTGTGTGTGTGTGTTGTATATGTATACATAACAGTACATACATATCTACATACATGTATACTTACAGTATAATTAAAATTGACCCCAAGAGCTATCAATACTAACAAAAATAAAACCAATTGAATCTTCTCAAAAAGTTAATTAAATCTGATTGATTCTAGTGTAATGGACATGACATGATTTTGTAAATGTTTGAAAAGATTAAAACATTTAGAGTGTTAAATAAGAATGTATCAATAAAAAAGAGAATTTTGACTGCTGAGATCATGGGAGTCAAACAGCAAGGTTTGCATACTAGTTTCCATATGAAGCCTCATGCTTTTTGATTATCCAAACACCTTATTCCTACAACTTTGTATGAGAAACAAGTGGAAATATGAAGGAACAAAAATGTTAAGAAAAATTATTATCATCTAACCATGACAATCACAGACCACTGAGAAATATTACAGTGAATTATTCCTGCTTTCTTTCACTGGCCATCAAGAGCACGTGGAATAAATCAAATTCAAAATATGCAAGAGGAGAAGAACCTTCAATCATTTTCTCAAAGATTATTTTTGATTTGTACAATTGTTTAAATTATGAATCTGTGATTTTTTTTTTTTTTATAAAGAGAGCAATAGAGAGAATGGAAGTGCCAGGTCCTTCAGCCATTGCAAACAAACTCCAGAAGCATGTGTCCTTTGTGTACATGTGCAACATTACGCACTGTGTCACTGTGCATCTGACTTATGTGGGACCTGGAGATTTGAATATGAGTTCTTAGGTTTTGAAAGCAAGTGCCTTAACTGCTAAACTATTTCTCTAGCCTGGATCTGTGATTTTTATATGCAAGAGGAGAAGAACCTTTGATCATTTCTCAAAGAATGTTTTTGATTTGTACAATTGTTTAAATTGTGGACCTGTCATTTTTAAATTTCAATTTAAAGTATTTATCTGTTCCTTTCTATCATTGTCATAGATGACTGAGAAATGTCAATACAAAGGAGGGTTAGAGTTTGTGCAGATAAGATGTATAGAGTCAGGGGATGGTTACATGAGAGATAGCTCCCCATAAAAACACATGAGGCTGGGAAGAATGAAATGGTGATGGAGACCAAAAATTACTGAAGTGGGCATAAAAAGAAATGGGGATGACTAGTGAAAGCATTGCTTTTGCCCTCAGGGAAACAAGGATTGTCTAGAAAATCTTAGAATCAGATAAAAGCAGGGAGATAGTCATTTAATTCCTGTGTGCTCCTCTTATATGAGACACACTGATATACAATGTTGGACAGCAGAGTCATGGGTTGTTCTTGAACTGATAAAATAGAAACACAGGTTTACTACATGTCCACAGCAGAGCTCTAAATCAAATCCCTTCACTATTTACTTTTAGGTCAGATGCTGTGCCACTGCACCGGAATTCAAGTCACACAGAGAAGTGGTAAAGCTCCATGTTGTCTATACATAGTGACATGGGAAATTCTATGGGAAAACAATGAACATACAATCATATCACATTGATATTATGGGATTTTTAAAACTGCTTAAAATGTATTTATAAATGTTTTTATTAACAAGATTTCAAAGGAAGAAAAATCAATAAAATGCTATACACTTGCTGTGAAATTGGTGATTATGTGTATTTATATTTAGTTGAATAGATTATGTGTCCTTGTTTTAGCACAACAATGATAAACATTGGTGGAGGTTAATGGGGATAATTGCCCACTTCAGCTGTTGCCGCTGACAGATAAATCTCAGTAAAGAAATGATTGCAGCCAAGAGCATAATCACTCTTCCCCAGGAGACTTTAAAGTCTTAATCAGAATTGTGTTTGCTAAGTCATTTTTCACAATTACTTTTACTGTATGTATAACAGTGACCGTCATCTATTGAAGAGATATTTTATTTTTCATTTCTGCCATATCATATTCTGTATGCCAGTGTTTCCCTTTTCAATTACCTTACAAATATTAGGTGTTTTATGTATATAGAAACCTATGTTGTCTTAGTCCATTCACTCTGCTCTAAGAATATACCAGGTTCGTGTGTGTGTGTGTGTGTGTGTGTGTGTGTGTGTTTGAATGCTAGTGCATGTGACATGGGTGTCATTCCAAGTCTTCACACATTTTATGAATTTGATGTTTTGGTGTGAATGGATGTGTTTATGTGTGTGTTTAGGCATGCATGTGCGTGTCATGGTGCAGTTTTCAGAGGACAACTTTCCTGGTGTGTCCTCATCTTCCAAGTCTTTTGAGGCAAAATTTCTTGTCCTTTGTTCACCACACTGTATAACAGGTTATCTGGGCACCAAGCTACTGGGAAAATTCCCCTAGCTCTGCCTTCAGATGCTGAAATTACCCAAGCCTGACATGGCTTCCAACTTTTGCACAGGGATAGGGGTTCCAAAATCAGGGATTTAAGCTTGCATAGCAAATACTTTATCCATTGAGTCATCTCCCTAGCCCAGCCCCCACCTTCCACATTGTTTGAGACAGGGTCTCTTTGTTGGCTTCTACCTTCTTCACTTATCTAGCTTGTCTAAGACCTGCTGACGATTCTCCTGCCTCTGCCTCCCATCTCACTGTAGATGAGCTGGGATTACAAAAGTGCACTGCTTCATTCAGCTTGATGAGGGTTTGGGGGATTGAATCCACATCCTTATGCTTGTACAACAAGTGCTTTACCCACTTAGCTATTTCTTCTGGCCCAGATTTGTACCTATAAGCCACACATATGTATTGATCATAATTTTGGAGGCTAGAAATCCCAAGAGGCTTGCAGTTCCAGTGCCTCATGGAAGCCTACTCTTCACAGATAGCAACTCAACTCTGACTGGGTCCACACATGGCTGTCAGGGGAGGCAGCTCTCTAATGTTCTTTCACAAGGGAAAATTAGTTTCATGGATGAGGGTTTCACACTAATGGTCTAATCACACTACCCATAGGCTGCATCTCCTGATATATTACAGTGGAAGGTTATTTGGATATAGGATGTGTTGGGTGGGAGCACAAGGACTCAGGTCATAGCACATGTTAGAGATGCTTTCATTGTCCTTACCTTATAACTTAGTGTGCTGAGGACCTAATGTGCTTAAGTAACCTGTTGACAGTAATGTGGTTAAGGGAGAGAACCAAAATCTAGACTCAGGAATTCTGATTACAGTGTCTGTCCCAGAATGTTACCTGTCCCAAAACCCACTTAAAAAGCTAAATTGTCTTGTCTGTAGTTCTGTTACTATTGTATTCAGAAAAGAACAATAATTTTGAAATACTACTAATGCAATTTTCAATAGTTGGAGATGCCATGGAGTAGTGTAATGTCTTTTAAATTTTATTTATTTATTTATTTATTTATTTATTTATTTATTTATTTATTTAGGAGACAAAGAGAAAGGTAGATAAAGAGAATGGGCATGCCAGGACCTCTAGCCACTGCAAATGAACTCTAGACACATGCACCTCCTCGTGCATCTGGCTTATTTGGGTCCTGGGGAATCAAACCTGGGTCCTTTGGCTTCACAGGCAAACACTTTAACCTCTAAGCCATCTCTCCAATCCCTGGAATGTCTTTTTATGGGATGGAGAGAAGCTAGGGAAAATGAAAACACCAAGGAATTTTAATTTTCAAGCTGATTAATGACAGAAATGTTTAAAGTTACTATTCATTCATTCATTTGCATGTGTGTGGGCATGCTAGGGTGTCTTGCTGCTGCATATGAATGTCTGTCTGGCTAAAAAATTGAACCTGGGCCAGTAGGCTTTGTGAGCAATTTTCTTTAACTGCTGATACATTTTCTTAGCATCCCCCTCCCAATTTTTTAATAGCTCCCAGTTGTTTTTATTGCACTACAATACACATGCACTTTTTGCATGATAACTACACTCACATTGTTGGGCTACCAGCACTACTGCCTACATCCAAAACAGTTTCATCTTCCAAAAATAAAATTCTGTACCCATTAAACGGTGACATTTCCCACACAAATCACGAGCAGCCAAAATTGACCATTGCAGGAAAACTCCATCAACTTTCCCCAGCAAAGGGAAGACAATGAGGTCCCAGTTCCCTGGTTTAGACTATCTTATCTCATAGAGGAGGTGAGGGAGTGTTAGCGTGCTGCCTTCAACACTTGAGTGACAGGACCCTTTGGAATAAGGGTGAGGCTGGAGAACAGGAGGAATTCAAACAAGTGGAGATCTTGGCTGAGGTGTCCTTGCAACCGAGGAGTGCCCCTGTCTGGTTGACAGGGATGGGTTGCTGGTCTTGTTCACTAAGTGCAATGGCACCTTCCTGGTGCCTGTGGGCAGACAAGCACCGGCTGGGCGGGGGGAGGGGGCATCCGGGTCCTCTCTTGGCTCTTTTCACTGCTCTGTTATCCTGTTGCTTTCCTCCCTCCTGGCATCTCTTACCTGGTCAATGGTGTTGGAGTTGCATACTGCAAATTTCATCAGTGTACGTCATGTTGATACTGGGCTGTTAGAATTCTGGACTGGATTTATACTAACTGCTGGAATCTCCTGACACCACTTTGCTTGGGCAGTGACTTACTTTGAGTCTATTGAATGAGGAATGTTTCCTCTTACTCACTTCTCACCTGCTAGGTTCAAGAAACTAGACCTTTCCAACATGGCCTACAGCATGGCCATTTTGAATGTTATTGTAGCTATTCTCACTATGGCACATGCCTCACATAAACCCATACTAGAGCAGCAGAGGTGGCAAAAGTCAGGACTGATTTGACATAACAGAAAAGAACTTGAAACACACACTCCTGGAAGCATATGCATAGACACATGAACATCTGGAGATGAAGAGTATCAATCAGCAAAGAGCCGTATCATGGGAACTGAGGAGCGAGACTGTTTAAAGAGGAAGAGCAATAGTATCAAATGCTACTCAGCAGTAAAGAAAAACTTTAAGTTGCCCATAGGATTTCATGCAAGGTTGTTATGCATTTTTATTCAAATATCTTTGTCTTATTATAAAACTATTTCTGCAACATTAGCAGGTTTTTATAACAAGTTGAAAATATGGAAGTCCCTACAGAAAATTTGGGAAAGGAGTTTCATGTAATATTATTATACCTTAATTTCAATGCTAGCTTAGGGGAACTGCCAAGGGTATTGGGACTGTTAAAGTATTCCGTCTCCACAAAAATTCTGAGGTTAGTGTGGCATAATTTGTGATTACTGCCAATAACTCTAGGATCCTGCACTTTGGAGATTGCTAGTTAAGAGCAGGAGTTTCTGCAGAGTGGCCCTCTAGGGAAACCTCTAAAGGAATAAGCATGATCGCCACAGTCAAGGGTTTGTCAGCAGAAAGAACAGGAAGGCTTGCTACCTACCCAAGTCTGTCACACGCCCGCATATATTTTGTTATGAAGACACTATGCAAGGTCTTCAGGTGAGCCCTGGTTAGCAGGCGGGATGAGGCCCTGTGCTATATCTGTCCTAGAGACTGTGCAAAGCTGCTTTCCTAACTTGGTGCAACGCCTCTTCCCCACCTATTACGTATGAACAAGTCTCAGTTTCCTCTATTGGGAAGCTTTGCCTGTTCACAAGCTTAATTCAGAATTTACACTCCTCTCTAGCCTATGAACTCCAGAACCTGACCCCATAGCTTTCCAAGGTAGGTTACCCGCTCTTCAAATTAGATGCTATTGTTCATTGTTGTACTCCAGCCTACTCCCTCACACAGATTGCACACCTTAATAACTACTATTAACTGAACTATCCTTTGAACATCGTGTTAAATGAATACAATGGCTGCAGGCAGCTTCTGAAATGGTTCCCAGTGACTCCCACCTTCTCATGTTCATACCATTGTGTGGGTTGAACCAAGTTGCCTTTAGAAAACAAAAAAAGGGAAAAAAATAAATGTGATGTCTTTATGATATTATCTTTGAAAGAACTTTGAAATTTACCTTGCTCACAGTTCCTTTATTGACCTCTTGTTTGAATGCCCTGCATAAATAAGCTTTTCCATACAGAAAGGGCCACATAGAAAGCATGGTTCCCTGGACAGCTCCATCTTCAATTGGTTGGAACTCAATTCCCAATCTTCTGCCGCCTGAGTGCTTATAACTAGTTAATAATTCAAGCCTTTAAATGAGTGCAGCACATGCTGATACATTGAATGCATCTTTATGCAAGACCCTCAGCCAGAGGACCTCCAGATAACGGGTGCTTCTAGTTTGTGCCACTGAGTTTTGGAGTATTTATAGTACAACATGAACAAACCTATGCAGCAATTAAGCCAATACTCTTAAATAAACCCCCAGATAGCAACCATTTTGAAATATTATATATAAAACTTGGAATGTGATTTTTTTTTTCCAGGAAGAAGACTTTGTAGGTATCCAGATATAATACTAAGTTCTAGCAAAAGAGCTGTCTTCCAGTGTCTCAGACTGCCCAGGTGGCTACAACAGATGACTATAAGAAAAGTAGCTTAAACAGCAAGGTGTGGAAACAGGGAACTACATAATCAAATTATGACCCATTTTCTAGGTTATGGGCTCCCATCTTCTCACTATAAACTCACATGAAATAAATGGGATTGCTTGTATATGGCAACAAACCCATTCATGATAGTTCTGTCCTTATAACCTTATCATCACTGAAAAGTTCCACCTCTTAATTTTTTTATGAGAGAGAGAGAGAGACAAAGAGTGAGAGAGGGAAAGAGAGAGAGAAAGAGAGAGGGAGAGAGAGAGAGAAAGAAAGAGGAAGAGAGAGAGAAAATTGGCATACCAGAGCCTCCAGCCACTGCAATTAAACTCGAGATGTGTGTGCCACATTCTGTGCATGTGTGACCTTATGTGCTTGTATCACATTGTATGTCCGGATTAAGAGGGATCTGGAGAGTCAAACACAGGTCCTTCAACTTAGCAGGCACATACCTTAGTGCTAAGCCATCTCTCCAGCCCCTGCCTCCTAATTTTAATATATAAATTTTATTGCAGGTAACATGAACAGTCTGTAACACTTAGCATTTTCATTTTAGGGTTTTAAGAGTGACTAGAGATGTTTTATTACAGTAAACATCAAATGTTTCATGCAAAGTATAATGGAAATTCAAAATCTTTAGGTTGGAATATGAGCTAACCTAGCCCCTAGTTACTTCATGGAGTAGGTTTCCTGGGATAAACTGATGGGTTTATTCATTAGTAACTCTATATTAGATATGTTTCCCATAGAAACATGATTTAGCTAATTTTCAAAAGCATTCTCTCAAGGTAAAGTAAGACAAAATGAGATGAAGACTTGAATTCATATGTCAAGTTTCTTTTTCTTTTAATATAGTCAATAATTTGATTCAAGTAAAAATTTATACTTACTAGTAATCCTTTAACAATGAGGAAAGGAAGAAGTATGAAGAGGGCAGGGTCCCTTCAAAGGGGGGAGGACAGAGAGGAGGCTATCAATGCTACCAACATGAATATATTCACATTATGAACATAACTAATAAAATAAAAAATAACATCTGTAGAGGGAACAAAAAACAACAAAAGATGTGAAGTGGCAAGAAACTAAAGAGGTTATGAATGAGTTATATGGAAACCTACTTTGTTAGCTAATTAAAAACATATAAACTGGGCTGGAACTCGGCTGCAAAGCCTAAGGAACCCAGGTTTGATGTCTTTCCAGATCCCATGTAATCCAGATGCACAAACGTCATGCAAGCACAAGGTCACACATATGCACTAGGTGTTGCAAGTGTCTGGAGTTGGATTGTAGTGGCTATGGCCCTGGTGTGCCAATTGTTTCTCTCTCTCTACATATATGTGAGAGATGAGAAATATAAATACTGTTGATCAGAAGCCATAGATTATTACAGAAAAATTTCAGTACCAGGATTAGGATTGGGATACTGAGTTGTTGGTCAAGGAGGCCACTGAGCTTCCCAGGTAACACAGGATTTGTCAAGGTTCTTGATTATTAACTAGAACTAGATAGTAAAATCCTATAGCTATTGGCTAGAAGGATGGTTTAGCAGTTAGGGCATTTGCCTGTGAAGCCAAAGGCCCCAGATTCAATTCCAGGACCCACATAAGCCAAATTCACAAGGTGCCACATGCATCTGGGGTTCGTTTACAGTGGCTTCAGGCCCTGGTGTGTCTAATCTCTCTCTCTCTCTCTCTCACCCTCTCTCCCTCTATGTATAGATCTCTCTCTCTCTCTCAAATAAATAAAATAAATTTCAAAAATCCTATTGCTAAAGATACCACATGCTTTGGTTTCAGGACACCAAGAAATCAAACTAGAACTTAGCTGGAAGCCTCTTCTATGCTGACTAGTGGTCATAGTGCTGGGAAATGCTATGAAGTCTGCTGGAGGAGAAAAATCATTAGAGGTCTTAACTAGCAGTGGACCATTCAAGCTACACAACTGTCCACCTAGGCAAGATGTGCCCAATATTGGAATAGTGGCATTTTTTTTTTTAAATTGGAGTAACAAACTGCTCTCTAATTGAATTTGATATCTATTCTGTAAGAGGGAATTCATGCATGGTACTGAAAATCAAGTAAAAAATCCTATGGCTGAGAAATTGTTTAGCTACTGTTGTTTGACTACACTGATATATCCACCAAAGTGGCCTGTAAATACCTATGTTTATATCTATATAATAGGGCAGAGAAACTTCTCTTTGCAGATGGTAGGGACTGCTGGGGAGACTCAAAACTTGTCAAGGTACTGAGAATAAATGATGGTTCAGTGTTCAGCACTGAATGAGACATCTTGTCCTACCCTCCAATGGTGCAGAGCTAAAGCTGAAGAGGGGATGGCAAGAAGGTAAGAATCAAAGGATGTGACAAATATTGGCGAACACTGTCTCCCAGGTTTTAAAAAATGGTGATATTTATGATCTCACAATGGCTGCAGTTACCTGCACAAGACCTGCATACTGTTGAGCCCACCAACAGGTTGTCATGGATGATGGAGGAGGAGGAAGAAAAAGATATCTATATGCATAAGAAATGGAAGAAAAGAAGAAGGATTTTAATGGAGGGATGGAGAAGCTGGGAAAGAGGGTGATAGGAGGGGACTAGGCATGTTTTAAAAGTTTTTCAACTTAATAAAAACCCTTCTAGAAAACTTTTCTGTGTTAGAGAGATGGCCTAGCACTTAACGGGCTTGCTGGCAAAGCCAAAGGACCCAAGGTTATTCCCCAGTACCCATGTAAAGCCAGATGCACATAGTGGTGCATATGTCTGGAGTTCATATGCAGGAATCCATAGAGTGAGTATCCATACTCATTTTCTTTGCCTCTTTTTCTATCTCTTTCCCTAACTCTCTCTTTCTCTCTCTTCTCAGACAAATAAATAAATATGGTTTTTAAAAAGAAATTAATTTAGGGCTGGAGAAATGGCTTAGTGGTTCAGCGCTTGTCTGTGAAGCTGAAGGACCCCGGTTCAAGGCTTGATTCCCCAGGACCCATGTAAGCCAGATGCAAAAGGTGGTGCATGCATCTGGAGTTGGTTTTCAGTGGCTGGAGGCCCTGGCAAACCCATTCTCTCTCTATCTCTCTGTCTCTTTCTCTTCGTCTGTCTGTGGCTCTGAAATTCATAAATAAAAATAAACAAAAAATTTTATAAAAAGAAATGAGTCCCAGATATGGTTTTATTGTTACATAGAAATATTTCAAAAATATAAATATAATTTACATGGGTAATTTTCTATATTACCAAAAATGCAAGAGATATTATAAGTTATAAAAATTATAATATACAATATTGTTCATACAAGCTTTAAACTATCTAAGCTTATTTTAAAGTCTTAGAATAAGTTCAGCAAACTGTCTTCTATATATTGTTCACTTGGCATATGAAAGTTGAAAATCAAATACTAAAAATGTTACTGGTTTCAGTTTTTCAAATAGTTCATATACATTTGGGCTACTTTTAAAATTTGATATATAAATCCATACAATGTGCATATACTTGTGGAAGCATTTTCATTTCTTCTTCTGTAGCAATGTAGGGATACACTCATACTGTTCCTTGGAAAACCGTAAGAACAAAACAACCAGTGTATATATTATTCTCTCCCAGCTTTCTTTCCATATATCCAAAATTAAGATGAAATGAAGGTCATTCAATTATTGTGAATCTTGGAACATAGTACATATAAAAATTCTTCAGCCCATTATATTCCCGAAGCACAGAATTTTCCTTATAAGCAGTGTCAAAGTGCTATTGTAAGAACAGTTGAGGAAAGCAAAACATTGGCAATTTCACATGCTAATAAACTCCCTTACCATAGTAGTCATTACAATAAGGTCAAGCTTGAAGGGTTTTATTATGATAATTTGTTAACTTCTCCTGAGGTTATATGACAAAATTTACATTATCCAGAAATATAGTACGGTACAGTATCATTCTGAAATTTAGCTCCTCCATATGCCTTTCTGTATTGTGCTGCCAAGCCCATATTTATTACCAGTTCTTTTAAGAGAAAGAATATTCTTATAGTTTGAATTTGACTAAACTACATGTGATTTAAGTATAGCTCTGTGGATGTGTGAGATTATGCTTATTCTAGAATAGATCAAGAAAAAACATTAAACAATAAGACATGATTGCAGTGAGGGAGACAAAATTAGTTGCAGAGGGAATTGCTCTAAGGGTTGTGATATTGCTGGAATGAAATGATAAGATTCAGTTTCCTGGTCTTCTGTATTATATTTCCTTGTGCAGTGCAGAGAGAAAAGGAGAACAAAACTGAAAATAGAGATACCTAAAAACAGGGCTTCCACAAGTGGATGTGGCAAATGATAATGACATCATTTCATGAGAGATGTGCTAGAAAATCAACAAATGTTCAATGATAGCCATTATATTTGCAAGCATGTACTCAGAAATAGAAGTGACTACACAAGTTAAGATGCTGATATGATATGACTGATATGGAGCTCAGCATATTTTTTCTTTCAGAAAAACATTCTCTCTTTTCACAAACATTCTTTTTTTTTGTTAAATTTAAGATTATTTATTTATTTTACAAACAGAGAGAAAAAGAGAATGAAAAAGAGAATGGATGTAACAGGACTTTTTGCCCATGTGTTAGAATTTGTAAGCTTTGTAAACAAGTACCTTTAACTGCATGAGCTTTCTCTCTTGGCCCATGCATTCTTTTTAAAAATATTTATCTATTTATTAGAGACCAAGATATATATATATATCTGAGAGAGAGAGAGAGAGAGAGGAGAACAAGCATGGTAAGGCTTCTGGCCACTGCAAACAAACACCAGACACATGCAGCACTATGTGCTTGTGACTTATGTGGGTACTGAGGAATCAAACCTGGGTCCTTAGGCTTCGTAGGCAAGTACCTTAACTGCTAATCCATCTCTGCAGCCCCCAAGCATTTTTTGAAGTATGTGTTATTACATCCATTTTACAGGTGAGAAGATTAAATCTGAAAGAGTTCTTATAAATTACAAAGTTCTCTGTGTGAAAAAGAAAAAAATATATGTGGCCTTACTGAAACTATATATAGGATTTTATGGCTATGTCAAAAGAGGAAACTTTATTGTAAGATGGGAATGAACTGAAATTTGAAATAGAATATTGAGGGTAATAGTAAGGCAGTAGTGATTTGTTGAGTTTTTTATATAGTACGGTTATGTATTGCTTTTTGTTTTTTGCTTTTGTGACTTTATAGTAACAAGGATGTATGTGGAACATTCAGGGCACATGGAGAGCCCACACCCCGAGAGAGCAATGGACAATGTACCTATGAGGAAGATCAGTGACAGACACTGAGGTTAGTCATTTCATTTTGAATTAATGAAAGAGATAAAAATTAAATAAGAAAGGGATTCTACAAAATGCTGGTTCTTTCATCAAATTTGTCTCCTTTTATTATTATTGTCATGTTTCATGTTGTAACATTGTCTTATTTCATAATGTAGATCTTCTGAATTGTTCTTATCCTACTAGTGAATTCAGTGTCACCTAATACTTCTTATACTACCTATTTGGAATTTCTAACATTATCTCTATTCAAATTTCTTTCATTTTTAGGTCCATGAACTATGATTCAACTTCCAAATATATTTTTGCTGGCAAGTCAATTTAAAATAACTGGAATGAGTAAAGAAAATTCTTATTTTCCATTTTCTTTTTCAGTTTGCTAACTGCATATATTTTTTTTTCCTTTAGCTTGTCTCTTGTGAGTTATTGTTGGCAATGGATTCATTGTAAGATCAACTGAGCAAATCCAAGATCATTAATTATGAGAAACTTCCATTCATTATGCTGCTATACTTGGGCTCATGGTTTTTATGCCAGACTAAATACAACCGTGAAGTGCAAGAAGACATTCATTAGCAAAATTCATAAAACAACTTGACCTATGTGTCCAGGAACTTTATAATACTAGATATAAAACTACAATGTAAACTCAATCTTAAATAATATAAGCTTCACAAGTAGTGAGAAACTGGGAAGTAATTATATTTTACTTGACATTTTTTGCCTTGCTACGCTCCAATGAATATATTCAAGTATTATATTTTAATACTCCTAATGAGGGCTAAGGAAATGGCTCAGTGGTTGAAGATATTTGTTTGACTATTTCTGATGAGTTTACTTTATATTTCCTCTCTCTCTCTCTCTCTCTCTCTCTCTCTCTCTCTCTCTCTATATATATATATATATATATATATATATATATTTAAAAATTACATATCTAGCAGTTTTCTTTTTATTTCTTCTTCATAAATTTCAACGCTCATCTTTTTTTTTTAACAAATTCACTTTCAGATCTTGACAATGAAAGAAAATTTCTATTTGTTTTTGAAATAATGAACCTGTTTATATATATTTGATTTGGTAACTGAACTCATTTGAAAGGGACAAGGCATGTATGTGAAAGTATAGATGGTGATTATTTTCAATAACACAGTATAAATATGTACTTCCTTAAATTTAATTTAAGTATATTTGACCTAATTTATCTTCCTTCTCCCAGAACTGGATATAAATCTAATTTTGAAGTATTATTGATACAAATAAAACAATATTTTTAAGATGGAATTTTTTCCTATGAACATGTTAGTATAATACATAAGAAAAAGTTGAAATTATTTTATCTGCCATTTGTCTTGTTATTATTGCTAGAAAGAGCACTCTATGAAATAGCTTATAGCATTAACTGCCAATTTCCTCAAAAGTCTGCAAATAAATTGAGAATGGATGCTTATTCATTTTGGGGTCTTATGCAGAGTCAGACAGGGTTTAGGGGCTAGGTTCATATCTAAGTTTTGTTTTTAAAATGTCTTGAATTTATACCAGGAAGATACAAATAAGTAAGGACTAACCATTTCTTTTGTGTTCTCCTCTCTTTCTCTCTTTCCTTTCTCTTTCTCCATGTCTCAAGAAAAATTAATGGATATTAAGTTTTACCCACCCTAGTCATATGGTATGACTAGTTCTACCTTCATCAGTCGAAACAACTATAATGAAAGCTCAAATGCAGAGGTGGGATATTGATACAACCTTTTTTGAAGGACAGTAAAAGAATTTGAAAACCATCACACCATATATTCAGACTGTCATCTAATCTTCATTCTTCTATTTATATAGAAAATGTTTATTTTTATTTAATGACAGCTGATTCTTGAATTACTGTAAAAAATAACAATGTATTTCATCAATTATAATTGATAAAGGATCACCTCAAGCAACTTTGACTTTTCAGCCAAGATTTCCACAAAAAGAAAATCTAAATTAAATATGACATTTAGTTAGCTATTATGATCAGTAAATAGGATCATTAATTTCCAGTATTTGTTAAAGAAATATTTGTTCAATTCCCTAATATACTCACTGATCATGAAGGTCTATTATTAAAGAAAGGTAAAAACATACTTATATGGAAAAATAATGCTTTAGAAATGCAACTAAAACTACATGACTTACCCAAGATTAAAATTTTAAGACCAATAATTATTATTAAACTAAAAATCACAGAAATATAAAAATAAATTAAATATATGTATACTTTAAATAATAAACAAGAGATAAGAAAACTGAAAAATACATGTGAAATATATGAGGCAGACTTTTAGAAAGTGAAAATGTAAATGATTAATAATCATAAACATATTTGCTAAATATATAATCCTAATAATAATCATTTACTTGCAAAATTGTTAAACACTACTTCCCTGTAAAGTTAAAAAGCATTAACCATGACTAATATTCATTGTCCAAGAATTCATTGCTATTGCTGATAAATGTATTATGCATGATAAAGAAAATGTTATAAATGGGCATAGATTTCCTGGAAAATAAAGTTTAAATGTCAAATGTGAAACAATCTTCACAAACAATCTTTATGAATTTTTGTGAACACCCAGAAACTAGGTCTAAGAAATTAGCAAGCATATGTGGGAAAATATTTACACAAAGAACGATAAATAGGAAATTCAGTAGTCAAACAAGAAAGAGATTTGTTAAGAGAAATGTGGCAATCTGATGCAGAATGACTTCAACAATGAAGAATGGATACAATATGGCTAAAAAGACAAGAAAAACAAAAAGAATGACAATAAATACAACACATTTGTTGTTGCCTGACTGACTTTTATAATTTTTTTGCTGTATCAATCTTTTATGTAAAAATGCATTTATATTAAGCGCCAAGTCCTTGAGTATCTAAGTGCTTTCCTGCTGGTTTGACTCTTTGCTTTCCATTAGATGGTAAATTCCCTAAAGATAGAAACAAGGTCTTTTTTTTAATATATATATATATATATATATATATATATATATATATATCCTCCATTGAACACAACCAGATGAGGGGGCCTGTTTAATATACATCCCTTAAGAGATTGTTGTTGAGCAAACATCAAGGGAAGTAAAATAGAACTCAATTCTTGATTTAAACAAATAATATACCCAGAGTTTCAAACCCATTTTATATAACTAAATTGGCTATAGCTTTGCTGTTATTTAAGTTTTAATATAGTGACTAACATAAATGAATGTTTAGCCACAAAGTAATTAAAGAAGCTAAACATCTGGAATTCATAGGTGAAAACTGTACTTTACAGTTTCTATATTACAATTGTCAGTCAAATATTTAACAATTAAGTATAATATATTCATGAAATACATTGAAAATATAAATTATTAAAATATGTTGTCTAAATATGCCTTTTATGTTCATATATCAGATACTGAAAAATTCAACTATTTCTGTATTAACTTGTATGGTTAATTTGTAAATTTAAAATACAGCTATGTCTCTTTCCCATTCTCTCTTTCTTTCTCTCTCTCTCTACCTCTTTCTTTCTCATAAATAAATAAATAAATAAATAAATAAATAAATATATAAAAAATGGGCTGGAGAGATTGCCTAATGGTTAAGGCACTTGCCTGCAAAGCCAAAGGACCTTGATTTGAATCCCCAGGATCTACATAAGCCAGATGTACAAGGTGGTTTATACATCTATAGTTCATTTGCAGTGGCTGGAAGCCCTGGTGCACCCATTCTCTCTCTCTCTCTCTTTTTCTTTCTGTGTGTGTGTCTCTCTCTCTGCCTCTTTCTTTCTTTCAAATAAATAAATAAAAATAAAATATAAAATACAGCTATGTCTCTTTGCACTGTTTTTAGAAGTTTTGTTTATCAAATAACCACACATGAGAAAATAAAGGAAAATTTATTTTATATTAAATATTGTACAAAATTATTTATGAACAAAAAAATCACAGTTATAGGAACCAAATGAATAAAATGGATAAGATATTAATCCATGTTTATTCTTTTAATATATATATATATATATAAAAAAATCTAGATAGATATGGATATTGATAAGTAAGTTTATTATACAAAAGTAGAGGCTCTCTGCAAGAAAGAAAGAAAGTGCATAAGTTAGACATGGCCATGCACCTCACCTGCAACCCTTCTGGGAGGTAGGGAGTGGAGAATTGCTCAGGCTTAATGTCTGACAGCAGCTCTGAGTTGAGGGACAAATCTTGTCTCAAGGAAAGAAATACATGATGAGCAATTAAAGTAGGGTATCTGACGTTCTACTCTGGCCCTCACCTGCATGAGCATATTTGGACCATGTGCACATACAAAGGCATGCACATACCCACACAGTAGATAAAAAGGTAAAGCAAGTTTTATAATAGAGAATATTCGGGCTGGAGAGATTGCTCCATGGTTAAGGCACTTGCCTGCAAAGCCAAAAGACTGGGGTTTAATTCCCCAGTACCCATGTAAGCCAGATAAACAAGGTAGCACATGCTTTTGTCATTAATTTTTTGTATATATATATATATATATATATATATATATATATATATATATATACATGTGAAATCTTTCCTCAAGCTCTCCATTTTTTTAGGCAGCATTTTTCAATTACCCTGAAACTCATGTAATTAAGCATGCCTGGCTTGCCAGAAAGCCCAAGTATCCAGCTGGGATTACAAATACATGCCACCACACCTAGGTGCTAGCACCTTTAAATGGGTTCTGGGGATTGAACTCAGGTTCTCATGTTTACAAAGGCAAACACTTTACTACTGAGCTATATCTCCCTAGTCCCATATATTTTATATTTAATATGTTGTATCTTATATCCCAGTAAGAATGAGAATTCTATTTATAGGTTCAACTCTAGTCTTTGGAAGGACTTCTTGTGTTGTATGGGGAAAGATAATGGGCATAGATGACAGCTGGGAGTCAAATGAAAATGTAGTTTAGAATGGAGAAGGAACATATGCCACTGGAATGCTGAGGTGTTTTTTTTTTTTGTAATAAAATGTAAGTTCCATGAAATGAGATATAAGATAAATTATGAGCTTCATTACAGAGACATGCTATTCAAAACTTTATGGAGGTGCTCAAAATTTATCATGTCCAGGGTTTTGTCCTAAAGATACACAGTAAAATAATCCTAAACATTAAACTATATATCATAAGTAACCTTTCTTTAACTTCAAAGAATAATAAAAGTTGTCTTTTTGTGTGTTAACAAAACCTGTTCTCTGTACTGACCTCAATCAATGAACTACAAAAACAAGAAGAGAAGGAAGAATAGAGGCTTGAGTGACACAGAAATATGCCAAGTCTAAAGCTGGGTCACAATATTCAGCACATCTCTCTTCTTTCAGTTCAAAATGCCACTTATTTTAGAAAGGAAACCAAAGACCTGGGCCCATGCTCTAGTTATCTGTGGCAGGCAACTCAGAAATACAAGAGAGAGATCATTCACCTGGTCACATGGTGGATGCCTGAATAAACAAATAAGTAATTAGTGCTAACACAGGGCAAACTCTTCTTACCTGAGTTCCTAAAGGGGAAACATTTCTAATGGATATCCCTCACCGAAATGGAAGCTCAATCCAAAGATGTAGGTGGAACCCCAAAGAATCTGAATAGAGAAAATAATGTTAACCAAGAACAAAGATGAAAGCACACCATGCGACTTCAAAATACACCACAAAGCTACAGAAACTGAAACAGCATGGTACGGTCACACAAACATATGCACCAAGGGAATATTTTAGGGAACCCAGAAATAATCCATGATTTAATTTCAGCATACTTGACAATAATACATATGAGAGAAATGATGATCTTTTAAATAAGTAGTATTGGGGAAATTATACTGTAAACGCAGAAGAAGGAAGTTAAGCATTCATATCTCGCCATATGTAAATGAATTCATGACTGTAGATGCATCTCATTGGCAAAAGCCAGGCTCTAGCTCAGATCTTTAAGTCTATAAAAAACGGGGGAAAAACAGCCTTTGTCAGAATTCAAAGTTGATTGAGAACTGGATTTAACACTCAAATCATGACACTTCTAGAAGAAAATGTGGAGAAAAAAGCACATAGCTCTGGAGGAAGATTTATTTGATAAAATGTTAACATTATTAGCAATAAAAGCCAGACTAGACAAATAGGGTTCCCTAGGACTCAAAGCTTCTGCCTTGCAAAGGAAACAAGTAGCAGAATGAGGTGATAGCCTAGAGGATACAATTTGAAAAATGTGCTTTGTGTAAGGGGCTAAGATCACAAATACACACATAGGAATTCCAGCAAGAAAGCGACACTATTAAAACATGGGTGGTAGCCATGTAATGTGGTAGCTCACACCTTTAATCCCAACATGTGGAAACTGAGGATCTATGAAGTTGAGGCCAGCCTGAGCTATAGAGTGAGTTGTAGGGCAGCCTGGGCTAGAGTGAGAAGCTGCTTTAAAAAAAGATATGATAGACTTGAGTAGATATTTTCCCACCAAAAATATAAATAGTCACATACACAATTAACAGTTTTATAAAAATGCTTCTCACCTCTAAGCAGCAGAGACATGCAAACTAAAAGCATGGTGAAATAACACCTCACCTCATTAGACTGACTATCACCAGAATGATACAAACACTGCTGAGGCTGTGAGGCAAAGGAAGCTCTTATAACCTGTAAATGTCATCAATTAGTACTGCCATTTTGGAAAACAGAAGGCCGTTTTCTTGATAATCAAAAAACACTTCTGATCTAGCAATCTCAATCTTGGGTGTACTGGAGATATCTACTCAAAGAAGCTGAGCTGTACTCCTGTCTACACACCCAATGGTAATTCCCCATGTGTAATCCTCTTCCTTCCCTTTTTCTTTTCAGTCTTCAAGAAACCTTTTGCTTTGCTACTCCCATCTCAGTGTATGCCTCTGAGAAATGAGCTATTATATTATCCTTGAATCATAGTCTATATAGTTAGTATTTTTTGTTGTTGTTGTTTGTTTTTGAGGTAGGGTCTTACTCTAGCCCAGGCTAACCTGGAACTCACAATGATCCTCCTACCTCTGCCTCCCAAGTGCTGAGATAAAAGACATGTGCCACCATGCACAGTTCTAGTACTTGTTCTTAATGTTGACAAATGGTTTCTGATTTCTGTCAATATTTTAAATTGCTAAAATATTTGCTTTATATCTTCAAGCATATTTATAATATAATTCCAAATCATTGCTACATTTGTTTCAACATGTGTACTTTTTACAGCATTAGATTTTTTTTTTCTTTTTACATATGTATGTGTGTGCATGTGCATATGCATGTGGGTTCACATGTGCATGTGGGCGTGTGTGCACATGGAAACCAGAGGTCAATGTTGAGTACCTTCCTTGATAGCTCTCTTTTTAAAAAATTTAAATAAATATTTTATTTCTATTTGTTTGAGAGAGGAGAGAGAAAATAGCAGAGACAGAGAAACAGAGGCAGATAGAAACTGGACACTTGAGGGCCTCCAGCCACTGCAGATGCATGTGCCACCCTGTGTATCTGGCTTAGATGTGTCATGGGGAATTGAACCTAAGTCCTTTGGCTTTGGAGGCAAGCACCTTAACTGCTAAGCCATCTCTCCATGCCAATAGCTCTCTTTTGACTGAGGCAGTCTTTCACTTCAGCTAGGATCTCTCACATTCAGCTAGTCTAGGTAGCCAGCTGACTCTGGGGATCCCTTGTCTCTGCCTCCTGAGCACTGAAAATGCAAGCAGCTACCATGCCTACTTGATATTACATGGGTGCTGGGGACCTAAACTCTGTCCTCACTTTTGCATGGCAAGTCATTTATGAACTGAGCCATCTCCCCAACCCCCATTTGACATCCTGTCCCATACCTCTCATTTATGTAGCCCAGGTCCCCTCTAGTTTGTTGAGGTGTGTATCAGTTACTCTGTATAATAATATGATAAGAAAAGATCTACTCTGTTAAGACCCTTTGAGCTTTAAAAGTAAAGAAAATAAACTCCAGGTCTGGGAGTCCCAGAGGTCAAGGAATTCTTTCAGACTGATTTTGTTTGTTGGCATATTAGCAGGTAATCTGAATAGGAGAGTAGCATTAGGAAAGCAGCAGTCCTTCTGCTATGTGTCCTTTAGAGGAGGATAAAGTTGGTATTTGTCTTTATTTTAAGACATACAAACTCAGTATGAGGCACCATGTATATAAAGCAGAATGACCTGTCCCGAGACTGTACCTTGGACTTTGCAGCTTCCAGGACCATAAGAAACTAATTTCTACTGCCATGTGATCTTTCCCAAAGATATTAAAGCATACATTGTAAAAATAAAACATACTCTAACAATGGAGATAGAAAAGCTGATATCCAGATATAGAAGAATGAAGCAAGATGACTATCTGTCACTCTGTTCAAACATGAACTCAGATGGGTCAAAAGCCTCAGTGTGGTACCTGAAAATTTTAAACATTACGTATAAATGAAGAAGTGCAGATATCCAATAAAAATATGTAAAACTGGATATCATCCTTAGCCATCAGACAAATGCAAATCATTACAACTTTGAGGTTTTACTTGGCCCTAGTTAGAAAGCTTATCATCAAGGAAATATATTCTGACTACAATTAAAGGGAAAGGGTACATCTTATTCACTGCTGGTGGCAATATAAATTAGGCCAAGCACTATAGGAGTCAATGTGGAGGTGCTTCAAAAAATTAAAAATAGAACTTTCATACATGATACAGCCACACTTATGAGTATATATCTAAGATGATCACAGCATGCACAGAAATATCAGCATATTTAAGTTTATTGCAGAGCTTTGTAGCCAAATTATGAAGTCAGTCTGGGTTCCCATCAATAAATGAATAAAGAAAAAATGCATATGTACCATGCTATTTTTGCTCATCCATAAAGAACAATGATATTATGTCATTTGCAAAAAAAAAAAAAAAAAAAAAAAACGGATAACACTGTAGATGAGCATGTTAAGTGAAATAAGGCAGACTCATATAAATGTGTTTTTTTCTCATGAAAAGTTTGAGGGGAAAAGAGAAGTAATAGGGATATAGAAGTGATCTGGGAAAAGAGAGGATTACAATGGGAATGTGTGTTCAAACTACATTATAAGTATGTAGAAATATAATGAATCCCCTTGCTTTGCACAATTAATACACCTTGGTAAAAATTTTAAGAGAAGGCAGAATTAATAGTTTCGGTCAAATACACAGCTAGAGAAATAACATTTATCCAAGAATCTGAGCGTTATTTCTGGCCTGTGTGCAATCAAGAGGAACAATGAGATGACAGTGGGAATTCAAACATTATAAATGGACAAGAGAAGTTGCATAAAGGAGACAATAACTTTGAGATTTTGTGTTTTGTCATCCTAGAAATGACCAAAAAAAAAAAAAAAAAAGAAATAACAAAGAAATTCCAGGATAAATTTAAAATTATTTTACTGTATTTTAATTTTAAGATGGTTAACATTTAAGTTTATGTATTATAAGCAGAGGGGAAAACTAAAATAAAAGGATTATGACTGAAGAAAATTTAATAAACTAGAGGTGAATATGGTATCTGGAGCAGAGGTGTCACTCAAGGGACAGGTTAGAAATCATAGATGAGTGAGAACATGCAGCGTTTGTCTTTCTGTGATTGATTGTGTTCGTTGAGTATGATCTGTTTTAAGTTCATCCATTTTCATACAAATTTCATTGTATCATTTTTTTCTTACTGCTGAGTAGAGTTCCATTGTGTATATGTAACACAACTGTTATCCAGTTATCCAGGCATGGGCACTTGGGTTGATTCCAGTTGTTAGCTATTATGAATTGAGCAGCTATAAACATGGTTGGGCAAAAATCTCTGTAGTGAAGCATGGTACATTTAGAGTAAATGCTAAGTAAGGGAATAACTGGATGAAATACCTTGGAATAACTCTAAACAAGGATGTGAAAGAACTATATAATGAAAACATGAAAACACTCAAGAAAGAAAGTGAGGAGGACTTTAGCATATGGAAAGACCTCCCATGCTCCTGGATAGGTAGAATTGATATTGTGAAAAATCACAATTCAACCAAATGCAATATACAGATTTAATGCGATACCAATGAATATTCCAGCATCATTCTTCATAAGAGATAGAAAAAAATGATCCCAACATTCATATAAAATAGAAGCAGGCCTTAGATATCCAAACATATCCTCAGCAAAAAAAAAAAAAAAACATCTGGATGGATAACAATACCCAATCTAAAACTGTATTACAAAGTCATAGTAACAAACACACTATGGTACCCACATAAAAAGAAAAGAATTGAAGATCCAGACCTTAGACTATTATTAAATAGCTATAGTTATTTGACAAAGTTGCCAACAATGTAGACTGGAAGAAAGACAGCATCTTCTACAAATGGTTCTGGACAGGATAACCACATGTAGAAAAATAAAACTAGACCCACTTATCTTACCATACACAAAAATCAACTCCAAATGGATTAAAGACTTCAATAGAAGACCTGAAACTCATCAAGTAGTGGAAGAAAAAATAGGATGAACTCTCTACAATTTAGGAGTGGGGAAGGACTTCCTGAACAATACCCTAGTAGCCTAGGAAATTAAGAAATCACTCAACCAATGAGGTCTCATGAAGCTACAAAGCTTTTGCACAGACAAACATACCTTAAGCAACACCAATAGACTGCATACAGAATGGGGGAAACATTTCACCAGATACACCACTGACAGAGACGTAATATCTAAAATCTCCAAAGAACTCAAAAAAAAAACTAAACAAGGGCTGGAGAGATGGCTTAGAGGTTAAGGCACATGCTTGTGAAGCCTAAGGATCCCTGTTTGATTCTCCAGGTCCCACGTAAGCCAGATGCACATGGTGGCGCATGCATCTGGAGCTCATTTGCAGTGGCTAGAGGTCCTAGCACACCCATTCTCACTCTCTCTCTCTCCTTCTCACTGTCTCAAATACATACATACATATATGCATACAAACAAAACTAAACAATAAAAAAATCAAACAACCCATTCAATAAATTGAGGTAGAAGGGCTGGAGAGATGGCTTAGCGGTTAAGGTGCCTGCCTACCAAGCCTAAGAACCCTGGTTCCAATCTCCAGGTCCCACATTTAGCCAGACACAGTGATGGAAGGGTGCAATGCTGCACTTGCCCACAAGGGGGTGGACGTGTCTGGAGTTCATTCTCAGTGGCTGAGATTCATTGATGTGCCCATTCTATCTCTCTGTGTGTGTCTTTCTCAAATAAATAAAAAGAAAATTTTAAAAATGAGGTACAGAACAGGGAATTCTCAGAGGAAGAAATACAAATGGCTAACACACATGTGAAAATGTTCAACATCTCTAACCATCAGGGCAGTGAAAATTACAACAAGTATGAGATTCTACTTTCCTCCAGTCAATATGGCAATCATTAAAAATCAATCACAAAC
The DNA here is from genome assembly GCA_036365145.1 of Orientallactaga sibirica. NCBI lineage: Eukaryota > Metazoa > Chordata > Mammalia > Rodentia > Dipodidae > Orientallactaga > Orientallactaga sibirica. The sequence continues at coordinate 44,462,071 of JAEOAD010000012.1, read as the reverse complement.
AAATGTCGGCAAGGGTGTGTGGAAAGAGAAACCCTCGTTCACTGTTGGTAGGAATTTAAACTTGTACAACCACTAAGGATTTCAATATGGAGAATCCTATAAAAGATGAACATAGAATTACTAACAGGCCCGGTTACTCCCTGTTCACTTTCTCCACTTCTTTTCTGTGGATGCAGTGTGACCAGCTGCTTTCTGCTTCTGCTTTAGTGTCTTTTCCACCATGATGGACTATATCCCCTTTGATTATAAAACACAAAACCAAACACACAAGCAGAAAACAAAAACACACCCTTCCTTTAAGCTGTTTCTTATCAGGGATTTGGACATAGCAACAAGAAAGTAACTACCCAACAATAACTGGGATTAGTTCACATCTGAAATGAAAACGTTGCCTTCATTATTTCACAAGTTCCATGACAATTACCTTGAACAACCTAAGCAAAAGTCCCAATTACTTGTGTGTGATTATGTGTATATGCATGCATGTGTGCATGCACACGTGTGTGTGTGTGTGTGTGAGAGAGAGAGAGAGAGAGAGAGAGAGAGAGAGAGAGAGAGAGATGTAGAACCAAAACAGAATTTATAAATTGTAAACAGAAGTCATAGGAGTGGGACCACAGGAGTGGGAAATAAAATCACTCAGAGGGTATTTTGAAATCTGTGTGCAACTAACAGTTTTCAAATATACATCTCACCTTCTGCACATGAATTGCCATGACATAAAATTAACACAATTTCAATGTAATTAGTGTCTTTTAGATCTTATCAGGCAAGACTACACTAGCACAGCATTGCTTAAGAAACAAGCAATAGGATATTTTGGTAAACGATGTAATTTTATTTTCTCTCACATTTTAAAATTCTTTCTTCAAAATCCTCGGGCGATTAAGTTAACTGCCCCTATGCTAATGAGTCCATGTCTGTTATAAAGGTCTGCCAAGGATTCAGTTCACTTGTTTCTGTTTCTTTCACATTGAACAGTGCAAAATTCTCTTGTTATTGGAAAATCTTGGCATTTTTTCCTCCAGATAACAAAGTAGCCCTATAGAAGTATATAAGAGGGCTACCTTCAAGTTGACTCAGTCCAAAAGAAGCCCAGGAGATTTAGCCAAGCACCGTGATTAAAAGTCCATTGTCTGCCAGGCGTAGTGGCACACACCTTTAATCCCAGCATTCGGAAGGCAAAGGTAGGCAGATCGCCGTGAGTTCGAGGTCACCCTGAGATTACATAGTGAATTCCAGGTCAGCCTAGGCTAGAGTGAGACCCTACCTTGAAAAACTGAAAAATGAAAAACCAAAAAAAAAAAAAAAGTCCATTGTCTGTAGCATAAACATGCTTTTTAATCTATTAGGTTTCTGAGAAGCCCTCCTGAAGCATTAGGTATAATTTTCCAGTGAAGACAGGACATTGATGGGCCAGGAGAAACTCTAATTATTCCAGGATATATGAATTTACGTATGAAGAGAAAGGCCCCTCTGTAAGTGGGTCAGACTTCTTATTTTCATAGAATTGTCAAATCCACATCCTTTTAAAATAAAGTAGTCATCAGTTTTATAGAAGCATCTGAATATCCACTTACCCATAATTATACTTTTTTTCCAATTTGTACTTAATGCTATTCCTGTGCACAATTGTTACTGAGATTTCAAATGAAGAAAGAAATGGCAGGAATAAGCTTATATAACCAATAAAATGTATAAGTGGTTCAGCCAAGATCAGCAAGCCTTCCTGACTACATGTAGGTTAAGACCACGAAAAAAAGGTCTAACTATGCTTGAGGAGCTAAACTGGTTGCTGTGGAAACAGAGCTTAGCTTTAAGGTTTAGCTCTGTGGAGCATTGAAAATTGTAAGCTGACTGTTCAGTAATGTCAGCTATTTCAGTGAATATATAGCATCAGCTACAGGAAATGCATGAGTGAAAGATAATTAGTTACTGAGCCTGAGACAGCCTTCATCCCCCATCCCCCCTTCTAGAAGCCCAGTTTCACATGATATGTTTTAATATACATTTTATAATTTTTCTCCAGTGTTTATCTGTATGTTGGGGAGTGGGGGATATTCATGCTGGTGGTTGATCAATATAAGGCTGACCCAACAAGTATCATGGACAACAATTTTTTTAACCACTGAACTGAATTTAAGGAACTACTTTATACCAATAGTGAACAATTCACTAATTAAACACAAACAAAGGTCTAGGACTTTTCTTCTATGAGTAAGATGTATTTATAAGTGCTTTCATTTATTATCTAAATTTTATAATTTATCACCATCCTCATCATTTTGTAAAATTTTGAACAAGTCCTTCCAAAAGTTATATAAAATGACTGCACAGTCAAGTACCCAAAATTATTATTCCTTACACAGAAAGTGATTGCTTCTCCTATGTTATTCATTGTCTTACCTTTCCTTGTTTATTTATTTCTTTTTTAGTTTTTATTTATTATTCAATTGCAAGGTGAGAGAAAGAGAGAGAGACAAAGGGAGAGAGAGAGTAGGTTCTGCAGGACCTCTTGCTACTGCAAACATATTCCAGATGCTTGTACCACATTGTGCATCTAGCTTTAGGTAGGTGATGAGGAATCAAACCCGAGGCCATCAGGCTTTGCAAGCAAGTTCCTTTAACCACTGAGCCATCTCTCAGCCCTTTATTCATATTATGTATTTACATAAAAACTTCTAAGAAAATTGTAAAATGCCTCTAAAGTTCATCCACTTGATCCATATGTATTTTATCATGTGTTTTACAATCCATTGCAATTTTTTTTGAGGCAAGGTCTCACTCTAGCCCAGACTACCATGCTTTTATTTGAGGCAGATTCTCACTTGTAGCCCAGGCTGGCCTCCAATTCATGGAAGTCCTCCTACCTTAGCACCCAGAATACTGGAATTATGGGCATGCACCACCATGCCTGACCACCTGTCTTGTTATCCAGCCTGAAACAGTTGTTTAGAACTAACCATTGAACACTCTTTTGCTAATAACATAATATTATATTTTCTTTTGACTATGCTTTGCTTATCTTGACTTATTCTTCTTTTCATGTAGATATATACTCCCAGTATTTCCTGAAAAATGAGACACAAGAAATAAATGTTGAGATACACATGTGAATATACCTTTGTTCCACTTTCATATTTGAATTGATGTGGATTCAGTATAAGTAAAAATAATGCTCCAGAGGCTGGTTTAGCAGTTATGGTGCTTGTCTGCAAAGTGTAAGAACTCATTTTCGAATATCCAGGTCCCACATAAGCCAGATGCACAGTGACACAAGTGCACAATGTCACACATGCGCAAAATGGGGTGCATTTGTCTGGAATTTGTTTGCAGCAGCTGAAGGCCCTAGTATACCCATTCTCTCTCTCTCTCTCAAATAAATAAAATAGAAAAGAATAATGCTTCCTGATCATGAAAGCCATGCTGTTTGTTTCCCTTGCCAAACCATTTCATTTCCAGTATATGAGCATGATGTGCCTTGGTTTGGGGCACGGGGTACCCATGACTTCTCATTCAGTGTCCTATTCACCCCTGGTTACGGTGACTTATCCAAAAATGAGCATGCATTTCCAGAAGCTCAATTCAGGGCTTTAGCTGACAGTCAATGTATAAGCTTTAGGAAAGGGAAAATTATCTTCTTCTAGAATCAAAACATCTTAAAGATATAAGGAAGCCTACGGCTGCCTGCATTGGTCTCCAATGGTAAGTGGAAAAATGTGCTTATAGAATACAGAGAAACAAGCAAACCAGATTAGGAGAGAAGACAAGGGCCATGCTTTCAGTTTTATAGAACTGCCCTGAATTATAGTTTTCGTCAAGAATATTTGCTAAAGTGGCTCTAAACTGATGAAGTGGAAGTTGGATAAACCAGTCATCTTTCTGTGGACATACTTTATGAGTGGCGGACACAGGTCTTCAGTCTCTGCCTTTGCATCCAATGACCTACAGGTGCTTGTGTTTAACATACCAGAAAGTCTGAACTGTGATAAAGTCATGCACTGGACCTTTTTTTTTACATTTATCATTAATGTCTTCATAAGGCAACAATAAACAAAACAAAGCAAAAGGTGTATTTGATACCTGTTATACATCAGTCCTTATGTCTGGCAGATTTTTGTTGTCTAGATTTTAGGCTGAAACACAAAACAATATATATTATCATGAGGAACTCACTATGGGGATGATGACTGCGACTCAATCATTCCTGAGGGAAAAGCTTTCATTATTGGGTCGCTTCTCAAAGGTCCTAGATGTCTTTCTACTTATTTCCACTTCATTGTCCATGTGCAGGTCATTCCCAGGCTCACATGTTTCTGAAGCTCAGATAGGAAATAATGAACCTGAATGTTCAATACATTTCTATGAATGTACCATCAATACAAAAGTAAGAAATAATATTTTGTCAGCTGAGATGAATATATTTCTCTAAACTAAAATCCCAATAATTGCTTTTATAAGGTTGTATTGATTTTCTGTAGAGTATTTATTTTGAAGGATGATTACAATTTTTGATAAATTTTCTTTAATAAAAATAACAATGAAAAGCAAAATATTGAAAAGCAATATGTGTTATTTGCTCACTATCACAGTCAGCTTCACTTTCTTGGGATGAACTTCCAAACCAGGCAGAGTTTATGGGAGGAATGGGATTTATTGAAGCTTACAGATCCAGAGGAAGTTCCATGATGGCAGACGTCTCCCCCTTTCACAGGTCCACACTGCCAGCACCATAAGTAAGCACACTCTGGAACCCCAGGCAGAGCTCAGACTGCTCTCTGCATACCTTAGGCTGGAATTCTAAATGTTCCTCCAAACATACCTTAGGGCTGGACCCCAGGATCTGCCCACAGTGACACCTCCTCCAGCCAAGGTATAAACTTGAATAAAACTCCTGAATCTACTGGGAAACATCTATTTAAACTATCACAATCACATATTTTTACAGTCCCTTTAAAACACTTTTTGGTTTATAACCTTGTCATAAATAAAACACAAAGAACAGGGATAAAAAAAATAAAACTTAATATGGTATTTTTGTGTCCCTCATGTTGTACAAAAAGTACGTCTTTTTACTTTGACAGATGCTTCTACAATATCTAGAAAGATATTCAGAGTCACGTCAAGGCTACAGCAAAACATTTGTGTCTGTGTTTCAACAGAAGCACTCTCACTAAATATCCAATAATACTTTATTTCCTATCAGGTATTTTATGTTCTAGAGTAGAAAGTCCTTTAAGGATTGTGTTTATTTTTTTTATTGACAACTTTCATAATTATAGACAATAAACCATGATAATTTCCCCCTGCCTCCCCTTCCCCTTCACAATTCCACTCTCCATCATATCCCCTCCCCCTCTCAATCAGTCTCTTTTCATTTTGATGTCATCACCTTTTCTTCCTTTTATAATGGTCTTGTGGAGGTAGTGCCAGGCACTGTGAGGTCATGGATATCAAGGCCATTTTGTGTCTGGAGGAGTACATTGTAAGGAGTCCAACCCTTCCTTTGGCTCTTATATTCTTTCCGTTACCTCTTCTGCAATGGACCCTGAACCTTGGAAGGTGTAATGGAGATGTTTCAGTGCTGTGCACTCCTCTCTCACTTCTTCTCAGCACTATGGTGCTTTTTGAGTCATCCCAGAGGTTACCGCCAGCTGAAAAGAGAAGCTTCTCTAACCAAAAGTGAGAGTAGCATTAATATATGGGTATGAACATTAAAAGAAGTGCTTACCGGGCAGTTTGGTGAGCATAACATAATGCATTTAGCCTGACACCAGTAGGTATTAACATATGTAGGGCACATGACCTCTGCTACCATAGGTTTTCAGTATCAGGCATTATTTCCTCCCATGGAACAGGCCTCCAGTACAATTAGACAGTGGTTGGTTTTCCCCATAACAGACATGTCACTATTGCACCTGTTGGTTCATATGGCCTGGCTGACCAAAATTAAGGCTTGCAGTATCCACTATTGTTTATCTCCACTGATGACTTTTCTCTGTTCCATGGAGCTTTATAGAGCTTAGCTTTTTCCAGCTTTCTCTGAGCTGGTCTATAGGGAGGAGGTTTTCAGCTCAGCTCCATCAGGATTTCTTTGTAACCTTGCAGCCCAAACATATGGAGTCTTAGCAAAAGGGTCTTACCATCTAGTTCTAGTGGGAAATCAAAAGCCTTGACAATGGCCTGTAATGTTTTGGGGGCCTCAGGGATCTCCCTGGCCAACAACACACTGGAAGGTATATCTTCCCATCCCTAGCACTGAAATTTATCTACTAACAATCTATGGCTTCTGTGTGCTATATTGTCCAAAAAAGTAGGTTACCATACAGCTTATTCATACCCTCTTAGATTTTGATTAACCCTCCCCCATGCTTCTTTTACTTAATCTCTTCCCCCGACCTCACTTAGGCCTTTCAACCCCCAGTGACCTGTTCATCTACTTACATATGTACAATACCATCTTTTTAAATCCTCCCCTCTCCTCTCTCCCTTATAGCCCCTTTGTAGCTTACTAGCCTCTGCTACTGAGTTTTATTACAACTCACAAACAAGTCCAAACATTTGTAGCTAGGCTGCACAAATGAGAGAGAACATGCAGCACTTGGCTTTCTGGGTCTGGGTTACCTCACTAAGTATAATTCTTTCCAGGTCCATCCATTTCCCTACAAATTTCATAATTCCATTTTTCTTTATCACTGAATAGAACTCCTTTGTATAAATATGTCACATATTCATTATCAATTCATCAGTTGAGGGACATCTAGGCTGGTTCCATTTCCTAGTTATTGTGAACACAGCAGCAGTAAACATGGATGTGCAAGTATTTCTAAGGTGGTAAAATATAGTTGGGTCATATAGTAAATCTATTTTTAGCTATTTCAGGAACCTCCACACTGATTTCCACAATGACAATACCAGTGTCCATTCCCACCAACAGTGTAGAAGGATTCCTCGTTTTCTGCATCCTCATTAGCATTTATTGTCATTTATTTTCTTGATGATAGCCATTCTGACAGGAGTGAGATGGAATCTCAAAGTAGTTTTAATTTCCATTTCCCTGATGGCTAAGAATGTAGAACTTTTTCTACATGTTTATATGCCATCTGTATTTATTCCTTTGAGTACTCTCTATTTATTTCCATTGCTCATTTTTAAATAGGTTGTTTGATTTCTTATTGTTTGTTTTTTTGCATTCCTTGTATAGCCTGGATGTTAATCCTCTGTCAGATGTATATCTGGAAAAGATTTTCTCCCATTCTGTAGGTTGCCTCTTTGCTGTAGTCACAGTGTCCTTTGCTGTTCAAAAGCTTTGTGATTTCATGAGGTCCTAGAGGTTGATTTGTGGTTTTATTCCCTGAGCAACTGGGGTTATATTAAGAAAGTTATTGCTTAGGCCAATATGTTGAAGTGTTTCCTTTTACCTCTGCCTCCAGAATGCTGGGATTAAAGGCGTACACTACCATGCCTAGCTATAAAAATTATTCCCATGGTTTTGTCCCAATATTTCATTCTTATAGATCACCTTCACAACTATAAACAATGTTGCTCTGCTAACCCACTCCAGGGTGGACTGTCTTTTCAGTTTGTGAACATTTGTGAACATAAGGGGAAATATGGCTCTCATTTTTCCCAGGATGCTCTGAAAGCAGTGCAATTGGCCTGTGTTGGTTCATGTGTGCTGCTTTGGAACAGCAAATAATACTCATGAAGTATACTAGTTACCATATTCAATCACAGCTTATTTCTAGATTGAGGAAGTGTGCCAGCCTTGATAGGGTCATGTAGAATGGGTGATGATTATATTCGGTTGTCTTCTTGTTGCTGTTTTAGTTATTTACTTTCTTTAAAAAAAAAAAAAAAAAAGCTTCAAGACAGGGCTAGAAAGATGGCTCAGCAGTTAAGGCATTTGTCTGCAATGCCGAACAACCTGGGTTTGATTCCCCAGTTGCCATGTAAAGCCAGATGCACAAAGTGGTGCATGAATCTGCAGTTTGTTTGCAGTGGCTAGAATGAAAGGCATGACCATTCTCTCACTCCTCTCTCTCTTGCAAATAAATAAGCAAATATTTTTAAAAAGAAGCTTCAAGACATATGGGAGCCTACAAACATGTGTCATAGTCCTGTACCATCTTTGACTTTCTCATCATGTCCCATCTCTTCTCCACCACAGTCTGGCAGTTGCACAAGGTCTGAGGCAGAAGTCAAGCATGTCCCCATAGCTCCATTAAGATGACCTGTAGCTACTGCTCCCATTTCTCATTTGTCTAGTCAAATGACCAGAGGGGGATTGGAGAGATGGCTTAGCAGTTAAGGCATTTGCCTGCAAAACCAAAGGACCTTGGTTCAATTCCCCAGGACCCACATAAGCCAGATGCACAAGGTGGTGCATGCATCTGGAGTTGGTTTGCAGTGGCTGGAGGCCCTGGTACACCTATCTACTCTCTCTTTCTCTCTCTGTCTGTCTGCTGCTTTTCTCTCTTTCTCCCTTTCTCTCTCTCTCTCTCATAAATAAATAAATAAATAAATAAATAAATAAATAAATAAATAAATAAACTGACCAGAAGCCTGATGGAGTCATCCAAGTTCACAACCTGCAGCAGGAACCCTGGATTTTAGGTATTAACATCCTTGCAGTAGCATGTACAGTGTCCCCCGAGCCCTATAACTTCTATTCTCATTATTAGAAGATGGGAATGATTATATGACTGTGTCAAAATATTGTGATACTTGGGATGGAAGTGCAGTTTGGTGTTAGAGAGCTTAGCTAATTGTCTAGTGTGTATGTGGCCCTGGGTTTGATCCCTGGCACCACTTCAAATCAGGGAGAAGAGGGACGTAAATAAGATAATAAAATTAATGGCTAATTTTGGTAAAATTATATTTATACCCTAATTTATCCAAAACCAAGATAGATAATTCCATTACATGAGATTCCTTACAACAACAACATAATGTTTACAGTAAGTCAAGTTTGGAGGTTGTTAGAATTCAATTGTATCCACACAATCATGAATATCTACCTCCCCTAAGGTTCATCTTAGGATGTAATGTGATCACTGTTTCTGCTTTCCTTTTCTTCATTCTGGTGATCCCTGGGGAATTCTAATATTTGATGTATTCAGAACATGTAATTCTTATTTGATTCCACAGACTGTCAAATGAATAAATAATGTGTTTATACTTCAGGCTTCATCTGGTTTTATTCAGTGCTGCTATTTTTGCTCACTTGCTGTACTTTTCTGTGTCCCACTTCCTCTTCTACCTTCATACAGATAGAAATCTTAGATGATTTCCTTTAATCTTAAAAAGGTTTTCATAATGATTAAAAAAAAAATCTAACTCTACAACCCAGAATCCATTGGCACTTTTTGGTTTTCAATAGTGACAAAAAGGTTCTCCCCAACTCCTGTCATGCTGTTTAAGTACCTTCAGCAGCCATTTTCTTTCTTTGGCAGACCTGTGGAGAGGTCGTAGATTCCATTCAGATTCTAAGGCTCTGGATATTTGCAGTGCATGTCTATTAAAGGCCATGAAAGTATAATACTTCCTTTCCCTACCAACCTGAGCTCTGTCTTGTTATAGAAATTGTCTTTGAGCTGGGCGTGGCAGTGCACATCTTTAATCCCAGTACTCGGGAAGCAGAAGCAGAGACAGAGGCAGGAGGATCGCTGTGAGTTTGAGGCCACCCTGCGACTACACAGTGAGTTTCAGCTCAGCCTGGACTAGAATGAAACCCTACCTCGAAAAACCAAAAAAAAAAAAAAAAAAAAAAAAAAAAAAAAAAAAAAGAAGAAAAAAAAAAGAAATTGTCTTTGTTTGCATGTGCTTTTATAAATTTTTATTTATTTATTATATTTTTCGAGGTAGGGTCACATTCTAGTCCAGGCTAACCTGTAGTCTCAGGGTGGCCTTGAACTCACAGTGATCCTCCTACTTTTGCCTCCTGAGTGCTGGCATTAAAGGCGTGCACCACCCACACCCGGCCTTTTGCATGTGCTTTTAATCCCAGTGCTTGGGAGGTAAAGCAGAAAGATCAGAAGTCTAGCCTGGGTTATAAGATACCCTGTGACCTGATATCCAGAATAAACATAAAATTGTCTTAAACATAAAATTGTCATAAAATTAACCCAGGCTATATATCTTATTAAGAAAAGGTATTCTCTTAGTTTACAGATCTGAAATGTCAAGAGTGCGCTTCCAGCAAATGAATGGTTCAGGTGAGGCTCATTTCTCTATATCATAGCATGGTGAATGTCATAGTAATGGGAATGTATGTGATAGGAAGATATCACATGGTAAATCAACTAGAACCAGCCCTTCCAAAAGCAGTGATCCAAAGACCTAATCACTTTTCCCTAAGAATCACATCTCAAATTCACCACTCTGAGTACTAAACTTGCATCTCATAAATTTTGGGGAAAACACTGAAATTATGTGCAACCAAAGTGTATTTATTTTACTGAAATGCTACATGGACTTAATTATTATTCTTTGTTATTTATCTGTAATCATTATCACATCCTCTTTAATTTTTCATTCTTCCAAATAATGAAAACATTTTAGAATAGTTTTTTTAAATGAATCATATTTAAATATTATGGACCTCCATGAAAATGCCTTCTTTATTTCTATTAATTATCAAATTTGAAATTCTTCTTTTAAAATATGAGGGAGAGACATACATAATAGCTGGTCATTCACTGTGTATCTTTGCAATAGCTGAGACACATGATCAGCTAAGTCCTCCTGAGCATTGGCTTCAGAAAAAATAATCAGATTAGGCCAACCGGTGTATTCAAGGTATTTATTTTGAACAGCTCTCTATAGCACAATTGGTGGTTACCTTAAAAGCCAATGATAACTTACTAAGAAAGTGTGATCCCACTATAAGTATAACTAATGGTTTTTTCAAAGTATAAACAACTTGCATAGAAACACTGACTTTAAAAACATATAAAATTTTCTGCCTCCCACACTTTGCCAGATGAGAAAAAGGCTAAATGGGTTAAATGCCCAGCTACAAGCAACCTGAATCCCACTCCCTGGATGGCTCCATTCTCTAACTTGAAGAGATGTGATTTGATGATCTCAAGCATTCTCCTGTTGTTTGATGTAAGAGCTTCTGCACCACATCCTCATCTAAGTGTTGTGGACAAGAATGTGGAGTGGGTAAGTAGAGGTGACTGGGTGGGCGATGCTGTGTATTTGTGCATTTTTATTTCCACAGCCTTTTCCCATTTAACATATGTCACCTGCATGTTAGACCAGAGGTTCTGTGCGCCTTTTAAAAATGACTGTCATATATGTTCTAAGGTCTTAAAAAACCCCAAAGTGGAAGATTCCAGAGATTTCATGCAAATAATCATGGCCTTGTGCACTGTGCAGAAAATAACTACTAAATCAGAAAAACCTCTAGCTGGACTTGGTAGCACACCTGTAATCTTGGCACTTGGGGGATGGAAGCAGGGTGATCAGAAATTCTACGTCTTCTTCAGCTACAAAGTGAGTTCAAATCCAGCCTGGGCTACATGAGACCATGTTTCAATGACAAGGCAAAACAAAACAAAACAAAATCACCAGCTTATGGATTGTTTTTATGACTCAATAAGATCTTTTGACACATATTTTAATTAGTCGTCCAATAGTCTAGTGCACTGATTCTTAGAATGTGACCACTGGGCCAGTAACATCACATCATCTGGTCAATTGCCTGGAATACAAACATTGTGAGCTGGGGTGATGGCTCAGTAGATAAGTGTGCTTGCTGGGAAACCAACCTAGTTAGATTCTACCAGAACCCATGTAAAAAGCTGGGTATAGAGCTGGAGAGATGGCTTAGTGGTTAAATGCTTGCCTATGAAGCCTAACGACCCTGGTTCGAGGCTCGATTCTCCAGGACCCACCTAAGCCAGATGCACAAGGGGGAGCACGCATCTGGAGTTTTTTTGCAGTGGCTGGAGGCCCTGGTACGCCCATTCTCTCCCTCTCTCTACCTGCTCATTTCTGTATCTCTCTCTCTCTCTCAAATAAATCATTAAAAAATAAAATTTACATTATAAAAAGGTGAGTGTAGTCATATATATCTGTGACCCCAGTCCAAGGAAGCAGAGATAGGAGCTGATGGACAGCATATAGGGTTGAAAGAGAGATCCCATCTCAAAGTCGTAATGTTTAAGAACACTTTAAGTTGTCTCCTCTGGCCTCTGCACACACAGACACACATACACCACACCACACCACACCAAACCACACATATTCTATGCTCATGCAAATATAAGCTTTCGAAACTTGTTTTAAATTTTCCCAGTGAGGAACTCTGATGACAAATTCAACAATAAGTTTTAGTGTTTTAATGTTTCCTCACCCACATGAAAACCTGAGATGTCCCTGTTCTAGTAGCTCACTAATTAAAGGATCCCTGTCATTAGAAATAAACATTCTAGCAACTCTAAAAATACAATAATGCTTTAAGCTATCCAGCATGGGTCTTGGTAACTGCATGAAAAGTAACAGTCCAGTGATCCTGGTGTAGTTGATCTTATATTACTAAGGTTTAATAGAATTGCTTATTAGTTTAAGTTGGTCACTATTTATATATGCAGAATAAAAGCTTAATATTTATACTTATGGAACATCCACATGGGGTCTATGTAAAACAATCTACCCAATCCTAAATATATAGTTTTCAAATTTCAAGTAAAATAATTTTGCAGTCACTATACATTCACAAACATTAAATAGTCAATATTTGTCCTGGTGTTCTTAATGATATACTTACCCAGATAAGGTTATTTTATTGGTTTTAGTTAACTTAAAATTTATATTACCTTCCTTATACTTGGTCTACTCTGTGGATCATTGTCTAAAGAATTTTCTTTGTAAAATATTGGAAATTGTGTTTATATATGAAGAGACTTTTGATAATTCTGTTTTATATAGCTTCTAAGACTTTATATAACTGTGTTAATATCATGCTTCCATGGACTAGTGAATGAATATGAAGTGTGTTGGTTTATTGCACAGAACGGTGGCCCTGATGATATCACAAGTGTTTCTTTAGGTGGATAGCTGACAGTGGAAACACCAGGTTTAATGAAGCTTTGCAAAGGCTCTTATCACCTGCTGGGACTGTCTCTGTTCTAAATAGCCTGGCCATTGAATCGTCATTAGACACCTATCAGGGATCATCCAGAGCTCTCTGGCTTACTCAGAGGCCTAGCCTACTTTATGGCTCATGTTTCTATATTCAGATGGAGTGGTCAAAGTTCATTCAAAGGTATTATTTTTATCCACTATTTCTATCACCGAATGCAGGTGTGATTATTTTGTTATTTCTGGGAAGATGGATTTTTAAAATAGGCTGGGGCTGTGTGAGCAATGCTTCAGGTAGAAATGGTGTTACTGAACAAGCCTGGCAGCTGATGTGAGAACAGCCCTCTCCTCTCCCCATAGCCCCCCCCCCCCGTCTGTCTCTCTTTTTCTTTGTGTGTGTGTTCTAGATAAATATTTATCTATCATGTATCATCCATCTATATCTATCTATCATCTGTCTATCTATCTATCTATCTATCTATCTATCTATCTATCTATCTATCATCTTCTACTTATCCCTTCATATACTATCTATTTAACATCTACTTCTCTATATGTTATGGTAGGAAAGATGAGAGGATGATGTTAATTTTCTCACTGTCCATTGGGGGAAAATATCTCTCATCATATCACTGCAGATTCTAAAACCACATGGATTGTACAGACATGAACCCCTTTCTTTGCATAGCACTAAGGATTTGACATTGTTGAAGACCATCTTCATTAACCATTCATTTGTTGATGGGCATCTGGGCTACTGTGAATAGAGCAGCAATTAAAATGATTGAACATGTGTTTCTGTGATATACAGGAGAATCTTTAGGGTATATGCCTAGAAGAAGTATAGCTGGATCTAATAGCAGTTCTATTTTCAGCCTTTTGAGGCATCTCCATACTGATTTCCATGGTGGCTGTAACAAGTTTTTACTCTTGTCAGCACACTTTTTTTTTTTTTTTTGCCTGGCTTATTTCATTTAACATGATCACTGGTTCTATCCATATTGTCACAAAGAGCAGGATTTTATTCTCTTAATGGTTGAATGATATTCCACTCTGATGCTGGAGAGATGGCTCAGCTGTTAAGGAGCTTATCTGTAAAACCTAAATGACCCAGGTTCAATTTCTCAGTTCACACATAAAACCAGATGCACAACGTGGCATATGCTTCTGGAGTTCGTTTATAGTGTCTGGAGACTGGGTGCACCTATTCTCTCTCTCTCTCTTTCCCTATGTGTAAATAAATAAATAAACAAAATAATTTTAAAAATTCACCTTGTTCTGTATTTCCTTTATCTATTCATGGACACATAGGTAATTTACACACCTGAGTTATTGTAATGTGGCAACAAACTTGAAAGTACTGATGTCTCTTAAATACACTGATGTAAAGCCTTTGGATCATTTTCAGTGAAATTGCATATTTTTGCCTCAATGGTTTTAGCAAATTGCATTCCTCCTAAGTGTGTATAAGGGTTAATTTTTCCAGAACCTTAGCAGTTCTTGCTATGGTCATTCTTTTTGGAACAGTAACATTACTAGAGTTAGCTGATGTCTCACTGTAATTTTTTTTTTGTTTTGTTTTGGTTTTTTGGTTTTTCGAGGTAGGGTCTCACTCTAGCCCAGGTTGACCTGGAATTCACTCTGTATTCTCAGGTGGCCTCGAACTCATGGCGATCCTCCTACCTCTGCCTCCTGAGTGCTGGGATTAAGGCGTGCGCCACCAGGCCCAGCCTCACTGTAATTTTTGAGTGTCACGTCCCTTGCATACTCCTTGTCACATAAATAGTTGCAAATATGTTCTTACAGCCTTAAGGTTTTGAGGTGATCTCCTGATGCTAGTGATTGTTTTCTGTGCAGTTTTTTTTGAATTTAGTTTTTTGTATGTTTTTGCTAATTTATTTATTTTTTATATTTATATTTTATTTATTTATTTGAGAGAGGAAAAGAGGCAGAAAGAGAGAGAGAGAGAGAGAGAGAGAGAGAGAGAGAGAGAGAGAGAGGATATGCCAAGGCTTCCAGCCATTGCAAATGAACTCCAGATGCATGGACCACCTTGTACATCTGGCTTACGTGGGTCCTGGGGAAGCGAACTGGGGTCCTTTGGCTTTGCAGGCAAGCACCTTAACTGCTAAGCCATCTCTCCAGCCCCTACTATTTTATTTTTTTAATCTATTTTTGTTTTTGTTTTCTGTGTTTGGGGAGTTCTTATAAAAATGAACAAACCAAAGCTATTTTCTTTTCCATTAGTTTGACATGACTTATTATTATTATTATTATTTTTTTTTTGGAGAGAGACACCGAGACAGACAGAAAGAGAGGGAGAGGAACACAGATAGAGATTGGGCACACCAGCAACCTCCCACCTACTGTAAATGAACTCCAGATGCGTTTTCCCCTTGTGGCAAGTGCGCCATTGCGCCCTTGCGTCACTTTGCATCTGGCTACACATGGGACCTGGAGATTGGAACTGACATTCTTAGGCTTAGCAGGCAGGCGCCTTAACCACTAAGTCATCTCTCCAGCCCTGACATGACTTTTGTAATGAGTGAAAGGCAAGGGTCTCATTTTAGTTCATAATACATGAATATTAAATTTTCCATATACTACTAATTGAGTAGTTGTACAGTGGGTCTCCTTGGCACCTTCATCAAAATCAGCTGGCTACAAGTCAAAGTTTGCCTCTCAAGTTTCTATTCTCTTCCATTGGGCTTTGTGTTAATTTTTGTTACTAGCATCATACTGTTTGTACCTTTGTGTTAAGTTTTAATACCAGTGTCACACTACTTTTCATCACAGCTCTTGTCTTTTGTAATGTAATGCTCCTTGTTTCTTTGATTCCATAAGACAATTTGGGCTGTTCAGGGTTTTTTGTAGTTCCAGATACATTTTAGAGTTGATTTTCATAATTCTGGAACTATCATTTTAAATTTATATGGATTTCATTGAATCTGTTGTTCATTTCTGATGATATAGTTAGTTTAACAATTTTGTTCCTGTTGAACCCATTGATCAATTATTCTCCATCCTTGTGACCCTCACTTTGAGGAGGCCTCATCGATTCTTTCAGTCTATGAATGCTGCATGCCTTTCAATGTTTTGTCTTTAATTGTACCATCAGTGTTTTATTGTTTCCATTATTTAAACATTTTTATTTTTTATTTATGTTAAGTTTATTCCTAGGTATTTTATAAAATTGTAGCTACTTAAGTTGAATTATCTTCATGACCTCTGTTTCCAGCAATTCACTATTGGCCTGTAGCAATGGTATTTAATTCTGTATGTTGATTTGATGTCCTGTAACATTGCTGAATTATTTTTTTTTCTTAGTTTGAATACTTTTGAGTGACACTTTGGGATTTTTTTTTATATATATAGGAAATATCTTTCCTTGAAATTTACATTTTTTGCCTATTGTCTACAATGAGCTTGATAGGTCAAAAAAATCCACATAATATTCTCTACCTATATTATTCTTCAGTTGGTTCCCTTTGGTCAGTGGCCTTCATACCTTTCTAAAATATTTGTGAGCAAGTTCTGGCATACTAAATGATAGAATATGTGAGCAATATCACTAGAGATCACAAAAATGAATAAAATGATCATCTATAACTATTGATCAGAGCAATTTTTCACTTGGTTTACGATTCTCTTTAAAGTCATCAAACATAGGGGCTAGGGTTGTAGTTTAGTTTAGAACACTTGCCTAGCATGCAGAAGACTCTGGGTTTAATCCCGTGTCACAAAATAAATCAAAAATAATAACAGTCTAAGAGCATTTTTCTTTAAATTTAATCCAGTATTTTGTCCAAAAGTATGGCATAATTTTTATTTGTACAGATATTTAATTCATTCTATAATTTTCAGGACTAAATGATTTTAAGTGTCTTTATATAGCATGTAAAGCCTCAGAATATATTTTTTTTTTTTTTTTTGGAGAGAGACATAGAGAGAGACAGAGAGGAAGAGGGAGACAGATAGATAATAGGCGCGCCAGCAGTCTCTCAGCTGCTGTGAACGAAATTCAGATGTGTGCGCCCCCTTGTGGGCAAGTGTGGCATTGTGCCCTTGCATCACTTTGCATCTGGCTAAACGTGGGACCTGGAGATTGGAATCGGGTTCTTAGGCTTAACAGTCAGGTGCCTTAACCGCTAAGCCATCTCTCCAGCCCAAGCCTCAGAATATTTTTAATTCCTATTGCTGTGGCTGATATCACCACTTGCATCCATACATGGAGTGATACTTGGATGTGGAATCACTTGTGTTTGCAACACACAACCAAGGTTAGCCTGGATATGAACAAAAATGATTGAGACATGACCACTAGGACATCTGTATTTGGTGACCCTATTATCAACAATCCACAGTAATTTGAAATGATTTGATTTTTATGTTCAACCTAACTTTATTCACTTGATCAGTTTATAAATGTCAACTGATTAAATAAATCCTTATTTACTCAGTAAATAGCATTTGGAATAGCAGATGGCTTTGACTTGTATGTATATTCTTTCTTTGGGCCTTGGTGATATATTGAGCAATCATTTGCTATGTAATGGTTGGTTCAGGAAATAGAGCAATTTATTCCAGAAGTACACTGTAGACACATAGTACTTGGGCACAAGGCATAAACAGGCATGTACAGATGGTAGGGACTGCAATACCACCAGTCAACCCGTGTAAAGGCTCAAACAGATTTTAAGTACCAATCTGCCTCTGGGCTCCAACATGTACTACCCATATTGCCATTCTTGATTTTAGAAGACATTAACTTTCATTTTTTTTACTTTTTTGGTTTTTTTATTTAGTTTCCAAATCAAGGTGCTGAATAATGCATTATGATTAGGCTGGTTCTTCTTCAAGTTCCATTCTACATGATGTCTGATTCATTAGAAAATTTGAGTTAAAAAAATCCTAATTTGTTTATGCATACAAAACAGCTAGGAAAAACTAGATATCAGGCAATCTTATAAAAAGGTGTACAATGTAATAAATACTTTTACCCCCCCCCTTCTACCTCCCTTTCCTCTCTCTCTCTCTCTCTCTCTCCATATATATATACATATATATATATATATATATATATATATATATATATATATATATATAGTGTGTGTGTGTGTGTGTACATGCGTGTGGTGATATGTGTATATAAATGTGTATGTGCAGATGCATGTGTCCCATGTGCATGTATCAAGAGGCCAGAGGAGAACATCGGATTTCCTTCTCTGTCACTCTTAGGTATAATTTCCTTGTGAAGAGGCTCACTGAACCTGCTTTTATCAATGGGACTGGCTTACAAATTATCCCCAGTAATTCTCATGTCATTGCTTGCCACAGGACTGAGATTTTAGTCATGGATAGCCAAGTCTAATTATTTATGTGGGTGCTAAACAATCAAATTCAGGGCTACTCAGGCCATCTACAACCATAATACTTACATGGCAAGCACTCTTAACCATTGAGCCTTCTGAGTGCTGAGGTTACAGGCATGAGCCACCAGATCTTTTCAATGTCAAAATTTACAGAACCAGCCTGGTGTGGTGGCTCAAGCATATAATCCCAGTAGTCAGGAGTCTGAGGTAGGAGGTTCACTGAAGAGTTCAAGGCTATTGTTGCAGTAAGCTTCTTATTGCTGGGATAAAGCACCCAACCAGAAGTAGCTGATAGTGATAGGGAAAAAAATATATATTTTGGCTTATACTCTTGAGGGGAAGCTTCATGTTGGCAGGGGAAAGCATGGCATGAACAGAGGCTGGACAGCAGTCTGCCTCAGGAGATGAAAAACATCAGCAGGAGAGTGAGCTTAATTCCGGCAAGGAGGAACTAGCTAAAAACCCCATAAGCCCACCTCCACACACATTCTCCAGAAAGACTTCACCTCCCAAATTGCCTTCAGCTGGGGTCTAATCACTCAAAACACATAATTTTATGCTTCATCTGATATAAATCACCAGCTAGCCTGGGGTTACAGAATGAATCATTCATTGTTCTCTGCCTCCTCTCCTCTATACTTTTCTCACTATGATGAACTATAACCTTGAACTGTTAGCTGAAATAAACCATTTCTTTTCTTAAGTTGCTTTTGTCAGCCTATATTCTCACATTCTCACAGCAATGAGAAAAGAAACTAATGCTAACCTAAATTTACAATAGTATGACTCATAATTATGTACATGTATTTTCATATATTATATGCATTTTGGTTACATGTTACATGATCATTATTGCTATCATAAATGGCAAATACAAAGTTTGGGCTTTTGTTTCCACAATTCCAGCATTTGAGATTCAGAATTGATTACCACTTGACCTACTGATACCTCCACTTTAAAGTCTGATAGAAAGGGAAATTCAATATGAGTGAACTAAAATTCTTGATCTTTTTCCTTCTATGTGTTTGTTTTTTTTTCCCCACTCTAGTGTGTGGTGGTTTGATTCCAGTGTCCCCCATAAATTTAGGTATTCTAGATGCTAGGTCCCCAGCTGATGGAGATTTGGGACTTAATGCCTCCTGGAGGCAGTGTATTGTTGGGGGCAGGCTTATGGGTGTTATAGCCAGCTTCCTCTTGCCAGTGTTTGGCACACTCTCCTGTTGCTACTGTCCTGCTTATTTTGGCCAGGGCCAGTCCACCCTCTGTTCATGCCTTCATTTTCCCTTGTCACCATGGAGCTTCCCCTTGAGTCTATAAGCCAAAATACCCCCCCCTTTTTTTTCTCAAAAGGTGCTCTTGGTTGGGTGATTTCTGCCAGCAATGTGAACCTGACTGCAACATCTAGTCTAAAGGCTTTTAAAACAACACTCCTCAATAGACATTTAAAGATTTAAGACTCATTCTTGAGTCCTGCAGTGGTTTGAAGATGAAATGTCCCTAAAACCTCATGTGTTTGTAATTAAGCCTCAGCATACTCATTCCCTAGCTGGTAGAGCCTTTGGAAGGAAGAGCCTTGCTGGAGGTGTGTCACTGGAGATGGACCCTGGGGTTTATTAGTCCAGCCCCTAGGTGGCCAAAGTTTGCTGCTTCCTCCCAACTGGTGTAACAAAATATGTCCCCCTGCCTATGCTTTGCTATGCTTTACCTACCATAATGAGACTTCCCCTCAACTCTAAGCCAGAGCTGGAGAGATGGCACAGTGGTCAAGGTGTTTGCCTGTGAAGCTTAAGGACCCAGGTTTGATTCTCCAGGTCCTACATTAGCCAGATGCACATCATTGGCACATTCACATGGAGTTTGTTTGCAGTGGCTAGATGTCCTGGAACACCCATTTTCTCTCTCTCTCTCTCTCTCTCTCTGTCTGTCTCTCTTTCTCCGTCCCTGTGTTTCAAATACATAAATAAAACGATAAAGAATTAAAAAAAACACTCTAAGCCAAATAAATCTTTTCCTTCCATATGCTGCTTTGATTATGTGTTTTGTTCCAGCAATAAGATGGTAACTTCAAAAATCTCTAACACTTTATTTTATTTATATAAATAGAATGAACAGAATGAGGGGAGAATTTTGTAAGTGAAAAGGCATGATTCCATCACATAACGGAGGCAAAAATCCTGTTAAAGAACTGGCATTTAATCCTGGTCTTAAAGCGTAGAAGAAACATGAGGAGGAAGAAATACTTAGTATGCACTTTGACTTGTTTGAGGAAGATAAAATGGCTACTGTTCTTCTACAGTGGATGATGACCATACCTGTCATAAGATAAAGCAGATAGTAAAAGATGAGATATTTGTGGGCTGTATACATCAGCCCTAAATGCAGTGGGATATGACATAAATAAACTGACCTTTAAATATATCACCATCTCTCAAGTACATCCTTATCACATAATTTTCTTGCTCAAAACCTTTCAAAGGTATTGCTAATTAACAATGAAAAATACTTGAATAACTGATTCTATGCTATTATTTCTGCCTTGTTCTAGCATTTAAAAATGAACTCCTTCCTAAGTATGATCCACTAGGGAAAAATACCAAATAATATTTAATATAACTTAAAGCCATGATAGCCTCTTACAATAATTTTTTATATCTTGAAATTGTGGCTACATATCAGTGTCTTGAAACTAAAGGAGAAGAGAATTGAGAAGAGATGGAAGTGTTGGATTTCATACTGTGAAATTCAAGAAAGGGCTCCGCAGAATCTCACTCAATCTCCAATAACAGAAAAAAGAAGACAATATCTATCAATAAGATACCAGCATCTAATTTCTAGTAGTCCATAATAGTCTCATAGGAAAGTATATATATTTAGTAGTCAATTATATTTTATGTCACTAAATACTTTATTTAAAAAAATATATTCATTGGAATACTATTGACAAAAGTCATTGTTCTCACTGGAAGATAGCTGGTTGTCAGCACTAAAATTGCTTAGCATTTGCTCTCTCTTGGTCCACCTTGTATGGTTTCCTTAGGCTAACATGCCCTTTGATATTTATCCTTGTAGAGGAGAGGGCATATTACTGTGCTTTCATTTTAGGGTAGGTGTGGACTCTTTTTCATACTTTGACCCATTAAGCTGCTTCAAGGACTGTGAATAAAGCAACAGTAAAACATGGTTTAAGATACTATCACTGAAAATGTTTCTTCAGATGTTAATAGATACGCAGAGGCCAAGAAGACCATAACCTTGCAAGATTGGAGCCACAATTTGTAATTACTTTCTAAATGCTAGTGTGGTTGGCACTGAACTTTCACAAAGTACAGAATCTTAATCTATGGCTTTACTATGGAATTACAAGGAAATTGTGGTCTTGTAGCTAAACGGTAAAAGAAAGTACTTAGGAAGTGAATACTAGAGATTGAATTTCCAAAACAAACTTCTTAGCCTTTCTGTGATCTCTGTTCTCTTCACTACAAAATAAGAAACTAATATATTCATTGCATTCGAATCTCCCTTGGGAGTCTACCATTCTGAGATTACTATTTTGTGTTAGAGGAGATGGCTCAGTAAGTAAAGAGCTTGCAGAACAAGTATGAAGACCTGAGTTCAGATGCTGAGCATCAACGTAAAATCTGGGCACAATGATCTGCCTATAATCCCAGTGCTGTAGGGGTGGGGACAAGAGGATCCCTGGGTCCTGCTGGCTAGCTATTCTAGTCAACTGATGAGTGCCAGGTTCAATGTGAGTCCCTGTATTAAAATATAAGATGTATAGTAACTGAAGAAGATATATGATGTCAATAATGATCTTTAACAATTATTAGAATATTTTTATGCAATAAAAACATCCAGAACATAATTTATATCAAGAAAAAATCCATAATATGGTCAAGAATATGTAAGCTAAGGACAACTCTGCAGACAGTATCATAATCAAAACAAATCTATTAGGTATCTACTGAGATTTTCAGAATTTAAGTAACAAAATTCTCTTTAGAACATGTCATATTACCAGAAGTATGACTTATAATCATTGTCAACAGATGGTATTTCATCATAATGATGACAGGGAAAGCTCTCTAAAAAGATATAATTACCAAATAAATTAACACAATGAGTTTCTTTTAGAGCACCAGAGCCTTGGTACTAATATGCTCACAACATACAAAAATTCTTCATAAAATTATTCCCAGTAACACTGAATGTCATTTTCTTGAGTAAATGTTTGCTGTAGAAGAAAGTTTAGGGGTGTTGAGAATAAGTATATTTGATATGACCTTAAGCTGACCATGTACCTTATCTATTCCATAATAATCTTTGATTTGATAGTAAGAGTTCAGAAGTTGTGGTTCTCCTGACAACATTGCAAGTTATGGGGATTAAAGTCAACATGGATCTAAGTGCCTGACCTCTTTTTTTTTATTGTGTCATTAAAAATATTATTTTAACTTATTAAAATCAAAATAGCTTCAAAAATAGGGATCATAGGCATCATTCTTGAGATTTTTTAAATATAGATTTTTTTTTTTTTTACTAAAAAAGAGTCAGGGCTGGAGAGATGGCTTAGCAGTTAAGGCGCCTGCCTCCTAAGCCTAAGAACGCTGGTTCCAATCTCCAGCGGTTCCAATCTCTAGGTCCCACGTTTAGCCAGATGCAAAGTGATGCAAGGGGGCAATGCCCCACTTGACCACAAGGGGGCACACACATCTGGAGTTCGTTTGCAGCAGCTGAGAGACTGCTAGTGCTCCCATCTCTGTCTTTCTCTCCCTCTCTCTCTATCTCTCTCTCTCTTTCTCTGTGTCTCTCCCCCCAAAAAAAGAGAGAGAGAGAGAGAGAGAGAAAGGCATTCAAGGGCCTCTTGCTGCTGTAAATGAACTCCAGACACATGCCACTTTATGTATCTGACTTTATGTGGGTAGAGAATTGGACTAAACTTTGCAAGCAAACACCTTTGACCACTGAGCCATATCCTCAGCCTCCACTCATGGATGTTTTAAAGATTAAACTGGACACTTCACATGAAGTATTTCACACAGCATCTAGTACATAGTAGTTGCATTCTATGTACAATCACATCATTCTGTTTCTTCTGTCCTCAATGTCCTCTTTGAATATACTCTTATCTAAATTTTCTGTTATTAAGACTGACAGCTTAGCTGGGCATGCTGACACATGCTGGTAATCCCAGCATTTGGGAGGTAGAGATAGGAGGGTTAGAAGTTCTGGGTTATCCTCAGCTATACAGGATGTGCAAGATCAGCTGAGCTACATGACATGGTCTCAAAAATCAATTGCAAAAAAAGAAAAGGAAAAATCTAACAAGATAGGAGTAAACATATAAAACATATAAAGATTGGTCGACTTCACTGGATAGAAATGTAAGATTCCTCTACTAGTGCACACTGTTCATAGTGGTAAAGGAACACACACACACACACACACACACATCATATATATGTGTGTGTGTGTGTGTGTGTGTGTGTGTGTGTGTATGCATATGTGTAGATATAGTGTGTATGTATATGTGTAGATATATGTGCATACATCTTTGTGTGTGTGTCTGTGCATATGTGTGTGTGTGGAGGGGATACCCATGCACATGTTTATGCATGCATATGAAGGCCAGGGGACAATCTCAGGTGTCACTTCACAGATGCCATCCACTTTTGTTGAGCTGGTCTCTTACTGGCTTGGAGCTCAAGTAGGTTAGACCATCTGGCCAGCAACCCCCAAAGCTCCACGTGTCTCCACCTCCCCAGCCTGGTATTGTTAGTGCACACCCCTATGCCAAGTTGTATTTTACATGTGTTCTGGAGACTGAACACTGGTTCTCATGCGTGCATAGCAAGCCCTTCACTGACTGAGCTGTTTACACAGTCAATACTTTTATATTTTAATTTTGTTATCATACTAAGAGTTCATGAGCATACATATGCAAATAAAATTCTACATGGCATGGCCCTGTCACCTTAAAAATCTCTGTTACATGAGATTAGAGGTATAGAGTGATGTTTAAGATGCACTAATTAAAAATGGTTGAGTAATGCAAAATGAGTTCCTCTAAAATTAGAAAAGCCAACCACAGGGCTGGAGAGATGACTTAGTGGTTAAGGTACATGCCTGCAATGCTAAGGACCCAGGTTTGATTTTCCAGGTCCCACATAAACCAGATGCACATGGTGGCACATGTGCCTGGAGTTTGTTTACAGTGGCTAGAGGCCCTGGTGCTCCCATTCTCACTCCCTCTCTGTCTCTAATCAATAAATAAATAAAATATTTTTTTACAAAAAGAAAAGCCAACCATATTAAGTGACTCTATTTTGCCAGTAGTACCTCCTTCTTCCCACTTCTTACTGGACTACAATCTTTCTGTTGGATATGGGACTATGGATAGACTGAAGGAAATTTTGGGAACTCCATACTTAGGAAATTTATTACTCACTGTATCATTATATGTTACATATGTTTGTTTTCAGAGATATCAAATTCAGGAAGTGAAATGTCAAACTTTTTGTAGCTTCATGCTCTACTCAGAAATCTCTCTGGTAGCGACAGACTTAGTGTATTGTCACTGAACAGGCCCTTACTATCTGAGAAAATGTAAAAACTCATTTTACTAAAGGTAAACACAAAATTGCACAGCAGATGAGGCAAAAGCATAAAAAACATCAGCAGTTCATCCCAGGACTTTCCTTGGTGGTAGTGAGCCCCAGTTTGAGAAGGATGTGGGTGTTCTTTCAAAGACCTTCCACAGAAGCCCTGGCCAGTTTATTTTATGGGTTTAACAGTGGAGAAGCCATCTGGTTCCAGGTCTCACCTTCTGTTGGCAGAGCTCCCTGGCTGGGCAACTGACTCATCTTGAGTCCAGGTGTCTTATACTCTGGATCAGCGAAGTGTTCAGAGGGCCATCTGCTATGTTATGGCAGCTGCTAGAATATTTCAGATTTATTATTATAAAGCAAAACATGGGCAAGCTACTGGATGGTTTTATTTTTGATATTTTGCATTCATGCAATCCTATTTTGGCCCAACTGATCACCTCATGACATGATAGTTAGTTGTAGGTAGAAATTAGACAGCAATTATAAGTTTGTTTTGGAAGCTCCCTTCTGAAATGTTATTGAGTGACCACATATCTCAATTGGTCCAAGCCACTTCAATTTAAATATATCATCATGCTATAACTATTGTAAACTACATATTTTATATCTCCAGGGTCTTCATGGTTTTAGTAATTCACCATACAATATTTTAATAATGATACTAAGATTGTATTCTTTCCTCCCCTTAAGCATTAACTCAGAGTTGGATAACTTAAGTATGGCTCAAGGTAGTCCAGTGACCATAGAAAGAATTCATTGTTAGTCCGAAGGCCAGTGCCCAAAGAAATTGCCCGACATTGACGTGATGGTTGCAAGTAAGGGATTGAAGTGACAATGTTAAGAGGTCCTATTACCTCTAAGGAGACTTGTTGCTAAAATATCCTGTTGAGTGACATATGAAAAGAATTGATGTAGGGAGTTATGAGGTCAACAGAATGGGGATCACAGCCAATGAGGCTAAGTGCATGAGAAATGGAAGGAAGCATTTGTCACATGCAATACTCTGAGAGTTGTTTTGATGAGAAAATTTTTATTAACCAATCTTGTCAGCAACACAAGCAGAAAGTACAACTTTTCAAGATGTAATTTGGAAAACTACTTCTAGCTCCTTGTCAAAGACCTCTTGTACTAATGTAAAAGTTGTGTCTTTGTATGGAGATGGATGGTATATATATAAATATATATGTGGCACATCTACTTAAAAATTATTTTTCTTTATTTATTACACACACACACACACACACAGAGAGAGAGAGAGAGAGAGAGAAAGAGAGAGAGAGAGAAGGAGTGAATGGGAGCACCAGGGCCTCTGAGCCACTGCCAACGAACTAGACACATTATTTCACCATGAGCATCTGACTTATGTGGGTACAGGGGAACTGTATATGAGTCTTTAAGTTTCACAGGCAAGTGCCTTAACAATTAAGCCATCTCTTCAGCCCCCATCTAGTATTTTTGTGAGGTCCTTTAAGCAGCTTACTTTGTGACCTAATGAAAGAAGACATTATATCTCTCAGTAAATATGCATGCCTTAGCATTCTGGTAAATGTATATGAAAGGTCATGGAAATTTTGGTTCTTGTCATTGTGAAGGCATCCCTCAGCTCAAGTCATGAAGAGATGTCAGCACATTTGAGAAACACAAAACCTCCTGATTTCCTTCATCATTTTAAAGTCATTTTCTCATTCACTATTTTGTGAGGGTATTTCCATGTATTTTATTAGAATACTGTACTTTGTAAAATATTAAGAATTCAAAGTCAAACACTAAAACAGTAATAATGTAGAGGAGCAAAATATAGGCTTGTCCAAATTAGTTGTCACATGCACATTGTCACACAGTGATAGGTTTCTTGCTCTGGCATTCAGCTTTAAATTTGAAAGCTGTGATTGAACCACTTGGAAACATATACACTTAATATCTTTTCAAAAAATGACAGAAAACTACTTAAGCATACCAAGCATGACTTCATATTCGAAAAGATGGAAAAGACTGTCTTGGTATTTATCAGACATTTAAAGCCATTAACTTGAGTGGCATTATTTCCAGTTGACATTAAATGTCTTAGGCCTATTTGAGATAACATTTAAATTCTACATTTGGTTTAACATTTGGGTGCTATAATCCATCAATGAATCTTTGATTACCTGAATTTTCTTTAAAGGTAATATAGTCAAACAAATTCAAAATTAATAGAAAAAATTAAAACTAGTACTTTCTCCTTAAATCCCACTGAGGCTAGGTAACTTCCCTCAAAAGTATTCACTTTTATCAATTTCTTAAATAGTTATTTAATTTGTCATTATCACAAACACATACTCACACACAATTTGAGACTACAAACATGCACACATACATTTTGTTGTTTTTATACAGAAAAATGCTATACATTATATATCATTCCCTAAATAGAATGG
This sequence comes from Orientallactaga sibirica, assembly GCA_036365145.1. Classification (NCBI taxonomy): domain Eukaryota; kingdom Metazoa; phylum Chordata; class Mammalia; order Rodentia; family Dipodidae; genus Orientallactaga; species Orientallactaga sibirica. Next base: position 44,434,582 of record JAEOAD010000012.1, on the reverse strand, counting down.
CATACTTTTCAATATCAGTTTACATACAACTTCCATATTCTTTTTAATTGTATATATTATTCTATGGAATATATGAACAATGCATTTAAATGTATTTGAAATAGCTCTGGTTCATAAATATTTATATTATTTACAGCACTGCCCTGAATTTTTTTGGCAATCTTATTTTGCTTGGATGTAAGGAAGCTAAATAGCTAAGATTGGACTATCTTGGTAAATGGTTATATTAAATTTTCAGCTTGATAAATATTAGGAAGTTGCAATAGACAGTATTTCAGTATATATTTCTTTCTTGTGCATTTAGGTTTACTGAAAAATGTCTCTTGCCTTCCATCTCACCAGTAAGTAGGTTAAAACACTATCTAATTATAGTTAAAAATCTATATTTTTCTTAAATTAATTTTGCCATCTTATTTTATTTTGTATCCTATGTCTGCAGTCTATCACTGAGCTTCTATCACTGAGCTATTCCCTTATGATTATATCCCATTTCTGTAAAATGTTTTTATTTTTTGCCCTGGAAATTGACAATGTATTGACATTGATATACCCTTTGTCACTTACTAAGAAACCCTGTCCTTATCTTTTCTATTGGCAGATGGCTAACTTCTTACTGAAGAGTTATAAACAAATATTAGTGCATATTTCTCAGTTGGGCTTTGAAAATGCATTTCCACTTTCACTGCCAACTGTCTTTACAAATGCAAATTTGGGAATGTCATGATGGAAGGAGATAGACTAGTTGTGGTAGACCAGTGGTAGAAATCACATTCTTGGGAAAGCCAGTAAACAATGGAATCATGACCATTATGTTATGATAGTAGAAAAAGAAAAAACACTAACTTCTAATGTTGTCTTAGCTATTGACATTTAGGCATTTGTGTTTGTGTTTCATCTAAACTTTTTTGGTCATATTTTTCTTTTACTATGTTTTAATTGACCATGCAAAGTAATGAGCCTTATAATGGAATTTACATACTCACATGTCATTAACATTTACATCCTAATAGAAACCCATTACAGTAATTAGTATTTTTTTTTATTTGAGACAGAGAGAGAGAGAGAGAGAGAGAGAGAGAGAGAGAGAGAAATGGGCACACCAGCAGCCTCTCAGCTGCTGTGAATGAACTCCAGATGCATGCACCCCCTTTTGGGCAAGTGTGGCATTGCACCTTTGTGTCACTTTTTGGGTCTGGCTAAAAGTGGGACCTGGAGATTGGAGCTCGCATTCTGAGGCTTGGCAGTCAGGACCCTTAACCACCAAGCCACCTCTCCAGCCCTAATTAGTGTTTTTGACAGAATGAATTATTTATGAAAGATTTTCTCCTCTAAATCTGTATTGGTTCTTTAACTGTTTGTGATGGTTTCCTTTTTGTTTTGTAGTGTAAACTAAAACTTTTGATGTTTTTTGTTCTTACATAACTACTCACTTTAGGCAACATGGATTCAGAGTCACTTTCATGAAAATGTGATCTCTCATATAATGCTTTTGGTATTACATTTTGGTAAGCAGTATATTTTTTAAAGTCATCTTGACAAGTACATTATGTATTGCACAGCATCAATGCCAGATGAATCTCAGACATAAAAATGATAGGTTAAATATATAAAGGGGCTGGAAAGATGGCTCTGTGGGTTAGAATGCTTACAACTTAAGAATGAGGGCCTGGGACTGTTTGAATTTGATTGCATAGATTGGTAAGTCATTTGGAGGGTAGAGACCAGAGAATTGCTGATGGAAAAATAGTAACTCTGGTTTGAAGGAGAGACTCTTTTTAAATAAGATGCAGAGCATTGATATATGAGAGCACCCAGCGTTATCATCTGGTGTGGTTCTCCATGTGAGAAGACACCACACACATATTATATTATACACCACACCACACATACTCTGTACCCTTATCCCTCCACACACACTTTCATAAAATCAGTACAATGTTATAGTAATAAAATAAAGCACAGGAAAATAATATGTGAGAACTAAATGCACAATTTTTTGAGTAATAATTTGAAGGTGATAACTTAAGGAATAATAAAAAAGACACTATTAAGATTAAAATTCTCTTCAGTTAGAGAAAAAGTGAGCCCCAAAGGGAAATACTAGGAAAGATATTTATTTTCATAATTTTGCGATGATCTTGTATCATAAAAATCTAAAACTCTACTAATAATAATAAGTAATAAGGAATACAGCCCACTATAACGACAAAACATTAGCAGGCATTTTACTTAATAAGAAATGGTAATCAATTCTACAATACAGGTTTGGCAGTCAGGGATATAGCTGAGCAGGAAGCTTCTTGTCTCACATGCATGAAGCTCTAGCTTCAATCTCTTGTATCAGAAAGAGCAAATAAAGTAGAATAAAATAATAAAATAAGTGGGCAATAAACTTAAGAGAATCCTCACCATCAACCTTCATCAAGGAAATATAAATTAAAGCTATAATATTATTAGATTTCAAAATATAGCCACCAAAATTAATATTGTTTTAAAATATTGAGACCATAAATGTATTAGTGAGGGTATAAAGTGACCACATTCCTTATAAACTTTATGCAGGAAAGTAAATTGGAAAATAATTTGTCAGAATCTATTATAGCTGAGCATATGGATAGCTTATGTTCCAATAATATTATATTGCCAACAGAATTGTGCACATATGTTACTGAAAGGTACAAGAAAATATGTAACATCAAAAATTGGAAACATTTAAGCTCATGATAATATTTCATCAACAGAAGAGCTGATAATAAATACAGTGTGTTTGCAAAAAAGGCTAAGGATAAACTAATATAAATTCTTTTACATTTCAGAGCTCCATTTAATAATATGGATAAATTTTATAAACGGGTTAAGACACACACTGTAAACAGAGGTGATATTGCCAAAAATGTGCTAAAAAGCTGGATTTTAACTGTCCTCAACACATGCAAGATGGAGATAACAGGTAACAGGGTGATGGATATGTTAATGAACTTCATCTTGATGCTCATTTCATAATGTATACATCTGCCTAAACATCATTGCACCTCTTAGAATATACAATTCATATTAGTTATATGTTAGTAAATCTAAAAACTGCATAGGTAGACAAGCAGTAAACCCATATATAGAATAATAATAGCATTAAAATTTCATGCTGTTTTTAATATAAATATTTAAAACTCCTTGATATATAAGAACAAAAAGTAAACTTGATAAAAATTGAAAAGAAAAAATGACTAGACTAAGTGATTATAGATTCAGTGATATGGTGTATATTAAGTTGAAACACAGATATTAGTCACAAGTCAGAAAATGATTGCCCTTGCTTGGAAAAGGATATGTTGTGACAAGAAGAAATAAGAGAAATTTCTGGAGGGCTATTTAAAATATATTATTTGAATTGAGTGCAAAGTATAAACTTATTCTTAGTTAATGAAATTTTACACATCTATGTGCTAATATCTGTCCATGGCTGTCTGTATAGACATGAAAAAACTATGAAACATTTTAACTATAAATATTCTGTCTTCTGTTTATACATGCATATATATGGGAAAGAATTGAGGACAGCCAGGCATGGTGATGCACACCTTTAATACCATTATTTTGGGGAGAGAGGTGGGAGGATCACCATAAGTTTGAGGGCACCCTGAGAGTACTTAGTGAAATCCAGATCAGCCTGGGATAGAATGAGACCCTAACCCCCCCCCAAAAAAAAACCTGAAGAAAGACATACCATATGACCAAGAAATACCACTTGTAAATACCACAGAAATACTTGCACATTTCTTTTTATTATATACTCTCTGCATTAGCTAGAAAGTGGAACTAGCCTGTAAATTAACCCACAATTGAATAGATGAAGAAATGTGGTACATGTGCAAGATGGAAGTATATGCATCCATTAAGGAACATGAAATTATAATACAGGAAGGAAGGAAGGTAAATGCAGCTGGAAATAAACCAGATTCGGGATGAAAAATGCCAAATGCTCCTTTTACGTAGAAACTAGATTTTGTGCACACACGTGTGTATGTGTGTGTGTGTGTGTGTGTTCATAAGGAAACTAGAAAGAGAGATATGAATAAGGGTAAAAAGACTTAAAGGAAATGGGATCTAGAGGTAGGAATGGAATACCTGTGATAAGAAAGCAGAATGGGGGACTACTATGAGAAGAAAGGAAATTAGCTGGTAGGAGTAGGGGGGGAATGGTGGAGGGTGGTGAGTGAATCAAGTGAGAAAAATACACAATGGCACATATGTATAAAGTTGCCATGATGAAATCCATTATTTTATATGCTAACCTAAAAGGAAACCAAACTAAAGAAAAGATAAAATGTACATGAACTTAACAAAGTATGAATTGATCTGCTTTCTTAAAGGTATCTCTCTCTGTCCTGGGAAGGATGGAATAAATATCATCATGGGCTTTCTTTCCTCATCATCTCACCTAATTGTACTAGGTTGTATTGCCTTGTGTTCCTTTTACATCTTTACCTGTGGTCTGCCTCTGAAACTAGACTTAACAATTTCAAATATTTTATGCAAAGGGTTACTATTAGTCCTAAACTTAGGAAAATGAGAAAATAAGCTACCTGTTATATTTCCTCTCTTCATTCCCCTGTGTTCCAGTCAGGTTCGCATTGCTGGCAGAAATCACCTGACTAAGAGCAGCTTGTGGGAAAAAAAGAGGTTTATTTTGGCTTACAGGCTCGAGGGGAAGCTCCATGATGGCAGGAAAAATGATGGCATGAGCAGAGGGTGGACATCACTCTCTGGTCAACATAAGGTGGACAACAGCAACAGGAGAGTGTGCCAAACACTGGCAAGGGGAAGCTGGCTATAATACCCATCATCCCACCCCCAACAATACTCTGCCTCCAGGAGGTGTTAATTCCCAAGTTGCCATCAGCTGGGAACCTAGCATTCAGAACACTTGAAGTTTATGGGGGACACCTGAATCAAACCACCACATTCCGCCCCTGGCCCCCATAAACTGATAACCATACATGATGTAAAATTCAATGCATTCATGCAAATTCAAAAGTCCCCATAGTTTTTATCAATTCCAATGATGTTCATACGTCCCCATAATCCAAGGTCTTTTACCTGAGCCATAATACCAAAAATAACCCCCCCCAAAAAACCCATAATGGCACAGAATAAAACATTCACACTGCAAAGGATGGCATTGGGCAAAACAAAGAAATACTTAACCAATACAAGATTTTAAACAACCAGGGCAAACGTCAAACTCTGTAATTCCAATCCAACAACTACTTAGTGACAAATCTCCAAGTCCAATACTTCTGAGCAGCAACAAGTCTCTGGAGTTCCAATTCCACCCCTCCAGCTAGGCTACTCACAGTCCTGGAAAACTTCATCCAGGGCTGGCAGCCCTCCTTGGCAGTCATCTCATAGTCCCGGCATCTCCACTGGGTCTCCACTGCAACCCACGGTCCATCCTCATGGCCCCATGGGATCTCCATGCAGGCAATCCAGCAAACCTGCTTCACACTGCCCATGGCCATTTCCAAAACACAAGACCGCGTTACAAACTCAATGACCCTCTCTTTCCTGCATTTGTTATACTCCATAATACCAGGTAGGGTGCCAATTTGTTAATCCAGGGGGGAATAAATCAGACTTTGAAGAACAGGACACTCCTTCAGCATTCAGGCCCCTTCAAGAGTCTGCATTCTTCCTGTTGCCCCATTGTATGTAGGTCAGCTGGCCCAATCTCAAAGGTTGTAATCTCTCAATTGCAGCTGAACAGGCAGAGTTCACCCAAAGATTTCATTTTTTCTGTGCCATATCCCTCTGCTCACACCAGTTCATTTCTACGCAAAGCAACCCTGCACAACTTCTCAGGACACTGGCATAACTGCAAGCGTCTCACACAACCTGCTAGCCCAGTCCAAGTAAAGCTCTTTCTCACCCTCATAAGCCAAACCTCACAGTCCATAGTTCTTACTGCATTCAGGTCTTTCAGCTCTGACCAGAATAGTCCATCAAGCTGTACTTACAGCACTGCAAGGCATCTCTTAGGCCACGATTTCAAATCCTTCCACATTCCTCTTAAAAATCAGCTCCAAAGCCACACAGTCAGGTGTCTAGCAGCAACCCCACTCCTCGGTACCACTTTACTGTTGCAGTCAGGTTCGCATTGCTGGCAGAAGTCACCCGACTAAGAGCAGCTTGTGGGAAAAAAAAGAGGTTTATTTTGGCTTACAGGCTCGAGGGGGAAGCTCCATGATGGCAGGAAAAACGATGGCATGAGCAGAGGGTGGACATCACTCTCTGGTCAACATAAGGTGGACAACAGCAACAGGAGAGTGTGCCAAACACTGGCAAGGGGAAGCTGGCTATAATACCCATAAGCCCGCCCCCAACAATACTCTGCCTCCAGGAGGTGTTAATTCCCAAGTTGCCATCAGCTGGGAACCTAGCATTCAGAACACTTGAAGTTTATGGGGGCTACCTGAAACAAACCACCACACCCTGCAACTATTTTTATAATTCATCATAGGTCTTCTATATTTTTAGGTTTTTAAGGTATATTTTTCTTCCATGATTGCTTTAGTCCCACATGTATGATCTCTGCTTGAACACCATGATCTTGCTTTCGCTTAGAACCAGGCTGAAGGACTAAAGCTGTGCTTTAGCTAGTAGGACACTTCAGAGGTACACCAGCTTGATTCTTGTTTTATCACGATCATCATTTGCTCTGATTAACCTGTCCTTACCAGTAAATGTATGAGATATTCTATTTCTTAAGTAATTTAAAAGCAATCCCAGCCAATGAGTTACTTAGGGTGATTCTTTCTTTGGTTTTTGCTGTCAGCCTGTTCGTGGGAAATTTTCCACATCCATGAAAAGATGTATTGGGTAAAGGACCTTGCCAAGTGAACAATTCAGAAATAAACTGTTTTGCTTATATTTTAAGTGAAAGTCATTTTAAGTGACAAACTATAACTTCCCTTCTATTCATGTTGTTAGAGGAAGGCAGGAGAGCTGACTTTATCTTCCACTACCATGCTGGTTTCCAGAGTATTGCCATGGAATTCCTTACTAAGTGAGAAACTTGCCAGGCCTAAGATGGCAGTGAAGGAGAAAGGATAGTGCCAAGACAAGGAGGCAGGAAGGAGGCCTCACTGAGATCTAGGTTTGAATGACTCTTTCTAGGTGATTATACTGACTGCCTAAATTTTAAGTTAATTTGCGAATTATTAATTCAGAAAATAACCAGAATTCTTTGACCCTTCTTTGTGCCTAATAAAGCTATATAAACAGTAGAAAAAAACTAAAATTTATTAAAATAAGAACTGAGTTTCATTTTTATATTAGAAAATAAATGAATTTTAAGCTTTTTGAAGTTAATAGATATACAAGTAGATACTGTTGATTTCCAAAATTCATGTCAAGAACTTAATTTCTGGCTTTTTAAAAACATCATAATCACATGCATTTATTGGTAATATTAACAGATTATACCACTTACTGTTCCAGGAATTAAAGCCTTGATAAAGCTTATACAAACTAGTTGCATTTAGAATTTAAATCTTTTGCCTAACTCAATTAAATAGAATTTATTATTTATTATAGTAATCATCACTGGCTTTACAAATAAAAATGTGAGAAATACGAAGTAAAAATTTGCTAAATAAATTATACATGCCTCATTTTATATCGTTGGAAGAATCTGAGATCCAGCAAGTTATCCACAAGTAGAATGAAAGTTATTAATCAAAATAAGCAGAAAATTGTTCTGTAATTACATTTAATGGCTATATTATTTACATAAATGTTTGTGTTTAGGATGTAGAATTTATATTCAACTTCTAAATTTAGTTGAACCAGTGGTTCAATTTGTTGAATTTTAAACAATAATTAAACAATAATTAAATATTGGTTATTTTAATGTGGATATGCCCTCCCCCATAGCCTTAGGAAGTTTGGATTACAAGTAAGTGTCTTGCTTAAGTCTCCAGCAGCCTGCTAGAGGAGGTGTCACTGGGGACAGGTTACATTCTAGCCAAAGGATGTGGAAAGAGCAGCTTAAGTTCCTGAAATCCTGCCTGCAGCTTTTGGTGTTTGCTGGCTATTTGATGGTTTTTTTTTTTTTTTTTTTGTTGTTGTTGTTGTTGTGGTTGTTTTTTTTTGTTTTGTTTTCTGCTTGGAACTATAAAAGTGCGACAGCTTCTGCCATTTATGGAACTTCCCTTGGACTTATAAGCTTGAAGCAAACCCATTCCACCCTTAAACTGTGTATGGGTGGGTGTTCATCTCAGTAACACTGAGCTGACTACAACAGAATTTGGTATCAGAGAATTGGGTGATGACTGTGAAGTCAAACCCAGGCCATCAAGATATGCAAGCAAATGCCCTTAACCACTGAGCCATACCTCCAGCCCCTGTAGCATTTTTAAGCATACTTTTGTCTTTTTCTTTTTTAAAATATTTTTTATTTATTATTTTTTGCTGTTCTTGATTTATTTGGTGGGGATTTTCTTTAATGTTGTTGTTATTGAAACAGAGTCTCACTGTGTAGTTCAGACTACTGTTCTTCAAGATCACTGCATAGCTCAGCTTGGCCTCAATGTCATGAAAATTCTCTATCCTTAGCTTCCTAAGTACTTGGATTACAGAGAGAGAGAGAGAGAGAGAGAGAGAGAGAGAGAGAGAGAGAGAAAATAATGAATATTAATCAGAGAACATGTATGGCAGGGCCTCCTGCTTCTGCAATCAAACCCCAGCCACATGTCGGGCAGTGAACCAGGGCTGGCAGACTTTGCAAGCACACACCTTTAACTGCTAAGCCACTTTCTCAGCCCAGTTTTGATCAGTAAAAATTTGTACTTAATTATAATGATTTTTTGGAATTAGAAATTTAGATTTATACAAAGATCCTAAGCCTAATATTACTACTCTTTTTATATCTTACTGATTTTGAAGACCTTCCTATTCATTTACAATAGACATAAACTTGGGCTGGGGAGAATGAAGCCAGCCAATTTGAAGCATTTCTTTGAAGCTGAAGGTTAATTACAGGGGTTATTGGCCTAGAATGGTCAAGGCCTGGTCTTCAATCCATAGCACTCTTTGTTCTAATATTTGTTATTTATTATTTGTTTTCAAGCAAAGAGAGACAGGCAGAGAAAGAACATGCAAGTCAGGGCCTCTGGCCACTACAAACTTCAGACACATGTACCACCTTGTGCATCTGACTTTACATGGGCACAGTGGGGTCAAACCCAGGCCATCAAGATATGCAAGGAAGTGCCCTTAACCACTGTGCAATACCTCCAGCCCCTGTAGCATTCTTAAGCATACTTTTGTCTTTTTCTTTTTTGAAAATATTTTATTAAATTTAATTAATTAATTAATTAATTAATTTTTGAGACAGAGAGAGGGAGAGAGAGAGAATGAAAGAGTGAGAATGGGCATGCAGGGCCTCTAGCCACTGCAAACGAACTCCAGATGCATGTGACACCATGTGCATCTGGCTTTATGTGGGACCTGGAGAATCAAACCAGGGTCCTTAGGCTTCACAGGCATGTGCCTTAACCACTAAGCCATCTCTCCAGCCCCTGTAGCATTCTTAATATAAAAACAACACTAGATATGTTTACATATACATACATAGATATAGGTAAATTTTAATATATTCACATTAAATAGCAAAAACACTGAGGAAAAAAGTAGGTTCTGGCTTCCTAACAAATCAGATGTTTTTTACATGTGACAAAGCCTGATTCAGCCTACGAATTCTGGACTTATGACTATGCACATGCATTTCTGTTTCTCTTGAGTAGAACTTAGCACCCTTGTTTACTATATTGGATTTTTTTCTTCATTAGGATGTTGGCTTTCATTTTAAAAATATTTACTATATCAAGGGGACTAGTATAAAGCACATTTTAAATAACTTTTTAAGGTAAATACTACAAACTAAATATGGGAATTTTAAGAACATATGACATATAGAAACTATAATAAATAAAGTCATAATATGCACATGGTTTTAAATTTAAATTAAAATTGTGTCTCCAGATGCATCTGTCTTCCTGTATTCAACTTTTCAAGTAGAAATCTACTTCATTAAAATTATTTCAATTCATAAAAAAGATGATATGTCTTTTATAGAAGCACTATTAGAAACTTTTTCAACTTGTAACACTCAGGTTTTCAAAAGTCTTAATTTTTAAAAAAAATTTTTTGAGGTAGGGTCTCACTGTAGCCCAGGCTGACCTGGGATTCTTTATGCTTATGTAGTCTCAGGGTGGCCTTGAACTCATGGTAATCCTCCTACCTCTGCCTCCCAAGTGCTGGGATTAAAGGTGTGCGCCACCGCACCCTGCTTAAATTTTTAAGTAGTATCCTATAATGAAAACAATTATCAGTCTCCAATAACATATTCTCAGTAACAGACATATTCATTGGCATTATATATATATATATGTATATATATATATATATATATATGCATACATATTTGACAAAGGAAACTGATATATACTTTTTAGTACCACTGTATTAAAGAAAACATAATTAATTTATAAAATGAGATAAACATGTTTAAAGAAGATTTTCAAATTACCCATTTAGTTATTATGGGATCAAGAACACTTTGCATTTATGCTTACAGGTTTATTCCTTTCCATATTATATTACAAAATGCTATGTGATAAGTTGCTTGGAGCATGATTTATATAGTACATATTGCTTTGGTTATGTGACTCCAAGTATATAATTTTTCTCAGAGAAATCTACTAATATGTATTATTTTTTAAAAATATTCTGTATTTTTTTATTTATTCATGCACAAACAGAGGGGGGCATGACATTCCAACCCTTATCAAGCATTCTTGAGGAAAAGCCCTTCCTTGTGACTGTCAGTGCAAACATTAATCTGGCACTGACACTCAGGTGTCACGATGGGCTTGTGTAGACGTCCATATAGTTTGAGGTTTCCAGGGAGGTTTTTCTGTGGAGCTATCTGCTGGGTTTACAGTCAGGAGCTGAATTCAATTAATTTTAGATTAAGATAATTCATAACATATTCCCTGAACCTGTTAAAGTTAGCAATCTCTAGCAAAAAGACACAATCAACTACAAGTATTCATGGCAGTTATAACTGTGAAGTTATAGTGAAATTTTGACTAGTGATTTCCCCAAGGTAAATATAAAGTAAGTTTCTTAGTAGGCTCAGGTCATATATACACATATTTAACATACATTATAATTCATTAACTTTGAACATGCAGCCAACAGTGTATTAATTTGTCTCTGAATGAAGTTATTTAACAGATATATTTTCTCCATAAGACACATGGGAGTTTTCTTGCACTTAGGAACCTAGACACTATATCTGCATAAGGCTTGACTGCCATCATAAATAGTAAAATCTCTCTCTCTTTCTCTCTCTCTATCTCTCTCTCTCACACACACACACAAACATACTCATATAAACTGATAATGTGAAAAAAAAATTCATTGTGCACAGAACACTTGTTTACAATATAATACCTGAAACAAAGAAGCAGAATGTGTCTGATTTCAAGTGGGTATGGCCATAAATCCAAATTTTCAACACTCTATAGTCATAACTATAGAAACATTCCAAATACTCTATTTTGGATCACAAATAAATTTTAGCGAGTAGTTAAGTTTGCAAATTTGTAATATGTGAATAGTAAAGACTGGTTGTAACTAAAAAAATCCTCCATATGTTGGGAAATTAAATGACATTCTTAATTCATAGGGCAGAGAATGTTTCCAAATGGAAAACAAAATCTCTTTTCAGCTAAAAGGAAATAACATTCTGATATAAGAAAATATAAAATATACAATACTAAAACAATGTTTAAGACAAAAAATACACACCTCTATTCATGTATTCTAAAAAACAAAACAAACCCCTACAGGTCCAGATGTTTCCAAAGGATAATTTTGGCAAACTTATACAGAAGAAATAATACATTATTATACAAGTTTTTCCAGATATAGACATTGTGACATTAGCTCTCTTATGAGAGCAGCATAACCTATGTCAAAATGAAAGAACCCTTGTGGTAGTTTGAATGTATGTTCTCCAGTAGAATAAGGTTTTTTTTTTTTTTTTTAATTAAAACTTCTCTCCAGCCACCATTATGGAACTTCATCTGGATCTGTAAGCATGAAATAAATCTTGTTCCTCCCATAAACTGGTTTGGAGGTTCATCCAAGCAGTCTACAGGAGAAATTGGTATCTAGAGAAGTTACAAAAGACCAAAATCCACATGGTCAGATTCATTGCACAATGAATCTGACCATGTGGATTTTAGTTCTTTTGTAACTTTTGTTTTGGAGGAATGGGCATCAGTTTGGTACTTGCAACTGATGATGCCTTCCAGAGTGGTAAGCCAAGTTTTATGGACTATGGTGAGAGTTTGAAAATGCTAAGTTCAGGGAGAATTGTATTTGGAGGATTTGCCTATGAACTTTCAAAGACTCCAGAGCAATTTGTTGAAACTGGGATACTGGCATAAAGGTAGCTATGCTCTGCTGCCCATGACCAGAGAGTTTGATCAAGATTAAATGTGTTTGACTAATGTTCTTGACTAAAGATATGTAACTGAGATTTAAAACTGGAGAAATTCAAACAAGTTTAAAATGTACAGGCCCAAAGACTGATTTTAGATTACTGAAGTGGCTAGTGTCAAACATGCAATCTTAAAGGATGCCTGAGGAAAGACAGAATGGTAGAAATGCAAACTTACTTGAAAGGAGAAGACTGAAAGAAAGGAACCTGCTCTTCAAGGTTATGATTTATTTCATCTCTGAATTAACAACATGGCTATGTTATGCACACCTGGTATAAGCTTTGGAAGCATGGAAAAAAAATGCATGAATTGGGTCATGAAGTGCACATGGTTCTAGGAGCTGCTGCTGAGATGTGGAAAATGAGGCAGAGCATGATGACCCTGATAAAGAATAGTGACACCATTGGAAGATGGACTGTGGTTTGCTTGGAAACACAAAGATGTTTATACTGGGACTGTGCAAGGCTAACATGTAGCACTGTTGGCTAGGGAGGAAAGTTTTCCCTGGCAACTCAGACCAGTTGGAGTGGTAGAATCCAGAGAATGTTAGTTACTGGTTATACATATTGGACTTGAACTGCACATGTTTGCCTAATGGTTGTTGATTTAGCTTTGGTCCAATCTCTTATTTTGATTCCATATAGCAATGGAAATGTTTACTACGTGTCATTATATGTTGGAAGTGTTAGGTAGGACAAGAGTCCCAAAATGGAGTCGAGGTGAAGGAAGAAAATGAGAGCAGCCTGACTGATGCAGCTTTAGATGTTTCCATTGCTTACTCCCATGACCTGAAAATGCCCTCGGCCACAGTTTTCCTGCCGATCTTATCTAAGAGACTACCTGGCTCCTCTTCTGTTGGTAATCCATTCTCTGATTGATTACCTCCTCAGCTTGGTCCCTGTTTTCCCTGATTAATTAGTTTCTCTCCTGAATACCTCAGTCTGTTTTTCTCCTGTACCCTGTCCCAACAAGAAATTTCTACAAAAAACAAACCATTCAGAGTCAGGCTGACTGCTCTCTCTCTTTCTCCCCCTCTGAGACATCCTGGAAGCTCGGGCTCCAAGAAAAAGCTCTTTTCCTGCCTCAGAGTGGTCTTGCATGGTCTGATCTTTCATGAACTTTACAGGAAGTATGTGACTTGTTTGATTTTATAGGATTCACAATGAAGAGATAGACCTAAGGTTAACAAAGACTGTGGACTACATATAATTTGGAATATGTCATGAGTCTATTAGGGACCAGGGGCAGAATGTGATAGTTTGACTGTATGTCCCCTAATAAACTCAGGTGTTTTTATTAAAAAGCTTGTCACTAGGTGCCAGGCTGGAGGAGCTGTCACTGGGAGTGGATCCTGGGGTCTAGGCCTAATGTATCACAGATCTGATTTCTAGCCTACGGTAGGCAGAGTGCTTGAGCACTACCTGAGTTCCCTGTTGTTTTGCTGCCAGGTATTTTGCTCTTACTTGTCTGCCAGTGGTGTTTTTTTTCTTTCTGCATGGATCTTTGAAAGGGGGCCAGCTTCTTCTGCTATTATAAATCTTCCCTTGGATCTGTAAGTCTGAAATAAATCCTGTTCCTCCCATAAACTGTGTCTGGTTTGGAAATTAATCCCAGCAGTATAGAGCTGACTACAGCAAGCATATTATTAGAAAAGTTCAATTTACTGTCATTCATGGACACAAGAAAGGGAAGTATCTGGGAAAAGAAGGGTGACCAGCAAGAGGGCCCAAATGGAGGAGGAGACAAAGAAGAAAGTAAGTGAACATACATAAGTGAAAATGTCATAATGATGTGTATTACTTTTTATACGATCTAAAAATATGCTTAGAAGAAAATGTCAAATTATAGCACTGATCAAATGATTATAATAATTATATAAATGGAGAGAAAAGGAATTTTGATGGATTAGAAAACTCAATGTTTTTAAGACATAATTTTCCTGTTTTCTATATATAATGTACAATGTAAATCCAATCAAATCCTGAAAAGCTAATTTTCAGAAGCCTGATATGCTTATTCAAAAAGCATGGGAAATCACAAACCCAATAATAAGCAAGACATTTTTGAGATGAAAAAAGGTGAGAGAGTTTATTTGATAATATAACAGAGCCTATTGAAAAGATAGACAATTATATAATATAAAAAAAGCATCCAGAAATATATTTATATGTGGGCATGTGCAGGGAGCTGTAAGCAGTCGCCATTACAAGATGGCGCTGGCTCCTCCATATTAGGCAGTGCCTTGGCGCCAACCGTATCTAAGGTATGCGCATGCGCTTGACGCAACCTGTCCCAAGCCTATCCCGTGGCGCCTGGTGATGGCAAGCTGGTCGCAACCAATCAGTAAACGCCTTGTAGCAGTACACTCTATAAAAGCAGCTGCAGATTTGGGCCCCGCCCCTTCGCCATCAGCTTTCCTGTTAACCAAGGGCTCTCCAATAAAGTGTGATACAAGAAGGATCTTCGTTTGTGGCCGTTCCTTTCCTGCTGGTCGGGAGGATCACTGCAAAGTGGTGCTGAAAACCCGGGACGCCGGGTGTCTTGCGTCGCCAGGCGGGGGCGAAGAGGATCCAGAACTTGACACACAGAGAGGAAGGCGCGATAAGTCATCCCGGGCTTGTTTTACAAGTGGGGAATCACATAATAGGCCTAAAAAGAAACAGTTAGAAAAATAGAACAAAAGAGACAAAAAAAGGAAAAAAAGTCTAAAGGAAGAACTTGAGGAGATAGGCGAGGCTCATTCATGCCCGCCCCTCGGAAGGGGCAGAGAGGCCCGGAGGATCGTATCCTCCATTAGAGGAGACTTTAAATGTTTTGCCTCCTCATTTAAATAAAAACTCCGTCCCAAACTTCAACATCTCTTGTTCTTTTCTCTTTCCTCTCATTTTTGGGTTTCCGACAGACCGCTTCTGCAGTGCCGCCATTTTTGTCCTACCCCCATTTGAATGGGGGCGCCATCTTAGAAACACCATTTCATGGCGGACACACCACGTGGACAGACCTAAAAATGAAACTCACCACGTGGGTAGAGACGCACCACGTGGGCAAACCTAAAAAAGAAACTCACCACGTGGGTAGACCTAAAAAGAAAACTCACCACGTGGACGAACCTAGAGGAGGCTCACCACGTGGGCAAACCTGGAGAACTCTCAAAGTGTCCTGCCCCCTCATTGGAGTGGGGGCGCCATCTTAAAAAAAAAAAATTCTACAACATGTTTACCTATTTTTTGGGACTTTATGCTTATGTTGTACTCATATATATTACTATTAAACAAAAAAACCTCCATGGCGCTTGGAACAAAACTTTCGTTTTAGCCCCATGGATTAATTCAGTCCTCCTTGCCTTAATTGCCAACCTTAAAGGCTTTTCCAGGGAAAAGTTCATTTTTGCCCTTAAAAACTGTAAGAAAAAACTAAAACTGACTTTTAAAATCTCCTTTCTCCCAAGGCCGCCACCCAAGCCGCCACCCGGCAGCTATCTTTTCAGCTCTTTTCAGCCCCTAACTACTGCCTAAGGCAAATGTGCTCAAACCCCTGGTGGAGGACAGCTCCTCCATGTAGCTTTCTATGAATGTAAACTGTGATCAAATACAAACCGAGGTTAACTTTCCTCGCAGGCGTAAAAGACAAGTCACTGGTCCACAAAACAAAACTTGTTAACGCTTTGAGCAGAGGGACAACAGCCAGGCTCCGCCGACATCCCTGAGGGATGCGGGCCGACCGAGTGGGATGGTCCTAAGCGGCGGCTCCAGCCCCGGCCCAAGCACTGCCCCGAGCCTCACTGGCTGCGCCTTGCCCGCACCTCCAGGCGTCACTTTTGGTCACTTTTGTCAAAAAAAAAAAAAAAAAAAAAAAAAAGCCAACCAAACAACAAAGAGGCAGATGGGTGGACTCCTAACTTGCTTTAAAAATATCTTAGGAACGGGCGGGCGGTCCGCCATGAGGCCATGAGGCGAGCTGCTGCCGTCTCCGCCCTTTTGCCTCTAGACGCTCCCTCTATGCTCTTAACTAAGTGTCCCACGGGGCCCAAAGTATTTACTTTTAAAAATTAAAAAAACAGCTGGAGACATTCATATTGCCCTGCTAGAGGTAAAAAATCCTATTTTTCAAGTCTATATGGCTATATCCTACACACCATTATCCCACCCTTCGCTGCCTTCCCATTAACATAAAGATAAAGAGATGGCTTAATTGTTAAACACTTGCCTGTAGAGCCTAAGGACCCTGATTCGAGGCTCAATTCTCCAGTACCCATGTAAACAGTGGCTGGAGGCAGATGATGAGAGTAGTTCAGAATCTAAATCACAACAGGAGGAGGAGATATTTAAAAAAAAAAAAAGAGAAAGTTCAACCAGAGGTGATCCGCAGGGGCGGGGGCTGGCAGGCACATTTGTTGTCGCTGCGGCGCCCTCTGCTGGGGATGAGTAAAGTTCTGTATACATAGATCACAAAGAAGGTCAAGAATGAGGTAGGGCTGGGTGTGGTGGCACACACCTTTAATCTTAGCCCTCAGGAGGCAGAGGTGGGAGGATCATTGTTCAAGGTCAGGCTGAGACTACTTTTCTGCCCTCCCCTCATGTGGGTGTTAATCCCCGAGGCCTCCGTCCTGGTGATCTTTGGCAAATGGATGTAACTCATCTCCCTGAGTTTGGAAGGTTGAAATATTTACATGTCTCAGTGGATACTTGCTCGGGAGTTATCTTCGCCTCGCCGTTGGCGGGTGAGAAGGCTTCTCATGTAAAAACCCACTGCCTGGAAGCCTGGGCAGCGTGGGGAAAGCTGCGCCCGTCTAAAACTGATAATGGCCCGGCATATACATCTACTGGTTTTCGGGCCTTTTGTGCGCAGATGCAAGTTGCCCACACCACTGGCCTGCCTTATAACCCACAAGGCCAAGGCATTGTGGAGAGAGCCAATAAGAGTATTAAAGCCATCTTATTTAAACAAAAAGGGGATAACAGAAGATGCAACCCCTAGGGAGAGGGTTTCCTTAGCCCTCTTCACCCTTAATTTTTTAATTTTGGACAATAATGATAAGTCTGCAGCTGACAGGCACAGTCAAGATGTGGCCCAGGCACCCAGAGAAGTAGTGATGTGGAAAGATGTCCTAGATAACAAATGGAAAGGACCGGATCTTGTTATAATAAGATCCAGGGGAGCTGTTTGTGTTTTTCCACAGGACCAGGAGTCGCTCCACTGGGTTCCAAGCCGGTTGGTGAGAACAGTCCATCCTTCCTCAGGAGAAAGTTTGGAGATTCATAATGATTCGTGGAAACCGGATGGTCATCCAGATCTTGACACTCAGTATGCCAGTTCCTCATCAAGCATCTGTGTTTCCACGTTTCTTCACCACGAATAAGGAACTGGGCCTCCCTTCCCTTCAGGAGGACCAACAGGTGGTCCCCATGGGGGAGTCCCGCTCCTTTGTTGAAAAAGGAACTCTTTGTTTTACTTTGCAGTGGAATCAGACTGATGACTCTTGTATAAGACTTCGTCAGCAGAGTTTTGCCTGGTTTGAAGGGGAACTCTGGCCATGGTCAGAGTGCCAGAGCACTTCGGTCGCCTGGGCTGATGCAAATCATCTCTTCACCATATCACCAGCTATGAGGGGTCCCCCGCCTAGGTCAGGGGCATGATCGGAGGGACTCTTTCTTCAGGATTCCAGAATGAATCCTTTTTCAAAATGGATGGTGTGTGGGGTCAATGGTTCCTGTACGGATGTGTCTCCATTGGTTTTGCTGTTGGGGGGACAAATTGCTTGCAACAATGTGTCAGGGCATGAGACCTCAATGTCAAAAAAAAAAAAGAGAAAGCGGAGGGGGATTTCTCAGCGGACTGGAGCCTCCTGAATATCTCGGGGGGAGTTTTCACTCTGGGTCATACTTGTGAACATTATGCTCGTAATCAGACATTCCCCCCTGCCCCGGTTTGTGTGCACCCCCCTTTTCTTTATCTGCTTATTGCTATTAATTCCACGAGAGTGGATCTTAGTCTTGCACAGGGCCTTACTTCCTGGATCTCCTCTGCTTTTAATTTTTTTAAGGAATGGGTTGGAGTGGGACTGTTTGCTGCCTGCTGTATAGGAGGATGTCTGCTCTGCCTATGGTTGACTTGCAAAATGCGAGCCCAAGCTAGGAGGGACAAGGTATTTCTCAGGCACTTGCTGCTTTGGAGTGTGGGTCCTCCCCCCAGATTTGGCTGTCGGCCCTAAAGAGCACCTAGTTTCCCCTGGCCCTTGCACCCTTAGGGCTTGAAGTGCCCATTGCACAAGGATGGGCAGAGGATTGGTGTTGGGAGCACGGCATTCATCACGCTCAGGATGCGAGACAAAGTACTGCACGTGGGGTGAGCTCTTAGCAGCTTCATGGAGGGCATGTCTGATTGCATATGGGTTAGTACTGTAATCCCATCTCTGAGGAAAGGTACTGGACGGGTGTGACACCAGCCTGGCTGGCCACTAGGTCTGGGGTCATCACAATGTCCTCTCGAGCATCAGAGATCAGACCTCTACCCTTGCCTGTTGCATTTAAACAAGAAGGGGAGCTGCAGGGAGCTGTGGCAGTCGCCATTACAAGATGGCGCTGGCTCCTCCATATTAGGCAGTGCCTTGGCGCCAACCGTATCTAAGGTATCGCATGCGCTGACACAACCCTGTCCCAAGCCTATCCCGTGGCGCCTGGTGATGGCAAGCTGGTCGCAACCAATCAGTAAACGCCTTGTAGCAGTACACTCTATAAAAGCAGCTGCAGATTTGGGCCCCGCCCCTTCGCCATCAGCTTTCCTGTTAACCAAGGGCTCTCCAATAAAGTGTGATACAAGAAGGATCTTCGTTTGTGGCCGTTCCTTTCCTGCTGGTCGGGAGGATCGCTGCAGGCATGTGGGCTTTTTTTTTTTGTTGTTTTGAGGTAGGGTCTCAATGTAGCCCACGCTGACCTGGAATTAACTATGTAGTCTCAGGGTGGCGTTGAACTCACATCGATCCTCCTACCTCTGCCTCCCAAGTGCTGGGATTAAAGGCGTGCACCACCCCGCCTGGCATATGTGGGCATTTTTATTTGAAACAAAGCTGATATGTGGTTCATGGATATGCACCACTGCATATGGTGTGAGCTGTATATCATATATATGAACAGCTAAAATAAAGTAACTATAAAAACTAAAAAAAAAAACAACCTTTTGGTTTTTTGAGTTAGGGTCTCCCTCTAGCCCAGGCTGACTTGGAATTCACTATGTAGTCCCAAGCTTGCCTTGAACTCATGCAATCCTCCTACCTCTGCTTCCTGATGCTGGGATTAAAGGTGTGTGCCACCATGTCTGGCTAAGAAAAATGGTTATAAAATTATTCTGTGTTAATTATTGCATACTATGAAAACATTTCTTATCCTTTTTTTTCTTTTCTTTTTTGAGGTATGGTCTAACTCTATCTCTGGCTGACCTGGAACTAATCCTGTAGCACCCAGCTCCCCAAAGGAATAAAGGTGTGTGTCATCATGTGTAACTTTATGGAAGCATTTCTTAAGCAGGATAAGTACTAACTATGTAGAGAATGGTTTTCCATTTAACAATATATAAATAGGAACTTACAGTCATAAAAAGCCAACATCAATACTGTGGTAGTTTTAATGTATGCCCCCCATAGACTCAGGTATTTTATTGAAGCTTGTAACTTTGGATGGAGGAGGTGTCACTGGAGGCAGATCCTGGGATGCAGCCTTAATGTGTGTTTGGAGGTAGATCTGATTTCTAGCCCAAGAGTGCAGAAAAGTCTGAGCTCTGCTGGGTTCCTGCTGCTTGCTGCCTGCTCCTACTTGACGCTTTTGTTTTCAGGTAGCTGTTTGGTTGTTTCTCCTTGGATGTTTGGAAGCAGATTCTTCTGCCATCTATGAAACTTCCTGTGGATCTATAAGCCTGAAATAAATCCCTTCCTCCTCTAAATTGTGCCTACTTTGGATGTTCATCCCAGCAATGTGAAACTGACTACAACAAATTCTAAAGTAGAAGATTATGTCAATTAAAAGCAGCATGAGCATCAAGAGAGATGGGTCAGCAGTTAAGGCACTTGCCTAAAACCCAGGTTTGATTCTCCAGTACCCACTAACGCCAGATGCACAAGGTTGCACATGTGTCTGGAGTTTACTTACAGTGACTTGAGGCCCTGATGTGCCCATTCTCTCTCTCTCTCTCTCTCTCTCTCTCTCTCTCACTCAAATAAATAAATTCAAAGAGAAAAAAGAGCAGCATGAAATTTCAATGTAAAGATAGGCTTACCACACTTAGTTCAAAATTTAATTTACTGTTAATTTTAAAATATATTTATTTATTTATTTATTTATTTATTTTAAAGAGAAAGAGAGGGCTGAAGAGATGGCTTAGTGGTTAAGGTGCCTGCCTGCTATGCCTACGAATGCTGGTTCCAATCTCCAGTGGTTCCAATCTCCAGGTCCCACGTTTAGCTAGATGCAAAGTGACACAAGGACACAATGCCGCACTTGCCCACAAGGGGGCGCACACATCTGGATTTCATTCATAGCAGCTGAGAGACTGCTGGCATGCCCATTCTCTATCTGTGACCCTCTCCTTCTCTCTCTGTCTGTCTGTCTGTGTCTCTCTCCAAAAAATAAATAAAATAAAATTTAAAAAAAATAAAGAGAAAGAGAGAATGAAACAGATAGATAGAGATAGATAGATAGAGAAAATGGACACACCAGGGCTCTAGCCACTGCAAACAAATTCCAGATGCATATGGCTTTATGTGGGTGCTGGGGAATCAAACCTCAGCCCTTTAGCTTTGCAGGCAAGCACCTTAACCACTAAGTCTTCTCTCCATTGCCTATTGTTAAAAAAATTTATTATGTCTGTGGATGAGAGGGAGTAGGAGGGGGACCTCATTCATTGTGTGCATGAAATATTTGTATAATTTATTTATGTTGAGACATATATACTCTATATTCCAAAACATTTGCAAACACAACAATACCAAGTTCTGGAGAGATAACTTAGTGGTTAAGGTTAAGGTGCTTTCCTGCAAAGCCAAAGGTCCCAAGTTTGATTCCCCAGGACCCATGTAAGCCATGTGCACAACAGAGCACGTGCATCTGGAGTACATTTGTAGTGGCTAGAGGCATTGGCATGCTTATTCTCTCTCTACCTCTTTCTCTTTATCAAATAAATAAATAAAATATTTTTGAGAGAGAGAGAGAGAGAGAGCAAAAAGGCAGACACACAGAGAGGGGGGGGGGAGAGAAAGGGTGCAACTAGGGCCTTTCAGCCACTGTGAACAAACTCCAGACACCTGTGCCCCCTTGTGTGCATGTTCAATATTGCATCTTTGCATCACTGAGCATCTGGCTATGTGGGTCCTGGAGATTTGCACATGTGTTCTTAGGCTTCACAGGCTCCTTAACCATTAAGCAATCTCTCCAGCCCCCAAATAATTTATTTTTAAAAAGAATATATTCATATAGGATTACTCCTGATAGTCCTAAAATATATAAAGTAATAAAAATGCCCTTGCATTAGGAGAATGCATTAATAAATTGGGATATATTCTTATCAGATAATATTATTGACAAATGTGAAATAACTAATGTGTAACAATATGCAGCAAAATGAGATTCTCACAAAAGTATTAGTTAAAGCACAGTCCATGATTAATTTATATTAAGACATAAAAGAACAAAACTCAATGATAGCATAAAGATACAAGGGGAAGGTAACAGCTATGATAAATGTCAAGTATGATTGCATTTGGGAGGAGGAAGGAGATTGATATTGTGAATTTGGTGACTTCCACACTGCTGTCAGTGTTTTTCTCTATTTGACTGTAATCATCTAAGCTATATTATCTTAATTCATGTCTGTCCAATTGAGTGTTATATTTCACTATAAAATAAGTTTTCCTAAGTTGTTTACCTATAAAGGAAAAAAAATTAATATAATCCCAAAGGGAAATGATTCAAACGATTCTGTGTACTAAGAACCTCTGAATGTAACCTAAGAAATATTTATGATAAACCAAAAACTATTCTCATTACTCTAACAGGAATTTTTCAAGTGTGGTTTATCCATGCATACAGTATTGTTACTGTATGATGTGCTTAACAGTGATCAATAATATTGCCCTACTAAGAATCAGTAATTTCTTAATGGCTTCAATTGGATTCAGTTTTATTTTACTCTCTTAATGTATATATGAAATCTCACATCTTTGAAGTACTTGTTCTTTGAAAACAAAGATAATAGAAGTCATTCCCAGATTAAAAATCAACTGACAAATGCCTCAACTAGTGTGAGTGTGCAGAGATGCACTTTAAATCCCACACTTTAATTCCAAGGAATTATTTTGCACATGAAATACATATCTGTAGTTCACTTGTTTGGCAAAGTCAAAATAAGCCAGATGTTCTGATCATTGTACCACCATGAATAAGTTAAAATTGCTGGGCAAGTTCTACCACTTATTGCACTATTGTAGAGAAATGATGCATTTGAAAAGTCTGTCCATATTTTAAGTAATGGCTCTGCATCCCCAATTATTCTATATAGTTTAGTGACAGGGATCAGGCTGCCTATGTGAAGTAACTGTGTGAACTATGTGTGTCACATGAGGACATCTCTAATAAAGCAGCATTGTGTGGGCTTTAAAAACAGAGCCTCAGTTTTGAATTTCCCATTTTTCATCATAGCACCAGGAGAGAAATTACCTATTTGTACTTCTACTTCCTTCCTCATTGATAGAATGGTTATTAATAAAAATTATAGTCAATAATAAAAATAGTAAGGAAACTATCTCAAAGGCTTTTCAAAAGTAAATGAACTTATATATTAAATAAACTTAAGTTTAAGATGGATTAGAGTGGGACCTCAATGAATTATAGCTACAAAATTGACCTGAATTGTTTTTCAATATAGATTCCCAATGTGTGAAATTTTATTTAATTTATTTGGGGTGAGGTCCAGGTTGACCTTGTACCCATGTTGATCATCCCAGCTCAGCCTTCTAAGTTGCTGAGGTTATAGGCATGAGCCACCTGGTCTGGATTTATAATGTTTTGATGGGGTCTTTTGAAAACTTATTGATAGTCCACAAATTTAGAAATAGTAAGATGAGGAGCTGTTGTAAAAATAGAGAAATACATGTTATGAACAAGAGGGAGAAAGAAAGAGAAAAGCCAATACTTGAAAACAAAGGAGACCTTACCTGTGGTTCTTCAATTCCAGTGTGCAAATGTAATTTAGAGATTCATATGAAAGCCTATTTGCTGTCCCATCTATAAAAATCCATTTTGTCCTCCATGCAATTCTGCTTTAGATAAGACTGAGAGAAATTCTACAGTCTTGCTTAGACTTACATCCTAATTTGGCAGAAATGAAAATGAGAATTGGAAAAGGTGAGACAGAAAATTAAATATGGCAAATGAAATACAGCAATTGTACCACAGTAATGTATAAGAATAGGTTTACAATCTAAAAATTAAAATCAAATCAACTCAAAGAATTGCATTTTATCTCGCTATACATTTTCTTCTATTCAAGAGAGAATACATAACAATAAAGAGCCCTCCAATGTTTCCTGAGAATTAGGCCCTGAATCACTTTTTATTTTGGATTCTCAATTATATTAAAAATGATATGATAAGATTGGCATATGCTCCAAGAATATGATCTAAAATCTACAGACTAGACATTCCCTTGTATCCATGGGTACTGCTTCCATAGCCACAGGGATGAGCCTGGGTCATTTGATGCTGTGACAGACTGCGTAGTTCATATTGAATAGAATTGGACTCTACTCATGGTTGTGAAGATTAGAAATTCAGAGAAAAATGCCAACATCTTACAAAGGCCTTAACATTGCACGTGGAGAGTGAAAATAAGCATGTACAAGACAGATGAAATCAAGCCCAATTTATTCTGTTACTCAAGACCCCTTCTGCAATATTGGCATTTGGCCACTACCTTTCAAAGGTTCCACTTCCAAATGCTGTCACAATGGTAATTAAATTCAACATGAATTTTAGAAGAGAAAGTCAAACCAAGCCACTTAAGTATAAGTATGTAGCTAATTTCTGATGGCCATTTACAAACTTATAATGATTATTAAGGATATCTAGAGGCATGGTGGACAAATCCTGGATGAATCTCACAATGTGTGCTAACTATCGATCAATGCATCTCCTGCCCAGTCTAACACACAGGAAGCCGCTTGTATTATCTTCTCAACATCTTCATAAAAATGTATGATTGACAATTCACCCCTGATTTATGTGAGATTTTTGTTGTTTTCCTTTCCAGGATATTTTGGTTTCATATCCAGGAAGAATGCAAAAGAACCCTTTTTGGATGAGACATTGGTTTTCTAGGGTTTTGTGTGTTTTGTGGGTTTGTGATCCTGCAAGGAAGCATGGTTGATGTGACTAGTAGGACCCAAGACACCAACCCTGACTTTCTCCTATTTGCGATAATGATTGCCTGTGCTATATCCCCCTCCTTTGATGTATGCCTTGCTGTTATCAGAGCATGGCATGAGTCTATTTTTCTTGTCAGTCCTTTCATTAATCTTAACAGGCACAATTGATGTACCATCTCACCACTGAGATAAATCACCTTGGCTAAAAAGGGGAAAGCAATTGAGGCTTCCAGTGAAAGGAAGGCAGTTGCTCAACCCTCAAGGTTCCCTAAAGTCATTTCTTGTTTTATGGAACATGGTTGGATAATATGAACAGAAGGAAAGAATAATTAGTTGGCATTTGATCTCTCAAGAAGGAAAATAAAGAGATTACCAGGTAGACACTTGTCCCACTTTTGTGGGTGACTTTCTCCATAATAACTGCAGGTTTCTTCTGAATATTCCTGAGAAACACACAAACACCTATTTTTGCTTTCAAAGCCTCTGGGGTTGATTAAAAGAGTCAAATTATACTAAATCCAAGCATTCGTGCTTGACAATTCTCTCTTCTTTTTCACATCCCAAATTATACTCAGCAATAAATGGTATTTTTAGCTCACAAAAGATTGCACAATCAACTCTCAGATCATAGTATAAAAAATAGCTAATAACATAACCACATTGGTACATAATTATCCAACATATAAGCTTTGAGTTACTCTTTTCTAATAAATGACTAAGCTAATTGTGCATGTTTTCTTTCCTTCTGAAAACATTACCTTCAGTCAACAACCTTGTTCTCAATAAAATGCCGGGGTCTAGCCCTAGCATCAACAAGGGGTGAGACCATGAAGCTGGGATGAACGGGAGTGGCGAAAATGAAACGAAACTTAGGACATGTTGGTACAAGCTAACACGTCGGGCTTCAGCAGCGAGCCATTTGACTCTCTCTCTCTCTTACTCACTTTCTCACTCATTCTCTCTCACTCACTCGCTCTCTCTCACTCACTCATTTATTCTCTCTCCTTTTTCTTTTTCTTTTTTTTCTTTTTTTCATTCTTGCTCTCTCTGGCTTTTCTCTTGTTCGCTTGTTCGCTCTCTCTTGCTCACTCGCTCTACTTCTTGCCACAAAACTTCAATCTTTTATTTTTCTCATACAAGGAAATAGGATTCAAAAGGAAAAAGGCAAAAACAAGTGTCCAATTTTGACACACACGCATAATCTTTGAAATTACAAGTACATAATATTTCCAGGAAAGTTAGCCCAATCCCTTACAATTTTTATGAGCAAGCACTATTAACCATTAGCTGTGAAAAACATCTTCTTTAAAATTACAAATACATAATGTTTCCAGGAAAGTTAACCCCATCCCTTACAATCTTTATGAGCAAGCACTGTTAACCATTAACTGTGAAAAACACCTTTGAAAAACACCTTGATAAATTCTTTTTTGAATAATGGGGCACTAGTTCCTTGTGGTTTCTTTTTCATTCTTTATTAAATGTTGATTCTATTTTCAGCTGCAAGTTAACAAAGGTGAGAGACAGATTGGCTACAACAGGTGCCTATTATTCAATTATAGTTAACTCAGTAAGTCTTTCTTTTCCTTTCTGCAAGCAATACTTTATAACTTAATCATTACATCCAACTTGCATTTGCTAAGCATATGCCTGAAATAAATCTTTATGAAGTTGTATTTTCTCATCTTTTGGATAAACAGTCATAGGGTCTCAAATCCCTAAAGCTAAATAATAAAACCTAACTCATCAGCCCATTTTCCTCTGTAGTCTCTCCTGTCTCAGATCCTAAGTCTCACTCTCCCACTCTTAGGGTCACACTGATATTGACCACCTGGAGGAAGCAAGCTTTTAGGATCAAATCTACGCCCCTCACGAGTAGCCTGAGGGGGCTCTCACCATTTATTTTTGTTGTAATAAACCCATTGTTTTCCATTCCATTTTTTGCTTGATCTGGGAACACATCTTCTATTGCCTGCATAATATTATTCCACAAAATCGCCTCATCAGAAGCTGGCAGTACATCTAACTCCTGGGGGTCATGGCTGGCCTGCAGATCATTCACAGAAGAGAAAGAACAAGCCAAGATAAGGAGAGAAATCAGAAAGATCATGGCAACAAACAGGAGCTGTACAGCTGAAAGAAGTAGATGTCCTTGCCAAGCTAAATGAGCCGAGGAGACCATGGGGTCGGATCTGTGTCAAGTGACGCACTGGGTCTCAACTCAGGCTTTTTGGAGTATGCCATCCCCGGCATCCCAAATGAAAAATAGTATTATATTCTCCTTTTCATTTTTATATTTTATAATAAATGAAATAAGACATTACTGATAAAGTTAGTTATTCTTTAATGGGTTATTATAGATATGTTATTTTACTGCCTTCCTCAGAGATACTCATTACCAAAATTGAGCATGTGTCCTCATAGTGCATATTTCAATATTTTTATGAATATGTATTTATCAATAAAAGTAACATACTATGGTACATTTTTGCATTAATTTATGCAATTGGTATAATAATTTCATACCGTTCATATAATTTTATGTCATATTTCTTGATATTTATGCTAAAATATATAAACTCATTTTATTTTTATTACTTATTTATTTTCTAAGATAAACCAAGATGCAAATATTCATAAAAATACTCAGGGATTTGAAATTGAGATATTTTCCCCACTCTATTTCATATTATTTTTACTTTATGGATATGCTAATTTCAATTTACCACTTTGGCAAATGTCCTTTTCACTATCAACAGATATTATAATAGATTTCAGACCCATTAATGTCTTTTCATTCCTTTTTGTTTTATTATTTATTTGAGAGAGGGGGAGAAAGAGGCACAGAGGGAAAGAGAAAATTAGAAAGAGAGAGAGAGAGATTAAGGAGAGGAGAGCAGGGGAGAGGAAAGGAGAGGCTGGGAATGCTAGGGCTTCCAGTCAGTGCAAATGAACTCCAAACACATGTTCAACCTTGTGCATCTGGCTCATATGGGTCCTGGAGAATTGAACCTGTATTCTTTGGCTTTGTAGGTGAGTTCCTTAACCACTAAGTCATCTCTCCAGCCCTGGTTTTCTTTCTTATTCTTCCTTCAGCCCTCATTTATCCTTTCACTTTTCCTCTGAAAAAAGCAACTAGCTATCATTCACTATATATATATATATATATATATATATATATATATATATATATATATATATATATATATATATTGCTACTAAGAAAAGTGATGTCCAGGGCCATCTGATTATTCCTTGCCAATGGAATAGGAAAGGGAGTCACATTTCATTTCCAAATAGTACAGTTAGATAGAAAAGGTTTATTTATTTATTTATTTATTTATTTATTTATTTATTTATTTTAAGTTTTCCTAACCCTATATTTGAGCTGGAAGAGAAAATTCAGAACAGACTAGGGGACAGGAAGAATGTGGGTCCCTGGATTACCATGTGCAGTAATGTAATGTTCTCTTATTCAACTGTAATTTGAATAAGAAATAAACCTTTATTTTATTAAAGCACAGAGATGTGGGGATTTGTTTGTTATAATAGCTAATATCACTTTAGCCACTGTGCTTTTCCAAAGAAAATATCAAAGGAGAAAAAGGGCTTCATTTTATCTGTAACATTATGCAGAGCATTTCATCCCATATGCTCTCACAAAGTCATCTACCTGAAGCTATGTGGCACCACAGTGTACCTTATTTGACATCTGCTATCAGATTCCCTTAGACAAATTTAAAAATTCTTTATACATACTCCTGAGACCACTATTGTTTTGAAAAGTCCCTACTTTTTCCAGTTCTAGATCTCGATTTTCTTACATGCTGAGTTGCTGATAAGTATTTCCAAACACATGGGTTTCATGATAATTTTTTGTATAAAAAGAATAAATGTGCAATCTTTAACACAAGTAGTTGGTTTAGAAGTTTTTGCAGACTATACAAGAGATTTATTATCAGACATTCTAAAAATAGGCCACATTGCTAAAATACCAAGTCCATTTGACATTTTTGTAGACACTAATTAGGATCAAAAGAGCACATTTAGCTTAATTATGATGAATATTCTTAATTATGTTAAGAGTAAAGTCAAATGTACAGATTTACTAGCCATTTGCAATTCAGACTCGTCCTTTTAGAGACAAGGAAAAAACTCTATACCACTAATTTATGAACAGTGTGAGACTCCAGTGTAATTCTAAAATACTTCCTAAAGGAAGAAAGCATGTGTTAAAATATTTTTCATCCTTAGGTTTTTAAAGTTTATGTATATATTGTTCAGAATTATTTCCAAATATTAGAGCCTAATATAAATTGTTAGAATTAATACATAGTTGATTAAAACCATTTAAATATACACCAGTTCTTTGAAATTTTGAAATAAATCTATTCAGATTTATTTTGCAACAAGCTCTAAGAGTCATTTATGTAGTAGATATTTATTGCAGCTATTGTAGTTAAGCAGCACCTTCTGTTTCTTACTCTGCAACATCCCACTGACAAAACA
The DNA here is from genome assembly GCA_036365145.1 of Orientallactaga sibirica. Lineage (NCBI taxonomy): Eukaryota > Metazoa > Chordata > Mammalia > Rodentia > Dipodidae > Orientallactaga > Orientallactaga sibirica. The sequence goes on along the minus strand of JAEOAD010000012.1, from coordinate 44,405,092 downwards.
ATTTTCCTTGTATGTGTCTGTTGCAGTTAGGTTCACATTGTTGGCAGAAATCACCCAACCAAGAGCAGCTTGTGGGGAAAATGGTTTATTTTGGCTTACAGGCTTTAGGGGAAGCTTCATGATGGCAGGGAAAACAATGACATGAGCAGAGGGTAGACATCACCTCCTGGCCAACATCAGCTAGACAATAGCAACAGGAGAGTGTGCCAAACAAGGGGAAAATGGATATAATACTCATAATTCTGTCCCCAACAGTACACTGCCTCCAGGAGGGTTTAATTCCCAAAACTCCATCAGCTGGGAATTCAGAATACCTAAATTTATGGGGACACTGGAATCAAACCACAACAGTATCCTTGCAAAAGTTATCATTAACAATTGTTATCTGTACCTAAATAAGAGGGCACATAGTACCAGTTAAATCGCTTAAATGTTCGTTGGGATTTTAAATACTAAATTGCAAACCACACATTATAGAAATGGGGGAGGATGGATGGAGGTCATTCGCAAAGAAGCAGCAGGGTTAACTTGTTTTTGTTCCCTGGGATTGTGGGGGAGTTTCAGTTCTTGCTTTCTACCTTCTAAAGCTTTAACTCTTCCTTCAATAAATTCTACCTTCTCTCCTGCAAGAAGGGTAGAGATATATTACCTGCTACTGAAGCATCAGCAAAAGATTTGTTATAAGGCCAGGTGTGGTGGCACATACCTTTAATCCCAGCACTTGAAAGGCAGAGGTAGGAGGAGTACCATAAATTAGAGACCACCCTGAGACTACATAGTGAATTCCATGTTTCCAGGTCAGCCTGGACTTGAGTGAACCCTACCTCCCCCCAAAAAAGATCTGTTATAGTATTTTGGTTTCATCATTAGTTGAACACCTTCTTATGATTTTCTTAATCTAATTTTTAAAAATGACAAATATTTGACAAACTTATAAATTATTAAGCAATCAAGTGAACATGCTAGCTGATTTCAGATCCCAAATGCAAGGAATTCGTGAGTGATTTTACCAATGAAGCAAACAAAATCATCATAAAAATACATAGTATTTCTTGATGTATACACTTTATAAAGACTTTTTTTCAAATGGTTATATACTGTAATCCTCTCAAGAATTTTGTGTAGTGATTGAGAAATTAGATATTGCTCCATTGTCTATGAAGGAAATTAGGTTTTAAAAACACAATGGGACATCAGAGAGATGTTGAAGTTAAAAAAATGTCAGTCAGATAAAATGCTATTGCATGCAAAAAAGTATACTGCAAAGCCACATCTGGAGAAATATTTTGTTTTAATGTAATTATCTTATGCATGAAAAGCTAAAAATAAAACTAGTGTTTCAATGCAATATGTGTTTGATCATTGTATCTTCCATCTCCAAAATAAATGCCATTCTTACTAGACTATCTAACACTTTAGTTCTATAGGATTGACTTCTAAGTCAACTAGTATGTATAGTCCTAGATATGGTATTAGTCTAACTTAAGGACAAAACTAATATTGATCTTTTCACCTAAGTGAATCAAAAGTGATTGGGCAGTTGAAAGAGGAGCCCTCAAGTACACTCAATACTGAGGAAGTTAAGCAATATTGCAAAAGATTGTTATATAATCATTTATCAGTTATCTGTCTTTAAAACCACAACAGATTACTGTAATTTATTCTCTCTAAATATATAAAATGCCATAAATATTACTATAGATACATATAATTCTAACCTATGTTTATAGTATATATACATATATGCTAGAAATATATTTATTCCTTATTAAAATTCAGAAAATCTGTATTTCATAACTAATCAAAGTTAAAATATTTCCTTTATGACTTATACATTAGATCAATTTATTTCTTTGGTAGAATATGGAGAGAGAAAGGCATTTGGATTAACATATAGAAGAACCCAGTTGGCAGAAAGACTGTGAACCACTCCCAGGCAGAGTTACATGAGAAGGCAGGTATTATGCAAATGATCACTAAAGCTTCATGAAGTGGGGAGTGAGTGATGCTCACTGGGACTCTTTGAACCTTGAACTTGTCCCAGCTGTCTAGCCCACTTCTATTCTCAGAAGTACCTTTCTCTTCTTAATAAATGGTTCCTATTCCTATCAGTATCATTGTGTCTCTAGTTCAACTTTTTATTGTTTTCTGGGACAGAAGAGCCTGGAAATCTCAGGGCTTACCCTCCAAACTCTAATCAATACCCATGACATTTCCATGCTTTTACTGGAAAACAGCAGTCAATTGGCTTTTGTCATCATTTCTGGAGTCAGATATCCACGAGATCCTCCTATCATATCTAAGAAAGACTTCATCTTTGAAAACCAGTCTCAATTGCTTTGATTTTCACTTTTTCCCTAAGACATTGATTTGAACCTTGAATCATCTCCTTTACTAACCCTTGCCAAACATACTAAGCATATTAACTTGTAATCAATATATTCATTTGTGTACACAATGGGTACACAGAACACTATAGTTCCTTTCATTTCCTTGTGACGTTAGTAAAACACATAAATTCCATATGCTGCATTAGAGGCTCAAATATGTAGCCTGCAAAAGCATCTACCTCATCAGATTAAACCTGATTGTGGAATTGAGAGAATGAAGGACAGTTTCACTAATGACTCAAAAGCATAGCTTCTTATCAGAATGCCCATATCCCCTGTGTCTATGGCTTCTAAGTTCTATAAAATATTTAAGGCAACTCTCCTTTTACAAGCATAAGAATAAGAAAAATATGGATCTATATTAACCATATCATATGTACAACAACTTGTGTGTTTTCCAAGCTTAAAATAATTGTTTGCTTTGTTCTGATTTGCAACAATTTTTAAAGATCCAGACAATTTTTCTTAAGTATTTGTCAAAATATTCAAATTTGTATCTCCATAGATTATAGTGGACTGGCTACATGGTAGTGAAAAAGAATTGGTGAACAGCCAAAAAAAAAAAAAAAAGCCAGGCGTGGTGGTGCACACCTTTAATCCCAGCACTCGGAAGGCAGAGGTAGGAGGATCGCCGTGAGTTCGAGGCCACCCTGAGACTACAGAGTGAATTCCAGGTCAGCCTGGACCAGAGTGAGACCCTACCTTGAAAAACAAAAAAAAAAAAAAATAATAATAATTCGTGAACAGTTAATAATTTCACCTTGTAGGCAAAAATATGAACAGTTTATTGGGTAACTAGAGTGCTGTCTGTAGATGAAGTGTGGGGAAGGGTCTTCCATAAGGGACTTAAGGTTAAGAGGGTGTGTGTGTATGTGTAGTTCCCTGGTATGAAATTCTCACTAAGCCAAAAGAAGCAGTCCATGTTGAACTGTGCATAGCTCTGGGGGTTCTGGGAGGTTAGTGTTAGACACTGTGTATGTGTGATTTTTAGTTGCACAATTTCTGCTATGCAAATTAGGGTCATGCAAATAACCGTAGTCCAAGTTGATCCAAGTTCATTAGTGATCTAAGGCTTTGGTCACTGGGCTTTCAGGTTAGAGCATTCCAAGGTTGGTAGTTTGGGATTCATGGACCAAGTTTATGAATGCTTCTTAATGAGGACTACTCCAATTTCTGATGTAATCTTAATGGTCTTCCCTCCACAGCTATGCCATCATTCTGGTACCTAGAAGAAAATTCTCAAAGGATAGTTTTGTCTCTCCTTTTGGTGCCGAGATGATTGAAACAGACCATAAGAACTGGAATTTCTCCCAGGAACCTCATACTGGGAGAAGGAAGGAGGTGGAAGCCTGGGGCCAGCCATTAGGAAAATTTCTCATCAAGAAGGAGATTGGACAGAATTATGACACCTTGTCAGACTGCCTTGCTAAGACACTGGATTCCAGACCATGGTGATGGGCAGGACTACAGCTTGACCACAACTACTTACTCATACACATGTCACTGTGTAGGGGGAACAGGAGTAACAGGAGTAAGATAGTCCTTTTCTATACAGTTTAGTCAGGAACAGAGATCCAAAGAGAGAACCTGTTTGGGCAAAATTTAAACTCAGGGCTGATCTAGACTCTCCAGATGGCTATAGCATCCTACATGGGCTAGCCTCTGGATAGACCCATTGAATCCATGAACCAATGAGATCTCTTCCTTACATACCTGAGTGTGTAGACAAAAATAAAAAGTTATCTGAAGTAACTATAAAGGGCATATTACATACTAGCCATCCTCTCTGGGCTCATCTTTCTCCCATCTTTACCTATGATCTTCACCTGAACACCAGTGTGTAAGTTTCTCCTCTCTCTCAAGCTGGCTGGGAGAGGGGAGGGCTCTTGTTACTTTGCTGGGAAATATTTCTGTTTGATTTTTCCATGCATTTTGTTCCCAGATGCATTTCACTTGTGACAAACTCTGGGTAGGTCACATATGTAATAATAACTCCCTTGACTAAAATCTGAGTCTGTCACATGTGTAATCACTTTCTCGACTAAACTCTGTCTATCATATGTATAATAACTCTCTTGACCCCTCACTTTCAAGACATCTAATTTCCTGATCCTGGCTTTGGTGCTTTCTCCATTTGTTATCTTCTCATAAGCCCAGAGTCCTTCTCTACCTAATCTCTAAACTTTCCCCTTTATATGAAAGTGAAGGGCTGAGGCTCTTATGCTTTACTCTCAAGTGTGTGTGTTCACTATAAGGCCTTGGTCTGGGCTCTCATGTTTTGCCTTCCACGTGAGTGAGATTGAGTTTTGCTCAACCATGTTCTGCTTCCTACATGTGTATGTGTATTTCTGAATCTGTAGGCCTGGCGTCACATGCTTTGCCTATGTGTTGTGTGTGTGTGTGTGTGTGTGTGTGTGTGTGTGTGTGTGTGATAGAGATTCTGCAAGCCAGGCAAGATTTCCCATCTGGCTAGAACATTTCAGCTAGTTTCCTTCTTGGATCCTAATTTTCCCTAGATAAACCACATAATTCAAAGTTTCTACCTTTTTCATAATTTATCCTTCTGTTGAGCATTGCTAAAAACTGGCTGGGACTGTGAGGAGGCTTGTCTGAACTGTTGGACATGGCTGGGGACCTTGGGCTGTGGGGGGTGCAGCTGGCCTTATCATCAGGAACCCACCCTGGCGACTGTGACTGGCCTTCCCTACCCTTGGGCAAAGTTGAAGTGTGCCCTGTCATCCCCCAGAGTAGGCAGAACTGGCAAGGCCCTCCACCCATTCCCAGAAACATCTGACTATCCCATAAGTCAGGCTTTGCCCCGCCCTCACAGTTCCTGACCTTGTGGCTAGCTGCCCAAGAGACCCTATGTGGCTGAAGTCACAGTAAGTAGCCTTTTTCACCATTCCTGCTATCTCATGGCTCCTCCCCCACAGCTCTGAGGTCACGGTAGATTTTTCCGCCATCTCCCAGCTCCTCCCTCATAGCTTTGAAGTCATGCAGCTCTTCCACTTAGATAGCAATCCATAAATCATATATCTGATCGCCATATAGTCTGTATGTGCCATGTCAACCATCCGCAAGTGTTTATAAACCCACTCCCCTTTTAAATAAATGAGTGTTGTCCATCAGATGGTCTCCTGGGTGTTCATTGCCCATTGTAGCACTCACTGCTGCTCCAGGAACCTGCTGTTTTCCCCCAGCTCCTGTGCGGGGGCCTTTTGTGGCCAACAACCCCAGGGAATGGGAATGGCAAGAACCCATAGCTGGCACCTGAACAGGGACTTTTCCTTTACAAATGAGGTTAGAAACTTTTATCAGTAGTGGTGAAAGGGGGTTTTCATCTAGTCGGATATGTGAGCAAGCAAGCTAGGGAAGCAACTTAACGGCATATATAATATTGGAGAAAAGATTGAAAGCGCCATGCTCTTCTAACAGTACCAGATAAATGACATATAATGCTTTGTATTGTAGGGATCTATCAGGAAGCTCCCTAAACTGAATGGTGGGGAATGCAGTGTGTTTTATCAATTCTTTGTTAAAATACGATAAGGACCCAAATCTTGGTGTTCACAAGCCCCCCCCCCCCCCACACACACACCTTAAAGTGCAGCATCTTTGTTCCTCTTCACAGTGTGGCTGCTTTGAATGTCTCTTTGTCCTGCTTTCCACTGTGATGGGACCTTTGAGGCTGGATGGCTGAACAGGAGTTTTTTGAGCTGTCAGAGCCCCCAACCTCTCAGGCAACAAACAGAGGCTTTCATTTCCTTTATTTGTTTCCCACAAGAAATTCCAGGGTTCACATTTCAAATTTAAGGATTTCCCATTTCCATTTTCCAATCCCAATCTGAGAATGTAAACCAACACTATGAAGAAACTGCTTGAGTGAAGCCATTTTCCATAAATTTCTTAGTAAAACAGGAGTCTTGGGGTTCCTAGCCAATACACCAATATGAACCAACTTACCTATAAATTTGTGGTATCACCAGATTCTTGTTTTATGTATTTAAATAATCAATATCCATAGACCCAAAGGTAATGTTTAGAGAGACTTTATTAGATTAATGGAAAGAAAAAGGAGGAAGTACAGACAGCAGGAGGGGGTTAAAAGCCATGTGGGAAGAAAACACACACACATGAATTGGAACATGTACACACACACACATGAATTGGAACAGAAGGATAAAAGCTTTTCACCTTCATAGTAGGAAAAAATGTTGAGAGGTCAGATGGTAGAGGTTCCCTCCCCTAATCCCAACCCATCCAGGTTTACCAGAGCAAGTACTTTGGTGTTTCAGATGTCAGGAAAGATAAACAGAAACAAGAGGCCTTGCCCACTCTTAAGAATCTATTTATAATCTATTCCAGTGGGCTTCACGCTCAAGCTCTGCTGAGTTCTGAGAGAGGGTTGATTGGTCCAGACTCAGGGGGACCGCCTCAAAAAGAGGCCAGTACACCTGAGTAGAGGGCATGGTTGTTGAGGGCTGACACTGGATAGGATGTTGAATTCCCCTTGGGCTCATCCTTATCTGAATACCTGAAAATAAAGCTACCTGATTAATTCTCCCACAATAGGAATGAGGATTCAATGTTTTTACTACTGGATCGACTTCTGAGGGCTATCTTATAGATCTATTATTATTTTTTGTCTTATAGATACTGCCATGAATCTGTTTTCCCCATAAATTACAAAACTTTTGTATTTCACAGTACTTAGATCCTCATTTTCCCAGCATGTGTGTTTGTGTATTTAGCTTCCAATATGGGGCAATTGCAAAAAGTAAAGAAAAATATTACATATAAGATTCTTTGCACATTAGTCAACATGAAACAAATATTGACAAAATACATTATATTGCTAAATTTATAATATTTACAAGAATGCTTTTTAATAAATACTATTAATAAAGTGGAGGCAGCATAGTTCATAAGGTTAATTGCTATAAATTATAAGCTTTAGTAAATCAGTAGCTGAAATTAATGGAAGATCATTTATCACACATAATGTATTTTAACTGAAGTAAACAAATTTTCTCTTTCAAAGGATAAAATGAAAACTACAGAAGTACTAAAGAGCTCAAAAAGCTCATGGATTCCTTCTAGCAAAGATATAATGAAATATAATTTTACTATTAGATGTGAAATTTACTGCCAAACACTTAAAAGGAATTACTTTGGGGAAAGAAGCATTAAAATTAACAGAAATGTTTTAAAGTCAATATCTGAAATCTAGTAATAATTAATATACTTTGTAGTTGGTGTATCACTCACACTTACTTGGGTTTTTTCTACCCTAAACTATTGAATTACATTTTCAAAGCTTAAGAAATATATAGTGTGATGGTTAAGTTTGCTGTCAATTTGACCAGGTAAGGAATGGAGGGAGAGACACTTCTTAGGCAGGTCTATTTCCAGTTAAGAATGGGTGCTCGTCCACTGGGAAACTGTATAAAAAGAAGCTTTAGGAAAACACCAGAACTTTTCTTCTTTTATCCACCCACAGGCACTAGTCACTAACGCATGTATTTTCTTGACTCCACTTGTTACTCACTTGTGCATGCTTCGGCATTCTTTGGTCTTTTAGACTTAGCTTCTACTGGATCCTCTGACTCTTTGGCCCCTATCCAGCCTCATGGGCTAAGCAGCTGCCAGACTCTTCAACTTTCCTGTCTGTGGACAGCTGTTACACGGCCCAGCCTATATTTTATGAGTTAAGTGATAGATAGAAAAGACTGGTGCAATTTTATGAGGGTGCACACCAAGAATAACTAGCACACTCCAGAAACTGCCAGCAAAGAAAGACTTTTCTCTAGATCTGTAAGGAAACGTAACCTTACAAAGACCTTGATTTTCCACTTCTTCAAGAAATCTAAGAATAAATCCTATTGTTCTAAGACATTCAACTATGAGACTTTATTATGTCACATCTAGGAAATCAATTCAGGTTGTTTCTATTTCTGAGCACTCCTAAATAGAAACAAAATGATCAAATTATAAGAATAGAAAATTAAAAGAAAGTAAAATGAGCATTATCCCCTGCCCAATTTTGTAGTAGTTGCTATTATTTTTATTGTTTTTTTTTTTACTAGATTGATAGCTTTGACTTGTAGCCCAATTTATTGCAGAAGGTTACTGTTTTCTGAATTCTTTAGAATATGTCTCTTAAGACATATATTTTATCTTCTTTTGTTTGTTGCCCTTTCACACTCTTTCTAATACATACACCTAGATAGATAGATGATAGATAGAGAGATAGAGAATTATTTAATATAAAATCTTGAAAGCTTTTGTTAAGTATTTTCCAAGTGAGGGATTAATGATTCATTATTTTTAATTGCTGATCCTTTATTATCAAAGATATTTATTTTCATGTTTTCAGAACATGCCACTCTCTATTGAAACAGACAATTCCAAAAAAAAAAAAAAAAAAAAATATTTATCTTTCATTCAGAGGTCAGATCAATTGAGTGTTGGCTGGAGGATCCCTGTGGTGATTCCAGAGGCCAGAGTCCTTCCATTTGCAGACTGTCTTCTTCCACTTGAAACCTCTGCATATGGCTATGAAATGCATATGGATTAGAAGGTGTCAAGGGAGGGCTGGAGAGATGGATTAGTGGTTAAGGTGCCTGCCTGCTAAGCCTAAGAATGCCAGTTCCAATCTCCAGGTCCCACGTTTAGCCAGATGCAAAGTGATGCAAGGACACAATGCCATACTTGCCCACAAGGGGGTGCACACATCTCGAGTTTGTTCGCAGCAGCTGAGAGGCTGCTGGCGCACCCATTCTCTGTCTTCCTCTCCCTCTCTCTCTGTCTCTCTCCAAAAAAAAAAAAAAAAAGTGTCAAGGGATACTGCAAGAGGAGGGTGCCTGGAGTTGTATAACCTCTTCATGTACAATCCAATAGGCAAAGGTAGTTAATTAAATTGATGTAGTTGGTATATGGATGGGAATTGTAGAGCTATTTGTTTATTTATTTATGAAAAGGAGAGAGAGAGAGAGAGAGAGAGAGAGAGAGAGAATAGTTGCTCCAGGGGCTCTAGCCACTGCAAACAAACTCCAGGCATACGTGCCAGCTGGTGCATCTGGCTTACGTGGGTCCTGGTGAATCAAACCTGGGTCCTTTGGCTTTACAGGCAAGTGCCTTCACTGCTAAGCCATCTCTCCAGCCCTGTAGAACTATTTGTTGTTCCTTTTACAATCAGTTTTAAAAATTTATAAACACAGTACTATGCTCATTGAAAATGACAGAAACAAATAAAACTTGGAAAATCATCTCATTCTAAACCTACCCTTCTATTAGCAAGTTGAAGTAATGCATGTCCAAATCATCATGACACTGATCAGGCTATAAACTTGTCATTTGCCATGGCTTTGTATCTGTATAAATTTGATGTCTTTAAATAATTAGTTATGAAATATTTGAAAGGGACCACACTAGCCATCTACTAAGGAAATTCAAGATTTCTCTTTCTTTTTGAATTATTTTTTTATATTTCAACTTACATAAATAATCTAAATTTAGCTCAATTTGTGGTTTTTTGGTCATTCTCAAAGGATTAATTAATTTCTCTTCCCTTTTGAACCGACCTTTAGCTTTCATCTTTCTTCATGGTTTGAAGATGCTATATACTAATGATAGCAATCATTCTGGTAAGAAGTTCTCAGGTCACACTTCAAAATACTAAAACCTGTTCATTTTTTACTTAAATTTAGCCAATTCTTCATACTTGCAGATTTATGAGCAGTAAATATATTTAATAATACTTTCACAGCTGTTTATCTGTCATAGCCACAAATATAAGATATGTTAATCATGTGAAAAATTAATGCAATATATTATATATTATATATTATATCAAGCTAAGCAAGAAGTATATCCTGAATAAGCAGATGAAGCATTAGATTATCATATCTTGCTGTGATAAAAACACTGAGCATTTAAATTAATAGGAAGAAGTACTAATTAGGGGAAGGAGAAGAAAATAGGAAAAGAAAGTCAGTAAAGGAGTAAAAGGGAACTTCTTAAATTTGATATTCCTACATTCAAATGACTTTATGTATGATAAACTTAAAAAAATGATTGCTTTTGAGCCAGGTGTGGTAGCACATGCCTATAATCCCAGCACTCAGGAGGCAGAGGTAGGAGGATTGCCATGAGTTTGAGGCCACCCTGAGATTACATAATGAATTCCAGGTCAGCCTGGGATACAGTGAGACCTAACCTCACAAAAAAAAAAAAAAAAAAAAAAAAAAAAAAAAAAAAAAAAAAACTTGATTACTTTTGTTTTTTAGGGTTAAGGTATGGTGTAAATTTGCAACTATGTTTATAAGTCTATAGAGTTATCTTTTAGTTATACACATTGACATAATTACAGATGGACTATCATGGAATGCACAGCTCCTGCTGAGCATGCTCAGAGATCTTGGATCAATGATTTAACCCTCTGTTTCAGGATAACAAAAGAGGTAATTACAGATGAAATGTTGCAGTGTCTGAAATTTGCTTAAGCTTAATCTGCCATGATTACTGAGGGAGGAGTTGAATAAGATACAGGAGAACACATTGCTGCAACTGGTAGTAGATACAGATGGGGGGGGGTTCACGGCATATTCTAACTAATCATTTCTTAACCTAAATATACTGCCCAGCTATTTGTTGAAAACTATTGACCATTTCTGCTAATTTTCAGAAAAGAAAGTTTTATTTCACTCTCATATCCTAATAAAACTTATGAAAATACTACCTTAGGGTTTTTTGATGTGGCAGAAAGGAGGCTTCAACACCTTCTAATGCAATCGTGCTTTATGATGACATTAATAGTTTTCCATTATTGATGATTGAGATTTGTGTGAACCTTCACCAAAAGTTGGTGGCTTTTCATTACACTATACCGTGATTTACCATATGAATAAAAACAATAATTCAGGAAGACAAAATAAAGTAAGCTACAGAAAAACAACAAATGAGTCATTTTGTCATGGAACAAATTGATATTTCTTACTAGGTGCCCTGTAGGATGTGTTAAAGTTCCCCAATGAGCTTCACAGCAGAAACTTAGTACATATTACAGATGGTTCCATCTCAAAAGCTATCATAAAAAGAAAAATATATGAAGTCTTTTAAAGTAAAGGAAATATAAAAAAAGAAAGTCAGTGATTTCTACACTCTTCAGCTATTGCTTTTACCTTATTATAGGCAAATATGCAAATATGGCCATCATGTCATATTCCTTAATTCATATTCCTTAATTCTAAACAGTGTACTTATAATCTGTGATGAAACTAAGAGATCATAGGATTTACATTAGTTTTATAATTAACAACCTAAGAAAACATTATGAAAAAATACTGTCATTATCCGTTAAAGTTGGTAAAGAGAACAATATATTAAAAATTGAAGTTCATCAATAAAAAATATTGTCTATTTTTCTAATACATTACTTTAAATAACTATAACCCAGATGTATCAATCAAAACAGAATACTGTTTATGTTTCGCAATACAGTGGATTAATGTCTCCTTCACCTCATTAGTAATCATTTGATGTACACCTGGAAGATATCTATATCTCTAGCACTTTAACAGTTATAATTCTGAATGTATTTTATTTATTTAAAAATGTCTTTAAAAGTCAATAAATGTTTATAATAAGATGTATATTTAAATGATGGGGCTGTTATAGAAAAGTATATTACACATTTATTAGGAATTCCATATACAGAGCTTCTTGTGAATGACTTAATGCTTTGTTTAAAAGTATGTTTCCTGTCAATGACTTAATAAATATTAACTTTTCCATAAATTTAAGTTTAATATATATAAGTAGATAAATTTTACTTGTTTGTTTTAAGCTATTAATCAAGAATGGAAAGACAAATTTTAAACTACAGAAATTTACTGTTTTCTGGAGTATGTGAGTTTTGATGAGGTCTTCCAGTATCATACATGTTTCTGTGGTATAGTGTCCTCCAAAGATGGAAGGGCTAATGGGCTTCCTTGATCCTCCTTTCTAAGACTATCTATCAATTGCATTCAGAGGCTGAGAACTTATAAAAACAAAAGAATAATAATCATTTTAGATGATTTTGGTATAGATTTTACCAAGACTAGTTTCTAAAAAAAATAATCTATTTGAAACCTATTTCATAAAATCTAGAAACATAAACAAAACAACTAGTATTACACCATGGGAATCTAAATGATGGTTGGAAATCATTATCTGACAATTCAGTACCAGGCCTAGTTCTAAGTGCATAATAAATATAAACTCAAATGATCCTCCAAAGCTTTGGTGAGGGATGTATTACTACATCCACTTTGCAGATGAGGACTACATACCTAGAAAGGCTAAGTTGTTTCTCCATGGGATGCCAATAATGAATATGGTGACAGGGAATTCAGTCTAGGAAATTTGGCTCTGGGTAGGACCTGAGCTTTAGTCATCTCATAAAGACTCTAAATTTGAGCCAAAATATTCTCTGAAAGAGGGAACACAAAAGCAATAACATATGACATTTATTTTACATGAAGATTATTAGTAATTCCAATGAGATAATTCAGCCAGAGCACACATGGAGCCTGCAAGTTATCTTGTCACTTTGTTGCCTCATAAGGAAGCTGAGAATTGAATGATGAGAATAAGCACAAAGAAAACTGAGAGTACTCTCAATATATTTGAACAAATCCTAGTCAATAATTAACCCACTATCATTAAGAATCCATAGGCCAGCCGGGCGTGGTAGCACACGCCTTTAATCCCAGCACTCAGGAAGCAGAGGTAGGAGGATTACCATGAGTTCGAGACTACATAGTGAATTCCAGGTCAGCCTGAGCTAGAGTGATACCCTACCTCAAAAAGCCAAAAAGCCAAAAAAATAAAATAAAATAAAATAAAAAAAGAATCCACAGGCCAGGAAAACAAAATTTCCCTTGCATTAAGCATAGTCAAAGTCCTAGACATAAATAAATAAATAAATAAATAAATAAATAAATAAATAGCCTTAGTTCCTAGAGCAAGCCAGTGTGGCCTCAGCCTGTGGGAGGGGCACCTTACCTAAAAGTTTGTGGCTGATTACTATGGCAGAGACAGGAAAGAGATAGTGAAGTGATCTGAAACAGAGGCAGCAGATTTTATGTGTCACAAATAATAAAACCAGAGACCATGTTCTGCCTATTGTTGGACAAGAAAAAGTCTAAAAGTGGTGTTTAATACATTTCTGCAATTTTTATATTAAAATTTTTATGTTCCTATCAAACCTCTAGATAATGAAAACAATAGGGTACTATTAAAAATTTGCCTCAAATTCTTTGGTGAGACAAAACCAGTAAAATCAATGAATAATACATTTCTTCCTCACATTACATAGCTAGTTAATGATCAAACTAGAATTTGAAATTAGAAAATTTTTTCCCAAAGTTTTCATCTACCCATGCCTTTTGGGAATGTTATACCTTGATACTGATGAAACATGTTGAATTTTCTTTGTGCTTGGATGGAATGTAACTTCATTTGGAATGTATTTATTAACATCAGTTTAACACTTTGAATTTTTCTGTACCTTTTTTTATTAGTTATGTACATACTCAGTGTGTAAGCAACACATGTTGTTACTATCCTTAGCCTCCTCCCTGAACTTCCTCCTCCAAAGGGACTCTCCTCATTGGGGCTGCCAGTTATCCCTATGTGGATTGTGGATGGGTCATAGTGATCAGTTATGGGGAAGAGGCAATGTCCCTGTGCATAGTGTCCCAGAGTTGTGGCTCTAACAATCTTTCTGCCCCCTCTTCCATGAATTTCCCTAGGCCATATTGAGTTTGCTATAGGTCTACTACAGTGATGAGGTCTTAGGATCCTCTGCATCTCTGGCTCTCTGGTTTGGTAGGAGTTGAGTGTTCTTTGTGTCTATCTCCTTCACCCTTTTGCTGATACCAGGTTTACCAAGAAAGCAGGACCCTTGCTCATTTTCCCAATCACTCTATGGTTTCAGCTGGGGCCCTGGTGGGATGCAGTGGGCTGATTTTCTCCTCAGGTCCTACATCCATCTGAAAAAGAGAATCAGATTCTCCAATGAAGAGTGAAGTCAGCACCAGGTAAATGGGGTAACCATTATTAGTTTAGAGAGAATTTAATATGTGTAGGCCCTCTTGTAGCCCAAGATTGGTGAAAGCTTGATGTTGGAGAGCAAACTCAGTTTTTTATATGATTGTGACTTGTTTCCCAGTTCCAGCTATGAGTTCCATTTCACTGAGCCAATCTGTTAGCCAATTCAAGAATAGTTGGTTACCCACCATGGCTGTGTGCCACTATTGCACTTGGGTGAGCATCACATCAGGTTGTTTGCTTTTGAGTAGCTTAGACCATGAGTTGCTTGGACAGATATTGCCATTTTCCCTCAGTTGCTCATGTAGCACCTTCTGGCACTAGACAAGCTAACTGTCTGGGGACTGACTTTCTTCCAAATTCCAGCCAAATCTCTCCTGTTCTTTACCAACAGCATATGGTGTCTTCAGCAGTAGGGTCTTACCATTAACCTTTGGTGGGTAATCAAGTGCTATGACAGAAGTCTGGGAGACCTTGTAGGTTTCTCTGATCAACAGCTCATTGTGGATATTAATTGGGAGTTACAGGCCAGCACCAAGGGAAAAGAAGGACGAAAAAGATAGGTAATATAAAAGAGAAAGACAGAAAAGAGAGAGAAATAAGCAGGAGAATATTAAGGTTAGTCGTCGTCATACTCTCTCCAGGGCCCTTTGATTCAGGTATTCCCTCTAAGGACCTGATGAATATTCTACATTTTAGTCTGTCTTTCAGGACATAGAATTTTATGGTACCAGTTACATTTGGGTCCAGTTTTGTGTCCCCTCCCCCACCATTACCTTCCCCTCCCACACCACCCTCCCTATTGTCTAGTGCTTCAGACGCCTACTTGGTTTGTCAGCATCTCAGGCAGATCTAGATTAGGAGCCACAGATAAGTGAGACCATGTGATGATTGTCTTTCTGTGATTGGATGAGTTCGCTGAGAATGATCTGTTCCAAGTTTGACCATTTTTCTTCAAATTTCATTGTGTCATTTTTCCTTAATGCTGTGTAGAATTCCATCATGTAGATACACCACATTTTGTTTATCCATTTGTCTAATGTTGGACATCTGGGTTGATTCTAGCTCTTAGCTATTATGAATTGAGAAGCTATAAACATGGTTGAGAAAATCTCTCTGAACTGAGGCATGGAGCTTTAAGGGTAAATGGCCAGGAAGGGAATAACTGGGTCTGTTGGTAACCCTAGAGTCAACCCTTTTAGGAATCTCCATATTGCCTTCTCAGCAACAGTGAATGTGGGTTCCTATTTCTCCACATCCTTGCCAGCATTTGTTTTCATTTCATTTTTTAATGTTTGCTATCCTTACTGGGGTAAGGTGGAATCTCATAGTTGTTTTAATTTTCATTTCCCTGATGACTAGGAATGTTGAACATTTTCTTAACTGTGCGTTTGGCATTTGTATTTCTTCTTCTGAGAACCCCCTGTTCAGTTCTCTGCCCCATTTTGTGAGTGGGTTGTTTGACTTTTTATTGTTTAGGTTTTTGAGTTCTTTGTAGATTCTAGAAATTGGGCCTCTATAAGTTGTATAGCCAGAAAATTTCTCTCCCATTATGTGGGTAATCTATTGGCTCTGCTTATTGTATGTTTGTCTGTGAAAAACTTTTCAGCTTCATGAGATCCCAATGGGTTATTTTTTCCCCCAATGATTGTTTAATATCCTGAGCTACTGGGGTTTTGTTTAGGAAGTCTTTTCCCACTCCTATATCATGAGAAATTCCTCCTATTTTTACTTCCAGTAGTAGTAGAGTTTCCAGTCTTATTTTGAGGTCTTAGATCCATTTGGACTTTATTTTTGTGCATGGTGAGATGTGTGGATCTAGTTTCATTTTCCTGCATATGGTTATCCATTTTGTCCAGCACTACTTGTTGAAGATGCTGTCTTTTTTCCAGTCTACATTGTTAGGGCCTTTGTCAAAAATCAAGTAGCTATAGTTATTTGACCCAAGTCTGGGTCTTCTATTCTGTTCCATTGGTCTCTATTCCTGTTTTTATGCCAGTACCATGTTGTTTTTGTTATTATTTCTTTGTAATATAGCTTTAGATCAGGTATGGTGATGCCTCTAAAGGTGTTACTTTTTCTGAGGATGTGTTTGGATATCTGAGGCTTTCTACCAGTCCATATGGATTTTGAGATCCTTTCTTCTATCTCTGTGAAGAAAAAATGCTGGGATTTGTATTGGTATTGCATTAAATCTGTATATTGCTTTCTTTAAGATTGCCATTTTCACAATGTTAATTCTGCCTATCCAGGAGCATGGGAGATCTTTCCATTTTTGTAGGACCTCCTCAATTTCTTTCTTGAGTGATTTATGTTTTCATTATATAAGACTTTCACATCCTTGGTTAATGTTATTCCAAGGTATTTTTTTTTGTTGTTTTTCTACTGAAAATGGGACAATGTCTCCAATTTCTTTTTCTGTACATTTTAATGGAAAAGACCAAGACTGCATTCAATACTGTATCTATATTACAAGTAGCTAAGAAGTCAAGAGGAATATGCCCTTTAGTTGATGGATTTTAAATCAATCAAACTGCCATGCTAACCATTTTTCTGCTATCTGAGGGTGTGTGTTATCTGGTTATTGATGTAAATATGTGAAAAAAATGGCATTTGTAATAGTTTTCTTGAAAGTATTTCATTTAATTTGGGATAGTACAACTTGTATATATAATATGCAAGTGGCTCAATAAGCTAATACAATAAAATATTTCACATAAGAAGACACTCTTTTCTTTAAACAAGGAAACAAGGAAACCAGAATCAACAAAACACATTCCTAGGGGGAAATTAAAGGGATAGATAGAAAAAAATTTGGTAAACCTATAGATGCAGCTATGTCTATCCAATCCAAATTTTATATACATACACATATGTACATGTAAAATACAGAGCATATATAAGCTACATGTACTGTTTTGTAAATTATTTGCAAATAAAATGAGCAAATCTTATTACCTTTTCTTTAAGTTGACAGATAATGTCATAAAAGTGGAAACAAAGAACAATTTTACAAAGACTCATTTATAGTTCTGAGATTTATAAAATACACCGAGAACATATTTGAAGGCATAGCTATGTGGAATAAAGTTTACAAGAGTAATAAGCTAACAATGCTTACCAATAGACATGATAGTAAAGGAGGAATCCAGGACACTTAAGTCATCTTACACACCACCCCATTGTTCTGAATGAGGTAAATGCATGAGAATACCAAAGACATAGAGACCAAAAGGGTTCCTGCAAAGGGTTAAATTACTGGTGATTACAAATTAAGTTACAAATACTTTTTAATGCCACCACCCCACCCTCTGAGCATGTGAACTCCACTTGTGAACTCCTTTCCCATTGCACACCCCCCCCATGCACAGTAGAAAACACAAACCAAACAGAACAAGCCCAACATTCTATAGAAGCTCTCAAGAACAAAGTCAGCCATGTGGAGTATAGAAACTCAGAACTGGAAGACAAAACAGAAGAAACAGTCCGTGAATCCAAGTTTCCATAAGTTCAAAAATTTTTGTGAGCAGAACATGAGGGAACTGTGGGATACCCTTAAATGTCCCAACATTCAGATCATGGGGATACCAGAAGGGGAAGAAATTCAGACCAAAGGCATGGAGAACTTATTCAACAAAATTATCAGAGAATACTTTCCTACTCTTGCAAAAAAAAAGTCCCATCAAGATACAAGAAGATAACAGGGGGCTGGAGAGATTACTTAGTGGTTAAGGCACTTGCCTGTAAAGCCAAAGGACCTCAGTTTGATTCCCTAGTACCCACATAAGCCAGATGCACAAGGTGGCGCATGCATCTGGAGTTTGTTTGCAGTGGCTGGAAGCCCTGGCCTGCCCATTTTCTCTCTCTCTCTCTCTCCTCTCTCTGTCTCTTTCCCTCTGTCAAATAAATAAATAAATGAAAATAAAATATATTTAAAAAGAAGATAACAGACTCCAAAAAGACTGGACCAGAGGAGAAATTCTCCAAGACATTATTAAGACTCTAAATATCAATAACAAGGAGAATGTCCTAAAAGCAGCTAGGGAGAAACAATACAGTACATATAAAGGTAACCCCATCAGAATTACTTCAGACTTCTCAATGGAAACACTGAAAGCCAGAAGGGCCTGGAATGGAATGCTGCAAAGTCAAAGAACTTATGGCTTCCAACCCAAACTACTCTACCCAGCAAAATTATTCCTCATGATAGATGGTGAAAGAAACACTTTCCATGATAAAACTCAGCTGTACAAATATATGAACACAAAGCCAAATCTACAGAGAGTACTTCAGGGAATTCTTCACCCAAAAGAATCAAGTAACCAACCTCAATAGCCTACAAGGAGCAGATCACAATAACCAAACTTAGAGAAGGCACAATAAACTTCAAAGTCCAAAAAAACCACCAAACCACAAAAAACACGACAATATGGCAGGGATTAAATCAAACCTCACAGTTATTATCCTAAATATTAATGGACTTAATTCACCCATCAAGTGACATAAGCTATCAGGGTGGATCAGAAAATTAGATCCCTGAATCTGTTGTCTTCAAGAAACCCAACTCATCATTAAAGACAGACACTTTCTCAGGGTGAAAGGGTGGAAAATGATATTCCAAGCAAATGGAAATAAGAAACAAGCAGGTGTTGTTATACGAATATCAGATAAAATAGACCTCAAAAAAAGTAATCAAAAAAGACAAAGAAGGCCACTTTTTACTTATCAAGGGAATGATCCAGCAAAAAATATCACAATCATCAATCCTTATGCACCAAACACAGCTGTACCACAATTCATAAAACAAAACCTACTTGACAACAAAACAGAAATAACCACCCACACCATCATAGTCAGGTACTTAAATACCCCACTACCAGCAATAGATAGATCATCCAAACAGAAAATTAACAGGCAAATAAGAGAGCTCAACAACATCACAGAGCAATCAAACTTAACTGATATCTACAGAACATTCTACCCCAAATCCACAGATTAACGATTCTTCTCAGCAACCGATGGATCCTTCTCTTAAATAGATCATATACTTGGCCATAAAGCCTGCCTCCATATTTTTAGGAAAATAGACATAATTTCCTGCATGATATCATTATCAATTTTTGAGATAGGGTCTCACTGTAGCTCAGGCTTGCCTGTACCTCACTGTGTAGCCCACACTGACTGTCCTCAAACTCATGATGTTCCTCCTACTTTAGCATCTCAAATGCTGGGATTATAGCCATGACTGGTTAGGGCCATTATTGTACCAAACATCAAAAGGAATGCCCTTCTCTCATGTCCATCATTTCTTTCTATACTAGATTGTGGATTGGACTTGGAGCAGATCTGAAAAAAAAAAAAAAAAACATGAAAACAATACAAGCAAATAGAAGGAGTCTTCCACCCTGTTGTGTAGCAATTTCCTTACAATTGAAACATTCCCTCCGCATAGAGTAGGGGGTTGGGGCACAGGACACTTAAGAGGTTAACAAGCCTGAGAAAGCTGAAACTTACTAGATCACAGACCTCCTTCTCAAAGTTATATAGGGAGTAAAAACTGCTTTGGAGGGGAGTCTGTGGGCAAGTCATACAGTGAGCTCCAATAATACAACTTTTGTGAGTCCTACCTATGCTAGGGTGAGCTTTTCAGTGATGTCAGTGAGTCATCCATGCTCCTATAAAAAACCCCTCATGCTGTTCTGGAAGTAACTTCAATAAATTCATTGTTTCACCAAAACTTTGGTCTGCCATCTTTGCCCTACGTGGGGTGAATAGATGTGTGTTTACATCTCCCCAGGAAAAAGTTGTCACACAACAAGCCCGAGTGGTGTGTACAGAAGTACTCCTCCTCTGTTTTTGCATTCCTTCTGAGAATACATACTTTCCTGCTGAGCAAATGTGTCACATGCGGGGAGTTGTAGTGCTAGTTCTAGTTTTGATTGTCATGTCATAAACAACTAAGCTCATCATCTTGTATCTGCATGGATTTAATCATATAGTAAAAATATACCCAAAGCAAACAAAAGTCATCTATTGTCACCAATAATTTTATTGTCTATCAGAGAACATAGGAAGAGTATATGATTTCTCTAAAATATGGTCTATAAAATGATGTAAAACACCTATTTTGTTCACTAGACCTATGACACACCATGAGAATATCTTTTTTCTTTATTTCCTAACTAGTTTTGAATGACCAGTGAGTTTTAGAACTGATTTTGAAGTCCTAATGTTGTCTTCTCTAGTTATGTCAACATGTCAAGGTCAATCTGCTGAGAAACAAGTGGCTCTTAAATTACCCTGGTCTTTGGCATCAATATCACATACCATGACGATGCTTCAATATATGTAGCAATTATCCTACACTGGGAGAAAATCTGAAAATATACAGTTACCTGAATCATTTTGTGATGGCATCATTCCTAAAGCATCCACGAAACTCTGAATTCAAACCAATTTGGATCAGTTCCTATAGGTTTGGCACTCACTGACTGTCCTAAGCACCTTCCCAATGCTTAAAGTTAGTTAAACAGAGTGAATTATGAGAAAAATGCATCTCATTTATTAGAATGTGTTGCTTTAATTACATTTTTCACTGATTTTCAATTTCCTAAGTGCCTTGCCTCTCTAACCTTGGCTGCAAACAGCCAAACTCTTTCTTTTTGCTAGACGACTTGAGAAAATTAGTTTTGGTTCAAATATTAGTCATAAAAAATCTCACATAAGCATTCCTGTGAAAATGATTCTGTAATGAAGTTTGACCATGTAATCCCAGGTGTGTCTATGCTGTTTTATGTATTTACATTACTACAATGGATGCGTTAGGAAAATAATGTTCATGACTCACTAATTTCTACTCTTTTCAGTAATAGTACATGCATGCAGAATGAATGAACAGCTAAAGAAATCCACAGATCTCTTTTTAAATGTTCATCTATTCTATTTGACAAGATTTCACAATTCTGCTTTTATTCTTTCCTCAAATATCTAAATGCTTACCAAATAGGTATAATATTAATTGAAAATAAAATTGTGAAATGCATACTTATGATGAGATGCCAATAATAATTATAGACTTGGATTAGACCACCTGAATTTGGTCCCAACACTAAACTTATCTTGATGCTGACATTTGGATGGCTTTTTTAAGGTGAGTTGCTTCCAACATAGAGTAGTCTTTGTCTCCACTTTACATATGAGAAAGATATATCATCTTTGTGGGCCACTGTAAGTACAAGGTACATAGTAAGTACTTAATTCATTTTAAAACTTGTGACTTTTATTCTGGTCTTCCTTGGAGTAAAAATAGTACCTGCAGCCACAGCAGCTACTTCCCCAGCATTGACATCAGCTCTCAGCAGATCTTACCTGTGACGAAGCTTGGTTGTTGTTGTGGTTGGGATGTGAAATATCTCCCTTGGGTGCATGTGTTTGGGAGTTGGCCCACAGATAGTAGCACTAATTGGAAAGGTTTTGGAAGCTCTAGGAGGTGGAACATTCCTAGAGGAAGTAGGTCAGTAGGGAGAGAACTTAAGTTTTATAGATTGGCTTTGCTTTCTGTTCCTTGCTATGGATGCAATGTGACTATCCTCTTGGCCCCACTGCCATACCTTTGCTGCATGATGGAATAGACCCTCTTGAAACAGTAAACAGAATAAACCCTTTCCTTCCCAAACTGCTTCTGGTCAAGTATTTGATCACAGCACAAGAAAAGTAACTAATATAGTTGCTAACCATTTTTCATGTCATTTTGCACTTTTGACCTCTCTAGTCCATCTCTAGGCCTACAATATATCCTCTTTCTTTTTTCTTTATTAGTTATGTACACTGTCAGTGTATAAACAGCACATGTTGGTACCATCCTTAGCCTCCATCCTGTCTTCCCCTCTCGGAAGGGACTCTCCTCATTGGGGATGCATTGTAGGGGTGTCAATCAGTTATGGGGAAGAGGCAATGTCTCTGGGCATAATGTCCCAACTTGTGGCTCTAACAATCATTCCGCCCCCTCTTCTACAAATTTCCTGAGCCATGTTGGGTTTGTTTTAGGTCTACTTTAGTGATGGGGTCTTGGGAGCTTCTGTGTCTCTTTCTAAGGTACAGTTTAAACACCTGGGGTGGATTACTGTCCTCCAAGTTAACAAGATCTGACTACACAGGATTTCTATGCCATGGGTAACTATTTGTGTTCCACAGTTCATGAAAAAAAGAACAAGAAGATGCTCTTATTTCATAGAAACTCATAGAAATATGACTCCGATAAAAGCAAGGGGTTATTTTGGTCTTGTTCCACTTCCTTTTTCTGCTGCCTAAGGCATAGACTTGTAGCTCATACATCGGCAGCTGCCCTGAGTCATAAGGATACATAATAGAGGATAAAAGTTTATCACCAAATATGTCATGTCAGAAAAAAAGACTATTAGAAGAGTCTTCATGGCCTCCAGGCTTTAGTAGCAGGAATAAAAAAAAAAAACAGTCATCTTTCTTGCTTTAGCAACTATTGCTTGGATTTTTAACAAACAGCTGGGTATAGGGTTATTTTACCTCTGCTAAGGTGCTCATGATAATTTCTTTAATTCTTCTTCATAGAATTCATTAACTCAAAAAGTCAGTGATTTCTAGATCAACCTTTACTGATCATCCAAGAATGAGGAGCTGTATTGTTAATAACTGAATAAATAATACCCCGTGTAGTGGTAAGCATAGTTATATGATAAATACTAATAATGACAGTAAGAAACCAGCATACCTTGTAATAATTATGTACATCATACTCTCCTGAAGGTTTTACTTACGTTAGTATATCGATATTCACCCTACCCTTTGAAGTAGTAAGTGTCCTCTAACTTTTTAGCTACAAATGAGGAATGTGAGGTTCAGACAGTTTTATCAATGACTGAGAATTATTCAATGGCCAAAGAGGGTCTGAAACCAGAAGTGGTGGTTTGAATCAGAAGTGCTCCATAAAGTCAGATGTTCTAAATGTTTGGTTCTGAGCTGGTGATACTTTGGCAGGTGGGAAGATTGTTAGGGGAGGTTTGTTCCTGGGGATGGGATCAGGGTGGTACAGCCAGCTCCCTTGCCAGAACTGGGTTCACTCTTCTGCTGCCATGGAAAGGAAATGATGTCCAGCCTCCCATCATGCCTTACTTCCCCTGCCATCAGGCAGCTTCCCCTAGAGAGTGTGAACCAAAGTAAAAATTTTCCTCTCATCAGCTGCTTTTGGGTACTTTGATCTAGCAATGGGAAATTAACTGAAACATGAAACAACTAAATCATGGTAACAACTGAACTTCCTAAGCCTGTCTTATTATTTTTTGGAAAGCCATTATGTTAAAATTTTACAGTTTGACTTGTTTTTTTCAAGTCTCAATAAAGTTATAAACAGGCTTCTAGGGCTGGTGAGATGGCTTAGTGGTTAAGGAGCTTGCCTGCAAAGCTAAAGGACCCAAGACCAGTTCCCCAGTACCCACCTAAAGCCAGATGCACAAGGAGGTGCATGTGTCCGGAGTTTGCGTGCAATGGCTAGAGGCCCAGGTGTACCCATTCTCTCTCTCTCTACACACACACACACACACACACACACACACACACACACACACACACACCTGCCTCTTTCTATCTCTCACTCAAATAAATGCATAAGTATGATGCATAAAATATTATTTAAAAAACAGGAATGTGTAGACACCCTTTGTGAAAAGATTAGAGGTATAAAAAATATTGGCTGGAAGCATTATTCTGGCTTTTTTTTTTTTTTTTTTTTTTTTTTGGTAGGGTTTTGGAATTAACTATGTAGTCTCAGGTGGGGTCTCACTCGGGCCCAGGCTGACCTGGAATTAACTATGTAGTCTCATGGTGGCCTCGAACTGATGGCGATCCTCCTACCTCTGCCTCCCGAGTGCTGGGATTAAAGGCGTGCGCCACCACGGCCAAAATTCTGGCTTTTAAAAGCGGTTCAAGTTCAAATGACTTCAGGGTCTGGTGTCCATTGGAATACATAAATATGGAACAAGAAAATAGAAGTTTACTTTATTATTGCACATTGAATGTTGCTTTCATGATCATCCTGATCATGATAAGTACTTTTATTATTTTATTTCTTTTTATTTATTTATTTATTTATTTATTTATTTATTTATTTATTTATTTTTTGAGGTAAGGTCTCACTCTAGCCCAGCGCAACCTAGAATTAACTATTTAGTCTCAGGCTGACCTCAAACACATGGCAATCCTCCTACCTCTTCCTCCTGAGTACTGGGATTAAAGGCATGCACCAGCACACCTGGCTAAAGGTGTGTGCCTTTAATCCAGAGAAATATCCTGAATTCTTCTTATTATAAGTGAGCTTGTAGATGAAAACAGTCCTCCCTCTTTATCTCTCTCTCTCAACTAAAATTTAAACATTTTACTTCTCTACATTTTATTTTAGGTGGTTTCAAAATAATTTCCCACATTAAAATATGTTAACGAAGACTATACAGTTATATTATGACATAAATTGTGATAACAAAATTTGCATTTATGTCAGCAATATGTCTATGAATTACTTTATACATAATCAGCTTAAAACAAAGGCATCATATAGTATATCAACAACAAAAAAAGTAAACCCAGGGCTTGCCCATTTGACTAATCTCGCTATTCAGCTTGCTCTGGAGATCTTCTGTATCTTCCTCTAAAGTGTTGGGATTACAGATGAGCTTCCAAACCCACCTGACACGTGTGTAATAGAGATCCAAGCCCAGGTTCTTGTGCTTAAGTGGCAAGCATTTTATGTGCTGAGCCATACCCAGAGCCCTCTATTTCCCGTTTATAATGGGTGAATTTCTTCTATACTTACTGTCTGGAAGTATTCCTGAGACCACCCAATGAAACTTAAACTGCTCCTTTTTTTTTTTTCTGACACTGACAGAAATTTACCTTTTATTTTATTTTGATAAAACAGGTGAGGAGAATACATAACTGACATTAATTCAATGAATATATTTGTCATCACTTATATATTGAGAAAAAATTTGTAATGCTCTCTATAATTCTGATATATAATGGTAAGACTACTTTCTGACAATGTATACATGTCAAGTACCAGGCACTTTTAGGTTATATGAACGGAATTAGATTTTAAGATGGTTAGACAATTCAAGATTTTGGAGACACCTGAGGCACTACAGTGAGCAGATAATTTCTTCACTATCTTGATAAATGGTAATAATATGTTACCAACATTGACATTGTTGAATTCCTTATAATTAATGCATTTGTTTTAAATTATTGATCTTATAGTGGTGACACAGTCCCATGCCTTATCTTTTACTTTTCTCAGGGTCATTTATAACAATTTTGAATTACTCAGTGATAATGAGTACCTTTTTGAATAGTATTATTAAATGTGAATCATGCTTTCATTTTCTCCTGGTCTCAGGTCAGTCATTTCTGTTTGCTGTCTGATAGACTTCATAATCTCTAGGTTGGTAGAAGGCAGATAGATGAAAGAGGATAGACATTTACTCTGCTTCTGATTGTTAACTTTATCATTTGCTCGTCTTTTATTCAGCTAATTCCCATTTTCTATTTTCTTAAATTTTCCTCTATACTGACTTTTTTTCTAGGACCCCAACTGTCTGAATCTCATTTAAGAATAGCTATTGAAGCCAGGCGAGCTGGCTCATGCCATTTATATCAGCACTTGGGAGGCAGAGGTGGGAGGATCACGGAGTGTTCAAGGCCACCCTGAAGCTACACAGTGAATTCCAGATCAGCCTGAGCTATAGTGAAACCTACGTCGGAAACAAAAAAAAAAAAAAAAAGCTATTTGAATTTTTAAATATATTTTATTAGTTATGTATATAGTATATATATACAGCCATGATGGTACCCTGTCCTCCCCCCATGGGTAGTGTAGGTCTGAAGGTATATCTTTTATTAGCATTAGGATTATAGATTAATAGACAGACTATGGTATACACAGATTTTAACCATAATAAAAAATGTGAAAAGTCACATTCCTTATCTTACACTTAGGATATAGATGCAATATGGAATTCAATTCCTACACATGGCACACATACTATATATGTTTATTTAATGTATATATTTATTGGAAGTTGTGTGTTCAAAAGTTGGGTTATATCAAGACAAGTACCTAGTATATTTACTCTCCCAGCATCATCTGACCCCTGAAAGCAATTGATAATAGTACTATTAGAAATTATAAAGCATCCTATATTCATGTATATGATTTCTACCTCTTTTGTTTGATTTTTCATTTCATTTTCTTCAGAACATTCACTCCATTATATTATGTATTCTTTTATGTTGAAACCAATTTTATCCAGTCTTTCCAAAAGTAAAATAGAATTGTTTTCACTTTTCTTCTGATCTTGTTTTTTGAGATATTTGGCATTCTACTCAATCCCTTCCATATTTATTTTATAATACTGGAATATATTAATTCATGAGTTAGGAGATAACTTTATTCCATTGAATATGCATGGTTTTGTACAAATTTGGCAGGTAAGCTGCTCCACCTTTTCATTACACTACTGAGTTATGAATGTATTTCTAAAAATATTTTTTTCTAAAGTTTAGTTTAGGTTGCAGTCATTGAATAATGGAAATGAATTTATCAGACATTTAATACTTTACAATGAAAATATGATGATATTCCTTTCATGGTTATCATCTTTCAGGAGATTGTCCCCACAAAATTCAATGGAAGGGCTGGAGAAGGCTCTTGCTTCTTCACATTCCACCCTCCAACTTCCGTGTGAGCCAGATGCACAAGGTGATGCGAGTGCACAAGGTCACACGTGTGCACTAGGTGGCACACACATCTGGAGTTCAATTACAGTGGCTGGAGGCTCTGGAGTGCCAATTCTATCTATTATCTGTCTATCTATCTGTCTATCTATCTATCTATCTATCTATCTATCTATCTATCTATCTATCATCTATCTATCCATCTATCATCTATCTATCTATCTATCTATCTATCTATCTATCTATCTATCTATCATCTATCTATCTATCTATCTATCTATCTATCTATCATCTATCTATCTATCTATCATCTATTTCTCATTTTCACTCTTGCTCTCTTGCATTAAAAAGCCAGTCTGTTGGGCTTGCCTCAAAAAAAAAATACAATGGAAATTTCAAAAATAAATATTATGTCCAATTCTTTTGCTGCACCTCTCAGCAATGCCCAGCATATCCTTGGATTTCTAATCATTCCAAACTATTGATTGTCCATCGAATAAGCCATGTTTTTATATTACTTTTAATTTATGTATGGATTTTTTCTCTATTTTTTAAACTTGTCTCATGTAGTTGAAAGTATGAACATGAGAGTTTTATATTTATTCCAACGATAGCACTGAAACAAAATAAGCTGAATTGCACTTTTTTAAAATCCCAGCTGGGCACATTACATAAATTCATTATTGGCCCTTAAAATTTAATCATCTCAATCATATTCTATTTCAAACTGGCCACAAACCCAATGCAAATTAAGACGTGTGCTTGGGAAAATGTGGTATTCAGCTCTTTCACCATCCTCCCTTCTTCATTATTGAGATTCTGAATCCTTCCTGTTTGAGAACAAGAGGGAAGGAAGAGTAAGGGGATGGAGTAGGGCTTTTTAAAATTAATTACTCTATTTATTTAATTCAGTTCATTAGCTTAATTGATTTACAACCCTCTCTGTGGGTATCTTTCTCTCTTTTGTCAGTTTGTGAGAGACTAATGGATACCTTTCCCAACACCTCTTCTATCTCTGGGAATGTCTCACATTCTTTGACCGTGAAAGGACAGGGATACTATTTGACCCATCTAAATCCACAGTGACTTCCACCACTTTAGTCACCTCAACCCAATTCCCTATATAATTGGAAAACTTCTGAAACAGCAATAAGGTAGCTTCCGTCTGGTCCACTGGTTATCAGTGAACTATGATAGTGCAGAATGAAAGCATCCCTCATTAATTCTGGAGCACCAGCAAGAATCCTATTCAACTTCCCATTACTCCCTTGTTAGGGCCCTCCTTCTGATCTCCTCTTCCTGCTACACTCAGGGACTCCCTACAAATTTATCAAGATTCAACTCACATATTCCTTTGTGAAATATTTTCTCATTATTCTACGTAGACTTATGGTCTCCAATGCTTGGATATTACTTAATTCTCAAACACACAATCCTAGGACACCATATTCTACATTTTTCTATATTGCTTATATTTTCCTTTTCCTTTGGTGGCAATCTGAAGCAATCACAAAATTAAATCTTTCTATCTCTTACCCATCAGACAAATATCCAATTGTGGTTACCCTCTTTACATTCATAAAATGATAATATTCCATATTCCAATTTTCTGATATTAAACACCCTATATAGTCTTACTTTTACTACTATATTCCAAGAACTTTTGAATCACAAGGAATATAACAATAAGAAAATAAGCTCTTTATTCTCATAGAGCTTCCATTGTCATAGTGTATTTATTCATTATGAAAATTATATTTTATACCACACTCAAATTTGATCAGCATATCAATAAACTGTTCAACAACCACAAATGGGGAGAAGCAGTAATTGTATCAGAAGGAGAAGTAGCACATGTCCTCAAAATTAACTGTAGAGGAAGTATGAATGAGTGTTAAAATGTAAGAAAGGATAAATAAGAAAGATTCAAAAAGATAAAAGCAGAGTTCAGAGATGGGAAGAAAGAAGAGAGGGATGATGGACATTGAATCTATCAATTCTGCCCCCCAAATGGATATAGTCAAGGATTCAAATTTACATTAGTACCATCTTAAAAAAGCGATTGAAGGGACTGGAGAAATGACTCAGTGGGTAAGGCACTTGCCTGCAAAGCCTGATGACCTGGATTCAATTCCTCAGTGCCCCATAAAGCCAGATGCACAAAGAGGTGCATGCATCTGGAGTTAGATTGCAGTGGCTGGAGGCCCTTGTATGCCCATCCTCTCTGTATGTCTCTCCTCTATCTCTCTCTGCTTTAAAATAAGTAAATAAAACAATTAAAAAATAATAAATATATGAATGGACAATATAGCTGCTGAAGGAGTGGGTGAAGTATGTAACTCAAAGAAAAACAATTTCTGTCTTCTAAGTCATATTCTCTCCACACTTTTGCACAATATTTCCTTGATACATTTCCTTAAACAATTCTTACTTGGAATACATATTTGGTAGTTAAGACTAATAAGAACTTTTCTGCTGTAACATTTTAAAGAAAAAAAATTAAATCAGCTCACTGAACTATCATCCAACTATATAACAAAAATAGTATGAATCCATCTGTTTAGAATGGCACAATGGAGAAAGGACTCTGTCTCGTTTGGGATTAAAGAAGTGAAATCTTGTCAAGGACAAGACTTAGCAGACTTAAGATATGTGGTGCTGTCATATGTATAAAGTGTTTTCCACTTTAAATATAACCAAATCTGTTGACTGCCAAAAACAGAGTTGCTGAGGTTTGGTATAAAAATTGGGGGCAAACAAAATTTCATGGTTGCAAAACATTTCTACAAGGATACTATAGATATATAGATCAGACAAGTCATAATATTTAATCCATTTTTGAATTTCAGGTTTTGGAGGAAATTAAAATACTCAAGAAGATATATTTAACTAACTGGCTTTGTCTTACATTTGTCTTCTCTATGTCTGGGGTTCCTCCTGACAGCCCAGGCAGAAAGGCTAGGGTAGAAAAGTGAAACCAAAGCTAGAACTTGTAGGTCACTCTGGTATGTCCTCATTCAGTCAGTGCTGGCGACAATCTATAAAGTGGTGCTATCCCAAATAAGAATGAGGTGATCCATGGGGGAATTTTTGTCACATAATCCTGACAGGCTATTTCCAAGAAACACTAAAAGACAAAATCTGGTTTAAAAGTGGAGGGTACATGAGCCCTTCCTGCTCTTGCAATCTCATTTTGAGGCTGTATTCTGCTAACATTGTGCTAACATTCTCTATGATTTAATTGTCAGTCTTTTTTTTTTTGGGGGGGGGGTTCGAGGTAGGGTTTCACTCTGGTCCAAGCTGACCTGGAATTCACTCTGTAGTCTCAGGCTGGCCTTGAACTCATGGCAATCCTCCTACCTCTGCCTCCCAAGTGCTGAGATTAAAGGCATGCACCACCACGCCCGGCTAATTATCATTCTTAATGTTTACTAGTTCCTTGGAGTTTAATCAAGCTAAACTAACTTTATCTTTATAAGTCATATTTTAATTCATGCAAAATTATATATAATGTCTTCATAATTTGAGTTCTACACAGGTGATCATATGTTTAGAGATTATGGAAGCAAACCTCTGGGTTTTTTTGTGAGCGAGTCCTTAGATTAGGATAATTGAGAAGGGAAACACTGTCACAATTTTTGGTCATAGTTTTCTTTCAACAGAATCTCAGCTCTATCTTAATCTTGACTGCACAAAGGAGTAAATGTGTGCAAATGGTTTATTAGGTAAATTAATGATATAAATACCGCCAGAGAATTGTCACTTGTTAGATTGTGTATCAATCTCACAAGTTTATTTTATTTTGTTTTCACACTTATATTTATTTATCTGTTTTCAAGGAGAGAGACAGAGAAACCAGGGCCTGCTACCACTGCAAAGGAACTCTAGATATATGTGTCACTTTATATGTGCATCTGCCTTTACATGGGTATTAAGGAATCAAACCCAGACTGTCAGCCTTTTCAAGCAAGCACCTCTAACCATAAACATTTTTTCATACCTGACAAGATTATTCTAAAGAGAATAACACCATAAGGTACTTTTCAGTATGCAGTTCTATATATTCCATAATGATAGGAGCTTGGGATTTATAAAGGCTGGTAAACCAGTAACCTAAAAATTGCTTTAAATAATTTTAATCTTAAGTATTTTCATTTCTTATGATATTCTGCCTTCAAGTAAGATACTTAGAGTCTGTAGATGGTCCTTTAGGAATAATCTTCCATGAAGAAGGACAGGCATTTATCAATATTACTAGCATTCCACAAAATATTATTTGCTCCCCCACCCATCCTGGGGCTTAGGGAGTCAATCTGTCATCAACACTGTGGTGAGCCTGGACTCTTTTTGCAAATGGAGGGAAAATCTGTTACTGAGCTTTTTATGCACTTGACCCTGACATATTGTCAGTCTGTTCTTGAGGAGTTGGAATCAATATTGCCACACTGGGGTGAAAGGCTGATGGGGAAATCCAAGTCAATGGATAAGGCAGATCATCTGTAAATCAGCTTTTGTCCAGAACAACTGGAACTGTGGGAAATGTTCATGTAGGACACACATACATCTCACAATCTGGGTCATTATGAGAGAGCCAAGCATATATTTCCTCTAGAAACAACTGTTTTACAAAGGTGTTATTTTTCCCCTTAACTTCTCTGTCCATTTAATTAAAATCTGTTGTTTTATACATCTTTCCTTCCATCCTTCAAAGCAAAGAAAAATTACTATCTTTAAGTTTTTTTTTTGTTTTTTTTTTGCCCAGTCATTGAATGCCACTCTTTTCCATTTGCAGAAGTCTGGTTAACACAGCTCTCTCCTGCTATGTCAGAGAGTCTCCAGAGCTTTGGTTTATAAATTTTACATAGTTTTGTTACTTTGTTTTCCTTTTTTAGACAATTAGCCACACTGAAATGTTGTTGAGTGATGGCTAATTAATCACAAAACCCATATTTTTTCCCCACATTTAGACCATTTTTCTACCTTCTTAAAAGCTAATGGTATAAAGGTAACTGAATGCTGTTGAAAACCATGGAAATAAAACTGATGGTAACACAGAAACCAGTTCTATCAGAGGGCTCTTCATAGCTATTAAACATTTTCTCTTCTGTAGAGCCACTGGTAGCCTCATGTTAAAGATGAAGAGCAACAAAATAGGGAGAACCATGTTTTTGCTTGAATAAAATTGCTAGTCAGTTACTAATACATTTTTGTTCTTCAACAACTCTCTTATTTTGATTTATTTTTACAGAAGAAAATATTTTTCTAAGTAGTCCAAAAATTTCTGATGAGCTTACAGTTTTTCTGTTTCTTTCTTTCTTCCCTTCCTTCCTTCCTTCCCTCCTTCCCTCCTTCCCTCCTTCCCTCCTTCCCTCCTTCCCTCCTTCCCTCCTTCCCTCCTTCCTCCTTCCTTCCTCCCTCCCTCCCTCCCTTTCTCTCTCCCTCCTTTCCTTCCTTCCTTCCTCCCCTCCTTCCTTCCCCTCCTCCCTTCCTTCCTTCCTTCCTTCCTTTTTCTTTTTGAGCTTACAGTGTAGGAGCCAAGAGTGAACCATGCAAGTTGCTTGCAAAAGTCTTCATTCAACCTGAGTGTATTGATGGAATGAAGATTCTATTGTTGCTTTAACTTGCTCAAGACTAGCCCCTGCTGTTTGACCTCTCTGAGAAGATGTTTGCCTCTCCCAAAATTCCATGCCACTGGGATGAGGTGAATTTACAAAGCTACACAAATCGAGTGTATGAAAAGCACTCCACAGGCTGAAGTAGTAGGTTTGGGAGTTCAAGGTCAGCCTTGGACACATAGCAGATTAGATGTAGCCTGAGCTACATCTAAACCAAATAAAATAACCAAAGTAAATGCTTCAGAGCTTGGGCCCAGATTTTCCAAGTCATGCCAAAATTTGCTTAGCTAGTGATGATAGTTCCTCTATCTGTTGGCCACAAACCCTAATGTAGAAGAATACAGCTAGAACTGGGAACATGCTGCATCATCTTGTAATTTTATTCTGACTCCTGGCTATTCCACTGTAGGGGGTAATGTTTATCTTCCTTTAAGTCCCACATTCCAAGGAGTGAAATCAGATCCCCTTTAGCAGTACTGACATATAACCCTGTCAGATCTCTAGGCAATACCTCAGAAAGAACAAGAAAGTACAGACATGCACATCTGCTATGTATCCATACTCCATGAGATCCTTTGATAAGCTTTTCTGCATTTTCTCTACTGCAAGGCATTTATCATTATATGTGGAATAGAGTTTATACACAGCATCTCCACATGATCAAGAATTCATTTCCTAGGAGGGTGCAATAGCAACTAAAAAAAAAATAAGCTGGGTGTGGTGACACATGCCTTTAATCCCAGCAGTCAGGTCGGGAGGCAGAGATAAGATGATTTCCATGAGTTCAAGGCCACCCTGAGACTACATAGTGAATTCCAGGCCAGTCTGAGTTACAGCAAGATCCTACCTCAAAAAAATCAAATTAACTGATTAATTAATCTGTGATTTGTTATGGAAAGGACAAACTAATACTGTGATCAACAACTCGACTGAACTGGCAGTTATTCAGTTCCTACTTCTAATTCATCATGATATCTGGAATGCTCAACTTCTCTGAACTCTTATTTGATTGTTACCCAGGCTGACGTTTGACTGTTCCCATGAAAAGTTCCAAATGAACATTACCCTGCTGAATGTACCAACTTTCAGAATTGTGAAAGACAGTGACTTTTCTCTTGAGCTGGTAAGTGTTGGAAATGGAATTTAAAACTTTACAAAGATGGGGAAAAAAAACCATAAATGGCAACTTTTCATTAAAAACCTTGAAAAATGATACAATTCACATATATGGACAATGGAGAAAATTAGTACAGAAGAGGACAAAGTTCAAGTGATCTGTCAGGTATACTCAAGAAGCATCAAGTGACTGATGAGATTTGTTCAAGAAGCTCAAGGAAACTATTTTGCCTATGGTATTGCTTCAAGATAAGTGTTTATAGGAGAAAAATAGATGAAAAAGAAGAGAGGTAAAGAATACCTAGCCACATAGTGGCTTGTAGGTCAGGCTAAATGAGCCAATGGGAGTGGCATGTCTGTTATGGTGAAAACCCATTACTCTCTAATTAGACTGGAGGCCTGCTCCCCAGAAGGGAATATATTCCTGATACTGAAAACCTATGATGGCCTTAGGGTGTAACACCTGCTGGTGTCTGGCTAAAGGCATACATTATGCTCACCAAACTCTCCGGTAAACAATTCTCTTAATGTTCATACTCATATGTTAATGCTACTTTACTTCTGGTTAGAGAAGCTTCTCTTTTCAGATGGCACTGACCTCTGGGATGACTCCACAGTCACCATAATGCTGAGAAGAAATAACAGAAGAGTGCTCAGCACTGAAGCATCTCTATCACAACTTGCAAGGCTTGGTGTCCATTGCAGAACAGGTGGTGGAAAGAATGTAAGAGCCAAAGGAAGGGTAGGATTCCTTACAATGTACTCTCCCAGACACAAAATAGCCTGGATATCCATGACCTGCCAGGGCCTGGCACTTCTACACAAGATCATCATACTAGGAAGAAAAGATGTTGACATCAAAATAAAAGAGAGACTGAGAGGGGGAGAGGATATGATGGAGAGTGGAGTTGTGAAGGAGAAAGTGGGGGGGTGGGAATTATTATGGCTTATTAATTATAATTATAAAAGTTGTCAATAATAAAAAGAAAACTAAAGAAAAAAAAGCCAATGGCTTATAGATGTGAGGGAGAAACCCAATTCTTTTCCTAAGTAGATGTGAAACCAGTGGAAAGTTTTAAGCTAGAAAATATTCAAACTAAGTTTGTAGCATAATGCAATTGTTTATAATAAACTGAATGGGACAAAGAAAAGAAGGAGGGAGACTGCACAGGTAGCTATGCAGATTATGGTGAATGATTATGGTGATCTTTATCACAGTGGTATCCATGAGGCAAAGGGAGAGGCAGTTGAAATCTGGGTATGTTTTAAATGCAGAGGGAAATAATTTGTGGTTTGGTTGGATTTGATTTTCTTCCATCTACATGTAGCTTTATGACACATAGATATTCAGTAGTGGCTGAGGTAGTTAACATCACTTAAGAACGTGGAATATCACTTCTGAACAGCCATTTTTGCATAGCATGCCCAGTCCCATTCTTTCCTCTCCGAATGTGCCTGACTATCAAGTTTGTGCTTTTCCCTATGTTGCTTTTCTATGGCTTGATTTTTGTTAGCCAGTCTTTAATCTTTGTTTTCCTCTGACTCTTATGAGCAATTTTTAATTTGATGAATTTGCACTCATTCTTCAAATCCGTGACCAGATAGTCCATTTTCTGCGAAGCTGTCCTTGAAACTTTTAGTACGTCTAATACCTTGAAGCACAGTTTGTTTTATGGTAAAAATTTAAACAAGATTACACTTGCTTATATACATACCATGCCTTTTGTGGAGAGTGGTACTCATATTAATGCTATAATCTCTAAAAATAATTGAACTATTAAAATCTAAATTCAAATTATCATCTGTAAAGGCAATTAAGTAAACAAAAATTAGTGTGTGACATTAAATAATAAATTCTACATTGTTACTAGAAATTCACTATTGAGATAGAGTTGAAAATGAGCAGAAAAGAAATTTCATAAAGATGATGAAAACTGTAACTGAATGAGAAGACACGATAATGGCAAGTTAGAATGCCATGAACAAATAAGTGGAAGAAGAAATACTAAAGTATAAAAATATAAAGTTTTATATAACTTTGGAGTTCCTATATATCACTAGGTCATGTGGGACAACATCAAATTATGGTGAATAATAAATAAGATGCTTTTTTTGCATAGGAAGAAAAAAGGTCATATTGGAACATGATCAACTTAAATGTCTTTTGACACACAAAGCATCTGAGAGATTAATAAAAGCAGAGGTGGAATCCACAGAAGATATTTAGGGTATGACAGTAAAATTAATGTAGGAAATAAATAGTAGGTATGAGTAAGTAACTGAAAATTATGCATTAGCTACTTAGCTCAAAGAGAACTTGGCTTTTCATAAGTAACTCCCATTTTGATTTGCACTTAGATTGTTAACATTTGGTCTTGGGTTTTAATCTTTTTTCTTACATTACAAATATATTAGGGCTCAAGAGATGGCTTAGCGGTTAAGACACACACCTTTGAAGCCTAAGGGCCTAGGTTCGATTCTCCAGGTCCCATGTTATCCAGATGCATACGGTGGTGCATGTGTGTGGAGTTCGTTTGCAGTGGCTAGAGGCCTTGGTGTACCCATCTTCACTCTCTCTCTTTCTCTCTCTCTCCCTGTCTCTAATAAATGAATAAATATTTTATGGTATATTTCCCATATTGTACGTCAAAATATGGTGTAATATTGAAACTATTATACTTTTCATTGCAAATATTGGGTGGATAAAGAAACTGATACTTTATTTATGGACTATGTTTTTAAATTTTAACCTAATGTTTTTGAGCACAGGCTTAGAAACGTTACTAAAAGCAAATACAAAAAAGTTCTGCATAGTAGTGTGATACTATTCTGCTAAAAAGAATCACAAATTTCAGGCAGATTAAATAATTAAGTGCATATAGATTTTTATTACAATGTCTGCCACATTACAATTTTTCTACAAATATTAGTGGGTGCTTTTTCTTATTACTAATCCCTTTTGCATGAGTCAGAGACACTGGGGAGACAAGTTTTTCTAGAAGGATGGCTGAACTGAAAATATCCTGTGGTTTGTTGAACAGTGTTTCTCAGTTTTCACTCAACTGGGCACATTAAAAAAAAGAGAGAAAGAAAAGATGATAGACAAAACTGTACGATATTAGAACTTCACATTTTAGTACCTATTATAGAAGATGCTACATAGGAAGGAGATAGCATTATTCTCAGACAGCCTAGAGGAGAACAGTGAGAGCACCAGGAAGCACATCCACATTTGTGATCCTGTGGGATCCCAGGATCCTTTAAGAGTGGTGCTGCCTAATGTCAGGGCTGGAAGGTGATGGCATACACAGAGAGATCAGA
Organism: Orientallactaga sibirica; assembly: GCA_036365145.1. NCBI lineage: Eukaryota > Metazoa > Chordata > Mammalia > Rodentia > Dipodidae > Orientallactaga > Orientallactaga sibirica. Next base: position 44,367,795 of record JAEOAD010000012.1, on the reverse strand, counting down.
TAGCAGTGCTAGAACGTCAGGAATCATGTCTAACACTTCTGGTGAGGAGCAGCAGCTAGCCCTTATCTTCAGACAGGCTCCACTCAGGGTATTGGAGAAAACCAAACCCAAGCTGACACAACAAACCCAGAAGCTACAGGATAACTTAAAAGAGAAATAAGAGAAAACATTTTCCTTATATATGTGTAACACACACACACACACACACACACACACACACACACACGCTCACACTCACAGTCAGTTCCTTCCTTTTCACATAGGAAAAGCTTTACATAAGATAGAGTTTACTGTTAACATCACTGTTTCTATGCTGAGGTTATGATTGCATTATAATGGTTAAGACCTGAACTCTGTGGCACCTTATTTCTCCTCAAATGACAATAAAGTTGCTAATGATTCTTTATTTTCAATCAAGTAAAATTTAAATTAGGGCTGGAGAGATGGCTTAGTGGTTAAGGAGCCTGCCTGCTAAGCCTAAGAACCCGGTTCCAATCTCCAGGTCCCACGTTTAGCCAGATGCAAAGTGACGCAAGGGCACAATGCTGCACTTGCCCACGGGGGGCACACACATCTAGATTTCATTCACAGCAGCTGAGAGACTGCTGGCACGCCCATTCTCTGTCTCCCTCTCCCTCTCTCTCTGTCTGTCTCTCTCTGTGTCTCTCTCCAAAAAAATAAAAATAAAATAAAAAATTTAAATTATATTTGAATTCATTTATTCTTAAGAGTAATCATTCTTAAACATTCTGTGCATATAATTTTTACCTACATTATATATCATGAAGACTCTATTCATCTCTTTCACACCATATATATGTATATATATTACATGTATACTACATATTATATATAATTATATGCATATTTTATAGTGCATTTATATAAAACCTATATAAACGTAAAATACAAACTAATATCACTTTATATAAAAAAGTGTTTTGAGAAATACATTATAAGTCTTTTTCATTAACAACTTCCATAATTATAGAAAATAAACCATTGTAATTCCCTCCCCTCCACTTTCCCCTTTGCAACTCCATTCTCCATCATATCCCTTCCCTTGATCATTCAATCTCTGCTTTATTTCGATGTCATCATTTTGTCCACATATTATGACTGTCATGTGTAGGTAGTGTCAGGCACTTGAGGTCAATGCATTCTTAAGGGGACTTTTAAGGAGGTGAGAGGATCAGAACTAGAAAAAAAATGTGTGAATAGATATACAGGTGGCCATGATTCAAAGTGAGAAGTTCTCAAACCAAACTTATGTTTTAAAATAAAAGTAAATGATCATGAGTCAGTAAATCCATGCAATTTCCTTAAGCTAAAAACGGTATAGAAATGGTCCTCCTCCTCTCAAATTTCTAGGAGACATAGCCTTGTTAGTTTATTTTAGACATCTGGTCTCAAACCCTTTAAGAAAATAAAATTTCATTCTTTGAAACTACTATATTAATGGTAACTTGTTAATAGCAATATTAGGAATAGACCCTGTTCATCTGAAACCTCTAGGTTCTGGGAAAGTACCAGTCTTACGACCTGATTTTATTTGGAAATATGGCTCATGCATTGACAGCTCAGTCTCCAGCTGGTGGTGTTATTTGGGAGGTTCAGAAAACTCTGCTAGGTGGGGACTTGCAAGACAGTACAAATACAATCACCATGATGTCAGGGCAATATATTGTACCTGTCTCTCTGCATTTCAGCCATCAAGACATGAAGAATCTTCTCGTCAAGAGCCTCTGTGCCATGATATTCTGCCCAGGTCTAGTGGCCAACCAACCATGGGATGAAGCCTCTGAAACATGGAGTCAAAAGAAATCTTTCCTCCTTTAAATTACTGGCATGAAGCAATTTTTCACAGTGATGAAATACTGAAATAAAACCTACCATAGAGGCTGTCTCCAGAAATATGAACAAAAGTCTTCTGTGTACCAGAGAGCCAACCATAGTCTAAGCAATTATGCTCTGGAGTACTTTTTCTCTCACTACCCCAAATTACCACCTGTTCCTGAGTTTTGGTTTGATGTCATTAGCTATAGAGCATAAACCTTATTTCTGTTCATCTCCAATGAATCATGTTCTCCTGTGTTTAATGTCAGAGGCTACTCCAGAGGCACAACTTATTCATGGTTATTGATGTTTCTGGGAACGTACAATACTGTTGAGTCTGATTAAGAGCATGGGGACTTGAAAACGTTTCTAGCCAAGCATAGTCTCATTTCACCCCCCAGGTAATGAGATGTTTGCATTTATGAGCTTTCCTGTTTTATTTACATGTGTTAGTTCAGATAAGGCAAAGTAATCCTAACGCTGAATCTGTGGAAGTCACTCATCATCTGAAGAGATTTCATAGAAGACACCCCCCTTGCCTTAGTTCCCGGTGTCCAGAGATGGACACTGACTTGGAACCTGAAAATGGATTGCTATCCAGCCCACATGCCATCACTCAGCACTTCAAAGACACTCTCCTACCCTTGCTGTCAAACTTTTGGGCCTTGTGTATATGAGAAATGTCACTACTAGAGAGTCTTATTCAAAATTCTCAAGTTCTAGCATATATATCTGGTTAATTGCCTCTGAACTTAAATTTGAAGAGTCAAAAAATGTCAGATTTGTAATATAACTGTGTCAAGAATGGAACCAAGATTTCTGAGGCTTTCACTGCCTCTGTCAACCCACTTCATGGTGGAAGAGCTGAGGATTACTTTTCTAGGCTCTTGATCTGAGACAGGGCACAATGAAGAATACAGAGTAGTGCCAGAATGACTTCTCCAGATCTTTTGCAAATTCTTTCCATTAAGTGGCATTTTAATTTTATAATAGTAGATATAGCTAAGAGATGCAGGGCGAGATCCTTGTGTGCAGGGCCTTATGTAACTGTACAGGTCTCATAGCCAATGAAGTCACCCTACTCTGTGCTTTGATCCTCACTATTGCTTACTAACCACGTGACTTAGGGTGCTTCAGTCCTGTTCCATATATTTTAGCACCTTCATCTGATGATATTGGTGTAAATCAAACCTCATAAGATTAGCGATTACCAAGAGCATTAGATGAGTTATTGTATGTAAAATTCTTTAAAGGTGGTAATAGTTGATTAGAAAAATGGCCAAGAATGAAGAAAAGAAGATGTGGACACTTGAGTATCAGCAATAAACTTAAGGTCATTAACATGCAAAGTTACTCTTCCTGAATGCAGAGCCATGACTTGTGGACTACCTTTTCCTTCATTTGTGGCCTTAATATGTATTAATATGTGATATGTATTAATATATTTGCATATGCATCAGACCCCATTCAAAGTGTTCATTTGACCTTCCTGGTGACAAGATTGGCATAAGACACAGAAATCACCAGAATATTTTTACTATTATACAGCTAATATGTCTTTTTTGCCAATTGGAGTTACCTACAAACAACTCCTATTTTTTTTCCTGCTTCCTTAAGGTCAATCCATACTTCAGAAGTACACTTATTGCTGATATCATTAACAAAACAGAATTTTTAGAAGGTACTCTCAAATAGAAACTTGATACTAGCAACTGTTATAAATCTCTTCAATTCCAATGAAAACTGCCTAAAATATTTTTCAAGTCATAGGACTACAATTATTTTTCTGGAAATTGAAACCATTGGAAACCCCATACAGGTTTGGTTTAAAAAGAGCAGACTAATATTTGGGGAAACATAGACTTTTTTAAGAAATGTAATTCCCTGTGAAAGTTGCTTATAAGGTTCAAAATTTTAGGGGCTTTATGGTATTGCTATTATTTATAAAAATAAATATATCTGAATAAAAATAAACATTTGCATCAAAGAAAAACCAAAAACAATGCTAAAATCCCACCCCTTGCAAGGAAGTGAAACTGATTTTTCACAAAATCAGGTTGACTCCTTAGGATGCCTCACTTCCTGTTGAAGAGAAAGAATCCACCAGGGGTCAAACCCTGCTGAAACTGTACTTCACATGGTGGGGATAACTTGTTCCTGCCCAAATCTACAGATTCAATACAATATTATTTAACACTAAAATATGTATCTCCTTAAAATCAGTTGTCTTCCACCTACAGAAACTTACACCCGTGTTATAATTAACTCAGTAATTGCAACTCCTCCTCTTAACACAAAAAGTGTGTGGGCTCTGAAAAGGCAACATACAAACATGGTATTTTTAAAAGGAATCTAATAATAACAACATAATATTTTTCTTCTTCCAGATGCCCGATTTTTATAATTACTTTTATTTTTTTCTTCTTTTACTGATTACCCCCCAAACACACATTTTCAACTGTTCAGTGTCTGTATTGCTTATCTGAACTAAACCTATATTTCCTTTCCTCTTTGTTTCAATTCATAAAAGCAAATTTTAAATGCATATAGAGTCTAAACTTTATTATAAACTTACTTCTCATTACCTCAAGAAAAATCTTAATCATGTATTTTCTAGATTTAACAAAAACCACAAAGAGGTTAATAGTGGCAAACATTTATGGATTACTTACTATTAACTATATTTGATAGAGTTCTAGGATCTGAACATTTGTAAAGTATGTAGCAATTACAACTCTATGAATTGGATATAGTAGTTGATCTATTTAAAATCATGAGGCAGGGACTGAGGGAAAGGCTCCCTCAGGTAAAAAAATGTGCTTGCTTGTAAAGACTGTCAACCCTGGGATCAATTCTCCAGCACTGATGTAAAGTCAGAAGCAAGAAGTAGTGCATGGAAAAACTTTTCTTAAATGTGCGTTTGCTATTTGTATTTCTTCTCTGAGAACTCCCTGTGCAGTTCTCTGCCCCATTTTGCGAGTGGGTTGTTTGATGATTTATTGTTTAGGCTTTGGAGTTCTTTGTAGATTCTAGCAATTAGGCCTATCCCCCATAACTCTTTTTTTTTTTTTTTTTTTTTTTTTTTTTTGTTTTGTTTTTTTTGCAAGGTAGGGTTTCACTCTGGTCCAGGCTGACCTGGAATTAACTATGTAGTCTCAGGGTGGCCTCGAACTCTCAGTGATCCTTCTACCTCTGCCTCCTGAGTGCTGGGATTAAAGGCGTGCGCCACCACGCCCGGCTGAAGCCCATAACTCTTGACTACGCACACAATGCATGACCCACATTCCCCATTGATGAGGGTCCCTTTGGAAGAGGGAGGACAGGGAGGAGGATAATAGAGTCATCTTTATGAATGTAAAATTAGAATAATATAAATAAAAAAATAATTAATTAAAAAAAAGAAGAAAAGAACCAATCCAAAAAACAAAAAGAAGAAGAAGAAGAAGAAGAAGAAGAAGCAGTGCATGTGCCTGTAGTTTGTTTGCTGCAGCAAGAGGCCCGGCCCTGCACCACCACACATACACACGTGCAAATAAATCCGTAAACTAAAATAAAATTGTGGTGCAAAGTATTTTAATAACCTGATGATGACAAAACTTTAAATGAATTTTGATGGATTTATTTTTTAGTCCCACAATGAAAAACATAGAAGAGACAACAGGATCAGAATTTTGATGGGTTCTTAATTTCCTTAAAGGCTTAAGAATTCCAGTCTCTGTCTACTACATTCATGTAGGCTAAATGAGAAACCTGGTGATGAGGCTCATTCTAAATTGGTTGTCTCATTCATAAATATGCCTGAAACGTGTATGTAAACCCTTTCTCTGCTCCTTTTTTTCTGTATGTAAGGGAGAGTTTCTCTATTTCCCATCCCCATTCTCAGCCAGGCTAGGAAGAGAGAGAACTTCTTTTGGCATGTTTATTTTCCTATCTTGCTTCCCTCTTATCTTAACTCTTCCTAAAATAAATCTAACTTTTCTGAGTCTGTGTTTTCATTTCTTTGCTAACATTAATAAGAACTCAAGATTTGAGAGCTGAGGGTGTGGGAGTATTTATTTATTTATTTATTTATTTATTTATTTATTTATGAGGAGAGAGAGAGAATGGGCGCAGCAGGGTCTATAGCCACTGCCAACAAACTATAGACACATACACCACCTTGTGCATCTGACTTTACAGGGTTACTGGGGAATCAAACCTGGGTCCATTGGCTTTGTCAGCAAGTGTCTTAATTGCTAATCTCACAGAGCTCTCTCCCCCATCAGCAGTACACATTAAATTGTCTGTGACTGCTAGCTTTTGTCCATGGACTGACCATTAGTCCAATTAACACAGGCTGGAGAGATATGCTTGGACCAAGACTTAAAGCAAATAGTAGACAAGCCACTACCAACTATAATGAAAACATCTAACTAGCAGAGTGTAGCAGACAGCTTCAGGTTCGCTGAGATGAACTTCCAGACCAGGCACAGTTATGGAGGAAGGGATATTATTTATTGAAGCTTACAGATCCAAGGGAAGTTCCATAATGGCAGAAGAAGGGGCCTGCTCTCACAGGACCAGGCAAGAGAGAGTAAAAATCCAACCAGGCACACAGCGCACAGAGCAAAACTACTGCCAAGCCACAGCACACTTCAGGAACTCCTATTAGGCACACTCTGCATATCTTTACAATGGAATCTCAAATCCACCACACCTTAAGACCCGCCCCCAGTGACATTGCCTCTAGCAAGGTGATTGCAGATGCAAACTATAACTAATAAAACACTGAATATATTGGAGGACATATATTCAAACTACCACACAGAGCATTTCTATCTTTATTTCACTAAGTTTCTTACTCTCCTTGCATTGTGAAGAAAGTAAATTTAGGAAAAAATAGATGCAGTCTAACTGCATTTGTGTCCCACATAGGACTAAGACAAAGGAATGCTCTGGGACCAAAACCTAGCAGGAGTCTACCCTCAACAAGTTCATTTGAAAAAAATTACATTAACCAGGAGCAATGCTATGCTCTTTAAAAATTCATCTTTCCAGAGGGGGGTGCTTTTGTCTAATTCAGTAAAGGAGATTTGTATAACAGCAGTAGCCTTAAATATGTAGTTTGAGGGCTGGAGAGATGGCTTAGCAGTTAAGGCATTTGCCTGTGAAGCCAAAGGACCCAGGTTCAATTCCCCAGGACACATGTAAGCCAGGTGCACAAGGGGCACATGCATCTGGAGTTCATTCGCTGTGGTTAGAGGCCTATTCTCTGTCTCTCTTCTCTCTGCTTGCAAATAAATACATAGAATTAAAAAAAAATGTAGTTTGACAAGGCAAAAGCATTTTTTAAAGTCATATTTCACAAGTGTTTTTTGGTTCATGCAAAAATGATGAAAACAGCCATGGTCACTAGATCCAGAAACAAGCAGCCATAACTGTGTCCAAGATTTAACCACATGGTTATGATTCTGGTGGAGTTTTAATTTCTGGTTGTCTAAAAGGTGTTTGTTTCATGCTATCTTACATTATAATTTTGTTATTTCTTAGAATTATGAATTGAGTTTCACTACTATGGGATGTCCATAATATATATTTTTTCTTCCCACATTCATTGATGTCCTTGGTTTATTTTGACTCTAGTATAGCAGTTAATTTTCAATCTAGAACCATCTCTCTCACAGAACTAATTAGGCATATACGACAGAACTATTTAAACAACAAGCACTATGGGAAATGTTGGGAAAGATGTGAGGAGTCAGGAGGAGGGATGATGCTTTCAGTTAGGAATGGGGTTCTTGGAAAAGGTAGGGACATCACCAGAGGGAAAGCAATTTAGCACAATGATGTTATAAATACTGTAATTCTTACGGCGGGTATGATGAGGAGATATGAAAATAAAGTGAACCATAAAACACTGGCTGTGGGTTCATAAACTATAACCTCACAAATTAAAAAAGATGTTAGTATAAAAAAATTAATACAACTTTCATGCTAATATGAGGAATACTTTTGTAACAATGTAATAAATATGTCTATAGGTGAGGAATAACAAATTGCAGATCAGTTTGGGCGGACTACATATTCTAGTTTATGGAGGGACACTTTTCTTCTATATTCTAGTATTTAATTATTAAACTATTCTCAGAAACGAACTAAAGTACATTTCTGCAGAAATAGTGAGGATGGAGGAAATGGAATTAAAAAGACCTCCTTGAATGAAATGGATAAAGAGCATTTCTTTTACCCATGACCATCCAATTACATCACTGCAGTTTTTCATGTGATGAAGGGGATTCATCTCATGTATAACAAGTGTGATTTGTTTCTTAAAATTTCATATCACAATATATAATTGGCCATCTAATACCAATACCCTTGGGATTACCAGTTGTCAAGGAACATGCTAGAAAGGAGAAAAGGAAGGCGACCTGACAGTTGAAATGTGCACATAAGAAATTATCCAAATAGAAGAAGGAATATACAAAGAGGCATTTTCTTTAAATTTAAATAGCAGTTTATAAAACCAAAATATAAAACAATGGTGCATACATCATCGCTGCTAACTTTAAATTACCTTGTTAAATCAACTCAACCAGCTTCAACTGTGAATTATTTTATACTCATAATAACATAGTAAGAAAAATTGTGTTATAAAGGAACCGAAACATTGTAACACCTCCTGAATAGAGGAAAAAATATTGAAAAGAAAGCCAACATTATAACAAACAAATGATAAACTTTTCTAAATAGTTATCAAAATATCCCCTCTTATAACATAAGGTGCACCATAGAACACATTGGTCTATATGGGAAGCTTGTAGAGTTTTGTCAGAGAAGCAATCTGAGACAAAAGTAGTGCAATGTTGAACTGAGGAATTGTGAGGAGAACAGGAAGTTGCACAAGTTACCATCCTATACCATCTAATGATGTGTCCATCCCTTCTTGAGAGAGTATGCCTAGGTTTCTGATAGGGTTGAAGCGGGATATGACAGTCATCAGGTTTCTGATAGGGTCGAAGCAGGATATGACAGTCATCATGTGATGTTAGAGTGGTCTACTGTTGGACCCTCCGACAGGTAGAGCCTGTAGTGAAGGGGGACTGGTCCAGCCGGTCCCTCTCCGGGGCTGAATGGGATGATGAGTGTCGACGACTCAGCCTTTCCTCCTAGGCGCCAGAGGAACTAAACACCACACTGAGTCGGGAGTCTGTCGAAGCAAGATCTCGTTTATTGTATATCAAGGCAGGTATATATAGGAAAAAAACAAAGAATAGAAAGGGACTTTCCAAAGGAACTCTCCAGGGGAGTTTTCCTGGTAACAGCGGGGGGAGCCAATAGGTGTAAAGGTCAGCAGTGACGTGCTACTCAGGAGAGGATTGTTTGTGAAGGACACTTTGGAGACATGGGCTGTTCTAGTCAGGAGAGTGTTGCTTATGAGGAACGCTATGGAGACATGAGCTGTTCACAAGGAGACCATGCGTGAAACCCTCTAACGAACGTTTAGAGGGTGTGGGGATGGTGCAGGGAGGGCAGGACTGCATCAGCCATGCAGGGTGCTGTGTCATGCTCAGCAGGAAGTTAGAGACAGTGCTTGAAACTTTACTTTAGGCTTATCCATTTTCCTCTAGGCCAGAATCCTTTACATAGTGCCCAACAGTCTACCCTCCTTGCTTAATGTGGAAGCTTTCTTCTTGTTTTCTGACAAGTGCTGTGTTTTCTTCCCAGTGACGTACCCCTATCATAAACACTCCCCAAACACTCACTGCCTGAATAAAGCCCTGAAAGTATATGATTTCCCTCTAGGTGGTGAATAAATTTCATTTTATTCACGTAAAAAGTAGCAAAGGAAAAACGCATTTCAACTTTGAGTCAATGCCTTTTCTACTTACCCAACTTTACCAATAATAAGACAGATGCTGTTAAAATCTTCCAACACTACGGCATATATATTCTCAACTGGATCAGAATCTGAAAAGATAATTGTATGATTCAGACATATTTCCAGAGCTCTTTAAGATTTTAATAAATCAAAAAATAAAAATTACATAAGATCTTGAATATATGCCTTTAGGCTGTAAAAGGTACCATGTATTTCTCTTTTAAGAGCAATCATAATGATAGACACTATGTTGAATCTTTTAAGTTTTTAGTGTCATTTCTATCATATTTACCTACAAAAACATTAAGAAATATGATGAATTTATATTTTTATTTAAATTTTAAACAACTTTATTCAATTCTTGGGTCAAAATGAGAGTGATTATATCCAGAGGAAGAGTGTGATATTAAACTAAAACACAGAGTGATTGAGGAAAGAGGGAATGTTGGCGCTGCATTGAAGAAAAATTACATATAAAACTTGTCAAACCGGGCGTGGTGGCGCACGCCTTTAATCCCATCACTCGGGAGGAAGAGGTAGGAGGATCGCCGAGAGTTTGAGGCCACCCTGAGACTACATAGTTAATTCCAGGTCATCCTGGGCCAGAGTGAGACCCTACCTTGCAAAACCAAAAAAAAAAAACAAAAACAAAAAAAACAAAAAAAAAAAAACCTTGTCACTGGGCATGGTAGTTCATGCCTTTAATCCTAAAATTCAGGAGACATAGGTAGGAGGATTGCCCGGGACTACAGAGTGAGTTGCAGCTCAGCTTTTGCTGGAGTGAGACCCTACCTCAATAATAATAATAATAAAAAACAAAAACAAAAACAAAAAACAACCAAAAAAACACACAAAAAATAAAAAGGAAAAACACACAAAAAACTAAATCTTTTGTCATGGGAAGCAGTGGCATTTAAATTCTGTTACACACCAAGACAAGAGAGTGTTCTCACTATAACTAAACCTGGAGAAGTTTAGTTAAAGGCACAAAATTCATATTCAAATGAATGTTTGAGGTTTTAAAAAATTGATAAAATATAGCTAAAATGTAGTCTAATATTTATGTTACTATTTGGAAACAGCATAATCAACAAGTATAGAATCTAGATAGATAGATAGATAGATAGATAGACAGATAGATAGATAGATAGATAGATAGAGGTATGGATATAGATATAGTTATAGATAGATATAGATATAGATGGGTTATCTTATCTGCCATACTAAATATCAGGTTGAAATGATCACAAAGTATACAGCATAGTTATTTGTTAACAATCTGGCACTATAGCTTAAACAAGTTTAAAAAGGCAAATATTGGTAAATATATGCACACTACATTAATTAATTTTACACCATACTGACCAATTACCTGGTAGAAATAACTTAAAGGAAGAAGAATTGATTTTAGCTCAAAGTTTCAGAGAACTTGTACAATTATGTTAGGGAAGATAATTCAGTTCAGATCTGGCATTGGGAGCAGGTGACAATGGCTGCTTACATCATAGTGGACCAGGGAACAGAGAGTACAACAGGAACCAGAGGCTTGGTATATGTTTCAAAGGTCCTGCCCTAGCAGTCTACTTCTGCCCACTCAGCCCCACCTCCAAAGTCTCCCAAACCTCCCAAAATATAGTCACCAGTTACACACCAAGCATGCAAAACGTGAGCTTGTGTAGAAAATTTGAGATTCAAACCACAACACAGGAAAGTTCATGGTAATCCACAATAAAGGAACAAATAGCCAAAAGAAGTAGTGGTAGACATTGCTGAAAAGTATTTCTCCTAGTTTTGAAAGATTACTGACATCAAAAATTTAATAAAATGCAGATTTTATGAAATGGCCTGCAAAATGAGATCATAAGAAGTGAGATTTAGATGACTTGAGAAGTCATTGGTAGGCATTCAATATAAGAAGAATTGACTAAAATAAAGGCTTACTAGAATTAAGATTGCCATGAAGTAATGAAAAATGCATTCGAATTGGTATGGTCTCAGTATTTTTTGTAATATCCATGTTTCTCTTTATTCTGTACAAGGGAAAAGTCATCATTATGGAAAAGTTGACAATATTATCAGTTTCTTCTTTTTACTGACAGAGTCACTGTAGGTTTGAGTCTTCTCTTCCACTATGTCCTTCACTGTTTTCAGGCTAGTAATAAAAGATAAATGGATGCTGTACAGGATGAAGCTTGGCTCTCTTCATTATTTTCTCGCACATGACAAACATTGACCCACTTAACTGTACCTGACATCTTTAGATCTCAAAAAAAAAAAGAAAGAAAGAAAAGAAATGTTTGTCTTTCTACACATGATGGACAAGTTGAACCATCATTTTTCCAGAAATACTATAAAGATCTTAGGTTTTGTTTTATCTACGTAGAGTTTCAGAGAATGAAAAACAGGGACTGGGGAGATAGCTCAGCAGATAAAGGCATTTGCTTTGCCAGCTTACCTATGTAAAACCAGATGCACCAGCTGCACAAAGTGGCACATGCATCTGGAGTTTGTTTCCAGTGACAGGAGTCATTGATATGCTCATTTTTTCTCTCTCTCTCTCTTTGTCTCTCTCTTTCTCTCTCTCTCCCTCTCCGGCCCCACCTGCAAATAACTTTAAAAATTCAAAATACTATACAAATCTCAGGCCTCAGACTAGTGATTCACCTTAGTAACTAGAATGATAAATGCTATATTCTTTATCCACATGTAGGAATTTATGTGCACTGTGGTCTTGTGAGGTGCAGGAATCAAAACCCCAGGTTCATGGCAGAGGAAATATAGTAATTTCATTTCTATGAATCAAGAATGAAAAAGAATTGCCAGGTAAAGACTATTGTATGAGAAGAGACCAGAAAACACTACCAAAAAAAAAAAAAAAACACAGAGGAATTGGGCAAAGACAAAAGCCTATACAGAAAGAAGACAGCTGGAGAAGATACAGTATAGCATCTAGAAAAATTTCCTTTAAGACAAAAAAAAAAAAAATCCAAGAACAAAAGAACAAATACAATTTAAAAAATCAATACTACCATCTAAAAATATTCTATACTTGAAGACAAATTGATAAATAAAAAGGCTTACAATATATCATAGAAAAAGAAAACAAATGAATTTAACCCTATACTTCCAAAGATTTAGAATTACTATGACACTTTTGTAAATTTATTTTTTATCAGGTAAAAATGTTAAGCATAAGTAATTTAAAGTAAAATTGTGGTGGTGTCCATGACATTGAATCCCAAAGCATAGAGATGAATATCACTTAGGGCAAAAACTAACCTACCACTGTATCCAGGATGTGGTGGTTTGAATTGGATGCCCTCCATAAGCTCATGTGCTTGGAACAAATATTTGGTCCCCAGTTGATGATTTTGGAGGAGAAGCCTTGTTCAAGGAGTTGTGTTGCAGGGGGCAGGTTATGGGGCTTTAGAGACAACTCCCCTATGCCAGAGCTCAGCTAATTCTCCTGGTTCTGTTTTTCACTTGCTATGGCAGAGGTGATATCCAGCTTCTGCTAATGCCATGCTTTCCCCTGCCATCATGAAGCTTCCCCTCAGCTGCCTTAGGCCAGGTGCTTTGTTCCAGCAATGAGGAGATAACTATAGCACAGGAAATAGGCTTGTTTTGGCTCACATCAATTTTCACAGTGTGCATTTTAGTTGTAAATTTTGTAGTTCTCATTGTTCATAAGTATTGGAGTTGGAATACTTGAATTCTGTTTTCTCAAGTCAACATCTGCTAGAAAGGAGTTAGCTGGCATCATATTTCTATCACTTCCAACTACCCCCCAATACTGAATCAAATTATCAGTTGATATTTCTCAAAGATTTTCACCATTTTCCTATATTTAATATTTTACTTTTACTTTTTACACATATATAGTGCATTGTCATCATATGTACTCCACAGTACACTCCTTTATCCCCTTAGTACAACTGTACTCCTTCTTTTCTTCTTTATTATGAGTTCATCAGAAAGGGAAATGGTCTCTCAAGTCCCTCCCCTATCCATAACAGAATGTTTTCTGGTCATATATTGAGCGATTTTGTGTACGTTTTTCTGGTCATATATTGAGCAATTTTGTGTACGTAACCACAATTGCTGTTAGTTAATGAGTGAAATGGCCTGGTCATGTCTGTGTGACAGATTTACTAATTTTTTATTAGTTATGTATATAGTGTATATACAGCTATGATAGTACCATCATTATCTTTCTCCCCATCCTCCCCCCATTAGGGATTGTGGGTCTTGCCTTATGGGGGTAGCCATCAGTTACAGGGGAGAGGTAATGTCTAATTTTTATTGCAAATACTAATCATACAAGATAATGTGGTTTGGGCAATGGAGATCACTGAGAAGTTAACGGCACTTATTTGAATAATTTGTTGGACTGGGGTTCAATTTGTCAGGTCCCATGTAAAGCCAGACTCATAAAGTGGTGCATGCATCTGGAGTTTATTTGCAGTAGCAAGAGGCTATGGTTCACCAATACACTCTCTTAACTATGTCTTCCTCTTTCACAAACACTTGCAATAAAAATATTGTTTTCATACAAGTGCTAGAGAGGTGGATTAGAGGTTAAGGACCTTGCTTGTGAAGCCTAAGAACTCATGTTGGAATCTTCAGGTCCCATGAAGCCAGAAGCACAGTCATGCAAACATGCAATGTCTCACATATACACAATGGGTAGTATGCATCTGGAGTTCATTTTCAGTAGCTAAGGCCCTAGCATGAACACTCTCATGTACACAATGGGTAGCATGCATCTGGAGTTCATTTGCAGGGGCTAAGGCCCTAGCATGCCCACCCTCTCTCAAAATAAAAGTAAATAAATTTTTCATACAAGTATAAATGTACTTTTATTATATTCCACTTCATATCGCCTTACCAATTTACTCCTTTCTGCTCCCACTGGTTCCCTTCTACTTCCCAAATTGTCATCTTACTTTTATATTTTTTTAAAAAGCCAGATTTTTTTTTCATATGACAGAAAATGTGATATTTGTTCTATTAAGTCTGCCTTGTTTTGCTTAGCATGATACATTATTATTCTTAAGTGCAGAAATGTATTTCTGTATACTTATGCCACTATCCAAGGTGCATAGATGAAAAATGAATGGAAAGACTACATACTTTGAGAAAAGTGAGAAATAAGTATATAGAAATTCTTTTGTAAAAATGTAAATATTCACAACAAAAAATGTCCATAAGCATGTTTCATGGATTTATCTTATCTCTGTTCTTTGTAAGCATCTGGGATCTTCAAAGCATTTGAAGATTTAAAGGGAAAGTTTGATATCTGATTGCTTTACCTCTTGGATAATTATTTGATTGAGTAGAGAGACTTTGTCAAATATTAAACACTTCACGACAAGAATACTCAACAACCACTTCCTGGGGAAACAAACTAAGGATGAAAGTTTTATACTCAACACAATCTACCTAAATGTTTCTTTTGTAACATTTTATCCATTCCTGAAATAAGTCTTTAGAAATAAAATAGAGTTTACATAAAAAGATGAACATAGAAAACAGAGGCTACAGGGAGGTTTCGTAAATATATAAAAATAAACAAGATGACAATTTAATAATATGTTAATGTTGTACAAATATGCCACTCAGATCAACTATGATAAAAGGTCAGTACTGGCAAAATTCTCCAGTGAAACATACTGGGCCTGGAGATCTAAGTATGCATATTTTATTATTTGATCTAATTATGAATTCAATTTCTTTAAAATTTTAGAATTATTTTGATCATTTATTTCATCTTCAATGATTTTTATAGTTTGCCATTTTGAAGGATTTGTCTATATTTGGGCCCAAGTTGTACACAATATTTCATTGCACATAGTTGTTTGACTTTCACATTTCAAGTTCTTATAAGGAGAACATTATATAAAATTTATTATATTATATTTAATGTAATATACACTAATTTGATAAAGTTCCCCAAATGAAATATATTAGTAAATTGTATATAACATTCTCATGTTATTACTCAGTGTTTGTATAAACAATTTTTATTCATTTATTTGCAAGCAGAGGGAAGAGAGAAAGGCAGAGAGAGAGAATGGGCATGACAGAGCCTCCAGGCATTGCACACAAACTCCAGATGCATGTGCCATCTTGTGCACCTGGCTTTACCTGGGTACTAGGGAATTGAATGAACCCAGGTGATTAGGCTTGTAGTGTTTTAACCATTGAACCATCTCTCTAGCCCTTACTCGGTGTTTTATAAGATGAATGTCACAACATCAAAATAACATGGTATATTTATTATCTACAATTAAAGAAGTTTTCAATAAAAAATAATAAAAATTAAAAATATATATATATAACTGTGCTAAGGCACTTCTCCATTGTGACCCAACTTCACAACCTTATGAAACCCTGAATTTATTCAACAATAGAATTTAAACTAATAGAAACAGAATATACTGTTGGTTAAAAATTACAAAACTATGTTCCTGTAACAATGATTTCCCCAAGAATTGGATCACACATTTCCAAGTTACAGCCTGCCAACATCTCATGCTGCTGATATGCTATTATAATCAGAAAGTCTTTTAAATGGCAGTTAGAAAACTGATGTGTATGTGAGTTGAAGTGGGTAATAGATGGTAGGAGGCCATGAGGAAGACTTTTCTTTTCCTCTCTGTTTTATTGAAGTTTGTTTAACAAATAAAAACCACATAAATTTAAGTCATATAAAATAAACATTACATATACATATATACTGTGAAATAATGACCTTAATCAATGTAACTAAAAGACCCATCAGCGCATATATATAACATTTATGTATATAATGAAAACACATAACACTCACTGGCTCAGCATTAACTATAATTATTATGCAGTGCACCAGATTTCTAGAATTCATCTTAGAGTTGAAAGTTTGTGTCTTTCAACAAACACCTTTATCCCTCAAAAACTAGTTAACATCAACTACTATCTATTTTTAATGATTACACTTTTTAAAATTTCAAATATTAGTGAGTTCTCATGGCATTTGGCGCCTCCTTTTGTCTGAATTATTTTACTTGGTATAGTGTTCTTCAGGTTCTTAAATGCTGTATATATAATATTATATATGCATGGGTCACATTTTTATATATTCATCTCTTTTATATATTCATCAAGAGGCACTTGGATTTTCTTATGTTAAGTATAATGAATAATGCTAACAATGATATAAGTGAAGCAATATTTTGAGTAACTTTCATACTAGTTTACCAGTTACTCTTCTATCAACAGAGAACAAAGTTTTCCTTTTCTCTACATCCCCACAAGTATTTATTATCTTTTGGCCTCTAATGATTGCAGGATCATATAATACTGTGTTTTGATATGTATATTCCCAGTGCTTACTAGTGTTGAGCATCTTATGTTTTTTCTGTTAGACACTTGTATATCTTCTTTGGAAAAATTCTAATCTGATTTTCTGCCTATTTTCCTATTGGTTTATTTTGTGTGAGGGAGGGTGTTGTATGTTTTGCTTCACATTTTGATATTGAGTTGCCTGATTTCCTTTTGTATATATTGGAGATTAACCTCTTGTGATAATCTTGATTATCAACTTGAATGGATTTAGGATTCCTGGGCATATCCTGAAAGAGTTTCTAGATAGGTTAATTGAGGTCAGAAGAACCACAATAACTGGGGTCACCACCTTTCCAAGAGCTGGTTCCTGGACTGAATAAAATGGAGAAGCTGGGTGAGCACCAGCAGTCATCACTCTAGGCTTCCTGACTGCAGAGTGAATAAAATAATACAATCCCCCGCTTCATGCTCCTGTTCCAGGTCTGGCCTGCCATGATGGTCTGCATGTCATGGAATTTGAAGCTGAAATAAACCCTTCCTTCCTTCCTTCTTTCTTTAAGTTGCTTCTTGTCAGTGTTTGGCTACAGCAATAAGATGAGTAACTAACACAACTTTTATCAGACATTTGGTTTGCAAATTTCTCCTCCTATCCCACGGGTTGCCACTTTAGTTGTGTTGGGTATTTTAACTAGTGTGCAGAATCTTTAATTTCATGTGATCAAACATGTTCATTTTTGCTTTGGGTGCCAATGCTTTTGGTGTCATTTTAAAAATCATTGCAAAGACCAACATCAAGGAGTTTATACATGTTTCCTTATAGGAATTTTTGTTTTCATGTCTTTTTATTTAAGTTTTCAAAGTCTGTTGTGAGTTGATTTTACATATGGAATATAAGAGCTCAATTTTTATTTACTTGCTTATTTATTTATTTCTATTTGTGCATGGATATTCTGTTTTTACAGCAGCATTTTCATGAGACTATCTTTTCTATAATTTAGATCCTTAGTGCTTTAATGAGAAATTTGTTCACTATATTTAGACTTAGGTTAATTTTGGGTTTTCTATTCCATCACATTGGTCTGTGCATCTGCTTTTATGTCACCACCTCATGTTGTTTCAATTATTATAACATTGTTATATAATTTGAAGCTTTGATGTCTTTATCTTAGTTTTTCTTTGTACAGATTTCTTTAGCTACATGGAATCTTTTAAAGTTTCATGGGAATTGTATGCTTCTTTAAGTTTAAAATAATAACAAACTGTAATACAATTTCACCCTTTTCACTGCTTATAGAATCTTAGGGCCTTTTTCAAAATGAGTTTTTTGTTTGTTTGTTTGTTTGGTTGGTTGGTTGGTTGGTTTTTCAAGGTAGGGTCTCACTCTAGCCCAGGCTGACCTGGAATTCACTATGTAGTTTCAGGATGGTCTTGAATTAAAGGAAATCCTCCTAATTCTGCCACCCAAGTGCTGGGATTAAAGGCATGTACCACTATGCCTGAAAACAAATTGAGTTTTTTTTTTTTTTTTTTTTTTCTGAGGTAGGGTCTCACTTTAGCCCAGGCTGACCTGGAATTCACTATGTAATGTCAGGGTGGCCTCGAATTCATGGTGATCCTCCTACCTCTGCCTCCCGAGTGTTGGGATTAAAGGCGTGAGCCACCACACCCGTCTTCAAATTGAGTTTTGATTAGACTTGATATCCAAGTCATTGATTGAATTGTCTGTGAGAGGAATGTTCATTTCTTTGATACCATATTAGTAGTCAGAAAGTGCACAATGTATACTTAATGTGTTCTGATTATTTTAATGTGCTCTGAAGATACAATAATAAGCAAATATAGTCAACAGTTTAGACAAAGGCCTTTTGTCATGATGGATCAAATGCAAGCAGAATAAAGAAATTTCCAATGTAGCTGAGGCACATAGAGGAAGGGAAACTAAGAGGCAATGAGTCAGGGAGAACAGTAGGCAGATCTTTCCTGTGCTATTTTACAGAGAATGGCAACTTTCTAAATAAAATCGCTTTGCAAATGTGTGAGGTCCATGTGATGGTAGGTCCATGAAGTCTGAGTTCCATGAAAAAAAATGTGAGATCATAAATTCATCTTGGATGACAGAGAAAAACTTAACAAGATGGGCAAAATAACATTCTGTGTGTTACTTTAGGTAATTCTTTTAATTATACTTTTGTACAAGGATGCTATCAAGCAAATAAAAATAATGCATAGGCAAACATGCAACTTCATTTTGAGTACCAAGGGCCTCAACTCTTAGTATTATAGCTCTGGGCTTTGGATACCAGTAGCATTATCACCTCTACTGATGACTACTCAGCTCATAAAGCAATCTGAAGCCTTCTTGAGGTGACACCATAGCTTTACTCACAGCTTTTACCTTCTGAGCTTGTCTGCAGGCCTTCTTAGTCTCAGCTTTCTGCAGGCTGTGGTTCCCTTTTTAGCTATGGAACCATCAGTTGCTTTCTCCTCGCTTAGTGTGCCTTGGGGCTAGCACTTAAAAGAACTGTTTCTTCTTCATGTTAGAAGTTCATCCTACTCCTCATATAACACTATAACACTACAAATCTACAATAACTTCTTGGGTGGCCTTGTAATGGGGCCTAGAGTTGCTGCACAAGGAGTGGGACAGAAAATGAGAGAGGTCTTCCAGACCTACTGAGGGAAGTATGAGGGGGGCTGTTTGTATAGCCAGTCCCACATATCCACAGCCTCCTTTCCACTAAATCCAAAGATTTTGCTTAGTCACACCCGTATGTGCAGAGATGCTAGGGCTGCTAGCTGTAGCTGTTATAGGTGAGGAGGTCTTGGACATCAGCAAGATGGGGGAGAGACAAAGGGCATGAGGCACTGTAGACAGGGATAGGTGGAAGTGTCTAATAGCTGTCAATCAAGCAGCTGACTTGTTCAGTCCTGAAAGCTCCAGTTAAAGGTAAAAAATATATATGAATGGTGAGTATATAAAGATGTAATGTGAAATTTACAATCTTCTTTGCTGAGCTCTGTCCCGCAAACGATTAGTCTTTAGACAGGCACTCTTGAGGAGAGTTGGGCCCTTCTAATCTGTTTGAGAAACATAGGAATTTGTATTATGAAATGTAAGCTTCACTATAGAAGAAGACGTGATGGGGAGAAATATTCAAACTACACACAGTCTTCTAACATGACCCTCTATTCTCTGCCCTTGCTGCAGTAAAGGAGTTGACATTAATGAATCTGACCTGTGGCTTTGCTGTTACTATTTCTTATGTAGCCCTTTACATAGCCTCAGAATCATATTTACTCTCAAGGTTTTGCTCCAAATTTCTAGAAGAGCAATGAGTTCTCATTCAGTTCAATTATTGAACTTTCCTTGGTATCTCAGTATATATCCATGTTATAACTTTTACTCTAGCTTTTCTCAACTATTAAAAATGTTTTATGGCTTTAATGAAATTCACAATACCAAAAAAATACTTATCTGTTTTTTTCTCTTTCCATTTTTTAGAAACCAGGGATTAGACAGACTACATAATATAGTGTTTATGGATAAAATTAATTTTATATACAGTCCTACTTACACCAGTCATTGCTCAGTCATGGGAGCATGGGGTATTCTTGCACTGAAGACTTAACTCTGTGCCAGGAAAGAATAGATGAAAAAAAAAAAAAATCCCAAGCAACAAATTTAGCTGAAAATGCCAAAGTATCTTCAGAGATTTTTAATGTGCTATTTCATAATCAAATTGCTAACTCCTTACACAGTGGGGTGTTTTGTCCTTGTGAGAATACCTTCAAGGTATTCTCAGCACTGTTTGTTGTACATATTTAAAGGAAATATATTTCCACTTTTTCTAAGAAATATTTGTGTATTATGGTCATATAAAATGGTTGTTTTATGGGAACAATAAATAGTGTCCTTTCAATTTAGTTGAGTTCAAAGCAAAATTTTCTCCCAAATACAAGCCAAGTGCAAGAATTTGAGAGTAATAATGGCTGGAATGTGATATATGGCTTATACTTGTTCATTCTTAGGAGTTGCCGTCTTGCAATGGAAAAATTCCCAGAGCTGAAATAGCTAGTTTTTTTTTTTTTTTTCTCTCTTTCTCTCAACTGAAACTTTCTAGTTTTAGTTGTTTTCATCCTAATGGCACAAATGACAGCCATCCCATATCCTTCTCTAATGGGATTGGCTAACTACAAACTTTCCCCACCACCCCACGTCCTTCCTCCTTAGGGTCCTTTCACTACCCCAGTCTGTGAATGGTAAATAGGTTCTGAATCCTCTACTACAAATTCCCTCCACAGGTGCTTAACCCCAACTATACCCCACTGTGTCGTGTTGTTGAGCCCTTTCCTTTGTTCTTCTCCCAGCTCTGTGTCAAACTTGTACCTTACAATAGTATTTGAAATATCGCAGATACAGTCATTAACTCTCATGAACATCCATGCCTCTTGGGTGCGGTCATCACTTCTACCATATCGACAATACAAAGGGGAATATTGAGTTCTCAATGTACATACAGGGTTCAGAAACAAAAAGAGGAAAAGGAATACTTGAGAATGTTCAATGTTTTCCCCCAAGTACTCAAGATATTTCTTCTTTCCCTCTTAGAAACTTGGGATATGGTAAGAAGCTGATCTTGTATTGCTACTACTATCTGTCTATTCTTTCATTTTCTAAAAATGTTTCTAAATTCTTTCACCTATATTTACATTTATAAATATAGTGTGTCTATTTTCTATAAAACAGATATAAAATACGGATTATATATGACATCTGTATATTTCTTTCCTCATTGACTTATCTAATTTCATGATATAACTTAATAGCCAGTCATTTTGTTTTAACTTTAAAGCCCAATGTCTGATTTTGCAACTAATTCTTTATGGGATGATCTGTTCACAATATTGAAATTATATGTCTTTGATTATTTCCCTAAATTTTGAATAGATTTAGAATGATTTTAAAGTTACTTATTGAATATATATCATAACTGACTGGATTTGTAAAAAGTAAAACAAGTTCTAATCCTAAATTAATAACTCTTTCTTGAAATGCATGCATCATAATTACTGTCAGTATCACTTGATACATGCTTAAAGAATGAAGGTATTAAAATGCTAACTAAACTAAAATACAAATAGTTCTGGAATAGTTTATAAATGAGGGGGGAATTATGAATTCTAACAGTGAAATTGTAACCCAATGTTCTGCAGGGATGAGGGGCGGAGTTCTTTGGGTTTGAATAGTCCCTTCTTCATGGATAGGGGAATAAACAATTTCTGTAGGGAGTTTAGCTGCCTACAAGTCATGCAGTGTGCTTCAGGGATGTGGCTTTTGTGAGTCTCTACCCATGCTGAGGTGGGCTTCCTAGTAATGCAGATACTTTTGACTTCTCCATGCTCCTGTAAGGAACCACTCCCCTGTACACTATAAGTAATCAAAATAAACTCATTAGTTCATCAAGCTGGATTTTGTTATTGAAGTTTGGTCTTTAGTCTGTCCTCTACCTGAGGTGAAAAGACATTAGCTTGTACCTCCGTAGCAAAGATTAACATAATACTCAGGAAAACCAATTTTACTTTTTAAAATATATCTCTTGCTATTTTCCCTTTATTCACTCATACTGAAAGATATCTAAAATAATATGTAATAAAGAATCACCTTTATGAATCGCCTCAAAGAAATTTTAGTCACTACTTAAAATTTTCATATTGTATAGAATGAATCTTTTCTTCAGAAAAAAAATGAGGTATAAAATTTACAAATGACTGAATTTTTTAAAAAAACAACTGAATATTGGTGATATAACTCAAGCAAAATAGAGTAGAAACATCAAATCTTTATTACAGCAATGATATGAAATTAAACTGAAGTTTACTAGATTCAAAATAATAGAAATTATTACTTTTATAGAATTAAAGCTCAGAACCCATTTCAATAGTTAATAGAAATAAGCTTGGATCATTTACACTATAGCCTTATTCTAGTATAATAGAAACGCTGGAAAGTTTACTGCATAATATAGACATATAGGATCATTCTCTTCCAGTTTAAATTTTTTGAATTCATGCAAATTGAAAATTATATGTATATATTAGTTAGGCAAACTTAAATATCAATTCTTTCAAATGCAAGTAGGTTAGAAAGTATGCCATCTTTGAAGGTGTACCTCCTATAAATACTGTCCTTTGAATAAAGAAGCTCTAAAAGTACTTTTCTGGTTGAAATAATGCATTCAAATAAAATGTGTTTCACCAGGAACAGCAGACACTTGGAAAAGGGGGAAATAAAAAGTAATGAAAAGGTGTTGAGCTATGTTATCTATTGTTATGGAATGGTCTAGATCATTGGAATTCTACATATTACTGATAACTTGTGAAAGCAAATAATTGATATAAAGAGGAAAGATTTATTTTGGCCCAAGGTTTCAGAGGTGTCATCCCATGATCCTGCTTTGGGTACATGGTAACATAAAATATCAAAGGGAAGTTTATCATTAAAGAGGTCTATATCCCTTAAAGTGTCTGGAAAGAAAGAGAGAAAGGAAAGAAAAAAGGAGAGCAAGGGGCTGTAATGCCAATAATGTTCCAAACACAACACACAAAGTGGCCCCCACCACAAGCCCCTATCTCAGCAATTCCACTATTTCCCTATACACATGGTTTGGAAACCAAGCCTTTAACACATGAGTCTTTATGGAAATTTTAAGATCAAAACTATAGATGGTATCTCCTTACTACATACTCCTTAGGTCTTATACCTCTATTTTTTATAAAGTCAGAGATTTATAATATCCTGGAAGCATCTATTTAGTAGTAGCTATTGTGTAATGTGTTTAATAACTAGCTCTGTTTCTTCCTACATTTTTTTTTCTTTTTTGTTCTCAACACTTTGTTTCCAAATATACAAAAAAAAAAAAAAATCATAGTTATGAGACTAGGTTTTGAGAAAAAAATATATTACTTTTAGGAGAAAGAGGTAGGCATGACCAAATTTGATCGTGTTTTTCTTTGTTGACAAAGTTCCAATATTGGGTAATTTTTTGTATTGTGCATGCCTAAACTGTGTAACGTGCATGAAAATTACTAAGCCATGCTGCAGATTCAACTAATTAACCCCTACAAGTAAAGGAGCAATGCAATTTTATTACAGTTCCCTTGTATTCAATAAGAACTGACCTTCTGAAAGCTGTGTTTTACTACACTAACTGTTCTGTGTAAGGTTTGGGAGTGACCACGACCATACAAACCACTTTGAGGCAAAGATGAACGCTTTTATTCAGGAAAAGATTGAGCTGCCAGGGATGACTCTCAAAAGCGGAGCATAGCCCACCTGAGGTTTTCGGGTGTATAGGGCTTCTTTAGTTGGGGGAAGGTGAGGAAGGGAAAATAACTGTTAAGTTGAATAAAAAAATAATAAATAATATGAATAAAATAAAATAATAATATAAATAAATAATCTTAATAAGTAATATAAATAATAAATGAATAAAAAAGTTCCTTTAGGGAAGATCTAATATAGCCAGGGAATGAGACAAGAACAGTGACCAGGTGACTTACAAGATAAGGGGCTAGGAAACCATGACCGTGGGGGGCATTGTTAGGCAAGGAAGGAATAATGTCTGGGCAGTTTCTTGAGGAATATGAATAATCCACTTCCTTATGTCTCTGTCACCATTCTGCAGCCTTGGTGACTCCCTTTTGGGAGCCTGACCAGACCTAACATTCTGTGTTCCAATATAAATTTGAACATCTTTTACATATCTCTAAATGAGAATATTATCAAAATATTATTAGTTAATTGCCTACTACATTATTTTATGTTCAATATTAAATGATGAATTTTCTTGAAATTGACAAGATAAACTTTTGAACTTCCCTCCTCATGTGTAATGAGAGTCTAAAAAGACCATATGTTATTGCAGATACTTATCATGTAGGATGTCTTTTCACTACTGTTGGCTGGTGGTGTTATGTGAACTAGAATTTGGTGTGGATGAGGACTGTAAAAGAAAAGTCAGGAGAAACATTGTGTAGGTTGCTAAGGTCTGAAGACTTCTTTTTTTTTTTTTTTTTTTTTAGGTAGGGTTTCACTCTAGCCCAGGCTGACCAGGAATTCACTATGTAGTTTCAGGGTGGCCTTGAACTCACAGAAATCTTCCTACCTCTGCTCCTGAGTGCTGGGATTGCAGGCATGTGCCACCACATCTGGTTTGAAGACTACAATTTTAAAAAGGAAGACCTACTAAAAGGTATGGCTGGCTAGAGGATTTCTCTCCCACCCATGGAAAGACAGGTGCAGCAAGGCAGAAGTGAAAGTTTATGGACAGGGAAACAGCTCCCTTGGACATAGGATAGGTCCCTCGGGGGTGAGTTAGATTGTGACAGGGGACATTACCTTTGAATGTCAGTCCAACTCCCTCCCCTTTACTTGGATTGGTCCTCAGGAGTGCAGGTTCCTTTATTGAGCTGCTTCCAGACCTGTGATTAGCTTCTCTGCCTTGGTCCCTAGTCCATGCAGAAGAAATCAGGACCTGATTTGTCTTGGTGTAGGAGATCTGCACCTGATGTTAAAAGAAAACCATAGAGCTGGGGCAGGTAACACCTGGGAACCAAGAACTGTGTGGATATCAGAGCCTGGGAGTTGGCTGGAGCTTTAGTTACCATTGGCTCTCCCTGCTCACCTGCCATCCTGGAGCTTCTAAGACTCCAGGGCATGACTGAAAGATATATACACTTTCTGAGGCCATTGCTTCATGTATTAATAAAGTAGTCAATATTCAGATTTACAGTACCCTGGACACTCTGAAACTTGAAGGATGAAAATGTTCCTTGTCCTTTGAGAGTTGCATTGTAAGAGGAAGACTGATATGCAACTGATATTTACCATTCAATGTTGTCATCTTTCTGGGAAATAATGCAAATATTTCAGAGGGAACATAGAACTACAATTCTGCCTCAGTAGGGGCCTAAGGTAAGGCACCTATTTAAGAGATGTCTGTATTTGCAGTTTACTAACAATATGTTATGATAGAATCTTATCACAAGTACCACAGTCTTTGTTTCAATGGTTGTAGACCAAATAACATACTTCTTGGCTATGTAGGTCTCTGCGGCAGATTTCCATATGGCAGTGCAGATTCCTGCACAAAGCCATTTTTATTAATAATTAATTAACTAATGAAAGAGAGAGAAAGAAGGGGCATGGCAAGGCCTCTAACCACTGCAAATGAACTCCAGACACATGTGCCACCATGTACACCTGGCTTTTGTGGGTATTGGGGAATAGAACTTGGGTCCTTAGGCTTCATAGGCAAACACCTTAATGGCTAAGCCACCTCTCCAACCCAACAACCATTCTTGTATGTAGATGCTTCCTTAAAATTTAGCAATGACTTACAAAATAATATGGGCACAGCTACATGGGGAGAATACAAAGGGTGCTAAAGGTTCTGTGGCCCCTCAGTCAGATATAGTACATGTCTGTTAGCTTATTAGCTAACAACAGTTATAGGGCACGGTGACATGCCACACTTAACTCTCAAGTGTCACAGAGGCTGTCAGAGCAGCAGATATTTTGAGGAGTAGTTGATGGCCTTGTCCTCACAACATATAGTGTACATAAAGAGAACTAAAGACAAAGGTTCATGAGTTTGTACCTGAGTGGGATACTCTAGAAAGGACCACAGATAGTAATTTGATAGTGGTTTTTAAATTTTTTGGTGGAAAACTATTCATTTGTATTGAAAAGAGATCAGATTTGATTATGTTTCATTGTTGTCTATAAAGTAAAAAGAATTGCTTTAATCCATACCAACTATATTCATTAATTTAAAGAAACAGTTAAGATTGGTGATTTTTAGCCGGGCGTGGTGGCGCACGCCTTTAATCCCAGCACTCGGGAGGCAGAGGTAGGAGGATCGCCGAGAGTTCAAGGCCATCCTGAGACTACATAGTGAATTCCAGGTCAGCCTGGACCAGAGTGAGACCCTACCTTGCAAAATCAAAAAAAAAAAAAAAAAAAAAAAAAAAAAAAAGATTGGTGATTTTTTAGCTCTTATAACCATCAGATACCTCTTAGTCCAAAATATCTACTTTTGACTTCATTTAATTTACATACGTTAGCATTATTATTTTAAAGAAATTGGAAGAAAGTTTTATGAGCTCATTATTTTTATAATAAAATCTTCCAAGTAATGCTACATTTCTCCATGGAAAGTTATTATTACAAAGCTCTGGCACCCTCCAACTCAAAGTAAATTATGCTATGTTATACACTTGGAAACAAACACACACAACCAACAATTCTTATCAAGATGAGCTTTAAGTTAAAACCTCAAGGGGTTAGATAACAAGAATGACTATTATAGAGAAGTATTAAAAATATATAGCACTGCAAAAATAATCAGAACTAATGACCATCATATACCCCTTTCATGTAGTGCCCATGTTGCAGAATTTTTCCACATACCTGATCTACATCAGGGATTTAAAAGAATTTCATACCCTTTGGCCTTTTAATTTTATAATCAGAGGTAAATATAGTAAAAAGCAATGTATACACTATATTGAGAGCATTGTATCAAAAAATAACAGCAAATAGGATAAAAGAGAACAGAGAAAAAGGGGACTGTAATTTTATATGGCTTGCCCAGGCACTACTTCATTGATGGGTAATAAATATTTGAGGGCGGAAAGAATAAAGGAACTGATGGACTTAGTAGAGCAGATGGTTGCAAGGCATACTTTCTAGAGATGGAATGTATCTGTACAAAGACCCTAAATTAGTATCACACTTGGCGAAAAGAGAGAAGGCTGAAGTAACTGCTTTCTAGAAAGAATATCAGTGGGGAGGGATAAAGATAAGGATCATCAGTATATTGAAAAGATACTTGCCTTTATTTTGAATACCATGTGGAACCATTGGAAGGTTTTAAAGAAAGGAGTGAGCTGTGTGTGGTGACACATGCCTTTAATCCAAGCACTTGGAACACAGAGGTAGAAGGATCACCTTGGTTTGAAGACACCCAGAGACTATATAGTCAGCCTGGACTAGAGTGAGACCCTATCTTGAAAATAAAAGAAAGAAGGAAGCAAGGAAGAAAGGAAGGAATAAAGAGAGGTAGGGAGAAAAGGAGGAAGGGAGGGAGGGAGAGATATAGAGAGGGAGAGAAGAAGAATGGGTATCACACACTGAGGGATTTTGTTGTTTTGATTTGATTTGATTTGTTTTAGGTAGTCAGATAGGAAAAGGCTCAAGGAGAGGTAATGAAGATAGGTCACCCTGCCTGCTTTGGCTTGCTTAGATTCAGCATCTGATCCAGGCTTATTGCTCAGGAACAAAGCCCTCTACTTCTTCCCCAATCTGACATACTTAGGTATGCTGACCTCTTTTGGGCCATTCCCTTGAGTGCAAACCTATCAGCTCTCTTCCAGACCTACAGACCTACTTGAGGCAGCTGTTTGATGAGTTAGAGGTCCTTTACTACCTCTTATCTGCTTCTTCTTCTTTTTTCTAATGTAAAGGGCCTCTACTACACTCTTCTTTGCTGCACTTCCCACATGAGTGTGGGGTGTGTGTGTGTGTGTGTGTGTGTGTGTGTGTGTTTAAGTGCTGGCCCTTTTTCAGTCTCCCTGGAAATCCACTTTATATTTTCCCCCACTCCCACGAGTAGCTTGGGCTCTCATGTCCTGCCTCCATGTGGATACAAATGCCTGTTCCAGACTTCTCCCTGGATTCATAATTCTCCTCTAAATAAGTTTAATGATTCATAATTTATCCTCAGCCTGTTTCATTTTTTGTTAATTCTTGGTTAAAAGTAGACAAGGGCCTAAAAGTTATGTTCATAAGCCCTCTGTGATCTCCAAAACTTCTGTATCAACATCTTTTGTTCTTAGACTATTTGTACAGTTGTGGTGAGAGCAGAGGGTAAGAAATCCTAAATAATAGAACCTAAACTCTCAAAGAAAAGTGGTAAGTCAAAATGGCTCCAAGGCGTCTCCCTTGTTCATGCATAATGATGCTTTTGTCCTCAGTTGAGATGATGAATAGTATGGGGGTAGGGGTACTTACAGAGCAGGGACACTGCTTTGTGATTGGTGCAGATATCTGTCAGGCAACAAAATAGATAAAAGTCTGAAGTTCAAACGGTAGATTTAAGCAAGACATAGAAATACGTGGTAGTGGTTAAAGTTTAATATTCAAAACAGAATATAATGAATGCATATGCAATGAAGGTTTTGAATTTATTTCACTCTGTCTAGATTGCCATACAACATAGTTCATAAATTATAACTGTCACTTTTTTATGTTTTATGTTTATGAAAATTGTTTTGATAAAATAAGCCTTTTAATGTTATAACCATGCCATTGAGCAATGAAGTTAAAATATGTAATAGCAATCGTCAAAAGAATACACTCTGAGCTCCCTCTGCTGTTGCTAGATGCTCAGTTACTTGGAAAGCTAGCAAATTCTCCCCAGATCTAAACAGTCACTAGATATTTGAAGAACAAATTTAAAAATGTAAATTTAACATAAATTTGAAATGCAAACAGTGTTAAAGCTTATCATTTTCTTGCCTTTATAAGGTTGACATTACATTAAGACGATTAACAAAACAATGTAATGACAATAGTTTTGGCTTTTATAATACAGAAGCAATCATATCATTTATTATTATTTTTTATTTTTGAGAGAGAGAGAGAAAGAGGCAGAGAGAAAGAGAGAGAGAGAGAGAGAAAGAGGCAGAGAGAAAGAGAGAGAGAGAGAGAGGCAGAGAGAAAGAGAGAGAGAGAGAGAGAGAGGCAGAGAGAAAGAGAGAGAGAGAGAGGCAGAGAGAAAGAGAGAGAGAGAGAGAGAGAGAGGCAGAGAGAGAGAGAGAGGCAGAGAGAAAGAGAGAGAGGCAGAGAGAAAGAGAGAGAGAGAGAGAGAGAGAGAGGCAGAGAGAGAGAGAGAGAGAGAGAGAGAGAGAGAGGCAGAGAGAAAGAGAGAGAGAGAGAGAGAGAGAGGCAGAGAGAGAGAGAGAGGCAGAGAGAAAGAGAGAGAGGCAGAGAGAAAGAGAGAGAGAGAGAGAGAGAGAGAGAGAGAGAGGCAGAGAGAGAGAGAGAGAGAGAGAGAGAGAGAATATGGGCTTGCCAGGGCCTTTCAGCTGCTGTAAACTAGCTCCAGACACGTGGGCCCCATTGTGTGCATATGTGACACTGATGCTTGCATCACATTTGCGTCTGGCTATGCGTGGGATCTGGTGATTCGAACATGAATTCTTAGGATTTGCAGGCAAGTGCCTTAACTGCTAAGCTATCTCTCCAGCCTACAATCATATCATTTTTATATTAAAAAGGAAAGTTTACATATTTACCAAGTAAAAACATCCAGAAATTAGCATATTTCTTTTTCAATAGATAGTAAGGCTTTTGTTTAAAATTTAACTCTTTAGCTTTTGGCAACAATCTCGTAGAATAGGTAGTTAATAGGTGTTAAGTGGCAAAATACCAATGAACTTAGTTGTGATCTTTAAAAAAAAAAAGAATTTCTTGTGGAGGTAAACAGATATAAGGCAAAACTTTAAGAAAACTTAATACCCTATTTTTAACCACAGTAAAGTTAAACGGTTGTAAAGGACGAGATGTATGAGAACTCACATATAAAAGGGTGCGGGCACCCTCATAGTGTAACAGTGGCAATTAAGGTTGTTTATGAGTGTTCTCACACCTTTCTGTAGATCTGTTTTCTGACACTTGTCATTTTAGAGACTTTTACTAAAATAGTAATATGTCTCCAAGCACATCTTGTACTTCGTTTTCTCTTATGTTAATATGTATCTGACATTTTTCAGAGCATAGCTCAATGACCTTGTTGGTTTGTTTAGACATATTTATCTTTATATAATATGATATTTCTCTTTATATAATATGACACACATGTTCCAAAATCAAACCACACTGGCATTTTATATGGACTCTGCTACCTTATAATGGTGTCTCTTTGAGAAAAAAATTTAACCTTTTTCAGCACTTTTATAACTTCTAGATATTGGAAATAACTAGAAATGCACAGGATACTAACATAACATGAAATAATGCAAGTGTTAAGGGCCACAGTTTCGCATAAAAAAAGACATTGTACACATACTATAGATATTAATATTTAGTATCTCCTCCTATATTTCACTACAATGTGATTTTTTTAAAAAATTATTTTATTTTTATTTTTGGAGAGAGACACAGAGAGAGACAGACAGAGAGGGAGAGGGAGACAGAGATGGGCACGCCAGCAGTCTCTCAGCTGCTATGAACGAAATCCAGATGTGTGCGCCCCCTTGTGGTCAAGTGTGGCATTGCGCCCTTGAATCACTTTGTATCTGGCTAAACGTGGGATCTGGAGATTGGAACCGGGTTCTTTGGCTTAGCAGGCAGGCGCCTTAACCTCTAAGTCATCTCTCCAGCCCTACAATGTGCTTTTAACTGTCAGTTATTTTATATTTCCATTTCTATAACTCTTTCTTTGAAGTAACAAATTCTATGTTTTCTTTCCCATTCTTAGGTCCTAGATAAATGTGTGTCGTTATGAAAGCAAGCAATCAATATTATTGATTATGAATAAAGTGGCTTAAAGATACTCCTTAGTGCTTATTTAAAATTGGAAAGCTAAGCCAAGCATGATGGCACCTATCTTTAATCCCAGCACTCCAGATCAATGTTGAGGTTGAAGGATCACCTTGAGTTTGAGCTATAGGTCAGCTTGGGCTATAGTAAGATTCTACCTCAACAAAAACAAAATAAATTAATAAATATTGGAAACTTAATTTTAAAGTAATATTTGTTATAATATAACCTATATTGTACCTAAATTTGTAAATCAGATTTTAATGAATCGATCAATTCCACGTACTAATATTAAAAAAATAAGTAAGAAATTTGTCATCTGATTTAACACCATATACTCTGTTGCTTCTGTCCTCACTGCCCTAAAGTTACTAAAGGTAGCAGGAGAGAGGTAGTGAAGCAAGATAATGGTTGTAACTAAGGCAACCATGTCTTTTTTTTTTTTTTTTTTTGGCTGTTTTTCTCTTCATCTTCCTTCAATCGATAAAAGCTCTTAAAAGAAATGGAACATTGTGCTTATGCAAACATTCCGCTATGCTTATTTTTCCCCCAGGATTATTTTTGCAGTTTATATGGCACTTATTCATCCTTTTAATGTACTTTTGTTCAGGAAATATTTTATTGCCAATTCCCATATTATTGTTGTATTAAATTTTGACACCCACAAGTGAATGGTTGTCATATTTAAAAATGAAATCTCATATATGTTAATAATGCCACACTGTCTTGTGATTTAAAAAAAATATTTATTATTTGAGAAAGACAGAGAGAGAGAGAGAGAGAGAGAGAGAGAACTGGCACACCAGAGCCTGTAACCTGGAGTTCAGGAGAGAGGTAAAAGCGTGCTGGGTGACAGGTGGACGGATAGGAAGTCAGTGGATAAAGCTTGACCAAACAGGTGAGGGCTGCCTATAAACTCATGGGGAGGACAGTCCAGGTTAGTTGAGTTGTAGTGCGGGTGTTAGGGTCTTCCCAGGTGAAAGCGAAGAGATCATAGCGGTCAGGGTGAATAGGTATAGAGAAGAAAGTATCCTTGAGGCCATGCACTAAGAAGTGAGTGGTAGAGGAAGGAATGTGGAAGAGAAGGGTGTGTGCATTAGACACTATTGGGTGAATGGGTAAGACCGCAGCATTTATTAAGTGAAGATCTTAGACTAATCAGTAGGTTCCATTAGGTTTAATGATGGGCAACATGGGGGTATTGCAGGAGGAATGAGTGGGATGGAGAAGGTCAACATGAAGGAGGCAAGACATGATGGGTTGAAGACCCTGACAGTGTTTAAGTGAGATCGGGTATTGCGGATGGCAGAGGAACATGGTAGGGCTTTTGAGCTTGTTATTAACAGGCAGGTGATGTGAGGCCAGAGGAGGCTGAGAAGTGCCCCACACCCCACACCCAGGAATCAACCTCAGAAGTGAAAAGGGGAAAGTCAGGGGTTTTGATAAGAGAGGGAGCTGGGGTAAAGATGGAGATGGTGGATGAATCAGGGGTTAAGGAGAAGGAGAGTTTATGCATGAAATCTTGTCTCAGAAGTGGGACAGGGCAAGAGGGCATTACTAGAAAAGATTGGGAGAATGGAGTGTTCCAAACACTGCAGGATAGAGGGGCAGTAATGTGAGAAGAATAGGGTTGACCATCTAGACCCATCATGGATATCTGTGATGGAAAAGTCTGGCTAGAGTAAGATGGCAGGACCAACCAAGTGGACTCCATATCCAGTATAAATGAGACAGGTCTACCTGCCACCTGGACTCTTACCCTGTATACATTGTGATGTGGAGAGGCTTGTTGGGGGCCAAAGTCCCAGGGCACAGTCAGTCTTCAACTACCAGCCAAGTAGATAGATGAATGGTTCCTGTGGGGATGGAAGGGAAGGGTGCTGGACTACCTTGGTGAGGCAGGGAGGGACAGTTGACCTTCCAGTGTCCCCAGATTCCACAGTGAGGACACTGTCCCGGTGGCAGCATGAGTTGGGGCAAGCTCTGGCCCAGTGTCTGGTGATGCCACACTTATAGAAGGTTCCAATAAGGATCATTGAGGTCCCAATGTCTCTTTTCGAGGATCCCAAGAAGCAGCTGCCAGGAGCTGGCATTTTGGTTTGTCTCTGTCCTGGTCCTCTCAGCTATTAATAACCTTAAAGGCTATTTCAAGCAGATCTCCCTGGGGGCAGGGTGTGAGGGATCTTTTCAAGGCTTTTGAGTTTTTTTCAAAGGCCAGGGGCAGATTGAGATAGGAAGTGGGTGTTAAGAAACAAAAAGCCTTCCTGGGAAGTGAGAACTAGCTGTGTGTATTGAGTAAGTGCCTCTGTTAGGTGTCACATAAATTCTACCAGGATTTCATTGGGCTTTGGAATTATAGAGAAGAATATATTCAAGTTAACAACCTTTTGGGAAGCCTTCTGGCGGCCCAGCAAGTGGCAGACAACCATCCAGTTCCATACTACCCTTCCTGGGAAGGGGATGTGAGTCCAGGGACCTGGTAGCCCCAGTTTGGGTCTTCCCTGGGAACTGCCAAGGTGCCAACTGGATAGGCTGTGTTAGTTAGATGGATATTATTAGTGTCGGCCTGGGCAACCACCCAGGTGTGCTGATGTTCATCTCCGGTGAGTGTGGTAAACAGCATCACATAGACATAATACCAAGCCAAGTCATAGGCCTGACCATAATTCCTTAATATAGTGAGCAGGGTCAGAAGGAAAGGATACTAGGCACACTTCAATCTGAGAAAGGTCAGACATAGAAAATGGGACATGGGTGCATCCAAGTCCCTAGTCCCTGCCACCTTTTATAGGGGAAAGACTCCATCTATGCATGAGTGAGTGCATTGAACAGGAGGAGAGAAGGGAGGGGAAGGAGAAGATGGAGGTGGTGAGGACAGATCAAATGGAGGTGGGTTGGGGGTTTGAGGAGGAGGAGGAGGAACAGGAGGAGTTGTTGGGATCAAAAGCTGAAGATGGGGAAAATGAAGGAAAGGGTGGTGAATTTGATATTGTCCCAAAGCCTTGGCGAGAAGAATCTGGTGAGTGGGGCAAGCAGAGCAGAGAGAAGGATGTGTGCAAAGTGCAAAATGCTTAAATATAGGGAATTTCAGACCATTTGCCTGTGAGATGGCAAAAGTTATCTAAGTCAGTAAAGAATTGGGAAATCAAAAGTACCATTTTCAGGCCATCTGGACCCATTGACCAATTTATATTAGGCCAGGCCCTGTTGCAATAAAAAAATTAAATGGCAAAGTTTGATATCACCCTGGAGCCTTAATTTCTTTTAGTTTTAAAGGCAACAAGCCAGGAGGGTAATAGAAGCAGTTTTGGAAATCGGACTTCCCATTTCAGAAGACAGAGAGAAGGAGCAAGTGTGGCAGGAGGCTCTCATAACGAGGAAAGGAGGAAAATGAGAAAAAGAAGAAAGATCCAGAACTAACCTGGGTTTACATGGAAATGCATCAATATGGCTTCCTGGCCCATGTGGGCAAATGGGGCTCGTATCTCCCATGTAGGCAAAGGCCATTCAGGTTGGACTGATAGCTGTTTAACCTCTTAGTGGGCAAGGCGGGTGTCTGTGCTCGCAAAAGGGTGAGCGAATGGTGGTGAAGGACAAGATTTCAGTAGGAGGAGGAGGGAAAGAAGGAAGGCATATTTGGGAAAGGAGTGAGTAATTGGCAGTGGTGGTGGAACCCACTGCAGTGGATGCAGGCTGGACCATGCCAGGAGCACTCAAATCAAGGTGGCTCAGTGCCACCTGTGCCCAGACTGCTCAGAGCACAGCCCAGTTGCACATGAAGCAAAGGCCGGCATGTACCCTAGTGCCCGAGGGAGCTCAGCTGAGAGGAGGAGGAGGGGCAAGGAAGAGATTGCCCCTAAACCAGCAAACTGAGCCAAAAGGTGCTCCTTAGGAGGAGTCCCAATATATGGAAAATGCATCTTTCTTGAGAGCTGGGGAGCCCAGAAGGTGCCAGGGGTGAAGCTTGGCATACCGATATAGCTTACAGGAGAGAGAGTGTATGTACCTGGGAGAGCAGACCAACCCACCAGGGACACTTATTGTGGAGGAGAGGTCAAGGGAAGAAGTAAAGTGGTGAGTGAGAGAGTTTGCATGTGGCAGATGGTCCAAGGCTTTCAAAGGCCCAGGCTACCCGGCCTGAGAGAAAGAGAAGATAGTCTAGATAGTTTAGAATCCAAGGGAGAGGAGGGACCAACCGGAGAAGCTAATTAATCAGGGGGACAGAGACCACATGAGGGAGCTAATCAATGGAACCAGGTGGTCTCTAAGATAAGATCAGCAGGAAACTATGGCCTAGGGCAGAACTCCATTGTTAGGTCAGGGGAGTAAAGGTTAAGCAACTAAACAGCTAAATCTGCATCAGTCAGTCTCTTCCTTCATCTTGACTCCATCTTGGGACTCTTGTCCTACCTAACACCCATCCACGGGATCATAAAAGTCCATAACCTGACCCTTGAAGTGGGCTTCTCAATGTCCTTTTTGCATCTCTGGTAAGAACGCAGCCTCTCTTATGTTCTCACTTTCTCAAACCACCTCTTGTCTCCCTGGGCAAGAGCTCCTCCTTGCTTCCTTCTTTTGCATCTGGCCCTAAGGTTCCCCCTTCTCTTCTCCCTCTGAAAGTTGTAAGCTATAATAAAATCTTTCTGAAACTTATTCTCTGCTATGTGGGTTTGTCCAAACTTATAGATGAGGCTCTAGTAACACCCCCAAATTTTGGTGCATTTACATATATTGGTACATTGGCCGAGGAACCCCCCAAATCCTTGTATCACTGACATTTTATTAAGCCTCCCTGAATTGTTTATATTTTACGTCTGCTATTAAACTAGTTACCAGTGAAGCAGTTTTCCCTTCAGCAATCTTTAAATACATGGTATGTGTGACTTTTAGAGATTCTGGTCTAACTGGTTACTTATCCAGCTATGTGTATTCAGTGGACATGAGTAACTAAAATGCCAATCAAATTCCAGTGGAGGGGAAAACCCAAATTCACAAGAAAATTTTCTGGTGTGCATAAAAAACAAGGGGGATAAAAATATCCTCTGAGGAAGAGGTAAGAGTGACTTCTGGTTTTATAGATAAAACATTAAGTAGATCATAAAGCTGCTGGACTTGGACCAGTAGCTGATTTAACCTCTCTGGTTGTGGCTTATTTCCTGCACTTGGTATGGCAACTGCAACATAGTGAACATACAAAATAGTATTTGGTGGAGCTGGGAAGATGGTTCAGTGGATAAAGCCTTGTCCCAAAACTCAGAGGACATGAGCTTGGATCCCCAAACCTTAGGTTAAACTAAATACAGGGTGGAAGGCTTCTGTCATCCTTGTGCACCTAGAGAAGAGAGATGGAGACAAGAGAAGCACCAAGTTCTCAGGTAGCATTGGGGGCACAGCAATGAGCAATGAAAGACCCTGCCTCTAACAGGATGGAAGGTAAGCACTGACCTGAAGGCTTTTCTCTGCGTTCCACATTCACTCACACCCACTGACATAAACATGCACACACACGTGCACACACAATAAATATTTTTAGATACAAATTTAAAAAATGTCTACCTTATTGATATAGCCTTTACATTTTACCAAGTACAAAAAAAAAAAATGGCTAGAGTGTGTAAATTTAACCCAAGTGAGAAAGTATTGTTCAATCTTCATTGTAAACTAACTGGCTTTAGAAACCCCATGGAAACACATACCTCTGTGTGGAACTTTGAGTGTTTCCTAAAACATTTAACAGAGTAGGAGTAGACTCACCCTGAATGTACGTAACTCTGTGCCTTTGGCTGGGGTCCCAGAGTGAATGAAAAAGAGAAAGTGAGCTGAGCACCACTATTCCTTTTTCTGCTTCCTGGTTGTAAACACAAAATAACCATCTCCCTCATGCTCCTATTGCCATGTAGACCCCATCATAATGGATTGTACTTTCAAACTGTGAACCTAAATATAGCCTTCCTTATTTAAGTTGCTTTGTCATTTTGTCACAGCAACAAGAATAGTAATACATGAAGCAAAATAAGTTCAAAAACAAATACAATTGCAGTATTTGAGTTCAAGTGAGAATTTTTTTTATTAATTATGATTAATGAGCAAGGATTATAGAAATCCCATCACAGTAAAGATTAGATAAAAATGAGCAAATACAGAAATATTAAGTGCACTTTATGTTTATGACTAATAATCTAATTTATTTTATTAAGAACACTTGGAGGAAGAGTTGAATATGCAATAGAAAGAAACAGCCAAATTGTGAATAGCCTTGGATATTCAAGGATTGAGTTTGTATTCTAAATGTTGTCATCAGAAGATATTCATAATGAGAATTTTGATGTTACTTGAACAGATTAGTTTGTTTAGCAATACTTTAGAAGACAAATTTGCAAATACAAAGAAATAAAATGTTGTGACTCTTTGTTATTTGAAACAAGAAAGGGACATGAGTGCTCAGAATAGTCCAACCGGCCCACTTTAAGGTTCCTGGTGCTCTTGCACACTGACCACTTGTGCCCTGGAGTTTTGTTAATGATGGGCATCCAGGGAAGCAGTGGCTCCAGATGGAACATGGGGACAGAGAGCTGCTACTGTGAGAGGACAGTGACTCAGTAGAGGACTCGTGAAACTCAGTTTGCCCTCTCACATCCTTAGAATGTATTAGAGGAAGCCAGACCTTGAGGATATACCCTGAGAGAGAGTTTTACAACTAAACGGCATAGAGAAAGGCTTTAGTAAATATGTGGATGGGTGCATGAAGATATGACTCTTGAGCTGTAAAAAAAACTTAATTTTATGAGACTTTGAAAAATACCTTTTTCTATATTAAAAAAATCTGTTAATGTGCTTCTTAACTAGAGATAAGTTTTGCAATAATCATCATGGAATCATAACAAACTTTCAACAAGTAATTCTTGTTAGCCATATGAAGAATTTTAAGCATTTTATCACAGATTTATACATTTTATTTTTTTAAACTTTTTATTTTTAAATTATTTTTTTTTTGGAGAGAAACACAGGGAGAGACAGAGAGAGAGAGAGAGAGAGAGAGAGAGAGAGAGAGGAAGACAGAGATGGGCGCACCAGCAGTGTCTCAGCTACTGTGAACGAAATCCAGATGTGTGCGCTGCCTTGTGGTCAAGTGCAGCATTGCGCCCTTGCATCACTTTGTATCTGGCTAAACGTGGGACCTGGAGATTGGAACCAGTGTTCTTAGGCTTAGGAGGCAGGCGCCTTAACCCCTAAGCCATCTCTCCAGCCCTACATTTTATTTTTTATAACAGCTTCTAATAGTTAGGTATTAAATAGTAATACTGGAGAAATATTTGCTTGTTTTGGCATATTACACCAGCTTTTATTTTATTTATTACTGATATTTTAATTGTTCTTATGATATTTTTATATTGCTAATACTTACATTGAGTGTGTAAATTAATGAAAACAAGTACATTCTTATTATTTCATAATAATTTGAGTCCTCATTACATAATTATTATTATGGTGGCAAAATACCTAAGTGAGTTATAATGTAATAAGCATTGTGTTTTCTTGAACATTTGTTTATATGTTTAAACAAGAGGACAAGAACAATATTTATGAAAATGCTTTTTCACTGTATAGTAACTTTTGATACATACAATTTATTCAAAATTTAGAGTTTACAGATTTTGAACTCTTATATATCTTAGTTATTTGTGACAAGTAAATAAATATTAAATATTAGCAACCCAGTGATATCATTTGGTCAACGATTTAAGTTTCTCCCCCCTCTCCTTTCTTTCTCTCTCTTTCTTTTTATGTCATCCCTTTCTCCCTCTTTTCCTCCCTTTCTTTCTTCCCTCCCTCCCTCCCTCCCTACCTCCCTCCCTCCCTTCCTTCCTTCCTTCCTTCTTTCCCTCTGTTCCTCTGTAACTCCTTCTTGTTACTGTGTTCATGTTTATCATTCCCAATAATACAATGCTTAAATTTGTTTTCTTGGAAATAAAACTAAAACTACATATTCTCTTATTGTATTCCTGAAGACCATTTGATCACAATGATTTAGCTTTGAAATAGTTGGGATATCCATTCTTTTCCAACAATATGCTAAAAATAATATTGTGTTCAAAAAGGATTAAAAATATTTTATAGCAGGTACTTCCCTTTCATGGTAAAAATTATGTTGTACATAAAAATATTTTATTTCTGTAAATTTTACTAAAATACTTTTAATTAATTCTAAAAATTTTATATCAGTTTAATTTATGTATCATAAGATTTATTCATTTTAACTATACACTTCAATGGTTTTTGTAAAGAGCTGTGCATCCATTACCACAAAATAAATTTAAAATATTTCTGTTTCCAAATGAACTCATTTCTGGGTTCCTTACTGCTCTCCCTTCAGGCCCAGTCATGCACTCATCTATTTTCTGTTGCTAGGGTTTTGCCTTTTCTGGACACTCATTTAAGTTACTTATACAATACAATAAATGGTCTTTTTCATCTCATTTCTTTCATTTGGCAAGTGTTTAGGTCTGCATTGTAGCCTTTCCAACAGCTCATTCCTTTATATTGTAGATAATAACCTATTGCTTAAATATTTCATTTTGCTTCATCTATTTACCAGATAATGGGCATATTTGAACTGCTTCTAACATTTCAGATGTCATGAATGATGCCTCTAAAACCTTCTAATATAAAAATGAATGTGAAAATATATTTTCATTTTTCTTGGGTAGATACCAGAAAGTGGAACTGCTTATTTATATGAAAAACTTACCCTTAACTATTTAAGAATCTGCCAAACAGTTTACAAAGTTCATGACCTATGTTACATTTTCACCAGTAAATCATTGGTCCTTGCAATAGTTTGGATCATAAATGTCACCCAAAATTCCATGTATTAAATAGTATCCAACATTATACTACTAGGAGATAGAATTACCTTTTTTTGGGTAGGGCTCAGTAGTTAAGGCATTTGCCTGCGAAGCCTGAGGACCCAGGTTTGATTCCCAGTACCCATGTACAGCCAGATGCACAAGGTGGCACATGTGTCTGGAGTTCATTTGCAAAGGCTACAGGCCTTGAAACACCCATTCCTCTCCCCCCGCCCCTCTACCTTTAGGTCATTGTCATTGGAAGCATGTTTTTAATGAGGATGGTCCATTGCAGGTCCCCTTTCCTTTTACTATCTTATCTTTTGGGCATGAGCCAACAAGCCTATTCTGCTTCATGTCCCCATCATGATCTGCTCCCTTTCTATATAGTCTGAAAGCAATGCAGTTTATGGTCAAGAACCAGTACAGAAAAACTGTGAGCCAGAATAAGCCATTTCCCTTTCAGAGTTTATTTTCTTAGATATTTATCATTACAGACAGTTGACTAACACATTGCTATTCAAATTTTTGGAGCAAAGTTTTAATTTAAATTTCATCCACTGGAAAATTATAAATAAATCAAACTTATGACCCTTTATTTCTGTAACCAGAATCTGTCTACCTTTAAACTTTGAAGACCAAATTTTTGGAGTCCTGTTATTTTTTGCATGGCAATAACTTCCTATGTAAATCAGAGTTCAAATATCAAATATAAGAACTGTTTAGCTACAGACTTTTCTAGACTCTAGATTAAGGAAGTGCTTTTGTGATAATTACTTACATCTGGCAGTGCCACTTACATCACTTTACATGCTTAGAGTGGTAAATAGCTTGAAATATCAGCAAAAGAATCTTGTCTTCTGGTCACATTTGAAATTAGTATATTTCTAGACAAGTAAAAATATACTTTAGCTATGTTTGTAATGTCTTGTTCTCCATAAAATAAAGTCTTAATATTATCCATCTGCTTTTGCAATCAGGAAGTGCCAAAAATGTATACAGTGGGTAGGCAAGAAATAACATGTATTCTGCAATTTTAAATATCAGGGTCACTTTGAACTCTCTTACAACAGTAATCTTCATTTTTTTTGTATATTTTTTACCATATAACTTAGAAAATAACCTGATTATTGACGCCAGTGTCTTTAGTAATACTATTTTCCCTTTCTTTCATTCTTCCTCATACCCTCACACATTTTCAATTCCTCATAAATCCTTATTCTCTGAACCTGAAGATGAAGGCACATACCCATAAAACTCAAAAATGGTGGAAAAATTGCAGGTTAAGGATTTCATCCTTTTATTGAATATGTTTATAGAAAAATTTGAAATGTTTTTGTTATTTAGGAATTTTGTATCATAAATGTAAGATGCCATCATGATAACAATGGATAAAGCTATATATGAAAAGAGTTATACAAAACAGTAAAGTTTTAATTAAGAAATTAGTTAATTAAGAGAAAATGAGAGAATGAAAGGTTGGGTCACAATATTAAAAACTTGGCATGCATCTATTAAATACTTGATATCCAATGTAATAAAAGGTACAAGTCATAATTTAAATATCAAAATATATATTTGCTCTTATCCTATGAATTATTGTCTAATGCAAAAAAGAATTAATGTGGAAGATCAGGGAGGAAAAATGTAATATTAGATAATAAAACTGGTAACGCTGGGACACCATCTTCCAGACAAAAAGTGACCATGATATTATAACCTGATTGTGGCTATCAGTACCTCCAAAAGTCCTCCACAGAAATGAGAGCATCAACATTTAAACCTGCATGATGAAGGCAGATGAAAATATCAAAATAGAAGAGGGTCTTGTTAAAAAAAAAAAAAAATCAGCTCAGTGAAGGGAAATGAGTGATTTTGGGGGTGGGGAGGAAAAATGGCATTGGGGGGGATTGTGATCAAATTACCTCATTTTTTTTTAGAGAGACACACAGAGAGAGATAGAGAGAGAGGGAGAAGGAGACAGAGATTGGCAAGCCAGCAGCCTCTCAGCTGCTGAGAATAAAATCCAGATGCATGTGCCCCCTTGTGGTCATGTGTGGCATTATGCCCTTGTGTTACTTTGCATCTGGCTAAATGTGGGACCTGGAGATTGGAGATTGGAACTGGTTTTCTTAGGCTTAGGAGGCAGGCACCTCAACCACTAAGCCATCTCTCCAGCCCAAATTACCTCATTTTTATC
The DNA here is from genome assembly GCA_036365145.1 of Orientallactaga sibirica. Classification (NCBI taxonomy): domain Eukaryota; kingdom Metazoa; phylum Chordata; class Mammalia; order Rodentia; family Dipodidae; genus Orientallactaga; species Orientallactaga sibirica. The sequence goes on along the minus strand of JAEOAD010000012.1, from coordinate 44,325,121 downwards.
TATGAAATTAGTCAATAAAAAAGAAAGAATTAAAATATGGCATAAAGCAATGCTATTGAGTTGTTAATATGAAGTGCTAGGGGAGCACCAAGAAACTTCAGGAAGTCCTGTTTCCTGTAGGAGTGAAGAGAAAAGCTCTAACTTGAAGGGTGAATAGGATTTACCAAAGCAAAGCATGTGGAGAGGATGTGGGTCAAGATGGCATTTGTAGTGTTGGTTGTGGTTCCTACTGAGCATCTACATTCACCTAACTAAACATAGTTCAAAATAATTAAGTACATGGATTTATTAATAGGGAGCTTTAATTTTTAAATATGCAGCCCAACTTGAGAAGATTTTACATGGGTATATGAGTGTAAAGGCTACATAAACAAATCATTTATTTATGAGTCATAAATAAATTTATTTTAAAATAATTCCTTGGTTACACATAATTTTGTTAGTTATTAAAGATGAAAGAAATTATTTTCATTCTCTTGACATGGTTGTGTTCCTTTATTTGTACATAAAAATTCAATCATGGCTGAATATTTGTTAGTTCAGGATGTAGGGCATCTTCAGTGTTCATTCAAGTTGTTTGATATTTTGATTTCATAATTGTCAATGCTGAGTACACTTCTTCCCATAAATCCACAGTAGAAAATGGCTGAAGTATGTTTAGGGACATTTCAGAAACTGTTAGGAGTTCTGTTCCAGTCCCAAGCCAAAAATGTTTTAACATTTTTTACAAAACTCAATGGAGTGATTCAAACGGTTTTTAAATTCAAACATTTTAACACAATCCAATCCAACCTTATATGAATGTGATACATGCTGAGGAGTTGCAACAGAGAATAGTAAAGTTTTCATTTGATCAAACCATTATGTTCTTATAAGAACTGAAAACGGGCTGGAAAGATGTCTTATTGATTAAGGTGCTTGCCTGTGAAGCCTAAGGATTCAGGCTTGATTACCCAGAACCCATGTAAGTCAGATGCACATGGTGGCACATGCGTCTGGAGTTCATTTGCAGTAGCTGGATGGCCTGGTGCACCCATTCTCTCTCTTTCCAAATAAAAAAATAAATAAATAAATAAATAAATAAATAAATAAATAAATAAATATTTAAAAAGAATTGAGAACTTTGGGTGTATAGTAAAAAAAAAAAAAACAACACTGCAATTAATAGCAAAAAACAGACACGGATCCAAGCCCTATTGTTTCAGCAGTGTCCTTGACATTGGGGGCATAGTGGCATGTTCAGTACAGATGGTATGTGTTCAGAACCAAGGCTGCCATGAAATCACTGGAGGCAACACTAGAAATTGCTGCAGAGACATCTCAGATTCATTACATTTGATTTCAAATTATTTTTTCCTGTTGCCAATATTTTGTGACCCTACAATTTAGGAAGCTGTGCTATATACACATGTAGCATGATAGATTTGTAGACTATACGATTTCATAGTTAGGAATTCACTTTGTCCCCCTTCAAAATGCTAAGAATGAACTCTGAGTTCATAAGTACATTTTATGTCTCAGCATAGAATCAACATTAGTACACTAGTACATTAGTGTGTAGAGCTTTTTTGTAAACAAAAATCAAATAGATCTATCAACAGAGTATTGAGTCAATTGTTTTGGAATAGTGACAGAAGATTTAAAAAAAGAAAAATGTACAATTTACAAGACCTAATAAGTAGGCTATATGTTTATTTTATTTATTTATTTTACATTTGAGCATAGGAGAAATTTGAATGGAAGAATGTTACCTCCCATTGTGGTTTTTAGGACGATGTGTTTGGCTGCTGGGGGGAAACTAAGTTGGAGAGGTTGGGGTTGGGAAAAAGAAAAGTGAAGAGTTGCTGTCATATTCAAGTAGCTAATTTAGAAGCAGAAAATGCAGAGGAAGTCTTGAGATAGAATAGATAAAATGAGAGATAGAACTTAATGACAGACAGGCTGTGGAGAGATGAAGAGTCTAACTCAAAGCTTATGAGTAAGCAACTTGCTTCATGATATATTGTGTGCTCGAATGTGGCACAAACACACAAAAATGAATTTGGGACAAAATAAAAAGCTGTACTTTGGACTCTACAATTGAGATTCCTGGGGAATACTATCTGTATATGTCCAATATGTATTTATATATTTATTGATCCAGAACACAAGATAAATGTGTAGATTGGATTTATATATTTTTGTGGTTGTGTTTTCTAGTACATTCATGTGTTGTTCAACTCAAAGTAAAACTCACAACTGTGATAATCCCATATATTATACCAACTTTTATAGAAATAGCAATCTATATTAACATGATTTGCAAAGTCAAACTTTTGGTGGCTATGTGGGGCTTAATTTTTTGTTTTGTTTAAAGACAAGATTTCAAGCACCTGACACATTCTAGTCATACTTGAAAATGACAATGGGGCTTTAATTAGGAGACAGAGTTAACCCACCTGACCATGGCTTTTGTTGTTGTTGTTGTTGTTCTCTTTTGTTATACTCTGACGTCACTGGTTACAAATAAAGTAATTGTTTCTTTTACACAGAACTGAGAGGAGATATTTTTCTGTATCAGATGTATCTTAATTTTTCTTAATCATGAATTTTCAGTTTTGTTAAACTCCTATAGAAAGAGACTGTCATCTTATTTTCCATAATTAACTAGAATGCTGGACATTTGATAGCATTTAATTAATAAATATCTATTTATCCATTTTTAAGAATATAAAATACTATTTTCAGTATTTGCTTCACTTAACATCTAACAATGTTGAATCGAGAAATGAGTGGTATCACTTACCAACACAAAATTAGATATTTTCTTCAGGAAAGTGTGAACAAACTTGTATTTAATTAAAAATTCCAAAAATAAGGCTATTTTACTGTCATAAATCTTAAATATATTTTATGAGCATAGAGGAAAATGTTACTGATAAATATTTGGAATACTGTTTTAGAATTTTTGTTGTTGTTGTTGTTTTGTTTATTGAAGTAGGGTCTCACTCCAGCCCAGGCTGACCTGGAATTCACTATGTAGTCTCAGGGTGGCTGTGAACTCACATCAATCCTCCTACCTCTGCCTCCTGAGTGCTGGGACTAAAGATATGCACCACCACCCCTGGCTAGAACTTTGTTTCTTTTTTAAAAAACTTTAATTTAATTTATTTATTTAAAGAGAGAAAGAGGCGGAGAAAGAGAGAGAAAAAAGAGAGAGAGAGAATGGGAGCACCAGGCCTCTAGCCACTGCAAACAAACTCCAGATGAATGTGCCCCCTTGTTCATCTGGCTTACGTGGGTCCTGGAAAATCAAACTGGGGTCCTTTGGCTTTACAGGCAAATGTCTTAATCACTAAGTCATCTCTTAAGCCCTAAAATTTTGTTTTTTAACATTAGTATGTATATCATGATTTAGAAGAGACTCAGCTGGAGACAAAGAAAAGAGAAAGATTTTAAATTACTAGCCATATTGGTAATTCAGGTATAGACAAGGAAAAAAAAAAAAATACCCTGTTATGTAATTTATCCTTTTGTGGATGGCTGGAAAATACATAAATATATTCAAGAGTTTTATTTATGGTTATAATTTAAAAAGTAGAAACACATCAATTAATCTTCCATTCATAACAAGTTAAACATTTTATTTCAACAAATACTTTTGTAAGATTGTCTTATTTTCTTGCTGTTAGCAAAAATGTCTATTAAATACAAGCTAATCGTGAGATACTAAATAGTAAAGAAACTAGTTAACAAAGCCCCCTTAAAATCTCAAGGGAATGGTATGACACAATAATGTCTTGGTCAAAGTCAACTTCACCAAAACATCAGGAAGAAGAAAGGAAAGAATGATTAATATTTACTCTACATCCTTGGTAGGTGCTGGCAGGGTTGTGGTCACATTATTCCAGGTCACAGCCCTTGCTTTTTCCTCTCACTCGTGAAGGGTAGGGAGGGCAAATGACTGTTCACACTGGTCACGAGTTTATGTCTGCGTGTTCTGGACAAGATAGCTTGGACGAAAAAGAACAACAGTGAGGGAAATGAAGCTTATCTCCAGAGCCCAGACTGTCCTTTTTCATGCTGTCAGAAGACAGTGCCTTTCCACCTCATCTTATTTGCCCTTGCTCTCAGCCACAAATCAGATGCCCAGAATCGCTGCTCTGAACACTGCTTCTTGTGGTTTCCTATAGAAGGAAACATCTGAAGGAAGTTACTGTGGACTAGTTTCTTACAATGCATTGAAACCTCTGTATGTTGGGATCATAACAGATCATCTTACTATGGTAGCCTAGCAAAATTATAAACATTTCACAGTAAATCTGTGAGCTTTCTGTAACTATCTTTATTATTGTTGGTGTTATTATTTATTATTATTCTTAAGCAGTTTTGAGTTAAGATCTTAGTGTAGCCCAGGCTGACCTGAAATTCACTACATAGTCTCATGCTGGCCTGGAACTCAGTGATGGTCCTACCTCTGCCTCCTGAGTACTGGGATTAAAGGTGTGTACCATCATGCTCAGCAAATTCTCATATTCTTAAAACTTTACTGTTGGCATCTGTAAATACTGAGCTCTTGGTGTAAGCATAGATTTCTCTGCAGCCTGAGCTCTAACTCATAGTGTTGTTTTGGAGGACAGCAAACTAAACCATGGCTCACTCATGTTCAATTGTTGTGAGAGATTAGATACATTTGGATCATTTCCATTGTGTTGTCCCAAATATATACATATATACATATACTCTGGTTGTTTTGAGATGAGAAAGAAATCGCACATTTTATTAATTTATTTACTTCTGAAATAATAATTTTGATAATTACTTCTATCTGCTTTTATCATTTCAGAAAAAAATATCTCAGACTTGTTAAAAGAATTTTCCAGCAGAATTTCATCTCTACAATCATATTTACATCTATAATGAAGTGTGATTCTCATTTGCAAACCAGATAAATGTGCTTATAGGCCTGGGGCAACACATTTTTTAAGAACTCTTTATATCTATATCTATCTATCTATCTATCTATCTATCTATCTATCTATCTATCTATCTATCTATCTATCTATCTATCTATCCATCTATGATGTTGTTGCTTGTGTTTTGTTTTTTGAGGTAGGGTCTCACTCGTCCTCAGGCTTACCTGGAATTCACTCTGTAGTCTCAGAGTGGCCTGGAACTCATAGAAATTCTCCTACCTCTGCTCCCCAGGTGCTGGGATTAAATATATGTACCACCATGCCTGGCTTAAGAAGTCTATTTTTTAAAGTATAAAATAAAAAAGTTCAATATCCTTGAAATCAGAAAAATTGCCAAATATTTTTCTCTTCTCAGCTTCAGTCTCCAGAGTGAACTCTGAATAAACACTTGTTGAATGAGTGACTGCAGCGTCAGCACTTTCAGTGTTAGTAAAGAGGAAACTCCCCATTTCATCTCAGTCAAGGACACTAATGCCTAATATGAGACATTGACACCTTACATATGATTACTGTGAGGGAAAACTGTAATAATTGTGTAATGAGTGACTGGGACTTGTTGTGACATAAAATAGCTGAGTGTCAGGACCTATAATTCTGTGGGAGCCATAACTAAGAAGGCTGGTGCACTGATTTTTTCTATGGGATGCTCTAAATAGGAAAAGACAACTCATCAAATTGGCATCAGCTGAGGAGTTTATCTCCTGGGAACATGAAATACACCAAATTGAAAGACTGTGGTACTGACGGTCTAAGGTATGTTTCCCAAGATAAGGATCAGCAGATGAAACTGTCAGGAACACATACTTACTCTGAAGAGTCTCATTTCATGTTATGGAAATGTGGATGAATTTATTCCCTTTATATTTTCAGAGTGGAACACTTCTGTACATTTAGTTCTACCAGTTATAGTCTATTGTCATGGCTTTTTTTCAAGAATTCTGTCATTTATGGTTTACCATTTGAAATGCATAATTGATGACTATTTTAAATACTCTTAAAAGCTAACTTGGTGGAGAATTCTTCTACATTTTTGTGTGTGCTGGGAATCGAACCCTGGGCCTCACACAAGAGGGTAACCACTTTACCTACTACTGAGCTAGACTAAAAGCCTGATTTTAAAAATGTTTTTAAAGTTTTTTTTTTTTTTTTTCAAGGGTCTCACTCTAGCTCAGGCTGACCTGGAATTTACTTATAGTCTCAGGGTGGCCTTGAACTCATGGCGATCCTCCTACCTCTGCCTCCTAAGTGCTGGGATTAAAGGCGTGTGCCACCACGCCCAGCTCTGATATTTTATGCTTTTAAAAGTACTTATCTTCTACCTTTTCTGATTTCATCTACATAGTTACTCAGATACAGAGGTTAATGTGTCTTTGGCCAGTATTTCCAAAGCTTAAAAATCCTATTTTGTGTAAAAAGTCTTTTTTCTACTATATTCTATGTTATTTTATTGATTTCCATAATAATCACATTATATACTTTCTAAATGAAGTGCAATGAGCACATCAGGGTTAGAGAAAAGAGGGAAGCCACTTAAAGCATGAAGAGAGTCTTGTATGAGCACATTGGTTGTGGTTTAGTAAGTAGGAGGCTGGTAAGCACCAGTGTTTCCAATTGCAGGGAGTCAGTGGGTATGTTTTAAGAGGGAGTGAGAATTATAGGCTAATTTAGTGAGCTTTTAAATGGAAATCAATTAAAAGAGCTTCGATTTTACTTCTTGATGACTTTCCAATTACAGGTGTCTTGTGACCTTCCTCTGCACTTACAGCCCTGCAGTTCAAAAAGTAACCAGAGCTCGTTAAATTCCCTATCCTTAGTGGCTTATTGGGAGTGAAGTTACATGTCCAGTGTGTCCTCTGAAGTACATTGATGAAACGTGGGCTAGGTCAAACTTAAATTCAAATATTTCAATATTTATTTACATATGACCATTTTGTTATATAAAATATGCCTTGTTTTATATAATGATGACTACCGATAGAACAGCTAAAAAAAAAAAAAAAGGTGGAGTTTCTCTCTTTTTTTTTTGAGGTCAAGCATTGGAACAATTTCAAGGAAAAATATTTAAATAATTTTGACATTCACCCTAATAAATGCTATAAAACAAACTGCCCTTGGTTGAACTTGAGAAGACATTCTTTTCTCAAACAAGGTAACTTTAACGCTGCTACCTTTTTGAGTTTCACAGATTGATTTATAGTGTCCTTTCACATATCTCAATTTCCTGCCTAACTGCTGGCAGTTTCTTAGTCTGCAGGTCTTTCTTCTGTGCCTGAATTCAGAAGATAAACCCCACTATGCAGCTTGTTTCTGTTCATCCTATGAGAAATGCTTCTTTCTATTCTTCAAGGTAATTAAAAGAGCATGATCAGCCCACAGCCCTGAAGTCACCCCCTTACTTTAATGAGCCCCAAAGCAGTACTTGAGTCTTTTACACTCAACAACAGAATTCACTCCATCACAAAATGACTTGGCTCACAGCCAATGATGGAGAACATGAGTCTCCTTTCTACCGTGCCATCGACATTATATATAGTGATAAACTTGGGCCCATTCCAAGCTGAGTGCTCTTGTCTGTGAGACCTCCAGGAATGAGTTCTTGTGTTTTTTTAATTTTTTTAATTAATTAATTTTTTTTTTTTTGCAGTTTGTGTATGTGGTATATGTGGTGTGTGCTTTACCCTGAACTACATGGTGAGATGCCACCTAAAACAAAACAAGCACACATTTGTAGGTAGTTGCAGTGAGGTACAGATTTGTGCACCCCAGGCATGCCAGGTGGTAGGTGTCCTCTATTGCTCTTCTACCTTATTTTCATGAGACAGTCACTGAATCTAAAGCACCAGCTGTTTTCTTGTTTTCAGTCAGAATGCCTGATGCATGACCCTCCAGTGTTCCTCCTTTCTGTACCACCATACCATCAATGCTGGGGGTATGGATATGCACAGAAACTTGGCTTTTTTTTTTCTTTAATTATTTTTTATTGACAACTTCTATACTTACAGACAATAAACCATGATATTTCCCTCCCCTCTCCCCATTCCCCCTCAGAACTCCACTCTCCATCATATCTCCTCCCTCTCTCTCTGTTAGTCTCTCTTTTAATTTGATGTCATCATCTTTTTCTCCTGTTATGAGGGTCTTGCGAAGGTATTGCTAGGCACTGCAAGGTCATGGATATCGAGGCCAATTCCTGTCTGGACAGTTGCATTATAAGGAGTTGTACCCTTCCTTTGGCTCTTATATTCTTTCTGCCCCCTCTTCCACAATGGACCCTGAGCCTTGGAGGGTGTGACAGAGATGTTTCAGTGCTGGGCACTCCTCCATCCCTTCTTCTCAGCACTATATTGCCTTTTGGGCCATCCCAGTGGTCATCACCATCTGAAAAGAGAAGCTTCTCTAACCAGAAGTGAGAGTAGCATTAACATGTGAATATGAACATTAAGTGTAGTGCTTTCAGGGCAATTTGGTGGGAATAATATATAGATTTAGCCAGACAAGAGCAGGCTTTATACCCCTAAGGCTCATGACCTCCCCTGCCATAGACTTTTGATTAGTTTTTTCAGCACCAGGCATGTATTCCCTCCGATAGAGGGGGCCTTCAGTCCAATTAGGGAGTAGTTGGTTTCCCCAAGGGCAGACATGCAACTATTGAATCCATTCGGTCATTGGGCCTGTCTGGCCAAACTTGAATTTTCCAGTGTCCACTGTTTTCACCCTGATGACTTCTGTCTCCCATACTGCTGCATGCAGTGCAACTTTTTCCAGCGTTCAGTTGGCTTGTCTACAGGAAAAAAAATGACTTTTTATGTAGGTTCTGGGGGGTGAAATCAAGCCCTCATGTTTGCACGCACAGCAAGCACTCTGAGCCATCCCCAGCCCCAGTAACGGTTTCTCTCCATTTCAGAATTTCAGTCATATTAAAGAAAAACTATATAAATTCAGTGATAGTTTATTAAATAACTAAGGTAGGTAAAATTTGAATTGACATCTTTAAATGGATAATAAAAACATACTTTAATGTATCTTTGTATGTATTTCATGATAGCAGTTGAATGATGGGTTATTTATTCTAAATCAAAGACAATAGCAGAAGATATAAGTCTTTGCTGTTTAATATGTTGTTCCTAGCTTTTTGATACTGCAATTTATTTCAGATTGATAACATATAATTCCTAATAGTCTTGGGCATAAAGTTTCTCTAATATATTTTGTTTATTTATGGTGTGACATGTATGCATATGTTCAAATGTCTGTTTGGACCCATGTGTGAATTGATAGGTGAGTTTGCAATGTGTGCTCATGTGCATGAAGGTCAGAGGACAAACTCATATTTCATCCTTAGTTATGCACATCTCCTTGTTTTTGAGATAAGGTCTCTCATTGGTCTGGAGCTCACCAATTATGCTATATTGGTTGTCCAGTGAGCTCATGGATCTTGCTGTTTCTGCCTCCACAGCCCTGGGATTATAGTTACATTTTACCTTGTCTAGAAATTATGTGGGTAAGGAGGATGGAATTCATGTCTTCATGCTACATAGGTGAGCATTTTACCAACTGAGATTTCTCCACAGCCTTCTCATATACTTAGTAAGAAAAACATTACCTTAGGCTAGGCATGCTGGAACATAACTGTAAGCCCAGCATATGGGAGACAGGACAAAAACTCAAAGCTGTGTAGGACTACTTTGCCAATTCCAGCTTACCCTGAACTATATGGCAAGATGCCAACTAAAACATAAAAGAAAAAATAAACACACACACATTTGTAAGTAGTTACAATGAGGTACTGAAAGTCTAGTGCTCCTATATAGGTAATTTAAGGTGGGTGGCTGCCATTTTGTGTTTATGGATTTTCCCCCTAAGTTTCATGGGCTGTTGGTACCACCGTACTACCATGACAGTAGAACATTTAAGTGGTGGAGTAAGTGGAAGTAATTAGGTCCCAATGGCTGCATTATTATGGATGCATTAATTCTGGTTCAAGGAAGTGAGTGAGGCGTCTTCAGACTAGATTAATTGTCTACAGGTCAATGAGAGTTCATAGAAGAACAAGGGCTCTATTGTTCACTGGACTAGAGACAGATTATACAGTATATATCCTGGAAAAGAAACTGGCTATATTTTGTCTATGCTTTGAGAAATTGAATGAGGCTGAATTTTAAAGAATTGGCCTGCAACTCACCACAACAATCCTCCTGCCCTTGCCTCCTGAGTGCAGTGCTGGGATTAAAGATGACCCTACCTTGAAAAACCAAATAAAAAAAGATTTTAAGGCAGAATAGCATTGAGTCTGTGGAATGGTTTCTATTGGCTTCTCTAATTCAAACATAAACTTAAAGAGAGGAAAATGCAAAGCAGAAAGATATGGAAAATGTGAATATTGGTACAGAAATAAGTGTGAACAATCATAAAGTCCTGGGCAAGGAGAATGTAGCACTTTGGCTGCAGTATTAAACATATTTACCACCATTACAGAAAACCCTTTTACTCTGCACTGAGAACATAAGAAAGATGTTCTGAAGACAAGATCCATGGGATTGAATGAAAATTCCTCTGAAAGAGAAAAGCCTGATAAGAGAATTCAGAGGTTCCCTTCTCCCCAAGGTTAATATAGAGAGTATGCTACAACCAGGGTCCAAAGCCAGCTTTCATCCTACTCTGACAGCAGAATTTGGCACCACCACCCAAGTGGTACTGGTTTTGTAAGCATGAAAAATTTGAGATGGAAAGAGTCATAAAGTATAATACCTCTGTTCCACAGAGTTACTGAAATGAATTTATGTGAAACAGGGTTGGATTGCCTTCACAGAGGCCCTGAGAAGCCACAGCTGAATCTGTGAAGATTAACCCTAAGCTGCATTGGAGAACCCAGGATGTTGGAGATAACAGGACCAAGACATAGAAAGAAAGGAAAGTTGTGGGATCAAAGCATATCTGGTCCATGAAAGAGGTTACAGGCAGCAGAAGAAGGATGGTCAATGTTCACAAACTTGATGGAGTCCAGATACCTTTATCACAAATCCAAATACTGGACATAGAACAGGTTATGGTGCTTTCCCTGCTGTGTTTTGGTCTTGCTTTCTCTAATCTTTCCTTGCTATGGCCCTATTTATCCCAGTTGGAATGGGAATTGTGCTGTGCTTTTATAGTTTTGAAGTATATAACTTGTGTTTTGATTTTACAGGGCTCAAAGTTAAGAGACTCCCGTGGGTCTCAGATGAAACTGTGGGCTTTTGAACAGTGTAGCAACTTAAAAACTATTCTATTTATTTGATTTTTTAATTTTTTAATGTTTATTATTATTAACAAGATGTTTTATATGGATACATCATGTGTTGATTTATTTGAGAGAGAGAAAGAGAAAGATAGAGAGAGAGAATTGGATAAAGAGAATGGGCCTGCCAGGGTCTCTAGGCACTGCAAATGAATTCCAGACATGGGTTCTGGGGAATCAAACCTGCATTACTTTGGCTTTGCAGCCAAGTGTCATAACTGCTAAGTCATCTCTGCAGCCCAGTGTAGCAAATTTTAATTATTATAGGAACTCTTAAAGTTGGAACGAGTACAATTTGCATCATAAAATTGCCAGGAAACCTATGGGTATTATGGGTTGAATATGATGGTTTGAATGTAAAATTCCCCCATATGGTCATGTGTTTGAATATTCAATTGTCAGCTGTTGGTGATGTTCAGGAATGTTGTGGAATATTTGTGAGGTGGATTGCTAAAGGAAGTGTGTTACTAGAGTTGGGTCTTAGGGTGTTAGAACCAGGTTCCACATCCTGTTCTTTCTCTCTGCTTCCTGTGCTGTAAGCTATACCTTCCCACAATAATGAACATACCCTCTCAATAGTAATCCTACACGTTAAACACTTTTCCTTCCATAGGCTACTTCTGTTTGGATATTCTTTCATAGCAATGAGAAAGCTAATGATATATTTAACTTTTCATTTAAAAAAAAAACAGCTTCGAGTTTTATTGAGTTTTTGTGTTTCTAATGCTTATTTCTGCTTTCATTCCTATCATTTATTTCCTCCCTCTAACATTGAACTCAGTATTTCTTTTCCTGTTTTGTAAAGGTGAAAGTTGTTCCCATTTATAATCTTTTTTATTTTTCATATAGGCACTATTTGCTATAAATTTTCCTTTTAAAACTGTTTTTTGCTATAGGCCCCAAATTTTGGTTTGTGTGTTTCCATTTTTCTTTGTAACTAGGTATTTTTATTTCCCTGTTAAGGTTTCCATTGGTGCATTGGTTATATAGGAGCGTATTGTTTAATTTCAGTTGATTTTTTGAAATCATTTTATACTCTTTCCCACTTATGATTTTAATCTTCATTAATTTGCTAGGACTCATAGCTACCCTTTGCTCTGTCAGGAAAATGTTCCATGTTTCTTATGAAGAATATAAAGGGTATGTATCCTGTTATGGTTGGACGGATGTTAATGTCTTTTAGGTCTGTTTGATCCAAGAATTATTCAAGTCTCATGTCTCCTTGTTAATGTTCTGGTTGGTGTATGTGGTGATTTGATTCAGGTGACCCCATAAACTTAGTTGTTCTGAATGCTAGGTTCCCAGCTGATGGAGATTTGGGAATTAACGCCTCCTAGAGGCAGTGTATTGTTGGGCGGGTTCAGGGTGTCATAGCCAGTTTTCCCATACCAGTTTTGGCCTACTCTCCTGTTCCTGTTGTCCACCTGATGTTGGCTAGGAGGTGATGTTCACCTTCTGCTCATGCCATCGTTTTCTCCTGCCATCATGGAGCTTCCCTTCAAGTCTGTAAGACAAAATAAACCTCTTTTTTCCCACAAGCTGCTCTTGGTTGGGTGATTTCTGCCAGCAATAATAAGAACCTGATTGCAACAGTGTATCAATAACCAAAGCATTGTATAAAAGTCCTCTAATATTATTGCAATGGAATCTGTCATTTCAAATTTAATATTTCCTTCATATTTTCCACTACCTTCTGTTGGGTACACATAACTGTTTATAATTGTTATATTCTACTGGTGAATCAAAAGTTTTATCTCTATAAAAATCAATTTTTTTTTTGTTTTGTTTTTCCAGGTACAGTCTCGCTCTATCCCAAGCTGACTTGAAACTCACTCCGTATTCTCAGGGTGGCCTTGCACTCATGGCGATCTTCCTACCTCTGCCTCCCAAATGTTGGGATTAAAGGTGTGCTCCACCATGCCAGGCTTTTTTTTTTTTTTTTTTCCAGTTTTTGCTTCATGATTACTTTGTCTGAAATATATCTGCTTTATTTTGTTTCCATCTGCATAAATATAATTTCCATGCGAAGGTTCCCTCATCTTGGGGTTGGTTCTTATTATCTATTCATTTACTCTATGTGTTTTTTAAGAAGTTAGTTCATTTGTTTCATTAATGGTTTTGTGGATATTTTGTAGATAGGTTTTTCTTCTCTCTTGCAATATCGTTTTACAGTTTGAGGATTTTATTTCTTTTTCTGTTTTCATTAGCATGTGTCAATTGTGCAAAATTATTGGCTTCATTATGATATGACGATACAAATATTTATGGTACATTGGCTTGATAGTTTTCTGGGGTGATATGATTTGAATTTTTTATACTTGTTTTGTCTGTCTCATATGCGAGTCTGTTCCTTTTTTTTTTTTTTTTTTTTTTTTGAAATTTCCATGAGACCGACAGAGAATATCTCATACTTAGAACTTCAATGATTTCTCATTTCTCTTTCTACTTTGTCTTTATGAAAGGTAAAGGACAAGTAGCCTCACATATTATAACACTGGAAACTGAAAATTTAGGCATAGCCAGGTCTGGAACTCATGATTCTGACAAAATATCTCTCAATTGGAACCCTTTGGTGGATAACAGCTGTCATGGGTCCCGGTCTTTATGAAGACCCACTAAATGGACTCAGTTCCCTGTGGGACAGCTTAATCTTACTAACAAACTAAGCCATTTACCACCTTCCTTATTCTTTATCTTGGCACACTTTATATAAGTGGACACAAGTAGAATTTGTTAGGCAAGAGAGAAGCCATTGTATGTCTTGGTCACCCCTTATATTAAAACAATCTTGTGCTTTCTGAATTCTGTTGACATATTGTAGCTTTTCTGAGATGCTTAGTAGTACATTGTACTAACCCAGCTGTTAGCTCCCAGGTCTGAAGCCAGACTTTTTCTTTCTTTTCTTAGCAGTTTCATACTCTAGTGTCATTCATTTTTCTATCTAATACATTTTGTTGATTTCCTTGAAGCAGTGAGCAGTTGTAGCTAATATGTAAACTTTAGTGAGTTGTTAACACTTGTATATGTAGTCAATAGAAAGCATAAAAGAAGAAGCTGGATGTGGTGGCATATGCCTTTAATCCCAGCACTTGGGAGGCAGAGGTAGGAGATCACCTTGAGCTCAAGGCCACCCTGAGACTATATAACGAGTTCCAGGTCAGCCTGGGCTACAGTGAGACCCTACCTCGAAAAAAAAAAAAAAAAAAAAAAAAAAAGAAAGAAAGAAAGAAAGAAAGAAGAAAGAAAGAAAGATTAAAGGAAGATATTTTGTTTCAATACATGGTTAATGTGCTGCTATATTCCTTTTTCTTTAGAAATTCCTATTTGGACATCTTAGTTGTTTCTCTTTCTGTATGTCTATGATCTGACGTCACATTTTTCCCTTAGAACTGGAAATCTTAAGCCAGTCTCTCCATTAATGTATGAGAGAATGCATTTTTATTATGCTTCAAATGTTTATTTTCTATTTTTAAACCTAATTTAAATATGTTCATGCAAAAATCATCACATATTGTGTTGTTTTTATGCCTTGATTAAAAATCACTGGTTTCATTTTTTTCCAATATGAAAAGTAAAATATATGCACCATAGTGGTTTTTCATTTTATCTTAATTTAGACTACATTCTCAAGTGTGCTTAATTATTTTTATAACTTAGGTAATTTAGATGTAGATGTGCTTTTGATTAAAAGATTACATCATCAAATATTCTGGTAGTAAATTAAAATTTAAACAATTTCAAAATCCCAGTCATCTAAAATAACATTAGAGTTGTTAAGTAAAAGATCAAATATGAAAATTGATGAGGCAAGACTAATGTGATAAAAATGGTACCATCCAGCCCATCTTGGATAATGGGAGACAATTTTAAACATAGCCTTAACCAATCTTAAACATAGAATTTATATAATTTCATTAGGATACAATGTTACAAATGTTACATGCTTCTACTTTGCCAATTATAATTTCTTTCTCATCACATAATATCAGACACTGTGGCAACTGCTGAGAAATGTTCCTTAACTTCATCTGCAGCAATCAGTACCCAGTTTCTCAAACATGGCCCTTGCTCAAGAATTAACCATGTAGCGAACCTAATGTTAGTAGATATTCTCTTTGAATATAGATAGAGACGGTTTTACTTTAAAAAGCCTTCATAGTGCAGGAAAGCCTGAAGTATTTCTGAAACATATAAATAATGAATTGTTTTTGTACGATCTGATGTGGGTGAGTTTTGTAGTGCTACATCCATTGCAAGATTGAAGGATGGCACAGTGGAACAGTCACCTGAGGGCACTGATCTAAGGAGAAGTAATGGATGAATGAGGAAAAGAATGAAAAGTAGCTTTTCAGGCCTTCAGGGAAGATGCTTTAAATAGTTACCAGGAGGTCTCATAGATAAGAGATTAAATAGTGGGTTACAGGTGGTTGCCATTCGGCCTTCTAAAGATGCTAAATCCAGTGAATTGCAGGCATTTTGTTTTGTTATTAGCAAATGCCAGCTGAGGAAGTATAACCCAGCCAGTATTCTCTGTCCTTCGTGCAAGTGTATCTAAACTCATTTTTCAAGCAACCATTAAAATTACTTAAGGATTTCTATCAAAAGATCACAGATTAGTACAAATTCTCTCAAGTAATTTTCTGAAATATGCATGTGTATACAATACAAATTAATTCCAATATAACAGAATTATTTGGTACAGTTTAACTTAGTTCCCCAAGGTGTTTGTGTAAATAAGCAAAAATCAAAAAGATCTATGCTTGTGAAGTTTTGCATTGAACCCAAATATTCAAATACAAGTGTGAGAGGTATGATTTCTAAAGCTTTCCTATATCACTAGTATTGCACTCCTCTGTACCACTTTTTTATTTGGTTTGCTAAGAATTGTGGAGGTTGAATTTGGTTGTATTCTTCTGGTGTTACCCATGGCTTTGCCTAGGTCAGTGGTTAGGAGGTATGAAGATATAGGAACAAATATTTCAAACATATCAGTAGCTCAGCAGCACTTTGAATTCTAGCTTTCTTCTAAAATTTGCCTTTTTTTATTTTTCAGTTTGTGTATAGCTTCTCTATAAATTTTCTTAGGCTTTATGGACAAATTAATTAATCTTGAATTTCATTGCAATAGGTTAAAGGTTTTACTATTGTAAAGATTGTTCTCAAGTTTCATTGCATTAGGTTAAAGGCATCTTTCTTTTTTCTTTTCTTTCTTTCTTTCTTTCTTTCTTTCTTTCTTTCTTTCTTTCTTTTTTTTTTTTTTTTTTTTTTTTTTGATTTTTCAAGGTAGGGTCTCACTGTAGTCCTGGCTCACCTTGAATTCACTAGGTAGTCTCAGGCTGGCCTCTAACTCAAGGCGATCCTCCTGCCTAGATCACCTGAGTGCTATTATTAAAGGCATGCACCACACCACCATGCCTGGCTGTCATTGCATCTTTAATAAACTATCTTTTTAAAATTAATATTTGTTTTGAACATGGAATGGAATGTATTTTTATGAAAGGTGTATGTCGGAGTTTAGCAATAGATTATCTTCAACATTTGTTTGCCTTAATATCTATATTTTCTGTTGATAATTTGCATAGTTAATTTTGTCTGAATGTCATTTAATCTAGTAAAAATGTTGAATTTTCTCACTTTGGTTTTTGTTGGGGGGAGAACTTGGGGGGGTGCTTTGTGGTTTTTCAACTTAGGGTCTTGCTGTAGTGCAGGCTGACCTGGAATTCACTATGTAGTCTCCAGCTGGCCTTGAACTCACAGCAATCTTCTTACCTAGGCCTCCTGAGTGTTGGGATTAAAGGCATGCATCACCATGCTTGGCAAATTTTCTCACTTTGAATGCAATATTTAAATTCTCCTTGAACTTGAGCAAATATAGATAGGCAGAAACAAAGAAAAATATGAAATTTTGATAGATTTCTCAACTAATTGAACAGTTCACAACTGTAAAGTCTTTAGCCTTAAATGTCATTTAGTATTAATTTACATTTGGTGTGTTTTTCTCCCAATTCCATAATTCCAAGAAGTTCTTGGTATATTGCTTTTCTTACTTTCATTGCAATAAATGGTAATAACAAAACTTCTGTTTTTTAATTTAATTTAATTTTATTTAATTTTATTTTATTTTATGAAACGGGGTCTCACTCTGTAGTACAGGCAGGCTTCAAACTCAGGTTTCTTCCTGACTTATCCTCCCAAGTGCTAGGAGTGTAGGTACTGGCTACTAATCCTTGCTCAGACACTGTCGTCTTGAGGAATCTCAAGACTCAGTAGCACTACAGTAACAGGAAGTTGGGACTGTGGTGTGGACAGCATGTAGCTGACAACTTCAGGTTTGCTGAAATGAACTTCCAGACCAGGCACAGTTATGGAGGAAGGGATATTTATTGAAGCTTGCAGATCCAGGAGAAGTTCCATAATGGCAGAAGAAGCTGGCCTGGCCTGCTTTCATAGGTCCAAGCAGAGAGAGAGAGAGAGAGAGAGGGAGAAACCACAAGCACCAAAACCAAAAGCCACACAGCACACTTCAGAAACTCCAGGTGGAACTAGGCACTTTGCATATCTTTATAGTGGAATTTCAAATCCACCCCCACACCTTAGGGGTGGACTCTAAATTCTGCCCAGTGACACTTCCTCCACACAGGTGGCTGCAGATCCGAATTACAAGCTGTAATAAAACACTGGATATTATAGGGGGCTATCTATTCAAACTACCACACAGTGTTTTCGGGGAACTTTTATTGAGAAACTTTTTCAATGAGGAGACCTGAATTAGACTGAACAAACCCTGTCATATCCATTGAGGCTTATGAACAGGGCAAGGGATGGTGTTCACATATCAATTCTGAGACATTCAGCTAGTAAATTTAGTTCAGCAATTGACTGATCTAGGAATAGAGGAATCACTACCCTTGGGAGAGCTAACTGAATTACACAGGATCAACGATTTTCTGAAGTTCGTGAGCCACACTTTTATGGTTATTTGCATCTGACTAGACATGGCTTGCATAAAGTAACATCAATGAAGCTGAGCAGGAATCATCTATACTAAGAGTTTATCTCATGGGTTCAGTCTCAGGTTTACTATTGCAAAAAATTATATATATATATGGTGTATACTCTTGCCTAATATAGGTCCTTCTATTTGTAGATTTTCTAACATTTTTCATTTTTTCATTTTTTTTTCATGATTTTCTACTTTTTTCTAAACGGAGTCCTTTGTTAGCAATAACGGAAATGAAGCTTCTAACTTTTCTTTTTTTTTTTTTTTTTTTTTTTTTTTTTTTTTATTTTTTTTTTTTTTTTTTATTTTTTTATTTTATTTTTATTGATTTTTAATCTTACATACCAAAAAAAACCCCACCTGATATTTCCCTCCCCTCCCCCATTCCACTTTAGAACTCCAGTCTCCATCATATCCCCTCCCTTTCTCCATTAGTCTCTCTCCTAATTTGATGACATCATCTTTCTCTTCTATTTTGAGGGTCTTGCAAAGGTATTGCTAGGCACTGCAAGATCATGGATAGGCCAATTTCTGTCTGGGCAGCTGCATAGTAAGAGGTCATATCCTTCCTTTGGCTCTTTCATTCTATCCGCCCCTCTTCCGCAATGGTCCCTGAGCCACTGGAGGATGTGACAGAGGTGTTTCAGTGCTGGGCACTCCTCCATCCCTTCTTCTCAGCACTATGTTGCCTTTTGTGTCATCCCAGTGGTCATCACCATCTGAAAAGAGAAGCTTCTCTAGCCAGAAGTGAGAATAGCGTTAATATGTGGACATGAACATTTAGTGTAGTGTCCCCAGGGCAGCATGGGAATAATATATACATTTAGTCAGACATGAGCAGGCTTATACCCCCAAGGCTCATGACCTCACCTACCATAGACTTTTACTTAGGTTTTTCAGTACCGGGTATGTATTCCCTCCCGTAGAGAGGGCCTTCAGTCCAATTATGGAGCAGTTGGTTACCCCAAGAGTAGACACGCCACTATTGCACTAACTTTTCTTTATAATTAGTTAATTAATTAATTTGCAAGCAGACAGAGATAGGGAAGAGAGAGACAGCTCGTGCCTTGGGTCACCACTTTGTGCTTGTGGCTTTACATAGGTACAGGGGAATCAAACCCAGGTCATTAGGCTTTAACCTCTGAGCCATCTCTCCAGACCAGTTTTATAGTTTTGTTAGCCTCAAATCTCATTTTGCTTACTTCTGAATGACATATTTATTTATTTATTATTTATATGTTTATTTATTTGAGAAAGAGAGAGGCAGATAGAGAGCATGGGTGCATCAGGGCCTCTAGATGTATGTACCAACTGTGCACGGGGCTTATGTGGGTCCTGGACAATCAAACCTGGATTCTTAAGCTTTGCAGGCAAGCACCTTAACCACTAAGCCATCTCTCCAGCCCACATATATTTCTTTAGTTACACCTCAAAACTAATGTGTATAGTGATTAAACATCCTCATAGGATATTCTAAAAGAGCATCTCCTCAAGAAACAAAAGAACATTGGAGTGATGTGTGATTAATTCTCAGATTATTTGTGTCCAAAAGAGATCATGACATTATTTTCTTCTCCAAGGTAAATAATTAATTGCTCTTTCTGTACTTAAATGGCCCCCAAAGCCTCCTTTGCTCCTCCTATGGTGGGGCTTCCTCTTATTCTATTAACTGTACTATCCGTTCACAGTACATTTCAATGAAGAAGATTCCACTTCTTCCTTGGCTGTGGCCTGAGAGTACATGCTGGTGTGTAAGATCTAGCTTTCAAGATACCAGAGATTTGTTTTTCTTTTCCTTGTCAAATCTTCAGGGTAGGATTAAGATGGTTTCTGATGGGCTATGAAAGTATGCAGCTGTGGCAGTATACCAACTATGTCATCAGCATAAGCTGAATTTAAGCATATAAATCTTCATCATTCTCTTTTTTTATATACCTTCCTTTTTCTTTCCCATCGTATAAAATAAAAGGCACAGAGAAATGTAGTAAAATTGCTCTGTGCTGTCAAACCAAAGTGTGTACTGTCCATGTGTCCTCCACTTCTAACAAAAGGAAAATTGACTAAGCACTGACCAATCTGTTATGAACATTAATTTCTACAACCAAATTCAGTTTTGTTTTTCTTTAAACATAGTTTTTACCACAGGCGATGTCCTATGTGCTGTGCCTCTTAAAAGCATCAGTTTCCAGGGATTGAGCTTGTAGATCTGGACTGATGGTTGTCCTTGTCCATATGGGGCATTATAATCATAAAATAACAGTAAATTCCAAGTTCTGAGAGCTCTTCAGACCCGAGTACAGCAGAAATCTAGAAGCATTCCTATTTCACTGTAGAGTGACATCTACCTCCTTGTCTGTCATTAGAGTTCCACTCAGCTTTAGGACAAGAGCAGTCTGTCCTTTCATGCCTGTCATTCCAGCACTTGTAAGGTAGAGGCAGGAGGACCAAGAGTTTCAAGTCATCCTCAGCTACATAGGGAGTTTGAGTCCAGACAAAAAGTAATGCACTGGATGCACTTGGAGAAATCAATGCCACATTGTGAAGCAGAATAAGGCATCTGAATTAATAAAAAGATAAATAATTATTTTCATGATCCTAATATTGTTAGAAACCTTGTTAGTACTTTTTCAAAAAAAATTGAGAACTTAAAATTTACAAAGTACATTAAAATGTAAATTCCTCAAATTAAAAAAAAAAGCATTTAAATTAAGGACCAATTCCCAATTACATGAATATCCCAGAACATATGGGATTTTATATTACAAATTTATTTCCTATGCCATTGGACTAAGTCTATGTTTTCTAAATGGGCTTATCATTAAACCTTTTGAACAAAGAATATTTTTGTGCCACATTCCATATTCACTGCATCAGGATCTCCACTGTGGACATCTGGAAGTTCCCCTAATTCTGGAGCAATTCTGATGAAGGCATTTTAAATCCATGGACAAAATAGTTTTCAAGATTCATTCTCCTTTCTGATGTCTGACAGCCTATTTTAGGAAGTAAATGTTCATTTCAACTTAATCACATTCGTTTAAAATGCATAAAATTTTATGACAATTAAATAATCAAACTACTTGCAGATGGAAGAAGATATCCATGTGGTAGCAGGAATAGGAGCAAAATTCTCAATTTAGTTTACAAGTGATCTCACATTTTGGTGCAGTAATCAAAGAAACACATGGTGGTTTCTGTTTTACTTCTCAAGCTGATCTAAGTGTCCTTGATAAGCCAAGTACAAATGTGGATAAATATTCAAATGTGAACTTTCTCCTTGAATATGTTCTTCATGCATGATCTATTTGGGATCCATGTGAGTCATTAAAAGTTTTATTGCTTACAATTTCCATATTGTGGTTTACAATGAAATTTACCAAAATCTGTTCACAATCCAAGTCCAAGATCACATTAGGTTAATATAATTGGTGATGTTTAGCATGATCTCATTTAGCTTTTACCTCGTTTATATCTCAAATTACAACATTTTTTCGTTATATGTTAATATGTAGCTAAAAATATGTGATGGACCTTAAATGGATATTGCCCCCAGATCTCTACTAAGTAAATCATTTTAGTTTAAAAAATCTATACATTGTTGTATGTAATTTTCTCAGCCAATACAGATACTTAACGTTTTCAGAAGACTTTTTATAAAGGTTATTTGCTAAATTGATCATTTAGTAATACACACTAAGTAATGCTGACTTGATAATCCCTATCAGCACACACAATTGAAGAGCTAGACTGAAATAATGATAAATTTATAATTTAATACTTGTAAACTATGCACTGAAATCACCACAGTTATCAGATAACCATCTTTCCAATTCTTCTTGACATCTAAGAAGGTAATAAACACATTATTGTCTCTTTTGTAAATGAAAGTATAGGAGTTTGAGTTTTCACCATCAGAACTAAAATTTTTATTTTCTATAGGTAAAGTATAAGGATCAAGAAATAACCATTGATTTCTACATTAATCAAATTTTTCTTATTTGTTTCAAGAAATTATTATAAACTGAGATTAAATTATAAACCAAATCAATATAAAAGATTTCATGCATTTAAAAAAATTTTTTTATTATTTTATTTATTTTTGGAGAGAGACACAGAGAGAGAGACAGACAGACAGAGAGGGAGAGAGAGACAGATAGAGATTGGCGTGCCAGCAGTCTCTCAGCTGCTGTAAACAAAATCCAGATGTGTGCGCCCCCTTTTGGTCAAGTGCGGCATTGCGCCCTTGTATCACTTTGCATCTGGCTAAACATGGGACCTGGAGATTGGAACCGCTGGAGATTGGAACTAACATTCTTAGGTGTAGGAGGCAGGAGCCTTAACTGCTAAGCCATCTCTCCAGCCCGATTTCATGCATTTTTTTTTTCAAATTTTTCCAAAATTGCTCAACCAGCCACTTCTCATCACAACACTTTGCTATTGGAGTCAACTACTTCCTGTTCAGGGAAATTTTGCAAACCTTATCAAGTGTGGTAGTTTGAATATATGTCCCCCAATATATTCAATGTTTTATTAGTTATAGTTTGTATCTACAATCACCTTGCTAGAGGCAAGGTCACTGGGGGCCCCGGTCTTAAGGTGTGTTGATGGTTTGAGAGTCCATTGTAAAGATATGCAAATGTGCCTAGCAGGAGTTCCTGAAGTGTGCTGTGTGACCTTTTGGCTGTAGTTTTTGCTCTGTGTTCTGTGTGGCTGGTTGGTTTCTCTCTCTCTCTGCTTGGCCCTGTAGAGAGCAGGCCGCTTCTCTTGTCATTATGGAACTTCCCCTGGATCTGTAAGCTTCAATAAATAATATCCCTTCCTCCATAACTGTGCCTGGTCTGGAAGTTCATCTCAGCGAACCTGAAGCTGTCTGCTACATCAAGCATTATTCTCTTATGAGAAATATCTTAGAAATTCCTAATTTGTTTAGTCCTCCAGTCTTAAAAAACTATATCAAGATTATTAAACACTATGGGAAACAGAATAATTACTGAAGTATCTGCCTAAATCACATTGATATTATAGAAGCTTTCTGAAGTTCAAAGATCCAAAGGTTTCCCTTGTTGCAAAATTTTTGAAATTTGAGTATTTCTTTCTGTGTGTGTGTGTGTGTTTGGATGGGAATGAGGGGTTGGTAATACAGCCAATTCTTCTCCTGGGCTTTTATTTCTTCATCCCAGAGAATGAAGTAGACAGATAGTGAAGGGTCAGCAAACAAAGTGGATTTATTCACTCAGCAATACCACTTGAACAGAAAAGTGGAAGCTCTGAGCTCTTAGTGGCAGTGGGTTGCCAACTAAGAGGTTTCCATTGAATGTGTATCTCTGAAGCCTTAGCAGGCCTTGGGATGTCAGCAGAGAGACAGCCCATTGAAACAGGAACCAGAGCAGTGAGTCTCAGAGGTAGGAATATCAGGTTTCAGGAGCAATGGGTCTGTCTCCACAGCAGGAAGGTACAAGATCTTTTTGTCATCCTGTAAATCTAATGACAGAGAGGGAATGAAACCTAGGGTTTACACACACACACACACACACACACACACACACACACACACACACTATATATATATATATATATATATATATATATATATATATACAGAGGTCCTGCAAAGGTCAATCAAGACAAGTATTTTCCTGATATAAGCTTTAATATTTTTTAAAGTATCTCAGGTTACTTCACTTAGGGAAATAGTGGTTGGTTTTTATGCCCTCTTTTTTTATCATATGTATACAAGAGTTGTAAGAGGAAGGAACCTGATGAAAATACAGTTCCCTGTTATTCTCAACAAACTAAATGAATTTATTGGTGTAGTAAATTTGCTGAACATTGTAGTTTCTCTGAAAACAGCAGGTTTCCCCCCCCCCTGGAATGTCTGAATGCAATCTAAAAAAAATGACTGCTGGTCCTACAGCTTTGGAAGCAGCTGCTATGGTGTATGCTTTTGTAACCTGAGGAATGTTCTATGTGAAAATGAAATACTGATTCCTAACTTGATGACCATCCTTTGTGAGTGCCCATGATTCTCTGAGCCATTCGAGAGAAATGTGGGGATTACAATTCATGAATGATTTAACCCACATCTAATACTAACGTTAGAGATGCCCTCCTTCATTTGTACCTTGTCTGTCACCTCTAACAAGATTGCAGGCTATAGTTTGTCATGTTTCATGTCTCAGTGACTCCATTTTTACAAAATCATCATATGTTGGCCTATTTGACAAAGTTCACTTTTTTTGTCTTCCTGAAGTAGTGTCCATAATGAATTCTCGCACTACAAGCCCATAAGTAGATTAAACAATAATATCTATTTAAGGGAGTTTATTAATGACATGGTCTGACTATAAAATACCTCCCAAAGGTTCATGTGTTTAAACACTTGATCTCCAGTAAAGTGGCACTGTTTGGAAAGATTGTGGTACCTGGAGAAAGTGCATGACTGGGGGCCGGACTTCAAGATGTTACAACCAAGCCCTGCTTATTGGCTCTCTCCACCCTAGTCGGCTGATGTGTCAAGGAATACTTTGGATGGAACCAAAATAAATCTTTAAAGAAGCAAATAAATAAGCAATGCATGGCCAATAGATTGGCATTTTGTCAGAAAAAGAAAAGAATCTGTAAACAGTGATGATTTCAAAAGGAAAGATGGGATGGGAAATTAATTTGTGACTTATACCTAGGCAATGAAGTGAGAAAAGGAGACTTTTGAGAGATTAATATAGAGAACTAAGAAATATACAAATATTGAGAAACTGTTGCTGTGGTTTCAAGGTGCTGATTGCTCTGTAAAAATGCTATCCTACAGATGATGGAAGAGAAGAGATGACCGCAAAGATGACCGCATGCCAGATTCCTGTTTAGTGGTCAATTTCCCCTGCATGACAATTACTATGAACTATTCTGTTTACAAAATATGGCAAAAGTGACATGAGCCCGGCTGGTTTCTAGGCCATAAGAGATGTGACAATGGCATTTGTTTTCTTGGCACACTGAAAACTGTAGTTTAGGTCTGAAATGTTTCCTGAAGGCCCTTTTGGAGGTGGGGCATAATGGAATGAAGTTAGGTTATTGGTGGTATTCTCATGAAGGAGATATGGGGACCTAGGACACTTGACCCTCTGCTTCTTAAATATTCTGCATGGTTTGAAACACTCATACATGATTGTGGTATGTTCTCACCTGATTGAAAGTCAAATCGGAAACATCATGATGATAATCCCCAGGAATTCAATTTTTTATTGCAGTTCAAAAGTATAGTATTTAAAAAAATAATCTAAATGTTGCATAATCTCAAAATATTCCCATATCTGTATATATTTTAAATGTGCTTATTTCCCTTTATCTTTTTATTGATATTGAAATTTTGTTTTTATTTAGTATAATGTTCTTTACAATTTTATCATGGGTGAACAAATTTAAATTGAATTAACATTTTCAGAAGTACACTTACTCCAAACTCATACACCAAAACATATTAGTATTTTGATTATCCTTTAAGAAGTTATATTTAAAATATTTTATAATCTACATATCAATAAGTAAACACAGAAAGAATAAAATCTTACTTTGAACAACAGTCAAAAGATAATCACAGGTGTGTATCAGACAGAAGCATATGTGAGAAGCATAGACTTTATAAAAGTCAAATAAAAGTTATTTGACCTTTCACAACTAGCTGCAACTCCCTTTTCAGTGACAGAACTTCTTAAATTCTATTAGGTGCAATAATACAATAGTCTCAAATCAATAATATAGAAAAATATCAAAGAATTTTCCCTTTTTTTATCATTACTCATGAATTATCCACATGCTTCTAAGCTCTATGCTATAGCACTGCTGTGAATATGGGAGAATCAGGATAAATTGTAAAGAGCCTTTTGCTTAAAAATCTAGCCATGATTTTTCAGCTTATTTTGGTTTGGGTAGATCATTTTTCTAGATAAAACCTCACATGAAACATTAAAAATAAGTGGGCATAATTCTAGACAACAATTACTCATAAGGATTTCACAAACAGTATTTTCTGCTTCGCTAGCATTGAATGGCATACCTTTGACAAAAGAACACAAAAGCTGAGATATATTTTGTAGATAATGCATCAGCAACATGTACATGAAATGCATGAGCACACGTATTGCTTGAGGCATGAAGCTGACACACTGTTGTCTCCATCACCAGATTATTTTGGTTAAAATGAGTCATAGAACCAGCCCAAATTGCAGTGGGGGGGTCTGCACACAGATGTACATGAGTCATGACCCACCAGAAGCCATGGATTAAATAAACTATCACAAAGCTTTCCTTGCTATCTTTCAAAGTGGATTAGGTGTGCTTGCTTTGTACATCCCTGAGATTGTTTATAAATATGGATTGTTGTACTAGTTTAAAATTATACTTATTTGCAGCATCAAATAAATTATACATTCTTCTTCACTCCTATGAGATAAGTAGTAGGTGTTAGTTCAATGAAAGAGTTAATGTATTATTGAATATAAATAAAGTGAACATGTTTTCCTTTTAAGTTCAGGAAAATTAAGTTGATGTAACCCTCTTTAAGTTTATTAATACATACTTAATATCTAAGTATGATTAAATAGCCATGATATTCTATTGACTATTTTATAAGATTTAAAATAACTATGACTTGTTTCTCACTTGTCTTTAAAACAATGTGCTATATTCTGTGATCTGCTTTGTAATTGTAATTGTAAGGGCTCCTGCTATGGACTTCATCAATGGTTCCTGGTGATTTAGCTTTCAAGGTAGTTTGAATAATAAGTCTGAATAATAGGAGGCTTTGGGAGACATCAATATCCAAGAACAAAAGGAAGAGGGATCAGCACACTTACTCCTTTTCTTGAGGTTTGTGCTAGGATTTTAGTACAGTGTGGACTGACTTCATATTTCAACTTCCGGAGGAAGCTGGTGGAGGATTGGCCACCCTACTTTTTCAAGGTTCCATTTCACACAGTAATAGGAGCTTTCCTTCTCCTGTACTTTCTCATTGTGGTGGAATTGGTTTCTACTGGAATTTGTCTGATGTACCGTTTCCATTTGCTGATGCTATGCTGTATCCTACCACCACACATGTGACTAGATTTATGCATTTGAAGACTGTGAGATCATCAGGCTGAAGAGAAGTCATGGAAACTTTCTGAAGCTGTGCCTGCATTTGTAAAAAAAAAAAAAAAAAAATTACATGGTGATATAAGATCAATGATTAAACTGTAATATGTATTCAAAATATAAACACATTATAACAATATTAAAATCCTTTAGTTTGATATTTATACACTAGGAGTTTTCTTTGTCTTTATGAAAATAAAGACACATTACACATGGAAGTTTTGTGAGACCAAGGAACAAGATGACTATAAGCTAGCCCCAAATGGTTCAAAGTAGGTATAATTAGAAAAAATAAAGCAATTATATTTAAAATACTAAGACTGGTGAGCTGGGCTAAAAGCTCTATAGATTTTCTTTGTGTTGGTTTGCAATTTTTTAAAATATTTTTATTTGTTTGTTTGAGAAACAGAGGGGTGATGGTTGTGCCAGGGCCTTTTCCCACTGCAAACAAACTCTGAATGTATGTGCCACATTGTGCATCGGTAAATGGGTAATCAAACCTGGTTGGCCAGGCTTGGCAAGCAAGTGTCTTTAATCTCTGAGCCATATCTCCATCCCTATTCTTGCAATTTTTGTGTGAGTTTTAAGTTATCAGAATACAAAATTAAAGTAGGAAACTCTGCAGAAGAGTTTGTGTATTTAACCTTCATTTATAATCCAGTGTTAATGCACTCTCTGAGCTTTCTAAAGGACTTTCTAAAGGACTGCATTTGATAAGTAAATAGAAGGTATAAAACTAATTGTTTCACAGAGAAAAGTTATTGGGCAGCTATATATCTGCTTTAAAGTGGAAATGGTCACTTAAAAAGTGACCAACAGGGGCTGGAGAGATGGCTTAGGGGTTAAGGTGCCTGTCTGCTAAGCCTAAGAACCCAGTTCCAGTCTCCAGGTCCCACGTTTAGCCTGATGCAAAGTGATGCAAGGGTGCAATGCCACACTTGCACACAAGGGGACACACGCATCTGGATTTCGTTCACAGCAGCTGAGAGACTGCTGGCATGCCCATCTCTATCTGTCTCCCTCTCCCTCTCTCTCTGTCTGTCTCTGTGTCTCTCTCCAAAACTAAAACTAAAAAAAAAAAAAAAAAAAAAAAAAAAAATGACCAAAGAAGAAAACTGAATAAAGTTTTTACTTACCAGAAAAGTTCATGGTCTCTTGGCCAAAGCTAAACTACTTGACATTGATTGGAAGCAGATGTGTGGACTAAGCTAGCAGAAGGCAATGGCGACAATTCAATTTTCCAGTGATCCAGTTATGTGGAATGGTATTGTCAGACAGACCAGCATTGGAAAAAGGGTAGAATTCCTGGGAAGAAGTGATGAGAATCAGACATTAGGCAATGGCTAAGGCTCTGGATGGACATGTTATAAGTATAAAAAATATGGGGGGAAATGACAGACTTAATAGATGTCCTAAAACATTTGAAAGCCAAAATAATTTTAGTAGTACTGTAAAAAAGTAGAGTCCTATCATACCTTAGATAAGAAGCAATGGAATACCAAACCAAGTCAGTGTGGTCAGTAAGCTTACCGAGGTGCCCCAGTGCAGGAGCATTAATGAGATGAAATTCAGAATAAACCTTTTTAAATCAAAAGAAGGGTTCCCAACTCTTTGGAGGGTTGTGGTTGTAAAGGGGAAATTTAAAAATCCCACCTAGAAAATTTTCAGGGTTTAATGGAAGAGTGTACCAGGCAGATATTGTGGGAACTTTCCCAAACATTTTACAACAGATGCCAAGTAAATGATGCTAAAGGAAAAACACATGATGAAAAAACTGGATTTGGAATTCATACAATACTAGATTTGAAATTGATCTCAATGACTACTGCCTATATGACTGTTATCAGGCAGAATAAAAATATCTATCCCAGAAATGTAATTTTAGAATTAAAAGTAAAATACTAAATAAATATGTTTTATGTTTGCTTGTCCAGAATTGTACTTAGGCAAAAATCAAGTTGCCTTATCATGGATAGAATTAGTGATGGCACAATGTTCCTTCTTCTTTGCCACAAATAAACTGAATAATGAGGCAGGTAGGCCTAGTGACTTCTAGTTTTATGAGCCAAAATAAAAATCACTCAGAACAATCTTCCTGTGATATTAAAAGTGCCACATCGTGATAGCTTGCTTTTCAAGGTTGATTTTTCCAGTGAAAAACCTACGTGCACAGAATATTGACTTTCAAGAGCATCAGCTGGATTCAGAGTGACAGTTGGCTGGTACCACAAATATTGTTGAGGGTTTCAAATGTGGATGAGATCTTATATTTTACCCCCTAGCTTGCTGCAAAGACAAAATCAGGACACAACATAATGAAACCATATTGGACTTTCCAAATTTAAGTGCCAAAGAGAACCATTCAGATATACATGGAGCCAAAGATCTTACCCAGAGAGGAATCTGACAGAAACAAAACTTATATGTAATTCAAGTACTTAAATTACACAATGGAAATAGATAGGACCAATGTAATAATAATTCAATCAAAATTGCACCATTGTGCAAATAAGCTTTCTTATTTGTCATCAGCTCTTTATTTCATAATTATTTGGAGTCATGGTAAAAAACAATTGTCTATTATAGTTGGAAAAGAGTTTTGTGTGGATAACTTATTTTGTGTACATTGTCACATATGATTTTGTTTTTGCAACAAAGCTTTGACTTGTGAGTCTGCAATGTTCTAATTTGGTGCATAATCAACCTGAAATCAGAATTTATGTGAACTGTCCAAGGCCAGCCAGCCAAACAACTCAGAGGCAAATATTTGGAAATTGTATCTTCTTATTCCAAAAGAAGCACGGTTCTACCTCATTATGCAGTCACTATAGTGTGTGTGTTGGTGGATGGAAAGCAATGAAAACTCTTGTGTGGGCAATTCCATAATGGTACATATTTGTTGGGTGGTGGTAACCATCTGTAGTTCCATTTCTTGGGATGCTGAATTGTGAGGATTTATGAGTTCAACGCCAGTCTGGGATACATAGGTAGACACTGACTCAAAACAAAACAAAGCAAAACAAAACAAAACAAAACAAAAAAACTTGCGCTGGAGAGATGGCTGAGCCATTAAGGCGCCTGCCTCCTAAGCCTAAGAACGCTGGTTCCAATCTCCAGCGGTTCCAATCTCCAGGTCCCGAGTTTAGCCAGATGCAAAGTGGCACAAGGGTGCAATGCCGCACTTGACCACAAGGGGGTGCACACATCTGGATTTCGTTTGCAGCAGCTGAGAGGCTGCTGGCACACCCATCTCTATCTGTCCTCCTCTCCCTCTTTCTCTGTCTCTGTCAAAAAACAAAACAAAACAAAAAAACCTTATTTTAAGTATTTAAATGTTTTCTAAAAGATCACAGACTCATTTATTTCTTTTCTTTTCATTTTCATTGAGAATTTCACACAATAATATTCTATAATTTAATGATAATCCCTCTCATTATCCTTATTAGTCTCCCATCCTAATTCTGGTGAACTTGCAGCTCTTCCATGTAGTTCTTCTCTTTTGATGTCTCATTCTTCTTTTTCCACTCTCACCCTCATCTATGTCAAAATGTCGATGGGCACAACATTGTAAGATCTTAAGGAGGTAGCAACCTCTACTGTGAGTCATGGATGCCCCGGTCCCTTCATGTCCAAAGGATAGTGTCCAAAAGCACTTCTCTCCACTCTCTGGTTCTTACATTTTTTTCCATTTCTTCTTCTTCTGCCATGTTCCCTGAGTCTCACAGGAGGTGATTAGAGAACTCACATGTAGAGCAGAAATCTCAAGAGCATCTGGTTCTCAGCACTTTGATGAATTTTGAGATTCCCCAGTATCCATGAGTGTCAACAGCCACTTACTTTCAAAGATTTTCTGCTATTCTGTGTGCTGCATCTTCACTTGGAGGACAGTTTTCTTTGCTGTACAGAAGCTTTTTTTATTATTTGAGAGAGATAGAAAGCTAGAGAGATAGAGAGAGAATGGGCATGCTGGCGGCCTCTTAGCCACTGTGAATGAACTCCAGACACATGTGCCCCCTTGTGGGCAAGTGTGGCATTGCACCTCTGCAGCTGGCTAAACATGGGACCTGGAGATTGGAACCAGCATTCTTAGGCTTGGCAGGCAGGCACCTTAACTGCCAAGCCATCTCTGCAGCCCTGTACAGAAGCTTTTTATCCCACAAGGTCCCATTTGTTAGTTGTTGGCCTGATTTCATAGGGCTACCATGGTCTTCCATTCAGAAAATTCTCAACTATATTGTAGACTCTTATTTTTACTCTAGCTTTTTCAGTTTCAGGTCCTTGAATCATATGGAGTTAATTTTTACTCAGAATGAGAGGTAAGGATCTCATTTCCTTCTCCAAGAAGAAATCCAGTTTTCTCAGACTCATGTGTTTAAAATGCTGTCTTTTCTACAATGTGCATTCTTGGCATCTTTGTTAGAAATCAAGTGGCTATAATTACATGAACTTATATCTGGACTCTTTTTATGAATTCCTATTCTATTTCATTGGGTGCTGTGTTTTATACTATAATGATATACACATTTACATATTTATTTCCATCATTTTTATGAAAAATAGTTTATTTTTAGTATAAATCATAGTCCTTTTTTGTTTATTTTGCTTTGTGTGTGTATAAAGCAAAGGAGATTTGTTGAGAAAACAGTGAGAAAGCTTAAAAAGTGTGTAGCCAAGCAATGAAGAGATAGGGGCTGGAAAGATGGCTTAGTGGTTCAAGTGCTTTGCAGCAAAGCCAAAGGACCCAGTTTTGCTTCCCCAGTACCCACATAAAGCCAGATGTACAAGGTGGCACATGCATCTGAAGTTTGTTTGTAGTGGATAGAGGCCCTAGTGTGCTGCTCTCTCTCTCTCTCTCTCTCTCTGTTTCTCTCTTTCATAATTTAATTAATTAATTAATTAATTAAAAGAAGAGATATAAGTGGTTAAAAAAAATAAAACTTAGGCCTTTTTATTTAGATCTCAGAAAAAATCAGCAGGCTTTGTACTGAAGAGCTGTAAGCAATTGCACCAAAGAGATGTCTGGATGTATCAAAGCATTATCTCATTAGGGAATAATTATTCTTCTCATCTCCTTAGCATATTTCCAGGTGAATCAACTCTCCTGCTGGATGGTCTCTTTGCCAGGTGAGTGTCAAACTTGTTTGGGTTAATTCCTGAAGGAGGGAAACATGGTATGTAAGGTTATATTTTAGCTAGCTTGGAATGCTATGCAGGGCCAGAGATAGAACTAAGATTCTGTTTTCTCACCAGGAGGAATTTTCCCTTAATGGAATTCAACAAAGCCCTGATAATTCCACCTCTTCCCTTCAAGTGTTGTTTAAACTTGTTAAGAGACACAAAGATGACCATTAGAGAGTAGTCCACACTTTCAATGGCTTCACGCTGGCTGTTGCCTTATGACCTGGGTTTTCTCTGTGTTTCCAAGATGGTGTTTCCTGTATTTGCCTTATACAAGTTTTTAGAGGCCTATATTTATTTGCCTATTTGTTCTGTTAATCCACAATGAGAAAAAGACTTTCTAATCTTGGTATTTGCTGTCCTTCAGGTTGAGGGAGGCTTTTGATTTCTGGAGGTGTTCTTTCCCTCACATTTGGCTTATTTCATGTTTAGTGCTTGCCTCTGAACACTACTGCTGGCACTCACCAGTTGCCAAGAAGTCCTGAATGCTTCCCTCAGCTTGATTAGACTGTCTCTGGACCCTGGCCTCCTTTATGTTGTAGGATTTACTTCAAAGATCTTTTAGTTTTAAACCTTTCCTGTCCCCTTTGAGATAGAAGGTTTCTAAAGGGCATTTTTCCAGTGAATGCCTTTCTTAAGGACATAGGGAAAATTGCTTTGAAATGCAACCACAAGGGCAAACAGTGCCCTTAGGACCTAGCTTCTATGGAAGAACATTGGAGGCATGGACCTTTGCATAAAATCCCAAAGGTACCTGCTGTCATAAAAATAAGAGAAAGTTTCATTTTCCTACCCATCCAACACCCACTTTAGCTTTTGAAAAGCTTTTGGCCTTTTATCTCCCTGGAGATGAGCACCAACTGAGTTCTGGCCTCTATCTTCACTGTATTTACCTTGAATAACCAGAAGTGCTTTTGCTCTTATGTGCTATAGCTGCACCATCCTCAGATTTCATAGAGAGCTGCTCCATGCTGATTTCAGACAAGTTGGCCACTGAGCTTACCCATGCAACTCAGGGCAACAGATATTTAGTACATAGAATCACAAGAAACTCTGATTTAACATAACTAGTCCTCTCTCTCTCTCTCTCTCTCTCTCTTCTTCTTCTTCTTCTTATTATTATTATTATTATTACTTTGCTTTGCTCTGGACATGTGAAACACTTACAGGGCAAGCACTCCACCCCAGTCTCCTTTGTCCTGTGGAGTCACATGTCTGAGTAGACAAAGGACCAGGTGCCTCTGAAGTGAGATGTGAGGTAAGTCCTAACTTCCTCCCAGAACTTAAACTATGCAGCAAACACAGCAGCTCACTTTTCCTTTCTACCTTCTTCCGGGTTCTGTATTTCTTTCATTTCATCGGAATTCTCTCCAAAGAGATGAAGAAGGGTGCATGCTTAGTGTCTGGGAAACTCACATGTTGATCTTTAACACATATGTACTTTATGCCATGGGAAGCCTGAACATCTCTTCTTACACAATTTAAGAGGTGCAAATCGTCTGCTCTTGAGAAGTACAGTTGATTTACACTCAGATTTATATCTAATCAACCTAGAATATTCCCACGAGGGACATGGTGGGAGAACCGAGATCCCTACCGGGGTCAGGAGACCATTCGTTCCCTAGTTAAAGGCACTTACTTGAAAAATCTGAGGGCTTGTGTTTGATTCCCTAGTACCCATGAAAAGCCAGATGTGTGGTGTTTGCATCTGGAGTTCATTTGCAGTGACAAGAAGCCCTGGCATGCCCATTCTCTTTCTCTATCTTTCTCTGTGTTTTCAAAGAATTAATAAAAAATATTCTTGCTATTTTTGAAACCAATACCAATCAGGGGGGAAAAAATCCTCAATTAAAAATCCATTTTTGAAGAATTGAGTTATGCTGCCACCTCATGGTCATCTAGTCACAGCTACTGGTGGAGTACAGAAAGCAAAGACAACTAACTCCCTATGGGCAAAATCCTGGCCTTGCAAAACTGCTGTACCCGGTCTGTGATAGATCTACATCGTGAAGTCTATAAAATTGAAAATAGGGAAATATAAAATGATGAATTAGTTAATAATTTCTTTATCACTTTGTCTGCCACTTAAGACTGGCCAGTTTAGAGAGACATTTTAGGGAAAGTGGCATCTTTCCACCAAGCCTAGAGGCACGATGAAGATCTGAAGACAACTGAGAGAAACAGACAACAGTCAGACAGGGGAGAGAAGAGGAAAAGGGGGTGTTCCTAAGGTCAGCTGGGTGCTTCATCTCACATAATTCAACAGTCATGAGGAAATGGGTACAGGGATCTCAAGACATTGTACTATGAGTTATTGTGCAAAATAAAAAACATGGGTAGGTATCCAGTCCCAAACAATACTGTCTGAAAATAGACCTTTTGCATTCACTTATGCTGTTTGTTGTTGTCTGTGTGGGGAACTGGCCTAAGAATAGCTTTTAGTCACTGTGAAATCCTGTGGATTCAAGTATATCTCAAGTTCTTGGGGATTAGCTACAGAAAACAGAGATCATATGTATTTTTAAATTTTATTAGCACAATGAATTACACAGAATTCTATATTTCTTCATGACATTTTCATACATGCATATAATGTTTTTGAATCATGTTCATTACCTATTACCCTTTCCTTCCTTACTCACCTCCTTCTTCTTCCCAACAAATCAACTTTTACTTTCACATATATTTTGGTTTTTTGTTTATTTTTGTGACCTAAATTATTTCGGGTTGCTTACAAGAGCACAAGTGAGAGGTCACTCATAGGAGCATGGGCAGATTACCCATGGCTTCACCACTGAAGAAAATGAGGGGTTATACATTTTGTCAGTTTGTTTCCTGAGCACTAATTCAAGGCTCTGTGTTTGTGTGTGAGCAACACTCTGAGATCAGAGAATTGGGGAAGTTCATATTGCAAAGGGCTTTAGCAAAAGAGAATGATTAATGGGTCATAAGGTGTGAGCAGATGAAGAAATAGATACTAGGAAGTGAGCACATACTTTAAGAAATCTGCATCTGAACTGCTTTGTGCTCATTTGTTCACGACTATATTCTATTCTTCTACCACTATGCGGTGCTTCCGTTAAAAAATATGTCCTGGAAGTTGAGACATCATCCTGTAAGGAACATATATCAGCTCCACCAATATGGCTATCATGAACAAATGACCCTAAATTAAATTTAGCTTAAACTTTAGGAGACTGTATGGGGATGGTTTGAATTTATAAGTTATGATTTTGGTTCATTTCATTTTAGAAATTGTTACCAACACATGAAAAGATTTAAAAATAAATATCCTGAAACTCAATCTATATACAAGAGTTCTAAGTAACCAAAACGTTTGAAGATGAGAAGAACAGAATGTCTGACCACTGCTGTATTGCATGGTCTTGGAGTATGAGGCAGTAACCACAAACCTTGTACGGCTGCTGAGTGCTGGAATATGGTTGTTCATAGTGACCTGTGAAATCAGTGTAAAGTACACACTTGATTCTTAAGACTCATAATCTATAATAATTATAACTTCATATATTTTATATAATAAATAGCATTTCCACTTTCCTTTTTACTTTTATTAGGATATTGGTCAGAGAATATAAAATTAGTTTTCTCTTTGAAATTATTTATGTTCACATTTTTATTATTTGAAGTGTACAAATTTATGTGGTACAATGTGACAATTTAGGGAAAGATTCAAAATGTAAAATGATCAAATCCCAGTCGTTAACATTTCCACCTTCTAAAACATTTTTGGACAATTTCAATTAACAAAGTATAAGTCTGTATACTTTTGGGCACACAATGATATTTCATGTATACACTATGGGCTGATCAACTCAGAGCAATTTACATGGCTTGTGTCTAACCTTCCTCTACTAGGTACTTATAAAATATACTAGGTTATTAAAAAGGGGAACTGAGATCACCCCACTGTGCAGTGGAACAATAAATTATTGCTTTTAGATAGTTCAATGTCGCCTATTTACCTCTCTCTAGTCACTTCCTTTTCTATCAGTAGTAATCACTATTGTATATTCTAATTAACATTTTTGCCTCTCTCTCTCTCTCTCTCTCTCTCTGTGTGTGTGTGTGTGTGTGTGTGTGTGTGTGTGATGTATGCATGGGTATGTGTCCATCCAGTTCCTCATGTGCTTACCCTCAGTTGCAGGAGCAGAATGTAGAGTGCCACTCTCCATCACTGTCCCTCCTGTTCTTACAAGATTGCTAGTGTCTGCACAGATGAGGCCTGTGGAATGCTTCCCATCCACTCTTTATCCTCCGCTGGGAGGTCATACCCTCAGCTGTGCAGCGTTGGGAGGAGTTGCTAGTGTGCCTTCTTATCTAGTGATGCTCTGTCCCAGGCCTCTAAGAACAGCAAGTCTCCAGTTCTCCCTTGCTGAGTTCAGCATGTGACTATTTCCGCTCACAGCAGAATGCTATCATTTGACTCGGTTGTTTGTGGAAGAGAGGTGATAGTTGAGCACCCATATTCAGCCATCACGAACACGTAGCATGAAATTCATTCCTAGTGAAAAGCATGGTCCTAGAAAACAAGCTTGTACATCAGAAGAGCAAGAATTGTCCATCTAAAACGAAGAGTTGTGTCTTTTCTCTTGACCTGGGGATTTTTCCTTTCTCCTCTCATTGAAGTCCTCCTCTCTGCATTTTCCTTGAGGACATTAGACATTACTTTCCTCCTAACCCGAGTTGTACACAGTTACATTTTGCATTTTCTTGAGGAAATAGTACATAATTTCCTTATAATGCAGACTGTATGCAGGTACGTTTACCTCTAGGACACAGTAGCCAATTTCCTTCTAACCCAGGTTATTCACATTTACATCTTGCAATTTACTCCTCAGTTCTCAGAACCGTGTGACCACAGATTGATCTGTGATAAACCTTGATTTCTCAGTGTTGTTGTTGTTGTTTTATTTCATTTGGCAAAGATCTCAGGAGATTCATAAATATCTTCTCTTCATCCTGTTGTGGCAGCATTCCTCACCCTTGACATTGGTGGAATTTCACCCGCCCTGTATTGACTGGTGTGGGAGGTCCAGACTAGTGGGTCCTAATTATGTGACTTTTTGTCATGTTATATATACTCACTGCCCATACTTCCCCATCTTGTTTCTTGGTAATGTTTTGCATACAAGCAACAGTAACTCAGATTTATTTATTTGAAATAGAAAATAATGCATTGAAACAACAAAGTTTTGTAACAGGCAGGCGTGCAGCTAAAACTCAGGAAGAAATAGCCCTGGGAGGTGCATTGAAAGAGTATTGTCTCATTTTTACATTCAGTTTTTCTAACTGGTTTTCAACAAAGAACAGAAAAGCCTACTTGTAGTATTAAGGAGAATATCAGTGAATACACAAAATAATGATCATATTTGAAATGCCCAGTAGGAGTCACTGTTCTCCTAGTATTGACATCACTTATAATTTCAAGATTATTTGTAAATGTCTTTGATCATTGCTTCTGTATGTAATTAGCCTGGCTCTTGTTTATTCCTTAAGTTCCCTTTAACTTTCAACATTTGACTATCAATTTCCCATTTTCTACCCCTCTTCTGACTTCCCATTTTGATTCCCACTTCTACTCTTTTCTTCAACTCTATTGGTTCAAATTAAAACTTACTAAACACACTTTCATGGTACAGATTTCGCTGATTTTGCTACATTCGTGGATAAAATTAATGTTAGGAGAAGGCTTAAATAATCATTAAAGGAAGCACACAATATTGAGCTTTGCAAAAGAAAAAAATAGGAACAGTTTTACTCTGAGTTACACAAGTTTTATTATAAACTCAGTTAGTCATCCTTAGATTTCAGTACCTTAATATAATCAGGTTGCATTTTAAGTCAATTGACTTCAGAATGTAATTTCAATGAGAACAATAGAGACAAAGAATTATTAAATCTCAGGCAAGCCTTTATTTATAAATACGTATTGTCAAATGGTTTTCATCCCTATTTTGAGACATGGCTTTAGGGAATTTGTTGATAGAGGCTTGTGTTGAAAATCTGATGGAAAAGTAGAAAGAGAATGTTTTTTGTAAAAACTGCTAAGATGATATAAACACAGAAGGCTTATTAAGACTCAGAAGAAAATCACTTATTAATATTATCTAAACATCAAACTAGCAATATTTATCTTTTCACAGTATTGTTAGTATACCTAACAGTTTATTTGCATGTTTCTATTTGTGGTTTACCCTACTTATTTTTCTTTAATCGATGACTTCTTTTTTTTTTAAAAAAAATCTATTTGCAAGGCGAGAGAGATAGAGGGAGAATAGGGATACCAGGGCTTCTTGCCCTGCTAATGAACTCCAGATGCATGCACCATTTTTGCACCTGGCTTTACATGGGTACTGGAGAATCAGACCACAGGCCAAGCAAGCACCTTTAACTTTTGAGCTCTCCTCCAGTCTGACTTTTCCTTGAGGAAGGAGAGTGACCCTTGCTGTGACAGTGATAACCAATGTATCAGCAAGCTGCAATCAGTCTGGGCAGGTGTTATTCTAAGCTCAAAGTCAGAATCAGGGACTTGGAAAATGTTTACGGAGAGTAAAGTGCTTGCTGTGCAAGTCTGAGGACCTGAGCTTTAATCCCCAGAACCCACACAAAAACTAGGCATGGTAGTGTGTGCCACTGTGTTCCCAGTGCCAGGGAGGCAGAGATAGGAGCATCCCTGGCACTTAGTGGCCTGCTTGTCTAACCAAATTAGTGAACTCCAGGTTCATTGTAAGACCTTGTCTCAAAAAACAAGGGTGGGGGCTGGGTAGATGGTTCAGTGGTTACACATGCTTGCTTGCAAAGTCCCATGGCCATTGTCCAAATACCCAGGACCCACATAAAGCCAAATGCACAAAGTGGCTCATCCATCTCAAATTCATTTCCAGTGGCTAGAAGGCTCAACTGTTCTCTCTACCTCTCTCCTTTCGCTCTCTGTCTAATAAATAAAAACATTTAAAACATGAGTGGGGCTGAAGAGATGGCTTAGCACTTATGGAACTTGCCAGCAAAGCCAAAGTATGCAGGTCCAATTCCCTAGTAGCCATGTAAAGTCAGATGCACAGATGCACAGGTAGTGCATGGGTCTGGAGTTCATTTGCAGTGGCTAAAGGTCCTGGCATGGCCATTCTCTCTATTTTTATCTGTCCCTTTCTCTCTGTCTCAAGTAAATAAAATATTTTAAAAAGACATAAGAGTGAAGAATGACTGAGGAAGAGAC
This sequence comes from Orientallactaga sibirica, assembly GCA_036365145.1. NCBI lineage: Eukaryota > Metazoa > Chordata > Mammalia > Rodentia > Dipodidae > Orientallactaga > Orientallactaga sibirica. Next base: position 44,285,351 of record JAEOAD010000012.1, on the reverse strand, counting down.
TTATACTCCACGTGCACCTGTGCGCACACACACACACACACATTCATACTAACAATACACATATGTACTTGTCATTTAGATATGTTTATTAGTATATGTGCATTTCATGTATAACTCAAATAAAATAGGGGATAACTGATGATCATTTTCAACCTCCCAGACAAAACATTAAAGTAAATGGAATACTGTACTATGGATTATTCTTACAACTACTACATTTTTGATGTCATATTCTTATTTATGTGCGTGTAGAGCATGTGTTGTGTGGTGCATGCAGTAATGTGAGTGTGGTAGTGATGTGTGTGCATATCCCACGTGCAGGCTCACGGAGGTCAGAGAACTTTGGACATCCTTGTCTGTCTCTTGTCATTGTATTTCCTTAAGACAGATTATCTCCCTCAACCCCAAACTGCCTTTTCAGTCAGTGAGCCCAGCTATTTTCCAGTGTCTGCCTCCCACAGGACTGGACTTACACATAGACAGGGCCATGCCTAGCTTTTTATGTGTGTGATTGAGAATTGAACTTGGAGAGTCTCCGGCCCCCATACATCACCAGTAAGCACTCTCATCTGCTAAGCCATTTCTAGATCCTCTTATGATTACTTTTATTGAATCATTAGACTACATAGTTTTCTGTTTTTGCTTTAAATTTCAACATTTTTAACTGTTGCAAGAACTATTACCATAAGATATACATTTTTAAATATTAATTGAAAATGTAATGTTGAGGGTAGGCATAGTTCCATACCATAGTAAGTAATACGTCTATTACTTTCATTTATATAAATAAAATTTTATACTTGTTAGACAGCATCTTTCTGTTTCCTTCCAACACATCATGACTGGGAACCTATATGTATCCTGTGTTTCTATGAATGCAGCTGTCTTCATTCACAGAAAGAAGGTGGGACCCTGCAGTGTTCTACGACTAGTCAATTTCATTCAACAGAATATTCTCCAGATTCCCCAAGTTGCTAATATGGCAGGAAACCTTTATTATCAAAGACTGAATAATATTCTATTGTATGTAGTTACCACATTTTTCATCAAATATTCATCTATCAATGAACAGTTGTTTCCATATGTTTTCTCTTATAAATAATTGTTCTGTGAATAGGGAAGATCAGGTATGTATTCAAGACTGCACATAACATCTTTTGATTAAGACATCTTAAAAATGTATAGTCAGACTGGAAAGATAGCTTAGTGCTTAGGGCAATTGCCTGAAAAGCCTAATGACCCAGGTTAGATTCTCCATTGCCCAGTACCTACGTAAAGCCAGATGTACAAAGTGGTGCATGCATTTGGAGTTCATCTGCAATAGGTGGAGGCCCTGGTGTACCCATTCTCTCTCTCTCCTCTCTCTGTCTCTCTCAGTATGTCTCTCTTTTCTCTGTGTTTGTAAATAAATAAAATAAACTATTAAAAAAATGTGTAGTCATTCAACTTTTTAAGTTTAGACTATGATAGGGAAGGTGTCGCACTCAGGTTTGTGTTGCTTTGCAGAAAACACCTGACAAAGAGCGGCTTGTGGAAAAAAAAGTTTATTTTGGCTTACAGACTAGAGGGGAAGCACCATGATAGCAGGGAAAAGATGGTATGAGCAGAGAGTGGACATCACTTCCTTGCCAACATCAGCTAGACTACAGCAACAAGAGAGTGTGACAAACACTAGCAAGAGAAAACTGGCTATAATTCCCATAAGCCGGTTCCCAACAATACACTACCTTCAGGAGGGGTTAATTCCCAAATCACCATCAGCTGGGAACCTAGCATTCAAAACACCTGAGTTTATGGGGGACAAGTGAATCAAACCACCACAGAAGGGGTGTATGCCGTATGTATAGAAACTGAAAACAAGAGTTACTTATGATACCAGCCTCCCTCAGAGATAATGGACTTAATACTTAAAAATAAATATCTCAGCGGGGTGTGGTGGCACACGCCTTTAATCCCAGCACTCTGGAGGCAGAGGTAGGAGGATTGCCATGAGTTCAAGGCCACCCTGAGACTACATATATAATTCCAGGTCAGCCTGGGCCAGAGTAAGACCCTACCTCAAAAACAAACAAACAAACAAACAAACAAACATCTCTTTTTTACTTCTGGTAGGAACAGTGTGGTGGTTTGATTGAGTTGTCCCCCATAAATTTAAGTATTCTGAATGCTAGGTTCCCAGCTGATGGAGATTTGGGAATTCACACTTCCAGGAGACAGTGTATTGTTGGGTGCAGGCTTATGGGTGATATAGCTAGTCTCCCCTTGCCAGTGTTTGGCACACTCTCCTGTTGCTGTTGTCTACCTTATGGTAGCCAGAAGGTGATGTCCACCTTCTGCTCATGCCATCATTTTCCCCTGATATTATGGAGCTTCCCCTTGAGTCTGTAAGCCAAAATAAATCTGTTTTTTTTTTTTCCCCCCAAAGCTGCCCTTGGTCAGGTGATTTCTTCCAGCAATGCAAACCTGACTGTAACAAACAGTAATACTTAATGAAAAATAAAAATATTTATGTAAAAGACAATTCCTCAGAATATCAAATATGTAGACTTGTACATTATTTGTGAAGATATATCCTAAATATATTGTCTCACTGATTATTTTATGAACTTGGTTCCCTCATTTCTGATAAAATGGACTCTGTTAAGATATTCAAACATCTGACCAGCTCCAACTGCACAACTTATACTGTGACACTCCTTTGGGATTTGTAGGGAGCATAGTCTCTCTGTTTTTTTTTAAGTCTATATTTTAATGTGTGTGCAAATGTGGTTTATGGGTACATGGGTGCATCAGGGTCTCTTACCACTGCTAATGGAACTCCAGATTCTCATGCAACTTTTTTGCACCCAGGTTTATATGGGTGGCTGAGGAGTTAAACACAAGCCAGCACGCTTTGCAAGCAAGCACTTTTGACCACTAAAAAATCACTCTAACTACCGAGCTACAGACTTTATATTTCTCAACACTTCCATTTTATTATAAAGTGCTTGATCATGAAAGTATTATAAGTTCTTTGTATTTTCCATGGGCAATCCCCCATATTCACACAGATGACTGAATATGTGATTTCACCCAAAAGTCTGACAATACTTGAAGCAAATATCATGCTCACAAATTACCTTGAATAAGTAGGAATATCTGAAGATCACAGATTGCTTATATGTCAACTGTCATCAGATAAGTTTTATGGACCAAGGAATTTTTAGCCCATTCCTTTCTGCAGATTTTGAAACTAAGGGCCTCTCAATATTGTATTCTTTCATAAGAATGTTAGTTGTATTTCTGCCCAGATAGTGAGAATTGACTAAACAGATGTGAGTACAACCCCTGCTCAGGGGAAACGAGTTAGATAATCTGTTCTGAGGTCATCGTGCTTCCAACGTCCCTCTGTATTTCATCACAGTGCCCCTGAGACTGAGCAGCTCAACCATTACTGCAGCTTTGTGTCTTCAAGAACTTGCTCTCCTGTAATTATTCATCTACCTCATATCTCCAGCTGTGACTCCCTACTGGCCTCTTAACTCCATTCTGTACTTGGGGATGAAACAATGAATGGAGGCACATCCAAACTCCCGCTCTGCTTCTCAGCGGCCATCACTAATGAATCATGTCACTCTTTCTTGCTGAGCCCACATCTGCCCAGCCAGTCCTCAGAACACCACTCCAGGCAGTCAATACTAATCAAGGTTGGCACAGTTTTTCTCAGAAACTGTGCATTAACTCAGTCACCACTAATTTTAATACATTCTTGGCAAACTTCCTGGAATAACAGTGGCTGACATCCCACAAATTGAATTTTCCAATATCTGTTAACTGGCATGGTGGCATGGGACTTAGGCTTTGCCAAACAGATACACCACCATAAAAAATAGAAAAGAGATAAAGAACAGGAAATAGCTGTTACTCACAGATCTTCTGGGGCGGATGTGGTGGAATTTCTAGATTCTTTGTTCTATGTTATCATTATTACTAACAGCAGAAATGTCATTGTTTCCTATTGAAAGGACCAACCTCTTCTGGAGCAATTTTTCTAGATATGGTGTCCTCCATATATCTCTTGCATACATGACAACAAATTAAAAGGCTATCCCTTTAAATTTGTGTTGTGTGACTTTCAGTAGCAAATTAACCAGGATGATTACTTTTAATGATCAGCAAATAAGATGCCTACCCTATCCAAAGTTAAAATGCACTGGTAATTTCTCTTAATTACTCGTATATTGGGGAATAATAAAAAGTCTGATGAAGAATGTTTTTAATGTGCAGCTTATGTTTTCACACAATGTTCAGCAATCAGAACCAGGAAATATTTTCAACATGAGCTTTCTAAGTTTCATTATTACAAGGTGACTTCTTCACTATCTGCTCATCTGACAACAGGGCAAAGATAGACAAAAGGCTTCTTCTAACATGATTTGAGAACAGATGTCATTTCCTTGGGTTAGTTTGACATATCCTTGTTTAGAAAGGTGTCACGTGTCTGCCTAGAGCCATGGAAGTCAGAATTTCAGTACTCTGTTTTTTATAAGAGTTAAAATAATATATATTATTCTTAACAATGTGTGACCTGAGACATCCTGCTGTGTTGCCACACCAATGCTGACTTAGTGGTGGTCATTCCATTTGGGGTTCCTCTCATAAGCTCATACTATATTTGCTCCCATATTGTGATAAAATATTTAGTTATCAACTTCATGGAAATGAAGCATACCAAACATACCAAAAATCCCATCTGTTTATAAGTAACTCTTTCAAAAACTTGTCACTGAATCCCAAATTCCTGCATTAGAGTCACATATTTGGATGAAGATATTTGCCACTCAGAACATATGCTATACTGAGTATGCATTATTCAGTGGTGATATCTAAAACACTCATGATGGGAGGGAGTGATGGCTTAGTGGTTAAGACACTTGCCTGCAAAGCCAAAGGACCCAGGTTCCCCAGTACCCACGTCAGTGAGATGCTCAAGATGCCACACTTGTCTGGAGTTTGTTTACAGTGGCTAAAGACCTGGTGTTCCCCTCTCTCTTTTTCTCTCTCTATGAAATAAATCAATAAAATAAGATAAAAATTTAAAACACTAATGACTACTCACTATTTTATTACTACAGAGTAATGTATTAAATAAACACACACACACAGAGACACACACACATATCTATATATAATTTCAGAATGATGTCAGTTAGAAGTTTTATTTGAGGAAGTGAGGACTGGTGGACTTTTGGGAAGAATCAGCAATGGGAATCTTGGATAAGAACTACACTTAAGGCAGAAGCAAATGTATACCATTTCCTCTCCATTGTTCCATGGAGTAGACCAACTTTGATTAATGTAATGTAATGGTTTATATTGATTGTCAATTTGACAGACTGTATAATCACCTGTGAAGGATTATGTAGATTAGGTTAGACCCTGGGTATGTGTAAGGCATTATATTGATTAGGTTAATGGAAGTGGGAAGTCCCACCTTAACTGTAGGCAGCACCACTCTATGGGCCAAGGTCCTAGACTGTGTACAAAGGAGAAAGCTATCATTCAATCGTTGCTTCCTCAATGTGGGTTGAATGTGACCAGCTCTACTTAAAGCTCCTGCTACTGGGCTTGAGGGGTGGCTTAGTGGTTAAGGTGCTAGCTAGCTTGCAATGCCAAAGGACCCAGGTTTGATTCTCCAAGACTCATGTAAGCCAGATGCACAAGGTGTGCATGTTTAGGAATTTGTTTACAGCAGCTGAAAGCCCTGACATGCCCATTCTCTCTTTCTCTCTCTCTCTCTCTCTCTCTCTCTGTCTTCCTCTTTCTCTCTCAAATAAATAAATAAAAATTAAAGCTCTTGCTACTGTGCCTTCTCCACCACAATGGACTGTAACCTGGAATGATAAACTGAAATAAACCCTTCCTCCCTTCAGCTGATTTTTGTTAGATATTTTGTCACAGTAATGAGAAGGTAACTGACACAAATAGAAATAAATATAAAATGTGTATTCCACATATATCTGAATTTTAGAATGTCAAATTCTTTCCACCTGCTTTTATTCTGTTTGAGGTTGGGATTGAGACATGGACAAGACGATGAAAGTATAGCAAATGTTCTACTCACAATAATCTCCGGATGCCCTTTTTGAATCTTACTTAGGTGTGATCTTGTAACACTTGACAGATTCCCTGATTGGTGCTTATTAACTCACTCACTTAATCGCTGACACACCCAGGTAGCTTTAGGCCTCACAATGAACAAATGCACATACAGTTTCCCTATCCCTCACCTGCCAGGTAGTACCACTGATTGAAGATAGGTAGAATTGAAGTGTGGGCTGAACCACACATAACCCAATTTGCCTATTAAATAAGATATTTGACTTTCTTTGGGTTGATAAAGGGAGGAAAGAGGCAGGAGGAGAGAGAGGAGGTGTGTCACTCTGTCAGCAGCTAAAGTAGACAGTTACTAAGCAATGGAAGAAAATAATACTATATTACTGTTATTATTTCCCAAGGGTAATGACAATTTACATTATGTTTTTATTGTTGTGGCCATCTCATAATAGTTTTAGGAAGAACATTTTTAAAAGCAGAATGTTTACAATGCCTTCATATACCTATCCAAAAGATTTTTATATTATTTGTGAAGGTGAATAAGAGATAAAAATATATTTTTTTGTATTGGCCTATAATATACCTCTCTAGCATTACCTCCCCTTTTCTAAATTTATTTTATGGTCTAATAAAAGCAATTTGCCTGTAATGATCATGACACATTGCAGACTATTCCTAGCCTTTGCATTTATGTTTTTGCTATTTCCTGGTCCATAAATGTCTCATGTCTCTTTTTATCTAGCAGTTAGAATGCTTCAAATCCTAGTTTAAGTACTATTTTATTCCACTAGAATGAGTTTCCTGTGTCATCTGAATGCAATAAGTGGCCATCTTCAGTGATCTCATGATTACACTTTCCACAGTATTTTAAACTTTATGTCATATTAAATAAATCTCCTATAACATGAGTGGCTTTAATTCAGGATTATTATATAATTTTTTATTAATATTTATATATTGGTTTATAATGGGAACTTATTAAGGATTTTTTGGACTAAAGAGAGAGTTTCCATAGATTATTAGGATAGAAAGGATATTTAGAGAAGCACCAATTGTTACTGAAGAGACATTTATCTAAAATATATTTTAGAAGTCTAAGGAAGAGCAGAGTGTTCTATAAATATAGAGTAGATAATGCAAAGCACTTTTCTTTGAGGTAGTACCTTATTCTGTACTAAAGACTGACCTGGAACTCACTATGGATTCCATATTGGCCAAGGATTTATGGTCATTCTCCTGCTTAGCTGATATCTATAACTTTATAAATGACCTATTACTTTATTTATGCATTATTTATTTATTCACTTTTGATGTGTGTGGGTATGAGTTTCCGAGGATGTGTGTGCTCCATGAACATGCATGCAGAGGCCAGAGTAGAATAACAGGCATCCTTCTCTAGCACTTTGCTGTTTTGTCCTTGAGGCTGAGTCTCTCACTAAACCCTGAAGTGCTGTGCTGTTGTTTATTATTTGTTTTTCTCATCTGATTTTCCAATCATTGAGCATCAGCAATTGTCCTGTATGTGTGCCTCTGAGGAGTGGGGTTACAGGCATGGGGTGGCCATGCCTGGCTCTTTTCATGAGTACACACTTAGGTCCTCATGCTTGCACAGCATGCACTCTTACCTAACGAGCTGTTTTCATGGTCTGCAATTATCCAAAATCATAAACATCTGATATCCTGATTATTTATCATAAAATTTCTGTGTTTGACATTGAATGCTTTCTAAAAATGTTTTTGAAAGACTAAAAGAAACGTGAGTTGATAAGATGGTGGTAGAAGGATCATTGTGTCCAGTTCTCTTTCTGTCACTGTACTTTGTGTTGTGAACACCATCAGATACAGGATGATGAAATTACAATTGTTCAACATTGCAGTTCATATAGTTATATAGACCACTTAATTTAAATTCCAGAATAGAAAAGAATATACAGTGCTTGCATTCTAAGGTATATCATAAAAAAGAAATGTACAACACAACCTCTTGAATACACTGTGACATATATATATATATATATATATATATATAAATAAAGTTTAGGTACAACTTTGGTTTTAGTTTTCTATGGAGGAGATGACATAACGTTGCTAACCAGTAAGAAAGTAGACTTGACCTTTAAATCCATAGATCTGAAGGTATTTCCTTCTACACAGATAAATAAAATTCACATCCTTGTTCTGTTTTTCTATCTGGAATCCATAGAGGAAAAACTCTACTTCTATCAAATGTATTTAGACAAAAATCTGCTACTGGCTTCTCTAGTTAAGGACACTCAAGTCCTGCCTCCTAGTCTCTTCACTTGTGTCTGAACAGATTGGTGTTACATTAGTAGTTCAGTGTTTTAACACCATAATTCTATAGTATTTACTACTTATTTAAAGATATAAGCTAAACAGTGGAACACAAAAAGGAACAAATTTTGTTTGGACTTCATAAAATATTAAAATTTATTAGAGAAATACTGATTTCAATTTTTTTCTTTTATTATTTATAAATAACTAGGACAAAATTGGAAGTGTGTTGTAGTTAATGGTAATTCATATAAATCAACTATTCTTTACTTAATGTCAAAATAAATGACAAATTTGGTTTTTACCTCCTTAATCATTGAAGGAACCACTCATTTATTTGAATTTGTGTGTTTTTTCAGTCACTTATACACAATTAATCATTCTCAAGACTGCTTAATCCTAAAGAGGTTTGATAAATGTGGCATTTAGAAACAACCTTGTTTTCCAAATTACCTTTTATACACTTCTTTTAAAATATGTTAGGCCAATTTGCATAAAATATCAAATTAAACATATTACAAGTTTCATTTTAATGGACATAAAAACCTCTTGGAATTGTTGAAAGTCAACAAAATGTTAACTTGTTTACATTAGCTAGGGAAGGACTTAAGTGGATGGTATTGCACATATGTAAATAGAAGAACAGATTACAGGGAGGGGACAGGCCTAAGTGAGGCCATGGGAAAAGAATGCGTAAAAGAAGGGCAAGGGGAGGGTCAATCAAAAATTCAAGATGGTCTGAATAAGACTTATGTAAACCTACTTTTTTGAACAATGGCACACCCAGAAGCTATAGATTATTACTAAAAATTTTTCAGTGCCTGGAATGGAATACCTTCCAGTGAGTTGTTAGTCAAGAAGGTCCCTGTAGCCTCCAAAACATTAAAGGCTATTGCCAAGGCCCTTGGTTTCCCATGAGAAACAGATGGTAAGTCCCTATTGCTGAAGACATCTCTTGCCTGAGAAGCAAGGTCACTGAGAAAGCAAGCTGGTGCTGAGCAAAAAACGTTCTCCCTGTAGACCAGCTGACTGAAAGCTGAAAAAGCTGCACTGCATGCAGCCATGTGGGAGACAGAAGTCATCAGCGGTGAAAACAGTGGACACTGGAAAATTCAAGTTTGGCCAGAGAGGCCCAATGACCGAATGGGTGCAATAGTGGCATGTCTGCTCTTGGGGAAACCAACTGTTCCCTAATTGGACTGAAGGCTGTCTCTATAGGAGGGAATACATACCTGGTACTGAAAAACCTAAGCAAAAGTCTACGGCAGGGGAGGTCATGAGCCTTTAGCCATAGGCTAAATGTATGTATTATTCCCACCAAACTATCCTGAAAGCACTATACTTAATGTTCATATTCACATATTAATGCTACTCTCACTTCTGGTTAGAGAAGCTTCTCTTTTCAGATGGCAATGACCACTGGGATGACCCAAAAGGCAACATAGTGCTGAGAAGAGGGGATAGAGGAGTGTCCAGCACTGAAACATCTCTGTCACACCCTCCAAGGTTCAGGATCCATTGTGGAAGAGGGGGCGGATAGAATGTAAGAGCCAAAGGAAGGGTACGACTCCTTACAATGCAACTGTCCAGACAGAAATTGGCCTCGATATCCATGACCTTACAGTGCCTAGCAATACCTTTGCAAGACCCTCATAATAGGAGAAAAAGATGATGACATCAAATTAAAAGAAAGACTAATGGAAAGAGGGAGAGGATGTGATGGAGAATGGAGTTTTAAAGGAGAATGGGGGGGATATCATGGTTTATTATCTGTAAGTATAGAAATTGTCAATAAAAATTAAAAAAATCATATTCAATTCACTTATCAAACCTCTGTGAAAATGCTCTTTTTACAATGCAGCATCTCTTCTGTGTTGCTCTAAGACTGCCTACTTCAACTTACTTTTATGTAGTCTCCCCAGTACAAAACCAGACACACTTGATTTCATGGGGGTTTAAATGAACTTCTCATAAATGTGAAAATTTTATCTGTGAGTAGCACTGTGCAAAATCATTTTTGAAATGAAGTATAAGCATTGCAAAGAATATTCACTTGAAAATTTGCTAAGCATGCATAGCCAAGGTAATTTTTAGGCTCTCCATTTTTATTTATTACTTCTTTTCTATACATAGAAACCATTACCATATCATATAATCACTGGATAATGTGTATCTCCTCTTGGTATTTGTTATCATTGCATTTTCTTTATCCCTTTTTTTTTTACCATAGCAAATTCTTACCCTGATACGGAGATAAGTATGCTTAGAACTTATTTTCTACAAGTTTCTGTCAAAGTAAATTTTTCTTTTTGAAAATGATCACGTTTTTCTCCTTTTACTTCCATCTTTACTGAAGTCTACAGTATGGGTCTCTGTAATGATTAATTCTGCCAAATTGACCAATAGAATGATTTCAGAACAAATCTCTGGGCATGTCTTTAAGGAACTTTCCAGATTCGGTTTATTGAGGTGGGGATGGAATACCAGACTGAAACAAAAGGAGGAGGGCTGGAGAGATGGCTCAGTAGTGAGGAACACTTCCTGTGCAAGTATGAGATCATGAGGAAACCTTAGAAACTTGATTAGACTTAAACATTAACAACTGTCTATAAGACTAGTCCTGTGGTGAGCAGAGGTCCAAGGAGCTCCAAACAAAACAAAACAAAACAAAACAAAACAAAACAAAACAAAACAAAACAAAACAAAACAAAAACAAAAACGCCATTACCCGGATCAGTAAGAAATTATGGTCTAAATACAAATAAGTGGAATAGCAATGAAGCACAACACCTGTCATTCCCCTCCTGCCACTTATGGTATATTATTCAGGGTTTCCTGGAGGGACAGAACTGATAGAATGAATTGCACTGAAAGGGAATTTATTGGATTAGTTTATGACAGTTCAACAATAGCAGTCTGAAGGCCTGAGAGTCAAGGAACTCAGTAGCTGCTCAGTCCAAGCGGCTGGATGCCTCAGTAGTCCCAAACCAGCACTCAAGGCCTGGATGATTTCGATTTCTGGAAAGCCGTTTGTCTTCAACACTGGAAGGCTGAGGGAACTTGGATTCAATACCTACAAAGGATAGCTGAACAGAATAGATGCATGTACAAATGGCTTTCACCAGCGAGCAGCACAGGCAGCTAGGTGGGAGGGTGGAAGGAGCCTTTTCCTCTTAGGGCTTCCTTACATAAAGCCCACTACCAGGAGGATCACTACTCTGGGGAAAGGGCTTACTCTCCAGAAAAGACTTCCCCTTTCAGTCAGTCCTTCCTGGAGCAACCTCAGAGACCCACCCAAAGAGAATGCCTGTGGATTCCTAATCAGATCAAGTTGACAATAGAACTCAACTCTGACACATGGTGAGCACATGCGGCACTGCATGGACACATACATGTATATACAGCGTGTGTGCATGTGTGCATATGCGCGTGCGTGCACACACACACATGCACACACACACACACACACACACACACACACACACACACACACCATTACACCATAAGAAAAACAGTGGAGAATGTGAGCTGAGCACCAGCATTCATCATGATCTGCTTCTTGCCTATGGACTGAATGTGACTTGATGCATTAGCTATCATGATGTCCCATCACAAGAGACTGTTATCTCTCTGAACTGTAAGCTGCAATACATCTTTGCTTTCTTAAGTTACAATTTCATCCTACAATTTTCTTCCTCTCCCACAGTTCCATTATCACTGGTTTAGTTGATATTAAAATATTGACGATGGGTATTACAAAATCCTTTCAGATATTCTTAAAATCTCTTCCCTCCAATAGAACATGCACAAAATTTATAATATCATCCTCTGAAAAATATTTTTAAAAGAATTTCCTACTTTCTTTCTTTCTTTCTTTCTTTTTTTTTTTTCCTTTTTTTCACTCATTTTTTTTTTTTTTTGAGGTAGGCTTTTGCTCTAACCCAGTCTGTCCTGGAATTCACTACAGTCTCAGACTGGCCTTGAACTCACAAGAATCATCCTGCCTCTTCCTCCAAGGTGTTGGAATTAAAGGTATGCACTACCAAACCCAACTCAAAAACCATTTCTCCTCCTTACCACAATTGCTATAAAGCAATCTTACCAAATTTCTACCACATTTAATGTAGAACAGTTACCTGGGTTTGAAACTTAAAACACAATGTGATTCAATGCAGCTACACAGAAGCAACAAAACCAATGCTTTTGAAAAAAAAATAGGTGACAAATTATTCAATAGCATAACTTTTGCTTGTCACCTTCATTGCTTCTTACCTGCTCCTCTATGATCAGTTTCTCTAGTAACATATAGGTCTGATCTTAATAATGCTACTGGCCCCTTAGTTTTTTTCCTCGCATATCAGTCACTTTGTTGTTGCTGGGACAAAATATGTGATCAGAAGCAGCTTCAGGACAGAGAGGGTTTGTGTTTGGCTCACTGATTCAAGAGGAAGTCCATCATGCCAGAGAAAGCATGGCAGGAGCAGACATATGATATCACGTCATCACACCAGCAAGAAAAGAGCAGTAATGTATATGGAATGATGAGCCAGCTATCTCCATGAGATGGGCCCACCATCACTGAGATGGGTCAACCCACCTCAACTAACTTAATCTAGAAAACTCCTCACAGTCGTGACCAGAGATTTGCTACCATGGTGATTCAAAATCCTTTCTAGTTGACATCTAGAAATGAACCAAAACAAATCTACCCCTTTTCACCTCAAAATTCAGACATAACTCCTTTAATCTGTGACCTTTTACCCTTTGTCCCCATAGGTTCCTGTTCATCTCATAATACAAAATACATTTAATTCATCTTCAACCCCCCAAACTGTTAATAACCAATACAATATTCAAAACCATAAGTATAGAATATCTTCTAAGACTGGGATATACTTGTGACTATATGATCCTAAACATTCTAAGAATGAGTAACATAATTCCAACATGCATCAGCAAAAAATAAACACTTGCATTCCAAAGGATGAATGAGGATATTGAAAGAAATGGCAAGACCAAAGCAAGACTGAAACCAGAAGGACTAACAGCAAATCCTGCAGCTTCGTGTCTGATAGCTAAGATGTAATGAAATTATTTGGGCTATAAGAGACTTGCTAACACTGTCCCTCCTGCTGTGCTGCCTGGAGCCTCTCTCCTGAGCCAAATTTTCCTTGAGCCTGGAGCTTTTGGGGGGCAGATATCCAATGGTCCTGGATGGAATCACTGCCATCCTTATATATATTGTGTGTGTGTGCATTATGTTTCTTATTGTTATTATTAACAATGTATTTTGCATGGATATATCATGTGTTATGTCTTGGTACCTTCTTTTCTCTCATACCTGCTCCCATTCTGCTGTGGACCCTCCTCAGTGGGTTACAGGTATTCCCTATGGGGTTGTGGGTTATACGTTGTGAGAACAGCTCTTAGGAGCCTCTGGATCTCTGCTTTGGTAGGTGTTGAGTGTCCTAAGGTCTGTCTCCTTCACCCTGTGGTGCTCATATGTTACATGTATAATATACTCGGTATGCTAACTTGAAGAGCAGGGACTACCTCACTTTTCTTGTTTTAGGCCTTTTCCTTTCGAAAGAATTCACATTCTTCTTACTGTGAGGTTTAATTGGGGTTGGTATTACCTTCATGCATCCATTTCCTATTGCCCTATTGCAGAATAGCATATTTCCCTTTAATAGTGGTAATCTAACAAATGAAACCAAAAAGGCTATAGTTCATGGCCTAGAACTTTAAATTTTCTTACATGCCCTTCCATGTTAAGCAATATTTTTCATATTTTTATGCTCTGTATCTTCTTCATTTCCATTGAATATTTGAGTCTTGGAAGCAAAAAGAAACCAAGGTACAGACTTAATTCTTTTTTGCTTTGAAATTTCCTTTACCAAAAATATTACTTTTAAATTCACCCATGTTTCAAGATAGGCAGTGTGGTAGTTTGAATGTTTGTCTCCAGTTGACTTAGGGGTAAAATTAAACTTGTAACTTGGGTCTCCAGCCACCTGGCTAGAGGAGGTGGTACTGTGAGAGGATCCTGGAGTTCAGCTTTAAGGTGTCACTGGGAGCAGATCTGAATTCCAGCCCAAATGTATGCAGCACGGTATGAACTCTGGAGTCCTGCTTGCTGCCCATTTGTGCTTACTGCTTTTGGTGTTTGCTGGCTTGTGGTAGTTTCTCTCTGTTTCGATTTATGAATGGGAGCCAGCTTCTTCTGCCATAGATGGCACTTCCCCTAGATCTGTAAGCTTGACATATATCCCTTCCTCCCCTAAACTGTGGTTGGTTTGGAAGTTCATCCCAGCAATGTGGATGTGGAGCTGACTACAACAGAAATTTATGAGTTTAATTTTTTATATTGCTCATGTGCTGCTGCTGCTGCTGTGTGTGTGTGTGTGTGTGTGTGTGTGTGTGTGTGTGTGTGTGTGTGTGTGTATGGTATTTTATGGCACACCAAATACTTGCCTGCAGCCGGTATTGTTCACTTACAGTGGCCAGAGGGTAACATGGGACCAGCTCCATTATTCTTTCATTGGATTTTATTTTGTGCTGAAGTCTCATTACTGATTTCAGAGCTTGTGTGGCTCTGGCAATTCTTCAGTCATTGCTCTCCTGTTGCACTAGAGTTACAGTTGTGTGGCCACTCCTAGCTGTTTATGTTTGATCTGGAAATTCAAACTCTAGCAATCTCAGCTCTCCCGCCCCAACTCAGGCCGTTATACACGCTCAGCAAACACACTCTACAGCCATCTCCACAGTTCCCCCCAACTCCAATATTGTGACTGAGATTTCTGTGGAGATCTCTGAAGACCTTTGGCTTTAGAAAGGAATGTTATGCACTAGCCTGTCTCAAACTGGAACTAGGTGAAAAGAGAAAGATTGTGAATTTTCACCTGAGCAAGTTAATCTGGAAAACTTGAACCAAACCAATTTACTTAATCTCTTCCTTATGTAGAAAGCACCAAATCATATGGTGTCCTCTCAATAATGTCCCCAGGGAAAACAAAGTGTCCTTGTAGGTGTAATATTAATCAGGAATACCTTAGTAGTGTTTTAGCTTAATTATATTATCTAAGTTATTGACAGAATGTATAATGATAAGGATGCGAATGTAAGCACAAGTAGAGCTAAAAATACATTCAATCAAGATGAAAACCAAGTTTTGCTGACTCAAACTTTACACTCCTACTTACTATTCACAATTATCCACATGGATGAAGTATAATTATATAGTTTCACATTGATTCATTTTGATCAAGTTTGCAAAAATAGTACAAAGTGACATTGGAATACTCTCTGTGGGTATTTTGGAAAAAGTTAACACACCCATATATAAATAAATATATCTATCTATATCTATATCTATATCTATATCTATATCTATATATATCTATATCTATATCTATATATAAAATTTTGAAAGATTGGGAAAAATTACTTTGTGATCACATTGGAAAAACAACCTCAGAATGCAGAAATGTATCATCTAGTCCCCTCAGCTATGAAGTAGGATTAGTAATTCCACATAGTTATAAGTTTGAATCAAATATATGTGAAGCTCATGGAGCAGTGACCTCTACACAGATGTGATGTGAATAAGGCTAGCTATCATTAGCAGCAGCAGCAGGTTTACATTACTTTGTTCTGTGAGATCACTCCATAGCATTTGAAGATGATGAAACTGAGGAAGGCTCACTAACCACAGGGGGAAATTAGGCAAACTGTGGGATGGATAGAAGCTAAGGCAATTAATTATATGACTGTAGTATTGTAGAGCACCATGAGACTACACACAGTATATTCACAAGACCACTTCATATCATCTGTGATCAATACTGTAGACCTAAACCCACCAACTACTATTCTTTGCTTCATTTTAATGATCTCTATATCATTAGCCTCACAGAATCCATTGCCTGCTCCCATATAAGAACATGACACATCAACAAAACTCATGCAAAAATAGAAAAGGAGAATAAACCCTTTTCTGAGGCAGTTCTGACCTCTTTCTTGAAATCTCTGCTCCCTTACCCAACTCTAACAATCCTACACTTCTGTAAATTTCATCCATAACATAAACTGTCCAAAATGTAAGCAATACATGTCTCTGTAGAAGCCCACATTTATGTGTGCACTTATAACCTTTTACAAAACTTCCCAATTCCTTGCTTTGTCTCATTTGTGAATTCTTTCTTTGATGTTCACAAATGCATATTCACTTGATCACATACAAGCATACATACAAATAAAACTAAATTAAGGGGCTGGAGAGATGCTTTAGTGGTTAAGGCACTTGCCTGCAAAGCCAAATAACTCTGGTTTGATTCCCCAGAACCCACATAAGCCAGATGAACAAGGAGGCACATATGTCTGCAATTCATTTGCAGTAGCTAGAAACCCTGACTTTCTCTCTCCTATGAGTAAATTAAAAAATAAAATAAAATAAAAGTAAATGGAATAAAATAATTAAAAATCTTTAAAAAAATCTAATAGACCAAATTTATATCATTTAATTAAAATATAAATTAGGCTTCAACTTAAAATCTCAAATCTAAAACAGTTTGTCAATCATAGCCTTGTGTGTGTGTGTGTGTGTGTGTGTGTGTGTGTGTGTGTGTGTGCATGTGTCCACATGTGCTTGCTGGTGAGTTGAACACAGGGATTTGTGCAGGTTGAGCAAGTGTTCTACCACTGCTCTGTATCTCAATCCTCAATGATATATTTTAACACCTTCTGAAAAGCTATCACTCCAATATCCAAACTTTTTAAGTGCAATAATGCTAATGATTATATGAAATAGAATCTTGAGGAAGTTGAGTAATGGTTTTACATATGCAGAAAGTTTAAGGACCTTGACTTAATATGACTAGAAAATAGCAAAATTGGGTCAGCATTTGCCTGATCTAATTGATATAACCATACTCCATGCTACCTGCTATAACAAATAGCATGGGATATTAGTAAAAAGGATTCTTTTTAACTCATGTGCTGAAGAGCTCAAAGAGTAGGTCTTGCTTGAAGCACCATTATATATTGAGGCTCAAAAGAAGTCTTAGACCACCAACTTCATACTCATTCTCTTGGATCTGTGTTTTCTGTAAGTCATTTAAGTTTTAGCTACAGGGACAAGCTTTGCATATACATTTCTATCTAATCAAATCCTGATTTCATATCCCCAACAAAGACCTCAGCACATCATGTTGCTGTACATTTTGGCAACGAGTATGTATCTGAAGCATAGCCCCCTAAATAAAACACAAAAGTGGTAATAAATAAATGGGAAAAAAATGAATAGACAATTCTTAAAAGAGAAAAACAAATGGCCTATTTTTTTTTTACAATCTTCAATTTCCTTATCCATTAGGGAAATGTAAATTAAAACCACTTTGAGGGATGGAGAGATGGCAGTTACCCACAAAGCTTAACGACCTGGATTTACTTCCCCAGTGCCCATGTAAAGCCAGATTCACAAAAATGGCACATGTATCTGGAGTTCATTTGCCCTGGCTAGGAGTCCTGGCATGCCCATTCTCAGCATTTCTCTCTCTGTCAGTTTCTGCCTGCAAATAAATAAATAAATAAAATAGTTTAAAATAAACACTTTAAGATTAAATCTCATGCCAGCCAGAACGTTATCATCAACTAAACAAATGAAAACAAATGCTGGTGAGAATGTAGGGAAAGGGGAATCCTTATTCACTGTTGGTGGTAGTATAAACTGGTACAACCACTATGGAAATCAGTGTGAATGGTTCTTCTCAAAAAGCTCACTCTCCATTGGAGAATTTGCTTCTCTTTTTCAGATGGACGCAAAACCTGAGGAGAGAATCAGCCCATTGCACCTCACCAGGGCACTAGCTGAAGCCATAGAATAACTGGGAAAATGAACAAAAGTGCTGCTTTCTTTGTGAACCTGGTATCAGCACAGGGGTGAAAGAGATAGATATAGAGAACACTCAACTCCTACCAAACCAGAGATCTAGAGACACAGAGATTCCCATGACCTTGTCAAGGAAATAGACCTAAAATGAACCCAACATGGCTTAGGACAATTTGTGGAAGAGGGGGCAGAAAGATTGTTAGAGTCATAAGTTGGGTCATTATGCACAGAAACATTGCTCCAACCCCATAATTGATGACTATCCCCACAATGCAAGACCCACAATCCCTGAGGAGGGGGGAGGACAGGGAGAAGGCTAACAATGGCACCATCATGGCTGTATACACATTATATAAATAACTAATAAAAAAAAAAAAAAGCTTAAAAACTTGAACTACCATATGACCCAGCTGTACCACTCTTGGGCATATATCCAAAGTAATCTACAACTTATCACAGTGTATTTATACATCTATGTTTATTGTTTCTTTTATTGATAATAGTTGGGAAATGGAATCAACCTAGATGTGTATCAACTAATGATTGGATAATGAAAATGTCGTACATGTATACAATGGAATGTTCTTCCTCTATAAAGAAAAGTGAAGCCAGGTGTGATGATGCACACCTTTAATCCCAGCACTTGGGAAGCAGAGGTAGGAGGATCACTGTGTGTTTGAGGCCACCCTGAGACTACACAGTGAATTCCAGGTCAGCCTAAACTAGAGCAAGACCCTACCTTGAAAAACTAAAAAAAAAAAAAAAAAAAAAAAAAAAAAAGTGAAATTTGCAGGAAATGTATGAAATTGGAGGTAACTCAGGCTCTGAAAGACAAAATTGACATATTCTCTTTCACATGTGAATCCTTATTTTTAATGTTGATGTTTGCTAATAATGGAATGTGAAAGTGGGTAAAAGCTATGAAACTAGACAGAAGACTACAAGAGGAGAGCAAGAGTTATTGAGAAGGTAATGGAAGGGCACAAGAGGACATGTGACATGAAAACATAAAGGAAGCTGGGGACACAAAAGGAGAAAAGTGAAAGAGGAGATGATGGGGGAAGGAAACAACAAAAACAAATTTTTTGTCATAATGAAACTTAGTGTTTTTAGGCTCCTAAAATAAAAACGTTATATGAAAGGACTGCACATAAGGGTCTGTGTAGATAGCTCAGTTGCTAAAGTGCTTGGCATAAGCACGAGGACCTGTCAGATACCCAGCAACCATGTTAAAGCTAGTGACAAGTGCTTATAAACCTAGTGCTGGGAAAGTGGAGATAAGGAATCCCTATGACTTTATTGGCTGGTCTAGCCAAATCAGTGAGCTCCAGGTTCAGTTCAAGATACTATCTCCAAAAATAAGGTGGAGAGCAACTGAGGAAGACAATGTAGTATAGGAATTCTCGCCTCCATATGCATAAACACATGTACCACATTCATATGAACATGGATACACACATACAAAAAAATCCCTGACCATATTTAATGTTTAGCATACACATTTACCTGTAAAATCAACATCAGATTCAATATACTAAACAAAACCCTCGCCTCCTATGATTACTCCCTATTTTTTTTTTCTTTGAGGTAGTGTCTCATGCTATCTCAGGCTGACCTGGAATTCACTATAGAGTCTCCGGGTAGCCTTGAACTCACGGAGATCCTCCTACCTCTACCTCCCCAGTGCTGGGATTAAAGGCATGTGCCACCACATCTGCTGATCATGCCCTATTTTGTGTTTTTGTTTGTGGTAAGACCACTAAACAGAATATCTGCCTTCTTATTTGGTTAAGGTGCAGTAACTACCCAGTGTAATATCAACCCATCATTATATCCTGGACATCTTGCATAAATGAAATCTTATAACCATCAAGCAACCCCCTGTTTTCCCCAGTCCCTGGAGACCATCAATTTACTCTCCAGGTCTGAATATGATTATTTTATTTTACCATGTTTTGCTTTGTTCTATTTTTCCTTTGATATTAGACAAGGAGATAAGAAAAACTGATTCCTGCTTCAAAGAGTTTTCCCAAAGCTTGTTGACTCATTCTCAGCACATGTCATCATGAATAAATACTGTCCCACTGGCTTTCATGGCAGTTTAGATCCTAAATAATGTTTGTAATGTTTGTCCCCCCCCTTAAATCTAGCATATTCCTTTGAACATATGGGTGTTCTTTGCGTTTTTCTTCTCTGAAATGAAAGGAATTGGCACTTTGGCTTCAAGAACAAATACAAAGAAATCACAAATCTAATTTGTCTTTAATTTGAGCCTGGGCTAATTACTAAGGAATCTTTCACCAATAATGGCTTCAAACATTTAAATACCCTGTGAAACTGCAATTAATTAAGGAGCTGCTGATTCTAAGCACTGTGCGATGAATATGAAATGAGGGAATAATTACAGTGGGATGCCAAGTTCAGATAAAATTATCAATAATCTCTTTACTTTTGCACTATTTATAGGCAAAATGAAGAGGCAGGATAAGAATCACATGAATAATGTTAACTAAAAATGCATATGATGCTCAGAATTTTTAAATTAAATTTGCCACATATTAGAGTTCAATAAAATGCTTGTGAGAAAAAGAATCATGTAAGACATGAGGCTTGCTCCTTCACTACTGTTGAGAACTTTTGAGAGTCAAACAATGTGTTCTAAAACTTATTATTTTGTCATTTCAACATTTAAAATTGTTTTTCTTGAACAGTTAAAGCAAATGTAAAACCCTATACAAAGACAGACTTCATAATGCATCAGGGTAGACATTTACTTGGAGTGATTTTTTTCTTTTTTTTTTTTTTTTAATTAGTTATCTATATAATGTGCATACAGCCATGATGGTACCATCGTTAGCCTTCTCCTTGTCCTCCCCCCTCAGGGATTGTGGGTCTTGCCCTCAGGGATTTTGGGGATAGCCATCAGTTATAGGGGTGAGGCCATGTTTCTGTGCATAATGACTCAACTTATGGCTCTAACAATCTTTCTGCCCCCATCTTCCACAAATTGCCCTAAGCCATGTTGGTTCATTTTAGGTCTACTTCAGTGATGAGGTCATGGGTGTCTCTGTGTCTCTGGATCTCTGGTTTGGTAGGAGTTGAGTGTTCTCTGTGTCTATCTCCTTTACTCCTGTACTGATACCAGGTTCACAGAGAAAGCAGCATTCTTGCTCATTTCCCCAAGTATTCTATGGCTTCAGCTGGTGCCCTGGTGAGTTGCAAT
Organism: Orientallactaga sibirica; assembly: GCA_036365145.1. Classification (NCBI taxonomy): domain Eukaryota; kingdom Metazoa; phylum Chordata; class Mammalia; order Rodentia; family Dipodidae; genus Orientallactaga; species Orientallactaga sibirica. The sequence goes on along the minus strand of JAEOAD010000012.1, from coordinate 44,263,851 downwards.
GGGCTGATTCTCTCCTCAGGTTCTGCATCTATCTGAAAAAGGGAAGCAAATTCTCCAACGGAGAGTGAGGTCAGTGCAAGATACATGGATAACCATTATTGTTTTAGAGAGAATTTAATAGGTGTAGGCCCTCCTGTATCCCACTATTGGTGGGAGCTTGATATTGGAGAGAGAACTCATTTTTGGATATGGTTCCTCCTTACTACACACAGACTGTTTGCCACAGGTATTGAGCAATCACAAGAACTGGTTGGTACAGCAAACTTTTAGAAATTCATTAAGTGAAGAGTTTATTTCTTTTATATGGTTGGAATCTTTTGGCAGTGTTGTTATTTGGATCTTGAATGGCACAAAAGGCTGGCCAATTAAAAACCTGCCTCCCAGTCTGTGGGGCTAAAGGGAAGTGGTGGAACTTTTATGTAGTAGGGCCCAGTGAAAGGAAGTCAGATCATTTAGGGTGGATAATGAGGAGGGATTAAGATACCCTAGTCTCTTTCATCTCGCTCTTTGTTTCTTAGCCACCATGAGGTAAATAGGTGTCCTTTGCCATGTTCTCTTGCCATGAAGCACTGAGCCACCATTGACCCAAAATGACTGGGTCAAATGAACATGAAGCACCCAAAACTATGAGGCAAAAGGAACCTATATTCTCTATAACCTTATTATCTCAGATCCTTTTTAAGTAAAGCAAATCTGACTAATACAAGTAAACCAATGTATTGCTTTGTTTAACTTTTGAACACTTTGTTTGGTATTCCTTCTACCTTATTTCTATATATCTAGACTGATCATAATGCCAAGTTCTTTTTGACAATCTTTTGCACATCATCTTTATGTTAAATTTCCCCTTATTCATAGAAGCAGGAGCATCTTGAAATCACAGTTACACAGTTTTAGATATTGCATGTAAGTGGAATCATGTGCTTCGGTGATTATCCAATTTCATTTTTACAAAATTCACTAGACTCATCCTTTTGCTGAATATAGTAGGATTCCCTTTTAAAATTATGGTTAAGGGTTAATAACATTTCAAATTAGGTTTGCAGTGGAGTTATTCACCCATTCATCTATTCAGGTACATTTAGGTTGTTGCCATATATTACATGTTGTAAACAGTGCCACAAGTTTCATGTGGGCACACAGATTCTGAATATCCATTTAAATTCTTTTGTCTACATATTCAGAAGTAGAGTAGCTGGATAAGATGGTAATTCTTTTGTTATTTTTTGAGGCATCTCCATGTTATTAACAAAAGGATTGTACCAGTATATATTTCCATCCATATTGAACAACTTCTCCAATTTCTCCATAGCCTTGCTCACACCTATTCCACTTACCTTTTAATAATAAGCATTCTAGCAAGTATACGCCAATGTCTCATTATGATGTTAACTTGAATTCTCTGGAAATTAGTAAGTAATGTGCTCTTTCATATAGTTATCCCCTATTTTACATACGACATGAGTTTATATGTAGAAAAAGCAATAAGCTTCACAAAAATCTGTTAGAACTAGTAAAAATGAAGTTAGTAATATTGCAGGATCTAAAATCAAAATACAAAATAAAATCAATTGTATTTCAATACACCAAAAAAAGCTATTCAAGAATAGGTTAAGACAATAACTGCATTTATGATAGCATCAAAGGTAATTAATACTCAGGGACAAACTGAATCAAAGGTGTGAAAGATTTGCAAACAGAAATTTACAAACTATTGAAGAAAGGATTCTCAGACAAATAAAATGTTATCATGTGTCTATGAATTAGGAGAATAATGTAGAATGCCTATTCACCACAATTATCTTGAGATGGAGGTGGGTGGGTCAGGATCTCTTGCCACTCCAAACAAATACCCATCAAGCTTTACATGCATGGCTGGGGAATTGTACCAAAGTCAGTAGGCTTTGCAAGCAAGCATTCATAATTGCTGAGCTATCTCCCTAGCTTTTAGAGTGCCACTTTTATTACATCACATCAAGGGTAATAATTATCCATGTGTTTCTCTGTTATGTTGTCATTGATCACCTAGAAGAGATATTATTTTCCAGTGTTACCCACAGTAAGGTCAAACTTTTTACTCTCAATATTATACACTTTAGATAGAAGTCACGACATAGAGTGACCCTTGAAAATCCAGGAATATACTCTGTCCTTTGAGGGTGATTTCCAGGTATATTCTGTTTATTATTATTGATTGATTGATCCATTCATTCATTTAGACACAAGGTCTTATGATGTATGTAATACAGCATGGCCTCATACTTGCCGTTTTCTTGACTTTGTATCTTGAGTGCTGGGATTACAGTTGTATGCTACCATCTTTACATGACAAATTCATTCAAAAATATTTGTTACAATTATACTGTATAGCATTGACTCAGATGGGCACTAGGGTTGAAATCAGGATCCAAAAATCCCTTCTATGATGGACTGAATGGACAGTACAGATGAGTTCTTTATTTTTTTGTTTTGAGGCCTTCTTTTTGTTCAGCCCAATGCATTTCCCCTTCCCTAAGACTGTGACACAAATTTTCTACAAATGATTTTTCGATAACAAAATTGTATCCCTTTGTGGAACTGAGGGGTAAGGCAGGGCCAAGGAGAGCTATGAGCATTTCTTGATTAATAAGAAAATCCCTGTTTTATGTCAAATGTAGTTACTGTTATGTTACATATATTAGTAGTACAAAAGAATATTTAGACCAATAAAAGGTAAACCAGGGCTAGATAAGAGGGATGGAAGGGTTTGTAGGGAGAGGAATGGAAGGATGGTTGTGGTAGGGGGAGATATATACAAAAACCAAACCCAAAATGAGTTGGTACCATAGAAATCTTCCTCCTGGATAGCACACTAAAGATATAACCCTTAATAGGGGCATGCTGAGATTTTCTGGTAAGATGGGCCCTGGAGAGGGTGGTTTGAAGTGTAACTCTAAAATATTTGGCCCTGGCTGATAAATCCCAGCAGCAGAAATGGGTTACAACCCATGGTGAGCTGTTAATCAGACAGACCTATGAAGTCCCCCAAAACAAAACTGACTTCTGTCAAAGCACTTGACTATCCACCTGAGGAGAAAGGTAAAACCCTATTGCTGATGGCACCATCTTCTGCCAATGCAGAACATCAAGAGATTTCACTGAAGTTGGAAAGCAGTCAGATCCCTGATAATTAGCTCACATAATATTGAAAACCACAACCTGACATTCTGGGTGAAAATAGCCAAGAATGCTGCAAGCAAGCAGGGGATCCTGTTATATGCAAGGAACCATCCTGACCAGATGTATCTCCAAACCAGACATGGGAGGAAGGGATGTATTCAAGCTTACAGATTCAGGGAAAGTTTCATCAAATGGTGGAAGAAACTGGCTCCAATCCATAAATCCACACAGAAAGACACCGCCTAAAACAGCCAGCACCACAACACAGCACAGCCAGAGCTCAAAACCTCCCTGCACATCTTTAGGCTGGAATTTAGATCCACCCCCAGTGATGCACCCTCCTGTAACAGGAGTCTGTCCGCTAGGGCCTGAAGTTGCAAACTCAATTTTACTGAAATACCTAAGTCTATGGAGGACATGCATTCAAACTATCACAATAGCTTATAGTAATTAATTGTTTTGAGTGAATGAGACTAACTTAGAAGTAGATCTACGTGTCAGAGATTTAAAATGAACCCTTCCTTTGCTAAATATTCTGGACAGTGTGAATCAACAGGAAAGTGGCTGTAGCTTTGCTATTTGGCAAAATGCTCCATGGGGTTTCCCTTTGTTCTTTTCTGTGATTTTTTTTAAATTGAGAACTTTAATAAGAGAATTGATCAACACACACACACACACACACACACACACACACACACACACACACACACACACACACACACTATTTAGAAGACTCTGCTCCAAACCCTGTGATAGGAAACTTCAAGCTTATAAACTCTAGAAGAGGTAGGTCAGCAAATTGGTTTGAAATTTTATTTTGCTACATTGAAGCAGAGACAGATAGAGAGAGATGTCTGGCTTGGGTCTCATGCTCTGTCCTCCATAGTAGTTTCACTACAGAAAGCTATGAAACACCAACAGGCCTCCTTTAAGAGATCTTAAAGGGGAAGAGGGTAACAGAATGCATGTAACATGAAAGCAGAAGGGGGCTATTGGGAGGTGGAAGTGGATTAGCAAGTGGGCGGGCAGGAACTAGTAGATGAAATTGGGGGAGGAGGATCAGCAAGATCAAAATACGTATGAAAATGTCATAATGAAACCAAATACTTTGCATGCTGATAAAAAAAATTAAAAATATGGGCTGGAGAGATGGCCCATGTTAAGGTGCTTTCTTGCAAAGCCTTAGGACACAGGTTTGATAACCTATGACCTACGTAAGCCATATGCACAAGATGGTGCATTCTTCTGGAGTTCGTTTGCAGTGGCTAGAGGCCCTGGCATGCCTTTTCTCTCTCTGTGTCTGCCTCTCTCTCCCTCAAATAAATAAATAAATAAACATAAAAATATTTTTAAAACTTAAAAATATATATTTATATGTATATCTATTTTTTACTTTTATTTTTGCCTTTGCTTTAGTACCCAACTGGTTCAGAACTTGGATGAGAAAAGAGGTATTGTTTTCTGAGACATTTTAACTAACTCATTAGTTTTTAAGCCAGATACAATACTGTGATAGCTTGAAAGTAGCAATTCACCATGTAAATATAATTCACTATCATGGTAAAAATCAAATATTTTTAAGTAACAGGAGAATATTTTCTTTACATGTATGTGAAGAGTATTGAATTACTCCAACTTCTGGTACTATCCAAAAACAATAGTGCAATTTGTTTAAAGCTTGTAGCAAGTTTGCTTAGCTCTAGAGAGTGGACTCTTACATATTCCTAATTGCTAATTATTTTCTCTCTCTTTCTTCCTAGTGTATATTCAATATAAAACTATGTTTTTAATTAACTTCTGCTCAGTAAATAGATATTCAGATGCACATTTTGTGCATCAAAATTACAATTAAAGCGGTAGGGTTACTTTTTGCAATGTTATTCTAATTAAAATACTTTTAGCTGTATTTGGCATGCATTAAAATGTCAAGTAATTGACAGTCCATAAGTGAAAAATTGATCCAATTATCAAGCCAGCTAGGACTTTCCTCTCTCTCTCTTTTTTTCAACTGCTAAGATTTATTATAGCCATTAGAATTACAGATGTTTATATGTTTGCTTTTAGTAATTGAAATTCATTTAACTCCACCATGCCCTAAGTGTTGTTCCCACTCTTTAGTGGGATAGACAGTCCCTCAATCTTGGTTTTACACATTTAGGAAGGACTCTCAAATTCTCTTCACATGGAGCGAATAATCATGCCTTCAGTGGAGTTGAGGAAATAGATTTTTCTTTTCATGACTCCAGATGGTCCTTCTGATAATGAGTCACAATGAAACACAGCTTGTCCTAAGATATGGCTCCTATTCAATGTGTTTTTTGTAATTAATAAGATAAATCTTTAATGAATTAATTAATCTAAGCCATGCAAATAGAAGAAAATACAGCAAATGTTAACTTTTAGTTGTGGTCCTGAGTTCATCTGCAATGAAATAAAATGTTTAATTCTCTTAATAAATATCAACCAAAAAAACAACCAAATATTATGTGTATGAGGTATTTAACTTAGGACAATTACTAACAAGAAAGAGATGACAAGCTGGAGAGATGGCTCAGTGGTCAAAGGCACTGCCTGGCAAGAAAAATTTGAGATTACTATTTACTCTTTCTCTCTGCATACATATGTATGTATATACACAGGGATAAGTAACATAGGGAATATATAGAGGATCTTTTTCATAAATATGCACTAATTAAAAAGCATGTTTGAATTTCTTATTGTCTCTTGGAATTCATTCCTACATTTGATCATGTTCCCTTTTGACTTTGTTCCACTGTCCATTGTATGATTTTTGTTCATTCTCATCCATATCATCCCACTATCTATTGAGCTCTGTTGTGATTCCTTTCCATTTCATTCAGCCATTTGTTCATGGACTCACTAAGTTTGTAGAACATGCTTATTATAATTGTTTTTTTGGAATTCTTTGTGTAAGTAATTTTCATTTGGGGTATAGGTTGGAGACATTAAATGTTTGATCCTGATATATGAACTATAACCTGAATAACTATAAAACTGAATTGTTTTGAATATAATCGACAAGTTATTCTAATGATTCCATTTTACAATGTTAACAAACATATCTAAAGCTATTGTTATACAGGCCTTAGCACTGTGCAGACAGTAAGCCTACATTCTCAGCTTACTACTCAGGGTTTTACGTTTTCATTTGCCTGACTCATTCAACCATATCCTTGGGAATCACCGGTTTCAGTTTACTTATTACCATCCCGCATTCTAATCAACTCTTTGCTTTTTTCTATATTTTCTTACTTTCCAGGAGAATTAACCTGCTTGTTGACAGTTTTTCAAGAACAGCCTTAAAACTTCTTACATGAATAGCTTTCTTTCATTAACTGGCTCCAAAAAACAGTGAGTGCTTATTTTTAAATTTCAGACTGTTTGATTATGAGAGATTTATTTACATTGAATTGTATTTATTCATGGCATTTATGTTCTATGAAGTTATAGTAAACACTGCATCATCAGTATTGATGTTTCTGTGTGAACTAATAATAAACCATTCAATAGGAAGGTTTGTTTTATGTTTATCTCTGCTTCAGAACTGTTGATTCATTTGGTTGGAATTTAGGAATAGAATTTGAAACTCATGCTGAATATCATTTGATCAACATAGTGATTATCACATAAGGCTTATCTCAACTTAATTTCATGTAGGGATTCCAGATACTACTGCACTGGTCAGCTTGTGGACATGTTAAAAATACAAAATTGTCAACAAAAATTATACAGATGAGGAAAAAAACATGGCATGATATCAAGTATGAAAAGAACACATTTGAGGAACAGAATCTGAAATAAGGCAGAAGGCCTTATTGAACCTCCCCTGGAGACTTGTGTCTTGGGCAAATGGAAGTTCTAACATAACCAAGAATACCAGAATTACTGAATAACAGTAACATTTCAAGTGTTGTGTTCTGGTTGACATTTTTTTTAAAGAAAGAGGTAAATTCACAAAATAGAATCTATAAAAAAATGAGGATCAATTATATGTTTCCTAACTGCCACATCTCTTTTTTTTGTTTTGTTCTTATAAGTTTGCATCTTCCCAATATAAAGGAGAGTTTTAAAAAATATATTTCAAGATATTTTATTTATGTATTCATTTGAGAGAGAGAGACAGAGTAAAAGATGCAGATAGAGGGAGAGAAAGAGAGAAAATGGGCATTCCAGGGCCTCTAGCAACTGCAAAGGAACTCCAGATGCACATGCCATCTTGCGTCTCTGGCTTACATGGGTACTGGAAAATAGAAACAGGGTCCTTAGGCTTCATAGGTAAGTGCCTTAACCACTGAGCAATCTCTCCAGCCCAAAACAAATTGGTGAATTTGAAAATAAATTATATCTCATGTTGTCACAAATTTTCGTAACTGAAAATCATGATCATATTTTTTGAGTATGGAATATCTGGCCTTATTTGGAAACATAGATTGAAGGTCTTTCAGTAAAATATATTTAGAATTAAACATATTTTATATTTATTTATTTAAGAGAAAGAGAGACATACAGATAGATAGATAGATAGATAGAGAGAGAGAGAGAGAGAGAGAGAGGCATGCCAGGGCCTCCAGCTGCTGCAAATGAACTCCAGATGCATGTGCCACCATGTGTATCTGGTTTATGTGGGTCCTAGGGAATTGAAACATGGTCCTTTGGCTTTGCAGAAAGTGCCTTAACTGCTAAGCCATTTCTCCAGCCCAAAATATATTTAGAATTTAAAAGACCAATTTAAAAAAATGATCCATATTCAATAAGGTGATATAACTTTAAAGGAAAACATTATGATGTTATAGCATTAATAATATAGTTTTGGAGTAGGCACAGGGTAGAGACTAGATGATCTAGATTTGAACTGAAGTAGGAACAGGTAAGAATTAGGATCCTTGCATTTTAAAAGAAGACTATTTGAAAGAGATATTGTTAAAGAGTCAATTATTTGGATTCAGATAGCAATTGGAAATAAAAATGATTTTTATATCAGTCTATTTATATGTAGACTTTGAGATTTAAAGGTTATAAAAGAAAAAAAAAAGTTCTACAACTACAGAAAAAATAATGCATGCTAAGATAGTAGGAGAATAAATCTGATATTTATACCAGGTAAAAACCCATAATGATATTTAAGAGATATGATTTCTCTTAAAAACATAGAAAATTGAGGCTTGCCTATGATGAAGATTAACTTCAATCTTCTGTTTCTCTCTCTATCACTCCCTCTTCTCTCTCTTCTCTTTCATATTATTTATACTTTTTCTTTCTTCTTTTCCCTTAGTACTGACCTTTAACTCTCAATACCAGCATGTGGTTAACATCTGCAATGACCTATTGATCAGTGAGACCTACGAGGTTTCCCAAAAGAAGACAGATTTCTGTCAGAGTCCTTGATGACTCATCAAAGGTTATTGGTAAGACCCAACTGCTGAAAACACCATATGCTGTTCAGATGGAACATGGAGAGACCTGGCTGGAATCTGAAAGAGAGTCAGTCTCCAGATGGTTAGTTTGTCTAGTGCTAGAAGGCACTACATAAATGACTGGGGGGAAATGACCAACATCTGTGTAAGCAACTAGTGGTCTAAGCTACTCAGCAGCAAACAACCTGATGTGATGCTCACACAAGTGCAGTAGTGGCACACAGCCATGGTGGGTTACCAACTGCTCTAGATTTGGCTAACATATCTGCTCAGTGGAATGGAACCCATACCTGGAATGGGGAAACAAGTCAGAACCATATCCAAAAATGAGCCTGCTCTCCAATATCAAGCTCCACCAACAGTGGGATACAAGAGGGCCTACACCTATTAAATTCTCTCTAAAACAACAATGGTTATCCATGTATCTTTCACTGGCCTCACTCACCATTGGATAATCTGCTTCTCTCTTTCAGATGGACGCATATCCTGAGGAGAGAATAAGCCCATCACACCTCAATGAAGCCATTGAGTTATAGGGGCAATGAGCAAGAGTGCTGCTTTATTAGTGATCCTGGTGTCAGCACAAGGGTGAAGGAGTTAGACACAAAGAACTCATAACCCCTACCAAATCAGATATCCAGAGACACAGAAACTCACAAATCCTCGTCACTGAAATAGACCTAAAATGGACCCAACATGGCTCAGGGAAATTCATGGAAGAGGAGGCGGAAAGATTGTTAGAGCCATGAGTTGGATTATTATACACAGAATCATTGCCTCTCCCACATAACTGATAGCTACCCCAATAAGGCAAGACCTACATTACCCATTAGGGAGGACAGGGAGAAGGCTAACTCTGGTACCATCATGGCTGTATATGTACTATATACATAAGTAATAAAAAATAAAGAAAAACAGAAACTTGAGGCTTGCCTAAAGGAAAATATCTAACATTCAAACTGTTTTTTTCAAGTATCTTGTTGAATTTCTTGATTTTCTCCTTAAAACTTTGTCCTTGGAGGAGTATAAATGGAACTAGCATATGTTGGTAAAAATGGCTGCAACTTAAGCTTCTCAAACAAAGCTATCAAAGATCTCATGTTCATAATAATTACTTATTTGTGTGAAAAGTCCCTAAATCACACAAGCATATTTCTCAGCTAAAATGATCCTTCATTGATTGCTAAGCATCACAAGGCTCAATGAGAAAGGAACCGCTTTAAAAAAATTTTTATTTTTGGAGAGAGGCACAGAGAGAGACAGACAGAGAGGGAGAGGGAGACAGAGATGGGGGCGCCAGCAGACTCTCAGCTGCTGTGAATGAAATCCAGATGTGTGCGCCCCCTTGTGGGAAAGTGCAGCACTGCACCTTTGCGTCACTTTGCATCTGGCTAAACGTGGGACCTGGAGATTGGAACCTGGTTCTTAGGCTTAGCAGGCAGGCGCCTTAACCGCTAAGCCATCTCTCCAGCCCAGGAACCACTTTTTAAAAAAATTTCCTATGATTTGCCAAAGTTCATTTTGTCCATCACTTAGTATAACAATCTTCATGAACCTGACTTTCCTATAAAACTCAATTAGGTCACATTCAAATTTGGAAATACAAAAAAAAAAAAAAAAATCCTACCCATTTCCTGTTTGACTAATGCATGTGTTCCAATAGTTCTCAAGGAGGATTCATAGTTTGTTTCCTTAGAAGAATAATATAGACTGCAATCTGATTATCCTAAGGGAATATACCAAGCTTTATGCATGATACTGATATTAACAAAAGCAATTTATTTTCCCAATGTGTATAAAAATTAAGCTGACTCTTCAATTGCCTTTCTGTCCATTGGGAGGAGCCATTGCCCTTCAGGAAAAGAAACAAGGCTAATAGAAAAGCTGTCAGGCTTTGGGCTCCAGATCAAAATGCTAGAAAGGATGAATGTTTTAGAGATGTCTGTGTGATTACAACTACTGACAATAAACAGTTCTTCAAGGAAGTTCCTTGCAGTAGGCAATATCTGTGTCTTATATAATATACTATGCAAGATTATTATTTAACTATTTCAAAAATGCATTACTTATTTTTAATTACATTTTTTGGGCAGAACAAAATAAAAATATTCATTAGAAAACCACAGGAAACTTGTCTGTAGCTATCATGTGAGCCTTGATTTTCAGATACATTTCCTTTACAAATATTTAAATACTAAATACATTCTCTACATCAACTTTTGGAAAGGCACTTAAAAATTTGGTATAATAACTGAGGATGAAAAGTGAAACATTTGGTTCCACTTGACATCCTGAAGCAGCACACAACCAGATAGTCTTGAGAGTTCCATTCAGAAAATAAATTTTGATCTTATTTTCTGGAGAATCAAGTATTATAAAAACATTGCAAACAAGTAGTTAACAGTGCTTACAGGATGGATAATGAACAGAACTAAAACCGAATGTAAAATATTTAAATAAATTCAACTTAAAACCTTTGAAATTCTCAGACCTAAGTTCTCTAATGAATTTTAAAGTATGAGCATGTGTTGATGAAACAGACTTCCAGTTGCTTCTCTGAGGTATCAACTAACAAAATGAAATCCCTGGTAAATTATATGTGGCATATTTTTTTAACTTCTGAGATTCAAAAACTTTAAACATGAGTTTTAAATTATATTCACATCCAAACAATAACATATCACAACATAACAGTTTTCAGTGTCTGGCACAGGCTCCAGTAATAAGTGCTATACTTTCACTGCCATGCCCAACTTCATGAAGATAGTTATGACATAGGAATCAGCTCTCTTTTATAATATCAATAACTGCATGTTCAAAAGCAAAATCAATTTGAGTATAAGTACATGGATTTTTCAAATCTAAAGTTTTGTAATAATGAAAATAATAAGCTTTTGTATTCCATCATGTGAAACCATTCTTTTCATTTTCTAAACCAAGTCTACTGTTCTCAGATTCATATTAATTGACTTGAATGACATTTTGTCAGAGTTTGTGATTTGTCATCTAGAATACCACTATATCTTACTTAAAAAAAAAAATTAATCATACTGACTCCCAGGAAGACAAGGTGTTTTCTTGGTTTATTCATTGTCATATCCTTAGCACATAGAACAGTACTGAGTAAAAAGAAGTAGCAAAAAAAATGGTGCTAGAGTAAAAGCAACTTTTCAATTCTAGAATACAATAAAATACACATTATGTATTTACACATAGTTATGCATATATAAATATATCTGAAAGAACATTTTCATACATGCATACATACATATATATATTAAAACCACACACACATATACATATATATGGATAATACCCCCACAGGTTTATGTGGGTTCTTGATCAGAACTCCAGTTGTCTCTTGAGGTCTACTCAGGCTCTCATGCTGACACAGGAAATGTTTGTAAGCATTGGGATACCTCTGAAGCTCCATTTTATGTTTTAAAAATAAATTTTAAACATATTAGAAAAGTATCATTGTATTCATGTCTAAACACAGAGTCACAATTTCTCATTATTGTACTCAAAACTTCTAAATCTTTCCAAATTTCAGTTAAAATGAAGCCTTTTCAACACCAAACCAGAGCTGCTACCTGTCTCTGTTCTGTCCCATGACAAGTTGCATGAAAAACCAGGCCAAAGTTAAACAGAGGGGTCATAACTAATTGAAAGGAAAATGTTTTGGTTTACCCTTTGTGTGTGTGAGAGATATCCACAAAGAGTATTTCCTATTTGTCTCTGTTTCAACTCAACCTAATTACTCTAGTAGTCTATATATAATGACCATTTTATATGTGAAATAATTACTCAATATTTCCTGCTTTGTATGAAATAAATATTAACTTTATGATGCTGAAGGTCAAGGCTTTCATCTGTAATTATGAAAATATATGCTAACAATTCCTTTGATCAAAACATATGCTAGCATTGATGCAATGGGCATCCACTTGGCAAACTTCAGAAGAATTCTCTACCTTTTATAGGTAGTTCTTGACTTCCATTTTGACACTTGCTAGCCCACAAAGTACCTAGCCTTCATCTTCATTAGACAGTTGGGAATGCACCTTCATTTTCTGGGCAGGTTATCCTTCTGCACAGCAGAGAAGAGTGTGTAAGACAGATGTCAGTCATCAACATGCAGTCCAAGTCAGGTTAGTGAAAACTTTACTCAGTACTTTTAGTTCTCATTTGATAGTATGCACTGAAGTTCCTAGAAAAATTCACGCCAATATTAAACCTTCTACAAGGCTAACAGACTCATTAGAACTTCAAGGTTTGTGGGGAGCTAGAATGTTGCTGCTCCAGGGCAAAATTATCTTGGGCTGTCTTAAATACTAAATAATCATCTTTGACCTGTCAATATGTGAACTAGCATCCTTGCTACTATTTTTTAAAATTTTAATTTATTTAATTTTTTAATTTATTTTTAAATTTTTATTTTTGTTATTGACAACTTCCATAATTGTAGACAATATCCCACGGTAATTCCTTCCCTCCCAATTTTTAAAATTATTATTTTTTATTGACAACTTCTATACTTACATACAAGAAAACACATGATATTTTCTTCCCCTCCCCCATTCCACTTTAGAACTTCAATCTCCATCATATCCCCTCCCTCTCTCCATTAGTCTCTCTTTTAATTTGATGTCATCATCTTTTTCTTCTATTTTGAGGGTCTTGCGAAGGTATTGCAAGGCACTGCAAGGTCATGGATATCGAGGCCAATTTCTGTCTGGACAGTTGCATTGTAAGAGGTCATACCCTTCCTTTGGCTCTTCCATTCTATCTGCCCCCTCTTCCGCAATGGTCCCTGAGCCTTGTAGGGTGTGACAGAGCTGTTTCAGTGCTGGGCACTTCTCCATCCCTTCTTCTCAGCACTATGTTGCCTTTTGGATCATCCCAGTGGTCATCACCATCTGAAAAGAGAAGCTTCTCTAACCAGAAGCGAGAGTAGTGTTAATATGTGAATATGAACATTAAGTGTAGTGCTTTCAGGGCAGCGTGGTGGGAATAATATATACATTTAATCAGATGAGAGCAGGCTTTATACCCCTAAGGCTCATGACCTCACCTGCCATAGACTTTTGCTTAGGTTTTTCAGTACCAGGTATATATTCCCTCCCATAGAGAGGGCCTTCAGTACAATTATGGAGCAGTTGGTTACCCCAAGAGCAGGCATGCCACTATTGCACCCATTCAGTCATTGGGCCTGTATGGCCAAACTTGAATATTCAGTGTCCACTGTTTTCACTGCTGATGACTTCTGTCTCCCATACAGCTGCATGCAGTGCAGCTTTTTCCAGCTTTCAGTCTGCTGGTCTACAGAGAGAAGGTTTTCTAGTCAGCACCAGCTTGCTTTCTCAGTGACCTTGTCTCTCAGGCAAGAGATGTCTTCAGCAATAGGGTCTTACTATCTGTTTCTCAAGGGAAACCAAGGGCTTTGGCAAAAGCCTTTTCAGTGCCTGGGATGGGATACCTTCCAGTGAGTTGTTGGCCAAGTAGGTCCTGGTAGCCTCCAAAATATTAAAGGCTTTTGCCAAAGCCCTTGCTACTATTATGTCCATTCTTTTGGAATTCTTGCACAAATCCCTAGATTCCACCAACCCAAAAGTGAAAACATTCATTCAGATAGCATCTAAGGCCTAGCTGAGGGATTTCACCAAGGAATTTGAAAAGTCTCAGGATTTTCTTTGTTCTATCATTATAAAAAAAAAAGTTTTAAACTGTTACCATGTTGAAACAGCATTTGGGGTAACCTAAATCTGTATTCTCTGTCTGTGTTCATTCATATTTTGTTCCAGAAATAAATTATCTTTTATATCCTCTGAGGTGAGATGTATTTTTTTAACATCATCTTTAGATAAAGCTTATTCTATGAGGATATTGAAGCCAGTAGTTTTTTTTTTTTTTTTTTTTTTTTTTTTTTGGTTTTTCGAGGTAAGGTCTCACTCTGGTCCAGGCTGACCTGGAATTCAGTATGTAGTCTCAGGGTGGCCTCGAACTCTCGGCATCCTCCTACCTCTGCCTCCTGAGTGCTGGGATTAAAGGCGTGCGCCACCACACCCGGCTTGAAGCCAGTAGTTTTTAAACCAAAGTACTGGTGGACAAGAATCATCACCAGAAGAGAAACAATAGAAAATAAAGCCACAGACCTTTGATGAATACACTGCCTAGATCTGTATGTGGGATTGAGTTTGGTTTATTTGACTTGAATTTCAATTATATCAGCTGACATTAAAATATGCCTATCATTGTCTCTGGACTTTCATAAGCTAGCACAGATTAACTTAGTCAAGTCCCAGGGGTTTTTAAAACATGTATATAGCCTATACACATTCACAGATTGAATTTAAATTTTATTTCTGAGTTTTATGCAATCTCTTTTTTTCCCCATGGTACTTTTCTTTTTAACCTGGAGGCATCACATGTCAAGTTTTACCTTCTAACTTGTATTATGAATACATTACTTTCTGTTAGGCTATGTTGAAGTGACAATAATATCTTTTGAAGCATTCAGTTATTTTCTTAGAATTCAGTCATTTCTAAGTGTTCTGTATTCAATTTGGGATGAGATGATTAATTTTCTTGTGTTTCATAATTTATTGTAATTAAATGAATTGTGATATGACAAAATTGTTCTACAATAGAACTACTTCAGCCACAGGCACAGAAAAATTTTATTAAATAATCAAATCGTATTGATGGGACATTTCTAATACAAAACACTGAACTAAAAGTTGCATTGTGGTAGATACATGTCACATTTTATTCAATAAAAGTTTATAAAACAAGTAATTAATGTACCTTCTAAGAATAAAACTATAGAGGGCTACACTCATAACATATCTTGCCCATCTAAATATTATTATATTGTCTTTAACATATTTAGTAATAGACCCAATACAATTTTAGAATAAAAATGTTTTTAGGTATTTAAAGAAAAAGTTGTAATAATTGGAAGAGTTCCAAAATTCATTTTAATTAATAATACATTATTCAACAAATTTATCAATTTTCTTTTATGTCATAATTTTATACTGATATATCAATGAAAAAATCATTAAAATTCATTTTTATAGTCCTGGAAATGACTGTCAGCATTTCTGAAACAAAAGGATCCAGGGATGACTTTCATTCCCTGAATTCTAACTGTTCAAGCTTTTGCAAAGTCTATGAAAATTTTAAGACAAACACTCTTTAAAGGGAGGTTCATGAAAGGTGTTGGCAGACAGTATGTGGTAAACCTCTGCTCGCAGAAAATGCCAAACCTATTTAAAAGGGTTAAATTTGTCATTTTATTCCCCAATATATTCAATGTTTTATAATTGTTTTCAAGGGAATTGAACTTAGTAGTATGGTGATGGTTTGAGATTCAAAAATATTGTGCCTAAATAGTAATATTTTCTTTTTATGTCATGTTCTGTTGAATTTTATAACTGATATAATATTTTCTAGCCACTAGAGTTTTTAAAAATCATTAAAATTCTCATTTTGTCTTTTGGAACCTTTGTTTTGGAGGAATGGGCATGGACTTGGTGCTTGCAACAAGATACCTTCTGGAGTGGAAATGACTGATCAAATGCATTTCTGAGCTGGTCAACAAAAGGAAAGAGTTTGCTGGGCTACTGGCATAAGGGATGGCAGGCCCAGATGACTTATTTTTTCCTGAGATTTTAAGATTTTAAGTTGGAAAACCTCAAGGAATATCTACAAAAAACATTAGCAATCTTAAGGGGTGGAAATAGCACAATGGAGAGGATGCCTGAGGAAAGACTGCAAACTGGCTGGAGAAGGAACCTCCACTGGTTTATTTTGTCCCTGGATTTAGAATATGGCTTTGCAACAAGTCTATTTTGGATAAAAAAATGCTGGGTGGTCATTTGCACACGGTTCCAAGCTGAATGTGGCAAAGGCACATATTTCTCTCAGGAATCTAAAGAGCCTGTTGGAAGATGGAACATGGTTTGCATGAGACAAGGATGTTTTGGATATACCAGGACTGTGCATACTACCATGGAGTGCAGTGTTGGCATGGGATGAAAGTTTTCCTGGCGACTCTGCCCAGCTGAACCAGAATTGGAAAACCTGGAGACTAAATTGAACTTGATGTTTGATGATTGCTGATGGTGGCTGAATTATTCTAGTCTCTCCTTGCTATATTAAAATGTTTATGATGTTGAAAGTATTTAACTTGTTTGATTTTACAGGACTCACTATCTTAAGTTGATATCTTGGTATTATAAATTATATAAAGATCAAATTAATCTGCAATTTGCAATGTCTTTTGAGATTCCATTGCAAAGATATGCAAATGTGCCTAGCAGGAGTTCATGTGCTGTGTGACCTTTTGGCTTTGTTGCATTGGGTAGCAAGCTAATTCCCCTGGATCTGTAAGCTTCAATAAATAATGTCCCTTCCTCCAAAGTGCCTGGTCTGGAAGTTCATCTCAGGCCTTTCTGTTACATCTGTTTATATAAAGCCTTTGTCATTTTCCTGAGTTCATGTGTAATTTAAAAAAAGCTGTTTGATCATTTTTTGTCATTTCTAGGTTGTTTTGATCATTTTTTAAAGCTAGGTTGTTTTCTTTCTAATTCATTATTTAAATATCATATATTTTGAATATTTACCTCTTATCAGGCATATATTTAACAAATATTGTTCCCATTTCATTGGTTTTATTTGCATTGTGTTGATTCTTATCTTTGTTTTGAAGCCTTTTAATTGTATGTAATCCCAATTGTGCATTTTCACTTGTATTTCTTGTTATTTTGTATTCATATTTAAGTAAATTTAAATAAAATTTTAAAAACAAGACAGACAGAGAGGGAGGGAAACAAATAATGGCAAGCAGTCTCTCAGTTGCTAAATGAAGTTTGTGGTCAAGTGCGGCATTACACCCTATCACTGCATCTGTAAGTAAATGATTCTTACAAGGCAGGCACCTTAACTGCTAAGTCATCTCTCCAGCCCAAATTTAAGAAATTTTGATGTGCCCATTTTAAATGTTATTTATGTTTAAATAAAATTAAAAACAAATATTCATTTGAGCCAATCCTATAGTAAGTAAATGATTACAAGGGGTATAGTTTTACTTTAGAAATTCTTTTAAATGTTATTTATTTATTTATTCATTTGAGAGAGAAAGAGGCATAGAGATAGATAAGTAGATAAATGCATAGATAGATGATAGATAGATAGACTAGTCACAATCAGAGAGTAGAATATATGTGAAAAACACAATTATGATTCAACATATACAAATCAATGCATGTCATACATCTATCATATCATAAGGATGAAAAGCACAAAACCACAGGATCATCTCAATAGATGTGAAAAAGCACTTGATAAAAGTCAACATCCTTTAATGATAAAAAAAAAAATTAATAGTGGTTAACCACCATGGACTCCTCCTCTTATACAGGAACACTGTTTTCTCATATTCTCTTAAGATCTATAATAATCTAAAATAAGATCTTTATAAACTTCACAGAAATAAATATATTTAGAAGAAATAAATCTAAAATAATAACAATTGCCTTTCTACAATAATAGCTAAGTAAATATCATATGGAATGGGAAAAATATGAAATACTTCCACCACTTTTATTCAACAAGTACTAGTCTGAGCAATCAGGCAATAGAAAGAAATAAAGTCAAGAGAAAAAAATAATAGGCCTCAAATGGGAGAATTCCAATTTGAATTCCAGTTCCTCTTATGAATTCCTCAAATTGGAGAATAACTTAACAAATTTTCAGCTTATAGAAGGTATGGTCTTCTATGTTGAAAACCCTCAAAGAATCCTGCAAATTCTATAGGAAATAACAAATGAATTTATCAAAGTCTCTGTATACAAAATGAACATACTAGAAATTGGTACTGTTGTTGTATGCTAAAAGTCTATTACCTGAAACAGAAAAAAAACAAATCTGGTTTAGCAATTCCATATTTATAATACATAGAAATAAATTCAAAAAGGAGTTGAAAAATATTAATTATGAAAATGAAAAATTCACACCAGAAATTAAGTATTTCCAAAAAGAAATATGTCATGAATTAGAATAATAAATATAGTTAAAATGTCTATCCTACTCAAAGCAATACATGTATTTTGTGTAATCCCTATTGTAGTTCCAATCTCATTTGTCATAGAACTAGAAAAGGTATCCAAAACTTTGTATGGCATACAGAATCTCCTGAATCACTAAAGAACTCTTTAGGAAAAATAACAAAGCAGGAGGTATTGTACTAAAAGTTTCTATTAATTGAAATACTATGATACTGTTCTATAAAAGAGAAAAGACTTTTGTTATAAACTTTGTCAAATACTTTATCTATAAAGATGATCATATGATTTCTGCATATCAGTCTACTGATAGGGCGGTTAACTGCCTTGCTTGTATCCCTGGGATGAAACAAACTTGGTCATGATGTAAGATTTTCTTAATGAATTTGTGAATTCAGTTCATAAGTAATATATAGAGAATTGTCACATGCATGTTCATCACTGCATTTGTTCTTTTTTTTTTTTTTTTTTTTTTTTTTGTGTCTTCAGTTTAGGTGTCAAAGTAGCTTCATAAAATGAGATTTGTAAAATTTCTTCCATTTCTATTTTAGAAAGTAGTTTAAGAATATTGATATTAGACCTTTCTTAAACGTTTGGTAAAACACACACAAGACTCCATCTGGCCATGGACTTTGCTTTGTGGGATGACTTATAATCACTGCTTCAGTCTCATTGTTTGTTAGGAGTCTGTTTAAGTGGTTCATGTCTTCTGGATTTAATTTTGTAAATAATAATATGAGTGGAAAAATTTCCATTTTTTCTAGGATTTTCAGATTTTTGGAAAATAATTTTGCAAAGTATTCTCTAACGAACCTCTGCATTTTACTGGAGTCTGTTGTTACTGCACTTTTTCATGTTGAATTTTATTAATTTGCTTCTTATATGATTTTTCTCTCTCTCTCTCTTTAGTTAAGACAGTTCTGTGAATCTTGGTAATTTTTGAGTCTTTGACTCCCATTTATTATTTTATCTTCTTAATGTTTACTATAATTGTTATTATTTCTTCTGATCTACTACATTTGGGTTTGGACTTTTGTTTTTCAAGATCTTTTTTTTTATTATTTTATATTATTTTTTTGGAGAGAGACACAGAGAGAGAGAGAGAGAGAGAGAGAGAGAGAGAGGAAGAAAGACAGAAAGGGTCGCGCTAGCAGTGTCTCAGCTGCTGTGAACGAAATCCAGATGTGCGCGCCCCCTTGTGGCCAAGTGCAGCATTGCGCCCTTGCGTCACTTTGCATCTGACTAAACGTGGGACCTGGAGATTGGAACCGCTGGAGATTGGAACCAGTGTTCTTAGGGGTAGGAGGCAGGCGACTTAACCCCTAAGCCATCACTCCAGCCCTTTTCAAGATCTTTATAGTGCATTATTATGCAATTTATTTGAGGTATCTCTGACTATATTAAATGTAAGCATTTGTCATTATAAACTTAACTTTTATGAATTACTTTCCTGTATCCCAATGTTTCTGACAGGTTGTACTGTAATTTAGAATTCACTCTAGGGAGTTTAAAATTTTCTCCCTAATTGTAATGGTTCATTATTCATTCAAAAATGCATTATTCAGTGCTGGAGAAATGGCTTGGCTGTTAAGGCGCCTGCCTGCCAAGCCTAAGAATGCCGGTTCCAATATCTAGGTACCATGTTTAGCCAGACGCAAAAAGTGACAAAAGGGCACAATGCCACACTTGCCCAGAAGGGGTACACATGTCTGGAGTTCGTTCACAACGGACTGAGAAGCTGCTGGCATACCCATTCTCTCTCTATCTCTCACTATAGTTCTCTCAAATAAAAAAATGCATTATTCAGTCTCCATGTATTTGTATAGTTTCTGAGGTTTCTCTTTTTGCTGATTTCTAGTTATATTGCCTATGCAAACTAGGATGTTTTGAATTTTGATTTTTTATAGCCCAACAAAATAATATTCATCCTGATTTAAACTCTACACAATACAAAAATGTATTGAAACACTACATGGAAACCCTTCATAAATATGAATAAATTTTATGTTTTTATATATCAATTAACAGTTTTAATTTTAAAAATCCAGTGAAACTAAAAGGAGAAAACTTGATATATTCAATATATATTAGAGAATATAGGCACTATAAACTGTTATGTTCTAACATATGCTTCTTATGTAGGGTATATATACAAAAATAATTCTTAAAATGTCACTTCTGTTTAGTACTTTTGAGAGAGACTCTCAGTAATTTTTCAAAAAAGATTAAGTTATGCAAGAAATAAATATTCTAAAAGTCTCTAAAGTATCATTGCAATATATTTTAAATGCATTCTAATTTCCATTAAACATCTATAGTGTTTTGGGGGATAGGAGAATGATATATTTGTCAATGCATTATGGAAAATCTTTACACTCAACAAAATTTAGGATTCTAGTCATCAGTGTCCAATGAAATTAAATGAAAATAGGGAATATGCTGATTGTCTAGGAAGTAGGCAGATTAACAGCAAGTTACAAAGCCCTAAGACAAGCACAGTTCCATGTGAAAATTATTTTTGTCATACCAAACAGCACAGCTGATTTATTTCTGTTTTTCATTTGGAGTTATTTAGCAGATCTAGAAACCAATAAAATTTTTATTATTTTTGATTGTATATAACTGATCAGAATCATAGTGTCATAATTCAGTATGATGCTACATATGCTTTATGAACATATTCATTGAAAAATTGTGTTAGCAATATTGCATTCTTAGTTCTTTTGTTAGGTGCTTGAACCATCTTATTCTGAAAAATGATTAAAATTGAAAGATAACCTAATGAATGCTTTACAAAATCCCTGAAATAGAGATTTAGCAGAGCAGGTTTTACAATTAAAACTAAAGTCTGCTAAGATCAAGGTCTACTTGATTTAGCTCTCTCTAGTCTTTTGGCTGTAATATGAGCAAATATATTACCCAATAACAAATGGATACAGTTGTTTTATTTATACTATTAAATTACAAAAAAGTATTTTTTCCCTGATCTATATTAGTTATTTATCTCCTTACTAACTAAACCTGACTAAAGCAACTTAAGGAGCAAGGGTTTATTTTGGCTTATAGAATGTATACAGTCCATTATGATGGAGATGTCCTGGTGACAGGAATGTCATCTATCATATTCAGTACACAGTTACAAAGCAGAGAGAGAGAGATATGAATTCTGGAGCCCATCTAGCATTCTGCTATTGTGTGGTTCTTGATTTAATCCCATGACATGGTGCCATCCATATTTAGGGTGATTTACTACCTCATCTAACTTAATCTAAAATGTCCCTCAGACATGCCCAGAGATTTGTTTCCATGGCTATTATCTAAAGTTGACAACTGAGATTATCCATCACAAGTCCACCCCTTGTCAACTTGACACTCAAACGTATCACATGTAAGGCATAACTTCCCACCCTTTGTTCCTAGAGTCTCATGGACATCAAAATGCATTATATCTAACTTCACAAACCCCTATAGCATTTAACATTTCACACTCTGTTCAAAGTGTTTCTTTTCTTAGACTTTGGAACTCTTATCTCTGTGAACTCCTGTAACATCAAAAATAAACTAAATATTTAAAGCATATAATATCTTAGCATAAACACCCATTCCAAAAGGTAGAAATGGTGTCTCAGGGATTCCTTTCAGAGATTCTTATTCAGTCACACATTGCTCAGTGACTTTATGGATAGGTGGAGCAAGACTTGATGACCTTTCCAATCTTGTCTGGTTCATGCCCAAAACCAGGTTGAAGTGTGCAATGCTATCAGTTTCCTTTGCCAGCTTGTAATATAGCCTGTTCCCTTTGGATCAGAGCTTTAGGGGTGCCTACATATCTTCCATACTAGAGTTATGAACATACGTCCCACTGTACTCAACAATGGTGGTAAAGTAGGGAATCCCACCATTTTCATATATCACTTTGTGTATCTGGCTTTACATGAGTGTTGAATTTTCACCCAGGCCATCAGGCATTAGAAAAAAGTACCATTAGCCCTGATGCATCTCTCTAGCCCTAACAGCAAGGGTATGTTCAACATAAACAAGTGTTTACATTTTGTTTGTGAGATAGCCAGAAAATACCAGGAAGAAGAGAGGTGTACAATCATGTTGAAAGTTATATTCACTCATATTATGAGCATGGCTTATTGCCATTTTAACCTTTTTGATGGAAAATCTCTGAACAAAAGAAATATTAACCCTGTGTCCACAACCTTCACAGCAAAAGCTGTTAATTCTGCTGTATTTATTAATTCTCAGCAAGGAAGAGGCTTTGATCAGATTTTTAGGAGCTCTTCTTCCTTCCCATGCCCCATTAATTTCATCAGTCTTTTTATCCTGCCTCAGTTTGAACAAGTGCAACAATTGGAAGGTTTAGCAATGATTTTCATAACTTTATTAATTTTTTTATGTTTCTCTGAAAGGCCTTTTCTTTAATTAATAAAGGATTTCTTTTATGTAATATATTATGGAAATTTGATAATAGCTCAAAAATAAACAAAGAGCCAAAAACAAATGAGAAGTTTTTGTTTATTTCCCTTTATAATAGAACATGTGCCAGGATAAAGATGGCAAGCAGAGAACTTTCATTTTAATGCCTATTTTCAATTAATTCTCTGTTTTTTTGGAAATCAGGAAAATTAACTTATCCTTAATGAAGAGAACTGTTTTTACTCTCTCTACAAATTCTCTTTAAACCTACTATGAGTATAATTCAATTATTTGTATACTTTGAAATGAAAGATGCAAATGCATTTAATCTTTTGAATTCCAGTTTCTTTGGATATGAATCAGTTTATATCAAGTATCGCAATGAGCCAAGTTCTGCACTTTGGGGAGAGGAATGATAGGGAATAAATACGAAGATTTGAACCAGTCCCAAGCTTGTTACTGTTAGCCACAGGCACTTTTCCCCTGTCAAGAAACTTGGCACACAATCTTTGTAAAATGTCTTTATAAAAATCAATTTATATGTGCCATATTACTATGCTTTAAAATGTCATGTAAGTTGTAAAATACATTGCATATAATATAAATGCTTTTAACAAATATAAAATATGTTTCTGGCTTTGTCTAAAGAGGCAACATATGAACACATTGCTTACTAATCTGACATCAAACTTCTGTCTTTATTTCTATAGAAATGTGGCAGAAAAGAAATGTGGGAATTAGCCCTGATCATTCAGATCATATCATATTGATCTTTTGACCTGTGAGGAAAGTCCACATACAAAAGTGGGTCTCTTTTCCACTATTGTTGTAAGCCAAAAGTTTCAAATGTAAATATATCCTTTAAGATTTTATACTAAAATAACTAATCAAAGAAAATATCAATGATAAAATACAAATATAAAAAAATCTTAATATAATAATAAAGAAGGGCATGGATATATCAAATCAACAATGACTTAAAGAAAGGTATATCAGAAGTAGAAGTCTAGAGAGCTAGAGAGGACTCTCAAGATGGACATGTTTTGAGTTTTTTTTTTTTTTTTTTTTTTTTTTTTTGGAGAGAGAGACACGGAGAGAGACAGAGAAAGAGGGAAAGGAAGACAGATAGAGATGGGCATGCCAGCAGCCTCTCTGCTGCTGTGAATGAAATCCATATGTGTTTACCCCCTTGTGGTCAAGTGCGGCATTGCGCCCTTGTGTCAGTTTGCATCTGTCTAAACGTGGGACCTAGAGATTGGAACCAGCATTCTTAGGCTTAGGAGGCAGGTGCCTTAAGCGCTAAGCCATCTCTCCAGCCTAGGTTGGTTTGTTTTTTAATAGAGATCAAAATGACCTATGAGGCAAAAGACACTTGGAAAGAAGAGTAAGCATGGACTGAGACAAACAAAATATATCAGGTTTAAGAGTTGCCTTTAGAGGAAATCACATCATCCCGGTGTCCCAGAATGTTCCTGAACTTGTAATGAAATGATTTGTTCAACTAAGTATAAAGATTTGTATCAAAGAAATTAAACTATGTAAACCTATTACAGACAGGAATTAATAAGAATATTCCCCATTTCCTTTCCTTTATGTTTTCCTTGAAGTATAAATAACCCATGCTGGCTTATTATGAATTGCTTGGAAGAAACTAGTGATTTCTTGAAGAGAAATAAAGAAATAGGTTCAGTAGGAAGCCTTTGCTATCAGAGACTAGTGCTTTCTTTCAAGCCTGTCCCTTTAGTGATAGTAACACCACTGCGAATTCCTAGGGATTTCTTCAGGTATTATTGTACACTAATGTAGTACGATCATGACTGTGAAATTTAATAGCTTAAGAATTGAGAGCCAGGTGTGGTGGTGCACACCTTTAATCCCAGCACTCGGGAAGCATAGGTAGGAGGATCGCCATGAGTTCGAGGCCGCCGTGAGACTACACAGTGAATTCCAGGTCAGCCTGGGCTAGAGTGAAACTCTATCTTGAAAAACCAAAAAAAAAAAAAAAGAAAGATTTGAACTCATATGTCAAAGGTTTAATACTTATATCCAACTTGATTTTATGAACTAATGAAAAGGTTTTCTTTGAAAGCCACACTCTTCCTTTGTGGAGATAACATAGAGTTTTTGTTTTGTGTTCTTTATCATTTTATTTCATGCTTATCTGATGCCTTATACTTATAAATTTCAACTTAAATTTTTAAAGACCTTTTCCCCACTATTATAGAGTTATTTATGGATAATAGATTAATCAATCAAATAGAACTAATAAAAGAGAGTAACTCATCTTAACTCTCTGTTTTAAGTCAGTGCTAACTATTTAGCTATAGAAAGTCTATAAAATGTTAATTTTTGTGTAATTACTAAACTTACTAAAATTTAGAACTTACTAAAATTTTATCAGGTATTTGAGGGTTGGTCATGGTGACAGATTCCTGTAGTCTTAGCACTTAAGAGACTGAGGCAGGAGGACCATTGCAAGTTCACAGCCAGTGTGGGCTACATAGCAAGAAGGGGGGAAAATTTAGAAAATTTATACCAAACTTTAAATCCAGCATAAGATTTTCATTTTTTTCCTGTTAAAGCCTTCATAAACTCAAGCTAAAATTTCTACTAATTTCAAAATTGTCATGTATTTTGATGTTCATGGTTGCATTGTAAAATTAACTGTGAAAATATTGTGAATGATTCACTATTTACATTATCATTATTCCATCGTGTCATTCACATTTTCTAGTAGATCCCAGTAATTATTCATGTTGGCAGAAAGGATTATTTGAGAAATTTAAATTTTCAGATTATGTTTTGAATTAATATATGCCAGGAGAGAGAATTAATTAAGACTATTTCATGTATTAAAAAGGAATAAGAATTCACATTATTACATTGCAAATGCAGTTGTATTTCCATTCACCTTTTACCTTAAATCGGATATACTGAGCACAACTATATTGACATTTTAGTGAATTTATCTTATTGTTAAATATTTAAAATGTTTTTTTTTCTGCAATTTTCATCTGAGTCTTTAGTTTTCATATAGCATAATGTCATGTGATTTAATTTGGACACATCTATCATAATAATTACATTTTCTCATAATATTAGTGTCACAGTATAGTTTTTAAATATCAATCTAAATTTCCTAAATACTCTCTTACTCTTTCTCAAAGTGGAAGTCCTGTCTTGACATTTTTCCTTAATTGTTATATCTTAGAGATTGAGGCTTGAGAACATCAATTCCTGTTACTTTTTTCCTATTTTTGAAGGCATCATGATTTTAAATTTTTTCTCTAATTTTCATTTTATATATTCATTGTACATGGTACTATGTTACATAAGAACATTTTTATTAGTGTATAATATAATGAAACATATTCCTCCCCATACCTACTTCTCTATCCTTTCCTTTCTTTTCCACTCCCATTAGTGGTCTTTCCTTCTCAATAGTTTCAACATACACTTTCATTGCAAATAATACATAAATGATTTTGTGTGTCTATACAAAGTTTAGAAACCATAAATGAAAGAAAACATGATATGTCATTCCGAGACTGACTTAATTAGCGCAGTATGATTATCAACATTATTGCATCCATTTTTTAGCAAATAACACAATTTCATTCTTTCTTATGGCTGAAAACCTTCCAATTACATAATATATCAAATTTGCTGTTTTCATTTCTCTGTTGCTGGACACCTAAATTGGCTATATAACTTAACTATTGTGGCTAGTGCTACAGTCAACATTTTTGTGCCAGTTTCTCTGTGCCATGTTGACTTGAAGTCTTTTGAGTGGCATACCTGGATTATGTAGTGGTTCTTTCTCTAGTCTTCTGAGGAACCTCCATAATGATTTCCATAATGACTGGAATAGTTTGTGTTTCCAGCAGAAGTATATAACTCTTCCCTTTCTACACACTCTCACTGGTAATTGCTGTTGCTTTCTTAATGACTGATATTCAGATTTGTGTTCGAGTCAATTTACATTTAATATGCATTTCTATGATGTCTAGTGTGGGTGAACATTTTTACTTGTTTATTAACCACTAACATTTCATCTTTTGAGCACTACCTCTCCATTTTATTCTCTCGTTCTTTTTTTTATTATTGTTTTTTATTGACTTTTATACTCACATACAAAGAAAAAACCCACGTGATATTTCCCTTCCCTCCCCCCATTCCCCTTTAGAACTCAAGTCTCCATCATATCCCCTCCCTCTCTCCATTAGTCTCTCTTTTAATTTGATGTCATCATCTTTTTCTTCTATTTTGAGGGTTTTGCAAAGGTATTGCTAGGCACTGCAAGGTCATGGATATCGAGGCCGCCAGTTTCTGTCTGGACAGTTGCATTGTAAGAGGTTATACCCTTCCTTTGGCTCTTCCATTCTATCTGCCCCCTCTTCCGCAATGGTCCCTGAGCCTTGTAGGGTGTGACAGAGGTGTTTCAGTGCTGGGCATTCCTCCATCCCTTCTTCTCAGCACTATGTTGCCTTTTGGGTCATCCCACTGGTCATCACCATCTGAAAATAGAAGCTTCTCTAACCAGAAGTGAGAGTAGCGTTAATATGTGAATATGAACATTAAGTGTAGTGCTTCCAGGACAGCTTGGTGGGAATAATATATACATTTGGTCAGATGAGAGCAGGCTTATACCCCTAAGGCTCATGACCTCACCTACCAAAGACTTTTACTTAGGTTTTTCAGTACCAGGTATGTATTCCCTCCCGTAGAGAGGGCCTTCAGTCCAATTATGGAGCAGTTGGTTACCCCAAGAATAGACATGCCACTATTGCACCCATTCAGTCATTGGGCCTGTCTGGCCAAGCTTGAATATTCAGCATCCACTGTTTTCACTGTAGATGACTTCTGTCTCCCATACGCTGCATGCAATGCAGCTTTTTCCAGCTTTCAGTTGGCTGGTCTACAGGGAGAAGATTTTCTGCTCCACACCAGGTTGCTTTCTCAATGACCTTGCCTCTCAGGCATGAGATGTCTTCAGCAATAGGGTCTTACTATCTGTTTCTCTAGGGAAACCAAGGGCTTTGGCAAGAGCCTTTAATGTTTTGGAGGCTACCGGGACCTCCTTGGCCAACAACTCACTGGAAGGTATTCCATCCCAAGTACTGAAAATTTTCTAGTAACAGTCTATAGCTTCTAGACGTGCCCTTATTCAAAAAAATAATTTTACATATGTCTTATTCACAATATCTTGAGTTTAGATTGACCCTCCCCCTGCCCTTCTTGTATGCATTCTCTTCCCATGGCCTCACTTAGGACATTCCCCTCCCTGAAATCAGTTCTTCTACTTATATATGTGCATTACCATATACTTAAGTCCTTCCCTTTCCTCCCTCCCTTATAGCCTTTTACCAGCTTACTGGTTTCTGGTACCTATTTTTGGTTCCAGTTCATACACAAGTCTATACATTGGTAGCTAGGATCCACATATGAGAGAGAACATGTGACGTTTGGCTTTCTGAGTCTGGGTTACCTCACTTAGTATAATCCTTTCCAGATCCATCCATTTCCCTGCAAATTGCATAATTTCTTTTTCTTTACCGCTGAATAGAATTCTTGATTAGGTTTTTTGATTTATTGTTTAGTGTTTTGAATTCTTCACCTATTACCAATATTAACACTCTGCTAAATATGTAGCTAGAAAATATGTTGTCCACTCTGTATGTCCTTTGCTGTATGGACAGGTTTTAATTTCATGAAATCCAATCTGTTATTTTTGGCATTATTTCTTGAACACTTGGAGTCCTGTTCTGAAAGTACTTGTCTATACTGCATATATCTTAAAGTATTTTCACTACTGTTTGCTCTAACAGGTTAAGAGTTTCAGATCTTACTTTAAGGTGTTTATATAGATTTTTAAAAGAAATGTTTCCATTTAGTTGTTTCAAGGATGGAGAGAGAGAGAGAGAGAGAGAGAGGGAGAGAGAGATGCATATGCCACCTTGTGCAACTGGTTTTACGTGAGAACTGGGGAATAGAAACCAAGTTGTCAGGCTTTGGAGTCAAGCACCTTAACCACTGAGAAATCTCTCCAGCCCTAGATTTTTTTTTTTTTTTTAACTAGGGAAGAGATATCTGCTATTTTAACTTTTCTACTTGTAGATATCCAGTTTACCAGCATTGTTTATTGAAAAGGCTGCTTTTCTTCATCTAATTCAAAAAACAGGTGAGGGCTGGAGAAATGGCTTAGTGGTTAAGGCGTTTGCCTGCAAAGCCAAAGGATCCCGGTTCGATTCTCCAGGACCCACATAAGCCAGATGCACGAGGGACACATGCATCTGGAGTTCATTTGCAGTGGCTAAAGGCCCTGGCGTGCCCATTCTCTCTCTCTCTCTCTCTGGCTCTCTTCTATCTCTCTCTCTGCTTGCAAATAAATAAATAAAAATAAAGAAGAGCAAAAACAAAAACAAAAAAACATTAAAAATATTAAAAAAAAAACAGGTGACTGTAGCTCCATAGGTTTACATATTGCTCTTCTCTTCTGCTGTATTAGCAACATTTTTTTTGCCAGTACTGTATTAGTTTGGTTATTGTAGCATTATGGAAAAATGAAATAAGTATGATGTTACCTTAGGATTATTATTTGTGCTCTTTAGTTCATTGCTACCTGGGGTTTTTGACTTCATATGAAATGTAGATAACTTTTCTATTTTGATGAGGATTGCATTGAAACCTTAGATCAATTTTAAAAAGGAAGCCATTTTCAAAATACTAATCCTTGTAATCCATGATCATGGGAGGTTTTTGCATCTTCTAGTGTCTTCTTCAATTTGTTTCTTCAGGTTTTAAATTTTTTCATTTTAGCAGTCTTTCACTTCCTTTATTAGGTTTATTCCAAAGTATATTTTTTCTCAAAGTTCTGAAGGTTTATTATTTCCATGTAACATCAGAGTGGGTCTCAGACTCCATTGTTATATCATTTTTTTTTAATTTTAACTGATATTTGATGCAAAGACTAACAGGTACTGAATGGGGGTGGAATTTGTGGTTTGAAAAACAGCAACTCCTGAAAAAGCCAAGCTGCTTGAAACAGTTGTGAATGGAATTATTTCCTCCACAACATACTTCTGCCCAAACACTTCTTTAAATGTATATTATTAGCAGCAAACAATAGGTTTTGCTTAGTCATAAATGTTAAATTGTGGTTAATGTCCCTCTTCTCCTCCTTCCCCTTCATTTCCCCTCCAGTATTCTGTCTTCGACTTACCTTTTAATGTACTTTCTTCATTCTATATTTTTAATGTTTGAACTTTTTTTTCTTCTTGGTTTTTCAAGGTAGGCTCTCGCTCTAGCCCAGGCTTACTTGGAATTCACTATGTAGTCTCAGGGTGGCCTTGAACTCACAGTGATCCTCCTACTTCTGCCTTCCAAGTGCTGGGATTAAAGGTATGCGCCACCACGCCCAGCATGTTTGAACTTTTATATTACATGAGAAGTTATTTTATGGTTTTGTACATTTAGTGTTTTAAATTTTCATAAAGTCATAGCAGAAAATTTTCCAAATCTGAGGAAAAGATGCCTGTTTAAGTATAGAAGAAATTTATGTGTCCAAAAGTCACAGGCTGTTATTATAGAAAAGTTTCTGTGCTGTGGGGTGGGCTATCTTCCAGAGGGTTGTTGGCCAGGGAGGTCTCTGATGGTCCCAAAACATTATAGGTTATTGTCAAGTGTCTTGCTTGCCCATGACAGCTAGATTATAAGACCTTATTTCTGAAGACTCCATTTGCTTGGGCTGCAGGTCATTGTGAAATTAAGCCAGAGCTGAGCTGGAAGCCTCTTCCCTATTGGCTAGCTGACAGGGTCCTGGAAATACCTATGAAAATGTTTATTGTGCCTTTAGCATTAAATGATCATCTATGTCCATACTTTGTAGATTTGATCTTTTTTTTGTAAATTCTTTTTTATATTAGTTATGGACATACTCAGTGTGTTAACAGCACATGTTGCTGCCATTCTTACCCTCATCTCTGGGCCCCCACTCTGAAGGGACCCTCCACTTTGGGGATGCTGGTTATCCCCATGAGGATTGTGGGTCATGCATTGTGGGGTAGCCATCAGCTATGGGAAGAGGCAATATCTCTGTGCATAATATCCCAAACTGTGGCTCTAACAATCTTTCCACCACCACTTCTGCAAATTTCCCTGAGCCATGCTGTGTTGGTTTTTTTTTTTATAGCACACATGTTTTAATATCATTGTCATTGAGTGAATGATCTAAGTCATTTTCCTTGCTTATTGTTAGACTTACTGAATTTTTTATTTAGAGTATGTCAATTTGATTTTTAAGCCACTTCTATCTCTTTATTGTATTTTACTTTTATGCCCTGCATTGACTTCCATGTTTTTATCTTATTCAGCTATAGTTTTATGTTCTTTAGTAATCCATTTAGGCCTTTGTATCTCCTATGTAAAATCATTCTTTTGATGTTTTTTGTTTTGTTTTGTTTTTGGTCTGGGATGTCACCTAATGCATTCTCTTGTAGTTCACTACTGTGGGACTACTAATATTTGGAGGAGTTGTGCTGCTTTTGGTTTTAAATCCTTGTATCTTTGCATTTACAATTATGCATGTGGGCTTCTGTCATTGATTGCTTGAACTTTTTTTTTTAAATCCCCTTTATGCTTTTAGTGGAAGCTTTTGCAATGTTCAAGAGGGACTAGGTTGTTGTAGGGTAGATATATTGTTTTCTTCTTCTAGAACTAGAGTTTATCCCAGTAGTTAGACCCTCTGCCCATGTGTTTGGGTCCTAGGATAAATCTCCAGTACTTCTATGAGCATGGAATACTTTCTAAAAAGAAAAAAAAAAACTATCAAAGGCTAAGCTCAATCTTAAAGAAACTGATAGTACTGTCTGTACTATGGCATTAGTTATGATGGGTATGAGTGGACAGGAACAAAAAAAAAAAAACAGAGTAAGATTAGTGATTAGTATTGGGTTGTGTGGTAGTTTGAATAGATGCCCCCAATAGTTTCATGAGTTTATTAAATTTCTTGGATTTCCAGCCACCTGGCTGGAGCAGGTGTTACTGGGTGGATGTTAAGGTACAGCCCTAAGGTGTGCTGGTGGATATGAAATTCCAGTCTAAAGATATGCAAAATGCTGGAGTTTCTGAAGTATGCTCTGTGTTAATGCTTTTGGGTTTTTCTGGGTTTGTGCTGTGTGATGTGGCTTTTTCTGCCTTGGAGCTTTCTCTTTCTCTGCTCTGATCTGTGAAAACAAGACAGCTTCTTCTGCCATTATAGAACTTCCCCTGGATCTGTAAGTTTCAATAAAAATCCCTTCCTCCATAACTGTGCCTGGATTGGGAGTTCATCTCAGCAATATGAAGCTGTCTACTACAGGTTGATAGAGAAAGAATAGGGAGGGAAAACTGACTGCCAGAACAATGGGTTTAAGAGGAGAGAAGAGACAGTTTTGACTAGGATCTAAATAAGGTTTAGTTGAGTAATAAGAATAGCATAGCGCTGGAGAGGTGGCTTAGCAGTTAAGGTACTTGCCTGCAAAGCCAAAGGATCCCAGTTTGATTCTCCAGGATCCATGATGTAAGCCAGATGCACAAAGGGGTACATGCATCTGGAGTTTGTTTGCAGTGGCTAGGATCCCTGGGGTTCCCTCTTTCAATCTCTCTCTCTCTCTCTCTCTCTCTCTCTCTCTCTCCTCTTTCACTCAAATAAATAAATAAATAAATAAATAAATAAAAAATTTTTTAAGAAGAATGCTATAGAAGTAATGAAGGAATTACAAAACATATGGGGATTTTTTTATTTAAATAAAGAAAGCTTGGTTCTCACTATGTTTGGCCTTTCCAAAAAAGACAGGCTGCATTTAATATTTAGGAAGATTATTATGTTGACATTATGCATAAGAAGGTGTTCAACATTGACCTTAAATTTCTCCACCTTCGGGACTATGCTAGGAATATCATGGTTTGAAGTGCCTTTTCCAGGTTAATGAAATTCCCTTATAAAAATTCATATTTGTTTTGCAGTGAGTTACATAAAAGTGATTGCTTTGCTGCTGCTCTTCCTTTTCTTCAAATCTCTATGAAATATGAAATGAAAGTATAAAAATCAAATTAACTGCAGATAATTTTCTACCTAGAAATGTCAAAATGCTGTTTAAATATGAATATTGGATGGGATGGTTAGAAATGTGACTAGCTACCTTTATGTCTCATTATTTAGCATAAAAGATACTATAGTATGCAATTCTACTTCCATGCAATGCAATGAAATGGAATTTAGACAGTGACACTCATCCAAATACTAAACTGGGTTATTTTTAGATTACAACAGTAAGAAATAGAGAAAATATCTTTCATATCTTCTTTTATAATTGAATTTTTAAGAATTAAAGGTGTATTATTTTAGAAATATAAAGTGAAAATAGATTTTGTGAAATGCTTTCATTGATTTTACCTGGAATATTGGAATCCTAGACTTAAAATGCTTAGTCTTAATTCTGTCTCCATATCTGCACCATAATTCCTACTTGTATAATCAAGTTCAGGTAGGATAGACTCCAAGAATTTATATTTTAACAAACTTTTTAAATTCTATTTATGAACACTAAATTAGAAAAGTTTAATTTGAATAGTACTATAAGGTACAAAAAAATATTCTACAAGATGCTGGGATGGTCGCTCAGTGGATAATGTGTTTGTAATTGTAAAAATCAAATCTTAGATCTCTACCACCCATGTAAATATAAGTGATCAAAGAAGACACCTGACATCAACATTTGGTATCAACCTACACACACACACACACACACACACACACACACACACACACGAACATGTGCATCATACTTGCATATGTAATAGAAAAAAAAAAAAAAGAAAATCTAGGCCCATAGTAATATAGGACCAAAATTCAAATTGTTAAGAAATACTAGGACAAAGGTGCAACTATTTTTAGTGCCAACTTTGTACATACTTATAATGTATTTTGATCACAATCCCCTCCCATGATCTTATTTGTCCTCCACTCATTTACCCTCTGATGAATAGTCTCTCTTCTCAAATGTTGCAATTCTTAAGGCAGAAAGTTGAGGGGGATAGAAAATTAACATTATACAGATAACTCTAAGTTGCATTCAGATAGTTTCCATTAATTAAGAAGTATATCTGAATCACAGGGGCCTGGAAATGGTATGATGAAGACTAACTTCAATCTTGTTTCTCTCTCTATCATTCCCCCTTCTCACTTTCTATTTCATATTACCTCTACTTTCTCTTCCTTCTTTTTCTTTGGCACTGACCTATAACTCCCAATACCAGCATGTGGTTAACATGCACAATGAGCTGTTGATCAGTGAGACCTACAAGGTTTCCCAAAAGAAGACAGATTTCTGTCAGAGTAGTTGATGACCCACCAAAGGTTATTGGTAAGACCCAACTGCTGAGGACACCATATGCTGTTCAGATGGAACATGGAGAAACCTTGCTGGAATCTGGAAGACAGTCAGTCCCCAGACAGTTAACTTGTCTAGTGCCAGAAGGTGCTGCATAAGTGACTGGGGGAAAATGACCAACATCTGTCTAAGCAACTCATGGTCTAAGATACTCAGCAGCAAACAACCTGACGTGATGCTCACACAAATGCAGTAGTGGCACACAACCATGGTGTGTTACCAACTGCTCTAGATTTGGCTAACATATCTGCTCAGTGGAATGGAACCCATACCTGGATATGGGAAACAAGTCAGAACCATAATCAAAAAACGAGCTCGCTCTCCAACATCAAGCTCCCACCAATGGTTATCCATATATCTTGCACTGACCTCACTTTCCATTGGAGAATCTGCTTCTCTCAGATGGACACAGAACCTGAGCAGAGAATCAGCCCATCACACCTCAACAGGGCACCAGTGGATGCCATAGAGTTATAGGGGAAATGCGCAAGAGTGCTGCCTTGTCGGTGAACCTGGTATCAGCACAAGGGCTAAGGAGAGAGACACAAAGAACACTCCTACCAAATCAGATATCCAGACACTCATAAAACCTCATCACTGGAATAGACTTAAAATGTACCCAACATGACTCAGGGAAATTCACAGAAGAGGGGGCAGAAAGATTGTTAGAGCCATGAGTTGGGTCATTATGCACAGCCATAGCCTCTCCCGCATAACTAATGGCCATCTCCATAAGGCACAACCCACATTACCCAAGGGGGGAGGACAGGGAGAAGGCCAACAATGGTACCATCATGGCTATATATATATATATAATGAATAGTTCCTCACAAAACAGAAGAAGTACATATTCAGGGTTGGAGAGATGGCTTAGTGGTTAAGGCACATGCCCATGAAGCCTAAGGACCCCGGTTTGATTCTTCAGGGCCCACATTAGCCAGATGCACATGGTGACTAATGAGTCTGGAATTTGTTTGCAGTGGCTAGAGGCCCTGGTGCACCCATTCTCATTCTTTCTCTCTCTCTCTCTCAATCTCTCTCTCTCTGTCTGACTCTAATAAATAAATAAAAATAAAATCTTAAAAAAGGTCTTAAAAAGTACATATCCATTTTAACATCCTATCTTTTAATTCTTGAGTACAAGGGACTTTTAACTTTTTTTGTTTGTGTAGTTGATAAAATAAATTTGAAGTAATATGTCAAAGGAATAACAGCGTGAGTTATACTGCAATGTGAACACAAGAATGAATATTCTTCCACTTGTCTTTATTTTTCTCATAGTCTGACATGGATTTTATATTGCCCATCATACTTATAATATCATTAAAACTTTTCTTGACAGTCTTGATAACTATCTGCTGCTATGTTTATTTACCAGAACCTGGTATTTTTGCTCTTTTCAATATAGGGAGGAATGGATTGCCTTTAATAAATCAGATCTCTGCTGATTTTTCCTGGACAGCTGGCATTTGTGTTTACAGCCTTAATGGGAACATGTTAACATCTGGGCTTGATGGATGGTCCTATGTGCATTGTAGTTCCTTATACATAAATTGTTCAGAGTGCTGCTGAAAAATAATTAATGAACACAGAAGCAGGAGTCTCATTTTATTTCCATATTTGGGGGAAACAAACAGCAGAGGCTTTAAACCAGGCTTTTCGTTCTCTCAAATCTTCTCTTTGACTAGTTATTCAGTTGATTGCAGACTCTGCCACACAGAAAACCTCAAGGCTTATAACATATCTTCATTATATCTTATCTTTATTCATTTTGTCAAGTGAATGTCATGAATATTGAAAGCTTCTATCTTTCAAGTGCCATTAAGACATGGCTTCTAGAATCAAAGGCTTGACTTGGATGTGATGGGTAGGAAAGCATATACTTTTAATTTAGGATTTTTTTTTTGTTTGAATAAAATTTTATGAAATTAAAATATAAAACTTTAAAGCAATAGTAGTTTTTAGAAGGATTCTATGTAACTTAACATTAGATCTTAGAAGAAATGTATGACTATAACTAGCAGCTATTGCAATGACATGGGCTTTCATTTCTAAAGGTTGGCTCATTTTGATGTAGACAAAGAGCCTTTATGAATAAGCAGGGTATAAGTAGTTTAACATAAGATTAAATTAATTAACAACCTATCTGTATAAACTAAGTGAATAAACATAATCTGCATAAAGACTAATTCTGTGGCTTTTTTTTTTTTTTTTTGAGGTAGGGTCTCACTCTAAACCAGGCTGACCTGAAATTATCACTATGTAGTCTTAGGGCAACTAGTACTATTGAAAAAAAAATTGTGCGCGCACACACACACACACACACACACAAAATCTTAAAGAATAGTAGCTGTTTAAATAGTAAAAATTACTAGGGATCAGAATAAACAAATGTGTCTTCATGCCAAGGGTGCATTATTATAAATTCTACCTCACTAATCCCTCTATTACCTATATAGTGCATATTCTTTCTGCTTTGTTGATGAAAACAATCAGGGTAGATATTATACTTTTCTCCAAATTGTTTCATTCATGAATACTTACTAGGATTTCTATCTAGAATTTTCTTCCTGTAAAGTCATGAGAATCCCACTGTATCTCTTAAAAATATCTGATTTTTCTTTTATATAAAAACAATATCATGGCTTGAGACATGGCTTAGCGTGCTTGCATGCAAAGCCTAAGGACCCATATTCTACTTTCCATATTCCACGTTAGCCAGACTACAAAGGGTGAGGCAAGGGTAAGTTCGCACATGCCCACTAGGTGGCACAAGAGTTCGATTGTAGTGACTGACGTCCTGACGTGCCAACTCTCTATTGCTCCTCTGTATCTCTGTCACTCACCGTCTCTAATATAATTTTTTTAAATAGAAAAAAAGGAAAACAATTTCATATACTTGTTTTACAAAATTATGTACTGTCATAAATATTTTGAAATACATTCTTTTGTTCATATAATTGATATAAAAAAAAACAACTCTGTATTAGGGCTGGAGAGATTGCTTACCAGTGAAGGCACTCTCAAGTGAAGCCTAGGGAGCGTGCCTGCGAAGCCTAAGGACCCGGGTTTGATTATCCAGTATCCACATAAGCCAGCCACACAAAGTGACACATGTATCTGGAATTTTTTTGAAGTGCCCAGAGGCTCTGATGCACCCATTCTTTCTCTCTCTCTTTGTCTCTCTCTCTGTCTCTTTCTCACTCTCAAATAAAGAAAGATAATTTTTAAAAATTATGTGCTATCAACTCATTGCATATAATCTATTGTTTAAATATGTAGGCATTCTGTGGGGGCCCAACTGAATTATTATCTCAAAAGTATACCACCTTTGGTGGTGGTAGGAACATTTAAAATCTACTCCTTTAGAAATTTCCAGCAATGCATTTTAATTATATATAGTAATTATGTATGTTAACTCCTCTTATGTATCTGAAATTTTCAATTCCTCTCTTGGTAGTCCATCCACCTATGTATCATCTACTTATGTAATATTTTTATCTATCTCTATGCATCTATCCATCCCCTTATCTACTATATATTTATGCACTGGCTTCCTAATAAATATTAAATTGATAACATGAGTAAGAATGTGGTATACATTCTTTTGCTCATCTTCAGGGCCAGGCACATTGGAGTTACATTTTGCTAGGAAAGAATGCAATCTTCTAGTTTTGAAAATATTATATTGCAAAGCAGATTGATGCTATAGACTTTTTAAAATTAGTGACATAGCAAGGGAAAAAAATTAAAGGGATTTTACTGGTTCAATTTTATATTTAATGACATTTGTACTTAAAAGAAGTTCACAAATATGGAGAAAATGAAAAACCTAGCAGCAACAAAGTCATGGACAATATTTTTCCCAACGAAAGTCATCATTTGAACAATGGGTTTTGCTAACAAGGACTTATTCTCCACAATACAGAAATGTTGATGATTACATTTATGCTAGTGACAAACCTGTTTGTTACCTCTTCATTCATTCTTGTGATCACAAGGAAGGGAGAGAGGCCAAGAATAAGAAACTAGAAATCTCTTGGAAAAATATTCTACTAGAGCTAAACTTTTAGATCCTTAAGCTTCAATTTTCTTCTCTTTTAATTTTTTTCACAATTTCACACAATATATAATGTACTTTCATC
The DNA here is from genome assembly GCA_036365145.1 of Orientallactaga sibirica. Classification (NCBI taxonomy): domain Eukaryota; kingdom Metazoa; phylum Chordata; class Mammalia; order Rodentia; family Dipodidae; genus Orientallactaga; species Orientallactaga sibirica. Next base: position 44,225,185 of record JAEOAD010000012.1, on the reverse strand, counting down.
ATATTGATCATCCATTATTCTCTTATTCTCCTCCATTGTCACTAATCTAATATCTATTCCAAACTAGTCCCTTTCTGCTTTCATTTATTTTCCTCAAATGTAATGATCTGATGAGAGGAATTCAAGTTCCTTACATGAATTATTATTGATGGGGCTCCCCAGTACTCTACATAGCACTTTCCAGCACCATGGCAACTAAATAGCAGGCAGGATGCTTTCAGCTCAGTTCTAGCTTGATCTGTCTCTGGGCCACAAGCATAGCTTTTGCTATCTTTAGCAATAGGGCCTTACTATCTAGTTATACTTAGCAAGCAAGAGCTATGGCAGTACCCTGCATTAAGAAGAAGAAGGAGGAGAAGAAGGAAGAGAAAGGAGGAGGAGAAAAAGGAGAAGACAATGCCATTGACCTTAGTCTGAAACTTCACTATATTTCTCAAAATATCACTGAATTACCTATGGTATGAACATTTCCATGTAAGATATTTTATCCTTTTTATGACAAAATTTCTTGCTATTAAAAACAAATTATTTGTTATTGAATTGAAAAATTATCCCTAAAATTTGAGTGTTCACTTACAAAGTAACACACAAGAATTTTATGTGTAAATATTTATATATTTTAATAACAACATCACTTAATTTATATATTTTCAAATTCTTAACTTTTCATCACAAGTTTATTTACTGAGTTATATTCTGGAATGAATTTGTGACCCTTTGCTACCTTACCAAATCATGTGTTTCTTTTTCCTGCTGTTATTCAACTTGAACTGCAGCTGTGTTTACCAGAAAAAGAATCATTCTATTACTTGCCAGTTTCTTGGTTCATTTAAAAATATGTATTTTGTTTTATTTATTTATTTGAGAGAGAGAGAGAGAGAAGCAGATAGATCACACGTGAGAGAGGGGAGGGAGAGAATGGGCATGCCAGAACCTCTAGCCCTGAAAATGTACTCCAGATACATGCACTACCTTGTGCATCTGGCTTGTGTGGGTCCTGTGGAATTCAATCTGGGTCCATTGGCTTTTCAGACAACAGCCTTAACAACTACACCATGTCTCTAGCTCTTAGGTCTTTTTTGAATGAAGTCTAAGAATGATTTCTTGAAATTCTAACAATGGTTCTATACTCTTAACTCTTATTAACTTCAAAAATTGACATAAACCTGAGTTCTTTATTTTTTTTCAAAAAGTCAACCATATCTCCTTATTTTGCACTTGTCAATTAATCTTCAAACCATATTTCAGGACTTTATAATTATTTGTATTAAATTTCTTCTTAGGTCTAGTCTGTCATTCAAACTTCATATGATGTCTCTCCTTTGCAAGATGTTTTCTGCTCCTTCATAAAGTATGTGTTTTAAATAATTTTGATCTTGAATATTTTTGGATGTGCAGTCATATATTATGCTAATATGTATATATACATATATATTATCCAATAACATTATATCAGTTATAAATTCTCATGTCTATTTAAATTTTAATATGTGTGGGGGTGTGTGTGTATGTGTGTAATATTTTCATGGACATCCCTAAAATTCTTGATGAAATATAGGTAATATTGGAGCACACAAAATTTGTAGTCTCAGTTGGAATTTATATACTGTTGGGCTTTTAAGTTTTGTTAATGACTTCTAGTGACTTTGAAAGTGAGAAATTCACCATAGGCAATTGACCCTACTGGTTTATATTTATGATATCATCCTTTGTGCTCCTGATCTGGCCAATGGACTCATTTAACTTTGAGATGGCAGTCATTACTCTTATCTACCAGCTTCTTTTCTTTTCTTTTCTTCTTGTCTCGTCTCTTCTCTTCTCTTTTCTATTCTTTTTAAAAAAAAAAGAGTTTATATCAGGCTTACAATTTCAAGGGGAAGTTTCATCATATCAAAGGAAAGCATAGCATGAGCAAGATATCTGGGAAGCAACAAAGAGAGTGAACTGAGCTATGGGTAAGCTGGGCTGGACCAATAAACTTCAAGGTCCACTCTTAGTGACACACCTCCTCTAGCAAGGCTTTACTGCCTCAATGTTCCATCAACTGGGGATCCACTATAAGGCTTACTCACAGACAATTGAGACTATGGGGTACATTTTACTTTCAAACCACCAAGTCCCACCCTCAAATGTGTAGACTAAGTTGGCCTTGACTGCCTGATCCTCCTACCTCTTCAGCAATTTCCTACTGGCCTGAATACCCACACCTGGCTTTATTACATCTGGAGACAGGATGAATTCTTATGCTTAGCTATCTTTCTCTATTTTATTCAGTCCCAGACCTGATCCCATGGGAGGGTGTATCATCCCACTTCAATCAACCTAATCTAGAACACCCTCACAGACATGTCTGGAAATTTGTTTCCTATCAAGATTAGTCACCAACAGTCTGTCCCCCATCAACTTGATGTTCCAACATATCGCTTCTAAGCCACTCTTTGTTTCTCAGAGGTCATGACCATCTTACAGTGCAAAATGCACAGTCCAACATCAAAAGTCCCAATAGTCATTGAAAGTCTTAACACTGTTCAAACTCTAAAGTCTCTTCTGAGACTCAAAGCAATTGCTTAACTGAAAGCCCTAGAAATTAATAAATAAGTTACATATTTCCAATAAACAATGGCACTGAGAAAATATTCCCATTCCAAAAGGAAGGAAAGGGGACATATCATGGAAACAGATTAAATCAAAATCTAAACACAGGGCTGGAGAGATAGATGGCTTAGCAGTTAAGGAGCCTGCCTCCTAAGCCTAAGAACACTGGTTCCAATCTCCAGTGGTTCCAATCTCCAGTTCCCAGATTCAGAGTGATGCAAGGACTCAATGCCACACTTGACCACAAGGGGGCGCATGCATCTGGATTTAGTTCACAGCAGCTGAGAGGCTGCTGGCCACCCATCTCTATCTGTCTTCCTCTCCCTCTCTCTCTGTCTGTCTCTATCTGTGTCTCTCTCCAAAAATTAAAAAAAAAAAAATCTAAATACAGCAGGACAAATATCAAGTCCTGTAGCTCCATGTGACACACCTGGGCACATGATGGAACTATTTGGGCTCCAAAAGACTTGGGTAGCCCTGTGCCTCCAGCTTTGCTGGCTGCAACACTTATGGCTTCTCTTATTGGCCAGCTCCACTCCTATACTGAAGGTTTTCCTTGGGGGAAGTCCATGGTCTTTAACATATTCAGGATTCCATTATAACTCCTACTTCACCTTCATGTAATAGCTTATCAGGGCATCCTTGCAAAAACCAAACCCTGCAACACATGGTCTAGCCAGGCCTCCATGGCTCTCTGAAATCATGGTGCAAGACTACAGGATCCCATCAATATTGCATCTTCATACCCCGAAAATCAGTACCACATGGATGACATTGCTATGTTCTGCTATCAGCTTGGGGCGGAGATCTGGCTCCTCTAGGACCAGGGACAACCATCAGCCTCTGTGCTGAGCCTGAGGAAAAATGCATACAGATAAGCCTACCATAACCAGAGCCAACAGACAACTCACAGAATGGGTCAAAATCATCACCAGCTATACCTTCAACAGAGAACTATCTTGAAGAAAAAAAAAAATAGTTCAAAGACATTGGTCTTGAATTTAACCTTCCTAACTTCTTAAAAGTGTAACTCCACTGTTCTTTCTCATGACTACACATTTTGTTTCTCATGATTATACAAATATTGTAGTATCCTACACAACTCTTTTTAATTACTTGGGATTTAATTTCATCAAGTAATATTGCTTGAACTTCATGCAGAATAACTATATGAGACCTAACATCTTGCATGTATTTGGGGATTCAATTAGTTCTTAAGATATTATTTCCTCAGACTAAAAATTATATAATGCAATTATGGTTGAGAAAAAAAGCTAAAATTTGGGGCTAAAATAGTATCATTTGTTGCCTTAACTAAGACAGTCTTAACCACTGCTTAAGCTTAAGTAAACTTTAGACAGGTTTTTTCATTAATACATGTCTGTACCTTCCCTTTTCCTAGATCATTTACTTTCATAAACATGTACTTATAAATCTTTTTATCTGCCTCTTGGAAATAGAAATCCTTTCCCAGCTTCTTACCAGCTTTATAAACCAAAAATGGCTTTACTGGGATCCTGGGAGCCATCCTGTTGAAATAATTAAGAAAGAAAGGATTTCTATTCTACAATTTGTAGAGGGAAGAACAAGCCTCCAGCAAACTTTACTACAACCTTGTCTTACTTTTTCATCTAAACACTCATTTGTTTCAGGGGAGATGCATGGAATCTCTGCTTGCAGCCATTTTGAACCATTTGACTTGTGACTTTTTCTTCAAAACCACAAACTGAACTAACTTCCTTAAAAAAAAAAAAAAAAAACATGTATTTATTTTCAAGCAGAGAGACATAGAAGAGAAAAAGACAGAGAGAATGGGCATGCTACGGTGTTGGTGTTCAGACACTGCAAACAAACTCCCAGACTTATGTGTCAATTTGTGCATCTGGCTTTAAGTGGGTACTGGGGTACTGAACCCTGGTCATTAGGCTTTGCAGACAAGCATCTTAACCACTGAGCAATTTCTCCAACCACAACTTACTTTTTCAATTGTACACTGTCAAATTGCTCATACATGTATTTGTTCATGATAAAATCAAAGTAACAGTGCTAGCACGGCTCCTGATTTTCAGATCAGCAAAGAGCTCATAAATTTACAAATTTAAGGTCCTATAACAAGAGACAAAGTTCAGATGTCAACCCAAGAAGTGAGCTTCAGATCCATGCACTTGTAACTCTAGGTTAATATATTTCTTTTCATGTAATACAGCAGGCTACTTTTCTTTTTCCAAACAGAATTTACCTCCCAAGTTACTCATACATCTCTTTGCAGATATTTTAATAACTGAACTTAGTGAAACAATAAGATTTATCTTCAGTTAAGCCTTTCTAAGGGGTTTACATTCTTCTTACAGTCTCCATATCCATCTTTATTCTCACCTGGGCACCATCTTCCTCAAATTTGAGGTTCATTTATCACACGCCCAGCATTTCCACTTCCAGCTATCACACAATTGAAAATGACATAGTCCCTTTCTCCAAAGGTTAAACAGCATGTTTTCATTTTCCAAATAAAGTAATGAGGCATAAAAGGTAAATTGCAGCAGCCTCAGCGACAAGATCAGTTTGCTGATAGGGGAAGTTTTTAGTAGTGATATTGATGGTCCTGTCTGTCCAATTTATTCTTTGTCGGAAATGACAAAAGACAATAGCCTCATGGCAAGACACTAGCCCATTCCAAGCATCCGTGGTATGTAAGCTGATCATCTCACACCCTTGGGCATTCATGGAACATTAGATTGTTCTGGCTTTCATACTTCACTTTTACCTTGTTTAACTCTTTCACTTTTGTAAGAGTGGTTCTCTTCAAAACCTTATCTGAATTTCAAATGATATTAGTGTATATATTGGAATAGACATGCTTTCTCTTATCTGATATTCACTAGAGATGCTTTCAAATGTTTTGCCTTGTTTATCTTTTTTGAGGGAAAGCTTGATAGTTTTCTTCACTCACCAAAAGCATCCATATTTTTTTTTTCACTTTTTTGAGTCAGGATCTCATGTAGCCCAGGCTGGTCTTAAACTAGTTGCAGAAACTAGGCTTATCTTGACCTTGTAGCAAGCTTCCTGCCTTAACCTCTTCAATGCTGACATTACTAAAAACACCTTCCTTCATATTTTAATCAGTGTTGTAGCTTGAAGATAAAAATTTGTATAATATTAGGCATATATCCATCAGCTTAAAAGAACAGATATTAGCAAAGTACAAAAAATGCATATGTGTGAAAATCTTGTAATGAAATCAATTATTTTGTATGCTAGTTGAAAAACCTGCAAAAACTTTTAAACACATACTAACAACACGAAGAAACACACTTTGATCAATATAGTCAATGATCTACTCAACAGCACATTAATACAGGAAAAAGATAGCTGACTTTATAAATATAGTCATGTACAATCTTTCTAGTATTTAAAGAAATCTTAATGAAAGAATACACTGAAATAAAACAAGAAAGTGGAAAAGATAAGGAAAAAAAAACTGTGTGAGATAAACTTCAATATATTGAGTTAAAAATCTGATTTTGTGGAAAAGAATGAAGCTTCATTTGAAGACAGGAAATGTCCTTTTTTTAAAAAATGCAAGGTAAATATTCTTCTGTAGAGCTTAATAAGCTGATACAAATCAGCAACTTAGCATTCTACCTAGGACTGGAAAGCAAAATTATCTTTCTGACCAAAATACTGACACATAATTACTCATTCTCAAAAGAAATCATTAACATGGCAGAATTTTCTACTGCATATTTGCTTAGTCTTGATATCTATCTTGAAGAGTATAATTTAATGAAGAATATTCTGTCTTCCTCTAGAATTTAACTAATTGTGCAAGTAAAAATAATCAAGCTTTGAGTTGGAATGAGTACATTTACTGATAACAAGGACATACAAAATATGACATTTAGAAGTTCTGAATTAAAACTATCACATATAGAAGTTTACTGAATTAAAATTACAATGGTAAAGATTAATAGTCCTCATTTTAAAAATTAAAATCTTGTTTGAAATTCTATTTGCATGTTTTTTTTTTTTCCTTCTTTTGCCTATTCTTCCCTGGCCCTGAAAAATATACCTTCTTAGAAAACAAAGAAAAGTCCTTGATCTAAATGGAAAATACATGAAGAGAAGGAAATGTAAGCATGAACGAGTCAGAATCTATAAGGATGGTGCCTTGATTTATGTACTGATTGAGGATATGAAAAATCCTTTCCTGTATTTCAGAAAGAAAATTCTTCATGTTGTGACCTATGGTCACTCTTAAAAACTTCATTTGCTCATTTTATCCAAGACCTTTCAAAAGTTTATTTCAGACAATTAACCATTACTGTAACTATACCTTAGAAAATAACTTATTCTTCTATATGCTGCCATTAATAGTGAAGCAGACATTAGCTATCCTCTATACTATATTAGTGAGGCAGAAATTAATGATGATTCCAAAACAGCACTCTATGGATAGAGGCAGAAGGAGGGTGTGTTTATGTTGAATAATGAGACATTTTCAAACCACCAAAACAATTTTGATTGTTCAAGTTGCACTAATTTTTAATAATCATTTATTATATTAGTATTTATTTCTACCAGCATATCCCAAAATTTAGTTCCATTCATTTTTAAAGGCTATCCCTAGTTCACAAACTAAATTTCTTCATAAATAGTATAATTCTCAAAAATGTGCTAATGCACAAGGTATAAACAGAAGTTTATAAAAAGGGTCTAGAAGTGAAAAGCAACATTAAAATACAAACTTGAGTATAGTTTATGGTAGTACTAAAGGAATGAATAAAATGAAGAAAGCAATAAGGTCTCACCATCTGTTTCTCAAGGGAAACCAAGGGCCTTGGCAATAGCCTTTAATGTTTTGGAGGCTACTGGGACCTCCCTGGCCAACAACTCACTGGAAGGTATCCCATCCCAGGAACTGTAAATTTTTTAGTAACAATCTATAGCTTCTGGATGTGCCATTATTCAAAAAAGTAGGTTTACACAAGTCTTATTCAGAATATCTTAAATTTTGTTTGACCCTCCCCCTGCCCTTCTTTTAGACATTCTTTTCCCCTGGCTTCACTTAGGCCTTTCCCTTCCCTGTAATCTGTTCTTCTATTTACATATATATAGCCTTTTTCTAGCTTACTGGCCTTTGCTACTGATTTTTGGTTCAAGCTCACACACAAGTCTATACATTTGTAGCTAGAATCCATGTATGAGAGAGAACATGCAATGTTTGGCTTTCTGTGTCTGGGTTATCTCACTTAGTATAATCCTTTCCAGATCCATCCATTTCCCTGCAAATTTCATAATTTAATTTTTCTTTACCACTAAATAGAACTCCATTGTGTAAATGTACCACATCTTTATTATCCATTCATCTATGGAGGGACATCTATGCTGGTTCCATTTCCTAGCTATTGTGAATACAGCAGCAATAAACATGGTTGTGCAAGTATCTCTAAGGTACTGAGAAGAGTCCTTCAGATATATGCCTAAGAGTGTTATAGCTAGATCATATGGTAAATCTATTTTTAGCTGTCTCAAGAACCTCAACACTGATTTCCACAATGGCTGGACCAGATTATTGCTGAAGACATCTCTTGCCTGAGTGGCAAGGTCACTGAGAAAGCAAGCTGGTGCTGAGCAGAAAACCTTCTCCCTGTAGACCAGCCAATTGAAAGCTGGAAAAAGCTGCACTGCATGCAGCCGTATGAGAGACAGAAATCATCAGAGATAAAAACAGTGGACACTGGAAACCTCAAGCTTGGCCACACAGGCCCAATGACCGAATGGGTACAATAGTGGCATGTCTGCTCTTGGGGAAACCAACTGCTCCCTAATTGGACTGAAGGTCCACTCTAGGGGAACGGAAAAACTAATCAAAAGTCTATGGCAGGGGAGGTCATGAGCCTTAGGGGTATAAAGCCTGCTCTTGTCTGACTAAATGTATATATTATTCCCACCAAACTACCTGAAAGCACTACACTTAATGTTCATATTCACATATTAATGATACTCTCACTTCTGGTTAGAGAAGCTTCTCTTTTCAGATGGAAATAACCACTGGGATGACCCAAAAGGCCACATAGTGCCGAGAAGAAGTGTCCAGCACTGAAACATCTCTATCACACCCTCCAAGGCTCAGGGTCCATTGCAGATTGGGGGGTGTGAAAGAATGTAAGAGCTAAAGGAAGGGTATGACTCCTTACAATGCAACCATCCAGACAGAAATTGGTCTTGATATCCATTACCTCTCAGGGCCTAGCAAAACCCTTACAAGATCCTCATCAAAGGAGAAAAAGAGGATGACATCAAATTAAAACACAGACTAATGAAGAGAGGAAGGGGATATGATGAAGACTGGAGTTTTGAAGGGGAATGGGAAGAGGGGAGGGAAATATCATGGTTTATTGGCTATAAGTATAGAAGTTGTCAATAAAAATTAAACATTAAAAAAAAGAGAAAGCAAACCTTATAAAGAGCAGTTTAGGGCTGGAGAAATGACTCAGTGTTTAAGGTGCTTGCCTGCAAAGCTTAATGACCTGGGTTTGATTCCCCATTATCCATGTAAAAACCAGATGCACCAAGTGGCACATGTTTCCAAAGTTTGTCTGTAGTGGCTGGAGACTCTGGCACACCCATTCTTTCTGTCTTTCTCTCTTTATCTCTCTCTGCTTGGAAAATAAATAAATAAATAAATAAATAAATAAATAAATAAATATTTAAAAAAATAAAAAATACTTAAATAAAGAAAAGCAGTTTATTCCTGATATAAAATGCCTTATATCTTTCTCCATCTATGTACAGTATAAATTTGTTTTATATGATAATTCACCTTCATCATTTCATTAATTTTCCATTTTAATTACTTTTACTATTTGTTTTATTAGTCTCAATAATATCTATGTTGACAGGAATACAAGGCCAATAGAGCAAGCACCCATGCTTATATTCTTTGAAGGATTTAAGAAAATGCCATTGTACTTCATTGTACACATTCTAGAGTGCTGAATTTCCCTGTGTGCTGCACATTATCCAGAGCAGCACTTTTGCTCATCGTTTAATAGGTGTTCATCATTGTTAACCAAGTGTTGACATGGTACTAGGCATGGGCAACATATTTATTAATTTAATTTTTAGTAAAGTTGATGATGTAGGGATTGATACTACATCCATCCCATTTGCATATCTGAAGACCAGTGAAATGAAATAATTGCTCAAGGAGATGTATTTACAAATAAATGGAACTAGGATTCCTACCCACTTAATGAGAATCCTGACAACAGTAACTTATAGCTCAAACATTCAAAAACTCAATAGAACCCCTGTTGAAACAATATTTTCCCCAGGAATGGTGGTGCACAACTTCAAAGTGAGTTCTCTGGAGTCTGTGTTTAGAAGATTGGTAAATTCAAGGGCAGTCTTCAGCTCCTAAGCAACTTCCAGGACTAGAGTGAGACCTTACCTCAATAAAACCCAAATAATCATTTTCTTCACAAGACAACAAAAACTTTTCAGAATCAAAAAATCTATATATAATGATAATGATGCATTTTATAAAATGGTTTCTGCCTTATGACAGATACATAAGCACCCAAAAGTAAAGGCATGGGGTTGTGGCGATGGCTCAGTTTGTAAGGCATTTGGTGTGTAAATGTGAGGAATGTGAGTTTGTATTCCAAGAACGCATGTAAATGATGGCTGTGGCGATGGTAGATCCCCAGGGTAAGCTGGACTATCTGGAGAAGAAAAGGGAAGGGATGAAGGAGGCAAAAAAGGAAGGAAGGAAGGAAGGAAGGAAGGAAGGAAGGAAGGAAGGAAGGAAGGAAGGAAGGAAGGAAGGAAGGAAGGAAGGAAAAAAAAGTGGGACTTGTAACTAAGGATAGTCTTGAACTCTTAATCTTCCTGGCTCTATCTCCCAAGTGATGCAATTGCAGGCATGTTTCTCCATGCATGATTTCATGTGGTGCTATGGTATCAAACCCATAACTTTGTGCATGCTAGGCAAACATTCTACCATCTGAGCTACATCTTCCCATTTATATACATGTATGATATTGTCAAAAAAATAAACACAGGGTAGCATTCAGGGTATGACATCGTTACTACTTACTGCTCTTGTTCAAGTTTACAGTGTGAAAGAGCACCAGCAGACCATAAAGATACAGAAAATGTGATTCTTGACAAGGTAAGGAATAAATTAAATGTTATGAGGTGGCTGAGGGACCAAGTGTAATTGATAAAGAGACAAGTATCACTAAAGGAAAATGTGTTTCATATCAAAACAATAGATGTGTCCTGAGGGAATGATGCAACCCATCAAAGACTCCAAATGTTGAATATTCTAATTGAATTGAAACTTTGAAGTGGCAGGTGTTCTCTGTTCTAAAAAGAACCTCCTAGGAAAATGTTCCCTAGAAGAACACGGAAGAGGCAGATAGGAAGGAATGGAGTCATCATGCAACTGTGGCCCAAGGAGGCCAGACTGTATCCCTAGAGGCTACCAGATTTTGGCAGTGTTGTCCATGTCATACTAGCTTTGAAGGTGTGAAATATTAAAGATTGATGGGGTTCATGGACCCTTTCTTAAGATTCATAGTCCATGAAAGGAAGCCTTGAGAGACTCCAGGGAATCCCAAATTCAAAGGAAACCTCGGTATGCTGGAACCATGGGCATCTGTTAAGAAAAGCTTCAAGTGTGTGGTGGAATCCACACACAAAAGAGAGTATGTGCACCACATGTGGTGAAGCTGGAGGGACAGGGCAACCCAAGCCCTTTGCTGCTAAGATGCTTACAACCTGAGCCCTGATGCTAGACAGGGAACTGGATTTTCATGCAGTGCTTTAGTCTGAACTTTCCTTGCTAAGACCCCATTTCCTTTTGGAATGGAAAGGTTCATTTTGTGTCATATGTTGAGAGTATGTAATCTGTTTGGATTTTATATGAGCTTACAGTTGAGACATTGTCTTGATAGTCTCAGAATATACTTTAGAACATTTAGACATGGACTGAGTTTATTTACTTTATTAAATGAAATGTAACAATGTCTGGTACTGGAATGCTATGATTCAAAGTGATGTGTTTGGGTATAAAGTTAACAAGGGATGGACTATTGATGGTTAATCTTCATTGTCAATTGGACTTTCATGGAAGCATATATGTGAGTGTGTCTATGAGCACATTTCCAGAAAGGTTTAACTGACCAAGGAAAGCCCATCATGAATGTGGGTGACACCATCCCATTGTCTGGTCCTAGACCGAATGAAAAAGGAGAAAATGAGCTGAGCACCACTATTCATCTGTCCCTGCTTCCTGACTGTAGACAAAATGTATCCAGTCACCTTATGCACCTGCCACCAAAACAAGAGCCTCTCTCACTGGCACTCCTTCCCCACCAGAGAAACTGCACCCTGAACCTGTGAGGCAAAACAAATTCTTCCATCCTCAGTTGCTTTTTGGCACAGCAATGAGAAAATTTAACTTATACCAAAATGTTCTATCAAGGACTCATATATTATAGAATTGAAATATTTTGAAAATATTTGTTTTGGGTCTCAGCAAACAAATTTGCTTTTCAAGGTTAAGTCACTCTCCTTTGCCTTCCTAAGTCCCCGTTGCAGTAAGGTTCGCAATACTGGTTGAAATCACCCAACCCAGAGCAGCTTTTGGGGAAAAAAAGGTTTATTTTGGCTTACAGGCTCTAGGAGAAGTTCCATGATGTCAGAGGAAAACAATGGCACAAACACAGGGTGGACATAAGCCCCGGGCCAACATAAAGTAGAAAATAGCAACAGGAAAGTATGCCAAACACTAGCAGGGGAACACTGGCTTAATACCCATAAGCCTGCCCCCAACAAGTCACTGCTTCCAGGAGGTGTTAATTCCCAAATATCCATCAGTTGGGAAACTAGCATTCAGAACACCTAAGTTTATGGGGGACACCTGAATCAAACCACCACAGTCCCCTTTGCTGTCCATTATAGGGGTCACATCTGTCCTGCTTGTCTCTAAAACTGCTGTGTTAAAGACAAATAGAAGCAGCTTCAGGAAATGTATTGTAGTTTTAATATTCTAAAGGCTAAATATAGTACTTAGGACTCAATTAATATATGCTGGACAGATGAGCGAGACGGTTGCCTAGTTGAAAAATCAGTACAGATTAAATGGGGTTGATAAAGCAAGAAGTCATGCATTTTTCAGCATACCTCAGTTTTATGAAGATTCACAGAAAACCTAGAGACAACTGTATTAGTCAGTGGAGAATTTTATTGCTGAAACAATATTTCCTCATCTCATGCCATTGCTTTATTGAATTCTGCAACATGGCCTCGAGCTGGAATTGGGCAGTGAAGAGGAGTCATAAATAGCTGCTTGGCTGGCTGTTTCGCTGCTGCTTCAGCCCACATTCAAAACTGAGACCCCAAAGTTCTCCCTGACCTCTACACACTTCAAAGCTCAAACACTATCTCTGTTTCCCAAAGTCCTAATGTAATGGCAGGAGTATTATATGGAATTTGTCAACACAGGAATATATATCTATATAAATTCTTACCAGTGAAAGAAAAATCTGCCCCTATAAAGTAATGAGTCAAAGAAGGCACAAAATCACACAGATTGCACTGCTAGTGCTGGGATTCAGTGTGGTGGGATTAAAATGATATTGAAATTCAAAGCACAAGGATGACATAATCCTGTCTTTGACCTTGTACTTTACCAAGTTTAATATAAAGTTACATACAGAATCTAATAAGGCATTCATTCATCTCAATCCATAGGACAAGGACTAAGTGAAGATTCAATAGCAGTGACTTTTCTCTTTGCTAGATATAAGGGGTCCTGACACCAGAGACTTTCCCTGGAGGCCTGAAAGAAACCTGGCTTCATCTTAGATCTGAACATTTCCAGGGTCATAAGATGCACTCTTGTACCAAATTGGTGGGCAGGGAAATCACAAGGAAATTTATGACTGAATTTATTTTAGTGTTTTTTTTCCCTGTCTGACCACTGAAGCCACCAAAGAAGCCAGGCTAAAAAAAAGAGTCAGTCATAAAGATTCCTTAGAATCAGAAATTTTAGAAGCCTAATGATAGATTACAGGTCATATGTAGAACAAGACAGAAGGAGACATACTTTGTAGCTGAAACAAAAGTGCAACAGTAAAGTGAAAATGATTTAATAATATTTATCCTACAAAACTTTGAAATATGTGGGAATTTTGTTGAGTTGAAAGTTGAACAATTATAAAAAATATATATCAATGTTGTAAAACCAAAAATCAAAAAGGTAAGTTAGATAATTAGATGATTTACCTGTAATAGACTGATGATAATTTAATTTATAGTTTTCTCTATTTTGTATCTGAAATATTATTTAAAGTCCCCAGGGTATAAACTGTGTCCCTATTTTTACTATTCTATAATTCATATGTAATGAAGGCATTCAATGAACAAATCAGCATTAGTGAATGACAGCCGTCACACTCAAGTGCTGTGTGACATACTAGTTAGAAGAGGCCAAATGACAAAGTCTTCTTACATTATTGCGTCAAAGCCTGAATCTCTTCAATATAAATACAGCATTTTCTTGATCATATTGCTAATGGTTATTTTAAAAGATTAAATACAAGGCTGGAAAGATGGCTCAGCAGTTAAGGTGCTTGCTTATAAAAGCCTAACAAACTGATTTCAACTCCTCCATACCCACGTGGAGCCAGATACACAAAGTAACACATGCATCTTGAGTTTGTTTGTGGTAGCTGGAGGTCCTGGCATGCTTGTTCTGTCTGTCTCTCTTATATCTCTCTCTGCTTACAAATAAATAAATAAAAATGTCTTTAAAAAGTAAATACAGGGCTGGAGAGATGGCTTAGCAGTTAAGGTGCCTGCCTCCTAAGCCTAAGAACGCTGGTTCCAATCTCCAGCAGTTCCAATCTCCAGGTCCCACGTTTAGCCAGATGCAAAGTAACGCAAGGGCACAATGCTGCACTTGACCACAAGGGGGACCCCGCATCTAGATTTCATTAGCAGCAGCTGAGAGGCTGCTGGTGTGCCCATCTCTATCTGTCTTCCTCTCCCCCCTCTCTCTGTCTCTCTCTCTGTGTCTCTCTCTCAAAAAAAGTAAATACAGGTTTAAGTTATTCTATCTGAAAATTACATCTTAATTCATTTAATCCTCATAGAAATTCTTTTTCTCTAATGTCCAAGGCAGTGAATAGAAAGGAAGGTTTTGGGCTTATGGATCGACTAATTGCAATTGTTTTGTGGTCTATGAATTTTGTTTTCTCTAAAAATATTTGTCTACATAAAGGTCATAATGATGTTCTTCTTTATCTTCTAAAAATTGCACCATTTTCTAAATGCAACTTTAGTTTATTTTGTTTTATTTATTTGATAGAGAGAAAGAGAAAGAGGCAGTTAGAGAATGGATGCACCAGGATCTCTAGTCACTGCAAATTCCAGATGAATGTGCCACCTTGTGAATTTGGCTTCTGTGAGTACTGGGGAATCAAACCTGGGTCCTTGACAACTGCCTTAACCACTAAGCCATCTTTGCAGCCCAAAATTGTACTATTTTTGCTCATGTATTACAAGCTGAACTTTTACGTGGGATGGGATAGATATAATGCGCTCTATATACAAAGTACATAACTATATAAACTATATGTAATAAATTCATATATATATATATATATATATATATATATATATATATATATATAATGAAATTTAATAGTATTTATTGTGATACATTGAAAACCAACTTTATATTTAGGAACATTTTTATAGATTATTTCTTTAGTTCTATTAAGTTTACAAAAGAAATTATTTTATTCTATCTGTCCATATACATTATATGGGTTATTGAAGAGTTATCACAAGCTTAGAATATAGTATATTGAATACTTGAATTTTTTTCTTTATTTAAAAATGTTTCTGTAAAGTTAAGAAAAGCATTGGTAAATAATTTTTTGGTAAGGGATTTGTATATAGTTATATAAGTAGCTCTTAGAACACATCAGTGGAAATAAGCAAAAATAAAAGTCAACTCACATAATAGTGAACAAAAAGCTTAGACAAGTTTATCACAAAAATATATTTTATTGCCAGTAAATAATATAAATATGCTTAAAGCAATTTTGATAGAAATTCAAGTGCAGAGGGCAATGAGTTAACATTGCAAGCCCACTGACATGGCCAAGCAAACAGGTAACATCACTAAGGACTAGGGAAAATGTCAAAGATGTTGACCAGTGAGAACCATTACATGTTATTAAGAATGAAAAATGTAGTGTTTTGGAAAAGAGTTTGACAGCTCCTAATAAAATTTAACATGTACTGAAAAGATGGAATCTTACTTCTGCATATTTATATACCGAAGAGAAATTAAAACACATGTCCACGTGAAAATCCTGTGTCAGTGAGTCATAGCAAAAGTGACCAGAATAAGAATGGTTATTTTTTTTAAATATAGGTTTATTTATTTATTTTAAATAAATATTTTTTTAATTTTTTATCATTTTATTTATGTATTAGATAGAGAGGGATAGAGGGAGAGAGAGAGAAAGAGAGAGAATGGGCATGCCAGGGCCTCTAGCCACTGCAAACAAACTCCAGATTCATGTGCCACATTGTGCATCTGGCTAATGTGGGATCTGGAGAATTGAACCTGGGTCTTAGGCTTCGCAGGCAAGCGCCTTAACCACTAAGCAATATCTCCAACCCAAAAAATATTTTTATTTTTATTTAATTATTTGAAAGACAGAGGGAAAGAGGCAGAGAGAGGGGGAGAGAGAATGGGCATTCCAGGGCATCCAGCCACTGCAAATAAGCTCCAGACACACGTGCCACCTTGTCCATTTGGCTTATATAGGTACTGGGGGATGGAACCTGGGTCATTTGGCTTTGTAGGCCAGTGCCTTAATGGCTAAGCCATCTCTCCAGCCCAGAATTGTTCTTTATGAATGACATTGTAAAACCACAAAATTATAAACCAGAAAGTAAGTAATTACTTGTCAGAGACTTGTTATTGGAAAACAGGAGGTTGTGGGAATTTTATTGATGATGGAAGTAAAGATCTATATGTATCTTGTTTGCGTTTGTGGAAAGTCACACATTTGTCAGTCATTAAACTGTATCTTAAAAAATAATGACTATTTTGTTTTTGAATTATACCTCATTGAACATGATGCATTAAAATATTTATATTAGTTACTCATAGAAGGCAATTGTCCTATATTTTCCCTACCTGCCATCATTTACTATAAGCTACATACACACTTATAAATCTTCCAGTTTTCTTTCCTTCCCATCTCCTTCATTTATCTCCACATGATATTCATTGAATCATGCCAATTATAAATGTTTTCTTACCTAAATCTTTTAAGAAAGGAAAAGTTCTGATAAAATTCACACTGAGTTGAACAGTGTCTTTCTTGTTCTTTATGTGGGAGATAATTTCTCACCCTCTCAGATATCCCAGAGTTATGATGAAATCTAGCTTAATTCTTGCCTAGTTGACCATAGTCAGGACAGTCTCTTTAAGTTTAAATATTTCTGCAGATAGGGTCATATATTGGTTGCATTTCTTGTTGTTGATGGAACAAAATGCCTGAGAAAAGAATTTAAGGAGGAAAGGAAAGAAGGGTAT
Organism: Orientallactaga sibirica; assembly: GCA_036365145.1. Classification (NCBI taxonomy): domain Eukaryota; kingdom Metazoa; phylum Chordata; class Mammalia; order Rodentia; family Dipodidae; genus Orientallactaga; species Orientallactaga sibirica. The sequence goes on along the minus strand of JAEOAD010000012.1, from coordinate 44,207,955 downwards.
ATTTTGGCTCACAGTTTCAGTCTATGCCACAGTGATAAAGGCACTACAGCTGAGCTTGAGGAAGCTAGTCATCTTACATGCATAAATCAAGAAGCAGAGAGATGAATTCTGATGCTCAGATACCTTTCTGTCTTTTATTCAGTCAAGGATCTCCATCTCATTTGATGGTGCTGCCCATATTTCGGGTGGGTCTTCCCGCCTGAATTAACCTAATCTAGAAACTTTTTTACAGTTATGCCCAAATATTTGTCTCCATTATGATTTTAGATTTAACCAACAACAATTGACATTAACATTCACAGTGTTGAAGGGTGCGCAAGTAATTTTTTAAAAGAAATTTTAGTTGATTCGTGAAACTGAACAACTTATAAACACTCAAATAAGAAAATGAGAATGTCTACAATTCCCTTTACATATACATTTAAAAGATATAAGGGGAAGTTAACACTTCAGAAGAGTAGAACTCTGTCTATGGAAGCAGAAGCTACATGGTTGTCCCAGACAATACTCTTCATTAACACTGAGTTCATTACTCAGTCAAATGCATTGACACATTTTAGTGCTTTACAATCATGGTAACACTTATCAATCATGGTACCATTTCAAAATATAGTTCAATTTTTTAGGTTTTATTTCCAAAAGAGCAATATAAAACGGAGGAATGAGAATATAAGGCACTTTGAGAAACATGACATTTGGAGATCGATGAGAACTCGTGACACTTTCAGAGCTGTTGTCTTGCATTATTTGATTTTCTACAGTTGTCATCTCTTCTCAGAAAAATGTATTGCCACCTTGCAAATAATCAATGTGACACTATGAGTTTGCACTGCTAGAGACTTTTTCCTAAGTTTTCACTGATTTGAAGAGCAAAATAGTGTAAGTGAAGGCCAATATCTTTTCTGTAAGTAGCATTCTATTTGATGCACAAACATTTGTTTAATAATGTTATGAGAGCTACAGAAATGGCACAAAGGGTAAGATTGCTTGCCACAATCAGGAATGTCTGGAACCACCTGAGTTTGATTCCTCAGGACCCACATAAATAGCTGGTTTCAGCCATGCAAATCTATAACTCTAATTCAGTGCAGAGTGGAGGCCAAAGAATCACTGGAACTTGTGAAAACTGCAAGACTCTGGTTCTAGGAAATACTCAGATGAGTGATAGAGGAAGGCTATGTAACATTCTTTTCTGGCCCCAATTTGCCTTTAAGAGCATCTACACATACAACTTTATACACAACACAAACATACATACAAACACACTGCCACCAACACAACCACCACAAATACTATACATGCAAACAAAATAATACCATGATGAAAAATAGCAGAAAGGGAAAGTCTTGTTGCCTATGAACATAACAGAATTTATATGTTTTCACATAAGGAACAAATATATTCAACTTGCAATTACCTATGACAAGGTGGAATTGATAATCAGAAATTACATGAACTCATTAACAAACAAACAAGGTACAAATCACTTTACATCTAAATAGACCAACATTTTGGCCCATCAAAATTTATACTCCTGGGCTGGAGAGATGGCTTAGCAGTTAAGGTGCCTGCCTGCTAAGCCTAAGAATGCCGGTTCCAATCTCCAGGTCCTACATTTAGACAGATGCAAAGTGACACAAGGGCGCAATGTCACACTTGCCCACAAGGGGGAGCACACATCTGGAGTTTGTTCACAGCGGCTGAGATGCTGTTGGCACGCCCATTCTGTCTCTCTGCCCCTCCCTCTCTCTCTGTTTCTCTCTCTGTCTCTCTCCAAAAAAAAAAAAAAAAATGACATTCAATTTCATCAACTAAGAAAATTAAGTAGTTTCAAGAAATACCATTGCTTTATTAACTAATTTCCTAAGGAGTTAGTCATTACTAAGAGAGAATTTAAAAGTAACAAAAATGACAAGGAAAATATAATTAGCTAGGGTGAATGAACCTGATGTTTTATAGCATAGTAGGATAACTGTAGACAATAACATACTGGATTGACTGTGGATGATAATATAGCATATGGTTTACAATAGCTACAAGAAAGGATTTTGGATGAAATCATAAGAGAAATATTACACATTGAAGTTAATAGATATGAAACTCTGATTTCCTCCTTGCATGTATTAAAATAGTACATGGGGGCTGGAGAGATGGCTTAGCAGTCAAGACACTTGCCTGCAAAGCCAAAGGACCCATGTTTGACTCTCCAGATATCACAAAGGCCAGATGCACAAGGTGATGCAAGCGTGTAAGGTTGCACATGTGCACAGGGTGGTACACGTGTCTGGAGATCAATTGCAGTGGCTGGTGGCCCTTGAACACTGGATTTCTCTCTCCCCCCATGAAAAATCCAGTACATGATACACCATAATTTCTAATGTGAATTATTTATTTGAAAAGCAACATATTGAAATTTCTACAAAGAACAATGGTTCCCAGAAAAAAAGCCAAGGTTTGCTTCAGGTGTCTGTTTAGAAGTCCCTTTTATCTTTGTTGAAAAGTTTTCACCTAAGTACAGACTTTCCAGTGTAAAATTTGAGAGAAAAGCCATGTTGTCACAAACCCTAAGGGTGTTCACTGTCTTATTTTATTCCTTCTAGTGACTCTTTGGGAGTTTCCCAAAATGCCTAATGCTAAACTTTTATCTGTTGTCTTAGCAGATACAATATTCTTGGTTTGTAGACCAAGGAAATCACTGAATAGCAGAAGCCAGTTAAGATCCTACAAACCCACAGTAGACAGGTATGGTGACTGAAGATAAAAAATATTGAAACACTGATTCATTGAAATTTACTTGTTACCTCAGCAAAAACTTAACTAACTTTCCCATCACAAATGCCACAGATAAAGAAATAAAAGACAAAATCACCATCCTCAGTGACTCATGGGGTAGACCGTGTCCAGTATGGCAGCCACTATATACAGATATATACATATATACATACATACATATGTGTGTGTGTGTGTGAATATATATATATATATATATATATATATATATATATATATATATACCTCTTACATTGAATGAAACATAATTTTGTCAATATTTAGAGTACTACTTAAAAGCATTGATCTAGAAGAGAAAAGAGAAAAACACCCATAAACTATTTGAATATAATTACATAAATGTTTACAAACATGTAGGTACAGAATGTTATGGGAAATAATATTAGACAATAAAAATTATTTTCCCCTTTTAAAATTAAAATAAAAAAACTTTATTAAAAATTCACATAACTCGCTTCCACTATCCTCCACTGAACCCAATATTTTTCCTACTATTGCCTCTGTTTTCATGTCTTTTCTTCACATCTCCATCATCTATTACAAGCTATGGATGGGACTAATACTATTTGGGTCTTCTGACAGTGACAGTCTGTGAGATCATGAATACATTGACCACTTCATATGTGGAAGACAGCATTCAGAAGTACTCCTCCCCATATTTTGGCTCTTATATTCTTTACAACCCTTTTTCTTCTATAATATTTCCTCAGCCACTGGAGGGTGATAGAGATGTCTGTTTTAGGACTGAACACTCAACTTTCACTTCTCAGTACTTTGATAAGTTGTGAGTCTCCCCAGCAATCACCATCATCTGAAAAATAAAATTTACTTGATAAAAAGTGAAGGCAGTGCTAATGTAATAGCATAAACGTAAGTATTTAGAGAACAATTTGGTGGTCATGATATAGCCATGAAGCCAAACAACAACAGTAGCTTTCTCCCTGTGACCCTCCCAACCATAGGCTTTTGACTAGGTTTTAAGTATCAGGTATGAATTTTTCCTGTGGTGTAGGCCTTAGGGTATAATATGAGAGTTATTAGTAACCCCATAAAAAACATGCCATGATTGTGCCAGTTGGTACATTTGACCTAGCAGGCCATATGTGAAGCTTGCAGGGTCCACTGCTGGTTAAGACCTCTGATGCCTTTTCATTCCAGCTTTACTTTCCAACACTATGATCCCTATTCATGAGACAGGGTGTTTCCCGTTCAGTGCTAGCTTGATTTCTCTGAAGCATGTGTCTCTTCAACAATTAGGGTAACCAAGAACCTTAGCACTAGTCTTTATTGCTTTGGGGGCTTCAAGGGTCTCCCTGGCCAAAAACTCACTGGGAAGTATTCCACCCTTTGCACATATTTTTTCCATAACAATCTGTAGATTCTAAGTACAGTATTATGCAAAGTGTTTGTTCTAGGATGTTTTTAAAAACGGAGGAAATGGCATCATTTCCTAATGGTTTAAATGTATAAAGCCAAATAAAAGTTTTAGGACTTTATTCATCTCATATTAAAACAGACATGAGGGGTGGAGAGATGGCTTAGCAGTTAAGGTGCTTGCCTGTGAAGCCTGTGGACTCTTGTTCAATTCTCTAGGTCCCACATAAGCCAGACACACAGTGACTCAAGCTCATAAGTTTGCCCATGCACGCAAGGAGGTGCAATCATCTGGAGTTCTATTGTAGGGGCTGGAGGCCCTGGTATGCCTACTCTCTCTCTCTCTCTCTCTCTCTCTCTCTCACTCTTACATAAAAAAATGCAGTCTATTGGGTTTGCCAAAAAAAAAAAAAAAAAAAAAGACATGAAATGCTGAACATAGAATGCTTGAATAAAGTAATATAGCTGTTTTATTTTTAGTGTTGAAGAATGAACCTGGGACCTCACTCAAATTACACAAAGGCTATTCCATTGTTATAATTGTTCCAGCCTATAATGAAGCTATAAAAGTAGATGTATAGAAGCATTGGAGACAATGACATGCTCCTTTCTTGGGACCTGGAAGTTATCAATAAATCATGATGTATTAATCGAAAGATCTCATGTAGTTTTCATTATCAACTGAATTGGGTTGCCTTCATGTGTGGGCTCTGAAGAGTGAGATAGTCTTTTCTGAAAGAAACCACTGTTGTAATCACAACCGAAGATGAAGCTGCATCTCAACCAGCTGTGAGTGTGCTTGGGAATTTGAACTTCTCCAGCAGAAGAACACTGATGGGGGCTGATCAGCATCTTCTTTTTTAAATATTTTATTTATTTATTCAAGAGAGAGGTAGAAACACATGAACAGAAAGAGAGAGAGAGAGAGAGAGAGAGAGAGAGAGGGAGCATGGGTGTGCCAGGGCCTCTTGCCTCTGTAAACAAACCCCAGATGCATGTACCACTTTGTGCACCTGTCTTTATATGCCTACTGGGGATCAAACCTGTGTCAGCAGGCATTGCAATCAAGTGGCTTTGACCATTGAGTAATCTTCACAACCCATTGTCCTCATTTTAATTTTTTTATTATTTTATTTATTTTTGGAAAGAGTCACAAGAGAGAGAGAGACAGACAGACAGAGAGGGAGAGGGAGACAGATAGAGATGGGCGCGCCAGCAGTCTCTCAGCTGCAGTGAATGAAATCCAGATGTGTGCACCCCCTTGTGGGCAAGTGCGGCATTGTGCCCTTGCGTCACTTTGCATCTGGCTAAACGTTGGACCTGGAGATTGGAACCGCTGGAGATTGGAACCAGTGTTCTTAGGCTTAGGAGGCAGGCGCCTTAACCCCTAAGCCATCTCTCCAGCCCCATTGTCCTCATTTTAAAACGGTGACCTATTTTCAGGTGTCTGTTTTGCAAGGACATTGCTATAAACATCTCTCACAAAAGTTGGAATGCCTGCAAACTAATCAAAAGGCCTTGTATAGAGATGAAATTTGGGAGACTATAAGTGTTCTCACAATTAAGTAGAATAATAGTATGCAGTCTTGACTTTCCCACTGAATAAAATGAAACTCCTGTTGAACATGAATGAAGCTGGGATGGAAGTGTTCTGATAGACATGTTACTAGATGTACTGGAGATTGTGTTAGTGGTGGAAGTGGTAAATAGGGCCAAAAGAACATATCCATGTAAGGTCATTCATTTGGCAGGTGAATAGATATCCAAAAAAAAAAAAAAAAAAGACTATATTGACCACTAAGTAGAGGAAGTTCCAGTGAAAGTTTGTATTTGGCGATTCATTCTAGTGAATTGAGTTTAATGTACTAACTAAGGTGAGAATAAAATTTTGTAATATTCAGAATGTTGTCTCTCTCAGTGTTCACTGTGCACTGGCATTGTGGGAAGCATTGGTGGTTTTCCTTATATGTTTTTACCTCATTATGTTCTCCTCCTACATCTATGATTTCAGGTTTTATTCAGTGTAATAAATTATTTTGTATCTTTTGTACTGGATACTTCCAAACAAACTGCCTTCATTCTGGTATTTTGTATGATCTATGTAGTGTTTCATGATTTTATTGGATATGTCAATGATGCACAGCATTTGATTGTATATGGACAAACATTACTATACAATTTCTCTGTTTTATCTTCTGTGTAATGTGTTCTTTAAGCAATCTTATAAATAAGCCCAGCCATCTTTACTAGTGTGTCCTCCCTTCACAGGTGCATTTTGGGAGCAAAATTGCCACTTTCTTTTTCACAAGATTACCTCACCCTAGCGACCAGGTGGGCAATAGCATCTTCCTTCTGATTCATTTTTTGTTGCACTCCATCCTGGTTAATATTTATGAACTTTCTTCCTTACCTATTGTTTAAATCCAGGAGTGAAACTTGAGAAATTAAAACAGCCCAGACTACCCATGATTCACTGTGGTTCTAACTTCATGAGTGTTTATATTGTTACATGTGCTATTCGCTTTCACAAAGTCTTGGCTTCTTGTTAGATGTAGGAAACATACCATTCTGACTGAGTTTTCCAAAGAGCTGAAGCAAGCAAGCATCATCAACACCAAACTCTTAAGATCATTTTTGAGTGGATACCATTTAAAATGTAAAACTAACATCATTAACAGAATCTGGCAGAAGTTTGTTTATGATTAGTTGGTTATATATGTTGAAAAATTTGGGCAAAATCACTTTGAGAATTAGTAACAATAAGATTTTTGGGCTTTGCTAATAATCCTATGGATTCAGACATTTTCAAGCATATATGGATGCATGTGAGGAGGTGAGGATAAAGGAAGACAAAATGGTGAATACTGATAAAATGTGTCATTATTAGATCTGCTTAATAAAATGCTGTTATGATTTTACTCTTGTTTTGGGGGTGGCAACTGCCAATGCTCACTGTTGACAGCATATTATCTAGTAATATTCTAAAAAATATGATATGTTATTAACATTGATAAGTTTCTTTGAAAATTAAAGCAAATAATCTAAAATTATAGGTATACTATAGAATAGCATAAATATTTCCCTATTGCTTTCAACCCACTCTCTTGAAATCCATATTCTGCCCTTGGATGACATTTTAGAAACGGCCAATTAGGGATAAATTTCATATCTGAAAATTTCCAGTCAAACCTAAATGAAACTTGAATTCAAAATGAGCTCTGCTTTTTCCCTGAATTCAAGCCTAATCATCCGCTATTGGCCTAGTAGAAGGATGGAGAGGATGGAGGGTGGTATATAGTCTGTTGTTTCAAGCACTTTTCTAAATGTCCTTCTACCTTGTTCAACGGTCCCTTCAGTTATCCTTACCCTAAAATTTTCTATGTACTTGGTTTTTGTCATTGTCTATCTGTGATACATTTCCTGGAAGGTATATGTGGTTATTTTTTTAAACCATAAAAAGTAAGTATATCATTTCCATAGTCTGTGATGTGACTTATTTTCTAGGAGTCTTCTCCCTCCAATCACATGAGCTCCTGCCCTGGCCACATAGCTGGATGGCCACCTTGTTGGGCACAAAATGTTCAAATTTTCAGGGTTTCCTAGGAAGTAACTACAAAATTTGTCAAATTTTGCCCCACAAAACAGAAGCTTAAGTCTGCTCCTATTCCTGTCCTTACACTGTCTGCTCTTACCCTCTGTTCCGGTTCATTCAGACAGTTTTTCACTGGGGGACTTTTCCCTAGAAGGACAGATACCTACTCTCAAAAAAGCTCAAAGAAACATGTATGAGATTTTCCAAGAACTCTTCCACTTTTCCCTCTAAGTTTCTATAGCTCAGCTGTGTCTCTCTTATAGTGCAGGGGAACCCTGGCTCTATGAGTTATCCTCTTGGGAATACTCATTTTTAAAAATTTATAAATAATTTTCCTTTCTGCCACCATGGAAATAGAAGTGCAGAGATCATAGTAGTGTATCATTACAGAGTCACTACTTTTTCATATCACCCTGAGGGCTGGGGAATGGATACTCACAGTCCTGCTTGGCCACTTCTTATACAGTCCTTTTGTTTAATGTTTTCTTTAGAAATCAGAGCTGTGATTTTCACTATTTGTCTTGAGCTTTGTGGCTTCGAATGATCCTTATCAACCTGAACAATAGGAATAAATCCACTTATATGATCTTTTGTAAATTGGGCAACCATGCTTGGTTGCATGGTTTATCTGTTCAATAAACCTTTCATTTTATTTTATTCCATATCCTGCAATAGTTTACATTTCCAACCTGCATTAGAGATACATTCCTTGTTTTTGATAAGTGGGATGATATATGCTGCCCCCTATGATTTTCTTTCTTTTTTCTTTTTCTTTTGTTTGTATTAATTATGTAGATAGTGTGTATACAATCATACTGGTACCATTGTTAGCCTCCTCCCTGCCCCTCCCCCAAGGATCCCTCCTCATTGCGGAATGTGGGTCGTGCATTGTGTTTGAGAGTTATATGGCTTCTCTCTATTCTAATTACACTGACTCACAACACTTAGAATTTGTTATATTATAGTTACAAACATATATGAAAAATCCAGTATTATTTTAGGAAGGGACTCAATATTTATTTATTTGTTAACTGTTTATATTTATATATTTATTAATATATATTATGTAATTATATAATTACAATATATAATACATAATTTATTATATATTTCTTTTTAATTTTTTTGTTTATTTTACTTTTATTTATTTGAGAACGACAGATATAGAGAGAAAGAGGCAGAGAGATAGAGAGAATGGGTGCACTAGGGCCTCCAGCCACTGCAACAAACTCCAGATGCATGTGCCACCTTATGCATCTGGCTTACGTGGGTACTGGGGAATCAAGCCTCAAATTGGGGTCCTTAAGCTTCTCAGACAAGTGTTTAACCACTAATTCATCTTTTCAGCCCCTTAATATAGATTTCTAAGTAAATTTCTTCATGTAACAGAGAAAATTTTCCAGAAAAATACTTCAATGTTTAGTATGATAAAGAGAAAGGAATTTTGATTGAGAAATTCAAATGCTGCTGAATGTTCACGCTCCATCTTCACTATTAAAGGACAATAAATATTTTGCATCTTAGTAAGAAATAAATGATACCACAAATTGAACCACAAATTGAAACATAGTAGGAAATTAACATTAGTGCTCTTTACTTCCCTTTCAGCAAGTCTTCCACTCCAAATGTTTATATTTCAATATGTGACGATGATTTCTCATTCCAAATGATCAGTCTTTCTGAATCTGCCTTGCAAAACCTCCAAATGAATTGCATTAGCCACTCTTCACTCATTTGTATTATATTATACAGAGAGTCCTCAGAGAATTATAGAAATACATGCATGTGCCAGAGGTGGTATTATTGCTTTTTCTAATTCCTTCTGAATTCTATGATGTAATTAATCTGAGCTTGGTGCTCTGTCAACTTCAATAATCCTGACGACCTTATTACACTCTCCAGCAGAGAGATAAGTATTAAGTGGGTACCTGTGGGAATTAGATTCCACTCTCATCATTGCCAGCCGATGTTTTTAGAAACCATTTCATCCCTTTGTGTATATGAGAAATTGTATATTAAAGTGGGAATGAATAGAACTGTTGTTTTGCCAACTCATTTTTTATAACTGGGGGCAGGGTTGAGGAGGAGAGCTAGTGAGGATTCTAATAAGGAAGAAGAAAATTAAAGTGCATCTGTGTAGGTAAAACTCAGAGTCGATTTTCATTATTAAAGCTGTTTGTCATTGCATCCCACCACCGTTTTTTTGTCTTAGGGAAGCAGCGTATGTGCCTGCAGTTTTAGAAAACAACATCTTTTCAATTTTGCTTTGTTTCTTTTATCTTGATTGCTGGGATAGTCGTGTGATTGGATACCTGAGTCATAACACATTTTGCAAGCAGATTTGAATAGAGAAGGAAAAGATGAGGATAATAATGGTGGCTTGAGCCCTTGCTAAATTTATGCAAAAATAGTGGTGAGCCAAATGATGAACAGATGTAGCTGAGTATTTTCATCATTTTTGTTAAATATCCTGCAAATGATTCTGGCTGGTTATACAGGAAAATGGCATCAAAATGAAACGTGTACATGAGGAAAATATTAATGACTGAGCTTCATCAATGCACAAGAGATAATGCAGCTGTCGTCAGCCTCCAGCTGTGGAAGCATGGCTTACTTTTTCTGTGGGAAAATCAGGCTTTTCATTTTGTTTCATTTCAATTTAATTTATATTTATTCATTTTTATTTTCTTGTTTTTTGGTGGACACATCTCACTTTGAGGAATATTTCCAACATATTCAAAGTCTTTTCTAAGTAATAAGAGTATTAGTCAGCACTTAGAACTGACTAGCACTTCTGGTGACATGTGTCACTCATAGGTGATAGAGACCTAGGAGAAGAGTCTACTGGGGTTTCAGAGTTTGTAATGTGGACTGGGCTGGGTGTGGTTGTATTTACTATTACATCTTCTGTGTGGGAAAGACTTGAAAAGAGAAAAATTAGATGTGAGGACAAGAATGCAGCCATCCATGAAATTATAGTGACTTAATTAAGACCCTGTTACAGTGGGATGAATCAAGGCACATAGAGATTAGGGTGGGACCAGGCTATACAGAAAGCTAGAAATGTACAATGAAGGTATTAGGCAAAATTCATGAAGCAGAAGTGGATGTAAACAAACAGAAACTGCACAAAATGAGGAGACAAAAACAGAATTCCACTTATATTAATATCACAGACAAGTAGCCTAATACTGTATAAAGATCATTTCAGACCATATAGCATTTGATTATCATATTGAAATAATACAGAGATAAAAACTGAAGGTCAGGGAGGTCAAGAAACTTGGCCCTGATCACACACCTACTTCAATCCAGCTGTGTCATTTCAGAGTGGTATTGTTGTGTGTTTTTTGTGTGGGACATGTGTGTGTACATTTGTGTTCATATATGTGAGTGTGCCCATGTGTGCATACTTGTATGTGCATTCACATGTATGTATGTGTGTGTGCGCACACATGTGCCCATGTGGAGGTCAGCAAATGTTTGATATCTTATTCAATAACGTTCCACTTTATTTCTTGAAACAAAGGTCTCTCACTGAAATGGGAATTCATCAACTTGACTAGAATAGATAGCAAATGAGCCCCAGAGATACCCAGGCTCCACCTCTCCAGTCCTGGGACTCCAGGAGCAGGCCACCAACAGTGATGCCACCATGAGTCCTGAGATCTCAACTCAGGTCTCTGTGCCTGTGAAGAAACCCTCTACCATCTGAGCCCTTCCCCCCAGTTTCATCTCCCAGTTTCATACTCTTCGTCACTCTATTGCTGTATCCCCGTCAGTAATACCTTCGGTCATATAAGGAGAATTGGAAAGTAGTTGAATCATAATAAAAACATAAATGAAGAGAAAGGAATAGCCACTTTAGCTGAGATCAATCATATATCAGAATACCACATAAACCTTCAAACTACATTCCAGACCTTTCTGCTCCAGATATGAAGCATTATTTTCCCTATGCGATCCTATGTATGGTTGTGAAGCTGCTAGTGCCCTTACTCATCATTGGGGGGCAAAGACTTGGTTGCCTGTCCTAGGTGTAGCAAAAGGGTCATCGTCACTGTGTTCTGCCAAAGATGACTTTTGTGATATTTCAGCTGCCTCACATGAGCATGAGAGTTACTGATACTTAGAAGGACACAACGATCACTTGTTTAATAAAAGTCTGAAGATATAAATGAATGAAAACGGAAAAAATAGGTGGCACTTGTGAATAGAAGTCAAATGTCACCATATTGACAACAGAAGAAAAAATAGATTGCTCATTTCAAATAAGAAAACTTCTCTTTGAGTCACAAAATCTCTCTCTCTCTCTTTCTCTTATTCTCTCTCTCTCTTCCCCACCTTCTTTTCTCTTCTTCTCTTTACAATTCAGGCTTATCTGCAGCTGGAAATCCTTCCGAAGTTTTCTGAGTTCTCCAGTGCTGATATTACAAGCATATGCCACCATGCTAGATAACAGATTTGTTTTTCATTAGTACTAGTTCTTTGTTTATAACTTTGTTTTTAACTCTCTATCAACATGCTGTTTATTTGGCATTATAAATATTTTTCCAAACAAAAATGATGTCTATGAAAAGGCTATTTTTAGTGTTTTATAAATGGGTAATAATGCCACTGACAACTTAATTTCACCAGATTGCTCATCTGTGTATTTAACAGTATCATTTAGTTTTGCATATACACTAGATTGATAATGAAGTCAAAACCAAGTAATTGAAAAAATGGTTGTATATGCATGTTAATACATGTTATTAATTTATGACCACAACGTGATCTTTGTTTAACCACTATTATAAATTATACAGTAATTCACCTTCATTATAAAATGATAGTCTCTTTGTAATATATACATATATTGTTATTTAGCATGTAAGGATTCACAAATACATCAAAAAAATGTAGCTAAATCATTTCATATACACATTGTTACTTCTAGTTTATGTTCTTATTGTTTGCTTGTATTTCCCAAGCATAAGTTGGTTTCATGTGTATACCAATATCCTTAGCTCTGCTTCTGGTTTTATTCTTTGTAGAAAAGCTTCCAATTATTTGTGCCAAATGCACTAATTTTTAAAAACATTTCATTCATTTTTGTTTCTCAGTGGAAAAGTGAACATTGACCATAACTTGTTGAGAATTTGGTGTTACCTACAAATACCAGTTTTGTAAGGAGAATACATATTTCCTTCAGATTTTGAGTTACCAACTTTTAACCAAATCTCTTTGCTTTGACATATATTTTTCATTAGTTTTATAGGAGTTTCCAAAAAAAGACCAGAACTCCAAAGTCAAGGTGTTAATAGGTTTTTTTTTTTTTTTTCATGTGATAACCTTCCTTCAAATGGGCCTTGAAGATGTTACTCTTTCCTTCTGTGTCCTACCATTCTCATCCTTCAGTCACTGTCATCTTGTATGCATTTTAATCTCTTTGTCATATAAGGACACTCAACTGAGCTGGAGCCCACCCACATGACCTCATTTTATCTTACATATTTTAAAGGTTGTGTGCCAAATATAGAAATACTGGACATTAGGACTTCTAATATCATTTGGGGATTGGAGACATAACAGAATTTCCTCTTGACATACCTCTAGAGGAATCTTCTTATCTTTTCTATGATAATGGTCCACAATTCCTCAAACTCAAAACAGGGGCCCCTGCTACAAGCAGATGGCTCTGGAACCTTGAAGGACAATAAATGGAGGACAAAGTAAGAAATCTATGATAAATGCATAATTTTGCCACTCCAGAGGACAAATAATTTTTAATGTATTAGTTATATCCTGTCTATATGCATGATTTTTAACTTTTGAAAAAGCTATAGGTCATTCCATTCAAAATTTTATTATACAAATAAAAAGGAAAGAAAAAGATTAATACAATATATGGAAATGACAAGATAATAGTTCGTAATGCTGGATCTCTATAATTTTAAAAATTATGCACTACTATCATTACAACTTTGTAAAGCTAGGTTTTGAATAAGCTCAAAAGATAATTATTGAGGCTATGAAATGTTATTTATTATGTTTTAATTGCAGACAATAACTCAGTACTACATGCTATGGTTATGAAGATGACATCTACTAGGAATTTATTTTAGGTCAGGTGAAAGCCAACAAAAGATGATAAGATCTAAAATCTAAGATGTGAGCATCAGTGTTTAGTATGGATTGCAATGTCATTTCTTTTTCTTTTTTACTTATTTGCAAGGAGAAAGAGAGAACAGAAGAGAAGAGACAGAGATTAGATGCAACCAAGGCCTCTTGCCCACTTCAAATTAACTCCAGATGCATATAGTATTTTGTGCATCTGGCTTTATGTGGGTACTGGGAAATTTATCCTGGGCCATCAGACTTTGCAAGCAAGTGCCCAGAACCAATGAAGCATCTCACCAGCCCATAATATCATTATTTTATGCTTCATTAATTTAGTGTTACAGTGCTAGTAATTGGACCCAGGGCCTGTAGTTACTAAGTAGGTGCTATACTCCTGAGCTACACTTTCAATTCCACATTGGGTTTAAGTATAATACATCACTAATTATTCACTTTGGGCCCTATGAGAGAAATCTCCATAGATGAGATCATTTTCTGTAATGTAACAGAACTATGGTGAATCAGTTAGGCATAAAATCATTATTTATTGAGATACTATGAATAAGTATCATCCGAGATAGAATCACTACAAGAGCCATTTAGACACAAATGTTCTTAGAAATACTAATGTAGTGACAAACTAAATTTCTTCACCAAAGCTCTGGTATTTATAGAAAAACAGTTATATTGAATAGGAGTTACTAATTTTGATTATGCTAGACAAATTATAAATTTCAAAAATAAATATATTGGATAATTTTCTTAGTTTGTAGTTAATTATCTTATAATATGACAAAACATAATCCTGACAGGACAAATCAGGGCAACACTGAAAGTGGACAGAGTAACTTATTACATTAAAAAAATAATGTAATGAAACAAGATATGATTTCCTCTCAAGTGAAAACATAGTGTAAAATAAGTTATGATATTACTTTAAAAATCACCACATATATTCAGTTTCCCATCCTGCATATGGTGTTCAAACCCCATGAGAATTGCATCTTCAGGTTTTCCTTTATTAATTAAAATCCTAGCATTAAAGGGAAAAGTAATTTAGGAAAGCAAGACAAAAAGTTAACAGAACAGAATATATCTCATCAAGTTATCCTGTTTTGATGTGTGTGTATAGTATGCGTTGTTGTTGCTGTGTTCGTGGTGGTGTGTGTGTGCCTTAGGCACACACTCTGTTTGTATGCAAATTCCAGAAAACATTGGGTGTCACTTGTCTGTCACTTGTCTACTTGTTTCTTTGGGACAAAGCCTCTCACTGAGCCTGGAACTTCCAGTTTTCAGTCAGACTGGCTGGTTAGCAAGCCACAGTGATTCTATTCTCT
The DNA here is from genome assembly GCA_036365145.1 of Orientallactaga sibirica. Classification (NCBI taxonomy): domain Eukaryota; kingdom Metazoa; phylum Chordata; class Mammalia; order Rodentia; family Dipodidae; genus Orientallactaga; species Orientallactaga sibirica. The sequence continues at coordinate 44,192,760 of JAEOAD010000012.1, read as the reverse complement.
CTATTTCCCACAGGATTCTGGTTACAGAAGTATGTGTGGCCATGCCCAGCGGTTTAGACTGGAATCAAACTCAGGGTGAATCAAGCCCATCCTGTAGATTGCATAGCAGGTGCTCTTACCTTCTGAACCTTTCTAGCCTCTTTTGAAAGGTATCTTTACTTTTCAAGAGTCATATCACAATTATAACATACTCATAAAAATACAATAAATAACTTGTAATAGCTAACTGGTTGGACCTAATGAATATATAGAAAAGCAATATTTCTTAGTTTTCCAAATTATACCTTGGATATTTATATTATTTAATATGATAAATAAAATTTCTGGTATGGATATTCACTTTGCTCTCTTGTCAAGGTGACATTTCATTTAAACAAAGGAATGCATTATTGATTAAAAAATCATTATACAATCCAAGTCCACAGAGAAACAGAGAAGAGAGAAGCTACAAATATTGTATAGTTATATTTGCTCTACATATATAAAAGGGTGTCAATAAAATTTATGATGAATGGGGTAATTAAATGTTTTGTCAAAGGTTAGTATAATTTTGAATGAGACAGTAATAATAATGCTGACAAACACCTGATAACAGTAAAATTAGGCCTTCTGCAATTAAGGAAAAATGTGATAAATCTGTGTGTGTTTACATTGACAATACTAAGCTTTTCTATTTAATATTTCATATACAGAAGAAGAAACAGCATAAAGATGCTTTAGAACATTTTTGTAAATATAAGTTTCATGGGTATTTCCATGTGACTGGCAGAAGTAGGGAATATCTATCAATTCATTTTGCTTTAAAATCTTTTAAAAATGGAAAATGAATGTGTAAATATACTTTGTAAAATGTGTAAAAGTTATACTTTTGTTGTTGTTGTTGTATTGAGGTAACATTTTGCTGTCCTGGAATTCACTATGTACTCTCAGGCTGGCCTTGAACTCAGGGCAATCCTCCTACCTCTGCCTCCTGAGTGCTCTGATTAAACACATGTGCCACCATGTCTGGCTCTAAAAGTTGTACTTTCAGTGCATTTTATTCTTCTCAAAGTATGGTAGACAGTCTTACTAAGAAATCACTGCTGTACGTGACTTTACTTTCTACACACACATACACACACACACACCAAAAAAAAAACACTAGAGAAGTGCTATTTTTCTTCTTAGAAAACATAATTGATACATATCCTCTGCCTGGATTAAGAATTCAAAATCAGATAGCATCACATTAAGCTGAGAGTAATCCACAAACATGCTCCAGTAAATTGGTCTGCTAAAAATCTTAGTGAGCTTTGGATATGTGCTAGCAAACTCATGTGCACTGACTACTTTGAGCAAATACGAATGAGACATATTGACAATTTTAAAACTATGACATATCTGTGACCTTCATTAATTCTGAAAAAAAAAACACTCTTTATGCTCCAGCAGTGGAATTATGATTGTATGTTTAGATGGGAGAAAACTTGGGCTTGGGATCATTTGCCAATCAGCACAAAACATTGCTATGGCAGAACTCATAGGACCACCGGTGTCTCTTTATTCTGAGCCAGAGACTTTAACTCAATACAAAAATTTTACCCTGAAATAATGTGCTAAAGTTTTTTATAACCCTGGATGATTATATTTGAATTATTCTTATTTTTTTTTTCAGATCACAGGCATGCTTTGTTAAATTCAGAGCCATTTCACTCATTCCCTGGCTGACCTGTTCAGTAATTGGTTGACCTCTTACAAAACTACAGACTTAAAAACAAAGAACAAAATCATTGGAGGAGAATGAATGGCATTTAAAATTATAGCTTTAGTGATTCATGCACTAGTTGTTATTTTCTTAGTAAATAAATGTCTTTGTCCTCAAAGCTTAACATGATATTTCCAATGTGTGAATTCCCTTAAAAAGTGATTGTTAAAATATTCTATTCAAACATGACATTTATCAACCATATTAAATTATCTGCAGGTCTAAATAGACCTGAGATTTGGACACTATTGTTTGGTCACTGAAAAATTATGATACACAATTTTATTTAACTTCCATCATGGCAATAAAAGATATGCTGGAGTTGATAAAAAGCTTTGAATGAATTAACTTTAACAGATTCAAAAGTAAAAATAAATGATGGGATATATGCATGATGTAGATAAGTTGAGAAATGTTTTAAAAATAGAAGTCTTTTCTGTTTCATTAGCTCAATTTAATTGTAGCTTTCAAGCACAGATTATTAGTTGTTTTGTTGGGATATAAAATGTTGTATTATGAAGTTTACTTTTGCTATATTTCAGTACCAGCTCATTTTTCCTCTATAATATTTAACTTGTAACTAAATTATCATGGATATCTCTCCTCTCATAGCCTAGCATTTATATTTTTATAAAAGGTTATAATAGGACTGGAGAGATGGCTTAGCAGTTAAGATGCTTACCTGCAAAGCCTAAGGACTCACTGTCAACTCTCCAGATCCCAGTAAGCCAAACTCACAAATATGAAGCAAGTATAAGGTCATACATGCCAACTAGGTGGCACAAGAGTCTGGAGTTCGATTGCAGTGGCTGAGGCCCTGGCCTGCCAATTTATTCTCTTTTGCTCTCTTCTCTCTCATATAAAAAAAAGTGAAAAAAAAAAAAAAAAAAAAACTTGTAGTGATCTCATTCATGCTTGCCTCCAAAAATGAAAATAGATTAATCAAACTGTAATAGTCTAGGAGCTTCTTAGGAAATGGAAGTTCTGAGAGGATTACTTATTAATCCACCTGATTTGCATTTTGCAACCAGAGTGCTTCAGATTTCACTGCTTTTAGTCAGAATGTACTAAGCAAAGATAAGAAGTTCAATGTTACACATTTTTGCACATGTATATGTGTGGCGTGTGGTGTATATGCATGTATGATTATGTGTACATGGGCATATATATGTGTGAGTGTGCATATGTGAGCATTCATATCAAGGTCGGAGGTCAACATTGTCTCCCTCTACTGCTTCCAATTTTGCTTACTGAAACATGGTCTCTTACTGAACCAGAGCTTACAGATTCAGCTAATCTAGCTAGCCAACTTGCCATGAGCCAACTCCTGGCTCTACCTCCAGAGCACTGGGATCACCTCTACATGCTACTGGGAATGCTAACCTGGTAGATTTGCTAGATAGGCAGTTAGATCGGGAAGGCTCACAAAAGAGAAACCTTACATCACACTGTTGCCCTGACTGCTTCAGCTGTAGAACTGGAATTTTGTGTCTACAAGTCTCATCCAATCATCTCTCTTTCTCTCTCCAGTGCACAACCCATCCAGGTGTAAGTGGACCCCTTCTTCGAGTCCAGGCCAATTGTCTTTCACATGTTATACAAGTGGGCCAACCTCTTCCTGAATCAATTCCCAGAATCCAAATAGTCTTACCTGGGCTCACCAGGGAAATTCCCTTTATTGGCTCTTTGACTATTCACATCTCCTCTTCTGGGCTCCAGTGCCAGTAAGACTATATCTTCAAGGGCTGGAGAGACAGCTTAGTGGCCAAAGAACTTAACTGCAAAGCCTAAGGACCAGGTTTTATTCTCCAGTACCGACATAAGCCAGATGCACAAGGTGGCACATGTATTGGAGTTCATTTACAGTGGCTAGATGCCCTAGAACCCCCATCCTCTCCCTCTCTCTACATCTGCCTCTCTCTCTGTCTCTCTAATAAGTAAATAATAAATAAAATGTCTTTAAAATGACTATGTGCTTCCTTCTCTGGAAGCTTGGCTGCCAGAGTGGGAAGGGATGTTTCTTTGTTAATATTTTCATGGCTTTTTGATTTCTTTGAAAGAACACATCTTTTTAGAAAAATCCCTTTTCATATTTTTGTTTCCAGGGCCTATGTTTATTTAACTCCTATGTGGGCTCTCAGACTATCTATCCCCAGTTCCTTAGTTGCAAAACTCTCTCTCCTTATATTCCTGATATTTCTGAATAAAAAATGTAATGGTTTACAAATTATCCTTCTAAGTCTTGTTTTATCCCAATTATTTAGTAAAATCACACCAACTCAGGGTTTGGAGTTAAGGACTCTTTCTGAACTCTAAAACGCCGCTACACCACCACATTGTATTTACATGGACTCTAGGGATCTGAAATCAGGTCATTACTCTTACATGGTAAGTATTTTACTGACTGAGCCATCTCCATGCCCTAAATTACTTCTTAAATGTAAATGTAAGAAAGTCCTAACTCGGGCTGAAGAGATGGCATAGTGGTAAAGGCGCCTGCCCACTAAGCCTAAGAACGTTAGTTCCAATCTCCAGGTCCCACGTTTAGCCAGATGCAGAGTGACCCAAGGGCTCAATGCTGTACTTGCCAGCAAGTGGGCGCACACATCTGGAGCCCGTTCATAGTGCCTGAGAAGCTGCTGGTGCGCCCCTTCTCTATCTGTCTTCCTCTCTCTCTCTGTCTCTGTGTCTCTCTCAAAAAAAAAAAAAAATCCTAACTCTTAAAAATTTAGTTTTCTTAAAAATGTAAGATCATATTTGCAAAAGTAGGTTAATATTAAGGGCCTTGAGAGTTATTTTAGTCAATAAAGTGTTTGTCTTTCTAGCACAAGGACCCAAGTTTAATTACCACAGCACAAGTTAAAAAATAGAAGCTGGGCATGGTGATGCATTCTTATATTCCAGCATTGGGGAGACAGATGGATCATTAGGTCTCATTGGATATGTATTCTAGCCTACTTCAAGGGTGACAGATGAAGGAGCTACTCAACTCAAAAAAAAAAAAAGTTAATGGTAACTGAGGGATAACACCCAATATTTTCTTTGATTCACACATGTATATACTCACATGCACATACAGTCACACACATTCACATTACAAATAAAATTAGAATAAAATTAAACTTTATACTTTCTTTCTGCAGAATGAGTATATATAAATACCTTGAAATTTTCATAATATAAATAACACTGAGAAATTTCTGATCTTCTTTTTTCCATATGACAAGTCACTGTTTGACTTGATGTATCAAAACATAATTCAGTTCAAAGCCCATTTACTTCTATAGCATCCATAAATATTTACTGAGTATCAAACATTGTGCTAGACCATATGCAAGACAAGCATGATCTGTTTTCATGAAACCTACATTCTAAGAGAATGTCATCTACGTGATAAGTAGCAGTGTTAGGATGAATGGTGCTTGGTTTCAAGAAGTGTAGTTCTTCAGCCTATCTCCTGTAGTGTTGGGGTTGGTGGTGATGGTGATGCAGGTAAAGCGTGACTGAGAGGGATGTTTCAAGTGCCCAAGTTTCCTGGTGAGAAATGTGTCTTTAGAAGTGTCCCAAGGAACAAAGCTGTCATTGCTATTCACACCCTTCATATTACAATTGGTTTTCACTGAGTGTGAGAATAAAAATCACCAATGAAGATGTTTAAATAAGAAGATGAGGACTTGCTTTGATAAAGCTAGTCGAGGCTGCAGACCTGCGGATGGCATTGTGTTTTCACTGGAGTGAACTCACAACAGTCCTACTACCTCTACCTCTTGAGTGCTGGGATTAAAAGTGTGTGCCACCATGCCTGGCCGATTTGTATTTTTGCAGCCCAACTTTCTTTTTCTTTCTTTCCATTTTTTTTTTCTTTGTGGCCTTTGGGCCTCATACATGCTAGACAAGAGGTCAACCACTGAGTCACATCCCCAGTCCTTTTAAAAAAAAAATATTTCAGAGTCTTAGTAAGTTGCAAAGGCTGGAGTAAAGGTTGGCCTTAAATTCATAATCTTCCTGCCTTGGCCTCCTGAATCTTGGCTTTTATGCTAGAATCACCAGACCCAGCTTTCATCTCACTATGTCCTTTCCTTAAAAACAAGATAAGATTTCTTATTGTTCTGTTTTTTTTTTTTTTTTTTTGAGTTCTTTGTATATTCTGGATTTTAATCTTCTGTCAGATGTATAGCTGGTGAAGATTTTCTCACATTCTGTAGGTTGTTTCTTTGCTCTATTCACAGTGTCCTTTGCTGTAAAAAAAAAAAAAAAAAAAAAAAAAAAAAAAAAAAAAAAAAAAAAAAAGCTCTGTAATTTCATGAGATTTCAGTAGTTGGTCAGTGGTTGTAGTTCCTGAGCAACTGGGGTTATATTCAGAAAGTCATAGCCTATGCCGATATGTTGAAGGGTTTCCCCTACCTCTTCCTCTAGCATTTTCAGAGTTTCAGGTCTGATACTAAGGTCCCTGATCCACTTGGACTTGATTCTTGGGCATGGAGAGAGACAAGGGTCTATTTTCACCCTTCTACATATAGATAACCAGTTTTCCCAACACCAGTTGATGAAGATGCTTTCTATTCTCCAATGAATACTTTCAGCATTTTTGTTAAAAATCAGAAGGCTGGAGTTACCTGAATTAACATCTGGATCCTCTATTCTACTCCATTGATCTACATGTCTGTCTCTGTGCCAGTACCATGCTGTTTTTGTTATTATGGCTTTGTAATATAGCTTAAAATCAGGTATGGTGATAACACCAGCCTGATTTTTGTTGCTCAAAATTGTTTTGGCTATTTAAAGTTTTATTTGCTTCCAAATGAATTTTATGATTTTTTTTTTCTATTTCTGTGAAGAATGCCATTGGAATTTTCATGGGGATTGCATTAAATGTGTAGATTGCTTTTGGTAAGATTGACATTTTCACAACATTGATTCTTCCAATCCAAGAACATGGGATATTTTTCCATTTCCTTGTGTCATCTGCAATTTTTCTTTTGAAATTAAAAAAAAATTAAATGGGCTATGGAATTAAATGGAGAAACAAGACAAAAAAGCAAGCAGGAGATGGAGGTCCTTGGCCTCTATCAACCACATAATAGCTTAGCACTCAGGGTGATTAAGAGTAGACAGAGAAACAGAAGTGGTCTCCAAGTTTATATACTTAGTAAAATATCCAAGATGGGTTCTATGTCTTCCACCCACGAGTGCACCTATGTGCCCTTTGAATGTGAGGTGGGGTGAGTGAGCTGTAATGACAGTTGTAACTGCTATGATTCTCACATTCTTACCCTTTCCTTCATCCAAAGAAAGATTACTTGTTGGACCTGACACATTCTGTGATTCTTTAGGGAGCATAAAGTGCCAAAGAGCCATGATCCTGTTGGTTCTATACTTATTCTGTATATGAGATGAAGTGATTTTCTCTTTGTTTTCTTTTTTCTTCTTCTTCTTTTTTTTTTTTTTCTTTTCTTTTCTTTTTTTTTTTTTTTTTTTTTGATGAGGATGGAAGGTAGACTCTAGAAGCTGACAGTAGTCTGTTGATAAAAAAAAAAAAATAGCAAAGAAAGGACTCAAGTATGCAAACACAAGGGAATGAATTCTTGCAGCAACTAATGCAATCAGAAGAGGAGCTCTGGATGAGGCAGAGGCTGTGACTGACGCTGAACTTCTGTCCCGTGAGGTTCTTTGTTGAAGACTCAATCTCTGCCTCGTCTTCACTAATAGAAATCAGGGAAAGAATTTGTGTGTGTGTGTGTGTGTGTGTGTGTGTGTGTGTGTGTGTGTGTGTGTGTACCTGCGTGTGTGTGTGCGCGCACATACGCACACATGTGTTTAAGCATAGGCAAATGTGTTCCAGAGTGCAAGAGTGGAGGTCTGAGAATGATCTCAGATGTGTGTTCTTGCCTGGCACCTTGATGGAGGCAGGGTGTTTCACTATCTACTGTTAGGCTTACAAGACTAACTAGCCCTCAAGCTTCTAGAGGATTCTCTTATCTGCATTTTCCATCTAGCCAGAGTACTGGAATTACAGTTGTCACACAATGGTGTCAGTCTGCATGTATTTACATGGGTTCTGGGATTCAAACTCAGATATTCACTTGCATGGAAAGCACACAATCTACTGAGCCATTGGCCTAGCCCTAAGAAGATAAGCTTTTCTTACTTAAAACTATTGGATATGAGGTTATTTGGTAGGTGGAAACTGTTTCAGTGGATTAATCAAGTCTATATGAATATGTATAAGTAATGTCATTTTTCTTTGTCTCACTTCCTTTTTAAACTAAAATAGAGTCTACCTCATAAGAATATGGTTTTACTTTTATTCTTGAGATATTTATTCCCCCTAAGAACATATACTAAATACTCAAAATGTAAGAATTAAGCAAACAAAATTTTACATATCTTCTTAGCATAATGACAGAGATATAGATCATTATATAGCCTGCTTCCTTCTTATGCTATGGGGTAAAAATCTAACCAATGGCACATGAACATCAGCTATATAAGTATTCAACATATTTTTGCATATTTTAATTAAATCAGACAAAGCTTAAGGGGTAAAAACTACAGACCTGAATAAAGGAATGGTGTCACAGCCTCTGTCAGCCTGCCTCTTCTTTTCATTTGCCATCCCCTGCTAGAATCTCTCCAGACATCCCGTTGACTTCCCTATAGCATACCAACCATCATTCAAATTTGGGAGTAATAAATCTCTTCTGTTTTATGCATTTTTATTTCATGCGCTGAGAGTGGCATATCCTTCTTTACTGAACTATCCTCAGTCAAGCTCCCCTAGTGAACAACCAATCTCAAGAAAGGAACAGTAAAACCAAATTACAGTAAAATCCCTAACAGTGTTTTATTAATACACTGTTCTCATGGCACAGTTATTACCCAAAAAGTAATGTACTTAGTAACTTTAAAATGAGAAAGGTCTTTTTTTTAAATTATTTTTTATTTATTTTTGGAGACAGACACAGAGAGAGACAGACAGAGAGGGAGAGGGAGACAGAGATGGGTGTGCCAGCAGTCTCTCAGCTGCTGTGAACGAAATCCAGATGCGTGCGCCCCCTTGTGGCCAAGTGCGGCACTGCGCCCTTGAGTCACTTTGCATCTGGCTAAACGTGGGACCTGGTGATTGGAACCAGCGTTCTTAGGCTTAGCAGGCAGGTGCCTTAACTGCTAAGCCATCTCTCCAGGCCGAGAAAGGTCTTTTTAAATATTATGAATAGCCATGAGTTCTGTGAAGGATAAATCATTGATCTGATATTACACTTATCTTCTTTAGTCAAAAGGTTGGCTCTTAATGACAGTACTTTTATTAGTTATTTTTCTAATTTCTGTGACTAACTCACAAGATGCAATTTAAGGAAGGAAGGATTATTGTGATTTATGGTTTGAAAGTAAAGTCCACTGTGGCAAAGCTGTAGGAGCTGGTCACGTGGTAGCCACAGTTGGGAAGTTGAGAGAAATGAAAGCTGCTGCTCACCTGTCCTCTTTTTCTTCAGTCCTGCCCACCAGTCCACTGGATGGTTTTGCCCACGTTTATGGTGCATCTTCCCTCCTCAAACCCTTCAGGCTAGATAGCCTAAATTAATGAAGGTAAATTTGTATTGCAGTGTGTCCCTTTATTTTTAAAGTCTTTAGAATGACTATGAGATTGGTAAGAAAAAAAGTAGCTAAGAATGTGTCTGGCTTTTAGAATTGAAAATTGAAGGTACTCTTATATATTCACCTGTAGTAGTTGGATAATTCTATGTTAAAAGACTGGGAAAATAAGGATTATGTCATATAATAGGATTGTTAATCACAAATACAATGTCATATAGTTGTGTCAAATAATTGATAACTTTAAGTTTTAGTGTCTTTTTTGTTTGTTTGTTTGCTTGTTTTCGAGGTAGGGTCTCACTCTGGTCCAGGCTGACCTGGAATTAACTATGTAGTCTCAGGGTAGCCTCAAACTCACGGCGATCCTCCTACCTCTGCCTCCTGAGTGCTGGGATTAAAGGCATGCACCACCATGCCTGGATAAGTTTTAGTGTCTTTTTATGAAATAGAAATAAGGCAACAATTTCTTAGTCTAGGCAAATCACATAATTTCAGGAATCCACACATAAAAGAGAGATTCAAATATGATAAATTATCAAATTTATCAAATACAATAAATTAAATAAGTTTTCACATGTAATATTATAGAAACTAGGGACTATTACAGAAAAATATAGACATATACCCAATTAATTAAAATCTTATTAATCCATTATTAAATTTATATGTGAAAATAGTTATATCTATTAAATATATATTTATTCTATTAAAATAGGTATTATGTATTACATCTTGAACAAGTAATTGCATACATAGATAAACATATATACATATATATATATTTTTAAGTCATTGAATATATTATAAAATATATCAGGTTTTTATGTATATTGAGGTTATAATCATATTTTCTAAGGTAAATATAATTGACATTATCATATAAGTATTCAGCTGGTGTCTTACTCAGCATTATTCCTCCATAGAATATTTCAATATTCAGAGTAAGAAAGTATTCATTTGTATATACATTTCATCTGTTCTATCAGTAACAAATGATACAAGCAAAACGTGTATCCATATAACATTACTTTGTTACACATAGAACTCAGTGTAAAAGCAATAAAATACTATAAATTCATGACCTCATACCATCATAACCACTTTCATATTTCCCTTAAATATGTACTATATTTTAAAGATATATTCATTACACACAGTAGTTATCACTACCTCTGAAAACATACTAAAGTGAAAAATATTTCTGCTTAAATTGTTTAATGATTTACCAAATGCACCACCACAGAAATTTGCTTGCTGAAATGTTCATGTTTAGTTTTCCTACTTTTAGTTTATTCAAAATATGACCACACCACCTTCTGGTAACACAAAGAATTTACTCTCTGTGGGTGTGAGCTCCAGACTGATGGAGCTTTATTGATATTTTTGGCAGAGTAGTATTTTAGCATTGGGCATAGATCCCACACCCTCATACATGCTAGGCAAACATTCCACTGCTGAGTAATGTTCCCAGCCAACAGAGTACTTTTCATATCTACTTTTTAGTTACTTAAACCCAAAACATTTTTAGCTACTTAAACCTAAAAGAATTGGTGATAACATACTTGTTAGCTGGATCTGGTAACAAATGCCTATGTTCACATCACTCAAGAGCTGAGGCAGATAAATTTCAGAGTTTGAGACTAACCTGGACTTCAAAGTGAGATCTTCTCATTACAACATTTAAAATTAGGTACTATGGACTCAACCCATCTTCGTAATGCAAAAGGAAATTAAATGACATAGATTTCACTTTGATGTAGTTAACTTTTTGCTAATGTAATGAAACATCTGACCAGAAGCAGCTTATGGAAGGACAGAGTTTATTTCAATTTACATTTTCAAGGGGAAGTTTCATCATATCAGAGAAAGCATGGAATGAGCAGGAAGCTGTCACCTATCTGGCTGGGTCAGTACTAGGCTTGAACTGAGCTAACAAACCTCAAGGTAGTCCTCCTCCAGCAAGCCTCCACCTCCCCAATTGCCATCAGGTGGGGATCAAGTAATCGGTTTAACACAACGCTCTGTAAACTCGGAGGCAGTTTACATTTAAAATTTCACACATTTGTTCTTGAACTGGTTGCTTTTGGAATCTAGCACACTAGTGAAATTTCATAATTTTCAGTCTCTCATATTTATCAACATGTATTTTAACAAAGTTATTTGAAATAAAACATGAAATCAGACTTCATGATAGAAACTAAATGTAATTTTTGTCTGTCTCCCCAGCATTGTAGTGCATCATTAGTCAATATGATGGCTTGGGTAGCCACAAAGGTCAGAAATGTAACCACACACAATTTCCCTTGAATGTATAGTACAACACTCAGATAGCCAAAAACATACTTAGGATTCATTACTAGAAATATGTGGCTTTTTCAATGGTAATTTAATACTACTCTTGGGGCCCTTCTTTTGGGTACACATACTAGGTTATCTGGTATTCTAAAGGATCTTCAAATCCCCTTTAATATATTGGAGTATCATCCTGGGTCAGAATACTATGGAATCAGGATTCTGTAGAAAAATAGGAGTAATATGATACATATACCTAGGAGGAAAGTCAGTGTTAGTATTGGAACATATGACTAAGGAGGAGCATAAATCTCATCATGTGTTATATATAAGCTAGACAAACAGTAAAGTTGTTTTAACTCAGTCTGCTTCTTAATGCCAGAGAACCATGGAAGCAGAGTGTCTTTACAGGTCTGAGGCTAAAAGCCCAAACAAACATCTTCAAGTCCAAATTTCCAAAACCAAAGAGCCGTGATATTTGAGGGAAGCCAGGAGTTCCAGCTCAAAACACCAGAGAAAAGAGAGAAGATTAAAAGAGAGCAACATTTATCTACCTTTCTGTGGATGGGATTCTTTAATCCTCTGAGTCAGACACTCATCTCTTCAACATGTATGCTCACAGATATAACCAGATGCTTTACCAAGTATTTGGATATTCTATAGTCCAATCCAGCTGATGAAAAATAAACTCACAAACCACTACTCTGGTCTTGAGATCTGAGACACATCCCATAGGGCTTGGTTTGTTCCGTAACCTTGGTCTCAGGACTATATACAGTGGATTGATTTTGCTAGTAACTGTAGGATTTTAAGATTTATTTTATTTTATTTATCTGAGAGGGAGATAGATGATGATGATAGATTAGATAGATAGATAGATAGATAGATAGATAGATAGATAGATAGATAGACAGACAGACAGACAGACAGACATATATAGACAGATAGATAGATGATAGAGAGGGGAAAGGAGAGAATAGAGACAGCAGGGCTTCCAGCCACTGCAAATGAACTCTAGACACATTTGCCTCCTTGTGCACTGGCTTATGTGGGTACTGGAAAATCAAACCTGGGTCCTTATGTTTCGCAGGTAAACACGTTACCTGCTAAACCATCTCTCCAGTCTAGGTTTTTTTCTTGTTAATGGGATGGTGCAAGACTGGGACAGATTTATGAGAATGTCACTCATGGGCCCAGGATGGGTTCATACACAAATCAACACTTGGACATGGACCACGTAAGTGAGTTCATGCATTGGTTTTTCCATTCTGGGTGTCTATTTCAACTATGGTCCTTCCTTCTTGCAACAAAGGGAGGCAGAGGTGGCAGCAGGATTCCTAAATCTGTGGTAGTCTTGTTGGTCCTCTTGCTGGCAACCAGGCTAGCTAGTCAACCACTACACACTTCAGGTGGAATGTTCGGCAGTTCTCCAAGTATGGCTTAGCATCTTCTCCAAGGGACTGTAAGATGTTTACTCCAAGAGCTCTTCTGAAACATTGTCTTTCTTTCCTGCAGTTGCTGTGGCAGCATCATGCTCCCTTGGCATATTCTGAAGACTCATATGGGATGAATAATTCTTGTGTGAATGAGACTGTTGTTATCTAACTAACCTCCTCATGGATTTGTGGGGAATCAATGTCTGATGAATACTGAAAGAGACCACGCTTTAGGGATGCAGTTACTATGGCTTTACGAGGTTGAAATCTCTCCTAATTCAGATGAGATGTATGTTAAACAACGTAACACTTAAGTTATCAATCAATTTAATACATCCAGAAATCAAACTGTTGTACACATTTCCTTGTATGGTACCAATACCACTTACATTGATGATAACTCTTAACAAAAACTTTAAAAATGGCTGTGGGATATAGTATTGGATAACAACATCAAATCATGAATAATGGGACAAACATTAAAGGAAGGTACTTAGAAACTCTAGAGTATGGAGACATAATATTGAATGTAAACTAGATGCTACAGAACTATGACATTGTGAGTAGAACAGAATGTTTTTCTTGAAGTGGGAGCTAGAATTACCACATTGGACTATAATTGAAAGCAATGATTGCTAGATCAAATAACAACAGTCCCTGTGTAACAAAACCACCATGTGCACTAATTGGGCAATAAATAAACATCTCATGTCTACATACCATCTTAATATGCAGCTGCTGAATCCAATACCATGGATTTCACATAAGCAGTCTTAATACCAAAAAGAAAATTTTGCTAAATGGGAAATCTTAAGTCACATTACCTTCAAATTATAAAAGTGAATGCTTTGCAATACATGACTTGCAACAATTTACACAGCAGAGAGTGAAAAAGTCTGTTAGTTTACCTTATTCTGAATTACATACTTTGGAGCTCGATTTAAAATGTACATATGTATGTATGTATGTGTGAAAACAGAGAACTAGGGGATTGGAAAACAAAATTAAATTAAGGTTATTCATAGAATTCAATTGTCAACCTATAGCTATAGGAGTAAGATCCCCATTTCCTTGTTAACTGTGTGCTAGAGGCTACAGTGCTCTACTTTAGTGCCTACATTAGTGCACTGCATGCTTCCCAAATTTCAAATCTCTGCTTTCTATCAGAAGGTGAAAACTGCTTTAAAATTTTTTTTGTTTATTTTTATTTATTTATTTGAGAGTGACAGAGAAAGAAGGAGGCACAGAGAGAGAGAATGGTCACACTAGGTCCTACCATCTTGTGCATCTGGCTTACAAGGGTACTGGGGAATTGAGCCTCGAACTGGGGTCCTTAGGCTTCACAGGCAAGTGTTTAACCGCTAAACCATCTCTCCAGCCCCCCAAAACTTTGCTTTTAAAGTGCTCACATGATGGACTGGGTCAAACCCATCCAAATAATGATCCTATTTTAAATGCAACAGATTGCAATTTTAATTACATTTGCAAATTCCTTTTGGAACAGTATTTAGACGCATGCTAGGCTGAATAAGCAGTTGGCAGTAATTCTGAAAGATAAATTATGTCCATCACTTTAATTTTTCTTCTTTGTACTATCAATACTTTGAAATATCTGTGACCTATTATGGTGATTTCTCTTTTGAGTTCCCCAGTGGCTTATCCTGGGCCTTGAAGGTGTAGTCTCTATTTCCAAAATCAGTCATCATATAGCATTCATTTCTAAGTCCACTGTTTCCATGGTTACTTCTTTTTCTTTTCTTTCTTTCCTTTTTTCTTTCTTCTTTCTAATGCTTTCTTCCTTTCTCCATTTTGTTATTCCCTTTTCTTCCTTCCTTCCTTTTCCTTTTTTTTTCTTCCTCCCTTCCCTGCCTCCTTTCCTGCTCCTATACCTTTTAATCATCTTCTAAAATAGTATATAAGCTTCTATCACTGGGAGACAAGTGGCAGAACAATTTCTCTCTTCTGTGTGAACTGTTTTGTTCTATTTCATTTTTTTTCTAGTTTGAGTAAGTTGATGTTTTACCTATATTGTTTTTAAATTTTATTGGAATATTTTCTTCATTTCTACTTCTAGTTTTTCCATTCAATACTGTATCATTTTTCTCTTACTCTTTGTTTCAAATTCCAATAAAGTTATTTACAGATACCATATTCTATGTCTAATAACAAAGAATTCAATTTTGTAGTATCAGCAGAAATAATAGACTACAGAATTAAAATTCTTTAAAATAAACTGTTAAAAGTGTGATGGCTATAAATAAAATCGATAAAGAAGTATTAACTACACGCTCATATTTTGTAATAGTGTTCAGGGATAAACAGTTCACCATGTGACAAGATAAAATGTAATTTTCAATGCATTTTCAGTGGAGGTTTCTCTGACTAGAAACTATCAATGCACCTATCTTGGCACAGATTTTTTGTTGTTGTTGTTTTGTTTGGAGAGAGACAAAGAGAGACACAGACAGAGAGAGGGAGAAACAGAGAATGGGTGCGCCAGCAGTCTCTCAGCTGCTGTGAATGTAATCCAGATGTGTGCGTCCCCTTGTGGGCAAGTGCAGCATTGTGCCCTTGCATTACTTTGCATCTGGCTAAACGTGGGACCTGGAGATTGGAACCGGGTTCTTAGGCTTAGCAGGCAGGCGCCTTAACCGCTAAGCCATCTCTCCAGCCCTTATTTTTTTTTATTGACAACTTCTATAATTACATACAAAAAATACATATTTCCCTCCCCTCCCCCATTCTCCTATAGAACTCCAATCTCCATCATATCCCCTCCCTCTCTCCATTAGTCTCTCTTTTAATTTGATGTCATCATCTTTTTCTCCTATTATGAGGGTCTTGCGAAGGTATTGCTAGGCACTGCGAGATCAAGTGTTGATATTATCTCATTTATTTGACCTCAGGCCATGTCAGCCTTTCTCATTCTCATCTGCTTTCTTGGAACAGGAAGGTATGTGCCTACTATCTATCTTACTTTACTTTGCCTGTCCACCCTTTCCCGAAGCTTATCTGTAGTTTTTGCAGTACAATCTCATTTTGTGTTTTTGGTTTTCACTTGTTTCAGGTTGTGTGTGTGTGTTGGCATTTTTCTTGTTTCATTGGGAGGTTGGAAATACATTTGTATCTTTGCTGCAGTTTACTCAGCATTCAAGATATTTTACTAATTCCTTTCATTAATACCTTCACCACCACATACATAAAAGTGAAAATCATGTTCAGTACTTTTGGTATCCTTCCTTATGCACACGTGGAACTCTAAGTAATACATAGACTGCTGTGCAAATGAAAGGTGGCAAATTATTATAACTGTCTGAAGATTTTATTTGTACATAAGTGGTTCATTTATTTTCAGTTCTGAATAGTGATTGTACTTTTAATGGATATTTTATTGCTTTCAACTTTTCTCTATTATATACAATGCTAAATGAGGTGGAAATAATGGAGTATTGATAATGTTTGTTTCCAAATGCAACAAATATTCCTATTTTCCAATACATTTTCTCACTTTGCAATCCACCAGCAATGTATGAGTTTTAATTTGTTCCATATCGTCTTGACTTGATTCATTAACATGTTCTATTATAACCATACTGGGTGGAAGAAATCAGGAAGTCATTTGATTTTAGTTTGCATTTATCTGAATTTATAGGAACTTTTCTCATCTTTTGGCAATTTCAATGTTTTAAAAATGAGCTGTCCTTTCACTTTACATACTTTTAACTATAATTACTGTCTAAATAATACCTTGTAACTTAAAAGAACTGAACATTTATATCAGGCTATATGCTTGTCCCTATGATTTACCAAACTGCTTTTCATTTTATCAGGTCCACTATATCATTTCTTATCTTTATTAAATTCTTCTCTTATACCCAACTATAAACATCCTCCTACATTTCTGTTTTGACATTTTACTTTTTACATTCAAATTACTAACAAGAGAGATGACTTTTTGTATCTGGAGTTTTTTACTCATTTATGGATAATGTATTCCAGAATATAATGATATACAACTATGATTCCAATTTAGTTATTTATGATACCAATGTTTATGTGTTACTGTATCAAAACAACATGTCAGATAGTCATGTCAAATATAACATTCCACCCAGATTTTCATTAAAAACTTAAAATTAGTTTGGCAATCTCTTTGAAACTGCTCATATTTTAATCAATGTTGATTTAAATGCATGTATTTTGTTGCTAGGATATTGTATTTTCTATACATGGACATACTAACTCTCCATTTCTTTGAGACATTTTAAATATACTAGAAGAAAATTCTGTAACTTCTTGCATAAAATCCATACCTTTTTTTTAAGTATATAATTTCTTGGGTCAATCATAATTTCTTGTATTTCATGACACAAAATATTAGCATTCTGATTTTCGGTATTAATCTTATATCCAGCAACTTTACTTCATCCTCTCAATGGTTTCAATGTTTGTAGGAATTGTTTAGAAAACTATGAGAATTTTGTCGGTTCCATTACTTTTCTCTGATACAAAGTCTCTGTAGCCCAACCAGGCCTCGAACTATGTAAGCTAAAGATGGGCCTGAATTCAGGGCAATCTGGCCGCTTGAATCTATCGCCCAGGTTAATATACACGAACCACCATGCACACAGCCATTCTGTTTTTTTCTTCAAATTGACAATATTATACCCATGTATGTGATGTATTTTTATCATAACCCCCTCTCCTGCCTTCTCTTGAACACCCTCCTTACACCCTTGCACTGAATCCCTTCTTCCCAACTAGGCCCCCTCTTCTACTTTGATCTTCTTTTCCTTGTGTGGGTGTGAACTACTAAGTTTAATTATGTTCACCTCTAAGTGCATGACTGGGGGATTATATAACACATGGATCCTACCAGTGATTACACCACTGCAGAATATATCTCCCACTCTCACAGCTTCCATTAGCTGTCAATAACTTGCCAGGAAGGTATGGGGCCCCCATGCCAAACCCCATCATCCATGACAGAATATTGATGGGCCTCGATGTGGTGTGGGTCTTTTGCAGGTTATAGAAGTAAGTAACTATGAGGACACAACCATAAATGGGCATGTTATGCCTGCTAACTACCTATCTTTTGGCTCTTGCATTTTTTCTGTCCCACCTCCTGAGCTTTGGAAGGGGTGCTAGAGATGACACATTTAGCAGTGAGCACTCCATAGTCATTTATACACACCAGATTCCTGGTTTTAGAGCAGATACTTTCAAGTGTGCAGTATTAAATATAGTAATTGTTAGAAAATTTATCAATATTTATCAATTATATTTCCTTAGCTTTTGTTTTATATTGTTAAATCTTTTAAACTCAATTACCAAATTAGCAATTACTAAACTCAGCATATCTATTGAAATTTCTAAAATTTTTCCTTTAATACTTTGACAATTTTCTAACTTTATCCTTTATTAATTAAACCAATGTTGCTTATGGTTACTCTAAGAACAACTTCATTTTTTAATCTATCACAGTATATTTGGAATATATGCTTTGTTGATGGTCATTTGCTGTTATTATATACAAAGTTATAGTCTTTTACTTTATGTACTGAGTAAATATGGAATAGGATTTCCTACAGAAAAATCTCACTACAAGAAAGTTATTGATAGACATTATGCTTTTTTTTCCATCTATTTTCACTATATGGTTTAATCTTTTCATTGTTAAATTAAAATCTGGGGCTGGAGAGATGGCTTAGCAGTTAAGGCGCTTGCCTGCAAAGCCAAAGGACCCAGATTCAATTCCCCAGGACCCATGTAAGAGAGATGCACAAGGTGGTGCATGTGTCTGGAGTTCATTTGCTGTGGCTGGAGACCCTGACATGCCCATTCACTCTCTCTCTCCAATAAATGAATAAAAATGAAATTAAAAAAAAATATTTAAAAAATAAAATCTGTATCATTTCAATATAGGGGTACCAAGTACTACACCCTGACTCACAGCAAATGCATTCTAGGTTTTTGCGTTTGTTTCTCCACTTCTAGACTTTTAGTGTTTGAACTGTGGGAAAAAGACATGTTATTCTCATTTCTAAAATCAACTTAGTAATTTTTTTAGCTTATTAGTTTCCAGTGGGTCTTAGTAGAATTAAAGTATTTTAAAACATTAAAAAAATGCAAAGCTGGACAGGGGAAATGGTTCAGTGATTAAAGGCATTTGCTTGCAAAGCTTGCTGGCCCGGGTTCAATTCCCCAGTACCCACATAAGGCTAGATGCACAGAATAGCATTTGTTTGCAGTGGCATGATATGTCCATTCTTTCTCTCTGCCCACAAATACATAACTTAAAAAAAAATTATTCCAATTACAATTGATTGAAAGAAAAATGTCAATGAAATTTCATTTTCAGATTTTCTTGTGGTAAGTGTGCATGTTCTTTTTTAAGGACCAAGTTTTAATTATTTTCTCAATTTAAGTTATTACTATGTTGGCCTTGTATTTAAACTAGAATTTACCTGTAATGACCTTGGAAGGGATGATACCATGTTATATATCTGTAATGTTACTTAAGTATCCAAAAGTTTTCTCTGGCCCTATTTCTATGACAATTTTTTTAACTTATTTGAGAGAGAGACAGGCAGAGGGGTAGACACACACATAGTAAAAGAAAGAGAGAGAGGGAAAGAGTATGGGCATACCAGGGCTTTCTGCCACTACAAACTCCACATGCATGCACCACTTTGTTCCAGGCCTTCAGGCTTTGCAATCAAGTCTCTTTAACCACTGAACCATCTCTATAGCCCTCCATGACAATTTTCAATCCATCCGTGTATTATTTCCAACATACAGCTGTTTTAATGAATTCACATATGCCAAGAAAACGTAGTGTTGGTCAGTACTTAAGAGTATTAAGCACAATTTCAAGAAAGAAATGCTCAAACTCTGCATTACAAATTAAGAGACATAAAAATTACTCTAAAAAACAAAAAGGCCTAAAGCAGATATATAATATTAAGTACAAGGAAATATTATCTTTAGAATAGCAGATTCTTTGATATAAATCATTTGCCTTTAGAGAATAAGGCTATTAGCGTGAAATGATGTTAAAATGTGTATTGTAACATAACTTCTGTGCTTAAATTGAACTTTTACTAACAGGCTTGGATTGTATTTATTTTACCATCTTCTCACCTCCTATAAAGAAAGGAAAATTATACTTTCAAAGGATGAGATTGAGAAACCAAGCTGGACAGAACTCTTCTATGTAATCAGATACACCTCCCATTCAGGAAAAAGTATTAAGATTTAATAGCGATTCAACATTATTTTACTATCAGTACCTGAAAAACATACCATTCATTAAAAAAAAAAAAGCAAGGAGTCAAAATAAAATAAATATATATATGTTTTTTACATTTTATTATTACTGTTTAGCAATGGGGAGATGCAGTTTATTTTACACCAGCAGCCATATAGGCAAGGGGCACACACACAGTTAATCAGCTATTTGTATAAGATGGATTACTTATTTAAAAATAAGAATCTCCAAAAGAAAGGACAGTGTTGAGTTTCATACTACCCTCCCCCAATGATCCCAGCATGCGATAATGCCAGGCAGTGGCCAATGGGCATGCGGTGGTGGGAACTAATATATGGAAGAAAAACCCACAAACCACAGAAATTTTAAAGAATCCCCATTCCCCTATACACACACATTCAGGTACATAGTAAGATTACAGGTGTTCAATACAATTAATTGAAGAATAGGAATTCTGCTGTTTCAGGAAAGGGAGTAGAGGAAGGAAGAGTCCCTAACTACTGTGAACTACATATGGTAGAGAGCATTATCTCCCCAAAAAGTAGTTTGTTCCTTCAGGGCACCTGTTAGATTTAGCCCACCTCATAACTACAGAAAGCAGGGAGCTACTGCCCTAATGATACTGATGATTACAAAAAAAAAAAAAAAAAAGTAATTGAAGAAACCATACATAAAGCTACTTCCCCCATTTCCATCCTCTAACCAGAAAAGAGCAAAAACAATATTAAGTCACATCAGATCTCCATATCTGAAGGCAGACTGGACTTTTGCTTTACTCCCTTTATTTTCATCCATTTTCCCAAGCATTGTTAGAAAGTACGCAGGAATCACGCTTACACCTGTCTCTTTTTCATTATTCTTAGGTGTCCACAAAAGGCCAAGCACAGAGATGACTTCAAGGTATTTTTGACCCTGCCAGTGCTTGACTTAAAAATTCTCTCAATTCCTGGATGATCATCAACTTGTAACTAGGCCCTAACCCTGAGCAGGAAAACTCTAGAAGGCAATTATAGACAGTCTCAAGGCCCAATCACTATGCTTCCTTAACTCTCTAGAGTACCATAACCCAAAGCAATCCATAGTGTTCAAATAGCTCCTTGTGAGATAAGGATAATGTATACACGATAAAGGTTAGAGGAAGTGGAGCAGGACTCACTCCATCCCTGTGTGTCAGCCTTCATAGCTCTTCTGTAGAGTCCTAATAAGCAATACTAAGTGGGGGTGGGAAGACTGAACTCAAGATGACAAAGCAGAGTGACAGTAAGAGCAACACAGTTCTCTAGAGGAGAAGTACTTAGGCATGGCACTGCCCTATAAATACAAAAAGTTATTTTCCCATTCCAGTCCACATAGAGGGAGCCACGAGATTCTCTTCTGAATCTCCCACAATAACAGGTAAGACAAAACCAACATGAAAACTCAAAGGACAAGGATAAAGAATCTGGGCAGGTTTCAGAAGCAGGAGCATTAAGAGATGAACTGAGTGGTCAAAGCTGGAGAAGCAAGCAGCACCTGGAATCATGAGCTGCACCAGATAGGCAGTGTGGAGCAGTGGACAGGAACATGGGGCCAAGCCAGACAGATGAGGCTGGGCCCTTTACTGGGGCACGGAATGAGGTAAGAAAACATTTCAAATAAAGCAGCACCTTTCTGTTCTGCTCACATCAGGCCTCCCACCCTCTTAACCCTTTTTAAACCCTTACTCAGGGAGTAAATCAGAGGGTAGTTTTGATATGTGGCCCTCACCATCCTCCTCTATCCCATTCCCAAAAGCCAGGGAAATCCTTTCCCACTTCCCACAACAAAAAGCTCTTGCTGTCAAGAAGGTCCAAAGACGACCAAGTCAAAGTACTATAATTTGTGAGGGGCAGAGGTGGTGAACATTCACCACAGCACACCTGACAGCTTAAGGAACAAGGGCATTCAACAGGATTCAGCAGTCATAGAAGAGATAAACCAAGTCTGCTTCTTGGCTCTGAGCACTAACACATTCACATTACAGAGGGCAGCTGGGAGAAGTCCCCTCCTGGCTCAGTTTACCAACAGCGTCCTGCACAGCCATGAGATTCTTCTAGAGTTCCGTCAAACCCACTGGCTGGCTACATTCCTCATATAACAAGAGTAGAAAAAGGCCGTCCCACCAACTTTATGCTCACAAGATAATTCATCCAAGCATGAATCTTCAAGATGGAATGTAGTTGTAGAGGTCCCTATTTCTTTCTCACAGGATCAAAACAGAATCCTCAGCCTGCCTGGAAAGCCAAGTTATCCTTTCTCAAACCTGTACCACCAGGTGGGAGGGAAGGAGGGGAAGAAAGAGGACTGTGCTCAGGCAAAGGCTAGGCCTCCTTTCCACATCCCCTGAAATCAGTGCAAATGCCAGGCCTTTGGAAAACAGGTGGTTTCGAACTTTTCTTCTCTTTGCAGACAAGGCCACTGGGCTTCTTACCTAATGCGACTGGGAATTAATATCATTAGTATCCAAATCTCCTATCTGACTTTCGTTTCTAGAGGCCCATTAGAGGCTTAGAAATCAGGGGAGCAAATACACTTGCTGATGGCCTGAACATGAGCAATGTCCAAACTGTCCAGGAAGCCCTTGACCTCAGGCAGATGAAGGAGAATCTGCTGCTCCCCTGTCCCCCGTGTGCTGTGCAGTAGAGGGAAACCTTGTGTACTTCCGGGTGTGTTTAGAGATCAACACGAATTGCAGGAGGCCCTGGCTGTGCATCCTGTCTCCTAGCCAGGGTTTCAGAGCTAACCCTGGGCACACTTAAAAAGCAAAAGAATTTTCCACTTTTGATTTTTGAATGCTAGGATCTTTAAAGGGAATTGGGACTTTTGTTTGATTTTCTTTCTTTTCTCTCTCACTCTCTTTTTTACTTCGCTTACTCCTCTAAGCCAGGGGACCAGTGTGAATTATTGTCCTGGTCACTGCCAGCCCCTCGCATGGTACGGCTACTGGAATTCTGGAGGCGAGCGCTGCAGCTGCTGGTCAGGCCCGTTCCCGGCGTCTCCAGGCAGGGAGCAGAGCGGGAGGCGGCATGCTCCTTTGTCTTCCACTGGCTGAATGCCAAACTCCTTCACGCTCGCAGTGTCTGCGAACTCCAGGTAGAAGTAGCCGCACTTGACCGCCCGGTGCACCTCAAAGCAGAATCCCAGGCAAGAATCCTCTATCAGGTCTACATAAATCTCCTGGGCGATGGCCTCTAGCTTGTTAGTATCCAGGTTGGCCAAGGAGATCTCCTCCATCTTAACGTGCGCACGAGCGTGGAGAGGGCGCAGGCTTTACTCACGGCAGCGACACGCCGGGCTCGGGCTCGCGGGCCGGCCTAGGCCTGCAGGCCTCTGGGGACCGTGTCGTCGCGCGCGGCGGTGGCAGCGGCTCCGCGGTCACGGCGGCACCAGCTTCGGCTCCCAGAACCCCGTCTCCGTGTACTACGGAGGCTCGCAGGCTCGGCGCTGTCAGCAGCGCGCAGCCCAGACTCACCGCGAAACGTCTCGGCGCCTCGCCCAGCCGTGCCGGCCTCTTCCGCTCTCCGCTCGGGCTCGGCCCCGCCCCCCGGCTTCCGGCCCGCGCCGCGCCTGCGCACTGACTCCGCTCAGCCCCCGGGGGTTTTCGTGATGTGTAGGTGCTGATCCGTCCTGTGAATTTATGAGAACCAGGGGCGAAGAACTGGTGTCTGTCGTTTCTTCTTCATAAGATAATTACCAGGATGCTGTTTTATGTTCTTTATTGAGACTTAAACTTTGATGAATCCACCTATGTTTTAATTTCCGCCGAAAAGCGGAAAAAGACTAATTACTTGCATTGTTGGGGAAAATCATCCTAGAAACAGCTATTGTTTTCCACATGCGTTGAAGGTTATTGACTTATAGGATTGTCTTGTAAATATTTACAGTGCTGCCGCAGTTGTTATTTAAATCCACTAGATGGTGTAAGGAAACAAATTACAGTGTAGTTTATCTTTGAGATTCTTTTAAAAAAATAGAAAGTGGACACTAAAGGCATAAGTCATATATATTGATCAAATAAACCTAAGGCATTTATCTCACTTATAAGACCATTAAGTCAGTGTGACTGTAAAGAGATGATTATATACATCTCTAAAAGAGCTCAAAGAAAAACTATAAGTGTGTGTTCTCTTTGGAAATGAAGCTTTTCCTAAAGTTACACAGCAGGACTTAAGAGTACGAAAACCAGGCTATGTGGGTTTCATTCTCTGCAGCCAACTCTTAAAGTTTGTTTCCTCATTTGAGCAGAGCAAATTATTCCATAATAAAGATCAACATATACTACTGAATACCTTCTTGTGACAGAGCCTTACAAGTAAACAATCATAAAGTGGCTTTAATTTGCATTTCCTGATGGTTAAGAATGTTGATGCTTTTTAGAATATGTATTGACCATTAGTATTTTTTCTTTTGAGAACTCTGTCCAGATCATTAGCTTATTTTCTTGATTAAGTTGTTTGTTTACTTGTTCTTATTTTATTTATTTTTTATTTTTTGTTTTTTTAAAGATAGGGACTCACTCTAGACCAGGCTGACTTGGAATTTTCTATGTGGTCTCAGGGTGGCCTTGAACTCATGGTGATCCTCCTACCTCTGCCTTCTAAGTGCTGGGATTAAAGGCATGCACCACTATGCCCGGCTTTCTTATTTTTGCTGTGTGTGTGTGTGTGTGTGTGTGTGTGTGTGTGTGTGTGTGTTCATACATGTAAATGCTGGTGAGTGTGGGCCATGGGTCACATGTGGTGCTCAGATGAGAACTTCTAGGTTTTGGTTGTCATCTTCCATGGCAATTGATGTGATATCTAGAATAGTTGTTTGAAGGTTAGCTCACCAAACAAGATGGCCTGGGTGAAATATTTGGAAAATTCTCCTTTCTCTTCCTATCTTCTCACTATATGCATGCTGGAATTACAAGAGGCCCTCCAAAACATCAAACTTTTATGTCAGTTCTAGGGATTTAAACTCAGGTACTCATGCTTGCATGAGTTTTTTCCACTGAATCCCCTCCAGTCCTGTTGTTGATATTTTTGATCTCCATATATAATCTAGATGTTAATCCTGTCAAAATGAATATACAGCAAATATTTTTACCTGGTCTTCAGGCCATCTCTTCACATAATTAACTGTTGTACAGAAGCTTTTAATTTCACAAGGTGCCAATTATTGATTGCTGGCCTTATTTCCTGAGTGACTAGCATTTTATTCAGAAAGATTTACCTATGTGTATATGTTTTTTTTTTCATTATTGCTTTTTTTAATAAAAAGTTTGTACTCTTAGATTCTTTCACCCTCACCAAAATTCTGCTGAGGGTCTTCTTCAGTTGGGTTATTGCTATTCATTGTAGGGACCAAGAGGCCTCAATAAGACATGTTGGGTGGGAGGGATAGAGTGCCTCAGGCTAGTCACCCATCCTGAGGGTTTCACAAACTCACTTACTACTGAATATCAGTTATATGTTGTAATCAGTCAGGCTGACATACAAAAATGTTGCTTGTGAATGATCAGTGTAGCTCAATCTTTCCACCCTCTCTTCCAAAGTGTTCCCTGAGTCTTGAAGGGCAAGGTAAAGGTGTAATTTAGTGTTGAGTTATCTGTAGTTTCTGGATCTCTGTTTTGATAAGGTTTGAGTAAACCACAGTGTCTGTCACCATTTCTGTGGAACTCGTTGCAGGTTAGTGCTGAGAGCAGTATTCATCTTACTGCTTTCGCTGTAGTGACTTCTGAGCCTGGACAGATGAAGTGGAGATGACTCATCTCATGGTAGTCATTGATGTATCCTGTTCTCCCCACTATTCTCCATCATCTTTAATATAGAATCAATTCTCCAACCAAAGGCAAGAGCAGTTTGAATTAAAGAGGATAAGACTAGTTTTTAGAGACACTTACTGATATCCACTCTTCTTTGTGTTTCCCCTGCTTTTCCTCTGGCTTATTCATAGTTTCATCTCTTATGTTAAGGTCTTTGATGTGTTTGGAGTTGATTTTTATACATGGTGAAGGATCTAGTTTAAAACTTCTACATGTGAAAATCCAGTTTTCTCTGTACTATTTGTTTAAGAAGCTGTCTTTTCACATAAAATAGAAGATTGAGGTATCACAGAACATTGGAAAGAGGTGGAAGTACAATTACCCAACCGGTTTCCATGACTAATTGGGGCTGCCTCAAATTTATCTGGGAAATTTAGGCAAAAAATTGAATTAATAGGTGGAAGACCAAAAAAAGGGGGGGCACAGGTATATTCATTTTTTTTCTAAATAGTTCTTTCAAACTGATTTTTAATGAATTGAGAAATTGGAAGATATAATTCTACCTAATTCAAAACCTAGTAAATTCCTTCATATTTGTTCATGAAGCTCAAATTTTGGATCCTGAATGGGGAATCTGAGGGTATTCTTATTATTGACTGAAGTGTTCTACTCTCTAGTGCATCTCAAAGTGCTTCTACACTTTAGAGGTAAAGGGATTATTCAGCTAATGAGCATCAGTTATGTGTTGTTATCAGTCAGGCTGACATCCCAAAAATGTTGTCTGTGGATGATCATTTTAGTTCAAAATTTATCAAAAATTTTGACTCAAGGGCTGGAGAGATAGCTTAGCAGTTAAGGCGCCTGCCTGCCAAGCCTAAGAAAACCTGTTTGATCTCCAGGTCCCACGTTTAGCCAGTTGCAAAAGTGATGCAAGCACATGATGTCGTGCTTGCCCACAAGGGGGCGGACACATCTGGAGTTAGTTCACAGAGGCTGAGACGCCGCCGAGGCACCCATTCTCTCTCTATCTCTTCCTTTGTCTCTGTCTCTGTCTCTCTCTCTCTCAAATAATAATAATAATAATAATAATAATAATAATAATAATAATAAATTGACTCTAATGAGGGCCACTTTCATTAGTGAATATTCATTATAAGTTTGCTGGATTTTTTAACCTACTTAGATATTTTTTAAGTAAAAGAATACTAGATAAGGAGTAGACATATTATCTCATAAAAATACTTTCATCAGACTGTGATTTGTATATCAAATAAGCCATGGAGTTTTATTAATTTTTGTCAACAACTTACTAGATATATATCATAGTTCAACTGTAAGTGCTAGTATGCACCACATACAGCTAGGTTGAAGTTTCAAAAGTATCTTCTGCTAAGATCCATTTTTTCAGAATTAGTTTTAAAAACTGATTACCATGGAATTCATGATATTTAGAAATGCCACAATCTGATATTAGATCAGGGTTTCATGTGAAAATTCCAATGTCTAAAATAAATTTGTGATTTGAGTCTCTTGAGGATGCAAATGAACTCCAGAACTGCAGACTCTTGCACAACTTTGTGCACCCAGATTTAATGTGGGTACTGGGGAATCAAACCCATGTCAGCAGGCTTCCCAAGCAAATACCTTTAATTGCTGAGCCATTTCCCCAGCCCAGGACTTTCTTTTCAAATTAGTTCCTATGATAAGATTGTAAGATTAGGATGGTGCAGCTATACTGCTTGAAAATGTGAAAGATTGTGAAGAAAGCTCACCTATTCAGAATGTTTACACAGCTTACAAATAGGATTCCTTTTAAACATGGAATTACTTTGGACTTTCTGGTTCATGAGTTTTTAAATAGCAGTATATTGATATATTTTGCATGCTTGATAAGACATGTCTTTTTAACAGATCTTGGTTTTACTAACTGTAGTTTTGCCAAGCACAGTTCTCTTTATAAATATCACCCTAGAGGTTGGTGAAGGAGTTTCTAGCATGACATGAAAACTGTTGCTTGGATCCATCTTTCAGTTAGTTGACTATCTATTAGTTGGTATACATGTCACAGTAAACAAATGGTAAGGAACACTGGAATAGAAAATTCACTGAGAAAAGCTCTTGGTATTTTTTCTCTCTCTCCTTTAAACTAACAGATAAAGGAGTAAATCAAAATAATACCTTTATTTACTTATCCAACAATCAACAGCAGAGACCTTAGATTAATTGTGCAAATCATTAATGGTAGTATTAGGATGAAATATTAAGGATTCTGATTTTAATTCTCTTTCTATTACATAGCAGTTTTTCTGGTTTCTATATTTTAACTACAAAATCTTTACTAATACCTAAACACATTTTTTAAAAAATTAGAATTGTCATTAATATGTAATATATTAATCTTCCTGACAATGCGGAATGTGCCAGTGATTGAAGACAAAATAGATTTTATACACTCCACTTAATGGGATCTTCATTTTTTTCATGCTAGAAAATGATGAAGAACATTTTTCAAATTAACAAACCATCTATTCCAAAAATAAACAAACACTCGTCTTAGAAAGGTAGCACACGTTTTAAGCATCAACTCTTCATCTAGAATTTCTTGTTTTCTCTCTCTCTCTCTCTCTCTCTCTCTCTCTCTCTCTCTCTCTTTTGAGATCCAGTCCTGCTCTGGCCTCAACCTTGTGATCTAGCCTCAGAATCTCAAGTGTTGGAATTACAAGTGTGCACCATCGCACACCCCTAGTTTAAAAGTGACATTGTTTTAACAACATTTTCATAAAGGTTTTGTTTTTATTGTTTGGGATAAAATTGAGTTTCTTTTTTGTAATTTTCCATTGCACTTTGCCTTTAAGTGATAAAGCCAGATTGATGTAATTAATTGAACATACTTTTTTCTAATCTGACTAACACCCATTAGACTTGTTTTTGTTTGTCTTCTCCCATCAAGAGCTGTCTCATATTTTCTTAAGTCAAGCTGTTAAACTGGTGGGTGGGATTCATTTACTTCTTGTGTTCCACAGATAGTCATCTGGCATATGCCACCAAGAGAAAGATTAATTTCGAAAAAAACATCTTGGTAAAAGGAAAATTAAGAACAAATTTAGGTGCTTGCATGATAGTCTCTCAGAATCAAATGGATTAATTACTGATCGTTTCCAATTGAAGTACTTGTAATTTCTTCTTTTGGATTTAAACTTTCACCCATTATGTTATTTGTTTTTTCCCTTCCCTGGTGTTGAAAGCAACTTCTGCTTTTCATTTCTCAGAAGAATTCCAGAACCTTGATTTGTACCCATTCTCAGAGATGTTAGTTGCTTTCTAGTCTTGCTTTGTATATTTTCTGAAAGAACATTTTAATTATCAGGCCCTAATTTTATCAATCCTTAATATTTATTAGCATATATTTTGGTATTCTTATTTCAGCCATTCTCTCCTCCTACTAAAAAATTGTTTATGGGGTGGAGAGATGGCTTAGCAGTTAAGTGCTTGCCTATGAAGACTAAGGACCCGGGTTCAAGGCTCAATTCTCCAGTACATGTAAGCCAGATGCACAAAGTGGCACATGCATCTGGAATTCACTTGCAGTGGGTGGAAGCCCAGGTACACCCATTTTCTGTCTGTCTCTCTCTCTCTGCCTCCTTCCCTCCCTGTCTATTTCTAATAAATAAATAAAAATAAAAAAAATTTAAAACTTATTTTATTAAATAGGATATGTTCCATCATAAGTCATCAAATATTCCTAGTTTTACCTTAAATTATTAAAAAACTCATCAAATCTCAAAACATGCACAAAGTAGCTCATGCATCTGGAGTTTATTTGCAGTGGCTAGAGTCCTTGGTATGCCCATTCTCTCTCTCTCTCTTCCTCTCTCTGTGTTTCTTTTCTATCTTTCTCTGCTTGCAAATTAATTAATTAATTAATTGATTTAAAAAAAACAAATAAATAGAAGAATTATAACTTTGACCCACTTTGAGCTAAGTTATCTCCTTTCTGTTCAGAAACACTAAAGTTTTTATATGTTTGCATTTTTAACTATAGATAAAATGTTAAAGAAATCCAATCTCTTTTCCAAATTGCTATTTAATGGATGCAGAAGAATCAGAATAAAGTTAAGTAATTAAGGATTATGGAAGCTATAAAAATTGATTATAGGGACTGGAGAGATGGCTTAATGATTAAGGTACTTGCCTGAAAAAAAAATTTAACAACTAGGTTCGAGCCCCCAGTACCCATGTAAAGCCAGATGCATGAAGTGGAGAATGAATCCAATCTCCCAAAGAATCGATTCCCTAGGACCCATGTAAAGCCAACACACAAAGTGCCTTAGCAGTTAAGGCTCTTGTTTGTGAAGTCTAAGGACACACATACCCATGTAAACCAGATGCACAAGGTGGCACATGCATCTGGAGTTTGTTTGTAGTGGCTGGAGGCCTTGGCATGCCCATTCTCTCTCTCTCTCTCTCTCATGCTTTCTCTCTCTTTCTCAAATAAATAAAATAATTAAATGTGTTTGTAAAATTCAGTATCAAATACAAAATATTGTGGTAAAGTATATGTCCGGAGAAGTGAAATTTCTTGGGGAAAAGTCACTTTAAGAACTGGTACACAGGAGCTGGAGAGATATCTCTGCAGTTAAAGGTGCTTGGTTGCAAATCCAGATGGCCCTGGTTCAACTTCACAGTATCCACATAAAGCCAGATGTATAAAGTGGTTCACATGTCTGGAGTTCATTTGTAGTGACAGGAGGACTTGGTATGCCCATTGTTTAATCCTCACTCTCTCATAAATGAATGAATGAATAAATAAATAATAAAACAGAAAAGATTTAAATGGGAATATTTCTCTTCAATAAGTATAGGCAGTGCAAGAGATAATTTTAGATGAAGAGAAGAATATGATCCAATAGTGAGAAATATGGCATACTATACAATCCTTTTGAACTTAGTCCATAAGGCTATAAGTGGAAGAAAAGTCATCTTTAAAGCCCAATAATTGATACAGAGGCCAGAAAAAAGTGCCTATGACCAGTGAATGATTCTTATAGATTTATATGATCATCAGGAATCAGTGTTCAGGATGAAAAATATATGTTATGAAATCACATAATCATAGATTATTACTGCAGTCAAGATGAGTGATCATAAATTCATTAATATTGAGGATGGAAGAAAGTTAATAATAATAATGTCAAGCTGATGTAATTTAAAATTACAATAGCAAAAAGCATAGTTTCAGAAAGTGAACTAATTTAAATAAAATTGCTTTTTAACAAATGAGGCTCTATATGATTTTCAGTTATTATACCCTTTCATGAATGTGTAATCAGTGCCTTTAAATCAATGTTTTCTTTTAACTCAGTGCCTTCTCTCAGTTAAAAAGCTTAAGGCTTAAAGTTGTATTTGCTAACACAATTCTTTCTAAAAGGGTTTTTAGGGGGGCCCAGAAATAGCTTAGCATTTGTCTGTGAAGCTTAAGGACCATGGTTTGAATCCCCAGGACCCACGTAAGCCAGATGTACAAGGGCGCACATGCATCTGGAGTTCATTTGCAGCAGCTAGGCCCTGGCATGCCTGTTCTCTCTTTCTCTTTATCTGCCTCTTCCTCTCTCTCTCCCTCCCTCTTTCAAATAAATAAAATAAATTTTAAAAAAATTTTTTAAAAAAAGGGTTTTTAGGAGAGCCTCACACTGTAGTCCAACTTGGCCTCAAACTTGGAGCCCTCCCTCCTCTGCCTCTTGAGTACTGGGGTTCTGTATTCTGCTAGTCACATAATTGTTACCTCTTTGTTTGGTGACTGTTCTAATAATATAAGTGTGATTGAAGCACATGCCTTTACAATAGTTGTGCTCTCGTAGTTTTCAGTTTCCTTGTACATAGTAGTGCTGTTATCTGAAGTTTCTCTTTGTACTGCTTCAGTTACTCTCAGTAAACCATGATTGGAAAATATTAAATGACAACTGCTAGGATAAAGTTTCAAGCAACACTTATTGTAATATGCCATTATAATTACTCAATTTAATCATGAGATATTGTCATTATTTTACTGTTAGTAATTTATAGATTAAATAATCATATGTATAGAACTCATAGCATTTGAGATTTCAGGCACTCACTGGGTATCTTGAAGCCAAGTCTGTCCGTGTGGCTAGAAGAAAAATACTATTATACTTTTATCATCAGGTCAGATTGCCCAAACATTAAAATTTTACTTGAGGGGCTGGAGAGATGGCTTAGCGGTTAAGGCGCCTGCCTGCTAAGCCTCAGAACACTAGTTCCAATCCCCAGCGGTTCCACTCTCCAGGTCCCACGTTTAGCCAGATGCAAAATGACACAAGGGTGCAATGTTGCACTTGCCCACAAGGGGGCGCACACATCTGGATTTCGTTCACAGCAGCTGAGAGACTGCTGTCGCGCCCATCTCTGTCTCCCTCTCCCTCTCTGTCTGTCTCGCTCTCTGTCTGTGTCTCTCTCCAAAAATAAATAAAATAATAAAAAATTAATAAAAAAATTTACTTGAAGTTACAACACACACACACATTTGAAACATACATACATCAACAAAAGAAATTTTAAAACAGTAGAGTTGAAAGACATAGCATTTCAGCTACTTTTCTAAAATATAGGTTACCTTACATAATACATTTTTATGGTGGGTGCATGTATGTTCATGTTTGTAACTGTGGGTGAACACATGCCACAACATGTGTGGATATCATAGGACAATTTAAAGTGTTGGTCCTCACTTTCCACCTTGTTTTAGTCTTACTTTCACAGCTGAGTTCCTGAGGCTAGGCAGATGCGAAGAGATTTATATGTCTGTTTTTCCTTTCAGTCTTTAGATATTCTAGGATTATGGACATACAACCACAGCAGCACAGTTGACCACTTAGGTTCTAGTGATCTAAAATCAATTGGTCACATTTGTGTTTATCCAATAAGCCATATCCTCAGGCCTAGATAACAACCTTAGAAAAATGGGAACAACTCAAAATAGATATGTGTGATACGCCTTTTTGAATTAAGGCTCAACTTGTCATCATATGCATTGGTGACAGTAGAATGACAAAGTAATTTCTAAGTGATAAACAATTTTTTATAGAGCCAGTTAACATCTTTTGTGGCCAATGTCCTATAAACTTTGACAAATGATTGCCCTATATGCACTCTATGTCTTTCATTCATTTGTTGTTGAAAAAAATCCAGCCATGCCTGGCACGAGTTTAAAAACATCCAGAGATCTTGTCATATTCCACATTTTGGGGGCAATTTATCCATTGACATTACATCTGCCACATCTGTTCATGCATTTAAATGAAAGTTAAAGACTTTTCTTTTTGATCAAGTTTTAGTGTTTACATAATTTATATGCACCACACTATTCAAGAAAAGTTTGTTCAGAGTAAATTTCTCTGTTTTATCTGTCTTTTTTGTTCTTATGTCTTTTATTTCTCCATCTATAAGACATGACATGAATAAAAACAACTTTCTAAATAAAAATTGATTCTTTGATAATAGTTACATAGTAAACCACTGTTTATCTGAAAGTAAAACACTATGTATGTTTGTTTATCATACAAATCACACATATTAATTTATTGGGTTATACAGAGAAAAAAATCATCTAGACAAACAGCTAAAATGGGATTTTTTTTTAAGTATCAAATTTTTTGTGCAAATATATTAAAACATCTGTACAAAAAGCTATCTTTGTCAGGATATAGGGAGTAACATGTTTTCCCCATAGAGTTTGATGCTATTCCACTGAATGGGGACCTCTTGTTGGAATTAAATAGCCTCATTTACAATCATCTTTTCAGGTCAGAAGTCTCCCCTAATTCAATATACCTCTTTGTCTTGGACTTTACCAACCTGTGTAGGATGAAGTAGAAGTAGAGGTTTATTAGATTTGTATGTACATTGCCTCCCTACAAATGCAGTCTACATCAGTGCCAGTGTATTTGTTGAGCTTTAGTGGAGAAATGTATATATGTCCCTAAAAATTTTCTGAAAATCTTTTAAAACTTGTGGCTACAAATGCGATACAATTTATAAGTACAAGAAATCAAAATGATGAAATAAAGCAATGTGGGCTGGGGAGATTTCTCAGTGGTTAAAGGTGCATGCTTGCAAAGCCTGCGGGCTAGGGCTCAATTCCCCAGTACCCACTGTAAAGCCAGATGTAGAAAGTGGTGGAAGAGGTCTTGATTCTCATATCCGAGTGTGCATGTGTGCATTCACAAATAAATAATATTATCAAAAAGTAAAGTCATATGAATACATTTGAAGTAGATTGCATTAATCACCACTGGGAGAAACAAAATATGTTCTAGAAATACTATGGTGAAATAACTTTAATTACTTATTAAACATATAACCACATGCATGCACTTTGAAGTACTACTCTGGAATTTAACTACATCATTTTATTTTTGTTGAAGACATTTCCAAATAAGCTATTTTTTGCCCTCACTATTGTTTTAAATTCCTGAAACTGCACAGCAACAGCATTTTATCCAAGGTATATTGCTAGGCAAATTTCATTCTGCTTTTCTGAGACAGTTCACTTTGCATTGGTGACATAGTCAATTTTTCTTTAATACCTCACTAGGAAAGGTATATTTTTTTATAAATATATGATTGCCTACAAAATCCAAAGTAAGCATTTCTTTTCATCATCCATATTTTAACTAAATAAATTTTAAATTCTCAATTGGCATATAATATGCATATGTATTACTGGGGTATACTATGACAATTCTATACAGTGTCACAAAAATAGAGAACAGGAATTGTTTCTAGCGTTCTGTAACATAGTGAGGTAACTATAGTCTACAAAACTGTGTATTTAAAATTCACTAAAAAAACAAAACTAACTTGTCTGATATGACAAGATTATTCTTTAAACAATTAAAGAGGGAAACCAAAATTAATTATAGGAGTTGTCTTCCTGTGCCTGGCTCATTTTGTTTGTGTTGGTGACTCATACTTTATTCATGTAGCCATGATAGAAAGATAAACACTGCAATCTCTCATTCATTTGAGAAAGCCAAAAGAGGGCCTGGAAAGATGGCTTAGCAGTTAAGCACTTGCCTGTGAGGCCTAAGAACTCTGGTTCAAGGCTTGATTCCCCAGGACCCGTGTAAGCCAGATGCACAAGGGGGCACATGCATCTGGAGCTGGTTTGCAGTGGCTGAGGCCCTGGCATGCCCTTTCTCTCTCTATCTATCTGCCTCTTTCTCCCTCTGTCTGTTGCTCTCAAATAAATAAATAAATTAATTAATTTAAAAAAAAAGCCAAAGGAACTGGACCTAGGGAATTAAAGAAAGTAGTGGTCTCTAGAGACTAGGAAAAAGAGAAAGGATAGAGCTGGTATCATCATTAGCTGTTCTTGACTGCATAGCCTGTTTTGCTTTTTATTTTAATAAATAATTTCAAATAGTTTTAAGCTTGCAGAAAAGTTATAAATATGGTTCCAAGACTTCTAACATATCCCCCCCACACAATTTCCCCAATTACTCAAATTTTATATTAGTATGGTACATTTGTTATAACTAATGAATCAAAACTAACACATTATTATCAGCTACTTTCTATGCATTTTACAGATTCTATTCATTTCCCTTAATATCCTTTTTCTTCTGCAAGATCATGTCTAGAATTCTACTTTGTGCTTAATCACCCACCGAGATTCCTTTCCTTTGTCTCCTCTACACTATGACTGTTTTTAATACTTTCCTTATTTTCCATGACCTTGGCAGTTTTGAGAAGCATTTGTCAAAAATTTTGTAAAAAAAAAAAAAAAAAAATCAGTTGGGATTTCTCTTGTGATCTTTTTATGATTAGACAGAGGTCGTGGTCTTTGGAGAGAAAGAGCATAGCAAACTATGAAAGATTCATACCATCAGTATAGCATTTACCATTGATGCCCATTGATGCCTTTAATCTCAGCACTCAGGAGGCTGAGGTAAGAGGATCAGCATGATTTTGAGGCCAGCCTGGGGCTATAGAGTGAGTTCCAAGTCAGCTCAGGATACTCTCAAACAAACAAACAAACAAACAAACAAACAAACAAACAAAAATTTATTATTAATGATGTTAACTTTGATCTCCCACATGAAGCTATGTTTGCCAGGTATCTCTACTGACAACTCTATACCCCAGACACATATTTTCCTACATTTTAATCTTTAGAAACAACTTTCAAATTCTTAATAATGAGTGGGAAGTAATAGCTTACCTCTTTGATTCAGAGACCAGAGGAAAATCACACTTGTAATTAAAGTGAGAAGTTACCCAAAGTATAAGACAAAGACAAGCAAGACAGCTGGGTAGGGAGGAAGCCAGACTCACAAGTATCAAAGCACAGATCACAGAGCAGAGGGGGGGAGGACTGGAAAACAGCATGGCAGGGCCTTTATAGTCCATTGAAAATGGATTTTTTCATCAGATGCAGTTATACAAGAGAAGACCTGTTTGGTTTTTACATTTGAAAAACTACACTTCAGGATCAGCCCCCCTGGATAGTGAAGGCCACCTATCTAGGCAGTGAGCTAGATTGTGGGCAGCAGGGGGTGTTGTGGCTGCTGTAGGAGTCTCAATCAGACATGAGTTCCATTCCCGCCAAGAGTTCCATTTATGCCAGGGGAAGATGACATGGGTTCTCTGTGCCTCAGTTCCTAATTGAAGCTGCCTAAAAGAAGCTAGCTTTGTCCTATTTCTCCTTCAATATCAATTACTGGGTTCCAGATGTTGACATTACTATTGAAGTGTTATTGTTTTTAGCCTGGTTTATGAATGGACTTGGACATATGTATAAAATGATATCCATACATATTTCTATTTAAATCCTCCAGTACATATTTCAGGCTAAATGTGAAGTTATATTTCACATTTCTGACTCAATTACAAAGCCACATGGTTCAGTCTGTCTTCTCCTATTTATTTAT
This sequence comes from Orientallactaga sibirica, assembly GCA_036365145.1. Taxonomy (NCBI): domain Eukaryota; kingdom Metazoa; phylum Chordata; class Mammalia; order Rodentia; family Dipodidae; genus Orientallactaga; species Orientallactaga sibirica. The sequence continues at coordinate 44,155,709 of JAEOAD010000012.1, read as the reverse complement.
CTATAACTTCCTTCTCCAAAGTCAGGCTCTCCACCAGTATCCCCATCATTTAGTTGCTTGCTTAATTTCAATGTGTAGGCATAGTAACATCAGAATTTTTAACCTGTATACTATTAGAAAGAACTTTACCCAGTAGGCCAATGCTAGTGTTCATTTTCTTTTGCTTTGGTCAAACATGTTTTGTTCAGTTCCTCTTTTTTCCACACCCTACAATTATATTACAGCATATATATATTTAAACACCTTTAGATCATTTTAGTTCCAGTCAGCATTTCATTATTTATGCACAGAATTCTGTGTACCAAGCACATATTGAGGAAACTTTATCTGATTTGGAAAACAAAAACAAAAACAACAAAGAAATGAAGCTGCCCTCTTACTACCATTCTGCCCTTGTTTAAACCATTATAAACTTTTTGGAGTTGCTCTGTCAATTTACTCCTTTTCAAGAATGTTCCCTGAAAAGTCTATTCTTTTCAGGAATGAAGAATGCTGTCCTTATCCGTAACATCTCAACAGTGCACAGCCCTCCAACTACTAAGGACTAAGCTTGGCTTTGTTTATGGAGCTGTGCACAGAGAATCACCTAATAGATTGTGGTCAAGTTTAATTTTAGTGGAAGTGATGATTGCAAACTTGATTGCTATACAAATAGATTTTTTATTATTATTTTAATGTTGTAAATTTTTGAATGGTTAAATGTAAAGTTGTTTCACTATAATTTATCACTCGATAAGTTTTATAGCCATCAATATTACTTGGCACCTTTATGAGCCATTCTTGAAATATTATTGTGTGGTCGTGAAAGTTTTAACAAACCCTGGTTTATAGTATATGATTTATCTTCAAACATGTTGAAAATTTGTTCTTGGTATTCTAAATCATTCATATGGAATCAAAACTCATTGTAGTTTGCAATATCTGATCGGAGACAGAAAATAGTTGTCTCTTACTATATAAAAATTTGGAAATGGGTAATTTTTCTTCATGGCTACATTGAACTTATACTCAAGAAATCAACACAATCTAAGAGTGCTTTTTGGTGTAACTATAGCTTAGCTAGAATATATCACAAATTCTGTTTTAAATAGGAACATGTACCAAAGGTGTTACTGAGAAACATAAGAGAATAAATAAATATACACAAAAGGATAGGTCAAAATACAATCCACTGAATCAACCATTTTCTATTCTCATTTTTCCATGTGAATTACCATTATTTCTTGCTTGCATCTATATGAAATAAATTCTGAGTGAGGTGGAAATTCTTCCTGAGTCCCAAGAAACTCTGAAAGTGTATAGTATTGTGCTTATTACTTGCTTTAAAGAGGAGAAAATGTGCCTGGAAAAGTAAAAGTGATATTTGTCATAGCCATGTCCATCTCTATTCATCGCCAGCTGTGTATGAGCATCCATACACAAGGGCACTTGAGTGGAAGATGAGAGAAAGCTAAAGATTTTGTTAATGTAGCAACAACAACAAAACTTTAGAAAAGAGTAAAAACTCTTCATGCATTAAATTTAAAATGTTTAAGATTATCTGACAGTAAAATAGCATAGCATATTGGTTAAATTGTAAAATAAGAAAATTTTGGTGGTATGGTGATATATCTCCTCTCAACAATTTCATTTTGCATTGTATGATTTTTTCTGAAATGTATTAGATTGATCTTTTACTGAAAAATACATTTTTAGGAAAAAATTAATTTAGGAAATTATTTCTATTTCTAAGCATATTTTTCTACATCAGTTTTAATAAAGAATCATCATGGATTTGGAGGGATGGCTTAGAAGTTAAGGCATTTGCCTGCAAAGCCAAAGGACCCAGGTTCAATTCCCCAGAACCCACGTTAGCCAGATGTACGAGGTGACATATGGTCTGGAGTTTGTTTGAAGTGGCAAGAGGCCCTGGCACGCCCATTCTCTTTCTCTTTCTCTCTTTTTCCAATAAATAAATAAAAAAAATAAAACATTTTTTTAAAAAAAGAATCATCATATAGTAGTATGAAAGGAGATAAAATGTTCAATGTTGACAAGTTGAATATCTGACCTAATTTAGTTTGTGTCCTAGAGTAAAGAGATATTACCATTATGTATTCTAATAATGTTTTATACAGGTGAACAAAATGCCAAACTTACCAAGAGAACATTGGCAATTGCCCTCTTATAATTCATATTACTAGGGTTTGGGGACTACAATGGCAAAAAGTTCATCAGTATTTTATAGACAATTAGGTTTAGATTTCATTTTGTTTCCTAAGCTACTTCAAAGAACAATGTATAATATTGACTATTGACTTTATGATAATCTATAAGTAAGCAGCATTTGTATTTTGAAATGAACTTATTTGTTATTTTATATGACCTTACTTTAATGGGCTTGTTCATGCTTTAAAAAAAAATGGGGGGCTGGAGAGATGGCTTAGCTGTTAAGGTGCCTGCCTCCTAAGTCTAAGAACGCTGGTTCCAATCTCCAGGTCCCACGTTTAGCCAGATGCAAAGTGACGCAAGGGCGCAATGCCACACTTGACCACAAGGGGGCACACACATCTGGATTTCATTCACAACAGCTGAGAGGCTGCTGGCGCACCCATCTCTGTATTCCTCTCCCTCTCTCCAAAAAAACAACAACAAAAAAAATTTTTTTTGGTGTTTTTGCAGTATGAATGTGCTACAGCCCAGATTGACCTGGGATTCACTATGATTGACTAAATAGTCTCAGGCTGGTCGCAAAATCAGAGTGATCCTCCTACCTCTGCCTCTAGAATACTGTGATTAAATCTATGCACCACCACTCCCGTTCATGCTTTTATATGTTAGTAATCACAGCTTAATTAGAGAAATGAAAACAATTGTTAAAACATGACTTCCTAAAATTTGTTGAAGTTGTGAGGACAAAATTTATTGAACAAAATAATATACTCAGATGGACTATCCGGTTTTACTCTGAAGTAGGACAAACCAGGAACTTTAAAAAAAAATGGGCCACTTGGTTACTCACCTCTAATTTCAAGAATGTGTGAAAAAGGTGACCATGTCTTTTCTCACCTACATACATGAAGGCAAGAGAGAAAAGACTTAGATGTACTAGTGCGCATAGCAAGTCCACACTATCTGTTAACTTTTTTATGAGCCAACCAGTATGTCTAAGTTCATGAGATTGGGTAACCTATTGCCAGAGATAAAATTCAAGACATCAGACAATTTTTTGATCAAACAGATTAATATTTCCTACCAATTAGCTCATTTTGGAGAAGGGTATCTTTTTGGAGATGGTTAGTATTTTTGGAGGAGAGATAATTTGTAATTTGCTGTAAAAAAAGTGGGGGCATAGAAAATTACATTAGAATAAAATTTATATTTAGGGGATGTATGGGTTACATTATTGTTTCTGTGACAAAAATTCTTAATCTCTTCTAATTATAAATATACATTTTTAACAATTTAAGAAATATAGCCAATGAATTCCAAGATAATTTTAAGACTGTTACCCCATAATCTCTTATATATTTCTACTGTGATACACAAACTATAACTATAACTTAGCAGTGTTATTTGCAAAAGTATATTTTTTGAAAATTTTTATGCCATTGCTTGTTTATATTCCAATTGTTTTAGATAATATGTTCTACCAAGAACAAAAGTGCCTCATGCTAATTTTAGATAGGTTTAGTTGAATTTATTGTATAATTTTACTCTATAACATTTATAAGATTGAATCTTTCTCTTTAGGAAGAAGATCTATATCTCTACAGAAAAGCAATTTTTCTATCCGTTAGGAGAGTTATAAAGTTTTAACACATACAAACTCAATATAAGTTCTGCTATTTTTATAAACAAAATATATATTTTGTGCATCAATTATTTTAATACCTGATTATATTAATGAATTTATGAAAACATATTTCCATATTTTCTCTGTAGTTTTAAACATTTATGTAATCTTTTATACTTAAAATTTTAATTGATATCAATATATTTTCTATAAATGATGATTATTTCCACTTTTATGTACTACATTATATTACTTTCCCCTTCATTTGCTTTGTTCAGCAACTGAGATTATAATTTAGTTGTAACAATAATAGTGACACCATTCTAGAGTTTTATAATTAGACTTAAGTTGACTTCTATTCAAAAATTTATCGATATGAGCCTCCATTATTTTAATATGTTTAATGTATGCTCTGGATTTTTAAGTCAACTTTTAAAATTTATTAGAATGGGTATGAGTTTTTCACCTTTTACATAAAAATGTATTCTTTAGAACTTATTGTTATTTATAATCACTGTTTCTATTACTAGTAGTAGCTAGTAATTACTAGGCATTTAAGGGCCAAGCACATAAGTGGATTTTATTCATTGTTTCATTGTTTTTCAGATAGGCCTCACAACATACATAATTCCCTTTGGTATGTAGTTTACATCATTGGCTATAAATTAGACTTTATTTTTCTCTTAGAGTTATTTATTATCACAAATAAAGTTCTCTACTAATTTAGTGGTATCTTATTAAATGAAAATTTATAAATTGCTGATCAGGATATATTTTATGTTGAACATTCAGGCAATCACACACACACACACACACACACACACACACACACACACACACACACATGAACACTTAAGCATGCATCTAAAATTTTTATTTGTTTCAGAAAACAAAATGCTGAATGTGGCATTAGGAAATGAGTCCCAACTTGGAGCTAAGTAGACTGGAGAACAAGGGATGAGAATAAAAAGTAGTTTTCCAATATACCTTTTTTATATAGTTTTGACTCATATTTTTATGTTATGTTTTGTGCCTCTAGAAAAAAAAAAAAAAAAAACTGTTTCAGCTTTGATTTCAGGCAGCACATAGTACAAACTGATTTGGAGGCAGGCAGGGTGTTCCCCTCTGTAAATAGCTAAGTGGAGGTGTAGTTTTGCAGCAGTAGAATGAGTCCTGAAACATTACTCTTGTGCTTACTGCTTGCAAAAAGGTGATGAAGCGGCATGGGAGAAGGTCACATGACATGAGAGCCTGTAATAATGTAGCTGGAATTTAAGGAACACAGAGTGACAATCATTACAATAATTCAGAAAGAGATAGGAAGAATTCTATTCTACAACTGCAAGAGGACATGGTAGCCTATATAGCTATTAAATAATCTATTTCTTTGTTGACAGCCACCCGACTAGAAAACTAATATAGTTTCTATGTAAATGTTTTACATATCTAAATTAAAAGTTTCTGCTTGTAATGAATAATAGAAAATATATTTATCTTTACTTTTGAGTTATGCAGAGATTATTATAAGGCTATATGGCATTATTCCACAAAACCATGCACATCTATCCATATTTTCATTGTTACATATTTTAATTATTCTATTTTAGTGTTCTAATTTTAACTAGAGCAAATTTGCTGTTCTGTGAAATTATTCATTTTTAAGTTTATTAGTTGATAATGTAAAAGTATTCTTCCTTTTAAAATTTTTTTTTTTTTTTTTTTTTTTTTGGCTTTTCGAGGTAGGGTCACACTCTGGTCCAGGCTGACATGGAATTAACTATGTAGTCTCAGAGTGGCCTTGAACTCTCGACGATCCTCCTACCTCTGCCTCCCGAGTGCTGGGATTAAAGGCATGTGCCACCACGCCTGGCTCTTCCTTTATTTTTATTCTTAAAGAGTGCATTTAATAACTACTTATTAATTTTTAATTTTATATAAATTGTGCAAGTTTATGATAAGTGCACGTGTGTGCTATTCATGTGAAGGTATTGATTACTGCTAGTTGCTCTTTTTGTTGTAGTTCTTATTTTATAATCTACCACTGCAAGAATATACCTTACGTTCATTAGATATTCTAACTCACTCTCTCACAAGACCAGGGTTGGGCACTGTCAAGCCCAGGCTGGAGCCTTCAGGAGATGGACCTGAGCTGCTGGATGTAACAAAGGGCCCTCCCCGCTACATTCTAGGAGAATGTAGCAGACCTAGATCCAGGTCTGGACCTAAGCCGGTAAAGTGGGGCTGCACCCTCTTTGTGAGGTCGCAGCATGCCTCGCCCCCCTGACAACCTCACTCAGAGATACCTGTGAGCAAGGCCGCTCGCTACACTCCTCAGGGCCAGGACATCTGGCTGGACATTTCCATACCCTTAGGTCTCACTTTCCTTATGGCCCCATGACGTGTCCTTGTGGCCTGGCCCGCTGCCCCAGTAAGCCCCTATATGGCAACAGCCAACCACCTTTCTAAAGCCACAGCCTTCCTCTATGTGAATTAGATCACTAGTTCTTCTCGCTACTGCCTAAACCATGTGACCCTTCCCCCGCTCCATCCCCGGGTACTGAGATGATGTCAGTAAGCAACCTTTAAATCTGCCAATCCCCTTAGGACCTATGTCCCTTCCTGCTCACAACTGCTTATAACCCCATGTCCCTGTTGAATAAACAAGGTGTTCCCGGAAGCTGTCTCCCAGGTATTCTTCTGTCACACTCACTTGAGGCCACTTGAGACCCTGCTCCCCACCTGCCTGGACATCTCCAACTGTGGCCCCAGGGACCCCAGGGACCACAGACCAGTGGCACCCTTCTTCCTAACAAATAGATATAGAATTTTGTATTGATTTCAAGGTCTCAAAGTACTGGGCATTTTTTTTTCCTCTTATTTTCATTAAATAGGCTGCAATCAATTCAGAGGGTTTGGTCCTAAAATAATTGGATATTCTCTCTTTGCCCTACAAGAAAGATCTGGCAGCAGGTGAAATGTTTCTACTGAACTACTTTCTAATATGCTTAGAACACCCTGGGGAGGTTTGTGGAATAGGGAAATGATATAGATGTGTACCAGACCTGACATTTTACTTTATTTTCTCAATAAATCTACAGTTTAATTCATACCACATCTATACACTGTAGAACTCAAAAAAAAAAAAATACTTTGATGACTACCCTGTATACTTTTTAAAAAAATTATTTATTTGCAAGGAGAGAGAAAGAGGAAGGTAGAGAGAGAAAATGAATATGAGAATAAACATGGGCATGCCTGTTTAAGTCTAGCCTGTGCAAGTGAAACTTCAGATGCATGCACCACTTTGTGCATCTGGATTTACATGAGTGCTGGTGAATGGAACCCGGGTCATTAGGTTTTTCAAGCAAGTGCCTCAACTGCTAAACCATGTCTCCAGCCCTACCCTGTATACTTTTTTAGCCAAGGTATTGAGTCACATTGTTTCTACATGGCTCTTTTATGGAGAATATATAATTGGGTTTGCTTTCTAAAAAAGATGGAAAATTTTCATTCATTTCCAATTATTTATCTTTTTTACTTTTTATGTAAACAAATATGGTTGACTTTCTATCCCATTTTTGTTATTTCATGGTTAAAAATGATCGACAAAGACTGAAAGGATGGCTCAGCAGGTAGGAGTGCATCCCTTGAAAGCATAGGGTTCTGAGGGATCCTGAAACCACTGGTTTGTTTTCCCTAGCAACCACATACATAAATGCATAAATAGCAGGACATGGCCACACATGCCTGTTAACATCAACCCTGTGGGGAGCAGAGACAAGAGAATCATTAAGGCTCCAGTAAACAGCAAACTCTGGAACCAGTGAGAGACTCCTCCACAAGGGAACTCTCTGATGAGTGATATAGGGGGATATGCACACAAACATGTATACACACACACACACACACACACACACACACACATTCATATACACCATATCACACATGCCCACATGTGCATAAGAAAGATTACCCATAATTTCCTTTATCTTTTGCTGCATGATCTTAAGTATTTATTTAGTTTCCACTTTCATCTTTGCTAGTTTTGCCCCCCCCCCAATTTTTTCTCTTCTTTAATCCATCTTTATTAATTCTTTTTTTTGGGGGGGGGATGGTTTTTTTTTTTCCAATGTATATGAACATATATTTTCAGGAAAGAACAGCGTGATAAACAGACAGACTGAAAGAGTTGGGAAACAATACAAGAATTTACATCTGTACCCCAATGGCCATTCTACAAACAAGCTCTTCAACAAGCAATCAACTGTCATTTTTCCTTTATATTTGTGAATTCAGGTGCCTATAAAAAAAAAAAAAACAGAACAAAACATGTAGGAACCTATTGCTGAAGACTCCACATGCTTGGGATGCAGGTCTCTGAGAAATCAAGCTGGAGCTGAGCTGGAAACCTTCTCCCTGTTAACTACCTGTCAGAAAGCTGGGAAGAGCTATGCTGCATGCAGTTTGTTGGGAGAGAGAAGTCACCAGTGGAGTGAACCCCGAAAGCCTTAGGGCTGCTTAAGCCAGGTTAAATGTGAACTGGTACAATGGTCACATGTCTGTTATGGGGAAACCAACTGCTCTCTAATTGGACTGGAGGCCCATTACACAGGATGGAATATATGCCTGGTACTGAAAACCTAGTGAAAAGCCTATGGCTGGCGGGGAGTGGGAGTCATAGGCCCTAGGAGAATAAGGGCTGTTGTGTGGCTAAATGCATATATTAAGTCTGCCAAACTGCCCTCTAAGCACTTTTTATGTTTATGCTCATATACAAATGCTACTCTAATTTTTGGTTAGAGAAGATTTTTTTCTTCAGATGGTGGTGATCACTGGGGTTACTCAAAATTTGCCCTAGTGCTGAGAAGTGACAGTAGACTGTTAAGCATTGAGATATCTCTATCACACAGTCCAAGGCTCGGGGTCTGTTGCAGAAGAGGTGGGAGAAAGAAGGTGTTGCAGTTAGGTTCATATTGCTGGCAGAAAACAGCCAACCAAGAGGAGTTTGTGGGAGAAACAGGTTTATTTTGGCTTACAGATTTGATGGGAAGCTCCATGATGGCAGAGAAAAATGATGGCATGAGCAGAGAGTGGACAGCACCTCCTGACCAACATCAAATGGACAATAGCAAGAAGAAAGTGTGCCAAACACTGGCATGAGGAAGCTGGTGATAACACCCATAAGCCCGCCTCCAACAATACACTGCTATCAGGAGGCTTTTATTCCCAAGCTGCCATCAGCTGAGGACCTAGCATTCAGAACACCTAAGTTTATGGGGGATAACTGAATCAAACTATCACAGAAGGTAATAGCTTTAAATGCTGTCTTTGAGACATAGAATGGACTTGATATTTATGACTTCACAGTGCCTGACACTACCCACAAAACTTTCATAATATAAGTTTAAAAAGTTGACATCAAAATAGAAGAGAGACTAATTGGAAAGAATAGATTCAATGGAGGGTGAATATAAGAGAGGTTACAGAAAGAGGGTGGGGTGGGAATTATCATGGTTTATTGTCTACACTTATGGAAGCTGTCTATTAAAAGTTTAAAAAATACCATACCTTGAGCACTTGCAAACAACAGAAATTGACCTCTTATAATTTTGGTTCAGTTATTATGGTTCGAACAAGTTCATTTTTTATGGAGTGACCATTTCCCGTGTCTACATTGTGTCCTGTAGAAATGATGGAAAAATTTTCTAGAGATTCATTGGGAAAGGTTCAAATCACTTTTAGAATAGTCCTCTACTCATGATATAATTACCTACACCTACCCCACTTCATATTACCTCTATATTTGAAGTTAGGATTTAAACAGCTTTATTTTGTAAAATATTCAATCTATGGCCTTCCAACCTGAAAGACCATTATGCTACAAAATATGTTTTTGCATCTTCTCCTTAATTTATCAACTTCAGAATATCATAAATCCATTTTTCATCACTCCATAGAATGTGAAGATGTCTGTGTTATTGTACTATTTTCTTCTTGTTCTTTTTCCTCTTCCCATGTTTCTCCACTTTTATGATGAGGGTATTTATCACTATTAATTGATTGCTATAATATGAAGTTTTTCTTCATACTTAGTAAGAATGTTTCATTTTAAAGTGTACTTATCACATATATAATATTTTATCTATTGCACACATTACTAATTTAAGACTCCAAGTTATTTTAGAAACCTTCAATAAAAAACAGTAAAATATGTATATTCATAGAAGTTCATTTAGATTCACTTAGACATTTATTTCATCATATATCATTCATGTAGGAATGAAAATGGAAATACAGTAAAATATAGTATTTAAAGCATTCCTAGAAGAAACTTCAATGAACAAACTTTAATGAAAAAGGGTTTTCAAAATGCAGATTGGTCCGTGATAGGGTGTGTGGGAATGTGCAGTAGCTCAGCTGTTTCTTTGTGTTGGGTAAGGAGTGTCTCTCAGACTCTTACAAGCATTCTCTTGTCCATGCTTTGGAATTAAGCCCAACAAACACATTGATTGACCTAAAAATAAATATTGTTTTCAATAGCAAACTGAGGACCTATTTTCCTTTTTAAAATTATTTTTTGGGTTGGAGAGATGGCTTAGCGGTTAAGGCACCTGCCTCCTAAGCCTAAAGAACACTGGTTCCAATCTCCAGCTGTTCCAATCTCCAGCGGTTCCAATCTCCAGGTCCCACGTTTAGCCAGATGCAAAGTGATGCAAGGGCTCAATGCCGCACTTGACCAGAAGGGGGCACACACATCTGGATTTCTTTCCCAGCAGCTGAGAGGCTGCTGGCGTGCCCATCTCTATCTGTCTTCCTCTCTCTCTCTCTCTGTCTCTCTCTCAAAAAAATTTTTTTCATGAGTTATTTTAAGCTCCAATTTCATTTTGATATTGCTACCTTTTGATTTTATGAACCTATACTAATGGGAGGCTTTTCAATAACAACCAAGACCCACAGTTCTTCAGGTAGTGCATAATAAATCACTACAGGGCTACAAAGATCCAGTCATGTCAGATTTTTCATTGTGATATGATAAAACTACTGTTGTGGTAGAAAAGAATCTAAAAGTTGAACTGACTCACTGAGTTACTACAAGAGTTAATTGCTGAGGAGCTAAAACTTATCTATGTCAGCAGATGGAAAAATCTCAAAGAAGGAACTGTCCAGAAAGGGCCCAAAGGGATGATAAGAAGGAAAGACAGTTTAGGCTCAAACAAAGTAAAATGTAGTTCATTGTTAGGGTGGTCTGACTACAGAAATCATTGATATGTAAATTGCCACATCTTGTTTTTTTTTTTCACTTAACCCTCCCCTTGGCTATGAAAACTATAAAATGGAAATAAAATATCTGCTCAGGGGCCAAAGCTTTCTTTGGACGGCTACCTCAAGCTTGTTGTCCCCTGGATAATAAACTCCTCTACTTTCACTCACACTGGCATTGGAGTGATCTTTCCAGAGAATTTCCAGAGAATGAATTTTTTTTTTTGTGTGTGTGTGTGTGTGTGTGTGTGTGTGTGTGTGTGTGTGTGTGTCATGGGGAAAACTTTTTCCTAGGATACCACGAACACACATTGTCTTCTCCCCAGATAGGACAGAGATGACAGACCAAGGGACAATTACTCCTTCTGTAAACCAATGAGTTACTTACAGAACAGACTGCAGAGTGGATTACAGGAGGAATAGATGACTCAAAGACAACTTTATCACTGAAAAGCCCAGCCTAGCTTAGGTGAAGACTCATTGAGACTGAGTCCCTGGAGCACAATGCACACTGCCGGCGGTTCAGCTGATTGCAGAGTCTCAAGTGCACTCAAAATCTGCAGGAATTGCTGTAAGAGTCTTTCCCCAAGCAGTTGTTTTGCCTTTATATAGCCTTAAGAGAAGGTCACGAAATCCTTTCCCAGACTTGTATAATTCCCGGTCTTTAGAACTTCTTGCCTCTCTCAGGAATGAATGTTTCAGTTTCTAAATAAAGTAACATTGGGGAGATATTTTGTGACCTTTAAGTTTCAGGTCTCCCAGACTTGACTTCCTGAATCAGAGTCTCCTTCCTCTTCAATTCTGAATAATTTACAACAACAGTGCGCACATGTGCACGCATATAAAAAAAGGAGAATATGCTTAAAGTACATTATAAACTTGAATGAAAATGTCTTTATAAAAACCAGTATCAAATAAAACAAATGTGAAATTCATGGTCATAATAATATTTATCCAAATATTCTACTTTGATAGTTAATGCCAAGTATTCATTTCTAGAAAGTGAGCATTTTGTATGCTGAATTTTTCGTTCACAATCTTTGTTCCTTCCTTTTGAAAACATCATTGCATTACCTTCTGGCCCTCATTATTTCTGATAACTTATCTATTGATCATTTTTCTCTTAACAGTTTCACAGTTTTCATTTCCAAATATCTATGTAGTGTCTTTGAATTTATAGAGTATTTTCTTGCTGATTAATGTTTCATGGATTTGAGAGTTTTCAACCATTATTCTTACCCTATATTTTGACTTTTTTTTCTTTTTCTCATCTTAAGATATACACATGGAACACTGGAGGTTTGTCTCTCCAATTTTGGACAATAAAACCACCTGGAATTCTCAAACAATGCAGGTAGGATATTTAGAAGTTTTTCTATTTTGTCAAATATTTTTGTCAGCTGAGTATGGTAACACACCCCTATAATCACAGTACTTGGGACATGGAGACACAAAGATCAGTACTTCATGGTCACCCTTGTATACATAACAAGATTCAAGCCAGACTGACATCTATGACATCCTGTCTGAAGACAAACAAAAATCCCAAAGATAAATATAAAATGTGAGATGTATAAATGTTCAGTTTAATTTCAAATATTAACTATAAATTTATCGTGCAATGCAGTAATTCTACTTCTGGAATTCTAGCCAAAATAAAGAATATATCCATACAAACTTGAAGTTCAATATTCATAAAAATATTTTCCATACATACAAATTTATAAACATAAATGTCTACAAACTATATACCATATATGTACAAGGAGATAGTATTCTGCAATAAAAGGAAACAATAAATGATTCACATGGAAGTAACTAAAAAGTATCATGCCAGTGAAAGTAATCACATGAAAACATAGTTAAATGTGATTCAATTTGCAAATAATTTGTAGGAAGTTCAGGACATTAAAGACAAAAAACACAAAAATAGTGTTTGTGGTGGGGATTCTCTTCTAAATAAATTCAGGGGAATTGTAGGTGAGCAATGAAAATGTTGAGAAAGCAATGTTCAGAAACAAGATTTTCCTAATAGGTAATTAATTAATTAAATTACTAAAATTAAATTATATATATATATATATATATATATATATATATATATATACACACATACTTGTAACATACAATTTTATGCTATATAAAGACATCAAAAGCAATAAATAAGACAAAAATGAACAGTGCTTCAATGAATCAGTATATGCAAATGCCAGTCTGCTTATTTTAAAATATACTTTATACAATTTAATGGAATTGTAAGGTCATAATCATTGTAATATCTAACTTTTTATGTATTGCAATATTGCTGAGTAGAGTACTTGTGACAGGTTCAACTCTCCTCAGTAAAATACATCAATGCTTACTTCCACAGTCTTTGATTATGCACGATACTGTCAACTGCAGATTTTAATGTTCTATTGCCTTATATATTTCCACATTTATGTACTTTTAATTTGCATCTACTTTACTATAAGTAAAGAAGAGAATAATTTCATATACCTAAAATTCATTTTCTATGCTTGCTTTGTTGATATTTCTGTTTTTACATTCTGTCCTTTTGCTTTTTATTGATTTTATTGATTTTGTTGGGAACTTTGGCATTGTGCCTGCATTTTTGTGGCAAGTAATTGTCCTACTTTCCCATGTGTCTCACTTTGGACTGAAGGTCTTTCATTAAGAGTATCAGGTTTTATTTAATTTTTATCTTTTTACTATTCTTGCCAAACTTCTACAGTTTGTTCACAAATAATTATTGTTTAGGCCTGCATGTTTCTTGACACTTACAAGGTAGTTTTCAATTTATTTTAATCTATTATTTATTCTGAAGTTTTTATAGATTAGCTTAAGTTATGATTTTGTGCTTATGCATTTTCCAGTGTGAATACAGACCTGTCAACTTCTTTGAAAGCACATAGAACTTCCTATCCCTAACCTTTAAACCTTGATTTCATGAGGGTTAATTCTCCACTGTTTTTCCCTGTTTTTAAGATGCACTGGGTAGCCCAGATAAACCTGAAATTTTGAAAATTTCATGAAAATTACTGTGTAACCAAAGCTGGTCTAGAACTCATAGCTATTCTCCTGCCTCAACCTCTCAAATGTTCGGACCAAACCCAGTTTACTTATTTTTACTTTTGCTGGCTTAAACTGGCATAGAGAACTTTTACCGTTTAGTGCTTTAGTTTGCATGGTTTTCTTCCCATTTTCTTTCTTTTCTCTTCTTTCTTTTTCTTTTCTTTTTTGTTTTGATGTGCATGCATGCCATCTATTTGGTGTATTTATGGAATATGCACATGCCCTGTGTGAACTTCTCTGAAGGCCAGAAGAGGATGTCACGTGTACCCCCCCCCATCACTCTTCTGCTTTGTTTCCTGGAGAAGTGGTAGAAAAGAAGCTAAAAGTGAACAGATTCCCTGAGTTACTGTTGCTGAGGAGCTAAACTTATCTTTGTCAGCAGATGGAAAAATCCCAAAGAGGAAACTGTCCAGAAATGGCTCAGAGGGACTATAAGAAAGAAAGACAGTTCAGGCTAAAAAGAAGTCAAATGGAGTTCATTGTTAGGGTGGCCTAACTAAAAAAAAAACTAAATAAATGATTGATATGCAAATTGCCTTGTCTTTTTTGTTCACTTACCCTTCCCTTGGCTATGAAAAATATAAAATGGAAAAAAAAATCTCGGCTCAGGGTCAGAGCTTCTTTGGAAGGCTATCTCAAGAGCTTTGGCCCCAGGTAAACAAACTCTACTTTTACTCACACTGGGGTTGGAGTTACCTTTCCAGAGAATCTCTGTAACAGACACAGAGTCTCTCAATGAACTTTGAATTACCTTCTCCCCCCCTCTTTGGTCAGACAGGATAATAAGCAAGCCCCAGAAATACTTTTCTGCATTCTTCTGTTTTTCTTCAGATTTTTTTCTTCTACCCCCATTATTTATTTATACTTAATCACAGTACACCTTTTCTTTGATTTATTTCCAAATCAGTATTTTATGGATTCTTGTTGATTGCTTTTATTAAATATTTAACCTTTATAAGGTCTATTCATGTCGTCTACTTTCTAATTACTTTTGTTTCTGGAGCTAAGATTTTTTTTTCCCCTTGTAGTCTTAAGTATCCTACAAGGAATCCTAGCTATGTGAGACAAATAATGTAGTTAATGAAATGTATCTACTCAATCGCTACTTCCTGGAGCCTCCATGTCACTGTCCCTGTCACTCAGCCCTGTGCTTTGAGCTTGAGTAACAGGATATTTTATGACGACTCCTGATGTCTCTTTAAAATTTGATCAAGAATGTATTGATTTGTAACTGTTATTCTGGGGTTCCTGTGAGATTCCCACTTCCCAATCCCCTGTTCTGCCTTCCTCCTTTTCTCTATTCCACACTCCCTCGTGTTTCTGCTCTTTGGTAGAACAAGCATGTTCTTTCCCTTAGGAAGCTGTGTCACTTTTCTAGAAATGACTTGACTTCCAAGTAGATTTCAACAATGACAAAAACTCAAAGAATTATACTTTCTGGGCACTGGTATATTTCATCACATTAAAAATTTGTGCCTGCAATTAAAGAGCCAGGATCAAAAGGATATTACAATGTCAATGGATCAATAGTTCTCTGTGGAAATTGGAATAAATATCCTTTGTACCATTGTTCCATTACTGTATACTAAATTAGCATCATAAGAGCAATTATAACATACTTTGAAAGAGGAAATAAAAATAGCAAATGAATAAAATAATTGCAAGGAGAAAAAAATTATGGAAGAAAGTAGAAGAACTATCAAAAAAATTTTCAAAAATCTTCCATATGATCAGATTTCACATAACATCATTTACAACTCTATGATATATGGAAACCAGTTTCACAACTAACTATAGAGATACCTGCATTAAATCTCATGGAAGTGATGGGTTATTTTAAATCTCACTGATATTGCTTTGCTGGTTATCAGTTTAGATAGCAGTACAGTTTCAGATGAGCCTGGGCTGGAAGAAATTTTATGAAATCAAGGGTTATTGTCTCCCTGGTCTTCTCCTTGAAATACAGCTAACATGAAGAAATGAACTAGAGCAGCTTGAGTTGCAGGCATACCTGACAGGCAACCTGAGGGACAGATAATAGGGATGGAAGGGTTTGAATATAGGGGAAGGGGAGGGTACACACAAAACTGAATCTAAAATTAATTGGTACTGTAGCAGACAGCCACACATCGCTGGGATGAACCTCCAGACCAGACACAGTTTATGGGAGTAAGAAGGGATTTATTTGAAGCTTACAGATCCATAGAAAGTTCCATAATGGTGGAAGAAGTGGGTCCACTTTCACAGGACCAAGCAGAGAGAAAAACCACCACCAAAAAGCAAGCAAGCATACTTCAGGAACTCCAGGCCATGCTCAAACACTTTGTACATCTTTAGACTGGAATTCAAAATCCACCCCCATGCCTTAGGGCTGGTCCCTAGGACTCACTCACAGTGACACCTCTTGCAGCCAAACAGCAGGAGATCAAAATTATAAGCTTTGAATAAAACTCCTGAATCTATTGGGGTACATCCATTGAAAATACCACATTACACCCCTGGTCCCCAGTAGATCCATAACCAGTTCACATTATAAATTGTATTTGGTCCAAATTTGAAGGTCCCCACTCTTTTTACCAACTTAAGATATTTCTAAAGACCCAAGTATCATCTACGATTTAACATAGTCTCTTAGCTGTGAGTCCTATAAAATCAAAACAAGTTATATACCTTCAATATATAAAGGCACAGAGAAAATATTTTCAACTGCTATAAGGCATAGCAAGGAGAGACTGGAACAATGCAAACTTAATAACTGTTAAGCAAACATCAGACATCTGCAGTTCAAATCTGATATCATGACCAGAGACTGACAGTATCCAGATTTTCCAATTCTGGCCCTCCAGCTAGGCTGGAAAGCCAGGAACATTTTCTATCCCATGTCAACAGCCTCCATAGTAGCCCTTGCACAGTCCTGTTATATCTAAACATCCTTGGGTCTCCATTGCAAACTACAGTCCACCTTCCAATAGCTTTGCTGGCCTATTCATGAGGGTCATCATGCCCTGCCTGTATGCCACATCTCAGCAGTGGCTCCTGAAACCATGTGCACTTCATGACTACTCAACACATTTTTCTGGCTTCCAAAGCTAATACCACATGTGCAGGAAACAGTCATATTATTTTTCTAAAATATATTTTTATTTATTTATTTATTTATGACAGAGAGAGGGAGAGAGAGAGAGACAGAGAGAGAGAGAGAAAGAGAGAGAGAGAATGGGCACTCCAGGGCCTCTAGCCACTGCAAACAAACTCCAGACACATGCACCACCATGTACATCTGGCTTATGTGGGACCTGGAGAATAGAACCAGGGTCCTTAAGCTTCACAGGCATGCACTTTAACAGCTATGTCATTTCCCAAGCCCTTTAAAAAAATTTAATTAATTCATTCATTTATTAGAGAGAGGGAGAGAGAGCATACTCTTAATTCAGGGACAAAATAAATCATAACCTTCAAAGATAGGTTCCTTCTCCAGTCAACTCTTTCCCAGAAGAGTTTGCATGACTGTCATAGTCTTTCCTCCGGCATCCTTTGCATTGTTACAATGTGAAGTAGTTGGGCCATCTTCTTTCCAAATGATTATGTATTTGACAATAGCAGCTTCAGCAACCAGTATTTGTGACACCAATTTTAAACTTGCTTGAGTTTTTTTCCATCTAAAAATCTTAAAACTTTTAATCACATATCTTTAGCTAAGCAAATTAGTCCATTATAAATTTAACCTTGATCAAACTCACTGGGAATGGGCAGCAGAAGGCAGCCATCCCTTGTGCCAGTAGCCTAGTTCCAATTAAGTTCTCTGTCATCTTTGCCTCCCCTTAGAAAGTTCATCAGCAAAGCCTCCAAATACAGTTTTCTCTGTACTTAGCATTCTCAATCTGTCATCAGAAAAGTCCTTAATACTTTGCTTACCAATCTGGAAGGTGTTCTCAGTTGCAAGTACCAAAATTTCCATTCCTTCCAGTACATAAGTTCCAAAAGAACAAAATCCACATTGTCAGATTCATCATGCAGAAACTGTATCATACTCATTGGTATGAATTCTGCAGCAGATAGACTCAAGTTGCAGGGATGACCCTCCAGACCAGTCACAGTTTATGGGAAAGAGAAGGAAATCATTTGAAGCTTATAGATCCAGGAGAAGTTCCACAATGGTAGAAGAAGTTGGTGTCCTTTCACAGAACCAAACAGAGAGTAAAACCAACACCAGAAAGCAAGCAAGCACACTTTAGGAACTCCAGGCAAAGCTTTGCATATCTTTAGACTGAAATTCCAAATCCACCCCCTCACCTTAGGGCTGGACCCTAGGACACACCCACAGTGATGCTTCCTCCAGCCAAGGAGGTGGGAATCTAATTTACAAGCTTTGAATAAAATTCCAGAATCCATTGGAGGACATCCATTAAAGGTACTATGGAAACCTTTTTTTTTTTTTTTTTTTCTGGATAGCAAACTAAAAGATATAATTATCAATAGGAATTATGGGTGATCATCTGCTAAGAAGAGCCCTGGAGTGAGGTGGGATGAAGCCTAATCCTAAAACATTTGTCTCTGGCTTGTAACTCCAAGTACCAGAAATCGGTTACAATCTACATTGATCTGTTGACTAGAGAGACCTAAAAAAAGACAAATTAATGTCAAAGCATTTGATTACCCACCTGAAGTAAAACGTAAGACTCTATTGCTGAAAACACCCACATGCTACTAACACAGAGCATAAAGAGATCTGGATGGAATCTGGGAGGAAACCAGTTCCCAGATGTTCTGCCCACAGTGCTGGAAAACACTACAGGAGCTGCTAAGGCAAAATGGCCAATAACCTTATGTGCTAACATGGGATCCTGCTATACAGAAGCAACCAGACTGACAAGATGGACACACCTGTGCAATAGTGGCATCCAGCCCATGTGGCTAATAATGGCTCTCTGATTGGCTAAGATATCCACTCAATGGAAAGGAACCATTAGCTGGAACTGGGAACTGAGTCAGAATCCTATGGAGACAAAAATCATGGACTCCAATAAGAAGCTCCTACTGCTTTGTGGCCAAAGAAAAAAGAGGTTTTACTCATTAATATTTCTAAATTAACATTGCTTATCCCCTTTACCCTATGCTAAGGTCATTCTCTGGTAGAGAATCTGTTTTTCTGTTTTTAGAAGACATTGAGAACTGAAAACAACCAAAACCTATCAACATGTCAACAAAGGATAGCTGATTCCCTGGCAGGAGATGAACCCCCTCTCACATATCAACCAGGGCCAAGGTGAGGCCGCAGAGGAATTCGTGAGATGAGCAAGAGTGCTGCTTCCATTGCAAGCCTGGCAATCTGCACCAAGATGATGCAGACAGACACTGAGGATACTCAACACCTACCAAAGTAGAAATAAAAAGCTGCTGAGAGCACAACACTAGAGTAGACTTAAAAACACACCCACCAAGGCCCAGAGAATTTGGGCAAGAGGGAGCAGAAAGATTGTTAGAGCCACAGGGTGGGAGACAATATCCACAGGCATTGCCCTCCACCCCCATAATATCTTGAATGTTGCTCTCACAATGCAAAACCCACAAACCTATGGTGAATATCAGCAGTCCCACTGAGGAGGGCCCTCAGCGGAATGAGGTCAGGGAGGAGGGAAGTGATACTATCTGTACATAATGTATCAATACAAAGAATCTACTTAATAATACAAATAGATGAAAATGAACTGAAAAGTGAAGAAGTTTTAATCCTTGATTACTACTTCTTACTCAGAAAATCTTTTCCTGCATAGCTTTATCAATAAGTTTCTCACTCTCCACACAACACTATTAAACCTTTCTTTGGAATACTATTTAACCTATGAACTTGTTTTTTTTTTTCACTAATTTAACACAATGGTATATTATTTTTGTCAATATGATGTTAGCTGTTACTGAGTTGTTGTCATTCTGTCTTATTTTGCTACTCTTCCTTACTGTTAGGCTTGTCAGTGAATGAAGAGGGAAACACAGAATTTCCCCCTTAATCCTTGTACATCAGAAAAGAGCCTAAATTATGACTAGAGAAATAGGAAAGTAAAGATTGTGTGCTGGATTGTTTTTGTTTTTGTTTTTCACTGCCCCGGGAACTCATTGCTTTCTTTCCCAGCTCTTACAAAACTTCCCCTATAAATTTTTTCCCGTATGTGTGTTCACAGGAAAGGGCTGTCAATTAAGATATCATGCTCTTGCACATAAAAGAGACACAAGAATAGAGTAAGAAAAAGAAAGTGACTATAAGAGTCAGATCCAGCCCTTGAAACTAATGATGATAGTTGTTTTAAACATAGGTTTTAAGCTGCCTTTTTGATTATGTGAACCAAGCCAATATCCATCTAATAAAGGTGTTACTTTTAGCTGAGTCAGGTAAAGTTGATTTCTCTGGTTTACAGCAAAGATATCTCCATTTAGATAAGTGGCAATGTTGCTAGTGTAAGTACAAAACAGAAAAATAATTCCATTTATCAATAGCTTCATTAGAAAGCTAGAAAATAATTTCAAATGGAATGAAAGAGTTTGAATAAAGAATATGATAATTGTTTAGGGTCATCTGAGTCATTTCTTTATTATTACTAAATTTTCTTATAACACTGCAATATTATGAAGTTATACTCATATGCAATTGTATATATTGAGATATAGTTTTTCTAAGACTCAATTACTTTAATTTCAAAAAAAAATTATTATAGAGAGGAATCGAACATGTATTGTAGTCACACCCATCTCAGGAGGATGATCACGTGAGCCCAGGAGTTGGAGGTTAACCTTGGAAACATCCAAGTGAGAACATTTCTCCAATCAAATAAACAACAAAAAATAAGTAAATTGATATATATTTACTTCCCTTGTAGATTTCTTGTGAGAATTTTAATAGATTATAGAAAATATATAAGGTGACAAATATTGTTAGAATTGCCAGATATATACGAAGACTTCAGTGTGAAGGTGACATGTCTAACTATACTCCTTATATTATCACTTTGCCTTTTCCAACTTTGACCTGGCTTCAGGAAGTGATGCTGTTTGGCAGCTCTCAGCGGAGTCAGATCACAGCATTAAAACCTGACGTGTTACCTCAGTCATTGCCAGAGGAGTGGTGACTGGAAGGGAGTGTCTACTGACTGTCATGATAGCAAAGGTAAAAATAGGAAGCAAGGGCTGGAGAGATGGCTTAGCACTTACGGCGCATGCCTGTGAAGCCC
Source organism: Orientallactaga sibirica (assembly GCA_036365145.1). Classification (NCBI taxonomy): domain Eukaryota; kingdom Metazoa; phylum Chordata; class Mammalia; order Rodentia; family Dipodidae; genus Orientallactaga; species Orientallactaga sibirica. The sequence continues at coordinate 44,134,376 of JAEOAD010000012.1, read as the reverse complement.
AAGGACCCAGGTTTGATTCTCCAGGTCCCATGTAAGCCAGATGCATATGGGAGCTGCGTCTGGAGTTTGCTTGCAGTGGCTATAGGATCTGGAGCACCCATTCTCTCTTTCTCTCTCTCTCTCTCTCTCTCTCTCTCTCACTATTTAATAAATAAATAATTTATTTAAAATTTTAAAATAATAGGAAGAAAAAGACTTTTCCCTTGACAACTAAGGATTGAACCATAGATTTTTCACATCCTGGGCAAGCTCTCTGCTATTGAACTATCTCCCCAGCCTTTCTTTTACTTTTCTTTGAAACAGGATATCACTGTTATCTGGAACTAGGATTACTTTCTGTGAGTTTTTAATCTCACTGACAAAAAACTAAGATAAAAAGAAAGTTTGAGGACAATTATATTAGAGATTGAGAGAAAAATAACAGGCAGGTGATAGTTGAATCTTGTCAACTATGAGGAGGAAGGAGATAAATAATAGGAAGAAAAAAAAAGATTTGTCCACAAGTATACTGTGGCATATAAGTCAATAAGTATAATCAACAGCTCTCTGACTGGATTTGAAGCCTCCTCAGTGGGTGGAAATTCAATTACTACTGAGAAACAAGTCACATGCCTATGACTTGGAAAGTCATATACTCTAGAGGGAGGCTACCACCAACTTTTGACTAAATGGAGATGTTTAGACCCATCAAAAAGCCTTCTACATGTACATGTTTATGCCCTTTGATGAATACTTTTCACATTTTTGGGTAGAGAAATTTATTTTTACAGAAGGTGATTAATACCAGGGAAGTTTAAACTCATCAATATGATAAGTGAAAGTCCAATATTTAACATTGGATGAGTCAACTTTATCACATCCATCAGAGCTCAGATGATATTGCAGAGAAAGTGGTGGAAAGAATATTAGTGCTGCTGCCACTGCAAGTTAAAGAAATTTCTCTACATAGATGGAAGTAGACACCAAGGAGACTCAAATTTCATCAAAACTGGAAATAAGGGGCTGTCAAGAGCTCACCACTAAATAAGACAAATAATACCACTCCTTCTAAGGATTAAGGTAAACTGCATAAGAGGAAAGAATGTAAAAATGACAGGGTTGGGGCACTGTCTTTCAACATGAACCAACTGCTACTTTCATGACCCTAAAGTAGTTACTAGTCCTGACAAGACCACCATAGCTCGGAACCCATCACTGTTTTTGCATGTAAGATGGAGGAGGACAAAATGAGTGAAACAAAAACAGAGGAAGGGCTACTGAGAAAGAGGGTTGTCCTTGGTGGAATGGGAATAAAGGAGAGGGAGCAAAAGAGGATAATTGGATGGGTCCAACAAATCTTGGTTTCAGAGTGTGAAAATATATGTGCAAATATGAAAGTGAAAGCATGAGAATTACTGTTAATAAGGTAACAGTCTCGTTATTTTAAAGATTTATTTGGTCATACAATAAGAACTTCTAACAATTTCTTCCCTTTTTCACATGCAAAGCACTGGGACCCTCATTTCATTTCATTAGGATTTTAAAATTACTACCATGATTTCTTATGTAATACTTCTTTTGTCTCTCTTTTCTTCTTCTTCCATAATGGTATTATACTGCTTATATTGAAACATTCCTCTTACCTAAAGTTATTATTCATATGGCTAAAATGGTATATCCTCCAATATTTTACCCTGAAATATTTTGTGAATGTATTGTGATTGGTAAGCCACTGAGTGTGTCCTAGGGAGAAGGCTTAGTGGGTAAGAGTATTGCTGTGCATGCATGAGGACCTGAGTTCAGTCCTCAACATCCAAATAAAAAGCATGCATGTAACCCCAGGAATAGGGCCTCACTGGTCAGGCATTCTATCTGAAAAAGGGAAATTATGCTTCATGGACTCCATTTCAAGAAAATAAAGCAAATGATAAATGATAGAGGAGGTTATCTATCATTCTCATCTGGCCACTTCACATACCCATGTGCAAACACATGCATCTATCATATAAGTGTGCATGCATGCACACACACACACACACACACACACACACACTATATATATATATATATATTTAAAAAGAGATTCTTGGGAAGCACACACCCTACTCCTTTGGACATGAGCCACTGTCTTTTTCTTAATGAACTCCAAATTGCCTCATACTAACTCTGAAATTCTGTTCTTCAGTGTCAGTCAAGATCCCACTTCCACCTAAGTAGAGTTCTTTGAGAATCTCACATTCTGGAGAACAGCTGCGTCTCCCAATGTGGGGAACATTATCTTTCCAAGTTGTAGTAGTCAGCTTCACCTTGCTGAGAAGAACATCCAACCAGATATGGTTTATTTGGAGGAATGGTTTTATTTCAGCTTTTAAATCCTTGGAAAGTCCCATCAATGGTGAAAGTAGCTGCTTACTTCCATAGATACAAGTGGAGAGAGAGGAAAAACAACAAAAACAACAACAACAAAAAAAGCCCTGTAGCAAGCCAACACCAGCACCAACAGACAAAATGAATCAGCAGACAAAATTAACCCTGCCAGAGTGCAAACTGTTCTCTCTATACCTTTGGGTTGTAGAGATCAGCCCTGTGACATGCCCTCTCCCGCAGGAACCTACCTGTTAGGGGCCGAAGTTGCAAAGTCAGTTTTAAGAAAACACCTGAGTCTATGGGGCTATATATTCAAACTACCACACAAGTCTCCACCTCTCTTATTTGAATTAATCGATGAACACTGATTTTCTCTACAGCAATCTTTACCACTGATTTTGAACAGCTTTCAGAAGTCCAATATCACTACCCCTTCTTCATCTAACCTGTATACTTATTTCCTTGAATAAAACCTGATTTAATTTTCCCCATTCTTTGTTTACTCAGCTTGCAGGTAAGGTAATTATGATAAGTAAACTAACTGTGTCTAATCTACCAGTGCCCAGATAGCTGAAGATGGCTAGATGAAAATGTGCAACTCTACTGAATGGTCTCATTTTAGTTTTGTAGCTGCTTAACTTAAGTTACCCATATATCTGATCTCAGGTCCTCATACTTGTATGGAAAGCACTGGGCTGACTAAGTCATGTCCCCAGATCCAAGTACTTCCTTAAAATTACATTTTTTGTTTCACTTTTTGAAAAGGATCTTATGTAGCTAAGTATTCACTATGTGGCTGAGGATAAGTTCATATCTGATCTTTCTGTCTTTACCTCTCGAGTGTTGGGCATGAACAGTAGTGAACCACCATCCCTTACTTATATTTACACCTTTTATATTTTTATCCCAGAATTTCATCAAAGTAGTTATAGGGCACTTCTACTTTTTAAAGGCAAATGTATTATTTTCACCATATTCACCTGCTTCTCCTTATTATTTATTTAGTTATTTAGTTATTTATTTTTTTTTTTTTTAAAGGTAAGATCTTGCTCTAGCCCCTTATTTTCTTTATTGGATCATTTAAAGATATAATTCTATCTCAATCCCCTCTTATATTATTCTCCATATTTTCTAAAGAGTGTTTACTCATCTCTCACATGTATCTGGCATTTATCCCTTATTCAAGATCTACTTCCTGGTTATTTAATGTAGATTTATTGTCACAATTTATACCCTGATAATTTCCACATTTATATTCCCATCCAAAATTTCTCTACTGAACTGCAAACATGTATGTTCAATGCAGTATTCAACATTTCATTTTCACCATTTGTTCCAGTCTACATTGTTTGGGCCTTTATCAAATATCAAATAGTTGTAGTTACTTGATCCAAAGTCTGTGTCTTCTATTCTGTTCCATTGGTCTATAATCCTGTTTTTATGCCAGTACCATTTTTACCATATTACTATGACTTTGTAGTATAGCTTTAAATCATGTATGGTGAAGCCTCCAGAGATGCTTTTTTTGCTGAGGATATGCTTGGATATCCAAGGCCTTCTGCCATTCCATATGAATTTTGAGATTATTTTTTCTATCTCTGTGAAGAAAGCTGTTGGGATTTTTATTGGTATTGCATTAAATGTATATATTGCTTTTGGCAATATTGCCATCTTCACAATGTTAATTATGCTTATACAGTAGCATGAGAGGTCTCCATTTTCTCTAGTCCTCCTCAATTTCATTCTTGAGTGTTTTTATGTTTTCATTGTAAAGGTTTTTCACATCCTTTGTTATTCCAAGGTATTTGATTTTATTTTTTTATGCTACTGAAAATGGAAAAATGTCATTTCTTTATTTCTCTGTATCTTTGTCTTTTGCATATAGAAAGACTAATGATTTTGTGCATTGATATTTTTTTATCTGCTATTTTGCTGAAGGAGTTAATCACTTTTAAGAGTTTTGAGATGGAGGTTCTTGGGTCACTTACGTATAGAATCAAGTCATCTGCAAATAAGGCTAACTTAACTTCTTCCTTTCCAATTTGTATCCCTTTGATTTATTTCTCCTGTCTTATTGCTTAGTTAGTACTTCTAGTACTATTTTGAAGAGCAGAGGTGAGAGTGAACACCCCTGTCTTGTTCCTGATCTCAATGGGAATTCCTTTAGTCTCCATACCTATTCTCTCCAATGTTTTTATCATGAAGTGATGTATTTTGTCAAAGGCCTTTTCTGCATCTATTGAAATGACCATGTAGTTTTTGTGTTTAAGCTTATTTATGTGGTGTATCACATTGATAGATTTCTGTATGTTGAACAATCCTTGCATTTCTGGGATGAAGCCCACTTGATCCAGGTGGATAATGCTTTTGATGTGCTTTTGAATTCAGTTAGTGAGGATTTTGTTCAGGATCTTTGCATCTAAGTTCATCAGGGAAATAGGCCTGTAGTTTTCTTTTCTTGTGGCATCTCTGCCTGGTTTTGATAGTAGGGTGATACTAGCTTCATAGAAGGAGTTGGGGAGCTTTCCCTGTTCTCTGATTGTGTGGCACAATTTGAGAATAATTGGTTTCAGTTCTTCCATGAAGGTTTGATACCCCTACCCTTTTCTTCTAACACATTGGTCTAAATGCACTTTTATTCTCCCAAATTATTACAAAGTGCTAAGTAATAGTTCAGCTTTCACCTTTTGGCTTTATGTGAATTTCTTTTCCACAATGTATTAAGACTTCAAAATTAAAGACTAATCATATTTCAACCTCTAAACTCTTTAAATATTTTTATGTATCATTTAAATATAAACAATTCTTATAATTATTTACAAGAACTTCTACTTCTGTACTATTGTAGGCTGACTTCTATTATCCTCTCTTGCTCACTTGATTCAGACTAAAGATAAAACCACATATGCTATTATAATATTTTGTCTTAAAATAATTTCTCTTGACTCACCGACATTATGGCTATTGGCAGTCTTAACAGCACAGGTATGCCCCAAGAATCCTCAGGCTACAATATGTTTCAGTGCATTGCCAGGTTGGCAGTCCCCTGAGATGTTTGACAAAAGAAATGCACATAGTCTCTGAGAAAAGTAATATTCAAAACAGGCTTCAAAGAATTTTTTAGATATAGTCCCTTCAAGCAATAAATCAAACATCAACAGTAAATGTCAACATTATAAAGAGCCAGCAAAAACAATAGGAAACAAAACCTTACAAGCAAATAATTCAAATATTGAAATATTCAAATTGAGAATATAAAATCTGCATGAATATAGATAGAGAGAAATTGAATGTTTGAGAATGAATATGTAAACATAATGAAGTCATACCAAGTAATTTTGTCCAGAGGTAAAGTTATCCAACACACACACACACACACACACACACACACACACACACACTTCACACAATGAAATATATTATTTTATACAGTTAATGTATGCTGATAAAGACATGTAGCTCTTAAACTGAACAACTAATGAATAGAACAGTAGAAACTAGACAGTGGGTAGGATAGAGGGGAAAGGAACAAAGGGATATTGGTTGTCATGCATCAAAAATAAAGATCAAAATCTAATATTGTGCAGGGAAGTAGCATAACTGTAGCTTAAACAATTCATTATATGATTTATAAAATCTAGAAAAGATGAGTTTGAAGTTCTCCAACACTTGTAAGTGATAGATTTAAGAGAGAGAAATGCCACTTACCCTGATTTGATTGCTTTACACTGGATACATGCATTAAATTAACAGTCTATGCCCTACAATATGTAAAATTATTATGTAACAATAAAATTACCAATCTGGAAAAAACTTAGTATGCTGGAGACAAAATAATAAAAAATAAAAATATAAATAACAAGAAATTCTTCTTTAAGGATGAAGTATCAGATTAGAAGTAATAACAATTTCATTCATAAGCTAGAAAGTTGATGTAAAGAAGTTGCACAAAATGTAACTCATTGAGATAAAAACAGAAAATAAAGACTGAGAATACACTGAGAACAAAGATGTTCTCAATCTCATTTAGCTGGAATCTAATGGTGAAAATAAAATGTGGAAATTTACATTGCTAATAGTAGAGACATCAATAAAAGAAACAAAGCATTTCTAGAAAGGAAAAATAAAAGAAATCCTTTCACACATATCTCAGATTGAGACTATGATCAATCTAAGAAGACTGACCTTTGAAAACAGAAAAGCTAAACATTAGAATGAAGCATATAAAACTGTACTTTTCTGCAGATTAAAAAAATAATCTTATAGCTTTATTCTTTTAGGCTAATCCATGAATTACAAAGCAATAACACAGAGTTTAGGAATTTGAGCACAAAACTAACTGTTTTGTCACAGAGGTGAAAGCAGTCTCTTAATATATAATCTGATATTATCTTGGATCTGTAGGCTGAATGAACAAAACAGGAAGTCTGAAGAAAGTTCAAGTTCAAAAGCTAAAACCTTGTAGTTTTCCCTAGGCAGCATAAACATTGCAAATAGCTAAAACAAAATGACAAAACCCATGGAAGGAAAAAAAAATTGGCAAGTAGGAAGTCTAATCCTGATGAAAATGATGCCTGAAATTAATGACATTTTCTTTTTTAATGTTTTTTATTTTTTGATTCGAGAGAGAATGAGAGAAAGGTAAAGAGAGAGGCAGATAGGGAGAAAGAGAGAAAATGAGCATACCATGACCTCCAGCCACTTCAGTCGAACTCCAGCTACATGTGCCACCTTGTGCATCTGGCTTATGTGGGTATTGGAGAATCAAAGGTTAGGCTTCTCAGGCAAGTGCCTTAACCACTATGCAATCTCTCCAGCACTTAAAGACATTTTCTTATAAACACACAAAAGGGTAGGTCTTCAAAGGATTCTTCATTGAGATCTCCATCAGCCCTGTGAAAAATTTAATTCACTTCTCTCAGCAAGTGCCAAAAGTAATGAAGGATAAAAATATTAGAATAATTGTAATATTAACAAACAACAAAGTTACACATGCAAAATGTTGTGCATAAACAGATGTTATTCTAAAAGTGTATAAGATATTTTAAAGAATGATCATATGCTTAAAAATAATTTATTTTTTCAAGCTTTAATAAACTGAACTGGGAATGAAAATAATCATTCAAAAAGACCAAAAATGCAATAAAAATAAGTTTTGATTAGACATATTTTAAAAGAACTTTAAATGATTGATAAATATTTTTCAGAATGTCTTCAAATGTCACATTCTGAAGTATTACCTGTCAGGATTTTAATTTATGTATCAGGAATGCAATGCATACCACAAAAGCTAGTTTCATTCAACTTGGAAACTTCTGCACTGTGGAAGATACTAGGAGAATGAAAAGACAAGTACAGACTGGGAGGAAATTCTTTCAAAGGACATTCATGATAAATGATTTTATACTTTCTGTTTCTGTTTTCTGTAAAACTTTAAAAGACTAAAAATATAATCAAACAAAGGAATATATACAGCTATAGAACCCTATGAGGGCAATCAGAAGACTTTATCATCAGGAGTGGTAGCATAGGACTAGAATCCCAGCACTCAGAAGGTAGTGGTAGGAAGATTGTTAAGTTCTGATTGGGACTCATTTAACTATGAATTTGGTGCCTAACCTGTTGTTCTTACATGTAATTAGAAATCATGTTATTAATATTTAATTTATTTCAAATCTTAGTTTTAAGTTCATGTAGGATATTGGTCTGCTGTTGGTACCTATGGGAGTTAGTATAATACCAAATATTATTCTTCTTTCATAATTCAAGTCCATTATGTCAAAGCAGGTATACATCAATTTCAGATATTTTTTCATCATGACATTTTATCAATAGTTATCTGGCAACTAAGCCTTTCCAGATATGAGGACAAAATAGATAACTCTAAAGTTACCTGTGACAGATACTGTACTGAATTGATTAATGAGTTCATCCTGCTTTTCAGTTTGCTAGAAGCTTCCATTTATCATCATGGATTGCTATTAAGATTACTAAAAATTCTGCAGAAGAATGTTTATATGTAAGTTCAATGACCAACTCCCCTCCTGCAGGTGTATAATTTGGAATACAATTGCACTTCACTGAGAAAATGCCTAATTTGATTTTCATGTATTCTCAAAATTAGATCATAACATAACTAACTCTCATTTTCTTATTACATTTCCAAATAAAGATGCACTTTCTCCCAATATGGAAGTAAGATAATGGCCTTTTCTCGATATAACTTAAAGTGCTGGTTTGCACTAAAAGTAAGATTGGCATCTAAGCTAATCACATTTCACTCCACATATTATTAATTTTGCAATTATTACCATAATCTATACAATCCTGAGTAATAAATATGGGAAAAACATGTGAGAGAATTGGAAAAGAAAATGCATCTTTAGCTAGGTAATTAGAAAAAGAGACAATGTTGTGGATATGTGATGGCACAGAATTAGAGGTGATTTTGTATGGTAAAGCATGTAATCTGGGTGCTTAGGAAAACTACAGCTGATGGAGAGCTAGCATTATGGAAACTAGATCAAACAATATGATGTTAAGTATCCTTCTTATAAGTATTTCTTATGCTTTGCAACTTAAACTTAAGTATAAAAGAATTGGATTTTAAAATGTGTTTAGGAGATTTACAAAAAGTGAACTTTTTTACTTCACCTGTTAAATTCCCTTACTAATACCCAGTGAACAGAACAGTAATCATAAGATTTGCCCATGCAAGGGCTGCAAATTGATTCATGTTTTGGAACTATTTACTTTAGCTGTATATTTGGCTTAAAAATAATATTTATGAATAAACTATATTTATAATTGGCAAAAACAAATCCTCTATTTTTACTTTTAAAATTATGTCCCTGTTCATGTGATTCAAAATGCTACAATCTAAGAAAGTAGTAGTTAAATATATATTCCATTAAAGAAATACCCTTTTCATGATGTCCTCTCTCTGGGCTTTGGAAACTAACTCTGTTTGCTGTATGAGAACAGAGGCAGAGATCTCAGAGGGTGGAAAGATGAACTGCTAGTTTCTAAGCAGTAGAACTAATGCCACAATGAAACTCAAACTGTTTAATTTTTGGAAACTGAATAGATAGTTGCCAGCAAGTGATCCTCATTTTTTCTGACATCCCATTTCTGACTGCGTTCTTATCAGCCACCACTGGGAAGTTATAATTGCTCACAAAGCAGCAGTACATTTGCCAGATTGAAATGGATTTCATGGCACATTGATGCAATTCCATGCCCTTTCTTCAAAAGCTAAATGTGCGTCAGCTCCAGGACGCACCACATGGCAACAGAAGGGGGTGTTTGACTGGCTCATCTACTAATTTAGTAAAGGGTGTTGTGCAGCTCTGGGATACTTCTGCTTCAGCTGGGAAAACAAATCTACTATGAAAAAGAAATAAAGGACTTTTATTTGGCAATTTTGTAACAGTTCCTGCAAGTTACACAATCCTTTCAAGTATATTGCAGACTTTTAGGCAAGTTGTATAAATACTCATTCTTCATTTAATACATGAGAGGATAGAACTTTAGTCTCCTTTACAGGAGGTACTATCTTCTGCTTATTCAGTAATAAAAGTGAAGGGGTCCCACAGACTTACTGGAAAAGAGTCAGTAAGGTAAGGTGATTGAGCAATTAGCTACTGTCCACAACACATAGTAAATAAGCTGTTACGTTAACTGAACAAATTAAGAGTCACCATATATGGAAAAAGCCTACAAGAGACCTCCTTCAATTTTATATCCAAAACCCCAAGAAGCAGGACTCAAAAGTAATGCTTGAGACAACTTGTCAAAAGGAGTTTCCCTAGCTGCTCTTCTTTTAGGCAGTATCATTTCCTTGTTAATTATTTCAGGGTTCATCAGAGCCACAAATTAAAGTTATTACTTGCATATATTACTCTCAAATTGACTTTGATGCTATGCTGGGGTTCTTCCTGCCATTATCATTGCCAGAAAAACAAAGGGTCAAATTTCTTCCTCCATTCATCCCCAGGGAAGCAACACAAAATCAAGCTGCTCACAGATAGTTAGGCACAAGCAACCCTGTGGGTCCTTGATGTATTCTGACTGTGGATCACCAGCTGTTTGGAAATATATACAAAGAAATTCTCCATTTTGCCTTGTTCTGTATCCTTGGAAATATAGCAATAGAGTAGGTCTAATAAACACATCCAGTTTACATTCAGTAAAATAATATGAAATATCTCTTGCATATAAATTCAGGCTTAAAGATATCTAACAACACCTTCACACAAGTAGAAAATAAGCAAAGTTTAAATTCTTTGTTGTTACTTTTTAAACTCTGCTTTGGCTGAAATAGCCACCAGTCCCTTGCTTACCATTCATAATGATAAGCAGCTTTCAGAGATTACCAAAGTGGTATTAAGACTTTTTCCTCATTTAAGTCCCATGAAACATACATTTAAGATATGTTTGGGAAATAAATAAATAAATAAATAAATAAATAAATAAATAAATAAATTTAAGAGTCGAACAGGGAAAGATTTTTTTAAATTTTTTTTTAAATTTTATTTATTTTTATTTGAGACAGAGAGAAAAGGAGAGAGATAAAGAGAGAGAAAGAGAGAATGGGTATGCCAGTGCCTCTAGCCACTGCAAGCGAACTCTAGACACATGAGCCACTTTGTGCTTCTGGCTTATATCGAGAATTGAACCTGGGTCCTTTGGCTTCACAGTTAAGCACCTTAAATGTTAAACCATCTCTCCAGGCCAAAATTTACTACTTTTAATGTAACTTTTACATAATATTAAAAATTTAAATATAATAAATAGCAATCAAGGGCTGGAGAGATGGCTTAGTGGTTAAAACAGTTGCCTGTAAAGCCAAAGGACCGAGGTTTGATTCCCCAGGGCCCATGTAAGCCAGATGTACAAAGTGGCACATGCATCTGGAGTTTGTTTGCAGCAGCTGGAGGCCCTGGCACACCTGTTCTCTCTTTCTCTGTATGCCTCTCTCTCTCCAATACATAAAATAATAAAAAAAATTAATAACAATCAGCCATCTGATTGAACTGCTACAAACATGTGGACTTTTGAAGGCCTTGGCTGGATTTTCCACTTCCAATCTCCCTGTGTGATAGCTTTTTTTGTAACCTTCAAAACCGGCAACTATAATGTTCCCTTATACATGGTTCTGGGGATTTGGGATCAGCTACTCCTACTAGTGAGGTAAGAACCTTATTCTCTGACCATCTCCTCAGCCCTTCCCTTCGAATATTTGTAGACTGTATTCTCTCTGCTTGGTATGTTTTGCCTCATGTTGATCAAGGTAGCCTTTTTCCCCATTCACACATTTTTTTTTTGTTTAATATCAAATTCAGCATCAGATTTCTTTTCTTACATCTCAAACTATTAGTCATTCAATTGATATTGTTCACATCACTCTATCTTAATTCTCTACCCATTCAACACTCTAGGATTTCATTACAAAATTTAAATTAAATTATATTTTTTGATATAGCTTTTGCTGTGTATTAAGTTTTTGCTTTGCAAACAGTTTAAAATGATAATAACAAATGTGTCTGTACACTAAATGTCAAACATACTATTTTTCATGCAATGTTCTAGATACTTTAAATATGGTAACTTATGTCACCTTTGTAATATGCTAAAAGTTATGGTCTTTCAGATATGAGATTTTTTTTCTACTCCCATGCAACTACTAAGCAGCCCAACCTTGGTTAGCTCCTGAGAGCAGATGAGATTGGGCATGTCCAATGTGGTATAGCCACAGACTAGATTTGTTTCATATAGCTCCTGTTTGGATTGATTTGAAAAAAAACATGTAAATTTACCTAATGTTTTGGCTTTGTAAGCATTTTAAAATAACAGTAAAGGGCCGGGCGTGGTGGCGCATGCCTTTAATCCCAGCACTTGGGAGGCAGAGGTAGGAGGATCACCTTGAGTTCAAGGCCACCCTGAGACTACATAGTGAATTCCAGGTCAGCCTGGACCAGAGTGAGACCCTACCTCAAAAAAAAAAAAAATAATAATAGTAAAAAAAAGTGTCTCTATACTTAACATAAAACTTAATATGTTTCATGCCATCTTTAGGTACTTTATGAATGTTAACTCATACTATCTTTATAATATCTTAATAAGGTAAATTGTTCTTTATAGAACCAGAAACTAAGCACAAAATTAAACTGGATTGAAGTTCCATGACTGATGAGTAGCAAACTTGGGAATCAAACTAAGAAAACCTGTATTGTTTGAACTAATAACTACCCCTACCCCCAAGGATTTTGCTGTGAAGACCAGAATAGCCTTGATTCATGATCTTTCCCTATTATCTGCGTATGACAATTATTGGCACGTGCTTCTAAACTACCTTGTTTCTTAACCATGAAATGGAACTTAAACCATTTCACTTACATTATACAAAAATTTACTGATAACTTCTTATATTCAGGGCAAAACTTAAATAGTCTAGATGGGAAGACAAATGTTATATAGTTATATTCTACAAGCAGATCTTATTCTTGATGGACTAGTATAAGAGTTAACAAACAGTGAAATGTCAATTATAATATACATGAACGATGCTTCTTGATTACAATTTCACACAGAGGCTAAGTGAACACATAAAAACACATACAAATTGCACCTTGCAAATTTTTTGGAGGGGAAACCAACATCCTTAGGATTCCAGATGTTCTTATTAAACATCTAACTTAAAAAAAAAAAAAAAAAACTCAATTAAGAGTTACCTAGGAGAAAAGAAAAGTCCCAGGAAGGGCCTGGAAAGATTGTTTAGTGGTCAAGATGCTTTTGTACAAAGCACAAGGACTCAGATTCGATTTCCCTGGTCCCACGTAAGCCAGATGAACATGGTGGCGCATGCTTCTGGAGTTTGTTTGCAGTGGCTAGAGGCTCTGGCATGCCCATTACCCACCCTCTCTGTCTTTAATAAATAAAATCTTTAAAAAAATTAAAACAGGAGAAGTCCCAGGCATAGAAATGTATTAATAGTGACATAACATGGAATTCTAACCTGGTGTGGTGGTTTGATTCAAGTGCCCCCCATAAACTTAGGTGTTCTGAATGCTAGGTTCCCAATTGATGGATATGTGGGAATTAATGCCTCTTGGAGGTAGTATACTTTGTGGGTGGGCTTATGGGTATTATAGCCAGTTTACCATTGCCAGCATTTGGCACACTGTCTTGTTGCTGTTGTCCAACTCATGACGGCCAGGAGGTGATATTTACCCTCTCTCTGCTCATGTCATTGCTTATCCTGCCATCATGTAGCTTCCCCTCTAGTCTGTAAGCCAAAATAAACCATTTTTTCCCCAGACTGCTCTTGTCGGGTGATTTCTGCCAGCATTGCAAACCTGACTTCAATACCTGATGTGTGTTTTGTGCAACAAACACACATGGAGGGACAGTTATTCTTACTGTGCCAGGCTCTAGGGGGCTAGCAGTAGCATACACAGTCTACTGTGAATTGATTTTCTAATTCATGTTTTCAGTTGCTTTCCTGTCTTCCTGAATACAGTATATACTACTTGTCTTTGCAATGAATGGAAATGAAATTAAAGTACCTAAATGGAGGATCTTAAAACTTGCAAAGTAATTATAAAACACTTAACTAATGAGTTTAAAGTTAAAGTACTACTAAATATAAAAACTATTACTCCTTTAAAAAGTTGGCAATGAAAATGTTTTCTATATGTTAAATAACATGGCAACTTAAAGGAAATTTAGTAATTCACCCTCAAGCTGCTATAAACTATTACTTAACAAGATAATAATAAATATTGAGAGAACAAATAAGAAAATAACTGTCATAGGCTTTAAATTAACTTCTATTTTTTAAAATTAAATTGATAAACTTACTTGCTGATGTTTGTATCTATGTGAGAAAGAGAAAGAAAGAGAGAGAGAGAGAGAGAGAGAGAATGTGAGAGAGAGAACAACAGTGGCTCTTATCACTGGAAACATTTGTCTGTCTGGCTTTAAATGGATGGCTTAGGAACTGATGAGCCAGCTCCCCAGCCCGTTTACTTATATTTTTGTTTAAATTTTAACCTTGAAAGTCTATGGATTGTTATTTTGTAAGACTATACTTTAGAAAAATTAGTTTTGCCCATCTAAACTCTCCTTTGTCTGATTCTGTGCATATATGTATGTGTACACATTATTTTCCCCTTTGATAAACACTTTTGAAGTCAGAAGATATATATTATAAGTATTTATTTTCATCTAATGCCCTATCATTACAGAGAAACCAACTCTTGGTGCTACATTAATCAAATAAGAGAAAAATAAAATAATGGCATACATTCTATCTATCAGATTTCAGGAAATAAATAGAATGTTAGATCATATGTAACAAAAACATTTAAAAGTATTAACTTTCTTTTCCACATGCATTTTATGTGATTGAAGAATAAAATGAAACAGTTCATCTTTTACTACTTATTGGTTCATTTTTTTCAAGATATGAGGATCTGTTTCATGATTAATTGCACAACTTTTCTGCAGCTATGCTTATTGCTAAAGAATACCCCATCAGTAACCAGAAAAAAAAATTTAAAGACATTTATCAAAGTTCCCATTTGGAGTCTAGAGAAACAATAAAGTAGATATTGACTTCTCCTGAGGAATGGATCATGATTTATTGATCCAGAGGGAGAAGCAATATTTACCTTCAGTGAAAATTATTTTTGATGTTCAATGAAATGTAAACTTCCATGTATTATTTCTAATCTTGAGCCAGTAAGTGATACACTATTTAAATAGAATTTATATTGTTTTGGTTTGAAAATATTTGTACAATTCAAAAATTTTGAAATACATGCAATATTAAAAATGGAAGTTATGTTAACAATTCCCCATCAAAAGGAAAACAATTGATGATATTCTGGATTCTGGATATTCACACTTGCCTTCTCCCTGTGAAATTATTGACTATGTTTATGTACCAAATTTGATTAGAGTTAAAGTCTGATTAAAATGAGATTCATAGTTTATGTTATTAACTATTGAGACAGTTTTACTTTACAGTCCAAGCTGGCCTAGAATTAACTATGTAGCCCAGGCTGGCCTAAAAATCATTGTGATCCTCTTACCTCAGCCTCCAAAGTACTGGAAATACAGCATCAGCCATCACAGCAAACTTAGTTTGTGTTATTTATTCCAAATATAAATTCATGCTTCCTGCAAGGAAGCAGATTATTCTGCTACACATAGTGGTATGTGAATGACTATCCTATTGGCACTGTTTTTGTCCCTGAAACTTAGTTTGGCCCATACCAAGTGACACACATATACTGACTACGTTCCAGTCTCAGAAGCTTTGGCATGTTGCTACAAGCTATTTTGTTTGTTCTTTGACATAAGACTAACACCTCAAATAAGATCTTCTTTAGTGTTGATTTATGTTTAGAACATATTTAGAAGGGTGAAACACCAGCTATTCTCAAATGTTGATATGTGTTTAAGACATAAATGTTAAACACTATAAGCCACTGAGATTTTGGGCTGCTGTTTTCATGTAAAGGCGAATAAAGTAATTCGATACATTAATATACTACTATATGAAAAACTGTGAGATGTGATTTTTACACTCCTTCCAAGATAACAAGTTAGTCTGCCAGTTTTACGTGAAATATTTTGTATATGATACTGAAACATGTTTCCCTCACTTGGAGACAAAGCCTATATTATACATAGTAGAAATAGGAGCTAAAACCATAATATCTTTAGTTCCATAGAAAACATTCCCTATAATGTGGTGCAGTACTGGAAACATGGTAGCTATACAAGCAAGAACCTACCTTACAGGAGGGTACATTCAAGTGAAGAAAGTTGGATCTAATATAGCACTTCTAAAGATCTGCTCTAACTTTATTCCTAGATAGATACAATTGCTTTTGACCAAGAATAAAGAATAACACAAAATAAAATCTACCTTTATTACCTTGGCCAGGAAAGGAATCTGCCCCTTGATGCAAAGGAATGCATTATCTCTAGCTTGAAAAAAATTGCATAACAATTATTTTTTGAGTAATTGTTAGTTCTCATGAGGAAATAGAACACACAGAAATGTAACCCTTGTGCTGGGACCAGGTTCACCAATAAAGCAGCACTCTTGCTCATTTCCCCTATAACTCAATGGCTTCATCTGTTGCCCTGATGTGGTGCAATGGACTGATTCTCTCCTCAGGATATGTGTCCATCTGAAAGAAAGAAGCAGATTCTCCAGAGGAGAGTGAGATCAGTGCAAGATACATGGATAACCATTATTATTTTAGAGAGAATTTAATAGATTTTTAAGAAATCTTATAATTGGAATTTTTGACATCAGCCAAAAATATGAAAACTACTAATTTTCTAGTCTATGTACCTGATGTTAATACATCTTCTTTTGGTTCTGAGCATAACTTGTGTAGGAATAATGTGTTTTTTTTTTCAATCTGATTAGACAATGAGCAACTTTATTTATTCCTAGAGAATCCAGCTTTTTTTTTTTTTCAGTAAGATTTTATGCTACATTTTTCTATTTATTCATTGATTTCTTTATCTTCACTGTTTTCCTTTTCCCTTCTACTTACTTATTATTTCATTGATTTTTTTTTTTTTTTTTTTTGAGATGGGAACTTACTACAAAGACCAGGGGCCAGGTTCACCTTGAACTCAATGTGATCCTCTTGCTTCTGCATCCTAAGATTATAGGTAAGTTCCACAATATCCAGTCTTATAAACCGTCTTTTGATATCATATTGAACCCACTGGTTATGAAAACATTTTATTCAGTCTCTAGATTCTGAGAATTTTCATGAAATTCTTTCATAACTGAGTTCTATTTTAATTTCAATGAATAGTTTTAATTTTATCAATATTTATAATATAGATAAGAGTTCAGATTTCTGAGTCTATTTTATCTTTCCACTATTAGTTTTAAAACTGTTAGCAGTGTCACTATGCTTATGATTGCTGAGTCCTCTTGATGAATGTGTGTGTTTAATGCTATGAAATGACCTTTCCTGTGTTAGTAAATACATTGCTCCGAATCTGATTTTCTCTGTCTGCTGTTTTCTCATCTTGAATACTTTGTCCTGTGAACTTTAGTTGTTATGCTATTTTGGGATTTCAGCTGTACTTCCTCCACTCAGGTGAGATTTGTCTGCACAATCTGGTTCTGCAACTCAGCACAGATGTTCTTCTGAAGGCCTTGAACTAGAGCCACATAGAACCCCTTCTGTCAATCCCTCCCCATCTTGAGGGTTACTATCTGATATAAACCATTTTGAAGAATTCATTGTTTCATGTTTTTTCCCAATGTTTTGGTTATTTTAAGTGGGAGGAGTCAGAATGTTTCCTGGATCTCATTAGCCAGCCACTCTAGCCTAAATGGTGACTTCCAGACCATTGATAGATCATATCTCAAAGGAAATAGATGACATTCTTGAGGATGACACCCAAATTTGTTTTCTGGTCTCCATACTCCCTTGCACATACAAGTCCACCTGACACACACAGACATGCATATACATATGCATAGACACATACATTTTAAAAGCTTACTTATTTGATACATAAATGATTATGTAAATATATGTTAAATTTCTTGTGGTTTTTCTCAGGTTGTATTTTTCTGAGAATTTAGTGATTTAAATTTCCAAATTTATTGATATAATGATAGTAATTTTTAAATCTCTGTAATGCCATTAGTTTCTGAAATGCCAAACTTTTCAGTTGTAATTTTATTTTTTAATATTTCTTTCTATGTCAATTTTCATAGTCTATATTATGTAATTTTATCATATATGATTGTTCCAAGGTACTATTTTGCTTTGTTGATCATTTAATTAAGTATTTCATTTCTACATGCTAAATATTTTTTTATTCTCATATTCTTCTTTCTTTTCTTTGAATAATTTTCTCGTGTTTTTTATATATTTTAAGATGGATAGATTAAATCAACATTTCAGTTTTTCCTGACAAATACAGTTGAAATCTTTTAATGTAAAAGACACATATTTTGTAATATTTTTAATATAAATGAGGAAATACTACCATTCCTTACATATAAACATGTATATTGGCTCACATAAATTATGATTTCAGATAGAATCACTACATTTCAGGTCATTTAAGTCATTAAATGAGCTACAAGAATCATGAGTTCCAGGGTATTTTGGTTGTATAATTGCTGATTAAATGTTCAGTAACTATATTGGAAAAAGTTCTAAATTTAATTAGGTAAATAGTCATATAAAGATATTAAGAAAAGAACAATTATCTTATCTTCATGCCCCAAAAGTGTGAAATAATTTTATAGTTGGCTTCTAGACTAGGAGTATAGCTTAGAAAAAAGAAAGAATGGAAAAAAATTAAAATTTAAAAATTTAAAAAGTTAAGAAGAAATGAAAAGGAAATAAAAGAGCCTGTTACATGAAACCAGTGCAAATCCACATAATAAAAAAATACTAGATTTATAAAGAAAAAAGATTGCAAGCTAAGGATGAATATAAGATTAAATATATTAAAATGATAATGGAATATCCTAATTAGTTTATGCAAATAAATTAAAATAGGAGCATCATTTTTTTCCTAGAGAAGATATGATTGAATAACCTAAGTATTTACTAACTCTTCAGTAAATAGCATCATTAGTTAAAATTACTCCATACCACACTCAATAAACAACAGAAAAGGAAAGAAAACCAAGCACACCAAAATAACTACAACCAACAACAAAACAGGAAAAAAGGCTAAAGAAAAATTGGAACCTGGTTGTACATTCCTTTCAATAACATTTCATTCTAATACTGGGTAATAATTGAAACAGTGTTGTGGTGGTTTCAATGCATGCCCCATAGACTTAGGTGTTTCTTTAAGACTAAGCTTGCAGCCCTGCTAGGGAAAGCTTGTCACTGGTGGTGAAACTTAGTAGTCCAGCCCTACTAAGGTGTTTAAAGATCAGTTTGATCTCTGGATATTCATGTTTGCTGGATTTTTGCTGATTTTTCTCTGCTTGGATCTATGGAAGTGAGCCATTTTCTACCACCATTAATGGTGCTTCCGCTTCCCCTGGGTTCTATAAGGCTGAAATAAACCCTCTGCTTCCATGAGCTGCTTTTGGCTGGGTGTAAGTCCCAGCAGTGAGAAGGTAACTGTAACAAGTGATAAAATTTTAATTCACTTTATGGGAATACTTTATTATTGACCAGAAAATAATAAATAAAATAATAAAAGAAACATTACAGATTGTGCTTCATGTTGCTGGCAGCAAACACCTGACCAGGAGCAGCTTGTGGAAGGAAAGAGTTTATTTTGACTTATAGACTCAACAGGAAGCTACATGAAGGCAGGGAAAACTGTAGCATGAGCAGAGGCTGCATATCACCTCCTAACCAACATCAGATGGATAAAAACTGCAGGAGTCTGAGCCAAACACTGGCAAGGGGAAGCTGGCTATAACACTAATAAGCTTGTCCTACAATACACAACCTTCAGGAGGCTCTAATTCCCAAATTGCCACCAGCTGGGGACCTACCATTCAGAACATACAAGTTTATGGGAGACACCTAAATTAAATCATCACATTCTTGAAAAAATGGCATTTTCCCAAGTTTTAAGAGCAAATCAACACCATATTCACACAGAGGATAAAAGGTATAAATAAAAATTATAAAAAATAAAGTATATTTAAAAGTATAAGTAAAAATAATCATCTTGACATAGGAGACTATTTACAGGTGTGAGAACCGCTGGATTAAAGCTATAAAGAGAGTAGTCAAGCATGATGTCTGGGTTTATCTGTGAGGCTGTTTTTGACAAAGATTAATATTTATTTGATTGAGTGATTTAAGAATCATTCACTCTTGATAAGGCTGCAGATCATTGTTGTAGTTACTTTATCATTGCTCAAAGTACCTGGACTTTAGCAGCTGATTAAGAGAAGGGTTAATTTTGCCTTACACTCTCCAGGGGACACTTCATGATTGCCAAAGAAAGCATGGCATGAACAGAAGCTGGATATCACCTCTACCACTTTAGGTGGAAAATAGCAGCAAGAGATTGGGCTAAACTCTGACAAGGGGGAGCTGGCTCTAATACCCCTAAGTCCAGTCCGAATATCATACCTCCTCCAGCAAAGCTCCACATCCCCAAATGGTGTCAGCTGTGGACCATGCATCAAGAACACATAAATTTATGGGGGACACCTAAAACAAACCACCCCGACCATTCAGTTACCTGAAGGTTCTGAAAGGACAAAAGGGCAGGGGAAAGGTGAACCCATGTTATTTTGAAGCTGAAATAGCTTTCTACTTCTGACCTGCTCCTCACCACTCCAGGTTCCCATTTGAACCCTTGGATTTGCACCTGTAGGCCCCAGATTTTCAGGTCTTTGGGCTCACACTGAGAATTACACTTTCAGCTTCCCTAGTTCTGTGGCCTTAGAAGTTAGACTAAACTGTAATATTACCTGGTTCTCTAACCTGCTACTGGTCTATCATGGGACTGTGACCTAATTCCCTAATAATACCCTATCATAGAAATAAAACACACACACACACACACACACACACACACACACATTTATCTACATCTTTGTTAATATCTGTATCCTACTGTCTTTGTGTCTCTGGGTGACTCCTTATAAATAAGGTGGTCAAATGTTCTACTCGTCTATACAATCATGTCCCTGTTATGTTATTTTAAAAAGGGATACATTATATGATAAATTATAAGCCATACATTGTGTATTTTCTAATTTCATATTATCTTAGACCATCTCTTACTTTCAACCCTTACGCATGGATGCTCTATGGAGACCAGAAGGAGACAATTCTCAACAATGTCAGTAATTTCAGTACTGAAGTAAGCTACTTTACTTTTGCAGGATGTGTAATGGGTTTTTCTAATAAAAACTACCTCATGTATGATTTGGTTTTGCTTCATTTAGTTCACAAGGGTCCATGTCCTGATATTTGAAATCTGAGGCATGCATAACACACCATAAAATTCATTAAATACACTCACTACAGATTTCAGACACTGAAATAGGTAAGGAACAAAAATAGCTTTTGGAAACATTAAATACTTTAAGTCCATTTTTGGCTCAACATTTCACACATTATTTCTTTTACTCTTTGGACCTACCTTTTTCCTAAAGTACTCATTAGTTGATAAGCAGTAGGATAAGGGCTTGAACTAGAAGTGTTTTTTTTAGTTCTTCTTCTTATAAATTCTGGTACATTCTTTACAACTCCTATATGCAATCCTGTCTCAATGCCATCGGGGCTGGAAGACAAAGAACTTCCTCCTAGATTTATATGACACCAATGTAAGGGATGAATTTGCCTTCTGCCTCTGCCTTTAACTAGGGAGAATGAACAGGGAGCATTCTTTCCTGAGCAAAAGCAGTCGGTTCAGCTGAAATTTTTTGTAATGGCTCACCACACTTCTAGTTTGATTTTCTTTGTCACCAACAGCAAAGCTGTTTACCAGCCAAGACTTTGACAGTGAATTTTGTACATTCCTTTGTATAGTCCTGAATTCTTGGTGGCAGAAACACATTCTTAAACTTCAAATACAATTATCAGTGCTATAATTTAAATATCTGGTGACATACCCTTATTTTCACACTTTCACCATTTTCAGAAGATTGTGAATGCCCTACTTCTGCTAATAAAGTCCCCTGTGATTCAAATACAAAAAAAAAAAAAGATGTTTTTTAAACAGTTCTTAAAATGAAGCTTGACAGGTATGAGACCTTTCTGTGATGGACTTTAACTGGCTATTATCTCCCAGACACTCTTCTACATGCTGTCAGTGTATTAACAAATTTGACACTAGCAACAAGTAAACCATGGAGCTAGCAGTATCATTCCCATTTAAGAGTATATGTAACCAAGGCAGAGACACTTAGTAAATTTTTCCTGATATATAGTACTAATAAGCGGTGGACACTAAATGGAAACCAGGCAGTCTAGTTTAAGGACTCTTAAACTGTGTTTCTATTTATGCTGCTTCTCTGCTGCATTCATAGGACATGTGTGGAAATGATCTTATTAGTCTGAGAATCACCTCTAAATGTATACATTGTTAGTGTACCTATATGAGGTTATTACCATTTATTTCAGATTGTTCAGAGAAAGTACACTGTGTATCCATTGCTCTGGAGTGGGAGGTTCACTCTCAGAGTTCCATGTACCATAATGGGAATTCTTGTCTAGCAATTCTTTCAAGACATAGTTTATTTTCCTTTAACTTATAGGTTGGAGTGTTTTTCTCCTCTGACAAATGAGAAGTAATACTGTTTCTCTTTCATTATCAAGTGGTTGGGAATATCCATATAGTAATAAAATGTATATAACAGTCACCTATATAATAATTCTTATTGGATGTTTGACTTGCAGCAGATTTTAATGAGATATAAAATTACTTAGAAATTAAAATATAAATAATAAATCTTACAAATATCTTAAAAGAGGTGCAAAAATAATTTTAATATATTTGAAACAAAAATGTTTTTTTTCAGACCTGCTAAAATACATCACATAGGGCTGGAGAGATGGGTTAGTGGTTAAGGCGCCTATCTGTCTCTCTCTGTGATGATGAGAGAAAAGTATATTCAAAATAAAAGTGAAATTGATAGGATAAGATAAGCACATTAGCAGCTGAGTTATATTTTCAATAATTATTTTCATAAGACAACAGCTGTAAAAAATTCATGTAATTTATTGATTGGTATCTGAATATAATAATGATATAAAAATCATTTATTTATTTATTTTTTTTATTTTTTGGAGAGAGGCACAGAGAGAGACAGACAGAGGGAGAGGGAGAGGGAGACAGATAGAGAATGGGCGTGCCAGCAGTCTCTCAGCTGCTGTGAACAAAATCCAGATGCATGCTCCCCCCATGTGGGGGCATGCGGCATTGCGCCCTTGCATCACTTTGCATCTGGCTAAATGTGGGACCTGGAGATTGAAACTGGGTTCTTAGGCTTAGCAGGCAGGTGCCTTAACCGCTAAGCCATCTCTCCAGCCCTCAATCATTGATTTCTAAGAGCTGGTGCCTACAATGGACTGGACAGCTATATTACATTTCATGTAATTTAGGCATCTGCTTAGTTCCTGTTGGCTATATCAGTTGTTGCTCATATATTCACTAATGATATGAATACCTGATTTTTAATTTCTCTGAAAAGAAACTTCAGAACTTTAATTACATGAAGAGTCCACAACTTCAGATCCCATGTATTTAAATTCCAATGAGTTCTTATATTAAGCAAATGAGAATAATAATCTCATTATTGAGGTGCATTAAGGACAGCAAGACTTCCAGATATGTGAAGAGCTTCAGTACCATTTACCCTTCTAAAGACAGGGCCATTTCTATGCATAACGTGCTAGTGAAGCAGCTGCTGGGGGTTGCTGGTTCTTGCAAAGAATGGTGCACTCAAAAGATAAGTGCATTAATGATTTGCAGAAAGCCCAGAGCTTCAATATACTCTTGGGGATGATTAGGAGCAGGTTTTCTATATCACGCGAGGTAAAAAGGCAATTAGCAAAATTGATGTAAATGAAACATGCATTTTAGAAAATAGTGCATCAATTTCTCTCGAAGGATAGGTAAGGACTAGAGAATCTTTCAGCCAATTTACTTTGCCACTCAGAGACTTTATTTCCAAAAGCAAGCCTAGATCATTCCATAAATATTTGTTTATTACTTCATAAAATGTGGCTAGTTCAAGCTGCAGAAGAATACTTGAGACAAAAAAAAAAAGAACAAACATTTAAAAACTAATGGAAGACCACTCTGCTATGAAGTAGATTTTGTTAACATTCTCCAGTGAATGATAATATGATAATATCTCTTATGAGATATTACTATAACAGCACAGAGTACATTTTCCAATAAAGCATATCAATTTGTTAGTCACCGTTTGTCACAATTACAGGCAGGGAAAAGAGATAGAATTACCAGATGTATAGGAGAAAGACAACTAAATGTAAGTTCCTATTAAAGCAATTAATGTTCATATTTATTAAATAAATTGCATAATTGTTTTACATATGACATTTGGATTCCTCATTTATGACATCAATTTGAGACCTCTTTAAATGGAAGGAAATGATTTGCTTCTTATATGAATACTCAAGCAAGGAAAGGTATTATCTTTTACTTTTTCAAACTTTCTCTTCTCCCATTTATAACCCCATTGCTAGGCCACTGCTATTATCATAAACAAAGAAGAAACGTGTGAATGAATGATGACAAATTGAAAAATAAAGCAATGCTACTATGCATTGCAGTTTGAAAGCATTTGAGTCTTTTTAGGTCAGGGTATTATTCCAGTGTCACATATGCACAGTCAGCAAACAGAAAGTAAGAGGAATCATGTAACTGGCCACCAGAGATCAGTGCAGCAATGTTTAAACACCCAAATGGGGCTAGATATATGAGAGGTTTGAATTGTAATCCTATTCTGTTAATTTCTGTCTTACTTGGAGACAACTGGTGCATTGTTTAATCTATTTTTGTTAAAAAGTTTGCTAAATGTTAAAAAAGTGTTTTCTGCACAAATTTAAGTGATTTAGAGTTAATTTCTCAGCTTTCTTCTGCCTCATACATGTTCACTCAATTAAATATTTCCTTCAATTAAATATATTTGAAGCTCTTAAAAAGAAAAAGAAACATCTGTGTATTTACATGCTTGAGTGGAGAGTATCCTGATTCCTTGAATGGAAGCAGTATAGCTACATTATTTTACACATGATACCGATTTAAAACATCCTCACATTTATGGATAATGTTTTTCAAGTAGTGGACATTTCTTCTGAAGCTAATATTTTAAAGCATTACTAGGCTGTGATGGCTAACAGTATAGTTTTGTGATTAATAACCAATGCAGCCTAGACTTAGAGCCCAGGATGGGATGTGTGACCTTTGTAAGCTGCTAAACTTGTAAGAATGACTTTAATAATACTAGTACCTGCATTCCAAGGTTGGTACAAAAATAAATTCGTATATAGATAATACACAAAACTGGCACATGGTAACTACATATATAATCATTATTTCCAAGTCTTTCCTTTAAGAGTGATGTAAAAGTGTCTCTAAGAATGAGAGCCAATGGTTATCCAGTCCATGAAATAAAACTGCCCTAGATCATGGAAAAATTTGAGTCTCTTTACAGTAAGCCTTCCAATGTCCATTTACTAAGTTCTTTATGGATGTTGGTTAATATTCATTAAGAAATGATGGCAGTGCTGGTTTTAGTATCATATGTACTGGGCAGGAGAGGGTTACCCTGACTTCTGTTTTTTGTAAACTGTTGTTTTTGTTTGTTTGTTTGTTTTTCAAAGTAGGATCTCACTTTATCCCAGACTGACCTGGAATTCACCCTGCAGTCCCAAAGTGGCCTTGAACTCACGGTGATCCTCCTACCTCTGCCTCCTGAGTGCTGGGATTACAGGCCTGCGCCACCACACGCAGCTGGAACTCTGACTTCTACTAGTTCTACTAATATATCTTCCTTTCTTGCTTATATGAAGATATTCAAAGCTTATATATCAATCCAAAATGTTTCCAAAAATACTTGGAATTTCCAAAAATTCCTTGGTAGGAAGAAATATTTGTGCTGGTGATTGCACTATTGAGTTGATCATTATTTCTTACCTATATAAGATGCATTAAGAGATATAAGTGTATTTTAAAAAAATAAAAACATACTCCCAATATTTCCATAAGATACCTAGAGAATACTTACTGAGCCTCACTCAAGCTTTTATCTGTTCTTTCGTACTTCCACCTAGGAAAGCCTCTTCTCAATATTATTAATTATCTGTGTTATGTTACATTATATATTTCAAATGACAACTTTACCACTAACACTATTAGAGGTAATGTGAGTTTTCCTTCAATTTTATCCATAAGTTATATCCCACCAATACACAAAAATTATTAAATATTTATTCTCATAGTGAATTCTAAAATAAAGGTTTATTCTCTCAGTCTGGTAACTCTGTTCATTCCTCTTCCAATTTTCCCATTTAAGAACATAATTTTCTTTGTAGTTATTGTTCAGTTTTTGTAAGTAATGCCTAATGTATTAAACAGACATTTTTCTATCTTGCTCTTTCACTTAATGATAAGGCTAGTAGTACTGGTTCTATAGCTGAGCGGTAGAACATTTGCCAAATATTTGACTCCCAGCATCACAAAATTAATTAAATAATTAATTAATTACATACACTCTAGAAGCTAACTTTATAACAGGAGGTAGACATATGTGCCCTTTAAATGACATAGTACTATATTATGACTGTATATAATCTGTCACAAATAATGTGGTGATTAATATACTTGTAAATTCTAAATACATGTTTCTAGGGCTGTTGTTTCATTTTGGGAAAATGCCTTCAGGACATATTCACAAGAAGTGAGATTGCTGAATCAAGAAGCATGTGACAATGTTATTTTTCAAGATATAAAAAAAATCTTTCTAATTACTCACTCTCACCAGTGATACAGGAATTTTTATATTTCCCTTGACATATAAACAAAGTATGTTTCAAAGAGAAATTGTACCTGAGTATGTTTGGTATAGATTCCTTCTGTTGAGAATAAAAGTGTAGTTGAGAAGCTTGTCATCTATAGTTAAGGATGATTTGTTTATCTTTTTTCATGATTCACATATGCATATGAACACAATGAAACAGCATATTGTTAATATTTGATATATTTACAGTTAATTTTTTCATGTAATTGATATTTTTATCTCTGTCTTACAATTACCTTTGCACCATGAAACCTGCTGGTGGCATTCTACTTCTCACATATTTTTTTCCCTTTGGATTGAGCCATAGTTTAACTGATTAAAGACCTTGGAAGGGGAAACCTATCATATGAATTCAGCTTCAGCTCTGTCCTTTTCCTTTGAATCTATCTGATGGCCACATGTACTCCTGAGGAATCTCTATATTTGTAGAAACATATTATTTAAAAACTTTCCCATGGCCTGCAAGAAGGTACTAACATTTATTCAATTGTTTTGGTCAACTTCAAGAAGCTCAGTAAAGATAAGTGTGTCACCCTTATTTTGGAGGAGAAAGGTATATGCTAAGGAATTTATGAGTGATAGATTGTGAAATCCGTAGCAAATTCTCAAAGAGATCCAAATACAAAAATCTTACAATGAATATACTTATAAATTTATTATTATCAATAAGAGAAGGAAAAATAATAAAATAAGGATGGTAAGATACTGGGAAGAACATAGTGGAAGAATATGGAAGTTCATTACATTATTGTTGAAACTGTTTTCTAAGTGTAAACATTTCTCAAACTGAATATAAGAAAAACATGAACACAAGTTGAAGATAAAAATAAAATAATGAAAATAAAATAGGACAATCACTGAGGTAGGAAAGGAACAGAATAGATAAAGAGAGCAAACAGTTTGGTTGGTTAATATAAAAGAAGACCAGGGCACATAGCATACAATACAGGAAATATACAATCTATTTATACTGAAAATTTCAACAAAAATCATGAACAAAAATAACATTGTTCTTTTCCAGTACTTAGTAAGTTTTGAATTATTCATTATAAATGGGAATTAAAATTCAAAAGCAACAGTCAGCATCCAGATCTGTTTGTTAGCTGGCTTACAACCTGTGAAAATTCTTTCATTTTATACATATTTTCCCAGACACAAGCTAGACAGGGAAGAAAATATTTTCATATCTTGGCCAATCCCCATGGATATAACTTCATAACATTCAAAAAGACAGGGAGATTATATATCATTATTTTAAAATTAGATGATTTTCATTTAATGATATCCAGATGTAGTTTTCTTACCTGGGACATGAACATGGAAGAATTAGAAAACTGCAAGTGTGGATAATTTGTCTCTGTTTATTCTATCTACTGAAATTTATCTTGTTAGATGATCTGTAGCTTAACCAACACTCAATTTTGACAAGTAAAGAAGTTAGGATTTCATTGTATATATTCATAAATTTTATCCTGAACCAAGATATTTGAGGATTTTATTCCTTTCTTTTTAATCATCATGTTTTTAAAACATGTTTTCCATTTTTCCCTTGTAAATGAGTTTGGAGTTATTAACAATGATAGACAGTGAAAGATCCAAAACAATCACAGGCCCAAAAATTAAGTCTTGTTCTAGATCCAGTGTTCTGTTGTTATATTCCTACATTTTTCCTTTTGTTTGTTTTTATAAAAGCATCTCTTTCTGGCACTCTTGTACAAGCTTCCAGGTCCTTCAGAAGCACATATTTTACATGGTGTATTGTAAATATGGTCCTTTCTAGTATGTCCTCTTTGCTCTATACTTAAGCCAAGTGATTAGCTACCAGTTACTGGTTTGTGACTCCCATATGTGAGTGAGTGACAGCCTCCTGTATTCCCAGCCTTTAGAAGACTCCTACTGCTGTACCTTATTTTTGGATGGAATGCTGAAAATTGTAGGGCTTCACATTAATCAATCATACACTTTACTACTCAGCTCCTTCAGCATGGGCTCTTGGAATTTTAAAATTTTGTCTGTTTTTTTTTTTTTTCATTTGTTTCTAGCTTTAAAAAAAAAAAAAGCAGAGACTTTGCATGGGTATGTCATGTGTTGGTATCTTACCTTATATTGTAGATCATTAGACTAGAATGTAAGATGACTTACACCACATTGACAACTCACCCCAAAGGCAACCACTGGTAATCCTTCAACATCATTCTTATAGCCTCATACAGATGGTGAGCATAATGGTAGAAAATAAACTGTACATCTCTTGGCATTGGTTATTCAGCACCCCAGGCTATGAAAATGTTTGGCACCTGCTGAACTCTTCCTATACTATGAATGTAGAGCCAAAACCTGATCAGAATCCAGTCTAGCATCCTACTACTTTTACTGAAATTAACCAAGTCAGTTTCTAATGTTCATGATTGAAACGACCTTAAATAATTTAAGCAATTATAGATATATAAATTTACTATAAGTCTGAGACACATTAGAGCTATAGGTATATGAAATATCAATGTCTCTGTAAGAATATAAGCTAGGAGAGAAAGAATCTCTGATGGCTTAAAATATAAAGTTAAAAATTAAAACAAGTGTATCATCTAATATCAGTCTAAGACATGAAGAGTTACAGAATCCTCATATAGAACTATAACAAATTCTGTCTTAGTAAAATAGGCTATGTTATTCTAGATGACAAATACCCATGATTATGATTTGAGTGATGTGGTTCCAGGAACTGATGGTGAGAAACAGGCATCTGGAAGATAGACACTTGTTGAGTCAGAGCAATCCATGCACTACACAAGTTCTGAAGTTTCAGTGGCCATGTGCACAAGCAGTGGCTGTAATCACATTCCAAATGAGACATTCTAAAACACTAGGACTTCACGGGTTATTTTAAGATGTGCTCCCAGTCAAGTTTCGAGTATATCTCTGTATCTCTCTAATTCAGTCCATTTAGTCAATAAGTATTTTTGAGCTTTCAGTATGGACCAGTGCTCTTTTGTGAAATTGAAGTACTTCAAATTGATGTACTAGATACCCAACCTAGGAATATTTAGTAGAAAATAATAAATGCAACAATATATTGCGGTCAGGGCTATGCAGAGCAGAATAAAGGGGACAAGGAGTGAGTCGTACTTAGTGGGCTTGAAAGTCACTTAATTAAGTATTTAAAAGTGGTGGGAGTGAAAAGTTTTTTTGGGTTGGAAGCCTTCATTCGGTGTTCAAAGTTCAGTGTCAAGCGCTTAGCTTTTGTTGAAGGATGAATGGATGTGCAGGACTGGAGCCAGAGAAACAGAAAAGGAAAAAAAGTCAGAAACAAAATCAAATTGCTAAGCATGGACAAAGAAAACTGAGCTAAGGGTTGAGGAGGAGCAAAATGGAAGGTTTCTAAAATTTTATCAACATAATTAATGGCTATAGTGTGATAAATGACTGAGTGGTTAAAGGCCCTTGATTACAAACAATATTGACTTAGTTCCAATTCCCCAGCATTCATGTAAAGCCAGATGCAAAGTAGTCCAGGCTATTTGTTTGCAGCAGCAAGAGCCCCTGTAGTTTCCCCCATACACAAATAGATAAATAAAGATTTTAATAAAAGCAACAATGATAAAGTATTTCAACTACAATCATCCATAAGAAAGATTCAAGAATATCAGGATGAACCTCTAAACTGCTAATCCATTTTGGAGACAGTAATGCCCCAAAATATTGAATTACTAATTCTAATAAGCTATTCAGGTATTTTTGAGAGGGTTTTTCAAAATCTCAGATGTGGGCTGGAGAGATGGTTAGTGGTTAAGGCATATGCCTACAAAGCCTATGGACCCAGGTTTGATTCTTCATGTCCCACATAAGCCAAGTGCCCATGGTGGTGCCTGCATCTGGAGTTCATATGCAATGGCTAGAGGCCCTGGCATGCCCATTCTCAGTCTCTCTCTCTCCCTCTCTCTCTGTCTCTAGTAAATAAATAAATAAAAACAAATCTTAAAAAAATCTCAGATGTATTGCTTTCAGAAGTCAGAACAGGGCATTTTACTTATAAATTACACTTTGTTTTTCAGATAGTAGCAGTATTGAAAATATATACTTATAACTTTGTGTGTTGTAAACATTAACATTTCACATTGTGAAGTAAAGGGGTGGGGAGTGTATCTTCTCCCATGTAGATTGGTAGAAGGGCTCTAAAAGTAACTTGTTATTTCCTTATTTTTCCTCCCGTTTCTTTGAAGAGAGAATGATTGTGCTTTCACAGCTATACAGTAAATAAACAGCTCTTTG
Organism: Orientallactaga sibirica; assembly: GCA_036365145.1. Taxonomy (NCBI): domain Eukaryota; kingdom Metazoa; phylum Chordata; class Mammalia; order Rodentia; family Dipodidae; genus Orientallactaga; species Orientallactaga sibirica. The sequence continues at coordinate 44,103,211 of JAEOAD010000012.1, read as the reverse complement.
TTTCAGTACAATGTTTTTTCTCATACTGATGGAAACTAATAAATATAACCTATCAAAAATATAATCTGTCCATAGGGTCTATCAAATATAGTAATGAATGAAGTTAATTATTAAATGCATTGTAGTATTGTCTGTTTTATAGAAACATAACCTGGAATATATTTATATTTTATCTCTTATTGACTGATATGAAATGGCTGTAGAATAGGAATAAGCTGTATTATCTGAGGGAAAGGAAATTTTTGTCTCCTCATTTTATAAGAGGTAACTAATGACAAATTGAAATTGTTTAAATACAACACCACACTGAAGGTATTTTTAATTTTATGATAATCTAATTATGAATGCCTTTTTGTTAACTGAAAAGAAAATATATTTTATTTAAATCTGTCTTTCTTTAGTTGAATAGTAAAATATCTATAGTGAAAATGTTGCCCATTATTTTCAAATATAATAAAATATTTTGACTAAAATTAAGTTGATTTACTGTTTCAATTATCCTAGTTATATGAATCATAACTGCCTTTGATGCTAATATGTATTGTAGTTAGATGAAAAATATTTCCTACTTAAAAATTATAATTAATCTAGAGAACATATCCATTGGTTTTACTATGCCACCCTCATAGAATTTTTTTAAACTCTGATTTACCCACATTCTGATGTGCATCTGAATTAAAATACTTTGTTAACAACCCATCAGAGTGATCATGTGTATACATGGATCAGCCAATTACAAAAGCAGTGGCTGGAGGCAGAGACCCGTGGATCTGGACAGTGCTATAGTGTTAAAGAACAAGCCATTTGTCACAGTACCTCACAGACATCCTTTTAATCCAAATGTGCCTGGATTAAAGTACTGACAATTTATTCCACTGTTTCATCACTTGTGAAATTTGCAGCATCCATAGTTAATCATGTTAGATGCACAATCATTATGCTTGGCTTCTTACTTTCTCATGGGTCATCTGAAGCACAAGAAAGCATCAAAAGCATATTTTATACCTATTACCCAGTTTTCTCATTAATTATATAGAAAAAGAATGCCATATATTAAAGTGCAGAAGAGGAAGGGGATCTGTTATGCTAATGAATATTTTCAAGGGCTATTTCTATTTTTAGAATATCTATAATTCAGTTCAAGTTACCCTTGCATCTCCTTTGAGGATTTATATCATTCCCAGTTGTGTTCTGAAACCAGAACAGGTATCTCAATGTATATACATCAGTGCTGACCACTACTACTGCTTGTTTCTCCACAGCTGCATTTCTAGAATCAACTTATAAATGTGGGTAAAGATTAGCCCCTATTTAAGAGGAGTACACTTCTAAGTCCTTAAATAACTTTATTAAATATTGTATCAGTTATAGAGATAATGTAGTCATCTTAAAATACTGGTTTAATATTCTTGTAAGAAAGAAAAAATATTGCTTAGCTCTATACCACCTTAAATATTTATATTTTCTTTTCCTCAGAGCCGGTTACAGTCTCTATCTATTCACAACTTTAGGAAACGAACAGGAAAATTTTCAAATTTACTTGAATTGATGCTATGACATCAATTTGTTTCCTCTTTATTTTTTAAAATATATTTTATTTATTTATTTGAGAGAGAAAAACAGGCGAGAGAGAGAGAGAAAGAGAAAGAAAGAGAAAGAGAAAGAGAATGGGCAAGCCATGGCCTCAAGACACTGCAAATGAAATCCAGATGCATGTGCCCCTCCCCCTTGTGCATCTTGCTTTCGTGGGTTACGTGGGTCTTGGAGAATCAAAACAGGATCTTTTGCAGGCAAGCACCTTAACTGCTAAGCCATCTCTCCAGCCTCTTTCTTGTTATTTTTAATAAACATATATAGACAAAATCTTAACTTAAACAAGCAGGTTAGGGATATGGTAAAGATTTATAATTTTTTTACCAGTGTCATTTTCATATTTGCATGACAAGCACTTTATCCACTGAACCATGTCACTTCTCACTCTTATTATGTTGAGATAATTTATCATTCACTATAAAATATATTCATCCACTTCTTCCAATTATCCTTTTCATGTATTGTTTATAAACCAGTATGAAGTTCCTTTTAAAACTACCATATTACCCAGCACTTTCATTTCTGGATATGTATTCAAAACAAATATGTGTAAATGCAAATAAATGAAAATGAATTTATTCTTATTCTTATGTTCATCATAGCATTCAAAATTGACTTATTGTGCATAAATGAATGCAATGTGACTATATATATATATATATATATATATATATATATATGTATATGTATGTATATGTGTGTGTATATATATATACAAAATAGAATGCTATTCAGACTTTAATAAGAGGAAATGTCATTTGCAATGATGTGGATAAATACCGAAGATATTAACTTAAGGGGAAATGAAATAAGGCAATCATGAAAAGACAAATGCTGCATTATTTTATGTATAATTATCAACTGAGTTTACTATATAAGTTCTTAGCTGAAAATCAACTAATTGGATTCCATTGTAGTAGAAAAAAAGGAAAAAAGAGTACAAGGTGATTACCTGGTGTGTAGAGATTACTAGAAAAGATAGTTATCTTTATGTTTTAATACATTGAAGTCATGTGTCCTGTAATGTCAGAGAGTGACATATGTTGGTAAGTTGTTGGCAACAGGACAAACACCTGGTCCCAGTATTATACCATGCATTTAAAAATATTAAGAAGAGCTTTAAATACTAGCAGGAAATATAGGATGTTTGTAATTAAATGTATATTCCCTTACAAAAACTATACCAGAGAAGAGGTAGTCTTTCTCAGATATTAGGTGGTCCTCCATTGATTGACAGTGTTTGGAAAGACAACATTAGACATGTCATCTAGGGGTGGCTACTCAGCTTGTCACTACAAGAGGGTTTGGGAACTGTACCAGCAGAGCCTGACAGTCTAGTTCTGTGTGGTGATAATTGCCAAGACCTGTTTTTGTCACTCCCCACTCGAGAGCCTTTGGTAGTCTTGTACATTAGCACTGTTTGGTGTTGATTCCCTAGATGCATGCTTTTCTCTTGTGTATTTATTTAACCTTTTCAGACAGAAGTTTGTCTTTCTTCACTATAGTATCATGATTCTGAAGTGCTTTTTATTTCTAGTAAAGTATATCCACTGTCCCAATGCTATGAGGTTTTTAGAAGCAGTTACTGTCTATCTATATGAAATATCTCCAATACTCATATTCCTCACATTTAATTATGAATTAATATTTGTCAAAATAATAAACAAAAAATTAATTTTAGTTTATATATGAGGTGTAAGAATGAATCAGTTGATTTATTCTTATACCAGAAATACATGCTCCATTTCCATTTTTCTTCTTCAATTGTTATTTTTCTAATAGAATTTTTGGTTCTTCAGAACAATGTTGTATGTATCACTTATGGAAATTCATGAATCTGGAAGTTTATAGCAGTATTTTTCAATACATTAATAGTTATGATATGATTTAAAATAACTGCATGGACTCCAGACAACAGATACTCAGAGGGCAAGAATCAGGTACAATGGATGAAAACTAAAAGCAGAAGGGATTCTATGACTGATAAAAAGTAAATAGATGGAAGAAAGACTCTGTTCATGCTAATTAAATGTAAAAAAAAAACAACATTCTTCTTATATATAAGTTTCCTCCCCTCTATCTCTTTGGCCTTTCTGTCTTCATTTTTACTGAAAGATAGTCACTGAAAGGGAATATTTAAAAACATGTTCCCACATCCACTATTATACTCTACATAAGGGTTATGCAACTTGTTAGTATTTCCACTCATAGGATACTGCCATCAGGGAGAATATATATGGAGATTTGGCCAATTAGCTTACTTCTCATAACATATAGGAAAAAGAATATCAAAGTATAATTTTATTCAGACTACATCATTAAGTCATGTGGGAAGCTGAAGTTTTGAAGTGACCACCTTGGGTTTTGTCTGATTCATTATTTTGTTTATATTTGATTATATTTGATTAATATTTGATTGTGTTGCTGGTGCATCATGCTTTTTGAATCACAAGATTTATTTCAACTTCTACTCTGATTTTGGTGACTTTAGTAAACTTTTTTTTTTTTTTTTACTTAATCTAATGTGTTTTCCTTGTAATGTAATGTGGTATAATGTAAGTATTCTTCTTTCAAGTAGTTTTCTTTGTTAAACACCACCAAACAAATGAACTTTCTTGATTGAATCCACACTGCAAGAACCACACCTTTGTTTTTATTTGTTCACCTGTTTTTAATTTTTGTCAGGTATAGTATATATGTGGTGTGGTTGTGATGTGGTGTGTGTGTGTGTGTGTGTGTGTGTGTGTGTGTGTGTGTATGTGTGTGATATGCATGCCTATGTGCAAATGGGCATACCCATGTGCACTGAGGCCAGAGGTAAACACTGGGCATCCTTCGTCCACTGCTCATCTGCATGTTTCCTTGAGGTGGAGTCCCTTAAGCCCCAACGATTCACCAGCCTTTCTTCCCCACAGGGCTGAGGTTACAGACTTGTGTGGCCAAGTTCAGTTGTTTATGTGTGTGCTGGGGAATTGAACTCAGGCCCGATCTGACCCTCCTGATACCCACTGAACAATGTCTCCATCTCCAAGAACAACATCTCTTATAATAAGCAAATGAACCTGCTCATACCTGCTATGATCCCATTTGGCACAGTTATCTCAATGAGTCTGAGACATCTACCATTAAGTGTTGCATGTGAAGTCATCTTAGAGCAGACAGAAATCTTACTGTTCCAGGAGAATCTTGTTGTTGCTTAATTTTACATTTTTTAATATATTTACTACATAAAAGTTTAACAATCTTCTATATCCAAGGGCATAGTCTATGCTCTTGGGATGCACTGTTAAACATTCAGAGTTTAAATCCTATTGGCAATAATATAAATAAGGTAATACACACTCAAACTGGCAATGCAGAGAGGAAAGGAAAATTAGTTATAATGGTGACTGTCATGATCTGTTTGTCCAAATCTCATCCATTTAGGACAGAGGCACTTACCTAGCTTACTGCAAGATTGCAACTCCTAGCTTTTTCTCCATCATTTAAAACTGCAGGTGATCTTTTTATTTTCTTTTTGCCTAAGATAATGTCCTCTTCCAAAGCCTAGCCAAACATAATTTTTATTTTCTAAATACAAATTACAAACTGCACACCAAATCCATCACCTCTATTTTGGGCAAATTTTAAATGCAGGGATGGTCTTTTAATCTCTTAGATGCCATGTAATTGCACTGAGGACCCACTTCTGCATGCAGCTTGTTAGAACTGCCTCCATTATCCCACCTCAGTACTGAAGCTGAAAACACATCCCGGGAGACTGCCCAGATGCAGCTGACTGTAGTTGTAAGTTTGTCTGATCTAGAAGACCAACCTGAGACATCAATGTAACTTACTGACAATGAATATTTTTGAAGTTTTCTATTAATATGAATATTCATATAACTTATTCTTGTTACTAGAATTGTAAATTAGAGACCTGATACAGAGAGTCCCAAGAAGTCAGGTCTTTCCTCTCTTTCAAAAACTAAATGGAAGCCATACTGTTAAATAATAATAATAAAAAGGGACTTTAATTGGGATAGCAATATTGGAAAGGTAACTGTTGTGGGGTCCAGTATTGTACAAGACCACTGACCCACAGTGTGCTGAGTGAGAACCAAAGCATCAGGTCTGCCCATCAGAGCTCGGGATCTCTGAGAGAAACACTGAACTGCTTGGAGGGTCAGCTTTTATTGAAGAAAACTACAAGATGTTTATTGCAAAAACAGGATGGGAGTTAAATCATAAATCACACAACTCACATGTTACAGTTAAGGCCATAAATGCAATTTTAAACATAAAGGGAATTTCCTTGCATTACAGCAGGGATATTCCATTCTTAGAAGATTACAGGAAAAAAAAATCGAATTTATGAAACAGGTCTATTGGTCAGTTACTGGAAGTGTGAGGTAGGTCTGTGACCCAGATTCTCCCTTATCTGCCCTTAAGGATTTTGCTTAATAATGCAGGCCTGAGGTAATGTTATTCAGACCAGCAGAGCATCCTGTTTATCTACTTAAGATCTGCTTAAGCAAGTGTTTCATTCCGTTGTTTTATGAGCTGCTACAAGGAAGTGATTTCTACTTTTTTCTAAGCTTGAGATAAAGAAATAGAGAGAAATATAGCAGTTTGCTCTCTTTACACTGGCATCCTTAGCTCTATCTTTGAAGGTACTAACCTTAGGTCCTACATTAGATAGGAAGGGGTAGGGAGGAGTTGGTAAATATATAAAGTTAGTAAATCTTCAGACTGTAGTCTGGTTGTAAGTCATTATAGCCTCAGGGGTAGCTTTAATTCTTATCAGAAATTGTTTAACTATGCGACCTCTTCTGCCGGTTCCTCCAGCAGGTAGGGCTTAAGAAGGAGCCAGTCCAGCCCATCCTTTCTTAGGGCTGAGCAGGATGGTGAATGTCGATGACCCAGAACCCCTCCTCCAAAGCACCGGAGAGAAAAACACACTGGGTCGGGAGTCTTGTCGAAGCAGGAACTCGTTTTACTGTAGTAGGAAGATGTTTATATAGCATTAAGAAAGAGGGTGGGGTCTCAGGATGGGATAAAGGTGTAGGGGCCAATAGTATTTCACCACGTCAGCAGTAGCTGGGCGGAGGCAGTTTTGACTTAGGTCTTGCTGAGTCACTCCTAAGCAGGAGTAATAGGCCAAAGACAGGATGCCAAACTCTAGCCAGGCTCAGGAAGTTCCACTGGACCTTACACCCGGGCCTCTTAGGGCCCAACACTCTTGTTCTGGAATCCAAAGTAAATAAAGCAGCGTGGTGCACTAAAAGGATGCAAATGGAATGTGGAGGTAGAGATGCCACTTTTTCCTACAGCATTCAGTTATGCACTGGAAGGCCTAGATGAAGAAAAAACAACAACAAAAAGAAACAACAAAAACAAACAAACAAAACAGCTACTAGGTCCTTGTTACATTTAGAGAATGGTGTGCAGAGAATATTCATTGTTTAAAGCACAAAAAGTTCTATGGGATGAGATTATGTGACTCCCCCACACAACAATCTCTCCAATAATCTCCTAGTTAAAACCATATTGAAATAGATAGAAATACATATTACAAGTAAGAAAAGCTAAACTCAAAGATAGGTAGTGCTAGTTAGGTCTTGAAGATTTGGACTACTTTGATTAACATTTTATAATATAAATCATGTATATCCTGTTGATTTTCAGTTTCTAATATGAGGGCAAAGTTTTTGTATTGTAAGGGTCTGAAAATCACTGAAGAAAGACCCCAGAGCCAAATAGTATATAAAATCATAAAGTGTTTATTCTGCAGAGTTAGCCAGCATGCTTCAGTATGTTCTTTCCAAAAAATCTTAAGAGGAAATTTTAGACTATTTTTTACCCTGCATAAAATTCTGAGTTTGCATGAACTTATTATCTTGTTACATTATTTTGACTTTTTTTGGCATATGCTTCTGAAATGGTTAGTATATCTAACTGAAAGTCAAACACGTTTTTAAAGGCAACATTGAGTCTGGCAAAACTTAATAGCACCTGATTAAAAAAGATTACATCAATTTGTGGAAAACACACTCTTCTGCTGCAATTATAGCTAGTATTTAATAGGGGGACTGTAAATGCCCCCTGGAGTAAAGCTGAGAGAGGAGAAGCACCATTCTTGTATAGAGGTTGTTTGGAATTTAATCCCGTGAGAAGGTTTTGATTATGTGTAAGAGTGTTGTAGAAACAGACATGCAGGGAAAAAACAAACAAAACAACAACAAAAAACATACAAAGCTGTCTTTTGGATGAGGACAGTTATGTCCATGAAACACAGGTGCTTCCCACCCATGGTATGCTCTTGCTCATGCACACACACACACACATTACTGACCCCCTCCCTTCTCGCTGTCTGCCACTCACACAAAATTTCCAAAGGGCACTTTGAAATGTTTCAAGAATGTTCCAGCTATAAAGTTATTTGCAGACAAAATCTTATAGCTGCATCCTTTCTTGGATCTGTGATTAGCCTAGCCCACATCCCCTCTCTAGGGGCATCTCACATGCAAAGATGAGTCCCTGCTGAGAAACAAAATTCACCCCCTTCCCTCAAAATCATCAATCTCAGGGCAGGATATTTCCAGTTCCAGCATTTCTATGAGTTACCTGTTGCTTTGATCTCAATTCCACCAGCACTTCAATTATTCCTCTGCTCTGCTCTATTTCTTTTCTCCTCTACTGGTAACATTTCTGAAAGTATACCCCCAGGAAATTCCTGCATCAGATCTCAGCAGAACTTATCTGGGGAGAATCTGACTTACAATACAAGTGACAGTTTCCCCTTGAGCTCATTGGTCTTCCACCACCCTCACCCCCACCCTGGGAGAGGAGTAATGGTATTTCATAGTCTTTATTCCTTTCTGCATTCCTGAAAGTTTATTAAAACTTACTCAGTAGACAATGAAAATAAACTCTTGTGGTGAAAGAGTAATGAGATGGTTGATATGTTCTTGATTCTCCTCTCCTGTTGTTTACAACAGCTCATCTCAAAACACAACTCTGTGTGTGTGCAGGAGTGCAGGGCACTGACTCCAAAAATTTTAGTCACTATATTGAAAATGAAAGCTCAATACTATAAAATCCATAAAATGTTAATGGGCACAAAGATATCAAATGGGGAAATGGTGAAGTGCTCTATGTTGAGATTGCTCTTATTCTTCTGGAAGGTGTTAGGTCAGGATGGACTTCCAAAATGGAGTCACCAAGGACAGCAGCAGAAGGGCAACAGAGACTTAAGAAAGTAGGTTACCCATATTCCTCAAGAAACCACCCAGCCATTATCCCTTCCTGGCCTACAATGCTCCAGATCATGGTTTCCTGTCCCCTTATCTTGTAAATCACCTGGTCACTGTTCTGGTGTCACACCCTGGCTATCCTAAATCTGCCCTAAAGGAACCTTTCTTACTCAGGTTTTCCCTTCCTCACCTTCCCCCAACTGAAGAAGCCCTATAAAGCCCACTATCTGCAAACTCAGATTGTCTGAGGTCCTCTCTTGACAGTCAGTCCTGGCAGCTCATACTATTCCCAAATAAAGGCTTGTATCTTTGCATCAGAGTGGTTTGTGTGGCCATTGTCACTCCCAAACCTTACAGAAGGAATATTCTCAAGATGTCTAAGATTGTTATCCAAGCCATCTACCTGAAAGCTATCAATTTCTCGCCATGTCCTATTTTATACTTATCTATCTTTCAAGTGTTCTCTGATGCCGACCTACTTAACTGTACGTGCTTGAACTGGTTACAGTTATTTCTTGATACTAGCTTCATACTGAAGTTTTACAAAGTTTTAAGTAGAGCAGCTCAGTGATCTCATATGTATGACTTCTTCTCCATGCTGTGTCCCAGGTCATTTAGCTCCACTCCCGTATTGTATTCATAAGACATTCGTGACTTTAGTCTGGATGTACAGGCCTGCACCACCAGGCCCAACAAAGAGATCACTATTTTAAGAGAAGCTTGACAGAGCTGGGTCTGATGCCTGACTTTCTAATATATGAAAGTCACCTTTTACAAATGTCAGACTGAACATGTTTTCATGTGTGTGCAGGGATACTTGAAGTGTGTGTGTGGGGGGGGAGTTGGTGTCAGATATTTATCTTGAGTGTTCTCTTCTTTATTCATTGAGGCTGGAACCGTCACTGGAGCCCAGAGCTTGCTGACTCTGCTAGTATATCTAGTCAGTTTTCCCAGAAGAGCCTGACTGCCTCCCAAGTGATGGGTTACACGAGGACAGCACACCAGTGCAGCATTTATGTAGGTGGTGGATCTGAACTCTTGTCTTGCTTGCACACAGGAAGGACTTAAGCCACTGACCTATCTCTCTAGCCCCGAACTTCAAGTCTGTAGAGAATAATCTCCTTTCAAAAGCAGCATGATCTTCCATAAATAAATAAAGAAATATTTAGCTACAATGAAAAATTAGATAAATTTCTACTCAGGGCATGATCTGCTGCTTCCCTGCCTGTAAACCTCAGTCAGAGCTGCTTTTCCTTCCATCTCATTTCCCTGCACTGGCAATCCCCATGCTTTGGCACACCCAACTCCCTTCATTCTTGTCTCTTATGCTGTTCTTGGAGCCATGCCATCTTCTATATCCCATTTTTTTTCTTTGGTTTGATTTTTCAAGGAAGGGTCTCACTCTAGCCTGGGATGACCTAGAATTCATTATGTAGTGTCAGGGTGGCCTCAAACTCATAATGATCTTCCTACCTCTGTCTCTCAAGTTCTGGGATTAAAGGTGTGCACTGCCATACCCAACTATGTCCCATTTCTTAAGTTAAAATTTGCTTAGTATTTTCACATCTCTCACTAGAGAAAATACTCCTATTAAGTCTACTTTTTCATATTTTCTAAAGCTGAACACATTCAACCCAATGTGCCTATTAGATTAATCTTGATTGTGCTCCATGAGGGTTGAGATGACACTGGCTTTTGTTCACTATTATCTCCACCTCACATGTGAATGTCCAACCAATTATAAACCTTCACTTCATATTTATTTCTTATAAGAATGATTATTTTGTGAGGAGTGTGTAAAATTGATTATGAAGATGTTATTCTTTATTTTGCTGTCACATCCTTGTGTAGACAGGAGCAGAGTTGTCAGTATTTGTTCTCCCCCTTGTGTCTGCCTCATTTTTATTTTATATATTTTTATATTTCCCTAAGAAGAAAGTCTAATTTTTCCTCTGATAATACAGGTTTTCACCAAATATTAGTTCAGAGGATTTTGCATCTAAAATGTATTGTGTGTTTATGTATAGATCCATGGGTGTATTGCTCTCAATTTAAGCAGGATTACTGATAACATTCCTTTGATAGAGGAAGTTAATTTTTCTAACTATAATTTATTTACTCTGTAAATATCAGAAAACTCACTGTTTAGAGGTTTCTTAATCTTTTGCCATTTAAAATGACAATTTATGTGGTGGGAATGATGGCACGAGGGACTGTCATTTATTTCCACAAGGCTTATGTAATGGACAGAGTGCAGACACAAGATAAAGTTGAATATTTGTGCCTGGGATAGGGAATATTTTAATTGCAAATTCACCAGTGGAGAAATTCTTGTCACTACCTTAGAGGAGAATAAATAGATCATATCCTTCGTATTTCTGTATGCATACTTATGAGTTTGATCAGAGAATCGGGCTAGACATGACTGAGCTTCCTTTCTATGCCTTCTATCCCTGAAACTGTCTTAGTTAACTCATTACCTATAATATATCTTCTTGAAGGTAGTAGAATTTGATACTGATGACATTTTTTCCATATCCAAATGCCAAATTTGCACCAAAGAAAATGATTTGCACAAGAGAAAAATGTACACAGCTGGTATTATGAATTTAAATTAAAACCTCTTCTGTTAGTTATTGTTTATATTATGTGTATTTCGTGGTATTATCTAATATTTTTATTAATTAAATTATAGTAATTTTAAGTTTTAGGTACTACTCTAATATATTATTAACTAGTTGAACCTTCACAGTGAGTTATCAGACATTTTAATAACTGCTCAGAAGAGAAAACTGAGATATAGTGGTGATAACTTGCCTAAAGCTGCATTGTGATTGTTGACCAGTATGAAATCCAGCCATAGTCTCACAAAATTCATACCCTTCACCACTACCTGGAGAACTTTAAAAAATATTAAAAGGAAATTAAAAAAATTATTCATGAGCAGAGACATATAGAGGAGAGATAGAAAGAATTGGTATACCAGCACCTCCAGTTGCCACAACTGAACTCCATATGCATGTCCCTATTTGTGCATCTGGCTTTAAATGGGTGCTTGGGGATTAAACCACATGATTAGGCTCTCTATGACTTATTCTCTTTTTAAAAATATTTTATTTATTTATTTGAAAGAGAGAGATAGAAAAAAAATGGGTGTACCAAGGCCTCCAGTGACTGCAAACTTCAGATGCATGCACCATACTGTGCCTCTGGCTTTACATGGGCAGTGGGGAATTGAACATGAGAACTTCTATCAGAAGTTTCCTCTGCCAGTTGACCTATCATTTACAGTCAATCCTTGTTAAAGGAATCAATCTTTATGATGTTGAATCAGAGGCAAAACTGTAGAAAAGGACACATTCTCCTAAGAAGGAAAGAGGTGCCCACATTAAACATTTTTTAAATTATGAAAAAAAATGATGAAGACATCTTTATCTAACCATGCTTATGACATTATTCCAGTTGTACATAAAATATTTGCTATCACACATGAGGTTCAATACTCTACTGACTCTTGTTAGTTAAGTCCTATGTCATCTCTTTCATGCTCTGGCTGTTAGATTTTAATTTTGTCCAAAGTGAGTTATTAAATCTTTTAGTAATTAAAGTCTATTGTCTTATTTAGAGGAATATGACCTATGAAAATTTTGAAAGATACAGTTAATAAGACATTTGCTGGGATTGCTGAGTTTCTTTAATTTGCTCCTTAGATTCTTTGCTGCAATGATGATGTTAACATTTGTACCCAAGCACTTGATATAATAATGCACAAGAAAGCACATTGATATTATTTGGACAGATGTATGAAATACATACTCACATATTTACATCAAATATTACCTATCTTTTCTTCTGTATTTGTTGATTGTGGTTTCTCTATCAGTTGTTTTTCCTTCTTTAATGCCATGAAAACAGAGGCATAGATTTCTTTCATATAATTGTGAGGAGGAACTTCTTGTCTATAAGCCCAAAAAGAAAGTCACATATAACATAGTGAGTAAAGCCCCCTATAGAACAGCATTCTTTAGAGTTTTGCACATATGAATGTATCTATAGATTTTATTAGCTGTCGATATGTTGGTACACTGCATTATGACATATTTCCATAATGATGGTATTGCATACCTATTTGTAATCCCAACATTGCCCACACTATAGTTATGCATGTGGTTGTCAATTCATATCTGATATACTAAGATGATATAGATTCATTGATTTTGTAATTAATGTTTGGGTACCAATACATATGTATTCTGTTGTAAACTAAGAATGAAGCATAATGATGAACATGGCCTTTGTCATTCAGGTTCTCTGTACCTCATCTTCAAAATAGGAATAATGCTTACTTAATGTTGCTTTGAATATTTAAGAAGAAGGTATGTGTTAAATGCTTAGACTAGCTCCTGGTAAAGTTATCTCTTAATAAATATTAATTTTCTTCTAGCACATCATAATTCTTTAGAAGTTGAATCACATTCACATACAGTAGAGGCAAAATAATTAATAGCTTGTTCTGCTTACATTTTAAAGTCTTAGTTACAGGAACATATTATATTCTATATACACAGAAGATAAGAGCAACATCTTTAAGGCAAATGTGCTGAAATAACTTGTGGCAGCAATCTTACTACTTGGCAATATATTTTAATAATAGTAATTTCTCTATAAAATTGCAAACCTTTTCATCAAAGAACAGTTCCTTTATCTTTAACTTTATAAATCATAGTATATATTATACTCAACTTGACAATAAAGATGTTCTTTAGTGGAAGTTGAAATTTATGATGTTGTTACTTGCAGCACTAGAAAAAAGACATGCTATTTTAAGAAATGTGACTGCATTTTAAAAGTAGGAATCAATACTTATCTCTACATAAAAATAATGTTAGAAATTATGAGGTGATGTTCCTCTGATGGCTGGTTGCTACTTTCTTTACCTCAGTTGGTGTCTGGTGAGGTCAATGATGCTTAATTGTGTATACATTACCTGTTTATAAAAACACAGCCTTCATACTGCTTTTTCATATGCCATCATTTCAAGTAACAAGGTAGTGTAGATGCTACTGTTCCAGAAACTCTCCACTGTGAACAAAAGTGCCATTGCATGCCACTCATTAATAGGTCTGTTTCCTCTGGGTAGGCTGTGGTGAAGGGCTACTAGACATCCAGAAGAGTCCTGCATGGTGACTGAGGAACGTACATTTAACTGGATTCTATTTTAATTTCATTTTGTTTCTATTTTTCCATTTCTTGGTCTGCTTGAAAATGTCATTTGTGTGAAAACATATTAATGAATGATTTGTATTTGGTAATGAAATCTTCCATATTTTAGTTGAGTCTTACGTTTCTCATGTACCTATATTATGGTGTTTATAAAAATATCATTATTAAAGCATTTCCTTAACTAAAACCCTGAAACAGTTATGGCTGTGTGATTCGGGAACAATAAATATTAAAGATTAATTTTACCCTGATTTTAAATCCTTGTGATTTAAACAACTATTCCAATGAACTTTCTTTATTTGTGATATATTTTTCTTCAAAATGAACTTCTTGGACAAAAGGAATATTTGTAGACAGTAGGGAAACTTCTAATTATATTTCAAATTCAGTTTAACACAAATGCATTCTGAGTACACAAAAATAATTGTGGCAGCCACAGAAGTATGCCATACACATCTTCAATGAAGTGGATCTGGCCATGGAGGGAAGACAGGCTCCTGTATCTCCTTAGTTGCTCTACACCATTTGTACCTGAGAACATGATTTCTTTAAGTTACTGTAAAGTAGATTCTGATTAGCCATGTGAACAGTGTGGGCTATTCCTGCCTAACATTGGTTCTCTCCACTAGAAAGCATTTACTTAGAGAGGATGGTTGAAATGTCTTTTAAGCAAAATTCAGCCCAAGGGAATTTCTCCCTATTTATTTCTCTACTCTTATATCTCATACACACAAATCATATTCACATTTCTCTCCTCCTCACTTCTGTTCCTACTCCATTTTTTATTCACAAGTATTTCCTCCAAGAAATTTCTTGTGTCTTATCATGCTCTTTTCCATAAAACCCACAGTTACATTGGGGCTAAAAATGGCCAAGAAAACAACAAATATTCTGTAGGTTTTTAAAATTTTTTATTTATTTTTAATTTTTTATTATTATTTTATTTATTTTTGGAGAGAGACACAGAGAGGGAGACAGACAGAGAGGGAGAGGGAGACAGATAGAGATGGGTGCGCCAGCAGTCTCTCAGCTGCTGTGAACGAAATCCAGATGCATGCACCCCCTTGTGGTCAAGTGCGGCATTGCGCCCTTGCATCACTTTGCATCTGGCTAAACGTGGGACCTGGAGATTGGAACCCGGTTCTTAGGCTTAACAGGCAGGCGCCTTAACCACTAAACCATCTCTCCAGCCCATATTCTGTAGTTTTGAGGATAATAGGGAGCGATCCTGAGCATAATACGGTGTTGGTGGGTGTTGTAGTCAGTTTTACATTGCTGTCTGAAAGCACCCAATCAAGAGCAGATTATGGGAGGAAAATGCTTTTTTGGGCTTACAGACTCAAGGGGAAGCTCCACGATGGCAGGGGGAAAGGATGGCACTAGCAGAAGGTAGACATCACCTTCTGGCCAACATCAGGTAGATAATAGAACTGGGAAGGTGTGCCAAACACTGGCAAGGGGAAACTGGCTATAAGACCCATCAACACATCCACAACAACACATCACTTCCAGGAGGATCCAGTTCCCAAATTGCCACCAGCTGGGGATGTAGCATTCAGAAACATAAGTTTATGGGGGACACCTAAATCAAACCACCACACTGAGGAATAAACCCTAGAATGAGATAGCAGACCAACTGACACAAATTCAACAGTAGAGAACCTGAGAAATAGTCTGGCATAGTTTAAAACCTTATGAGTACATGGATTCAGATATTTGCAGAATATGAGCAAAAATATTGCTACAAGTACTGCTTGTTGAATTAGTTTGACATTACTAAATTCCATGATCATCATGAAGAGAATAAAAAGGGAAAATGGTGAGCTACTAAAACTTGTTAAGGGCTGGAGACATGGCTAAGTAAGCATGGACACCTGATGATACCTGAGAGAACATTAAAGTTTGACACCCAGGACCCACATAAATAACTGGGCATAATCACACTTGTCTGTGACCCCAGTCCTAGAAAGGAAAGCAACCCAAAAATCACCAGAGCTTGTGATAAGAAGAGATCCTGGCTTAAATAAGGAGGGTTGGATAGGAATAGCAATGTAGTGAAATATCGCCAAAGGTGAGTGCACCTTATTTCAAGAGAGCATGTGGGTCCCCACCTGAGCACATATTTATGCATGCATTACATATGTACACACACACACACACACACACACACACACACACACACGTGTGTGTGTGTGTGTGTCTGCAAAAAATAAACAGTTAAAGTCTAAAATTGAATACCAGAAAGTAATTTCATTTATAATGGTTGCAAAAATCTTTGAACCACAGGTATAAATTTAATGATGAAAATTAAAGAATTATACACTAAAATCTTTAAAACATTTGTGAATGAAACCTAATGGAAATACAAATATGTCATGTTCATGGAGTGACAAGTTAACTTCGTTAAAATGACCATAATATACAGAATGAACTACAGATTAATGTGATATTTATCAAAATTTCAATGGCATTACACACATCAATAGAAAAAAAAATGATTCTGAAATTTGTGTGGAACCCCAAAATTAAAACTACTAAGTAGTCAATATATTTTTAAAAGTCTTGAGCAAAATGAACAAAGCTAAAGCCATCATGCTACCTGCTTTCAAAATATACTGCAGAGCTATAGTAATCAACAAAGAATAGGATTGGTATGAAAGACACAGACAAATAGGATAGAATTAATACTCCAGAAATAAATTCATGCCTTCATAGTCAATTGACTTTTGGCCAAAGTGCCAAGAACACATACTGAGGAAAGGACAATATCTTCAGTGAGTGGCACTGGTATAATGGGATATCCACATATTATCATGAAATCAGACCCTCATATTATACCTCATCCAAAGGTCAACTCAAAATGGATTATAGACATACCAGTGACTACTGAACGGAAAATTTCATTGCTTTGGTCAATGCAAGTTTTTTTTTTTTTTTTTTTGATGCCTCCAAAGCACAAAAACAAAAATATAAGCATATATCATTTCATCCAATTGAAATTCTCCCACAGAGCAAAAGAAACAGACAACAAAGTAAAGAAACAATGTATAAAATGGGAGAAAATATTTATAAAATATACATCCAGTGAGGGCACAATATATGAGATATGTAAGAAACTCAAACCAGTTGATTTTAAGAAAACTATCCAATTTAAATCCTAGCAAGAGATCTGAAAAGATATTTCTCAAAATAAGACAATCAGATGGTGAACAGATATACCTAAAAATGCCTCAATATCTGTCATCTCCAGGGAAATGAATTTAAGCCACAATGAGATATTACTTGATACAACTTAAAATAATTATTGACCAAGAGACCAAAGATAGGGCTGGAGAGATGACTCAGCAGTTAAAGGCACTTGCTTGCAAAGTCTGAAAGTCCAGGTTCAATTCTCCACTACCCTTTTAATGACCATAATGACAGAGATAGAAAGTTTGTCATGTGTCTGGAGTTCATCTGCAGCAGCAGGAGGTCTTGGAACACCCATTCATTGCCTCACTTTCTCCCTTTTGCTCTCTCTATTAAATAAATAAATTAAACACCACACATTGTAGCACTTTGCTTTTGTGATCCTGTGGCTGACTGGAAACTGTTGCAGACCAGCAGAGGGGAAAAGTAACATTCTGCATGTTGATATCCCAAGAAATAATCACAATTCAAAGTTCTGGGTGTAATGCACACTGAATGCATATCATTTTTCCCAGTTTTAAAGTCAAATATTCGTATGTCCAAGTGTTCTAATGAAGGAGTTTCATATACACAATGGAGTGCTATTAAGACTTACAGAGACCAGTCATATCACTTGCAATAATACTGCTGAAAATGCACCAGGGTGAAAGAAACGGATGCTGAAGATACTCAGCACATAACAAAGCAGATGTCCAGAAGCTCCTAAGAGCTCATCTATTAAGTATACTTAAAATACATCTACAAAGGCTCAAGGAATTTTGCGGAAGAGGGTGCAGAAAGACTGTAAGAACCACAGGTTGGGATGTCATACCCAGAGGCATTGCCTCCCTCTCGTTATTGACAGCAGCTTCTACAACACATGACCCACAATCCCATTGGAAATACCAGCAACTCCATGAAGGAGGCCCCAGAAGAATGGGGGCAGGGAGAAGGAAAAGATGGTACCAACACATGATGTATCCATATAATGTATGTTCTTAATAAAAAATAAAACAAAAAAAACTATTGCTTAAAATGAAGGACACTATGCTAATGAAATAATCCAGGCACAGAAACACAAGTGCTTCATGATCTAGATTATAGGCACTATAAAATCCCACAGAGGTAGAGACTTTCCAGGAACTGGGTAATGGGGTAGGAAGGAGATGGTTAAAACATACAAAATTTAATTTAAGAGGAACAAGTTCAGGTGTTTAATTTATAACATGGAGATAAATTAATAATAACATACTGTGTTCTTAAAGATTGCAAAGAGATCTATTGTGTCTGACCATAGAGCAAAGGTCACATAATTGAAATAATGTGTGAATTAGCTTCGTTAGTCATGCATAGTATGTACATATTTAAAAATTTGTTGAACATGGTAAAATAGAGAGTTTATATTTTCCAATTAAAAAAATAAGTACACAAGAAACATAGTGAAGTTTAAATTTGAGAACCATAGCGTCTTTGCTATGCAAAAAGGCTCCCATCTACTGAAGAGAAAAGCTGAGGGGCAGGCACAGGATTGATAATGTTGAGAATCCCAGCAAGAATGCAATGTTCATCCAACCTGATTTGTGGTAATAAGATCCGTACCTTGGTTAGAACAACCTGGGACTCAGATGGGCCCAGATGACCTAGTTGGGGACATTCAGCTACATACACTGAGAAGGCTGTGCTTTTCATCACACCACTAAATAAACAATTAAGACAAGAGGAAAATAGCCCAAAATAAGGCTGAGTAATTAATTAATTAATTAATTAATTAATTAATTTAGAGGCAGAGAGAGAGACAGAGAGAGAGAAAATGAGCACACCAGGGCCTCTAGGCACTGCAAACAAATTCTAGACACATGTGGCACCTTGTGCATGTGGCTTACCTGGGTTATGGGAAGTCAAACCTGGGCCCTTAGACTTCGCAGGCCTTAAATGTGAAGCTCTCTCTCCAGTCCTGCATTGTAATTTTAATCAACTTCAATTAATTGCAATCATGACTTCAAGTCATTCACCTTAAATATGCCAAGCATCTAAAGAAATGGTTTTAACATCACTTAGGTGGCATCGTGGGCATTTTAGAAAAAAAAAAATCATGAGATGATAAAAAGTAGGTATATCTAATTGATTAGAATAAGAATAAAAGTATGATGGTGGTTTTAAAATGTGCCCTATGGTCATTGGATGCTCTAGAGAGCTGCTTCAGGCAAAGGAAATCATTGTTTTATTGATTTAGTCCACATGCTGTAACCATATTTATTATCTCATGAATGATAACCGTGAGATTAGGTACCATAATATTTTCTTATATTAGCATATAATAGTTTATAATGGACTACAATTAAACACATATTTCATGATTTGTACTCACTAATATATTCAATATAATTCATTGATATTTCTCAATAATTACTTAATACTTATTAATACTTAATATTCATAACATAATTTCATAGACACTCAATTATATATCTTTTTCATTGATAGATATTCTTTTTCCTCCCTTTCTATTGATTTCTCTTTGTTTGTTTGTTTGTTTGTTTGTTTGTTTGTTTGTTTGTTTTCAAGGTAGGGTCTTGCTCTAGTCCAGGCTGACCTGGAATTCACTATGTAATCTCAGGCTGGCCTCGAACTCATGGCAATCCTCCTACCTCTGCCTCCTGAGTGCTGGGAATAAAGGCGTGTGACACCATGCCCGGCTTCTACTGATTTCTTAATCACAAACAACAAAGCAAAAAGAACAAACCAAACCAAACATATTAAAGATTGTGTAAAATTAATAAAAGGTATCACTTAATTCTTCTCATCAAATTATCACTTCATTGCTCTTCCCTACTGTTATGATTAAATTCTGTTCCCTCTTAACCTCTTATACTTCTTTATTGATGAGTTACAGATAAGACAGCCTATCTACTGGAACTGTTTTGCAAATGAGCAAAGACAGCTCTCAATATCATTCCCAAAAGAAGTTAAAATCCTCTACCATAGAACCTTTGATATAATAGCATGTGAGTCTATGAAATGGGATCTGGTGAAAACTATTGAGTGGATAATATCCTAAAGTGAATTAAATATTTTGAGGATAAACTTTATCAGGGTAAGTGCAATATTAAATGGTTAAATTAAAGAAGGTAACAATTGAAACTAAAACACAATCATCATTGTGGTGAAACAATCTAGTTCTCATTAGCTCTTTTTCTTTTCTTTTTTTTTTTTTTTTTCGTTTATGGTTTTTCTGAGGTATGGTCTCACTCTACCCCAGGCTAATTTAGAATTCACTCTGTAGTGTCAGGGTGGCCTCGAACTCATGATGATCCTTCTACCTCTAACTCCTGAGTGCTAGGTTAGCTCTCTGTTTTAACAATAAGTAATCAGAAAACCCTTTGGAACAGAGCATATTAACAACACCATATCAAATCAATGGAAACATAAGATATTATCCAATGACTACCTTTTCATTATTTTGATTGCAAAGTTTCTCACCTTCTCATCATCACACTGGCTTGAGTTCAATACTTCTCTGCTTGACATAATTTACTACCTTTCTAACCAGACTGTTGCTTTCAGATTTTTTTCTTATCTAATATATTTTCAACAATTTTATACAGGCTGACTGTCTAAGTTTGATTGTGATACTCCTTCCCCAAATAGTCTTACTTAGGAGTAAAATAAAATCTGATTTCTTTAAAATTGTATCTAATGACTTTGTAATTCAGTCTAAGTCTACATTTTTATCTTGATCTCAGCTCATACCCATCAATATTTTGACATGCTGAGTGTGCTGTTTATTCCCAAATTGTCATTTATTTTTTCTCACATTTGCTTAATCTGCTCAGTATAACTTGAGTTCCCTTCTTTTTCTCTGATGATCCCCTTGTATATCACACTTATCCTTTAGTTGCATTATGATATATTTTCTCAAGGAAGATCTTCTAAAAAAAGTTAGCAAGTATGGTTTGCTTCACTGAAATTAAGTGTGTGCAGTGTCACAATTACTGGTGACTATCCTCAAATGACTACCATGGTCAACACCATCTGAAAAGAGAAGATTCTCTAACCAAAAGTGAGAGTAGCAATTAAAATGTGGGTATTAACATTAAGAGAAGTGCTCACTGGGCAGTTTGGTGAGCATAGTATATACATTTAGCCAGAAACCAGAAACTGTTGCAACCCTTAGGGCTCATGACTACCCCTGTTGTAGGTTTTCAGTATTAGGGATGTATTCCTTTCCATGGAGCAGGTCTACAGTATGATTAGAGAGTGGTTAGTTCCCCCATAACAGACACTATTGCACCCGTTGGCTCATTTGGCCTGGCTGGCCAAATTTAAAGCTTGCAGTGTTCACTGTTGAGTATCTCCACTGGTGATTTCTCTCCCTGCCATTGAACTGCATGCAGCATGGCTTTTGCCAGCTTTCTGTCAGCTGGTCTACATGGAGGAAGTTTTCAGCCCAGCTCCAGCAGGATTTCTCAGTGTTAAATATGAGCTAGAGTCACAATTACTGGTGACTATCCTCAAATGACTACATTTGAATCTCACTGGTTAGTTCATAGCCAGACACTGAATAAACTATCAAAAATATACTTTGAATTTCAGTGAGTAGGGTTTTTTAATCACATTGTCTGTGGTTTTCAACATGTGCTCACTATTAATAAATAGGCTCAGTTTTGCAAAACACAGACTGATAGGCCCACTAGGGAAGGAATATCACTCTGAGAAAAAGAAGACTAAATTATGAAAGGTCTTCATGTTGTGAGATGGTGTAAGAAATGGCAGAAAGAAGCCACATCAGAGTCTATAACAATATGATTTTCTATTTCTACAATGACATTAACCCAAACATCATAAAAGCACTGGGAATTGTAGAGACACAGATATTATAGTTTCATATACTTGCTAGTTCTGAAAAGGTATCATATTTGAGAATTTTGGAAGAAAATAAAGGAAATAATGAAATTCATAATTGAGAATTTCAGTTAGGAATGATGGTTGAGATAAGATTCATGTATTTCTTTGATCAAACTAAAAGCATTCTCTATAAATCAGAGAGATTCCAGTCAGAAAAAAAAATGCTTTATCTCCATCTGTTGTGCATTCCCCAGGGCTTCATGTTCCCTGATCTCTGTTGGATTTTATAGGGGAGTGATGATAAATTCTGATTCTATACACAGAATAAAAGCAAAGGATACATGGTGTTTGGAAAAATTGTGTTTCTTCCTACCAGAGACTATTAAAAAAAAAAAAAAAAAACTAAAGTAATTAAAATGAATTTGTTAAAATTTTGTCTGTATAAAAGTAAGTTTTTTCTTGAATTCAGGGAGGAAGGAACAACCTCAGACTAAAACATCATTTTAGAGTAGAAGGTAAATTTTGGCAAAATTAATTTAATGTGTCACTTTGGAGAAGATAAATTTTGCAAGATAGGAAACATATGTTCCCTGAAGAGCCAGAGGATGGTCTTGAACCCATGACTCTTGTTCTCTTTCCATAATAAATTATATTATACATGTAGGGTTTCTGATCTATAATCCACTTACAAACTCTACCTTACTGCCTGGTGTAATAAATTTATTGGAGCACAGCTATTGCCATTTATTTGCTCATCATCTACAGATATTTTTATTGGGAAATTATAGAATTAAATAACTATACAAGAGACTATATGGCCCTCAGAGCCTAAAATGCTTTCCATATGGCTTTGCCAACTTCTGATACAAACCATGTCTTGTGTTCAAAAACATGGGATCAATCTCTTGTTGTCAAGTTGACAGTATTTACAATCACCATGGAAACAAACCTCTTGGCAAATCTATTATGGAGTTTCTGTGTTAGGAACCTCCCTACTATGAGCAACACCATCCTGGGCTGGGGTCCTGTAGTGATTAAAAAAGAGAGGTGGCTTAACAGAAGCATCTCTCTCTCTCTCTCTCTCTCTCTCTCATTCCTGTTGATGTGATTTGATAAAGCTTACTAGCTTAATGCCCATGCCTTTCTTTATCTGGTATGATGGAATTTCCCTCACTAATGTAAGCTACCAATAAACACTGTTCTTCCATTTTCTGCTTCTGGTTGGGTGTTTTTAAAAAAATTAAAACATATTTATTTATTTATGCAAGATAGATAGATAGATAGATAGATAGATAGATAGATAGATAGATAGATAGAGAGAATAGGAATATCAGGACTTCCAGCCACTACAAATGAACTCCAGACTCATGTACCACCATGTGGATCTGGCTTATGTGCTTATTGGAGAATCAAACCTGGATTTGTAGGCTTCACAGGCAAGCAACTAAATTGCTAAGTTATGTCTTCAGTCTCTGGTTGGGTGTTTTATTATGAGCAATGAGAAAGAAAAAAAAATTCTATCGTCTTGGATCTTGGACTGATTAAAAACTGATCGAGAAAACTGGTACCAAGAAGTGGGACCACTACTATGATAAACTTGACCATGTGGTTCTTGCTCTTTTGTAATTGGTTTGAAAGTGTAATATGGAAGGGTTTCGAACTTGGGACTATAGAAGCTGTGGTTATTTTCATCAGATAATCCCCATAAACCCATGTATTATGGATGCTTGGTCCCCAGCAGATGACAATTTCAGAGGTGGAACCTTGCTGGAAGAGGTATGTTTTGGGGGTGGGCTTAAGGGTGTTACAGCCAGCTCCCCCTTGCTAGAGTTAGCTCACCTGCTGTGGAACGTAGAAATGATATCTAGCCTCTGCTCATGTGTTAGGATAATAGGAAATGTGCTGTGAAGGAGGTCTCTGCTCCCCAAGATCAGCATACAAAGGTTCCTACAACTGTGATGGAACGCCGGGCTTCATCTTGATCTTGAAGCAAAACTTGGAAGTATTGTCATATGGTGCTGGTTTTAGAAGCATGAAAAATGTGATATGGAGGGGGTTGTTGGGTGGACACATGTTCCAGCGAGCCTCTAAGGCTAAGAAAAGTGAAAGAGGCTTGAAATCTCTGCCAGGAGGCCACTGCACATAACTGTGAAGTTAAACTCTAAATTACCAAGGAAATTCCACAATGTTAGAGCTGCCAAATCCATAGAATATCAATAAAGAGAAGCAACTATCTTTTTTCCTTTTTATTTACAGCTTCCATACTTACAGACAATAAACCATAATTCCCTCTGCTCATCCACTTTCCCCTTCACAAATCTATATTCCATCATATACCCTCCCTCTCTCCAGTAGTCTCTCTTTTATTTTGATATCATCATCTTTTCCTATTATGAGGGTCTTGTGAAGATAGTGTTGGGCATTGCAAGGTTATGGATATCACAGCCAATTTCTGTCTGATCAATTTCATTGTAACCAGCTCTACCCTTCCTTTGGCTCTTACATTCTTTGCCCCACCACATTCTTTCTGCCACCTCTTCTATGGACCCTGAACCTTAGAAGGTAATCACCACCGTCTGAAGAGAAGCTTCTCTAAGCAAAAGTGAGAGTAGCATTAATATATGTTAATATATATTAATATATTAATAATTAAGTAGAGTGTTTGCAGGGCATTTTGGTGAGCACAATATATCCATTTAACCAGACAAGAGCAGGCATTACCCTCCTAATGATCATGACCTCCTCTCTCCCATAGGCTTTTGATTAGGTTTTCTGTACCAGGCATGTATTCCCTCCCTTACTTAATGTCTTTCCCTGACTTCATTTAGGCCATTCCCCCTGTGGTAATCTGTCCTTCTACTTACATATATATGTACCATACCCTTAAGTTCTTCCCTTTCCTCCCTCCCTTATAGCCAGCCCTTTTTTAGCTTACTGGCCTCTGCTACCAATTTTTAATCCAATTCACATACAACTCTGAATATTTATAACTAGGATCCACATATGAGAGAAAACATGTGACATTTGGCTTTCTGGGCCTAGGTGACCTCATTTAATATAACCCTTTCCAGGTCCATCCATTTCCCTGCAAATTTCATAATTGCATTGAACTCCATTGTGTAAATGGACCACATCTTTATTATGTTTATTCATATGTTGAGGGACATCTATGCTGGTTCCATTTCCTAGCTATTGTGAATAGAGCAGCAGTAAACATGGTTGTGCAAGTATCTCTAAAGTAGTAAGAAGAGTCATTAGGATATATGCCTAGAAGTACTTTAGCTGGATCATATAGTAAATCTATTTTTAGCTGTCTCCGGAACCTACATCCTCCCCAACATGTATTGTCATTTATTTTCTTGATGATAGCCATTCTGACACGAGTGAGATGGGAATCCGGAATCCCTAAGTAGTTTTAATTTGCATTTCCCTAATAGCTAAGGGTATAGAACACTTTTTTTTTATGTTTCTATGCCATCTGTATTTCTTCTTTTGAAAACTCTATTTCCATAGCCCATTTTTTAATTAGGTTGTTAGATTTCTTATTGTTTAGATTTTTGAGTTATTGGTATACTCTGAATGTTAATCCTCTGTCAGACATAAAGCTGGCAAAGATTTCCACCCATTCTGTAGGTTGTCTCTTTGCTCTCTTCACAGTGTCATTTTCTATACAAAAACTTTGTAATTTCATTAGAACCCATTGGTTGATTAGTGGTTTTATTTCTTGAGCAACTGGGGTTACATTCAGAAAGTCATTGCCAATGCCAATGCCTTTTCCTCTAACAGTTTCAGAGTTTTAGGTCTGATTTTAAGGTCTCTGATCCATTTGGACTTGAATCTAGTGCATGAAGAGAGACAAGGATCTATTTTCCTCCTTCTACAAATAGATACACAGTTTTCCCAGCACCACTTGTTGAACGGGCTGTCTTTACTCCAATTAATTTTTTTGGCATTTCGTCAAAAATTAGATCGCTGTAGCTGCCTGAATTAACATCTGGGTCCTCTATTCTGTTCCATTGATCTACATGTCTTTCTTTGTTCCAGTACCATGCTGATTTTGATACTATGGGATTGTCATATAGTTTAAAATTGGGTACAGTGATAATGCCAGCCTTATTTTTTGCTGCTAAAAATTGTTTTAGCTATTCAAGGTTCTTTTGTGGTTCAAAATTAATTCAGGATTGTATTTTTCTATTTCTGTGAAGAATGCCATTGGAATTTTGATGGGGATTGCATTAAATGTGTATATTGCTTTTGGTAAGATTGACATTTTCACAAATTGATTTTTCCAATACAAGAACATGGGGTATCTTTCCATTTCCTAGTGTCTTCTGAAATTTCTCACTGGAGTGTTTTAAAATTTTCATTGTAGAGTTCCTTCACTTCCTTGGTTATATTTATCCCAAGGTACTTTTTTATTTGTTTGTTTGTTTGTTTGTTTGTTTGAGGTAATTGTGAATGGGAGTGATTCCCAGATTTCACCCTCTACATGTTTGTTGTTAGTATATAGAAAAGCCACTGATTTCTGTGTATTTATTTTGTATCCTGCTATATTGCTAAAATTGTTTATCAGTTCCAACAGTTTGCTGGTAGAGTCTTTAGGGTCCTTTATGTATAGAATCATGTCATCTTCAAATAATGGTAATTTTATCTCTTCCTTTCCAATTTTTATCACTTTTATGAATGTCTCTTGTCTTGTTGCTATGGCTAAGACTTCCAGTACTATATTTCTTCAGTATTTATATTTCTTACTCATGTCTTGGAATAGCCTCCTTGTTTTATTAAGCTGTGTTCTCTTTCAGGAGTTTATTTTCCTCTGTAATTCCTTTTTTTTCTTATTTGATTCCTTTGATTTCTTCTTTGATTTTTTGAGTATAAATAAAATCATTTTTAAAAATATTTACAGACATTTCATCTAAAACAGGCTCAGTGGGGGTCATTTCTGATGGATTTATAAGTTAGGGTGGGATTATATTGTCTTGATTCTTTATATTTCTTGTATTATGATGTAGCAATTTTTGCATCTTGAGTTGATTTGATTCCTGGGCTTTCTAATTATCTGCAGTGTTCTTAGATGTAGAAATCCAACTTTATATACTTCCAGGATAGGAGTTTAATGTGCCAAGTGTAGTTCTTGCACTCCAACTGCAGAAGTAATCCTAGGTGTTGAGTTTTCCTGCTATTCAAGTGTTCCATTTGGGCTGGGTGGAAACAATTTTCTGACAAATCCTAAAATTCAACTGAGCAATATACACATTCAGTAAAAAACAGCACAGAATATGCAAGTGTGGGATTAAAACAAACAGATACCCTTATAACCCCAAAATCCCTAAGGGTGTATGTTGCTCTACAACCTTAATCCTGTCAGCTTGTCAGTTGAGATTTCTGTTCCGAAATGGGTTCCAGGTTTAGCCTGGGTCTGAACCAGACCCTGTCCACAACAATGACAGAAGAAAAAGACAAAGGCCCTATAAATCTGAAAGCATTAAAGGCAACAATTTTCAACCCCCAAATTCAGCTTAACTGAGAATAGTAAAGCCAACCAAGAATATGTAACCCATAACCTTTCCTGACGTGGAAATTGAGATTAGCACTTCCAGTGCAGGACTATGTAACCTGCTTTTTGTCAGTCAGCCTTGTTACCTGTTGGGATGGCTTCTGATCTCACCAATGCTAAGTGCCCACCTCAATCCCCATGTTGTCCTATGGATCTGGTATTCTGAACAGTTGTGCTGGATTCCCTGCCTCTGGGGGCTGAATGTGTTCTCAGAAGGTTTGCAATTCTGACAACTGGGGAAGGGGAAGTGCAGGAAACCTGGAGTTGTACTGCTTAGCTGGTCCAACTTGTATCCTCTTCAGCTGCTCCTCAGCTGGTCTCTGCTGTCTCCATTCCAGGTTTCTTGACTTTGTGAGGAGGCTAATGCAGTTGGAAAATACCCTCATTTGGTCTCTGCTCCTGCAGCTTGGCATACAGATCTGCACGGACCTTGGCTGCAAGCACCTCAGTGGGATTCTGGCCTGTTTTCTCCTTTTTGGCAGATCTTGGTCTCTCTTGCTTTTCTGCTGTGGTCAATAATAACATATACACATTCATTTTTCAGAAGAAGAGTGTATTTTGCTGTAGTTTTGTTTAAATCCCTCCCTAGGCTGGTTTGGCATGACTTCTATGACACCATCTTTCCCAGAAGGCAGAAGCTATAATCTCCAGATACATCCTGACTAATAGAAGCTAAAAGCAGCATAAATGGAGGGCATAGCTACCCAAACCTTTTGGATCCCAAAAGATTTCATCCTGAGTCCCAGATGTCAGACATGGAGATGTATGATTTGGGTTTACCCTCCCTTGTTTCTGTCTTGGTTTCATCCAATACTCCCTTGCTGCACCATTGCTACCCATCTTTGGAATTGTGTTCATTATTCTGTACCACTATTTATTGGAACTTTATCATTTTTGTTTTAATTTTATAGGACTTATAATTAGAATCCTGCTTTGATTCTCAGATGATTCTTTGGACTTTGACTTTTAAACAGTGTTGGAACTTTTCTTATTAGATATGAACATACTCAGTATGTAAATAACACCTGTTGATACCATCCTTTCTCTCATCCCTGACCACCCTCCAAAGGGACCCTCCTCATTGGGGATGCAAGTAATCCCCATGTGGGTTGTGGGTCATGCATTGTGGGGGCAGCCAACAGTTATGGGGAAGAGGCATGTCTCTATGCATAATGTCCCAGCTTGTGGCTCTAACAATATTTCTGACCCCTCTTCTATAAAATTCCCTGAGCCATGTTCCATGTGTTTTAAGTCTATTTCAGTGATGGGCTCTTAGGAGCATCTGGATCTCTGGTTTGGTGGGTGTTGAGTATCCTCACTGTTTATCTCCTTTACCATTGTGCTGATATCAGGTTCACAGAGAAAGCAGACTCTTGCTCATTTCCCCAGTTCCTCTATGGTTTCAGCTGGGGCCCGGGTGAAATGTGATATGTTATTTCCCTCCTCTGGTCCACTTCCATCTGAGAAAGAGAAACAGATTCTCCAATGGAGAGTGAAGTCAATACAGCTTAAATGGGATAACTGTTATTAGTTGAGAGAGAATTTAATGGGTGTAGATCCTCTTGTAGCCCAAGATTAGAGGGAGGTTGATATTGGAAAACGAATTAATTATCAGGATATGATTCTGACTTGTTTCCCAGTTCCATATATGGGTTCTTTTCCATTGAGTGGATCTGTCAGCCAATCCAAGATCAGTTGGTTACCTGCCATGGCTGGGTGCCACTATTTTATTTGTGTGAGCATCACATCAGGTTGTTTGCTTCTGAGAAGCTTAGATCTTGAGTTGCTTGGACAGAAGTTGGCCACTTTCCACCAGTAGCTCATGTAGCACCTTCTAGCACTAAACAATCTAACTTTCCAGGGACTGGCTCTCTTCAGATTCCAGATAGATCTCTCCATTTTCTGTATGGACAGCATATTGTGTCTTCAGCAGTAGGGTCTTACCATTCACCTCTGGTGGGTAATCAAGTTTTGCGAAACCTTGTACTTTTAAATACTATGAGGACTATTTGATGTTTTGCACTGAGATGGCCATGAATCTATGGAGACAAAGGATATAAGATTGATTTAAACATGATATATTTGAGTATTAACTTGGAAAGGAGTGGATTTGTGATAATTAATCTCTGGTTTTCAACTGTACAGGAATTAGAATCACCATGGATAAAAATCTTTTGTCATGTTCATTAGATATTTTAGGATACCCTATTCTATAGACTTGGATCTTGGACTGAATAAAAAAGAGAATGCTATATGAGAAATATCTTTAATTTCTCTCTATTTCCTGTTTGTTTGCTGTTATGATAAGACACCATGTTTGTACTCCTACCATGCTCTCCCTGCTATGAAGAACTTCTCCTCAAAACTGAAAGCTGAAAAGAAGCCCTGTCTTCTGTAAGTTGTTTCTATTCAAGAATTTTGCCCAAACAACGAGAAAATAACTGACACTTAACTTTACAGTCCTTCTTCAGTCTTCTGAGATTTTATTTTTCTTGCATCTTCACTTCCAGCATCATCCATTGTTCCTAACTGTTGATTTGCAATGAAAACGTGACAGAGTCCTGAACTTTTCAGCAATGGTTGTGCCAATATCAATTTTCATTCATTTTTCTATTCAAAACATTACATTTTTGGAAAGGAGATTATTGTCAATGCTTTTTAGGAGGTATTAAGAAGGTGCAGCATGCCTTCTAAGTTGGACAATAGTAAGCATTCTAGACAACATGACTTCTGAACAATGGGTGCATTGGAACTGGTCACCCAGGATGGTATCAAAGGTTTTGTGAATTATTTGCAAAAAAAGGCAAATATCTACTAATCTTACATTGATTTCTAATTAGCTTTGTGATGATACCTCATAGCCACAGTTCTTATCTTTGTAATTACAATTTTGCATGAGCATTTTGGTAGAAGATTGCATCACTATCTTAGCTGATAATGATAAGCATATTGTGTAGTCACCACAATGATACTGTCACTAAAAACAAAACCAACAAGAACAGCATCCCATCCGAAAATACAAATAACACCTAAATGAGCAGTCTCAAATAACAGAAAAATAATAAACTGATTAGATTTCATCTATGATATGATAGACTCCAGTGCTTCTTAATATTTTCTAATAAATGACCCAGCAGAGAAAAGCCACTCAGATCATCCACAGAAACATGGTCACAATGTGCCATGAGTTCCTTCAGCTGACAGCAGGCCAATGACAACAGTAAAATTTTCTAGCTATGTATAAATTTTATCTCTGAAGCTAGGAATTGAGGCAGATTGATCAACTCATGACACAGACCTTTCTGCCGAGTCATAATATGACTGCTTGGTCAGAAAAAGTAACAGGTAAAGGAGTCATAAAAGTGTTAGAATTTTATATTTAATATTTGCCTTTTATTTATAGAGTAAAATGCTTTTTAGGTCAACTAAATTTTAGTCATAATTACTTCTCCTGCATGATGGGGCTTTTGTGGCTGTTGTTACATGTGATGTAGTGAGCTTACAGTTCCATAAGATGGCATCAACCCACCAGTGTGGAAGGGACACTCCCAATCATATTTCAGATGACATCGGACCTTCCAGTTTCACTTTTTCCTTAAGTGTTTATGCCAAGGAGTAATTCAAAAGCATTTTAAATTTTTTATCAGATCTACTATACATTGAATTACAAAAAGAATATCTCCAATGTATTAAAATTTCTGTTCTAAGGAAATGGGAATTCACGTATACAGCTGAAGCTTATGCAAATGAGTCCCTACTCTTTCTTGAACTGTTAATTTTACCTTGAAGTCCTTCAGTGAACCCTAACTCCATATTTCAGACATTTTAATTTGGGGCTATAGTCAAACATATAATAGATATAGTTATTTTCTCCATTGTTATTTTAATACAGCAAGAAAAACTGAGAACTAAAAAACATTCAAGATGTTAAGCATTTGATTGTTCCCTTATATAGATTGAATTGAATCTAACTTAATTATAAAAATAAGTGATAAAATGATGAGGCTTCTTAAATTGTGTCTTATGAAAATTAACATTTCATGTGAAATGCATAATTAAATTGATGAAAAATAATAGATCAAGTATATAATTTTCATGGGATGAAGAGGACAATTAGGTCAGTTTATTAATAATAAAAAGGGAATAAATGAATAAAAAGGCATTCAGCTCTATATTTACTTACAGATGAATGTTAATATTGCGCATTTACTAATGAATGCTAAGTATGTCATATAATTAGAAAGAACAAAAATTATTTTACCCAATGTATTATTGGAATGTTATACATTGTGTTCTATCAGTCCAAATGAATTTATATACTGTTATTATTTCAGAAGGCCATTTGTACATTACATTGTTACAATTAAATAGGAAGAAACTTGTTCAGTCATCACCTCTCAGTACTTGTTATCTCTGAAGGACTTTGATATGAAATAAATAAACAAGCCTTGATCAGTGTCATGAACTCTGTATTTATTGGAATGGTGACATAGTATAAATCATTTAATGTCCCTGAACATAAAATGGGAATTTACTCCCTACTCTAACTTTATAGCAATGTTACAAGGATTAATTAGACAATGAATCTAAGGGCTCCTAGGTTCAGTCAAGAACAGATACAACTACATTTCATTCAATCCTTACAAGTGAAAGAAGATGAAGAGAAATCTCTTTTCTTACCCATCAAAATTATTCCTATTGAGAAAGAATGTTAGGAAATAAATGAATACTATTTTTGAAAGAGTTTCTCATCTCACATATCCTAGGGTGGCAAGCAAGAAGAGCAAATACAGCTCTCACACATTTGAAATATACTTCTCCCATTAAGAAAAGGATTTCATAAAGTCACTAAAGCACAAACTTTTAGACAGTTGGGCCACTCTGGAATGAAAGACAGAGGCTCAATATGCAGAAAATGATGACAAGTAAGATGAAATCTTGTAATAGTGCATATCCACTGATGTTTTAGAGCACAGGTGATAACAATGGCAAATGCTTTTAAAAATAATAGATTGAAGGACTATCCACAAATTCAGGGTAAATGTGAACACCTGCTTGTGCATCAGTATGTAAGCACAATGGAGGAGACTTGCATTGAGAATAAACTCTATCTTCTTAGGTATTTTTGGCATTAAGATGTTTTTATAATGACTATTGTTATTTTGGCAGTGTGATGTCCCCTTAATATCTAGGTTGTTACTTAGCAGAAAGTTTAAATCATCATAATTTCCATCTGAGACTTGGAATTTCAAACATGGTTGCCCCCTCCAATAAAAAATGAGTCAATCAGCCATTGTTCCAGGACTGACATATTCAATGTGAGCCAGGTCCTCCTGATTCGGGAATGATGAGTCTTCATAGGCCATCTAATTCAGGATGGTGCCCAATCAGGCGTGACCTGAATTCAGTCCTTCTTCAGATATTAGATCCTTCCTGAAGCAAGATTTCTCTGACCCTATCTTACAAAACCAATTGTTGTCAGCTGGACACTAACTACTGGTAGTTCGGGTCATTTTTATATTAATATATTGAAAACAGACATTTCAAGAAGTATTTCATTTATTTATTTTGGTGATGAAACAGCATGAGAAAGAGAGAGAGAGAGAGAGAGACAGACAGACAGAGAGAGAGAGAGAGAGAGAGAGAGAGCCTCTAGCCACTGCAAACAAACTTCAGACACCACCACCTTATGCATCTGGCCTTTGTGGGTACTGGGGAATCAAGTTCAGTTCCTTAGGCTTAGCAGGCAATTGCTTTAACCACTGAGAAATCTCTCCAGCCAGACAAGTAGACTTTTTATGATTGTCAATACTGTCCAAATTAGCTTTCAGACAGCTCGTTTTGTGGATGAATTTGAAGCATGAGCAATCGCTTGTCAAACTCCCTCTATAAAGGGGGCTACAAGTGTAGCAGGTTGCCTTTTCACTCTTACCAAATTGTAGGAATTATCTTGGTCTTGAACTTATAAGTCAAAAGCAAATTATCTGATTTATTCTGAGGAAATTCAATTTTTCTTCTTAGATGAAGATTAAGTTAGCTTTAAACACATAGTAGATGGATTCCCAGAGAGCAAAAGAAAAAAAAAAAAAAAAGATAAACATACATATTTCAGATACACAAAGAAAATTGTGTTACTTATCAACTGTTTATTTCAATTCTAGTATTATTACAATTATATAAACATTTATATATATATTAATATTGGTGATTCTTTGTAACTTATATTACACATAATTATTTTTAAATATGCATTTGCTCAGCACCTATATATCATTTAAAATTTTCCAGAAAGAAATAAATTAAAGAGAAAAACATTGAATAAGTTGATGTCATATCTATTTTATGAAGAATATGATTTTTTTCTGTTTCCTTTCCTAATGTTTTAAAATATTTATAGAAATGAAGAGAACTGAGTACATAAGTTACTGTAAATGTTGATGTGAAATTCAGGATGATTTCTTAACAAAATGCATGGACCTTATTACAAGATTATCTGCTGATTACAAATAAAATGTTGTCTTTAATCTTTGAAGGAAGATGAGACATCTGTAATTTTTTTTCAGAACTAAATGTTGTTACTTAGAAAAATCTACCACATGGTGGCAGCCAAGAGAAGTCTATTAAATTTCATCTTGGAAAGATTTATGAGGGAAAAGCTCCAAGTTATGTTCCTTTGAAGAGTTACCACATACCTGACATGTCAGTGGCCAAATCAGTACATAAAAGTTGATGTGCACTTCAATTAAAAATGATAATTATCCAACAGTGAAGAGAGTAGGATGCAGAATTGTACCAGGCATCTCTGATGGAAATCTAGGCTCTAAGATGTGCAGTATTTTATTAACTCTTTGGCAATCACATTAACTCTTTGTGTAAAGACATTTTAATTTCCTCATGATGCCAAAATAACAGTGATTTTTGTGTCAGCCAGTTAAAATAGATATTGACACATTTCATTTCAGCTACTTTCAGGATTCTATAGAAATAAGCAGCACTGAAAAGAGCTTTCAGTTTGAAACTGATCAATTACATTTCTCTCACAAAAAGTTCTCTCTGAGAAATTCTTCAGGTAACAGCATTGTGTTAGGCACAGTAGAGTGTCCTAATGAACAAAATGAGGACTCTGTCTGATGAAAACAAGTATGAATGTAGGACCCGAAGGAAGGAAAATGATCAGGAATTTCCTAACTAATAAAACTTAAAATATTTACCAATGGTAAATACATATAAATATACTGACTTGTAAAATTGGTAAAAAGAATTTAAATTCTTGTCAAACTACTGAAACATTTTTTTTTTTTAGTTTGCTAATAATTAACAAATAATTAAAGCTGGAAGATGGCTTAGTGTATAAAGGCTCCTACTTTGCAAGCGTAAGGACCTCAATTTGGATCTCTAGCACACTATTAAATACTGAGTATGGTGGTACATGCCTATAATCCCAGTGTTGGAGTGACAGAGACAGGTGGATCCTTAGATGTTACTGGCTAGTTCCTCAAGTTGAATTGGTGAGCTCTACTTTCAGTGAGTGTGGTGGTTTTAACCAGGTGTCCACCATAAACTCATGTGTTCTGAATGCACGGTCCCAAGCTGATGACAGTTTAGGGATTGGAGCAAACCTGGAGGAGGTGTATAGTTGGGGCCGGCTTATAGGTGTTATAGCCACATTTCCCTTGCCAGTTTTGAGCACACTCTCCTGCTGCTATAAGTCTATAAGCCAAAATAAGCCCTTTCCTCCCATAAGCTGCATTAGGTCGGGGGCTTTGTGCCAGCAACAAGAAGGCAACCACATCAGTGAGAGATCCAGTCTCAAGAGACAAGGTGGAAAGCAGGGTGTGGTGGCACACACCTTTAATCCCAGCACTCGGGAGGCAGAGGTAGGAGGATTGCTGAGAGTTCGAGGCCACCCCGAGAATACATAGTTAATTCCAGGTCAGCCTGGACCAGAGTGAGACCCTACCTCGCAAACCCCCCCCAAAAAAAAGAGAGAAAGAGAAGATGGAGAATAACCGATGATACCTCATGTTAAACATTAGGCCACTGGTGCTAACATTTATGGTTTTATAACCCCTCCCCACCTCCTTTCTCTCTCTGTCTCTCTCTCTCTCTTCTCCCTGTTTCCTTCCAGCTATTTTTTTTTTCTCCCACTATGGCTTTTTTTCCACAATGAACTATTTACTCTAGAATTGTAAGCCATAATTAACTCTCTTAAGATGCTTCTTGTCAAGTTTTTGGTCAAAGCAATGAAAGAAGTAGGTAACAGAGAAAATCGGTATGAATAAATTGCATGGTTGCTGGCCTTTGTAATTGGTGTGCAGGAGGAATGTGGACAAGTTTGGAACTATGGCTTGCTAAAGTCTTAGCATGCTATAAACAGAGATTAATGAACCATTCTGTTGGAATTGGGTCAGTAGGGCAGGCCTTAAGGTTTTCCATTTCAGCCCTATTTCCTGATCTCATTGTCTCTCTGCCCCCCACCTCTCTCTGCTTTCTGATTTTTGATGCAGTGTGACAAGCCACCTCCTGCTGCCCTGCCTTTTCCACTATGAAAAACTGTATTTCCTTTAACTTTAAGCCAAAATAAACCTTAGCTCCCTTAAACTGCCTCGTGTCAGCTATTTGATCATAACAAGAAAAGTTCCTAATACACTTGTATATAAAAAATTGATTGTCTTACATTTATTAATGCTAGAAAAAGTACCTGCATGTAAGGAAAATTAGCTACCTTGCTGATAACTGATCATGGAGTATTCACTATATTCTCAGCCAGCACATGCTCTCATGTAATCATCTGTTATCTCTATTATGCTAATGAAAAAACTGAGGCCCAAAGAGCTTATTTCATTTTTATTTTGCTATATATGTTATGACTAGCAGAGATGGGATTCTAACCTAAGTCCATTTGACCACAGATCTACCATTGTAGTTATCTAAAGACACTTCTTAGTCTTTAGATAATGATTTAGTTAAACTATTTACAGTTATGTTGACATTTCATCTTTTCTTTTTATGAGCAAAACGAAAAAACTGAAAAACCAAGCTCTTTCAGCTTTAATATAAGTTATCTCTTATCTCTTTAATTTCTTGCTTTAAAACTAAATTAACCCAGGATTAAATTTATTTTTTCCCTTTCTTGGTAGTGTTGGGTATAAAACCCAGGACTTCATGCAAAGAACCCAGGAATTTATGTACAATATGCAAGCACTCCACCACTGAATTATAGCCCCAGTCCCTTCAAAACAAATGTAAACATTGCTTTCAAAAATACTAGTGGAGAATTTTTGTTAGAAAAGGAGAGGCCATTTCTTCTTTTCATTTTCTAGGGTTGTATGCAAATATCCTGACATTAGAAGGCATATGCTGAAACTTAGTTTGCATATTTATGTATTTTGAAAGACTTAGTCATGCAAATCAGTGATTAGGTGACCATGACCATTCCTCTTATTAACTTAATGTGACATTGTCTTTCTGAAAATACTAATTTTAAACATACACTTAGAATTCAAAATTTCAAATTAAATGAGAGACTAGAAATGAAAAGAAATGTCAAATTTTTAGATCAAATTTTCAACCGAGAACATCTTTGAATAATGACATATTTTGTTGATGCTGGGAAAACTGTAGTAAATGTATGTTTACTATTTATACACTGTTATAACTGATGAATTTATTTTTATGTGTAATTACTTTATCTTTATGTCAGTTCTTTCCCTCTTATTTAGTATTCATAGAAATGGATTCCCATTAGTATTGATAAGAAGCCAGTTTTTATATTAATGCAGACTTTGTTACCTATCATATAGCTATTCTCAATGCACAGTGTCTTAGAAGTAGCCATATATACCGTTTTATAGCTTCAAATTATATCTGACATGTTTGCTAGAAACTTATATATATATATATATATATATATATATATATATATATATATATGTATGTGTGTATGTATATGTATAATTTAGTTGACAAAGAGGCAGAGGGAAAAATACAGAGAGAAAGGGAGAGAGAGAGAGAGAGAGAGAGAGAGAGAGATTGAGAATGGGCATGTCAGGGCATCAGCCAATGCAAATGAATTCCAGATGCAGGGTCCACTTTGTGTATCTGGCTTACGTGGGTACCGAGGAATTGAACCTGGGTCCTTTGGGTTTGCAGGCAAGCACCTAAACTGCTAAGCCATACCTGAAGCCCCTTTCTTTCTCTTTTTGGTAAGTGAAATTATACCATGGTTCTGGAGGTGACTTAGATGGAACTATGATCTGATAAAATAAAAATAAAACCAGCAGTCATCAGGGTTGTATCAGGGATTTAAATAGTAAATGGGGTAAGATTCCTAGAAAATTGCAGGTTTACCTAATTTTACTAATACAACCAGATTCTGGGCTGAGGTGTTCCATTCATTCTCCAAGTCCCACAATGTTTTCTGTTTCTCTATCTTGCCTCAGGTTTAATAGCCTATACCACCAGACCCAGTCATAATCCGTATAATTACTTAATTTTAATTAACACCTTGGATATCTTCCTTGGTACTTAGTTATACACTTTGAACAAAATTTTATTAACCAATCAGGAAATGCATCCTCATTAGAATTGGCATTATAATTCAGCAAGATATTAATGATAGGAGAACTGTATCTGGAGGCAAAAAGATATAAATCTCCAAACGCTGCTCATTTGTGATGTAAACTGAAAATTTTTCTAAAAATAAAGTCTATTAGTTTTTAAAATATATCAAAGTAGATGAAGTAGCAGAGCCATGAGATGAGTACAAGTCAAACAGGAGGTGATGCCTCCACACCTGAGCAGACACATCATGAAAGAGGCATATTTCCAGACAGGGAGAAAGCCCAATGACATGCTCCAGAATAATTCATTTGAAAGTGGACATGGTAAAACCAATTGTTACTTTAAGACAGGGGCTTACAGGTACCAGAAAAAGAAAGAGAGAGAGAGAGAGAGAGAGAGAGAGAGAGAGAGGAGAGGTGGAGAATGGGTGCCCCAGGGCATCCAGCCACTGCAAACAATCTCCAGATGCATGTGCCCCCTTGTGCATCTGGCTTGCGTGGGTCCTGGAGAATCAAACTGGGGTCCTTTGGCTTTGCAGGCACACACCTTAACCTCTAAGCCATCTCTCCAGCCCTCAAACTTTCTTTCCCAAGGATTCCAACTCCTTCAGTTGTGGATCCTACATGTGTTCTTTCTCTGTAGCATTTCATTAAACAACGCTGGATGTGATAATAGTAGCAACTGCTCTTGAGATCTGTAGAAGATATAGTAGAGTAGAGAATCAACTTGTCCACCTCCATTGTGTAGAAGCAACTTTATTCCCATGGACAATCAGGATTACCCCTCACAATCATATTACAGCTGCCACAGTATCCTAAACAGTCTGAAGTGACCAGGAGCCAATGCAAAGACCGTATTTATTTTTGCCATTGATAATAATTATTGAAGTCATTTTTAATCATAGATGGAAATGCAGTTGGTCAAAAGACCAATTTAAATTGTTATTAGACATAAGGACCCAATGAATATGAAAACTGAGTATTGTTTAGGCCTTAGGATTGCAATTCTAGTAAACTATTCTATCATGATAAATAATCTATTTAAAATACTTAATTTTTCAAATATGCAAACAAATGATTTTCCTTTACAACTTTTAAAATGTCTCACCAAAAAAATTTCAATATGCTATTAAAATACTAGATGACATGAGAGGTCATTGTGGTAGTTTGAATATATGGCCCCCGATATATTCAGCGTTTTATTAGTTTATAGTTTGCATCTGCAATCACCTTGCCAGAGGCAATGACACTTGGTGGTTCTTAAGGTGTGATGGTGGGCTTGAGATTCCATTGTAAAGATATGCAAAGTGTGCCTAATAGGAGTTCCTGAAGTGTGCTATAAGCTTTGGGCTGTAGTTTTGCTCTGTGTGCTGTGTGCCTGGTTGGCTTTTCTCTCTCTTGCCTGGTCCTGTGAGAGCAGGCCGCTTCTCCTGCCATTATGGAACTTCCCCTGGATCTGTAAGCTTCAATAAATAATATCCCTTCCTCCATAACAGTGCCTGGTCTGGAAGTTCATCTCAGCAAACCTGAAGCTGTCTGCTACAGTCTTTTATATACTATAACTATGTCTGTTTAGCATTCAGGTATCATGGTAGTACAATTTCAAGAATTAGATAACTATGTTTGAACTAAGATGGTATATATATATAATTTTATTTTTATTTATTTATTTTGAGAGAGAGAGAGGGAGATACAGAAATAGACAGGTAGAGAGAAAGAGAATGGGCACACCAGGGCCTCCAGCCACTGCAAACGAACTCCAGATGCATGTGCCCCCTTGTGCATCTGGCTTATTTGGGTCCTGGAGAGTTGAACCGGGGTCCTTTGGCTTTGCAGGCAAATGCCTTATCCGCTAACCCATCCCTCCAGCCCCCATGGAACTTATATTTTTAGCATTACTTTCTAAAGGTTAAATAAGGATAAAAAGTTATTTTACATTAGAGTTGTTTAAGTTTAGGAAAACTAAATACAATTTTTGTAGAAACATAAACACAAAGTGTATATATATATATATATATATATATATACTCAAATATATGTACATCTGTTATATAAATGCATATATATATATATATATAGCAGTCATATGTGTCACACATGTAACTGTTTACCTGCTCACTTATTTTCAAGGTTTTGTATTTTTTTTTTTTTTTGTAGAGAGACAGAGACAGAGAGAAAGGGGAGAGGAAGACAGATAGAGATGGGTGTGCCAGCAGCCTCTCAGCTGCTGTGAACGAAATCCAGATGTATGCGCTCCTTGTGGTCAAGTGAGGCATTGCACCCTTGCATCACTTTGCATCTGGCTAAACAAGGGACCTGGAGATTGGAACCACTGGAGATAGGAACCAGCGTTCTTGGGCTGAGTAGGGAGGCCCCTTAACCGCTAAGCCATCTCTCCAGCCTGGTTTCTGTATTTTATAATCAGATTCTAGGACTGATTGATGTCAGTATGTTTTAAAATGCAGTTTTATTTAATTAGAAAAAAAAATAAAATGTGAAGCATGAAAAAGGAGCTTCTAGTAAGCTCATAAATGAAGAAATTTGTTTATGGTTCTCCAATTTTTTTTTCCAAAGGACCCTTTTCATAATGAAATTGACCAATTTTATTGTCCAAATAATATTTACTATAAACTAATTTCCCAGTTCCTTTTTAAATTCAAAATTTAAAAAAAAATGGTGAATGAGAATGGAGTTGTCAACAATCATCTCCAGCTTCCAGTGCATGACTTGCATATGTGCTCTATGTAACTGCTGTGGTACATCTGTGGTACAGAGATATGTGGGATGTCTCAGAGACCTGTAGGTCGCATTTTATATTAAGCCAAAAGTAATAGTCTCTCTTATTTCTGATACTGAAGCAAATTAATTAATTTTCTTAGAGTTGTTCTTCATTCAAACAGGATCTTAGCCCATCTCCTCTGTCTTCCATGTGTATACTGAGCAGATCCATATTTATGACCTTAAAAATTGATAGTAAGATAAATTCCACAGGGGGTTTGGTTCTAGTAAGCTCTTTTACAAAGTAGAAGTGCTTTGA
This sequence comes from Orientallactaga sibirica, assembly GCA_036365145.1. Lineage (NCBI taxonomy): Eukaryota > Metazoa > Chordata > Mammalia > Rodentia > Dipodidae > Orientallactaga > Orientallactaga sibirica. The sequence goes on along the minus strand of JAEOAD010000012.1, from coordinate 44,061,991 downwards.
TTAAGGACTACACATCAGAACATTCAGGGTGCTAGTGATAGAAATTCAATGAGGACCATGGGATGTCTCTGAATACACTGAGGCCTTTAATCCAAAATTGATGAAATATTTGCTAAGGACATTGAAATCTCTATTATTGACCTTAGCCAGCCTATTTTATCATCTCCTCAAATCAAGAGTATCATTTAGCTTGTGGCATTTGTGTACATTTTTATTCTGAAAATTATTAGCACAAATTTATTTTAGTGTAAGCAAAGCACTCTAGTCTAAAATAGCCATAGTTAAATTCAAGTTTGAAAAGTCTATTTAAAATTAGGGTGTTTAGAAGATGCTTGAAGAAATACAAATGAAGAAGAGTGCTAATAGTGTAGTGGCAATGCTGCAGTAGAACATCTTCTGTTATACATCAAGAGGAGTACTGACACAGGCCTGCCTGAGTCCTGGAGCCACTATGCTATTCTCTTATCAGATTTCCTTTTGTATTTTAAATTGATTGTACTAAATGTGTAGAGGCTTCAATTAATGATGTTGGACAGTCCACAAATGTGTTCTCAAGAATCCATTCCTGCAAGAAAAAGGTATCCTTTCAGTTTTATGGTAGACTTTATTTTCCCACCTCAAATTGCCTGTTCTTTTGTGTGTGCATAAATCTATAGCTTGGACCACCCATCCTGTGTACCACACATTGACTTTTCTTTTTAAATGTATGCAAGGCTAATAGTAAAAATTAAAATCATCATTTTGTCCCATTGTTTATGAAATACTGTGTATTTTTTCAGATAATTGTGACTGATTTCAGACTTTATCTTATTCTTAAGCCTAGCCTAGGAGAAATATATGATGTAGCAGCTAAAATTTATATTAAGGTATGTTCTATCATTCCTATTTTTTTGCAGTATTTAGTTTTATCCAAAGGCATGTTGGACATTGTCAAATGCATTTTCATTTTTTAAAAGTTTTTTATTTATTCTTATTTGCTTATTAGAGACAGAGAGAGAGAGAGAGAGAGAGAGAGAGAGAGAATTGGCATGCCAGGTCCTCCAGCCACTTCAAACGAACTCCAGATGCATGTGCCACCTTGTGCATCTGGCCTATGTGGGTCCAGGAGAGTCGAACCGGGATCGTTTGGCTTTGCAGGCAACAGTCTTAAGTGCTAAGCCATCTCTCTAGCCTAAATGCATTTTCTGTATCAAGTGAGATGATCATGTGATTTATATTCTTAAGTTTATTCATGTGCTGTATTATATGTATTGATTTTTGTATATTGAACCAACCTTGCAACCCTAGTATGAGTATCATTTGGTCATGATGATAATCTGAATTTGCTCTTGGATTCTGTTTACTAGAATCTTTTTGGGAATTTTGCATCAATGTTCATCAGAAAAATTGGTTGTTGTTTTCTATCTAAGTTGCATCTGTATTCATTTTAGGGATTAGAGGCAATAGTAATAAAGGCAACATCATATTGCCCCCATAATAGATGTACAAACCAGTGGAACAGAACTGATGATCCAGAAATAAAGCCACAGTGCTTTGGCCACCCATTTTTTAATATGTTCCAAAGATATTCCATAGAAAAAAAGACAGCTTATTTAACAAATGTTGCTGGCAAAACTGGACATACACCTGTAGAACAAAATTAGATCCATACCTATCTCCCTGTATGAAGATCAAGTCAAAATGGATCAAGGACCTCAATCTAAAACCCAAAACACAGAAAGTGCTAGAGGGAAAAAAAAAGTAGAGAAAACATTTTAGGATATAGGTAATGGATAGAAAATTTTGAAGAGGACTCCAATAGCATAGCAAATAACTCTAAGAACTAAGAACTTAAAAAAAAAAAAAGACTAATGAAATTAAGAGGTTTCTGCACAGCACAAGAAAACATCACCAAAATGAACAGACAACATACAGAATGGGAGAAAATCTTTGCTGCCTCTATTTCAGACAAAGTGCTAATAAGAAAAGTATATAAAGAACTGCAAAAATTAATCACCAGAAAATTAATTTTCCATTCACCAGATGGTCTAATGAACTGAACAGATATTTTAAAAGAAGAGACACAAATGAGGACAAATACTTAAGCAAATCTTCAACAACCATAGCCATCAGAGAAACACAAGTTAAAACAACTTTGAGTTGCTATCATACCCTAGTTAGAATGTTTAGCATCAAGAAAACAGACAACAGTTCCTGGCTAGGCTGCATGGAAAGAGGAACTCTCATCCATTGTTCGTGGGAGTGCAATCTAGCACAGACATTATATAAAACAGTATGAAGGTTTCTTAAAATTAAAAATATGCCTTCTGTATTACTTAGTCGTACCACCTCGGGACATATGCTCTAAGGAATCCACACTCTACTATCAAGACACTTGAATATTCATGCTTACTGCAGCTCTGTTTACAATAGCTATGGACTGTAAACAGGCTATATGTCCAGCAACAGATGAATGGATAATGAAAATATGTATATATACAAAGTGGAATTTTTTCAGCAGAACCAAAAAATGAAATTATGAAATTTGCAGAAGACTTGATAGATCTGAAAAGAATTATATTAAGTGAAGTGATTAAACTTCCAAAAGACCAAGACTGCATGTTTTCACTGATAGGTGTGTCCTAGCTTTTAGTATCTATAAGTAAGAATATTGTTTAATGGGAAGCAAATGGGGATAAAACTTATAAACATAGAAGTATAACCACAGGAGATATAATTAGATGAGCTGGGGGCTAGAGAGAGGGCTTAGCAGTTAAGACACTTGCTTGTGAAGGATTCAGGTTGTATTCCTCAGTATCCACATAAAAGTTGAGCTAGAAGTGGAGGGGAAATTCAGGGAAAACTATAAATGTGACATGTGAAGAGAATGAAGGAAAACATTGGTGGGAGAGAATTGTGAGTAGGAAGAGGGAATGAGAGGAACAGGAATCAACAAAAACAAATTATTTGAAAATGTATTAAAGAGTTTTAGACTAAATAGTTGAGTATTTTGTATACATGAAGACAAAATGCTTCATCTTTGTCACAATGCAGACACATGACATTAGAGATTACCAGATGAAACTATGTCTGAGTAAAAAGGTAGGAGGGATCATGTTTGGGTTATGAATAATATAGTACAAGAAATATTAGGACTTCACATACAGAATTTGAATATCTATTTTGAGTTTACATTATGCTGAAAGAAAAGCAAAATGTGTTTATAAAAGAAAATACATACATAAAAATATTACAAAAACCTAGGCACTTTATTTAAGAGATAAATTATGAATAGAAGAAAGTGACTTTTCATTATAAAAATAGGAATTAATCAAAAGAGAGAGGATGATGAATGTTAAAGTGACTAAATTAAAGAAAAAGCACACTACTGAATTTTTACAAAATTTACAAAAGAACACTCTAAACTTTTCCTAGAAGTGGAACGATTATTAATAAAACTGTCAAGTTTTAAATTTTAATTACATGGCTTAATGGTTACATTTATGTAGGACTCAAAATATTTAGCAGTGATAGTTTAAATTTGTTGTTGTATCAAAATTATGTAACTATATGATTTCATTTTGTACCTTTCTGTGTACTCTATGATGAAGATTCCTGCTATTCTAAGAATATATTGGGTAGTACTATCTTCATTTAATATTGAACCAAGTAACTTGTTTACCATAGTCTCTCTGGTGGTAGGGTTATATTTATAAAAAAAAAACAAAAACAAAAACAAAAAACTAATGATCATGTAACCAAAAATTCAGTGTGTTTTATACTCTACAGCGATCTTCAAGAATCCAGTCAGAGAGGAGACCTGCTCTTGAAATATTATACCATAATTGTCCTATAAGGAAATGTGAGAATGAAAGGGCTAGAAAATGTCAGGACTGAGGACGGCTTGTGTTTTAGAATTTTTAGGGGAGTAGTAAAAAAGCTGTGAGGAGGCTTACATGTGTTACCCCTTGCAGAAAGGACAATGGAGCTGGAACACATCCATTCAGGTGCAAAGGGGTTAGAAAAACAACAGACACCAGTCTCTGTAAGGTTTGAAGGTCACAGGAGTTATGATAGGAAGTTATAACTTTACCAAGATTACACTTCACGGTTTTTTTTTCTCCTGCAGAGTGGATATCAGAATGTGAAAACAAGAGAAACCAGAACAGAGCACTTGTCCAGGAGCTAGTAGAATCATAATAGAAGTTGAGTAATAATTGAGAAGATTTAGAAAATGTTTTCTGGATAGTACCACTAGGAATTGCTGAGGTACTGGAGGTAGAATTTACTATAGAGACATGTCAAGGGTATCAGCTTGAGAAACTGGAAAAAGTAAAATTACAACTAGTAACAATAGTTCAGTTGGTAGCATGTCCTTCTACCATATCTGGTCAAAAACCAAATGATAATAGTAGTTCAAGTAGGTTAGGGCTGAGAAAAACAAATTCTAAGTTTATATATTAATGTTTTTTTCAAATTCATGTGTAAGGTCACAATGGCCTTAGGAGTAATGGTCAAGTGAGAATATCTGAAAACTGAAACAAGGGAGCATTTCAATTTTGAAATAAAAATTATGAGTGTGATTCAGAAAAAAGACAATGACATGGGGAAAACTCAACAAGGGTAGCTTTCATGTTATCCCAGAGGACATGGGAAAGAAATATTCCTAAAAATGATGTACAACTCTTTCAAATGCTAATGTTAGGAAAAGATGTGTTAGTATTCAGGTTGCACTGGACACTGTTAATTTCATCTGTGATAGAACAACTTAATATCATCAACAGATTAAAAAAATATGTTAAGGGTATGTTTAGAAGAAAAGAAAAACCTGTGTTTAGGAGCTTTGTAGAAAAAGGTTATGGAGAGAAGGTGAAAATTGTTAAAATTAGGCTTGTTTCTTATATACTTTATAAAAAAGAAAACATCTATAGATTTCTGTATGGAACAAGAGGCATTTCAAGTTGTTAACATAAGAAGTGTATTTATGGCCGTGTGTGGGACTCTTTAATACTGCCATTATCTATAGTAGGAGCACATGGATACTGACTCATTCTGAATTAGTTAGCACCATTAGTCACAGTATCTCACAATATGTCTGAGGGCTTGCTTTGGTCCTCACTTTCACTGAAGCACAAGGAGGTTAAGTGACTTGCCAATGATCCTAAAACATGTTGGTGAAGAAGCCAAGAATAAATCCGTAGGATCCTGACTCCAAGTTATTTATGTCATTGTATTTATTGACTTACCTTCTGCTTAGTCATTTGTTGGTCACATTTACGATAAATATAATGAAAAGCGACACTCCAGTGCATTCAATAGAGGATTTACCTTACACCCTTGGCAGGATGGAAACAGAGTAAATCTGTGAGGCTCCTGCATTGTGTTTCTTACCCAATTATCATACTAATCTTTCGAGCATTCATTGTTTTCATGCTATTTCTACATCTGCACAATTAATGAAGCAAAGGCTTAGGTGCATTTTAACTTCCATGTTGTAGTTTTCTATAGGAAAAGTTAATTTTTTAAATTTATCTTCATGTGTGGACTTTAGTTTTGGGGGTCTTAATTTAACAGTGCTCAGGGCCAAATAAATGATAAGAATAAATTTTTGGTAGCAAAATAGAACCTTTATTGGCATTCTGGAAAAGTATATCCAGGCAATTTAGCATATGCACAGGGGACTCACAGGTCTTCTTTAATAATTACATCTCATGAGAGATCTTTTGTTTTCTACTATGTGCATGTGTGTGAGCATGCATGTCCACGTGTGCTTGTATAATCAGATTAGTATCTAGCACAGATATCTCAATGAAGACTTAGTGTATGAGTTAATTTATGAGGAAAATGAGCTAGTATTTGATCCTCCACAGCATTGGAGATAGAAGTGACATAATGCTCATGAAAAATTATGACATAAAACTACTATTTGATAAGAATATATATATATATATATTTTAAATTTAAATTTTAAAAATATTTTATGGCCAGGAGTGGTGGCGCATGCCTTTAATCCCAGCACTCGAGAGGCCATGAGTTCAAGGGCACCCTGAGACTACATAGTTAATTCCCAGGTCAGCCTGGGCCAGAGTGAGACCCTACCTTGAAAAACCAAATATATATATATACATTTATTGGCAAGGGGGGATGGGCATGCCACAGTGTTTTGCCACTACAAACTCCAGATTCATGTGCCACTTTGTTCATGTGGCTTTAAGTGGGTACTGCAAAATCAAACCCAGGCCATTAGGCTTTGTAAGCAAGTGCCTTTAACCACTGGACCACCTCTCTAGCCCAAGAGTAAATATATCTTATCACCCTTCTTTCTACTTCAAATTAAGTGTTATTTCCTATTAATGTCACCAAAACAATTTTAATTAATGTTCATGCTACCCTATCTTGGATGTCTCTAGCCTTGATGCTTTGAAGGCTGTGAAATAGGTTTACCTGTATTAGTTTGACTATCTAAATATTGCATATTTGCTTCTCAACTACTAAAATTATTTCTTTTGGTATTAATAATCTTAGATTTCTAGTTCTTTTTATTTCAAATATAAATAGAGTTTTCCTAACCGTTGCTTCATACAGGGAGAAAATTAGTGTACTGATATTTATTCCATTCCTGTAGTTCTCTACACCCAAAGTATAGTTCCATTCCATTCCCTAGTTCACTACAGCCAAAGTTCTCTAATGATGCCATTTTGTTACAATGGGAAAAAAATGCTGATTTTTGGTTTTAACTCAAATCAATGTTCACCTTCATTAATGTTTCTTTTCTTTCTTTTTCAGTGTCATTCTGGGTACATGCTATAATGGAAGCAATTAAAGGAAAGGGTGAAGATCTTCTCTTTGGTGGTCAACATGGTCTATCATTTCCAAACTTGTACTTCTCATTTCAAATTGCTGTATAATTTGCACTCATTAGACATTTATTTTGGACCACATTTAATTCAAAATGTGTTCTTTAAAAATTGTATATTTTTGTGAGTTCCAGATATTATTATTATGTAATGATTGCTGGTTCACTCTTATAAGCAAAGAATAGTCATTTGACATTTGACATTTTTAAACTAAATATTTAAAAATTGATATTCATTATTATTGCTGGATAACAGGTTATGTAAATGTCCATTAGGTCAACTGACATTTCAGCAGTGTTCATTAAGTTTCATATATTATTACTGATTTCTTTTTAGTTGTTAAATCTAAAGCCAAGGAATGATTGTTAAAAATTCAAATTATAATTATCCACTGTCCGTCCTTTCTGACATTCTGAGCATGTATTCAATCACTTGCTCTTGTTACTGTGCTCCTTGTGTCTCTGTTCATTTTAACCTTTTAGTCCCATACTTTCCTTCATTGTGGATATCTTTATGCCTTTATGTGCAGTTAGATTTTATTAGGCTCTATCTAATTTAGTACCAACCACATTCAGTAAAGTTTCATTTCAGGTATTATAATTTTCATTTCTTTAGAAATCTAATTAGTTTCCATTTCTTTCTTTTAAGTGTTCATATTTCCCTTTAGATCTTTCTCATAGCAATAATAGACTTTTTGTTGTTGTCTGCCAATTAATTTTCCCTCTTCTTTCTAGTATTGTTTGTATTAACCATTTTTTTGTTATTATTATTATTATTTTATTTTATTTTGCTTCCTTCTGGAGATATCATCTCAATGGTACATTGTGAATCAGGACTTTGTGTCTGGACTTTTTTTTCCTTTAAAGAATAATGTGCCTTTGACCACATTTAATTCCAAATGTGTTCTTTCAATTTTATACTTTTGAGATCAGATCTCCCTGTTCCTTTGCTCCTCACAGTTCCCTGGTCCCAGTAGGCACTCCTGTGGCTGTCTTGGGGCTGCAGGGACACTGCCAGCTTGCAGTGGCAGCAGGCCCCTTTCTCTGCCTTTCTGACTGAAAGACCCTTAGGCCTCCAATTCCTGGAACCCTACTCCAGAGGGTGCGAAAGCAAAGTGAGTAAACCAGAGCACCTGGCTGGTCCCCCACCTCCCAGTTCTCTGGTTCCCTGATGCCTTAGGGAACCAGACCTTTTTCTCTGGCATCCTGATTGGCTTCAGGGTACCCAAATCCCTATTCCCCAGAGTTAAACGGTGCATGGGACACAGTAGCAGCTGGCCCCTTGCCCCTGGCTCTCCTGATTTCTGGCTCCTGGTTCCCCAACCTGGATCCATGTGTGCGGAAGAGTACATGCAATTGGAGTGAGCAGGCCAGAGCTCCCACTTCCCCAGGTACCTTTGATGTACCTGCAATCTCCATAATCTGTGCACCTGTGGTTATAACCCCATCGTGCACCAGTACACCAATCCAGTTCACATTTAAAACAGCACACCCTCTGAAGATCCTACAAGGACAAATACTTGCTTCCTCCTCAATAAAGTGTTTCTCCAAGATGGGCAGACCACAGTGCAAAAAAGCCAACAAAAATCAGAAAACTGAGAGAGCTCCACCGAAGATGCCTAGTCCTACAATGGAAGCCTCCAATAAAATCATAGAGAAATCAACAAAAATTTATTCCCAAAATGAAAACACAATAAGCAATGAGACCCTGATCAAAAGAATTGCTGAACTGGAAGCAAACCATCAGAAACCAACAATCGTATCAATTAAGTTGAGCAGAATTGTCTATTACAGGGTTCAGCTTTTGACAGTAGGCTTAACTAGATTGAAGAAAACATTAGAACCCTCAAAAGAGATATGAATGAATTGAAGGTGAGTCAACAAATGGAAGATCTCAATAACCAACTGATTAAGCTTAATGAAGACTTGATCAAATGCAAGAATGAATTATAGGAAGCATCAAGAAAATCAGAACTCAAACTAAAATTGTACCTCAAAAAAGAGATGGACATGATGCAAAATAACACAACAGAAAACAAAAATAAAATAGAGCTTTAAAAAAAACTCTAAAAAAAGAAAAGAAAAGAAAAATAAACTCTGTAGACCTGCACCCTAACAGAGTTACTCAGAACCTCTGACAAGAAGGAAGTTGCTGTTTCCTACTTCAGGAATGAGGTTGCTAGCATCAGCAAAGGAAAATATAGGATGCCCATTTTCATGTGAGTTTCAGATAAGGAACAAATGATTATATAGTATGGGAACGTTCCTGAAAATATTCCGATGTCCTATATTATCTGGAAACTCACCCTAGGAAGGATTTTCAGTTCAGGCCTGGAGGAATGGAGTGTGGTCATGTTCCAGTGACCTGGGGATCCCTGTGGAAAGTTTTGCCTCAGTAGGGTAGTGGGAAACCAGCAGTCTGACCTTAGATCTCCACATGTGCATTCATGACATTGTCCAGTAGTTGCCCTGTTGTCTTGGGCTTCAGTGCATACAAAGCCATTGGCTGTTCTCCATTGGTGGGGGCAAGTTGGTATATGGGAAATAGCCAAGTATTCTGGAACTGGGCTTCTGAGACAGAAGTAACATATCCTTTTACACTGCATTGATGGAAACCACTCATATTTTAAGCATGGTGTTGTTGTGAGCATTGAAAGTTTTGCTGCATTTTAATCCAGCTGCATTGGTTGGATTATACTGAAGGTCTGTAGGCTTTATCTAATTTAGGACATAGTTACGTGACCACAGTAATAAATTTTACTGCGCTGAGGCATTTGTTTGCAGGTCTTCTGCATTGTCCCCTAAAGGGGATTTAATATTATTTTAAATCTGTAATGTATGTAGGAAACCAACAACAACAACAACAACAACAAAACCCTTTCAAATGTCAGCATTTTTTTTCTTTCTTTCTTTATTTTACTTAAAATATCTTGTGAATTATTTTAACCAAGTAAAGGAAAGTAGCTCACATGATGAATACCCTTTATCTGGATATTGAATAACTAGAACAATGAGTCTGAAAGAAAATCAACTCAGTCAAAAGCATGTTAGGAGCATTAAACAATAGAGATATGTCAAACAACTATATCAAAAGGCATGGCTTTTAGCACAGCTGTTTCCAATTGCTAAACATCCTTCTCGTGACCCGTGAGAAATCTGTATAGCTCTTCATCCTTCCCCCATGTGACAGGCACCCTGACTGGGTACCTCTGCCTGGAATGAGTCTCCATACAGCAAAGTGCACTGCTGAAATGATTCTGCACACACCAAAGTGTACTGCTGACATACACTATGTGTCAGCAGCCCATGGCTTTTGTCTTTTGTGTTATAGCAATCAAACCTCACATCTGCCTCTATTCCCATGCCAGTACTTATATCCAAAAGGAAATTGCCCAGAGTGGTGCTTAAAGTGGTCCAGAACCTCATACAACAACACAGTGATGAGGCGTGAGGAACAGGCATTGCTCTCTGAAAATCAAGTGCATTGTGAGTTTTGGCCTGGTGGTTGCTTTCCACAGGCAGTGTTTCAGAAATTAAGGAAAGCATATGAGAAAGTTTTTCTTCTTCATTTAAATCTTGCAAGAAAACACACCAAGATGGACTTTTTCAGTGAGGGATGGTGGCTAATTAATTTAAATTAGTATTGTCAATGTAATTCAAATGTTCTGAAATTAATGGATATAACTTTTGAGTAAAATATGTTAACTGATTATTTAAAGAAATAAAAAGATTTGAAAACCTTTTGGGTAAAATTGGTTAACTGATTATCTAAAGAAATAAAAAGAATATTTGAAAACCAAAAAAAATAAATTTTTATGCTTTTGGTGAGTTCCAGATATTATTATTATTATTATGTAATAATTGCTAGTTCACTCTTATAGGCAAGAGATACTCATTTGAAATTTTTTTTGTGCAATTTGATTTTGTACTTATATTGCTAATAAACTTTTTTTTATTACTATTGAGACTTACTTTTAAAATTCACGTGGTTTGGGGCAATCTTTGTGTGTGGGTAGTTAGTTCCTTTACTCAGATATGGCCCTTCTGTGCTTAACACTGAAAGTTCCCAAGGCTCAAAAGCTGTGGCTCACTGCTTGATTAAGTCTATGTGCTTGATTGTGTGGGTTCTGGTTCAGCACTTACATCTCTGGCCATTGGGCCTTATGTACATCCCATGCATGGAGATTTGCATAGTAGCCATTGGGATTACTTTTATGTGTCAAGGTATTTGGGCTGCAGTGCCCAACTATTCAGTGATATGCTAATCTGTTTTTTTTTTTTTTTTTTTTTTTTGATTTTTTGATTTTTTGAGGTAGGGTCTCACTCTGGCCCAGGCTGACCTGGAATTAACCATGTAGTCTCAGGGTGGCCTTGAACTCATGGCGATTCTCCTACCTCTGCCTCCTGAGTGCTGGGATTAAAGGCGTGCGCCACCACACCCGGCCTCTGTGTGTTGTTTTGAAGGTGGTTGTAGGAACAGTTTATGTTCATAATCTATTACTCTAAAGATATTATTTGTCACAATGTGAGTGGGCTTCATTCAACCACATTAAATGGCCTAAGGTCAAAAGTGAAATTTTGTAGAGAGAATGAATTTCTTAAATTCTGCCTCAAAACTATAGCATCAACTTGTGCTTAAGGTTTTACTCTGACATCTAATTCCTTAAACTTATCATGTATCAATCTATCTACCTATCTATCATCTGTTTAACTATCATCATCAATTGAACCTATCATCTATGTAATTATGTATCATCTCTTTACCTCCCTACCTATCTTTACATCTCTCATCTCTTGTTTGGATCTCTTTGTGTACAGAATTCTGACTAATAGAATAGGTTTTTCTCTTCTCTCTCTCTCTCTCTCTCTCACACACACACACACACACACACACACACATGCACACATACACAAAACAAACAAACAAACAAACATCAACAAGGTAAAGCCTGGAATTTCTGAAAGTTATTTTGTTGTTGTTGTTAAACACAGTTCCTTTCTATCTGAAATTCTGCCCTGCAACTCCCAGGTGCCATAGCATTGATGAAATCCATCTTTGAATTTGTTCTTAAAAGTGACTCCCCGTCCCTGATCCATCATTTGTGAAATGAGTCCTAGTATAATTCTAGGGGAATTATGGTATCTTTTTTTTTTTTTATTCTTTCCATGATTATGGTCCTGCATTGCTAGTTGTCCCCAAAAGAAATGTTCCTTATATTTTATTCTGTTTTCCAATTGTTAAAAATGGATGATGGAATCTGGTCCTTATTCAAAGGTGACCAGAAAATTGACCTGTAATCGTCAATATTAATAAGTCAAGAACTCAATCACTTAAAACTCTCCATTTTAAAAGTATATTCCAAGGATGGAGGGATAGCTTAGCAGTTAAGGCGCTTGCTTGCAAAGCCAAAGGACCCAGGTTTGATTCCCCAGGACCTATGTAAGCCAGATGAAGAAGGTAGTGCATATGTCTGCAGTTCATTTGCAGTAGCTGAAGGTCCTGGTATGCCCATCTGCATCTTTCTCTCTCCCTTTCCCTCTCTCAATAAGTAAATTAATCTTAAAAAAATAAAAAATATTAAAACAATATATTCCCCCCAATTTATTCAGTAGATAATATACTTTCATTTCTATTTTCAGCAAACCAGAAAGAGAAACATTTCATATGCATGCATTCTCCTATATTTTCCATCGTTATTTATTTTCACAGGGCCTAGCCTCCCATTTAGGTCTCAGCTACTGTGTAATCATTCTCTTCTCTCTTTGAACACTGCCTAGCTAGGCAGTCTGAGTAAATCATGAGTCCAATGAAAGGTCACAGTCTGATGTTTGTTTAATATGTTATTTTATATTTGCTTAGAAATATGATCTTTGGGCATTCTTGACAAATGTGATAGACCTTTCAACCCTCCTGAACTAGACCTGGACAGATACATTTTTTTTACTGGCTTTAAAAAAATACTGCTTTGGAGCCTCAACTTACCACAAAGCTGAAAAAAACTTTGTTTAGTGGCATGATTCCTGTGGTAGTTTGAATATATTGCCTCCAATATATTCAGTGTTTTATTAGTTTATAGTTTGCATCTGCAATCACCTTGCTAGAGGAAATGTCACTGGGGGGGGGCGGTCTTAAGGTGTAGTGATGGTTTGAGATTCCATTGTAAAGATATGCAAGGTGTGCCTAGCAGGAGTTCCTGAAGTGTGCTGTGGTTTGGGGGCTGTAGTTTTGCTCTGTGTGCTGTGTGGCTGGGGGCTTTGCTCTCTCTTACCTGGTCCTGTGAGAACAGGCCGCTTCTCCTGCCATTATGGAACTTCCCCTGGATCTGTAAGCTTCAATAAATAATATCCCTTCCTCCATAACTGTGCCTGGTCTGGAAGTTCATCTCAGCGAACTTGAAGCTGTCTGCTAGAATTCCCATTCCCTTCTTTGCTTACAGCTTTTCTGGGCTAATGAGTTTATTCAGAATTTTTCTTCTTGTGTTCCTATGAAGGACTTCTTTCTTCTTGTATTGGTTTATTTTAGGTCTAGTATAACTGGAAAATTACTCTTTTCACAGCATTAAATTTTTGTATTATTTTTTTCCATTTCAGTAAATATGTGATGGATATGAGATTGAGTTTCCTTTCCTGTGTAGTAATGATTGAGTTGCACATCATGTAAAAGTAGAAAATGTTTCCTATAAAAAGACCTACTAGAAACACTTTTATTTGTTTAAAACAATAGTGTCTTTCATTTTATGTCTATTTCATGCTATTTCTCATCCCTCAATTTAGCTTTCCCTGGTGGGAGTCATCATTACTTGCTGTTGGCAAGCAGACAGATAGCAACATTCTCATTTAGTTTCTCCCATTTCCTTTATCCCATATTTTTAAGTCACCTCTGTAGTGAGATGGTTGTAAAGCTATTTTGTTTGTATTCTTCAGCTCCATTCTTTTTTCCCTCATTGAAGTATTATGTGCCTTTTATTCTATTGAATTCCATGTTAAAAGTTTGTGTGTGTTGGCTATATGTATTCTCTCTCAGGTATGAAAAGAACAACCATGATTTTTCAAATTTTGAATAATGTGGTTATTGTAGTGCTAATTTTTTCATATCAATAACTGATAATTATGTTAATGTTATTCTAAAAATAAAAATGCATTGATTGATTTTAATTATTATCTAGTATATCATTTATTTTCAGTTTGTAGTTATTTTATCAGAAAAAAAATATTGAAGAGACAAAGACCATTTCTCTAGAAATGGCTATTAATTTTGCCCTCTTAGCATGTGGAATAGGGAAAGAGAGTTGCTATTCTAATAGCACTTGACTGCAATCAATGAAGTCATTTAAAGTTTATTTTTCAATAGTACGTTGAATAGAATGTTGTGACTATGTCATATATTAAAAACAGATAATTTATATCTAGAATTATTATATTTCCATTTTTCTTTATTACACATCATTTCAATTGGGTAATTTTTTTTGTTGTTGTTGCTGTTGTTTTGATGTAAGGTCTCACTCTGGTCCAGAATGACCTGGAATTAACTATGTATTCTCAGGGTGGCCTTGAACTCACAGCGATCCTCCTACCTCTGCCTCCTGAGTGCTGGGATTAAAGACGTGCACCACCACACCTGACAATAATATATTTTTAATACAAAATCTGAAACGAGCCGCCTTTAATCCCAGCATTCTGGAGGCAAAGTTAAGAGGATCGCCATGAGTTTGAGGCCATGCTGCGATTGCATAATGAATTCCAGGTCAGCCTGCCTGGGCTAGAGTGAGACCCTACCTTGAAAAACCAAAAAAAAAAAAAAAAAAAAAAAAAAAAAAAAAAAAAATAAAAAAACTGAAACGATTTTCTCTGAAAACTTGCCAACATTAAGGTCAGGAGTTCTGCATATGTTCCATAAAATACATATCTGCCTCTTAAATCATTTCATTTTCATAGTCAGACTGCATAGGAGTCAAATAACACTTTCCATTTAAGGCTAATGTTTCATAGTTAAGTGCTATGAACAGATGAGAATCAAGGTTATTGTCCTTTTTGAGTTATTACATTTCATCTAATTTAAAAATATACCTGTCTCTTCCATAAATGCAACACACTCTTCATCTTCTTTAGGTTCTCTGGCAAGAGACTGGGATGCTGTCACTTTAAAATTTGATACGGTTTTTGTCACTGCTTAAGCAGTCATAATTTAGTTTTTGTTCTGCTGGACGATTTTGCAAGAACATTTTGATTGATATTAAGTAAAACATTTTCCTATAACTTTTTGTTTCCCAATGACTGTAATCACAAAGGTATGTAAGGAAATTTAATGTGAAATGAAGAAATGTCATGTAAAGAAATGTTATAGTATTTAATTTTCAGAGAAACATTCCTATCACTTCATTGACTTTGAATACACAGAAATAGGATGCTCCACTTAGTGCCTGATATTGATTCTATAATTGTTACTCATTCTGCTCCCTCACCTCTATTAACATCTCTTATAAATCATAAAAACTAAATATTAATAGCATATGCATGTATTTATAGATTTGTGAGTGCTATTTAAGTGGGCCTTTTAAAAAAAATGACCCATTTTAATTGCCTTGTCACTAACGTCTTTGAGAATACTGGTTTTGTTCATTTTTGCATTCTTATTAACCTTTTTCTGTTATTATTATTTTCTCAGGTACATATACTGGTCATGTTTTCAAGAGTTTGGTAATAAAATCCTACTGCTTAATTATTGCATGTCTATATGTTCCAATAATATTGTTTATAGGAATATTTATGTTGTTATAGATACTGCATTTCTTTATTTGAAAGCAAGGTATATAATTGTTCATATTACATAAGCTTTCACTCATTAAAATACTTGAGATGAAGGGGTGACAGATGAAATAAGCACTTAGTTTATGTTACTGTGAATCTTTTTCTGTGAATTTAAGCACATTTAAAATTCTTAGCCTTTATCATTGGCAAAATGATTTGGTAGATTGCGTTGTTTCTAAGGTTTTTAGCTTGAAATTCTAAGAACCCTATTTTCCAACCAACTAGGTGGAAATTGCATTTAAGTGATTTTTGTTAGATGAGAAGTGATTCAATTGGGCTCAATAGATATTTACTGGGAGAATGATAAAATGGATTTAGCTTACTCTAACTGTAAATGTGCTGGTGTCCCACATTGCAGTATTCTATTTCTACAGGCCATTCTACTATATATGGTTCTCCAGCATGCCCACCATTTATGCCAAAGGAATAATACAGATGTCATTCAATAAGATACAACAAGCTGCCCTTTAAGTTTGTTAGAAAACAACCAATAAATATTCTACTCCTGCACACCATCTCCAGTCTTCACGTTCCTTCTTAGTTAATACCACAACACTAGTTCTTGTCTTTACTTGGTGTTTCCTACCACATCAAAGATAGATGATCAGAAACATATCTTCAAGTAATTGTATCACTGTGGAAGTTTTATAGACCATATACTACACAGATCTAGTCATCTGTGCGAGGTAGTTTAACCTTATGTTCCTGCACTTCAAACCCATAGAATAGATTCATACTGAATATTAAAGACAATTGGAACATAATGGTATTTTGGTATCTGAATATAAAAGTAAAGAAAATGGGTTATAAAAGAAGATAAATTGTGCATCTGTACAGAGGACTTGCCATTGATGGGGATTGCAAGAGTAGAGTTCATTCTGTGTGGATGTCAAGGCTTTGGACACCATAGCTGATTTCATAAAGTTTGTATTGAACACTAGGATGAGAAATGAATCTGAGTTAACAGTGACACTTTACCTTATATGCCTTTTAAGCTTTATGACTCATAATAAATCTAGTTTAAATCAAACTACATGGATGATGACATAAAACATTTTATTTATATTCAAATTCTGTATGATTTTTTTCTATTTTTAAATCTATATATTTTTGTTAAAACTAAGACACATACACACATCTTAACCTAACTCTTTTACCCCGGCACATCTTGTCTCACCAGAAGATCATCTGGGCCAGGGAGGAATGGTAGCATGAAGATAATCCAGCATTTGGAGTGTGAGGAAGGCAGGTAGAGAGTTAGAGGCTAGCCTGGGATACACAGTGAAATCCCGCCCCAAATAAACAAAGACAAAACAATAGAAGCTCTCCTTGAGCAGTAACATGCCTATAGCTTTCATCTTAAAAAAAAAAAAAAATTATTTGACAGAGAAAGGGAGAGAGAGAGAGTAAGAGCGAAAGAGAGAGAGAGAGACAATGGACACACCAGAGCCTCCAGCCACTGCAAACGAACTCTAGATGTGTGCACCTTTGTGCATCTGGCTAACGTGGGTTATGGGGAATCAAACCTGAGTCCTTTGGTTTTGCAGGCACATGCCTTAACTACTGAACCAATTCCCCAAGCCCCAGCTTTTCTCTTTTGATAACAATGCCTTCTTCTGGAGTTTTTTTTTTTTTTTTTTTTTTTTTTTTTTTCCTGGAGAAACTGTTTTAAGCTATTTTTTTGGTGGCTTTAAAGGAAAAATGTGTAAGTAGGAATACTCTCCCAAATAATGATTATAAAACGACTCTGATAACCTCATATACCAGTAACACAATTGCTTCTTATGGTTCTCAAGTATTATGTATGGTACATGACTTCATGTTCTGGAATTTTTTTACAACTGCAGCAGATACATTTGTTTACAACAGTATCACCACCAACATGCTACAGACTCATTGTTCTCTGACCTCAGATTTTAGGATTGCTCATTTTTCAGCTCCATTATATCTTTCAGGGTCTACTGTCATACATGCAATTTATTGAAAATGGACATGTCCTCATGGGGAATATGACTTTATCTCATTGGAACATCCCTGATTCCCCTTGTATGCTTCCATTCTCCAGAGAAACTCAAAAAGTAGAAAAGAATGTTGGCTTTCTTTATACCTGCTCTCAGATCGCTGAACCTGGTAGAATAAGCTTTGCACTACCAGGCAGATCAATAGGACTATTCATTTATAATCATTAGCACCATTGACCCTTTGGCCTGTGCAATCAATGATTTGAAATAATTTCTCAGCTTTGTAAAACTTCCTGTTCTCATCACACTATGCACTGTCAGCAGAAACTCAATTTTTTTCTTCAGACAGGAAAAAAAATATATTACAGAGGAATAGTCTGAAATTCCCATCACAAATCTACAAGCAAGTATAAATTTTCACCGAGCATCTTTCCTTTCATTTATTCCTAGTGCTGGGGTTGTCAGTATTTCTTTATGAATTTAATCTTTGGATTGTCATTTGTATTATTTTATTCTGCTTCCCCTCTGGTCAGCAGTGTCAGCTCTTTTATCTGTATAACATTTCTGCTTATCTGTATTATACATAATTAAAACACTAGTATGGATAGAGGCATTTCTTGTTTTCCAGAGATGGCCAGTTATGTATTTCATATTCATTCTGTCTTCAAGCCTCAATTTTTCCCTCTAGCTTTCTTTCTCTCTTTCTCTCTCCTTCCTTCTCTTTCATCTCATCCTTCCTATCCATACCATTTATTCTCCAAAACAAAATGCTCTCAACTTCATGTTGCCCTAAATTTCCAGATACAGGTTCTTGCTGCCTCTCAATCACTCTTTGCATTAACTGAGGAATTATCTGATATGGGATTCAGAATACATGTAGTAGCCACTTCTTTTCTAATTTATAGCTACATCTCTTCTTTCAGGATGTTTTTCTTTTATCTCCTGCTAAACCCAATAACTCTAATCAGAAAAATTGACATTGAATTTGTCTCCTTTTCCCAGATCGTCTTCATCTCCATATGCTCAGCTAATCCTTCATTTCCCCAAACATTCACTGTCATGCTATTTTTTTTTTTTTAAATCACTCTTCTAGCTTTCATAATACCATCATAACTGGCATTCATCTATCATTTCTTTTACTCTCTAGCATTTCAGGTTATCATTAAATATATCTATGCTACATCACTTAAATCTTTCAGATATTTTGATTATATTTGAGGAAATGTCCAAAGTCTTAATCTAGTTTAAAATTGACATACAGTTGTGTTTCTGGAGTTGTCTCCCACACCAACCACATGTCATATTTTTCTTAATAATCTATAGAAAGAGCCTTTTCTTAATTCCTCAGAGTGTCATGTATTTTTACTCCCAGTACTAACTTTCATCTTCACTATCTGTAACTGCTACCTGAGTAATGTTCACTATTCTACCAGATTTTAGTTCTCAACATCTCAAACAATATTTGGAAATCTTTTATTGATCACCAAAATAGCTTAGGAAGACCTGTCATATGTTGTCTTTAATTCTGCTCTTACTGTATATATGGCAACTTTCAATACTACTTTGATAATGAATTCTGCAATGTTTATCTGTCTTACTAAGCCACAATCTCCTGAGGGCAAAGTCTATCATTCTCTCAGTACTGTAGTATTTTTTTTTTCATTTAAGATATTGACATGTTCAGGATTTTCTTACTACATGAATAGCAACATGAGTTTCACAGAAAACCAAGGAATTAGGAAATTTAGAAATAAGAATATGGACATAAGGGTTTTGTTTTGCATCTGATAGTTTTTTTTGGTTTTGTCTTTTTTTTTTTTTTTTTTTTTTTTTTTTTTTTTGAGGTAGGATCTTATTGTAGTCTAGGATGACCTGGAATTCACTCTGTAGTTTCAGAGTGGCCTCAAACTCATGGCGATCCTCCTACATCTGCCCCCTGAGTGCTAGGATTAAAGGCGTGCACCACTAAGCCCAGCTCTCCGATAGGATTTTTAATAAAATAACCAGCATGAGCACCAATGGGTTTGAAATGGCATGGCATTTTTTTTGACATTCACAGTTCTGACAAAGAGCATCACTTCAATATTTTCCCTTCCACATAAACATATAAAGTATGACAAAATATCATCTACTAAAATTTCCATATGCTCATTTGGTAATTTAGTTTTTCAAAATGGGTAAGTTGGATTTTCTTTTTCAGTTCCTTCTCCAATGTTTACTGTGGGAGCTTCATACAAAGCCACCTTGGATGGAAAAGTACTTTTTGTTGTGTGGGAGAGAACTATGTAATCCTCCTCTGCATATGTTCTAGACATAAGTTCCTTCTTACCTATGCAGTTTGGGTCTGTTGCCTTGTTTTTTTTTTTTTTTTTTTTTTTTGGTTTTGCAAGGTAGGGTCTCACTCTGGTCCAGGCTGACCTGGAATTAACTATGTAGTCTCAGGGTGGCCTCGAACTCTCAGTGATCCTCCTACCTCTGCCTCCCGAGTGCTGGGACTAAAGGCGTGCACCACCACGCCTGGCTTCTGTTGCCTTGTTTTAATCCTCTTAATATTCTATTAAAAGAAAAGGCTTTAATTTTCAATTTATCCTTTTTTATCTTTTGAACATGAGTTTATAACCTAAGTCTATGAATTCTGTTTACCATTAGATTTCAGAAATTTTCTTGTTTGTATTTCACTATTTTATTCCATGTACACCAGAGTTCCACATTTCACTGTCGTGGTAATGTTAGGAACATAGTAAGCCTCCAGATGGGGTTTCTGAGTGATTCCCTCCACATAGTTCTTCTGTGTCAATATTGTTTACAGACACTATTAATATATAAAGGCACCCATAACAAAATTTGCACATTATAGTAGATCCATGTGTTTCTTGGCAGTACTGTTTTAATATTCAAGGAAAACCTTCATTTTCTATCATGGAAGAATGTCGTACTAGTTTCTGTAATGTGCATCCTCCCTGAAGGAGTTAAGTCTAATATTTCTAGGTACCCCCAAATGGCTCAAGAATTGAATTGAGTTCTTCACATCTCCTAATTGAAAAGGCCAGAAGCAAACTTGCTCTAAGTGGTTCTGCTCATATTGTCTCAGTCCACATTGACCAAATTCTGCTGTTTCCCTCTGTTTCCTTCCCATCACAGGAATTCATGATGCCCATTATTTCATGTACTGTGAAGAGAAGCTTAGAATTAGTTTTAAAATGCAGCATTTTGTACTGATTTATTCCCAGAGGGTTGGGGAAAGGTTCTGCCTCATTTCCATATGTTTATTTTCCTTGGTATCTGAAAAGCTCATTTTAAGCTGATGCTGTCCACACAAATTTGAAGATAAAATGATTCAGCAGAAATGGCCATGAGCTATGCCTTCTATTTGCATGTGAAACAGGAAATTCCTGGTGCTGGGAAGTAAGGCAACTGTCTAACTGATTCTAAACTGGAAGTTTCTCTCACAATCTAAGTGGGCTACAGATCATATTCAAACCTCTTTGGCAGGCAATGAATTCATCAAGAAATCCTGTATCCTAGAGGAAACAGCATTTTGCACAGTAAACATTTCAGGTAAATTGCATATCCTTGGTAGTAGTTTTGTCATATTTTATATGATGAGATAATGATTCCAATTAATTTCAATCATATTCTTAGTATATTATTATTTGCCTTAACAAACTATGCTGAAATATAAGGAAAACACATATGAGATTATAACATGATGAAATGTGATAGCAAGCAGCACAGATCTTATTTCTTTTTGCTTAGGTCCTTTCAGATAGATGCTTAAGTAAGCACCAGCTTGGCTCATATTGCCCAAAGTAGAATGCTACAGGAAACAAGAGCAGGAAAATAGACTGTCATTGGCATGGATTGTTTGTCCACCCATAGTCCTATCTCCATTATTTTACTGTAGATAACGTTGTCCCCTCACTCAAACTCAGGTTCTAATGAGGACTGTTGCTGGCAAGGCCTTTTTCTTTGATCACAGGAGTGACCAGTTAGGACATAGACTGTTAACAACCCAGCCTAGAATTTGCTTTTAGTATGGGATCTAGTCCTAAGCTGAGTTTATCAGACTCTTCCAATAACCCTGGGACTGGAAGATAAATATCTGGATATTTGGAACTACCCTGAGTGTGTGTCCCAGAATCTTAGAGGAAGTAAGAGTTAAAAGAGATATCAACAGGCATGATTTATCTGGTATACTTTCCAAGTCCTTCCGTATTTTTTCTTAAGTGCAGTGTGTCCTTCCCCCCTTTTAAAATGCATAAGTTTCTTAATGACTTTCTATCAACAAGAAAAGTGTTGAATTCTCCATGAATAATTGTAGATTTTCATATATGCCATTTTACTTGGACCAGTTGACCTTCAAGAATTTAGAAATGATATACATATAAAGTGATTTTGTCTTCTGGTAAATAAACTCATATCATAAGGTAATGCTGGTCTTTACAATTGGCACTTATTTTAAAGTGTTCTTTACAATCTATTCAGATAGTCACAACTCCCTGCTCTCTCCCTTCTTTCCTTCCTTTCTTCAAAATGATACACTATAACAATGCATGTGTATAGGGTTTCGTTTAATGATTTTATATATGTGTATGTGTTATAATAAAATATTACTTAGCACATGTAGTAATTATATTGACTAATTCATGTGTTCATTATTTCTTTGTGTAATGAGCATTAAAAAAACTATCTCTTTTAGGTATTATGAAATGTACCTTATTGATAACTATAGTCACCTCACCCTGAAATAGAACACTTTAGTCACTTATTATCTAAATTTAACTTTGTACATGTTGATCACTCTATTTTCATATTATTTCCTGTCTGAGGCTTTCTAAAATCTCTGGTAACCATTATTCTACTTACATCTTCCATGAAACCAAGTATTATAGATTCCACTTATGACTGTGATCATGTGCTACTTTTCTGTGTCTATCTTATTTCACTTAATGTCCTTCAGATACTTGCTAGCTGTCTTAATCATAGAATTTTATGCTTTTAGTGGTGAAATAGTATCCCAATGTGTAGCATATCATATTTTCTCCACCCATTTTCTCTTTGTTAGGCATTTAGGTGGTTTCAAGCTTTGGCTATTGTGCAAAGTACTGCAATAAATGAGAGCACCAACGCTTTAGTGATTTCATATCTTTTTGATCTATAGCTAGGAGTGGGACTAGTGGACTATGCAGAATTCCTATTTCATTTTTTTTTTGAGGAAGCCTCAAACTTATTACATAGTGCACATTTTAATTTAAATTTGCCCAAAAATATTTTGATGTACATCTATTTAAATATCTGTTGGCATTTTGTGTATCTTATTTTAAGAAATGTCTAATAAGGTTGCTTCCTTTTGGTTGTTAAATAATGTATTAATTAATTAATTTATTTTTCATTGGAATAAAGAGATTTGGTATCATTTTTTAAAATACATTTTGCTTTATTTGATACTTATCCCTCCTCTTCCCCTAAACTCCCTCTTTCTCCTATTCTCCCTCACCCCAATGCGTTGTCCCTTCTTTTTTACATGTGTTACCCCCTTTCAAAGAAATATAGTTTGTAAATAGTTTCTTCCATTTTGATAGGTTATGACTTTTTCCTTCACTACATTTTTTGTGGGGGAATCATAGTATGAGGGTGTGTGTGTGTGTGTGTGTGTGTGTGTATGCATGTGTATGTATGTATGCGTGTATATGTGCAGAGATATGCTTGTAGGAGCACACATGAAAGAGAGAGAATAATGTTGAGTGTCTGTCCTCTATTGTTTAAATCTGAATGGTATGGTTTTCATCAGGTCCACTGATTCTCTGGTCTCTGCTTCTCACATGACTGGAGTTAAAGAAGTGTATGGCTATATCCTACTATATATGTAGGTGCTGGGGGATGGAACCCAGGAGGTCTCTGACCTTGATGCTTGAGGAGAATGCTTTAACCACTGAACAATCTTCTTAGTCCTCTTGCATTACATTTTAAAAAATCAACCCAACACTGTAAGTCCTAGATAGACAATTGTTCAAGATTGAAAAAAAAGTCATTAAAATGGAAATGAGGCTTTAAATTTATCTATGTTTGCAGACATTATCTTACAAACAGAAAAATGATAAAGATGTCTAAACAAACTGTTTAAACTGGGTGCTCACAGGGTTATACTCATTTGGGGCAGATTCAGAGAAAAGAGAGGAGAGCCAAGATCAATGGATAAGACAAGCAGATAGAAGACTTCCCACCAGGAGACATGCCACCTCTATCCCAATGAAAGAGCACAGAAGAAATTGCAGAGGAAGAGACAAGATGAATACTATTAACCTGGTAACCAGTTCTAGGGTGATGGTCATTGACATGATGATCAATCAAAGCCTATCAAAGCAGGAATCCAGAAGCTACAGAAAACTCAACACTAAATCAGATTGCCAACAGGCCTGCCGTGGCTCAGGGAACATTGTGGAAGAGGGGAGGGAATATTGTAAGAAGCACAGAGTTGGTAGGAATACCCTGAGGCACAGTCCTCACCACTAACCCACAGGAACTGAGATCTTTAGTGGAAACCATGACACCACAGGGGAGGCCCCCCAGTTTGGCGAGGGCTGGGGTAAGGGATGGAAGAGTATAACCTGCTATATATAATATAAAATTTTAAAAATGTTAAAAATGAAAGATAAATCATTAAAACTATAGGATAGACAATCAGCATACAACATAGGTAGAATTTTTAGTAGAGAAATATCTGATAAATAAGTGTAGAATATAATTCCATTTGCAATAACCAAAAATATACCCAATAATAAAATTTTCCAACAATGTAAAATAACTCTATATTGAATGCCATATAAAACATTGTTGGAAAAAATGAAGAGAAGAGAAATAAATGAAGATGCATCCATGCATAGATTGGATGAGCTGAAATTGCTGTAATATCCATACTACACTATATGAGCCACATCAAAATATCAATATTATTTGTGGAAACAGAAAATCCCTAAAATTTATAAGAGACTGTAATAGCCAAGATAATTTTGAGCAGAAAAAAAGCCCAAATAGAATATATATGTTTAAGAGCACTACAACTATAGTGACCAAAACATCATGATGCTGAATAGAATGTAGAGCCCAGGAACATTCATGTAATTCAATACCTGTTCTACTTGTTTTCAGTTAGAATGGCAAGAACTCTCATTGGGGAAAGGACAGTCTCACCAATAAATGATGTTGGGATAATTGGGTATCCACATGCAAAAAATAATGAGATTACTTCATAATCTCTGACCCAGTATGAAAATTCAGCTCAAAGTGGATTAAATACTTAAATGTATACAGAATCTGAAATTGAAATGTATCCAGAAGTGGGCAAGGACGTTGGACTTCAAAAGTATAGGAAATATAAATAAATAGGATTATATCATAAATTAAAATTTTTGAAAAGCAAAAGGAATAGTTAACAGATTAACTTCAGAGACAAATATTGGCTTTTAAATTATTTTTTCATACCATGTATTTTCCAATCCACTTATTTTCATTTACAATTTTGTTTAAAATGAGTTTACATAGGTAGCACATATTTGAGTCATCATTTTAAATTTATTGTTAAAAAATATTTTTTTTTCTTCATATCTGTGTCATCTATATTAATTTAATTAAGAATACTTGTATTTAAACATATTGTTTCATTTTCATCCTTTATTGCCTCATTCTTAAACTTTTAACTATTCCACTACATTTATTTATATCATTATATTGTGAGAGTTACTCTGGGAAGTATAATTCATATAACTCAATTCTATATTTGATATCAAAATATTTTATTTTAAATGATTTATATGTTTAGGCTTTGCTTCTCATACATAGATCATGCATTGTTTTATATTACCTGTATGCATTGCTAGTTACAGTGACAGCTTTAAACTTTGACTTAGTCCCATTATGCACTAAATAATGTAACTCAACCATGATGCCTCAAGTAATATCTTTTATCATCCATGAGGAATCCTAATGCTAATAGAAATCCCATTTTGGATTGGTTAAAAAAAAAAGATTGTAAGTTAAAACAAAACAATAAGTGCAAATGAATTTGAGCAGATAAAAATTTCTTTATAAAAAGAATGTATGGTTCATAAACCCATGAGTAAAACTGATAAAATTATCTAAGTGGGATTTATCTAAAAGTAGCTTACCTAGTCACACAATGTAACTGCCTCAAAGACAAGGAGATGTACTTGGGAATCTGAGCCATCATCATCACCAGCAAAGTTCACAAAAGTATTTCAATTTCTAGTCACCCCCCTTACTTCAGCCATCATTCCTTAACATCTGTGTACTGTGCAGTCTCTCTTTTCCAAGTTTCTGTGTCTCCCTAAAAAGATGTGGAACTTCAGGATTTGTACACCATTGTATCCCTTTATTCTTTAGCACTATATTTTGTGATAATTACTACATTGAATTTCACATTCATCTAATTCACTAATCCAAATTGTCTATAGTGAAAATGCAAACCAATTTTGGTCATTTTAAGTGTATGTTCAGCACCTAAACAATTTCAAATCCATTGAAGTTTCCCAACTTTCAGGAACTGATTTTATAATACATTTTCCCTATCCTTGTTCCTAACTCAGCACCAGGAATGACGCAGAACTGTAGTCTTCCCTCAGTAACACTTTCACTTGCCATGCTCTCTTCTACTTTTGAAGTGTGTTTTCACAATTTTATTTATTTTAATACTTCTTTCTCTATGATCTTTGCCAATTCAATCCTACTGTGTTCATTACATTGACAATCTTCTATGATTCAACACTCTGAGTTAAATTCCCTTCTGTATGTTCACACAGGACTTAAGTTTATCTTTTTGGAGTTTTCAGACACTTCTTTTCGTCCACTAAAGCATTTGTACAGGTTCTCACATCAGTGATTTAATGTATTTTGCCAGCTTTGGAAAATTCTCAGGTATTACCTCAAATGGAGCTTCTGTTCCTCCCTTCTCTGAAGAGATCCATTTATACACATGACAACTTTTTGTGGTTTTTCTGCTGGCTCCTTACATTGTTTCTCTATTTCTTATCCCTTTAACAATCTGCTTCAGTTTCAATATTTTACATGCTCCTAATGCATTTTTTATTGTTTCCATTCTATCTAACAATTTCAGCAATTGTGGTATTCCATTAAACTTTTAATTTTACAATATCAGATTTACTGAAGAGTTGTGGTTACATCACTATTTCCCATATATACCACTTTTTTTCATTATAAGTAGCTAATATTAAATGGTAATCATTTATACTCATTGGACCAACATTTAAGAAAAATGTGTTCCAGTTGTGGTCCTAGGCTGTTCTTCAGACTTAGGAAATAAACAATTATAAAAAATGATGAAAAAGATTGCTACTGGGGCTAAATAGTGGTTAAGGCACTTGCCTGCAAAACCCAATGATCTGAGTTAGATTTCCCAGTACCCACATACAGCCAGATGCACAAAGTGGTACATGCATCTGGAGTTCTTTGCACTGGCTAGAGGCCCCAGCGTGCCCATACTCTCTTTGTCTCTCTGCCTGCCTCCCTCTGCTTGAATATAAATAAAAATACTTTTTAAAAATTTTCAACAAGTATTAAATCTCCATAGGTTCATACAATTTCTTTAGTGGTCTTTAATGCCCTTCATTTGTGACGCCAAACATGATTACTTATTACATTTATTTTATTTAACTTATTTATTTATTTATTTATTTATTTATTTATTTATTTAAGAGAGAGAAAAAGAGAGAGGAAGAGGCAGATAGAGAGAGAGAATGGGTGTGACAGAACCTCCAGCCACTGGAAACAAACTCCAGATTTACAAACCACCTTGTGAATCTGGCTTATGTGGGTACTGGTGAATCTAACTTTAGGCTTCACAGACAAGTGCATTTATTAATCATGCATTCTTTTGCTCTTTTTCTGACAATTTCTTTGCTGTTCCTTATTGATAATGGGAGTTTTGAGTAATACTTATCAAGTATTTTATTAAGTATCTCATTCCTGGATATGTGTAGTTTTTTATTAAGTTTAGAAAGTGTTTTCAGGACTGTATCACTGACTTAAAATGTAGTTCATAATGTCAGTATGACTCAGCATTGCTTATATTACCCTTTATTACCTGGCTGAGGCAGTGTTGGCCAATCTTCAGGAGAAAGGACATATTTCCTCTCTTCACACTTCATATTCCATGAAAGAAAATGAAAATATACATCTCATATTTAAGTACAAAAACTCCCTCCGCATCATTGTTTGTCAGGTATATACATATATTATTTGAATTCTACATGGAAGATTTCTCTCTATTCCATAATTTAATTTATATATTTAATAGTTTATCTAAGTTTCAACATACATATATATTTTAATAGTATAATTTTACATTGTCACAAAATTGTTCCAGAGTATCCATTGGCAAGCTCTTCCATTAGTTCTCTACCCCTCCAATATGTTCTGTGTTATTGCATGTATGGTTTTTTGGGAATTTTTTTCACATGGTTTTACAGTCTGGTATCATAAGATAGATGCTCCAACTCCTGCTTGTATATTTCCTGTTCCAATTTTACCAATAGTCATTTTCCCAAGAGCAATGATTTCATTCATTGGGTAATTATGTCAAAAACTGAAAGGTGTTCTCTGGCTTTGTATGGCTCTATGGAAATGTCATTCGTATTGGGCATACATATGTATATATGCATATATCTACACTTTCATATATATGATAGTTATATAGATGTTAATCAAAATGTAATTGCATATTGATATCCCCAGCTTTAATACATCACTACTTGGATCATTTTCACTTATTTAAAATTTTCAATAACTGGGCTGGAGAGATGGCTTAGTGGTTAAGGGTCTTGTTTGTGAAGCCTAAGGACCCAGGTTTGATTCCCCAGTACCTATGTAAGCCAGATGCACAAGGTGGCGCATGCATCTGGAGTTGATTTCTAGTGGCTAGAGTCCCTGGTGTGCCTATTTTCTCTTTCAAATAAATAAATTAAAAATTTTAAAAAACCTTCCAATAGCTATAATAAGAAATTTTCTATCAATTTCCATAATTATTTAACCATAGTATTTACATATAGTGTTTTCAAAATTGTTAATTTTACCCACATATAAACTACTTTTATGAACCAGAATCCATCCATTGCATATATTTTCTTTTAGCTTATTCATAGAGATACCAATTATTTCAACACTTATAAGCTCCCTTTTGTGACAAAATTTGATAATGTTTGTTTCATACTTTTGTAATTAGTTATTTATTTTTTAAGATTCTATCTTGCTATTTCCTAAATGATGTTTTGATAAGACTTGGTAACAAATATGCAATTTGGCATATTGTTATATCCTAGGCAAATGTGTAATACCCAGTATTCAACATTGCAGTAGCATAAAGTGCTTTCAGTCTAAACAACGCTCCTTGCTTCACATATTTCACTACTCCTTCCCCGTCCCCTGCTGAGATCTATTTTTTTCCTGTCTTTATATAGCTGTACCTTTTCCAAAGTGTCACATAAATTGCAATAGTATAGCATATAGTTATTCTAAGCTGTCTTCCTCCAGTTAACAGCAGGCATCTCAGATTCATTTGTGTCTTTTTAGTGAATTAACTCTTTCTTGTCACTGCATAGATTAACTCTTTTAAAATCATTGAGTGTATTGCATTTTATAGATACACTAGCTTTTTACCTGTTCACCTACTGATACATTCCAGTCTCTTCAACATTGTGTTGATTTTGAATGAGTATTATCAAACTCATTTGTGTAAATGCTTTTCAAATGATTTGTTTAAATACTTAGAAAATGATGGCTGGATCATGTGGTAAGAATAGGGTTTGTTCAAGTATACTGCCAAACTGTCTTCAAAACTGCTATTCTCTTGCAGCTGTGTCTTGAATGAATTCCTACTATTCAGGATATTTACAAGCAGCATTCTCATAGGTTTCATGGTGTGATATAGCTAGTGCATGCCAGTTTCATGTGAGCATATGGGATACTGCATTGTCACATATATGTGAATATATCACATATGCCACAAACACACACATGGAAAAATAAAAACTGAAAAATCTTATAATCAAACCCATTATTTACATTTCATACTTTCCTTAAGAAGTTCTTTGGTTTGCATTTAGATTTAGCTCTATTGTGTTTTTTGTTTAGCTTGCTTATCTTGTTTTTGAGAGAGAGAGAGAGAGAGAGTAATGTTCTGTATATGGATGTGTGTCATGGTGTGGTATGTATACTGCATGTATGCATATGTGCCCACGCAGCACTTAGCACCTATACATTTGCTCACAGTGGGCTGGGGATGGGTTATTCACCGGAAGTGGACAGATTGGAATATTTGGTGTCCTGCTCCATTACTCTTTGGCCTGTCCAGGTTTGACTGGGTTCTCTTATTGATACCCAAGCTTTCTGGATTTTTGTGAGCTCTGGGGATTCCCAGGTATGTGCTTCCTTCTGGGACTTGTGTTACAGGGATGTTGAGGTCATAACAAGCTATTTAACTTGTGTTCTGGAGACATGAACTGGGGCAGTCTCAGCCCCCTTCAGACCCTCATGCTTGCACAGTAAGTGCACTTTAGCACCATGGGGTCATTTCTCCAGGCCTAAATTATCATTTGAGTTTTTTTTTTTTTTTCATTTTTGAGAGAGAAGGATGGGAGAGACAGAGAAAAAAGCAGAGAGACAGAGAGAGAATGGGCATGCACGGGCCTTTCAGCTGCTATGAACGAACTCCAGACCTGTGTGCCCCTTGGGCATATGTGTGACATTGCACGCTTGTGTCACTGTGTGTCTGGCTAAGTGGGACCTGGAGATTCAAACATGTGTTCTTAGGCTTTGCAGGCAAGTGCCTTAACTGCTAAGCCATCTCTCTGGCCCTCATTTTAGCTAATTTTTGTGAAGGGTCTAGAATGTATCTTTTCTGCATATGTGCATCCCATTCTTTCAACATCATTTTCTTTAAAACCTATAATTTAACCATTGAATGGTCTTTGCTCCTTAGCAAAGAAAATTTGACAATATTCATTTATTTTTTAACTGACTATATCTTTGTATTGGCCTATGTGTTCTTGTGTGTGTGTGTGTGTATTTGTATGCATGTATGTATATGCAGAGGCAGCAAGACAACCTCAAGTGGTGTTTCCTAGATTCTATTCATCTTTTTGACATAGTCTCTCTCTAGCCTACAAGTCACCAAGTAGACTAAACGCGCTGGATAGGCATCCCCAAAGATGCCTGTCTCTTCCTCCCCATCACTGAATTTATAAGCATGGGCCACTATGTTGGTCTTTTTTTAAAGTATGTTTTCTGGGGATAGAATTAAGTTTCTCAAGCTTGCAAAGTAAGTACTTTACCAATTGTGACCTCTTCCCAGCCTTTAATCTATATATTTTTGTTTTCTTATTTATTGACAATTTTATACATGTACATAGAATATTTTGATCATATTCACCACCATTATTACCCTCTCACATTCTCTCTGATCTATATATTCTTAATCCACTACACAAAATCATGAACATTATATTCTATGTCCCTTTTTCAGTAATTTCAATTTTCTATGTGTACTTTTTTTTCCCATAGTTTAAAATCAATTTTCTGATTTCCACTAAATAATGTTTTGGAAATTTGAATGGAATTTAATTTAATCTATTGATCTAACTGGGAAGCATGACATTTTAATAACATTGATACTTCTAGCTCATTAACATGAGGCTATTTCTTTTATTATTTTTAAAATTTAAATTCTGATTTTTAATCTCTGCTGTATAAGAAACAAGTTTGAGGAGCTAAGGCTATAACTTGGTAGTGTGCTTGCCTAGAATGCAAACTGCCCTGGGTCTGATAAGTGGTATTGTATGAACAGGGCATAGTGGTGCAAGCCTATCAGCTCAGCACTTGGGAAGTAGAGGCCAGAGGATCAGAAGTTCAAGGTCATCATTGACTATATAAAAAGTTCCAAGGTTATTCTGGAATAGATGAGACATGTCAAAAGTAAAAAAAAAAAGAGAGAGAGAGAGAGAAAGAGAGAGAGGAGGAAGGAAGGAAGGCAATTGTTGACTTGTATATCAGTTATCCACTTGTATATCATACTACATATGTTTGTTGTGTTCAAAAACCTTGCTCTAATTATATATTGGTTGTTGGATTTTGTTGTGATTTTCTACACATATCTTATGTCATTGTTAAATAGAGTTTTATTTTGTCTTTTCAAATCTGTATATCTGTGTTATTCTCATAGTATTGCATAGTTAAGACTTCAGGTCCAATACAAAGACAAAGGGGAGGAGACATCTTTGTCTTGTTCCTAAACTTTGGAGGAAAACATCCTATTTCTCATTATTAAGGTTTTAGCTATAATATATATATATATATATATATTTCCTCACATTGTTGAAGTTTCTCTGAGTTGAAATTTTTGGACTTTGTTGAAGTTTTACATCAGTTGAGATGATCACATATTTTTTGTTGCTTAGCTTCTTGATGGTGGGACTACACCTGCCAGTTTTTAAATGAGGCATCAGACTTGCAGAGCTGGAATAAATCCCACTTAATTATAAAGCATGCTCCTGTCTGTGCATCACTGGATTAAATTTGATAATAAGGTGTTGCAGATCTTTACATGTGCCTTTATGACACATATTGATCAATAACATTCTAGCACTGTTTTTATTTGAGATTCATATTTTCATGTTTATATATTTATGTAGCATTATATTTTTTTCCTTTTCTTTTTTTTTTTTTTCTGTTGGTTTGTCAAGGTACAGTTTCACTGTAACTGAGGATGACCTGGAATTCCCTATGTAGTTTCAGGGTGGCCTCAATATTTAAAATAATGAGCTAAACAACATCTATGTCAAATGATATTGTGTATTGGTGTCATTACTTTATTGTTATTACTATTGATTATTTTATTTTTAATATGCATGCATGTGGTATGATTATGATGTCATGTGAATGCAATGTATGCACATGTATGTGTGATATGCCTCCCCTATGTGAAAACAGGGGCAGTGGCCAGAGGGGAACATACTGTGTCCTCCTCTTTTCACTCACACATGGACTGTTTCTTTGAGATGGAATTCAACCCAGAGCTGCCACAGCTGCTAATTTCACTATTTTACTTTACTTTACTTTACTTTACTTTACTTTACTTTACTTTACTTTACTTTACTTTACTTTACTTTATTTCATTTTATTTTTTTGCCAGCAATCATGAGCAATTCTCTGGACTCCATGTCTCCACTCGTCCCCTTCTCAATGCAGCTCTTGGGTTACGTATACATGTGGCCATATATGGCTATGTATGTGGGTCCTGAAGAGTCAAACTCAGGAAATTTCAGGCTATGTCAGACATTCTTGCTTGCACATTGCTTTCAACTGCTGAGGCATCATCTATGTTGGTTATTCCTTCCTTAAGTATTTGACACAATTAACTATTTAACCATCTGGGTCTTATATTTTTGAATGACAAATTAATAACTATTTAAATTAATATACAAATATATACATATCCACCAGGTTTATCTACTTTTCCTTATTTTTATATGGACAATCTATTTCTTTTCCTCTCTTTCCAACTTTCCTTTCTTCCTTTCTTTCTTTTTTGAATATTTTATTTTTATTTATTTGAGAGAGAGAGAGAGAGAGAGAGGCAAAGAGAGACAGAATGGCCTCTAGCCACTGCAAATGAACTCCAGGTACATCAGATACATGTGCCACCATATGCACCTGGCTTACTTGGATACTGGGGAATAATCTGGCTTTGCAGGCAAGAGCTTTCATACCTAAACCATCTCTCCAATCCTCTTCTTTCTTTCTTTTCTTTTCTTTTTTTTTTTTTTTTTTTTTTTTTTTTTTGCATGGTTTCATGTATCCAAGGCTGGTTTGAAACTCACTGTGGTGGTTTGATTCAGGTGCCCCCCCATAAACTTGGGTGTTCAGAATGCTAGGTTCCCAGCTGATGGCAATTTGGGAATTAACACCTCCTGGAGGCAGAGTATAATTGGAGGCGGGCTTATGGGTATTATAGCCAGCTTCCCCTTGCCAGTGTTTGGCATACTCTCCTATTGCTGTTGTCCACCTTATGTTGACCAGAGAGTGATGTCCACCCTCTGCTCATGCCATCTTTTTTCCTGTCATCATGGAGCTTCCCCCTCGAGCCTATAAGCCAAAATAAACCTCTTTTTTGCCCACAAGCTGCTCTTAGTTGGGTGATTTCTGCCAGCAATGCGAACCTGACTGCAACAGTAAAGTGGTACCGAGGAGTGGGATTGCTGCTAGACATCTGACTGTGTGGCTTTGGCCTTCTGGAGCTGATTTTCAAGAGGAATGTGGAAGGATTTGAAACCTTGGCCTAAGAGATGCCTTGTAGTGTTGTAAGTACAGCTTGATGGACTATTCTGGTCAGAGCTGAAAGACCTGAATGCAGTAAGAACTATGGACTGTGAGGTTTAGCTTATGAGGGTGAGAAAGAGCTTTATTTGGATTGGGCTAGCAGTTTGTGTGAGAAGTTCGCTGTTATGCAAGTGTCCTGAGAAGTTGTGCAGCGTTGCTTTGGGTAGAAATGAACTGGTGTGAGCAGAGGGATATGACACAGAAAAAATGAAATCTTTGGGTGAACTCTGACCATTCAGCTGCAATTGAGAGATTACAACCTTTGAGATTGGGCCAGCTGACCTGCACTGGGGCAACAGGAAGAATGTACACTCTTTTGAAGGGGCCTGAATGCTGAAGGGGTGTCGTATTCTTCAAAGTCTGATTTATCCCCCCCCACCCGCGGATTAACAAATTGTAACTCTACCTGGTATTGTGAAGTATAAGAAATGCAGGAAAGAGAGGGTCATTGAGTTTGCAATGTGGTTTTGTGTTTTGGAAATGGCCATGGGCAGTGTGAAGCAGGTTTGCTGGTTGCCTGCATGGAGATCCCATGGGGCCATAAAGATGGAATGTGGGTTGCAGTGGAGACCCAGTGGAGATGCCAGCTTCTGAGGAAAGCTGCCAGCCTCAGATGAAGTTTTTCAGGACTGTGAGAATCCTAGCTAGAGGGGCGGAATTGGAACTCCAGAGACTTGTTGCTGCTCAGAAGTATCGGACTTGGAGATTTGTCACTGACTAGTTGTCGGATTGGAATTACAGAGTTTGATGTTTGCCCTGGTTGTTTTAAATCTTGTATTGGTTGAATATTTCTTTGTTTTGCCCAATGCCATCCTTTGCAGTGTGAATGTTTATTCTGTGCCATTATGGGTTTTTTGGGGGATTATTTTTGGTATTATGGCGCAGTTAAAAGACCTTGGAGTATGGGGATTGTTGGACCATCATTAGGATTGATTAAAAAAAGGGGGGGGCTTTTAAAGTTGGATGAATGCATTGCATTTTACATCATGTATGGTTATCAGTTATGGGGCCAAGGGCAGAATGTGATGGTTTGATTCAGGTGTCCCTCATAAACTTGGGTGTTCTGAATGCTAGGTTCCCAGCTGATGGCAATTTGGGAATTAACACGTCCTGGAGGCAGAGCATTGTTGGGGGCGGGATTATGGGTATTTTAGCCAGCTTCCCCTTGCCAGTGTTTGGCACACTCTCCTGTTGCTGTTGTCCACTTTATGTTGACCAGAGAGTGATGTCCACCCTCTGCTCATGCCATCATTTTTCCTGCCATCATGGAGCTTCCCCCTCGAGCCTATAAGCAAAATAAACCTCTTTTTTTTCCCACAGGCTGCTCTTAGTTGAGTGATTTCTGCCAGCAATGCGAACCTGACTGCAACACTCACTATGTAGCTTAGGGTGATGTTTAAACTTCTGATTCTCCTTGCTTCTGTCTCTTTAGGGCTAGGATTATTGGCCTCTGTCACCAAACCCATGTAATGAGGTGTGGGGGATAGAACCCAAGGGTTTCTTTTATGCTATAAACTGAGCTACATCATCAGCTCTAGCAATTTGTGTTCTTTAAGATATCACTTTCATCTAAATTATCATGTGGTTGCCATATAATTGAGCATAGTATTCTTTTATTATTCTTTTGATATCAATCTATAGTTGAGGTGAGATAGACATCTATAGTTATAGATCTCTACTGATATCAATAAATATAAATTTATAGTGAGGTGAGATAGACATTCTGTAATGTTCATACTGGTCATTTGTGTGTTATCCACTTTTAAGTAAATCCACTAGATGGTTGGTTGCTAGTTCTTTCAAATAGATAACATTTGCTATTTTATTGAGTTTTCCTCATTTTATCTTTATTAATCGATGTGTACCACTCATATTACTTTTTTCCTATTTACCCTGAGCCTAAATCGTTTCTCTTTTTATAATTTTTTTGTGATATAGATTTTAGAATTCTCCCTTTTAAAATGTGTGTATTTCATTTTTTTCAAGCCCTGCTTTTGCTGCCTTCCACAATGTTTGGTGGTGTCTTTTCTCCTTTGTCATTTAACTCACAAGAGTCTTTTAATTTTTTTTTTTTTTTTTTTTTTTTTTTTTTTTTTTTTTAGTTTACCTTGGGACTTACCACATTTCTTTTTGGTTTGTATAGTTTTCTTAATTACGTGCATGCTGCTATGTACTCTTTTGTTCCCTCTTGTCCACTACATTCCTCAACATCATAATCATTATGATTTAAATTCTCTGCTTGAAGATTCCTCTATCAGGGCAGCAAAGCAGCCTTGTTAAGGGCTAGCATTCTTCATCTCTCCCTTCCTTTCTCCCTGTCTCCTTTCCCTCCTTCCTTCTCACATTGATTTTTTGTTGTTGTTGTTGAAACATTGCATATTTTATCAGATATTAATTCAGAGGTAGATAGACATTTAGCATGTGATTTTATGTTCATGTGTTGAGGACTGAATCTATGTTCAATATTCTCAAAATGCCAGAGGCTTTCCATTCCTTTAGTGTTAATATTTCTTTCTCCCTGTTGACTTCAAGATTCTTTAAATATTCTTCCTAAGGGAGCTTCTGAAACTGTAGCTTTAGTGCTGGAAAGATGGCTTGGTGGTTAAGATGCTTCCCCATGAAGACTAAGAACTCATGTTGGAATCTCCATGTCTAACCTAGCCAGATGCACAGTGACACAAGCCAATGTCACACATGGGCCAGAAGGGGGCCCATTTATCTGGAGTTTGTTAGCAACAATTGAAAGCCCTGGTGCTCTCCCCCCACCCACACACATTCTCTTCTCTCTCTCTCTCTGGTCAAAATAATAAAAAAAAAAAATTATAGCTTTGGCAATGTAGAAAAGTGTGGGGAGGGGAATCATTCTATAATCTCAAGAACCAATCTCTCTATTTTTGCAAACATGGCTTTGTGTTGTCACCTTCATACATGTATCTCTAGTGATATCATTTCTTTAAAACATGTTCTGTAGATGACATTGGACCATTAGAAGAAGTTGTAGGATGGATAATTCATTTCCTTTCCCCAGCTGAGATAAAGGTCTAGAAACATTTCCTCCTTGAAGAATATAAATTACTCCCATAAAATATTTTGAGAATATTTAACAATTGTTATTCTTCCCCTGCTAAGGTCAGACCTACAAAGAGGTTTTTCCCTTAATATTTACCTTGAAAACAGTGTACTTGCAAAATGTAGGACTGCTTCAAAACTGTAGCCCCTGGAATTTCTTATTGTCATATAGATCAAAACTTAACAACTAGTAATACTTCAAAATCAAGTATCTGTGCACAGTTGTGTTTCCTGAGGCCCAAGTCCCCTACTTTGAGTAAGTTGTTCCGGGCTGCAACTCTTCATTTGCTTGTCACTCCAAATTTCAGGGTGGCAATTTGCCCAGTAATCTCAGTTCTCTGATGAGTTCAATAAAAGTCATTGATTTTCATTTGCCCTGCATTTTCTTGTTGTAAGGCTTGAAATGATCACTTCCAAGCTCCTCTTTACATACTGGAGCTAAACTCAGAGTAACTAACTATATATTGCATTTTTATTCGATAGAACATTTTAGAAATTTGAAGTTTGTCCTGAGAATCACTTTTTTCTCTATTTTATCAGTATAATGATAATTATGTTAAACTTTTATCTGATAGTTATGTCAAATTTATTTAATTATTTTTCTTGATTTTTGATCATTTGCTTTTCCTAAAGCAGATCTTACAATCTTTTGTTTAATATCAGATATTACATATGAAAATCTCAAAAGCAAAGGATGGTGTCTTTGCCATATTTTCATGGGGAAGGGAAGGATGTGTTGATTCTCTTCATCCTGTGGATAATTATGTTTAGGAGCGTTTTAGTTTTAGAGTAATTTATTTTCAATTTTGGTCTTATTTCTACTTCATAGCCCCAACCCTCAAGCAGAATTCCCATTAGATACTTAATGGAACATTGTTTGCTGTTGTCTGTATCCTTGGAGGGCTTGAACTCTAACATCTCTGTCACCAGGACTCCACTCCTGCTGAAATCTCTTGAGTAGTTTCTTTCTTTTTTTTTTTTTTTTCCAGTTGCTGTATCTTATATTAGGAGCTATATTTGCTGCTTTTATTTGTACTAGATCCAAATATCTGAGATAATTCACATATAAAGGTTTAGTTTTGCCTCAAAGTTTTAGAAGCCCTGGGCAGTACTAGGTTGGTCCAAGTGACAATCATGTTGAATGACAGGGAGGAGACAGAACAAACTTGATTTCATGGTGAGGAAGCAAAAAAAATAAGTAAATAAATAAATAAAGATTGAAGAAGATGCCAAGGTCCCACAATGCCTATCCAGGGAACCCCTCACAAGTTCCATAGGATCATTCACTGCCACATGCTCCCCAGACCCTTCTAGGGGGTTCCACAGTGGTAAACTCTTTGAACTCTGCCCCCAAATACCTCTGGGGGCAAAATACAGATACTAGGATTAAGTTTGCCATGATTTGCCTTTCACTGAGGTTCCAATTTCTGAATTAGCAGAGATATCAGTTTTGTTAACTATAGTCTTAAGAGTTATTTTTATCACACTGAATTATATCAAAATACATAAAATATATATGTACATATAAGTGTAGAACTTTCAAAAAGCATCAGTGAAAGTGGATATTAGTCTGCACAACAGTAGTTAAGGAGAAATACTTTCAAATTCTTGCTTTTTTAACATTTTGTTTTTATTTATTTGAGAGATAAAAGAGAAAGAGAGAGAGTAGGGGAACACCAGGGATGCCAGATGCTAAAAATGAACTCCAGGTACATTTGCCTCCTTGTGCATCTGGCTTACATGGGTCCTGGAGAATCAAACCTGGGTCTTTTAGCTTGCAGGAAAACCCCTTAACTGCTAAGCTATCTCTCCAGCCCAAATTTTAGCTTTTTTATTTTTAGAATATCTATAAAACAGTAAATATATGGATATGTTAAAGTAAATTATAATATTTAGTGCTTTATATTAATTGATATATATTAAATCATATGATAGTATCATCATATAAAATTTAAATGATTTCTAATAAATTGAGAAATAGTTATTCTCTTCATACTTTTAACTATAGTACTGAAGTGGGTAGTGATAGGCTAACTGATCACTCTGACTGAAAATGGCAACTCTTAAGTTCAGTGAAAGCCTCCATCTCAAGGAAACATTGAAAAAATACAATTAGAGAAAGGATACCCAATATGCTTCTCTGGCCTCCATATGAGTGGGCATGGGGAATGCACACATACCTGCACACACACACTTGTATCCACCACAGTGCACCACAACACACATATTACAAAACATTTTGTCTATGATGAAAACAAACAAAAATGAATAATTCTTTAAACATCATAGATATAGTAACTATGAAACATGTTATAAAGAATTTTAAAAAAATCCTTCACCTTATTTTACCATTTTTATGTAAGAGTGTATAGTTAAGTGGTAAAATAACATGCTATAGGAATGCAGCTAAGTGAGCAGTAACTCAGTACAGCATTTCTATTAATTATAAAGTTGCTCATACATGACATGCTTTTCTCACATTAATTCCCTCAAGAGAAAACAGAAAGCTGAACACATTAATATGGATTTTCTACATTTGGCTAATATATATTGAGCTTAAATTAGAATACAATTAACATGGTATATATTTGTAACAGTAAGCAAGTTTATTTGAGAAATACATCTGCTGTAATGATAATCTAAATACATAAATATATGCACATAAATACATGTGTGTGAGAGAAAGAATTAGACACAATAGCATGGTTTTATACAAACTGTTATGCTTAAATTTACAAATTACACCTACTCCATGGCAAAAGGAATTTTAATATCCCAGAATTAAGTGGTTAGTGCATGATAACCTTTTCCCTTGACTTAAGATTACTACTGTCATAAGTCTATTATTGTTTGTGTACCTAAAATCATTATGAAAGATAAACCAAATTACTTAATTATAATAATCGACCCTAGTCACTCAAACAGAAATGTGTTTACATATTTCTATGATTGTCATCAAAATGTTGATTTAAAAATGTTTGTTAACTAAATAAGATATTGTTTTTTCGAAGAAAGGGAGTTGGAGAAATGGCACAACAGCTATAAGTACTTGCTTTCAAAATCCGCCAACCTACGTTTGATTCCTCACTACCCAGATAATATCAGATGCACAATGTTATGTGCATGTCTGGAGTTCACGTTAAGTAGCAAGAGTCTTGCAACTGTGCCGATTCTATCTCTATCTCTCTCTATCTCCCCTCACTGCTTGCAAATAAATAAGCATATTTAATTTTTTTAATTGATAAAATGTTTGCCTATGTTTCTTATTTCATAGTTTTATCCTTATTAGTCATTCCAAAACTGAGTAATTTGAGAGACATAGTATGATACTATCTAGTAATTGGAACGAGTTCATGTGTCAAAACTAAGAAGGACAATATTTTGCCACTGTCTTTGAAGAAAGTAGCAATCAATTTTAGTGTTGTAGTTACCTTTGCAT
Organism: Orientallactaga sibirica; assembly: GCA_036365145.1. Taxonomy (NCBI): domain Eukaryota; kingdom Metazoa; phylum Chordata; class Mammalia; order Rodentia; family Dipodidae; genus Orientallactaga; species Orientallactaga sibirica. The sequence continues at coordinate 44,021,475 of JAEOAD010000012.1, read as the reverse complement.
TGGCGGGAAAACATCTGACCAGAAGCAGTTTATGGAGGAAAGGGTTTATTTTGGCTTACAAACTGGAGGGGAAACTTCATGATGGCAGGGGAATATGCATTATAAGCAGAGGCCGCCTATCACCTCCTGGATATCAACAGGTGAACAATTGCAGCAGCCTGGCAAGGGCAGGTCGCTATACCACCCAAAATCTTGCAACCCATACCCCCAAAAGGCTACAATTGCTACCAACTAGAGACCTAATGTTCAGAACACATGAGTTTATGGGGTATGCCTAATACAAACCACCACATTCCACCCCTAGTCCCCATAAACTCATGACCATCTAAGATGTAAATAGCAATTCAGTCCAACATTGTTTACTTACTTATTTATTTCTTTTAGAGAGAGCTTGAGAGAGAGAGACAGAAAGAAGGGTGGGGGTTAATTTGTATGCCAGGCCCTTAGCTCCTGCAATTGAACTCTAGATTCTTTTGCCACCTAGTGGGCCTGTGCAACCTTGTGCTGGCCTCACCTTTGGGCATCTGGCTTAGATGGGATCTGGAGAGTTGAACATGTGTCCTTAGGCTTCACAGGCAAGCACATTAACAACTAAGCCATCTCTGCAGGCCCAGTCCAACTTTAAAAGTCCCTATAGTGTTTATCAATACCAATTCTGTTCAAACATCCCCACAGTCCCAGTTATACCAAGTGAGCTATAAAACAAGCCAAAATAATGTCACAGAATAAACATTCATACTGCAAAAGATGGCATTAGGCATAGCAAAATAAATAAATAAATAAAATAAAATAAAATAAAATAAAATAAAATAAAATAAAATAAAATGATCCAATACAAGATTTAAAGCAAAGTGGGCAAACATCAAATTCTGTAACTCTTAAACAGTGATAATCCTCCAGTCCTATACTTCTAACCAGTGATGAATTTCTGGAGTTCCTTCCACCCCTCCAGCTGGTCCGCTCAAAAGTCTAGATTAAAATTCCTTCAAAGCTGCAGCCCACAGATCATCACCACAGCCCCAGCAGACCTTCACACAGGTACTCCTAACAACTTGGCCTCACATGGCCATTTCAGAAAACAAAACTGCATTGCAAATCCAATGACTCCCTCCTTCCTGCATTTGTTATTCTCCAAAGTACCAGGTGAACTACCAAATTTGTTAATTCAGAGGGGAATAAAGCTGACTTTGAAGAGCAGGACTCTCTTTCAACATGTAGGCCCCTTACTTTTCAAAGGGTCTACATTCTTCCTGCTGTCCCAATGCAGATTAGCCGGCCCAATCTCTATAGTTGTAGTCTCTCAAACAATTGCTGCTGAATGGGTATCACTTTCATCCTAAAGTGTGCATTTCTTTCTTGCTATATCCTTCCCCTCACATGACTCCATTTTTGTATAATACTGCCCCACATAAGTTCTCAGGACACAGGTAGAAAGAAAACAGCAACCTTTTCACACAACTGATTCTAGTCCAGTCCCAACAAAGTTCTTTCTTCCCCACATAAGCCAAACCTCACAATCCATAGTTCTTAGTTCTTAATGTATTCAGGTCTTTCAACTCTGACCAGAATTGTCCCTGATACTCTGGTTTCTGCACTGCAAGGTGTCTCTTAGCCCAAGGTTTCAAATCCTTCTACATTCCTCTCTTAAATCAGTTCAAAGGGCCAAAAGCCACACAGTTAGGTTTCTACCAGCAACATCCCCACTTTGCAATACCTTTTCTACTGTTGTAGCTACCTTCACATTGCTGGACAAACACTCAACCAAAAACAGCTTGTGGGAGGAAGGGATTTATTTTGATTTACAGACTGGAGGGGAAATTCCATAATGGCAAAGGAAAATGCTACATGAGCAGCAGCTGGATAAAAACTCTGACATTTATCAGGTGGACAACAGCAGCAGGAGAGGCAAGCACCAGCAAGAAGAAGCTGGGTACAACATCTATAAGTCCACCCCCAACAACACACCTCTAGTAGACTCCAATTCCCAAAGTGCCACCAACTGGGGACCCATGAGTTTAAGGAGGACCCCTAGTGCAATCCACCACAGCTAGCTCAGCAGGAATGTTTGCTTTTTGTGTTTTATTTTTTTCCATTTGAAATGGTCTATTGCAGTTCATTTAAGAAATCCAAGGAATATCCATGGTGAGTTTCAACTGGAGCACTGGTTGATGGAATGAAGCCAGACCAGGGCCATGTAAAACCTGTGAGAGATTAATGAGAAAAAGAAATTAAACAACCTGAATATGTAAGATCAAAATGCAAATGTAGAGTCATAAGTAAACACTCTGTTTCTGTGTTTCAGAAAATAGTCCTCATTCAGTCTAACAATAAACTCAAAAAGAGGCCCAAGTAAGGTATTATCAGAGGTATTGCCCAGATTTTATTTATACATCTTGATAATTTTATTTAAAGTAATAAACCTGAAGAATACAAAACTAACATAATAATGGAAAGATAAGGATTTTCACCCAGGTATGTATACACCCAAATACACACACACACACACACACACACACACACACACACACACACACACACACAAAGAAATAAGTAACTTTCTTTTTAATTTTCCATTCATGTTGGTGCCTTTGAAAGCCTCCTCCCTGTTTCCCCCCCTCCTCATTGGGGAATGTGGGTCATGCATTGTGGGGGTAGACAACACTTATAGGAAAGAGGCAAAGTCTCTGTGTATAATGACCCAACTTGTGTCTCTACAATCTTTCTGCCCCCTCTTTTGTGAATTTCCCTGAGCCACGTTGGGTTCATTTTAGGTCTACTTCAGTGATGAGGTCGTGGGAGCCTCTGTATCTCTGGGTATGTGGTTTAGTAGGAGCTGAATGTTCTCTGTGTTTATGTCCTTCAGCCTTGTGCTGGTGTCAGGTTCACCGAGAAAGCTGCACTCTTGCCCATTCCCCTGTTATTATATGGTTTCATCTGGGGCCCTAGTAAGGTACGATAGGCTGATCCTTCCTTCTGGTGTAGCATCTATCTGAAAAAGAGAAGCAAATTATCCAATGGAGAGAGAACTCAGCACCAGATAGATGGGATGGCCATTACTGTTTTAGAGAGAATTTTATATGTGTAAGCCCTCTTATAGCCCACAATTGGTGGGAGCTTGATATTGGAGAATGGGCTATCTGTCCAAACAGCCCCAAAGTCTAAGCTACTCAGCAGCAAACAACCTGAAGTGATGCTCAAACAAGTGCAATAGTGGCACACAGCCATAGTGGGTAACCAGCTCTTGACTGGCTAACAGATCTGCTCAGTGGAATGGAACTTATGGCTGGAACTGGGAAATAAGTCAAAACCATGTCCAAAAAATGAACCCATTCACCAATAAGTAACTGCTTACTCACCAGAATAAAATAATTTGTCAGATTAATAGTTTTGTTTTTTGTCTTGTTTTGTGTATAACATTGTGTATTAGTAACTCTCCATTTGAATATCTCTTCTGAATGAGATCTTAAGTCTTAACTACCATTCTGCCTTCTGAAGGCAGTATCTACATTTATAATGCATTTTCAAACAATTTTTCTTTATATCTGAGTGATTATACTCACCCTTTCAATGTGCATGTATGTTATATGGAAAGGCATCATTTTTCAACTTGTTATTTTATCACTTTGGGCATATGTGAGCACATTAATATGTGTGTGTGTGTGTGTGCATGCATGTGCATGTTTGTGAGCTTTTCTGCAGAAGCCAAGTGACAAGCTCCAGTGTTAATCTTCCCTGGCAGCTTACACTATTTTGAGCTAGTGTCTCTGATTACTCTCAGCTTGCCAAGTAGACTAGACTGGCAAGCAGCAAGCTGCAGACATATGTCTGTTCTACCTTCCTAGTTCTGTATCACAGATACACAATGTTTTAGACTTTTTTCACAGGTTCTGTGGTTTAACTCAGGTTGTCAGTCTTACAAAGCAAACACTTCACTGACTGGGCCATTTCTCCAACTCACTAAACAATGGTTGAAATTATATGCACTGTTATAGAAGATAGATACATAGATGTCAGATTATAGTTTGATAGACAGAAATAGAGGATATATATTGTTATATCTAAATCTTATCCTTACCTGGTTATATATCTTCTATTCTTATATTTCAAATCTCTCTATTTTACATTTTATCTAACACATCACAATTTAAGAGAATGAAGTTAGAATTTGTTTCATTTAAGAATTTGCCAATCTTTCCTTAGTAAGTTTATTCAACTTGCATAATCATTTATAAAGTGTATTGCTTCACTTCCTTATGTCTAATGTTCTATTTCCAACACATGTGGGTTCATTTTCTTTTGATTTTTCTAATTTTTACTATTAAACAGTTCTTTATTCTACTTTAATTTCTATATATCAGTTAAGAGCTTATTTATCCCACACTTTTCAAAAAAGAAAGGTTTTATTTTGGTTTACAATATGGGCAATATAAAACCATTAGCTAAAATGTTCTGAAATATTCTTCTGCAATTTAATTTGTATTACTATCTCTATAGGCACATTAATTTCTAAATGCAAAAAGTTGTAATATACAATAGTCTGGCTAAAGTAATTTACCTATTTCTCTGCTCCCTGTAATTTCAATTCCATTTTTTTCTATAATTATGTTTTAATTTTTTTACCATATCCTTTACTTTGAATTCAAGCTTTAATTGGTGTTTAAATTGATTAAAATTTGTGATATGCAACTTTTAAACTTTGTTTTTGAACATACATTATTCTTTCTTTCATCATATCATTTTCTGGGAAGAAATCTTATGCAGTTCTAATTAGTATATTTTTGGAGAAACTAGAAATTTAGTTAAATCACTATGTGATCTCAAAGTGTGGTATATTTGTGTGTATGATATGTGTGTGTGTTCTCTGTGTGTGTGTGTGTGTTTTCCTGGCTGTGAGTGTGGATGCCTGTCAGAGTATAAAACATCAGGTGTTCATTCTTGTCTCCCACTTCATTTGAGCCAGAGTCTTTCATTCTCATTGCTAGGCACTGCTCACTTTGCCAGCATAACAGTCCTGCAAGCTTCCAGGAAATCTCCCAGCCCCCACATGCTCTAAGAGCACAGGGATTGTATACACCCACATGGCATCTGTCTTTTTTGAGCATTATGAGGACATAAGTGTTCATGCATAAGTAGGTGTCTTATCCACTGAGCCATCTTCCCAGCTCCTAATGTGATTATTTTAACTTTCCTTAAACTTTGTGGTTTCTTAGTTTTATAAACGAATGCTTAACATTTCACATTTCAATGTGAGGAATTAATATTTTTTAGTTCAAGGAAATTATTAGCTATCTCTGTTAAACATTTCCTCTTGTTATATATTCCTTTATTCTACTCTTCTATTTAATGTTTTCCTAAGCCAAATAAATATATATTTAGCACTCTAAATTTCTCATGTTATTGATCTTATGCAAATTGAGACAACCATCATGATAACTCATCTGGTGAACTTTGTCATATTTTGGAAGTGTTTGGCTATGTTTTTCTGGCATTTTATTCTCTCACATGTACATTTCTTGTCTCAGAACCCTCGTGCCATGAATTCCATCTCTCATTTTATTTTTTCAATATTTGGAGCAAATCCAATTTAAGTTTATTTACATCACTTTTAGTTGCTAACCTAAAAATTGCCCCATATGGCTTCATTTAAATCAATTTCATAGACCATCCTCAGTCACATTAGTCTGAACTGCAAATAGTATGAATTATGGAAACTGACCTATCATGTGCATGTGTGTGTATTCTTTTTTATTAATATTTTATTTTTATTTATTTATTTATTTAACAGAGAAAGGTGCACCAAGTCCTCCAGGAACTTAAAACGAAATCCAGATGTGTGTACCCCTTTGTGCATCTGGCTAACATGGGTCCTGGGGAACCAAACCTGGATCCTTTGGTTTTGCAGGGAAATGCCTTAACCACTAAGCCATTCCTCCAGCCTGTGTGTGTATTCTTGTCATATTTTTGCCCCTATATTCTTATGTAATTCACCAGTCTGGAGAGGTCTTCTCATGTGTTTATATTCTCAAGATTCTTGACTTGAATGGATATATACAAGTATGTATACACACATGTGAATGAACTAAAAAATTACCATATGTACACTCAAATATCTGTTCATCTTTTATTACTAGTGCCTGATGCAGACAGCTTATACCTTAATTTATTCTTAGGAAAGATGGGAATTTTACTCACCAGATCAGTGAATTTTAGACCTATACAAAGGACCTATGGAATTTGTTCTTGACTTCAACATTTTTGTAAAGGAAATATGTCTCCAAACTCTCCTTACCATAAGAAGCAAGAGTTATTATTTAAATTAATAATAATGGTATAGTAGGCAAAAGACTCTCCCAACAAACCACAATAGACAAGTTGATAAAAATTTACCTTTCATTTTCTCATTACACTCATCTTGGGAATCAGATAATGACTTGAAAATTCCTGACAACATATAAAGTTGAGAGACACTTCAGAACTATTTATATTGTACATTGTATTCATAAAGTATGCAGTAAAAGGAAACATATTTTCCCTGAAAGTTACACAGCATTTAACCAAGTATGCTTTTATTTTATTTATTTATTTGAGAAAGAGAGAGACGAAGAGTCAGATAGAGAGAAAGAGATTGGGCAGGCCCGGGCCTCTAGCCACTGCAAACAAACTGCAGACACATGTGCCCCCTTTTGCATCTGGCTTACATGGGTCCTGGGGAATCGAACCAGGGTCCATAGGTTTTGCAGGCAAAGGCCTTAACTGCTAAGTCATTTCCCCAGCCCTAGGAAGGCAAAACCACTGTAAGTTCAGCAGTAAATCCTAAAAACTTGGATTCTGCTTCTCACGCACATCTTTCAAGCTAACCTGTCCCCCAAAATATCTGAAGATGAACTGAAACAGAGCATTTATATACTGGCCTAGACTCCCAGGAGAAATTTGGAGGTGGTCTCATTCCAAAAATCCATACAGCAATTAACACTGGTTTAAAAGGCCCAGCTTAGACACCAGGAAAGCCATGTCTCCTAAGTTTTTACCCAATGGTTGCACACTTAAGGTAGATCCTATTCAAGCTTAAGTATACCCACCCCAATCCAGTGGATAGTCTTCAGTCTCTTATACACCCTGATTAATTTAGACCAGGCTACCCAATATAAGCTATAATAAGTGCTACTATTACTGCATCACCAGTGAGACAATTGAACTCAATCTGGGCAGACCCCAATGCAAAGCAAATAACAAATAACAACCAGCTAAAGGATCCCCAGAAAAATTGCCTACTCCTACAATGGAAGCCTCCAATGAAAGCTTTGAGGAAACTCAAGAACTAGAAGCCCAGAATGAAATCTCAATTAGCATTTTAAATGACCTTACTGAGACCATGAAGAAATGTCTTGTTGAGTGGGGATAAAATGAACAAAGAGTAGTCAAACAGGAACTCCAAGAATGGAGTTCAAGAATTGGCAAAAAGTACCAAATTACAAATCAAAGGTTGGCTCAATGAATTGGAACAAAGACACCTAAAAGAAAAAGTATGGATGAAGGGGATACAAAATAATCAACAAGAAAATCTCAATACATGGCTGAAGGAAACCAAAGAGAATCAGGAAACAGTACTCCATAGATGGCTTAATGAAATTGAAGACAATCCAAAAAAGATCAACAGAAGGCTAAAGGAATTTGGGGAGAATCAACAAATAGATGAGTGCATGGGCCAATGGAACAAGTTCAACAATGACATATCCAAATGAAGGAATGAACTGCAATAGACAATAAAAAGGTCAAATCAGAATGTTGTGGAAGAGGGGGCAGAAAGATTGTTAGAGCCACAAGCTTGGACAGCATGCTTAGAGGCACTGCTTCTCCCAGTAACTGATTGCTGCTCCCACAATACATAACCCACAACCCCACTGGGAAAACCTGCAATCCCACTGAGGTGGGCCCCCAGTGGAATGGGGGCAGGCACGAAGGAAAGGATGTATACATACATGTATCCATACAACATATGATGTATCCATACTATGTATGTCAGTAATTTAAAAAAGAGAGAAATGTAATTCAAGCAAGAGATGGATATGCTGAAGAAAAAAAAAATGACAGAAAACAGAAATGCAATAATCCTCTTGAAGGTTCCTAAGAAAGCCTCACAGACAGAATAGACAACATAGAAAACAGATTTTGGAACTTGAGGACAAAACAGAAGAATTAAACTGGGACTCCAAAAACATTGTTAAATTTAAAAACAAAATGTGTAAAAAGAACATGAGGCAACTTGGGGACACTTAAAACCAAATACTCAGATCATAGGCATACAAGAAGGGGAAGACATAAAGGCCAAGGGCATAGAGCATATCTTCAACAAAACTATTGAAAAAAAAAATTCTCAACCTTACAAAAGAGAGACATCCACATACAGGAGGTGCACAGAAAACCAAATCGACATAAAAAGAGAAGATGCACCCACATCACATAATAATCAGAACAGTACTAAAAACTGTTAGAGAAAAACAACACATAATATACAGAGATATATCAGATTTTTCAATGGAAATGCTTTAAGCCTACAGAGAATACATAATCTTACTGAGGAGGCCCCAGGGAAACAGGACCAAGGGTTGATGAGGGAATAAAAGTTTAATCTGTTCACAAATCTATATATTTACATCTCTCTCTATGTATAGATATAAATATATGTGTGTATATATTGCCTGTATTGCATATATTAAAAATCAAAACAAATATTGGCCTTCTCATAATTTTTTTTTTTGTGTGTGTGTGTGGTAGGGTCTTGTTCTAGCTCTGGCTTACCTGGAATTCACTATGTAGTCTCAGGATGGCCTCAAACTGATAGTGATCCTCTTACCTCTGCCTCTGAAGTGCTAGGATTAAAGATGTGTGCCACCATGCCTGGCTTTCATCATGATTTTGATGGGAGGAGCCATAATTCATGTATGAATCAATGAGAAAACCAAAAAAAAAATATTTTTATGAATTATTAATAAAATTATACACTTTATTGTGAATATCCCATGTTGTAATATATCTGAAATCAATAGAATAGTGAAATAATGTTGTTAAATTTGTCTGTCATACAGCATATTAAGAAAATAAAAGCAAACTGGAGAATACAATTTTTCTGTTAATATGTGTCACTTTACACAGAGCTGTTTGCATTTTCAAATTTAATGTTTTAACAATGACCTTAAGGCATTAGTTCTTAATTGACCTATATTTATTTTTTTGCATCAATTGAGCAATTAGCTTCAATTAAATTTAAAAAATCCATTAGCAACATTTCACAACAAAAATAAAAAGGAAACCCATTATCTTATCTAAAACATTTAAGATTTAATAGTACCAAATGTGGATTTACTCAATGTTGACTTTATGAGTTTCAGAATATAGTTCTTAGGTGGCATTCCAAATAAGTGACAAGTTATAAGAGCATATTAGTCTTAATTGTCTCGAGCATTTCAAGAATGAAAAAAAAAAAAAGTTAAGGGTTGGAGAGATTATTCAGTTGTCAAGGGTCTTGACTACAAAGCAGAAAGACTTGGGCTGGATTCCCCAGTACCCATGTAAAGAAGATGCACAAAGTGGTGCATGCATCTGGAGTTCATTTGCAGTGGCTTGTGGCCTGGTGTGCCCATATTCTCCCTCTCTCTCTCTCTTTGTTTTCAAATAAATAAGGAAGTCAAATCAATGCAATCTCACAAATATGTTTTTAATTGTAGGATATGTTGAAGTCTCTAAAATACAGTGTACATTACTCATACCTTCAAGGCGATTTAATCTACTAGAAGGGAACCCAAAAAGGAAGTATTCCTTTATAAATGCAGTGTTACATTATTTAATACTTAATAGAATAGAATGAAAATTGGGTTAAAACTAGTAATGGAATGATATGGAAGATGAGAAGTATGTAATATTATATGAATTAAGGAAAATGAAGAAAAGGGAAGGAAGTTACATATTTAATAAGTTAGATGGACTGGAGAGATGGCATCCACTTTAAAACATTTGCCTGAAGAGCCTAATGATCCAGGTTTGATTCTCCAGTGTCCACACAATGCCAGATGCACAAAGTGGAGCAAGCATCTGTGGTTTGTTTGCAGAGGCTAGAGATCCTGGTGTGCCTATTCATTCTCTATTCTCTCTCTCTATTTGCAAATAAACAAATAAACAAAAAAAAATTAGAAATGAAACTAAATTATTGATACATGATACAATGGAAATACTACATAATAAAGAGTAGGCAAATATGATCCAGGTTTCTAGGACACTTATTAATAAGAAATGTTAATTTTATGTTTTAAGCTGTCTTCTAATGCAGAAAGTACCTTAACAAAAGAATAAGTCATTATTCATTATTATTTTAATGGAAATAATCCACTATAATTTGGCTTGCATTACTGCATTTAATATCAGAATTCTTTGATGTAGTATAATTTTCAAAATATGAAGATTTCATGGAATATTACCATGCTTGTCTGTATTTTATTAAATACATTATATAAATAGTTGAAGTTGTGGGGTGGTATACACCTCATAGAAAGTCATACTTACATAAAAGCCAAAGAAAATAAAATTTAAATATACTAACCCTTCAGATAGGCCTTTTTAAAGAAAATGAAAATTGCTTGTCACATTTTTTTATCTTCCAGAATAAACTAATATAGATTAATCATCTCAATTCTCCTAAGGAAGAGAGTTTAGTAAATGTATGAAATATATTAATGCTTTTAACTATTTTATGAAGATAATGAATAAACTGAGTGAGATGCTAAAAGAATGTACCAGAGAGAAAGGTGTATCTAACAATGAAAACCACTTCCCCCAGGGAATAAAATTTTCTGCATTATTTTTAAATGCAATGGAGAGCAGATACTTAAAAATAACAAAAGACAAATTAAAAACTGAGTCAGTAAAAATCCTGTGGTGACTCAAGAAATAAATAAATAAGTTCATTTTTATTTATCAGCTACAAATTAAACACATACACTAAGTAATACTGTCATACTGCTGGAATTTTTGAAAAGTGTAGCCCTATTGGCAAGAAAAATTGCTAAAGTACATTTGAATTCAAGCACTAAAAATTCTCTAAAATTGTACATGTAATTTAACTCATAGTATCAGCAAAAAACGATACTAGTAAAGTAGTTTTGAAAGCACATTTTATACCTATGAGCAGGCTGGACATCCCCAGAGAAAGAACCAGCCAAGTGTAAAACAGATTTGAAGAAGGGCTGAAAAGACAGTATTGACAGATAACACACTCCAATTAAAGAGGAGAGAAGAAAATGCATATACAGTAAGAGAGTGTAAATGTCCACATCACTGGAGTCTCTGAAGAAATAGATAGAGGGAATAGTTCAAAAGCAATATTTAAAGGTAAAATGGCAGGGAATTCTCAACAGTAAATACAGTTAAGAAGCTTAGAAAATCTTTAGTATGAGAAATGAGATAAAATATACTTGGGAAAACACTTTAGTATAATTTTCTCCAACTGTACCTAAGCATACTCTAGGTTAGTGATTTTATTCCTAGATTTATTCAATTAAATAGATATTTGCATCAAACATGGGTCAAAATGCTCAGAGCTGCATTCTTCACAATATCCTAAAGGTGAAAAAAGCCTCAATGTCTATTTCAGTACAAGACAAGCATTGTTTTTGAATGTAAAGTAAAAATTGTATGGCAATGAAAAAGAACAGCATGAATATTATCTCTTAAATAAAATAAGTGGAGGCAAGGGGGTACATAATGCATGATTCATTTTATGTGTATTTTAAACCATGTACAATGAAAATTTGAAATTGGCAATAATATACTTAAGGAGTTATTAATTGGGAAAGAAGATGAGAGTTTTAACTGTACTCTGCATGTCTTATTATTTGAACTGGGTGATGATTATACAAACTAACTTGTTTGTAAAATTTATAAAATTTCAATTAATCATTTCTTCATTGAAATACATGCATATGATATGTCACTAAATAAAACCTTGGCATTTGGACATGTTAAAGTTTTGGTGAGGATGAAAAAGTTAATAGCATTTTAATCTATGATGTAAGTCAAATAAGTATTCTCATATAAGATATATACAGGAAAATTAATAAATATATCTGTATCAAAATTATGAGGCTATTTTTCTCCAATAAACTATAACATATATGAAAAGACTATCCTTAATGGGGAAATATCATTTTAATACATATAAATGATGAGAAATTCATATCTAAGAAATACAGAATTTAGTAAGAGAAACACTGCCTTGAAAACATCAACAATTCTTGAAGTGTTTCAAAGCACAAAAAAAATCTTTCAAACAGCAACAACATGAATGGTTCATAACATCTTTAACAATCATTTAGAAAATCTGGCTGTTCAGTATGTTAGAAAACTTATGAAGCAATGAAAATCTTCACACATAACTAGTCTATGTACATATTTTAATATGCTGTTTGAACACTTGTGGGCATTATTTGCTGACGTTGGTTATGCCACTGGTATGTTCATGGGGTTATGAACAAACAAATACACTCTTGAATGAATTGCGAGGAGAGACATGCATAGAGGTTGTTGCTGCAGCTTTGCTTAGAATTGTTCTAATCAGAAAAATACTGAATACTCAACTATATTAGAATAGATAAATAAATTGCAATATATTTATGAAATAAGAAAAAGCATACAACAAGAACCTAAACTAACTATAGCTGGTGTCAATACCATGAGTGCATCTTAATAACATGCTATTGAACATAAGAAAGGCATAATTGCACTTGAATAACTAAGACAAAGCAGATCAATTGTGAAGTGCCTGTAGGAGGTAACACTACAGAGAAAAAGTTTAAGAGGCTAGAGAAATCACTCAGATTGTAAGTGTTTGCTTTAAATGCAAAGACCTGATTTGGGATCCCCAGACCCCATGTGAAAGCAGGAAGCTATCATGGCCCTCTGTAATCCCAGTATGCCTTGCCAAGATGGGAGGTGGAATGGTAAGTGGTGCCTGGAACAAGAATGACCCTTCCTCAAAGAGGGTAGAAAGTAAGGACTAATGCCAAAAAGTGCCCTTTGGCCTCCACAAACACATACATCATGGCTCTGGGCCTGCTCGGGGCCTGCTCTGCTCTCATACACTTGAGTCATACACACATGCAGGAAAAGAAAAAGAAAGAAAGAAAGAAAGAAAGAAAGAAAGAAAGAAAGAAAGAAAGAAAGAAAGAAAGAAAGAAAGAAAGAAAGAAAGAAAGAGAAAGAAAAGAGAGAGAGAAAAGAAAGAAAGAAAGAAAGAAAGAAAGAAAGAAAGAAAGAAGAAAGAAAGAGAAAGAAAGAAAGAAAGAAAAGAAAGAAAGAAAGAAAAGAAAGAAAAGAAAGAAAGAACAAAAAAAGAAAGAAGAAAAGAAAGAAAGAAAGAAAGAAAGAAAGAAAGAAAAAGAAAGAAAGAAAGAAAGAAAGAAAGAAAGAAAGAAAAAAGAAAAAGAGAGAGAGAAAGAAAGAGAGGGAAGAAAGAAAGAGAGGGATGGAGGGAGGGAACAAGAGAAGGAAGGAAGGAAGGAAGGAAGGAAGGGAGGGAGGGAGGGAGGGAGGGAGGGAGGGAAAGCCGAAAGAAAATCATAAAACCATGAGGAGAATTTCCATAAAGGTCAAGGAAGTATTTCTCTCCAGGAAGTAGGAAAGAAATGTTCTGTGAAGGAAAGATGGGTTTGACAAGATGTCCTCAGGATTCTGCTTATGACAGTGTTCATTTTGGGTTTATGTAGTGGACTGTCCAAGTATGTTCATCAGCCATGTCTGTCACATGTTTCATTTCACAAAATAACTAAAAGATCAATACAAATACATGATCAGCTGAAATAAATATTATCTGATAAATATTAACAAGCTAAAAATAGAAATGCAGTGGGTAGAAATATCAGTTCTGTACTATTATAACTGCCTCAAACGAATAAAATTGTGGATAAAACTTTGTTGCAGAACAGAATCATTTTGATGCTAAAATAAGATTAGCATAATGTGGATTTAATGTTGTTAAGCCTCCAAAGGAAAGAACAAAGTGAATTTTAAAATGTAACAGGTTAGCATTGTGGTTCTTACATTACATTTGGAAGAGATAAGATGTATACATCAGAGTAAAAGAGAGAAGTGACATACAAGAAGCAGAATTAACTCCTGAGGGAAGATAGGTATTTCCCTGCCAGATTCTCCTCAAGTCACTTATATGTGGGGGACACATTCCAAGACCCCCAGTGATTGCTTAAAACCATATAAAGTAACCTCATATCCATGTGTTCCTATATGTCCAATTACAACATTTATTTTTAACATCCTTATGGATAATTTTATACACGGACATGAAATATTTTGCTCATAATCCTTACCAATTGCTTATCTTATACACCTTCCCTTGTCCTCCTTCCATTGAATCCCTTTCTTCTTTTCAAACAACTTCTTTTCTACTTTGATGTCATCTATTTTAAATTTTATAATTATTTTACACTATAAAACAATTTATATTGGATCATAATAAAATATGTTTTATAATTGAAATTAGAATTGTATAATAGAAATACATATAGAACTCTCTATTACCTGACAGGGGATATTCTAATACTGTAAAAGTTTAGTGACTCTAATTCTACTATCCTGTGCAGTATAAATGAGGTACAACTTCAAGAAATTTCCAGTTTGAGAAATAAAAAATATAAATATTGGGGAAACTATTTTTAGGTAGTGACATATCATTGAAAATATCTTAACTGATATATTGTTTTGTAACAGAAAGATAAGTGAAATAAATGCACTGGAGAGACACAGTTTTATGACTAATGTTATTATTATCATTAAACTACCATTTTATACCATACCACCACACTTTAACTAATATGATTCTAGGTCATATAATGCAAAATAACTTCTTTTTCATTTTAAAGTACCCAGAGTTTCTTTTCAGAATCTCATTAAGTCTTTATTTGCAACTTTGGATGATTTATGTTGTACGTGATGCCACCAAGTTCATCATAGTTAGGCTAATTTGAAACCTGGTATCACTGTCTCTCTCAGCAATCTTGAAGTTCTTTTTGTGGTGGCATATTGCTCATTTGGGGTGACAGGATTGCAAGCAGGCAAGTGTCTGGGTGATTATGTGCACAGCCACGTCTTACCTAGGTGCTTAGGTTTGTGTAGCTCTTATTAGCCTGTGATGTGTTTTAATTTAGAGATATAAATGTTGATCAGAGCTCTGTGCCTTAATTGAATAATGTTCCATATACTATTCACTGAGCCTCATGTCCAATGAGCTCAATATATGTTTACTTCCATTTTGACTACAGTCTATTATTAGAATGTATAAATTTCAATGACTGTATTTAAGAGCAGTGACACACAGCCATTAAGATGCATTTTGTCCTTTCATTTCATTAAGCTACAAGTTTGGATAAACAAGTGTTTTTAATGTTAGGTTTATGTTTTTCTGATTGCCCTTTTGAAAATGAGACATTGTTGATAAGACAGTGGTTTTCCTTAAAATCTACATTAATATTGTTTCTTGTACACTTGAAACATTTAAGTAGGAAATCATATCTTAGTCCTGTTTTCTAAATATCATTCCTTTCTCCTCTCAGTTCTTATTAGGACCTCCTGTCCTCCATTAAAATCCTGTAGAAGTCACACAATGATTTTCCATTCTATCACCAGGTCTCTTTTTCCTATCAGTACCCTTATCTCCTTATTATTGCTTTAGTCCTTTTCAACTAGTAACTTATTTGTAAATTAACTGGAGTCTAGGTCAATATTACATATTTCCACTATTTAATCATTAACCAAGTAATGCTTTTGTTGTTTCTTTTATTTGACAAAAATATTAGCCAATATTTAGGACTAATATAAGCAAAATATTACAGGATCTTGCTCAGAGCATATGACATTACTGTTGATACAAGTGTTATTTGAAGTTAGGATCTCATCTAAATGATTGTTTCCTATTTGTTGCAAAACCTAATTTCATAATCATAATACTATTAATATAACTTAGAACTACCTAATATTTTATACTCATACACGTATATGGAGAAAATAGATATTAAGTGCAACAATTCCTGAGTTGCACAAGACTTGAGTTTTCATACCAACTTTGCATACCTATATTTGTATGCCCCCACCAACAAGTTAAGGTGGTGTGAACCTCAGCTTCTCCTTGCAATCCTTTAATTAAGCTAGAAATTATTTATTGTGCTTTCTAAGATTTAAATAAAAGGAAATTTTCCCTAGAAGGTACACTGAATGCTGGTGCAGCCTTTTTTTCTTTTTGTTTCTTTTTCTTTTTTTTTTTTTTTTTTTTTTTTTTTTGGAGAGAGACAGAGAGAAAGGGAGAGGAAGACAGATAGAGATGGGCGTGCCAGCAGCTGCTGCGAAGGAAATCCAGATGTGTGCGCCCCCTTATGGTCAAGTGCAGCATTGCACCCTTGTGTCACTGCATCTGGCTAAACGTGGGACCTGGAGAATGGAACCGCTGGAGATTGGAACCAGCGTTCTTAGGCTTAGGAGGCAGGTGCCTTAACCACTAAGCCATCTCTCCAGCCCTCTTTTTCTTCTTTTTTTTTTTTTTTTTAATTTACTCTTGAAAAGGTTTTATATACTATCTATGTATAGAGTAATGAGTAATGTCTAGCAAAGAAAGTGCCTGCAATGGAAAAATGCCTCCCCAAAAAAATTGGGCAGTAATGTTTTCACAATGAAATCAGATTGTTTTGGTCTTTGTAATGATCTATGATTATTCAAGGCTTTGATTATTTTGACATGTGCTTTCATTTTACCAATTGGTTTTATACTATACATAATTGTTCATTATGAACAATTTTTCAAAATTGACTCATTCAAAAAGACTGATTTTTCAAAAATTACCTCTGTTCCATCTAGTCTATTTAGTGAGCAAACAGCATCTTAGTCAACTTACAGATCTGTCACTGTCTACCCAGTGACTCAGAGAAAAAAAAAAAAATTGCTCAGAATGAATCATTTTCTTTGTTCAAAATTCAGTTTTAGCCTAACATCATACAATTTAAGTTTGAATGATTATCCTTACACATATGTGAAAAGTGACAAAATTTAGTCTGCATAAAATCATTTGAATTAAAGAAATGTGCCCTGAAGATATGTGTTCCAAAGTTTCGGTAGCAGCTCATGCCATCAAATTCTTCTCAATGAGCCTGAAGGGAGGATTAGCCAATCACACCTCACCAGAGCGCCATCTGAAGCCATAGAGTAATGGGGGGAAGGGCAAGAGTACAGCCCTCTTGGCGATCATGACACCAGAAAAGGCAGAAGAAGATAAACACAGAGAACATTCAACTCCTACTAAGCCAGATATCCAGAGACACAGAGGCTCCCAAAACCTCATCACTGAAGTAGAACTAAAATGACCCCAATGTGGCTCAGGGAAATTCGTGGAAGAGGGCCTACGCATATAAAATTTCCTCCAAAATATCTATGACCATCCCATCTATCTAGTACTAACTTCTCTCTCCATTGCTTATCTTTTTCAGAGATGGAGTCTTTTACTGTGAAGTTTCTTTTAGGTCACTCCACTGTAGATTTGGTTCTTACTTGGACCCTATGAAAGGATCATAAAGAGACTCTCAAGTTAACATACCACATTTTGAAAACAACCAAACTGTAGAAGTACCTGCATTTAAACTAGTAGTTTCACTTCTTTTTAACTTCCATGTTATTGTTGGTGGAGGAATTGGATCAAGGTCACACTATGTAGAATTTGCTGATCAGGAACTCACTCTGGAGCTCAGAGAGTGTTCTAAAACTGGTATTTAGTTATGACTCCACCATGGTGAATATACTAAAAATCACATTTATATTTGATGTATGTTATGATATTTATATATTGTGTCCACAAATTTGTAAGAATGAAATAATCCATCATTTAGTTGTCCATTTTCATACTTATTGAATGTTCATGCCTCCCTTAAAATGTCTATGGAGAGTCAGGATAATGTAGAAATTAGAAGCACAAGCACTTCCTTGACCCTGTCATTCTGAATCAGATTCATAACTGTCTCTTTCTAACCTCTCTCTAACATAGTAACAGCTTCCTTCTCTGTAGGAAGAATGAAATAAACATATCCACGTTAATGATTCATTATGTCAATAAACTGCATGAGAATTGTTAAGTGTTCTTAAAGAACTGACATAACATTGTAGCACTATGTAAATGGTTGCTCTTATATATACTATGGAGGCAATTGCTAGAATTTAAGATAAAGATGTAATACTCATAGAGTAATATATATGACATCAGCAGTAAAAAAATGGGATTAATTCTTCTTAATGTGCATAAAATATGACATCAGTTAGGTAATATATCAATAGGCAATGATTAAAATTAATTCAGGTGTATTTATAAGTGGAGGATCAGTGAAAATTATGACAGTAATTAAGAAGATAAAAATAAATTATTTCTATTACTGTCTTATAGGTAAATTACTTGATGAAAGAGATTGTCTAGGATGGTAAAGATAATAGAGATAAGGATATTAACATAACATTTATTATATATAAGGAAAGATTCAAAGATGGCTCAGTGGATAAGGCACTTGTCATGCAAGCGCAAGTTTCTGAGTTTGGATGCCCAGAATCCATATAAAGCCCAACACTATACCATAAGCACCTGAAATCCCAGCATGCCTGTGTTGAGAAGGAAGACTGGGACAGTATCTCCTGGAAACTACAGGCCAGCAAATATGAGGAATATGGTGGTGAATATGGTGGAGAGACTCTGTGTTAAAACAAAATGGAAAGTAAGCTCTAATATCCAAAATTGTTCTCTTTTCACCACATGCATATTGTGGCACATACACATACCTCCATATTCACATATGAGCACACATAGAGAGTAAAACAACAACAACAATAATTAATTTGTGGTGGTTTGATTAAAGTGTCCCCCATAACTTATGTGTTCTTAGTGCTAATTCTCCAGATAGTGGCAACTTGGGAACTGGTGATGTATTTATGGAGCAGGTTTGTGGTTATTATAGCCAGCTTCCCGTTGCCAGTGTTTGCCACACTCTCCTACTGCTGTCATCCACCTGATTTTGGCCAGGAGGTGATGTCCACCTCTGCTCAAGCAATCATTTCCCCCTATCAGCATAGAGTTTCCACTCGAGTCTGTAAACCAAAATAAACCCTTCTCTCCCACACGCTGCTCTTGGTCAGGTGTTTGCTGACAGCAACACAAAACTGAGAGTAACAGTAAAATTGGTACCAGAAGTGGAGTCATTGATGATAGAAAGCTGACTGTATGGATTCTGCCTTTTGGAAATGATTTGTGAGAGAAATGTGGAAAGATTTGAAAACTTGGCCTAAAAGACACCTTGCAGTGCTGTAAGTACAGCTTGATGGACTATTCTCGTCAGAGCTGAAAGACCTGAATGCACTGAGATCTATGGGCTTTTGGTTTGCTTATGAGGTATGGGACGTTGTTGAAAGTGGTCTAGAAACAGTTTGTGTGAGATACTTGCTGTGTTCTGCCTGCCTGTGTCCTGGGAACTTGTGCAGGGTTGCATTGCACAGAAATGGATTTGTGTGCAGAGAAACATGGCACAGAAATAAATGAAATCTTTGGATGAAACTGTTGCCTGCTCAGCTGCAATTGTTTGAGAAATTACACCCATTGAGATTGGGACAGCTGATTTGCATTGGGCCAAGGGAAGAATGCAGATGCTCTTGAAGGGGCCTGAATCTTGATGGAGTGTCTTGTGCTTCAAAGTTGGCTTTATTCCTCCCTGGATTAACAAGTGGGTAGTCCACTTGGTACTATGAAGTATAACAAATTCAGGGAAGAGAGGGTCATTGGATTTGCAACATGGTTTTGTATTTTGGAAATGGCCATTGGCAGTGTGAAGCAGGCTTGTTCAATTACCTGCATGGATAACTGATGGAGCCGTGAGGAGTAACTGTGGGTTGTAGTGGAGACCCAGTGGAGGTGCCACAACTATGGGATGGCTGTTAAGGACAATTTCCAACACTGGAAGAAGGTTTCCAAGACTGTGAGTAGCCTAGCTGGAGGAGCAGCATTGGTACTCCAGAGACTTATCATTGGTTAGAATTAGCCAGTTTGGAGACTTGTTACTGGCTAGTGTTGTAGTACTTGGAGATATAGCATTTGATGGTTTCCCTGTTTGTTTTAAATCTTCTATTGGTTGAATATTTCTTTGCCATTCCCAATGACATCTTTTGCAGTATGAATGTTTATTCTGTGCATTTTTTTGTTTGTTTGTATACAACTCAGTTAAAAGATCTTGGACTATGGAGATGTTTGAACAGAAGTGGGATTGATAAATACTATGGGAAATTTTAAAACTGGACTGAATGTATTGCATGTTACATGATCTATGGTTATGAATTTATGGAGGGTCATAGGCAGAATGTGGTTTGATTCAGGTATCCCCCATAAACTTATGTGTTCTGAATGTTATGTCCCCAGATGGTGGCAATTTGTCAATTGGATCCTACTAGAGGCAGTGTATTGTTGAAAACAGACTTATGCGTGTTAGAGCCAGCTTCATCTTGCCAGGGTTTGGCACACGCTCCTGCTGCTGTTGATCACCTGATATTGGCCAGGAGGTGAAGTACACCTTCTGTTCATGCCATACTTGTCCCCTGCCATCATGGAGCTTCCCCTTAAGACTGAAAGCCAAAAGAAACCTTTCTTCACCTAAGCTGCTTTTGGTCGGGTGTTTTCTGCCAGCAACTCTAAGCTGACTACAACAATAATAATAATAATAGAAAAGATGAGAAACAGGCCTACTTATAAAACCAGTTGTTGTCGCTAGAAGAAATGTTAGCAACATTTTGGTTTATTAATGGAAGCATTTTCTTTGATAATCATTATATGCTTAAATATGATGTATTAGCAAAATCTATTTTACTAACAGATGTCATCAGAATGTTAAAACCAGTGGTGTTCATTGGCTATATCCTCTATGAAATAATTAGTCTATGGTAATCATGCTGATCTCTTTAACTTCTCCAGTGCTCATTTTGGAGATGAATCACTTTAGCAAACTTGAGACAATGACTTGTGGAGTTCTGAAGGGGAGTGGGGGGAGGGGAGAGAATATCATGGTTTATTGTCTATAAGAATAGAAGTTGTCAATAAAAAAAAAAAAACGAAAAAAGCCAAGCATGGTGGTGTATGCCTTTAATACCAGCACTTGGGAGGCAGAGGTGGGAGGATCACCATGAGTTAGAGGCCATCCTGAGACCACAGAATGAATTTCAGGTCAGCCTGGGCTAGAGTGAGACCCTACCTCAAAAAAAAAAAAAAAAAAAAGAAAGAAAGAAAAGAAAAGAAAAATGAAAATAAACAAAGGGAATTATATATGTGTGTATATATATATATATTATAGAATATATACTGTATCTATGATAAGAATATGAGTTGTATCTATGTGAAGTGAGTTTTTTTTTTTTTTCAAATGAATTTTAAAATTTTACTTAAAGAGGGGCAAACAGAAGTGGAAGAAGACTATCCCAAGTTAAAGACTTAAAATTATCTAATTCATAATTATAAGCTACACCTTTCCTTAGAAATGTTTAAGATTTCCCAACATGATAGTAAAACTTTTCAAAGCCATACAAAAATGAAAATCTATTTTTTCATGTTCATCATCCAAATGCATGTATCAACTGATAACTACAGAACAGGAACATTTCCCCTGTGGAATTAATAAATGACCTTATTAAATTCCAGAATACTGATTTCATTTGTGATAGAGGTCCATTACTGTTTTGTTTGTTTGTTTGTTTGTTTGTTTTTCTGGTTTTTCAAGGTTGGGTCTCTCTCTAGCTCAGGCTGCCTGACTTGTAATTCACTATGTAGTCTCAGGGTGGCCTCAAATTCATGGTGATTCTCCTACCTCTGCCTCTGCTGGGATTAAAGGTGTGCACCAACATCACTGAGTTCAGTCTTTAGTTTTGTACAGAACAGAGTTGCTTCTCATCCCAGTTCTGGCAGACATCACAAAGCAGCTGAAAAGATTCATCAGCTGAGTCTAGTTGGCTGTGGCATAGCAGAGATACAGAGAACCTCAGCTCTTCATAAAATCCACTAAATACTAAAGGAAACACCCCAGAATCCTCACCCAACGTTCACGATCTACTATGTTAGCTCATGCTCTTTCTAATAAAATTCATTAAAAAAGTTATTTCCATCATGTAAAAATGACTCAACATAATACCTATTAATATGTCTGTACATAATCTTCAGACATTTATCATAAAAATGTAAAAATAAAAATAACTAAAGAGGATAAGATTTACTGGAAGGAGTATCTGGTAAATTAGACACAAGAAAGTAATGGGAGGGGATTGTGATCAAAATTAATTATGTACCTATTTGAAAATTGTCAATAAAAAGTTTTAAAATAACCCAAATACTTTGAAACAAGAGATTTCATTTTCAGTAAAGATTATATTGTCACATTCACACATAACTACTTACACTACTTTCATGTTCACATAATCATCAATTTTGTTAATCACCTTATCTGGAAATTATAAACATTTCTCAAATTAAGAAACACAAAATATCTATAAGGATTCTTATATCCATGGACTTTAAAGCATCTGATAATGAAATAAATTTAAAAATTCATAAATTATCATTAAAAAACTTAGTTTTATGAAGTGCATGTGTACATAGATAATAAAAGACAAAAATAGACTAATCTCATAATTTAAAGAGTTAAAAAATTCATAAGACACATCCGATTATGTGGTAAAAGGCATGAATTAGCTTATGTCCTATTTTCAGCATCACTACATGGTAGAAATTCACCAAATAAGAAATGTAACATGACTCCACAGGTTTGAATCATTTCAATGTCTCTGGATTCTAAGTGGGTTGCAAATCATAGAAGAGGGTTTATAAGCTCCCCACTGCACTTCCCTATTTTTCCTCTCTTGACTCATAGGCAAACCTCTTAGCATACCTCATTACTGAATTCTGAGTACATTAATTTCACCACTTTTAAAAATAAACACCTGCCAAATTTCTCACACTGCTTGTAGCAGAAGCAGCTGTTCTGAAATTGCACTGGCTTAAATATTTCTTATTATTGGTTTAATTAGAAGAAAAAAAAAAAACAGGATCCTAAATTTAGGGCTTTAAAAAATTAGGGCAATAATAACCAATACTCTTTTAATTCATTTTTAAATACACGAGAAAAGCTATTCTAGCACATGTCATGTGGAAGGCAACCCTTTATCTTTCTGTGACATGTATTTGGACTTGAAACACATTAATTAATTTTAGAACTTATTATAATGTTATTTGTTTAGTGAGTGGAAAGGTGAAATCTCACAGCAGCACAGTTTTATTAAGCCACGAAAAAAACACCATTAAATATAATTTCTGCCAAAATCATATGATACTTTCAAATTCTAGAAAATAATTCAGGCTTGACAGCAAGAAAACAGTTTTAAATTGGAAAAGGCTTCAGTTTCCAAAAT
The DNA here is from genome assembly GCA_036365145.1 of Orientallactaga sibirica. Classification (NCBI taxonomy): domain Eukaryota; kingdom Metazoa; phylum Chordata; class Mammalia; order Rodentia; family Dipodidae; genus Orientallactaga; species Orientallactaga sibirica. The sequence continues at coordinate 43,997,958 of JAEOAD010000012.1, read as the reverse complement.
GTTTCTCCAGTTTTTGTTTCCCTTTGCATTCTGAGGTCAGTGATGTTCCACTCAAGTGCACTCCTCAGTTTCTCTGTAGCATACTCACATGACTACTCTCCTGTGGATTGCCACCTAGAAGGATATGAGAATCTACCTCCATGCTAAAAATAATTATTTCTTCCTGATGATTGAATTAGTCATTTAAAAGCTACACGAAATTACTAGTTTTCAACAATTCTGATATGCAAAAGGATGTTTGCCCCAAAGGGTTTGAACTAATTTCATAGCATTGAGAATTTTTTCATATCAGAAAAGTTATTTTATAGAATAATAACATTTTTTTCTTTTGATTATTTTTTTAATTTTTTGTATTAGAATTTATTTGCTACATAGTATAAATATTTGTTGACTTATAAATATGATTTTCCCTTTGTCAATTTCAAAGGAAAATTTTACCAATTTTAGTTAAGAAAACACTTTAAAGGCAAAAGAGGTATTGTTACAGGGATTTGAGCTCATATGTTACTGAAAAAAACTTAGAATCAAAATGGGCTATGCTGGGAGTGGAGCTCACTGTTAGACCCTAGGTTCAATCCCAGATACCAAAACCTAAACCTAAGCAATATTGAGAGCAAAAATATATAAGCTGGAGTGGGCATACTGGAAAAGAGTCAGGAATGGTGTCATGTGAATTTCATAATGAAGCAGGAAGAAAAGAATACCCAGCACAGGAGTTTATGAGAGCCTCTTTCCCAAATCCCAGAATTGCATGTCAGAAATGACCAGCATTAAAACAACATGTCTCACTCTACTGCCACTGTCTGCAAAATCTTCTTAATGGCAAATTTAAGCCCCAGTCAATACAAGGAGGGAATCCTAAAGAGAGTATATCCCATCTATGTAAGAAAGTGAAAGAGATTCCCTGCTCCCTTTGATGAATAAGATTCACGATAGATAAGGAAGCCTGAAATTCACCTAAGGTAGCATTCAAAATCTTCATCTCTGAGGAACCTTTACACTTTTCACAAAAACTAATAATGTGAGCTTCACATTGGGAAACACCTTCATGCCATCATCACATGCACAGAACCATTACAGACATTCATCTCAAAGATAAAACTAAATGGACTTGCTTTTATTGCATCTTTAAAACATATTGTGCCTATTGGCATAATTAGTAATTTTTTTTTTAAATCAAAATGTAAAGCAGGACTCATAATGGAACATCTTTCTCACACTCTGAAAATAGTCTTCCTAATTTTGTTTTATGTAAATCTAGGATCTTGTATACACAGAAACCATTCTTCATCATGTTACTGACTCATATAATAAAATTCCACTGGAATTTTTTTCTTTAAGTTACTATGGGCTTCAAGAGGAAACCAGATTTTTCTCATTGGCATATCCTTTCAACAAGATGCTTTTTTTGTTTATAAAATATGGAGCCATGATTACTGTATCAAGTAGTCATGCTATTTGAATATAATTAGCTATTTAGAAAGGCCTAAAAATATAGAAAGTCATGTTGCTTATTGACATTTTAAGCATTTCTTAAATCATTTAATAGATGTTTATTTACTGTGTTTACAAACAAAATTTGATGATTACTTTCCTACATCAAGTACATTTCCTAGGCTCTTATTGATCCACTTTCTGAAATATACCTGACTAAAATCAAAATCAAAGATTATGAACTTTATGAACATCTCGTTCTTTTAGAGATAGAAAAACAAAAAAAAAATATTGGAACCCTAATGCAGCTAGCTCAAATTTAACATGGCTGAGCAAAGATTTGGTGACTTTACGATGGCTGAAGAACAATACATTTTCAATATAAATCCTAATTTGAATTTTGTTTTTACTCCAGGTTAGCAAAACACAGTAGTACATTCTCTAGAAAACCCTGGCAGTAGAATTACTAGACAATCATGTGACCAGGAGGTAAACAGGTGTACACAAATGTAGCACTTGTTTTGAAATTACTGGCATATTACTTGTGTTGGAGACTATGGTAAAGTGAGGATGAGAAAATATTAATTATCATTAGGCACTCTATTCTGAAAGAAAGTGTATGTGGTGCTGTGGTTATATTAGATGTGAGGGACACCAGACACAAGGGAAGGACTTTAGAATTTTGGACATTAACAAGTTAATATTTTAATTTGCTAATTAACCAAAAATGAAATGGGTTCATGTCTTTGAAGAACAGAGAATAATATATATATATAGATATACACATTCTTTCAGGCAGGCAATGAAATAGAGCCACTTTTCACCTGCATAATTTCGAACTTTTGATAACTAAACCTTGATGAATTATCTTAAACCTTTTGAAAAGAAGGTAATAAGACAAAATTTATACCTTGACTGACAGAGAACAAGAAGGTATAATGTGCACTAATGGTCATTCTAGTTAAGTTAGATGAATCTAGAGTCAAAAAAAATAATTGCATGGATATTAGTTGAAAAGTAAGACAATAGTAAAGTGTGGAATCAAATCCAGGCATCTGTCTTCTATCATCACTATCACATATGCCCTGGAAGCAGCTGCTTTACCAGTAAATTGCATTTTCTCTAATGTCTCTTATTACACAGGCCAGCTTTTTACTATAAAAGAGAAAATGAGTGTAGGGAATTCAAAGCTATGTACTACAAATGATTTGGGTTCTCAATTTCACTTCTCTATTGAATATGAAAAAAAATCAAGCATCTTACAAAAATGTCGTGTTTCAAGTGGCTTCAATACCATAGCTCCTCAGTGAGCTGAAGGGCAATACTACAGAGATCATTTCCAAGGAGATAAAAATAAGAAAAATACTCCTTAATCCCTCATGCATTTAGACACATGGCTCAGAAGTATGTTTTTTTCTTCCCTTTCTGTTTATTTAGGGAGGACACAAATCTACCACAGAGTTTCAGAAAGGGTATATATCAGGCTTAATCAAGTGATCAGAGTATAGCTTGACAATAAGGAACCATAGTACAACATCTGTCTTTGGATGAAGCTCTTTCTAAAAGTCAAAACTGTAACTCATTAGTAACATTTTTTATTGCCTGAAGAAAGATGTGGGTTTAGTTCCCAGTGTCATTCACTATCCCTTCAAGCTATTTGGCAATATCTTGTAGTAAGAATTACCTGGGAAAAATGAATTAAGGAAGCTAGAAACCAGAAAAAAATTACACGTTGCTCACCAACAGTTCTGCTAGCTGAGAAGTGATGACTAGACTAAGGGACCCTCTGACTGATTATTCACAATGAAGAGAACTGTTAAGGTGCAAGGGTGTGCACAAAGCAGGAGGTAAAGCTGGGCATAGGAAAAGATGGACGCGATTGTCCTTTGAACCTCTATAGGTGTAAGTGAGCACTGTGATGGTTTATTATGACTACATGCTACCAAAAAGTGATTACTGCCACTGTAAAACAATTAGCTTTCCATATCTTATCCAAATGAATAAAATTATGGCCTAACTAAAAAAAAATAAAAATCATCTTACCCAATTTTTAATAGAGTTCATTTTGCTTACTATATTTTCCTATTTTAGAGCTGGATAAGTAACTCAATAGGTAACATGCTTGCTTTCCAAGCATGAGGATGAGAGCTGGATCCCCAGAAACAACTTAAAATAAGACAGGGGAATAATATGGACAGAAGTACCCTGATGGAGAAAGATTAACCCTAAAACAATAGTCATTCTGGTAAATCACAATACCAGAATTGGGTTACCCTCCACAGTGAGTATTTGCTCAAAGAGACTCAGGAGCCCCCCGCCCAACAATGCAGCCCATTCCCAAAGCTCTTGATTACCCAGCAGATCTGAACTGTAGACACCACAGGCTAAGGTCAGAGGACATTGTCAGATCATGCTGGAATTTAGATGGGAGCCAGCTCCCTGCTGGCTAGCACTCATAGTGCGAAAATTGTCATGACAGCTGCTGGGGGACAAAGGTTACCACCAGTGTGAACAAACAGGAGATCTTAAAAGCTGCAAAATCAACCAGCCAGGCAAGATGTACATACTTATACAATAGTAGCACACAGGCTAGGAGACAATTAATTGATCTATGATTGGATTTGATAACTGCTCAGTGGAATGGAATTCATGCCCATTACTGAGAACCAAGTCAGAAGCTTTTGGCTTTGAAGGTAGTAGACCCTAGAGCAAATCTCCCACTGTTCTTTGACTAAAATAAGAGGGTATGCCTGTCAGTAAGTCTTCTAAATGTCTATGCTTATCCCCTATGTTCCATGCTGCTCTCACCTTTGGTTAGACAATCTGCTTTTTACAGATAACAGCAAATACCAACATGATCCAAGACACATCAGTATGACAAGAAAATAAAGCTAATTTCCTTAGCATGAGACCAATCATCTCTATCATATCTACCAGAGCTCAGGAAATATTACAGAGGAAGTGGCAAATTAAATATGAGTGCTTTTCTCTGTTAGCATAAGAACCTCTTCTGGGGAAATGGCTATAGATGCTAAGGAAATTTAAAATTCATCAAAACACAAAACAATAGGCTTCTGAAAGGTCAACATTAAAGGAGACTCTAAAATGACATGCAAGGGAAATTTTTGGAAGAGGGTGGGGGAAGATTATAAGATCCATGGGATGGGAAGAATTATCCTGAGATATTGGTACTCCCTACAACTTAAACAGAAACTACTGATACATTCATGACTCCACAGTGAATACTGGTAAGTCCACTGAGGATTCTCCTCAGTGGAATAGATATGTGGGGGAAACCTGATGGAAATATGACCAATATTCAATATATTCATACAGTGAAGCTCAAAATTAATAAAAATATAATTAATTTTTGAAAAAATATCCTTTCATACATATGAATGAAGAAATGATCTATACATTTTGTGTGCTTATTAAGCTGGGGTTGTTTGTCCTCACCCTCCCACATTTTACTGCCCCATCCTCCCAAATGCTGCTCTACCACAAGGGATGCATTATATTCTTAAAGCATTCTGAAATGGATCATCAGAAATAATCAGAATTTCTACTTCAACCAAAGACATATGTTCAAAGGCATATTGCAAACCTGTCTGTAAATCAGAAAAAATATTTTAAAATATTATTATAGAGGATTAAAAAAGAATGCAATATATCCAACTTATTTAGTTTCTACTTTATACTTAATAATATAACCATCCTAGCATAGTAGTATAATTATAGAAGGAGATTTTTTGATTCAAGTTACAAATTGAAAGATTTCCACATAAAACCAGTTCAATCTAACACTAGTAGAGCCTAACTTTGCAAAGGGTTAGTTTATTACACAGATAAGAGCAGTACTATGGGAGACAGGTTGAGTGTTCTGTACTCAGAAGTCATTAAATGCCCCAGATTCTTCTAAAGTCTTAGTTCTTATGACTTCCAACCCCCAAATGGAACTTCCTGAAATTAAAAAAGCTATTGCCCACTTACAATGCCATCAACCAAGTCAAGAGCTAACCTATAGAATAGGCAAAAATTCTGTACTGGTTGTATATTTGACAGATGATTGATACCTAGAATATATAAAAACTCAAAAAAAATAAACAATATGAAAGCTAACAAATCAATCAAAAATGGGTTATGGAACTGAACAGGGGTCCAAAATAAGAAACAAAAATGAGAAATAGGTATCATTAGTCATCAGGGAAATTACATTAAAACTACTCTGAGACTGAATTTTACACCATAAAAAATTACCTCAGAGGAATGGAGAGGTAATGTAAGATCATATATATATATATATATATATATATATATATATATATATATATCCCAATGGAAATATTGCAAATATGTTCATATAGTAAGGTTCACAATTAATAAAAATAAAATTTTAAAAATCAAGTGACAAGTGCTGAAAAGGGTGCAAGAAAAATAAAACCCAATTCACTGTTGGTGGAAGTGTAAAACTGGTGCAACCATTATTAGAATCAGTGTGGAGTTTTCTCAAAAATCTTAAAAATAGAGCTACATTCCTTTGGTGTAACTAATGCTGCATCTTTTTGCAATTGATGGTTACTATTGGTGTCAGAAAGAACTCTTCACAGTGCTGAGAACAAGTGTCTCATGAGTACTGAACACTGAGACATTGTTATCATTTCCTGCAAGGCTCAGATAACACTTTGATGCTACAAGTGGGCAGAAAGGGTGCAAGAGCCAGAGAGTGGGGAAGAGTGCTGTGGAACATTATATTCCAGGCATAAATCGGGTGTCACTTCATCACCTCGCAGAAGCTATAATTACTATCATAAGATCTGCAGAATATTGAGTTCATTAATATTTTGCCTTAGATAATGGAGGAAGACCAAAGAATTATTCAACATAGGAGAGGGACTATTTGGAATGAAGGGATTGGTTGGAACTGTACAGGCAAAGAATATTATATAAATATGTATGTATGTATATGTATTATGTATGTATGTTTGTATATATATATATATATATATATGTGTGTGTGTGTGTGTGTGTGTGTGTGTGTGTGTGTGTGTTTATTTATATATATATGTATGTTCTTTATTGACAAGGTTGCATGACTCTTTTTGTATTAGATTTTGTATTGTAGCAAACTATTTACATTATAAAAAGTAATATAATAATTAGCAATCAGTCCAATCTGAAAGAATTTTTATTTATTTATTTGAGAAAGACAAATACAGAGAGAGAGAGAATGAGCACAAGCCACTACAAATGAACTCCAGACACATGTTCCACCCTGTTCATTTGGCTTACGTGGGTCCTGGGGAATCAAACCAAGGTCCCTTTGGCATTGCCACTAAGCTAAGCCATCTCTCCAGTCCTGACAAAATTGTTCACGTTTAACTTCCATATACATTTCTTTCTTTTTTTAGTTAGTTATGTAGATAGTGTGTACACATTCATATTGGTGTCATTTTTCTTACAGGCCATTTGGAAAAATTCTGGTAGTCCACATTTATGATAATATTTTAAAAATATTTTTATTCATTTATTTATTTGAGATAGATAGATAGATAGATAGATAGATAGATAGATAGATAGATAGATAGATAGATAAAGAGGGGGGCAGATAGGGAGAGAGATTGATTACATCAGGGCCTCCAGCCACTGCAAATGAACTCCAGACACATGTGCCACCTTGTGCATCTGGCTTATGTGGGTCCTGGGAAATTGAACCTGGGTCATTGGCTTCACAGGCAAAGGCCTTAATTGTGAAGCCATCTCTCCTGTCCCTATGTTAATGTTTTTATCATTATAAATCAAGAAGAAAACAAAATAAATAACTCAAATTATTTTATATTTCAAATATAAAAAAAATACTACATAGAAGACAGCATGCAGTTCAGATCCTTGGGCAACATCTGCTCCTAACTTATCTATTTATTTATATAAGTTTGCCAACTCCCCCAAGTCAGAAATTTTAGAATATATGTGGATGACAAAAAGTAAATTAAAAGGGGCTGGAGAGATGGCTTAGCAGTTAAAGCATTTGCCTGGAAAGCCAAAGGACCTCAGTTCAATTCCCCAAGACCGAAGTAAGCCAGATGCACAAGGTAGCACATGTGTTTGCAGTGGCTGGAGGCCCTGGCATACCCATCCTCTTTTTGTCTCTCTCTCTCTGTCTGTCTCTTTCTCTCTCAAATAAATAAATAAATAAATAAATAAATAAATAAATAAATAAAACCAAAAAAGTAGATTAAAAATAGTTCCTTGTTTTCCATTGTATCCATTCTAAAATCAGCTTTCTTCAAATTTAAAAAAGTTAACATAACACGACACCCTTTAGTACAGAAGTTTGAACCAGAGATTGCCAATTCGATACTCTGTCACAATCTACTCAAAAATTGATGGCAGAGATATATAGATTCTAGATGGGACATAAAATTTGAAACATTTGCTAACTGATATGAATGACACAGAAAGTGTTCTCATTAACTGTAATGTTAAAAGAGATGATTCTTTACCTGGAGGAGCCATTGAGTTTTGTCATTATTTTATAGGTCTTGTACTATTTTTCTCTATACTTTATTTTAATATTAAGAAAATATTTTATATGGATAAATAATGTGTTGGTACCATCTTTTCCCTTCTCCCTGCCCCCATTCTGCAGGGGACCCTCCTCAGTGGGGCTGCTGGTACTCCCCAGGAGGTTGTGGCTTATGTGTAGTGGGAGTAGCAGCCAGTTGTTGGGGGGAAGCAATGCATCTAAGCATGACATCCCAACCTGTGGATCTTACAATTGTTCCACTCTCTCTTCCACAAAATTCCCTGATCCCTGGAGGACGTGTTTTATGTCTATTTCACTTTTGGGAGCCTCTGGATTTCTACTGTGCTATATGTTGAGTATCCTCAGTGTCTGTTTCCTTCACCCTGGTGCTGATTGTCAGGCTCACTATGAAAGCAGCACTCTTGCCCTTCTGCCCAGTTCTTTTGTGATTTTACCTGGGAGTGCAGGGAGTAGTTTATCTTCTGAAAAAGAAACATGGATTATCCAGTGGAGAGTGAAATCATCCTAAGTTAAATTGGATAAGCATTATTAATTTAGGGAGAATTTGATATTTGTAGCCCCTCTTTTAGCTAAAGACTAGTGTGTGCTTGACATTAGAGAAGCATAACTTTGCCTTCATAAGATTCTGACCTGATTGCCAGTTCCAGATATGGATTCCTTTCCAATAAATGTATCTGTTAGCCAATCAGAAAGCCATTGGTTGCCCACAAAGACTGTGTGCCACCATTGCAGTGATGTGTACTTGTCAGGCCTTGTTCCTTCTGAGTAGCTTAGACCTCTGCTTGCTCACACAGTTGTTGGCCACTCTCCCTCAGGAGCTCATGTAGTGCTTTTCAGTACCAGATGGGATAACTGTCTGTGGACTGGCTCTCTTCTGAATTCCAACTAGGTCTCTCCATGTTCTGTGTTGGCAGTATATTGTATATTCAGCACAAGGGTCTTACCTTTTACCTCAGGTGCGTAATGAAGTGTTTTGACAGAAGCCTGTCTTGTTTTGGGGACCTCATAGGTCTGACCATTCAACAGATCAATGTGGATAGCACTGATTTCTGGTACTAGGTACAGGTCAGAGCCAAATTATTTTTTAAGGTTATGCTTCATCCCACCCTCCCCAGGACCCTTATTTTTATAAGGTCTCCCTATGCTGTTATTGAGGACTTTATATTTTAGTTTATCATCATGGAGAAAGGTTTCTATAGTACCAATTAATTTTGAATTAAGTTGTGTTTATTTCCCCCAAAAAACTCCTTCCCCTTCCCATTCCATCTCTATTGTCTGGGCCCCAAATTGCAACTCAAGGTAATATAGTTTAGGAACCACAGATGAGGGAGAACATGAGGCACTTGTCTTTCTGTGATTGTGTGTGTTTGCTGAATACGATCTGTTGTAAATACATCCGTTTTCCTACAAATTTCATTGTATCAATATTCCTTACTGCTGAGTAGAATTCCAATGTTTAAATGTACTACAATTTCATTATCAGTTCATCTAATGATGGTCACCTAGATTGATTCCAGTTATTAGCTATAATGAATTGAGCAGTGTGAACATGGTTGGGCAGATATCTCTGTAGTGATGCATGGAACATTTAGGAAAAATGACCAGTAAGGGAATAACTGGGTCTGCTGGTAGCTTTATATTCATCCTTTTCAGGACACTCCATATTGAGTTCCATAGTGGTTGTACAAGTTTAAATTTTCCATCAACAATGAAAGAGGGTTTCTTTTTCCACACATCCTTGCCAACATTTGTTGTCATTTGATTTTTTAATGATTGCCCTCCTTACTGAAGTAAGGTGGAATAGCATAGTTGTTTTAGTTTGCATTTTCCTGATGGTTAGGGATGATGAACATTTTCCTATGTGTGTGTTAACCATTTGTAGTTCTTCCTCAGAGAACTCCCTATTCACTTCTCTGTCCCATTTTTGGAGTGGGTTGTTTAATATTTTATTGTTTAACTTTTTGTGTTATTTGTAGATTATAGATATTAGGCCTCTGTCAGTAGTAAAGCTGGCAATTTTTTCCCATTCTGTGTATGATCTATTGGTACTGTTTCTGGATATGTTTGTCTGTGTGAAAGCTTTTTAGCTTCATGAGATCCCATTGGTTGAGAGATTATTTAATTTCCTGGGCTACTGGGGTTTTGTTCAGGAAGTATTTCCCCACTTCTATATCACAGAGAGTTCCTCCTATTTTTTTTTTTTCTTCCAGTAGGAGAAGATTCAGGTTCTATATTGAGGTCTTTAATCCATTTGGACTTGATTTTTGTGTGTGGTGAGATGAATGGGTCTGGTTTCATTTTTTTACATATGGTTATTTTCTATATGTGGTTAACCAATTTATTCACCACCATTTTTTGAAGATGTTGTCTTTTCTGTAGTCTACATTATTGGCACCTTTGTCAAAGATCAAGTTTATCAGGTTTATAGGACTATAGTTTTCTTTTCTTGTTTCTTTGTCTGGATTTGGTATTAGGGTGATGCTAACTTCATAAAAGGAGTCAGGGAGGATTTTCTGGTCTCTGATTATGCAAAAAAGTTTGAGAAAAATTGGTTTCAGTTCTTCAATGAAGATTGATAGAATTTGGCCAAGAAGCCGTCAGGTCCTGGAATTTTCATTTTTGGAAGGTTTTTCATTACTTTTTTTGATTTCCATGGATGTGATTAGTTTGTTTAGGTATTCAGTTTGAATTCAGTTTTGGTAGGTGGTATGTGTCTAGAAATTCATCCAATTGTTTCAGATTATCCAGTTATGTGGAGTAGAGGCTATTGAAGTATGTCCTGATAATTCTTCCAGTTTCATTAATGTCTGTTGTGACCTCTCCCTTTTCAATTCTCATTTTGTCAATTTGAGACTTGTATTTTTTCTTGTTTAATCAATTTGACCAGGGGTTATTAATCTTGTTTATTTTTTTCAAAGAACTACCTCTTCATTTCATTGATTTTCTTGTTTTCTTAGTTTCCAACTCATTAATTTCTGCTCTGATCTTGGTTATTTCTTTCCATCTGGAGCTCTTAGGGTTGGATTCTTCTTGTTTTTCCAAAGCCTTTGGAAGAATGGTTAGATTAGTGATCTGGGATCACTCTGTTTTTGTTATGAAGGACTTTAACACTATGAATTTTCCCATTAAGACTGCCTTCATTTTGCCCATAAGGTTTGCTAAGTTTTGTTTTCATTATCATTCAATCCTGAGTTTTTACCATTTGTTTTATAATTTCTTCCCCAAACCATTCATTGTTTAAAAGTATGTTGTTAAGTCTCCAGGAACTGGTGGAGTTCCTGATGTTTCTTGCTTTCTCTAGCTTTAAAGCATTATGAACTTATATGATCAAGGAAGGTATGTCAAGTTCTCTGAATTTATGGAAGCATGCCTTGTGGGCTAATATGCAATCTATTTCAGAGAAGGTTTCATGGGCTGCTGAGAAGAATGTGCATTGTGTATAATTGGGGTGGAAAGTTCTGCACATGTCTGATAGGTCTAGTTGATCTATGGTGTTGTTGAGCTCTATTATTTCCCTGTTGATTTTTGGCTTGGATGATCTGTTTATTGATGATAGTAGAGTATTGAAGTCCCAAACTATGATGGTGTTGGTGTTTATTTCTGTTTTGTTGTGAAGTAGGTTTTGTTAAATAAATTGTGGTGCACCTGTGTTTGGTTCATATAGATTTATAATTGTGATGTTCTCATGTTGGATCATTCCCTTGATGAGTAAGAAGTGGCCTTCTTTGTCCTTTTGGATTACTTTTGGTCTGAAGTCTGTTTTATCAGCTATTACTATAGCATTACCTGCTTGTTTCTTACTTCCATTTGCTTGGAATATCATTTTCTGCCCTTCACCCTGAGGAGGTGTACTTGTTTAGATGAACTTCCAGACCAGACATAGTTATAGTGAAGGAATATGTTGAAACTGATAGAGCCAGGGGAAGTTTCATAACAGAAAAATAAGTTGCCCCACCCCCTCTTAAAGGACCAAGAAGAGAGAGAAAACAGAGTGAGACCACATAGCACTTCAAGGACTCCAGGAGGAACTAGGCACTTTTTATATCTTCAGAATGGTATGTATGCTCTAAGAGATGATCTTGCTAAATTTCATTTATGCACAAATGAATGCCATATATATATATATATATTTGATGTTTTCCTTCCAGTTCAGCAATACTCTTGGTCACGGTCATGTAGCTTGTTATGTTTTCATTTTGGGATTCAATTTCTGTTGTTTTCGCTATATTTTCACTGGAGGCTTCCATTGTGTGACTAAGCTCCCTTGGTGAAGATCTCTCAGTTTTCTGAATTTTGTTGGTTTTCTTGCATTGTGGGCTTATTTTATTGAGAAGGAATCAGTTATTTGTCCTTATGGATTTTAAGTGAGTATTCTAAGTGTGAACGGGCTTGGAGTAGGATGGGGTCATAACCACAGATGCTCAGACTGTGGAGGTTGCAAGTATATCATGGGTTCCTTGAGAACTGGGAAGTGGGGAACTGGGATCTCAGGCCTGCTCATTCCACTTTGTGTGTACTCTTCAGCACAGACAACTGGAGGTTGGGAAACCAGGAGATGGGAAGCTTGGGAACCTGGAGCAAGATGCCAGCCCCCACAGTGACCCATACATCCTCTGGCTTAGGGGAACGGGGAGGTGGGGACCTAGGGGTGGGTTGATCAGGAAGCCAGAGCAAAATTCCTGTTTCTGCAGCACACATGCAGGGCCCAAGCTGCCCCTAAGCCAGCAGCAGAGGTACCAGGACCAGGGAACTGGAAGGTGGGGAATGAACCAGGAATCCTGGCCTCCTCACTCATCATACACACCCTCTGAAGCAGGGGGTCCAGGTGTTGGGGACCTAGTGGCAGGTCAATCAGGAAGGCAGAGCAAAAGGCCTACTTCAGCAGCACACATGCAGGGTCCAGGCCACCTCTCTCCATCAGCAGGGGTACCAGGATCAGGGAACTGGGAGGTGGGGAATGAACAGGGAGCTCTGGCCTACTTATTCTGAAGCAGCACCTTTTAGAACAGGGAATCCCTAGCTCTTTTATTTTATAGGATTTACCACTTATTGGAATATTTATTTGGTAGATTGGCAGATTTATAAGTTGTTTAATGAAAATATTTTGGATGGTCATTGATGCAATTTTGTCTTGTGTTCTCAGCAGGTATTTACTGGAGAAATTCTGCTTTATGTTTATACATGTAACAGTTTTTTAAGGTTTCAGTCTACTAGTTACCTTCTGGTAGAAATTCTCATAGTTAACATAGCTCCAAAGACTGCATGTATTATTATTTCTTTTAATTTAAAACTCCCCTCTAACATAGTTTATGTGTAAATTTAGGTATTTTATTTAATCTCTTTTAAAAATTTAATCTAGACTTTGACATTTCTTCAGAAAAATTTTTTCAGATTTTCTAGTTTTTCATTATTTTGTTAGTTAGGACAAGAGTCTCAAAATAGAATTGAAATGAAAGAAAAGAACAATAACAGCTTGATTGATGCAATTTTAGATGTTTATATTGTCTAACCCTTGATCCTCTGATTTAACAATGCCCTTGGCCATAGTTTTCTGCTGATCTTATCTTAGAGACAACCTGGCTCCTCTCCTGATGGCACCTCCTCTGTTTAGTCTCTGTCCCTCTGACTAATTAGCTTCTCTGTTTGGTTCCTGCCCTCCCCTGCATTCTCCAGTCCTTTGTATTCTGTATTCCCCTCCCTAAAGGACAAACTCCATAAAAATTCAAAATATCCAGTCACACTGGCTGCTCTTTCTCTCTTTGAGATTGCCCAGCAGCTTGGGTCCCAAATAAATAACTTTTTCCCTGCCTCAGAGTGGTCCTATGTAGTCTTTGACCACTCATGAACCTTATATATTTTTATTCTGTCCTTCATCGTTTATATGTCCTTTCTAGAAGTCTGTGTGCATCTATGGATTTCTTTTTCAGGATAATGTTCTAAAATGTTTAACACAAACATGGATTATAACAAAGAAACTTTAAGAAAAATAATTACAGAAAGATTTTAACTTGATGGTTTCATGTATTTTTTTTACGTTATTAAAGTGCACACAGATACACATTCAGTACAAATGAAAGTTTCAAATTTGAATTTTTACCCTTTCCTAGGCTGACAAAATGTACTAAGATACTATTTTTCAATGCTGGACAGCTTCAGGGAGCCATAACTTTCAGTCAGCAAATTTATTGTGAGAGAAAGTACTGACACAATATAGCACATTGTTAGTTACCAGTGATATTTGATAAGTCAAGTGTAATAAATAAATGTTTGACATTTGAAATTTTCATCTTAGGATGGACTTACCGGGATACAAACACATTATTAGGCATGAAGCATCTACATAAAATATTATGATATATTTTATATTTTATGAAATATTTCCATAGTTCCTTATTAATTTTAGATTAGTATACAAAGTGATAGATTTCTTCATGGCCTCTTAACACAGATGTGTTATATTCTCCCTCTGCTTTAAACTTCACAATTTCAAAGAAAATCACTATGAGTATTTTAAGATTTCTGGGTACAATGGGGGATTTCACACTCCTTCTGTCTGGGTCAGTGAAGAAATGTCAGAAGACAAAAAATACACTATTCCAAAGAGAGAAAGAGTGTGTGAAATTCACCTGAAAAAATTATCGGGGCAAAGACAGGTGACACATGATTTAAAAGCTTAAATAAACATAGCCAAAGCAAAGCAGCTTCCTTTGCAGGCCGAAGGAGAGAATACTATTCCAAAAGTTAAGCCTGGCTGCCCTGGTATGAGACCCCTCAGTCTTAACTTTATGAAAATCTTGCAGCTTTCCTAAACTTCAAAACAAGTTTGGAGTTTTAGTGAGATGGTGATTTCTCCCCTGGAAGTGTCAGCAATACAGAGAAATTCCATTCTGTCACTTTATGTGTCTCAAAGGGCATCATCAAGGTGACGTTTTCATAGTCTGTTGTTTGAAACTGGACTGCCCTCAGGGTGGGGGAATGGAAAACAACCAAGACAGAGAATGTGAGATTAATCACTACAACCTAGAACAAGAGACACTTCTGGGGCAATTGTGGAAATCAGGAGGGCTACACACCAATAATAAAAGCCCTACAGGCATCATGTGGCACTATCATCCTGCCCTCAGTGGCCACGAGCTAATCTCATCAACTGTGAAGACTCCTGAATTTAGGTGGCCCTGAGCCTGAAATTAGCTAATGTGGAATACTCTAAAACCACCTACGTGAGGTTCACTGATGGGACCTTGGAAGCTCTGCAGTTCCAGTGTATCTGTGATACCCACAGACATATTCTAAAGCAGGGTGATTAACGTTCAGGAGGACTAGAACACATGAGGACAGCAGTCAGCTTCTGTGTGGGTCCTCACTGTTCTCAGGGGTCATTGGCCACTGACGTGCAGAGCACAGGAGGAGTTGGAGGGAAGCAGGGTCCTGGAACAGGGTGTGAATGAGATGACAGGCAATGAACACCTGGGAGGCCATCTGATGGATAGCACGTTTATTCAACAGGGAAGTGGGTTTCTAAACACTTGAGAAAGTTTGAGAAGGCACATACAGACTATATGGCGATTGGATACATAGTTTATGGGTTGCTAGCTAATTGGTTGAAAGGCAGCAGTGTAAGGGAGATAGTGGCTGGAAAAGCTACATGACTTCAGAATTGTAAGGGAGGAGCTGTAAGAGAGATAACAGAAATGCCAGGAAAAGCTATGTGACTTCAGCCACCTAAGAATCTCTTGGGCAGCTAGCCACAAGGTCAGGAACTGTGGGGGTCTGGTAAAGCCTGACTTATGGAATGGTCAGATGCTTTTGGGATCAAGGGGGGAGGGCCTCGCCAGTTCTGCCCACTCTGGGAGATGACAGGGCGCACTACAACCTTGCCTGAGGGCAGGGAGGGCAGGTCACAGTTGCCAGGGTGGGTTCCTGACAATAAGGCCAGCTGCAACCCCCACAGCCCAAGGTCCCCCGCCATGTCCAACAGCTCAGGCCAGCCTCCTCACAGTCCCAGCCCGTTTTTAGCAAATCCCAACATTTCTGCGCATGCACAGATCTCAGTGTCATGCTAAGTACAAGACCACAAACACATCAGCATTCCAGGGAATTGCTCTTAGGAGTCTCAAGTGGGAGACAGAACATGTCTAGCCCATAAGCTGCAAAGTTGAGTGTGGCTGGTAGAATGCTCTGGTACACATGAAGGGAAAGCTGAGAACAGCTCTGGTGGACATGCTTGTATAATGCAGGCTCAACAGCAAAAGCAGAGGAACTGTGAAAGGCACAAGTGCAGATTTCAACCCTATCCTTCCATGTAATGGGCAGTGTTGCAGACAGCTTCAGGTTCGCTGAGATGAACTTCCAGACCAGGCACAGTTATGGAGGAAGGGATATTATTTATTGAAGCTTACAGATCCAGGGGAAGTTCCATAATGGCAAGAGAAGTGGCCTGCTTTCAACAGGGCCAAGCAGAGAGAGCAAAAGCCAACCAGCCACCACAGCACACAGAGCAAAACTACAGCCAAAAGGTCACACAGCACACTTCAGGAACTCCTGCTAGGCACATTTGCATATCTTTACAATGGACTCTCAAACCATCACCACACCTTAAGACCGGGCCCCCAGTGACCTTGCCTCTAGCAATGTGATTGCAGATGCAAACTATAAGTAGTAAAATGCTGAATATATTGGGGGACATATATTCAAACTACCACATTCCGCCCCTGGCCCCCAATATATTTATAACTATCACACATTGTAAATTGTACTCAGTCCAATTTCAAAGGTTCTCACAGTCTTGATCAACTTAAGATAGTGAGTCCTGTAAAATCAAACAAGTTAAATACTTTCAACATGTAAAGGCACAGAGTAAAACATTTTTTTAACTGGTATAAGGCATAGCAAGGAGAAACTAAAACAATGCAAACTCAACCACCATCAACAGTCATCAAACTTCTGCAGTTCATGTTCAATATAACCAGAGACTGCCAGTCTCCAGGTTTTCCAATTATGCCCCTCCCAGCTGGGCAGAGTCGCCAGAGAAAACTTTCATCCCATGCCAACACTGCACTCCATGGTAGCCCTTTTGCACAGTCCTGGTATATCCAAAACATCTTCAGGTCTCCATGCAAACCACGGTCCATCTTCCAAAGGCTCTTCCAGCCTATTCCTGAGGGTCTTCATGCCCTGCCTCATGCCGCATCTCAGCAGCGGCTCCTGGAACCGTGTGCAATTCAGGACCACTCCATGCATTTTTCATGCTTCCAAAACTAATACCAGGTGTGCAGGACACAGCCATATTCTAAATCCAGGGACAAAATAAACCATAGCCTTGAAAAGCAGGTTCCTTCTCCAGTCAACTCTTTCCAAAGAGTTTGCATTTCTAACAGTCTTTCCTCAGGCATCCTCTCCATTGTTTTAATGTAAATCAAGTCTGGCCACCTTCCTTAAGATTGCTAATGCGTTGACAATAGCAGCTCAACCAGTCTCAATGCCTCTACTTTTAACTTGCTTGAGGTTTTCCAACTTAAAATCTTAACATTTCAGTCCGACATCTTTAGCCAAGCACATCAGTCCATTACAAATTTAAGTTTGATCAAACTTTCTGGGCCTGGATAGCAGAACGTAGCCATCCCTTATGCCAGTAGCCCAGTTCCAACAAAGTCCTCTGCAGTCTTTCCTTCCCCTTAGAAAGCTCATAACCCAAGCCTCGAAGTTCAATACAGTCTGCACTTAGCATTCTCAAACTCTCATCAGAATAGTCCATAAAACTTGGCTTACCACTCCAGAAGGCATCTTCAGTTGCAAGCACCAAGTCCATGCCCATTCCTCCAAAATAAAGGTTCCAAAAGACGAATATCCACAAGGTCAGGTTCATCTCACCCCACACTCCTCGGTACCACTTTACTGTTGCAGACAGCTTCAGGTTCGCTGAGATGAACTTCCAGACCAGGCACAATTATGGAGGAAGGGATATTATTTATTGAAGCTTACAGATCCAGGGGAAGTTCCATAATGGCAAGAGAAGTGGCCTGCTTTCAACAGGGCCAAGCAGAGAGAGAAAAAGCCAACCAGCCACCACAGCACACAGAGCAAAACTACAGCCAAAAGGTCACACAGCACACTTCAGGAACTCCTGCTAGGCACATTTGCATATCTTTACAATGGACTCTCAAACCATCACCACACCTTAAGACCGGGCCCCCAGTGACCTTGCCTCTAGCAATGTGATTGCAGATGCAAACTATAAGTAGTAAAATGCTGAATATATTGGGGGACATATATTCAAACTACCACAGGCAGTATCCAGTATTTCTGAGAACCAAGACAAATGCTGAATGAACATTTTATTATCTTTTTCTCCCTCTCTGTCTTTCTCTATATCTCTTGCTCCTTGTATTACCTTTTAACTTTTTTTGAAGCAAGCCCAACAGACATGCCTTATTTAATGTGAGAAAGAGAGAGAGAATTGGCACACCAGGACCTCCAGCCACTGTAATCAAACTCCATATGCGTGGGCCACCTTATACACATGTGCAACCTTGTATGCTGGAATCACCTTGTGCCTCTGGCTTACATGGGATTTGAAGAGCTGAACATGAGTGCTTAGGCTTCACAGGCAAGCACCTTAACTGCAAAGCCATCACTCCAAGGCCCCCTTTTAACTTTTTTTTTCTGGTCGGGTCTCACTGTAGCCCAGGCTGACCTGGAATTCACTATGTAGTCTCAGGCTGGCCTTGAACTCTTGGCAATCCTCCTCTCAAATAGTGGGATTAAAGGCAGGCATCGCCACCCTGGACCTTTTAAACTTTTTTTATTACAGTTTTAAAAGCACCATTATTTTATTATGCTTAACAAAGTTTTTAATTTCCTTCATAACTTCATCTAATCTGATTTATGCATTTTATTATCCAGTGACCTCTTCTCATTATTTTTCTCAGTTATTTTATACCCAGTATTTCTCCTTATTCCTTATTATACTTTAGTGATATTTTTCTTGTTTTTTTCAAACATGTTAAATTCATCTTTAAACATTTGTCTAGTTTTCAAACTTTTTTATGTGTGTTTTCTACTTTTTCTCTTTTATATCTTACCATTTTCTCTCTTGTTCTGACTGCTCTATCTGCTATGTTTCTTTTCTCTTTCTATTTATTTAAATATTCTTCTCTATTTTACCCATTTCCTACCTCCTTCCTTTATCTCATTCATTTATCATTTTCACATTTATCCTAAATATTATTTATTTAAATTTTCAAATATGGGCTGGAGAGATGGCTTAATGGTTAAGGTGTTTGCCTGTAAAGCCAAAGGAGCCTGGTTCGATTCTCCAGGACCCACGTAAGCCAGAGGCACAAGGGGGGTTCATGCATCTGGAGTTCGTTTGCAGTGGCTGGAGGCCCTGGCATAGCCATTCTCTCTCTGTCTCTCTCCCCCTCCCTCTTTTTCTCAAATAAATGAATAAAATATACTTTTTAAAAAATTGCATACATTTTAAGATAGCTTTTTAAAATTTTTTCTAGTTCAGATCCTTTGGTGATGTATTGCCAGACTTTAATTAATTTAAATTTATTTCTATAAGTTAAGCAGTTTGATGTTCTTGCTGAGGAATGGCCCACAATGGTTCTCTACTCAATACCATGAACCCAGAAGAGCTGGAAGAATTCTAAATCAAGGGATGTGTGAACTTCATAACAGAAACACAACAAATATGAAAAACAAGAAAACATAACACAGAAAGACCTACCTGTTCAGGCATTTAAAGATATAAAAATAGTTAAAAATCAGAATGAAACATTCTAAACAGGATTGCTAATGAAACTAACTGATGCCTCAAGAATAAAGGAGAAAATTTTTAAAAAAATTCTAGACAAAGAAAAATGAAAGCACAGCTCAGTAGAAGGTTTGGAATACATCTAAGGTAATTATACTAGGAACGTTTATAGTCATGTCTGCTTACATTAAAAACCAGTAAGAAGGGCTGGAGAGATGGCTTAGTGGTTAAGGCGTTTACCTGCAAAGCCAAGGACCTCAGTTTGATTTCCTAGGATCCACGTAGGCCAGATGCACAAGGTGGCACATGCGTCTGTAGTTCGTTTGCAGTGGCTGGAGGCCCTGACATGCCCATTCTTTTTCTCTTTCTCTTTCTCTTTCTCTTTCTCTTTCTTTCTCTTTCTCTTTCTCTTTCTCTTTCTCTTTCTCTTTCTCTTTCTCTTTCTCTTTCTCTTTCTCTGTCTCTCTCTCTCTTTCTCTCTCTGTTTCTGTGTGTGTGTGTGTGTTCCTCTTTCTCACTCTCTAAAATAAATAAATAAATGAAACTTTTAAATAAAAAAAAAAAAAAAAAAAAAGAGATCGATCCATTGTGGTGGTTCAGGTCTTTAATGCCAGCACTTGGAAGGCTGAGGTAGGAGGATTGCTGTGAGTTCAAGGCCACCCTGAGAATTCTAGGTCATCCGGGGCTTAGAGCAAATCACTACCTCAAAAAAAAAAAAAAAAAAAATTAAAAAAAGTAAGAGATCTCAAATAAATAAGTCAGTGCCACTCAAGATGTTAGGAAAAAAGATAGAACAAACTCCAAATCAGCAGGAAGCAAGACATAATAAAATGAGAGCAGGAATGGAGATGCAAATAACATGATTCAGAGCTCAGGTGATGGCCCAGTGGTTAAAAGTACTTTATTTCGAAGCCTGCTGACCTGGGTTCAATTACCTAGTACCCATGTAAAACCAGTTGCACAAAGTGGCATATGTGTCTGGAATTCATCTGCAATGGTAAGAGTCCTCTGAGTTTTCTGTTTTTTGTATGTTTTTTTGCTTTTTTGTTTTGTTTTGTTTTTCTTGTTCTCTCTGTCTCTTTCTAGATTAGATTAATTGAAGTGAAAGAGTCAACCCTAAGTGTGGGGATCATATTCATGTGGGCTGGGATTCTGGACGATAGAAAAAGGAGAAGGAAAGCTATGTGAGCATTCAGCAGGCATCACTTTGTTCTGCTTCCTCGTTGGTGGACTGAATGTAATAGTTCCTGTCAACATGCTTTCCCTGACATAATGGACTATAACCTGGAATCATAAGCTGAAATTAACTCTTCCTCTCTCATGTTGTTTTTGTCAAGTATATCTGGAATAAGACTGACTATGTAGTCTTCAGGCCTTGGGCAGCATATTCAGTGGAAGCCAGGTTCATGCGGGTTTTGGAGGAGAACAAAGGCTCTGTCAGGAACTGGACTACAGGCAGTTCATGTTACTTACTGTCAAAGACATTGGTTGTATTCTGCTTGGACCCTAAAACTTGATTGACACTGAATTTATGGGTAAAGTACAAATTATTTTGGTGGAGGAAATCTCAAGACAAGGTCACATTCAAGTTGATGCTGAGAGAGCACAAGTAATTGTTAAAGAGATCAGTCCATTGAAGAGAGGCTTCCTTGCTGCACTGGGACTACAGGAAATGTGACGTTGGGACAAAATGCCACCCATCAGAGGCTCCATCTTGTGAAATTCCAAATTCACTTGAAAGGTTTCCTGCTCACCTACAAATGCTTAGGGATATGTTTCCCAAGGTCAGCCCAGAAGACATAAAAGAGAATTTTACAGTTGTGGTCTAAGGGTCTAAGCTTCCTCCCAGCCTGAAGGAGAACTTGCGGTGTTGTCCACTGATAAAGGTTTTGGAAGAATGAAGAGTAAACGATTGATGGTGTCATGGAATATTTAACCATGGTTCCATAGATCTTCTGAGGCCAAGCAAAATGTGACAGGGTTTGAGTGCCTACAAGTAAGCCCCTAAGTGAAACCGTGAAGGTGAACCTGAAGTTTCAATAGAGATTTCAGGATATTAGAGATGCCAGGACCATGGAACATAAGCCAGGAAGAGCTGTAATCATGTGGTGGTGCCCACCAAAAGAGAGGCTGCAGCCTGAACACCTGGAGGGGTGGAACTACCCAAGGTTTGCAAGTCTGATGTATTTCATTTGGTCTCTCAGATACCAGACATGGAGTGACATGGTTACTGAGTTTTGTTCCAATATTTCCTTCCTATGCCCCCATTCCTCCATTATAGACTGAGAATCTCTATTCTGTGTCATTATGCATTGGAAGTATGTATCCTTTTAGTTGTGATGCTATGGATGGTTATAGTTAAGAGATTCTAAATCCTGTCAAGTTTCCAAACAGAGATTATTCATTAAAAGTCCACTCCTTGTTAACATGACAATAATAGGAGTTTTACGACACTTCCTTCCACCCTTTGTCCACACAGGTTCATGGTTAGCTCATAATACAAAATGCGATCGGTTCCAACTTCAAAAGTCCCAACAGTCCCAGCACTATTCAAAAGAGTAACTGCAGAGTATTTTCTGAGACCCAGGTAATCTTTAGCCATGAGCAGATCTTTCTGATTCTTATTTTCTTTCTCCCTTTCTTCTCTGTCTCCTCCTTGCTTATGCCTTCCTACCTGACTTCTTTCAAAGTTTTTAGAGTACTTTCCTAAGTAACTTTTGACATTCTAAATGCACTTTCAACTACATATTTACTCTTATGTGTATAAAGTCAATTTATTTTCAGAGGTTTCTCAAAAAAATCCCTCTCTGTACCTAAATATTAGATCATACTTCTTATTTCCATGGATATGTTAAAACTATATCTATGATATATTCACTTGTGTTTTCAAAAATTTATAGGTTATATTAAATTAAACTGTCCATCTTTGACCCCTATATGTAGGGTTTACCATTGTAAGAACTAATTTCATAACCAATTCACTATGCAAAATCATACTTTGCAACAGATCATTTGTGACATCTTCTTTTATCTCATATTCTTTCTCCCACACCTCATTAGCCACTGAAACAGCCTGTCTTATCATTTCTGATTTTAAACATTTATTGATTTTTTTTTTACCATGTCCACAGACATCTCTATGATTCAAGCCTGGATGGTTATAATCCATCTACATCTTCTCTTCTACATCCTACTTTTCACTACTACTGTGCTTATAGCCATAGGAATTTTAAAACTAAAATTCTGATGTTTAGTTCAAAATCTTTAATTGAATCTGAGATTACAGAAGAATTATATTTTATTCTTATTGTTTTTGCTTAATGATCTAAAAGAGTTCCTAAATCTCTCTTCTAAATTCAGCAGTGAGTTATTTTTAAAGGCATGTCCTTGGTATTCAGATATTCCCCCTTTACTTTGAGATGTATTCCAAAAGTCCCCAATTTTCTTTTATTTTATCTGTTTTTTTCTGTTTATTCACCTAAAACTCCATGAAGAAATCTCCACTATTTCTTTTTTTTTTTCATAGTAGTATTAACCCATGTCTAGGACCATCTTCTTGAATGGCTGTTCTCCCCATCTGGAATTGTACACTAGATTCATGTTTAAAAAAAATTCTAAACTGCACTTGATGGCGCACGCCTTTAATCCCAGTACCCAGGATGCAGAGGTAGGAGGATTGCCCTGAGTTCAAGGCCACCCTGAAACTACATAGTTAATTCCAAGTCAGCCTGGACTGGAGCGAGACCTTACCTAGAAAAAACAAAAATAAATAAATAAATAAATAAATAAATAAATAAATAAATAAATAAATAAATTCTAGGGCTGGAGAGATGGCTTAGTAGTTAAGGCACTGACCTATGAAGACCAAAGACCCAGGATCAGTTCTCCATCTATAATGTAAAACCAGATTCATAAAATGGCACATGTATCTGGTGTTCATTTATAGTGGCAAGAGGCCCTGGTGTGCCTCCGTTTCTTTCTGTCTTTCTGTCTCTGTCTCCCTCTCTCTGTCAAAATATAAATAAAAATAGTTTTTAAAAGTTTCTTCAAGGTTGGAGAGATGGCTTAGTGGCTAAGGCACTTCCCTGCAAAGCCAAAGGACCCCAGTTTGATTCTCCAGGATCCACATAAGCCAGATGCACAAGGGGGCACATGGATATGGAGTTTGTTTGCAGTGGCTGGATGCCCTGGCGTGACCATTCTCTCTCTCTCTCTCTTTCTTTCTCAAATAAATACATAAATATAATATATTTTTAAAGTTTCTTCATTATTTTTACTTACTGCAGTTGTCTCTCTATCTTCTATTGTTTTTTTTTTTCCCCTTAGAGAGGTCTTCAGTTTGTTATTGCTTATTTAAATTTTCCCAAGTTGAATGAGCCTGCCTTTTAATAGTTGTCCAAATGCCACTTTTAAGGCAGACTCTGAACTCTCTGTATTTGTTTTTCTCACCAAAGGCAATTTAGTTTAGCAGTCAGAATTTGGTGTCCAGAGAATATGTGATGAAGACAGGATGAGGCAAGTGGCTGATGTAAGGGGCTTTCAAGAAGGATATTAGAAAATCACTGGGAGTCAGCCCAGTAGACCATGGACATGAGCAATTTAGAAGCTGTCACTGTTCAAAGACCTTCACAGGTAAGTTAAATAATTGAACAAAGTATCAGGGTGGCAGACATTAGGGGACCAATTGCAGGCTCTGGAATGGTGAGAGTAGAGGAACTGACCAGAAAATAAACCAAGGATTCAGGATGAGAAACTGCAGTAACTGTTGGGTAGGAAACTTAAGTAGAGACCTCAGTTCAAGGGACCAGGGACAGTGTGTACGTTCAGATCTGCTCTCAAAATGACAACTTGTTGGTGACCCTCTGTCTATGAAATAAATATTTGCTGGTGTGGAAGAACTGGCTTTACTGAGTATGACAAAATTGAATTTGGTATAAAATGTGATGAATGGGGAGCAACCAGATTCTAATGCTCTCCATATTACACTAATTTCGAAATATATTATATGAAATCTCTTATACCTGCTGTTTATAATGCTCTTTGCTTAGAAAACCTAGAGTCTTCTTTTTAAAAATAGTTTCGTTTATTTTGTGCCTGTGTGTGTATGCATGTGCATGCATTCATGGGTGTGAAAGATGGAGACAGGCAAAAACGCAGATACAGAAAGAGATAAGAAGGGAGGGAGAGAAGAAAGGGATGAGGGAGGGCATTGGGGTACTAGGGACTTTTGCCACTGCAAATAAACTACAGATGCTTGTGCCACTTTGTGCAACTGGCTTTACATGGGTATTGGAGAATTGGACCTGAGTCTGAAGACTTTGTAAGTATGTACCTTTAACTGCTGAGCCATCTTCCTAGACCCCAGAGACTTTTGTAGATACAGGTCTTCCTCTTATTGTTAAAGGGAACACGTAATATAAAAAGTATTTCATAGTATCCTTATTAAGCGTTACTAAAATAAAGTGACACAACTTTGTTTTATCAGACCTTATAATGTCTAACTCATTGAAAGTTACCTGTTAAGATGTTTAAGTCAGTCACTACCATTGCTGAGCATATCTATTTTTTAAGATTTTATATTTTATTTATTTGAGACAGAGAGAGAGAGGGAGAGAGAGACAGAATGAGTGTGAGAATGGGCATGTCAGGGCCTCTAGCCACTGCAAACGAACTCTAGATGCATGTGTATCTGGCTTACCTGGGACCTGGAGAATCAAACCTGGGTCCTTAGGCTTCTCAGGCATGTACCTTAACTACTAAGCCATCTTTCCAGCCCTCTAACTTTTTAAATAGAGAATATCTTTAGCTTGGATATACTGCCCTGCTACATAAAGTCATTAAACTATTCCTTTCACAAACAGTATTTTAAGTGAGATGTGGGGATGCTTCAGTTGCTGATGCAGTATGGTGCAAGTGTGAAGGCCTAAGTTTGGATCCAAAGCACCCGTGGAAATGTGTTATACGTGACAGCACACTCCAGTGATGCCAGCACTTTGGAGCAGAGATAACTTGGTAACTTGGCTAAGTATATTGGCAAATCAATTAGTTCAGGTTGCAGTGACAGACCTGTTTCAATGAAAAAAGATGGAGGGACTAGAGAGATGGCTTAGCGGTAAAGGCGCTTGCCTGAAAAACCAAAGGACCCAGGTTCAATTCTCCAGAACTCATGTAAGCCAGATGCACATGGGGACGCATGCGTCTGGAGTTCGTTTGCAGTGGCTGGAGGCCCTGGCATGCCTATTCTCTCTCTAGCTCTTCTCTATGTCTCTCTCTTTCTCTCTCTCTCAGCTTGCAAATAAAAGAAAAAGATGGAGTGCAAATGAGGAAAGAATTCAACATCCACCTTTG
The DNA here is from genome assembly GCA_036365145.1 of Orientallactaga sibirica. Lineage (NCBI taxonomy): Eukaryota > Metazoa > Chordata > Mammalia > Rodentia > Dipodidae > Orientallactaga > Orientallactaga sibirica. Next base: position 43,971,874 of record JAEOAD010000012.1, on the reverse strand, counting down.
GCATCCACATGTATGTGCACAAACATGCATGTGCACCTGCATACATGTACCCACACACACATATGAATATGTGCACGTGGATACACACTGCACAATTACACATGAAGCAAGGTAATTGTCATTTAAATAAATGACATTAACTTCCAATTACCTTATAGAGAGCATAATGTCAGTCTGCCATGAACACATTTATATTTATTTTCATTGTTTATTATCAAGTTGGGACAGATGTTCGTGTCAATATACTTCTTATGCAGAATTACTTTTTAAAAAATCATATTATAAATTATTTTATAAATACTATTTCTGTTACTTATTTCACCTTTTTGGTGGGATTTAGAATCAAATCTAGATCCTTGCACAAACATACGAGGGATGCATTCGAGTTTTAAATTTTGGGTGAGGCAATCTAGAATGCTAATCAGAATGCTGGACGAGGATGGGTGGAGATTGGAACATTACTTTTGCCTCTACCCCTCAATACACTTATTCCGAACAAGATGCTACTTCTCATTCTGTTTTTGTATCAGCCTGTTGACTTTGCAATCTGAGAGCTCTTGATCTTTAATGATCTGTAGCACATCTGTATGCATAATAATGTCTTCCAAACTCCTCAACAATACAAAAACATTAGGCACGTATCACAGAGCCCTTTTAATACATTTTCCATGCAACACTGCTTTTCCAAAATGCAAACCACTTTTGCATAAAAAAATAAGATTACACTGTGTGGGGATAATCAAGTAGTTAAGTTGAACTAATGAGCTTTTCTCTTTCTGACAGTTCTGGGATTTGGTGATTGGGAAGTCAGTTTTTTTTTTTTTTTTTAGATCCAGGAATGACGAGTTCTCTGCTTTTAGATAGCATAAATGATTTCCTGACACTGGGATACTCTGACCAGGCAAAATCATTTAACAAAACAACACACCAAACCATTGATTATATTGTATGCAACACTAGGCTGTCTGTCTATTCATTTCTGTAAGACTATTCATTAACAGTGAACTGCTTTGTGTGTAATGTCATTGATTGTGCTCACTTGCCACTATTACATGAATGGATCTGATTGTGTTGCTTTCTGTCTTACTACATAAAACAAAGTTTAAAATGTTTTAAAATATGGTTGATGAGAAAGTAATAATAAACTGACTTCATTTACTGAGAGTATTTTTTTTTCCAAATGGAACCACATTTAAGAATCCTATTGTCAAAATTTGAGACATGCCATCTTGCTTTCCATTTATCTTGATCAAGTCCCAATTGTGGCATAGAATTCTTTGTAGTATTTTCTTAGCATGTAAGTGCCCATTCTGTGCTGTCAGGAATAAGCAGTACAAAAGGAGTGTGGAGTTTTCTCTAAACTAGGGGCATAGTCACTTCACAATAAAGGGCCACATCTGTATGAGAAAATGATGACAAACAAAATATTGAGAATCTACATGACTTTTATTTTGAGAGAGAGAGAGAGAGAGAGAGAGAGGGAGAGAGGAAGAGACAGAATTGGTATGCTTGGGCCTCAGCCACCGCAATCTAATTGCAGACGCTTGCGCCACCTCGTGGACATGGACACTTGCACTTGCATCTCCTTTGTGCTTCTGGCTTTTGTGCAATCTGGAAAGACACAGGGGTCCTTAGGCTTCTCAGGCTTTTAGAAAAAACTTCATCCTAAGACAGATATTGTACTATAGTTCCTTATTCTCAGGCTATACTCCAATCACTTGATAAAGCCTGGCATGTATCCTTTCTGAAACTCTACAGCCTGAGAACCAACACGATATTGAGACAGTGGCACATATTTCACCTTGGGCTGTTGTCCTTTGACGTGATGGCCCATTTGTTGCTCTATAGTAGAAATCTCCATTAGTTCTCATTCCTTTCTCTGGTGCTCACTTTTTTTTCCCCATAGCTGTCTGTATTCATGACTGAAGGAATGAAAAAACCCCTTCCTGCATGTTCTCCGTTTCAGACATTCAAGCAAATAATGATTTTATAGGGGAACTTAAGCTTTACTTCCAAAACTTTGTTTAGAAATTAAAACATATATATATATATTTGTTTCTAAGATAAGCATATTTGTCAAAATGGTTTCAATGTTTTGTTATTTTCTTCATTTTCTAGTTATTGTGAGGATAACATAAAGCTGATTTTCTTTTTTTTTTTAAAGCCCCTCAAAGGACAGAAATAATGCACAACAATAAACAAATGAACAAAAGTGCCTGCTTTCTTGGCAATGGCTAATGGAAAAAAAAAAATAAAAGAAAAAAATAAGGCACCAAGGAAAGAGAGAGAGAGAGAAGAATTTTGAAGTTAAAAGTGTGTCTTCTGCAAGCTGAAACAGCAAAACCAGACCCTGTGTTTCCCAATTAGGACTGAAACATTCATCATCAATGCCTATCTCAGCCAATCAGGATGCTTTTACATTCCAGCTGGGTTTAACAAAGATAAGGGTGGTTCCAGGCTGTTTTCCTGCAGTGTGAAGTTTAATGTACTGTATAAGCTCATTGTTGAAAATGTGCCAAGACTGTCATGGATTTGGCAGGAATTTTCTGGAACTCCCAGTGCCAACAAGATGTCTTTTCCTAGGTAAAAACATGTAAGAACTAAAATTCTTCTGAACTTGCTGAGATTAAAGGTTCCTGGGAATTGCTGGGTATAAGATTGCTGTCCTAAAACCCTTCATTTTGTACTCTCCTTCCAAGTGGTGTTTTGTTGTAATTGGCTTCCTGCCTTGGAACTTGCTCTGCTCTGCTGGGTTAACCTTGGCAGGCAGGTGGTATGGAGGGCCACAGGATGATTTGAAAGTGGCTTAGTGGTGGTTAGGGTTACCTCTACCACAAGAGGGTGGTATAAATCTTTGAAAGGCAAAGGTGACTTTTTTTTTAATCCCCACCCCCACCTTCTCTTTCACTTGGTCTCTTTTTAGTTTTGCCTCTCCCTCTACTGTCTGTAGGTTTATGTTGCAGTGACACTTTATAAGCCCCCAAAATGTCAAAAAGCAATTAAAGCAATATGGGTAGATGGAATATTTAACAGTTACAGTCTCAGTGACACACCTGCAAACATTTAAAATTGGTCCCTATAAACACTACAAATATGATAATGAACTATTTCATTGACCTTCAAATTTTATACAACGGAGGGAAAAGGGATTATGTTCACGTGAAGATTCATTCATAAATATGCCATTGGAATTGCAAGAACGCTCTGTATCTATAGGAATTTCACTAAGAAGTCTTTTGCTAATTCATTACTAACAATAATAGGCTTGAGAGAAAAAAGCCCTGCTCTCTCGGGGTCATACATGAGTGAGTAGGACAAATACATAGCCAGTAGTTTACAAATACTCTGTTCCTCAGGAAGTTGTGAGTCATAAAATGAAAATCAATCAGATTAAAAAAAAGATACAGGCAGAGAAGGTTAAATAAAGCCCTTCTAATTCAGAAGTGAGTGCTTATGAACTGAGCACCATTTATTTTCTTTTGTCCATTGATTCACTCCATTGTGCTCTTGATGTGATATTTAGTATTTGGTCTACACTGTTTAGATTCTATTTACTGTTATTTAGCATAATTTGAGATTAGGATCAAAGGGTTTTCTTTGTTGGCTTATTTTTCATCTTGGTTGTAAGTGTGCATGTTCTTGTGTGTGTGCATGTTTATGTGTGTGAATGCAGGCACATATGTGCCACAGCACACACAGGAAGATCAGAGGACAATTTTCAGTGTTGGTCCTTAATTTCTTACCACCTTTGAGGCAGGGGATTGCTGTTCAATCCTTCCTTTGGCTGGCTAGCTCATCCTTGCTCTTAAGGGAAGTTTTCTCACAGCCTCACATCTCACCTTAGATTGCTAAGATTACATAAACCACCACAGCTTCCAGTTTTTATGTGGGGCCTGGGGATACAAACTCATGAACTCATGCTTGCATAAAAAGTACCTTAAGCACTGAGCATCTCCAGAGCCTCAATCTTTTGTTAGTTTTTCTATCCACTTGTGCTTGTAAATTACTGTACCATGAACTCTGGTAATTGTTCAAAAACAGATGATGTCTCTTTAGCCAGATAAAATAACTCTGAATTATAACCTCACTCTCTTTATATAGTGACTTCCTGCCTTCTCGCCATCCCCACCCCTTCTTGAATAGGGAGACAAGGCAGAGCAGCCCCTCCCCTGGTAGATAATTGTTAAGGATAGCAGTAGCTAGTTCATGCAGTACTGGGATGAAATACCCTTTTTATTAAAGCTTTATTAGAGGTGTTAAATCTGAAGACAAAGAGAAGTTCTGGCAACCCAAAGAACAAAGTGAAATCTTTTATAAGTTCTCAGGAAGGGGAGTTTTACTCCAAGTGACTCATCCCATTGGTGAGAGTTAGAGAAGTCATGGAGACAATGAAGGATCCAATGGAAGATAAAAATGTCCTTCAGGGCTGGAGAGATGGCTTAGCGGTTAAGGCGCAAAGCCTAAGAACGCTGGTTCCAATCTCCAGCGGTTCCAATCTCCAGGTCCCACGTTTAGCCGGATGCAAAGTGATGCAAGAGCGCAATGCTGCACTTGACCACAAGGGGGTGCACACATCTGGATTTCGTTCGCAGCAGCTGAGAGGCTGCTGGTGCGCCCATCTGTATCTGTCTTCCTCTCCCTCTCTGTCTCTCTCTTTGTCTCTCTCCGTGTCTCTCTCTCAAAAAAAAAAAAAATGTCCTTCAAAGCATAGGGATAGGGGGGTCAGGAAGAGTCATACACAACAGAGTACAGATACAATTGAAGGTTGTCTTAGCTCTGCTGCCATGGGGCTGGGCTTTCTCACAGGGCCTTGGTCCTGGCCAGAAAGGGGGTTCTTAATGGGGTCGCATGTGTTTTAACACCTTCCTTAGAGAGTGTGAAGGACCTGAGGCCTTCTTTATCCCCCATTTCTCACTGGCTCTGTAGTATTTAGCAGGAAGGCTGAGTCATGCGGGGTGGACCTTTCCACCTCTCCTTGACAACTCTATAAAAGTCTCTCTCCTACTTGCACCCAACCATGCCACCTGTGGTGCTACAAGTCACATAATAAATCTTTAATTCTTAAAGGACATTTTATCTCCGTGAGTGTCATAGAACCAGCCTGCTCTTCAACTGATCCCCCTTCTTTTTAATTATCTAACAGTAGTAATGTTTTATGATGTTTAATGATATCTGTCCTATTGATACATTGTTTGTATAAATGAAATTAACAAGTGAAGCACTCAGTATAATGTTTGAGACACAGCAATTGTACCAATTGTATCAATAGTTATTGGCATTGATAAAGTCAATGCATTGTTGTATTGCTGTAGTCTCTTAGGCTACTAGGAGGTAATGGAACCTTTAAGAGTTGGGGCCCAGTGGGAAGACATTAGGTTATTATATGGGACATTAGGGCCCTATTTCCTTCTGGTCTCACTTTTTTTTTAAACTTCCTGGCAACTGGGGGAAAAGGGCCTATCAACTAAACTTCCAGTGAGTATTGTCGAGTGTTGTCATAGGCTCAAGCAACCATCCACTGACACCTCTGAAAACATAGGCCAAAACAGATCTTTCACCTCTTTAGTTGATGGTGTCAGGTATTTATCACAGTGGCAGAAGCCTGAATAACAGGCATATCTTTCAAGCTGAAAGTGTTCAAAGATTGATCATAGAAATTTATTTTCATTAGAATAATTCACATAATTTCATGGTACTATATTTAAAATAAATTATTACCAGAGAATTGAACTATGGGAGTAGGAGTAAATACATAACTACCATTACTTTTCTATAAATGAAAACATTCTTAAAACAATATTAGCTCAAGGTAACTTGATTACCTTGAGAATTCTCTTAGGACACATTGCTCCAGGTGAGTCTAATTTAGGAGCTGGTGAACATTTGTACAGACTATCCTTCCACAGAGAAAGACAGAAGCATGCATGTGTGCATGTTGCCCATGTTTGATCCCAATAATCCTCAGATTCCTTCCTTGTCTCAGTTTCTCATCTTCTTAATATGGCTGTTCTTACTGATGGACCCCCTTTTGCTATGTGGTCAGATAGAAGCAAAGGTTTTACCCAAGGGCATTGCCATCAAGCACTCCATGTGCAATGCAGGGTTTGCCCTCTAGATAAGGCAGATCAAGTGGCTTTTTTTTTTTTAATACATCTATCTTTAAATAATTTCTGTAAGAACTCCTTTCATCTAGACTAGTATTTCTGAAGCGTTCATGTGAAACAGATCAGCCTGTGGGGCTCCTTAAATCATAGATTGCAGAGCTCTACCTCACACATTTCTGATTCAGTAGGTTCTGGATGGAACATGCTAACTCGAATTTCCACCTTGTGGTGATGCTGAGGGTGTTGGCCCAGAGACCACTGGCCCAGGGGAAACTTTATTTCTCTTAGGGCTGGAAGATTATCATACTACTGTCTCATTTCTTTATATTTTAAAAAACTTATTTATTGGTCTTTCAAATTCAGTTCAACACTTGAAGTCTAACTTAAAAAAAAAGTATTTTTTGAAGTCTAACTTTTTTAATTCTGGAAAAACATTTTTTATTCACCAACAGTCAATTATTAAAATACTCAAAATGAAGTGTCTTGCAGCCTGTAGGTTTCTTTCTTTGTTTTTCCTTGTGTTTCATATCTAGGATGAATAAAATGGAATATCAAGAGAATTATATTTTTAAATATTTTCAAATGTGTTTTTTATTTGGAAAAATAATCTTCATGTACATGTAAAGAGTCTACTATTTACGTATTTTTGTTTTGGTCTTCTGATTGGTCAGTGTGATCCAGGCACGTAATAGTCTTACAAACTCAGTAGGTATCACACTGTTCCACAATTATGTTCTGTTAAATAACGCTTAGGCAGATTACAAGTACTTAGCTAAGTTAATATGAGAAACCGTTTACAATCTGTTATATTTAGCTTATGGTAATTTCTAAGAAATTATGTTGTATGCACAAATAAGCTAGCTGAACCTGCTAAATGAAAGTGTATGCACTTAAATTACACCATAAGAATTCCTCTTTTTGCATCTTTTTAAAGAGTTTAAATCAATTCCTTGACACCATCAAGGACAGCATCAGATCAACACATGTATGCAGACATGCATATTTATACATGTACTGTTCTGGTAAATTCATGAGATGAAAATGGAACATTGTATGCATGAAAACAGACTAATTTTTATGACTAAAACCAAGTTCAGTCACATTTTTTTTTTTTTTTTTGGTTTTTCGAGGTAGGGTTTCACTCTGGTCCAGGCTGACCTGGAATTAACTATGTAGTCTCAGGGTGGCCTCGAACTCTCAGTGATCCTCCTACCTCTGCCTCCCGAGTGCTGGGATTAAAGGCGTGTGCCACCACGCCCGGCTTTCAGTCACATTTTTAATTTTCTTGCCTTTAAATAGATGATGAGGTACTAGTTCTAAGATTTCAGTCAATTTTCCCGAATAACCTCAAGCTTACCTCTGAGTTAATTTGTAAAATAGCTCCACTATGACAATTGGGACTTCAGCATGAAATTGGCATAGCTAGTCTTTGTTTGATCACTGAGTTGATTGTTTTGAGAAAGGGTCACCATGCTACATAAATTCATGCAGTTCTCTTTCCACATGATCTTCTATAGCTCTCATTTTTGCATGACATTTACACTATGCAGTGTAATAGTGTGCAAGTGATAGTGGAAGGTGGGCAGAACAGTCCAGTGCATGTTCTGAGGGAGTTGAATACCGGCCGCTGCTGCTGCTGCTTTCAGCATTACTCTTGTGTGTGAAGCCTTTTGTCTATTAGTTCCTGTAATATAGTTCTCCAGTTCTAAGAGATTTTTTTCCTCAAAATCATGTCAGCCTAGCTCTGATTTCCTCTCTGCCAGATGTCTGCTGCTAGTTATGTTTATTTTGAGTAATCAACTACTTTTGTACATTTATCTGGGCTGAGTTTCTGTGGTCAAGCCTTTATTTTTCTGGGAAATAGATTTGCTTCGTATCATAGCAGGTCTAGTAAGCATGGCTATACCACCATTGATACACATTTAGCCGAGAATCTTGATCACATCAATGCTATTTTCTTATTTGAAGACAACATTAACAATGTTATCACCTGTAAATCCTGCTCCAGATCTGAACAAAGCAGGTCATGGTGTTTACGGATATTCTAAGCTTTGAGTAAGCAGTTTTATTCTTAGACTATATACACATTGCTTTTCTATTGGTGGTGTGTACATACATTCTACCATTTGGACCTTTTAGCAGCCGCTTACTTTCATTTGGGCAGGGGGAGGGAGGCGGTAACTCTCCCAACTGTTTTTAATCTTCATTCCTGTGATTTAAGAGGGACTGGTTCAACCTTGCACTTTAGCAATACATGTGTCCCTGTTGTGGATCATATTCAGAGCATTTCAATTTTCTTACAGGACTCACTGCCACAAGGGGACCAGTAGGATACTTACATGTAAATTTTGTTGGAACTCAATTACCAAAACAGAGTTTTTGTTCTTTTGCTTCATAACAGATACAATGTCTATGCTGACATCCATTATGAAAGATCCTTGTAATGCCACACATTATCATTCAGCACTATTTGTTTCTGAGAAGATATATTAAGTCAACATAGAAGCAAAACTGTGGCAACCAAGAGTTACTGCTGGAGAGCAAGTCTAGTGCATTCATCTAGCACATCCTTTCCATTTTTGGTTCTTACCCAGGTTTATCTAATATCATGTGGTAACACTGGTTTTATAATATTTTAGTGGTGTCTCCTCCTTTAAGTCAATCCTTTTTAACAGAAAGCTGAAACATAAATATAGCATGGTATTATGGAAACTGATGAGCTATGGTGACAAGAGAGTAGAGTGACAGCTAGGAGCCCTGTAGGTCAGCAGAGAGTGGCTGCCAAGGATAGGATTTGCGCAGCAAGGCCTTGGCTTTCAGGATGATTGTCATTTCATTGTATTACACTGAGCCTTTAAACAATCCATAATTTATTGCATGTCTTCTTGAATGTGTTCTTCCAGGGCAGAGTCAGCAATGTGCAGGCTTTCCAAAATAACTTTATCAAGGTCTTCAACATATGCCTGTGTGCCCACAGAAATAAAAGAATTTCCCAGACTGCCCAAACTCTTCTTGCAAGCTATTGGTCTGTAACTGATCAGTGTGGAATAGAGATGGGCAGGGATCACTTATACCTCCAGTCCTGTATCATTGTGGGGCAGGGATCACGTATACCTCCAGGCCTGTATCATTGTGAATGCACTTGGGAACGAGTATGTCTGCTTATTGAAATGTTTTCCCAATTGTGTAAAAATATTTGTTAAGACATTGAGCATGTCTGAATTTTGATGGGCATTATTCTATTCCTGACTATCCCTTTACTCTCTGCTATCTGAGCATAGTTGCAATTTAGAACCCTCTCCTGTAAACTTGGTTAATCCTTTTATGTATTTGCTCCAGTGCATGTGTGTTTGTGTAGGGGGCGTGGGGGGAGACAGGCAGGGTTGCCTATGCATTTGCTTGCTGTGGAGTGCCCTCACCTGGGCTGGCTGGAACAGAATAATAGGTGTCCAGCTCCATCACACTTCTACCCATTCATATTTGAGCCAGAGTTTTTTATTGATCCCAGAGACTGGCATTTTTTTTCTTTTATTTTTTCTTTTTTTTTTTTTTTTTTTTTTTTTTTTTTTTTTTTTTTTTTTGGTGAGCTCTAAAGATTCTTGGTCTCTGCTCCCATGGTACTTGGATTACATGCAAGCATGGCCATGCCCAGCTGTTTATGTGTGTTCTGGGGATCAAACATGAGCAGTCCTTCAGGTCTCCTCAGGCCCTCATGCTTAAACAGAAAGTATATTTAACCACTGAGCCATGTCTGCAGCCTGACTGGTGTAATCTTAATGGAGTATTTAATATGGTGGTTGTTATCATTAAACGAGAACCCCTAATAGCCCTCAAAATGAGATTTACCATTATTAGGGTATTACAGTACATAATCATCTAAAAGGCATTCAGATCTTAGCCAAAAATTAATAATAATTTCTAAGATATATGATTCATTAAATTATTATGTAGCCTATACATTCTACATCATGAAATTATTTGGTTGAGGTCACCCCTTAATTTATGTCTTTTATCTGGCACATGTCCATTTTCCTATATGAATCACCGTATGTATATTATTGGCCATATGTTGCTACTTGGGTTCAGTGCCCAGAGACTGCACATCCATGAAATGGCTCTCAGGAGAAAAGAAACGTGAAGACCCTTGAGATGCATGAATCTTCTAGAGCAAAGGGAAGATGCTGTTCTCTGGAATTCAACACAGTCACAGAATCAGAGCACACAAGATGTGATCTATCAGTACAGCCTCAAGGTCACAATTTTCAATTCAGAGAATCACCCAAGAGAGGATTTCAGAATTAGTAAGTACTTCAGGGACTGCAGCAGAAGTCGTGGAGGAAGAAACACCATTTATAAAAGTGAAGATGCTCTTGTGAATACTAAAAGTTTTTCTCCCTTCTTGAGGACATGGCAGAGCTCTCAAGCACCCATTTTCCTAACTGAAGCACATGCATTGAGAAGACAGAGTAATGATGACTTGGTGGTGGTGGTGGTTTAAATTCATTAACATTGGTGATGATGATAAACTGTTATCTTGGGCTCTCATACAAAACAAGAACCCTGAAGGAACATACAAGAAGGAAACTCGAAACAATAGAATTCCTCTCCGGGCACAAAGTTAATGTTGTTATGGACTTAATATTGCTGTTTCTTCTAAATGGGAGGAAGTCCAAACTTCTCAATGTGTTGTGGAACTCTTGGAGGATTAGATCAAGTCATTAAAGTGGGCACCTATGATGATATGAAGAAGAGTGTAATTGCCCTGTCCCCTCTGTCTCTGTGCCTTGTTTCACTTTCAGTTTTCGGCCATGTGAACATATAATTGATAAGGCAGATTGTCTGTAAGCCAAGAAGTGAATAATTACCAGAAGACAACCATGCTAGGGCCCTTCTCTTGGACTTATTATTGAAGTTGTTTGTTTTTAGTGGTAGATTAAGCACACTGTTAGCTGAGAGGACATGTGAAAATATTCTGCTTTATATAAACATATCAAAGAACTCTCACTAGGAAAATCTTTGTATTTTACTTAGTAAGTAATTGTGTGTGTTCTAAGATTGATATTCATAAAATATTGCTATTCATAACACTGGTAGCTTATATAAAAATACTACCAGTTTTTATATAAATAATTACTGTCAAGATTCCAGTCAGGTCAGGAGAATAGAAGGCTGGTTAAGATTATAAAGCAAATGGGTCAGAATCATATTTTTAAAAATATTTTCTGTGGGCTCCAGTACAGTTCTGCTGTCATATTTTTCTAATTCAAATAATTTTTACTTAATTCTACAGACCTTTTAGATAGAAAGTATCATCAGAGGGTGGCTGGATTTTATTTTAAATATATGTCTATTAATTTTCTAAACCCAGTGTCTTTTACACTAAAGATAACTAACAAGTATATTGCTAAATATTTACTCCCTGGGAGAAAATGAGCAGTGGTGGTTTTCTAGTATTAGTAGTTTCTTGTTACTGGAAATGCAAAACTTTGTAAACTTGAAAATGGCCTGATTTAATTTATGGCTAGAGTGTGGTATATATGTAAGAGGTTAGAATACTGTTTTATTTAGTAAAAATATTCAGATTGGGCTGGAGAGATGGCTTAGTGGTTAAGGCACCTGCCTCCTAAGCCTAAGAACCAGGTTCCAATCTCCACGTCCCATGTTTAGCCAGATGCAAAGTGATGCAAGGGCACAATGCTGCACTTGCCCACAAGGGGGCGCACACATCTGGATTTTGTTCACAGCAGCTGAGAGACTGCTGGCGTGCCCATTCTATATCTGTCTCCCTCTACCCTCTCTCTCTGTCTGTCTCTCTCTCTCTAAAATAAAAATAAATAAATAAAATTTAAAATATTCAGATATAGAGCATGGTTTTGATAAGCTTCATTGTACCCCAAGTGCATAGAAAACACAAACAATGGTGCTTTGAAGCTAAGAAATGTCATAAGACTGTAACAAGGTAGAAAATTGGAGACAAACAAGCTGAAGGTCAATTCACAAGATTGAATATATGTCAGGTAATTAATGTTTTAAACCCAATGTTGTTCAATCATCAACCATGCTAGTTTAAATTTCCAAATTTTGCTACAATTGTTACTTTGTCCTAAAATTGACTAAATCTCCATTAAGTTTATGGATAAAATGTTATTGTATAGTTAAATGATATTGTAATTTTTCTCTACTATTTGTCCAATTTAGGAAAATTATGGTGTAATTTGTCCTCATCATAAGATGAGATTTACATTTTTTCAGTTTATCAACAAATACTCTAAAATAGTGTTCCCAATCAGTACTTCATATGTATCTCAACTTATTAGTTTATGTTTCTACACTATATGCATATATAAATATATGTATATATATTTTTTTCTTTTAGTTCATTATCTTACTATTCTTTTCATTAATTGTCATCTTTTTTTTTCATCTCAATAATATCCCCAGCTGTCCAAATCCATCAGTATTTTTGATGAAGCTGAGCTAATATCTTTCAAGTCTCACATTTTTATTATAGATTTGAATGTTCACTCATTTCTATTTCCCACTCATTGCTTAATGAATATGTTGAATAATACCAAAGCACATTCTGGTCCCCAGGGACCTTCCTTGCTACTTCATTCACCCAATGAGGCATAAAATCATGGTACTATTCTATTTGCTGAACTGATTTGTATATTCTTATGGTACCATTATTTATAAGCAATAAAACTTTAAGTAACAAACCCTCAATTAGCTAGATATTGTTTCAGCACTAAACTTTTAGGGAAAAAAGAAGAAAGTGAAAACAAGGGACAAAGGTGGCATTTACTGAGTTTAGGAACTACTAATTTTATCAGTCTTGACTCAATTTTCTTTAAAACTTTTATTATTTATTTATTTGAGAGAGAGAAACAGGGAGAGAGAATGTTTTAGAAACATAAAGAATTATGAAGACCTACATACCTACTCTTTATTTTCAAATTGAGCCTACTCACCTTACTTAAAATGGACTGAGCCATATCTGCTTCAGATGATGCAGGGTTTTGTTGTTGGTTCTGTTTGTTTGTTTGCTTTTTGTCAAGCAGGCAGTCCTAAAATCACCATCTTCCAGCCTCAGCCTCCTGAATGATGAGGTTACAGATTTCTACCATAATACACATGTTGCATAAAGTTTTACTGTGCAAACACACACACACACACACACACACACACACACACACGCACATGTAATCATGGTTCAATATCCTTGTGATTGTACAGTAGAAACTTGGTGTGATGGTTAAGTTTGTGTTAACTTTATTGGTTCAGGAATCCACAGATATTCCTCATAAGTGTGTCTCTGAGGTTGTCTCTAAGAAGGATTAACTAAAGGAAGAATCCTTCCCCCAGGGTGAGCCCTTCCCCCAGAGTGGGCGGCCCCTCTCGGAGGAGGGGGCTGGTTTATAAAACAAAGCTTTGGGAAGAAAGGCATCCTCTCCTCCCACCTGGCTGCTGGTGCTGCTTGCTGTTCTCTGCTTGGTGCTTGCTGCTTTCCAGTGTGGACTGAAGAACAGTGTCTCTCCAGGACACCTTCAGGCCTTCAGCACCAGATTAGGGCTGTTGAGGCATCCAGCCTCTTGGACTGAGCAGCTACTGGGTGCCTTGACTCTCAGGCCTGCAACTTGCTATTGCTGGACTGTTGTAAGCTAATCCAATAAAATCCTTTTTAATAAAATTCATTCTATCCATTCTATTCCTCTAAAGAACCCTGACTAATACACTTGTTATCAGATGTTGTATAAAATCATTTTCCCAGACATGGTATAACTTTATCCATTTAAGTATTTAAGACAGATTTTTGTCCTGATGATCAGAATGTCACTTTCCTCAATAGTAGGAAAGGAGGTTTTCCTGTGGTTGTCTCATCTCCTTACAGGAAGTAAAAGATTTTGGCTCAACGTAATTCTGCAAATTCTCCTGCCCTTCCATAGGCAAAGACTCACCCTTTCAAAAGCAAAAGCAAAATGGAGACTGGGAAGATGGGTCAGTATGGATGGATCTGACTTTGGATCACCAGAACTCATGTAATTTCTGAGTGGGTGTGACAGCCCACCTGTATTCCAATTTTTAAGAAACAAAGACAAGGGTCCATGGTAGGCAGGTGGACTTTTGGACTAGTCCACTTGGCAAGTTCTAGGAAGAAGGAGAGGCCCCTTCTCCATAAATAAGGCAGAGACCAATTGAGAAGTACATCTAGCACAAACCTCTGGCCTATGCTCCTATACACACATAAACAAACACCTGCCCCTTCACACATGTGTCCTAACATGTATATGTATACATACACATGCACACGTGTGTGTGTGTGTGTGCACACCTATCTAGCTTGCACACAAATATGAAAGCACTTATGAATCACTTCAGAAAATATTTTGGCTTCACATTGTTGCAAAAGATATTCTGTGAAATCCTCAGGGACGTTCAAGAGAACAACAAAATCAAGTCTGTAGATTTGAAATAATTGACTTGGAAAAATAGCCTGGAGACAAAAGTACAAAAGTTCTTTACTGGAATTCAATATTATTTTATCAGCCAATTCTTTTGATGTCTCAGGGGATATTATTCTGAGTTAAATGTAAAAAATGGCAATGCTGTGATTCAGAAGAGCCAGATTTAATGGACCTTTTTTGTGAATACCTCAACAATATTGCTCCCTGAATATATATTCATATATATGAATAACAAATGAAAATAAGTTGAGTCTGAAAGATACCTTTTGATAGTATAAATTAATAATACGGAAACACATTTAATGTGAAGTGTTTTATCCTTTCTTAGTGGTAATTAAAATCATAGTATTACATAATTCACTATCATAGATCTAATGAAATGTGATAGTTACTCAGGAATAATGAGCTAGCTCTATTCTAAGGTAAGAAAATTTATACTTTTTGGAAAGTTATTCCTTTTCATTAGGTCCTTTTGATCTTTTTTCTAACCAATACAAACAACCACAAAGTTATAAGTTTTGCATTTTCGAATAAGACAGCAAAGAAGAACACAGCTCAGAAAACCCCATGTGGAATGTTATGGTGGCCAGCCTCAAAGTAAATATGGAGTACTTGTGGGAATGTTGAGATTCACTTGCTCATAGACTGTTGATTTGTATAACCTTGTCCTATAATGTGTTCTCTGGAAAACACTGGTAGCTTAGCCACACTACATTCATGCAAAGAAACTGTACAAAGCTATTTTCTTTGTTGCCTCAAAAATGCAAAGTCTACCAGTGGTAAAGATTTTTAAATTGAAATATGTAATATGCCATTATCACTTTTCAAAAACTTTAAAAAAGTGTAATATGTAAATGGAAATCAGAACAAAAAAGCGAAAATGGTTTACATAGGATTAAGCATATAGATGGAATGAATACATAGATATACTTAAGTCCAAATTTGCTCTATTTTGGCCTCCAATTTGCACCTGCAGAGTGTGGGCATAATTTAAATGAGATAGCATCTGGCATATTGTCAGAGTTGTAATCAACAATCGCAGAAGCATGTAAATCGTGACTGCACTTATGGGGGAGAAAAGAAAACGTAATTAAGAAGATAGGACTCGAAGATAGGTTTAAACTCACAGATTCCACATGTCATGTTTTTTAGACATTGAGATCAGCCAAAGAAGAAACTCAACAGGGAATTGGAGCTTATACAGCTTCAAGTAGTTTAGCTATGTACTGATGAAGAGACAGTGTGCTTAGAGATGATTAGATCTGATTATACAACCCAGCCTTACCTCTTCCTAAGAATGGGAAGTTTAGCCAATTAGTAAATCTTTTTGTATCATAGCCTTAAATGTTAAAAGGAGAATAGTAAAATCCAAGTGAATTTATTGTGAAAATTACAGTAGAATATCATTAAGTATTGCATCATAAATAGCAATTTTCATTTTCCCGGTCTTCTTTCTTATAATTCCATACATATATTTATATGACAATGAGGAACAATAATCTATTTCCAGCTACAGTCATGGCTTATATTCAAAATGTGCTTTAAAGGCTGAGGAGATGGCTTAGTGGTTAAGGTACTTGCTTGCCATGCCAAATGACCCAGGGTCAATTCCCCAGGACTCAAGTAAGCAAGATGCACAAAGTAGTATATGTATCTGGAGTTCGTATGCAGTAGCTGGAGACCTTGGCACACCCATTCTCTCTCTCACTCTCTGTCTGATTCTTTCTCTCTCTCAAAATAAATAAATATAAATTTTAAAATGTGCTTTAAATTTTGTACCAATGAAATTATTTTTAAGTCACTTTTTACCAATAATGGACAACTTGAATTTCAGTAAGACAAATTAAATTCACATTGAAATTTACTGCATGTCCAAACTACAGTTTTTGGAGAAATAGAAAAGTGATGAGTGGGAACACCAGGGTGGTCAAGACAAATGTTCACACACAATTTTCCTTGTTATAATCATACCTTCCATTTTTGTATTTTCTGTCCAATTCTGGATTGTCTTATGAATTGAGGCCTTTTTTTTTTTTTTTTACAACTAACAAACTTATTTAGAGAGAATCTTCTGCTTTCAAATTTAAGAGGAGCATAATCAAATGAACATAAGATTTAATTAGTGCATATATAACCAAGAACTAAACAAGGGAAAGATGCTATATCTGGCTACAATGTAACTTTTCTATTATCACATGAGTTTATTTTATAAAGTCAGTGTGTGTGTGTGTGTGTGTGTGTGTGTGTGTGTGTGTGTGTTTTAAGCAGCTATATAATAGCACCTGTTGGTCCTATTGCTCCTGCTTCTATAGAATTTCAAATGAAATATTTCTGCCCTATAGTGTGAAAATTATCTTTCTTCTAAAGATAACTAATAACTAAATACCTAAATAATGTTAATAAATTCATATTTTCTTTCATTTGTGTTAGTATGTTTAATTTCCATCCATTAAAAACCTATTCATAATTATAAATAAATAATAAGAATTTTCTGAGGACATTATTTAGTACATAATTTTCAGATCCTATTTCAAAATGAAACTATGAGATATCTTGCTTAGAAATGTTTAAAATTTCAAGATGGTGGCAACAGAACATTGAGTCATGTACCCAAACCTTCTATGCCAAGAACTTTGTGTACCTACATAAATGACACACTCAGAAAGTCCATGTTGGCTGGTTTTTAGAACAATCACATGAATTGCTGAGGTTGGGAGTTGGTTCTAGAAAAAGACATTTTCAGTCTCTACCATCTTGTAATTGTACCATTGAGAAAAGTAGCTGGACACTGGGCTAGAGACAGACCAGATCATCACTCATAACCTTATTGTCACTTCACTTGAAGGTGCCAGGTGACTGTCTCACAATACTCTCTTCTAACTGAAAATTATTGAAATATAAAGACATACTTTTAAGGATAAAAAGCTTCATAGTATTTGATGAAACTCCTAATACATACCACTCACGTCACAAACTATCATAGCAATATACAAACCAGAACATTTACTGCTGTGCTCATCACAGGACATGCATTCCATTCATCTGGGTTGATTCCAGTTCTTAGCTACTATGAACTGAGCATCTATAAATATCGTTGAGCAAATATATCTGAACTGAGGCATGGAGCTTTAAGGTAAATGCCCAGGAAAGGAATAACTGGGTCTGTTGTTAACTCTATAGTGAACCTTTTCAGGAGCCTCCATATTGCTTTCCATAGTGGTTGTACCATTTTACATTCCCACCAACAGTGATTGAGGGTTCCTGTTTCTCCACATTCTCACCAACATTTGTCTTCATTTGATTTTTTAATGTTTGCTATCTTTACTGGGGTAAGGAGGAATCTCAGAGTTGTTTTAATTTGCATTTCCGTGATAATTAGAGATGTTGAACATTTTCGTAAGTGTATGCCACTTGAATTTCTTCTTCTGAGAACTCCCTGTTCAGTTCTCTGCCCCACTTTGTGTGTGTTTTGTTTTATTTTTTATTGTTTAGGTTTTTGAGTTCTTTGTAGATTCTAGAGATTAGGCCTCTGTCAGTTGCCTAGGCGGCAAAAATTTTCTCCCATTCTTTGGGTAGTGTATTGGTTCTGCTTTATTGTATGTTTGTCTGTGAAAAAACTTTTCAACTTCATGAGATTCCAATGATTGAGTGATTGTTTAAGTTCCTGAGCTAATGGGTTTTTGTTCAGGAAGTTTTTTCCCATTCCTATATCATGGAAAGTTCCTCCTATTTTTTTTCTCCCAGTAGTAGCAGACTTTCAGAACTTATATTGAGGTCTATGATCCATTTCAACTTGATTTTTGTGCATGGCAAGATGTGTGGGTCTACTTTCATTTTCCTGAATATAGTTATCCAGTTTGTCCAGCATCATTTGTTGAAAGATGCTGTGTTTATTTCCAGTCTACATTGTTAGGGCCATTGTTGAATATCAAGTAACTGTAGTTACTTGACCCAAAGTCTGGATCCTTTAGTCTGTTCCATTGGTCTATAATCCTATTTTTGTGCCAATAAAATGTTATTTTGTTACTATGGCTTTGTAATATAGATTTAGATCATGTATGGTGATGCCTCCAGAGGTATTTCTTTTGCTGAGGATATGCTTGAATATCTGAAATCTGCTGCATTTCATATGAATTTTGAGATTATTTTTTCTATCTTTGTGAAGAAAAAATGTTGGTATTTTTATTGGTATTGCATTAAATCTGTATATTGCTTTCTGTAAGATTGCCATTCTCACAATGTTAATTCTGCCTATCCAGGAGCATGGGAGATCTTTCCATTTTCTCAAGTCTTCCCCAAATCCTTTCTTGAGTGTTTTTATGTTTTCATTATATAAGTCTTTCATATAAGTCCTTGGTTAATGTTATTACAAGGTATTTTATTTATTTATTTATTTATGTATTTATGTATTTATTTATTGCTGCTATTGAAAATGTAACAATGTCGCTTATTTCTTTCTCTGTATCTTTGTCCTATTGATTTTTTGTGCATTGATTTTGTATCCTGCTGCTTTGCTAAAGGAGTTAATCACCTTTAAGAGTTTTGAGATGGAGGTTCTCAGGTCACTTATGTATAGAATCATGTCATCTGTGAATAGGGTTAACTTTACTTCTTCCTTTCTAATTTTTTCCCTTTTATTTCTTTATCCTGTCTTATTGTTTGAGCTAGGACTTCTAGTACTATGTTGAAGAGGAGAGGAGAGAATGGCCACCTCTGTCTTGTTCCTGATCTCAATGGGAATTCCTTCAATCTCTCCCCATTAACTATTATTTGGGCTTTAGGTGATTTATATATAGCCTTTATTATGTTGAGATATAAACCATCCATGCCTATTCTTGCCAATGTTTTGATCATGAAGTGATGTTGTATTTTGTCAAAGGCCTTTTCTGCATCTATTGAAATGATCATGTGTTTTTTGTGTTTAAGCTTATTTATGTGGTGTATTACATTGACAGATTTCCATATGTTGAACCAACCCTGTGTTCCTGGGATAAAGCCTACTTGATCAAGATACTGATGTGTGTGTGTGTGTGTGTGTGTGTGTGTGTGTGTGTGTGTGTGTGTAGTGTGTTTCATGTGCCCAATTATTTTTGGTAAAACACATATGTGATTAGAACCTTTTATATTACAGTAAGAGGAATGGGTTTCTTAACAAGCAGCTATTCTAATGTGTTGGCACTCCAATTACTTTCTCCATAGTAAGTCTTGCAAAACTACTTGATTTTGAAATTTCTATTAAGATCTACTTGGATTAAATGATTCAAGGAATTATAACCATTGATAATTTTAATCTTATAGATAATTTGCATTTTATATAATCTAAACTCATATGCATAATTAAAATAAACCTTCCTAACAAAAGCATATATTTTATAGAAACTGAACTTCATTGTGTAAGTAAAACCAAAGTATTGAGCAGTAACCTATATCATAATCACACTTTTTCCCATTGGTGAAGTACATTTTAGCCTGATAAATCTTCTTTGCCTTTTGTATTATTTTATTTTAGTTTTGATCATTGAATTTGTATATATAATGCATTTTCATTATATTCATCCCTGTCCTCCATTAGCCTCCCCTTTCCACCTTCAACTTCCACTAAACCTCTTATTCTTCCCAACTAATCACCTTCCTTTCAGGTGAATTGTGTGTGTGTGTGTGTGTGTGTGTGTGTGTGTGTGTGTCTTAAATTGGGGTTGCTTTCATGAACATGGGTAGGGGATTATTTACTGGAGAATAGGCAATTTATTAGTGGCTGCACCATCAAAGAATATCCCTCCTGATCCCTCATTAACTTTGACTTCCAATAGTGACAGGAGTGTGGTCTTGTGTGTCCCAAAAATGTCAATGATGAAATGTTGAAGGGCTCACTTCCATGCACAGCGAAGTGGAATGATAAGTAGAAGCAGGATTGGAAGTATAGGGCTGATATATATTCTTTTATGACAATACAAATCCCACAATTTAATAGGGTTGCACATCTGGATAGTAGTAAAAGAAGTAGTAATAGGACTTCACAATTTTTCAGGAAATTTAGATTAATTTTCATTAGCTTCAGTTATGTAGTCTTATAAAATCACTAAATGTCATATCAGTCTTTTCTATTTTTTTTTCATAAAAGGTCATTTTATCTTGATGTGATACTTAGGTCATTGGTGGCTACAGAACAGATACTGGCCCCCAGACACCTATTTTCCCCTATTTTACTTCCATCTCAGTCACATGTAGAATCCTACAAAAATCTCCTTTAAAAGTTTGGTATCCACTAGTACTAATTAATGGTTAATGCTAGCTATCTTTCCTAAAAAATTATAAAATAAAATGTTAACTATGTGACAACCTATCACATATTATTAAGCACAATAAATTAATTCCCATACAATACCCCTTTAAATAACATTTATGCAAATGTATTTTCATGGAACAAGTAGGAAAAGAGTATAGAAGTAATCCAATATGAATTGTAGAAAAAATAGTACATTCATTGTCAGAGTAGGTTGCAAATGTAAAGAATTAGAACACTCTATATCTAACCATTAGCTAGTAACTTTTCTTATGGTAGTGCTAAACATTTCTTCAAACAATGATTAACTGAATTTCCTGAAATTTTCCATTAAGATATATCACTATTTCCTTTTTAGGATAACTCAACTATTTAAATTACCCTTATATTAAGTTTAATATTAATGAAATAAGATCCCATACAAAGCAATGTTGTAATCATGTGCTGGACAAGAGCAAGTCTCACTTATCACTACCAGTGCTACTTATGCTTTCTTATATTTGGTGAACATCAACATTGCTCATTAACTTTCATCTAAATGTTAAAAGTTCTTCTAATTTTACTTTATAATATTTTGAAAATGATATAGTTTGTTACAATCTACAGCTTTATTTTCAAATATTGTACCTTTTAAGAAATGATAAATGTGCTAGATAGATGGCTTAGTGGTTAAGGTGCTTGTCTGCAAACCCAAAGGATCCAGGTTTGATACCCTAGGACCCACATAAGCCATATGCACAAAGTGGTGGGTCCATGTGTCTGCAGTTCATTTGCAGTGGTCAAAGGCCCTAGCATTCCCATTCTCTCTCTCTCTTTCTCTCTCTCTCTCTATCTTTCTATCTGCCTCTTTCCCTCTCAAATAAATGAATAAAAATAATCGGGGCTGGAGAGATGGATTACTGGTTAAGGCCTTTGCATGCAAAGCCTAACAACCCAGGTTCAGTTCTCTAGGTCCCACTTAAGCCAGATGCACAAGGTGCCGCATGTATCTGGAGTTTGTTTGCATTTATCTCAGGCCCAGGCTTACTCATTTTTTTCTCTCTCTCTCAATCTCTCTCTTTCTCCTCCCTCTCTCAGTCTCTATTAAATAAATTTTTTAAAAATTAAAAATTTCTAAAAAATTTGAATAGAAATAAAATATTAAAAAGGAAATGATAAATTATTTTTCTATTTTTTTCTCTTTTGTCAGTTTGAAAATTCTTTTGAAGTATCTTTGAAGACCTTTTTACACAGAATGAGATCAGGCAACTGATATATATCATAGAGCATATTTGATAACTTATGAGATTATAAAACTGATACTAACTTACTCTGAACATTCAGCTAGGGAGTTTAATCCTTCTTTATACAAATATAGCAAACACACCAAATAAATGCCTTAAACTACAGATACAAAATATAGACTATTGCTAAATATTTAAATACTTTGATATTTGAATGATTATGCTCAACATCTAGTTCTGTATCATTTTCAAACATGAGCATAGGAGGAATAAAGCCTATCATCAAAATACAATAATATATTAAAATATACCTATGAAAATATTTATTATACCAATACCAAGGAATGCAGTTTCAATGAATCTAAGGCCCAAATAAGATATACCCCAAACATATTCAGTGGTTAGAATGTTAAATGGTCCCCATATCCTCATGTGTTCTAATGATGGTGCTGTTTGGGAACATAATAGAACCCATTGTTTTCTACAGGAAGTGGATTATTGGGCATGGGCCTTGGGGTTTTCTGGGCCATGCCTTCTTCCTGTTCTTTCTCTTTGATTCCTGTCTACTTTTAAGAAGATGTGACTGGGGCTTACTGCTCTGGCCTGACATGCCTTCCCCACAATGAATAAACCTTCTCTTCAAAACTTTAAGCCATGGCCCGGAATGGTGGCCCACTCCTTTAATCCAAGCACTTGGGAGGCAGAGGTAGGCAGATTGCCATGAGTTGGAGGCTAACCTGGTATTACAGAGTAAGTTCCAAGTCAGCCTGGAATAGAGAGACTGTATCTTGAAAACACCAACACACACACACATACACATGAAAAAAAAAAAAAAAAATCAAGGATCCAAAAAAATACAAATGTCCAAACCAAATATTTGTAGATTATTATGAGTACTCTATTAACATCTCATTTATAGTGATTAATGGATAATTCCAATGTTGAATCTAGTGGCAGGAACTGTGGATCATTGAAAGAGCATTTGCTTTGTGTGAACAAAGCCCTAAATTCAATACCCAGCATCACAAAAACAAAATAAAATATAAAAACTCTTTAGAAATCCTTATCCTTGGAATATCCAAATGTGTACCAAAAATGTCACTTACTTGATTCTTCCATTTGGTTGCAGTAGCAATAATCTTTTCCTATAAGACTCATATAGCTGTAATATATATATGGCTTTAGTGGGTGGCTTAATTTTTCTAATCCAAATGTATCTTCATCCAATCACAGAAAGATAATTGTCTCATGGTTTCACTCACCTGTGGCTCCTAACCTGAATCTGCCCTAGATGCTGACATACATAATAAGCATCTTGAGGACTGGACCATAGGGAGGGTGGGACCAGAGGGGAGAATAATGGTGGGGGAGGACACAAAAAGGGACCCAAATGGAAATGGTACCATAAAAATCCTGTGTCCTGAAAGACAGACTAAAAGACTGAACCTTCAGCAAGTCCTTAGAGGGAACACCTGAATCATAGGGCCATAGTGATAGTATGATGAAGATAAACCTTAATATTTTCCTGTTTCTCTCTCTCTCTCTCTCTCTCTCTTTCTCCCTCTTCTATCTTTCTTTCTCTTTTATATTACCTATCTTTTTTTTCCTTCTTTTCCCTTGGCACTGGCCTGTACCAGTACCAGCATGCATTTAACTTCCACAATGAGCTGTTGATCAGTGAGTCCTACAAGGTTTCCCAAAAGAAGACAGATTTCTGTCAGAGTATCTGATGACCCACCAAGGATTAATGATAAGACCCTATTACTAAAGACACCATATGCTGTTGGTATGGAACATGAAGTGACCTGACTGGAATCTGGAAGAGCATCAGTCTAAGACAGTAAGCTTGTCTAATGTGCCAGAAAAGTGCTACATGAGTGACTGGGAGAAAATGACCAACATCTGTCCAAGCAACTCGTAGTCTAAGCTACTCAGGAGCAAATAACCGGACATGATGCTCACACAAGTGCAATAGTGGTATACAGCCATGGTGGGTAACCAACTGCTCTTGATTTGGCTAACAGATCCACTCAGTGGAATGGAACTTATAGCTGGAACTGAGAAACAAGTCAGAACCATATCCAAAAAATGAGCCCACTCTGCACTATCAAGCTCCCACCAAAAGTGGACTACAAGAGGGCCTATACCTATTAATTCCTCTCTGTAATAATGATGGTTGTCCCATTTATCTGATGCCAAATTCACTCTTCGTTGGAGAATTTGCTTCTCTTTTTCAGATAGACGCCAAACCTGAGGAGAGGATCAGCCCATTGCACCTCACCAGGGCCCCAGATCAAACCATAAAGTAATTGGGAAAATGAGCAAGAGTGCATCTTTCTTGGTGAACCTGGTATCAACACAAGTGTGAAGGAGATAGACACAGAAAACATTCAATTCCTTCCAAACCAGATATCCAGAGACACAGACTCCCAAGACCTCATCACTGAAGTAGACCTAAAATGAACCCAATGTGGCTCAGAGAAATTTATAGAAGAGGGAGTGGAAAGATTGTTAGAGCCACAAGTTGGGTCATTATGTACAGAGACATTGCCTCTTCCCCATAACTGATGGCTACCCCCACAATGTACCACCCACAACCCCCAATGAGGAGGGTCCCTTTAGAGGGGGGAGGACAGGAAGGAGGCTAACAATGGCACCAACATGAATTTATTAATATTATGTACACAAGTAATAAAACAATAAATTAATCACTGATGAAGTGCATTTTAATGGAAATCTGTCCTAGAGAAAACATGAGATTCTTCTCACACACTCGATCAGTCACGGTTCTATAGAACTGATAGAAAGAATATGTATTAAGGTGGGGATTTGTTCAATTATCTCATGAGATGCTGATTATGCATCCCAGAAGTAACTGTTCACAAGATGGAGAGCTGAAGAACCTGGTAGATGCTGAATCTATTTAGCTGGGTGTAGGCTACTTCCTCCATGAACCCAGATGCAGGCTGGGTTCCAATGTCTAGTAGCAAGGAGAGCTAGACAAAAAGTACACACCAGCAAATAGCCCTGACAATGGACAAGAAAAAAGAATTATCCAAGACCTCCTGCAGCTTCCTTATTTGCAGTCTCCCCCCCACCCAGAAGGGCTATCCATTCTGAAAGTTGGTCTTCTTCTCTTAGATAATAATTGCTAGATATGCCTTATAGATCTGCCCAAAGGGCATATCTCTCACCAGAGTCCTAATCTGATCACGTGTACAACAGAACCTCACTGTCACACATGCACATTATTCCAACAGATAACTAAATAATAGTTGATAATTTGTTTCTAACTTTCAGTAGCCAGATGTTTTCTGGTCTTATCAATTGTTATCAATTAAGTGAATCTTACTGTAATGAAATTCCTTGTTATAATTCCCTAAATAATGGCTGCAATGTGTGTAACTATCAGGTGGATCGCAGGTCACTTTATAGCTACTAAGTACAGTTGGGACAAGTTTTGACAAGTACACCTAGGACAAGTTGTCAATTAGGACCATTTATAATAATGATGCAATTTTGAGGTGTGAAACAGGAAACAGTTTCACTGTAATACATACTAGCTTTTCAAACTCTGCTTTTATAATAAAATTTCTACTGTCTTACTTCTAATTGAATTCTAAAGTAACGTGAACTTTCAGAAGCAGTCAAACAAAAAGTAAGGGTCTTTAAATTTATTCCCCACATTGAGTTGTTTTCAGCTGTCCTCAGCAACACTAGCTTAGAGGTCTGCTACAGCAAATGACTACTCAGCAGTTGATTACAGACCAGATTGGGATCTATCTCACAGCCAGTGTTTTCAATCACAGGTCTTTCCCTTTTGCTTAAGGACATTTTCAACAGAGCTTAGTAACTACTCAAATAGATGTCCCAGAGGAAGGCAAGGCCGAGAGACCCTAACTAAGACCTCTGTTAGAATCCCTGAAGCATTTTGGGAAAGGATCTTCTTAGTTTCTTCCTTGTTAGTCATTTAACATGCTTTTCCCAACCTTTCAACATATATTCATCCCACACTTTCAGGAGATAATGATGATGATCCTGTCATTTGGGTAGAAATTTGGACTTGGTTTATGTATGGGTATAATTTTATAGTGGTTTTTATTTTATATACCTTTAATAGACAGAAAGAGAAGGAAGTTTTTGGGTGACCTATTTTGAAATGAAATTTTTCTGCTCAGACACAAGGTTATATTGTGATCTAAACCTGCATTCATTAAAGAAATTCTAATTTGGTCATCAAGCACGCTGTACTCTTGCCCTCCCCCTGCATTACTCTATGGTTTCAGCTGGGGCCCTGGTGAGCTATGATTGGCTGGTCCTCCCTTCAGATTCATTGTCCTTCTGAAAAAGATAAGCAAATTCTCCAACGGAGAGAGAAGTTAGTACTAGATAGATGGGGATGGCCATAGATATTTTAGAGGGAGTTTTATATGCATAGGCCCTCTTCTCGCCCACATGACACCAGAAAAAGGCTGAAGGAGATAAACACAGAGAACATCCAACTCCTACTAAGCCAGATATCCAGAGACACAGAGGTTCCCAAAACCTCATCACTGAAGTAGAACTAAAATGACCCCAATGTGGCTCAGGGAAATTCACAGAAGAGGGGGCGGAAAGAATGTTAGAGCCACAAGCTGGGGCATTATGCACAGAGACTTGGCCTTCCCCCATAATTCTTGACTACCCCCACAATGCATGACCCACATTCCCCATTGATGAGGGTCCCTTTGGCAGATGGAGGACAGGGAGGAGGATAATGGGGTCACCATTATGAATGTAAAATTAGAATAATATAAGTAAAAAAATAAATTATAAAAAAATAAATTCTAATTTGGTATACTTAGCTCTAGAATTGAAATAAATTAATAAATATATCAAAAATTCAGGATACTCTTTTCAATCTTCTACTTGGTTTTCTTTACAATATGTAATTTTATTTCAACCTGGCTGTTTATAGATGGTGTAGCAACTGCTTAAATATTCTCAGCCATAGCCACTGGGAAGAACACTGAGGCTTGTGTGCTGGCTAACTAGTGTAGCTGAATGGACTAATTCCAGGTTTAATGAGCGACGATGTCTAAAAAAAAGATGGAAAGTAAATGAAAAAGACACTTGACATTGCCCTTTGGCTTCCCCATGCCTGCATACCTGCACACACACACACACACACACACACACACACACACATGCTTGCAAGCATGCCTACTCAAAAACATCCATGCCAAACAAATGTACACATGCAAATAAAGTTTAAAAAGCATAAAATGTAAGTGAATTTGATCATAGTTATAAATTTCTATACCATTTTTTCTATACATTAAAAATTTTATAGCCATATACCATAGACCATAGACTCCGCAGGTAATTGTATAGTAATGACGACTGCTTGTACAACATCAAAATAAAAATGCAGATATAGTAATTATTGCTGTGTGGTAATAAACTTAGAACCAACTGATTTTAGAGATACAAAAATGAAATGGAGATATTAAAACCACCATTGAATGTTAATTAAGCTCTGATATACTTTTTCTAAATCTAACACAAATATGATGGGAAGACTTAGGACCTTTAGACTAAGAAACTAAAATATGGTATGACAAGGAGAAGGAAGGAGGGAGGGAGAGAGGCAAAGGGGGGAAGTAGGGAGGGAGAGAGACAGACAGCGAGAGAGAAAAATATTGAGACTTTCATCTCCAGCCATTAAAGCTAATGTGCTCCCAACTTGTTCTCTGTATTTTCATGAAAATTTGATCTTGACTCCTATGCAATATCAATGAAGTCCAAGTGGTTTAAAGATTATCACAGTACTAAATAACAAAAGCCCTAAAAATAAGTTTTAAAACCACTTTGATATACTAATAGAATCAATATATTTCAAGCTGATAGTTTCTGAAATAAGCTATATTTTTATTAATAGCAATAGACTTTATTAATCACATGGGATTTATCAGATGTTAATTTAACCTGACTTATGGTAAAGTTCATCTAGAATTTTGTTATATTAAAAATTATAAGATGACACAGATCAAAGGAAAATTGGAAACAGCCTTATATATGGCTACTTTTGGTGAGGTATGACATTTTACCATACTTCTCAGCAATATAGATTTTCAAAGTGGATTTCCTTTTTGGCCAAGAAGTAGTAAATGAGTAGATGAGCAAATTAAAAAGCTGAGGTACTAAGAACAGAACCCTTCTAACATATCATCCATCTACCAGGAACAGCACCTGTACTTACAGAGTTAACTATTCTCCTAATCCTAAAAGCCATATCAAGATTGATTGTTTAATAGTAAAAATGAAATAATACTGGAAGTTATACAAAATGTCACACATCGCAGGTGTCATAATTACTGCCACTTAAATAAACTGTAAATCAACCTCCTTCTTGCACCCGAGAGATTTAGCTGCTGTGAATCAGTAGGATCTCCCTGCTCTTCCACTGAGCCCTTCCTGTCTTTAATATCCTAAGGCCCATCATGTGACTTCTTTCCAAAATAATAAACGCAATAAACTCCATGATTCAGGGAAAATAGTTTACAGGTTTTCCATAGGCAAGATGTTTCTCTTTTTTTTTTCTTTTCTTTTCTTTTTTTTTTTTTTCATTCTAAGGCTCCACAATGATTCCTTATAACAGCAGTCAGCACACTTCTTAAAGGTCTAGATAATGAATATTTCAGAATTTTGCTGGCTGCATGGTCTCTGTCACAAGTATTAAACCTATAGACAAAATAAAAACAAGTGGCTTATAGAGAGTAAAATTTCATTTACAAAATCGCCCAGAATCAGTTCTCTCTTTCTAGTGTGCTCAGACCATGGGCAGTTTCATCACACTTGCATCACATCTCCGGTGTGCTGGCTGAGGCCATGGGCACACCACCACACCTGTAATGTTCTGACTGAGCCCTTAGGCACACCATCATTACCTTTTCCATGTGTCCTGAATACTCACTTAAAGATTTTCTGGCAATTTCCAAACATTTTCACCCATCTAATCTTCCTTTCTGTCTAGAAATCTCATCCTAACTTAAATCATAGCTCTTCTCAAATCAAATCTCACTTTGTACTCCAGCATGACTAGGAACCCCATCAATCTTCCTGCTTCATACTTTCAATTGTTGAGATTATAGTCTTGAACCACAATAGCCAGCTTCAAATCCCATCTTAAAACCATATCACTAGAAAAGGCTAAAAAGTGTGATATTCTGTGCATATATACTCACAATTTCATCTTTTCACACATTTCATTTCTTGTTCACTTGTAATAGTGAATACTCAACATTTTCTTCAACCTAAAACCTATTTTACTATTGTTTTATAAGTTACAGGAGGACTGGGGAGATGGTTTAGTGGGTAAGACACTTGCCTACAAAGCCCAAGGACCCAGGTTTGTTTCCCCAGCATTCATGGAAACCCAGATGCCCAGGGTGGTGCATGTGAATGGAATTCATTTGTAGTGGCTAGAACCCCTGGCAGGCCTATTCCCTATCTATCTATCATCTATCTATCTATCTATCTGTCTATCTATCTATTTATCTATCTATCTATCTATCTATCTATCTATCATCTATCTGTCTGTCTGTCTGTCTGTCTGTCTATGTATCTATCTGTATCTCTATCTGCCTCTCTGTGTGACAAATAAATAAATATTTAATTAAATAAATAAGTTAGAGGAACTTTAGCTTACTATGTAATATAGTATTACTCGGGAAACATAAAACCAAGTCAAACTAAATGTTTTTCATGAACAAACAGGAGAAAAGCAATATGTCAGTGGAGATTTCTTGAGTCTTACCTTAGGGATCTTTATTAAGCTATGAAAATCTTAACATTGCAAGGAGATTCCCAGGATCAAGTAGCTCATGTTTCCAGGAATGCAAGATATTGTTCCATCATCTCACTAATAGTTTCTACCCAGTTTTACATTTCTACCTGTCAGAAAATAAC
The DNA here is from genome assembly GCA_036365145.1 of Orientallactaga sibirica. Lineage (NCBI taxonomy): Eukaryota > Metazoa > Chordata > Mammalia > Rodentia > Dipodidae > Orientallactaga > Orientallactaga sibirica. Next base: position 43,941,849 of record JAEOAD010000012.1, on the reverse strand, counting down.
TCCTGATGTGTCTTAACTTATAAATAGCTTATTTTCTAAAGAGACAATTTTTTCCATTTTTGTTAAACCACTATGACATTATGAAATTCTGTGCTAATGTACGTAGAGTTCTTGAATAGTGATCTGGTGAGGGTCTTTGTTGCAATTATTGTAAACTGTCACTGGAAAGAAAAAAAAAATGGAAGCTTTTGTATCTGCTAGGAAGATATATCCATGGCTGGACAGGTCTAAATGCTATGATTTGATTGAACAGTCCTCTTGCTGTAAGAATTGCTCATATTTGCACCGTGGATTTACTTTAGCAGTCTTTTCTCATTGTTACATGACAAATCTTCACTTACTTTAGAAAAAGTTGTCACAGATCCTTTAAATATTTTTCTAGACTATACCACATCTGAATTGCCACTAGTTTCTCTAACAATACCTCCAACAATTCATGTCGATGTATGCCACTTGAAAAAGAAATGCTTTTCATGGGCTGAAGAACTGGCTTACTGGCTTAAGCATTTGCTTGTGAAGCCAAAGGACCCAGTCAATTCCCCAGGACCCACGTAAACCAGATGCATATGGGGAATATGCGTCTGGAGTTCATTTGCAGTGGCCAGAGGCCCTGGTGTGCTCTGTCTCTCTTCTTTCTATTTCTCTCTGCTTGCAAATAAATAAACAAACAAACAAACAAATTAATTAATAAATAAAATTGATAAAAATAAAGAAATAATTTTCAGAGGAGGATGCCATCCAGCTAGAAAAACTCTGCCCTACTATGCAATCTGAAATCCTTTCAATACAGATTGAGTATACCTATGATAGATTCATAGCTGAACCTGTCAGTAGTTTACATGAATGGCTTGTTTTTTATTAAATCATTAAGTTAAATATATTTCAACAAATCTCCACATGAATTATTTTATTTTATTTCTACATCAGGGTAACATTTAATGGATGCGTGAAATACTCACAATTCTATGGAATTTTATGTTGTGCGACCTAGTGTTATATGTTGACAATGGTAATAATATATGTTTTATGGTCTTGGGCTCAATTTCCTAACTCACTGGGCCTCCTTATAATAAAGGAAAATACTTTATGAGTACAAGGTCCTTAGAAAAGGAAGTTTAAAACTACATGCTATTTTTGAAGGCTTAACTTTCATGTCACACACAGGCTTGGCAAGGCACTGTACATTTAGATCTATTTTTCACTTGCTTTTGCTTGGCTAAGCATTCACAGAATGCTGAACATTGAAACTGCTCCAAGCTTGTTATTATACACAGTCATTGGATCTCACATTTGTGATCTAAAGTTCTGCAAACAGACTCTCTAGTAGCAAAGAATCTCTTAAATATATTATTGTCTTATAAATCACTGGAGAGTCCCCAGCAGAATGGGGGCAGGGTAGAGGGAAAAGAGGGTCCCAAAACATGATATATTCATATGAAATATGTTGTTAATAATAACAATAATAATAACAATAATAATAATAAAAGAAAACATAAGAAGTGAGTTTAAACATATCAGTAATATTTATTATTTATTATTATTTGTTATTTATTCTACATAAATTAGGATGTTTTCCTGCATTCAAGTAAATGTTTAAAATCCATATTTTTATATTTCATTGGCTCCTCTTTAAAAGTATTATTTTTGAAGTGTGCATTTGTGAGAAAAAATAAAAATAAAGAATGTGTGGCTGATGCAGATTTAGGCAAAACCAAGCAAAAGCAAAGATATGAAATCTAAAGTCCGTGGAGAAGACTCCATGTTTCCTCAATACTGCAAGTCTCTTTCCTGAAATACTTTGGGCTGTGGTCTGCAAACAGGCTCACTTTTCAAAGTCTAAGTGTGACACAGCTGGAGCTGGCATTGAGGTTCTTGTCTATAGAACAACAGAAGAAATTCACTCTCAAATGTCAATGTTTCTTTCTATTCGGGTTTTAAGAGGGTCATTAAACTGTTCTGAGTCATCAGAACAATGTATCCAAGAGCTGGTTAAAGACTTCCAGGGAAATGTTGGACTTCAAGTGGAGGTGACTGAAACTGGGACTCTAATATTTATGCAGCAATAATTATGACCTTAAACTTACAGTTCATTCATCAACTGATTGATTAATTTTTGTGTGGTCAAGTATGTGTTTATGCATCTGTATGTGTATGTGTGTGTATGTATGTGTGCATGTGGAGGCCACAGGATAAACTAGGTGTTATGCTAAGGTGCTTCATCCACTCCTCTGAGATAGGCTCATTTTTTGATGGGTGTTCACAAATGAGCCTTGATTGTCTAGCCAGCAAATGCTAAGGACCAGTGCTGGGATTACAGGTGCATATCACCACGCCCAGCATTTAAAAGGGCACTGGGTAACATGCTCAGATTCTCATGTTTGCAAGCCATGTGCTTTACCACTTAAGCTATATCTCAAGCTATGTGTGTACATACACATGTATGTATGTATGTGTGTGTGTATATATATATGTAGTTTTGTTTGGTCATTAGAGATAAAAATCTTATCCTGTAGCATAGGTGGACCTGGAACTGGCTATGTTGGCTTGTCTTGAATTCCTCATTAACTTACATAGGCACCCTGATCACTGGGATGACAGACAGAAAACAGTGCTCTCAACCACCATATCTGTCATTAAATTGAGGCTGCAAACTGTCTTGTAAATACAGCAATGTGTAAAGGATGATGCAAATGGAAGTGGTGATTAAGAACTACTTAAAAGTTGGTAACCATGGAATTCTTGTGTCTGGTAGGTTTGAGTATCTCTAGTTTGATCTAGGAATATAAGAGTATATAAATGATTATAAAATATATTATTAGACACTAATATTTATGTTAATAATTTAAACCCCAAAATGTATTAACAATTACTAATAAAGCTGAACATAAACATATCTGTATACACAAATTTAATACTCTAGAAATTATTAAAAACACAAAATGATTCATCAATGGAAATTTTAAAAAACTACTTGCATGTAACTTCAAGACAGGATTATAGTTATTTTACTAGGCATAAATATATGCACACATATGTAAATGAATATAACATATGGTATTGTCATCTTTTTAAAAAATTTATTTATTTATTAGCAACAGACAGACATAGAGAGAAGGAGGCGCGCGCGAGAGAGAATGGGTACACCAGGGCCTCCAGCCACTGCAAACAAACTTGAGAGGCATGTGCTACCTTGTGTATCTGACTTATGTGGGTGTGGGAATTGAGCCTTGAACTGGGGTCCTTAGGTTCACAGGCAAGTGCTTAACCACTAAGCCATCTCTCCAGCCCCTGGTACTGTCATCTTTATGTGTCAAGTTGGATAGGATATAGTTCCTAGTTATTCAAGCTAACACTAATCTTGGTGGGCTGAAAGTTTTTGCAAATGTGTTTCATAGCCACAGTCAGTGGGCTTTAAGAGATGGATGAGCTAGAGAAACTGAATAGATCTGATTCAACCATTTGTAAAAAGCAGATCTGAGGCTTCTCTGATGGAGACATCTTCCTGTGAACAATAACAGTCATACCCAAGAGTCCCAATTTTGTCTTGCCATAACTAATGGTTGTCAAACTTGTCTAATTTATTCCTCAAATAAGCTCCAGTATATGCCATGCTCTGTTTCTGTAGTTCTGACTGAGTCCTGACTAATATACTACATAACAAGACAGAAGTAACTATGCACTACTCCCAATGCTTTTATGAACAATGTTACAGCATCCACTTGGCTTTCTTCCCAATGGTTGCCTTGGAAACTACTGATGATGCTGTTATCAAATCCAGGCAATATGCAATTAGCCCTTGATCTCCATGGGGTGGGGAATGGATCAATCCTAGCCTCTTTGTAGATGCCCAAATCTGCAACAGCTCAAAACCCTTGTATGATGTTGAATACAATTTCCAGGAGCATACTCTTTCATATACTACATAAGCCTTTTTAAAATAACTTGTAATATTTAATGCAATGTAAATGCTGTTTAAGTAGTGGTTGTATTGCACGCTGTTTAGGAGATAATGATAAAAACATCCATACATGTTCAGCAGAGACCCAGTGTTTGTTTCAAATATATTTCTAAAAATGTATTTATATAAAATAGAGATAGAGGGAGAAGGAGAGGAAGGAAGAGAGAGAGTATGTGGGTGTTTCATGTCCTTTTGCCCTTGAAAACAAACTTTGTATACATATCCTGCTTTGTGCATTTGGCTTTATCTGGGTCCTGGGGAATTGAAACCCACCATCTGGCTTTGCAAGCAAGCACCTTTAACCGCCGAGCAAACTTCCCAGGCCCTGTTTTAAATATTTTTAATATGTGGTTGGTTTTATAAATCCACAAACATGGAACCAGATGTTATTGCTAGACAAGTCTAGCATGTTCCAGCTCACAGCAAGGGGAGCATTGTCAGGGACTGATGACATCAGCATCAGCCAAACATGTGAGAGGAGAAGCCTTTATGTGACTCCATATCTACCACCCCTTAACTCCAACCATGTGAGAAGTCAAAAGCATCCTCTATCAGCCTAATCAAATGTTAGGACATTGAAATGTAATAGATTGATTCAGTTTCCACTATAGTCAGAAGACTATACAACAATATATGATGCATAATGGCTGTGCCTGTAGTTCCAAAAAATCAGATTTGAAACTGCATCACCTTGGGCCTTATGTGAATAAAATCTAGAAGAAGGCAGTTAAGCAGTACTTTTGTTTTTGTTTTGAGGGTTGTCTTGGGGTTAGATGCTCTTGCAGGTAGCTTCTTTTTATGATGGATTTTCTAGATTACATTGTTAGATTGCAGCAGTGGCCAGCCCACAGCATCTTTAACAATTTCAAATTTATTTGGGGCTGAAGCTAGGACCATATAATCTTCAACTTCTGAAACACTTTCTTAAGCTTTCTTTTGCTTCCTTCCCCATATATACTGCACAGTTAGCAAACTTTTTTACTTTATTTTATTTAAATTTTCATTTTGATGTTTTATTCCCTTTATAAATCTATATAATTATTTTATTATTGGGTGACCTTCTTTGTATTTTATTTGTTTTGGCCCTATGTGCCCTGAATTTTGCTCTCTAACTATACTTTCAGAAATATTTTGACTTTATGCTATTTACAATAAGTATTCATTTCTCTGCTTCTATTTGCCCAATTTATTTTAAAGTTTCTAAAAATTAGACTTTTTCTACATTTATTTATTTATTTTAACATTTTAATTTTAAAAACTCTTATTTTGGGCTGGGGAGATGGTTCAATGGATAAAGACATTTGCTTGAAAAGTCTGCCAGGCCTGTACCCACATAATGTCAGATGTACAAAGTGGCACATTCATCTGGAATTGATTTGTAACAGCAAGAGGCCTTGGCATACCCATTCTTTTTCACTCTCTCTCTCTCTTTCTCTCCTATACACATAAATAAATAAATAAATAAATAAATAAATAAATAAATAAATAAATAAATAATCAAAATTTTAAACTCTTATTTTCCCATCTGTGTTCTCTATCTTCAATTCTCTTATTTTTTTCTTTCATTCATTTGACTTTTATTTCTTTATTTCCTTTTTCCAGTCTCTTTCCTTTATCTTGTTTATTTTTACACTCTTACTTTAAATAATTTTTGACATCAAAGGACATTACTTCCACATTTATGTTCCCATTTCTCTTTTATACTCATTTATATATTGGTGGGCTTTTATTGGTTCATTTCCTAGATAACTCCTTTATTTATTATGACAGCAACTTTAATCCCAGATAGGTTTATCATGAAGAGAAGAAATTAAGTTTCTAAAATTAGATTTTTTTGTTTTCTATCTTTATTGAATTAATAACCCTAATTTTTTGTGATCTCAGTTCACCAATGAAGACATGAAAATGGCTGATTTGATTAAAAAACAAAACAAAACAAAACAATACTCAGCTGTCTTCTGTCTCTAAGAAACACACCCCCAGACTTGGTAAAGATACTTACAGACTGCAAAAATTGGAAGTCAATACATCAGGTGAATTAAAGGATAAAACAAACACATTTAGCTACTTTTACATCCTAGAAATAACACTTTTAGCCAAAATTAGTCAGGAGATATACTGTAGACCACTAGATATTACTAAAGGGAAAATTCACTAAGAAGATCTAACACTTGTAAATATAAGTGAACTGAATGGTGCCTCTTTCAATTTTATATTTTAAAAAAATGTCTAAAGTCAGAAAATTCATCATAAAATTACAATGTGTTATTTCATTACACCATTCTCATCTTTATATAAGTTATATAATCTTCAAAGTTATCATAGAATCATAGATCAAATGGATATAAGAGAAATACTGAAAACTCATCCAATAAATATGGTATATACATTCTTCCCAGCAACCCAGAGTCTTCTCTAAAATGGATTCTATTTTTGGTGAAAGAGTAAGTCTTAAACTCAAAATAATAAGTTATTGTACATAATAAAATGATTATATCAAAAAAGAATTCAATAGCAAGAGTAATTATGGAACCTGTATGGATAATTGAAAGTGTAACAATACATTTGGAATTATCAATGGGTAATTGCAATCATGACAGAAATTAAATAAAAAATTCCTAGAATCAGAGGTAGATGTACTATCACATGTCTGCAATTCTAGTATTACAAAATAGGCTAAGACAGAAGAACTGTCACTTCAAGTCCAGCCAGGCTTCAGAAGACCATTTTTCATAAAGCAGATATACAAACAGTAAAAAAAGAAACAATGAAAATGAAAACATTTATTGCCAGAACCAATGGGATATAGCTAAGGCAGTTCCAAGAAGAAATTTTACATCTGTTTTTGTTCATATTAAAAAAATCCAGAGTGGGTCTGGAGAGAGGACTTAGTGGTGAAGGTGCCTATCTGTGAAGCCAAAAGACCCAGGTTTGATTCTCCAGAAATCATGTAAGCCAGATGCTCAAGGTGGCACATGTGTCTGGAGTTCAATTGCAGTGGCTGGAGACTCTGGTGTGCCCATTCTCTCTCTCTCTCTCCCACTTTCCCACTTTCTTTCTCTCTCAAATAAATGAATAAAAATAAAATATTTTTTTAAATGCAGAGTGACTTCAAATCCATAATGTAATAATTCAAGGTTTTAGCAAAATTGAGAGCAAGCTAAAACCAAAGTCATGCATGACAAAAAAGTACAAAATAAAGTACAGATCAGCGCATAAAATAATGAAATGAAAACTAAAAGAACACTCACATATAATAGTAAATTATTATATTATATATGCATATATATTTAAACAATGAATTGGGTTTAAAAATAAAAACAATATTGACAACTTCTTAGTCAAGCTAGCCAAAAGAAAGAGAAGACCCAAGTCTATAATAACACTGGAGATGAAAAAGGTGAATGTTTCATCAGATTCCAGTGAAATCCTGAGGATCATTATAGAATATAATTCTTCCTGGGTTTTCATTTTAATTTCTAAATTACAACTATAACAATGATAATAGAAATAATAATAAGATGAAACCATTCAATGTAAAGAGATAAAATTGCAAAAGCAGTGTATGTTTTCAATTTAAAAAGACATGTTTTAGATCATAAAGGACACATTTTACATTAAAAAAAAAAAAAAAAACCTGTTATTTAAACAAAAAGAAGGGGGCAAAGGGATAAGGCCAAAGTCACCCATGACTAAACTACATGCTACTATCATTACTTTTAATATTTTTTAATGTTCAAAGAGCTGGTCTCATGGCTGCTCAAACTTGGAGCATCTGTGGCTAGCCCTCCACTCCTGCTGCAGACCAGGAAGGCCCTATTGTGACCTGACGGAGCCTGAAGAGACTTTCCCATCACACTGAGGTGGTTCTGACCATGTCAGGACAACCTACAGTCCTACTGCTCTGCTTGTGGACAGGACGGCAGCCATCTCCTGTGTGGTCATGTACAAAAAAAAAAAAAAAGGAATGCAGACTGGGCTTTCATTGCTGAGCTGCGTTTATGGTTTATCCATTACACGGATGGATCTGCCTTTCCCTATTTTCAATAACATTGCCACTTCTTGGCTAGGAGGCATAGAGCCTCCTGAAATTAACAGTGATTCAATCTTACCCACATTTCACTGTCAGAAATCAAATACTGGTCCCCTCATTTGCCTATATCCATGGATTCTAATGATTTATGCCTTAAACTAAGCCACAGTCTTGGCTCTACTTAAAAACCAGCCAAGCTGAATTTTTGTTTGTAGGTAATTATGCACATGGCAAAGAAACAATGAATTTGTTTCAGCCTCCTTTACCCTGCTGCTCTCCATACAGACCCTCACTGTATCAAGAATCACATGGGAAACACGTCAAGGCCCTACAGGAAATGTTATCAGATTTTGAAATTATTCTATTATTAATTGAGGCCCTAAAAATTAGGTTCATGATAAACATAATCATCTCTTTTCTGACCATACTTCTCTCAATGGTCTAACAGTATATAGCAATGATGCTATTTATATAGGGAGAAAGAGGGCTATATGGCCCCTCAACACATTTTAGGAAAAGGAGTACCATAAACCTCTATTTGGTGACTTGGCTCTGTCTTGTTTAAAAATTATTCAATGTGAGAAAGTAAATTTACAAAAGTTAAAAAGAATGTCTCTTTACTTACTTTCTGCTGCTACCACACTAGGCCAATTCGCCTTTGTACTCCCATCCATATGTATTTCTTATTGGTCCTTTTAATATTACACATAATGACAAACTATTTCATTTTCTACGCTCTTCCAGTAGCTACTATGTTGCCTGTATTACCTGCTTATTTTGTAACAAAATTATAATTATATGATGTGAGGCCTATGCCTTATCCCAGTAAATTATACTGAGCCGTAAAATGAATCCAAGGCCCTTCCTATAATTAATAACAGTATAATACTTTAACAGACCTAGATGATTTTTGGTATGCTTGCAGTCACTATAGTCACTGTTGCTATTTTTATCCTAGCTGCATTTGTCATGGCAGTGACAAATGTCACCTAATTTACTCAAATGGGTTAATGTGTAGATCAGGCTGTTCATAATGTAACTAGTGTCCTTACTATACAACATGAGAAAAAAAATGGGCTGGAGAGATGGCTTAGTGGTTAAGGCGCCTGCCCCCTAAGCCTAAGAACAATGGTTCCAATTCTCCAGGTCCCACATTTAGCCAGATGCAAAGTGACACAAGGGTGCAATTCCACACTTGACCACAAGGGGGCACACACATCTGGATTTCGTTGGCAGCAGCTGAGAGGCTGCTGGTACGCCCATCTCTATCTGTCTTCTTCTCCCCTCTCTCTCTGTCTCTCTCTGTGTCCCTCTCTCACAAAAAAAAAAAAAAAAAAAAAAAAAAAAACAGGTAATGCTAGTACAATTAATTGCATCAGCAATAAGATATGTTGGGAACCAATTTAAGTCCATATGTAAGGCCCCATATCTTTAAATCTAACCATACATGGGGCAAAATTTATATATACATATATATATATTACTATATATATATTACTATAAATATTAATTGATTATGTGACCAAATTAGTCAAACAATGCTTATCTTACAAAACAATATTAAAATGATAACTTGACACCAGGATTTTTCGAACAATTTTTCTTGGCTTAATCCATCCTCCTTGTTTTCAATACTTGGCTTTCCATTTTGTTGGCCATTACATTAACATCTTCATGTGTTCTTTGCATATTTGAAGGAACAACTTAAAGATGCTTAACTCAGTAGTGATGACAAGAACATATCTGATTATCAGACAATTTTCTTTTTTAAATATTTTTATTTATTTATTTATTTGAGAGAAAGAAAGAGGGAGAGAGAGAGAGAGAGAGAGAGAGAGATGGAGAATAACACAGAGAGAGAATGTGCATGCTAGGGCCTCTAGCAACTGCAAAGGAATTCCAGACACATATGCCACCTTGTGCATCTGGATTTTAGTGGGTACTGGGGTATTAAATCTGGGTCCTTAAGCTTCACAGGCCAGCACCTTAACTGCTAAGCCACCTTTCTAGCCTGTCAGATGATGACTTTTAAAAGAAATAGAAAAGAGGCATGGAGATCAAGCTAATTTGCAAAAGGCTAATCTTTGCAAAAGATAAGCTTGAGGACAGAGAAGGCATCTTGGGTGGACTATCTTGAAGGCAGGAGCTAACAGATTCTCTAAAGATTTCCTGATGAAATGACCATGAACCAAACAACTTATGAATGTGATCTGAACTAATAAGCACTCTTCAAACAACTTATGGTCTATGAGGATGTACATGAATCAACCTACTCCTGATTTGTCGCATATTGGTAATTACAAAGTCTTTTAATCAGGATATACCTCCCTGTGGTAGTTTTACTTGATGGCCCCCAATTTATTCAGTGTTTTATTAGTTTGTAGTTTGTATCTGCAGCCACCTGGCTGGAGGCAGTATCACTGGGTGGATCTTAAAGTGTGGTGGTGGGTTTGAGATTTCAATCTAAAGATATTCAAAGTGTGCCTAGCTGGAGTTCCTGAAGTGTGCTGTGCTGTGTGGCTTTTGGTTTTTGGCTTGTGACTTGACTGTCTGTGTTTGGTCCTGTGGAGGGCCAGCTTCTTCTGCCATTATGGAACGTCCCCTGGATCTATAAGTGTTGCAGTCAGGTTCGCATTGCTGGCAGAAATCACCAGACTAAGAGCAGCTTGTGGGAAAAAAAAAAAAAAAAGGTTTATTTTGGCTTACAGGCTCAAGAGGGAAGCTCCATGATAGCAGGAAAAATGATGGCATGAGCAGAGGGTGGACATCACCCTCTGGTCAACATAAGGTGGACAATAGCAACCAGAGAGTGTGCCAAACACTGGCAAGGGGAAGCTGGCTATAATACCCATAAGCCTGCCTCCAACAATACACCACCACTAGGAGGCTTTAATTTCCAATTGCCATCAGCTGGGGAGACTAGCATTCAGAACATTTAAGTTTATGGGGGACACCTGAATCAAACCACCACAATAAGCTTCAATAAATACACTTTTATCCATAAGTTTGCCTGGGTTGGAAGTTCATCTCAGTGAACCTGAAGCTGTCTGCTATACTCCCCATAGTTTTTTATTGATTAATCTTAAATCAAAGCTGCAAGTATAGTCAGGAACCCCCTGACCCTCCTTTAAATCTTATTTTTGTATTTTGTGTGTTCATTTCCCATTAATTCAAACACCACTAGATGATGGTGTGTATATATCATCTTTGTGTTTACCTATCTATCATATGTTTACCATTTATCTATCTATCTGACATGGATGTAGAAGGGGGTCCATGTAGGGGGATGAGTTTAGAGGTTGGATGGAGAGGTAAAGTGAGGATACTGGACGAAGGAATGACAAAATATCTAAGTTCTCCACTTTGGTGAAGCATGGAGGTTAGAGAGGCTGGACTGGGACCATCACTTCCCCCAGATCAGACTACACACTGGAATGTTTCCTTATTACGCAAAAGGCTGCAGGCTCATTTCAGAATTCTTACTCTTTCCCTTCTGACAAGGAGAAACGGGTGTGTCTGTCTCATCATTGTAGAACATTATAGTGGATCCCCAGAGGTAAAAACATCCACAAATTTTGAGAGATCCTCCTAAAGCAACAGTTTCCCACACTTCTCACTCTCAGCCCATCAGATGCCAGACCTTAGCCAACTTGTCTGAGTTACCACTGGAATTCCACTACGAGTTCTTGTCCCCAGGTGCTTCTGCTTTGAATAAATCAAGGTGTCCTGCCCTTTTCAAATTTCAGTATGAAATTGTCTCCGGAAATTTCAGAATTCCCCTGTACTCTTGATTCTCTAAATGTCCATCCGTGTGATTTGATTTTGTTTGTTCAGCTGGAGTCTTGTAAGGCTTGGCGGATGATGACTGTCAAGTTGATTCCAGACCAAAGGCGAAAGCAGAAGCATCAAGAGCTTTAACCACGTGAATGTGAGGTGAGCGGTGCTGAGAGAATGACCAGAAAGATACAAGGACATTCATTTCACATCACTAGGAAAGTGTAATAGGGTATAATGGAATTCTATACATGGGCATATGTGTGTAAGTGCGTATCTATTCATTAAGGCTTTATTGTTTAAAAACATCACTGACTTTTAAGCCTCTTTTACATATTTCTAAGGAAACGTAGGTTCCTTGCTCCTTCTGCCTTAACTTTGCATTAGCATTGAAAGATGACAAAGGAACTGTGAGCCGGGCAATCTGCCAATCTTTGGAAGTCTTGCATGGTGCTCCATGTAAGTGGAGTGTCAGGTCCTGAGTGTCAGGCATGAACACTGCAGAGAGTGGCCTAGACTCTTCCTTTGTATCTCTGCACCTATTCTTACTAGCATAGAAAAATAATTATAAACTGAGAAATGACCAAAAAAAAAAAAAAAAAAAAAAAAAAGAACTATTTGAAGCAGCAGCTAACTTTCATTATGTGGCATAGAGACTGGTATTTTTTTTTTTTTTCTTAAAGGCCTTTCCTTTCTTATGCTCACTGCTGCATGGCCTAAATACTGTCTAACCTGCTATGGTCCTCTGTTTGAAACTTAGTGCTTGTCTTTTCTTAAAAGTAACAATGAAAAATTTCTTTCTCAAACATCCCTGAAAACAGGATGGGTTGCAAATGGGCATGCTGTGACCTAGTTCCTGTGGGTTTCATAATAATATCCAATATAATAATGTAGTTGTCAAATGCAGCATGCTAAGTAGCCAGAAACCAAATAATGTATCCTATAGTCTATCCGTTTTAAGGGAATGTTGTCCTTCAGGTACTCCTCTTTGTTTAGGTAGTCTTCCATTCCATTTTCCTTTTTATTCTTTTATTTATTCTCAAGCTCTACATAAATGAATTAAATTTGCTACAAAATTCAAGATCTTATTGTTTGAGAATATTTTTGGTTTACTAGTATTTTAGACCAATGAAAGTTCTATTTCAAATTATTAGTAAGTGTAAAATTCAGGGACACCCCACAAAATACAATGGGCTTACTATAATGACAATTGTGTTATCACAAATATTTTACTCTCTTTTGTGCTTTTTAAATTTGTTACAAAAGCAAGTGCCAAGTAGTTCCTTCGGAAAAGGTCCCAAAATACACAACATTATATCAACATTTCAAAATGATTGATTTTATGTCCTGAAATTTTAGTAATCTCATTTTTATATTATAAGCTTTTTTCTCATCTGTAACCCCTCTAATATGCAAATATTCTTATTCACTTGAATTGTTTACGCAATTCTCTAATCACAGCATTAGCAAATCTTCCTAACTTGATATCAAGATATCTCTAACTCCACATATGTATTAGGATAGCAGCACTTTCATTTCCAAGTTGCTATGGACTGAACGTGCAGGGATGGCTCAGCATAGGAGGATCTTTCTAAGCTTTGGAGGTGTTGAGGCTTCCCCAGTGAGTCTCCAAATAAAACTTCAAGGGAAGAAAATTCCCTTTGAACCTGGAGATCTCATAAAAATGGCCTTGATAGTAGGGCATGGTGGTGCACACTTTTTAATCTCAGCACTTGGGAGGTAGAGGTAGGAGGATAGCTGTGAGTTTGAGGCCAGCCTGAGAGTTCCAGGTATGCTTTGGCTAGAATGAGACCCTACCTCAAAAAAAAAAAAAAAAAAAAAAACATTTTTTTTGCTAGATGTGGTGGTGCACACCTTTAATCCTACCACTTGGGAAGCCAATATAGGAGGATTACTGTGTGTTCAAGGACAACCTGAGATTACATAGTGGACTCTCAGTTCAGCCTGGGCAAAAGCAAGGCCCTACCTCAAAAAAAAAAAAAAAAAAAAAAAAAAAAAAAAAAAAAAAAAGAAAAGAAAAGAAAAGAAAAGAAAAGAAAGAAAGAAAGAAAAAGAATTGGCCTTGATAAGTTTTGAGCTAACTTGGAAAATGTCACTCTTTCTATTCCCCAAATTATTTTTACATTTTTCTATTTCTTCCTGTTAATATGGACATAATTGTCCTGTACATTCCAATCATCTTATTTTTAAAATATATATACTGCTTTAATTCATGGGTTCACTGTTAGAAAGAAATTCAGAAGAAATCATATCACCTCTCATCCATAAATGATTTAGATGATATTTAGATTAGAATTTTGATTTTAGGTTTTAGACTCAATACTAGAATAATTTAAGACTTTGGGAATGATTGAGCAATAAACAAACAAACAAACAAATAAATAAATAAACAAACAAACATGTCCTTGGCATTTGAGGACATGAGTTTGTGAGGAAGAGAGTTCCATATTAGGAATGGAATATTTTTATCTCCCAAAATTGATATCTTGGAATATTAAAGTAGTATTATTTGGAAATTGTGATTTTGCAAGGCACTTCAGAGGTAAGAATGAAGTCTCATCATGAGATTGGTGCCCTTACAAGAAGAGACAGGACCAGCTTCTCTTCATTTTCTTGGTCCATGCTATGTTAAGACACATTGAACAGTTGGCTTTGGCAAAATCAGAAAGAGCATTCAACAGACGGTGGATCTGATACAGCCAGCCTGGCAAACAAAACGTGTTATGTTAACATAAGCTAAGCCAGACATGATGCTTTTTCCTATAATCTTAGCCAATGAAAAGATATTTTCTATATGACAGAAATTTAGTCAGGCTTAATATAGATTTTAGGCAACCAAGAAGAAATTTGAATTCAATAAGGAATATTGAATGATAACTGTTCAGGGAAATACTAAAGTAACTAACAGGATTAAGATCAAGGTGATTGTTACTTTAACAAATATACTGGAATGTATGGCTAGATATGTTATGATTTATTTCAATTATAAAGCAGATATTTTATTCTGAAAGTACTATCATAGTTATAAAATGGTTGAAATAATGCTTTGGAAATTGAGTTTAAGAGGATGAATTTGATATCAGAAAAATGTCTAAATGATTTTGAGATCCAAGTGTATGATTACATATTATCAAACTAATATTAACCATAGTTGAAACTAATATAATTTATATATTATTGGGGGTACATTTAGATAAATTAATCTTTTTGAATAATTCACATTGTGTCTCTTTAATGTGTACTTGAAGCAATACTTTTTAACCTTAACTGCTAATATATTTCTGATTTCACTATAATTTTCTTTATATTAATCAAAATATTAATATTTATTATTTCTCTCTTTGAACTCTACCTGAAAAATTTGAACATCCAAAATTCAAGTGTGTAGTAGGCATATGTGTGTATCTGCATTAAAGAAAAAAGACGGGCTGGAGAGATGGCTTAGGGGTTAAGGCACCTGCCTCCTAAGCCTAAGAACACTGGTTCCAATCTCCAGCTGTTCCAATCTCCAGGTCCCACATTTAGCCAGATGCAAAGTGACACAAGGGCACAATGCCGCACTTGACCACAAAGGGGGCGCACACATCTGGATTTCGTTCGCAGCAGCTGAGTCCCTGCTGGCGTGCCCATCTCTGTCTTCCTCTCTCTCTCTCTCTCTCTCTCTCTCTCTCTCTCTGTGTGTCTCTCTCCAAAAAAAAAATAAAAAAATAAAAATAAAAAGTTAAAAAAAGAGGGAGGCAGAGGTAGTAGGATCGCCAAGAGTTCGAGGCCACCCTGAGACTACATAGTTAATTCCAGGTCAGCCTGGACTAGAGTGAAACCCTACCTCGAAAAAACCATAAAAAAAAAAAAAAAAAAAAGAAAGAAAAAAGAAAAAAGACAATAAACATTTATATTTATAAGGTAATTAATAAATGATAAAATACCAGTGTATTATGCTATCACAAATAGAAATTCATAAAATATAGGAAAATATTTTATAAACTATAAAAAGTCTCACACTAATTTAGTTCAATTTATGCTTTGAGGAATCCTTTATTTCAGTGCATCTTTTTGTGACTCTATTTGAAACTGTGTCAGCCATCATGATCTTTTCCCTCTTCTCTATTTGAAACCAAGTTTAGACTCATGTCTAAAACAAGCAGTAAATAAATCTGTATTTGAAATGGACTTAAAAGTAGACCTGATGCTAGTAGTGCCCCTAATCTGATATAAATCTGCTATTGGTGAATTTGATAATAAATTTAAGGTGATTTTTTTTTCCACAGTAAGGGAAAAGGTTTGAAATGCAAGCTAGTCTAATTCTCCACTGTGTGCCACACATGGATGGCACTACTAATTCATACCTGGGGAGAAGTACAAACATGACAGAGTCTGAAACTAGATAAGACCCCCTGTATTAGTGAAAGTGCCAATTAAAGAACATGTACAATCAACAAGAAATCATGAGTGTATTAGTGCATAGATGAGAAGGAAAATCATGTGGTTTAAAAGGATTAGAAATCCCCAGTTCCTATTTAGCAGTAATTTAAGCTCATAGCAAAATAAGCAAATTCAATAATATTTGCTATATGAACAAAGAGAGGCAGAAGGAGAAGGGTGATAATGAGATGATCCAGGAACAGCTTTGTTCTAAGAGCTTCTGAAAAAAAAAGATTGTTTCAGGAAAGTGTCACACTGGGGAGCCAAACAATACGTGCTACTAAACCCTTGTGGCTGAGCCATTGCTTTGAATTGATTTTCCTGTGTGCCCTTTTCCTAGTTATGTCACATTATTTATTAAAATTATGATCACAATAATTGGCATGCCATTAATGTGTTCTAAAAATAAACTGTGCAAGAATTGTGATTCACTTATTTTTGAGTTTTATTTTTTTCCTGTGGATCATTTATGCATCAATGTTCAATGTTGTTTCACTTACTGTACACTTATGTGTTATTTTGTTGTTTGTAAAGTCTGCTGATGTTTCACCAGGGGACAGCAAATCAATAGAGAGCAAAAAAAGAAGGAAAGATTATTGTTGTTTCTTTCTAGAGATGATGTAGCTTCTCTCCGTCTTCTTCAAATAAAAATAGAGAAAAAAAATCTTGCCTTCATCTGAAAAATTCTTCTGAAAATTGGATAATCAAAATAATTCCATGGAACATACTTTAATATTATAAAGTACATTGGAAATCAAACTATTAATTTTATTAACATATTTTTATTAATTTGCATGCTTTTGACATGTAAAAAAGGAAAATTAATAGTATTTTTTTAAAGTAGTAATGGTCATGATAAATGATGGGAGAAGGGCTGATACAGTCACACAAAAACAAGTTTAGCCTGGCATGGAGTGATAGCTTAGTGGTTAAGGCGCTTACTTGCAAACAAAGGACCCAGGTTCTATTCCCCAGTATCCATGTAAAGACAGATCCACAAGGTAGCACATGGATGTGGGTTCATTGGTAGTGTCTAGAGGCACTAGCGTACTCATTCTGCCTCTCTCTCTCTCTCTCCCAAATAAGTAAGTAAGTAAATAAATAAATAAATAGTAAAATATTTTTTTATATTTTATGCCTGTGTAAAATTTTACTTTCAGAAAATAAAAATGAAAACCTCAAATATAAATAGATTCTGTACAAGAGTCATTACTAGCATTTAGTATACGCCAAGTGTTAAAAAAGTACGAAGACACTCTATTCCATTCCCTCAAAACCGGCTCACTGGCTTTGTCCCCCTCAGAGCTGTGGAATATGAATCTGTCTGCTACTGTAATTGATGTTGCTGCCACAGACTTCTTCAAATAGGGCTGCTTCTTTATATTCTCAAATAGGCTACAGAAGAAAACAAGCCATTGTATAGATGTAAGAAGTTGGTGAAGACAAAAGACAATTTCAAAACTTACTGAATTTCTGACTAATAATCAGTGAATTTCAAAACACATAGGAAATTGAACTTCATGGTAACACTGAGTGTTACTGAGTTCTAGGCTGAGCAATGATGAAATTCTTGTGCACAAAGACAATTAAGTGTTACTATGTCAAAAAAAGACAATGAAAATAGAAAAGGGACTAGTTGGAAAGAAAGGGTTTAGTAGAATGGAAATAAAGGAGGGGGACAAAATAAAGGAATAGGAGAGGATTATGATCCAATTACAGTATGTTCAATATATTTCTCAAACATGATGGTAATAATAGAATTTGAAAGTAAGTGAGGCATTTAATATATTGTATCTGTAGTAGAAAGACTCATTATCCCACAAAATATAAAACTTTATCCCCATTTAGACATGGATGCATAATTTCACATTTTTCTTCCTCAACATAAGCTTTACCATGAAAGTGGGTAGAATACTGACCTTTCACCATCAAAACTCTGAGTTGACTAGAAGGAATATTATAATAGACATTTATACACAACAATTCTACCTTAATAAGCAGCCTACTCAAACTATACTTTAATAAACCCAAGTATCTTTTCTTTGTGTGAATTTTCCAGTATTTCTAGCATCTCATTATTTCAATCTGAATATCAATTCCTCGCATGAAATGCAGTAGATATTAATTAAAAATGTAATTTATAGGTCAATTAACTTTATCTTATGCCAATATAATTGCAGACTTTTCAAAATAAATTCTTGATATTTTTTGGTATTCTTTCAAATTCTTTTGTGAGTAGATATATTTTTACATATCTAGAGTGTGGCATGTGGCACAGTCTAACCAGGCATTGATTTTTGTGAAACAAATCTGAACAGTATATCATGGAGTGTGGAGTGTTAGTTGTATTGAAATGGCTTTGGCAAGAAAAAACAGGGTTTCTCTATATTTTAGGTCAATTTGTTGAATTAAACAACTAGACCTATACATTATTATAGATTACCTGTAACATTAAGTACATTTCAGTTCCATCTTGGTGATAGGATGCTTTTCATTTTTAAAATTTGCCTTTTTATATCATTAACTTGTTTTATAAAGGGGATTCATTGGTACTTTTCACCCATGCACATAACATGCTCTGATCATAAAACATTATATCTCCCATTACCCTCTTTTGCCCCCTTCCCACTATCCTGGCCTCCTTCTTTTTTCTAAATTAAAATTCTTTTATTTTTATGTCCATTTGCTATCTGGATTCTGTATATGTGTGAAAAAGTGCTATTTTTATTTCAGCTGTCTTCATTTCACTTAAGATGATGACTTCCAGTTTCATCTATATTCCTAAAAATGACATGATTTTGTTCTTCTTTATAACTGAATATTACTCATATAGCATATACATGTATACATATGTACATACATACATACATACATGGCATTTATTTATCCATTTATTTATCCATTAATCTGTTTCTGAGCACCTAGGCTATTATACATACTATTGCAGTAAAAATGGTTTTTCAAGTATCTCTATTGTGTGCTGACTGATTCCTTCATGTATGTACCCAGTAGATCAGTAGATAATATGTTAAATCTACTTTAAAAATTTTTTAACTGTGTGCCAATTTTTCATAGTGTTTGCACTAATTTTCATTCCCACCAACATGTATTAGAGTTATGTTTTCCCCATATCATCAAACATTTGTTATTTATTTTCTTTTTTTAAATTTATTTTTATTTTTATTTATTTTTGGAGAGATATATAGAGAGAGACAGACAGAGCCAGAGAGGGAGACAGAGAATGGGGGCACCAGCAGTCTCTCAGCTGCTGTGAACGAAATCCAGATGTGTGCGCCCCCTTGTGGGCAAGTGCGGCATTGCGCCCTTGCATCACTTTACATCTGGCTAAACGTGGGACCTGGAGATTGGAACCGGGTTCTTAGGCTTAGCAGGCAGGCGCTTTAACCGCTAAGCCATCTCTCCAGCCCTGTTATTTATTTTCTTAATAACAATCATTCTGACTTAGCTGAGATGGAATCTTACTGTGCTTTTGACTTGCATTTTCCTCATTGGGACTATAAATGTTTAACAGATTTTCATGCACTGATTTGCTATCTTAATTTCTTCCTTATAAACTCCTTGTTCGTTCATTTGCCTATTTATTGACTGAATTAGTTGTCTTTTGAATTTAATATATTCTGCATATTCTCATATGATGAATGCACAGGTGTAAAGGGGAATATTCTATTCTGGTAACTGTTTTGTTGTTGTTGTGTAGAAAGTTTGTAATTTGATACAATACCATTTTTCTACTTTTAGTTAGTATTTCCTAAGCTATTCAGTCTCTATTCAGAAGGTCATTACTTCTGCCTAGATCTTGCCTTTATTTTTGATATCCACTTCTGTCAGATACACCCTTCACCTTAAGTTTAAAATCATGGGATATAATATTCCATGTCCTTCTATAATTGAATAATTTTAATTGAGTTATTGCTTTTTATGATTCATCCCAGGTCTATGTATTTAAGGCAGAACTTTTTCACCATATAATATATTTTGTGATTTATTTACATTTCATATTATTTTATCACATTCTTCTGAGGTGCTTTAAATATTCATAAAGTTCTTTTTTAATATTTTATTTTTTATTTATTTGAGAGAGAAAAACAGGCAGAGAGAGATATGGAGAGAATGGGCGTGCCAGGGCCTGTAGCCACTGCAAATGAATTCCAGATGTATGTGCCACCTTGTGCATCTGGATTACGTGGGCCCTGTGGAGTCAAACTGAGATCCTTTGGCTTTGCAGCAAGTGCCTTAACAGCTAAGCCATCTCTCCAGCTCTAAATATTAAGAAGTTCTAAGGTGAAAATACAATTATACTATTTATTTATGTTAATTTAATAGCTGAAACTTCCTTCAATATTAACTTTTCTGACTGAATCAATTTGACAGTTTTATTATATCAACAATAATTTAGATGCTAGCCATTCTAGTTCAGCTGAAATTAAATTTTTAGATAATAACAAAGCAAAGATACCCCAATTTTAAACTGTTGTATTTATTTTCCATTTATTCCTTCCTTCCTTCCTCTGCATGACTGCCTAGAAATCACCTCTGCCTTTCACAGACTCTGCACAGACCTGACAGATTTGGCTTGGCTGGACCCTGACCTGGTGATGTATTCTGATGGCAGCAGCTTTGTCATGGACAGAATCAAGTATGCAGAGGAAACTGCAGTGACTTTGGAAGATAGCACTGACCAAGGCTCTGATATTGGCAAAAGACAAGACAGTGAATATCTACACAGACAGCCGTTATGCATTTACCACAGCACATGTCCATGGGGCCATCTACCAGGACTTATTGGCTGCCATTTGGGTGCCTCCTAACATGGCTATAATTCATTGTTTGGGTCATTAGATAAGGGAGACCACAGAAATTAGAGGGATCAGACTGGTATACCTAGCAATGAAAGAGTCAAACCAACACCACGACAGGCTTCAATAAGAGATTTCCTAGCTAGGCCTAAGTTTCAATTTCTCAAGAAGCCTGAACTAAATTCTGGGAGAACAGAACAAAGAACCAAGTCATTTCATGGAAGGTTTCAGAGATGTCTAAGGCCATTCCCCCCTTTTTGGTCCCAGACAATCAGAAGTAAAGAATGTGAAATTTGCTTTAGCCATTTAACTGGCCACATTAGGAAACCTTACCTTCCTTCAAGCCCCCCTCCCTTAGCCTCCCTTAGCCCGGAGCGCAAAATTATAACCAGACAAGAGTGCACAAGTACTATATTGTTCAAAATTAGCCAATTATGTTAGAGGTCTTTGTTTAGCTGTCCTTAAAAAGAGCCAGTGCACTCTTCCCGGGGTCGCCATTTAGTGTAAATGGTGGATCCCTGCATGCTGGACTTTTCTGTACAATAAACGCTCTACATGCTATATGAGTCTGAGTCTCCCTTTAGCGATTTTTGGACCCTAACAGCAACAAAGAGTGCTGCCTCTTAGCATCTGTCAGGTTATCTGGTCACCCTCCTGGCACCCACTCTTCCTGAGCAACCAACATACATGGAACAGGACCTATAGCTCACCTCTCATCTGATAAAGGAACAGACCCCAAAAGGATGGCACTAACTGGGGAATGGATGACTGATGCTGCCCCAAGCCCTAAGACAGAGACTGGCTAAACACCTACATGAAGGAACTCCCTTAGGCAGCAACAAGCTAGCTGAGCTAATAAGGAAAGAGCTTTTCTTCCCAGGTATGGACTCAGTCATCAAGGGCACCACCACCTGCTGTCAGGCCTGCTAATAGACAAATGCCTCCTCTGGTAAGGTACCACAATTGGGAGTGAAAGAGCAGGAAACAGAGCCAGGGAGATATTGGAAAGTTAATTTCACAGAGGTAAAGCCATGTCAGTATGGATATAAATATTTAATTCCCTGCTATGGGTTGTGCCTCAGAATATGTTCAGATAATGCCCCTGCCTTTATGTTGTGCCTCAGAATAAGTTCAGATAATGCTAATTCCAGGTCAGCCTGGATATGTCAAACCTCGAAAAAAAAAAAAAAAAACAAACAAAAAAAAATCACTAGGAAATTAACTAAAATATTGGGCATCAATTGGAAATTACATTGTGCTTACATCCCCAGAGTTCAGGACAGGAAGAAAAGATGAATCGGACTTTAAAGGAGACTTACACTAAATTAACCCTAGAGACCTCTGAAGAATGGGTGGGACTCCTTCCTTTGGCCCTGTTAAGGGCCAGGTGTACCCCTTATGTAAATGTATGGATACCCCCCATCCTGCCCCGATGGATCTTAAACAGATAATTGACTTTACTAATGAAAGGCTTCTTTCTATCCAAGTCTTACAAAGAGTCCAGGAGTCCATTATTCCAGCAGTCAAGGCTGCTTTCAGACACACCCTGTTGGCCCCCATCCCTTTCAGCCTGGCAACAGAGTTTAGATGAAGAGCCACCATATTGTCATGTTGGAAGGGCCCCCACCAGGTCATCTTACCCACTCTAACAGCCATGAAAGTGGAGGAGACAGACTAGAAGAAACTTACTTTTTATAAAACAAGGGGGCCTGTGTATGACTTTAAGTAAAACTTGTTGCTTTTGTGCAATCAGACAGAAATAATTCAAAATACATTGGCTTTAATTAGAAAAAACCTTAAAAAGAAAATTCTAAAGACAGACTACTGGAAACTGGCTTCAGTCTGTATATGATTGAACTCCCTGGTTAACTACTCTTATTTCTGTGATTGCTGGCCCCTTTTGCCAGTATTGCTAGGCCTTACCATAGGACCTTACATTATTAATACTTTGGTCAGATATGTTAAAAATAAAATTAGTTCCATGAAGCTTATGGTATTACAGACACAGTATACCCCCCGTATCTAAAACTGAACAAAACCTAGATGTTATCCCTTGTGAGTCAAAGTTTAACTCAAAAATGTAAAGAGAACAAAATGTTATTATTTCTTTACATCAAACTTAGAGAAAAATAGAAGTCACTTTACACTTGCTTGAACAAGTGTGGATAATAGATAAACAGGATGCTCTGCTGGTATGAATAGTATTACCCTGGGCCTGTATTGTTAAGTAAAGAAAGACACTTGAAGACTCTGGTCTAATACCTCCTCCAGGCACTTCCTGTAACTGACCAACAGACCTGTTCACAATTCCTTCTGTTTTTTTCTTCCCTATAATCTTCTAAGAATGTAAATTGTGATTTATGGCTTAACTCCCCTCCTGTACATGAACAGTACCCAATAAAACTTTGCCTCACATTCCATGAGTCGATGGTCTTACTTGTGCGACACTGGACCCCATAATAAAGAGCTTATATTTTTTAAAATTTAGGTATTTTGACATGATTATCACATGAATGGTGGATTAAAATCAGATAACTATGTAAGATCTTTAAAATTAATTCTGCTATGCAAATTTGTATAAGTCAAAATGCACAGAACTCAAAGCATTTAACAATATAATAATGTAAAGAGCTAAGGTTTATAGTGAAAAAGAAACTTGCAGAGAAAGAAGTCTTTTTCATTTCTTCCTGTCTGGGGACAGGCTATACTTCCTCCTTCCAAGCAACATCTGACCCGTGGTCTGTGAATGATCCTCCCTTCTCTCCTGCTACCTCAAAAGTGTCCTTTTTTCCATTTGAGAAGTCATTGGTCTTCCTGGATTTTTGAATGGAAAATAGAGAAGAACAAATACTTAGGACCTAGGTTAGATAGGAGTGGAAGTGACAGATGTTTCAGGCAAGAACAGTCTGTTAGTAATAAAAACTGAAAGTCAAAACAGCAGTAAAATCAAAACTCAAATGCCCTAAAGCAGGATATTGACAATTGTGAACTTATGGTTACCACTTTGTGAATTACTTAAATTGCCCATATTAACAAAAAGTAATTCCCTTTTCTTTAAATGACATTACGGACCAGAAAACTGTATCAATTTATTTATGTCATGAGATTCCAAATAACTATTTTCCTTAATAGTTTTTCAAATAGAAAAGCATATTCCATTCCATATTTGTGTTTTTTCTTCTATTATGTCATCTTCAATTTGTTTATTAAAACATAGTAGGAAGATGGAATCATTTTAATTTTTTAATAATTTTGGGGGAACTTTAAAATATAAACTTATTTCAAGTTAGTTATATGATTATCAGGTGTTCTCTTTTGTTCCCTGCCTGTCGTGTCCATTCCATTGAGGGCCCCCCTCAGTGGTATACTGGTACCCACTGTGTGGTCATGCATACACTAGTGGGTTCTGTGCAGATTATTCCTTGTAGGACACTTTCCTACCAGTGCCGTTTAGATTCTTTCTTCCCCAACTTCCTCAATTTTCCCTGAACTTTGGAGCTAAACATTTTACTTTTCATGGGCGTCTTACATAGGGTATTGGGAAAAATTAACTCAAACAACTAGGACCTTAATTCTCTAGGAATCAGTTAAAACATAATTCAAAAAGGGTCATGACACAGTTCCTTCCCCACATCTTTCAAAATCACAACAGCCTTCCTAGGTCAAGGTGAAGTTCCTATTCCCCCATGAATAATTTAATATATATGAACACGTTAATGTATATGTTCTATTTCCACAAGTCCACAGAACATGCTTTTTGTGAATTACAATTTGGTATCATCATTGTATACAATTAAAGATTCCATGATTTATATTTGCTTTTCCTACCAAAAATTATAGGTCCTAAGAGCTAAAGGCTGTGTTCCTGCTTCTCCTCTTCATCCCTTGCTGTTAGAACAATTCCAGAAACAGGACTGGTTCTGCATTTTGTACTGTGCATTTGTGCTTTAGATTCCAGAAATTTGACATTGTCACTTAGGAGCTGAAAATCAATTGGGAAAATCGATGAATGTTTCTGGACTTTGATTTTTATTGTGTATATTATTATAATATCATTCAATTCATAAGTCTGTGTTAACAAAATAAAATTTGAAGGGGAACTACTACTCAGTCATAAAGCATTGGTAAAATGTCTACCACAGCAAAAGTTACTGTTAAGTGGGCAAGAGGTCTGAAATTTCAGAAGGTTTTTCTTAGACATGGATTCAAGGGATTTTGATAAGCAGACATAAACCTTACATACTGTGATAAATATTATTGAGCTCAATTTTTCCATATGCAAATTTATTTTAAAGAATCAATTCTGCCTTTCTTTATGAAGGCATTCTGTTTTTCTTTCTAATAGAAATAATGTCTACTATTTCCCTCTTTCTAACAAAGAAGTAGCTATCAAAGATGTCACATGTAACATTTCATAAATATATTAACTTACACAGACGGATGTAGTATTCATATCCAACAATCCAAACTTGAAGCTTCTCCTTATGACTCTACTAACAATACTTTAATAATATAATAAGTAGAAACTTATTTCTGCACTATCATATAGATAATGCATTATTATATATCATATAGATAGCTATGGATATCTTCAGTGTGTCAAATATATGTGTGTGTGTGCATGTGTGTATTTGTATATGCATATTTGACACACTGAAGACTGCTGGAGAAAGATAGTTCGTCATATGAGTTTCATAGTTATATTATTGAGACTGAACTGTAAGAGTAAAATTATATGATTTTCTTAATTAAGAATGAAATCCTGGGCTGGAGAGATAGCTTAGCGGTTAAGGCGCTTATCTGTGAAGCCTAAAAACCCATGTTTGACTCTCCAGCTTACACATAAGCCAGACACACAAAGGTGAGGCAAACGCAATATCACACATGCCCACTAGGTGGTGCAAGTGTCTGGAGTTTGAGTGCAGTGGCTGAGGTTCTGGCACATCAATTCTCTCTCTCTCTCTCTCTCTTTCTCTCTCTCCTTCCATCTCTCTCTGTCTCTCTAAAAAGAAAAAAAAAAGAATAAAATCCTAACATCCAATTTTTGCTGAAACCATGGTAAATAATCCAATAGTAGGCCCAAATTAATTACGTTACAACGTAAATTTGAGAGCTTGCCAATTTTAGAACCATAAACACAAAACTTTAGTGTGTATAAGAGACAGTTCTAGGAAATAATGACAAATGCAAACAGGTACCACTCAGGTATATAACCCAAGTTTTATTTCATCTATAAATGTTTAAATTTATGTGAATTTCCATGTGTAGCTGCACATTTTTTGATTGTCTATTTGTATGCATGTCTCTAACAGGCATACTAAGTATTTCTTTACTGAACTCCTATCTGTAAATACAAAATATGAAGAGAATATGCATATCTGTCCCTTCTACAGAATGTTGATCATTTCCAGTAGAGTTCAAACATTTTGTAATAATCAAGAAATTCTTTAGGGCTGGAGAGATGACTTAGCTGTTAAGGCACATGGCTGTGAAGCCTAAGGACCTGGGTTCGGTTTCCCAGGTCCCATGTAAGCCAGATGCACAAGGGGGCGCATGCATCTGGAGTTCGTTTGCAGTGGCTAGAGGTGCCAGTGCACCCATTCTCATTGTCCCTCCCTCTTGTTCCCTCTCTCTGTCTCTAATAATAAATAAATAAAAATATAATCTTAAAAACAAGTTTAAGAAATATTTTAATTAAGGCTTTAAGACAGCTTAAAATTTGCTGAGATGAACTTCCAGACCAGGCACAGTTATGGAGGAAGGGATATTATTTACTGAAGCTTACAAATCCAGGGAAAGTTCCATAATGGCAGAAGAAGCTGGCCTGCCTTCATAGGGCCAAGCAAGAGAGAAAAAAGCCTACCAGCCACACAGCACACAGAGCAAAACTACAGCCAAGCCACAGCAAGCTTCAGGAACTCCTATTAGGTACACTTTGCATGTCTTTACAATGGAATCTCAAACCCACCACCACACCTTAAGACCAGCTCCCAGTGACATTGCCTCTAGCAAGGTGATTGCAGATGCAAACTATAATTAATAAAACACTGAATATATTGGGGGACATATATTCAAACTACCACATTCCACCCCTGGCCCCAAATAGATTTATAACTATCACACATTGTAAATTGTACTCAGTCCAATTTCAAAGGTTCTCACAGTCTTGACCAACTTAAGATAGTGAGTCCTATAAAATCAAACAAGTTAAATACTTTCAACATGTAACAGAACAGAGTAAACATTTTAACTGGTATAAGGCATAGCAAGGAGAGACTAGAACAATGTAAACTCAACCACCATCAGCAGTCATCAAACTTCTGCAGTTCAAGTTCAATATAATCAGAGACTGACAGTCTCCAGGTTTTCCAATGCCGCCCCTCCAGCTGGGCAGAGTTGCCAGGGAAAACTTCCATCCCAGGCCAACAGTGCACTACATGGGAGTCCTTGCATAGTCCTGGTATAAAAAATTGCACTGATATTAAGTGATTAGAATTAAGTTCCTCAGTCCTTCCTCATTGTTGATGTTTTGATGGACCTTTGTCAAATTTGGGGGGATACCCGTACCCCGCTGTGGAAAGCCTCACCCACATCTGTGGCCTTCTCAGCCATTTAGAGGACAGGGGTACCATGTTTCACCTAGTTCTGTCTCTACTGACACTGTCAGCTGCAGACAGGGCATCCTATAGGTGATTGTGGTGTTTTGCAGCTTCATAGAGGGATATATGAGGCTTATTACTTTTTTAAAATCTTGTTTACTTTTGTTTTGTTTTTCAAGGTAGGGTCATACTCTAGCTTAGGCTGACCTGGAATTCACTATGTCATCTCAGGATAGCCTTGAACTCTCAGCAATCCTCCTACCACTGCCTCCTGAGTGCTGAGATTAAAGGCGTGCATTACCACAACCAGCTATTTTGTTGTTTGTTTGTTTTTTTTTCGAGGTAGGGTCTCACTCTGGCCCAGGCTGACCTAGAATTCACTATGTAGTCTCAGGGTGGCCTTGAACTCACTTTGATCCTCCTACCTTTGCCTCCCAAGTGCTGGGATTAAAGGTGTGAGCCATCACACCCAGCTGAGGCTTAGTATTTAAAGAGAAACAAGGCTTGACTCTTTCAAACAAATACAATAGTACACACATGTTTGATTTCTGTGTCTGTGACAAAATGCCTGAGAAAATCAAGTTAAAGGGAAAAAAGATTCAATTTACTTCATGGTTTCAGAGGTGTTAGTCCATACTCACTTAGGAAGAAATAGAACATCACACAGGGAGCACAGAATGAGAAAGAGAGAGAGACTAGGTCCTTGTACACCCTTTAAAGACATGTCCTAACTTTAAATTTTCCACCACTTCCCCGTGGCAGTAGTGAATGAGGGACAAGGTTTTAGCATATGGTTTCTGAAGGGCATAATATTTCAGATCCCAATAATAACAAAATAAAGGATATGTCAGGAGGTATATAACGAATAACAGACAACTATAGGTTCCTGATTACCTGGCCCAGTGGATCAACAAAAATGGCATACTAGAAGTAGAACATCATTGATGCAATATCAAAACAGGAGACTCCATTTCAAAGACATTATAGTATTCTTTTCAAACATTCACTTTTTAATGAAAAATCATGTGTTATATATAAGATAACTATTAAGAATATGTAGGGTGTGATTCTTACATTGTTGAACTATTCTATAAAAGTCCTTATCATAAGAGATTTGTTGTAATACTCATCAAATTGTTACATATTTCAAAAATATTTTATTAATGAGAAACAAATTTTGTTATAACTATAAGACAATTCAGCAGTCCTTTAAAGGTAAAAAAAAAAAAAATTCCATATCCTGAAGGTAGATCATTCACTGATCCATATTAATTCACAAAACTTAACTTAATTATAAAGTAATTAAGAGTTTGCTGCAACAAGCCTCTATTAAATATAAATTTCTCAAAGGCTAGGAAGTTAATTATCTCTTAATATCTTCTCTTTTGGAGAAAGCATAACATTTTAATATATGGAATAAGTACACATGAGAAAATACAGTTAATTATTAAAATTTAATTTTAAGTCAAGTAACAGACAAAATATTTATAGATTAATTAATGTAGCAGATAACTTTCAAAGCTCTTAATGTCCTTCCCAATGGTGGAGGTCATAGTGTAGAAAGGTGATAAAATAAGAGTGCAGCTCACAAAAGCAAAAATCAGTTGGTAAAATTTCATCCAATTGATATATCTGAAGGAGCTGAACTGAATTAGGATTTTTTTTTCCTTAAAACTTTCACTCACAACATCCATCATGAATAAAATTAAAAGGCTTTATTACCTTCATTAGTTTTCTTCCCCCCAAATCTCGAGAATTTTCCTGCACCATCATCCATCAGCATCATCTGTGGAGGAAAGGTCATGGACCTAATTCTTCATCAGGGCATACAGGACATTCACATTGCATATACAATGCGAGTTACCATATATAATAATTTTGATGTAATTACATTTATTTATTCCCTCACAGATGTCTTTAGGCACTATCTGTTCTTCCACTTCAAGTAATCACAACAGACACTGTTCCTATGGTTACCAGTTTCTAACTCACAGTGATCCTCCTACATCAGCCCCCTGATGATTAAAAGCATGTGCCACCATGCTGGGCAGAAAGAGAGAGAGAGAGAAAGAGAATGGGCACACTAGGGCCTCCAGCTGCTGCAAATGAACTCCAGATACATGCACCACCTTGTGTACCTGGCATTATGTAGGGACTGGGGAAATGAACTCATGACATTAGGCTTTATGGGCAAGCACTTTAACCACTAAGCAATCTCTCCAGCCCAGTTCTAATGTTAAGTGTCCTCAAGAGACAGTTTTTCTCAGTCCAACAAGCTTGGGTAAACATACACACACACTGACATTCTCTGCAAACTTTCTAATTAACTGAAAGGAATCAAAGGCATTAATTTGAACCCTTCGTCCTACAATGTGACATATTTTTTTAACTGAACAGGATATAATTATTTGTATGTCAGCAAATATCCTGTGTCATATGTTAGAGCAACATCTATTAAAGAGCAGACATCCCTGTTTTCCTCAGAAGACTCTGAAATAATTAAGTTACTAAATCATCACCTAGTCAGGACATCAGGCTCCCACGGCTACTCTCCTTGATCTTCACCTTAATTATGTACTTGTCTTGATCCTTGACTGTAAAATTCACAGACGTGTGTTAGCTTCTGACTGCTCTATTCTGGAGATACTTCACAGGCTATTTATAATTTGATGTTTTTATTCTAACTCCCTAAGTTTCCTTGACAGATGTATTCATCGAACTGTGTTTGTGTAACCTATGATATCCTGGGGGTAGACTACTTAAACCAGTTCTCATACTTCAGTAGCTACCAGAATGACGTTTACATCAGGCCCCAATTAATCAATACCTGCTTGGGAGGAGGATTCTGTCATCCTATATGTTGGCTTAACTAGAAATATGGAGAGCCAACTTATCTTTATCAAAGTACACATACACATATATACCTACATATGCACAAAATAAATACTTTGTGAATAGTACATTTTAACTTATCTTCAAGGTCTATCATGACCACAGCTATGCCTTGAGCTATCAGTCCGGCATAGTGGCACATGTCTTCAGTCCCAGCTCTCGGGAGGCAAAGGTAAGAGGATTGCCATGAGTTTGTGGCCAGACTGAGACTACATGATGAATTCCAGGTCAGTCTGGGCTAGAGAGAGACCAGACATTGAAAAAACAATAACAACAACAACAACAACAAAAAAAAAACAGTAAAAGGATAGTTTAATTCTTTAAATTTATATTCTTTAAATTCGAAAACCCAGCCTTGGGTTTTGGAAGTATGTTAGTTTTATTACTTTTATATATTTCAACTTTCTTGTGTTAACTGTGTATATATCAACATATTAATGTTTGTGTATATGTTTGCATGCATATTTTTCTTGTAATATATGGACATTTGAATTTATTACCTACAACCACAGAATGGAACATGACACATTAAAACTCTTTATTCCACCACTTACTACATTGTCAGTAGTACTCATGCAGAATTCCTTCTAAACATGTGGCACTGATTATGGCAAAACCAAAAATGAACAAGTTAATAAGAAAAACACTGTTATTATTAAATATTGTATATTAGATTTTCTTCAGGAATAATCTGAAGAGGAGATCAGAATACTACATCACCCACATCAGCAGAGGAATGGATGAGGCATAATGCACAGCAGAAATTTATGTCATTCTTAAGTCATGTGCCACAGTTGTCCTTGGAAAAAGTGGCCCTCATCTCAAACTCATTTGATGAAGAAGATATTATATTTTTGAACAATATAGACAAAGAAGAAAGCAATACACAAAACAACTTCAGACCTTGACTAGTAATTGATTTTTTTTTCAACTGCTGTCCGTTGGTATTTAATCTGAACACAGGGGAAAATTATCTGAGCTGTCCAGAAACATCTGGATGGGATGGTACCCAACAGGCATAATAGCCACAATTAATGAGCCTAAAGATAGTAAGAGCATTACTTGGTTGCCATTTCAGCCCTTATAAAATGAACATAGATAGGTTTTCAGTGATCTTTTTGTCCTACTACTATTTAATTCAGTTTATTGAACTGGTGAAATACATTAACCATTTGACATTATATCTTTATGAATCTAACATGCTGTTCTTGTTATGTTCTTTCATTATCAGTGTTAGAGAGACCAAAATAAAATGACATATTTTATTAAAACACAAAGATTTTATCAATTAGTTAAAATAATTCATACAGAAAATACCATCTATGTTACATATACTCACTTATATTGTTTAAGTATGTAATTATAAATACATAGATTATCTATCTATTAACCTACCTATGTGTAGCAGACAGCTTCAGGTTCGCTGAGATGAACTTCCAGACCAGGCGCAGTTATATATTATTTATTGAAGCTTGCAGATCCAGGGGAAGTTCCATAATGGCAGGAGAAGCAGCCTGCTCTCCACAGGACCAAGCAGAGAGAGAGAAAGCCAACCAGGCACCACAGCACACAGAGCAAAACTACTGCCAAAAGGTCACACAGCACACTTCAGGAACTCCTTCTAGGCACATTTGCATATCTTTACAATGGACTCTCAAACCCACCATTAACACCTTAAGACCAGCCCCCAGTGACATTGCCTCTAGCAAGGTGATTGCAGATGCAAACTATAACTAGTAAAACACTGAATATATTGGGGGACATATATTCAAACTACCAAACTATGCCACCAAAGTTATGGTTTATTAAATTTAAAAATCAAGGGGCATGTCAAAAAATAATACTTCACTTTTATTTATGCAGTTATTTCTTCCTAAAAAATGTCTGCCCCAGTTATCATCCCTTTATGCAATGCTCATTGCATAAAGTTGTATAGGTATGAAATTAAATAATGTATAAAAAGTACTAAATACATATCAAGTAATAAGGGAATGTGTTTATTAGCATAGCTATTGTTTTCACCATTAACATATTGCCATACATCAATCCTAGAGGTAGATTTTACCCTGAAAATTCATCCATAGTTAGGAGAGAGAAGTGACCTGAGATGTGAAAGTGTATCCAGGTTAAGAAATGGACTTATAACAGTAAAAATCTAAAGTTATCTCTGGTTGTTGGCCCCACAGAGGTGGGCCCCACACAAGGAGCCTTTCCAGTGAGCATCTTCGTTTTCCTCCCTTCCTCCTCCCTTGCCTGAGCTCACTACATTATATCCTATATATGCAAAGACCCTGTTTGCTGTTCTTGTTTGTATTTTATATTAGAATAAAGCCCAAAAAACTTTATTCAGTGAATGTCAAAAATTGTATTATATTTAAATTTAGTTAAATTGTATTATGATTAAATTTAAATTAAACATTTAAACTTGATTTATACATAAAACTCACTCTTTTATTTATCTAAGATGGGATGAAATGGGCGGTAGGGAATATAATATTGTCTTGACCTTTCCTGAATTCATGCAGAAATTGATTCCAGATTTTAATATGGGAAACTAGGAGTACCAGTAACAATAAACCATTAAAAATCAAAATTAACAATGTAATTAAGACTGTAGGTTTTACTTAGCAGTTTTACAACAAGCCATAATATAGTTTATATCATCTTAAATATTGCTACCATGTATAGTTTTATTACATAACTTTATTAATCAATCAGTGAGATAGCTAGAGAAGTATTGTGTTTTACATATTACAGATAAGAAAAAACTGATTTGGTATAGTGATTTATCAGATTTCATACATATGTGTAAATCTATATGTGTGTATACATGTATGTGAAAAAATTTAAGGCAGGAAGAAAGGTATTTGTCCTTCAAAACAATTAATATATTTTTAGAGAAAAGGAGAAATAGAGAGAGAGAGAGAAAGAGAGAAAGGGAGAGAAAGAGAAAGGGAGAAAAAGAGAAAGAGATTGGTTACACCAGGTCCTCCTGTCACTGCAAAAGACCTCCAGATGCATGTGCCACTTGGTGCATCTGGCTTTACTTGGGTATTAGGGAATCAGACCTGGGCCATTAGGCTTTGTGATCAAGTGCCTTTAACCATTAAGCCATCTCTCCAGCCCCTCAAACAAAATTACATTTATTATTATAAATTTCAGTTTTTAGAATATTGTTGAAACAAACATAACTGAAATTGTGGTACCTCTACTTTTCATATAATATCTCTTTTCAGATGTGAATAAAACATTTATTTATAAAAACACATTTGATACTCTTAATTTGTAAATGCTCAGTTTGTAGCATTGTTAAAGAAAATAATAATATTATGGAAATATTATTGTATCACTTTGCTGAATTACAAAGCAACTTTAACGACATTGACTTTTATGCAAGTTTAACGACTTGATGTACTATGTTTGAAACATACATTTTTCTCATCAAAAGGCATTTCATATCCAATAGAATTACATCTACACTAATAAAAAGAAAAACAAAATCAACCAATGATGACAAAGGTGACTGGCTAAAGTAACTGAATGGTCGATATGCTTTGCTGTGATCAACAATATTAAGACAAGAGGCTGTGCAGAGGAAAACAAGTGAGTCAGTAGTTCAACTTTTCGCACAGTGGATGGAAAAATACAGCTCCATGTGCAAGTGCAGGTATCAACAATGTAGTTTAGTCACATGAGTTTGGACTTGAAAGATCTGGATGGGAGAAGCTAGATATGTGTGGATTATAAGCATATAGAAATTAATCTATTTTTACATAGTATAAATAAAGTTTAAATCTGGCCTTAAATATTTCAGCATCCTGAAAGAGTTTGAGAGTAAGGAGACAGGAAAGAAGAATTATGAAAAGCTGGAGTGGTTCAAGAAACATATTGATAGTGTGGCTGAAAATAAGAACAAATGGCACAGAGCAAGTGGCGCTTCAAATGATTCATGGGCATGATAGAAACAAATTCAGTTTTGAAGGAATTTGTATCTGTTAAAGTTTGATCGTGTGAATCAATAATTTGTTCTAGAAATTTGACCTTTAAAATTTGAGGGTTTTGGACTGGAGAGATGGCTTAGCGGTTAAGGCACCTGCCTGCTAAGTCTAAGAACGCTGGTTCCAATCTCCAGAGGTTCCAATCTCCAGGTCTCACGTTTAGCCAGATGCAAAGTGACGCAAGGGCACAATGCCGCACTTGCCCACAAGGGGGCACACACATCTGGATTTCGTTCAAAGCAGCTGTGAGACTGCTGGAGCACCCATCTCTGTCTCTCTCTCCCTCTCTGTCTGTCTGTCTCTCTCTCCCTCTCTGTCTGTCTCTCTCTCTCTGTGTCTCTCTCCATAAATAAATAAAATAATAAAAAAATTTTAAAAATTGAGGGTTTTTTATGATGTACACCTATTTCTGTAGCTGTGTGTCATCTGCGACAAGATTGATAAGTTATTCAGATGTATGTTCAGTGAATAAGCAAGAAAAACCTAGAATCTCTGAGGATGAGTTTGGGATGGTGTTGGCACTGGTCTACTATCATTTCTAAGCCTCCAACTTTGAGGGTAGGGGTACTGTTACAACAACTGATTATGAATTTATGTATGTATATATGTATGTATGTATGTATGTATGTATGTATGTATGTGTGTGTGTATATAGTCAATGACTTAAGTGCACCTTGTCATGTTAAGATTGCATTCATCTGAGAAATCTACAAGCCCAAGCATCATAAGAGCCAGACCTGTTTAAGGACCCGGCACTGCCCATTTGACCAGGTGAGCCAGCAGCCAACAACCTGCATGAACTATATAACAACAGTTCATCGCTGCTTTGTTCTTCCTCAAGTGAGTGTGACTTCATTTCTACTACCTAAATATAAGTTTCATTGTTTCCTGGAGCCCCATCAAACCCTAGCCTTGCAGGGAAGAGAATTCAGTGGAATTCTTTTCACTTTTACTAATATTATTCAGTGTAAATTCTTGTAAGGGTAGAATAGTGGATGGAAGACGAGTACATACATAATTGCTCTTGCAATAACTTTGCTCAAGCAGAATGAACTTAAAGTGTTATTTTTAAAATATACTCTAGAGGGGGCTGGAGAGATGGCTTAGTGGTTAATCGCTTGCCCATGAAGCCTAAGGACCCCAGTTCAAGGCTCAATTCTTCAGTACCCACATAAGCCAGATGCACAAGGTGGCATATGGATCTGGAGTTCATTTGCAGTGGCAGAAGGTCCTTGTGTGCCCTCTCTCTCTCCCTCTCTCTCTCTGCCTCTTCCTCTATCTCTCTCTCTCAAATAAATAAATTTATAAAATATATACATTAGATAGGTAATGATGTGATAGTGCTGTCTGGTAATGGAGAATGAATCACTAGAAGTGGAGAGATGTGTGCTGAAGAAAAAGGGGGAGAACACATCTAGTAAAGCCCTAGAGGAAGTGAGATGAATAAACATTGTTAGCACTCTAAGTCTAGAACATTTATTTTCAGTCTTTTTTTTTGGCTATTCATTACTGATATAATTTAGTGGTTCACAGCACAAATTCCAGAATATATTGTCTACTTATAAATTCTGACCCTTCTATTTAATAGCTGTATGGCATAGAAAAGGAATCTCTTTGTCTCATACTATTTTTCTTTGTAAAACGACAATGCAAAAAAGTAGCATCTGATAGAACCACTATGAGGAAAAAAAAAAAAAAATAATGGTCCCCACCTCTGGATTAATGCACATATTACATAACTTAACATTTGGAATGCATAGTGAATATTATGGACACAATAAATTACAGGCTTCACTTAGGCGATTGAATACTTTAAAAATACAAATTTTATACTTTTGTTTAATATTCTAATATCAAGATTTAAACTTCTTATCGAATATTGACTTTTTCTTTCATAATTTTCTAGAATATTATTTACACACAAATATACTTAAAGTTTATTTTCTACATTATGGACATTCAGGAATACCAATTATAAATTCAGAAAGTTCTGAGTTTTTAAACATACTTTTATTTATTAATTTTTACATAAAATCATAGTGAACATCTTTAAACAAAGACTTATATCCATTTAAGTCTGTGGCAATGGCTCAGTGGATATTTTTCTTTGTGTCTGACTGCCTGAAATCAAATCCCCAGACACACATAAAAGCTGAAAATTGTTGTGAGCACCTGAAATCCCAGAATGCTGTGAAATGAGAAGCAGAAACATAGAATGTTCCAGAAGCCCACATATCCGCTAACCTAGTCAATACCACAATAAGCAGCATAAGAGACCCCACCTCAAAATTGAGGAAGAAGCTGAGGACCAACACCTGAAAGTTGCCCACACATGCATGCACACCAAAATAGAAGAGCATACCTATTTAGCCAGCTTCTGTCTGATAAAGGTTTAAAAGTGGAATCAATAAGTCTATATTTCCAACGTTCTTGAAGTTCTGTCTTCTGAGTCACACAGAAATGCCTGAAAATCTATTTTAACTTTTCTGGTTTAAAATGTTTTAATAGCTAGTAACATTTTAAAAATAAGTTGGGCAAATTATAAATTCTGTGTATTATATGTATTATTATATTTCAATATTTTTGCAATGTGCCTCTTTCATTTATATCTAAGCCCTTGCTAACCACTTTGAAGCATGAAAAAGTTATGCTTTTTATTCAGCTGCATTTCAGTTGAACTTAACATTGAGAAATCCACAGAAGAAAAGGCTTTCTATAGACATTTAAATTACAGTAATTACACTGTTTTCAGATTCTCTTAATATTTGCTCTTCTGTTGCATCATATGTGCATAATTATATATTTTTATCATGAAGTTTACAAGTGCACACAATGAGATTATATAGAAGTTTGCACTTCACTAGTCACCAATGATTATTTTGAATATGTCACTTATTATATTTAAAAATTAAAACATATGGAACATTGCTTTGTGCAACAATTTAACTTGTTACGCTATTAGCAAACCTGCCAAGATAATATTCCTACCTGTCTCCAGAACTATAAGTGCTTTCCTTGCATTACTAATTTGATCTAAGTTGATTTTTTTCTGATGTAAAACGCTGCTGGTCTATTTAGTAACAACTGTAACTGTCCATAGTTAATCATTTTTATATAAAATACAATTAGGACAAGTGTTCTTAAATATTTTCAAATATTTTCTGGTGCCCACAAATTATGTGTCCACTTGTATTGAATTAGATGTAGAAAAGTGTATGTACACCTGTGTTGGGCTCTGCCCGGTGTGAAGCCGAGTGGTTAGCCCAGCCAATCTTGGCCTATTCCCGGTAAGGCCTAGTCGAGCCTGAGTACCTGCCCTTGACTCAGCACCTAAGCTGAAACTGCCTCCACCCAGCTGCTGCTGACGTGATGAAATACTGTTGGCCCTTATACCTTTCTCTCATCCCCTCTTCCCACCCCCTTCCTCAAAGTATATTGGCCCTTATACCTTTCTCTCATCCCCTCTTCCCGCCCCCTTCCTCAAAACACATAAATATTTCCCCCCTGACAATAAACGACGAGTT
Organism: Orientallactaga sibirica; assembly: GCA_036365145.1. Classification (NCBI taxonomy): domain Eukaryota; kingdom Metazoa; phylum Chordata; class Mammalia; order Rodentia; family Dipodidae; genus Orientallactaga; species Orientallactaga sibirica. Next base: position 43,903,811 of record JAEOAD010000012.1, on the reverse strand, counting down.
TCGCTTTAGACGTTTCTCCGCGACTCAATGTGGTTTTCTTTTCCCCGGTGATTTGGGGAGGTTTGAGTCGCCGACACCTGTCTTCTCGCTCAGCCTCAAGAGAGAAACGGCTGGCCCGGCTCTCTCTCTTTTGCTCTACCTGCCGGTGGTGAGGGAAAAAAGCCCCGGCATTTTGGCGCCCAGACGTGGGCACAACAACCACTGCCCCATGTGAGGACGTGTGAGGATTCAAAACGGACTACGGACTGCTGACGTGACGAAGGAAAAAAATTCAACATTAAGCTGACGAGCTAATCGGACTGCTGACGGGTGTATCCTCATAAGTAATGAGGTAATCTTCATATTTAATATTCTAACCTTTACTTCTATAATCTGTGCTTACTTCAACTTCCTTTCTCTTTCCTTCCATTTCCGGTTTGCCGCCATTTCTAAACGAGTACGTTCATGGCGGACACACCACGTGGACAGACCTAAAGGAGACTTTAAACGCTTTGCCTCCTCATTTAAATAAAAACTCCGTCCCAAACTTCAACATCTCTTGTTCTTTTCTCTTTCCTCTCATTTTTGGGTTTCCGACAGACCGCTTCTGCGGTGCCGCCATTTTTGTCTTGCCCCCATTTGAATGGGGGCGCCATCTTAGAAGCACCACGTGGGCAGACCTAAAAACGAAACTCACCACGTGGGTAGAAACTCACCACGTGGACAAACCTAAAAAAAAAAACTCACCACGTGGGTAGACCTAAAAAGAAAACTCACCACGTGGACAAACCTAGAGGAGGCTCACCACGTGGGCAAACCTGGAGAACTCTCAAAGTGTCCTGCCCCTCATTGGAGTGGGGCCCATCTTAGAAAAATTCTACAACATGTTTAGCTACTTTTTGGGACCTTGTGCTTGTGTTGTATTCTTATGCATTACTGTTACCCTGATGTTAAAGATACTCTTCCCTCAACTTTATAACATGGGACAATCCTTATCTAAGCTAAATCCTGCCTTAGGGTCACTACAGATTCTACTCAAAAGTAAAGGCCTTAATCTATCTGATAATCAGGCCCTCCAGATATGGGGCTGTTTACTCAAGATTGCTCCCTGGTTGCCGGAGAGTAATCTTTTTGACTGGGACACCTGGGATAAAATTGAAGATCTGATAAAAAAAGCTCAGATAGAAAAAGGGAGATCCACCCTTTGGAGGCCCTCCCGGCTGTGTTGGCCTTAAAGGGCTGTTTTCCACCTCAGCCTCCGAGGTCGAAAGGCGACACCCTGACCCAGGAAGGGACAGAGAGCAATCTCAGCCCCTCGGCCCAGCCTGAGTCCTCAGATTCACCCCTAAATCCTTTTGAGAGTGCCCCTCAGCCCTCTAAAGGTCCATTGCCTCCAGATCCCCCTACTAATCCATTTCTGAGTGCCTCTGCCCTCCGCCCTACCATGGGGGAGGACGGCCCCGGGGAAGAATAGTCGATCTCTTCCCTGTTAACGTTAATCCTGACGGTAACCGCCCTGCAGCCTGGTATCCTTGGGAAGCTCACAATTTAAAAGATCTTAAAAGGCTGTCTCAGAGGACGGGCCTAACTCCCCTGGGCAGAGACCATCCTTCAGGGTTTAGTTCATTATCATTGTACCACTCAAGATTGGAAGAACCTTGCTAAAGCTGTTCTCTCTGGCTCGCAGTACATAAAATGGTGTGCTTTTTTTCAGGATGAGTGTCACCTTCAAGCTGAGCGAAACCAAGTCGCTCAGCCCCAGTACCAATCACCTTTGAATGCTCTCGGGCACTGCTGACCAGTTCTCTACCGGTCTTCAGCAGGCTGCCATTCCTGATCCATATCGAGATCAAGTACAGGCTTTGGGAATGGCTGCATGGAAAAAGTTAGAGGAGGGCCCCTCTGAACCCCCCATTACAGGAGTCACCCAAAAGTCCGGTGAGGATTTGGCCACTTTCATAGAGAGAGTCGAAAAAAGCCTACAAAGAAAGTTCCCCCCTGGCCCCCTGCGAGACCAATTTGCAAAAATGCTGGTCTGGGAAGACATGACAGGCATGATAAGGCATGACAGACAGATAAGTTGGCCTGCGCTGGACTCAAGGACCGCTCTATGAGTAGATGGGTTGTAGCCACCCAAGATGTAGGGTCCCCCTCTCATCAGATCAAAGTTATGACATCAGCCTTACAGGCTTCTCGCCGTGAGGACATGGCTGCACTAGAATGTGCACTCCAACAGGTCTCAGGGGGGAGGGGACAATCTTGCTTTGGGTGCGGCAAAGAGGGTCATTTTAAAAAGGAATGCCCCAATAGGAAAAGCACCCCAATAACTCCCTCAACCCCTAACTTGCCCCGCACGCCATGTCCTCGATGCAAAAAGGGACTTCACTGGGCCAGAGATTGCAAATCCAAGTTTAGCCTTCATGGTGAACCTTTAAACTTCCCCAGGGGCTATCCCCAGCCCCGTTAAATAAGGGGAAAAAGGTAATCAAAACACACTGGACTGTACCTTTGACACCCGGACTTAGACCAAAAATGAACCTAACAGTCGGTGGAAAAACTTTCAAATTTCTCATCGACACTGGGGCTGACCGTACTGTGATAAGAAAAGAGGAGGTCCCTCCCTCCTGGCAGTTAGTCCCGGGTCCACCCCTACTGGGTGTGGGGCGGACAATCTACGTCATGGGAAACTGCTAACTGGCAGACCTGGATTGACCCTGACAATAATAGTGGGGAGGTGCGCCCTCTAGTGGTGTCAGGCCTAACAGCCAACCTCCTAGGCCAGGATATACTTGGGGAAGCTGAGGCTTATATTACTACTAATCATAGGGCTTTCTGTGAAGATAGACTTGACCAGAAAGAAAATAAACAGTTTAAGGAAGGAAGGACCTACCATCCTAACTATAGAGATGATCCTCATTTTGAAAAAATTAAACAAAAACATTCTCAGGTTCACCCCCAATCCTAAGGGCCACTGCTCACCCCCCCAGTTCCTAAGATTCAATGGGTGCCTGGGGACCCCGTATGGGTCGAGCAGTGGCCTATACCTACCCCTAAACTAAAACAACTTCATATACTCGTTAAACAACAATTGGCTTCAGGACATGTGCGACCTTCAACAAGTCCTTGGAACTCTCCGGTTTTTATTATAAAGAAGCCTAATGGCTCTTGGAGACTTTTACATGATTTGAGAAAAATAAATGAGAGAATGATAGCTTTTGGGACCCCCCAGAGAGGGCTCCCTTGGATTCCAGCCATTCCCAACACCCATTACTTAACCATTATCGATATTAAAGATTGTTTTTTCTCTATTCCATTACATCCAGATGATATAGAAAAATTTGCATTCTCCATACCCTCAACAAACTTTCATGGACCAGACCTAAGGTTTGAATGGACCGTCTTACCTCAAGGCATGGCTAACAGCCCCCCCCCATTTGTCAATATTACATGTCTCATATCTTTTCTTCCTTGATTAATCATCCTAACATTTTATTCTACATTTATATGGATGATATTATTTTAGGTCATTCCAACCCATCTGATCTCCAAGACCTTACTGCTAAATGCCTTGCCATTTTACAGGCCAATGATTTTAAAGTGGCTCCAGAAAAGGTACAGACTGCCTCTCCCTTCAAGATTTTGGGCTCCAGGTTATCTCTTGATACTGTTTCTCCTGTCAAACCCCAGCTCCATATTCAAAAATCCTATACTTTGCCTCAACTCCAAAAGGTGCTGGGAGAAATTAATTGGATGAGGCCCTGGATACCCATAACTACTGAGGAACTGTCCCCTTTATTTGACCTCTTAAAGGGTCTTACTCTCTCCTCTCAGATAACCTTGCCCCCATCATCATGAACAAATTCTACATAAGGTACAACGGGCCATTGATGCTGCTGTCCTAAAGAGGTTTGATCCTAACTTACCTATCTCCCTCTGTATTTTCTCTGGGGAAACATTATGCACTGCGCTGTTGGCCCAGGAAGGAGAACCCATCCAATGGATTCACCTCTCCCTTGGTGGAGTCCCCAGAGTTTACTCTATAACTAACCAGATTGCAGACTGCATTATAAAGGGCAGGGACACCTCTGTCCGATTGTTTGGCACGGAGCCTCATGTCATTGTCACCCCCTTTAAGGTAACAGACTTCAATTGGCTTCAGAGAAATAACAACAGGGTTGCTATTGCCCTCGAGGGGTTTCTGGGTATAATTGATTGTCACTATGGTCCTTATAAATGGATGAGCTCCTTCTCTAGGTTGGAATGGAGACTTTTTTTATCTAAACCCAACCCTGATTTCCTTACCGTATTCACTGATGGGGGGCGCTGGGGAGCTTCCCTAGTTGTTTACCCTCCCCTAAGGAGGGGAGAAAAGTCTATACCCATAAAGTCTATCTCCCATGAGGTCACAGGATCAGCACAATTTAAAGAACTATTTGCTGTCGTTTTGGCTTTGGACACTATTCAGGAGCCATTTAACTTATTTTCTGACAGCCTTTATGTTGTTAACCTGTTACCCAACCTAATTGAGGCCCATATTAGACTGGACTCCAATATTATAACCCCATTAATGATTCAAGCCCGCTCCCTACTTAAACAAAGAATTAACCCCATTTTTCTTCAACATCTCAGAGGCCATCAAAATTTACCAGGATTCCTCTCTAAAGGAAACAATTTGGCTGACAAACTGGCCTCTCAGCCTCAATGTAATACAGTCTCAGAAGCTACACACTTCCACTTATTAACTCATATAAATTGGAGGGGCCTTAAACATAAATATCCCCATGTGCCAGTCAAGGACCTTAAAAAAATTGTCCGAACTTGCAAATCCTGTCAGCCTTTCTTCCAGGTACCTCCACTTCAAACTACAGGAGCCAATCCTCGAGGACTACGCCCTAATCACCTTTGGCAGATTGATGTTACTCACTATTCTCCATTTGGAAAACTTAAGTATATTTTTCTCTCAGTTGATACTTTCTCCCATGCTTGCTGGGCATCAGCACATGCTGGGGAAAAACTAAACATGCTATTAGCCATATGCTTCAATGCTTTGCCACCCTTGGATTGCCAGATCAAATCAAAACCGATAATGGTCCCTGCTTCAGTAAGCAAAACTTTTATAGATTTCCTCCAAACCTGGAAAATCTCACTTTCCACAGGCATCCCATATAACCAAGGGGGCCAAGCCATCGTGGAAAGATATCATCAAACTCTCAAATCTCAATTACAAAAACAAAAGGGGGAATCTCTACCCCCACATGACCAACTAAAAAGGCATTATTAACCCTAAATATTTTAAATTTTTCTAAAGAAGATAGACACTTGTCCCCTTTTCAAAAACATTGGACCTCAGCTGTCACCTACAGCTCCATCTGGGTCAAATGGAGGGACCCATTAACTGGGGCCTGGAGGGGACCAGACCCCCTCCACAGCAGGGAGGGAGAGGATTTGGATGTGTCTTTCCTCAAGAGGAAAAAGACCTATTTGGGTACCGGCAAGAGACTTAAAATATTTACCCCAACAAGGGGATGATAATAATCAATCTTCCAGGGAGTGTCACACCCTGAGAACTATGCCTCTGTTTCTTCCCCAGGAACAACTGAAGGTATGGATGCTACTAGACCTGAATGAAGCCAGAAAAGCTCCAGAGAGATTTACAGAAGAGGAGTCGGGACTCCTAAGACAACCTGCTGTAGACGAGCTTACATGGCTTTTTATTCCACCTTCTCCCTCCCCTTGGACCCCTCCTTCTTCTTGCTCTTTACCCTACCATCTCCCTCCCCCTGAACCCCTCCTTCTTCTTATCCTCACTCTCGGGCCCTGTGTAATTAATAAGATTACACAATTCATTCACCAACAGCTTGAGGCAATTAAACTTCATCAGGCCAAGGCACCACAGGTTTGCGACTCAAAGACAATGGCTTTTCCACTTACTGGCTATCCACCTAACATCCCTCCCCCGCCCTCCATCCAACCAACGACAGGTAAGCTCTCAGACAGGCTGAGGCAACCTAAGACAGGGCGTGGAGTGGTCAACGGGCTAGAGGCATAGTGCCCAGAGACGGGTAAGGTTCCCAGAGGGGAACAACCTAGGACAGGGACTATGCCATCCACCGTTCTTACAAAAACAAAAGGGGGAGATGTTGGGCTCTGCCCGGTGTGAATCCGAGTGGTTAGCCCAGCCAATCTTGGCCTATTCCCGGTAAGGCCTAGTCGAGCCTGAGTACCTGCCCTTGACTCAGCACCTAAGCTGAAACTGCCTCCACCCAGCTGCTGCTGACGTGATGAAATACTGTTGGCCCTTATACCTTTCTCTCATCCCCTCTTCCCACCCCTTCCTCAAAGTATATTGGCCCTTATACCTTTCTCTCATCCCCTCTTCCCGCCCCCTTCCTCAAAACACATAAATATCTCCCCTGACAATAAACGACGAGTTTCGCTTTAGACGTTTCTCCGCGACTCAATGTGGTTTTCTTTTCCCTGGTGATTTGGGGAGGTTTGAGTCGCCGACACCTGTCTTCTCGCTCAGCCTCAAGAGAGAAACGGCTGGCCCGGCTCTCTCTCTCTTTTGCTCTACCTGCCGGTGGTGAGGGAAAAAAGCCCCGGCACACCTGCACAAGCAAAGGAATTTTACGTTTCAAAATACTCCCTAGTAAATCCATTATCACTATTATTTGATACAGACTCATTATCTTTGTAATCATTTCTCCAGAGTAGAAAGATGGGCCATTCCAGAGAGACAGAGAGTAAGCTTGTGCTCATACTCATTAGACATAAGAAAAGTACACTTAAAACTGTACTCTTGTGATTTCCCTGAGACTATGTTTTACTCATGCCTCTTGAATGTTATCTTTTCTTTTTTTCTTATATTCTTTATAACTACTACTACTTATGCACTCATGATTTAAAATACTCTGAAAATACATTTCTTCCCTTTTACTCTCTGAATAACTAAGTCAGGTATTTTATTACAGAGAAAACTAACTTCATCAAAAAATAATAATGTTGATTATAAAGTAAAGATGTGGCCGGGCATGGTGGTGCACGCCTTTAATCCCAGAACTTGGGAGGCAGAGGTAGGTGGATCACTGTGAGTTTGAGGCCACCCTGAGACTACATAGTGAATTCCTGGCCAGCTTGAGCTACAATGAGACCCTACCTCGAAAAGAAAAACAACAACAACAACAAAAGATGCAAAGTACATCCAGAGTTGTGACTGATCATATAACTCATACATTTAAGTCTGATCATTTCTTCCTTTAGTCACCAAACTCCTCAACAATGTGATCCTTTTAAGTGATATTAGGTTCCACAATTCCATCTTTTTCTACTCTTGTCACTCTGCACATGCTACTTCAATGATTTCCTTGTAATTTCAGATTCTGTTGCAGGTTAGAGGCTTCTGCATCTTTCTCACAAATCCAGAATCTGCTTCTGAGATAACGATTCTTAAATTTCTCTTTCTCATTCTACAATTCAGTCATTCACTAAGGCCTAAGCATTGATCTGAGTCCTATAATTCTGAACCCCAATCATTTCATTCTTATAGCATCCAGCATGCATACCATCACTTAGTGTGGTGGTTTGATTCAGGTGTCCCCCATAACTTAGGTGTTCTGAATGCTGGATCCCCAGCGGATGGTAATTTGGGAATTAAAGCCTCCTGGAGGCAGTGCTTTGTTAGAGGCAGGTTTACAGGTGTTTTAACCAGCTTCCTCTTGCTGGTGTTTGGCATGCTCTTTTGTTGCTGTTGTTCATCTGATGAACAGAGGTGATGTCCACCCTCTGCTCATACTATTATTTTTCCCTGCCATCATGGAGCTTCCCATAAAATCTGTAAGCCAAAATAAGCCCTTGTTTTCCCATAAGCTGCTCTTGGACAGTTGTTTTCTGCCAGCAGTGAGAACCTGACTGCAGCACTCATATATATATATAATAATACATCATTTCCCTTCCACCTCAAATCCAACAAAGATGATTTAACACTAAGTTTTCCAAAATATTTTTTTATTAGGATTTCACTATAGTCAAGAAAATTTCAGGCTAGAGAGATGGCTTAATGGTTAAGGCATAAAACCAGATGCACCAAATGACACATGTATCTAGAGTGGGCTTGCAATGACTGGAGGCCCTGGAACACCCGATCTATCTCTGCTTATATCTCTTCTATATCCATCTGCTTGCAAATAAACAAACTTAAAACAGGAAAATTTCAGGCTGGAGAGATGGCTTAGTGATTAAGGTGCTTGAATGCGAAGCCATAGGACCTAGGTTCAATTCCCAGGACCCACACAAACTAGATGCTCAAGGTGTGTCATGCATCTGGAGTTCAATTGCAGAGGCTGAAAGCCCTGGTGCACCATCCCCCCCTTTCTCTCTCTGTCCTCCTTTCTCTCTCTCTCTTTCTCTCTCTCTCTCTCTCTCTCTCTCTCTCTCTCTCTCAAGTAAATAAAAATAACAATTAACAAAAATAAAATGTCAAATTCCCTAACTAGTGTGGAAGCATCAGAATCTGTTTTGCTGTAAGAGTGTTTCCAGTAAAACAGAACTGATGATATATATAAAGATATATTGATAAAGACAGATTAGATATGGATGCTGTGGTAGTTAAGCTCTGTTGTCAACTTGATACTGGTTAGGTGTCCTCAAACATAACTCTTGAGTGAGTCTCTGAGGTTGCTTCCAAGAAGGATTAACTGAAGGAGGAAGTCCTTCCCCTAAGGTGACCCCTTCCCTCAGAGTGGGCAGCTCCTCTTGGCAGGAAGGGTTTATCTAGGAAGGTCTGGGAAAAATGAATCCCTTCCTCCCACTTGGCTGCCAGGGCTGCTTGCTGCCTTACAGCATGGACTGAAGACTAGTGTGGGCTGAAGATCAGTAAGGACTGAAGATCAGAACATACTGAAGACCAGCTGCTCTCCAGGAATCCTCCACGCCTTCAGTGCCAGATTGGAACTGCTGAGGCTTCTAGCCTCGTGTACTGAGCATGTACCAGTCTTGACTCTTGGGCAAACTGCTATTGTTGGACTGTTATCAACTAATCCAATAAATTCCCTTTTAATGCAATTCATTCTCATGGTTCTGTTCCTCTAGAGAACCCCGACTAATACAGATGCATAGCTATATGAGATTCATATAGAAATTTGCTGTACAATTACTGACAAGAAGCCCCACAATCTTCCACATGCAATGTGGAGCACCAGAGAGACCTTTGGCATAATTCAGTTTTGAGTGTAAAGCTTGAGAACTGTAGTGATACCTGGTGTAAGCTCCGGAGTATGAAGTCCCAAATCAAGTCCTCTGTTGTCCAAAGGAAAGAAAGAAGATGACTATTCACATTCAAGGAGAGAGAGAGAGAGAGACTATTTTTTCCTGTACTCTTTTGTTCTAGACAGACAATGTGTTGACTGATGGGTGGTCACATTTGTGAATCACTTTTCTCACTATTGAATCAGAATCTAATCTATTTTGGAGGTGCTGAGCCCATATTTTACCAGCTATTTGGTATCCTGTAGCCCATTGAAATTGACACATGTTCTCTCAATGTGGCATCCGTATGCCAAGTTAAATTAGCTTAGACCAGAAATAAAGAGAAAGCATGATCATATTTTGTGTTTCCACCTAACATGGTATCCCAGAAAATGACTAGTTCCTTCCTCAGAAGAGTACAGTGCATGAGTGATGCCACTGTTCTCCCATGTATCCAAACTGAATAGTGTGATATAAAATTAGCAAAGTCAAATACTTCTTAAGGTAGTAGATGTTATATAACATCAGATTTAAAGTAAAAAGCTAAGCTTGCTTAATTTGATTGGTTGTCAGTATCTGAGTGGATCTGGTTCTGTAATTCTCATGGTTACCAACACCCTTGGACACTAAATCCTGTGGACACTAAGTCCTTTATATGAGGTGATGTAGTATCTGAAATAGTTTCCATATATCATTTTATATACTCTGATTCTCATAGTTTCTGCATATCACTTACAATATCTAATATAGCATAAGTGCTATATAAGAAATTGTTATATACTATATTGTCTAAGGAGCATGACAAGGAAAAAAATCGTATACTCAGTACAGACATATTTTTGCTTAATGGATCCAGAGAGCTTACTATATATGTATAAAAAGAGAGAAATGAATTCATAACAAAGGAAATTTTTCATAATGATTACATGATAGTTTTTGTAACTGACCATGTGGTCATGATTGTAATTTATATCTTCTAATTCCCATTTTTGCTTTACTTTGCCTTCAGAAAAAAATAAAAGTAGCTAATTGTCTTGATCTGGTAGAGTGAACCTAAAGTTCATTCCCAAATCTTGGCCATCTTTTGTCTTGCTTGATTCGTGTTGTTGATTTCCACAGACCTTAACCATAGGGCAAAATAGTACCAAGATAAGTATTAAGGGATTTCCTGTCTTCCAGGCACATATTTTCTCATTATTCAATGTGGAATACTAGTGTTACTCTCCCTTAGCATTCATATCAATTATCCTAGCTAACATTGTTCATCCCTTCTTATACTATTGGCTCAGGAGTATGAGGAGCGCAAAGGGCCTGGCTAATGGTCTTAATTTATTGTTCAGTAAAATCATTGTTGAATCTGCGGAGGGAAAAATTTGGAAGAAAGGTTTCTAGTTAAAGAGATCATTACATTTTAATTGTTGTTATTATTCTTTTATAGAGGGGGGGGGGAGAGAATTGGTGTGCCAGGACCTCAGCCCCTGCAATTGAACTCCCGGCACTTATGCCACCTAGTTGGCATGTGCGACCATGCACTTGCCCTCACCTTTGTGTATCTGGCTACATGGGATCTGGAGAGTAGAACATGGGTCCTTAGGCTTCATATGCAAACATCTCAACCACTAACCCATCTCTCCAGCTCAAACAACATTTTAAACGAGGAAGCAAAAATATTGCTGGTACACCGATAGGGGGATTGATGAGTGCCAACCCTCCCACAACTACTCCTTGATTCCTGAGTATTGGATACCTGACTAGCAGGGAAACATTAAAATTTGCTAATTTCTAGTATATAGCATATACAACCTTCCTGAACACCATATACAAATCCTAATAAAAAGTACTGTCACTTATCTCACACTGTCCCTGAATCTTCAAAAGTATATTCCATTGTTTTAACAAGCTAACTGTTTTAGTATGATATAGTGCACAGCAAAGATCAATGAACTCCATGTTATTGGCACATTACCACACTTCTTTGGCTGTGATGTGAGTTTATTTCTTAGAAGCAGTGCTATCAGGTACACTGTGATGTCAGATAAAGCAGTCTATAATTTCACAGATTTTAGTTTGGGCAGAACCACTGTGTATAGAGAAAACAAATCTATACCCATTGTAATTGTCTAGTGCAATAAAGTCAAAATGCTGCTGACCCATGCTAGCAGTGGTCCAGTGTAATCAATTTGCTCCCAGCTAAGCTGACTAATCACCCAAGGAATGTGACATACTGAGGGTTTGGCATTGGTCTCTGCTATTGGCTGACTGGGCATTCAGAGGTAAGTACAACTTCACATATATGACTAAAAATCTGTGTTTATGGGTCTGAGCATATAATCAGTTGCGGATAACATGGCTTCCTTGCCAGTGAGTCCTTTGATTGATTACATGGTTGCTTACAAAAGAGGCTGACTTGTGTCCACAGGGTTTTCATCTTATAAACTTGCCTATTGAAAGCTCTCTTCTTTGGGTAACATTCACATCAAACACAAATATCCTCATGGATTTTCCTATATATCACTTTGTAAAGTTTTTTTTTTTTTTTTAATTAAGGGTCCCACTCTTCTTTTCAAACTCCTGATGGTACAGCCAAATCATTGGTTATAGTGTATCTTTGTATAATTATATATCTGATCATTTATTTTCCCAAAACCTAGAAAGCAGATTTGTTGACTAATGTTCTGCCTACTGGAAATAGTCTCTTCACCAGTGTCATTTATAGATGTATCAGAAAGGGACTGAAGTGCTATAGCTATCTACTCGCTATTTCTTGCATACACTGAAAAAATAACTGCAAACCAAGCCCTAATAATCCTTTCTTGTATCACATGATTATATAAATACCCCAAGAGGCCATAGCTGCAGATGAGGAGAGAGAAGGAAGTCTAGCAGAGGTTTTGAACCACTTCTTTGTGTAATTTATTTGTGCCTTCAGTTCTGCTCAGCTGAATCACACTCAGACCACTTCCATTTGAGAGTGATGTGTTCTCTTCCAATCTCAACGTAATGGTTAGTGGATCAGATAAAACCCGGTCTGTGATTGACAGTCCAGTTCTCATAATAATGTATTGACACATGTCAAATATTCAGCTTGTAGTAACAGATGAAGACCCGTCTCAAATGGAGGATAGTTATTTGCTGATGATGGCAGTTTTTATTCAAAATCAAAAAAAAAAAAAAAAAAAAAAAAAAAAACCTACACTTACACTTTAGTTTTTTGCATGTAGGTACCTGAAGAAGGTTCTAAATAGCATCTGTATCAGCTAGTGACACTTTTAGAACCAAAGCTTGAAGCACAATTTGATGTGCTGGAACCAATGGTTTAAGTGGAAGAGCAGTTTATAGTCTTCGGGACTGGTTGAACAGCTTTCTCTCATCCTAGACCCCCTCAAAGCTAGTTTATGTAAATGAGACATAGGAAACTAAATGAGAAACATGTATCAAAATCCCAATAGTGGGGGCTGGAGAGATGGCTTAGTGGTTAAGGCACTTGCCTGCAAAGTCAAAGGATCTTGGTTCAACTCTCCAGGACCCATGTAAGCCAGATGCTCAAGGGGGTGCATACCTCTGGGGTTCATTTGCAGTGGCTGGAGGCCCTGGTGTGCCCATTCTCTCTCTCTCTCTCTCTCTCTCTCTTTTTCTCTGCCTCTTTCTCTGTCTCTCTCAAATAAATAAATAAATAAAACAATTAAAAATAAAAAAATCCAAATAGTGGCACTAGGTAGGTAACCAATGGCTTTCTGACTAGCTAGGAGATTTATTCTGTGGAAAGGAAACCATAGCTGGAACTGGGACCCAAGTCAGAATCCTATGGAGACCAAAATCATAAACTCCAACAAGAAGCTTCTGTTAGTCTTTAACCCAAAGAGAGGCTAAATCCATCAAAATCTCTCTTAATTAATGTTTATCCCATTAAACCTATGCAGACCTCATTCTCCATTGGAGATCTGTTTTTCTTTTTCAGCAGGCAGCTCGGACTGAAGAGATAAACCACCCCTCACACATCAGACAAGGACCAGTTGAAACTACAGAGGAATTGGTGAGATAAGCAAGATTGCCTCTTCCACATAACTGATGGCTACCCCCACAATGCAAAACCCACATTCCCCAATGAGGTGGGTCCCTTCGGAGGGGGGGAGGACATAGTGGAGACTATAGAAGGCACCAATATGAATGTACTCACATTATGAGCATAACTAATAAAATGAATAATAATTTTTTTTAAAAAAGAATGCTACTTCAATAGCGAGCCTGTCAACCAATGCCAGGGTGATGGAGTCGCTGAGGACAACCCAGAACCTATTGAGAGCACAACACTAAAGTAGACTTAAAATACACCGAGCATGTCTCAGAGAATTTTGTGGAAGAGGAGGAGGAACATTATAAGAACCACAGTGTGGAAGAGAATGTCCAGAGGCACTGCCCCTCCCTTACAATGACTGAAGGATGCTCTGCCATCTCATAACCCACAAACCTAGGGGGAATACCAGCAATCCCATTGAGGAGGGCCCTCAGCAGAATGGGGTCAGGGTGGAGGAAAGGATAGTATCAACATATGATGTGTCTACACAACTTTCTACTTAATAAAAATAAATGAAATTTTAAAAATCCAAATAAACTCAATGGTATTGTGACTCTCAATTGCATGAGGGGGGGGCAGTATAATGACTCATTTTACCTTAGGCAACTTATTTCAACAAGCCTCATGCAACTGGACTCTGGGATATTTTACTGAGGTAGAATATTCTGAATTTTGTTGGATTTGCTTCTCAGCCGGCACACACTATCTTCCTAATAGATCTAGTGTAGTTGTTACTTATTGCATATTGCATACTAGGTTCCATCAACAAAATGTCCCTGTGAACTAAATAACACAGAGCTGGAATGCTTATATACCCATGGGGTAGAAGAGTGAAGGGATATTTACGGCCTGGCAAGAAATAAGTGGTAGCTTTTGGTGGGCTTCTGAAGAATTATGGCATAAAAGAGATTGTCCAGATCAGTCGGTGTTTAACAGATATCAGGGGATATGCTAATTTTCTCAAGCAATGGAAACACATCTGGTCTAACAGCTGCCTTTGGAATCACTACTTGGTTAAGCTTACCACGAATAAGCTACTTTCCTTCTCCACGATGCATCTGCTCCTGCATCAGCCAAACAGGAGACCTGAAAGAGGACGTGGTGGGAATTGTCAGGTCACAACTTTCAGCTCATTTGTGATGACACTTATCTCTACATTCCCCCCAGGATGTTTATGGTTTTTGATTTACTATTTTCCTAGATTGAGACAATTTAATTGCTTCCATATTGTCTCTTCCATCACCATAACCCTAACTCCATGGGTCAGGGAATCGATGTGAGGATTCTGTCAGCATCTAAAAATGTCTATTCCAATGATTTGTTCTGAATCTAGGGAAATAACCGCAGGACAGGTTTGGGAACATACTCAACCCACTGCAGGCCAGAGCTGCATGGAAACTGCATTGATCACCTGTTCTCCATGAGCATTTACTCTCTCTTTCAGGTTCAGACAGCTTTTCAGCTTTCTGCAGTTAATGTCAGCACATGGTAAGTGTTTAGTAATCTTCAAAGTGCTTTATCATCATCCCTTCCTCAATGAGACTTAACAAAAGACCAAAGACCTCTTTTGAGAAGCCTAATATAAAGATCAGCAGCAGAAATTTTTAGCAGTGTCCCAGATCCTTGTGGTCATTGTCCTTTTCTTCTCCACTTAAAAATATTTCTTGCCCATCTTTGCATGTATGATGTGTGTGGGTGTATGTAGGTATGTACATGCAGGTGTGAGACTAGTGGTTCAAATCATGTATCTTTCTCATTGAGTTCCATTCTAAATGATTTTATTTTTATTTATTTACTGTAGAGAGAGAGAAAGAGAGAGGGGTGGATAGAGAGACAGAATGGGTAGGCCATGGCCTCCAGCCACTGCAAAAAACTTCAGATGTATATGCCACCTGTATGCATTTGACTTAAGTGAGTACTGGAGAATTGAACCTAGCTCCTTAGGCTTCCCAGGCAAGCGCCTTAACTGCTAAGCCATCTCTCCGGCTTGAGCTTCACTGTATGTACTGAGACAGCATCTCTCACTTGAACCCCGAGTATTCAAATTTGTCTGGACTAACTAGCCATGTTACTCAGTAGATCACCTGTCTCAGCCTTTCCAGGGTGTCATTATAGGAAAGGTCACCATGTTCACATAGCATTTAGGTGGATGTTAGAGATCTGGACTCTGATCCTCACACTTAAATGACAAGTACTTCATCTACTTCTCTATCTCCCCAATCACACCTTCCCTTTTATTTAAGATGTTCTATGTCTATAATTGGCTCAAGCTTGAGAGTTGAGGTAATGTCTGTACACTGTGAATTTATGCTTAAGGTCATACTTCTGTCCATCTGACCTGGAGGCTTTCTACTTAAACAGATCAAGTGAGGATTTATTCATCCTTCTATCCACTTTTAGTCTAAGGCACCATGATTACCTTAATGTCATTAGTCAGTGGGGGTCAAAATAGTCTGATGGCTGCTCTGATTCTGTTGTCCATTGTCACTATTCACTCTTCCCTTGCTGTTGGTATCTGGGTGTTGCCATTTAATCTCTGACATTCTAGGATTCATCCTCCTCACTGAATTAAGCTTTCCAAATGAGTGACTGTGGTTCCCACTGTTAGGTGTGGTGTATAGAGAAAATGAATTAATGAACCTTTCAAGGATGATGATGCTTACCTGAAAAATTTATATTGCAACATATTTATGAAGGACTCACTTTAAGGACCCTTCAATAGTAGGTAAATAAGTTTTAAGTAATCAATATATTCTAGCATTCCAAGTCACTATAAGTCTTTGAATCGTTTCTTTCACATTTTGCCAAGAAACATTGACATTTCTGGCTTGCTTGTTACTAGTTATCTTTTTTGATACATGTTTTTATTCAGTCAGTCAGACTTTTAGGGCCCTTTCTAATTCCCCAACTGAAAATTTAATAGGCCCATCTTAATAGATCAAGACACATCCTGTTTTGTTACTGCAAACTTTTCTGCACCCCCTTAATACACCTTACTTTATATTTTCCTGGTAGGCTATAGGAACAAGCTTCCACTGCTGGTGGGAATGTAAAATGGTTCAACCATTATGGACAGGTATATGGAGAATCCTAAAAAGGATGACCATAGACCTACCAGCAGATCCAGTTATTCCCTTACTGGGCATTTACCCTAAAGGCTCCAAGCTCAGATCAGAGACATTTGCCCAACCATGTTTATAGCTGCTCAATTCATAATAGTAAAGAGCTGGAATCAACCCAGGTGTCCATCATTAGGTGAATGGATAACAAAGATGTGACATATCTACACTATGGAATTCTATGTAGCAATAAGGAAAGATGAAATAATGAAATTCGAAAAAAGATGGTTAAACATGGAACAGATCAGTAAGCTCACACAATCACAAAAAAGATAATCATTGCATGCTCTCGTTTATCTGTTGCTCCTAACCTGAATACTCCTGAGATGTGGCCAAACCTAATAAGCACTCTGATGACCAGACAATAGGGAGGGTGGGATGGGGGAGGGTAAGGGTGGGAGAGAGTGAGAGGGTGGGAGGGAGGACAAGGGTGGAGGGATACAAATAGGGACCCAAAAGGAAATGATACTATAAAACCCTTTATTCTAAACAACAGGCTAAAACATTGATCCTTCAGCAGGCCCGCACAGGGAACACCTGAACCATAAGAAACTGGCTGCTTCTCTCTCTCTCCTCTCTGTGTGTGTGTGTGTGTGTGTGTATGTGTGTGTGTGTCTTCAAATTCCCTCTAGTGTCATCAGAATCTGTTTTGCTGTAAGAGTGTTTTTCCAGTAAAACAGAACTGATGATATATATAAAGATATATTGATAAAGACAGATTAGATATGGATGCTGTGGTAGTTAAGCTCTGTTGTCAACTTGATACTGGTTGATCGTGTCCTCAAACATAACTCTTGAAAAGTCTCTGAGGTTGCTTCCAGAAGGATTAACTGAAGGAGGAAGTCCTTCCCCTAAGGTGACCCCTTCCCTCAGAGTGCAGCTCCTCTTGGCAGGAAGGGTTTATCTAGGAAGGTCTGGGAAAATGAATCCCTTCCCCACTTGGCTGCCAGGGCTGCTTGCTGCCTTACAGCATGGACTGAAGACTAGTGTGGGCTGAAGATCAGTAAGGACTGAAGATCAGAACATACTGAAGACCAGCTGCTCTCCAGGAATCCTCCATGCCTTCAGTGCCAGATTGGAACTGCTGAGGCTTCTAGCCTCGTGGGTACTGAGCATGTACCAGTCTTGACTCTTGGGCAAACTGCTATTGTTGGACTGTTATCAACTAATCCAATAAATTCCCTTTAATGCAAAATTCTTATGGTTCTGTTCCTCTAGAGAACCCCGACTAATACAGATGCATAGCTATATGAGATTCATATAGAAATTTGCTGTACAATTACTGACAAGAAGCCCCACAATCTTCCACATGCAATGTGGAGCACCAGAGAGACCTTTGGCATAATTCAGTTTTGAGTGTAAAGCTTGAGAACTGTAGTGATACCTGGTGTAAGCTCCGGAGTATGAAGTCCCAAATCAAGTCCTCTGTTGTCCAAAGGAAAGAAAGAAGATGACTATTCACATTCAAGGAGAGAGAGAGAGAGAGAGAGAGAGAGAGAGGGAGGGAGAGAGGGAGACTATTTTTTCCTGTACTCTTTTGTTCTAGACAGACAATGTGTTGACTGATGGGTGCTCACATTTGTGAATCACTTTTCTCACTATTGAATCAGAATCTAATCTATTTTGGAGGTGCTGAGCCCATATTTTACCAGCTATTTGGTATCCTGTAACCCATTGAAATTGACACATGTTCTCTCAATGTGGCATCCATATGCCAAGTTAAATTAGCTTAGACCAGAAATAAAGAGAAAGCATGATCATATTTTGTGTTTCCACCTAACATGGTATCCCAGAAAATGACTAGTTCCTTCCTCAGAAGAGTACAGTGCATGAGTGATGCCACTGTTCTCCCATGTATCCAAACTGAATAGTGTGATATAAAATTAGCAAAGTCAAATACTTCTTAAGGTAGTAGATGTTATATAACATCAGATTTAAAGTAAAAAGCTAAGCTTGCTTAATGTGATTGGTTGTCAGTATCTGAGTGGATCTGGTTCTGTAATTCTCATGGTTACCAACACCCTTGGACACTAAATCCCATGGACACTAAGTCCTTTATATGAGGTGATGTAGTATCTGAAATAGTTTCCATATATCATTTTATATACTCTGATTCTCATAGTTTCTGCATATCACTTACAATGTCTAATATAGCATAAGTGCTATATAAGAAATTGTTATATACTATATTGTCTAAGGAGCATGACAAGGAAAAAAATCGTATCTCAGTACAGACATATTTTTGCTTAATGGATCCAGAGAGCTTACTATATATGTATAAAAAGAGAGAAATGAATTCATAACAAAGGAAATTTTTCATAATGATTACATGATAGTTTTTGTTACTGACCATGTGGTCATGATTGTAATTTATATCTTCTAATTCCCATTTTTGCTTTACTTTGTCTTCAGAAAAAATTAAAAGTAGCTAATTGTCTTGATCTGGTAGAGTGAACCTAAAGTTCATTCCCAAATCTTGGCCATCTTTTGTCTTGCTTGATTCGTGTTGTTGATTTCCACAGACCTTAACCATAGGGAAAAATAGTACCAAGATAAGTATTAAGGGATTTCCTGTCTTCCAGGCATATATTTTCTCATTATTCAATATGGAATACTAGTGTTACTCTCCCTTAGCATTCATATCAATTATCCTAGCTAACATTGTTCATCCCTTCTTATACTATTGGCTCAGGAGTATGAGGAGCGCAAAGGGCCTGGCTAATGGTCTTAATTTATTGTTCAGTAAAATCATTGTTGAATCTGCGGAGGGAAAAATTTGGAAGAAAGGTTTCTAGTTAAAGAGATCATTACATTTTAATTGTTGTTATTATTCTTTTATAGAGAGAGAGAGGGGGGAGAGAGAATTGGCGTGCCAGGACCTCAGCCCCTGCAATTGAACTCCCGGCACTTATGCCACCTAGTTGGCATGTGCGACCAGGCACTTGCCCTCAACTTTGTGTATCTGGCTAACATGGGATCTAGAGAGTAGAACATGGGTCCTTAGGCTTCATATGCAAACATCTCAACCACTAACCCATCTCTCCAGCTCAAACAACATTTTAAACGAGGAAGCAAAAATATTGCTGGTACACCAATAGGGGGATTGATGAGTGCCAACCCTCCCACAACTACTCCTTGATTCCTGAGTATTGGATACCTGACTAGCAGGGAAACATTAAAATTTGTTAATTTCTAGTATATAGCATATACAACCTTCCTGAACACCATATACAAATCCTAATAAAAAGTACTGTCACTTATCTCACACTGTCCCTGAATCTTCAAAAGTATATTCCATTGTTTTAACAAGCTAACTGTTTTAGTATGATATAGTGCACAGCAAAGATCAATGAACTCCATGTTATTGGCACATTACCACACTTCTTTGGCTGTGATGTGAGTTTATTTCTTAGAAGCAGTGCTATCAGGTACACTGTGATGTCAGATAAAGCAGTCTATAATTTCACAGATTTTAGTTTGGGCAGAACCACTGTGTATAGAGAAAACAAATCTATACCCATTGTAATTGTCTAGTGCAATAAAGTCAAAATGCTGCTGACCCATGCTAGCAGTGGTCCAGTAATCAATTTGCTCCCAGCTAAGCTGACTAATCACCCAAGGAATGTGACATACTGAGGGTTTTGCATTGGTCTCTGCTATTGGCTGACCATTCAGAGGTAAGTACAACTTCACATATATGACTAAAAATCTGTGTTTATGGGTCTGAGCATATAATCAGTTGCAACATGGCTTCCTTGCCAGTGAGTCCTTTGATTGATTACATGGTTGCTTAAAAGAGAGGCTGACTTGTGTCCACAGGGTTTTCATCTTATAAACTTGCCTATTGGAAAGCTCTCTTCTTTGGGTAACATTCACATCAAACACAAATATCCTCATGGATTTTCCTATATATCACTTTGTAAAGTTTTTTTTTTTTTTTTTTTTTTTTTTTTTTAATTAAGGTCCCACTCTTCTTTTCAAACTCCTGATGGTACAGCCAAATCATTGGTTATAGTGTATCTTTGTATAATTATATATCTGATCATTTATTTTCCCAAAACCTAGAAAGCAGATTTGTTGACTAATGTTCTGCCTACTGGAAATAGTCTCTTCACCAGTGTCATTTATAGATGTATCAGAAAGGGACTGAAGAAGGTTCTAAATAGCATCTGTATCAGCTAGTGACACTTTTAGAACCAAAGCTTGAAGCACAATTTGATGTGCTGGAACCAATGGTTTAAGTGGAAGAGCAGTTTATAGTCTTTGGGACTGGTTGAACAGCTTTCTCTCATCCTAGACCCCCTCAAAGCTAGTTTATGTAAATGAGACATAGGAAACTAAATGAGAAACATGTATCAAAATCCCAATAGTGGGGGCTGGAGAGATGGCTTAGTGGTTAAGGCACTTGCCTGCAAAGTCAAAGGATCTTGGTTCAACTCTCCAGGACCCATGTAAGCCAGATGCTCAAGGGGGTGCATACCTCTGGGGTTCATTTGCAGTGGCTGGAGGCCCTGGTGTGCCCATTCTCTCTCTCTCTCTCTCTCTCTTTTTCTGACTCTTTCTCTGTCTCTCTCAAATAAATAAATAAATAAAACAATTAAAAAAAAAAATCCAAATAGTGGCACTAGGTAGGTAAAATTTTTCTGACTAGCTAGAGATTTATTCTGTGGAAAGGAAACCATAGCTGGAACTGGGACCCAAGTCAGAATCCTATGGAGACCAAAATCATGAACTCCAACAAGAAGCGTCCGTTAGTCTTTAACCCAAAGAGAGGCTAAATCCATCAAAAGCTCTCTTAATTAATGTTTATCCCATTGAACCTATGAAGACCTCATTCTCCATTGGAGATCTGTTTCTCTTTTTCAGCAGGCAGCTCAGACTGAAGAGATAAACCACCCTCACACACATCAGACAAGGACCAGTTGAAACTACAGAGGAATTGGTGAGATAAGCAAGATTGCCTCTTCCACATAACTGATGGCTCCCCCCACAATGCAAAACCCACATTCCCCAATGAGGCAGGTCCCTTTGGAGGGGGGGAGGACATAGTGGAGACTATAGAAGGCACCAATATGAATGTACTCACATTATGAGCATAACTAATAAAATGAATAATAAATTTTTTAAAAAGGAGTGCTACTTCAATAAAATTCCCTGTCAACCAATGCCAGGGTGATGGAGTCGCTGAGGACAACCCAGAACCTATTGAGAGCACAACACTAAAGTAGACTTAAAATACACCGAGCATGTCTCAGAGAATTTTGTGGAAGAGGAGGAGGAACATTATAAGAACCACAGTGTGGAAGAGAATGTCCAGAGGCACTGCCCCTCCCTTACAATGACTGAAGGGTGCTCTGCCATCTCATAACCCACAAACCTAGGGGGAATACCAGCAATCCCATTGAGGAGGGCCCTCAGCAGAATGGGGTCAGGGTGGAGGAAAGGATAGTATCAACATATGATGTGTCTACACAACTTTCTACTTAATAAAAATAAATGAAATTTTAAAAATCCAAATAAACTCAATGGTATTGTGACTCTCAATTGCATGAGGGGGGGGCAGTATAATGACTCATTTTACCTTAGGCAACTTATTTCAACAAGCCTCATGCAACTGGACTCTGGGATATTTTACTGAGGTAGAATATTCTGAATTTTGTTGGATTTGCTTCTCAGCCGCACACACACTATCTTCCTAATAGATCTAGTGTAGTTGTTACTTATTGCATATTGCATACTAGGTTCCATCAACAAAATGTCCCTGTGAACTAAATAACACAGAGCTGGAATGCTTATATACCCATGGGGTAGAAGAGTGAAGGGATATTTACGGCCTGGCAAGAAATAAGTGGTAGCTTTTGGTGGGCTTCTGAAGAATTATGGCATAAAAGAGATTGTCCAGATCAGTCGGTGTTTAACAGATATCAGGGATATGCTAATTTTCTCAAGCAATGGAAACACATCTGGTCTAACAGCTGCCTTTGGAATCACTACTTGAAGAGGCAAATAAGCTACTTTCCTTCTCCACGATGCATCTGCTCCTGCATCAGCCAAACAGGAGACCTGAAAGAGGACGTGGTGGGAATTGTCAGGTCACAACTTTCAGCTCATTTATGATGACACTTATCTCTACATTCCCCAGGATGTTTATGGTTTTGATTTACTATTTTCCTAGATTGAGACAATTTAATTGCTTCCATATTGTCTCTTCCATCACCATAGCCCTAACTCCATGGGTCAGGGAATCGATGTGAGGATTCTGTCAGCATCTAAAAATGTCTATTCAATGATTTGTTCTGAATCTAGGAAATAACTGTTTGGTTTGGGAACATACTCAACCCACTGCAGGCCAGAGCTGCATGGAAACTGCATTGATCACCTGTTCTCCATGAGCATTTACTCTCTCTTTAAGGTTCAGACAGCTTTTCAGCTTTCTGCAGTTAATGTCAGCACATGGTAAGTGTTTAGTAATCTTCAAAGTGCTTCATCATCATCCCTTCCTCAATGAGACTTAACAAAAGACCAAAGACCTCTTTGAGAAGCCTAATATAAAGATCAGCAGCAGAAATTTTTAGCAGTGTCCCAGATCCTTGTGGTCATTGTCCTTTTCTTCTCCACTTAAAAATATTTCTTGCCCATCTTTGCATGTATGATGTGTGTGGGTGTATGTAGGTATGTACATGCAGGTGTGAGACTAGTGGTTCAAATCATGTATCTTTCTCATTGAGTTCCATTCTAAATGATTTTATTTTTATTTATTTACTGTAGAGAGAGAGAAAGAGAGAGGTGGATAGAGAGACAGAATGGGTAGGCCATGGCCTCCAGCCACTGCAAAAGTCTTCAGATGTATATGCCACCTGTATGCATTTGACTTAAGTGAGTACTGGAGAATTGAACCTAGCTCCTTAGGCTTCCCAGGCAAGCGCCTTAACTGCTAAGCCATCTCTCCAGCTTGAGCTTCACTGTATGTACTGAGACAGCATCTCTCACTTGAACCCCGAGTATTCAAATTTGTCTGGACTAACTAGCCATGTTACTCAGTAGATCACCTGTCTCAGCCTTTCCAGGGTGGCATTATAGGAAAGGTCACCATGTTCACATAGCATTTAGGTGGATGTTAGAGATCTGGACTCTGATCCTCACACTTAAATGACAAGTACTTCATCTACTTCTCTATCTCCCCAATCCCACCTTCCCTTTTATTTAAGATGTTCTATGTCTATAATTGGCTCAAGCTTGAGAGTTGAGGTAATGTCTGTACACTGTGAATTTATGCTTAAGGTTATACTTCTGTCCATCTGACCTGGAGGTTTTCTACTTAAACAGATCAAGTGAGGATTTATTCATCCTTCTATCCACTTTTAGTCTAAGGCACCATGATTACCTTAATGTCATTAGTCAGTGGGGGTCAAAATATTCTGATGGCTGCTCTGATTCTGTTGTCCATTGTCACTATTCACTCTTCCCTTGCTATCGGTGTCTGGGTGTTGCCATTTAATCTCTGACATTCTAGGATTCATCCTCCTCACTGCATTAAGCTTTCCAAATGAGTGACTGTGGTTCCCACTGTTAGGTGTGGTGTATAGAGAAAATGAATTAATGAACCTTTCAAGGATGGTGATGCTTACCTGAAAAATTTATATTGCAACATATTTATGAAGGACTCACTTTAAGGACCCTTCAATAGTAGGTAAATAAGTTTTAAGTAATCAATATATTCTAGCATTCCAAGTCACTATAAGTCTTTGAATCGTTTCTTTCACATATTGCCAAGAAACATTGACATTTCTGGCTTGCTTGTTACTAGTTATCTTTTTTGATACATGTTTTTATTCAGTCAGTCAGACTTTTAGGGCCCTTTCTAATTCCCCAAATGAAAATTTAAATGCAGAATCTCTGCTTAATAGGCCCATCTTAATAGATCAAGACACATCCTGTTTTGTTACTGCAAACTTTTCTGCACCCCCTTACTACACCTTACTTTATATTTTCCTGGTAGGCTATAGGAACAAGCTTCCACTGCTGGTGAGAATGTAAAATGGTTCAACCATTATGGACAGGTATATGGAGAATCCTAAAAAGGATAACCATAGACCTACCAGCAGATCCAGTTATTCCCTTACTGGGCATTTACCCTAAAGGCTCCAAGCCTCAGATCAGAGACATTTGCCCAACCATGTTTATAGCTGCTCAATTCATAATAGTAAAGAGCTGGAATCAACCCAGGTGTCCATCATTAGGTGAATGGATAACAAAGATGTGATATATCTACACTATGGAATTCTACGTAGCAGTAAGGAAAGATGAAATAATGAAATTCGAAAAAAAATGGTCAAACATGGAACAGATCAGTAAGCTCACACAATCACAAAAAAGATAATCATTGCATGGTCTCGTTTATCTGTCGCTCCTAACCTGAATACTCCTGAGATGTGGCCAAACCTAATAAGCACTCTGACGACCAGACAATAGGGAGGGTGGGATGGGGGAGGGTAAGAGTGGGAGAGAGTGAGAGGGTGGGAGGGAGGACAAGGGCAGAGGGATACAAATAGGGACCCAAAAGGAAATGATACTATAAAACCCTTTATTCTAAACAACAGGCTAAAACATTGATCCTTCAGCAGGCCCACAGAGGGAACACCTGAACCACAGGAAACTGGCTGCTTCTCTCTCTCTCTCTCTCTTCTCTCTCTCTCTCTCTCTTTCTGTGTGTGTGTGTATGGGTGTGTGTGTGTGTCTTCCTCTCCTCTCTATACTCACTTTCTCTTTTATATTATCTGTCTTTTTCTTCCCTTACCTTTCTAGGTGCTGACTTATTACTCCCAGTACCAGCATGGGGTTAACTTTCACAATGAGCTGTTGATCAGAGACACCTACAAGGTTTCCCCAAAAAGTCAGATATTTTTGTCAGAGTTCTTTATGACCCACCAAAGGTTAATGGTAAGACCCTACTGTCGAAGACAGCATACGTGTGTGAGACCAAACATGGAGAGACCTGGTCAGAATCTGGAAGAGGGTCAGCCCCAGACAGTTAGCTAGTCTAGTGCCAGAGGGTGCTACACGAACAACTGGAGGAAAATGGCCGACATTTGTCCAAACAACTTGCAGTCTAAGCTACCCAGCAGGAAACAACCTGACCTAATGCTCAAAAAGTGCAGTAGTGGCACACAGCCATGGTGGGTGTTGCAGACAGCTTCAGGTTCGCTGAGATGAACTTTCAGACCAGGCACAGTTATGGAGGAAGGGATATTATTTATTGAAGGTTACAGATCCAGGGGAAGTTCCATAAAGGCAGGAAAAGCGGCCTGCTCTTCACAGGGCCAAACAGAGAGAAAGCCAACCAGCCACCACAGCACACAGAGCAAAAACTACAGCCAAAAGGTCACACAGCACACTTCAGGAACTCCTGCTAGGCACATTTGCATATCTTTACAATGGAGTCTCAAACCATCACCACACCTTAAGACCGGGCCCCCAGTGACATTGCCTCTAGCAAGGTGATTGCAGATGCAAAGTATAACTAGTAAAACACTGAATATATTGGGGGACATATATTCAAACTACCACATTCTGCCCCTGGCCCCCAATATATTTAGCTCCTGGCCCCCAATAGATTTATAACTATCACACATTGTAAATTGTACTCAGTCCAATTTCAAAGGTTTTCATAGTCTTGATCAACTTAAGATAGTGAGTCCTGTAAAATCAAACAAGTTAAATACCTTCAACATGTAAAGGCACAGAGTAAACATTTTAACTGGTATAAGACATATCAAGGAGAAACTAAAACAATGCAAAGTCAACCACCATCAGCAGTCATCAAACTTCTGCAGTTCAAGTTCAATATAACCAGAGACTAACCGTCTCCAGGTTTTCCAATTCCGCCCCTCCAGCTGGGCAGAATCGCCAGGGGAAACTTTCATCCCATGCCAACACTGCATTCCATGGTAGCCCTTTTGCACAGTCCTGGTATATCCAAAACATCTTCAGGTCTCCATGCAAACCACGGTCCATCTTCCAAAAGGCTCTTCCAGCCTATTCCTGAGGGTCTTCATGCCCTGCCTCATGCCACATCTCAGCAGCAGCTCCTGGAACCGTGTGCAATTCATGACCACTCCATGCATTTTTCATGCTTCCAAAACTAATACCAGGTGTGCAAGACACAGCCATATTCTTAATCCAGGGATGAAATAAACCACAGCCTTGAACAGCAGGTTCCTTTTCCAGTCAGCTCTTTCCAAGAATTTGCATTTTTAACAGTCTTTCCTCAGGCATCCTCTCCATTGTTTTAATGTAAATCAGTCGTCAGGCCACCTTCCTTCCACCTTCCTTAAGATTGCTAATGTGGTTGACAATAGCAGCTAAACCAGTCTCAATGCCTCTACTTTTTTTTTTTTTTAATATTTTATTATTTATTTATTTGAGAGAGAGAGACACAGAAATAGGCAGGTGGAGAGAGAGAGAGAGAGAGAGAGAGAGAGAGAATGGGTGCTCCAGGGCCTCCAGCCACTGCAAATGAACTCCAGATGCATGCACCCCCTTGTGCATCTGGCTTACGTGGGTCTGGAGAATCGAGCCTTGAACCGGGTCCTTAGGCTTCATAAATTTAACCGCTAAGCCATCTCTCCAGCCCCTCAATGCCTCTACTTTTAACTTGCTTCAAGTTTTCCAGCTTAAAATTTTAAAATCTCAGTCCAATATCTTTAGCCAAGCACATCAGTCCATTACAAATTTAACCTTGATCAAACACTCTGGGCCTGGATAGCGGAACGTAGCCATCCCTTATGCCAGTAGCCCAGTTCCAACAAAGTCCTCTGCCGTCTTTCCTTCCCCTTAGAAAGCTCATAAGCCAAGCCTCGAAGTTCAATACTGTCTGCACTTAGCATTCTCAAACTCTCATCAGAATAGTCCATAAAACTTGGCTTACCACTCCAGAAGGCATCTTCAGTTGCAAGCACCAAGTCCATGCCCATTCCTCCAAAACAAAAGTTCCAAAAGACGAATATCCACACGGTCAGGTTCATCTCACCCCACGCTCCTCGGTACCACTTTACTGTTGCAGACAGCTTCAGGTTCGCTGAGATGAACTTTCAGACCAGGCACAGTTATGGAGGAAGGGATATTATTTATTGAAGGTTACAGATCCAGGGGAAGTTCCATAAAGGCAGGAAAAGCGGCCTGCTCTTCACAGGGCCAAACAGAGAGAAAGCCAACCAGCCACCACAGCACACAGAGCAAAAACTACAGCCAAAAGGTCATACAGCACACTTCAGGAACTCCTGCTAGGCACATTTGCATATCTTTACAATGGAGTCTCAAACCATCACCACACCTTAAGACCGGGCCCCCAGTGACATTGCCTCTAGCAAGGTGATTGCAGATGCAAAGTATAACTAGTAAAACACTGAATATATTGGGGGACATATATTCAAACTACCACAGTGGGCAACCAACTTCTCTTGGTTTGGCTAATAGATCCACTCAGTGGAATGGAACTCATTGCTGGAACTGGGAAATAAGTCAAAACCATGTACAAAAACTGAGCTCAGTCTCCAAGATCAAGATTCCACCAAAATGTGGGCTAGAAGAGGGCCTTCACATATAAAATTCCCTCCAAAATATCTATGGCCATCCCACCTATCTAGTACTAACTTCTCTTTCCGTTGGAGAATTTGCTTATCTGTTTTTAGATGGACAATGAACCTGAAGGGAGGATCAGCCAATCACACCTCACCAGGGCCCAAGCTGAAATCATAGAGTAATGCAGGGCAAGGGCAAGAGTTCAGCATTCTTGGTGATCAAGATGCCAGAAAAAGGCTGAAGGAGATAAACACAGAGAACACCCAACTCCTACTAAGCCAGATATCCAGAGACCCAGAGGCTCCTAAAACTTCATCACTGAAGTAGAACTAAAATGACCCCAGTGTGGATCAGGGAAATTCACAGAAGAGGGAGCAGAAAGAATGTTAGAGCCACAAGTTGGAGCATTATGCATAGAGACTTGGCCTATCCCCCATAACTCTTGACTACCCCCACAATGCATGAGCCACATTCCTCATTGATGAGGGTCCCTTTGGAAGAGGGAGGGCAGGGAGGAGGATAATGGAGTCACCATTATGAATGTTAAATTAGAATAATATAAATAAAAAATAAATTAATAAAAATAAAAAAATATGAGAAAAAAAACTCAGGTAGTTCTTTTAGAATGTAGTATACAGTTCAGATTTTACATTTACATTTTAGGGACCTGCTGCAACTTGTATCTTATTATAGGGTTTGAACCAAAGAGGAATGAAGATAGATTCTTGTTCATTATCTTATATGGCAACTGCATCATGGTGGCCATTACAGTTTTTCAAGGAAGTGACAAATTAACCCTCAGAGATGTGGTTGGACAGTCTTACATGACTACTGATGTGGAGATCACAACTACTGAGAGTGGAGATACTGACACAGGAGATATTGGGAGGGATTCGCTCTCCATAAGGATATAGGAGACCCCTCACAAGGCCAATGATCCCTCAACTTCATGTCGCTGTCCAAGTTATAAAAGAATTGCAAAAGTTGACTCAGAAAAAAGTAAATTATGTATTATGAGATTTATTTTAGGAAGAATTAGGATCAAGAGAGAAGATCAGAAGGAAATAAAAAGCCAAAAGAAATTTTCCCCTCTTCAGAAAGGGGGAGTTGAGATGGAGAAGATCCTCCTCACACAGAGAAAGGTCTGTCTCCAGAAAAGGAACCCCTGGGGAAAGGGCTCACACACTGGGGAATCAAATAGGAAAGCACCCGGAACAAAACAGGAAAGCACCTACGTAAGGAAAGGGTGGGAGAGGAGAGGGTAGGAGAGAGACCTAGAAGATCCCCCTCCCACAGGGGAAGAAGGAGAGAGCTCAGTAGCCCAAAAAAGAACACAAGAACAAGGAGCAGGTGAGAACTTAACGAAAAAAAAAACGCTTGCTCATGTGGTTCAGGCTCAAATACCTGAGTCACATAGTTAGAATGAGCCTCATTGTCAGACCTAAGTGTATAAGAGAAGGACTTCATCAGTTGTTGGGCTCAAGAAACTGACTCAGTAACAGCCAGTCTAGAAGTAAGCCAAGCACAGAAAAAGATGAGGAAGAAGCAGGAAGTTGTTGCTGAGGAGTTGTTGCTTTCAACCATCTTGGATGAGACAGGACAGGGTGTGGATTCTGTTCTTTACAGAGCAGGCAAAGTGGCATCCAAGTTTTTGTAGGCCAGATCCAACCTGAGTATCTACCAAACACACACACACACACACACACACACACACACACACACACACACACACACTGCCTTGCTCATAATCTTTGCTCATAATCTATATCAATACAGGTCTTTCCACACAACTCTTCATTCTCAGTATTCAGAACCTTATTCCTTGAAGTTTTAACACTTTCCTTCCTGCTGGACTGAGACGAAACTCAGTCCTGCATATGACCTCCAACAATTACAGACTTACAGTTACAAGAGAGAAAACTCTCCCTTGCAGTATACTTAGAAGCTGTTGAGTGATGAGTACTACCCTTGCAGTGGGAATTCTAACCTTTGAGCTTACCATATTCTGTCACCACATTGAACAACAACACTAAGCTCAAACAAAATCATTATTTTCTTAGTTATCCAAAAAGTTCAAGGTGTCAAATGCTGTTACTTATTTCCTTACTTCTTATAGCTTAATGACTAGGAGAGTCTAATGCATATTCTTAGAAACAGTTGACACTGTGGACTATCAAAATGCACTACTTTAAGAGAAAAAAATCATGACAGCTTTTACACCTAATTAAATTAGCTATCTAATATTAGAAATCCAATTCAAAAAACCCTAAAGACAATTCTGAAAAGTCCGACTTAAAATTCTCTCTCTTCATATAAATATATAATACATATTTATAAATCTATCCTTACATACTACGTTGTAGTAATTAAATGCATGTGATGTGTGTGTGTGTGTGTGTGTGTGTGTGTGTGTGTGTGTAGTGTAGGCACATGTATGTGAAAATTCACTAGCAGGTTGAGAGGCCAGAGGAGAATGTCAGGTATTTTTTCTCCTTGAAAGCAGAGCTGGAATTTTCATGAACAGAAGACAGTCTCCATTCTCTGCTCCCACAAGAACTGGGGTTACAGACATGTCCAGCTGTTTGTTTATCTTGGGGCATTGAACTCAAGTGGTTGCAGGTGCCCTTTCTGCCCTTCATCCTTGTGGCAAGCAGTTTTACCTTCCACACCATTTCTCAGACTGTATTTTTAAATTTTTTATTCCTGTATTTACCTCATTTTATGAGCATTTTTGCACTATTTCTTTTTCTGTGGCTTGTACATCCTATGGTATTCATAGAAAAGTCTGGTCTAATAAAATAGATAAAGTAAAAATTATATTTTCTCTTCATATTTTTCCTAGATTTAAATTTATAAGTGACAATCAGATAAATCTGGAATAAAATATACAGTAAGGTTTAGTAGAGGAAGATGATTTATTCAAATGCTTCCTGATTTTTCGTAAATAATTTGTCTATTGTTCATGCTTTTCCTGTTGATTTTTCAGAGACTAATGTTATACCTGGATTCTATATGATGCTTATGCATGCTTCTCAGGCACCAAGAATTCACATTGTTTACCTCATGTTTTCTTAGAGAGTCAGCTGCATAATTCCCTCTGCCACCATGCTAATCTTCCTCTCAACAGCAAATTCCAGTTATTCTTGGATATTTTTATCCTAATATCAACTTTGTGAATAATTTTGTAGCTGGGGCCACAAATTGTTCCCTGGTTACTGTTCCCAGGATTGCGTATTCAAAATGTCCTGGGAGGTAGTTTAACTGCAATGGCTGACATGCTTCTGTCACCACACTTGTTTACCTGCAAAAGCCTCCTACCGTGTGATTTCTATGGTTTTGCCCTATAAAAGGAACCTGAGAAGCTGACTCAGGGCTGTTCTCTATACCCCCTCCTTAGGGAAGCAGCTACTGGGGTAGCTCTACTGTGCACAATTAAAAGCTTGTTTCAATTTGGCAATGGTATGTGGTTGATCATCTTTATTCTCATGAATTCTGGGTTAACATAATGGAGTCCCTAGTGAGATGGAGATTGCAACCCAAATTCTGAAGCCAGACCTTGGCTCTGGGACGGGAGACCAGAATGCTGCCTCAGGAGGCATACAGCTTGAGACATTTCAAGGCTCCAAGTCACGCCTCTGGTTGGATGGATTGTCAGGGTAAACTGACGCACTAAAAGGAACTAGCAAGCACCTGTTTGGGTAGGCCTCCAGAGGTAAGTCATAGTTAGGCATCTCCTTCTATGACATATGGTATTGGTTCTGGTGGGATCACTTCTGGGAACAGAGAGGAGTCTGAAGAGGCAAATTCACTCTCCTGTCCAATGCAATTACACCTTTATTGCAGTGACCTTTGGGTCTGGACAACTGAGATGCTCGCATTGTGAACTCAGTCTACTTGGATTTGGTTTTAGACAATAGCGAGATGTCTCATTGTCTACTTGATCTTGGTTTTGGGGCCCATATATCATTCGATTGTTGAATGTCCTTTGTCTTTCATTTGTTCTTTTGTGTCTTGTCTTTCTGATCACTGTTTTGTCCTTTTGTATTTAACATTTTTGGATCCTCCTAGGAACTGCAGTTCAAGTCACAGGTTGTCCTTGGGCCACCTGGACACCCTGACCACTCCAGGTAAATTGAACTTGGAGATTAAAAATTGGAATTGAGACTAATCAAGTTTTGATTTGGAGAATCCTGAATATGAAATCTGAACTAATACTTGAAGTAATTTTGAGGTTTGGTTTTGGTCTCCAGAGTTATACATAAAATA
Organism: Orientallactaga sibirica; assembly: GCA_036365145.1. NCBI lineage: Eukaryota > Metazoa > Chordata > Mammalia > Rodentia > Dipodidae > Orientallactaga > Orientallactaga sibirica. Next base: position 43,871,549 of record JAEOAD010000012.1, on the reverse strand, counting down.
GGAATTTAAAATGGGAATGCATAGCCTCTGAATGAATGAATGAATGAATTGTGAGGGGGAAATATGTCTGGAGTCTGTGAAAAGTGCACTTAGAATGAATGTATGTATGTATGAGAATATGTTCGACTCACAGCCCTAAGGATGCACCTAGTGCTTTCCCCTGAAGGGCTTGATCTGCAGATGGCCAGGTGGCCCTGGGAATAAGAGGAGAAACCTAACACACAAGGCTCACTGTTGGACAGAAAGACAGGACACAGAGCTCTCTGCAGTTTATGCTGTCCCCAGGAGAATCCCTGATGGCTCTTAGCTCCCCTGCCTTGCAGATCCAGGGGGATTGCAGGTGCAGGGAATCTCAGGATCCTGGCCCCAACATGATGATGAGTGAGTCCTAAGTTGCTACAAATATATAGGGACTTCTTTTAATAAATTTGTAACTGTTTTTCAGTTTACTTTATCTCTCTATGCTTCTATGAGACTATTAACAGACAACAGCCTCAAGATTTAAGTTTAAATTTAGAAGTACTCCACAATGAGTTTGTCAGAAAATTTCTAATAGTGTTCAAATATGCTTTCATAGTTTTTTAAAAAGATATGTTTCAGGATATTCTGGGTAAATAATATTAATCAAATCTCATCTACTTTTCTATAAAAAGCTAATTCAAAAGTCTTTTGAGGAACAAAAAAACTTAAGTGGTCATATTAAAACTTTATGGTATGGACAATAAAATTTTTTGTTGGTAGTTATGAGATGAACTGACTAAAGAAAATAAACTGGAGAGAAAAATTTAAATGTTGGATATTAAATGATTTATGAAAAAGATTGTTACAGAGTGGTTACATAGATTATAGAGTAAAATATGTAAAGAAAGATATGAGTAAACTTAACCACAAGATTAAAGGCAAAGTTGATTAACTAAATCTTCAAATATCGGAACAGATTATAGACTTCTTGAGATATGAAATGACTATTAACCCAGTGCTTACATCAGACTAACAAAGGATGGCTCTGGTTAGTAGCATGTTGCTATGGTAACCAGGTTGTAAACTTAAAACTTAAACTTCAACTTTATTGATGTTAATCTGGTCATGATAATGACTGATTTTACAGTACTCAATCAAATTAACTAGATTCCTCTATTTGTCAACCTTTTAACTAAATCTTAAGGTTAAAATTGGCTCATTAATATTTAATTCTCTTCTAAGGTTATTCTACCTAATATCCTGCCTTAAAAAAAGAAATCTCGTAGAGGAATTATTTACTCTTTTCCTATTTTATAAGGTAAATAGACCACATTTGGAGACACAAAACAGCATTTATTTGTCATACACTTGGAAGTATTCCTAAATTCTTCGAAAAATCAGTCTTAATACTTTAGATTTAACTTATGTCATTATTAAGTTTACCAAAGTGCCACAGGCAGAATTATAGAGTGGGTTAAGATTTAAATACTTACAGATTGTGTCATGAAATTTTATGTATATGTGAATTCACTATAGTTCTATCAAATTAATTTGGATGAGGTTAAAAATATTTCTTTCTGGCTCAGCAGTTAAAGGTGCTTATTTACAAAGCCAGATGCACATAGTGGAATATGCATTTAGAGATTGTGTGCAGTGGCAAATGGCCCTGACATGTCTATTCCCTCTCTTTTCCATGACACTTGTCATTAGATCATAGCAGTTTAGACCAGTTCCTCTACTCTTTGCATATGTCAAATATAACTGAGTTAATTTCAGAAACTGACTTATAGATTGATGGACATCTTATTTAGCTTTTTAAAAGTACTAACTATCCTCGTAAAGAAAAAAAAATATTATATGACATACAATATCTAAATTAAATCAATTGGCTTAAAGTTATTGATAAAACTGATTGATAGACTATTGCTTTTCAGGCTACTAAAATGTTCTGCCTGTACATATCACTGACAGATACTTAAAAGATAAAAGGTGTATGTTTTCTATGTTCCAGATATAGCTTACACTGTCACCTGACAACTAAACTTAAGTACTAATCAGAATGATTTTAAACTATTGTGTCATTCTCTATCCAGATCTGTTTTGCTAATCAGACATGTACAGTCTCTCTGAGTTATTAATTACCATATGTAGAAGCCAATGTCAATAGGAAACATCGGAGTTAAAAGGATAACCAATATTTTGGTTCCTGCTCCCAGATCAGAAGGACACAGGAGTCAATGAGACACTTGTTAACTTCTAGTTAACTTCTTGTTAACTTCTAGTCACCAGTCTTCTTGATCAGGGAGGATATGGAGAACCAGAGATAAATTCCAAGCCGATGTAACTGCAACAGGAGAGTCACGTTGGAGGAAAATCAGTCCTCCAGGCATCTCAAAAGAGTGGGGGCCACTTGGTCAGCACAGCCTGGACTTATTCTAGCAGATGACAATGCTCAGAGTCATAGAACTCCTCACAGGTCCCTAAAAGTCTCTCCTATAGCACCGTTATTGACCTCTAAAATATGTAGTTAATTTTGGCAGCCTACCTGGTCTTAATCACCCAGCAAGAAAATAGAACTACTATATATTGTAATATATAGTCTAATTAGACTCCCCTGTCTAATACTAGCTTACAATACTAAACTCTAACATTAACTCATGTCTTTTACTTCTGCCTGTCCCTAATTAGTCAGCCACTGCTCTCTTTAAATAATAAAAAAAAATCCAAAAATTTCTCTCACTGGTTATGTTTACCTGATAGTTATTGATTTTTATTAGTCTAATCTCTCCTTGATGTATCTTATTAAAGGAGGAATATCACTAAGGACAGATCTCAGACCGCCATCCTAGTATGTAAAAGCAGTTTAGAATTCTAGCTATTTGTACTTGCTGATGTGGGTGGTGCTGGTTGTTCGAAGGTGTCTCTTTGCTTAGATTTATAGAGGTAAACCAAATTCACTTGTCATTGTTGATGCTTCCTTAAAATTTGTAACACAAGGGCACCCACATACCCTCAGGGAATTGGGCCCATACCCATCAACCAAGGGGTACAAATTCATCACACTAGAGTCATGAGGACAATGTCCTCAGCTGATTGTAGCAGCTACCAGATTACCAGGAACCCAGGGGTTCCCTTCAAGTCAAGCTCCAGAGGACGTGCCTGCCCCTGACAAAGGGACTGCAACCCTGCTCTAGTCACTCCAGAAGCTGACTCATCTACACACAGGAGAAGCTTGAGGAATTTAATATGAGATAAAAAAAAATGGACATGATGTACACTGTGCCTGGCTGGAAAATTACATTAGAACAGAAGGGGTTATGAGTAGGAAAATAAGAGAAATGTCATGAAACTGTAAGAGTTAACTGCTAAGAAGCTGAACTCACCTCTCTCTATAGCTGAAGGAATCCCAAAGAGGTAACTGGTATCAATCCTTATCTCAGCTGCAGCAGGCCCTTTATTCCTTGCTTACTTGCCCTAAAAATTGGGACATGTGTTCTCTGTAACATTATTAGTTTTGTATCCAGACAGATAGAAACTGCTAAAATACTTGCTCTTTGTAAACATTATCAACCAATACAGCCAATGGAAATAGAAAGCCCCTATCAAATATTTGATACATAAGAAAATGGGGGAATGAAGATGAGGGAATGATACTTAGAGTCACTGGGCTACATAAAATAACCTTAGAATAGAATGTAAATTCTAAAGAGGCCTAAGACTTATACCCAATGGTAAGTCAACATTTAATGTATAATAACATTAGAAACAATATGAATAGCAGTCAGAATATAGACAAAATTTAGAAAAACAACCAAAAAATATTTATCATGGATTTCAAACAATAACCAACAAAATAAGAGAGATCACCCTGAACTATACTGATTTTATTCCATATACAGAACAAGTTATTGAAGTAGATGAATAGAACCAGAAAAGTGGGAAGTATTGATAAAGATGAACCTTATGATATTAGCATTATCTCCTTCTTGAGATGAGTCCTCACAGTATTGCTCTGGCTGGACTTGTACTCATGATTCTTCTGTCTCACCCTCCCATGTCCTAGGATTATAGGTGTGCCTCACCATACCAGGTCTAACGAGATTATTTAAATTTTTTAAAAAAATATATTAGATAATATTTTGTATTTTGGTGGTAGTGAATGGAAAAATGATAGCCAGCATCTGTATATATGGTAGTCCATATAAAATCCAAAATGACTAGAAAAATAGCCTATCTAATTAGACTGAAACATCACCTCATTAAGAAGATTGAAAAAGAATTCCAGATACAAATGAGAGAGAGAGAGAGAGAGAGAGAGAGAGAGAGAGAGAATAAAAAGGTTTTAAACAATTTGGAGGAAAGCTACATTTTAAGTAAGAATCTCTCAGCTTTGCCTTGGATTTTTCTCTCCACTTTCCAACAGAGAACAGAATCATAGTAAGAAATCCAAGCATCCACTTGTGATATTCACCCTAGTGTACCTACTGCAATCAGCATGCGAAAAGTCTGATTTTGAGAACTCAGGGAAAAGGAATATTTAACAAATAACTGGTTGCATCCAGGGAATATTTCCTGTGTTAATCAAAACTCCTGCCTTTAGACATTACTGAGCTTGCCTCTCCCTGCAGGTCTCAGCTGTACTCTATAAAAGAAGATAGGCCAGGTGTCTGGTTTTTATGACACATCATACCATTTCTTCTTTGAGGTAAATTCTAGTCTTGAGAGATTTTATGTTTAATGGATCTACTAACCTCAGAAGCTTGATGATGCATTTATATTTGGATCCACCATTGTCCTTAGAATCAACATGAGGTAATGAAAGGAGGCTTGGCATGGTGGCATTGAGGAGGCAGAGGTAGGAGGATCTGTACTCCAAGGCCAGCCTGGGACTCTAGAGTGTGACCCTACCTTGAAAAAAGAAACAAAAACAAAAGAATCAATTATAGCTGTTGGTTTATTTCCTGTAGGTGCTGTGTTCCTTACTTTAAAAGTTCCACACAAAATTATTAAGGGCAAGTCTTTATATTTATATATAAAGAACTAAACACAGAAAAAAAAAAAAAAAAACTATCCTAGTTTTGATCCCAAATAAATTTTCAAAGTTTATCCTGAACTCTGATGACGTCACTCTCAGTAACTTGTCCACATCAAACTAGATCACCTTCCTTCCTGTAAGGTTGGAATTACAATTCCTAAAATCCACTCTACCATAAGTTAAGACATCTGAGATTTAATTTGGCAGCCCAGAACGTTCTGGTTAACGTCAGAGCAGTATCTGCATCACCTTTAAATAAGTTCTTCATGGAATTTATGTTATTCACAGTTTTGAAATGCAATGCGAGTGTCCTGTTGAGCATTGTGTCACAATCTTATGATGAAATTGTGCTGCTCTTCTGGAACTTTTGAAAGTGCAACATCAATTTAAGGAAGGACAGGAGAAAACTAGCTTTCTTCAGGCAGATTTAGTTAGGGATTGAGGCTCAAAGAGAACCAGGAGGTGCCACCCCATATGTCATTTCACATGCCACCTTGCCGCTGGTAAAAACGAAACACCTTGTCTAAGGCTCATCACAACGCCCCCTGCTGCCCACAGTCCAGCAGCTATCTAAATAAAATGATTCAGGTGGGCTGACTCTGAGAACACCCACCAAATTTACTGGCCAATCAGGTCTTCCCCTTACATACCTAAATCTGATTAATAAAGCCAGGGGCGGCCTTCTAGCCTCTCCCTCTTTTCTGGCTGTGACCCCTTGGGTTTGTGGGTCTATTTAGCCTCTTACCCTGTGCTGCTTCAGCCTGGCTGGGCAGAGCGGGAGACCATAGCATTGCCTCTGTTTTATAGTTTGGGGTAACTTCTCACTTTGATTCCATACATAATCTTGCTCTTGTCTCCAAATCTACCACGTGGGTGCTCTCACCAGTTCAAGACTTGCTACCTGTGTACTTACTCTAAGCTCTGGATAACCCTGAGCATAATCCTCTTCATTACTCATTTTTCCGCTGAATTTCTTGCTCTCTGCTTTGATATTTTCCCTCTTCAGGAAAGCACATGACAGATGCCATGCGTATTCTTCCTAAGTATCTCTATACATGCTCCAGATTCTGTTTTCCACGTGCTTGCAGCTCTGCTCCAGTCTTTTTCTAAAGACCCCAATTTCTCTCAAATGAACCATACAATCTATGCAGTTTCCACATGAGAGCATGTTTCCAACTCCCCACATTTTTAGCTTCTCTTCCTCGATCCTGGGCTCCCGTAAATAAAGGCCACGATTTGTGATTCCCACCTAAATAAACGATTCTTAATAAGAGAGAAGATATAAACTAATATATGTAAATATGCAATTGCTGAGTAAGGTGATTTTTAAACTTTCCACCTGCCAATAACTATACAAGTTATGTCCTAATTTGTTTCAATCTTGCAAAGATAAAATTGTGGGTATGAGTAATATGGGTCTCACCAAAGACAAAAATACTGAATTTGAATTTTAAGTTTATCAAGTTTGATATTACAATTCAATTCACAACTAAAGATAAAAGTTGGTTACATAAAGAATAATAATCTATACAAAAATAGTAGCAAATATGATTGTGGAATTTGTTTTGTCTTTTGAAGGTCCTCATCCCTCTTCTAAGTGACATTTGTGCAACATAAAAATTTCAAAGGGAGGCCCGTATTTAAAATGCATGACTCTCACTTCTCTCAGCAGTTTGCAAGAACTTACTATTAAATTATGTGGGAGGCAGCATGTTAATGGCTCTTAATCATCAGTCAATCTCATTCTTCACACCAAAGGTGACAGATGTGAGTTTTAATTTACAGCAGTAAAGGAATGACCACTCGGCAATGCCAAAAAAGATAAAAAAAGAAATTTTAAAAGAGAGGAAAAGTAACTGTATAATTTAAGACAGTGTTGGGTTTGCATATTTCTATGATTTGTGACCCATATATTTTAAAGAACTGTAAAAATGGTTACTAATGTGACATAAAATAATTCACTTTAACTGAGAATGGGAATTTTGTACACTAACCTCCACTGATACTTGTGTAAACACCAAATAGCTCTCTTCTTAACATTTTTTTTAATGGAATCATTAATTTTGGAGAACTTGGGAACTTACCAGTCCATGTTTGCATTCTTTCTTTTAAAATGGATAAAAATATACCCCCCTCATAAGCTTATAAAACCCCATTTCCTGTTAAAATAAAGCCAAATAGGTGAGTAAAAAATAGAATCAGCAAACAGCATCTACTCTTTTTGACAGCTGCTTTGCCAATCACCAACTTTATTTTGCAATGACTCAGGGACATAACACTAAAGAATAAACATTTTAAATTATGGAAAATACATCTGCTATGCCTGAAATCAAGTAATTAACCAGTGCTCTGTTATTCCAATTTCTATTTCATGTCATTTTTATAAAACAAAACAGAATTTGTTTGGTGTTCTAATAAAAATAAATGATAATAATGTCACACCAATACTATGGATTAAATCAATTATCTTTTCAATGACTTATTAGAATAATTATTGAATGGCTATGTAAGCATTCTTTTCTCCCTTTATATTTTAGAGACTATACCTGAATATTCATAAAGGCAAAGACTAAATCAGGACACTTGTGAAATTTCATTGTATTTGCTATATGAATAATCAAAATCAAGAATAACTCTTCCATTTTTTTTGGAAAGAACCCCATGCTGTGCTTTGTAAGGTGATGCCTGTATTCCCATTGGTAGTGTAATGACCATCACCAGCATCTATATCCTGTCTGATTTACATTAGCCACTCTAAAGAGCTGCGAAGTATTATTTCCTTGAACACATAATATTCATTTCCTGGGCAGTTAGTGTTTTTTGTTTTTGTTTTTGTTTTTTTTATTTTGTTTTGTTTTGAGGTAAGGTTTCACTCTAGCTCAGGCTGACCTGGAATTCACTATGAAGTCTTAGGGTGGCCTTGAACTCATGGTGATTCTCCTACTTCTGCCTCTTGAGTACTGGGGTTAAAGGCATGTGCCACCACTCCCTGCTGCAATTAGTGTTTTGAACCTTTTCATTATACTCTCATTGGCCATTTGTATATCTTCTTTTTAAATATTTCATTTTAATTAGGTTATTGTTTTCTTGAAAATGAGGGCTTTTTAATATTTTGAATATTAACTCCTCATCACATATACTGTAAAAGATATATAATAGGCAATATTTCTCCTGCTTTGTATAAAGAAAGAAAAAGGCAGAGAGAGAGAGAGAGAGAGAGAAAATGGGTGTGCCAGGGCCTCCAGACACTGCAATCAAACTCCAGATGCATGCACTACTCTGTGCATCTGACTTAGATGGGTATTGGGGAATTGAACCTGGGTCCTTTGGTTTTACAGGCATGTGCTTTAACTGGTAAGCCATCTCTCCAAACCTATTTCTCCTATTTTGCAGGGTATCTTTTCCCACACCATTCCTGTTGTTGTGCAGAAGCTTTTGCTTTTGAAAAAAAAAATCACATCAAGTTGTTTCTTAGTAGCTTAAAGACCTCAAGTTGCTCAGACAGATGCTGGCCATTTTTCCCCAGAAGCTCATGTAGCACACAGCCATAGTGGGTGACCAATTGCTGTTGGATTGGCTAAGAGATCTACTCAGTGGAAAGGAACCCATAGCTGGAACTGGGAAACAAGTCAGAATCATATCGAAATCATGAGTTCACTCCCCAATATCAAGCTCCCACCAATCTTGGATTACAAGAGTGCCTACACCTATTAAATTCTCTCTAAACTAACAATTGTTATCCCGTTTAACTGGTGCTGACTTGACTCTCCATTGGAGAATCTGCTTCTCTTGTTCAGATGGACGCGGAACCTGAGGAGGGAATCAGCCCATCATACCTCATCAGGGCCCAAGATGAAACCATAGAGGAACTGGGGAAGTGAGCAAAAGTGCTGCTTTCTTGGTGAACCTGATATCAGCACAAAAGTGAAAGAGATAGACACAGAGGACACTCAACACTTACCAAACCAGAAATTCAGAGACATAGAGGTACCCAAGAGCCCATCACTGAAGTAGGCCTGAAACGAACCCAACATGGCTCAGAGAAATTTGTGGAAGAGGGGGCGGAAATATTGTTAGAGCCACAAGTTGGGACATTATGCACAGAGACATTGCTTCTTCCCCATAACTGATGGCTACCTCCACAATGCATGACCCACAATTCCCATTGGGATAATAGGCATCCCCAACAAGGAGGGCCCCTTGGGGGGGCAGGGATGAAAGTAAGGATGGTACTAACATGTGCTGTTTACATAATGAGTAGGTCCATAACTAATACAAAAATAATAATAAATAAATAATTATTTATTTGAGAGAGGGAGAGAGAGAGAGAGAGAGAGAGAGAGAGAGAGAGAGAGAGAGAGAGAGAGAATGCATGTGTCAGGGCCTTCACCTGCTGCAAACAAACTCCAGACTCCTCATGTGCTCCCTTTTGTGCATGTGCAACACTATGTGTTTACTTCACTGTGCATATGGCTTATGTGAGACCTGGAGAATCTAACATGCATTCTTAGGCTCTGCAGACAAGCACTTTAACTGCTAAGTCACCTCTCCAGCCCTTTTAAAATATTTTTAATCTTTTTAGGCTTTTGAGGCAACCCCTCTTATCTGTTTTTTCTTACTTTTCTGTGCTTCTACTATCACACACACACACACACACACACACACACACACACACACACACAAATCTTTGTCAAGATAAATGTCAAGAACCTTTTTTTTTTTTCCCCAAAGCTCATATGGTGATACACTCTTGTAACACCACCTTTCAGAAGACTGAGGCAGGAGGATAGCAAATTCATTGTGAACTAGCATATGTACTGAGTTTCCAGGCTATTCTAGCTTATAAAGTGAGACACTAAACAAGCATCAAAGGAAGGAAGGAAGAAATGGAGGAAGGCAGTAGCAAACAAAAGCAATCTAGCAAGGAAGGAAAAGAAAAGTGATGAGAAAGAGAAGGAAACTAAAGATAATTCTTTCATAATTTAATATACATACCTGTATAGGTATTAAATATAAGCCTAACTTGAAATTTGTCATAATATCTAAACATAAAAAAAGTAAAATTGAAGCTCAAAGTTACCCTCCAAACTGTAAATGCAAACACACCTTCTTATTTTTCAATTTACAGACAATTAGACTGGCATTCACACATTAAATGTATTGGCCTAAGGTTATAACTATTAAGTTTAAGAACTCATGTTTGTGAATATTTCAACTTCTGCAATTTCTGGACAGATACAAAGTAACTTTAGGGGGGGTGGAGAAATTGCTCAGTGGTTAAAGGCACTTGCTTGCAAAGTTTGACATCCTCAGTTCAAATCCTCAGGACACACATAAATCAGATGAACAAAGGGTACATGCATCTGGAGTTTTTTAGCAATGTCAGGAGGTCCTGGTATACCTACACATCTATTATTTCTCTCTTTTTCTCTTTCTTTCTTTCCCTCGTTTCCTCCCTCATAAATAAGCAATAAATAAAATATTGAGCAAAGAAAAGTAACTTTATGGACAATTAAAAAACAAACATTTAATAATAAAATGTAGAAAATAGTAAGTAGTTGTTAGAATTCTTAAACTATATAACTCTGTAGTTGGTCTTATATTATGTAGTAAAAATTGATGTAGTTCTTTATTCATCATTTACATGTTGGAATTTTTAATTTTCAACCAATGAATACTAAGCAAAATTTAGTTCTATATTAACACATCTGTTTTCATTTCTTATGCTTTTTCTTTCCTCTCTGTTTTTCTTTTGCATCTTCCCATATGTATACCTAACATGTGCACATGCTAGTTTGCACAGAATATGATTTCTATGTCTTTATAATTATTATGGAATAATCATTTATGGATGTTACATATGAAACATAAAAAAAAAAAAAAACACTTCCAGCATCTTACTTAATCATCAAAGTATGGCCCTAATATGTTCTAAAATATTTGTTTTTTTTTAAAGAAACAATGTTCAGCCTCACATTCTCCATACAAAAGACTGTATTTTAAAGCCTGTCTTTTGGATTCACTTATAATTAATGTCCACTGTGATATTAGCTCTATTTCTATATGTCTCTTATTTGTAGGCACTCAGCACATCATGATCATCAAAAGCATTCTACCTCCTCACTATCCAATCCCAGACAACTGTCAATTCGCTGCCATTACTGAATTATTTTGTATATTTTAAGGTATAATAAATTCATACTATTTTTAGTCATTTGGATGTAATTTATCCTGTTTAACTAAATGCTTCTGAGTGTATGTTGCTTTATTTATTTATATTACCTGTACTAGAAATGTAGTTAAACATTTATTTGTTGGTGGAAATTGAGGGTTTTACTGTTTAGCTCTTTATGAGTAATTACTATGAATACTTACATAAAGGTATATCTTGAACATTATGCTTACAGGTATATCATATGTAGTTTTACTAGAAAAATTTCTGAACCATATGGCAATTGTATATTTAATTTTTCAAGAGTTTTACAAAGTGTTTGACTATCCCCTTCTTCTGATAATCATCACTTTAACTTTGTTTATGAGGTCACGCTTGTTATATTGCACATAGAATAAATGGGATCATGAGCTTGATAGATTGCTCAGTAGTTAAGGTGTTTGCCTGCAAAGCCTAGGGACCAGAGTTCAGTTCCCTAGTATCTATGTAAAGCCAGATGCACAAGGTGGCACATGTATCTGGAGTTCATTTGCAGTGGCTAGAGACCCTAGCACACTCATTTATTCTTGCTCTCTCCCTTTCTCTCTTCCTGGAGTAGTGGCACACACCTTTAATCTCAACACTTGGGATGCTGGGTTAGGAGGATTACTGTGAGCTCAAGGCCAATCTGAGACTATATAGTGAAATCCAGGTTAGCTAGAGCAGGACACTATCTTAAAAAAATTTAAAAAAGTAATATCACATGATATTTTCCTTTTCGTATATGGCTATTTCCACTTCATATAATGTTCTCCAAGTTCAATAATGTTGGCTCAATGATGAGATTTCTTTCACTTAGGGCTGAACAATATTTGACTTTCCAGATATACCACATGTCATAATTCATTCAAATAATAATGGACACTTTGGTTGATACTGTATTTTGATTACTGTGAATGGTGCAAGAATGAGTATGGGGCTGTATCTGTCACTTTATACTGAAATCATATCATTAGGATATGCATCTTATTCTGGAATTGCTTGTTTACACATGTGTTGGTTTGTATTTTTGGAGCCCCTTGATTTCTGCTTTTTAAAATAGCTGTAGTAATTTATGTATCCACCAAGAAAGTGCACAAGTCTCCTTAATAGCTTCAACAATATTTGTTATCCTTGATTTTGGCTAAATAATACCTGTAGTAGGTATGTGGTATGATCTCACTGTGATTTTGATTTGATTTTTCATTTAAGGCAGAGTCTTAATTTAGCCAAGGCTTACCTGGAACTCAATCTCTACTGTAGCAGACAGCTTCAGGTTCGCTGAGATGAACTTCCAGACTGGGCACAGTTATGGAGGAAGGGATATTATTTATTGAAGCTTACAGATCCAGGGGAAGTTCCATAATGGCAAGAGAAGCAGCCTGCTCTCCACAGGGCCAAGCAGAGAGAGAGAGAAACCAACCAGCCATCACAGCACACAGAGCAAAAACTACAGCCAAAAGGTCACACAGCACACTTCAGGAACTCCTGCTAGGCACATTTGCATATCTTTACAATGGAATCTCAAACCCATACCTTAAGAACAGCCCCCAGTGACATTGCCTCTAGCAAGGTGATTGCAGATGCAAACTATAACTAATAAAACACTGAATATATTGGGGGACATATATTCAAACTACCACATTCCACCTCTGGCCCCCCATATATTTAGCTCCTGGCCCCCAATAGATTTATAACTATCACACATTGTAAATTGTACTCAGTCCAATTTCAAAGGTTCTCACAGTCTTGATCAACTTAAGATAGTGAGTCCTGTAAAATCAAACAAAGTTAAATACTTTTAACATGTAAAGGCACAGAGTAAAGATTTTAACTGGTATAAGGCATAGCAAGGAGAGACTAGAATAATGCAAACTCAACCACCATCAGCAGTCATCAAACTTCTGCAGTTCAAGTTCAATATAACCAGAGACTAACAGTCTCCAGGTTTTCAAATTCCACCCCTCCAGCTGGGCAGAATCGCCAGGGAAAACTTTCATCCCATGCCAACACTGAACTCCATGGTAGCCCTTTTGCACAGTCCTGGTATATCCAAAACAAATTCAGGTCTCCATGCAAACCATGGTCCATCTTCCAAAAGGCTCTTCCAGCCTATTCCTCAGGGACTTCATGCCCTGCCTCATGCCGCATCTCAGCAGCGGCTCCTGGAACCGTGTGCAATTCATGACCATTCTATGCATTTTTCATATTTCCAAAACTAATACCAGGTGTGCAGGACACAGCCATATTCTTAATCCAGGGACAAAATAAATCATAGCCTTGAAAATCAGGTTCCTTCTCCAGTCAGCTCTTTCCAAGAATTTGCATTTTTAACAGTCTTTCCTCAGGCATCCTCTCCATTGTTTTAATATAAATCAAGTCAGGCCACCTTCCTTCCACCTTCCTTAAGATTGCTAATGCGTTGACAATAGAAGCTCCAGTAACCTAAAACCAGTCTCAGTGCCTCTGCTTTTAACTTGCTTTAGGTTTTCCAACTTAAAATCTTAAAATCTCAGACCGATATCTTTAGCCAAGCACATCAGTCCATTACAAATTTAAGTTTGATCAAACTTTCTGGGCCTGGATAGCAGAACGTAGCCATCCCTTATGCCAGTAGCCCAGTTCCAACAAAGTCCTCTGCAGTCTTTCCTTCCCCTTAGAAACCTCATAAGCCAAGCCTCGAAGTTCAGTACTATCTGCACTTAGCATTCTGAAACTCTCATCAGAATAGTGCATAAAACTTGGCTTACCACTCCAGAAGGCATCTTCAGTTGCAAGCACCAAGTCCATGCCCATTCCTCCAAAACAAAGGTTCCAAAAGATGAATATCCACACTGTCAGGTTCATCTCACCCCACACTCCTCGGTACCACTGTACTGTAGCAGACAGCTTCAGGTTCACTGAGATGAACTTCCAGACCGGGCACAGTTATGGAGGAAGGAATATTATTTATTGAAGCTTACAGATCCAGGGGAAGTTCCATAATGGCAAGAAAGGCGGCCTGCTCTCCACAGGGCCAAGCAGAGACAGAGAGAGAAACCAACCAGCCACCACAGCACACAGAGCAAAAACTACAGCCAAAAGGTCACACAGCACACTTCAGGAACTCCTGCTAGGCACATTTGCATATCTTTACAATGGAATCTCAAACCCACACCATTAATACCTTAAGATTGGCCCCCAGTGACATTGCCTCTAGCAAGGTGATTGCAGATGCAAACTATAACTAATAAAACACTGAATATATTGGGGGACATATATTCAAACTACCACATCTACCAAAACCTGTTCTTGAACTTTTGGCATCCTCCTACCTTAGACTCTTGAGGGCTGGAACATTTCTCTATTTTATGCTTTCACTGTCTAGGTACTGGGTATCCTTACCCAGATCACTATCATAGTAATTTCTCAGAATTGTTTCTTCTGCTAGTTTTGCTTTTGTTTGAATGTTTAATAATAAATACTGAATTGATTTTTGCATCTACTATAAGAAAAGCCTCTCACATCATTGTTCTGCTTATGGATATCAAGTCTCCCCTGCACTGTTTAGATAAGAGAAAATACATCTTTGTGTATTCTGGGTTCTTAACATAAATTAAATATAATGTATGAGTATATTTCTGAGGTCTCCAATCTGTCCTTTGGAGTATAAGTCTGTTTATTTGGATCCTAGTGTACAATGTTTTAATTTCTCCAGATTCAGAGTACATTTTCTATCAGTTAATTATTGCCTTCTGAGTTGGTTCTTTTTGTTCTGCACTGAGTATTTAAAGTGTTTAGTAATTTCACAGATGTTTTGAGTACATTTTTCATATTTTTTGAAATATGTTCCTTGGAGTTTTAATACTGAGTGCATGTGACCTATTTATTGTTTTGGAGAACATGGATCTTAATAACATTACAAGTTTGTAAACAAAGGCTATATTTTCATTTATTTGTACTTTCCTCAATTAGTTTCATCAGTGTTTTATATTTTACTTTGTATAGGAGTCTGTCAGTTGATTGAATATGTTCTTGAGCATTTGATTTTTGTAGATATTACCACTGATTGTTTTTTGATTACTTTTCAACAATTTCATAATAATGGATAGGAACTGATTTTTGTATGCTGAGTTTAAAATGCACTGTATTTACTTATTTTCTCCTTTTCAACATAACCTTTCATTTTATCTGAAAGACTTTATCATCTGCAAATAAAGAAAAAATACTTTGATTGATATACATGTTATTACTTTTGTCTTGCCTAATGTTTTGACTGGGACTTCTAGTACAGTAACCCCGTGGTAGCTATAAGATATTGCTTCTCCAGAGATACCATAATATAGAGATGTGAAAATGGCACAGACAAAATTACAAATATTTTCATGAAACTTAAGCATATACCATGAGTCACATCTACATTATTTGTAATGTCAAATACAATGTGAGTGCTATCTTAAAAATATTCCATTTAGAGAATTATTTGCAAAAACATTTGTACATGTTCAGTCATATAGTGTTATTAATATTTTCAAGAATCTTGGCTGATTAAACTCAAAGATATGGGGTAAAAGGTACATTGTTGAATAGAAATGATCAGAGTGGGCATCTTCATCTTGTTTATGATTTCAGAGAAAAAGCTTTCAACTTTTCACTATTAACTTTGATGTTATAGTATTGTAATATATAAACTTTTCATGGTGAAATGCTCTACTTCTATAAGTACTTAGTTGACTTTTTATCATGAAAACAAGTTGAATTTTATTGGAAGCCTTTTTGTTATTGATGTGAGAATATCATTTTGCCTTTCATTTTCTTTATGTAGCAAATTACACTTATAAATTTGTATGTACTAAACCACGCTTGAACCCCAGGACAAATTCCATTTGGTCATAGTATAGTGTCTTTTTAGAATACTCTTGAACTTATGCTTCTTATTCTTTGTTAAGAACATACATATCCATTTTTATCATGAATGTTTGACTAATTTTCTTCTCTCTCTGTCTCTCTGTCTCTCATTCTTTCTCTCTCTCTCTCATACCAAATATCCTCACGTTTCATTCATCTTTACTTGAGGTAGGGTCCCTTACTTGTCTGGATCTTGCAAGTTAGGCTAGATTGCTGGTTGGATGGTGAGCTCCAGGGACCAACCTGTCTTCCTAGCACTTGGATTACAAGGATGCCACACACCTGGCTTTTTTTTTTTTTTAACATGGATTCTCGGTATTGAACTCAGATCCTCATAATTATAATGCAAGTACTTCACCAACTGAATTTTCTTCCGAGTTCCTTCCATTCTGGTTTCGGAGGCAGGGTAATAATGCTGACCTCTTAAAATGAGTTGGGAGTTTTCTTCTACTCAGTTTTTGAAATAATTCCTGACTGATTGGCATTATACAGTGTTCAAATGTATTGAACCATTAAATCACAGGTCATGGATTTTTCACTGTTGAAAGCCTTTCAATTATGGCTCAGTCTTTTCAGATCTTCATTTATTTCATGATTTAGTATCTAGTGCCTTCCTTACTGATTTCCCTGGTAGGCAAGGTTGTGTCTTACTCCTGTGGGGAAAATGAATAAAACTAAGAATAAAAAAGAGCTGGGCGTGGTGGTGCATGCCTTTAATTCCAGCACGTGGGAAGCAGAGGTAGGAGGATCACCATGAGTTCAAGGCCACCCTGACATGACATAGTGAATTCCAGGTCAGCCTGGGCTGGAGTGAGACCCTACCTCGAAAAACAAAACAAAAAACAAACAAATAAAACAACAAAAACAAACAACAACACACACACACAAAAAAAAAACACTAAGAGTAAAAAAATATATACTAGTGGTCTCACTGGGCCAGCTGCACAGTCAGATGTGGTTCCCATCATGTGGCTCGCATCAATAGCCTCAGCATTTCCAACTTCTTCCCTCAGAATTATGCTTATGTCACCAATGATTCCCTCGGTATGGATAGTCTCCATTATTTTGATAATGTTTTCCTCCATTATTTTGCTTCAATTTCTTTAATGCACTCTTTAGCACTCACAGGGTATTGTTTGATTCTTGGCTGTCTGGATTTTGTTGTGGTGAAGAAGGAAGGCTGGTGTTTCCTTCCTGATCATGTTGGAGGTAGAATTATTCCTGAATTTTTTTTAAATCTAAGAAAAACTTTTATAATTTTGTAAGTAATACAATGTAGTGTAAAACTGACTTTAAAATTATACAAATGGTAAAAATTTACCTCAGAATTAAAATGTAATAATCCATGACTATGAAAACTTGATCTCATTTTTTTTTTCAAAAAAGGAAAAAGAGATAAACAATCATTTCTGGGCCATTATTATTAGGAAACATTTACTCTTCTAAAAATCTTCATTATAAAATTTTCCAGAATTCAACATTCCTATTTATTTTTTTTTACTGAGTACACTTAAATGTCATTTTTTAAACTACATATATAAATATGTGGCTTCAGCAATACTTTTTTCTGTGGTCTAACTTCCTGGTGATATCCCATTCTGGGCATGTAATGCATCACAAAATATACATGCCCCAAACAGAATACTTTCCCCATACACATTTCTCCCACACTTTTGTTCAGGACACACTCTCTTCTTGCCTTCTTTTCTTTGTTCAAAGACACAAACAAATAAGTTAGGTATGCAGTTCACTTATCAGTGGTGGGACAGTAGACTACCATCTTCCTTCACTACTCTACAGAGGTTTAATTAACTCTATCAAGGAAGGCTAGGCTCTCAATGAATATTTATTGTTGACTGACTTGAATGTTAAAATCAGATATTAAAATATTTACAATGTTACTTGTTGTTACTTGGAGAAGTAAAAATTGAAAATATTTAAATATCTACCAAGTATGAAACTTTTAATATGAATAATGTAAAAGACAAAGAAAATATCATGAGATAAAACCAGGCAACCCAAACA
Source organism: Orientallactaga sibirica (assembly GCA_036365145.1). Lineage (NCBI taxonomy): Eukaryota > Metazoa > Chordata > Mammalia > Rodentia > Dipodidae > Orientallactaga > Orientallactaga sibirica. Next base: position 43,853,451 of record JAEOAD010000012.1, on the reverse strand, counting down.
ACATGGAAACGTGTTTTGTTAGACTACTTCTGAGTATTGAGCAATATGTATCTCCAATTTTTTAATTGCTCATCTCTAAAGTTTTAGACTAGCAATCCTAATAACGTTCACAGACTTGGTTTTAGAGACTTGGTTTGCATTGCAATTGTATTATTTTCACATTTATTTTCCTATGTTCTTTTATATAAGTAAGTATAAAAATGTAGATGAGCTACTGGGCGTGGTGGCACATATCTTTAATCCCAGCACTTGGAAAACACTTGGGAGGCAGAGGTAGGAGGATTTCCATGAGTTCGAGGCCACCCTGAGACTACATAGGGAGTGCCAGGTCAGCCTGGGCTACAGGGAGACCCAACCTCAAAAAACAATAACCACAAAAAAATGTAGATGACATGTTTCAAAAACATTTAAACATTTTTTTCCTCTCAAAAAATTTCCCATAATTTCAGCAAAAGAGACTTCCATGGTGTTTTTCAAATTACTTCCTTTTTTTGTACAACAAGAGAGACTAAATGGAGATTATACCATTACTTAGGTGGGCAGATTGTTGATGGAATTGTAGTAGTAAAAAGTTTGTGAGACAGGTATCTCATGGGAAGCAGTCAAACTGAGCTTTGGATTTGGAAGTTTTAAACTCATAAATATATCCTAGGATAAAAAATGAGTAATGTTTTATATTTACAAAATGATCATTTAAAAATATTTCATTTATTTGAGAGAGAGAATGGGCATGCCAGGGCCTACAGCCACTGCAAACAAACTCCAGATACATGCTCCCCTTTGTGCATCTGAATTATGTGGGTCCTGGAGAGTTGAACTGGAATCCTTTAGCTTTTTAGGCAAACACCTTTACCTCTAAGCCATCTCTCCAGCCCAAAATGATCATTTTTTAAAAGGTGACATTGTATAAATAAAATAAGACATGCTCATTAGGATATTGTAGTGAATTGAAGGGAAGTTTTTGGCTAAATAAAATATGTTAGCACAAGGATAACTTTAACTTTTACTTGTTTGTTTGTTTGTTTGTTTGTTTTTCTGTTTTTTGAGGTAAGGTCTTGCTCTAGCCCAGATTGATCTGACCTAGAATTCACTATGTAGTCTCAGGCTGGCCTCAAGCTCACAGTGACCCTAAGAGCTGGGTTAAAGGCATGTGCCACCACCCCCAGCAAAGAGATAAAGAATGGGAGCACCAGGGCCTCTGACCTCTACAAATGAACTCCAGACACATGCACCACTTTATATGCATTTGGCTTTAGGTGGGTACTAGGGAATCAAACTTGGGTTGTTAAATTTTATGGGCAAATGCCTTAACCACTGAGCAATCTCTCCAGCAAACATCAATTTTTGATTATTCCCTTGTATCATCTTAGCACAAAAGATGTTTCCAATTATTTAAGCAATTTGAAAAAAATATCATTCACAAAATATCAGTTAAAATGTAATCACCAAGTGCTTGAGGTGACATGGGTCAAAACCAATAAAGATTTTGAAGCTCTGGCCTAATGAAATTAATAATGACAAATGAAATCAATAAAACATGAACTTGACAGAAAAGTTGCATGAACATAAATCATAAAATAAAATGTAGCCTATGATAAGTGTTCCCTAAAAGATGACATGCAAAAATAAAATTAAATTTTATTCTGGGAAATGTAATTTTTTTCCATCAAAATATTAGGAATGTGTGATGAAGGAAAGGACAACAGAGCTGGATTTGGAGGAGTAAAGCAGAGGTGTGGGAGGGAAATTACTAGGAGATTATGAAAATTGTAACATGCAAAAGCATATCCATTCTTATTATTTAAAACACAATAATATTTTAGAATAACTTTTGTCTTTTTGTTGGCCTAAGAGATGAGATAGTCTGGTTATACACATGATGTGAAACCTGAAATTGTTTGTGTCTGGTGCCCTCACCCCTTGTTTTGCAAACTTTCATCTATATGTTATTACTCTAAAGGAGAGGGAAAGGAGGAAGATCCCTGCCTCAGACATTTCTGTGTGAATTTAAAGAGCCAAAACATGTGAACACCTGGAAAACATTGACTATTCTACTATAATGCCTCCTGCTCTGTATAAATCTTTCTGCTCTCCAAGATTTACATGCATCTTTTCCCTTAAACACAAGAATCCAACAATTAAGTTTTTCTCATTCAAAGAGAAACAGGAGGGGAACTGGCTCTGCTCTCAGTGAGCTTTGCCAGAGCAAGTCCTTGCCAAGAGTGTGGTTAAAAATTACTATTCTGGGCTGTAAGACATCCACGAGGCTGTTAGAAGAATTAGGTAACAAGCTTTATTAAAGAGGATTCAGAGATTCAGTACAGAAAGAAACATCAGGCAAGCAAGAAAGCTTCCATTAACATGGATGCAGGCCCCCAAAATGTGAAACTCAAATGAGGGTTGGATTTGGGGTATTTAAGTGTGTTGCAATTGTCTCTATCCATAATTGAGAGTGTCCCAAGCTGATTAACTGTCGATTGAATGTTTAATGTTAACTTGGTGATCTTTTGACTTGGAGAAGAACAAGATGATCTGGCAAGCTGACCACAGCGAAGCATTAGAAGCAGCCAGCCATGGCTAAACCTATCTGTCAACAATGTTTCTGGATGAACTCCCAGAGCCTTGCTGGACTCAAAGAGCCCCAGCCCATCCCCAGCCGACCATGTAGGACCCAGTCTTTCCAAGCTAACTATATAGCTTCTAATTTTCTTAACTATATAAATTGCCTGAAGCAGGGATTTTCTCCCTCATTTCCCCCCTCTCATAAACTGTACCAATTTCTGTTGGGGATGGGTGTGGTGAGACACAATAGCCAGATCACTCAGGCTGGGACCATATGGTGGCAACCTTCTGGGCAAAGGGGCTCATTCTCTAGATGTTAAAACCAGTTATCTAGGGGCTGAATGGATTGCTTCATGGTTAGAGACACCTGCTCTAGTTTGGAAGGAAGTGGAACAACTTTTTTTTTTTTTTTTTTTTTTTTGTCTTGGGTTATAAAATGGTCATCTACCGAAGCCCATTTCCCAGACCTGTTTGCCTAGCCAAGGAAACTGACCAGCTCCTGTGCTTCTGTAGTGTGTAAATCCACCCGTCCCCCAGAGGCCATCCTGGGAAATGGGACAATGATCACTCTTTAACTTTTTCATGCTGAAAGGGGAAATGTTAGGCAATAACAGTCAAGATTTCTCTGGAGGGAGGGCCAACTAAGAGCCCATGGTAGAACACTCTAGCATGCTGGACAGTTTCTGGGTATTGGAGTGTCTCCTTGAATTTTTGGCATTGGGAGCTATACTTGAAACTCATATAAGAAATATTAGTAAGATCTTAGTATCAGATCAAAGTTCATATCGAAGTATGGAAAATTTAACACTGTGCAGCAAGGATTGTCTGTAGCCATATAATAAAGTGACAAGTGATCAGCTTCTTTAATGTTCCCATTAAAATACACTTTCAGGACTTAGGTGGTGATCCTGGGGTCTCAGGTATGTTTAGTCAGACTGTTGTAGGATCATCTCTGGAATGAGACAGAAAATAGAAGAGTCTAGGATTAGGATGTATCTGATTCTGTCCTACATGCTCCAGTGGGGGTGAGCATCCCCCCAATCTGGGGACCAGAGGAGGACTTACTTTGGTTAGGCAGATAACACACAGCATGGTGTGTTAGGGCTGAGGAATGAGTAGCACCAGGTAGTGGGACTACCCATGGCCTAGGCAGCTCCTAATCCAACTTCCTCCAGGGTATCTGGGCTTTTTCTTACCGCCTATAACCTGAAGTGACACAGATACCTCTGACGCTAACTTCTTGAGATGGGAAATCTATCACTGATTATGATTCCCCTCTGGGGGATGGGTTTCTAGGCCTCCTGTGGGGTCATGTTTGAACCCCAGGTTGAACCCCAAGTGCTGAGATTTCTACTCTTTATAAGTAGTTAGCCACTTGATTTCTTTTAAGAATGGCTCTGTGATCTTACTCGTTATCAGTCTGCTACTAGCCCTAGGCAAGCCTGATGATTGTCTTATGCATTTTAAGGATTTGTAACCTGACCAATACCGCTAGATTCCATCCTTCTACTTAGCAAGAATCCTATCTTGCAGAGGTTTCTTTAGGTGAGTAGAAGCAAGAGAGAGGGAGGATGCATAAGGGGAGACAGGGAAGTTGAATTCCCTCCCTAAGAGCACAGTGGTGCAGGGACTGGCTATGGGGATTCAAGCATAGCAAAACTGTGATTGGTGGTTCCCCTAATTCAGCCAGAGAGGTCAGGGTGCCAGTTACTCTTGGTCTCTGCCTCATGATTTAAGCCAGATTTAAGGACTTTTGATGTCTTCAGCCCTCCTTCTATGGGCTTATAACTGAAATGGGAGCAGAAGCTTAGCTCTGCTCTAGGTAAGCTTTGTCAGAGCAAGTCCTTGCTCAGAGGTGATAACACATTACCAGTCTGGGCAGAGACATCCACAAGGATGCTGAGGAGTTGCTTAGCAGGCTGTACTAAACAGAGTTCAGAGATACAGAACAGAGAGAAACATCAGGCAAACACAGAAGCATCCACGAACACGGATGGGAGCCATGGAAAATGGGAAACTGAAATAAGGGCTGTATTCAGGGGATTTAAGTATGTCTGCACTATCTGTCTCCATATATAATTGAATGTACCAGGATGATTGTCTGTTCAAAATTTAGTAGAAACCTGGAGATCGTTTGAGTTTAGATGCTGAATTAGAGAAGAACAACGTGAATTGGCAAGCTGACCACAGAGAAGTATTAGAAGCAGCCAGCCACGACTGAGCCTCCAAGGTAACAATATTTCTGGATGAACTCCCAGAGACTTGGTGGACCCTAGAGCTCCAGCATATGCCCAGCCAACCATGTATTTCTCAGTCTTAAAGCCAGTTTTACAGCTTTTAAGTTTGGTAACTATATAATTCTGAGAAGTGGGGGATTTCTCCCTCAAAAGCACTAAAATTCTCTTTGGCAAAGCTGCAAATGAATACCAAGCTCTTAACTCTAACATTATTTCTCCGTTCTCAGTACATTATAGCTCTGTTTGACATAATCACTCTCTTGCCTTGTATTTCACTGTAATGTTCACATAACCATTCTTAAGCCCAAATATTTGTTCCTCTTCAGTCTCAGATGGCTATTATAGCTCTGCTCATTGGTCCTTCCTAGTGTCCCAACCCTTACAAATATGGTGAGTCTCAGTGTTCATGTGTATACTGACTTCTTATGTAACCTTAGGCAGACGGGTTCCATAACTACATCTAGTATATTATGGTTTGGGTGTGACATGAACTCCATAAGGTTGAGGTGTTAAAGCTTGGTTGCTCTGTGATGAGTTTTGGGGATGTGATTGAATCATGTGGACTTTGATGGAATAATAAGGTGATTATTTCATAATTGGATTAAATTAGTGAGAGGTGATAGGGCCTTGATGGATAGAGTAGGTCATTGGAGACATGTTGTGAAAAGGTATACTTGTTCACAGCATCTGCTTCTTTTTCTAACATGCGGTAGCATATTCATTCTGTTACACACCTTACACTATGATGCTTTGATTTGTCTCAACCTGAAATCTATGCAACATTGATTGTGTTAATAGAAACATAAAAGAAACACTTAAATTATTGATCAATGTTACTTCTAAAAACACATGATCATATTCCTTTATTATATTTAATTATTTGAGAATTAAAAAAATCTATAAACTGAAAGCTTGGCATAATGTTGTGCTATGTTAAAAATAAATGGAAGTCTGCATATTTATTGGTGTAGAATTTTTAAAAATGAACATAAATATAATAACAAAATTTAATATGCTTTGATTATTCCTACAGTTTAAGCCCTCTTGTCTACTGTGGTAGTTTCAATATATGGCCCCCAATATATTCAGTGTTTTATTAGTTATAGTTTGCATCTGCAATCACCTTGCTAGAGGCAATGTCACTGGGGGCCGGTCTTAAGGTGTGGTGATGGCTTGAGATTCCATTGTAAAGATATGCAAAGTGTGCCTGATAGGAGTTCCTGAAATGTGCTGTGGCTTTTGGGCTGTAGTTTTTGCTCTGTGTGCTGTGGCTGGTTGATTTTTCTCTCTCTGCTTGGCCCTGTGAAGGCAGGCCGCTTCTCCTGCCATTATGGAAGGAACTTCCCCTGGACCTGTAAGCTTCAATAAATAATATCCCTTCCTCCATAATTGTGCCTGGTCTGGAAGTTCATCTCAGTGAACCTGAAGCTGTCAGCTACATCTACTTAGACCATATCCAATACTCCTTTTTTCCATTTTATTTATTTATTTCAAAGAGAACGAGAAGAGAGAGGAAAGAATGGGCATGCTGGGGCCTCTAGCCAGTGCAAATGAAATTCTGTCGCATGTATCACCATGCACATCTGGCTGAAGTGGATTCTGGGGAATAGAACCTGGATCCTTAGGCTTTGCAGGCAAGCACGTTAACTGCTAAGCCATCTCTACAGCCGCGATTTACTACTTTATTAAAAAGCTCATTAGAGCCAGGCATGATGGCTCATGCCTTTAATCCCAGCACTCATGAGGCAGAGGTAGGAGGATCACCATCAGTTCAAGGTCACCCTGAGACTACATATGAATTCAGGTCAGCCTGGGATAGACTGAGAACCACCCCCCCCAAAAAAAAAAAAAAGCTCACTATAGTGTTCTAGTGTTCTTCCTGAGCACACTGTCTCTTGCTATAAGAAAATGCTGAATAATGCTCTTCTACCTTTCTGGCTCAACAGTGTCCTCAGACAATATCAGATACTCCTAAAAGTGCATTTTTCTAAAATGTATGTTTTTAATGTTTTTAATGATTTTAATAAAAGAAGATTATAGTAGCTGCTAGAATTAATTCAACCCCAGATAATGATAGTTATGGAATAATATATATGACAACATATGCCAAGTACACATAAACTTTAATTTATAAATGTGTTCTAAAGCCATGGAAATTGAATTGAGCAGAAGCTTAGGCACAAATCTGAAATGTGTTTTGATTTAACAAATAACAATAAAACTCAAGTTCTACTTTATTTTAATTGAGAACATTATAAGAACCATATCTCAAAATTAATTGATAAACTTAAACTTGCCCAGATGTCATATCAATAAGTAACATATTCAAGTTACTTTGATAAAAATTCCATATGTGTCTACTTTCTTTAATTTTGCCAGCAAGTACATTCTTATGCAATGGATAGGAAAGAGATTTCATCACCTGAGATCTATAGGTTTAATCTTTTATATTTATGTTTGCTTTCTATATAGTGAAAAAACACAGCTAGAAAAGTATTTTTCACTCTTTAGCCTGAATACTTTTTAAGAATAATCACTTATTTAAATAACTTGTTCATCATTTTCATTAAATTTAATATTTTCTGCTAGGAAATATCATCCAATTTGTCCAAATATAGTGTAGCTCAGTACACTCTATAAAATTCCCTGTAATTTTATTTGTATACTGAGTCACTTTTAAATAATAACCCAAGAAGTTTTATCCTTCCCCAGCCATTGTGTTATAAGCTTCACCAGGAAACATGCCACACTGTGTGACTACTCACCTGGAAATAGCCAAAATTGTAACAGTCCAAATCTCCATTGACATTAGCAATCTGCAAACACCTGCAACACATCGTAATATTTTTATTTTAATATATTAATATTCTATAGGTCCATAGTTAGCATTGTCCTATATGGGATGAATTGCTATTTTTTTGGAATAGACTTAAATCACTACTGAATACTTTGCTTAAGTAGATTAGTTTTTGTATTTCATTTCAAAACATGGCTCTGAACTATGTATATATTGAAGAACTTAAAAATAAAACTTCAATTTCCAAAACTTTCTTTCTTTCTTTTCTTTTCTTTTCTTTTTTTTTTTTTTTTGAGAGAGACAGAGACAGAGAGGGAGAGGAAGACAGAAGATAGAGATGGGTGCACCAGCAGCATCTCAGCTGTGGGATAGACTGAGAACCACCCCCCAAAAAAAAAAAAAAAGCTCACTATAGTGTTCTAGTGTTCTTCCTGAGCACACTGTCACTTGTTATATATAATATATACATAGTTATTCATTAAGAAAATGCTGAATAATGCTCTTCTACCTTTCTGGCTCAACAGTGTCCTCAGACAATATCAGATACTCCTAAAAGTGCATTTTTCTAAAATGTATGTTTTTAATGGTTTTAATAAAATAAGATTATAGTAGGTGCTAGAATTAATTCAACCCCAGATAATGATAGTTATGAAATAATATATATGACAACATATGCCAAGTACACATAAACTTTAATTTATAAATGTGTTTTAAAGCCATGGAAATTGAATTGAGCAGAAGCTTAGGCACAAATCTGAAATGTGTTTTGATTTAACAAATAACAATAAAACTCAAGTTCTACTTTATTTTAATTGAGAACATTATAAGAACCATATCTCAAAATTAATTGATAAACTTAAACTTGCCCAGATGTCACATCAATAAGTAACATATTCAAGTTACTTTGATAAAAATTCCATATGTGTCTACTTTCTTTAATTTTGCCAGCAAGTACATTCTTATGCAATGGATAGGAAAGAGATTTCATCACCTGAGATCTATAGGTTTAATCTTTTATATTTATGTTTGCTTTCTATATAGTGAAAAAACAAAGCTAGAAAAGTATTTTTCACTCTTTAGCCTGAATACTTTTTAAGAATAATCACTTATTTAAATAACTTGTTCATCATTTTCATTAAATTTAATATTTTCTGCTAGGAAATATCATACAATTTGTCCAAATATAGTGTAGCTCAGTACACTCTATAAAATTCCCTGTAATTTTACTTGTATACTGAGTCACTTTTAAATAATAACCCAAGAAGTTTTATCCTTCCCCCAGCCATTGTGTTATAAGCTACACCAGGAAACATGCCACACTGTGTGACTACTCACCTGGAAATAGCCAAAATTGTTACAGTCCAAATCTCCATTGACATTAGCAATCTGCAAACACCTGAAACACATCATAATATTTTTATTTTAATATATTAATATTCTATAGGTCCATAGTTAGCATCGTCCTATATGGGACGAATTGCTATTTTTTTGGAATAGACTTAAATCACTACGGAATACTTTGCTTAAGTAGATTAGTTTTTGTATTTCATTTGAAAACATGGCTCTGAACTTGTATATATTGAAGAACTTAAAAATAAAACTTCAATTTCCAAAACTTTCTTTCTTTTATTTATTTATTTATTTATTTTTTGGAGAGAGACAGAGACAGAGAGGGAGAGGAAGACAGAAGATAGAGATGGGCACACCAGCAGCATCTCAGCTGTTGTGAATGAAATCCAGATGTGTGCGCCCCCTTGTGGTCAAGTGCTACATTGCACCCTTGTGTCACTGCATCTAGCTAAATGTGGGACCTGGAGATTGGAACCTCTGGAGATTAGAACTGGCTTTCTTTAGGCTTTGGAGGCAGGTGCCTTAACTGCTAAGCCATCTCTCCAGTCCTAAAACTTTAAATATGCAAAATTTTAGTATAAGCTTAACAATGTAAAATATTATGTTTAATTATAATGAAAAAATGAACAAATAATAACATTATAGGAATAACACTATAGAAATGTTATATATTTAGAAAGATCAAATATAAACATTTATCAGAATATAAAATTATATGTAGATAGCCATAATTACAGCTACCCTATAAGAATTAAGAAGAAAATTTGAAAATATGTCCAGTAATTCAGATAACTATTGAGAAAAAAACAAAACAAAACAAAAAATAACCTCCATTCTCACTTCTACATTTTAATCATTTTGAATGGCTTTGTTTGATTCTTGGCACAATGTCATAATAGGCATGAGTACCTCACCTCACTATGGCCAATATGGGGACATCTATTAATATACATCCTAGTGACCAAAACACATTTTGCCTTCTTTTTCCTCTTTCTTTTACCAAGCACAAACCTTATGCACATTCACTGTAGAGTTTAACCAAAAACGATTATACTTGGTGACAAGGTGATTTATTAAGAATTTAATGGGGCTGAATAACCTATTGAGAAATTAACTGTCTAGTTTTACTTTCATCATAGGAAATGGAGGAAAGGTTATTCTTTTTTACCCTCCATTTGAAATTTGATGCTCTGATTTTTGTCCTTGAGCTCTAGGATTTCTTTATTTCTTGGGTAAGGTGGCAAGGGAGAGTCCTCCCGCCTTGGGCGGGGGAAGGTAGCATCAGTAGAGACACTGTCAAACATTATAAATATTAAAAAATATTTTAAAAAAATTGACTAAGTCTCCATTCACCCATCCTAATCCTTTGAGAAATCCCAATTTATTTACCTTAGAGAGACCTGAAACATCTTGCTCCATCATTTAATGGACTGTGTTTTCCCAAAATCTTTGGTTGAATCTGATGATTCCACCAATTCTAGACAATCAGATTATTTTTATAAAATACCTTTTTTAATTGTGTTTTTATTTATTGAGTGAAAAAGAGAGACAGAGAGACAGAGAGAGAGGAAGAGGCAGGGATTGGCCTTCAGCCACTGTAAATGAACTCCAGAAATATGTGCTACCTTGTGCATCTGGCTTACATGGGTCCTAAGGAATCAAATTTGGTTCCTTTGGGTTTGCAGATAAGCACCTCAATCACTAAGCCATCTCTCCAGCCCTAGATATTCACATTCTTGATCTTACTTCCTAAAAATTCCTGGAGATCCCACTAAATATTAGTTCCCTTAAAAGAAGACAAAAAAGATTATGTATCTCATATTTTTATTACATATATCTTTGTTTGGATACAAATAAAGAAAATTTTCTGCATAGTCCAAGTATGGTAGTCATGAGTTAAATGTGGACATGTGCCTAGAGCAATTGAGGAATTGTCAATTTTCATTAATTATCCTTAAACATGGATGCATAATGTAGCTTTGGAGATCTCACTGATAGGAGCAGTTTTCTAGGAAAATAAGTTTCATTTTATAAAGTGTTTCAGTGATAAAACCATATACTAGAAATAAATCTTTAAGTCAGTAAAAGAGAGTTAGAAACCCTTGCTTTGATTTTTATGTTCATAAGAACAAATAAAAAAGTAATATGTGGTTATTTAAATTAGGTGTCTCATAAACTCATGTCGTTATGTATTTTGAATGCTTAGCTCCAGGCTGATGGCAATTTGGGAGGTGGAGCTTTGTTGGAGGAGGTGTGTCACTGGGGTTGAACCTTGAGTTTTATTAACCATCAGTTTGCTAGTGTTAGTCAGCTCACTCTCATGCTGTGGTGTTCCACCTTTTGTGGCAGAAGTGATGCTTAGCCTCTGTTCTTGATATCCTTTCCCTTACCATCATGGAGCTCCCCCTTGAGACTGTCAGCCAAAATAAACAACTTTCCTCCCATCAGCTGCTTTCCATCAGGTGCTTTGTGCCACCAAAGTGAAGGTAACTAGAAGAGTGAAACTGGAAAAGAGAAATGGGGGTGCTGCTGTTAGAAATTTGACTGTGTGCTTTGCCCTTTTGGAATTAATTTTTATGAGCAATGTGCAAGGATTTCAAACTTTAGTCTATTGATAGAACATTCTGGTCAGAGTTAAATGACCTGAATGGAGTAAAAAAAACATGGTCTGTGAGGTTTGACTTCTGAGGGGAAAAAAGATCTTTGCTTGGACTGGGCTAGAAGCAGCTTGTGTGAATGATTTACTCCATTTTCCCATGTCATGAGCACTTGTGCACAGTTGCGATATGCAGAAAAGGACAATTCTGAGCAGAAGGATATGGCACAGAAAGAAATCAAACCTTTGGTCTAAAACTTCAGGCAATTCAACTGTAATTGTTTGAGAGATTTCAGCTCTAAAGACTGAGCCAGTTGGTCTGCATTGGGACAGCAGAAAGAATGTGGTAGCTTTTGAAGATAGGAGGTATGAATGTTGATGGTGTGTCCTGCTCTTCAAAGTTGGCTTTATTCCCCAATAGATTAACAAATTTGGTAGTCCACCCAGTACTAAGGAGTGTAACAAATGCAGGGCAGAAAAGGTCATTAGATTTGCAATGTGAGGCAGGGTTGTTAGAAGTCCCTTTGTGGAACTTGTGACCAGATCAGAATCCTTTCAAGAGCAAGATTATGCTCACTAATGCCAGGCTCCCACTCGTCTTTGGCTACCAAGTGGGCTACATCCATCAAATTCTTCCTAAATTAATAAGGCTTTTCTCATTTAACCTATGGTGACTTCACTCTCCATTGGAGAATCTGTTTTTCTTTTTTCAAAAGATAGCAGACCCAAGAAGATAAAGTACCTCTTGCACTTTAGCCAAACCTCAGCTGAAATTATAGAGCAACTGGGGAGATGAGCAAGAGTGGTGCTTCCATGCTGAACACAACACTTACCAAAGCAGAGACACAGAGGCTCCTAAGAACTCTTCACTGAAGTAGAGATAAAACACACTCAACACAGCTCAAGGAATTTTGCAGAAGAGGAGGAAGAAAGATTATAAGAGCCACAGGATGGGACATCATACCCAGAGGCACTGCTCACCTCAATAACTGACTGATATTCTTGCAAAGCATAACCCACAACCACCTGGGGAATACCTGCAACCACACTGATGAGGGTCCCCAGAGGAACGACGCCAGGGATGAGGGAAAGGATGGTAACATTATGTATCCATACTAAGTATGTCCATAATAAAAAAAATAAAAAATAAAAAGAGTCCCCGTATGGAGAACCACTGGGGTCATGAGGATGAACTGTGTGTTACAGTGGTGTCACAGTGAGGATGCCAGGACTATAGGATGCTGGATTGTAAGCAGACCAACTGGAGGGACAAAATTTGAGCCCCAGACACAAAGTCACTGGTTAATGCTGTTGGACTTGAAATTTTAGAGCTTAATAGTTTTCTTTGTTTTCTTCAGTTCTTTTCTTAGTTCACTCTTTCCCTGTTATGCCCAATGTTGTCTTTTGCAGTGTGAATGTTTATTCTGTGCCACCATATATATATATATATGTAATTTCTTTTATTTTGTTTTACCTTGGACTATGGGGATGATTGAACAGCTTTGGGACTGACAAAAACCAGAGGCTTTTAAAGTTGGACTGAATACATTGCATTTTGCATCATGGATGTTTGTGTATGTATAGGGAGCAGGGGTGAAATGAAGTGGTTTGAATTAAGTGTCCCTCATAAACTCATGTTTTTTGAATACTCAGTTCCCGGAGGATGGCAATTTGTGAGGTGGAGCTTTGTTGGAGGAGGTGTGTAAAGTGCCCTTTACAACCCCATGAGTGGATGTGATATCATGGCTAACAAGTAAATGCTAGTGACCTACAGGATAAAGCCATTTGTATAATTCCAGAAGGCATCAACAAGTCTCTGTATGGCATTTGCTTAATCAGAATGTAGGTGATGTTGGTAAGACACCATTCAGAAAATCCTGGGGGTAAGGATGGAAGATCACCATGTAATCAAAAATGTTCAGTTCTTCTTCCAACCATACACAAGTATCTAGATATAAGTGGTTGGTGAGTTTGCTCAAAAACAGAATAAAGGGTCTGATGAAGTTGGCTCTCACGAGGGTAACACTCATCCCAACCCTTGAACTGATTCACTAAAGGTGTGAAACAGTCCAAGTCACACCCTTGAGGCCCCATTCCCATGTTGTTAGCCTTCAGCTTCTCTAGGTACTTAGACAGCTCCAGGCACTTCTCAGAGATCATGTCCTCGTGACCCAATCACTCAGCCTCCCTTTCCAGCATGGCCTCATATAGTGAAAAAATGCTTTGTTACTCATATATGTTGATGTGCTCCAAGACATACACTTTGTTTTTCCCCATGGCACTGAACACCTGGACTTTTCACTTCCATCTAAAACAAGACATACCCTAATTTTCATTCTCATTTGGTGCTACTAAATATTCCTTTGACCAAGATGGTGGGTGAGTGATGACAATGTGTACATTAGGATTTGGGGGATGAAAGACCCGAACACCTGAGCAGCCGCTTTCCACATCTCAGAGTCTACTAGCTCCTTTGTCAGTATATCTCTCTTGTGGTCTCATTACCACTGTGGCCCCTTGTTTTGCTCCTTTGCCCCCCATGGTTCTGTGCCAGCACTTGTATTCCCTTTGGCTCTCCTATTGGGCCTTTGGTGAGCTTTGACTGCTTTCTAACTTTTTTCTGTCTTCTTGCCCACAGGGGGACATTTTTTAAAGCAAAAATAATTGTATAATTGTTTATGGTTAATACCTTCATGATCTTGTGAGTAGTGAAAATAAACAGAAATTCTAAACCATTTTGATAGAAGGGAGTGTATTCCTGAAAAATTCCTTCCTCCATGAGACATACTTATGTTGATCTTCCATGATCTTTTTCAAATTTCAATGAATTATATCTTGAGTAAAATCCCTGTCACCATTTTATTTTTTTTTCCAGGAAATTGGACTAAATCCTTTATTTTCTCTGAACTATTCCAGAGATAATATTCATATTCTATAAGATAAAAATATATCTAAAGATTTAGCTGTATACATTTCATACATATGGACCTGCAAAATTAACTAATGAGCATAGAATGATTCTAATTAAATTTACATATTTATTAAGGAATTCTATATGACTGTTTTGTTTTAGAGCATGATATGTGGAAAAGTACAATTGTGACAGTTTCCTCAGGTTTCTACTTTGCAACAGATTCTTTTTGCCATGTGCACATTTTAAAAGACACATTTCTTAAAATAGCTTTAAAGAAATTTAATGTCTAGAATCTTACTATATTATTATCATGCTATTAGCATGCTATTCAGCAGCTATTTCTCACATATTTTTCCTATAATAGTCAATGTAGTTGCCCCTGTAATTTTGCAAAGTTCCTTTACTTTTATTAGATGAAAATATTTAAAGAACTAATTCATTACTTTGTGATTTATATCTATTTTTAAATTAATTTAAAAATACATTTAAGCATACTAAAGATGATTTTTCTAATTATATAAGAAGGCCCCAAATAATATTAGTAGTTATATATTAATATATTAATATACATAATGAGAAATAAAATATTTATGGAAAGAGAACCAACTGAATTTAATAGCAATGACAAATATGCCAAATGAGAATGTCAATAGATTCTTAGCATAAAACATCACGATTTCTGAATATAAGGAAATCACAAACACAAATAGTTATGATCAAAATATTAAATTTTATTGGTTATAATCATTAAAATTTAATTATCTCAGACAAAATGCACAAAGATAATAAAGTGATAATGCATAATAAAAATACATTGTGAACTGATAAATTACAAAAAAGTAAAAAAGCAGGCCTTGAGAGATGGATGGCTTAGCTGTTAAAAGCACTTGCCTGCAAAGCCCAGGCTTAATTCCTCAGTACCCATGTAAATCCAGATGTGCAAAGTGACACAGACATCTGGAGTTCATTTGGAATGGACAAAGCCCTGGCACATCCATTTATCCTTTCTCTCTCTGCTTATAACTAACTAAATAAAAATATGATATCTAAAAGAAAAAGAGCAAATTTAATACTAAAACAAAAGTATAAAGCCATCTAAATAAACAAAATAAAATGGATTTACTTTTAGGTTTTTATTTGTTTTATCAAGGTGTCACATTGTAACAGTGGCTGACCTAGGACTCACTACATAACCCAAAAATAAATGAATCAAAATAAAATACTCTTTAAAAAATTAATTTGATCTGAGAAGTGGAACAGTTTTCTATTAAGAACAATTTTGCTGGTACCCATAAAGAATTAGCCATTAACACATTTCATAGGACTTTAGTTTAAGTTGACTATGCTGTAGAAGTATATTTGTAGCACTTACTTGAACAATTAATGTCTATTCCAGTCAAATCAGACATTAAGCATTGGCAAGGGAACTGTGTTAGAAGCAGCTTCCATGTCAATGAAACACAGGAAGTCACAGAAGTCATGTTCATATTACAGAGGATGGGTGAGTAGCAGATGCGAGAATTAGAGACTGCAAGATTGAAGTGGAAGACTGCTTGACCACTCACTCAGAGCAGTCCTGTGGAGGCAGGTGCCAGCAAATGCAATGCCTGACTTTTAGCATGGATTTCTGATAGTCATGCATCATTGCCAAATACAACATCTCACAGGCAGCATCTGAGTTCCTTAGACAAAAAAGCAATGCAGCCATCTACCACAACATTCATACAGACTTTTGATCACTAAAGAAGGATCAACCAGAAATGGAGTTATCAATAATGAGGAACATTTTAGCCTTAAATGAAAATATACCCCAATTTAATTATTTTGGCTAAAATTAATTAAGAGGTCACTCTTTTGCACAGTGATGAGTAGTTTTGGTTGGCAACTTGATGGGTTTTAGAGATATTTAGGACTGGAGGAATACTAGTGAAATAATTGGTTTATGGGTCTATGGGGGTTTTTCAGAGAGGACTGCTATATGAGAAACTGACTTGTGAAGAAGAACTTGTCATTTTGAATGAGGGAAGCACCTTAAAATAGGCAGACTGCCAAAATAAAGGAATGTTCTAGAGAGCTAGTGTGTGAACCTACAAGCAACTTTTTTATGAAGAGTTGCACCTATTGCTGTTATCTCCTGCTCACTTCAGGTTTAAAAAAATGTTGGGAATTTTTAATACTTTTTATTTATTTATTTATTTATTTATTTATTTATTTATTTATTTATTTATTTGAGAGAGAGAAGCAGAGAGAGAGAGAGAGAGAGAGAGAGAGAAAAAAAGAGAGAGAGAATGAGCATCCAGGGCCTCCAGCCACTGCAGACGAACTCCAGACTCATGTGCCACCCTGTGCATTTTGCTTACATGGGTCCTGGGGAATGGAAGCAAGGTCCTTTGGCTTCACAGGCAAATGCCTTAACCACTAAGCCATTTCCTCAGTCCAAATGTTGGGCTCTGGTATCTTCCATGTATGACATGTTCAAACTTAAAAACAGCTTTGGTTACCTGCGCTATACCTGCACAAGATTGGACCTTCAACATTGAAGCATGGATGGAAAAGTGTCTCATGAGGCCAACACTCTTCCCTGAGAAGATAATGGTTTCTACTTTCTACTAGCTACTTTCCTCTGTGATTTTGACACTGGTAAGTTACCCATGGTCCAATAAAAAAATCCCTTTCCCATGCTCATGAAGCAACCTGAATTAAACTCAGTGGTCACAAAAAAGAAAAACAACAACAAAAAGACATGAGTGTCAAAGTGGAAACAAGCACTTGGAAAGAAGAAAAGATTAAACAGAGGTATGAAGTTGATCACGACTGCATTACTTGTATTTTCTAGCCCTAAAACTCCTTATTACTTGAGGTTGGGATTGTCAAATTTCATTGCCCAACTTTATATGCATTCTGTCATGTTTCTGTTCTAAAATAAATACTACCTTACAGATATGACTTTATGTTTCAGTAACTTTGAGACAGAAAATACTCTGATTTATAATACCAAAATTTATATTAATATGGTAGTAACAAATGAATGTAATTCACCAAATTCCTGCATAAACTATCAGCTCAAACAGAGGACCATAAATAATTCAAAACTTGGAATGTTCCTGTTCATGATTTCATAGGTTGATCATGTGTGGTAATTGACTTTAAGGTTTTTGTTAAGAAACTAGTAGAGAGATTCGATCTTGATTTAAGTCTAGGGGGAATGGCAGCTGTGCAGATGCATTGAGTTTTAGAATAATAATGAAATTCTACCTAGAATGCAAATGGAGCAAGGCTATTTAAGAGTACCTACAACCTGCCAGTAAGACACCCAGTAAGAGACTGCATATTGTATATGTGCACGCTAGCTCTAGCATAGGGAGAGGGTGGGAAGGTGGGAGTTGATTGTGAAGAATTAGAGGGGTCTTGATAGAAAAGTTTTTAAGCTTGTTTCTCTTCAGTAAAGACTTACCTTGCGTCTTACTGTCAATAATGGCAGTTCCAAAAATTTCAGTCACTTAAGTGCACCCACAAACCAAAATGTAATCTTCTTCCCTGTATTATTTTCATTTGCACAGTTATACCCCAATGTCACAGCTGCCCTGTAGTACTCGGCAGTGCTTTGATCATGTCATGCTTCGTACTGATCTATGGAAGACCTGAGAATGCTTCTCTTACTGCATTTGACTCATGGTCTCCATGTGGTCTTTCTTATTGTGTCCTTATCCCTAAAGTAAACATGTGTGATGCTTCTTGCCTGTAGTAGATAGCACGTGGAATTTAACACTCTATTCTTGAATTTCTTTTTTACAATAAACCAATTTTTATAATCTTCAAATCTATCAGCTCTTTACATTTGTCTTCTTTTCAGTTGGGACTTTGCAGACCTACTGAAGATGGAGGGGCCACATTAATTGGCATTTCAGGCCACCCAAAGCACTAACTATTGTCATTACCATTTTCTAAATACAGTGACTTTTTTTTTTTAATAAACAGAATGTGAGGATGTGACTGTGATGCAAATGCACTTCCTGTTTTAAGTGTTCATATTAAACAGATGTGTTCTAGAATTCATACCTATCAGTGTTGAAACTCAAACCATGCAAGTGTGTAGACAATATCCAGTGGTTAAGTTTCCTAGCTTTTGTATGCCTGAGTTCCCAATTGGATTTTACCTTTGCCAGCATGTTTTCATAAGAAAACTATAGGTGTGCCTATCATAACTGTTTTCTGTATCTTGAAAAAGTATTCTCCTTATATTAGATATATCTTTAATGCACACTTGTTGTGTATATATGGTGTCAATGTTACCCTTTTGTTTGTTTTAGATGTAAACATATGCTCATGTTAGGTACATACATATTACATTATTTTTTTTCTTTTTGTTTATGTGGTTCAAATATATTATTTCCTTAAAAAAATAAAACAATATTGCTCTTTTGTGGTCATTGGGAGGGGATGAGAGAGTAATGGGATGCTCTATATGAGTAAAAGGTCATGTGTGTGTGTGTGTGTGTGTGTGTGTGGTGTGTGTGTGTGTGTGTGTACATATAAGACAATGTCAAAGAACTGATAAAAGGACTCTCTCCTTCCCATCACAACTATTTCTAAGGTACTTTTCTTTTTCTATAGATTATTCTATCATTTGGGTATACTAAAATACTTTTATTTACATGTAAACATATTTTAAAAAGTAAACATGATACTTAATAATACATTAGAACAAGGTATTATTAAAAAACATACTTTATTTATTTATTTATTTATTATCCATTTTCATATCTTCTCTTCTGTATACTTAATATGGGTAATTTCATATCTTCTGACCAGAACTCTTCTCTGCTGTCCCAACTTTTACTGTCTGGACATTGAGTAGATGCTCCCAGAGCTGATGCCCTTCCATTAGCTCCTCCTTCTCTGCTCTCCTTTTCTCCTTCCTCTTCTCTCTTCTCCTCTTCTCTGCTCTACTCCCTGCCTTTCCCTCCCCTCCCCTCCCCTCCCCTCCCCTCCCCTCCTCTCCTCTCCTTTTCTCTCTGGAATCAGTGCATTCCAGCTTCACAGTTCACTACCACAGTCCAATCACACATCATTCTAAAAACATTATTTATATTAAGCACTTTCAATTTTCCAGTTTTTTAAAATATATTTTTTATTTATTTATTTATTTATTTATTTATTTATTTGCAAGCAGAGAGAGATAAAAGAAGAGAGACATATCAAGACAATGAACATGTCAGGGCCTCCAGCTACTGCAAACAAACTTCAGACACATGACCTACTTTGTGAATCTGGCTTTACATAGGACAGGCAAATTGAACCCAGGTCATTAAGCATTGTAGGCAAGTGCCTTATTCACTGAATCATTTCTCCAACCCTTCAATTTTTCATTCATTTTGAGACAGGACCTCTTGTATACCAAAGTCACTACTTAACAGAGGGTGACCTTGGACGTCTGATTCTCTTGCTTCTATTTCCTAAATGATGGAATTACAAGTATGTACTACTGGTCCCCACTGAGCTCCACTCCCAGATCTGACATGTCAATTGTTTGGTTCCTCACGTGTCCAATCTCCTTGACTATTCTTATTTTTTAATCATTCTTAGGAGCAGATGAAATGTCTCTAATCCACACCCTTTGCTCTACTCTGTGTGCATATATCCCTGTCTGTTTATCTATTTGTATTATAACTATATATTTAACTTGTCTATCTTAGAATATCAATACCTGCTCCTTGGCTATCATGACTATACCATGCATGGAACCTTCTCATCTCATAGGAAGAAAGTGGCCTATAAACAAGATTGAGGCTGTGATTTGTATAACAGGATTAGTAATCCCTTTCTGAAAACAAAATGTGTGCCTGAATTAGAAGAACAATATGTAAGAAGAGGTTTAATATTGAGAAATCATGGTAGTTTGTTTTTCTCATTTCTATAAAAAGAAATGCAAGAAATTCTTTCTTCCAATTCCAAATCACATCTGACATCTATAACTAGAATTGACACAGCTCTAGAATTTCTACGCTGAAAAAATAATAAGGGTATAAGAACACTTTCTCACACGGTTTGTGAGGTTAACCACTTGAATTCACAATCTGACTTTCCCAGTGAAAATCCTGTCAGTTTCATTCTCAAGGTGAACCCACACATGCATTTATTGGTAGTGTAACCCTTGACTAAGAGAGAAATGATGAATGACTTCTAGTATACTCTTCTTAGCAGTCTACACATTTGGTAGATAGAAATAGTTATTTAAAAAATTACCCAAACGATTAAAGTACTATTCCGCCCTTGGGGTGTCAGAAACTTCAGTCTGACTAATATAAATTGAACCATGCAGGTTGTATCTTTGGTTTAGAATGAATTTATGCATGAGAAAAGCCAATATAAAATGTGTATCTTTCCAATGCATTTGGCTTTTAAAACTTTTGCACTTTGAAAAGGAACTATAAATACTTGTTTGCCTAAACTATGTCATGTTTTTGCCAAATATAATTTTCAAAATATTGATTGTAGCAGCTACTTAATAGGAATTAAGTGATAG
Source organism: Orientallactaga sibirica (assembly GCA_036365145.1). Classification (NCBI taxonomy): domain Eukaryota; kingdom Metazoa; phylum Chordata; class Mammalia; order Rodentia; family Dipodidae; genus Orientallactaga; species Orientallactaga sibirica. The sequence continues at coordinate 43,832,469 of JAEOAD010000012.1, read as the reverse complement.
AAAGGCTTCAATGTCAAAACACACTTGAGACTCACATAGGTAAATATAAGTAAATATGCTTCTCCTTATGAGTGTAAAGCATTGGATTGCAAATATATTTTAGAATTAGTGAAAATATTCAAATTTCCCAAACTTATATAACGATGACACTTTTAAATAAATTTTCAACACAAACTATTTAATAATATTACAAATAATTACATAATTAATAATATACAAATTATGCTTTGAAAGTACTCTCATTGACTAAGCATTTCTACCTTCATAATCCTAATATTTCTCCTTTTAATAAAAATTTCCCCTCTCTTTTAAAAATGTTCTTCGGGGCTAAAGAGATCACTTAGTAGTTAAGGCCCTCGCCTGCAAAGCCCAAGGACCAAAGTTTGATTCCTTAGTACCCACATAAGACAAATGCACAAGGTGGCACCTGGAGTTTGTTTGCAGTGGCTAGAGGACTTGAAGTGCCCATTCTCTCTGTCTATGTTTCTTTCTTAAATAAATAAATAAATAGATTAATAACAAAATACTTAAAAAATTATTATGTTGCTCAGTTTTCTGACCTTAGTAAGCATTCACTGAGGTTGGCATAGTAGGAAGTAGAAGTTATTACTGACATACATAGCCTTCAATGAGGATAGTTTAAGAAGAGATAAAAGAAAAAAAATTAAAGAAAAAATAAATTTTTTGTGGCTTACTAGATACTTTGTGAACCCATTTCATTATAATATAAATGACTACATAGAATGTCAACCTAAAGTACATCTTGGCCTCAAACCCCTGATTAGTAGACAAATCAGCTATTCAGGGATTTCATAAACCTCTGCACTGTCATAATCCACATAAGAGCAGCCCTATACTTGACTTTTAGTAAAATTTAAATTATTTCAAAAAGGCACAAAAGAATTTAAAAATGTCATGAAACTTCATGATATGTTATGACAAATGGCTTCTCTCTCATAAAGATCTTTTATTATTCCTATTATATAGTTGTTATGTTGGATTATTAATTCAGTAGTTATTAATTCAATTAATTTAACTTCATTTCATACGAAGCAAAGTTCAACAGTACATTTTAATAGGCATAATCTTGAGATGATTTTTTTTCCAAAATAGAACTCAATATGTCATATGACTTTATTGTCATAGGTTTAATAAGAATTCAAAGATTCAATTTTTATAATAAATCAGACTTTTTTATAACATGAAACAGCATAAGTATGGTAATTGTTTAAACTAAAGCAAAGAAACTTTTATTCTTGAAACTTCTGTTATTATAAATCAGGTCAGCTCATACTATGCTATATTAGATATCCACCTTCAGAGAACTAGGCATAAGTAACTCAAATAGTTTTCTTCACTAAAGTTCACATGGTTGACATGCAAAGGGTACTATGCAGGCAATTAGAACAGTGCTTCCTCCCAAACTCCTCCATAGAACATACAGGTGAGGTAGTGACATGTATGTTACTGGTCTGCATGTTACCTGCAAAGTTGACTGGGTAAAGAATTTCAGGCAAAAAATATAGCCCTTTTGGTCACAGAAGAGGATGATAACAAATACTGAAAATAGACACACACACTGAAATAGCAAAAATGAACCAAACATCATTTCTTCTGGTGTGTTACAATTTGGCTCTCTGATTGGTAAGTGCTGCTATTGTGAATCTGGGTCTATTAGATGCATTAGAACTTTTCCAAAGCTTACGTTTTAAGTACCTTTATATTTAAGACCAACAAGATAATCACTATTCTTCAGCTAAGAATTAATGTGGATTGTGTTTAGAATAAGACTTTTCCTGTGCCCTCATGTATCATATTCATAAAACTGAATATATTTATCAGAATGTTTGTACAATAAAACTTTAAAGAGATGTTTGCATTAACAGTTCTAACAAACTTTTTCTGCTCCATCTATATGATAGCTAGGTTACTCCAGGAAGTATTATTCTTCATAAGAAATGGGATCATTAGTTAACAGTAAAGTTTGTGTGTATTTCCAAATCTTTTAGACAAAGATACATTCATTGCTAAATCCTTGATATGAATCATAACTTGATAATTTCTTGTCTATTCATTTCCATACAATGAAACAAAATGTATCTATCAATTTAGAGATAAATATTGTGCACATATAAAAAAAGGAATAAACTAAATATATTCTTTCAAAGTCCAAGAACATTTTAATTAAGAAATATGGTTCTATAATAGTCATTAATGAAATTCCATGGCAGTGTGTACTTGTATAGTTTTATATTTGACTACTTACTGCATCATAAGTATCATAAAGAAGAATGAAGTACACAGGACATAATAGTATTCCCATTTTCCATGTATTGTTAGCAAATTTATGAAAAGTGTTATGTATGCTATTGTGTAATATACTAAGCATATAACTTCCTAGGGTTTTTCATATTCATGAACTCAATTAGTCTTTACAGTACTCTATTACAATTTCTATTTTATGTTCAAGGAAGACACTAAAGCATAAAAGATAACTTTTCCACATCCTACAGTTAGCATGCGATTGAAAAGTCCCAGCTCCACAGATAACTAGCCTTTATATCATATTGCTCCTGGTAAGGGGTAGTTTTTCACACTTTTATATAATTATTAATAAGATGAGTATGTTGTGATTATCTTATCCTTTGATTTCATTCACTTCATGGGAGATGACAAAGCTTAGTGCTAGACTGTAATGCTCTGAATAACAATTAGGTCAGTGATTTTGCCCAAGTCCAATGAGATGCTTTGATTTCTACAAGAGTATCATTAACTTGATTAAGAAAATGCCAAGCAGAAAATTGGGCCTGAGCTCTAGGAAATGTTTGAAATGGTATATTATGCACTGATGGCCACATGATATATATTTTAAATAAGAAATACTGCATCCTAAGTGGACTGGATTCATCATTCAACAATGATTTCCTGGGTCTCTATCAAGTTCAAGCACTTGTCTAGGCAGAAAAGATATGTCAGTCAGCAAAGCAAGAACTTAGCTTTTATGTGGCCTTCATATACACAATAGGAATGGCATATATACACATAAAAGAAACAGAACAAGTCTCTATTGCATGTAAAAACTGAAATGCAGTGATAATTATGGAAATACACACACACACACACACACACATATACACATACACATGTTGCATACTAAGAGAGAATATGAAAATATACATGGCTGAAAGTAATGGAATGGATATAGTTTTTAACATAATATTCAGATTAGACTTGATATTTGACCAAAATTGTGAAGTGACTGTGCATGGTAGTGCATGCCTTTTATCCCAGCACTCATGATACCGAACTACTAGGATTACTGTGAGATCAAGGCCAATCTGTGACTATAGTGAATTCCATGTCAGCCTAGGCTAAAGCAAGGTCCTACCTCAAAAAACAATGTGAAGTGGTAAAGAAAATAGTCAATATATTTCTGGGAGTATAGTAGTCCAAAAAATTAAAGGTCAGGTATAACTGATTTTTTTCAAGGCATAGTGAAGTGACCAAGACTGATTATATAATTTTCACGAGTAAAATAATAAATATTTAAAAATGGTAACAACAGACAATTAATGTATTGGGTGCTTTTGTATGCCAGACCTAGGTTAAACTACCCTACAATTGGCCCTGATAGCAGAATAAGTGAGTGGGAGTTATGAATGAAGAAAACCTGGATCTCCTGTGTTAATTTGGTCCATAGATAGTATTTTTGCCCTGAGTGAAATGGGGAGCTATTAAATGGTTTTGAACCAAAGAGTAGCATGTTGTAACTCTTTATTTATAGATTTATATATTTATTTATTTATTTGAAGTAAGCCCAACAGACTGACCTTTTCTATTTTTATTTAGGTTTAGTTTTTTGAGGTAGGGTCTCACTCTAGCTCAGGCTCACATGGAATTCACTATGTAGTCTCATGGTGGCCTCAAACTCATGGCGATCTTCCTACCTCTTCCTCCCGAGTGTTGGGATTATAGATGTGTGCCACCATGCCCAGCTTTTTATTTTATTTTATTTATTTATTTATTTTAAATGTTTTATTTTTATTTATTTATTTATTTGACAGAGAAAGAGAGAGAGAGAGAGAAAGAGAGAGAGAGAGAGAATGGGCATGCCAGGGCCTCCAGCCATTGCAAATGAACTCCAATCACGTGCACCCCCTTGTGCAGCTGGTTTACATGGGTACTGGGGAGTTGAACCTGGGTCCTTTTGCTTTGCAAGCAAACACCTTAACTGCTAAGCCATCCCTCCAGCCCCTATTTTATTTTATTTTTTTTTAATGTGAGAGAGTGAGAGCAAAAATGAAAGCGAATTGGTGTGCTAGGGAATCCAGCCACTGCAATCAAACTACAGATGTGTGTGCCACCTTGTGTGCATGTTTGACCTTGAACATTTGTGTTACCTTGTGTGTCTGGGTTATGAAGGCTCTAGAGAGTCAAACATGAGTCCTTAGGCTTTGCAGTCAAGGACTTTAGCTGCTAACCATCACTCCAGCTTGTTACTAAAGCTTTTTGAGTACATAATAAAGATTGGCAAGAAAAAGAGGAGAAAAAACACATGTAGCTAGTTTTGAGTTAGGTGATAATACTTCAAGTAATATAAGCGCTTTCTATGAATTAAAGAATTACACCTAAGGGCTGGAGAGATGGCTTAGCAGTTGAGGCGCCTGTCTCCTAAGCCTAAGATCGCTGGTTCCAATCTCCAGAGGTTCCAATCTCTAGGTCCCACGTTTAGCCAGATGCATACTGACGCAAGGGCACAATGCCGCACTTGACCACAAGGAGGCACACACATCTGGATTTTGTTCACAGCAGCCAAGAGACTGCTGGCGCACCCATCTCTATCTGACTTCCTCTCCCTCTCTCTCTCTCTCTCAAAAAAAAAAAAAAAAAAAAAAAAAAATTACACCTAACATGGGTTAGTATGCTTCCTCTGCTCTGAACTTCACAATGCCTTTTATACCATGGATGATTTACAGAATTTTCCCTGATACATGAGTAAAAATCAATATTTCTTCCCTTAAGTTGTTTCTGTCAGATATTCTGGTCACAGAGACACAAAAGAGCTTTACTTTGAGGAGGGTTTTCCTCACACTGTGACAGACAAGTCATCAGAGAGCTCAGGCCCAAATTTCCAGTGAGTGCAGTCTTCAAAGGCCATCCCCTGGTGACCTGCTTCAGTCAGTCAGGCCTTACTTTGGAAAGTTCTCCAAACTCTCAAAAATGGCACCACTAGCCTACTACTAAGTGATTACACACATGGCTTTGTGGGTGACATTTCACAGTCAAACCATAAGAAGTGTTGGAGGTATAAATATATGTTAAGATGATCAGTTCAAATTTAAAATGATTTTGCTTCATGTAAATTATAAGAGATAATAGTTAATTCCACTAAAATTATATAGGCATATATGTATATATGATTTCCAGAAATCAAGATCCTGTGCATTCTTAGATTTTTTTCATGCCAGTACTCAGATTACACACTAAAAACTTTCAGTGAGGAAGATCATGTGTGTTGAAAGCCATCACAAACCAAATAATAATCATATGTGGGAAAAACATCTTGGGTTTAACACCAGTTGAAAGAATTTGGAACCAAATACTTCAGGAATCCATTCAGAGGGAAAGCAAGCTGAGTTCTGCCAGCTGTGGGATCTGCAGAGAGCATAGATCTTCTAAAACAATACCTATGGGATCTGCAGAGCTCATAGATGATCTAAAACAGTATCTACTAGACATCACAGTTCTAATTGAGAAAGGAATCTAAACATGAGATACAGTGTCTGGGTTGCAATGAGGGGGTGACTTCAAGGAGATTGTTAGAAGAAAGGGAGGAAGCTGTCTGAAACCCTTATCTACAACCCAAGAAACCAAAGCTCATATCGAGGGCCAGATCCACCACAGCAGAGTTTGGATATACAATGGAACTGAGACCCACAGAGGGAGGGAGAGAAGTTCTCAGAAGAGAGGTTTCATAGAGCTTGTGAATAGATGTTTGATCGTTTTCTAACAGCTATGCAAAACACAATAGAACGTAGACATTACCAAGATGGCATATAATCAAGAGCAAAAAACTATAGGCACCAAAATATCCCTTAGAAATGACTGCTTCAATACCATAGAAATAATCATAAACAATAGTGATAATGATATAGAAAAATAGGTAACATACATAAATTGACTCTGCCAAGAAATTTAAAGTAATAATTTATATTCAGTCAAACCAGAGATACCTGTGTGTACTATACATTAACTCAGGATGACTTTTTCCCAGACATTATTCTTTAACATTACAGTAGGTGAAAATTTTCCTACTGTTGATGATGATGTTATTTAGTTTTGTAGATACTGGTTTCATTACGTTTTCACAGCATTTCCTTTTGGATACATTGGATAATGCTTCAATGTATGCCTATTGCAGGGCTGAGGAGATGGCTCAGTTGGTGGAGTGGATGCCTAGCATATAGGAAGACCTGGCTTCAATCCACAGCACTGTAAAAAGAAAAAAAAATAGGCATTGTGGCACATGTCTATAATTTCAGAAGCCAGGTAGTGGAAGCAGGACGATAAGAAATTCAAGTCATCCAATGCTAGTGGATGAGTTCCAAACCAGCCTGGGCTGTGTGAAACCCTGACTCAAAAAAAAAAAAAAAAAAGCCAATTACAATGAGTTAAGCAGTATATCACTTTCAGTGATTTAAAGATGTTTTAGCTGCATTGATGTTTTAATGAATAAAGCACACTTGCTGTGTGAGCCCAAGAATCTGCATTTGGACTCACAGCATCCATATAAAATTACCATGTAGTAGGTTACTGTAAGCTAGGGAAACAAAAACAAGAGACTCCCTAGGGCTTCATGGTTAACTAGACTTTTCAAACTGGTGAGATCATTGTCAGCAAGATAGTTTGTCTCAAAGAATAAGAAGGAGAATATTGAATGAGATACCCTGCATTGACCTCAATATGGACATGCACACATGTTCACTTTCACCTGACACACACACATGTACCTACACAAACCACATTCACATGTATAAAATTTCAAGTATTAAACATCTTTCTAAACAATATGGCAGTGGATTTTTCTTCAATAATTGAAAGTACAATTTCTGGAATTTTACTGTTGAGGTGCTTTGTTATCATATCATGTTAAATAAATGATTAATATGATTAAAGAAGGGAACAAATGAACTTTAGGCTGCTTCATAAAACTGAAAAAAAGATAAAACAGTTTTGTAAAAAGCAATGATAATGTTTCTGAATCCTCTGAAATAACATGGAAAAAAAAGCAAGCTTTTAATTATTTGAAATAAATAGAATTTAGTGACACAGAGAGCATCAAGGTTTTAGAAATGAATGTATCACATATGATTTCCAGGTTTTATAGGCAGAAGAAATAGAGAGTCATTGGGACAGTTCATTGACAGAACTGGGATGGCTGGGAAGCAGATGTACTTTGGGTGATGATGTGGCAGAGTTAAATTTTATATATCCCGAGGCTGGGGTGACAGTAAGCCTCTCAGTGGCAAAGTCTTTGGCACATGATCATAGTACGTTTGTGCTCATGACTATAGATATAAATGGGAAGTTTTTGTTAGAGAAATAAAAGACTCTAATGGTGAACTTAAAGATCCCCAATACTATGAAGGAAATGGAGCAAATTTCTAACTTTAAATATCTTACTATGTTTATCAACAGTTGCCAGGAGTGAACATTTGCTAAAGGATAAGAATGTTAGAGGATGTGAATTCAACATATCTTTGTCTCAGATTACTAAGTGTCTAAGTAAGTCATTCTTAACAAATGAAATTTTCATGAAGGTTGCTGCAGGCAAGTGATATAAAGACCTAGCTTTCAATTACATTTTATCTCTTCCTATTTCAATAAAGTTATTATGGGGTACAGTGTAGGAGTGTGTGTGTTCTGGGGGAACAAAATGCATTCAAGTGTGCAAAGTAATTTATCTTTGTATGTAGAACTAAAACAATAGCTCTAATCTACTGTCATAGCATTGTCTCTATTTTTGAAGAAAAAAATATTAAAAAACAGCCCAAGGCTGTGTCAACCTAATGTCAAAATAAATTGACAAATTCACTATAAAAACAGTAAGGTTCTTTGATTGTTTTAAATAATTGTAGTTGAATTTTAATATTTTTCTTTCATTTGTATATAACTAAAGAATCAAAATATCTAAGTTACAGTCAATTTTATCTTAAAAGTTTCTTGCACATAACAAATATATCATTATCAAAGCATATTGTGGCTTAATTTTTTATTGTGTGAAATAATTCAACCGTTACATTTTAGAACACCCTACTTTCTGAATCTATGAGCTACTGCATTTTAGTTATGAAACAGTATCATCAGTTGAAAATTTCTATCTTGAAGAAAAGCAAATCATATTTTTTATAGATATGACCAGAAAATAAATTGAAAAAGGACACTGAAATGAGGGTAGTGACAAATATGTAAACCATTTCTTCCTTTTTTTTTTCTTTTGAGAGAAGGTCTCATTAACCCAGATTGCTTTAAAAACACTTAAAACTACCATGTAGCCCACTATGGCCCAGAACTTAGTCTTCCACAGCCTTTGTTGCTAGGATTACATGTGTGTGCTACAATGGGCAGAACATATCAATTGCAAAATCTTTCTTCTATGGTAAAGTGAAAGAGATAATTATCATTACATAGGTTTTGGTATATTTCAGTATAAATGAGATATCAGATTAAGTTTTATAGAAAAGTATATGTAAATATATTATGCTATTTAATCATTTAATTTCAGATTACTTTAATTAATTTTATTATTTACTACATGGTAGAACATTTGGTATAATAATAGAAAGTGTGAGGAAAATTACCTGTTAACTCTTGATGAAAATAACATGATCTGGATAAATTCCATTTATAACCTATGTATCTATGTTTTTCTATCATATATCTATTTACATGTCTGCCATCTATCACTCAATATAGATCATCTGTCTTTATCTATCAATCATATATCTCTCTACTTATATATCATTAATTATCTGTTACTTGTTGACATAGCTGGCAAATTGTTTCCCGAACTGTTAAAGGTTCTGAACGTCTGTATAGAAATAGTCATTCTCTTTACTTCAATTATGTTTTCTTTAAGAAAGAGTGAGATTACATTTTGCTTTAAAGAAAATAGCTGTAAATCTATCTTGGTCTATATAGTAACATGGTAGGAATAAGTAAGAAATGTTATTATAGTATTCACTAAAATTTAACCCTTATATAAATTCTATTTGTAAGTATATGTTCAGAATCACAATTATCATACATATTGTTTTCACTTAATTCAAGGATTACTACCCAAGGCTTAGGGTTTTTGAGAATAAGACTGAGGGGAGGGAATAGAAGATGATGAGAACTATATTGGTCTAATTGAGTGGGTGAGTACTAAGAGGGAGCTAGGCCTCCTAGAGATACAATTACATAGAAATAGACATAGTTTCCAAACCAATTCTGCAGTTAATTCTCAGGTACTTTTGTTTTTATTTTTTTTTTCTCTTTATCCAGAATCAACTTATTTTCCCTTCTAGCAGAACACCAAAAACAATGGTTTCAAACATATAGAGTTAATATCAAACTAAGTTTCCTTAATAAGTAATACGAAGAGTAAGACATGTAGAGAATCTAATATTCTAAGATTCAATTACAATGTATATGAAAATCTAATGTAAAAAACAGAAAATTTTCCACTAGAACTGGAAAATCCACAATTCTAACTAAATAACCCATTTTAACAGTGCACTGGAATTTTCTAAAGACAATATAAGAATAAGCAACATAATAATAAAATTAATTTGGGTCATTTTAAAACCGGTATTAAGCTTCTATGTCCTCTTTTTAAAATTAATTATGTATTTTTGTTTTTGATATTTTACAGTCTCATGTAGCCCCGGCTGGCTGGCCATGGAGCCAAGGATAGCCCTAAACTTCTGATTCTTCTACCTCCACATTCCAAGTGCTGAGATTACAGCTTTGTGCTACCACTTCTGACTATCTTCTTTCTTAAGTTTTACTTTCAACTTGGAAAACAGCTGTTTTGAGTCAGAGATTTTATTGCTACATACAAAGGGGAAAGAAAGTACAACTTAAGTAATTCCCTATCTTTTGACCTTGATATATGTAACCAATAGTTCTAAACCAGCTGACAATATTAATTTTTAATATTGTCTATCTGAAAAAAATATCATCATATGATTGCATATTTGCAATGTTTTCACCACATCTAAAACTATAGATTGACATGTTTTTTTTTTTAACTTGCAGAAGTAAAAAAATTATTTAAAAAAGTGTAAGTAAAGGATCATAAGCTAATCTACATTACATGAAAGACAAAAAGAAGTTTTCTGGATTATAGAGATTGAATGCAAAAGCCATTATGAACCAAAAAATAATAAGGATGTGGGAAAACATGAAATACTAATGCTTCCCAACTATTTTCCTCATTTTCAAGTAAACAATATGATGCTGTATTTTGAGTTTTATAGTTTTATAAATGGATTAGAAATATCTGGAAATACATGGTTGCTGCATTTTTATTTTTTGCATTGTAGTAATATATATTCTGATAGTCATCATTCACATAATTTCTACTTCAAACATAAAAAAATCCATCTATAAACAGGAAAGGGAAAATTATGAAGAAAAACAAAAAAGAAAATCCTTTAAAAATCATAGTAGTCATCTGAAGTATAATAATTAATTAAAATGAAATCAAGTGAAGATAAATCAACATTTAAAATGCTCCATGTTTGCTATATCAATTGAGTTAATGTTTGAAATTCTTCAATAAAGGCAGTTAAAGTCCAGGTGAATTAACTATAAATATTCAGAAACACTTAAGGGGAAAAAAAATCTCATAAAACTTTATTTCTCAAGTAAAGAAGAGAACATTTGCTAACTCCTTTTATGGGACCAATATAATATTGATGGTTAACAAGGACAAGATAATAAAAGAAGTAAAATTACAAATCCATATGTCTCATGAATATAAGTACAATATACAGAAAATAATTGTACCATGTCAAGTATAGCAAAATCTAAAATAAAGTATGTATCACAAGTTCTTTTCTTAATTAGAAATACAAAGTAGCCTGATATTGAAAATCAAACAATATAATTTACCAAAATAAAAGATGAAAGGAAATTATAATTGCTTCAAGAAATTAAAAATAAACATTGAACATTCTGGTTCATATCTATAATCTCAGGTCGAGGCAAATGGATCAGACATTCAGCCTCAGCTACACAGTGAGTTTGAGGCCAGCCTGGGCTATATGAAATTCTATCTCTAAATAACAAAACTAACAGAATAAAAAAAAGAAATATAACTTATTTGACCAAATTTAATAATAATTTAATAATTTCTTATAAAAATTATCAACATTAAAAATGAATATATTGGAACTGATAAAGTAATCAATGGAGAACATACTTTATGTCATTTTGTTATGCATGGTCCAATGATTACCACTAAATCAGGCATCACGCCTACAAGTAAGCATTGCTGGTGGTGTCCTTGTGACATGAAGAAATAAAGTACACAGTCACTAGATAAGGAATAATAAAACTGTCCATATTCTTTCTCTTATTTTGTGTATTTTTATGTGTTTGTGGTGTGTATGTGCATATGCATTTTTTGTATGGGCCCACATGGATGTGAACTTGTGTATATGTTTGTGTGTGTATGGGTGTGTGTGTGTGTGTGTGTGTGTGTAAGTCATAGGGTGGCATGGTGTGTCTTCCTTAGTAGTTACCCACCTTGTTCTTTAAGACAGATTCTCTCACTAATCGAGGAACTCCCTTAGTCTGTTAGACCAGCTAGCCAGTGAACCCCAAGGGATTTTCTGTTTCTGCCTTCCCAGGGCTGGCATTACAGAAATGTGCAACCTAATTCAGGTCTTTTATGCTTGTGCCTAAGTCATTAACCCATTGATCTATCTTTCCAACCAAAAGTTGTTCTTATTATTTAGACATGATTGCTTCGTGGAAGATCCTAAAAAAATCTATAAAAGAATGTAAATAAAATAAGATATAAATTTAAAGTAAGATCTCCTAAAGTTCATAGGTAAATTAGTATAATAGAATGACAGAAGTTTGGATAATAATTGTCTTTCTCAATATTATCTGCAAACATTGAAAGAAAATTTGAGAGAAAAAAATTTCATTGAGAAGTAGAATCAAAGTAAGAATATCATTTAAGAAGAAATATAATAGGGTATAAATCTTAAGTCAAAAATAATAAAAGTTGAGAAAAATTAATGAAGACTGACTAAAGTGTTCTATTTTGGGGGGGGGGGGCTGAGGAGATCTCATTATGAAGCTGTCAGTTCTCTACAAATCATGTTACACATTCAGCCAGATCTTTTCTGGTGTTAATTTTATTAAGGTATAATCCACATATAATGAAATATAACATTGGAAGTATAAAATCACACTGTTTATTATATTCACATAGTTATTAAACTAACCCTACAATGTAATTTTAGAAAAATTTCTTCAGCATCAAATGTTATACCCAATAGCAGTAATCCTCCCTCCTTGTAACTTTTCCTCAAATAACTAAGACAGTCTATTTTCTCCTTGGATTTGCTTATTATGGACATTTCACAAAGTGGATTCATAAAAATATGTATAAATGTCTACTTTCCATTTATAGGTCTATTTGAGGGTTCACAAACATTGTAATTTGTATAAGTACTTCATTCTTGTTAATATATAAATATATATAGCATATATAGTGTTGGTGATCTCCTTCCCTCCTTCTTCCTCTCCCTCCCTCTCTCTCTTTCTCTCTCTCTTTCTTTGGGTGTATATGTGTGTGTGTGTGGTATATGCATGTGTAATGTGTAAATGAACAGGTATGTGCAGGCAAGAGGAGAATGGGTGTGCTTCCTCTATCACTTATCCACTAATTACTTTGAGATGAAGTGTCTCTCTGTCTGAACACAGATTTATGTTTTTTGTGAACCTCAATGATTAGGGAGAAGAGGGGAGTGGGACTGGAGAACTGAACACAGGCAGCCTAATGCCCTCTCATCCCGGCAGCCATCACTTACTTGCTGAGTCATACATAGCCTCAGCTATCGTATCTCTTTTTATAAAAAAAATGAAAATTTGGATGTTTCCCCTTTTTTTGCTTTTGTGAATGTTACTATGAACATCTATATTACCAATTTTGTGAAAATATAGGTATTCATTTCTCATAAAAATCTAGAACTGGAATTTCTGGATCACATGACAATTCTGTTTAACATGTTGAGATATAGTTCTACTGTTTTCTAGTACCTATACCACTTGACATCCCCAGGATCAAGAAATGAGAGCTCAAATTTGTGAGTTACTTCTTAATATCTGCCTTTTTATTTTGGCAACCTAAATTATTGAAGTGGTTTTGAGTTACATTTCTCTAATGACATACAATATCTATAGTTCTTTCCATGAATTTACTATGAATTTCTCCATTCTGGAGATATATATATATATGTGTGTGTGTGTGTCCTTCAACTATTTAAAATGTATTTTAAAAGATTTTATTATTTATTTATTTATTTATTTATTTATTTATTTATTTATTTATTAGAGACAGAGAGAGAGAGAGTAAGAGTGAGAATGGGCACACCAGGGCCTTTAGCCACTGCAAAAGAACTCCAGATGCATGTGCCACCATGTGCAACTGGGTTATGTGGGAAATGGAGAACCGAACCAGGGTCCTTAGGCTTTGTAGGCATGTACCTTAACCACTAAGCCATCTCTCTAGCCTCTTAAAATATATTTTTATAACTGTACTGTAAATATTTTTACAAATTTCACACATAATTATTTTCCATGTATATTCTTTTAATGTTTTTGCCCCTTTGGTGGATGACCTTTATTTTCTCAATAACATATTTTTTTTATTTTAAAATATAAATTAATTATTTTGGAAATTTTATACATTTGTGTAATTTATTTTGGTCACATTAACCTCCACCTATTACCTTCTCTTGTCCACCTCTCCTTCTAATGAATCACTTCTTCCCAACTAGTTCCCCTTCTAATTTTATATCTTTTAGGGGTGTTGCTGGAAATCAGATTTGCTCCTGAGCATGCCTTGGGGCTGTACCCCAGGATCTGTCCCCAATGACACCTCCTCCAGTCAGGTGGCTGGAGGCTCAACTTACAAGCTTGAATAAAACATCTGAGTCTATGGGGGTCATACATTCAAACTACCATAGGGGGAGTGAAAATCACTAAATATAATTAGGGTTTCATGCATGAGCTTTGGTGGGAGATTATTTATAAGAGCATCTGCAATATACAAATGGCTAGATGACTGCAGAAAATGTTTCAAATTCCTCCAGAAATTACTAATGGTTCCCTAGAGAGGGGTAAGGTCTCATAAGCCCCTTCCTCATCCATGGCAGGTTGACAGGCCATATCTGGTACAAGTCTTGCTCAGGAAACCATATCTGCTATGAGTTCATGGTTCTACTATGCTGATGTGCTTTTTAAGGCAGAAACATTTTAATTTTGATGAGTATAGATTTTCTTTCTGTGGCTGCTTCTATTGTCATAGCTAAGAATACATTGACTATTTTAAAACCATGAGCAGTTATACCTGTGTTACCTTATTAATTTTTCTAGAAGTTTTACAACACTAGCTATCTCACTGAAGTCTGAAAAACTGTGAGAGCAATTTTTTATATTCCTATTGTAGCAGTTGAACTTGATTTTTCACATGGCCCATCTGTTCTCTTAATACCATTCTTTAAAAAGAAAATCATGGGCTGAAGAGATGGCTTAGAGGTTAAGGTGTGTAGCAGACAGATTCAGGTTCGCTGAGATGAACTTCCAGACCAGGCACAGTTATAGAGGAAGGAATTTATTGAAACGTACAGATCCAGCAGAAGATCCATAATGGCAAAAGATCCATAATGGCAAAAGAAGCTGGCCTGCCTTCACAGGACCAAACACAGAGAGGAAAAAAAAAAAAAAAAAGCCAAAAGCCACACAGCACAGTACACCTCAGGAACTCCAGCTAGGCACACTTTGCATGTATTTAGATTGAAATCTTAAACCCACCACCACACCTTAAGATCTGCCCATTGACGTTGCCTCCAGCCAGGTGGATGCAGAAACAAACTACAAACTAATAAAATACTAAATATATTGGAGGCCTTCTATTCAAACTACTACAATGTGCTTGCCTGCAAAGCCTAATGACCCAGGTTTGTTTTCCCAGTACCCATGTAAGCCTGATGCACAAGGTGGCAAATGCATCTGGATTTTATTTGCAATGGCTGGAGGTCCTGTTGCACCCATTCTCTTTCTCTGTCTCTCTCCCTCTCTTTCTTTCTCTCTTTCAAATAAATAAATAAAATAAACATAAAATTAGAAAGAATATGACCTACTCACTTAATTATCTTGTCATTTTTGTTCAAAATAGTATTTTTTGAAAATAAATATGTGTTTTCATTTTAGTTTAACTCTGTTTTATAGGTATTTATTACTAATTTTGTAATATGACTACCCAATCCAATATATGTATGATAGCTTGTACTAAATTCTGAAATATAGAAGTATAAGTTCTCCATTATTTTTTTTTCATTTCAGTTTAGTCCCAAAGATATTCTATAAGCAATGCATTCTAATAAAATAGGGATAATTTCATTTTTTATATTCTTATCTATGTCTTCACTCTTTTGCCTAATTTCCTTTCATACAATCTCCTTCACATTAATGAAAATATTGCAGTGGCTAATATAGATGCTTCTTGTTCTTTAGAATATGGATCATGTTTTATGGTTTTTGCTACTTAGTGTTATGATAATTTGTTTCTTTTTTCATGGATACCCTATATTAGTAGAGGACTTCTAACTCAAGTTCTATAAGTATTTTTGAGAGTGTTGAAATATTTTTGTTTCATCCATAGTAATAATCCTATGACATTTTGGGTCCTTTAGTACATAAATATGATTTATTATATTTTGATTTTAGATACTAGACAAATCTTCATTTCTGGGAGAGATAACTCCTTGGTCATGTTTATTTGCATATGTGCTGCAGTCAGGTTCACATTGCTGGCAGAAATCAAATGGCCAAGAGCAGCTTGTGGGAATAAAGATTTATTTTGGCTTATAGACTCGAGGGGAAACTCCATGATGGCAGGGAAAAATGGTGGCATGAGCAGAGGGTTGTCATCATCACCTGGCCAACATCAGGTGGACAATAGCAAAAGAAGAGTGTGCCAAACACTGGCAAGGAGACACTGACTATAACACCCATAAGCCCGCCCCCAACAATACACTGCCTCCAGGAGGCATAAATTCTCAAATCACCATCAGCTGGGAACCAGCATTCAGAACACCTAAGTTTATGGGGGACACCTGAATCAAACCACCACAATATGTTACTGAGTACAACAAACTAGTATTTTTTTTTTTTTTTGGTACATTTCTTATACTATTTTTGCAGTCCACATTACTATAGTGGATAGACTATTGATCAGCAAGGTGTTGTGATTGTTTTGTCATGTGTTTGCTATAAATTTAATAAATAAGTACTGATCTCATTAGATAGAACTGAGAAATGATATATCTTCTATTTTTGGAGCAATTTATACATGCTGGGTTAAATTTAATTCTTCCTTAAGCTTGTTGTAAGATTAACCAGAATAATCAACTGCAGGGAATAGTTTTGTGAAAAGCTTTTAAGTTACAAATGTAATGTTCTCACTTACAGAATTTATTTATTTTTTTTCATTTTAATATCAGTTTAGGTAATGTGTGTATTTCAAGGAGTGTGTTGATTTTATTTGGGCAAGATGATTTATTGTTATATAGCTGTTCATACCTATATGGAAAATAAAATTTAATTTTAATTCTGTAAATTCTATAACAATGTCCTCTCTTCCACTGTTATTTGTAATAATTAGAATCTTCTGTCTTTTATTTTGGTAGGTATAAATAGTGTTTTGTTAGTTTTATTAAGGCTTTGTCAAAGAACTCAAGTTAGGACTCTTGATTTCTCTATTTTTATATTTTGCAATTTTTAATTAATTCTAACATATCTTTTGTTATCTTTCCTCTGCTTGCTTTCAGTTTCTTATTTTTCTATTTCTTTGACATGGAATATGAAGTTATTGATTTGAGATAATAAATTTTTCAAGAAATTTATAGTTACAAATTTCAAATCAATCAGTGGACAAATCAATCAGTGGAACATAATAAAGCCTGGAGTATGTTTCATATTTACGTGGTAAATGTATCATTTGTTGAAGACACTAAAGTATAATGTTAAATCATGATAGAAACACCTTTTCATTACTCAGAGCAGGAAAATGAAGATATGATTATGGGGAAAAGTAATTCTATCCATATCTTACATTGCAAACTTTCAAAAATATAGTTATACAAATTAAGTAATTAGTTAGAAAATTATTATAATTATACACGCAAAAGATTAAATTTCTAGGTGAAAAGCCTAGAGATTGTTTTAAGATCTCAAGTACATGAACACTTCTTACTCAGAACACATCAATCATAAGAGAAAATGATAAACCAAACTTGGGCAATTAAAAAAGTCTCATCATGGAATATTGTAAAAAATATGAATATTTAAGCAGAGATTTAGAAAATATTTTTAAGGCTGGAGAGATGGCTTAGTGGTTAAGACACTTGCTACAAAGTCAAAGGACATAGGACCGATTCCCCAACACCCATGTGAAGCCAGATGCACAATGTAGCACATGTGTCTGGAAATTGTTTTGCAGTGGCTAGAGGCCCTGGTGCAACATTTTTTTCTCTCTCTCACTCTCTGTGTATATATATATATATATATATATATATATATATATATATATATATATATGTCTCTTTCTCAAATAAATAATAAATAATAAATAAAATATTAAAATAAAATAGTTATAAAACACATATTTGATAAAGTAGTTATCCAAAGTCCATAAACTCTTAAATAAAGCATGAACATGTAAGAGATAATTAGTGTCATTAAAAGGGATGGAGGGATGGCTCAGCAGTGAAAGGCACTTGCTTGCAAAGCCTGGTAGCCTATGTTCAATTTCCCAGTACCCATTAATGCCAAATGAAAAAAGTGACTCATACTTCTGGAGTTCATATTTTCGTGCTTTGGAGTTCATTTGCAGTGGCCAGATGCCTTGGTACATCCACTTTCTCCCCTCCTTCACTAACTCACTTTCTTTCTCTCTCTCTCTCTCTGCTTGCAAATAAATACAGACATTTAAAAAATATTATTAGTAAGAAATTTGGTCAATGTACACATGGAAAATGTTGAACATTATGAGTCATGAATGGAATGTGAGTTTAAAATTATTAAGACATAAAAAATGGACAACACTTTAATAGAAAAGGAAATTACCATTGGTTGTACCTTGTACAAATTATTTGACACTTTCTTGTGAATGTAAGACATAAGTAAATATTTATATGTTGAAATGCCTAATTCATATCAAGTAATTTATTTAATAGAAATGTATATATATATATAGTGTTTTTTTTTAACTAGTAGTCTATCTATAGTTTCTATAACATGAAAATAATCCAAGTGTTACTACAAGGAAAAGGAATAAGTATCACTTTGATACAATAAATAACACAGAAGAATCTGAAAAACATGCACAAGGAAATAAACCACAGATTTTTGCATGTTTGCATGATTCAACTTATGTGACATTTAAACTCATTTAAGTTTTTTTTTTTTTTTTTTTTTTTTTTTTGGTTTTTTCGAGGTAGGGTCTCACTCTGGCCCAGGCTGACCTGGAATTAACTATGTAGTCTCAGGGTGGCCTTGAACTCACAGTGATCCTCCTACCTCTGCCTCCCAAGTGCCGGGATTAAAGGCATGCGCCACGACACCCAGCTCATTTAAGTTTTAAAAGTTTAAAATTTCAACTTCTTTATGGTAAGAAAAAATAAATAAATCATAAAAGATATCTTTTGGCACTGAAAGTGATGACCCTAGAGACCATTAGGGAGTCTTTATTTGATCAGATTTTAGGTAAATTAGAGGTAGGATATTATTAAAGCTTATGGAATTATATTCCTTATTTTCATGCATCAATTTCTGGATGAAATTCTACTCCCAAATATAACATGCAGACAAATATTGAATTACAATTACATGATTTATTGATATAATATGGATTAAGAAATAAGAAAAAATATTACTGTATATTCTATTATTGGAAAATTGAGTTAATACATTGAGGATAACTAGATCCAAATTTTACACTATTGTGCAAAGTGTTTGTATATATGGAATAGTCCAGAATTATAAAACATGAGTGCACATTTTAGTTTATAAGTAAATAATTGTCATACAAAGGGAACAGAATTATTTGAAACTTTTGTTGTCCACCTATAGATATAAAAATATGAAAATAGTCTATTTCATCAGAGGAATATAAATCCTTATTACACAAGACACATTAACATTTCTTCAAATGATAAATACAAATGCAAGATGGAAAATATAAAAATTAGAAGGGACTAACAATCAGCTGAATCAGCATCCTGTATGACAATAGTTTGGAATTGTTCAGTAGAGGTTAAAGCACCTACAATAATGTCAACAGTTTTTATGCAGCAAGCAAAGAATGGGTATGGACACACTCGAAAAAGTAGGCAGAGAAATGAAAATGTAATAAGAGGGTGAATAATATTAGAAGACAAAAAATTCAATAAAATAAATGTTTTCATGTATTTTCATAAACAACATAGCAGAGGAAAAAACCAGTAAACTTATAGGTATATCAATGAAAAATCTCTCACCTAAAGTAAAGGAAGCAAACAAACCGAGTTGAGCACAAAACAGAACTTCAAATAACTGTGGGGCAGTTTCAAATTCTGTAAGACATATGTAATTGGATTACCAGAAAGAGAAGATATTAGGGAAAAAATATGATGTAATGAAGACCATAATCTTTATTGATTTATAACATACTACCTGAGGGTTCAGAGAACATGAAATAGGAAAAATCACTACCTCACAGCCAAAACAACAGCAACAAATATTTTTATATCACATTTATGTGGAAGGCACAAACAGACAAAAAGATCTGAAATAAGCCAAAGAAAGACACAGTAATTATAGTGGATCTGTCAGATACCAGCCAAGAAGTGAAAGACCTGAAGTAAATTGTTGGCAGAAAATAACCCAAAAGACCCAGGATAAATGTTGATTGGTTGGGAAGGGTTGGGCTAAGACAATATGGAATTCCTTGTACATTTTTGTGTTTGTTTGTCTTTTAAAGTAAATACACATCAAACTTTAAAGTTGCATAATACATTATCCCAAATACAGCCATTTTTTTTTTCCATTTCATTTCTATTAGGACTAGGTAAGCAGGAGTGGAGAGATTTAATCCCCTTAACCCCCAGGCTCAGGGAAATTCTTAGACTTAAGACATGGGAAAGTCTGTGCAAGCTAAATAAAAGTATCTAGTAAAATCGTTGCTGAATTGAGACACACCTTCTGAAGAATCATGAGAACATGGAAGGGGGTTTACATTGGCAATTTTTTGTAAGGGGTATATCTCTCTCACAATCCTGAGGTTATTAAGATAGGAACAAACTGAGGTAAAGTGAGGATCCATGGTGCATTTAAGATAAACTTTAGTCTGATCAAAGAAGAAAGAGGAAGATGAGAAATGTGTTGAGACATGTAAATTTCTTTACTACAGAGTTAATTAGAATAAAAGAAATTACTCAAGCATGGATATCTACATTTGAGTAAACTAGGTTAATATATATTCATTTATCAGGAAATGAGACTAATTAATCAATGAGTATACAGTAAAGGTTGAAATTTAACTTTAAAGTTAAACGTAAAGTATACAACCACATTTATTTGAATTACCATATGTATATACGATCAAATTCCAAATAATAATGGTGCCTGTCACAATTTAAAATTATGAAACTTTCACTGGTTTTCATAGGAGAAACTTTCTGTGAGTGACAATTCCTATTTTCAGTTCATTTTGGAACTAGTTATATAATCAGGAAACCTGTTGGTATTAGCCAAAGTCTGAGTTTTTTCATGCATTGTAAGTTATTTCTGAACTGTTCCATGTGTCTTTCCCTACCAGTCTTATTAGAGATAATGATTGTATTTCATGTATTATAGGGGATCCCATGAGCTTGCAAATAACATGAAAATTATTTCAATTTTTAGATAAAAAATTATGAAATCTGACAGCCTCTCACAATTTCACATTTGATTCTAACTATAGGTTGATTGTTTTTATTACAATCTCCTAGAATGAGTGTACTACAAATTAAAGGGAAGTGATTAGTCAATTAATTACTGAGTTTTGGTCATGTGTATGCTTTATACATGACAGTAAGTTAATGTTAATGTTAAAGATGTCAAAGTTTCTCAGTAGATATCAAGAAGAAAGCTGAGTTTACAAAGTGGGAGTAGATTAGTTGTCATAAATGTATCTTTTCTCCTTATAAGGAAATCTTAAACAAAACTGTGAACTTAAGCATAAAGTGTCCATTTTTCATTCACTTTTCTATATCTGTCATTTTACAAACTATCTTCCTTAGTATACCTTGAGGGGAAAAAATGAAAGAAAATAAAGAATGAAGAGGGAGAAGAGAGAAGAAGGGAAGATGTTTGTATCAGTTACTTTTTCATTGTTGTGACAAAATACCTGGCCATAAACAGGTTAGCAAGAGTTTATTCTGGCTTACTCCACAGGATAGGATTCATCAAAGTGGAGAAATCTTAGGAGGAGCAGGAAGCCAGCATCACATCACCACATCCACAGAAAGAATGGTGAAGGATGGATGCTGCTGCCTAGCTTGTTCTCCTATTTATTCAGTCTAAGGTACCCTGCCCAAGCAAGGCTACCTCCCACACTTGGAATGGGGTTTCCTACCTTAATTCACCTAATTTAGAAAATTTCTCACAGACCTTCAAAGACATGTGTTTTCATAATGATTCTAAATCCTGTCAACTTGACAATCAGAGCTTAGATACCACAACGGTGAAATAGAAGAACAGATCTTTCAAATAACTAAATATCACTCATTTAGTTATTTAATTAGTTTATTTAGTATCTTGTCCTTTTTGGTGATGGGGTCAAACCATTGACTCCATAAATAGAACCATAAATAGAAAAGATAAATACAAGATAAGCATTTTTCCATTGAGCTGTATTCTCAGTCCATAAATCTCATTTTTGTGTAGCTTTAGTATTTTTTAAATATCTTATTATATAAAAATAAATAGGTATTACTTTTAAAGTAACTATTACAAGGATTTTCTTTTCATTTTAATTTTAAACAGCCATTAGTTTCTATAATTTCTATAATTATTAGTCCATGTAATCATTTAAAAGCTTTACAATATTTTACAAAATAATCTTATAAATTGTCATTCTACTGATACATTAAAGTTTGTGTTATGATCAGGTTTTATGGTTTCTATGACATGCTCTGTGAATCCATTGACATTTTTAGTGATTATAAAAACAGAAGAGGGGCTTGGAGAGATTACTCATAGTTAAAGTTGCTTGCTTGAAAAGCCTGAAGGCCTGGATTTAATTCCTCAGTACACATTTAAAGCCAGATGTACAAGATGGAACATGCATTTAGAGTCTGTTTGAAGTGGAGGAGGCCCTAGTGTGCCCATATTCATTTGCTCTTTTTCTCTCTACTTCTGTCCCCTTTTCTGAAATAACTAAATAAATAAAATATAAGAATTTTTATAAATATTACAGATATGCTTGAAAATAATGTGTTTCCTTTCTTGTTGCAGTTGCTTTTAATTTCTGGGACAAACACCAGACCAGAAGCAGCTTATGGGAAGCAGCTTATTCATATTTATAGAATCCAGGGGAAGTTCCATCATGGTGAAGAAGTTGGCACACTCTAGCATCCCCTGAGGGGAGACAGAGAGAAAGTGAGAAAGAGAGAGAGGGGGACAGAGAGAGGGAAAGAGAGAGAGAGAGAAACCAACAGCCAGCAAACAGGACCAAGCTGAGATCGACTGGAACTCCACACAACTAGTGGGACTGAAGATCAGCCCCCATTGACACATCTCTTTCCCAGCAGGATTCTACCCATTGGAGACACAAATTGCAAGCTCATCCTTGATCCAAGATCCCTTCAAATGACTTTTTTCAGTCACATTTTCAAATGTGTTGTGTTGTTTTGGCAAGTGAGATCTAATTCTTATAGGCAACAAATAGTTGAGACCTGTTATAATACATGTTGCTAGTGTCTTTTGATTATTAAATTGAGATGACTATTATTCAGTTATAATTAAGTATAATTAATTCCTTGCATTTTTCTCATTTTTGTATTGTTCAGTATTTTCGTATTCTTCATTTTATTATTTATTGTTCAAGAACAGTTTATTCTTTCTGTGGATATTTTATCTTTCTCTTTTGTGGTAAGGATTCTCTATTTCTTCTGTCATGTTCTTTAGTGCTCATAAATTCCTTCCATTTGTGATTATTATGGAAAATTTCCTTCCTTTCTTCTTCATTTATGAATCATTATTTTTTGTATGTAATAGTCTAAATTGACAGTTATTCAAAGCCTGAAATTCATCATTCCATTCATTTCTGGCTTTTAGAGTTTCTGTTGAAACATATACTGCTAATCTGATAGGTTTGTCTTTATATATGACTGGGTGCTTCTCTCTTTTAGCCATCAATATTCTGTATTTGTTCTAAAAACTTAATATTTTAAATATGTTATTGGGAAACTCTCTTGAGTGTGTGGTGTTCTCAATGCCTCCTGAATCTGGATAAATATGTCCCTAGATTTTGGAAATATGTGGCTGAGGATTCATAGAATATATTTTCTATTCCTTTCACTTATATTTCTTTTAATTCTTGTATTACTTAAATCATGATTTTTTTAAAAAAATATTTATTTATTTATTTATTTTATTTATTTATTTGGAGAGAGAGAGACAGACAGAGAAGGAGAGGGAGACAGATAGAGATGGGCGCACCAGCAGTCTCTCAGCTGCTGTGAATGAAATCCAGATGTGTGCACCCCCTTGTGGTCAAGTGCGACATTGCGCCCTTGTGTCACTTTGCATCTGGCTAAATGTGGGATCTGGAGATTGGAACCCAGTTCTTAGGCTTAGCAGGCAGGCGCCTTAACCGCTAAGCCATCTCTCCAGCCCAAATATTTTTATTTATTTATTTTGGAGAGAGAGGAGAAGCAGAGAGAGAGAGGAGAGAGAGGAGCAGAAAGAGAGAATAGGAGCACCAGGGCTTCCAACCACTGCAAATGACCTCCAGACACATCTGCCACCTGTGACTCTGGCTTACGTGGGTCCTAGGGAATTGAACCTGAGTCCTTTGGCTTTGTAGGCAACCGTCTTAACCGCCAAGCCATCTCCCCAGCTCTAAATCATGATTTTTAGTGTTGTTGTGTATATCATACATATTCTCTTACTTTATTGTATTTTTTCATTTTATTATGTAACTGTAATAATTTAACCATCTTGTCTCTAAATACAAGTAAACTTTCATTTGATCTGTCCTATTATTGAGGCCTTCTACTTATATATTTTTATTAGACTTATGAATCATCCAAAAAAGAATAAAATACCTTGGGATAACATTAACCAAGGAGGTGAAAGACATTTATAATGAAAACATAAAAACACTCAAGAAAGATCTCCCATGCTCCTGGATAGGGAGAAATAACATTGTGAAAATGGCAATCTTACCAAAAACAATATAGAGATTTAATGTAATACCAATAAAAATCCCAACTTCTTTCTTCACAAAGAAAGAAAAAATGGTCTCAAAATTCATATGGAATGGCAGAAGGCCTTGGATATCCAAGCATATCCTCAGCAGAAGAAATATTTCTGGAGGCATCACCATACCTGATCTTAAGCTACACTACAAAGCCATAGTAATAAAAACAACATGGTACTGGCATAAAAACAGGATAATAGACGAATGGAACACAATCGAGGATCCGGACTTTGGGGCAAGTAACTGCAGCTACTTGATATTTGACAATGTAGACTGGAAAAAAGACAGCATCTTTAACAAATGGTGCAGGACAAACTGGATAAACATATGCAGGAAAATGAAACTTAATCCACACATATTGCCATGCACAAAAATCAAGTCCAAATGGATCAAAGACCTCAATATAAGACCAGAAACACTGCTACTACTGGAACAAAAAGTAGGAAGCACTTTCCATGATATAGGAGTGGGTAAAGACTTCCTGAACAAAACCCCAGTAGCTCAGGAAATTAAACACTCACTCAACCATTGGGATCTCATGAAGCTGAAAAGCTTTTTCACTGACAAACATACAACAAGCAGAGCCAATAGATTACCCACAGAATGGGAGGTCTAATCTCTAAAATCTACCAAGAACTCAAAAACCTAAACAATAAAAAATCAAACAATCCACTCACAAAATGGGGCAGAGAACTGCACAGGAAGTTCTCAGAGGAAGAAATACAAATGGCAAACACACACTTAAGATAATGTTCAACATCCATAACCATTAGGGAAATGCAAATTGAAAGATCTATGAGAGCCGGGTGTGGTGGCACACACCTTTAATTCCAGCACTCGGGAGGCAGAGGTAGGAGGATTGCTGAGAGTTTGAGGCCACCCTGAGACTTCCAGGTTTTCAGGTCAGCCTAGACCAGAGTGAGACCCTACCTCAAAAAAACAAAAACAAAAACAAAAAAAAAAGATCTATGAGATTCCACCTTACCCCAGTGTAAGGACAGCAAAAATTAAAAAAAAAAAAAAAAAAATCTATTGACAACAAATGCTGGCCGAGGATGTGGAGAAATAGGAACCCTCATTCACTGTTGGTGGTGGTGTAAGCTGGTACTATCACTGTGGAAAGCAATATGGAGAGTCCTAAAAAGGATGACTATAGAATTACCAACAGACCCAGTTATCCCCTTACTGGGCATTTACCCTAAAAGCTACAAGCCTCAGATCATTTTTTAAATTTCCCTCAGCTGTTTTATTTTTTATTCTCTTTGAATTAATTCAGGTTATTACTCTTGTCCTCTGGTCTTATTCAATATTGTCATGATAATTCTTTTGAAAATTTTGGTGTTTTATTTTATTCACTCCAATGTACTTTAGTACTACAGAATTGATCATCGTGGAGAAGTCAGTTATTCACGTATCTCTGGGATGAACCTGGCTTGATTGCAGAGAATAATGGCTTTGATGTGCTCTGGAATTTGTTTTGCAAGGATTCTATTGAGAGATTTTTCTTCTAAGTTCATCAGGGATATCACTCTATATTTTTTTCTTGTATGGTGTTAGTATAAGGGTAATAATGTATTAAATAGCTTGTGAAAAAGTGGTTTATGGCTGGGAAATAGCTTAGTTGTTAAGGCACTTGACTGTGAAACCCAAGGACTCATGTTTGACTCCCCTGATTCCACATAAGCCAGACACAAAATGTGCACAAGGTGGTACCCACTGGAGTTCCGTTATAGTGGCTGCATGCCCTGACACACTGATTTTTTTCCTCTCTCTCTCTTGTCCTTGCTTTCTCCCATAAAAAAAGGCAAGTCTGCTGGGCTTTCCTAAAAATAAAAAAAAAAAAAAAAATTGGTGTAGCAGACAGCTTCAGGTTCGCTGAGATGAACTTTCAGACCAGGCACAGTTATGGAGGAAGGGATATTATTTATTGAAGCTTACAGATCCAGGGGAAGTTCCATAAAGGCAGGAGAAGCAGCCTGCTCTTCAGAGGACCAGGCAAGAGAGAGAAAGCCAACCAGCCACCACAGCACATAGAACAAAAACTACAGCCAAAAGGTCACAGAGCACACTTCAGGAACTCCTGCTAGGCACATTTGCATATCTTTACAATGGAATCTCAAACCCACACCTTAAGACCAGCCCCCAGTGACATTGCCTCTAGCAAGGTGATTGAAGATGCAAACTATAATTAATAAAACATTGAATATATTGGGGGACATACATTCAAACTACCACAAGTGGTTTTTAGATCTTTGATGCAGGTTTGGTAGAATTCAATAGAGAATCCATCAGGTCCTGGACTTTTTTGGGGAGACAGGAGGTTTTTAATTACATTTTCAATCTTGTTGAAATTAATAAGTTTGTTTAGGAAATTTATCTCTTCTGGGTTTAGTTTTGGTAGGTGGTGTTTTTAAGAATTCATCAATTTCTTCCAGGTTATCCGTTTAGTGTAATAGAGGTTTTGGAAATATATCCTAATGATTTTTCAATTGCATTGGTGGCAGCAGTTATGACCTCTCCATTTTCACGTTTACTCTTGTTAATTTGAGACTTATTCCTCATTTGTGCCCCACTGTGCCTACCTACTGGGGGAATCTGGTAGGATCTTTGTAGTACTGGCACTCCAAAATCTTATCTTCTTTCTCCACTGAAGCTATAGCGTGGTTACAAATCCACCATCTTTACTGGAAGTCTCTTTCTTCACTTTTAACTATTTAAAACATGAAGACTTCAATAAATTTAGAAGATGGCTCATATATATATATATATATATATATATATATATATACAATGGGGAATGATTTATACTAATTTATAATAAAGCCACATATGTTTAAAATATTTTTGAAATTTCCTTTTTCAAATTTATTGCAAGAAGGATACATGTGATTTGTGTTGGGTGTCTGTAATTCTCTACTCACCTTAGTTGTTCATATGAGAACTTGCATTGAAAACATAGACTTATTTTCTCATGAATATATTTCAAGTAATTTCATTTGACTGTTAAGAATTTGAAAATGTTTTGATATGGAATTTTTGTTTGGAATTTATTCTTCTTGGGTGCTATCTGAGTATCCTGGATCTGTGACTTTGACTCTCATTTTCTTTTTTAGAAAAAAATTAATTCTCACTAATGCTTTAAATATTTATTCTATTGTCTTTCTTTCTTCTCCTACTGGTATTTCCACTGTGTATTTGTCATACTTTACCTAGGTATCCCACAGGTCTTAAAAATTCTGTTGTATATTCTTTAAGTCTTTTTCTCTTTGTTTTCTAATGCAATATTCTCAAGTTCAGTGATTTCAGCTATGTGCAGTCATTTTTATAAACACATCAAAGATATCATCTCTGCCTAATTGTTTTAGACCTTGAGCCTTTTTTTTAAGAGGTAGGGTCTCACACTAGCCCAGGCTGATTTGGGATTCACTATGTAGTGTCAGGGTGGCCTCGGACTCATGATGATCCTCCTTCCTCTGCTTCCCAAGTGCTGGGATTAAAGGCATGTGCCACCATGCCTAGCAACCTTGAGAATTTTGATTTGGTCCTTTTCTTAAAATTTTAATTTCTCTACTTATAGGGATATTGCCCATCTGGTATTTATGTACTGTCTACTTTATCATTAGGGATCATGACATAAAGATACTTATTTTAAATTCCTTATATGTTAGGTAAGTTTGCTTTATATTTTTTGTGTCTCTTCATACTTTTTTGACCTTTAGTATGTCTTTTTAATTTTTCTTACCATCTCTGCATTGATAAATGGAATTAGTATTCATTTGGTAGTGAGTGTAGCATTAGTAAAATATAGAGGCATTAGGATTCTATTATCAGATCATTAAATTTCAGTCTTAGGGCTGGTAAGATTGCTTAGAGTATAAAATGCTTCATGTGCAAATATAAAGACCTACATTTAGTTTAGATCCTTATCACCCATATAATCATGCCAGCAATGCTAGTGCCACTGTGCAGGCAGAAACAGAATTCTTAGGGCTTATTGGCTAGTGAGTCAGTGAAAGACCTTGTCTCAAAAATGGGATAGAAGGCTGGAGAACTAGCTCAGATCAGCAGTTAAAGGTGTTTGCTTGCAAATGCAGGTGCCTGGGTTTGATTCCCTATTACCCATGTAAAGCTAGATTCAGAAAGTGACACATGCCTCTGGAGTTTACAGTGGCAAGAGGCCCTGGTGTGCCCATTCTCTCTCTCTCTCTTTCTTTCTCCTCCACTTTTTCTCTGTCTCTCTCAAATAAATAAATAAAAAATAACTAAGGTGGAGAGTGACTGGAAAAATACTTGACATTAACCTCTGCCTCTACATATATGCACACTTCACACACACGTGTAATTACATTTTCACTTACACATCTGCATGCACACCACAGAGAAATATACATATAATAAAAAAGAAAACACTCTCCCTCCAAAAATAAGTATGAAACAAGACCTTAGCCTTTTCATATGCCTGAACCTCTTTACTGTAAACAGGACGTGTTTTATAATTTCCCTTTCCAATTTCTCTTTTAGGTGTGATGGATGGCTCATAAAAGGCAAGGGGTGAGTGTATCTATTCCCTTAGCCTAGGAAGAGTCTCATGAAAAAAACCAAAAAAAAAAAAATCACCACTTCTTTTGGCAAACTAAATACAAAAGTCAGCAAATAGAATTGCTAACATATTTACAAATCTTTCCTTTTCCCATCTCCTGTAGGGAACACAAGAAAATTTTCTTGTTATACTCATGTGAGATCCCAATTGAGTATCTGAGATAAAACTTAAAGAAGTTTGAGTCTGTGATTATCTGTAACTGTGTCCCCCTGGAGATTTTAAATTTCATGTCTGATCACATTGAGCCTCTAGTACTCATTCGAATGCAGGTTAGACTGCCCCAAACTGGCACTGAATCCCTTAGGACATTATGGGCATGGGTCTCGATTCCAGGCATTATTCTTTGAAGCTACCTGTGACTTCAATTTTGGGGAGAGGCATCAGTTTATCCAATAGCCTCACTTCTTCCTAAGATCTAAGAGTTGTTGTTCTTTGAATTTGTTCCAATTTTTATGTGTTAGGATGAAATGGAGCCTTCTAAAATCCTTACATGACAGATTGGAAGCCAGAAGTCCTAGAATCTTCTGGAATTATTACTGCTACCACTATGATTGCTGCTACTTCTACAATTCTAGTAAGTCTATAAGAATTACTAATTATTTCATTTGTTATCCAAATTCATACATATTGTGCATCATCACTGTTTGGTACAAAGAGGAAAAAAACTTGATATAATATGCTAATAGTATAACCAGGTTATAGTTCTTCAATGTATATATTAATCCAAATATATATCAGACTAAAGTGTTATATAATTATAATATCTTCAAATCTACACATTTGATTTGTGATCACACCTAATTTGCTAATAAGCATATCACAAAGTCCAATTATTCCAGTATCCATAAAATTAATTACTTACTTTATAAATTATATGTACATTTATATTTGATAGCTTTAAGTTTTTTTTTACTTTTTATTGTAGAATATATAGTTATTTGAAAATAAAAATAAACTAACCTGTATGTTTATTGATTTAATAAGGCTACATTCTTAAATCCAAATGATTTCTATTAAAATGTCCATGTGGATCATTTTCTACATACAAGTTATATATACTCAATTATAATTTACTTTAGACTCAAAAATCATTGATCTAAACCGGGTGTGATGACTCATGCCTTTAATTCCAGCACTCGGGAGGCAGAGGTCGGAGGATTTCCATGAGTTCAAGGTCACCCTGAGACTACATAGTGAATTCCAGGTCAGCCTGTGCTACAGTGAGACCCTACCTCAAAAACCACACACACAAAAAAATCTTTGATTAAAAATATAATGTTTCTGGGCTGGAGAGATAGCTTAGCAGTTAAGGTGCTTGCCTGTGAAGCCTAAGAACTCATGTTCAAATCTCCAGATCCCATGTAAGCCAGACACACAGTGATACAAGTGTGCAATGTCGCATATGTGCACAATAGTGCACATGCATCTGGAGTTCATTTGCAGTGATTGAAGGCCCTGGTGTGCCCATTCTTTCCTCCTCTCTCTCCCTCTCTCTTTCCCTCTTAAATAAATAATAAAAAATAGTTACAATAAAAATATATAATGTTTCTATAATAAGAAATAATTTTATATTCAGTTAGATTGTTTTATTTTCCAGCATTAAAAACCACAGAGCTTTCTCTTGCAAAACTTTTACCAAGGTTCATCAGAAGTTCATCAACTTTCTGCTTAATAAATTTCCACCTAAGTAAAAAAGATCTTCAAGTAATAATAAAGAAGAGATGTCTGTGTCTCTCTTATCTCAGTAACTTAATGATATCATTTATTTTTACACCTTCTTAATGTAATCATCATCTTAGACCTTGATTCACTTTTCTCTTTGAAGGTAAACCATCTCTGTATGAATTATTCTTTCAGTAGAATAAATGAATTTATACTTAATTATTCCTGTTTCTCAGTCTTTGATCATAATCTGTATAAGAGGAAAAGGAGTACCTGAAAGCAGCGTCACATTGCAATTGAATTTTAAAGATAGAATATTCCTCTCATAGAACATAGTCTTCTTTTTCTACTCTAAATCACTGGGAAATTATTGAATGATTTCTTTTCATCAGTTTTTATTCTTCTATATAATTTTAATATGTGACAGGTGAGATATGAGAGCTAGGAAACACCAGCCTAAGAATGAATAAATATCCTAAAAATGTGAAAAAATGAGGAACTAATGAGTTGGATTAAAAAATACAGATTAGGAAATATGATAGAATAATCTCGTTTAAATATAACATTTTTAGTCAGAATTAATTGACATTTTAAATATTTTATTTTTCTTTATTTATTTGAGAGGGAAAGAGGGAGAGAAAAAGAGAGTGAGAGAGAAAATGTGGATATGCCAGGGCCTCCAGCCACTGCAAATGAATTCCAGATGCATATGCCACCTTATGCATATGGCTTACATGGGTCCTGGGGAATCAAACCTGGGTCCTTTGGCTTTTCAGGAAAGTGCCTTAACCACTAAGCAATCTCTTCAACCCCAAAGCTCATTTTTAAACTGACCTTAAAGAGACTGCAAAAATAAGTTGCCACTAATTTTTACTATTTTTTATCTGTTATGTGTGTCCTGTTTAAAGTACTCAAAATCAGTTTTGTGGCACTCTGAAACTGTATTTGTTATGAGACATAAACAATGACAGTGAATTATATGACTAACTGTGAAATGTGTTATGTGCCCAATATCAATCTCTATGTTGACACTCTTATTTTAGTATAATTCTTATCTCCTATTCTTAGTAACTGACAAACAGATGTTAAATCGCAATACACTCCTATTGGTTAGTAGGTTATTAACCAATATAATATTGTTAATATAATAATAATATAATATGTTAATAAAACTGAGGTTAATAAGCTACAATTACTTAAGCAATATTTCTTTTTAGTTAAAATATTCATCTTTTAATTCCTTTCAATTACAAAGTGAATGGTGAGCTGTCCAGAGTCTCATGTTAAGTACAGCTAGACCACATGGAACATGGTTTGCATAAAGATTACTCATGTCATGAATGAAACATAAATGGAATATATGATCAATACTCAGTTCCTAATCTATGAAGGTTTTCTTTTCATATTTAAAAGCTAGACCCTAAAGTAAAATTGTAGGAGATTGTCACAATCTTAACTGAAATTGTGAGAGGATCTGAAATCAATCAGGAGACCTACCTGTTGGCATATCTGTGAAGAAATTTACAGAGAAAATTAACTGAGAGGAGAACACCTGTTCCTAGATTAGATAGTGTATTTCCACTAATGGCCTACATTTAATCATTATATTTTTTAGAAAAAGATTTTCGTCATGTTATTACTCAGCATTTTTTCAAATGTTCTTCCTATTCCTTTAAGAAAATTTTATAAAAAGCTTGATATGTGTATAATATAACTCTAGATAAGAGAGAAAGCAAAGAAATGAAATTTGATCCACAGCCTCAAGAAACTGAGACAAGGTGTAGACAATAAACAATCATAGTTTTAAGGAAGGCATTATGAAAAAAATAATTATAAAAACAAGATAGAAGGGAGGCATTAAGGAAGCCAGGCAGATCTGGGAACACCCTAGGTTGAAGTAAGGAAAGGTCACTCCTCACAGACCTTGCTGCACATACACACACGAGTAGCATAAGTACAGCTTTTGGAGAGTTTTACCTATTTTAAAGGCTAAAAAATTTAGTTTATGGCTAAAAATATATAAGATAATCTGTTTGTTACTTACTTCATTTGATTTCATGTCTTCTCCTCCTAATGCCTGCAGGGATATGCAAATGATGCTGGCAGTTACATAAAACATAAACACAGTGCATGAAAAAGATCCCCTATCTTTCATTTCCCACAGTGAAACTATTCTGTATGTGATATGCAAATATTTGCAGTATATTGTATTACAATGTACCTTAAAAGAGAAAGACTGATGATTAATTCATTATTTACAGTTTGCTTTGTTTCTCACTGATACACAAAGTGCAGTGTGAACATAACAATGATAATTTAAGTACGGTGTGTGCCTAACACAAGTGGGAATACACATCCCAACGATGTTTGAATGATAAGGATACAGGCATTTGAACATTTTAAAGGTGAAGCCTCATCATGCATGCCATCTTTTATCAGCAAGCTTAATTAAATTTCAGGGAATCTTTTAAACTGATTATATTACAAATCTTACCCTCAATTTTGCTGAATTGGTTTTATGAATCAATTTTCTAGAGAACAATTGAAACAAAGGAGATTTTTGGATATAATCCTGACTTTCTTGAACATATTTATAAATACATGCATATTATTATTATCATTATTATTATCATTATCATTATTATTTTCTTTTTCAAGGTAGGGTCTCGCTCTAGTCCAGGCTGACCTGGAACTCACTATGTAGTCTCAGGGTGGCCTTGAACTCATGGTGATCCTCTTACCTCTGTCTTCTGAGTGCTGGGATTAAAGGTGTGCAACACCATGGCCAGCTTTACTTTTTTAATTTAGAAGGCAATGGAAAAGTCATTGTACTTGTCACTGTTGTGTAAAGTTAGCTATTGAACTATATTTAGTTTTTATGAAGCTTGATGAATAAAAGATAAATACAGATGTTAATTCATCTGTAGTGTATCAAATTTTAGTTTCAAATATTAACTGTTGTTTTATTTAATATACATGCCTACCTTAAAAGGAATGTTAGAAAATTTTCTTCTAGAAAGAAGAAAATTGAATTAACTGTGGTACCTGTTGTCAAAGCCATTTTATGTTGCTACCATGGAATATCTCATCATAAATAAGTTGTGATGAAAAGAAAATCATTTTTGCTTATAGTCCTGGATGCTGGGAAGCCTATGGCACTGGCTTCTGGCAATGTCAAACATTTGTTATCTTCCCAGTGTTAAAAATGGAAGGGTCCAGGCTTGGTGGCACATTCCTTTAAGCCCAGCATTCAGGACCAGAGGTAGGAAGATTTACATGAGTTTGAGATCACTCTGAGATTACATAGTGAATTCTACATCACCCTGGGGTTGAATGAGACCCTACCCTGAAAATCAAAAACAAACAAACAACAATAAAAAAAAAAAAAAACCCAATAACAAAACAGAGTAGCAATGAGCAAAAATGTGAGAGCAAGAGAAGGCCTAACTACATTTTGTAATAACCTACTCCAAGTAACTAAACTATTAGTGTGAGCACAGCATGGATCATTCATGAGAGGGAAGTGAAATGATTTCTTACGTTATTTACCATAATTTGGAATATCTACTGTTAATTAAAAAACATCTTTCAATAAAGAAAGAACGATCTTTATATGATTAGTTATACTTGATTTTCCTGTTCACTGATATGGGAAAGTTCAGTAAGAACATACATGGCAGAATTTATTTCAGCACGTTCTGTGTATAAAGCAGGAAGGTGGTTGTCTACCCACTAAATATGCCTTCCTGCCCTCATTGCCACTTATTAAGCTCTACTCTCCAACACTACATAACTCGGTATTAGGTTTCCAGCACTTGAGCTAGAGGAACACTTTCAAATCATGTTACCTGTAGTTATACCATATATTCCCCATCTGTGCTCTGTGTTGATGACATACATCTTGAGCTGCACAACAGATAAAGTAGTCCTACAGTTTAACATGCAAGTCTTTTCCTATAAGCATGCTTGCCTTGTGATTCTACCTCACATAGGTGAGTAGAAACTAGAAATATCTGTACATGTTAGGCTCATATATGCTATTTATACAAACAAAATTGTCAATCACTGCTCTTCAATAACAGCTAAAATTAGATAATTATTATTTATTTTCATAAAATTTCCATCCAGGTGTAATGGAAAATACTTTTAATCTCACCACTTGGGAGGCCAAGGTAGGATGAGGGCTATGAATTTGAGGCCAGCTTGAAACTACATAGTGAATGCCAGGTCAGCTTGGGCTAGAATGAAATACTACCACTGGGGAAAAAAATCTATTTTCTATATAATTTCCAAAAGTTTATTTAACATATTCTGTATTCAAAAGGGATAACATGAAAAGAAAATGAAAACACCATGATTTTAGCATTATGAAAATGTCTTATTGCCACATACCATTGGTCAGTACCTACTGGATCTTCTTAAAATTTTACTGTACATAAGCATCCTCTGGGGACTGTTATAAATGCACAATCCTTGTTCAGCACCCATAATTACTGAGAGGAAACATGAAACACATAGTCAGGAGTCTGCTTCTCTTAAGTTCCACAGGGAATTCTTCTTCAGGTTATTGGGCAACTAAGCTAGGCTGGTTAATAAGATCGCTTCTATTTGTGCATTTAGTTGAAATCCACTCATTCAGACATCTTACATATGCACCCAAATTGTAAGCATTAATCATCATGTGAATAAAGATTTTACATTTAAATTGTGTCTTTGCTTATTGTGCTCCCAATAAGCCATAGTCACTTCCACCTATCTATTTTCTAGCTAACATCTGTGAGAAATGCTTCTTCCCACACTAGCTGCCTGTGTGCAGCCAGTCACAGAAAGATGAAATCCAAATGCTATTCTTACATAATTGCTGCCAGTGGAAGATGGCACTGCTGTGCCTGATGTGGACTCATCACTTAGACTGTACAGTTAAACTGTAGCTTGAGTATTAAAACTGTCTTTCAGTTTATCCAGAAACTCTACCGCTGTCTTTAATTTGGAAGTTGATTCCAATCTCAAAATGAGGGGAGCAAACACACCTGGGGCACTCTCATAAGCTGCAGGCCATCTCTGGTTTCTGCACCTTAGCTCCAAGGGACTGCCAGGTGCAGAGCTAATGTCACTTAGCTTAGGCCCCTTGCTTAGAAGAACCGATCACTACTGAGTAAGAAATTGATGAAGATTGTGTGATTCCAGTCAATTTCACTCATAATAGGTTAGAAGTGCTTTTGCACATACTGGTGTGGCACAGCCTGAACAGCTGCAGCCCTTTACCTGAGCATAAACAAGATGCAGACAGGAAACAGGATAGGCAAGAGACTAGGAAACATGTGCAAGCAGTGTCACATTCTAACTCTTCCATTCCCAAATTTATTTTCTTTTCAACATATGAAGTTATTCAAAAATTGAAATGTAGTTATAGTTGTACATAAGGTAACTTCTAAATGTTTCATACCGTTACAAAAATATAGAACTTATTTTTAGTAGACTATAAAAGACACGGGTTTGCTTTTTATTTGGGGGTGGGAAGGGTCAGTTCGTTTAATTTTAAATTTGTTTCTAGAATGCCAATAGTATAGTAGTTTCTGCAAAGAACAGACATTACTTAAATACAATCACTTTTGTCTATTTGCAGAGTAAAATGCCTAACTTGGAAAGTCTACTTCGAATTCAGAACAAGATATGAATATTATGAAGTATGGTATCTGCTTGCTGTTTCCTTTCCATTCCATATGGGCACACTCATCTGAACAATTTCCAAGATCCCCAGAAGAATGCTCATACGTAATCCTTTCTTTTGATTTTGAATCTACACTTTACCCCAGTAGTGAGACAGGGTATTGTAACCTAGTCCATGCTGGAACTCAGTTTGTAGCCCAGACTGGCATCAACTTCATGGCAATCCTCTTGCTTCAGCTTCTGAGTGCTGGAATCAGAGGCACATGCTACCATTACAAGTTCACTCATATATACTATGAATCATTCTCTTGATAATGTATAAATGTTCTTCCCATAAATTTCCCTCTCCACTATCTTTCCTCTCTCTCTCCTTCCCTCACTCTCTTAAATTTGAAGCTATCTTCAATTTGTATGTTACCATGATCAACATTTTCCATTGCTTTTTATTTGGGGGTGGGAAGGGTCAGTTCGTTTAATTTTAAATTTGTTTCTAGAATGCCAATAGTATGGTAGTTACATACATTTTATAATATAACAACACATATATTACCCACTGACTTCACTCTGGGAAGATCACCAGAAACCATATATCTTAAGGCAAGCCATTCAGACTGCTTTTTTTTTTTTTAAATGTGTGAGACTAAGGGAGAAAGAGAGAGAAAATTGGCATGCCAGGGCCTCTAGTCACTGCAACCAAATTCCAGATGCATGCACCCCCTTGGCACATGTGTAACCATCTGCACTTGCTTCACTGTTTACATGGGACCTAGGCTTCACAGGCAAGTGCCTTAATCACTAAGTCATCTCTCCAGCCCAGAAACCACACTTTATGTATTTATTTATTTGTTTATTTATGTATTTATTTATGTATTTATTTATTTATTTATTTATTTATTTATTTATTTATTTATTTATTTTTTGGAGAGAGACACAGAGAGAGACAGAGAGAAAGGAAGAGGAAGACAGATAGAGATGGGCACGCCAGCAGCCTCTCAGCTGCTGTGAACGAAATCCAGATGCATGCACCCCTTTGTGGTCAAGTGCTGCATTGCACCCTTGCATCACTTTGCATCTGGCTAAACGTGGGACCTGGAGATTAGAACCAGCATTCTTAGGCTTAGGAGGCAGGTGCCTTAATCGCTAAGCCATCTCTCCAGCCCCAGAAACCACACTTTTTAATAAAAGTGGACACCTCACACTCTCTAGTTCACAATATTCTGTATTGTTGACCATAGGTGTTTTCTTTTTATTTTGAAAACTTTGCAAATATGTACTAATAAACATGAATATACAAATATGTCTGTGGTATGCTGACTTAGAGTCCTTCAGGAGTAATGTGGTAGATCATATGTTCTACTTTTAGAAATACGGTAATAACTACATGATTTTGATAGTGGCTACAGGAATTTGCATTCTAGCAGAGTATAGGGTTCAATTTCCTCCACATTTTCACTAGCATTTATTGTCATTTGTTTTCTTAATTATAGCCATTCTGACTAGAGTGTGACGGAATTTCAAGGCAGTTTTAATTTCCATTTCTCTAAAGGATAAAGATTTTGAACAGTGCACGCATCTGGATTTCATTTGTAGCAGCTGAGATACTGCTGGTGCGCCCATCTCTATCGGTCTTCCTCTCCCTCTCTCTCTGTCTCTCTCCAAAATAATAATAATAATAATAATAATAATAATAATAATAATAATATTTATCAGTAACTATGTCTGCAGGAGAGAAGCTCTGTTGCCTAAGTAGGATGATAATCTAGGATGTTTTTAAAGAGTTTTCTAGAGAAGAAATTGGGATTATAGTCCAAAGAACTCATAGTACATCCTTATTTTGGGGGGGATCATTCTCTTTTTATGTAGCCCAGGCTGGTCCCGAATTCACTATGTCAACCAAGATCACGTAGAATATGACACCTTCCTGTTTCAGTCCTCAGAGTGTTGGAATTACAAGGGTGTTTCACCATGCTTGATCCTAGAACAACCTTAACATATAGAAAATACATGGAATGCTCCATTCTGTGGAATATTCTGTGCCAAGAAGTAGGAATGTGGACCAGAGTGAAGAAAATAAACTATATCTGTTTGTTCTCTAAGAACTTCAACACCCTAGTGGAAGATATGTAATACATGGTCATTCAACTCAACCACTGCACAATAATCAGAATTCAGAATCATGTCCTAAAATTAGGATAATTTGACCAACTATTTTTTAAATAGGCATTTAAATGTTTGCATATTAAATATATACAAGTATGTATGTATATATGTGTGTATGCATGTATGTATGTATGTATGTTATATCGAATTTTTTTGAGGTAGGATCTCACTCTAGCCAAGGCTAACCTGAAATTCACTATATAGTCCCAGGCTGACCTCGAATTCATAGCATTTCTTCTACCTCTGCCAACTGAATGCTTGGATTAAAGGCATGCGCCACTATGCCTGGCCACATGAACATATTTTAATGAAATATATTTGTAAATGACTAAAATGGAACTTTTCACTAAAATCTCCAACCCTATTCTGACCTAAATATGAGAAATATTTAAATCTCAGATTCAGCTTATAATGAGGGAGGAAATAAGAATTATTTTCAGTATAAGAAAAAAAGATGGAATGCTTAAAATTATTGTGTCTATTAATACCCATCAGAAAGCAAACCATTATACCATGAGCTGTCATATCTTAATCCAGACACACTGGAGAGATTTGCTCATCATGAGCAGATGCTCATGACACAATAAATTGGTGGAAAAAACTATCATGGGTATTTCAACAAATTGTTTCAAGCTCTGTGTGGATTTTAGCTTGCAAACAAGAAATGCCATAGGAATAAGTCAAAATTTATAGGTTTATCCCCCAGGAATCCTACCATGTTAGTGACAGGTCCTCACTAAAATAATGTTATTTAATTATAATATATTAAGTGATTCTTCTCTCCCATGCCTTTTCACTGCATCAAAATGTTTCCAGTGTAAATAAGTGACTGAAATTTAATAATTTACAAAATACAGACTTACTCTGTGGAGGCACAATTAGTGAACTCCCTCAGTGAAGGTTCTATACAATATTGGGTTTTGGTGCAAAGTTTAAAAAATACACAAACGTCATACAAAATGAGTAGTAGACTTCAAAACAATCAAGATCATTGGAAGCAAAAGAAAAGGAGAAGCTGCTGTCACAGACAAGATGAATTGCATTCATTTTCTAGTTCTTCCATAACAAAATACAAAAACAACAACATCAACAATACAAAAGCATTGTCTTGGATCTGGAGGCTTTATGTTCTAGATTAGGATTGTTTTTCGGAGTGTTGTACTGGAAAATTTGCTCCATATTTCTGCCCTAGCTCCAGGGTTTCCTAGATATCTTACCATACCTGGGCCTGCAGAAATATCTCCTCATCTTCATCCAAAATTTCTCTCTTTAGAGTTATTTTTAAAGAAAGCAAGTGATATACTTAGGAGAACTAATTTTTATGTTATTTTTATTTTACTGTTTTAAAGCATTTTTAACTTATTATTAACAGCTTCCATAAATATAGAAAATAAACCATGAGCTGGGTGTGGTGGTGCATGCCTTTAATCCCATCACTTGGGAGGCAGAGGTAGGAGGATTGCCATGAGTTCGAGGCCACCCTGAGACTCCACAGTGAATTCCAGATCAGCTTGAGCTAGAGTGAGACCCTACCTTGAAACAAATAAAAAAAGAAGAAGGAAAATAAACCATGATAATTCCCTCCCTCCACTCTTATTCTCCCCCTCTCAAATCCACCTTCCAAAGTGTAGAATGTGAGGCGATTGCATACTGACCCTTGTTTATTTTCCAAGCCTTTTGGAGCTTCTAGCTTCTGAACT
Organism: Orientallactaga sibirica; assembly: GCA_036365145.1. NCBI lineage: Eukaryota > Metazoa > Chordata > Mammalia > Rodentia > Dipodidae > Orientallactaga > Orientallactaga sibirica. The sequence goes on along the minus strand of JAEOAD010000012.1, from coordinate 43,791,884 downwards.
TCAGGAGCCTAGTCTGAATGAGTCTACGTTTCAATCTGTAACTTCTGAACAGCTTTACTTCAGGATGAACTGTTTTGATTCAATGTAAATTGCTAAAGAGCACACCCTTTGTCTTCTTAGGGCCTCTCATGTGTGCACATTGACATGTACCTCTACACACACACACACACACACACACACACACACACACACATGCACATGCCTATACCCCACACACATGCATACACCACACATACATACACACACACATACACACACCACATACGTACATATACACACAGATGCATATACCACACACATAGGCATATGTCTATACCCACACACATGCATACACCACACATACATACATACACACAAACACAGTAACCAACATTAATATTTTGCTTGGAATTGTCTCTGCCTAGAGATATGGCTCAACAGTTCAGGTGCTTGCCTGCAAAACCAAACAACTTGGGTTCAATTCCCCAGTACCTCAGTAAATCCAGATGCATTAAGTGGAACATGCAACTAGAGTTCATTTGCAACAGCTGGAGGCCTTGGTTCACCCATTCTCTCTGTTCCTTTTTTCTCTCCCCCTCTCCCACATGCAAATAAGTAAATAAATTTTTTAAATTAATTCTTTTCAATTTCTCCTGGTTTCCACAAAATATTATTTTTTTATTTATTTACTTAGAGAGAGAGAGAGAGAGAATGAATTGGTGCATCGAGCTTCCAGCCATTGTAAACAACCTCCAAATGCATGCGCCATCTTGTCCATCTGGCTTATGTATACTGGAGAATTGAACCTAGGTTCTCAGGCTTTGTAGGCAAGTGTCTTAACAGCTAAGCTGTCTCTCCAGGCCCCAAAATATTATTAAACCAGATTAGGAAAAGTATTTGAGCCATAGATATGACTAATAATAAGGCTTAAAAATAATATTTGCTCCAATACCTATAGAAACCTATATGCATTTTTAATAGTAGCTAAATTGTAACCAATCTTTCTAAAAGATAATCAGTGCATGACTGGATAAAGTTAGTATGTATTTTCAAAATGGAGTACTAACCATCTTTTAAAAGGAGAAAATCCAATAATTAGCAAATAAATATTTATCTCTAGATGCTATTATGATTAGATAGTCAGAAAATGATATACACTCAATGTTTTCATATAAGTAATATTAAGAAAATGTCGGACTCTCAGATGCAATGAGTAGAATTCTGAGTACCAAAACCTAGGAACTGATGGAGTTAAAATGTAGAGTTACTGGTTGCAGAGTATATAACATTTCAGTTAAGCAAGGAAGACAATGATTTGCAATATCTTGCATAGTATTCAATTTAATAAAAATATGCTACACACTTGAAATTGTCTAAAAAATGACTTGAAATATTTTCACTAAAAATAATCATGTGAAGCCGGGCGTGGTGGCGCACGCCTTTAATCCCAGCACTCGGGAGGCAGAGGTAGGAGGATCGCCAAGAGTTCGAGGCCAGCCTGAGACTACATAGTGAATTCCAGGTCAGCCTGAGCTAGAGTGAGACCCTACCTTATAAATATGAAAAATTGTCATTATTCGATTTTATATGATAAAAATGTCATTGCATATCAGCCATTCCTTTGTTAGTATGCATAGATTAATTTAATAACATAAAAGAATTTTCACATTTACTTCAGTAATTTAAAACACATTTTCTCTGGCTGGAGAGATGGCTTGGTGGTTAAGGAGCCTGCCTGCCAAGCCTAAAAAGGCTGGTTCCAATCTCCAGGTCCCACGTTTAGCCAGACCATGATGCAAGGGCGCCATGCCACAAGGGGGCACACTCCTCTGAAGTGCGTTCACAGCAGCTGAGAGGCTGCTGGCAGGCCAATTATCTCTCTCTTTATCTCTGTAGCTCTCTTTCTCTCTCAAAAAAAAAAAAAAAAATTAAAAAAATTCTCCTTAGAAGCAAGACTTACACATTCCATATACATGAATGCGAATTTTTAACTCTCCCATACATAAAAAAGAGCTACTTAACTAGGCGTGGTGGCACACGCCTTTAATCCCAGCACTCAGGAGGCAGAGGTAGGAGTTGAAGGTCACCCTGAGACTACAGAGTGAATTCCAGCTCAGCCTGAGCTAGAGTGAGACCCTACCTTGAAAAACAAAACAAAACCAAAGAAAAAGAGCTACTTAGTCTCTGATCTATCCTATAAATCATGCTGGAACTCCAAAATAAGTTATCTCTAATAGAAATACATATTAGAGGCATCAGAAAAGTTTGATGAATTTAATAACCAATCTCAGCCAAGATCTTTAAATCCCAAGATCATTCAAGCAAGTTATGAATATAGTCATGCCAATATATATATATATGTTTGAGAGCAACAGACAGGCACAGACCGAAAGAGGCAGAGAGAGTTAGAGAGAATGGGCATACCAGGGCCTCCAGCCACTGCAAATGCATCACCTTGTGCATCTGGCTTACTTGGGTACTGGGGAATGAAGCCTTGAATCGGGGTCCTGAGGCTTCACAAGAAGCGCTTAACTGCTAAGCCATCTCTCCAGCCCTAGACGTGGTATACATTTTAATCTACAGTGAATGGTATCTCACAAAACAATTCCTGTTTACAACTTATTGTAGACTTAATTTATTACTGAGCGCAAATACTCCTTGTCCTTTATAAATACAACAGGAGAATGCAGTTCTATGAATACTACTTATTACACAGAGACATAACATTCTCAAGATTGATAAAATTCTTGAGCTGTGCATTTGCTAAGCCTGCCTCCATGATGGAGTGCTGATAACAGTGAGTAGTTCTTGGCTAAGCATCTGTTTCTGCTCTTTGTCTATATGAGCCTCTGGTCAGCCATGAGAACACAGTGATTTTACTCACTTTTGTCCTGCTGCATCTGTTCCAAGGGATGTCATGCACAGCAAATTAAGGATCTAAAGTACCAAGCTGGCACAGATGTTTGGGTTACAAGGCTTCATTTTAAGTAAGTAATTGAAAAATAATCTTCATCTGGCCACACAGAAATGAGGCACAACATTCTATTCCTTATTTGCTCAATTCCAGAGAGGATAACATTGTCAGTCACATTGTTTAGTTTATAGCCTTTGCCTGTAGAATAATTATATGCCTTAGTTTTCCATTACCTTTTCCAATTATGTAGAAAAATAATAGAAGAAATACAACAGATTTTACCACAGTGTATATGGGCTTAAAGAGCATCTATTCCTGTTTCAAAAACTAGGATGATAAGGAGACATGAAATGGCATGGTATATAATCTATTTGCTATCAAAAAAAAAATAAAAATCACGTTAGAGCATTTTAAATTTTTGTCTTGTTCACAGTTTCTGTTTTTAATGATTACATGGAAATTTGAAAAGCATAGCAATGAAAAAATTATAGACAAACTTTTTCTTTTTGATGCACAAAATTTTCAGGAATTATTTTTATACCAAAGAACACTTTAATATCATATCTTTTATACTTTCAAACAGGTTATAGATTTTTCATGGTTTCATCTCTCAATCAAAGCCTATCGTAAAAACATGCATGTTGACTTGGACCTTGATGTAAAATTTAGTTTAACTCTTTTTCGAGTAATAGGTTTGTCAGTGGCATAGCAATTTTCCTGTCACTGAAACAAGTGAACTTCTAGATGGCTTGTTCACCAGAGTATAAAATTATTGTTTACTTCATCTTGATTCTTCAAGTCAACAAATGTTAATTTAAAAAGAGATAGAGAAAGAACCCTCTTGTGAAAACACATTACATTCCATAGAACTGACACAGATTCCTCTTCAGTTATGATAGTTCTCAATTTTTTGAAGCTATACTCTAAAGAATCACAGGTAAAGAAGCACACTCAGTCTGCTTTAAGCCCAGAACAGGCTGCATACATCCCAAGGAGAACATGAAACTCTGAGCTATGATCTAAAAGACTATACATTTCTCTGTATTTTCTATGTACCTAATTGAGACATGAAAAAGATGCTTGGAAACTGGAAGGTGTCATTTTTATCCATGAGGTTCTTAAGTATGTAACTCTCATCACATTAATTACAGCTCAGTTGCTGTACCTCAGGTGACACTGATAGTTAAGGAAAAAAGGAACTTGAGATGAAATCAATCATTTTGTGAAATAGCTCAATGAACTCAAGTTACACTCACCAAACTCCAGGAATCTCTTTATATGATATGCATTCTTATTTTATTAAATTATACTTCATGAAACATATGCACCTTGGTAATATCTTAAGAGCCTAAGCAGATGCTTTATCATTTTTTGTTATTAGTTATGTATATAGTATGTATACAGCCATGATGGTACCATCATTAGCCTTCTCCCTATCCTCCCCCCATGGGGACTGTGGGTCTTGCATTGTGGGGGTAGCCATCAGTTATGGGGGAGAGCCAATGTCTCTGTGCATAATGAACCAAGTTATGGCTCCAACAATCTTTCTACCCCCTCTTCCGTGAATTTCCCTGAGCCATTTTAGGTCTATTTCAATGAGAAGGTCTTGGGAGTCTCTGTGTCTCTGGATATCTGATTTGGTAGGAGTTGAGTGTTCTCTGTGTCTATCTCTTTCATCCTTGTGCTGATAACAGGTTTACCAAAAAAGCAGCTTTATCAGTTTTTAAATAATAGGCATTTTGAAAATGGACATGTTTCATTGGATATTAATTGTTCTTTAACTTGTAGTTTATACACAATTCACCATCCCTATCATTTAAAATTAGAGATTATCTGCTCTTTCATTCTGTGTCAATTTTCAGTTTTGTATAATGTGATGACATGAAGCCTTGTTACCCTACACCTGTTATTTTGTTTTTCCAGAAGTCATATTTTCTTCTCCTTTTCATTTTATTCCCATAATCTTAGTTAGTGGAAAGAGTCATTCTTCATACTTGGAGTTCCAATAGTTGTGAGGTTTAGACTGCTGCTACACATTTTGATTTGTCTACCAAAATTTAAAATTTGTAATCCCACTCATTTCTAACCAAAGGGAGCCATTAGTGTTAATGAGTTGGCCATCCTCACATACTTGAATTACATTGGCAATCAGCTTCCTGGTAATTGGATTAGTAGAATACTATGAGTTTCAAGTTTGTTTGTCAATTTGCATATTCATACAAGTTCTGTTTCTCTCTGATTTATAACTCTTTTATATATATTTACATGATAGACATCCAATTTACAAGTGAATAGCCATCCAAGAAAGAAGTTGATTGATTTACATGTTTTAAATTCATAATGTTTTAAATTCATAAGTTAAAGTAATTGATAAATGTGATTTCTTATTTTCATACATTTATGTAAATATAGTATAACTTCTATGCAAATACAACTCATTATATACATTTAATTCTGCAATAAATCAAATTGTTCTCTTGCAGCTAATTTTTTAAATGTACATATTCAATAAAATCATGTTTGTGTATGTTGCAAGAGAATTTGAAAAACAGCTTCTAGGTTTTTCTGTAATAAATTATCAATGTATTAATGGAAAAATATCCATTACTTAAATATGGACTTATGTGCTATATTATTTGCTATCTCTAAACTCTGTTCCTTCACCTTCTGAAATCTTTGAGGTTATAACTCCTTTTATGTGATGGAAAAGCAGCCATTAGTAAGGTAAAAGCTTTCTAGAAAAGGCATCACTTAACATATTATATAAGTTTTAAGTTCTTCCTAATAAAAGGGATATGACACCTTTCCACAGGTTACTATAGTATCAAATCAGTTAAAATATATGAGACTATGTTGTGCTTTATGTAAATTCTTCAGTACTGCTGACTATGAAATTATCTCAAGCTTAGCACTTAAGAAGAAAAATCATTCATCATTTTTGCATTTTCCTTAGGTGTAGGAAGCTGAAGCCTTCCACACTGAACAGTCCTGGAGCATCCACACTGCACAGTCTAGAGCTGTCCATACTGGTAGGAGGATCGCCATGAGTTCAAGGCCACCCTGAGACTACATAGTGAATTCCAGATCAGCCTGAGCTAGAGTGAGACCCTACCTCAAACAAAACAAACAAAACAATTGACAGAAAGCTTAAGGTCATCACCATAAAGAGGATGAGGAGGAGAAGGGAAAGGAAGAGGAAAAGAAGTCAGGGAAGGAGAGGAGATAAGAGGAGAAAATAGTAATGTTTATTATCATTTGTAATGCAACAAATGTCTCTGAATTGATTGATTCACCCTGTTGTGTTCCATTTCATAAATTATGATATTAAAGCTCATTAATATTGAGGAAATTGTCTATGCGCATACATTTAATAACTGTCAAAACTTAGAATTTATATTAAAATATCAATTAATATACAATTCTATATTCTAACCATTATACTAGTGAATTTCAAGCAGAATGATCTCATAAGGTATACATAACTGAAATTGAAAGTTCATGTAGCTGACATGTGAAAATGTGAACCATAAAAAAAAAAAAAAAAAAAAAAAAAAAAAAAAAAAAAAACTTACCTGGTAATCTAAACAGGACTTCACAAGTGGGAGGGAATATTGGCCAGATAAAAATATGTCATAATAAGGCTCATGTAGGCATAATTTCTTTTGTGTGTATGTGTGTGCGTGCGTGCGTGCGTGCGTGCGTGCGTGTGTGTGTGTGTGTGGTTTTTCAAGGCAGGGTTTAACTCTGGCCCAGGCTGACCTGGAATTCACTATGTAGTCTCAGGGTGGCCTAGAACTCACAGCAATCTACCTACCCCTGCCTCCCAAGTGCTGGGATTAAAGGCATGTGCCACCACATCCGGCTAGGCATAATTTCTTAATTGGTCATTCTGATTACAATGTAGATAAAAGAGGATCTTGAGACAAAGCTGATTTTACACAATGATCAGAGGAAGCTATGTGCAAAAAGTAAAAGCAAATTTGCCTGTCTTCCCTCATTCTTAGAATTTATTCCCACATGTAGAGATCCCTATGTTTAAATTATTATACTTTCTAAGAAATCTAAAACTGCTTTACTGGCATTATTTAAACTAAGCAACACTATAAGAATCAAATCAATTTGCATTTGTCAGGTGAGTAAAGTGACCTGAGAAATTAATTTTCTTCTTGAAATAAATTGCCTGAGTACTGGTATTCACAACTCAATCATCTAATACACTTCATTAAAAATGAGAATTTCTGAAAAGTAATTTTGAATTTGGCATTTGTTTACCTGTTGAATAGACTTTAATATATGGGTTTTTTTTTCTACACATGTTTATAAGGCAAATGTCTTAGAGTTTTCTGTGTACCTTTAAAATTTAATTTATATGCATAATGTTATATCTACAAATTTTATTTTCTACATAATTCATGGATGATGAACAATAGCACATATTTTATATGGAGATTGAAAAAGAGAGAGGTGAAATAATATGCCATGCTAATAAAATATATTAATACCAAAATAGCTAAGCAGATCTTGTACAAACTGAGCTTTTGGTGGATGAGCTCACTCAGAGTACAGGACTATAGACACACACACACACACACTTTCAGGTTATTTACAGCACAAAATAGGAATAAATAGGCAAACTAAAAGCATTTTCTGTGACACAAAAACTTGTAAACCTATTTTGAAATTCCTTATTTAACATCTGAAAAAAAATTAACTTCCTCTGGACATGAATCTACTTAGGAAATAATGAAAAATATGTAGAATAACTTGAATTATAATTATATACATTAAGAGATATTTAACAAATTATGTGCAGTGCTCAGAAAAGTAAAGAAAGCAAAAAAAGAGAAAAAAAAAAAAAAAGCTGAGGCAATTAACCTGAGGCAGTATTAAATGAAAATATAGTAAATTTTAATCCATAATTGTAATTTTATCTATTTATTTATTTTTCTCATTAAACTTTGTATTAATGGGTATCAAGCTTCTGTGATAGAATTTTGGTCAAGTGTTACCACTAAAACATACTGATTTTAAAACTAATACTATAAAACATTAACCCATGAGAAAAATCGTCCAAAAAACTTTTACCTTTTCTTCTGAAGGTTTCTCAATACATTGCTTTCATGAACACGCCTTACTACTAAATGTAAGTGACCAAATGAGACAGTTTTGAGAAGGTTCTTCCACCACTGATTAAGCCTGGGGTGGCAGATGTTAGGGGTCACATTAATTAAACTTCTAAGCTTTTTTCCGCAGACTTGCTGACCTTGTTAATTCCATCAAACTTCTTGTATACAAATTTTATGGCATGCAACACAACCACCTACATCATACCGAACAGCAGAGGATGGTCAGAGAAAATCTCCACCTCGAGGCTGGCCTGGAAGCCTGTCAATGATGGCCATAGGATGAGATGTCAGCGATTTAGGCTCATCTTCCAGCTTCTTACAGCAGCAACAAATGCTCTCCTCTTCTTCCAGCTTTGCAAGTCCATGGGAGCTTGGTGGATTCTAGGACGAGGCCACAGCCCGTGGTGTTTTGGTCTGCATGACTGAGGATAATCACCTGAGGACTGAAGCCAGCTGTTTCCATTTTTTGCTATCACCAGCAACATTGTCAAGGTGGCAATCTTTGACAGACACTGGCATCTTTGACATTAAAGCCCACATTGTCCCCATAAAGAGCTACAGTCAAAGCCTTTTCATGCATTTCAACAGGAGTGACTTCAGTTGTGGCACTGAATGGAGCACAGCTAACTGTCATACAGTGTTCGAGGACACCAGACTGCCCTCTGCCCACAGAGACAGAACCAACACCAGCAATTTTGTAGACATCCTGCATGTGCAGACACAGGGTCTTGTCTATTAAATGAGTTGGTGGTAGGGATTCAGTCTAAAGCTTCCAGCAATGTGGTTCCATTTTCATTACCTTCTTTATGTGTGACATTCATCCCTGGAACCAAGACATATCAGCACTTGGTTACAGCATGTTATTACCATTGCAACCAGAAATTGGTACAAATACTAAATGTTAGGTTTGTGGCCACATTTTATTTTATTTATTTTTGGAGAGAGACACAGAGAGAGATAGACAGAGGTAGAGGGAGACAGAGATGGGCACACCAGCAGTCTCTCAGCTGCTGTGAACAAAATCCAGATGTGTGCGCCCCTTGTGGTCTAGTGCGGCATTGCGCCCTTGCATCACTTTGCATCTGGCTAAACGTGGGACCTGGAGATTGGAACCAGCATTCTTAGGCTTAACAGGCAGGCGCCTTAACCGCTAAGCCATCTCTCCAGCCCTGTGGCCACATTTTTAAATGTAGGTGTTCACTTCCTTAACAATTTCCTCATATCTTTCTGGCTGTAAGGTGACTTTGGCTGACACCCAATGGGCAAACCAGAGGGACATTCTTGGACATGTACCAGCTTCAAGTTTACCGACAAGAGCAAAAACAGTAAACACAAACAACCTCAGATATGCCTAGAATCATGGTTTCAATAGTTTCTGCCTCCTGGGGCATCAGCGAAAGTCACGCAATATATGCTGGTTTTGACTTTGTATAGGAAATGCCACTGCTGATACCACACTTACACTTCGCTTTGTTCCAAGATCTCAGCCATACTTGAAAGAGCTTTTCATTGCAGAAGCTTCCCTCTCAACATTTTCTCTCTCTCCGTGTGTGTGTGTGTGTGTGTGTGTGTGTTCATTCCCACTACATTTACAGGTCATATGTGCCATAGTGGTGTACTTACCCAAACTTACATGTGTAATGCTGATGAGGTTGAGGTGAGCCTTTTGTTTTAGTTTTTCCTTTGGAATACTAGTCTATGAACATAATGTAATTTGGTTGTGTTCCCTGGTACGTTATCCTTCTTTCACCCCTTTCGCCTGCCCCCCCATTCCACTGATGACCCTCCTCTTTCAAGGAAGTCTTTCCTTTCCTTTGTTGTCTCATTACATTTGTCCACTTGTGTCTTGTATGTCAAAATATTTACAGGCTCAGAACAGTGCATGCCTTATGGGCATGTTGGTACCCACTGTGATGTCATGAATAAGCTAGTGAGTTTTTGTCAGAAAGACAGTGTCCCACAGTATGCCTGGCCATACTCTAGCTCTAACATTCTTTCTGACCCTCTTTTGCAATGTTCCCTAGCCACGGAGGACCCGTTTTAAGTCTCCTTTAGTGTTGAGCTCTTGGCAGCCTCTTATTTTCTGCTTGGAGGGTTTTGAGTATCCTTGGTGTCTACTGCCATTTCCATAAAGAATGTTCTCTGGCTAGCAGTGAGAGAAGTACTCATGTTCAACCAACCTCTTCTTCAGTGTTCCCTGGACCTTGGCAAGAGTGGTAGGGATGACTCACCCAGTACTAAGTTCTGGGATTTCTTTTCTGTTAGTCATCTGGACTTCTTGGTTCTCCCTTGTATTCATCGCCATCTATACAAAGCAGATTCTCTTAGCAAAAGTGAGAGCAACATTAATACGAATTCCCTCCTACTGAGTGGCTATCATGTTATCAGCGTTTGAAGACTTGCATAGTATCTCTGTAGATTTGTAGGAAAGCCAACTTTATAAGCAATTTTAAAAACTCAGGGTTGGGGATTTAGCTTAGTGGTGAGTGCTTGCCTAGCAAGCGCAAGGCCCTGGGTTCGGTCCTCGGCACTGAAAAAAACAAACAAACAAACAAACGAACAAAAAACAAACAAACAAGAAAAACCCCTACATTTGTTCTAAGCAAATGAGTCTGTTGAAAATGAATGTTTTCAAATGTAAATATTGTGCAGGTCATCTGGAATTCAGATCACTCTAGATTTCATATCATTAGAAAATAAACAAGGTGGTTAGGCATGTGAGCTTAGTTTAGATCAGGCAGATCTGTATTTTTGTTTGTTTGTTTGTTTGTTTTGTTTTTTCGAGGTAGGGTCTCACTCTGGCCCAGGCTGACCTGGAATTCACTATGTAGTCTCAGGGTGGCCTCGAACTCTCAGCGATCCTCCTACCTCTGCCTCCCGAGTGCTGGGATTAAAGGCGTGCGCCACCATGCCCGGCACAGATCTGTATTTTATTTCTGGCCTCTGCAATACATTTCCTTGTTTGGGCTCTAGTGTTTTGTCCATATTATTAAGGTTTCCAGAGGTTATAGACAAAAGAATTTCCCACAGGAAAAGGAGAAAATATTCTACACTTGCAACATTGAAAATTTATCTAGATTTTGTTAGGTAATAAAAATTGTAGAGTGGGGCTGGAGAACTTGCTCAATGGTAAAGGCACTTGACTGAAAAGCCTAATGACCTGGGTTCAATTCCTCAGCACCTGTGTAGGCCAGATGTACAAAGTGGCACAGGTATATGGAGTTCTGTTTGCTTTGTGTGTTTATGTGTCTCTGTAGGGCTATATGCATCTCTCTGCATGTGCATCTGGAGTTCATTTGCAGTGGCTGGATACCCTGGGGTGCCCATTCTCTTTCTCTCTCTACTTCTCTCTCACTCACATAAATAAATTTTATATATAAATTAGCGCTGGCTTCTGGGCATGGTGGCACACACCCTTAATCCTAGCACTCGGGAGGCAGAGTTAGGAGGATTGCCATTAAGTTCGAGGCCACCCTGAGACTACATAGTTAATTCCAGGGCAGCCTGGGCCAGAGTGAGACCCTACCTCAAAAAATAAAATAAATAAATAAATAAATAAATAAATAAATAAATAAATAAATAAAAATTAGGGCTGGAGAGGTGACTTAGTGATTAAGGTGCTTGTCTGCAAAGCCTAAGAACCCATGTAAGACAGATGTCCATAGTGGTTCATGCATCTGGAGTTCATTTGCAGTGGCTAGATGCACTGGCATGCCTGTTTTCTCTCTGTGTGTCTCTAATAAATAAATAAAAATAAAATAATTAAAAGTTTTAAAAAATTGTAGAGTGAATACAAAACTTCAGATATAAAGTTCACATATTAGTCAGAACAAAGAAAAAAAAAACTATGTTCGTTCATTTCTTAACTATTCATTACTTGTGCTTAGTAAATTGCTTTGCTTTTCTATGTCTTAGTTTTCATCTCTGAAAAATGGAAATTATTTTCCCATATGCAATGTATGTAACAAATAAGAGGTACTTTCCACTTGGGAGTCAATTATTACACAGCAATAAAAAACTATGTATTACTCAACAGATACATAGGAGTAATGAAATGTGAGTGTGGAGGTTTTCTGTAAGTCATGAGTTTTCATGTCACAACTGGTGAGATAATAATGCAGATTATGATGTGCATTTAGTAGGAAAATCCTAAAATAGCCTCAGTTTTAGTTTTTTTTTTGGGGGGGAGGGGATGAGGTACCTCCCTGACCAACAACTCACTGGAAGGTTTTTCATCCTTGGCATTGAAATTTTTCTAGTAACAATCTATGTCTTCTGGGTATGCCATTGTCCAAAAAACTATAAGTTTCCATATGTGTTATTCAAACCCTCTTAAATTTTGTTTTATATACTTTTGAAACTAGTTATAGCTTTTAATTTACTAGAATAACTTTTAGGGAAATATCAAATAACAAAATATGCTTAATGTTTTTTAAAATATAAGTCATATATATTATTAGATTTAAATTACATGCATATATCTCAGACATTAGATTTGTCAGATAGATTTGAGATAGCTCCAGATGCATGTGCCACTTTGTAGATCTCACATTACATGTGTACTGGGGAAATGGACCTTAAGCTTTTCATACAAATTCCTTAACAAAACACTAAACAATCTCTCCATCCCAATTTAACAGGTTTTTCTGTAAGCATATATTGTTTATCAATTAATATCTTTGCGTCTTGTTTGATATTCTTGCAGGGATTTGACTATAACAGCATCAACGTTTGCTCATTTGCTTTCAGTTAATTTGAATGATGCTCAACATCACTAGGCTATATATATTTCCTTAACTGCATAAACATATGCCTGTTTAGTATATGAGCATGTATGTCACCAATGAGTAATAGACAAAATGGTTCCTGAATCAATTTAACCACCTGTTAATTTCAAATGTCAATTAAATGCTACATTAAAACCTGTGATCATTTGATAAAACTGTTTGGTGACTGCCACTAAAGCAAAATAAACAAACAAGACAAGGCAGATTAAATTGAAATATAAGGGCAATTTATGAAAGGAAGAGGAGGACACTGAAACTCAGGAGAGCTAGGTAGAAATTCTAACAGCCTACCAACTATGTGGCATAAGACAAATACATTTTTTATGAGTCTCATATTCTATTAAAACTGAGTTAGTAATACTTGTCATTAACTGAGAGGTGGGAGAAAAACGTGAAACAATCTTGGTAAAACTATGTGGTATAATAAATGTGTATTACAAACATGGGTCACTAAAATTATGATACATCTAAAAAAGATTAAAATCATTTCATGGTACTCTGGTTCTTTTTAAAATCTTTCATGCATTTAAGGGAGGAAACATCAAATGCACCGCTGGTATTTTCATTTGCCAGGTGAAACAAAATCAGAATAATAAGGCTTGTAGTCTTACGACATAGTAACAGCACATTTCCTGACTCTCCAGAATCACAGGAAATGTCCCTGTGAAACTTGATGAGGAATCCACGTGTTTTGAATTGCAATGACCTTCAAGTTCAAAAGTAGAATGAAAGCATATATAAGGGGACTATTTACCTGGGTTCTCATTGCTAGTTAGGTTTGTAATGAATATAATTATAAGCTAACCTTTGGATGAAGAAGCAACTGAGGGTTCTTACTTTTCACTAATTACAATAATTATCATGTTTTTGCTCCCGAAGAAGTTAGAGCATGCAAGATTCAAATTTAGTAGTTTTATTAGTTTATGATAGGCATAAAATAATAATTGAAGAAATAGTCCTGAGTCCTGCTCATAGAACACAAAACTAACGCAAACCAGAAAACTAACTTGGGATGAAGATCAATATGACATTATACAGTGAAAATCATCCTTAGTTATACTTTAAACGTTTAATTAAAACCCTGAATCACTGAGGAATTAATAATTATTGGCACAGATCATGATAATATCATTACATCTCCAATCAATAGCTTGGAGTCACACTCCTAAAAGTCTCCTATGGAATGCAAAATGAATCCCTAGCTTTCTCTATTTTGTTGAAACTTGATTTATTTCTATGTGATGTGTCAAATATCTATGGGAGATAATATATGTGAAGAGTAAATGTTTATGATATTCCATTAACTAAGAATTGTTTTAATAGCTGACTTGCTGCCACCTACTTTTCATCTAGTTTACCCCATTTACCTTTTTACCATGAGATGCACACATGGCAGGATCCAGGTTGAAAATTAAGCAGCCTGGCATTGAAGAAAACACATTATAAGCATTATCTAGTTACTAATTACACTCTAGCAGAAACCCCATCTGCAATGATTAATGCATTTTTAACAAAAGAAAAAAATGAGGCATCCTGAATATGAAAGAGATTTGTCTAACATTGCAATTAATCTTTCAGTTTATGGGGGAAAATTGTTTACTACAAATTTCACTCACTTGACAAACATAGATGAATTATCCTGGGTGTCAGTCAAAATAAATTCGAGCAATGTCTCCTTGTGTTTCAGTATTGATTAATGTGATCTAATATTTTCTTGGTATTCTGACTTTTTTATGTTCAGTTATCACACACAGCTGGAGCCTTATACATCACAAAAAATTAATAGAAAAATCCAATATACCCTGTTTCTCTGAACCAGCTAGACACATTTTACAAAACACAGCCAGGGCTGGAGAGATGGCTTAGTAGTTAAGGCGCCTGCCTGCTAATCCTAAGAACCCGGTTCCAATCTCCAGGTACCAAAGTGATGCAAGGGTGCAATGCCGCACTTGCCCACAAGGGGCGCACACATCTAGATTTCCTTCACAGCAGCTGAGAGACTGCTGGCGCACCATTCTCTATTTGTCTCCCTTTCCCTCTCTGTCTATCTCTCTCTGTGTCTCTCTCCAAAAAATAAATAAAAAATAATAATGGAACCAATACTATGAATGTAAAATCAGAATAATATAAATAAAAAACATATATTAAAAAAAAAGCAGCCAGTTCATTGGTATGATAGAAAAAAAAAAGTTTAAACTTATATATGTTATGAACCTTATACAAAATAAACAAATAAGATGAAGCTAAATGTGGAGACATTTCCTAATCCATAAAGTTTGGAATATTTATTATTTCCAATATCATTTAATCCAATTTTATTTGTTTATAATTCAATTTATAGTACATGTGGTAACATGAATAATAGTATTCTATTCTGGAAATTCTAGTGAAAGTATTTATGAAAGGAAACAGCATAAGTCAGAATTAATATCTGGTTTATGAGGGATTATTTTACCTGGGAATTATCATTTATCATTATTAAAAATAATTACCACCCTAAATAAATTACCTTCCAGGTGATGGGACCATTATCTGAGTTGTTTTAGGTAGAGATTTCAAGTATAGATATTTACTTGTCACATCACAAATATTTTCAAAATATATGTAAACCATGTAACTTTAGAAGGGGATAATAATAGAAGTAAATAACATCACAAATAATATGTAAAAGAAAGATCATTACTGATGTAGCTTAGGGTCAATAGTTTGTCTCAAGGTGATAAATACTTATGCCTCCAATCAGACTTCTTGTTTGTTAGTAATATATTATTAGAAACATATATGTTTATATCTTTTATTTTTTCACATTTTATCACATTCATATTCACAAGATTCATTTATATAATTATCTAATGAGAAAATCCTTAGTTCCAATGAAACAACATTTCAAAAGAGAAATAATGTCATGTCAGAGCTATAGTTTTGTTTAATAGTGCTTGATTGGTGTGGTAATTTTGAATCAATTTGTTGCTTCACTCATTTGTCAACTTATACTAAACACTTTAGGTATCCAGTCAATATATATTGAATATTCACTTTGTTCCACAAACATTTGAACACTGGGATTACAAACATAAAATGCTGTCATGGAAATTTCACATTCTAGCTAACATGGTGTGCTATGTAAACTTTGTGTCAAGCAAATTCCCAGTGAGATATCCATATGTCACTCATTATTCTATATTCTATGAGGGCATTTTGGATGAGGCTGGTATCATCATTTCTCTTGCAGATTGGTCTCACCGAAAAGATCAGAGTAGAACAAGAGATAGAGAATTGCTTTCGATTGGTGCCCTTTTGACTGGAACTATACTTTTAGATCTCAGACCTTCAGATTCAGACTGAGCCTAGACCTTAATGTCTTCTGAGTCTTCGGCTTGTCAGCACATGTGCATGTCTTGATGTGTAAACTTCCATAATCATGTAAGCTAATTCTTTATAATATATGAGTGTTTCCTTTCACACACACAAACATATAGTCAAAGGACTGAATTTGGAATATTGTTTTAATGAACTGTAAAAATTTCCCTTTAATCTGAATCACAAAGACCTTGGGAGAAATGAGAAAAAGCTAAAATTCAAATGTTTGTGCTGCTATCTGTTTGTACTGCTATCAGTCAGGTTCTAGCCACAAATTTCTTTGATAATTTGTCTTCAAGAAATTGTCAGAAGTTAAACCACCCTGTCATCTTTTATTTCAGTGTTTAAGCACAGAGAAAACTATCACAGGATTATGTGCTTATTGTTCACCAAATAGTGTTATGAAATCAGTTACCTAGTTTTCAGTTCATTTTATTATACAGTATTTTTAATCTTAAAACACTATAGTTTGAATGGTTTGTGATAAGTAACATTGTTTCCATATGCATATTCCCAAATTATAATAAATTATAAGATAATTTCCAATTAATTTTAATCTCTATTTCAGGTCACACACATCCAAAGATTGTATAATGAATAACTTATTTGACTTGTTTTTGAACTCTGTATTTTTTTCTCTCAATTCCTCCTTTTCTTTTTCCTTTTTCCTCCTTACAACTTTATAGTATATCTTTGTTTCATTTTTCTATTTCATTTAGTATTTTCATTTTATTATTTTAATAGACAATATATTCATATATTAAAAGATACAAATTATAAAAGCTTATTTGAAAAATGTACCCTAGTTTTGTGCTGATTTACTTGCTCTCAACCCATTATGCTCAAGTTCATATTCAATTATTAGTTTTATATTTGAATATTTGAAATATCATACTCCTTTACCTCATAGTCACAAAAGTTATTGTAATTTGGCTTACCCTAAAAATGCAAGATCTGCATTTCCTTTAGGTTCTAAATATTTTTTTCTTTAATTTTTATACCTTTTAGATATTTGGCTTTCATATGAATTTTGATTTTTGATTTATGTAAGTTTTAGCCATATTCTGATGTCAGTCTATTTGAGGAAAAGGTAATCTTGGGAACTGAGCTACACAGTATTGATTGATTGGCTTTTGTCTAATTTATTATTAATCATGTTAGGTGTATGTCCTGAATTCTATATACAGTAGTGGACTAACAGAAATATTGAAGCCATAAGTGAGATTCACAATCCAACTGAGGCTTCTTTACCATAGTCTATTTTTGGAAAAAAATATTTATTTGTATATATGTGCATGTGTGTGCATGCACTTGCTCTCTCTCTCTCTCTCTCTCTCTCTTTCTCTCTCTGTGACACACACACACACACACACACACACACACACACACAAGATTCTCCAGCTGCTGCAAATAAACGCCCATTTAGCTTCACATGTGTAGCTAGTGAACTGAACCCGGGACCACACACTTTGTAAGCAAACACCTTGAGCCACTGATTCTTCTCCTTTATCCCTGTATTCCACTTTGATTCATCCTATAGCTTATATCTTCAAGACAAGTTCTGCATGAGTCATTAGATAGTTACTAAATATATTTTTACTGTATACTCTCCTGAGATTTCTCAGTCAGTAAAATACTTTCAATGCAAGCACAAGCACCTGAATTTGGGTCCTTATACTCACATAAAAGTCAGGTGCAGACATATGCAACAGTAATCCCAGCACTGGGGAGGTAGAGGTGGGAGGATCCTCTGAACTCGTTAATCAGCCAGTTTAGACAAATTATTAACCTCCAGATTAAGTGAAAGAATCATCACCCAGGCATAATGTCCCATCCCTTTAATCCCAGCACTTGGGATGCAGAGGTAGGCAAAATGGCATGAGTTTGAGACCAACCTGAGACATAGTGAATTACAGGTCAACCTGGGCTAAAGCGAGATCCTACTTTGAAAAAAAAAAAAAAAAACATAATAATAATAAGAAGAATATAATGTGGAAAATAATTGAGAAAGACTCCAAACATTGATTGACTCTGGCCTGCACATACACATGCATAAATGTGTGCATGCACACATATACAAAGATGCATATATGCACACATGCATATCAAATGCACACACATACATATTTGTTTTCAAATTTGCTTTCACAAGTTGAATCTGGTCACATAAAACTACAGACACATTCTGGAAGAGACTGGAAAGAAGAGTTTCTTTGTAGCTGAGAGAATTTCCAAAGAAGCATCTAAGCCTGGAGTGGTAGCACATGCATTTAATCCCAGCAGTTGGGGGGCAAAGGTAGGAGGATCACTGTGAGTGTGAGGTCACCCTGAGACTACATAGTGAATTCCAGGTCAGTATGTGCTAGAAACAAACCCTACCTCAAAGAAATAAAATAAAATAAAATAAAATAAAATAAAATAAAATAAAATAAAATAAAATAAAATAAAATAAAATAAAATAAAATAAAATAAAAGCGGCATCTAATAATACCCGTAGCCTGGGTAACAATGTGGAACAAAGTTAAAAGTCCTCATATAGGGCTGGAGAGATGGCTTAGCGGTTAAGGCGCCTACCTGCTAAGCTTAAGAACCCAGTTCCAATCTCCAGGTCCCACGTTTAGCCAGATGCAAAGTGAGGCAAGGGAACAATGCCGCACTTGCCCACAAGGGGGTGCACACATCTGGATTTCTTTCATAGCAGCTGAGAGACTGCTGGCATGCCCATTCTCTGTCTATCTCTCCCTCTGTCTGTCTCTGTCTTCAAAAATAAAAAAAAAAAAAAAAAAAAGTCCTCATGCATTGATGCAACATGGCTAAGAGATTGGTCATGTATCTGAAAACTTAGAATCAAGAATCAAAATTGTGGTATTCCTAATAAAGAGACTTGGCATCATGCACATCACTCCATTATAGATCTATATGTAAAAGCTACGTGTTTCAGTGAAATGTTTCTCAAATGAAAGTTCTTGTCAAGAATCCTCTCAATAACTAGGTTGCAAAATGATTTATCCTAATATTTTAGCATCTTCCTTTCCTTCTGTCACACTACAAGCTATATATTCTTGGGACCAAATTTCCTGCCATGACAACTTGATGTTTACCAAGAGGTATCAGATCTGGATCTTCAACACACAAACCTCCAAGGAAGGAGCCAGTCTGAATTTGATCAGATTGACTATCTTCCACTACAAGAAGAGCTGCCATTCACAACTCTTATTGACATAGACATTTCCTACAGCAGTGAATTTATCTTTTGGTCCACCTGCCACTATTTTCATCATTAGTGAAGCCTCACATACACACCTAAAGAATGCATCTCAGATCCACAAATCCTATCCTCATATGGAAGAAAAACTGAAAATGAACTCATTCCTACTAGCTCATTCCTTTAATAGTATTTTTCACTACTCATTCACAGACAGAGGCTAAAGTGTTAGTCAGTAGTAGAAAACTGGCTTAGCAGATGAGTGTCCTTGGCTTGACCTTCAGCATTTCTAACAGCTGTTACAAAATGCCTGACCAGAAGTAACCGAAGCTAGGAAAAGTGTATTTCAGCTTACATTTTGAGATTATAGCCCATCATGCTGGAGAAGGCATTGTGACAGGGTATGACGCAGAGGTGGTAGCAATGAATATCAGGAACCAGAGAACAATGAGCACAGCTGTTGAACTACCTTTCTCCTTTGTTTGCATTCCAGGACCCTGACATGATCAAAATGACAGCCAACATGATCCATCCTTCAGACAGATTAAATATGCTGTCAGAATGTCAAAGAGAAGCAAGGTTATGCTATTTTCCCAAGGGCGTTGATACTCAACACATTGCTCTCAATGTCTGCAGGGCGGGAATGCAAAAGTTTCCCTCGGGTAGAGTAAGCTCATTGGTATCTATCATACAAAGAAGTAGTGGGTCAAGGGGAGATACCAATGTAATTGATAAGACTAAGAATGCAAGCAGAAAGCAAGAAAGAATTAGAACCATCCAACTGATGAAGTGAATTGGAAATGAAATCCTGGATTACAATATTCGAGTTAGGATTTTGTGGAGGAATAATATTTTGTGAGTGACAGATGGCCCAAGATCATGTCCTCTTGATTAAAGTGGCAGTCAGAAGTTTCCAGGCCCAAATGTTATCATTTCCAATGCATGATTAATTGTGTGACTGAGTAAATCTTCTTTAATTTCTGGGTAGATATACTTGAAGAGGTCAGAGAAACAGTATTTTGTAAGCTTCTAGATGGGGTACAGTGATGCAGGTAGAAATAGTATTAAGAAAATTAATCTTCACTTACTTTGAAAAATGATTGTAGGTTAAAGGACTTTCCTGTCAGCAATTCTAATCAAAATTTGCGTGCTAAAACTTGCTGTTTAAGGGAGTTATAACTGTATGTTAAAATGATGTTAAAAGATAAGGATTCAAAAATTATTATCTACTAAGGCTTAGAGACTTTACAGGTTCAAACCTAAAAGCCAAAAAAAAAATAAAATAAAATAAAAAAAAAGAGCCATGAAATTTCCAATGGTGAAGTGACAATAAACGATTTATTACTTATTAAATTATTTTTGACACAAAAATGTATTTAATAATATAATTTGTATCCACTACTAAGTTTAAAAAATAAAATGCAGTTGAAGTCTCTGATTTATTCACCTCATATCTCATCTTCATTGTCCCTATTCAGAGGTTATATTACCATAAATTTGATATTTAAATTATTATGTATATTTTCTTATATTATTTGACATGCTATCTCCAAACATCCTGTAATTTATTGGGTAAGTATTAAAATTACATTATAGTATACTTTATGATAATTCTGGAGTTTACTTATAGTCAATATTTAAAGTAATTATATCAGTAAATAAAATTTTTCTCATGCCTTTATTTGAACAACTGTAAATTCTTCTACTGCACACAATTTCTTGACTGAATCTCCTAAATACAAATTCAGACCATGTTCATTTTTCTGATTTCTACAGACAATACTATAATGAACTTTCCTGTACATGTCTCTGATGACATGTGGTTTGTGGGGAAGTATGAATGCTGTTATAAAATATGCCCATTTTCACTTCACTATAGGGTAAGAAATTGCCCTCCAAAGGGTCTATGCTAACTTATATATCTGCCAAGAAAGATAAACCATTCCTGTTGCCATATAACTTGGTTTTTGTTACTATTTTAAAAATATTTTCATGTTATGGGTGTGAAATTATAGGTTATTACATTTATACTTTCCAAATTATTAGTGAATTGGAGCAGTATTAAAATGCCTGTTGGCTCTGTGTTTCTTCTTTCTGTTATTTGCCCTAATTTGTTGTAAGTTCAGCAAATATTTTTTTTAAATATTTATTTTTTTTCTAACATTTCATTCGGAATTTTGGAACTGATGGAAATAGCCTTTTTCTAGGCAGGGCATGGTGGCATACATCTTTAATCCCAGCACTCCGGAGGCAGAGGTAGAAGGATCACCATGAGTTTGAGGACATCCTGAGACTACATAATTAATTCCAGGTTAGCCTGGGGCCACAGTGAGACCCTACCTCAAATCCCCCTTCCAAAAAAAATTTAAAAGCCTTTTTCTAATTTTTTTTTTTTTTTTTGGATTTTCGAGGTAGGGTCTCACTCTAGCTCAGGCTAACCTGGAATTCACTATGTAGCCTCAGGGTGACCTTGAACTCACAGCGATCCACCTACCTCTGCCTCCCAAGAGCTGGGATTAAAGGCATGGGACACCATGTCCGGCCTTTTCTAAAATAGCATATTTTATCCTTACACATAATGCATTTGAATATACTCACCTCCTCTACTTTGTTTTTTCTCTCCCTAAGTTATCCCCTTCCCACTGAATCCTCTCTTGTTTCCAAATAGTTCTTTTCTACTTTGATGACATTCTTTTTCTGCCCTCTTTTATCAACCATGACGACATGATGATGTTTCTAAGATTCTGCAGGTGTTGTATAAGTAAGAACAGCACTGTGAGGTCATGAAAGCTCTGGATACTTTGTGCCTGGAAAAGAAAACATTTAAAGTATTTTTTTGTTCATTGTAAATGTTTCTCTAGACCACTCATGTCTATTCCTTACCCCAAGACACTCTGAAAAAGTTGCTACAGACTGCAACCTTCACATGAAGGTCTTTATTCACAATTCAGGTGCAGTGATGTTGGGGAACCTTTGAATTAAATTGACACTTGGTTGTTAATCCCCAAGAAAATGAATCAATGGTGCTCTTTTTTTCTGTGGGCCTAACCTGAGTGTGGGTTGGGTGTTTATATGCTAAGGCACCTTAACACATTTGGGAGGATAAAAGGCTCATTTGATCAACACTACAAGGTGAAGGCTTTATTATCTTACAAATGTTCCATAATTTTTTATCAATCTCAACACTGTTAAAAGTCCAAATTCCCAGTACTCATGTGAGACAAAAGAGAGTCACTTAATTATATGCTATTAAAGGAAAACACAAAGTACATAAACATAATGGCACAGAGTAAACATTCTTACTGCAAAGAAGACATAGGAAAAGGTTGAACCAATGCAAATTATAAAACAAGTAAGGAAAATACCAAATATTATACATAGATGTCCTGCATCTGGGAATTCCCATTCTGACCCTCTATCTGGGGTGCTGACTAACCCACGGAAGAATCTGCCCACTGCTGTCAGCTCTCTTCGGTGGCTGTTGTACTGACATCTCCAAAATTCTGCTGTCTTCACTGCAATGCACAGGTCCTGGTGTTGCCTTCCAGAGCCTCCACACTGGTGCTACAACAGCTCTTCCTCGCATTGCCCTGTGACTATCTAAAAAACGTGCTGAAAACTTCAATGACCCTTTCTTTCCTGATTTTTTTTTTCCGACATAAGGCCTCACTCTAGCCCAGGCTGACTTGGAATTCACTTTGTAGTCTCAGGGTGGCTTCAATCTCATGGTGATCCTCCTACCTCTGCCTCCCAAGTGCTGGGATGAAAGGCGTGCATGGCCATGCCTGGCTCTGATTTTTCTTAAACCTCCAAAATGAGTATCATGTGGACTACCAAATTGTTAATCTAGAATGGGATGAAACCAACTCTGAAGAAAACTCCTTCAGCATTCTTGCTTAAGGCTCTGTTCTTTCAAGAGTGAGCATTCTTCTCAGTGTCTGAGTGCAGAACAGCTGGCCTAGTCTCAATGATGATAATCTCTCAAACAATTACAACAGAATCTTTCTGTAGTCTATGGCCTGAATCTTTCACTAGTGCCCACATCAGTCCATTTATTCTAAATTCAACCCTGTTCAAGTTCAAAGAACATAGCCAGACTTTTACATAAACTTCCTATATCCCAGTCCTGACAAAGGAATTCCCCCCACTCATGAAGTGAAACCTTGATAGTCCAGTATTTTTCTGCATTTAGGTCTTTCAACCAGAATGGTCCATCAAGTTCTATTTAAAGCACTTCAAGGAGTTTTCAAATCCTTTTTTCAAATCCTTTCAAATTCCTTCAGCAAATCAGTCCCAAAAGACCAACAATCCACTGTAAGCAACAATCCACTCCCCTGGTACCAATTTTCTGTCATAATTACCTTCATGTAGCTGGGATAAAACACATGACAAAAGGAAGCTGATAGAAGGAAAGGTTTTATTTTAACTTACAGTCCCCAGAGACATACTTCCTCCACCAAGCCTCCCAAACTGCCATTAGCTAGGGACCATGCATTCCGAATACATGAGATTTTTTTGGATGGTGGAGGAGCACAGGATTCAAATGGCCACAGAAATCCACCAGAATATTTTGCAACTTCAAATGGCTAGGTAAGGGACATTATAGTTTAAAGTACAATCAAGAAAGGACATATATTTCTTACAGCTAAAATGTATATCTTTTTCAGAATTGCTTTAGAAGTGGAAATCACATAACTTGGTCATATTCTGTATTGTAGTTAAAGTTAGTTTAAGTCAAAATCCACAGGTAGACTGAGAAATAGCACTCTTAAATGACATATTATGCAAATCACAAATGCATATTTAATAAGTTTATAATTGTTTTGTTTGGCTTTTTTTCTGTTCCTTTTACTTGCTTTTTATTTACTTTTTTTATTCTTTGTTTTTTGGGTTTCTTCTTCCCTTGGGGAGTAGGGTTCAAGGTAATGTCTCACTCTAGTTTAGGATACCTGGAATTCACTATGTAGTTCCAGGGGAGGCCTCAAACTGTATGAAATTCTCCTATCCCAGCCTCCCAAGTGCTGGGATTAAAGGTGTGCACCACCATTCCCAGCAGGTTTTGTTATTAATTTCCATAAGAAAATAATTTGTCAGCTGTATCTCCCTTTAAACCCTCATTCTATGTCTGTGACTATTCAAAATTTCAAGTAGATAAAATTTTTATGTAACTGCTTGTTAGAGGGTACTCCCATAATCCTAGTAATCCTGGCTGAGGGTGAAGGTGTGGTGGTTTGATTCAGGTGTCCCCCATAAATTTAGATATTCTGAATGCCAGATTCACAGCTGATGGAGATTTGAGAATTAACATCTTTTGGAGGCAGTGCATTGTTGGGGGTGGACTTATGGGTACTATAGCCAGTTTGCTCACACCAGTGTTTGGCACACTGTCCCACTGCTGTTGTCTATCCAATGTTGGCTAGGAGAGGATATCCACACTCTGTTCATGTCATCATTTTCCCCTGCAGTCATGGAACTTCCCCTCAAGTCTGTAAGCCAAAATAAACCATTTTTTCTCACAAGCTGCTCTTGGTCAGGTGCTTCCTGCCAGCAATGCTTACATGACTGCACAATAAAGTTATTATCAAGGAGTGGTGTCATTGCTGCTAGACACCTAACTGTGTGGCTTCTGGCCTTTTGGAACTGCTTTGCAGGAGGATGTTGATGAATTTGAAAGCATGACCTAAGAGATGCCTTGCAGTGCTCTAAGTACAGCTTGATGGACTATTCTGGTCAGAGCTAAAAGACCTGAAGGCAGTAAGAACTGAGGACTGTGATGTTTGGCTTATGAGGGTAAGAGCTTTGCCTGGACTGGGCTAGAAGCAGTTTGTGTGAGAGGCTTGCTGTTATGCCTATGTCCTGAGAATTTGTACAGGCTTGCATTGTGTAGAAATAAACTAGTATGAATAGAGGGATGTGGCAAATAAATGAAGTATTTGGGCTGAAACTTCTGCCCATTCAGCTGCAATTATATGAGTGATTATAACATTTGAGATTGGGTCAGATAACCTGTATTGAGGCAACAAGAAGAATGTAGACTCCTTTGAAGGGACCTGAATGCTAAAGAAATGTCCTGTTCTTCAAAGTCTGCTTTATCCCCCAGGCCCCTGGGTTAACAACTTGTCACCCTACCTGGTATTATGGAATATAAGAAATGCAAGAAAGAGAGGGTCATTGAATTTGCAACATGGTTTTGTGTTTTGGAAATGGCCATGGGCAGTGTGAAGCAGGATTGCTTGCATGGAAACCCAATGGAACCATAAGGATGAATTGTGAGCTACAGTTTGAGACACTGTAAAAATATATAGGTCATCTTCTGACCTTGGCCTCCCAAGAGCTGTGATTAAAGAAGTGCATCATCATGTCTGGCCACTAGTGTTTCTTTTATTATGAATTAATCTCAAGTTTTTTTAATAGACAGCTTCCATAATTATAGAAAATAAACCATGGTACTTCCCTCCCCACAAATTCCCTTTGTAACTCCATTCTGCGTCATATCCTCTCCCCCTCTCAATCAGTCTGTCTTTTTTTTTTTTTTATGTCATCATCTTTTCCTCCTATTATGATCATCTTGTATAGCTTATGTCAGGCACCATGAGGTATCCAGCTCATTTTTTTGTCTGTAAGAGTGCATTTTAAACAGTTCTGCCCATCCTTTGGCTCTTACATTCTTTCTACCAGCTCTTCCACAATGGACCCTGAGCCATGGAAGGAGTAATAGAGATGTTTAAGTGCTGAGCACTCCTCTGTCATTTCTTCTCAGCACTATGGTGCCTTCTGAGTTATCCCAGAGGTCATTGCCATCATGAGTATAGACATTAAGAGAAGTGCTTTCCAGGAAGTTTGGTGAAAATAGGATATACATTTATCCAGACACCAGCAGATGTTATACCCCTAGGGCTCTTGAATTCCCCCATAATAGGTTTTCAGTATCAAGCATATATTCCTGCCCTTGGAGTAGGCCTCCTGTCCAACTAGAGAGCAGTTGGTTTCCTCTATAACAGATATGCCACTATTGCAGCTGTTTGCTCATTTGTTCTGGCTGGCCAAATTTAAGGCTTGCAGTGTCCACTGTTGCTTATCTCTAGTGTGATTTCTCTCTCTCCCATGGAACTGCATGGAATATAGCTTTTTCCAGCTTCAGGGGTGTCGGGGACATCCCTGGCCAACAACTTACTGGAAGGTATCCCATCCCTGGCACTGAAAAATTTCCATGGTTTCTGGGTGTGCCATTGAACCAAAAAGTAGGTTTCCATAAGACTTATTTATACCCTCTTAGAATTTTATTAGCCCTCCCTCCACCTTTCCTTTACTCAATCTCTTCCCCTGACCTCACTTAGGCCTCTCTATCCCCATTAGTACAATGAAATTGCAATTTTACTCAGTAAAAAATTATGATAGAAAAATTTATTCTGGCAAAACTACCCTCCTAGAACTTGAAAAGGCAGTTTGTCATTTTTACCTCTAAGAAGATAGGAATGAGCTGGTAGTAACACTACAAAACAATCTCATACAACTGTTGGGCAGTATGAGATACGACACCTAAAATGAGACAGCAAACAAGCAAGTCACTGCCAGAAGCTGTGAACTAGGTTTCAAGTAAGGATATATATTTATATATCCTATAAGAAGAAATAAGGGATAGGTGGAAAAATAGCAAGGGTTGAACAAGAAAACAAAAGAAAATATACAAATATCTTATACATGGTGCAATAAGAAGAAAGAAAAACAATTGCTATGGTTTTAGTGTAAAAAGCTTAGATTACAAGTGAGGAAAATAGGAAGACATGAGTCCACAATGAAAAACAATATTGAACTGGAGAGATGGCTTAGTCTTTAAGGCACTTGGCTGCAAAGCAAAAGCACCCACATTCAATTCCCCTGGATCTATGTAAGACAAATGTACAAGGTTGGCACATGTGTCTGCAGTTCATTTGCAGCTACTAAAGCCCCTGGCACACCCATTCTATCTCTATCTGGCACATTCTCTTTCTTTCAAATAAATAAAGATAATACTGGGTCCCACCAATGCACACAGTCACAAATTTCACACCTGGCACTTTTTTTAATTTTTTTTTTTTTTTTGGTTTTTCAAGGTAGGGTCTCACTCCAGCTCAGGCTGACCTGGAATTCACTAGTCTCAGGGTGGCCTCGAATTCATCATGATCCTCCTACCTGTGCCACCCAAGTGCAGTGATTAAAGGCATGTGCCATCATGCCTGGCCTTTTTTTGTTTTTGTTTTTGTTTTTGTTTTTTGTTTTTAAACCCTATATATACAGAAGACTAAAACGCAGTTTATTAGTTGTATGGATGAAGGGAAGTTTGATAAGTAACAAAATATCCAATCTCAAAGGATTACAATTATTTTATCATTCTCATATATTCCAAAAAGCATCCAAATTGTGTAATCCTAGCTATTGCTTACACAGGTCCCTTTCCTGTGTTGAACACATTTACATCATAAGAGTACAATTGAAGTTATATTTTGTGAAATGTTTTAAATGCTGTTTCTACCCATCTCTCCTCCTTCTGGTTTCTATTATCTCCCTGTCCTTTTCTTTATCAATATTTGCCATTATTTTTATTCTTTTTTTCCCTTTTCTTCCTCACCCCTATATAATAAATACCCTTCATTTTAGAGCTAATTCAGTTTTTGAAAGTCAAGCAATAACTTATATAAAAGCATAAGAGAAGGAAAGAAGGCAAATGCCCTGAGCAGGTAATCCCACAATTCACTTCTTTTTATCAGTGAGTCCCAGCACATAGAACAGTGCCTGGTCTATAATATCAATTAACACTTCACCTCAGCAACTTAATAGATGACTCATGAGAAGAGGTCATTAAGACTAATTAAAAGTATGCAAGGTGTAATTACATATGTTATGATAGAACAAATCTTTAAGTCTTATGTGACCATTTTGACAGAAAAAAATGATGTGGTAGAGCCCCCTTCTCTCTCTTTTGCTCTTTCCCTCCCTCACTCCCTTTCTCCCTGTCTGCCCACTACTTGAACTTTGATCATTGCCACTTTGCTGAGATCAGTCAGGCGTGAACCATTACTTCTTTCTTCAGTGTGCTTATAAGGCAGAATATTGAAGGTTTAAAATTATTGTCAATTTCATTTGTCCAATTTTTTGCCTTGGGTTTTAGCCTCTCTATCTTTTTAAATCTCTAAGAATCTCCCCAACCCTTTGTCTCTCTCTCTCTCTCTCTCTTTCTCTCTGTATTTCTGGCTTCATGCACACCAAATTTTTCGCTTATTAGTTGGTAAGAACACATTGAACTCATATCTATGAAATTCTAGGCTCCTGATATCCTTACCCAGTCTAGCTTCTTTTAATCTTTTATATCCTTTGGATTCCTATTTATTATATTTTAGAATGGTGTTGAGAAGCTTTAGTTGTGCTGGATGAGAGGAATAAAGAAAAGAATATATGTACTCCTCCTTAGAAGCAGAAGTTGGGTGGAAACCATGTTTATTTTAGACTGGATCTTTCAAGTTCAAGAGATTAAATATCTTTACATGAGATAAATTTTAAATCTTCTAATGACAGAACCCAAAGGAAAGAAACACTATATATATATATATATATATATATATATATATATATATATATGCATATATAATCACTATACTTTATTATTAAATATTCTGAAGATCCCAGGAAGATAATTGAAATAGTCACTTAAATAATTAACTATAAAACACCTGTAATATGGTGAAAATGGCCAATTAACCAGAGACATTTGCCATGGCTTCTCTACAAATTTTATTTTTATGTATTGTGAAATGATCACAGACAATCTCATCCATGAAGAAAGCTGTATATGTGAAGTTGAATTCATAAACATTTAGTGAAGTTTTCTTTCCTTTTACAATAGCCCAGGGAATCAAGCAGCACTGGATGTAAATTCCTTCTTGAAGATCACTGATTAATTTGGATGAAGAATAGGTTAACATGTAGCTAAGTAGAGTTCAAGGAATATTGTCTAAGGTGGGGGCTTTCAGGGAGGGAACTGCTGCTGTGATACAGTGGTTTAGCGAAGAGGTGGGTTCTGGTGATGGGCATTTTGTTTACATTGCAGAGTGAAACAGAACTCCACTCACTGATAGCAGGACAAGTAGGAGTGATGCTCATACCTCCTTCTGATAAGGCAGCGGGTTAATTAAAGGTGATCAATTTAGTGACAAAAAAGAACAAATTGCAAAGATTGTTTAAACACAGATAAAAAGAGATTTATTCAGTAGTGAATAGTCCTTGCCAATTTAAGAAAAAGTGGAAGCAGGAGTGTGTACCTGCTTAAACACGTGGGGAGAGATGTTATAACCAATAAACTTCTTCTTGCTACCTGGATTAAGATATCTGTTTGCTTTTGCTTTTTTTGTTTTGTTTTGTTTTTTCGAGGTAGGGTCTCACTCTGGCCCAGGCTGACCTGGAATTAACTATGTAGTCTCAGGGTGGCCTTGAACTCACAGTGATCCTCCTACCTCTGCCTCCCAAGTGCTGGGATTAAAGGCATGCGCCTCCACGCCCGGCTCTCTGTTTGCTATTGTTTTGCATTCTTTGGATTGTAATGATTCATATGGTTTTGATTATAATTTCTTTAAGCTTAAACTGAAGATGTCATACAACTATTCTATTTCACCTGTTTACATACACTAAAATTTTTACATATGGTAAATATTTGAATATTTGAAATATTTAAATGTTATTTACATTTTATTCTTGTTAATATTCTTGGCCAAAAATGGTAATGGGGTTGCCTAGATTTTAATAAAGACATGAGATCTTATGTTTTTATAACATCTTTTATTTCTGAATCTCAAATGGCTTAAATATAGTTCATTAATCAAGAAAACATTCTTGGATATATGTAGGTGGGTAGTTGGAACATTATTATTAACAATTAAATAATACATTAGAGATGAGTCTCATCTGTTATAATATAAAAGAAGTGTACTTTTATGTTTAAAAGGTTTATCATGAATGAAAGGGAAAGACATTCAAATATAAACATACCCTCAAATACACTGTCAGATATCAATGGGATAATTATACAAAATGAATCTGAGATTCACAGTGAAAAACTACTCTTTTTAGAAAATATTACATTTTGTAATGATAATATCAGAAACTTCAGGCTTGTGGGAAATGATTAAATACATTAAGACAATAATTTAATATATTGGTTCAGGAATGCTTTCTATTCCTCCATGGCTATATTTCTGAAAATTTGTATTAAATTTTAATACAAACAGATTAGAAATATGTTGTTGCCTGTGACATCTTTTATTAGCCTATTGAATCAAATAATTTGAATTCAAGTACTTCTGAATTTATTCAGAAGATGTTACATATTTGGATTTTTTTCTCTTTTCCACATGAATGTGTAGTGTGAATTAATGAATGTGTGCTGGGAGTATATGCTTGTTTATATATGTGATGGTGAACATGCAAATGCTGGTTTGCGTAACCATGCACATGTGTGAGAAAGGCAGAAGTCAACATTAGGTGTCTTTCTTGTTCACTTTTCACCGTACCAGTGTTTCTTGATTAACTTATCAATCACTTATTTGGCTAGACAAGCTAGCCAGTAAGCCCAAAGGATCCACTTGTTTCTATCTCCCTAGTGCTGGGATTGCAGGCATACGCTGCTTTACCCAGCATTTTGCATGGGTTCTGCGTATTCATGCTTCCTTGTAAGTACTTTACCCACTGAGCTATTGCCCCAGTGCATGGAATTCTTAAAAGTGGTCCTATCACTGTAAGTTAATGGTGTGAAAGTGATTTTAATTTTCTGAAATGTTTCTAGGAAAACATTTATATTCAGAGTGCTTTGTTGTTATTAAGATGCCATTGTTTTCTATAGCAAATTTAACATACTAAAAAATAGTCCTGATGTTTTGGAAAACACATGTAGTACCAGGACTTATATGATGAAGGTAGGAGGATCAGGAGATCATGGTTGTCTTCAGGAGTTGAGGCCTGCCTGACTTGAAGCGATTCAGTCTCAAAATATTTAAGACAATAACTCAGAACATGAGATTAGCACTTACTTTTATTTTTTCAGTGAAGTTTATCCTATCAAATTCAACTGTCATTTAGATTTTTTTGTTTGCCATAGTAGACCATTTTGTGCTATGTGAAAGTACCATTATACCTATAAAATAATATTGCTATAACAATAAGGAAATTTTCCATTCTATTGCAGAATTTATTTTTAAAACTGGTTTATAATAAGCATGTGGTAGATATACATATATATCTCAGTTTGTTTACTGAGAACTGTATGTATTCATATATAATGTTTAGAACAATTAAATATCAAAAATAGTTTTTGGAACCAAGTTTCAAAAAATATTAGATTTAGAAAAAGTGACTTTTGGGGACATAATAATCTTCAATGGCTTGCAACAGGCATGTTGTCATTTATTGCATACAATTCAGTAGTCATTTACCACTCTAGGGCCTTAGAAAAAACAAAATATTTTCAAATGTAAACTATACAAAATATGATTCTGTATTTCTCATCCTAATACACAGTGGATTCCCTCTGTAACTCTTATTCCATAAAAGTTTATGTAACAAAATGCATTGTACATTTTTGGAATAAAAAAAAACATTTGCCATGTATGGTACTTATTAAATATTTATGCCAGTCATTATTTGTGAAGTAATATTTCATTGTGTGTGTCTATGTGTTACACACAAATTTTTGAAGAAGAGCCACTTTAAGGTAGAGCACATTAGATGCAAGCATCTGTACAAAATGCAATGTCTTACAGTTGGGAATGAATGGGATGCATGCTCTGCATTTTCTATCCTGAAACATAGAAAATACAGTTTCCACGGAAGTATGAGGCACATGTTAAGAATAATCACTTTCAGGCTTTTAACTATGAAGGCATGCATTCACACTTAGTACAATAGAACAGCAGCCTCAAATTATTTCTCTTCCATCTTAGACAGATAGGAAATATAATAAAGAGAAGAAAGTGAAGTAAGTGAAAAAGAAAGTAAAAAAGAAGGAGAAGAAGAAAGAGGAGGAAGAATAAATTAAAAGTATATTCCAAACATATACATGTCATTTGAATTTTTATGTCCACCCACTTATATATTATACACGATGGTAGATATACAAATTTATTAAGTAATGTAAGAATTCTCTGCATGCTCTTGCATGCAACCCTAGGACTCAGAAGGGTAAGGCAAGAGAATCATGAGTTCAAGGTCAACCAAGAGTACACAGTGAGACCCTATCTCAAATATAAATAATTTCATAATGAAGTATTTAGTAATTATGTTGTCTGTTTCTCCTCTAAAATGTTTCATGCTAGTATAAGGAAAAGATAGTCTATAGTACATAGGGAATAAATATACTTACTCTTAAAAACATTAACAGAGGGCTGGAGAGATAGCTTAGCAGTTAAGGCACATGCCTGTGAAGCCTAAGGACCCAGGCTCTATTCTCCAGATCCCATGTAAGCCAGTTGTACATGGTGGCATCTAGAGTTCATTTGCAGTGGCTAGAGGTCCTGGCATACCCATCCTCCCCCCCCCTGTGTCTCTAATAATAAATAAATTAAAATAAATCATTAAAATATTTTAAAAATAATAATAACATAAAGCAAGGTTTAGAAACTACTATGTGTACTAACACATCTTTTGAAATAATTGATAAGGAGGTGTAGAAATCTATAGTCCCTAGAGCTTAGCTAAATAGAAACAGTGAAAATTTATCAAGTCCACCTGTGACCTAAAGAAGCAGGTGGCAATTATAGAAAGAACAGAAAAGAATATCAATAAACTCTTGCGTATAAGTTACCTTTTTTTTGTCACTGTGACAGAATGTCTGGCAGAAGCAACTATACATTGGAAGAATTTACTCTGACAAACTTGCTTTAGGGATTTACAGTTCATCATAGTGGGCATAGGTCCATCCTCGCCGTTTGATGAGACTGTCTCTAGAAGTAAGGACTCAAAAATCTAGTCCCTAGTGACCCAGCTCTAGCAGACAAATTGCACAACCTCCCTAAACAATGCCACTAGATGGGCACCATATATTCAAATGCACAAACCTGTGGGAGACATTTCAGATTCCAACCATTATTCCAGCTCCTCTCAGAAACATTACCTGGAAAGGCTAGTTCAGGGCATCCTGAACAGCCCATGCATCAAATAAACATTGTTTCAGCCTTTCATAGAGCTTGATTCTTTAATGCATGGATTCCTAGCTCTTCGACGTTATGAAGTTTCAGGAGTGCATCCTGTTTTATATTGTAGTGTACCTTGTGCAGTGGTTAGTTTTGGATTGGGTAATCTATAAATATTGGTTAAAGGAATATATCAGTTTTTCAGAATATAAATAATTGTGTGCTAAAATGTCTTATCTGTCAGAGCAATTTGTCTCATGGAGGTGACAAACATGATGGCAAGCAAAAAAGCATACACATGTACAGCTTTCAAAGCTTAACTGTGTTCCTCATCTGTCAATCTTGGCACAGCAGTCAGAGAGCAGAGTCACATCTGGTGATCACCATCTGCAAGCACACTTCCAGTTCTTTACGCGTCTCAGGAGGCAATCTCGGACCTGTCACTTAATACAATCTTGAGGCTCAGAAATGATAACAGTGATTCCTAGTGTCATATGGTTACTGGATGGTGCACATAATGATTGCATCTAAAGCAATTAGGATCTTTAGTACAAAGTAATTGTGCAGTGAATATTAGCCATGGTTACCAGAACCATTATTAGTGATAATGTCTCTGTCCCTTACTATCTACAATCTTAGATACTCAGATATATCATCAAGCAAGAGTCTGTGGGTGAAACTTATATCAAGTGAAGTCATAGATTATTGAGAGTGTCATTGTTGAATCCAATGACTTCTTATAGAAAACATCTTGTTGGTCTCTGAAGTATAAGCATGTGTATTGGTATTTATTTAAAGGCATTCTACCAAGAAAACACAAAATCTTTCTCAGAAAGGTGGCATTTATATAGATAGTACTTACACAGTGTAAATCAGGAGAAAATGTTTTCTAGAAAATCCTTTTTATATATTTTATTTATTTATTTGAGATAGAAAGAAAGGGGCAGACACAGAGAGAGAGAGAGAGAGAGAGAGAAATGGGCACACCAGGACCTCTAGACACTTAAAATGAACTCCAGATGCATGTGCCATCTTGTACATCTGGCTCAGTGTGGGTACTGGGTAATTGAACATAGGTCCTTTGGCTTTACAGGCATGTGCCTTAACCACTAAGCCATCTCTCCAGCCCTCTAGAATATTCTTAATCTCTAGCAATCTTACCCATTTCTTTAACAGTGCCTTTTAGATGTGTGCTTCATTCTTACCTTCTTCATCCATTATATGTTGCTACAACTTTTTTGTAATTCCTCAGTGATAGTAAAACTCGTCATCTGGAATGGAACCTGGGCTAATTAGCTGTGCCCTAGTATGTCTTCTCAGAGAAAAGTGCAATTTAACTTCCCCAGTCCACCATATATATATAACTGTAGGAAAGTTTTAGTCAAACAGCTATCATAGGCATGTGGGGACTTTAAATTGAGCATCCTATTCAGAGGAAAACTCATGACTCAATTCCTCATTCACACTAGCCATGTGCCCTGTGTACATGGTTAACTAATAAATAGAGTTGGAAATGTTCCAACACATTAAGATGAGGAAATGGTTCTGTAGTTGTTACACAGTGAATCTTATTTCATTTAAACCACATGAGGCTTGGGATAGCACTGCTATAAGGACTGAGTCATCATGATTAGGAGTTATTTTGAAGAGAATTTCTTTGAAGAGAATCCTGGAGCATTATTCAAGCCCTCACTCCCATGCCCAAATTCACAACACTTGCCAGAGTGGTACTCTACCATCACCATGTGCCCAGTGAGTGAGTCCTTAAAATAAGCATTAACAATCAAGTTTTTTTGTTGTTTGTTTGTTTGTTTGCTTGTTTATGTGGTAGGATCTCGCTCTCACCCAAGCTGATCTGGAATTCACTTTGTAGTCTCAGGGTAGCTTCAAGCTCACAGCAATCCTCCTTCCTCTGCCTCCTGAGTGCTGGGGTTACAGGAGGTATTTTAGTAAAAAATCTTCTGATGCCCTGGCTTCAGAAAGTAGGAAGGCTATGTCAGAGCCATGTAATGGAAACACTTTAAAGATGCTGTTTGGAAAACATTTGTAAGTATATCCAATCCAGAAAAATATCTAGACATAAGCTTATTTCAAATGGATTTATATAAAAGGATTCTCTGCCTGGAAAACAAAAAGTGACACTGTAGAAAGGTACAGAGGGCAAGGGAATAAAACCACTTTCTAAATGAATTTGATAAACCAACAAAAATTATACTAATAGGAGAAGTTACTCTTTTTTCATATTTTTATTATTTGCAAGCACAGAAATATTTGAAAAGAGACAGAGAAAATGGGCCTGCCAAGGCCTCCAGGTGCTGCAAATGAACTCCAGATGCTTGTGCCACTTTGTGCATCTGCCTTTAGGTGGGTATGGGAAATGAAACCTGGGTCATTAGGCTTTGTAGACAAGCGCCTTAACTGCTGGGCCATCTCCCCTGCCTGAGAAGTTATTCTTAAAAGACATTAAGTTGGTTCTGTGTATCAAATAACATGTTAAAATACATAAAGGTTTCAACTTTCAATTTATGAATGTGATGTACTCATGGAATTCTGTGCCTTTCCAGAAAATACAATGTAGATAGTTTTGAAATTCTTCCAGGCACATGGTTTGTTATATATCTTAGGTATTTTATTGGCATAGGAACTTGCATTATGCACCCTTCCTTCAAAAAGCTTACATCACAGCTTTTAATATTGGACTCCATATAAAACCCTGAATCTTACAAACACTTTGAAAGCTTAGGCTGAGGCTGGGTGAAGCCCTGGCAGCTGCTTCACTGACAACAGAAATAAGGAATGTGATATGCAGTGGAAAAGAATGGGAGCTTTATTAAATTTTAAAGTTTATTTTCCAGGCTTGTATTTTTTCACAGTAAACTCAGAATGAGTTTTATGTGGACCAACAAAAGACATAGATGAATGGCTGTCAGGAACAGTGGAATATTGAGAAGGTATTAGTTAGTGTCCTAGCAGAGATGATCCCTGAGATTTCCTCCTGAACATGCATTTTAGTTTCTCTGCTTTCTTAGTATATGTGACGGTGTTTTGTGTGGGTCATAGCTCCCTCACTTACTGTTTAGCAAGGTATTGGATTATTACTTTTTTTGAGAGAGACAAAGAGAGAGAGAGAGAGAGAGAGAGAGAGAATGGGCTCTGTGAAAGAACTCCAAACAAGCTCCCTTGTGCGCATGCGGGACATTGCGTGCTTGCATCACTTTTGCTTCTGGCTAAAAGTGGGACCTGGAGTTTCAAATGGGCATTCTTAGTCTTCTCAGGCAGGCGCCTTAACTGCTAAGCCATCTCTCCAGCTCTGGATTATTAATTTATATTCCCATTCTTTTCCACTGCATATCACATTCCTTATCATCCTTCCTAATTGAAATAAAATCTGCATAGTCCCTATATTTTTAATTCAGGTTTTCATATTTCTAAGTTTAGTCCGTTGTCTACCTTTCTATCACTGTGCCAACATGCCTCAGAAAATCAACTTAAAGGAGGAAAAGTTTATTTTGGTTTATGGTTCCTGAGGTTCCCACTCCTGTTACTGGTCTTCAGTGCTTTAGGTCTGTAGTGAAGCAGACCATCAGGGTTTCAAGTGTGTGGTGCAATAAGCCTTCTCTCCTTGATGGTAGGTGAGAAGGAGAAAGAGAAGAAAGGAGGTGGGTAGGATGAATTGAGGAAGGGAAAGAAGGAGAGACAGAGATACACAGAGAGAGAGGGAGGCAGGTTGCCAACCAAGACTTGAATTTATGAACCTTTGATATTTAAAATCCAAATTATTTAATTGAGAATTTTAATACATTAACATACTATAATTTAATCATCTGTCCCCTATTTCCCTCTTTTGTCATCCCTCTCCCACTCATTTTCCTCTGAGCACTCTTCTCTTTCCAAGTGGCCCTTCTGTTTTTTAGGTCTCACTCTTTTAATCCTTCTCTGCCCTCTTTGTCAAAATGTTGATTTGACTCAATATTGTGAAGACATTGTGGGGCTAACAGTATCCACTGTGAGGTCAATTCATGTCTGAAGGACAGTACCCCTAAATAAGCCTTACTATCCTGTAGCTCTCACATTCCTTTCCCCCCCTTCTTCAATGTTTCCTGTGTCTTGAAGGAAGGGAAGAGAGCCTAAGAAGTTAATGCACAAAGAAAATGCAGTCTAGTGATAAGCAAAGTAATAGAGACCTTCAAGTAAAATCCACACAAAACAAAGATCTTTCATCTCTTAATCCTAATATGAAAACACTTTCAAAATATACCTCCCCTTTTTCTAACAACCAAAGAGATGTATAAATAAACTGATACCCAGCAACCCTAAGCAGACACTACTTGCTGATCTTAAATACAGTATTTACTTGTTCTAGGAGTCAGGTTACCACTGGCAATCCAGGATTCTTAAAGTAGTGACTAGATACATGAGTTTCACATTTACTTTACTGACTTTGGATAAAGCTTCAGGCTTTAGTTTCACTACTGGAACTAGCATCATTTTTTTTTTCCCCTGAGGAAATCCTGCCTTTTTCTTCACTCAGTATTCATTCTGTTGGTTAATATAAGTGTTAGAAAGCTAGCAAAGTTCAAACAGTGCTGAGATGCAAGTTTATTTTTACAAAGATGTCCACATATAGAGAGTGAAGCTGGCATCACACCACTATCAGAGACACAACTTCTGTCAGGCTACTGTGCTGACTTTAGCTTATGTCACCCAATGCTTCCACTCCTGAACTATGTAGGGGATAAAGGAAGCCAAAATAGTAGGAAAGGAAAAGGGACAGTCTAGGGTCAAGCTTCTAGAGTTGACCACATGTGATTGCTTCTTATAATGCACTGACTACCCTTAGTGCCATGGTTTCATTTATAAAGTTCCAGTAACATGCACTTTGTCTTATGCCAACTAAATATTTCGAGCTCTTATTCCTACAGACTGATGAGAAAGTTGGTGTTATTGGGAGTATGCCACTATGCTACACTCTCTAACTCTATAACCCTACTGTTGGCCTTGTTCTTAGGGATTTTTCTTGTTTTCTGAGATGGATCTGTCAAAAGATTTGCTTGTCATGCATGTAGGTGGAGACCATCACACATGATCTAATCAGGCTTAGGAGTGAAGCAGAGAATTAAGTCTTTTCTGAGTGCATTACCATTGACTAGAATATAGATTTCTTTTACACACCAGTAAATCATGGAGTTGCTTTCCAGATCTGTTTAGTGAGGGACATGACTCAGGACAGTCTTGACGACTTGACCAGTCAAGGTTATTGCTAGACCATGTTTCCTCATGGAATGTAACATCATAGTTTAGTGACATTAGACATTAGACAAGGCTGTTCCAAGACCAAGTTGTGGATAAAAGAAAACAAGAACAAATGGTCTTCATATGCATGACCTTACAGTGCCTAACACTACCTACACAAGACCTTCATAAAAGGAGGAAAAGATGGTGACTTCAAAATAAAAGAGAATAACTGAGAGGGGGAGGGGATATGATGGAGGCTGGATTTGGTGGGGGGATAGGAACAGGGGCAGGCATTTATAATGGTTTTATTGTTCACAGTTATGTAAGCTATCAATAAAAAGTTAAAAAAAAAAAAACCAAACAAACTGTAATCAGTATTAAGCACAGATAAAAAAAAATAATGCCATTGTATAAAAGAAAAATGTGATCAGTATCCTCCTTTTAGACTAGAACAGTTTAAATTACTTTGTAAAGTCTACATAAAATGAACATACCTAAGCATATAATCAGGTTTTCCAATACCTCTGTCCACATCAATCAACAATAATCCTGTTTGAAGTATGACCCATCACCCTGCCCCTGGGATGCTATAAGCCCACTCCCAAGCACCAGCCCTCACCTTCCCTCCTGTTCCTCCTTCAGAGAGTGCAGAAAGTCACCTTTGCTCAACTGTCATTGTTCCCACTCTGTTGACTGATGGCCTCAATCCTACATGTAACTGTGAGAAAATCTAGTCCTTCAGGTGTATTCTTTGATAGTGTGTACAATCTAATATGTACTTTTTGTGTTATTTTAAATTACAGCACTAATAATCAGTATTGGGTGATATAATTTGGAACTCTTTGTCACCATATAAAAGGAAAAGTTGAATTTATCTAGACCAGAACTTGTGATTTATAATAAAAATCACAAAGCATCCATAAGTAAACACATTTTAAGTAATAGCTGGCCCTTTGAAAAGGATTACTATTCTAAGCTACTTCTTTATTTTTCATTTTAAATTCATCATTCCCTCACTCCCTCCATCCCTTCCTCCTCTCCCCTGTTCTTTCTAAGAGAATAGATTCTCATCTTCTTTCAAATGCCAGACAGGTGGAGTTCCTTGATTTGAGCCATGGAAATAAGGAAGAAATTTTCTGACCTTCCAAGTTTGGATCACCCAGTGGTGGGTGGCAAGGTGAATGTGCCGTTTTTTTTCCTTCACCACCGGCAGGTAGAGCGGAAGAGAGAGAGAGTCGGGCCAGCCGCTTCTCTCGAGGCTGAGCGGGAAGGCGGGTGTCGGCAACTCAAAAAACCTCCCGAAGCCACCAGGGAAAAGAAAACCACATTGAGCCGGGAGAATGTCTGGGGTGGAAATCTCTCCATTCATTGTCATGGGAAGGTATTTATATATTTTGAGGAAGAGGGTGGGAAGAGAGGATGAGAGAAAGGTATAAGGACCAATATTATTTCACCACGTTAGCAGTAGCTGGGCAGAGGCAGGTTTGGCTCAGGTGCTGGGTCACTCCTATGACAGGTCGCAAAACTCCAGTCAGACTCGGGAAGTTTGACTAGGCCTCACAAGAAGCCAAGTACAGGTAAACTCTGGCTGGGCTCAGAACCACTAGGCCTCACAACAGGCAGGGCCCAACATCTCCCCCTTTTGTTTTTGTAAGAACGGTGGATGGTCATGGCCTCTGTCCTAGGTTGTCCCCCTCTGGGAATCTTACCTGTCACTGAGTACCATGCCTCTAGCCCGTTGACCACTCCACACCCTGTCTTAGGTTGTCTCAGCCTGTCTGAGATCTTACCCGTCGTTGGTTCGATGGAGGGTGGGGGAGGGATGTTAGGTGGATAGCCAGTAAGTGGAAAAGCCGTTGCCTTTGAGTCGCAAACCTGTGGTGCCTTGACCTGATGAAGTTTAATTGTGACCTGATGAAGTTTAATTGCCTCAAGCTGTTGGTGAATGAATTGTGTAATCTTATTAATTACACAGGGCCCGAGAGTGAGGATAAGAAGAAGGAGGGGTTCAGGGGGAGGGAGAAGGTAGGGTAAAGAGCAAGAACAAGGAGGGGTCCAAGGGGAGGGAGAAGGTAGGGTAAGAAGCCATGTAAGTTCGTCCACAGCAGGTTGTCTTGGAAGTCCCGTCTCCTCTTCTGTAAATCTTTCTGGAGCTTTTCTGGCTTCATTCGGATCTAGTAGCATCCACACCTTCAGTTGTTCCTGGGGAAGAAACAGAGGCATAGTTCTCAGGGGTGGGACACTCCCTGGAGAATTGATTATTATCATCCCCTTGTTGGGGTGAATATTTTAAGTCTCTTGCTGGTACCCAAATAGGTCTTTTTTCCTCTTGAGGAAAGACACATCCAAATTCTCTCCCTGCTGTGAGGAGGGGGCCCCAGTTAATGGGTCCCTCCATTTGACCCAGATGGATCTGTAGGTGACAGCTGAGGTCCAATGTTTTTGAAAAGGGGACAAGTGTCTATCTTCTTTAGAAAAATTTAAAATATTTAGGGTTAATAATGCCTTTTTTAGTTGGTTATGTTTAATCTTTGGGCTGGAGAAATAGCCCAATGGGTAAACATGCTTGCTTGCAAAGCCTACCAGGGTAGGTTTGATTCCTCAGGACCTACATAAGGCCAGAAGCACAAAGTGGCACATATGAATGGTTTGTTTGCAGTGGCAAGAGGCCCTGGTCACAGATTTTCTGTTTCTCCCTTCCTCCCTCCATCTCTCAATCCTTCCATCCTCCCATTTCTCTCTTTGCCTGACAACATATAAAAATAAATAACAATTGGTGTGGTTAGTCTGTAAAATCAAAAGGCTTGATAAGAGGGAAGGTACTGAGGTTACATGTCAGTAATGGAGCACTGGTCTAACATACACAGGGCCTGAATTTGAATTCATGCTTCTCAAGAAAATGGGAAAAATCAAATATCAAGGTGTACCACCCTCCTGACTGCATTGAGATGAGATGTCCTTCTTCTCATAACCTGAACTGGAACATCAGCCGTTCTCATTTCCCTATCTGTTCTCTTTCATACTGGAAAACGATCATCATCTCTCCCATTTCTCTGGCTTTGGAGGAATTGACTTTTCTTCCATCATTGCCTTCCTTCATTCTCAGAAACTTGTGCTTAGACATTGGATTATGCAAAATTTTGATGCTTTTCAACATCTATCCTCATGTGATCCAACTCCTTCTACTACCTCTCTGTACTGTCTCATATACACACACCTACATATGCATGAATATACATAAATTTGTTTATTTCTCTGAAAAGTGCTAACACACACCCAAAGGTTATAGTGTCTTCATTAAGTCTGTAGAACTAGAATTCCATGTCCTTGGATGTCTTGTCTAACCCAACCCTCATCTCCATCTCTGAGAATCAAATGGTGATTAACAGACAAATTAAAAGACAGTGAGACCGACAGTTCATGTTTCAGGTCATTCCTGTTATGTCCTGTTGAAACTGTTTTGCCAGAGGATACATGACTTTGGTTTGTTTTATATTTAGTTTTGTTCCTTGTCCAATGCCAATATTTTCATTCTTCTTGCTATAAAAGATTGTGCTTGATAAACCATTAAAAATGAGACCTTTTCTCTCTGACCTTGTTTCTAAAGACCAAAGAGAAGAAATGCCAAATACTTTATATGAGGGAAGCAATTCCAGAGTTGTAGAAATTACCAGTTAAATGACAAGGGGTGGTCCCACATCCTTGTTAGATACTAGGACAGCTCACTGTCCTACCTGTGATGGCCTGTGTGAGAGTGCAGCAGAATGAAATTCATTAGGTGATACAAATCTGGAGAAAGTGACAAGGGGGGAATTCATATCATAAGGACTGTGGAACTGCAATAGCTAGGTCACTGAAGAAAGAAAATTACAGAATTGCATCTATAAATCAACACTTTAAAACAAAGCATAGGGGTGTAAAAGTCCTTGCTCATACATAGCCTTTGAAGAAAACCTTATCTGAACACAAAAAAGCCTGGAACTCTCAAGTCACAAAAGTTAAAAGGCAAAAATTTGAACCTAAATACTTCTGCCAAACTCGTAAAAATGGGGCTACATGTGTGGGATAGAGGTAGATGTATAGGCTCGTTTGAGACTCATGGACTCTACATTCCTAAATCCTCTGATCCTGCATTTTTAACTTTTTGCATCTGTAACTAATGTTTGTTTGTATCTTAATGCTGGAATTTACAGTTGATACCATTTTAATTAATTTATTGATTAATTTTTGTGCTATAATTCATTATATTCCTATTCTTAACATATTTATTACATTTTACTTTATGGGGTACTTCACTAATTTTCTAGGAATGTGTTTCTACATATGTTTCTTTTCTTGTGCTTCCCTGTTCTTTTATCACTGATAATTAATGGTTAAGTACTTGTCATTTTGTATGAAAATTATAAAAATAATGTTAAGTTTTCTATTATTTTTATCTGGAAAGAATTCGCATTTGCTTTTCAAAGGTTGCTTGCTTATATTCACAGCGGGTTAGTAGCATACAAAATTTAATTTATTAGAATTTGCTTAATATGAAGAGAATAGCAAGCAACACAAAACAAAATTAACAATTGTTAAATTCATGCAGGAAGTCAGTCCAATTGTTCCTTGAAGAAAATACTTGCACCTTTTAAGAATGTCTCTTTATGACAGTCTCCCAATCATGCATAGGTCAGTTTTATTAACATAAAGCACTCTACCTTCTTCAAGTTCATTTTAAAGAACTTTTAGAACAAAATGTTATTTTTGATGCTTAGAGTGGAAGGCAATTATGAATACTGTAGGAACTAAATCTTTGAGCACAGAGATAGAATACAAGCCCGGAGAAATTGACACAAAACATGTCATCATAAGTTGATGTAGTAATTTTGATCAATAGATCAAGAGAAATTGCTAACAAAACCACAAAATACCCTTTATATAAAAAAAAAAACATTAAACAGGCTTTTGTAAAGACATTCCTTTGAACAATGAATAAAGAATTCTCACTGTGGACAAAGTGAATGTTGGGGTTCACAGAAAATTACCAAATACCTAAATTCTTCATTGAAGGGTCTGGAAAAAAACTATTGAAAGTGGATGATTGCAAAAGAAAAAAATAGTAATTTATGGTTTGTGATAGCTGTGAATAGCTGATAACTGCAATTCTAGGAAGACTTTGTGGACCAGTCCCTCACCATAAACACAATCAGAAACTATACAGGAAGTGACATGACAAATTTTATCTCAACAATGCAAGCAGGTTCTAAGTATAGGGTTTGTTGTTTGTGACAGCAGGGGAACGGAGGTGAAGATAGTTTTGCCAAGCTTCACTCATTATAGTGATGGGCACTTTCTTGAGATTAATCTAAAAGCCATCTTGAAGGGATCCTATTCTTACAGTGAAGGGGTTTGATTATTTATTTTCTGAATCCATCAACTGCTTATTTCTACTTTTTTCCTCACTGGCATATTTGAAAACCTTGAAACAATCAGATAAGCTAACATTTTATAATAATATACTGTATA
Organism: Orientallactaga sibirica; assembly: GCA_036365145.1. NCBI lineage: Eukaryota > Metazoa > Chordata > Mammalia > Rodentia > Dipodidae > Orientallactaga > Orientallactaga sibirica. The sequence goes on along the minus strand of JAEOAD010000012.1, from coordinate 43,747,617 downwards.
TATATATATATATATATATATATATATATATATATATATGATTAATTCTAATTGTATTTCACATGAAGGAATATATATTTACAGTATAGTATAGTATATAGTATATACACACATACACACACACATCCTGGTTTCATGCTAGCAGGACCATCTCATACAAGTTTTCTAATGACATTCCCAATTTTCCTATTTAAAATCCCAAATGCACATAAATTTATTTCAAGGCAATTCAGGATGACTATCACCCTTGTCACCCTATAGGAAATAGCAGTTATCATAAAATTTTTACAAACAGAATAAAAATAGAAAAGAGCGTGTGTTTTTATTTGTGGTTTTTCAAGGTAGGGTCTCACTCTAGCCTAGACTAACCTGGAATTAAGTATGTACTCTCAGGGTGGCCTTGAACTCATGGTAATCCTCCTACCTCATTCTCTGAGTACTGGGATTAAAGGCGTGCACCACCACACCTAGTTTAGAATGTGCTTATGAGTATCAACAAATGACTCATGTACTGGGCAGGATGACTCAAGGCTTTGGTAGTAGCAATGGACCTAGGGTAATTTTGATGAGATTAAATTTAAAAATTCATTTTTTGTCAGGATGCATCAAATAAACCTAGTAAATAAAGTGATGAGTGGCATTTAGATAATGCAAAAGATGTCTCCTCAAAGTCTATGCCGACATTGGTTAATATCATGACAAATAAGCTACTCTTCAATTCTGAGTCTGAATTTCTTCATCTGCCAGTTAAGGAAGTTGGGGAGATTTAATCTCTGGGATTCTTTCTAGTTCCAAAACCCCAGAATTGGGGTAACATCATCAAGATTTAAACTACGCTGGCTCTATTCTCAGACTTGTGCATGATGCCACCCTCCTGTTGCTACCCAAACAGTTATAAAGCAGAAAATAATTGGCCTTTTGTCTTTGGCACAATGGTATTTGTTGTTTGATCCGTGGGTAGACATTGAAGAGAAATGTATTGTGTGAAGTTTCTTTTCCCTGCTGGGAATGGAGAAGCATTAATAGTGGAACATTTCATGGCACAATAAACACCTACAGAAGGTTTTGTCATGTGCATGAAGTTGATGAGGGATGTGGCACTAGTTCATTTCTTCCTCATGACTTCTGAAAAAAGGCTCTCCACTTGCTTGATGATCATTTATAAAGAAAAGTGAAGTGTATAGTTTTACATCCCACGTGGCATACTTATAGGGGGCACAGAAGTTCTCAGTGGTGGAAAATTTAAATGGTTTATACAAGAGTGGTCATAAGAAATTATCTCCCTAGTGATTATATCCAAGAATGCTTTACTATGCAGACTTGTTAAGCCCCGAGCTTCAGATTCAGTGATCTGGCTTTGAAATCAGTATAGTTACTTTCTAGTTATTACACTATAGCAATCTAAATTACAAAAGTGATATTTCCAATATTTAAGGTTTATTTGAAGCTTAAGTCTGATTGTACAAAACACCAAGGCACATGAAGCACAATGACCTGTGAGAATTAATAAAATATCAGTAATATCATTTGGCATTAGTGAGCAATTTTTAATATGCCTAATCCAGTTTTCTCTATTATGTAATATATCTATAAATATGGCAAATTTCACCTTTGAAGATAATTTAGAGCTGGAGTCCAACTACTTGTAATCATAACAGATTCTTCTCACTATAAAATACATGAGGTAATTACTTTTATTTGAAAGTGGACATTGAAAAAAACATTAAGAGTACATGAACTATGAAATCTGTAAACCTCACTAATGCATTTAACTTGAATAGGTGAGATTAAATACAAAACAGGATGTCATTATTTTGAGGAAGAATATTGGGATTATATCAGTTAAGAGGAAAATAGTTTATATTCTTTCTAAAATTTTGTTTTAATTATGCCTGAAAAAATGGTTCACACTTTCTCAGGAGCAAATGATTATTACTTGGAAGAATGTAATTGATTACCAAAATGAAATAAGTAGTTTTCCAAAAAAAAAAAAAAAAAAAAAAATTCAAGCTCAAAACCCACATCTGATGTACATGAGAACTTTAGATTATCTACAGATATTTTTTTTTCATCATAGGTACAAACAATGATCAGATAAACACAACTGAAGTAACCCATAAAGTTTCTTTTGTGGTACACTGTAAAATGCTCTCAAGCTGATTTATATTTTCTGTATTACTTAAAAGTTGGGTAGAGAAAAAAGCAAAAGTTCAAAACTTTAGTATCCATCACTAACTTGTCCTCTTTTAATACTGCAAGGATGGGAGTGAACCCTTACCATATTTTGGCTTTCTGATCACTTTAAATGCCTCATTTCCAGGAAATGTAAAGAATATTTTTTTTTGAAATAAATTCACCATTTGTCACAGTAAAATAACTGGAAAGTAATAGAAAGCTAAATAAAAAATGCAAAATAGGCAAAACCAACAGCCTCGATGTTTTGACATAGTGAATTATGTTATTGTTAATATAAGAACTTATCACTTTCATTCATCCTACCAGAAATGTCTAATATTTTGTGCTTTCTGTATCAAATACATACTTATTAATATACTTATCATTTAAAAAATAATGCATCACCTTTCAGAAAGATGTTCCTTCAAATAAGTTGTTGAAAGTGCTAGTTATAGAAGTATGCCTGGTGAATTACATGTCCACCATAAATTCATGTATTCTGAATGCTAGCTCCACAGATGGTGGCAGTTTGAGAATTGGAGCCTCTGGGAGGTATGTTCTTGGGGGAAGGCTTATAGGAGTTATAACCAATGTCCCTTGCCAGTGTCTGGCACACTCTCCAACTGCTTTCTTTCTCAGGAGCAAATGATTATTAAACAGGTAATATATTGATAATGACATTGGCCAGGAGATGACGACCAGCCTCTGCTCATTCCATGTTTCCATCATAGAGCCTCTTCTTCAGTATGGAATCCAACATAAAGCCTTGCCTCCCACAAGCTGCTTTTGGCCAGGTTCTTTGTACCAGTAATGAGAAAGGAGCTGCAACAGTAAAATTGGTACTAGAGATATGGGGTCATTGTTGCTAGAAACCAGACTGTGTGGTGTTTGGCCTTTTGGAACTGATTTGGAGGGGGGGATGTGGAAAGATTTTAAACCTTGGCCTAAGAGATGCTTTGCAGTGCTGTAAGTATAGCTTGATAGATTCTGGGCAGAGGTGAAGGGACCAGAATGCAGGAAGAACTGTAGGCTGTGAGGTTTGGTTTATGAGGGAAGAAAGAACTTAGTAGGGACTGGGATCGAATCAGTTTTCATGAAAGGATTGTCCTGTTCTGCCTGCCTGTGTTCTGAGAAATTCTGTAGGGTTGCATTGTGTAGACATAGACTGGTGTGAACAGATGAATACGGCACAGAAAGAAAGCTACCTGATAAAGACAACAGCTAGGTTTATCTGCAATTATTTGAAGTATTATAAGTTTTGTGATTGGGCCAAGTTTTTCTGCACTGGGGGAACAGAAATAATGAGGACTCTTTTGATGTAAGGAACATGAATGGTGAATGAGTGTTCTGCTTTTCAAAATCAGCTTTATTTACCCCCATCAGTTGTACTTTTGGTGCTATCAAAAAATAATTTAGTTGAATATCAAATAATTTGTACAGCAACTGAGAAAGTGAAATATTTTTTTAAAATATGCATTTAGGTATAAATATAGTGAAAATACAATATTGATACAGGTGATATTTCTTTATTTAGCCAATTATAATGATAGTAGCAAAAAAGGAATAGCATAACTACACCTTGAAAATACACCATTTTATACCGATTTTTATTTATTTTATTTACCAGAAAGAGAGAGGGAGAGAATGGATCTACTAAGACCTCTAGCCACTGCTAACAAACTTCAGATGCATGTGACAACTGATTTTACATGGGTATTGGGGATCAAACCTGGGTCCTCAGGCTTTTTAGGCAAGCACTTTAACCACTGACATTTTTTTCAAGCCCATTGACACCTATTATTTTAACAAATATAAATGATTACATAAATCAAGAGCTACATATTTTATGATATTACATATGTGCATACATTATGATATATATGCTTCATGGACAACAAATTTCAAAATTTTAAGTTCATTTGTATAATATAGATTTAAAGTTTGCTTTTCATTTATAAATATTTTAATATGATTACTACTGGATGGTGGATAACATTAGGAAACATGTCTCTAGTCATCAAATTTAAGTAAAAATATAGCTGCATTACAATGAGAACCAAACCTTTATCTTAATGGACATAACTGATAATTTACCATTGTTTTTTTTTTTAATTTTTATTATTCTTTTTTATTTATTTTTGGAGAGAGAGAGGGACAGAGAGAGATAGACAGAGAGTGAGAGGGAGACAGAAATGGGCGCACCAGCAGTCTCTCAAGCTGCTGTGAATGAAATCCTGATGTATGCACCCCCTTGTGGGCAAGTGCAGCATTGAGCCCTTGCCTCACTTTGCATCTGGCTAAACGTGGGACCTGGAGATTGGAACCGCTGGACATTGCAACCAGCATTCTTAGGCTTAGCAGGCAGGCGCCTTAGCTGCTAAGCCATCTCTCCAGCCCTACCATTGCTTTTGACATTACTTTACCATTTTTCTATGTCTCTTAACGAAAAATGATGTTACATTCATGAAAGATTTCTGAAGTACCGAGAACAGAGGAGTTATCCTGTATTGCCTTGTTTGGGACTTGGAAGGTGCATAATAGACTTGTAAAAGTTCTAGTAGCAGTATTTGAATGAAAACTGAACTTTGCCACATGTAGATCATTCATTTAATGCCAGAAATGGAACAGACTTAACACTATTTAGTTATAGTATTAAGCGGTATATAATACTATCCTGATTTTGTGGGGAGGGGAAAGATAAATCATAATGGAATTTTTGAAAGCCAAAAATATCCTCAAAGGTACTGTTAAGGGAAATATTTGCTATGGTTTCCTGATTTCAAATTTTTTATACTTAGTTATGATATGCTACAATAAGAATAAATGAGCATTTTTGAAGTTGTGTTGTATCCTTATGAAAATCACCAATGGTCTAAGGATAGAGCTCAGTGGTGAAACATGTGTCTAACTGGTACAAAGTCCTTACTTTACTCTCCAGCACTGGAAATAAAACACACCAAAGAAGCTCTTGTTATACTCACTACTGATTAACTATGGGAAATTCTCTATCTCAAAACAAAACCAAGCAGCATGGGAGCTGCAGAGGTGGTTCAGTGGTTAAACGCTTTTGCATGCAAAGCTTGTGGACTAGGTTCAATTCTCCAGCCACTCATGCAAAGATGGAGAGTTATTCATTTGCAGCAGCAGAAGATCCTGACGTGCCTAAACACACACACACACACAGACATATATACACACACACAAATAAATAAAAAACATTTAAAAAATTTGAAATGCAACAACAATAACAACAAAAGCAGTCCATTAGTTTCTTATTACCAGTTCAATTTCTTAAATTATCTCCATTTATTTCCTTTAAAATCTGTCTATAATTAATATTTATATATTTGTAAGTATAAAGCAATGCATAAAGGACATTTTTAAAACACTTATAACTTAACCTTCCTATTTTTATTATTGATACCAAATATTAATTATATATAATGATAGTTTTTTTCATGACATTTACATAGATGTCTTTCAAGTCCTTTTTTCATTTTAAGAACTCTCCCCATTTCTACTTGTCCCCTTCCTCTTTCAAATAGTTCTCCTTCTACGTTCACATCAGACATACATGCATACATGGAAATCTATTTTAAATATTGATTCTGAGTAAGACATGCAATATTACCTTTATGAGTTTGGTTTATTTATGTGAAACTGACGAACTCTTTATTCTTTCTTTAAAAGGATTTCCTCCTTTTCAGTGTTTTGCCTCATATATTACATAGCCTGTGCCCCTTATGTAATTATCTTTCTATTCAACATAGCTAGAATATTATGCTCTACCAGTTTTGCCATATTCTGCAAAGTGGATGCCATGAGAACTCTAGAAAGCACAGGAATTATCTGCAGCTTATTTTATTTTCTTCATCAGTCCATCTCATCATGCACTATCTGTTGCAGATATCAGAAAATAAATTACATATGCAAAGAGAGCTAGAATTCATTTTTCTAGTTGTCAATGGTTAGAAATGGTAGTTGAATCATTATATCAATGACAGGAAGATGCCCTGAATTTTAATTAGATCTGTTTCTCACTTTACTCAAACAGTTAGCAGAGAGCTGAAGTTTTTCTAATAATCATAAGAACATAGTAAACATTTTAGTTACATGATTCTTCTTCAGAGAGACCAACTGATAACTTTTCTGAATAGACAGACCTTCATGTTGTTCTTTCTTTACAAACTAATAGATATAGAACTATATTCAGCATGTTTTAAAAGCTTCTGAAATTATATTTCAGTAGCAGTAGAGTAAAGCTCCAGGAAGGAATACACTTTGACTCCATATTTTATTGGTACAGTTCAAACATGTATAAAAAGGCTTATGTTCTGATGTGTCCCAAATTTGTTAAGTGCTTTCAAAGTAATATTGTGCATAAGCATAAAAAACTGTGTTCTGGGATGTTGTAGCCACCTTTTCCTTGCTGGGACAGAGCAGCTGACGGAAGGAAAGTTTATATTTTGGCTTCAGTAGAGGAAGCTCCCTCTTCATAATGTTAAGGGAAAGATAGCACAAGGAGAGAGGTTGAACATCACCTCCTTGTCAAAAGCAGGTAGAACACAGCAGCAGGAGAGTGAGCTGAACACTGACAAAGGAGAGCTGGGTATAATACCCATAAGTCTGTCCAGATAGCAAACCTCCAGCAAGGCTCCACCTCCCAAATTTCTATCAATTGGGGAGTACATATTAGAAACAATTTTATTTTATGGTGCACATCTGATTCAAAAAACCTTGTTGGATATTATAAAAAATGCCAAAGCAAGAAATATTTATCTAGAAATATAATTTTTATTATTATTTTTATTTATTTTTGGAGAGAGACACAGAGAGAGATAGACAGAGAGCGAGAGGGAGACAGAAATGGGCGCACCAGCAGTCTCTCAGGTGCTGTGAACGAAATCCAGATGCGTGCGCCCCCTTGTGGGCAAGTGCGGCATTGCGCCCTTGCCTCACTTTGCATCTGGCTAAACGTGGGACCTGGACATTGGAACCGCTGGACATTGGAACCAGCATTCTTAGGCTTAGCAGGCAGGCGCCTTAGCCGCTAAGCCATCTCTCCAGCCCGTAGAAATATAATTTTTAAAAAAGAGGGCTGGAGAGCTGGAGAAATGGCTTAGCAGTTAAGGAGCCTCCTAAGCCTAAGAACGCTGGTTCTAATCTCCAGGTCCCACATTTAGCAAAGTGACACATCTGGATTTTGTTTGCAGCAGCTGAGAGGCTGCTGGCGTGCCCATCTCTATCTGTCTTCCTCTCCCTCTCTCTCTCTGTCCCTCTCTCCAAAAATAAAACAAACAAAAAAAAAAGAGGGCTGGAGAAATGCTTAGTGGTTAAGGCGTTTGCCTGCAAAGCCAAAGGATCCCAGTTCTATTCTCCAGGACCCACGTAAGCCAGATGCACAAGGGGCACATGCATGTGGAGTTCTTTTGCAGTGGCTAGAGGCCCTGGCATGCCCATTCTCTCTCTCTGTCTGTCTCTCTTCTATCTCTTTCTCTGCTTGCAAATAAATAAATAAAAATTTAAAAAAATAGAAAGCTATAGACAGAAACAAAACCAAAAAATAAATACTTTGAAGACTATACTGTCAAATGTAATATGATCAAAATGACTCTTGATGGGTCTGGAGAGATGACTCAGCAGTTAAAGATGATTCTTTGCCAAACTGGATGGCCTGGTTTGACCACTCAGTACTTATATGAAGCAAGATGAACAAAGTGGAGCATGCCTCTGGAGTTCATTTGCACAAAGGGGAGGCTCTGGTTCTCATTCATTCATTCATTCTCTCTCTCTCTCATTCTCCTTTTCTTTCTCTCTCTCTCCTCTCTCTCAAAAAATAATTTTTGAAAGAAAATGTAAAAATGATGATAAGGAACTAAAGAAGGTAATGATAACTCACCTAAAAACTAGCCTTTTATATATGAAAAATTTATTTCAAGTGTGGTTTTCAAGTTGAATCAGGTATGAAAGGGGCCATATAATCAGCCATAAATTACATTTGGAAAGAAAATATATATCATTTTCATCATGAATTTTACTACTCTACCATTTTGAGACAATCTGAAAAATTAATGATTGGACAGCTATGCTTTGAATTTATAAAACAGACTTTTTGTTTAATTATGAGAAATTATTCCTTTTCATTTTTTAATAACTACATATTTAACTTTAAATGATCAAATATATAATGTAGACTTCATATGTTTTTAGGGAAGGGTTTTGAAAGACAGAAAGTGTTTGATATAAAATATTTTCTTGGAATATTTCTTTCAATATATTGTTGAATGAAATTAGCATAAATTTTAGAACAATGTATAACCTTGTGACAGGAGGTATCTATGCTAACACATTACGAAGAAGATCTAGATTTTTTTCTTTTTCTTTGTTATCATTCTCATCTTGGAAGGCAAGGAAAAAGATACCAGATTATTAATGGATGAGCCAGTAAGGAGGACCTAACTAAAGATCTGTCTTGGGTGGACTTATCTAGGACATAATCCTCAAATGAGACATTCTTATTCTTGTGCTCAGTTGTTCATTCACGAATTTTTCTTAGCTGGCTCAGTAGAATAGAATACAGAGAGTACAGATAAATGAGATTGGGATCCTGCCTGGAAACTTGCTCTGCTCTGATCACTTTGGGAAGCTATGAAACTTGAATTTTCCCATTAACTTGGTCCCACTCTGAGGCTGTATTTGATCTTCAGCTGTTTATTGTCTACTGTCTGTAAGCTGCTGTGTCTTAAAAGCTCTGAGGGAAGACTTTAACTCCTGTAACTTTGCTGTAGCCTCTTGATTAACATATCTCTGCCTGTTATTTTATTGTCTCAGCAATAAATGTTGTTTATAGTTGTTATTAACCTACTTCTCTCAAATATCCAAGAAAATACCCCAGATGGTTCATCTAGTTCATGCATAACCCTTTGCAGTTTGCCATAAGTGAAACTCTTAACAATGCCAATGTTAAAGCATAATAGGGGCTAAAAATCCTGAATTTCCAGCAATGAGATCTTCATGGTCCCTGAGCTATTAAGTTATCCAAATCCCAAATCCTAATATAGTGTTTGTATTTTAGAGCATCCTAATATGGAATTATCTTGGATAGTATAATACATAACCTCAGACTTTTTTTCTGCATGAAGACAAGAGAAACTTATTAGGATTCAAAACAAATCAGGATAAAGCCACCATTCCTCCACAAAGGTAGAAGACACATACCATGCCAATTGTTTCTAGATCTCCCAAAATCATAGATGTTCTAAGGAAGCAGGCAGTAATCTGTCAAGTAGGTACAAAGAAATCATGATGAAGCTGTTAATGGTATGGAATACATTTCTTGCTTATGCAGCATTCTAGAAGATTAAAAAAAACTCAAGTGGTACTCAGAAGGGTCTCAGATACAGTGAGACATATCACTAGCATCATATACTATAACAATCATGGGAACAAATGGCTGATGGAGTTAGAGGTACACATAAGACAATTGGTCTAGAGACATCAGATTAAAATTTTGTAGAAATACCATTGCAAGACCAAATGTACATAAATGCTGTTTCCAAGTACCAGATAATAGGAATCCACCATATTGACTGGGATTTGAAACTCTGTAATTCATGGGAAAGGTCAAATACAACCACATCTTAATGTTGGGAAAGAAAGTTCTTCAATTGTGGTTGTGAAACCTGACTTGGATTTCTGTTCAAGACTGGCTGCCATGAATAAGGAACATGATGAGAATAGAGCTTGACTTACCAATGAAAGAAAAATGGGTTGCTTCCTGAGATATGGCTGAAAAGATAAGTCAGAAAGTGCTGGGTGGTGCCACAAAAGGGCAAATCCCAAAATGGAAAAGGTGCAAGCTGAAAAGTTAAAAAACATGAATTGGGTAAGCTGGAGGCTGAAAAGATAAAATATATTCTTAGCCAAATACCTTGTGAATTCTAGGTGAATCAATCAACTTCATTGTACATATTATCATAGCTACCACGTTAAATATAGAAATATCCAGCTTTCAACACCAATGGGAACATCACAATGCATATATAAAAATTAAGCATTCAAAGAACAAAATAAGTTGAGAACGATAAGCCAGGAACCATTAAAGTATTAAAACAACTGTCTCAGGTATTCACAAAGAACTATAGGAAACAGAGATAAAAACCAAAGAGAAATCAAGAAAACTGCAAAGAGTGAGACTTAAACATCAATAATGATAAATTACTTTTACAAGGAGAAGTAGCTGGACATGGTGATGCATGGCTTAGCATTTGAGAAGCTAAAGAAGGAGGATCACAGTTGAAGGCCAGCCTTAGATAAATAGTGTGTTTGCAGCCAGCTTAGTCTACCTGATACCCTTTCTTTCCCCAACCCAAACAAATAAATGGAAATGGAACTTTCTTAAAAGCACAATAACTAACATAAAATTTTTGATTAAACAATTAGGTTTCAACAACTGATTTTCATAGAATCATCAGTCAACATGAAAATAAAATAATTGGAATTATCAAGTCTGTTTTTTTCATCAAAATATGGTAAGATAATCAATTTTATGTGCTGAAAGAAAACAGAAAAGCTGTCAGTGAAGAAGTCTGTATATGAGAAAATTATAAGAGAGAAATTAAGATCCCCTTAGATAAAATTGAAGGGAATTCATCACCAAGTGTGCTTGTCTATAAATAATGCAAACATCCCTGTTTAGAACAAATGAAAGAACTATAGACAATAACTCAAACCCATATGAAAACAAAATGTAAACACTTTTGATTAATTTGAGCTTTGAAAATTCACTTGCTTAGGAACATTAAAGTGAAAAAGTATATGATCCCTTAATACATATAATTTTGTTGCCATATGTGGTTGAAAGAAAAAATGTGTTCCATTTCAAAAATTGTAAAAATAATTCTGAGAAAACAGTTGAGTGCACAGACATGTATAGTTTTTCAATAAAACATAAAGAGGAAAATATCTGATTGTATAAACTAGCCAATGTGTCTAAGAATTTTGAGATATTTGAATTTTATTAATGAAGATGAATGAATCATGGATCACAGTGATCAACAGTTCATTTTTTTAGTAATTTATTATTTTGTTTATATTTTTCTAATTTTACACTCCCTATTGGTGACTCCATTATCCTCCTCCCTGTCCTCCCCCATCCAAAGGGACCCTCATCAATGGGGAATGTGGGTCTTGCAGTGTGGGGGTAGTCAAGAGTAATGGGGGATAGGCCAAGTCTCTATGGATAATGACCCATCTTGTGGCTCTAACGCTCTTTCCGCCCCTCTTCTGCGAATTTCCCTGAGAGTTTGAATTTATGATAGGGACATGTCTCTCAAACATTCTACTTCTACTAGAACTCATTATATTCTAATTACAAAAATGCTGAGACTCCTAGAAAATATATCTCTATGAAACCTAAAGAAACTAAATATGTTTCAAAAATCAAATTGAAAGACAATTATACTAATATACCCATGTATATCAATATCAATGTAAAAATATATGAATCCTGTTTAATGAAGTATAATTATAAATATTTTGTGGTTAATAAAGTATATCAAAATAAAAATCACATGTGACCTTTAATAAATTATAAAGATGATTCTTCATAATGAGAATCTATAAGATGTGAACAAAGGAACAGCCAGAAGATCTATACCTTGAAAATCAATAAACTCAAACCAAGAAAAATATGAAATCATGAAGCATTTATGTTCAGATAGCTTAAAAGTAGCTAGGACAGTGAAGAGTAAATTCACCTAATGAAATCCATAAGCCAAAACAAAACAAAAAAGATAAAGAAATAATAAAAGTGAACACTAAAGTAACAGAAAAAGAAAACCTTTGTTACTGTTCATGTTTGTGCTTAAGAGAAAATGATAGTTTTTATTAGATATAGCACTGATTTTATTTTTGAAGATATATAAGAATTAAATTAGCAATATCTAGGAAGAATGATTTAAGAGTAGAAATAAGACCATTTACAAGTTATAAAATAGTTCATATTACAATATGCAAATTAATTTTTCAATCTTTTAAAAAATAAAACAATTTTCTAAGAAAACCTAGCTGGGAAACAAAATTAACTGAAGACGAAACAGTAAATTTGAAAAATGAGTTGTCACAGAATAGAATATTATTGAATGTTTATGCAAATAGATATCAAGTTTAAATGAACTTTGCATTTGATGTTAATTACTTTTAAAGGAACAAACATTTACATCTTTTAAGGAGTTCCAAAGCATGGAATAAAAAAAAAATCATAAAATTGAAGATAATGTATTGAGTCAACCATGTAACTATAATCAGTCAAAGAGAGCACAAAAAGTAGGTGCTAAAGACCCTTATCACCTTAGATCTTTCATAGCAATACCATATACAATAGGGTGGCAAGTAAAATTTTACAAATTCAAATAATAATGCATACTAATCAAGATGTATTTTTGCTTAATTAAAGAAAGACTCTTCAATTTAAAAAATAATATCAATATTACTTACTTCATTATTGATATTAAATATTGAAATGAAAATAGTGGAAAATACCTAAAAGTATACAGGCAGATAATAACAGCTAACATTGAAATAAGGGATAGGTGTGAGTACATTAACTTTTTCATTTTTTCTTATTCTCCCAGAGAATAAGATAACTAACTGGATCATATAAAGAGCAGACATATATTTGAACAAAATCAGAGTTTAAATGTAAGAACAGGAAATTATAGTGAGAAAAAGGCATAAATTTGAGTCATAAATTTTGTGGAGAAAAGTGCCCAAAATTCAGACTGACTGCAAACTTTGTTTTTATGGGGAAAATATTCAAAACCTCAACTAAGGAAAAAAGAAATTGAGAAGGTCTGCTTCTTCCTGCTACAGAGAAGACAAATCTCACATTTCAAGTCCTACCAATTTAATTAATTTTCTTTATAAAATATTTTTTTATTTATTTGCAAGCAGAGACATGGAGAGAAGTGAGCTAAACAGAGAATTGGGCATGCCAGGGCCTCCAGTCATTAAAAACGAACTCTAGATGCATGTTCCATTCTACTTTGTGCATTTGGCTTTACGTGGGTAACTGGGGAACTGAACCCAGGTCATTAAGCTTTGCAGGCAAGCCCCTTAAACTGCTCAGCTATCTCTCCATCTATTAACTAATTTTCTTTAAAACAATTAAGATTTTAAAAAGAGAAACAAGTGTGTGCCTTTAACAGTATATCACCCACAATATCTAGACCATAGTCCAAAATTATTACTTATAGAAATATATACAAGTACATTATAAAGATTTTTTTTAAGGGTTAACAACAAAATGACCCAGATGATGGACTTGGCAGTCATTTTGAGAAAGTCATTTGTAGCTGTACCAGGACATTTACTTAGAAAAACTAATGAATGATTAAATAAATGGATCAATGCAAATTATTCATTGATTGGAGCAGTCTATATTTTATGTCAATTCCCTCAAATCCATCTGTAATTTCCAGGCAATGTCCATCAATTGTTGACTATCAAGTGATGTCCATCAAAAGTTTAGTATTATTCTTTTTTTCTCTCTGTTAGCAGTTGATAAGCACCTTTTGAAATTCATATTGATTCAAGGGCAGAACACCCACAAGATGTTTGAGAAAAAACAAACTTTGAGATGATTAATTTTGGTGATGAAGTAAAGAAAATTTTGTAAAATGAGTACGTTTTCTTAAAAATGTGAGACACATGATAAGCATCTTCAAAATTGAGAATTTCAAAGACATAAATAACTAGCAATGCTTAAAATAGCAATGCAGGAAACAGAAAAAAAAAAGTGAATTTTGAGTTTTGCACACATTTCTTATATTGCTCCTATACATATGATCCCAGAAAGAAAGTGAATGAGAAAATGAACTTCATCATGACTAACAACTTTTTTTCTTGGAAAGTGATGAGAGGATATTGGGAAAATTCATGCATCTCATTTATATATTATATGTAGCATGAATAATGATCATTCATAAAATCTATAACAAGAAAGTGCTAGTATAATTTTAAGTGGAATATTATGTTAATACATTAAATGGTGGTCATATTAAGAGAATGCCATGGTTTAGATAATTTTATCTGAATGTTTCATGTGAGAAAACATAGTTTTTGTGGTGATGCTATTGGGAAGTGCAATAACATGGCAGAAATTGAGGTCTAGAGAGATGTCTGTAGGTAAGTGGCGGTATGTAAAGGAGTTTAAAGAACTCTGACTCCTTCTGTTTTATTGTCTGTTTTCTAGCACATGTGGTGAATAATATTTTTTCCTGTGCTCCAGTTAAGACACAGTGCCTCATCAGAAGCCAAAAGTTCTAGGGAAAATTGATTATATACTAGAATCTCCCAAACCCTGAGTCAAAATAAAACTTCTCTCTTTGTCATTTAATCATTTCAGGTATTTTGTTAAGAATAGGAAGGCTACTCACACAGATACTACTCATGGCCTGTAGCTTTGGCAGCTAGAAAGTGCAGTTGACTTTTTGGAATGTTGGACTTTTACAAATGTTGAACACTGAAGTAAGAGTATTCTTTTCAGCATAAATGAGATCCTGACATGTACACTTTGGAAGACATCAAGTCTGCTTTACAAGATAGAAAATAAAAACCTGTAAAATCAGATTTGAACAACTTTTCTCAAGCCCACCTAAGAAACTAAGACAATGGAGCAAACTGCCACTTAAAGTCTGCAAGACAGCCTGATGAAGAATAACAGCTGAGATGTGCTCACACACAGTGAAAATGGTTAGAACTATTAACAGATAGAGCCACTGTGAAGGTTTGAATGTAAAAATGTGTACTATAGGTGAATAAGTTTGAACACTTTGTCCCCGGTTGTTTGGGAAGTTTGAATAAGTTTTAGTTTGAATAAGTGTTACTTGGGCTGGAGAGATGGCTTAGTAGTTAAGAAGCCTGCCTCCTAAGACTAAGAACGCTGGTTCCAATCTCCAGGTCCCACATTTAGCCAGATGCAAAGTGACCCAAGGGTGCAATGCCGCACTTGACCACAAGTGAGTGCATGCATCTGGATTTCGTTTGCAGCAGCTGAGAGGCTGCTGGCTCACCCATCTGTCTTCTGTCTTCCTCTCTCTCTCTCTGTCTCTCTCTAAAAAAAAAAAAAAAAAAAAAAAAAAAAAAAAAAAAAAGAAAGAAAGAAAAAAAAAAAAAAAAAAGTGTTACTGGGGCTGGAGAGATGGCTTAGCAGTAAGGTGTTTCCCTGCAAAGGCAAAGGATCCCAGTTCAATTCTCCAGGACCCATGTTAGCCAGATGCACAATGTGGCTCATGTCTTTGGAATTCGTTTGCAGTGGCTGGAGGCCCTGGTACACCCATTCTCTCTCTCTCTCTCTCTTTCTCTCCCTCTCCTTCTTTCTCTCTCTCAAACCAATAAATAAATAAGCTGGGCATGATGGCACATGCCTTTAATCCCAGCACTTGGGAGGCAGAGATAGGATCACCATGAGTTCAAGGCCACCCTGTCATTACATAGTTAATTCCAGGTCAGCCTGGGCCAGAGTGAGACCCTTCCTCCAAAAAAAAAAAAAAAAAAAATGTGTTACTGGAGTGGGCC
Organism: Orientallactaga sibirica; assembly: GCA_036365145.1. Taxonomy (NCBI): domain Eukaryota; kingdom Metazoa; phylum Chordata; class Mammalia; order Rodentia; family Dipodidae; genus Orientallactaga; species Orientallactaga sibirica. The sequence goes on along the minus strand of JAEOAD010000012.1, from coordinate 43,731,864 downwards.
TTGAGATTTACATGCCAGCCTTGTTTGGCATTCTGTCTTTCTCCTTGCTGATTGACACTAGCTCCTTGTTTCTGCCATGCTTTCTCTGTCATGATGGACCCAAATTTAGGGACTTTGAACTGGAATAAGCTTTTTCCTTCCCCAAACTTTCTCTGGTGGAGGATTTTGTTTGAGCAACAAAAGGTAACTTATACAGCCACTCTATTGTAAAGTGGACAAATTTCCAGAACCAAGAATGGTATGGAATGAAAGCTAAGGATTCTTACAGATTAAGGGAATCCTATATTTTTCAGTGTCTGCACTGTGTGGAGTGCATGTATGTGTGTGTGGTTGGGTGCCTGCGCTGGAGCACACATCTAAAGCTCAGAGGACAGTCACTTCCACTTCCACCTTGTTTGAAACAGAGTTACTTGGTTTTTCCTTGCAACCTCAGGCTAGATGGATCATAAACTTAGGGATTTTCCTGACTCCACCTCCCATTGCAATGGGTACATTGGAATTATAGGTGCATGCACTACTTGCATGTGGCTTTACATGGGTTCTGTGATTGAAACTGTATTTGTAAGGCCTGTAAAACGAGCTCTTTTATACACTGAGCTAAGCTGAGATTTACACTTAAGGATTTTAGCTCAATTCACTATACCAGTTTCTCATAGCAAAAAAAAAAAATAATTAATTAATTAATTAAAAAATAAATAAAAGAAAGAAATATTCTTTGTGGAAAGGAGGAGCAAAACAAACATTATGAAATACACTATACAGCGTCCTATAAACCAAGTAAAATGCATTACCAGAGCATTAATAAGTATGAGCATAGCTGACACGTGGTGTGAGCTGGTAAGAATGGTACTTTACCTCCATGGTCTTACTCTCAGGAATCAGCAGTCATAGTCTAGTCATGAAACAGATAGCCAGAAAATTCTGTAAGTGGACATCCTACAAAATGCTTGATCAGTTCTCCTGATACTGCCAAGATCATGAAAACATAGCAAGTCTGAGAAACTCCAGGCAACAAGACTCTTTACCTAAATGTATAAAAAACTGAGTAGGAGGGCTAGAGAGATGGCTTAGCGGTTAAGGCACCTGCCTTCTAAGCCTTGGAACGCTGGTTCCAATCTCCAGATCCCTCATTTAGCAAGATGCAAAAGGGGTGCAATGCCCCACTTGACCACAAGGTGGTGCATATGGATTTTGTTTGCAGCAGCTGAGAGGCTGCTGGCGCACCCATCTCTATCTGTCTTCCTCTCCCTCTACCTCTCTCTGTGTCTCTCTCAAAAAAAAAAAAAAAAAAAAAAACACAAAAAAACACTGAGTAGGATGCTGAAACACCAAAATAACAGTAGCTAAAAAATTAATCTTTATAAAGTATGGCTATCAATAAATATATCAATATTGCTTCGTTGCTTGTAGTAACCTTTTACTTTGCCAGGTGGTCATCTGTATTATACCAAGCACTCTTAATCACTTGCTCCATTATTTATAAACAAGAAAACCTCATTCCTTAAAGTTCTATGTAGAAAATATTATCCACTAGTGATTTAGCTGCATTTAATGAGTATTAATTTAAACATTTCTGTTTAATTATTTACAAAGTTATTAATCAAAGCTGTGGTAGGAAGAATAATGATCCTTGAGAAATATCTGAATTTTTACCTATTGAATTAAGAATGTGTTAGCTTATCTGGAAAAGAAGTTGGTTATTGTAAAATTTAATTATCATGAAATAAACAGATTTTTCTGGATTATGTATGTAAACCAGAAATAATCACATGGATCTGTACAAACCTTTACAGGCTGATTTGTAACTATGCAAGAATGTGTAACTATTGGAAAATTGGAGAATTAGCGGGAAGCAGAGAGAACAAGGGGCCTGATATGAATTTCTAACTGTTTTCACAATGATCATGTTGAAGATATATAGATGAAATGATCCAGGTTTTACCTCCAAGAGACCTGCATGCTATTCACACTATTGAAACTGTCCACCTAACATATTTGAATTGCCAATGAGTACAGTCTTCTCAGCTTGCCAAGCGAGCACCATCAGCTTCTGTGCAAACAGAATGAAACCAAGGCTAGAGCCACAAATAGAGCTGAACTGAACTGAACATAAGGTAAAAATTGGGTCAAGACAGTCAGCGACATTAACTCAAGGCATGGCTGAGTAGGAGACAGAATGAAGGTGCAAATACTGTGTTCTGAAGTGTAAGTGGAAATAACAGATTCATGGTTGCTGGCTCAGCTTTTTCTAATGGAAAAGGGCAAAGCCCTGGCAGGTCTGAAGAGAACGCTGAGAACCAGCAAAGACAAGTCGTAATTCCTCAGAGCCGCCCTCTGCTGACAGCACAACTGAGAGGCGGCTTAGTGTGCTCCCAGGTAGGCTATGCTGCTAAAAGTTTCACTAACAACACATATTTGAATCCTCGAGCTCAGATAAACTGAAGTAGGTTATGTCTAATGACTTGTTGTTATTGATTACCTAATGACTCACTAGTTACTTTGTTCATACCACGAATCATTAGAAATGGATAAAAATCTCAGAGATCACTGCACACACTGGCTACTGAGTGCAGGAAATGCTGTCAGCCCAAATTGAAATGTACCACAGACATGAAAACATAAGCCAGGTTACTTAGATTCAATGCAAAGCAAACATAATATAACATAACTTACATAATTGTTAAATTATTATATGTAATCAGGTGTGATAGTACACACTGTAATCACAGCACTTATGGAGGCAGAAACAGGAAAATTATAAGCCTCAGAGTGATCTTGTTTGGCTCAAAAAGGAAGAAAATGAAATAAAAAAATTATCTCATATATTTGTTAATATTGGAAATACTATGTTTAAATACACTACAACAGTAAAGCCGATTTTATACTACTCTTCTTTGTAAAATATGTTTTGTAGAATATTTTATAGTAAATACATTGTTGGCTGGTGGTGGCCCACTTTATATTTGTATTAGTGTTGGTTTATGTTTTTTTTATCCAGATTAGAAAACATTTTTTCTTTAAATATTTTTTTAAATATTTTATTTATTTATTTGAGAGAGAAAGAGAGGAAGAAGCAGAGAGAAAGAGAGAATGGGTGTACCATGGCTTCCAGCCACAGAAAACAAACTCCAGATGCATGCATCTGGCTTACATGAGTCAAAGGGAATAAATAGAACTGGGTCCTTAGACTTCTCAGGCAAATGCCTTAACCACTTAACCATTTCCCCAGCCCTAGAAAACAATTTTTCTATTAAGAGCCAAGTAGTAAACACCATAGGTTTATACTAAAATATCTTAAAATCACTTACAGTTTCTGTTCACTATTTTTCCTCTCCCTTTATTTTTCTCTTTTCCTTCTCCTTTTTCTTCTTTCACTTTAAAAATGTTGAGCACATTCTTAGCCTGATCACAAAATAAAAAGCAGGTTTTGGACATACTTAGTCATGGGAACTTAGTTTGCCTACTCCAGTTTTATTCAGACTATTTTGATGAAAAGACAACCTCAGAAAGTCACATTTTTCACCCTTATTCATGATGAAAGGAGACTTAGCAGCCCAGAGTCAATCCTCAGCATTACTGCTGCTTCTAACATGTCATGAAATAATAATGAATAATAATTGTGAATCTTTTGGGTATCTCTTCAGATCTACTCTGCTGAAATACTTTATGTCCTTTACAGAATGGCTTTAAGCAAGGCATATTTTAGCTAATTGTTGAACACATTACTAACCTTCCTTTTCATCAGTGGTTTGTGAAATGATTTTAACATCAAGTTTAATTTGCTACCACAAAAGACTGTCACTTGCTTAAATTCCTTACATTGTATAATCCATTTATTTTTTCTTTGCTAAATTAATTCTTCCCTGGGGTATTGCCACAGACACAAGCTTCATCTACTGAGTTTTTCAGATGAATTCTTTATCAAAGGGTTTAAATGTTGTTTCTCATACACCGTGAGTATTTGTAGATTAGACCCAGTAGGCTCAGGAAAATGTAATTAGTCTATACTGTATCACAACTTGTTATAATTGTATTTTTTCAAACCCATAAGTCAGAAGAGTTCATCTCACTTTCAGATTGAAGCATAAATTACTGAGGACTTTGGAAGTGCCTCTCTTTTAGCACAAGCACAACTTAGGACAATGCCTTCTCTTCTGTGCTCCTTAGCAATAAAAATATTTGTTTCCCATCATGTGATGGGCATGTGATATGAATAAATAATCTTAGCTTCCTTAAACCAAAAAAAAAAAAAAATACTGAAGATTTGCTATTTCATCAGAATCTGTGTTTCTTACAGATTCACCCTTAACTCAGTCTGCAAACCATGGTGCCAGTAAAACCTGAAGAACATACGGTAACATACGGTATATAGTTGGTCTTAAACCTGAGGGATGTGGTTTATTCATATTTTATTTCTATCAATAGGCCATCTTTCTATTTCAGAAGATAACTTTGAAGAATGAAATGAATTTGAGGCTATATTGAGTTAAACTTATCATAATTTGAGACAAGACATTTAGAAATTAATATATTAGGAAAACAAATGTTTCTCACACTCAAGTGCAATCTGGAGATTTTTTTAAGCAAAATGATAGTACACTAATGTGTACTATCCACTTAATGTTAATGTTAGTAACAAAACCAAATATAATTTTTATTTTAAATATTTTATTATAATTTTTCTTTGCTTAATGTGGACATAATTGTTTATAAAGTACTGTATTTCCTAACTCATGTTTCTGAATGTGGTCAAGTTTTGTAACTATCTATTCTCTATACCATTCTAAGAATAATCCGAATTTATAAATTTGTAATATCCTCAGGATTAAAATATTTGAAACATTTCTTCTGACAATTACCCCAGATAAACTTAAGAAAAGTGGTCTTAGAACATCTGCTGGGCTGAGGAGATGGCCCAGTGAGGCATACAGTGTCTACCATATAAGCATGATGACCTGAGTTCAGATTTTTGGAATCCATTTGAAGCCAAATGCAATGATGTAAGTCTCTAATCCCAATGTGTCTATAGCAATGTGGTAAAGCTCTCAAGACAAGTAATCTAGTTTGTACAGCAGCAAATAATAAGAGACCTTACCTCATAGAAGGTAGAAGATTGGGACTGGAGAGATGACATAGTGGTTAAGACCCTTACATGCAAAGCCAAAGGGCCCAGGTTCAATTCCCCAGTAGCTACGTAAAGCCAGATACACAAGGTGGTGCATGCATTTGGAGTTTGTTTGCAGTGGCTAGAGACCTGGTATGCCCATTCTCTGTCTCTCTCTCTTTCCCTCTCTCAATCACTCTCACTCTCTCAAAAAAAAAAAAAAATAAGTTAAATGAAAGGCAGAAGATGAAGACTAATTTCCAATATCGTCTAGCATCCATGTGTGCCATGGCATATGCTCAGCAGCATTCACACACATCAGCACTCTCACACACATGGAAACTTTCACAAAGATTAAAATAAATGAAGATATTACTAAAAACAAAATCCATCACACAGTGTTCACTAAAGTATACAAAAAAAAAAATAAAAGTAAGCTTATTGGGCTAGAGAGGTGGCTTAGCAGTTTTGGTGTTTGCCTGCAAAGCCAAAGGACCCTGGTTCGATTCTCCAGGACCCACATAAGCCAGATGCACAATGGGGCGTATGCATCTGGAGATCCAGCCACTGCAAACGACCTTTAGATACATACACCCCTTTGTGCATCTATACTTTCAAGTTTAATCATCCTGACTTTCTTCACCTCTAAACTTTATTTTGTCACTAATAATATTGCTAAATTTCACACTGTTTTGTTAACAATTGATATTTCCTTAACATAGTCATAACTTACCAAGTATGTTTTTATAATATTTATTTATTTATTTATTTGAGAGTGAGAGAAGGGGCAAGAGAGTGACAGAGACATAGAGAAAATGAGTGTGCCAAGATATCTTTTGTCCACAAAAGAACTTGAGATGTATGTGCCACTTTGTGCATCTGTCTGCACTGAGGTGCTGGGGCTCAAACCCAGACCCTCAGGCTTTGCAAGCAAACACCTTTAATTACTGATCCATTTCTCCACCATATCACTCTTTCTTTTAATAAACCTTATGAATGGGTTTAGTCTATAAAGTGCTAGTAAACATGTATTCATGATTCTGTTCTTATGTTCATTCATATTTATTATCCATTTGTTATAGAATATTCCATTATATTACATATTTTTTTTCTGTTTACTGCTACCAAACTCTACATATACTTAAAGTTATCAAGCTTTTTGTTAATATTATTGTGTTTTGCAATCATCAGTTCACATTGTACTTAACTTGATTTTATTCATCATCATATAATAAAATCATCAGACCTCCCAAATCATGCTGTATTATTAGTTAATATATTTTACTTTTTAATATACACTAGCTTATACTGAAATGCTATGCTTTCTTTTCTTATATGCAACTTTTCTTTAATCCATAAATATTGTAAGATTTACCACTAAAGCCATTTTTCTTATAACTAAATAAGTTGTGAGCTACATAAATCTGAAGAGCAGTCTTTTTTATCTGTACCCACCACATATAGAGTAGATACTTTTACTTAGGAATAACAGAATTCTATCTAATATTTCCAACATATTTACTTAAAATTCTTATATTCTATCAATTAATTAATATATACTTAGATACATTTTCTATATACTGAATCTGTAAAATTTTTACATGAAGTATATTTAATTTAGGTCAATTATTTGAGTTATCATATTTGAATTCTAAACTATATAATCAATGTGTCTGACCTATTGTCTATGTCTAACATTCTCTATAGCTGTTGCTACACAATATATACAAAATTTTATAGCAAAAATGCAGAATATTCAGTTAAATATTTACCGAATTTAGAAAGTTCATAAAATATTTAAAATTTCAGTTTTAGAAAGGGGCTAGAAAGATAACTTTGTGGTTAAGAGCACTTGAACAAACATGAGGGCCCGGGACAATCTGAGTTCAATTCTCCAGCACCTATGGAAATAGCTGAGAATGGCCACACATGCCTGTAACTTCAGTCCTGTGGGGAACAGAGAACCATTCCTCTGGGGCTTCCAAAACTCTTTAGCTACAGGTTGAGAGAGAGAGACTTATCTCAAGAAAGCATGAAAAGGATCCAACATTTTCCTCTGGACACCACATGCTCACATAGGGCACTCTTGTCTACAAACACTTGTGCACAAAGCACACACACACACACACACACACCACACCACAAATGCTATTGTACTCACTGGATCACAATGAGGCACAATTACAATAAAAAAGTATTCATCTAACATGGATATGTTCATCAAGGATGGAAACTGCAGAGTTTGGTCCAAAGATAAAGAGAATACTGGAGAAATGCAACATGCAAAGGCTGTAAGAGCCACATAATTGGTAGGCACCTGAGGCTACCCCATAGGGACTAACCAAGGTATTCATGACCCCACAGTGATCACCATAACCCATGGAGGAGGGCCCCCAGGCTAGTGGGAGTTAGGACGAGGGGATCAAAGTTATAACATGTGTGTATTTGTGTGTGTGTGTGTGTGTGTGTGTGTGTGTGTAATGGGAGCTACAGTTACAAATGGATAATTTGCTTTGCAATTTTTGCTTATATACTTCCCTCTGCTAAGAAGCATGAAGTATCACATACGTTCTGGACAAGGAAGTAAATCAGGAACATTTCTGCTTTAAACTGTCACCGTTGCTGGCATTGGTCGGTACATATTGGAGCTAGGACATGCCTGTCTTCCTATACTAAGGAAGTGTAGGCAGGAGCATCAGAAGTTCAAAATCATCCTCATTTAAACTTCAAGTTTAAGGTCATCCTCGGATATACGACACTCTGTTTAAAAAAACAAAAAGGTATACAACAAAACATAACAAAATTTCAAGCTCTTCCAAAAACTTAAAATACCTTTTGCCACAACTGTGTTTGGAGTTCTAAATAACAGCTTAATATGGCTTTGAGATATAATACCATGTTTAAGGATATTAAAAGTAGAAGAGTGATAATGTTTAAAAACACCTGAAAATTAATTAAAATTATTTTTAATAAAACTCTAGTATTGTGGTGAAAAACTGACAATAGATGAGTGAATGACATTTTAAAAGAAATCTGGAGCTAGCACTAAAAACAGAGAATACAAATAATCAATGAGAAAGGGTTAAAGGAAGAAGAAAATACATTCTAAAATGTCTTCTGATGTGTGAGGAAGGCTGAGACTGTTACTTTTTAGCATTAAGTTGTGTGGATCAAAATGCATTTAGAAAATAATTATGAATAAGCAACAAAGGAAAGAAAAGTTGGTATTCCTCAAATTTTAGTAACAAAATATTCTGCTATTATTTTTAGAAATAAATAGCATACAATATTTTTTCAAATATTCAAATTTTATTGAGGGATTTTTTTTTTTGCCTGATGGAGATTATGAATGCGCTTTATAAATCATGCAGGTGATTCTAGTACATACGTTATTGGAACTATTGTTTTGAAATATATTGAATATGAAAAGAAATAAAAGAATCCAAGAATTTAATTAACAGCTCAACCCAGATTTTTTAAATTAACTAGTCAAAAATATGTTACCTAAAAAGTATCGCAAACGGGCTGGAGAGATGGCTTAGGGGTTAAGGCATCCTCAGCCTAGGAACACTGGTTCCAATCTCCAGTGGTTCCAGTCTCCAGGTCCCACGTTTAGCCAGATGCAAAGTGACGCAAGGGCGCAATGCCGCACTTGACTACAAGGGGGGGCACATATCTGGATTTCCTTCAGAGCAGCTGAGACAGTGCTGGCGCTACCATCTCTGTCTTCCTCTCTCTCTCTCTCTCTCTCTTTGTGTCTCTCTCCAAAAAAATTATAAAAAATAAAAAGTTTAAAAAAAATAAAAAAATAAATTATCACTAAACGACACTAAATATTATGTTATTTCAATCAGCATTCTTAAAATAAATACACTACACTTAAAATAAATAAAATAAATACTCTTACTTTTCATCAGTGAACTGAGCAGAGTTGTATGTGATTAATTAAATGTCATACCTCTTCAGGCTAGCAGCAAAATACCTAGAAAATGTAGGGCTTATGATTATTAATAGTATTGAAATTCATCCTTTTCATTGATTTCAGCTTGTCATGTGGTTATTAAAACATATAAATAAGGGTTAAGGGTTAATGGGGCTTTCTTTCAAAGCCTTGTGCCCCAGGTTTGATTACCTAGAAGTCACATAAAGCTAGATGGACAAGGTAGTACATGCATATGCTTGGGTTTATTTGTAGTGGAAAAATGCCCTAGTGTACCCATTCTCATTCTCTCTCTCTCAAAAAAATATCTAAGACAGACACTCCATAATACCAAAAAGAAAATGTGGACAGTATTAGTATATGTTGACATCAACAAAAAAATACTAAAAGTATGGCAATCTTGCTTCTGGTATTGTATATCTGTGAAATGAGAATAGATACCTACTTTTTGTGAATCTGTATATTTGGTTCTTTTCATTAGTATACCTATATAAAGTTTAGATATTTCTAGTTGTGAAAAAAACATGCAGGTAAGTAGTAGTTGCTAGCTTCTGCTATAATAAAGTAACACATATCCATTATTCCCTTAAAAAAAAAAAAAAAAAAACAAATGTATTGGCCTAAGCTTGATGGTTGAAAGTCCAAAATTTATCTTGTTGGTATCTTGTTATATTTAGCTCATGGTAAAATGCTCACTTGCTTATGTGAGGCTCCATATTCAATCCCTGACATTGCAAACGAAAAAAAAAAAAAAAAAAAAAAAAAAGTCTCTTTAGGCTAAAACCAAAGTGGGTTCCAAGACTTTTTTCATTTTGCAGGTTTAAAAGGAACAGTATGTTTCTTTGCCTTTTTAAATGTTTTTATTGTATGATTCTGCATTCTTTGGCTCATGTCCACATCTTCACTTTAATCAAATCTTTTGCTATTTCCCTCCCAGGCATATGACTTCTTTTTCACACAGCAAACTTTGTGATTATGCATTAGATCCACACAGATAATCAGAATCATTTCCACTTTTAGAATCTTTAACTTCATCACATCTACCAGTTTCAAAGAAGCAAACATTTTGGAGTCAGACATTTTTCACTTAGCATAGGTCATGTAGAGGGTAACTAGATATAATACAAAACAATGGAAAGTTCAGGTAGAATTCTAGAACAGAAGGAAATGATTAGAATATATAAAACAAACTGATGGAAATAGGATCTTGCAATGTGTTGCAAGTGGATGACTAATAGTCTTAGGAAAAAAGAGGCTGGCTGGTTTGTGTTCCTAACTTCGGCAACATAAACACTTTTGAGTCTCCCTTAGATTATATTTTAATCTGCTGAGAAACATGAGTCCAAAGCAGCAAAATGAACCATAGCAGATCTGATATAGTATGTGAAGTGAGGGATTCCGAAGTAGAGTAGGGGAAAAGAGTAAGAGACTGAAACAGGCTCTCTGTGTAACCCACACTGTGGGCCAAGAATCACTGCAACTGGTTACTGAAAGGCTTTCTCACACCCTCTCTCCAGGAGACAAGTGAAAGGAAATGCTGCTTTGCTGATTCTTAGCTATTATTAACAAACGGATAGCAGGTGAAATCTGATTTGGCAATACTGATTTAAGATGTGTAACTCTCATGGCTTCTGTTGTCTCTGTTTTCTGAGATTTTAAATTAATTGACATATGCAAATTTGTAAAGAATATGGAAATTTGGGTTAGAGAGAATCATCATTTTCGGTCATTACATTCAGTTCTCTAAAAAAGACTGTCCATGTCTTCTAAGTAAATTCCCCATCACTATTATCCTCATCAGAATTTAACAATAACACTGTGTGAATTTTGAATAATAATAATAATTAAATAATAAAAATGAATATTGCCACTAATGAGTATTATAAACTTATAACCTTGAGTGGTACATCATTTTCTTAAGAAAATGCACATAGGTATGAACAGTCATACCTATTTAAAGCAGTCATAGTTTTTAACTGAACTGAGCTTTTCTTCAGTATGCAGTGATGAGGTTTTAAAAATAGACATGCTTGAATCTCAAGCTTACAAAAATGCTAGCATTAATAAACAAATAACTGGTGGTTTTATGAAAATTTACCTAGATGTGTTATCTTCCTGTGAACTAATAGGACTTTTGCTCATTATACATTTTTGCAAAGGACCACTTCTGCCTACTGTGGGTTTAAAAAGGCAAAGAAGACTGGTCCTTGAAAACTTTCTCATTATCCAAATGCATTTATTCTCCCAAGTTTAAGTGCTAAAGAGATAAGTAACTCTCAGGAAATGATTTCTGTTAAATTGTCTACGAAAGTAAGATGTGGTATTGCCTCCTAACAGCAAACTGCATATTATTTTTCAGGTGCTTATTCAGGAAACCACATGCAAGGAAGTTTGTATCTAAATTATTTAAGCAGTCACTTTAATTTGAGATGGTTGTTTTTTAATTGTTTGAGTATAAAATAGCTTTGAATGTTTTCATATAATGTAAATTTTATTGAAACTAAAATAATTTTAGTCAAATATTTATTCAACTATCTACCTCTTATTTTTAATGTTTCTTCTCATCTTAATTTCTAGGAATGGAAAATAAGAAAAAGTCTAAACTTGACATAAAACCTCAAATAGAAGTTAAATAAATTAAGTTGTTAGAGCATTTTATTTCAAATTTCTTCTTTTGGTTAAGCTCTGGGATTATTTGGAACATAGAGGATTTCTACTTGTCCTTCTGATTTCTGAGTTAAACAAATTGATTTTTGTAGGTAAGATTCTGACTTAATTTGTATAAAGATTACTCATAATAATTAAAGAGCTTAATTTTACATAAAATCACCTAATGCCAAATATTTTAATAAATTTAAGAATAAAGTCAAGAATGGCTGAAGAAATAGAAAGAACACTGGAACATCTATGGGGCCCAACTAAACATGCTTCACCTGGTGCATAAACAAAGGCAAGACCTTTAGGGTGCATTAGGGTTTGGCGGGAGGGCACTGAGGACCAGAGCAGGGAATCCTCAGATTCTCACAGTCTTGGGGGACCCACCAGTCAGCCAATTTCCCCTCAGACAGCCACCTTAACCCAGCTGGACGTTCCTCCTACACTAGCTAAGCAGACTCAAGTCAGCAGGCAAGTGTATCCCTGCCCTAGGTTTACTCCACTGTGGAGCTCCACAAGCAAGCTCCATCACCAGTGTCATACTGCCCCCACCCTCCATGCTGGTGAGGAAACTCACCCCCAGGGTCCCCATGCCTTCCTGCCCCCACCCTCTGTGCCGGTGAGGAACCTCACTCACAAGGTGCCCATGCCACCCCACCCCCACCCTCAGTGCCAGTGGGAACTTCACCAGTGAAATCACCCCCCACACATACAGGACCCCCACATGCCAGCTCCATCCTCATTGCTGCTGCTGGCCCCACCTCTAGGTGTGTGAACCCCTTCCCAGGGCATGGGAACTACCAACTCAAAGGCCAAACGCCATCCAATCCACTACCCCACCTTCTCTCCCTGGGTCCCTTCCCTGACCCAGACCCAGACCCAGACCCAGGCCAAAAAATTTATTCTTCACCATTCCCTCCCTTTCCTGCCACCCCACCTGGACCACCACCAATTCCCCCCCATATGCTTCACCTGACCTGTAGAAATCCCACATCCCTGCTCTGCCTTGTCACAGGACCCTGCAACCCCAGCAACTGCCTGACACATAGACCCAACAACCCACTGTCCCATCCCCTCAACCCTCACCATCACAGAACAACCACGCTTTGCCATACTCCTCACCTCTGCAGCCCAGATGTAACAGCAGCCTGCTTTGACCCATTGCCCCAAAACCCCTGCCCCTTGGGCCACCTGACCATGCACTCACATACAAGTAAATCCAACAAGACTGCCCAGTCCCACAATGGATGTCTCTAACCAAAACATAGAAGAGATAATAAGCTCAGAACCCCAAAATGAAGACATAAGCAATGCAACCCTAGCCAAGAAAATAGCAAAACTTGTAGAAAATCAACAAAGGGCCAGTAATTGTATGAATGCTGTTCTCACAAGATTAGACCTAATAGAAAAGAACCAGGAAGGACTCCAAAATAAATGCAAGGATGAATTCCAAGAAGCACTAAAAAAATCAGAAAAAGATGTGAAAAGGGAACTTGAAAGAGGATTGGAAACTATACATAAAAAAGCAATAGAAAATACAAACCAAATTGAACAAACCCAAAAGTCTATCGAAGCTCTCAAGAATAGAGTCAGCTATGTGGATGATAGAAACTCAGAATAGGAAGACGGGAGAGAAGAAACAGCATGTGAATACAAAGTTTCAATAAGCTCAAAAATTTTTGTGAACAGAACAGGCAGGAAACGAGGGATAACCTTAAATGTTCCAACATTAGGATCATGGGAATACCAGAAGGGGAAGAAATTCAGACCAAAGGAGTCGAGAACCTATTCAACAAAATTATTGAAGAGAACTTCCCCAATCTCTCAAAAGAAAGTCCTATAAAGGTACAAGAAGCTAACAGAACTCCAAACAGACTGGACCAAAGGAGAAAATCTCCAAGACATGTTATCATTAAAACCCTAAATATTGATAACAAGGAGAAAGTCCTAAAAGCAGCTAGGGAGAAACAACACATTACAAATAAAGATAATCCCATCAGAATCACCTCAGACTTCTCAATGGAAATAATCAAAGCCAGAAGGGCTGGAAATAGAACACTGATCTAAAGCTATACTACAAAATCACAGTAATAAAAACAACATGGTACTGTCATAAGAACAGGAATATAGACCAATGGAACAGAATAGAGGATCCAGTCTTTGGGTCAAGTAACTACAGCTACTTGATATTTGACAAAAGAGTCCTATCAATGTAGACTGGGAAAAAAAGACAGTATCTTCAACAAATGTTGATGGGCAAACTGGGCAACCATATGTAGGAAAATGAAACTCGATCCACGCATCTCATAGTGCACAAAAATCAAGTTCCAATGGATCAAAGCCCTCAATAAAAAACAGGAAACTCTGCTACTACTGGAATAAAAAATAGGAGGAACCTTCCATGACATAGGAGTGGTAAAAAACTTCTTGAACAAAACCCCAGCAGCACAGGACAATCACTCAACCATCGGGATCTCATGAAGCTGAAACAGTTTTTCACAGACAAATAAACAATAACCAAAGCCAAAAGATTACCTACAGAATGGGAGAAAATTTTTGCCAGCTGTACAACTGACAGAGGCCTCATTTCTATAATTTACAAAGAACTCCAAAGCCTAAACAAAAACATGTCAAACAACCCACTCCCAAAATGAGGCAGAGAACTACACAGGGAGAAAGAAATACAAATGGCAAACACACACTTAAGAAAATGTTCAACATCCTTAATCATTAGGGAAATGAAAATTAAAACAACTATGAGATTCCACCTTACCCCAGTAAGGATAGCTAACATTAAAACAAACAAACAAACAAACAAACAAACAAACAAACAAACAAAAAATAATGAAAACAAATGCTGGCGAAGCTGTGGAGAAATAGGAACCCTCTTTCACTCTTGGTGGGAATGTAAAATGGTACAACCACTATGGAAAGCTATATGGAGATCCTGAAAAGAATGACTATAGACCTACTATCAGAGCCAGTTATTCCCTTACTGGGCATTTACCCTAAAAGCTCCAAGCCTCAAATTAGAGATATTTGCTCAAAAATGTTTATAGCTGCTCAATTCATAATAGCTAAGTGCTGGAATCATCCCGGATGTCAATCATTAGATGAATGGATAACCAAGATGTGGTATATTTACATTATGGAATTCTATGCATAAATAAGGAAAACAGAAACAATGAAATTTGAAGAAAAATGTTCGAACATGGAACTGATCATTCTCAGTGAGCTCACCCAATCACAGAAAGATAATTGTCCCATGGTATTATTCATCTTTGGCTCCTAACCTGCATCTGCCCGAGATGCTGTCATACTTAATAAGTAACTTGAGGACCAGACAATAGGAAGGGTGGGATAGGAGGGGAGGGTAAGGGTGTTGGGACACAAATAGGGACCCAAATGGAAAGGGTACCATAAAAAAAAAAAAAAAAAAAAAAAAAAAAAAAAAAAAAAAAAAACTATATTCTGAACAACCAGCTAAAACACTGATCCTTCAGCAGGCCCATAGAGGAACACCTGAACAACAGGGCCCTGGAGAGGTCATCATGAAGACTAACCTTAATCTTTCTCTCTTTCTCTCTCTCTCTCTCTCTCTCTCTCTCTCTCTCTCTTTCTCTCTTCTCTATGCCCTCTTTCTCTTTTATATTACCTATCTTTTTCTTCCTTCATCTTATGTGGTGCTGACTTGTAACTCCCAGTACCAGCATGTGGTTAACTTTCACAATGAGCTGTTGATCAGAGATACCTACAAGTTTTCCCAAAAGTAGACAGATTTCTGTCAGAGTTCTTGATGACCCACCAAAGGTTAATGGTAAGACCCTACTTCCAAAGACAGCATATGTTGTTAGGATGGAATATGGTGTGACCTGGTTGGAATCTGGAAGCAGGTCAGTCCCCAAACAGTTAGCTTGTCTCATGCCAGAGGGTGCTATATGAGTGACTGGGAGAAAATGACCAATATCTGTCCAAGAAATTCATGGTCTAAGCTAGTCATCAGCTATCAAACTGATGTGATGCTCACACAAGTGCAATAGTGGCACATAGCCATGGTGGGTAATCAACTGCTCTTGGTTTGGTTAACAGATCCACTCAGTGGAATGAAGCCATAGCTGGAAATGCATAACCATATTCATATCCACTTGGACTGCAAAAGGGCCTACATGTATTGAATTATCTCTAAAATAATAATGGTTATCCCATTCATCAATTGCTAACTTTACTCTATTTTGGAGAATTTGCTTCTTTTTTTTCAGATGGATGCAGATCCTGAGGAGAGAATCAGCCCATCACACCTCACCAGGGCCCCAGCTGCAACAATAGAGTAATTGGAGAAATGAGCCAGTGTTCTGCTTTTTTGGAACCTGGTACCAGCACAAGGGTGAAGGAAATAGACACAGAGAACACTAAACTTTTACCAAATCAGATATCCAGAGACATAGGGGCTCCCAAGACCCCATCACTGAAGCACACCTAAAATGAACCCAAGATGGCTAAGGAAAATTTATGAATGTGAGGGCGAAAAGATTGTTAGAGCCACAAATTGGGACATTATGCACAGAGACATTGCCTCTTCCCCATAACTGATGGCTAGCCCCATAATGCACAACCCACATTCCCCAATGAGGAAGATCATTTCAGAGAGGGGAGGACAGGGAAGAGGCTAACGATGGTACCAACATGGCTGTATACATACTGTGTACATAACTAATAAAGAAAAATTCTAAAAATTGATATACTAATTGCCCAAGTTATATCGCTCCTTGGCATATATTGTAAAGACTCTATACACTACTATATAGTTATTAGCTGTCATGTTTGCTGATGCTCTATTCACAACAGCTAGGAAATGGAATCAGCCCAGATTCCCATTAACTGGTGAGTGGAGGGTGAAGATGTGGTATATATACACAACAGAACTCTATTTATCAGAAAAGAAAACTGGAATTATGACATTTGCAGGAAAATGGACAGAACTGAAAAAAATATAAAAGCTAAATTATACTAAATAAGGTCACTCAGGCTCAGAAACCTGAGATCCTCCTGTGATAAAATCATGATAGACACTGAGGGTGCTCAAAACTCATAAAAAAAGACAATTTGAGGTTGCTGAGGGCTCAATAATAAAGGAGACATATAACATGCCCACCAAGGTTCAGAAGAGGGGTAAATAGAATATAAGAGCCAGAGGGGAGGAACGTGTACTCTGATGCATTGTCCCACCTCCCCCGAAGACTGACAGTTGCACTCCTGAGTCTACAGTGATTATTGAAGAAGGCCTCAGGGGAATGGGAATCAGGAAAGAAGAGTCATAAGAATATAATCCAATAGGAATATGACCAAATTGCAATATGTTCATATATTAAAGTTCTAAATAAAAATCTCACTCCATCAAAAATGAAATGAAATGTATTCCTCTTATATTAGTATTCTTAAAGAGTTTTAATTTTTAACTGAAAATTAAAAGTTTATATATCTGGTGTTCACTATGTTTTATACATGTAGTATAATTAATTAAAATTAATTAACATATCTATCACCTCAAAAAAGAAATAATAAAGATCAAAGCAAAAATTAATGAAATAAAAACAAAAATAATTCAAAGACTTATAGAAAAAAGAGATGTCTTTAAAAGGAGATACAAGATCAATAAACCCTTAGAAAAAGTAACCCAAAGAGAGAGAAGAGTCAAATTATTAAAGTTAGAAATGAAACAGCAGTCATTATAATACATAAAATGAAATTTACAGAATTATAAGGGCTTACTTTTATAACATGCACCCTACTAAACTGGAAACTGTAAAAAATGAATGAATTTCTTCATACAGATGAAGTACCCAAATTAAACAAAGCTGAGTTAAAATATATAAGCAGAAAAATAAGAAGCAATGAAATTGAAGCAGTTATTAAAGAAGCAAAAACTAATAGGGCAAATGAGAAGGTTCCAACATTAACAGCATTTTCTAAGCAAACATTAGGGCCAGGGAAGGCCTGTGGGACCTCTCTGTTTCGATCCTCAGACCCATATATACAACTGGGTGCTACAATATGCATCTTTTATCCTAGTCCCATAGGGAAGCAGATACCCAAGAAAGGCTGGAAGCTGCAAAAATGTCAAGAAGCTTTGGGATCAGTAAGAGCTGGGATAAGAATGGGAAGAATATTGCTTCAACATGACACTTGCTATTCCCCTCTACCAACTATAGGAGAGCACAACTCAACACAGCAACATTACACGAACACAAGCAAATAATTAAATCCCCCAAATAAAACCCACATGTCCAGTCCCAGATGGATTCACTGGTCAATTTTATATTTTATATTCAAAGAAGAACTAATACTAGTGCTTCTCAAACTAGTCCACAAAATAGGAATGAAGGAACACTACCATTCTCCTTTTATATAGTCAGTGTTACCCTGATACCCAAACAAAAACAAGACACAGCAAAAAAATAAATAAATAAATAAAATTACAGACCACTGTATCTCATGAACATAGGTGTAAAAGTTCTCAAAATATACTTGCAAACTACATAGGAACACATTAAAATATCATTCACTATGGTGAAATTTGTTAATTTTAGAGATTCAAGTATAACTTAACATATGCAAGTCAATAAAATAACTGTCATACAGCATATAATTGGACAAAAGGACAAAAATCTACTAACATCTCCATAGATGCAGAAAAGGTATTTGACAACATCCAATATCCCTTAATGACAAAAGTAATGAATAAACTGGAATAGGAGGACAAATCTCAGCATAATAAAGGCTATATACAACAAACCTATAACCTACACTATAGTAGTCTCAAAGACTTTGCTTTAAAATCAGAAACAAGACAATGGTGTCTGCTTTGTCCATGCTTATTCAATATAGCTTTGGAAGTCTTATCTAGAACAGGAACACTAAAAAAGAAACTAAAATGCTTGTAAGTAGAAATGAAGGAATCAAACTACCTTTATTTACACATGATAAGAATCAATACAAATGAGTCCCTAACAACTCAACAAGAAAGCTGCAGGATACAAAAGAAACACAGAGAAATAACCATCCTTCCTATATGACAATAACACATATGCTGAAGATGTTATCAAGGAAACAATCTCAGTCACCATTACCATAAACAAAAATTTGGAATAAACCTAATCAAGGAAGTGTGAAAGACCTCTACAGTGAAAACTTTAAAGCAATCAAGAAAGAAATTGAAGACACTAGGAAATAGAAAGGTACCTCATTCTCATAGATTGGAAAAAAGTTGCTAACTTGCCAAAAGCAACCTACAAACAACGCAATTCCCTTCAAAATTCTAATGTCATGCTTCACCGAAATAGAATAATATAATCTTGAAATTTATTTAGAAGTACAAAAGGTCTCATATACTAGAAGCAATCCTGTAAAGAATAGTAATAGTCTTACTGATAATGTGGGATATGCCACCATACCTGATTATCAAGGTATATTACAAACCATACTAACAATAGCATGGTACTGACACAAAAAGGTACTTGTAGATCAATAGAACAGAATAGATGACCCAGATATAAGCCAATGCAACTATAGCCATCTGAATTTTGACAAAACATCCACAAATACTCATTGGACCGATGATAACCTTTAACAAATAGCACTGGGGAAACTAGGTATCTATACATAGAAGAATGAAACTAGATATTTATTATAGTCCATGCACAAGAATCCACTCAAAATGGGTCAAAGACCTTAATGCCAGACTTGAAACTCTGAAACTGTTAGACTGAAAGGTAGGATAAACTCTCTGAAACATATAGGCATAGCTAATACAATTTTTGAATAGGATTCTAGATAAGTCGCTGATCAACACATGGATCTAATTAAATCTAAAAGCTTTTGCACTAAAAGGAAATTGTTAGTTAAGCAAAGAAGCTAGTAATAGATTTGGTGAAAATATTTGGCAACTAAACATATAATAGAAGATACTCAACAATGAAAAATCAAACAACTTAAAAAACTGGCTGTAGAACTGAACAGAGAGTTCTGAAAAGAAATACAATGGGTTAATAAATAATTTCAAATCTGTTCAACATCCTTTGCCATCATGGAAGTTCAAGTTCTTTCAGGATGCAGCTCACTCTGATCAGAATTCATATATCAATAAATAAAATCATAACAAATACTGGTGAGGGTGTGGGGAAGAAGGAACCTTTATTGATTTTTAATGAGATTGTAAAGTGGTATCATCATTATGGAAGTTTCTCAAAAAGCTAAAAATATGGCTACCATATGATCCATATATTCCACTACTGTGCAGACACTCTAAAGGTGCTATGCATTACTACAGAGATACTTTCTCATTGATATTCAATACTGCTTTGTTCACACTAGCTAGAAAATGGAACCAGTCTAGATATTTTGTAACTAGTGAATGGATAAATAAGATGTGGAAGGTACAAAAAATTGAGTCTTATTTGGCTATGAAAAAATAAAATTATGAAATTGATAGGAAAATTGATGGATTTGAAAAAATATATACTAAATAAGATAACCCAAGCTCAGAAAGAAAAATGCAGCATTTTATTTCTCATATGCAAATCATTGCTAAAATTTGAGATTTATATGCAAGTTGGAAGGAGTATAAGTAAACACTAGCAAGCATTAAGGAGAAAGCAGGGGAAGGAGGCCATAAGAGGAAGGGATAGTAGACTGGGTAAGGAAAGATTTAAGTGGAGATGCTGGGGGGTCAGGGGTTTGGGGAGGAATGAGTGGAGAGAGGGTTAAACAAAACCAAAAATATATGAAAAGTAATATGGAAAACTATTTCATTATTAGAAATTAAAATATAAAAATTTAGAAAAAAAGAGTTTGAACGATAGTACCTTTACAAAAGTGAATGCTGTACCCAAAAGCTATAGGCTGTTGTCCACGAGTGGGATACCTCCCAGTGAGTTGTTGTTCAGAGATGTTCTTAAAGCTCTCCAGACAATAGTGGCCCTTGTCTACCAGAACTAGATGACAAGATGCTCTTTTTATTTTTACTTTATTTGAGATTTTATTTTATGTATTTATTAGAGACAGAGAGAGAGAGAGAGAGAGGAAGAGAGGGAGTAACAATGGGCTTGTCAGAGCCTCTAGCAAACAAACTCCAGATGCATGCATCACCATGTGCATCTGGCTTACTTGGGACCTGGAGAATCGAACCAAAGTCCTTAGGCTTCGCAGGCATATGCCTTAACCACTAGGCCATCTCTCCAGCCCGATGCTCTTTTTAAAGACACCACATGCTTTGGTTGCAGGACACTAAGAAAATCAAGCTAAAGTTGAGCTGGAAGATTCCTTTCTGTTAGGTAATTATCATAGTACTGGAAAGTCTTACATAGGTGGTTGGGAGAGAAATGGCATCAGCAGTTTTCCACAACATTGGTCCCTGCAAGCTCCACAACTGGCCAGCCAATAAAGGTATGCCCAGTAGTACAATAAAGACATGACTGTTATGAGGTTTAATCAGCTAGTCTCTAATTGGATTGGCTGTAAAGAACAAAAGATATGGTAGCCCATCAAATATATATATTTATGTTTATACCCATTGGTTAGGGAATAAACTTGTATCTTTGTTCAGAGAGGCTTCATTTTGTAGTTGTGTCAACTGGGGATACACAGAATTTCCCAAAGTTCCTAGAATAAGTTAGGTGGAGTGCTCAGTGATAAATGAGATATGGTATCACCCTTTGCATTCATTGGCATACAGCCCTAGCTACTTGTAGAAGGTCTTCACAATATTGGGCTCATTGATGTTTCATCATGGATAGTGGAGGAGGGCCAAGAACAAGAAAGACACCAAAGAAGAAGGACTAGTAGGGAAGAAGAAGGGACCGGTGAGAGGAATGGGTAATGCAGACAAGAGGGGATTATGTTCAAAATATACTGTGTGTGTGTGTGCGTGTGTGTGTGTGTGTGTGTGTGTGTTTGTATTAGAATTGTCAATGATTGTTTTTTTCAAACACTGAAAAGTAAAGTCCAGAAGGAGGTACTGCTCAATTCAATAAGGACAGGGAGGTCAGTTGACACCAATGTGCTTCCCAATTCCCTAAACATAGAAAAAAGAAAAAAGAAAAGACACAAGATTATAGATGAAAAAAAAAAAAAAAAAGGTTTGGTTCTATGAAGGAAGACTTTCAAATGTTACCTATTGATAAAAGAAGTTATAACAAATATACTTAAAAATCCATTAGTGGGTTGGAGAGATGGCTTAGTGGTTAAGGCACTAAGGACCCATGTTCAACTCTTCTGATCCCACATAAGCCAGACACACAAAGGTGAGGCAAGTGCAATCTTGCACATGCCCACTAGGTAGCACAAGTGTCTGGAGTGCTATTGCAGTGGCTGAGGCCCTGCCAATTTTCTCTCTCTCTCTGGTTCTCACTCTCTCTAAAAAAATAAAACTAAATTTTAAAAATCCATTAGTGATAGATTCTAATAATGTTATAATTGCCAGTGTCAAGTTTTTGCATTTTCCTTGAATTTTAATTTAGATATAAAAATTGAGCATTGATACACAAAGTTACTAATAACTTTAGTAGCCTAAAACAATGAAACTAATGGAATATGATGACAACTGCCTCAAGAAGTCCAACATTGAGTGGGGAAGAAAGGCTAATAAATGGCTATTAGAGACTGCTAGATGGCAGAGCACACATAGGAACAAGCTGTCCTATGGAAACTGTGAGAGCTTGGGGCAGTCCCTCCAGGCTCTGAAGGACCTTGGATGGGACACAATTCAGGACCCTGAAATAGACCATTACGAATAAGAAATTTTCATACATTAAAGTCAAGGAATATAGACATGTGGAAAAGAAAGAGATAGACTGAGTGGTTTCCAGGCTGGAAAGCCCTGAATTGTCATGTTCAGAGATTAGCTGTCTTTGGTGGAGGAGGTCAGAATTCGGCAGTGAGAAACATGGACAGAGATGACTCTCCAACAATGAGTGAAATTGAAAACTTGGTATTAGTAATTTGATTTTTAATTTCATAGGAAATGCAGAATAGAGGACTGTATTTTTGGAAGAAAACTTTTACATGTTGAAAGCTGGAGTATTGAAAAAAGACCACATAAGGACACCATGCAGATCAATGAAAGCAAAAATCAATTTTGTTTTCAAACTCTCCTAACTTTCTCTCTCTCTTTCTGAAAATTTCTGTTTCCTTCATTACACTGATGAAAATGGTTCTGTATGTCTTTTTTTTTTTTTATTTATTTATTTATTTATTTATTTATTTATATGAGAGAGAGAGATGGGCGTGCCAGGGCATCCAGCCCCTGCAAACGAACTCCAGATGCATGCACCCTCTTGTGTATCTGGCTTACGTGGGAACTGGAGAATCAAACCAGGGTCCTTAGGCTTTGCAGGCAAACTCCTTAATTGCTAAGCCATCTCTCCAGCCTCTGGTTCTGTATTTCTACATTATTCAGGGTTTCTAGAGGAAAAGAACAGTATGTGTGTGGGTGTGGGTGTGTGTGTATAATGTATAATATTGTGTGTGTGTGTGTGTGTATAATACTTAAATTATATTATTATATATTATATTTTATTACATTGCATTACATAACATAACAAATGGAAATTACTGCAATGGCTTACAAAGATAGGGGCTGGGTAGTCCAACACTTGCCCTTTGCATACAGTTGTATGAGTTTGGCAGTTACTTAGTTCTCAAATCTGCTTGCTTTAGCCATTTCAATCTGGTGCTCCATGACCCTAGAGACTGACTGGTCTTCAGTCCAGGTTGGGAGCCCAACAAAGCTGGATTCAGAATCGACAGCAGCAATGGCAGCAACAGCAGCAGCAGCAGAGATAGATGCACTCAATGGGAAAAAAAAAAAAATCAACTGTTTTCCTTGGATCCGTTTTGCATCTGGGCACAGCCTAGTCAGCCAAGCCCTGCCTGGACTTAATTGATTTGATCAAGTTGACAATCAAGATGGATGATCACATCAGCTATGACTAACTCACTACATGAAATAAAACTACTCTGGTATCGCTTCCTTAATATTTGTCTACTATATTAACCAAACATTAGAATAATTATGTCACCATGAAGGATGCCTGGCCCAAGAAATGCATTCTTAGGCTATTTTGCCTTATATGGACAGACATCATAACCTGAGACTGCTAGGGTGTCACCACCTGACAAGGATGACTCTTGATTCCATATGACTTTTTTTGAAGTTGAGTCTATTTTTGATTGAAAGCAAGGACATTTTTGTCATTCCAAAATAGTCTGCTACCTTAGATATAGTTAAGGAAAAACAAGTAATAGCTTATAATTTCCAGAATTTCCTCCATTTCCTAAACTACAAATTTATAAATTTATTTATTTTTAAACTATTTTTAATTTTTTAAATTTATTTTATTCAATTGCAAAAGAGAGAGAGAGAATGAGAGACACACACACACACACAGAGAGAGAGAGAGAGAGAGAGAGAGAGAGAGAGAGAGAGGCAGATACAGAGTGAGAAAATGGTCATGCCAGGGCCTCTAACCACTGTAAACAAACTCCAGACTCATGTGCCACCTTGCGCATCTGGCTTACGTGGATCCTAGGGAATTGAACCTGGGTATTTTGGCTTTATAGGCCAGCATCTTAACTACTAAGCCATCTCTGCAGCCCTTATTTTTGAGATCACTCCAATTGATGTTTAACAAGGATCAAAAATTTAGCATTTAGTATGTGTCTAATATTCTTTCCCAGTGTAATCTACCCATAACGTTTATTATCTCATTAATTTAAATGGAAGTTCTTAACATAGTCATTCAGGTCACAAAATTTGTACCTTCCATTTGCTTTTAACATTTCTATAAATTTTGTTTGTTTTACCATCAATATTTTCCCAGAATCTGTTGTTGTCTGAGTCTATATGCACTTTGCTCTCTCTGTTCCTGCCTTTGTTGCTCCATCTCCTGTCAAAATAATATCATTCACAATCTATTTGGTAATGATAACTTTAATAGTTTTCCTGCTTCTTGTTTATATACATTCAGCATATTCTCAACAACAGAGTGGCTCTCTGGATGTTAAGTGGATCTGGTTTTGCCTCTGTTAATGTCAGTAGCTTCTCATCTAAATCAAAATGAATGTCAGTCTGGATTCTTCACTGTTTCTAGTGTACTGTAGACTGTCTGTTGAAGTACAATGTCACTTTTGTTCTTCCCTGTCTGGAAAGTTCTTCCTCAGATGATGCATGGTGTGGCAAATCTTTCTTAGAAAATCTTATATTAACCTGCAGCTCTCTTACCTTAAATCTTCACATTCTCAGCACTTATCATCATCTAACATTACTTATATTAAACTTTTTCTAATATTGGTTGTAAAGCTGTGTAAGGAACAGACACAATGCATTCACTTTGCTGAGCACATTCCCTAGTTCTTAACAACTCTCAAACTGCATTTGGTGAATGGAAGAATAAATGAATCATCAAAGCTAAAATATTGAGCTAATTGAAAAGAAAATAAATCTGATGATCTCTCAGGTTTTTTTTTTTTTTTTCACTTCAAGTGACCCATTAAATTATGACACTTAGTCCCTATAATAAAATTCTTTCATGTTAATTATTTGAATTGAATCTGTTTGGAAAATAAGAAAAATGGCATAAAGAAATATTTTTTTGCAAAAATTGAAGGAGCTCCAGGTTTCAAACTGACAGGATGTATCTTTTTTTGTCTGAACAAGAATACCAAAATGGTCACAGCAGGAAGACAGATTACTGTGGATAAAGAAAACAGGTAAGCCCCACGAGAGCCATTCACTTATTTCCCTTATTGTTGATTCCAACATAGCAGAATCAGTTTCCTTATTTTCCCTTCTTCCCAACTTACCTAATTTGCTGAACTCTCCCCATTACCAAAGCTTCTGTGCCACGCTGACAAGCTGACCCCCCACCTAGAGAATCTTCACTCTTCACAACACATTTTCTTCTTTTTCTATGTTTACATGATTTTTCCTCTTTTTCTTTCCTACCATACATCAGGTTTTATAATAGCTGACACAGTCTTTGTTGAACTTAACTTCAGTATCCACTCCACACTAAGTGCCACTTCAACGTCTTTCTAACCCTTCTAAAATTCATCTCTAGGAAAAGTTTTCTCATGTGTGTGTGTGTGTGTGTGTGTGTGTGTGTGTGTGTATAATACTGAATTTGCATGTCTTTGAAGAGCTCCATTATACTTTATATCCTCTTTGTTTTTCATTGGTCTAACTCCTCAAAGTCCCCTACCCTATTCTTTTAACCTATCTCGTCATCGTAGTTCACTAATAACCCAATAGTAATAACTGCTATTACATCGTACTTCATTATTTTCCTGTCATCCTGTATATGTAGAGGTCTTTGAAAGAACCATAGTAGGTCATCTGAAGTTTTGCATTATGTCTTATGACATTACATTACTTCTGAAAAACAAGTGTTTTATACAAAGTGATTTCAATTTATTTAAAAATAAGATTAAAAGTAAGGATTTAATATTTGGTTAGAGCCAAATATTTAATACTAGTTGAATCTAACATTGATAATAAACAATAATTTGTGTGTTAGATATATGTCAGTATTTCCATATAATGGAATTTTAATCTTCAATTTTCCTATAGATATTAGTACAAATCAGGAAGGAAGGAATGGAGGAAGGAAAGAGGAGGAGATAAGGAGGGAAATCGTATAAAGAGGTATTAAATCTTCAAAGACAGCACAGACCCAAGGAATAAACAAAACAATAGATTGACATAGATATATTCTGCAGAAATACAAAATAAACTAATATTATTTATTAGAAAAAATAGACAATGAGATTTAAATAGAAATTATGTAAATAAAGCATATTAATCACCTACAACCAAATAACAGTCTATACCTAAATACATTTTAAATTAATAGCAGTATGCAGGTATTTGTTCCCTTAAAGGCAGATATTATTGAATTCATGATCTAAGTTACACTAAGTATAGGTTTTACATGACTCACTTGGTAAATGTATAATATTAATTTGTTCTATCAAACTATTAGATGGACTTTAAATTGTTTTCTTTTATTTACTTATATCATACTATCCTTTTGAATACTGTTTCTCATAAAGCATTGGTTTTTGTGAAAAAAAAATTAGACACAGTCAAATTAAAAGGCACTAAATTTAAACCACAAATCAAAGTAATTTTCTATAATTTTATATCACATCCACTATGATCACTTCGCTGTCAACAATAGACACTACTTCTGTTTGTGTTTAAGCAGTGGCTGCACTCCAGCACTACCCATTTTCAGCACAGAGCCAGCCTGCTCAGGGTGAAGCTTGACCAGTGTCCAGCTGGTAACTGGTGTACACCTTGCATCCTGAGTGCTGAGTCCTTCTGAGAAACTGGCATGTCTCCTGTGAGCTGCTGGGAAGCTTCACGCAGAAGCAGTAAGTGAACAGATTGTCCTTTGAACCAGCCACGTTTCATTTTCCTTATTCAAGAACAGATTCCAAGAAGACTGTTATTTCCCCTCTTTGTTTTTAATGCTTTGTTCCCTAAACCACAAATGACCCATCATCTCTCTGGGACATTGTGAATCTTGTCTTCATTATAGTTTAGAGTATATAACCTTGTAAGTGTAGCCCCAGATGGCAATAATTTTTCTGTTTTGGCTGGGTAACAGAAAGTTCTTCTCTTGATAATTTCCAGGTAAAGACTGGTAGACTCCCTTTGTTGGATAAGATGCTGTAGAATGGCCAGTATTCTTCTGTGTCATGAAAGTAAGATAGCCCTTTTCCCTGGTGATAATAACTTAATTTAATGTTTCACCTGCTGTTTTGATTAAATTTTTTGGTGTGCAGAAGCAAAGGGAACAATTTTAGCTTACTTAGGCTTGAACATCACTGTGAGTTTAACAAGCATTGTATGGGAATCAGAAACAGGCTGTGGTCTCTGTAGGCCTCTTCCTGGCTGGATAGTCATTTTTGGCCTCAATTTTTGTAATAAAAAGGGAATTTTAATAGTATTTAACTATCTGGCCAGGAAAGGCAAAGCCTTTCCTGTGTTTACAAATCTAGGTTTCAACCATAGTAAAGATAAGCTCAGCTCAAATTTATCAGTACCCAATAGAGATCTCTATGTTAATGACAGTTACAGAAAAAACAAATCCAAATAAAATGCTCACTACTCACAGCAGCAGTAAGAATGGGATTTATTGAATGCTTTCTCCCTAAGAGATATGAAGGCAGTGAAACCAAATAATAAAATCAGCAATGCCCCTTGCCCCATTCACATCACTAAACGAAGGAAAACTGTTGTACTTGGGTTATGATTGATTCCAATTCTGTTGGCTGTGTTAACCTTCTTTACTTTGCTTGAGCTTACAGCTTGTTTTCCTCATCAATGGTAACAGCGTAAACTGAAGTGCTTAGTGAGCGTTTCTGCTTTCTTAGAAATGACACCAAGAGGTTTAACTAAGGATATGTTGGCATGAAGGACTGCTTTTACATTAAAAATTTAGAGAATGTCCATGTGATTTGTTTTTCCAAAAAGAGATCTACCAAGGAGAAAATGTTCAGCAAATTGTTCTACTTCATACAAAAATCAGCTCAGGGCATGAGAGGACATCTCATCGGAAGAGCACAGCATGCGGTTATGAAGGAAACTTGTTCTTGGGATTAACACTGCCAGTCAGCAGGCCTTGAACTGGGGACATTGGTCTCAATTATCCATGACTATCTAATGAGTTTTCATGAGTCCATAAACACAGATAAGGAATACCAATGAGTCAAGGGATGAGTGGGGATGACATAATATAACTGAAAGAAGAGATTTAAATTCTGCAATGTCTAGACTTAGATATTAGGTTCCCAGGGAAATGTCAGGAGGAATAAAGGTTCTAGGATTGCTTATAACCAACTCAGGAGTGGTGTCCTAGTTTATGTGATCATATGGAATTCTGCTTGCATATTTCTCAAATTGGATTCTATGAAGAATATCCAATAAAGAAGGTAGCTACACATTGTTTTTAGTCAGTCACAAATCCAATTTGGCCTATACATAATGTGACATAATATATTATTATTGTACAGCAATCTCTTCCATATTGAATTATTTCCTCCTGAAGACAGGCGGGAGGCACTGGGCATTCAGGCGGTGAGTTCTGGGAAAATTCAAACTTAACAGGTCACATGCCCACTCTCCTCCCCCACCCCCCTTATAGCAGTGGTAAACAACCATTGAGGGGCACACTTTGACCAGTGTTATGAGTCATCACCTCTGCTGAGACTGGCTTTCTGCTGGTGCAGCTGCCTTTGAGTAATCCATGCTCCTGTAAGCAACCCCTCACTGCTTTACCAAAACTGGTTTGGGTGCAATCTTATTTGTTCTGTCACCTGAGCCCTATCTAGGGTGAAAATATATGTGTTCATGTCTCCCGAGGAAATATAATTTCACTTGACAGTTATCCTCTAATAATATTCTAATCCAGTCATATCTTCCTATTCAGTAGGTTCATTTAGCTTCCTGCTTTGAAATAGCATTAGAGGAAAGATGTTTTGAAATGGATCAGCAAAAGGAGGTCAGTTCTTATCCCTATACAATTCTGGCTTTTCTTTACTGATGTAATTGTTGTATGCATAACTAGGAAGTCTTTACAGACCTTAGACAGAGTTCTAAATGTATATATGGAAGACTGTGCATGAAAGAGATAAAAACGTTGATGAATTATTAAGTGTTCATGGTGATTTACAGTACTTGCACTCTCTCAGTTGAATCTCATTAAAACTCCATAAATGTGGTATGCTGTTATGCATGTACAGAAACTGAGGTACACAAAATGTAAACTGATCTTTCCAAAATCAATGTAATGAAATCTTATGTGTACGTGTGTGCACATGCAAGGTGCAGCAAGCTCTAAGGAAATGAAATGTCTAACACTAGAAACATACAAAAGGGGCATGAGTTATTCTGTACTTAAAGGCAGAGGAACACTTGGTCAAAGAGGACACCAGACAAGAATATATCGAATCATCCACTGATTAAAATAATATAATGTTTGGTGTCAGAAGTGCAAGTTGTTTTGCTGGTGTTCCTAAAGGGATGAATAAAGTATTTCACCTTCATAATCCTCATATATTGAGTTAAGAATCATTATACTAGTCAACATGTCTTTAGCTGATCTGAGCTAAGCATGACAACTTTAAAAAGATAACTTGGAAGGCTGGAGAGATGGCTGAGCAGTTTAAGGCACTTGTCTGCAAAGCCAAAGAACCTAGGTTCAATTCCGCAGGACCCACGTAAGCCAGATGCACAAGGTGGTACATGTGTCTGAAGTTCATTTGAAGTATCTGGAGACCTTGGTGTGCTCTATCTGCCTCTCTATCTCTCTCCATCTCTGTATCTGCTTATGTAATTAAATAAATAATATTTTTAAAGTTATAAAAGAAAACCTCAATAATTTTACTATGTACAGTATGGGATAGAGACAGGAGTAATAACTTAAGATGGATGCCCTGTGTAGGAGAAAAAAATCCTATCACCTTTCTTCTATAGGAGGTTGAATTTGAGAACCAAATAAGAACTGTGAACAAAAGCCAGTTAGTGCCCTCTAGGGGAATCATACCATCTCACAGTAGAGGCAATGATGTTGTACCCTCAATTCTTTTTAACTAGAAACTTAGAAACTTAGAAAGCGAGTCCATGAAAAAGAAGAGATCCGTCTCCACGCCACCCAAGCTAGTAGAAAGATCTGCAAGAATGATCTGAATTTAAGAGTTTGAGTCAAATATAAGATTGAAGACATTAAAGTGATTGAAATGCATGGGCTCAAATTAGAAGCAGCTGTAGTAATCAAATACACAGTAGGGAGGGAGATTTCAAAGTCCATAGGAAGTACCAGAAAAAAAAATGGAAATATTTTCTACTTTTAGGCTTTAATGGTTTCTTAATTCCATGACCAAAGTTAATTTCACAATGTTCATATCATACACTGTGTGTGTATCAACTCATATATAGTAGCGTTGTTGTCTCATTAGATTGTCACAAGGGAAAAAAAATAGAACTTGTTGAACCGTTCCACAGATTTATTGAGTACTTCTATGTGATGAACCATATATGGATTTTTACATGCAAAATGCTATCCAAATTATCCATGTTGAATTAAAATTAACCTTGATAAAATGAGAAAATTTAGGCACAGTGACCTTAAATATGTAACAAGTAAATTATAAAGAGTTCCACAGTTCCACAGACAGGATTTCAGCACCTGATATTGGATACTATGGCTCTTTCCTTTAAACTCTCTCATGAAAAAAATCATTAAAAAATTAGATTATATATTCTAGCCTGGGCATGGTGGTGCACACCTTTAATCCCAGCACTTGGGAGGCAGAGGTAGGAGGATCTCCATGAGTTCAAGGCCACCCTGAGACTACATAGTTAATTCCAGGTCAGACTGTGCCAGAGTGAGACCCTACCTCGAAAAAAAAATAGATTATATATTCTAAGTTCAGCAAGAATGACTATCAGTTAATTATACAATTAA
This sequence comes from Orientallactaga sibirica, assembly GCA_036365145.1. Taxonomy (NCBI): domain Eukaryota; kingdom Metazoa; phylum Chordata; class Mammalia; order Rodentia; family Dipodidae; genus Orientallactaga; species Orientallactaga sibirica. The sequence goes on along the minus strand of JAEOAD010000012.1, from coordinate 43,700,639 downwards.
CCTACTTCTTCAAACACAATTGAACATATTTTTGATATTTCCTTTAATTAATTTCAGCTGCAGGTGCCAGCCACATTATTTAGTCTATATATTATTGAAACATCATAAACAATGTATCATTGTAGATACCCATGTGTTTTTCTTTCTGTAAACAAACTATGCTTTTAAAAAATGTATTCAAGCTCTTCCTTTTTTGTCTTTCTAAAATTCCTACTGGATATATATTTGATATTTATTAGATCTATCAATCCTCAATGTGTTTTATTTTCCAGTTACTATTATTTTGACTTACAGACTGGGATGACATAAGGAATAAATAGGATTTTTTGAGTACTCTAGTTAACATTTTGCACAATCTTTCTCATACCAGTAAGAATACATAAAAACATATAATTCTTACTTTATTACAAGGAGACTAAATAGTGGAGTAACATCAATGCAACCATAGGCCTCTACTGCTATTGAATTTTATCCATACTTTCTTCTGGTTTCCTAGGCTCATGGACCCTTGGCAAGAACAATTGTCTTTAGCATTTCTATTGAAAGCTTTAAAACCTTATTTCAATAAATACAGTTTTCAATTTTAACATTCCCATGTCATCCATTTTAATTTGTCTATACTCAGTACAAATATTTTGCTCTTATGATAAAATATTATACAAATAATTCTTTGATATATATTTTCTTAGATATAGTATCCTGCCTGTCATCATGTATGCTTTCTGGAATAGTTTCTTCTCTGTCTCATCATAAATTTTGTGGTCTAGAGAAATCAGATATGCAGGTAATTTCAGTATTTGACTAGCTGCAATGAACTGGTTTGTCTTTTCACCTACAATGGACTAAATAAAATGTGAATTAATGGTGTGTGATTTAGATTTTGGGTTCTTGTGTGTTTATTTGCACACTTAGGCATCATACTGAACTTATTAAGAAATGTAATTCAGACAAGGCCATTTGTGGGTGGCTTGTGCCCTCACCTTACCTCAGATGTTTGCAGAGTCTACTCTCAGTTTTAGGTGCATATCAGTTACACTTTTGCCCATATGATTCTTTAATACTTCTTCCTTGTGGCTCTTAGAATATACTCTGTACTTTGTTTTAAACTTTTGTCATTAATATTTTGTTAATTATAGTTATGTAATAAATGGAGAAAGTTATTTTTCTTGTTTGGTCACCTAGACCCAGAACTGTTCTTTAATGAAACAAGTTGATACTAGTGTCTTGTAATATACAATAGTGCCAACTCATAAACACTTTTGTTCATTTGGCACATTTAAACATTTATTTATGACCTGCAAAAATTTTGGGGGTTCCTTACTTTTATTTTTTGTGGAATCCATCTGATGCACTCCACGTACAGCAAGGTGAAAGTTGGATGTCAAGATCCTAATATTTTAAGATTTTTTTTCTAATTTTAAATTATGCCTCTTTCTGTATCATAATTTCTATGTTTAAGTCATTTCTCTTTTATTCTATTTTGACTAGAAGCACCCAGTAGAGAATCTATGCTATCCTGAACACTGTTTGCTAATACTGCAGCTAAATTAGAAATGTATAGTTTATGTCTTTGTTTCTTCTAAATACTAGAACACAAATGTAGTTCGGCCATGTCTTTTAACATTAGTATAATAATAATAATTACTATATATGTAATAATATATAATATGCTAATATGTAATATATAATATAATTATATTATAAATATAATATATAATAAATATATAATTATATTATATATACCTTTCTCTAAGTTTCTGATGGTTTTCCCTTCATTTTTATGTCTGAGACTTTGTCAAAATGACTTGGACTGCTCATATTTCTACCAACATTGAATCATGTCCATTTTGGTAAGTAATCTGGAAGAATGCTAGGTTTTCTCTTCACGATCCCCCATGAGAATTTCCCTAAGCAGTCTGTGCATGTCAACACTGACTTTCTTTAGCATGTACTACAAAACTGAGCCCATCACCCAGTTTCTAAGCTACTTCAACACTTTCTGGCATTTGGTATATCAAAATCTCTTTCCTGGTGATAAAATCTGAATTAGTCATGGTTCTTCACATAAGAAAAACCAGTGGGGTGGATAGATAAATGGTAACTTACTGATGGAGATAAGCTAAGAGGACACTTGTTATCGCATGTGGCTCACACAGGGAGAATGGGAAGTCTGACAATATGTAACCTCGAAGCTTGAGAACCAAGGAGCTGCACAGGGAAAAGTCCTAAAAACCAGAGGAACTGATCACATAACTCATAGTCCAGTGCTTAAGGACTCGGTGCTACTGAGACAAGTTGTGAATTCCAAACATCATGTAATATGGAGTTCTGATGTCCCAGTTCTAGGGATAAAAGCAATTTTGTCTTTCTTTTTTGTTTTCTTTATTCAGGCCTAAAATGAAGTAAATGGTACTTCCCACATTCATCTGACTCTCTTATTCAGAACACTGACTCATAATCAAATTCTTGAAAATTTTGTCACAGAGTTATCCAAAATAATTCTTCCCTACCTATCTAGGAATGCCTTAATTTGGTCAAGTTGATACCTAAAATTGAAAATCACAATCCTAAAACTTCTCAATAATATAAATCTTCTTTTTTCTTCTTCATCTTTCTTCCCCCTTTTAAACATATTTTTAATATTTAAAATTTTAATCCTGAACCAAACTGTCTGTAACAACAATTGCAATAAAATTTACCATATGTTTAAGATACACAAACAAAAAAAAAGTATTTCTTATTTTTATACCTCTAAAATTCCTACTGGATATATATGTGATATTTATTAGATCTATCAATCCTCAATGTGTTTTATTTTCCAGTTACTATTATTTTGACTTACAGACTGGGATGACATAAGGAATAAATAGGATTTTTGAGTACTCTAGTTAACATTTTGCACAATCTTTCTCATACCAGTAAGAATACATAAAAACATATAATTCTTACTTTATTACAAGGAGACTAAATAGTGGAGTAACATCAATGCAACCATAGGCCTCTACTGCTATTGAATTTTATCCGTACTTTCTTCTGGTTTCCTAGGCTCATGGACCCTTGGCAAGAACAATTGTCTTTAGCATTTCTATTGAAAGCTTTAAAACCTTATTTCAATAAATACAGTTTTCAATTTTAACATTCCCATGTCATCCATTTTAATTTGTCTATACTCAGTACAAATATTTTGCTCTTATGATAAAATATTATACAAATAATTCTTTGATATATATTTTCTTAGATATAGTATCCTGCCTGTCATCATGTATGCTTTCCTGGAATAGTTTCTTCTCTGTCTCATCATAATTTTTTTGGTCTAGAGAAATCAGATATGCAGGTAATTTCAGTATTTGACTAGCTGCAATGAGCTGGTTTGTCTTTTCACCTGCAATGGACTAAATAAAATGTGAATTAATGGTGTGTGGTTTAGATTTTGGGTTCTTGTGTGTTTATTTGCACACTTAGACATCATACTGAACTTATTAAGAAATGTAATTCAGACAAGGCCATTTGTGGGTGGCTTGTGCCCTCACCTTACCTCAGATGTTTGCAGAGTCTACTCTCAGTTGTAGGTGCATATCAGTTACACTTTTGCCCATGCGATTCTCTAATACTTCTTCCTTGTGGCTCTTAGAATATACTCTGTACTTTGTTTTAAACTTTTGTCATTAATATTTTGTTAATTATAGTTATGTAATAAATGGATAAAGTTATTTTTCTTGTTTGGTCACCTAGACCCAGAACTGTTCTTTAATGAAACAAGTTGATACTAGTGTCTTGTAATATACAATAGTGCCAACTCATAAACACTTTTGTTCATTTGGCACATTTAAACATTCATTTATGACCTGCAAAAATTTTGGGGGTTCCTTACTTTTATTTTTTGTGGAATCCATCTGATGCACTCCACGTACAGCAAGGTGAAAGTTGGATGTCAAGATCCTAATATTTTAAGATTTTTTTCTAATTTTAAATTATGCCCCTTTCTGTATCATAATTTCTATGTTTAAGTCATTTCTCTTTATTCTATTTTGACTAGAAGCACCCAGTAGAGAATCTATGCTATCCTGAACACTGTTTGCTAATACTGCAGCTAAATTAGAAATGTATAGTTTATGTCTTTGTTTCTTCTAAATACTAGAACACAAATGTAGTTCGGCCATGTCTTTTAACATTAGAATAATAATAATAATTACTATATATGTAATAATATATAATATGCTTATATGTAATATATAATATAATTATATTATAAATATAATATATAATAAATATATAATTATATTATATATACCTTTCTCTAAGTTTTTGATGGTTTTCCTTCATTTTTATGTCTGAGACTTTGTCAAAATGACTTGACTGCTCATATTTCTACCAACATTGAATCATGTCCATTTTGGTAAGTAATCTGGAAGAATGCTAGGTTTTCTCTTCACGATCCCTCATGAGAATTTCCCTAAGCAGTCTGTGCATGTCAACACTGACTTTCTTTAGCATATACTACAAAACTGAGCCCATCACCCAGTTTCTAAGCTACTTCAACACTTTCTGGCATTTGGTATATCAAAATCTCTTTCCTGGTGATAAAATCTGAATTAGTCATGGTTCTTCACATAAGAAAAACCAGTGGGGTGGATAGATAAATGGTAACTTACTGATGGAGATAAGCTAAGAGGACACTTGTTATCACATGTGGCACACACAGGGAGAATGGGAAGTCTGACAATATGTAACCTTGAAACTTGAGGACCAGGGAGCTGCACAGTGAAAAGTCCTAAAAACCAGAGGAACTGATCACATAACTCATAGTCCAGTGCTTAAGGACTCGGTGCTACTGAGACAAGTTGTGAATTCCAAACATCACGTAATATGGAGTTCTGATGTCCCAGTTCTAGGGATAAAAGCAATTTTGTCTTTCTTTTTTGTTTTCTTTATTCAGGCCTAAAATGAAGTAAATGGTACTTCCTACATTCATCTGACTCTCTTATTCAGAACACTGACTCATAATCAAATTCTTGAAAATTTTGTCACAGAGTTATCAAAATAAGTCTTCCCCACCTATCTAGGAATGCCTTAATTTGGTCAAGTTGATACCTAAAATTAAAAATCACAATCCTAAAACTTCTCAATAATATAATCATTTTTTTTCTAAATCTTCTTTTTTCTTCTTCATCTTTCTTCCCCCTTTTAAACATATTTTAATATTTAAAATTTTAATCCTGAACCAAACTGTCTGTAACAACAATTGCAATAAAATTTGCACATGTTTAAGGAAAACAAAAAAGTATTTCTTATTTTTATACCTCTAGCAAATATATAACACTAAGAAAGAAAACAGTTAAAATGTAGACAATTGGTCTGGAGAGATGGCTTAGCGGTTAAGGATCCTGCATCCTAAGCCTAAGAATGCTGGTTCTAATCTCCAGGTCCCACGTTTAGCCAGATGCAAAAAAAAAAAAAAAATTGTACACAAGGCTGCAATGGCTGCACTTGACCTGTATCAAGGGGACTCATGCATCTGGTCCCACATTTCCATTTGCAGCATCTGAGAGGCTGCAATGCTGCACTTGACCACATCTCTGGATCTGTCTTCTGGCTCTCCTGTCTGTCTCTCTCTCTCTCTCTGTCTCTCTCCAAAAAAAAAAAAAAAAAACAAGAAGACAATTGATGTGAAATTAATGTTAAAAAGATTAAAGACTTTTTAAAAATATATACAAGAAACTAAAATGACTTGCACTAAGTAGTTACCAATAGTATTTGAACTTGAAAAAATATTATTGACTGTTGTAGTCGGGTTTACATTGCTGGCAGAAAACACCCAACCAAGAGCAGCTTGGGGCGGGGAAGGAGTGGGGGTTTTATTTGGCTTACAGACTCCAAGGAAAGCAACATGATGGCAGGGAAAATGATGGCATGAGCAGAGAGTGGACATCACCTCCTGGCCAACATCAGGTGAATAGCAACAGGACAGTGTTGCAAAAACTAGCAAGGGGGTGCTGGCTTATAATTCTCATAAGCCTGCCCCCAACAACACACTGCCTCTAGGAAGTTTCAATCCCCAAATCTCCATCAGCTAGAAACCTAGCATTCAGAATACCTAAGTTTATGGGGGACACCTGAATGAAACCACCACATTGACATGTTAATTTGTGCTTTTACAGTAGAGTAAAAGAACCCTTACCTTGGTCTGGAGTCAGAAGAACTGAAATTTAAAGAGTGCTTGATAATATGTAAACTGGAAGCTATAAATCCAGTATTATTCCCTTTGACAAACATAAATATTATTGATATATGATCATATGTATAATATATATGCATTATATTTTTGTGTATATACTTAAGTGTGTGTAGTACTTGGGATCAAACCAGGACCTTCTATATGCTATCCAAGAACTCCATCAATAGGCTAGATCCATAGGCCTTATAATTTTTTAAAAAATAGATATGTACTTTAAATCTCTCTTTCATTAAACTTTAGCTGTTGAATGCAATTGTAAATGGAAATTATCAAATATGCACTCCCTTTATGTTGACTGACTATTGATCTATTTATAATTTGGAATTGAAATAGATTTCAATAAAATATATCCAATAAATGACATGTGTTTTTACATTTTAATCTCTTGTCTGTAAGTTATATGAATTTGGGAACAATGGGCTTTAATTACCACATAAGCCTAGTAGTGTTCATGAACCAAATAAACAACCACCTGCTTATTAAATATTAAGTACCAATAAGAAATTTATACTTTTTTGTTGTTTTTTGTTCTACAATTTTGTTCATATTTCCTTTTTCTTTTCCTTTTGTCTTTTAGAGACAAGATTTACATTATGCATTCCAGACTCATCTTGAATTCAGTATCCTCCTGTCTCATCCTCCCCAGTGTTGGAATTAGATATATACACCAGCATGCTTGTTCATTAAATACAGCATTGTCAAGCATATTACATAGAAATGCATCCCCTTTTATATTTGATTCATATGGTCCATCATTACTTTAACATTAAAGGCGATGTTTGAGCAATATAAAAAAGACTGCAGCAACAAGATAAGAATGAATTATTCTATAGATAATAAAATGGATATATATATATAGATATAACACAAGTTTTAAAATAAAGTGACTCATAATTTAAGGTATTTTAATTACCAAAATATTTAGTGTTTTAGAATCATTGTCATATACTTAAATAACTCACATGAGTTTAGCAAATTACATTTTTTATTTGTATTGACAATATTAATATCCCATTCAGAAGATGAGGTTCCCAGCCTGCAGAGGCTTGCCTGTTATTAATTTAATTTTTTTCTTATTTTAAGTTCATTGCATAAAAGCAATCCTTAAGTCTTCTCCTGAATTGCTAGCCATTATCACAAAAATAAAAAAAAATAACAAGGCTATACAATTAATCAGTTTTATGCTTCATACTTCCACATGCATGCCCTGATGCATCACTTACAACAGAACAACAGCTGCTTTGTAATGCATTTTTATGTCTCCAAGTACTTCTTCCATGATAAATTATGACTCATTCAGTCAGAATTAATAATGGACTCAAAGCATTGTGAAAAATCAAGTCAAATCTTTACTGAAGAATTAATTTGGTGTGTGTGTGTGTGTGTGTGTGTGTAGTACAGATTTTCAGTTGACCAAAACCCTACCTTATAATGATATAATGCTTACCTAAATAAGAAATAAATGTTCAAGAAGGAAAGAAACAGAAATTGTCCATTTGTAGTCATCAGTAACAATTTATGGGCTTTGAAAGATCTACCAAAGTAAATATTTTATTTATTTGGCTATATGGATGGGGTACCAGGAGGGTGCACCTGTGTTTCTTGCTGCAGGTGCACACCAGATGCATGCATCACTTTTTGGTCTGGCTTTGTGTAGTTACTGGTGAATTAAATGCCACATCAGTGCCTTTAACACATGAGCCATCTCACAACCTCAAAGGAAATATTTTTAAGTTTACAATTAAAATTTTTTTGTTTATTTTTCATTTATTTATTTGAGAGCAACAGACAGAAAGATGCAGATAGAAAGAGAGAGAATGGGTAAGCCAGGGCCTGCAGCCACTGCAACTGAACTCCAGATGCATGTGCCATCTTGTGTATCTGGCTTATATGAGTCCTGGGGAATTGAGCCTCGAACTGGGGTCCTTAGGCTTCATAGGCTAGCACTTAACCACCAAGCCATCTCTCCAGGCCCAAGTTTACAATTTTAATGCTGAATGAGATTCATGTCATCCATTTTCTATTATCTATATTCTTGGTTCTTGATGCCTGTCATCAATGGAAATTTTCCAGTTATTTTACTTTTCTTGCTCTCAGCTATGTAACTGTATAAGAAGAACTTATGATGAGTCATTTATTGGAATTCATTCAATCAGAAGACATTCTTAGAGTGCTGATGGTTAAGAGATCTGATCAGTATGAGTACCAAGTTCAGAAAGTGCACAGCATTTTGAACAAGGAAAGTGGGATGTGACCAAGGAATTGGAGAAAACAAGCCGTCATTTTTGTTGTTGTTGTTATTTTGTTTTGTTTTGTTTTGTTTTGTTTTGTTTTGTTTTGTTTTGTTTTGTTTTGTTTGTGTTTCGAGGTAGGGTCTCGCTCTAGGCCAGGCTTACCTGCAATTTACTATGTAGTTTCAAGCTGGCCTCAAACTTTAGGTGATCCTCCTACCTCTGTCTCCCGAGTGCTGGGATTAAAGGCGTGTGCCACCAAGCCCTGTCAAGCAGTCTTCTGAGAAGCAAGGAAACAATGAAAAACAAGATAAGCAGAGCCAACTTAAGAAACAACTACTGTCTAGGAAAGAGCAGGGAAGATAAAACGCCACGCTTAAACACAAATGAAGTTATGAGAGGACAAAGTCTTTCCTAAATGAATGGCCAGGAACTCACTGTGGGATGATTAAAGATGGAAGTGGCACTTGGTGAATTTGTTTTTGGAACCTGGCAGTTATCGCTTCCAAGGGGACAAGGAAGGTTATTCAAGGAGACATATTATTGGAAGACTGTCTGCTGCAAAGCCACACAGGGAGAGGAAGTGTGCTGAAGGCTGCAGGGCCATGAATGCTACGAGCTTTCTTCACACTGTGGGGCGCTGGGTTTGAAGATGCTACAAGAAGCAGAAGAAACACTTGCTACAGTAGGAATCTGCCAATGGGAAATGGAAACCAGAAATGAAAACTATTTTCTCCTTAACCATCTACTGACAATGCTGAACAACATGGTAACTGGTGGAACAAAGATTCATAAAAGACACAAATTCAGTTTTATAGGGCAAATCAAAATTTACATTTTGCAGGTGAGAACCCATTAATTCATGGCTGGCAGATTGACATATTTGTTTGAAAACAATTATCCATAACCCTAAGAAGGGCACAGTTGAAACTGTGATATGTGCTGGATTGAGTGAACTGTATAATCAAGAATTTTAGCTAAGAAGTCAAACCAAAAAGGTTTTAATTTGTGGGAGGAAGTTCATGTAAGGCACATGACATAAATAGTTGTTACATATGTCGTATATTACATGTTTTATACACACACAGTAGAATATTCAAAGGAACAGGGAAAGAAAGAAAATCTCCAATTTTCTGTTATGTTGTCATTTATTTTTTTTTCAGGCTATTAAATCAAGTGGTGGATATTATTAGATGGACAATGGGATAATAAAATTGTTAAATAAAGGACTAAACAATTAAGCATTACTCTTATGCAGGTCACAAGATGAATAAAACTATTTCAGTGTCCATGCATCTTTGATTTATGTCTTATCATAAAATTAATAGTTTTTTTCCACTAAAATAAATGCATGCATGGGAAGCAAGTAGAAGCGATGATGACTACCAGATGCTTGAAAACATGTTTCTTCTAACTTACCCTGTAAGTTAAATAGTCCTACTCTTCCTCAGAACAGAGCTATCTATATAAGTAAAAATGTATGAAAATTATCATTAAAATGTTAGATGGGATTATGACAAAGAAAGCTGTCCATAATCATACATATAGTTAATAATTTTGTTCATGCCCATTCTCTCTGTATCTCAAATGAAAATAAAAAGAAAATATTCTGGATTGTAATAGAATACTTGATTGTCTTGGTAATAAAATGAGTCAATATAGGAGAAAACTTAATTATCAACTGGAAAGCATCATAGTTACTACACGAGGTACTAGTGTTATACTTGACTCACTAACATTGAGGCAAGTTAGTACACTCAACAGCAAAAGTTTATTTCCTGAAGGTTGATAGTTATTTTTTATTCATAATATCATTTATTAAATATATATTCCTGGATATCCAGAAGTAAATCCATTTGTCTATATGATCATCAGAGTGTAGTATCACTTTAAAGACTCTAGTAGACATTTCATAATCTCATAACTTTTCAAATATGAATTTTTAGAATAAACATGCTTTAATTTTTTGTGTCTCAAAATTATTTTTAACATCCTTTTTTCCTAAACATGAGTCTAGTTAATGAAATGACATTCTTTCTTTTTTCAAGATTCATGATTTAAGCAATAAGAATTATTTTTATCATGTGAATTTTGGTGGTTTCAAATAATAAATTTATAAAATATAAATAACATTTATGCATAACAAAAATATGAATTATTTTGAATAAATTCATCTCCTGATTTAAACTGTTTTAGTTTCAGTTTTAAATGATTTTAAATTACCTGCTGATAAACTTACAGAATAGTTGAACACTCAACAAATACATATTTTTACAGAAAACTCTTTTCTTGGGTCACATATTTCAAGTAAATAATGGTTAGGAAAAGTAGTATATATTTTCTTTAATTTGTAATATATTTATGTGTGTATGCCTGTATTATATATGTGTATGCATGTGTGTATATATTATGGTATTAAATTTTCATTTTCTAAAGAATTCAGCAACCATTGCTCTTTGGATTATAGCATACCAATAGGAAATGAGGCTTCTCAATCATGCAGTCCACAAAGTAGCCAGCATTTCTCTGAAAAGTGCAAAAGTTAGGCAGACATGGTGGTGTACTCCTTTAATACCAGCAATCAAGAGCCAGAAGTAGGAGGATCACTGTGAGTTTGAGGCCAACCTAAGTCTACATAGTGAATTCCAGATCATCCTGGGCAAAAGTGAGACCCTACCTTGAAAAAACACAAAAAAGAGCAAAACTTATGGTTTTTTTTTTTTTTTATTACTTTTAAGAACAGTAAAACTTGACCTATAGTTTGAACTCTATGAACTTTATTCACTTTACATAATGTACCTCTCTTCAGAATAAAGAAATAGTAAACCTGACATTGAAGTGAAATGGAGCAGTGTTTTATATTCTCCAAAACGATAGAGCCATTCTCATTGTCTGAAAGATGCTTAATTGTGGCATAGTAAACAATACCATCAAATGGAAAAGCTTAGTCCGATATTGTTTTTAAAAAGCCATAACATAATTAATGGAAAGTGACATGCAAATATCAGTGTTTGACAGCATTTGAAAATTATCTCATTTGATCACATCAAAATGGTAATTAGCTCAGTAATAAGCTTAGGTCACTGAAACTATTGAACTATTAAATAGATTTAGAAACTTAAAAAGTATTGATTTACTCAAGTGTCTCTTATTACACATTGTAATGATCTAACCTATACAGCAGAACATGGAACTTAATGTTGATTACAAAAATAGCATTAGAAACCCTCCTTCTGGCAAGCATTCTACAGTGAAGCATTCTACATTCACCAATGAAGGGAGATGGGAAATGGGAACAGTCCAGTCAGACAGTGGACAAAGCTTAACCTTAAAACCATGGATTCTGTCTGGTAAATCCCTTGACCAGAATTGGGTTGCCAACCAGAATGAGCTATTGGCCATGGAGACCCATAAGGTCCCCAAAACAATGTAGTCCATTGCCAAAACACTTGGTTACCTCTCAAAGCTAAAAGATTATTACCCTATTTCTGAAACCACATCAGGGTATAGTCACAGGAATATCAAACTAGAACTGAAAGGGAAATTAGCTCCCTCCTGGCTAGACTTCACAGTGCTGGAAAACCCTACGGGAGCTGCTGGAAGACAAGAGTCACCAACAGCATGAATAAGCAGGAGATCCTGCAAACTATGAAATCAACCAGCCAGACAGGAAGTACACTCTTGTACAATAGTGTTATGCAGCCTCTGTGGGTAACCAACTGTTCTCTGACTGGACATAAGACCTGCTCAGTGGAAAAAAATCATACTTGGTACTGAAAACCAAATTAGATTCCCATAGCCAGGAAACTCAGACTTCAGAAAGAGATTCCCACTGCTCTCTGGAGAAGAGTGGGCTTACACACACAAATGTCTCTCAAATAACTCTCATTCTTGGTGGAAGAATGTATTTTATTTTACATATGGCAGAGGACACAGAAAAGAACCAATATCCGTCAATAAGACAAACTAGCCAACGGCCCACTCTGACAAATTACACCTCTACCACATCTGCCAAGGCCCAGGAGAATTTGCACAGGGAGTGGCAACATGAATACTGCTCGCCTGACAACCAGCTTCAAGGCAATGGTGACAGACATGGTGATCAATCAAACCCCATCAATGCAGAAATCCAGAGGCTATAGACACCTCAACACTAAATCAGACTGCCAACAGTCCTGCCATGGCTCAGGGAACATTGCAGAAGAGGGGGCAGAAAGATTGTACTTCAGGGTGGTGCATGCTAAGAGCTAGAGCTTCAAGAATAACTTTGAGGTGCTGGAGAGATGGCTTAGCTGTTAAGGTTCACGGTTGCAAAGCCTAAGGACCCAGGTTCGATTTCGTAGAACTCATGTAAACCGGATGCACAGGCGGGCACATGTGTCTGGAGTTTCTTTGCAGTGGCTGGAGACCCTGGCACTCCCATTCTCTCACTCTCCCCCTCCCTTCCTCTAATAAATAAATAAATAAAAATAAAAATATTAAAAAGTATTTATAAAGAAAGAATCACTTTATGCCAGGGATGCCTTTAATCCCAGCACTTGGGAGGCAGAGGTAGGAGGATCACAGTGAGTTCGAGGCCACCTTGAGACTACATAGTGAATTCCAGGTCAGCCTGAGCTAGAGCAAGATAGTACCTTGAAAAATCAAACAAAAAAACAAAAAAAAAAACTTTGAAGGCCCTACTATTAAGAGTAACTTTGAATTGAAGACTCCTGAGCTCGCACCTTTAAATGATGGAGAAGTCCTGCTGGAAACTTTGTTCCTCTCTGTGCATCCTTATATGACAGTGTCAGACAAAAGATTGAAGGAAGACGGTGTGATGATGGGATGATGGGTGAGCGAGTGGCTAGCATTGTGGAATGTAAAATCTCAGGCTTGCCAACAGGAATTTTTGTAGTGGCTTTTTCAGGCTAGACAACACATTTCATATCTGATGGGAAAATGCTAAAAGAGCTGCCTGTTGAGCGGCCACAGATATTTCCAGTGTCTTTGGGTACAATTGGCACACTAAACTTAGCTGACTACTTTGGCCTACTTGACATCTGTGGTGTGAAGGGTGGAGAGACAGTGATGGTTAATGCAGCAGCAGGAGTTGGGGTCCTGTTGTGGGGCAGATAGCCAAGCTCCAGGTATGCAGAGTTTGTGCAGCAGGGTCTGATGAAAAGATTGTCTTTCTGAAAAAGCTTGGATTTGATGCTATCTTTAACTACAAGACAGTAATGGTAGGACCAGGCTTTGAAGAAAGCCTCTCCTGATGGTAAAATTTCAATATATATATGTATATATACTTTATTTTGATTTATCGAGGTATGGTATCACTCTAATCCCTAATCCAGGCTGACCTGGAATTCACTATGTAGTCTCAGGGTGGCCTTGAACTCACAGCAATCCTCTTATATCTGCCTCCCAAGTGCTGGGATTAAAGGCATGTGTCACCACTCTTGGCAACGACTGCTATTTTGATAATGTGAGTAGAGAGTTTTCCAGCACCACTCCACCCGAGATGAAGACCTTTGAAAGAATTGTGATCTGTGGGACCATCCAACTACAACATAACTGGCAAACATCAACCATGAACCACCCCCAGAGAATGGTATCTATCAGTAACTCCATATGGAGGGGTTCATTGTCATTCAGTGGCAGCGAGATGTCTGCTAGAAGTCTACGAAAGACTTGATGTACTCAGGTCACAGAATGTAAAATCCGGTATCATGAATACTGTTGCAGACAGCTTCAGGTTCGTTGAGATGAACTTCCAGACCAGGCACAGTTATGGAGGAAGGGATATTATTTATTGAAGCTTACAGATCCAGGGGAAGTTCCATAATGGCAGAAGAAGCGGCCTGCTCTTCACAAGGCCGAGCAGAGAGAGCAAAAGCCAACCAGCCACCACAGCACACAGAGCAAAACAAACTACAGCCAAAAGGTCACACAGCAGACTTCAGGAACTCCTGCTAGACACATTTGCATATCTTTACAATGGAATCTCAAACCCATCACCACACCTTAAGACCGGGCCCCCAGTGACCTTGCCTCTAGCAAGGTGATTGCAGATGCAAACTATAAACTAATAAAATACTGAATATATTGGGGGACATATATTCAAACTACCACATTCCGCCCTTGGCCCCCAATATATTTAGTTCCTGGTCCCCAATAGATTTATAACTATCACACATTGTAAATTGTACTCAGCCCAATTTCAAAGGTTCTCACAGTCTTGAATAACTTAAGATAGTGAGTCCTGTACAATCAAACAAGTTAAATACTTTCAACATGTAAAGGCACAGAGTAAACATTTTAACTGTAAAGGAATAACAAGGAGAGACTAAAACAATGCAAACTCAGCCATCATCAGTAATCATCAGACTTCTGCAGTTCAAGTTCCATATAACCGTAGACTGACAATCTCCATTTTTTCCAATTCCGCCCCTCCAGCTGGGTAGAGTCTCCAGGGAAAACTTTCATAACATGTCAACACTGCACTCCATGGTAGCCTTTTGCACAGTCCTGGTATATCCAAAATATCTTCAGGTCTCCATGCAAACCACAGTCCATCTTCCAAAAGGCTCTTCCAGCCTATTCCTGTGGGTCTTCATGCCCTGCCTCATGCCGCATCTCAGCAGTGGCTCCTGGAACCGTGTGCAACTCATGACCATTCTATGCATTTTTCATATTTCCAAAACTAATACCAGGTGTGCAGGACACAGCCATATTCTCAATCCAGGGACAAAATAAACCATAGCCTTGAAAAGTAGGTTCCTTCTCTAGTCAGCTCTTTCCAAGTATTTGCATTTTTAACAGTCTTTCCTCAGGCATCCTCTCCATTGTTTTAATGTAAATCAAGTCTAGCCACCTTCCTTCCACCTTCCTTAAGATTGCTAATGTGTTTGACAATAGCAGCTAAACCAGTCTCAGTGCCTCTGCTTTTAACTTGCTTGAGGTTTTCAACTTAAAATCTTAAAATCTCAGTCTGATATCTTTAGCCAAGCACATCAGTCCATTACAAATTTAAGTTTGATCAAACATTCTGGGCCTGGATAGCAGAACGTAGCCATCCCTTATGCCAGTAGCCCAGTTCCAATAAAGTCCTCTGCCATCTTTCCTTCCCCTTAGAAAGCTCATAAGCCAAGCCTCGAAGTTCAATATTGTCTGCACTTAGCATTCTCAAACTCTCATCAGAATAGTCCATAAAACTTGGCTTACCATTCCAGAAGGCATCTTCAGTTGCAAGCACCAAGTCCATGCCCATTCCTCCAAAACAAAGGTTCCAAAAGATGAACATCCACATGGTCAGGTTCATCTCACCCCACTCTCGGTACCACTTTACTGTTGCAGACAGCTTCAGGTTCGCTGAGATGAACTTCCAGACCAGGCACAGTTATGGAGGAAGGGATATTATTTATTGAAGCTTACAGATCCAGGGGAAGTTCCATAATGGCAGAAGAAGCGGCCTGCTCTTCACAAGGCCGAGCAGAGAGAGCAAAAGCCAACCAGCCACCACAGCACACAGAGCAAAACAAACTACAGCCAAAAGGTCACACAGCAGACTTCAGGAACTCCTGCTAGACACATTTGCATATCTTTACAATGGAATCTCAAACCCATCACCACACCTTAAGACCGGGCCCCCAGTGACCTTGCCTCTAGCAAGGTGATTGCAGATGCAAACTATAAACTAATAAAATACTGAATATATTGGGGGACATATATTCAAACTACCACAAATACATTATTGAAGGATGTGAAAAACAATGCAGAAGCCTTTATGGGAATGATGAAAGGAGACCATTTGGCTAACACATTAGTGAAAGCATGAAAAAACTTGGCATTTCAAATTATCATTGAGTAATTCAGTTTTCACCATTTGGTTAAAAATAAATGTATGCTGCTTTAAGTATCTAAGAACCAGTAACTGTAATGAGTTTGACCTATGTAATAAAATACAATTAAATGATTTTTAATCTGTGACAAGTAAAAAATGGCATGTGCCTCATGAATCTGCTTTAATTTTTTGAAAACCATGAAAAGTTAATTTTATATTACATAATGTGAAAAAATATTTTCTTAATTTGGGCATCATTAAAACAAAACAAACAAACAAAAATGGACGAAAAACTCATGCCAAAGGATTTCATTTTCTTGTTATAGTACAAAGGCTTAAATCAGACAGTATCTCTAAAAGACAGTAAATATAAAACCTGGGTTAAAAATGAAAACCATTACTTGAAAATACTGGAAAGAGGCTTAGGCAGCCAGGACTTCAAGGACCCCTACGTAATTCCTAACAGAAGAGAAGTACAGCGAACGTTCCATGCTCCATGCTGTCTGCCTTCTCCCAGGAGGGAGGCTATGCTACATCCACAGATCAAGTCAAAAGTACAGACCCAGTGCCGCATTATAAGGCAGAGGTAGGAGGATTGCGGAGAATTCAAGGCCAGCCTGAGGCTACAGAGTGAATTCCAGGTCAGCCTGGGCTAGAGCAAGACCCTACTTCAGAAGAAAAAAAAAAAAATGTCGAGACTCAGAGATTTGGAAATCCTGCAGAACTAGAGAGCAAACTATATTTCACAACAACATAACAGGAAGAGAAGAAAGACCCATTCAGAGAACAGTCGGATATGTGTGGGCCTTATATATCAAGTAACTCCCTGCCCTGCCTGTGTTCCATGACAATGAGTGAGGAGCTATGCACACAAGCAGAAAACTTGTGCTAAGTGCCTCAGTAAATAGTAGATTACTCTTGTAATGCTGAAGATATAAAATTACTATTCAGGAGGAAGGGTCCTAGAAATATTCCAGGTTTTGTAACTGAATCTAATCAGTTTACTACTAGACATAGCTGAGTAAAATACTAGTACATAGGAAAATAAGTCTCTAAAAGGATACAGATTTATACATAAAGGTAACAGATTTATACATAAAGGAATAATGTGTAAATGAGAATAAAAAAGCATACACAGGACCAAAGGAAGAACTTTAGATCTCAGACAACCAATGGAAGACCTGAAAGAAGAAAATTAAGTTCAACTTAAAATATACTGTTAAGAGTCTTCTAAAATAAATTTAACAACCAGAAAAACATAATGTTCCAGAAACAGAAAGAATAAGTATTATAATGTTCAACTTCAGCAAAATTTCTGGTATTGAAGCAAATAAAAAGATGTTAAAAAGAAATCATAAAAAATAAACTTAATTCTCTGATGATTGTTTTCAAATGCACAGCAGTAAAATGTGAATTTTAAGCAAAAAAAATACTCAAAAAGAAATAAATGCTAATCCACTCAAATATATTTAAAACTATTGGTGAATTAAAATTAAGGAAAAAGGGCTGGAGAGATGGCTTAGCAGTTAAGGTGCTTGCCTACAAAGCCAATGGACCCAGGTACAACTCCCCAATACCCACTAAAGCCAGAAGCACAAGGTGGCACATGTGTCTGGAGTTCGTTTGCACTGGCTAAAGGCCCTAAGGCACCCATTTTATCTGCTTCTTTCTCTTCCTTCTGTCAAATAAATAAATAAAATAAAAATTAAGGAAAAACTCTGTGTTTCCTGTGTTCTCTAAGAGGCACAGTGAGGGAGATTTTGATACATTCTCAGTAATAAAGGAAAGAATAAACAGCATAAGAAAGGATAAGCATGAAACAAGTCTAAATAAATTTGGTTATAAAAAATAATATTTCTTCCCATGAATTACAGTGTCAGAGTAAAGACACATTAATGGGAATGCCAGATCCTAATAAAAATAAAAAGTAAATAAAAGTGAATGTTTGCATCAATTATGCTTTTTCCAATGAAATTGCTCTTTTTCTTCTATATCAATATTCACTCACAAAGCACTCATTCATACAGTTTATGTACTAACCATATAATAGACCTTAATATATATCTATATAGAATGAGACATAATCTTTTCTGAAGTATATTAAAAGCAGATGAATAACAGATTCTGATTATTCTAAAATTCATCATTGACTTAATTCAGGTTAAGTGTTGGGAAAACATTAAGATAAATAAGCATTTTTTAGAAGACTAACTGAAAACAATATTTAGTAATACAATATTTTATTCTTCATTCAAATCAAATTTTGAAAGTAAGACTTCTGCATAAGAAGTACAATTTTTTTATGAATTCTTTCAGATGTTAGAATTGGTGACATATTCTGATAGCAAATAAATTTTGTTTGGTTTCTTTTAAAATTTTGTGATTGATACTATAATATGTAGCTCTTTTTAACTGCATTTCTTGCTTGGCTAAAATGTGTTTTTTTACATAAATATGGAAGGTAGTATGAAAGTTACTTCTTGGTCTGAGTCATCATGAGAAACCTCAGATTTGTCAGAGAAGGTTTTAGAACAATTTGACTGAGGAGGAGAGACCAACCCGACAGCAGGCCATAGGCTGATGTTCCAGACTTTTTGGAAAGGATAAAACGAACTGAACACCAACACTCACCATTCACCTCTCTGCTTGCTTGCTTGCTTTCTTTCTTTCTTTCTTTCTTTCTTTCTTTCTTTCTTTCTTTCTTTCTTTCTTTTCTTTTCTTTCTTTTTTTTTTTTTTTTCATTTTTTTGAGGTAGGGTCTTGCTTTAGCCCCGGCTGACCTGGAATTCACTATATAGTTTCAGAATGTTCTCAAACTCACAGCAATTCTCCCACCTTGTCCTCCCAAGTGCTAAGATTAATGGCATGTGCCACCACACCCTGCACCTCTCTGTTTTCTGATGTTGATGCTGTGTTCAGCTGCCTTAGGCTTGCTGACACACATTCCCACCACTATGGACTATACCTCTTCAAACTCTGAATAAAAGTAAGCCCTTCCTTTCTTAAGTTCTTTTTAGTCAAGTATTTTGACACAGAAGTAAGAAAAGTATCTAAGATTGGTAGCATTTCTCCAAAGTCATTTTGTGGCAGAGTGACATTCCTTCTTGACAGATTAATTTTGTCTCTAATTTTCCTAACTCTGAGTTTTAAAATTTATTTAAAGACAATTGGTATCTATTTTACATCAATTCTATTCCCTAACCACCATATAATATTTTAACATAAATTTAATGTTCACATCACTAATAAAAATTTTTATGTAATAAGTAGAAATTGAAACTTCAACTAATATTAGACCTTATTTCATAATGGAGATGAAAACAGTTCAAAAGAGGTAGTAATTATTAAGCAGAACCTTCTAATGTGAATGACCTAAATGTTACCAATAACAACATTCTAGAACATCCTATATTTATTGCGATAAAAGGTTTTTCTTCTAATAATGATAGTAGAATAAAATAAAATAAAATAAAATAAAAGAATATGAGGGGTCTTTCTTCAGTGATTTTTGGACCTTACACTACCACACCCATCTTAGGATTTTTGTAAGGCATGAGAATCATTCACATCAAATACTAAAGTTATAACCAGAATTTCATATCACTTTGTTCCATGGCACAATATCCAAAATAGCAAAGTTTTCCTTTTGTAAAGACAATGGAACATTTTCCTGATAATAAAATTTAAGAATTTATTTTTTTTGAATTACAGAATAATATTTTTAATTATTTTTTTATTGACAACTTCTATACTTATATACAAAAAACACCTGATATTTCCCTCCCCTGCCCCCATACCCCTTTAGAACTCCAATCTCCATCATATCCCCTCCCTCTCTCCATTAGTCTCTCATCATCTTTTTCTTCTATTTTGAGGGTCTTGCGGAGGTATTGCTAGGCACTGCAAGGTCATGGATATCGAGGCCAATTTCTGTCTGGGCAGTTGCATTGTAAGAAGTCATACCCTTCCTTTGGCTCTTCCCCCCTCGTGGATTGTGGGTTTTGCATTGTGGGGATAACCATCAGTTATGGGGTTGAGGCATCGTTTCTGTGCATAGTGACCCAATTTACGGTTCTAACAATCTTTCCAGCCTCCTCTTCCGCTATTGCAGTGATGAGGACATGGGAGTCTCTGGGTCTCTGGTTTGGTAGGAGTTGAGTGTTCTCTCTGTCTCTCTCCTTCACTGCTGTGCTGATACCAGATTCATCAAGAAAGCAGCACTCTTGCTCATTTCCCCAATTACTCTATGGCTTCAACTGGTATTCTGGTGAGGTGCAATTGGCTGATTCTCTCCTCAGGTTCTACATCCATCTGAAAAAGAGAAGCAAATTCTCCTTCAGAGAGTGAGGTCAGTGCAAGATACATGGATAACCATTATTATTTTAGAGAGAATTAAATAGGTGTAGGCCCACTTATATCCCACTATTGGTGGGACCTTGATATTAGAGAGCGAACTCACTTTTGATCATGATGCTCAGAGATAAGCAGGTCAGAGTGTAATTTGCTTAAAGGAATCATTAGGCATCTTCATAATTCAATATCCTTGTCTGCATTTTATCTTCTTGATTGATAGCTGCTCCTACTCCTGATAATACATATATAAGGAAAAGAAAAAAACCATATCATTTGAATCTTATCTTCATATAAGGAAACAATCTAGAAAGTTCTATTCAGTAAAAATAAAGACTCACATCATTAACTCTAACTTGGTACACCTGTCAATAAGGTAATGTAACTACAGAATAATTTAATGATGTATGTAGGCGTTGATGTCATATTAGTAAGAATGGAAGACAGAAAATGTATATTGAATTGGGATTCATGAATGTCTCATGCTGTTATGTAACATTTGAAAAATGAGTTTTTCATAACCCATTCGATTCTACTCAAGTCTCAGGAACTGTGATAGTCTATAAACTGAAAAAAAAAAAAAAAAACTTACCATTGATTTTAGATGTCAGTCATATTTTATAATATAATTATTGTGTAAATCAACAGTTGCTTGGTTGTAAATGACACTATTTTTTATTTTTAGAGAGAGACACACAGAGAGAGAGAGAGAGAGAGAGAGAGGGAGAGGGAGACAGATAGAGAATGGGTGCACCAGTAGTCTCTCAGCTGCTGTGAACGAAATCCAGATGTGTGCGCCCCCTTGTGGGCAAGTGCAGCATTGTGCCCTTGTGTCACTTTGCACCTGGCTAAACGTGGGACCTGGGTTCTTAGGCTTAGGAGGCAGGCGCCTTAACCGCTAAGCCATCTCTCCAGCCCACACTTTTTTTTTTTTTTTTTTTTTTTTTTTGAGGTAGGGTTTCCCTCTAGCTCAGGCTGACCTGGAATTCACTAAATAAATTCACTAAATAGTCTCAGGGTTTCTCAGGGTGGCCTCAAACTCATGGTGATCCTCCTACCTCTGCCTCCCGAGTTCTGGGATTAAAGGTGTGTGCCACCATGCCCAGCTTAAATGACACAATTTTGAGGATTGATTTTGTTATTATGACAGTAAAATGATTCAATATATCTCAAAGTTTCAGTTTCTCTGAATTAGCAATATATTCAAATAATGGGTAAATGAGTTAATTTGACATTTTTATATTGTTTACATCAGACATAAGGGATTCTTGCATTTCTAAATAGCAAAAATGCAATTTCATGGTATTCTGCCTAAGCGACTTAGAGAGATATACTAACTGCCTAAAGTTTGATTATTCTAATGATTTTAAGTCTCCCCAAACTCAAACAGATGTGTGATTTTCTAACAAATATACTTATTCCAGAATGAAGATTCTATTCTTAATGTTAAACTACAAATTTGCTTATCAAAACTAATGTGAGGCCACAAAGAAGATAATGTTAGTAAAAGAAACTAAAAGTCTGTAAAACTTTTGTATATCACTTATGGGTGGAAATAAGGCATAGAATAAACTATTACAGAACCTAAACATAATTATCAAATGACCTAAGGTAATTTAGAAAGTTAATTTAACCTTTTAATCAAATTGTCATTAAAATGCATTTAGATCTTTGGCAAAACAGTTGATTGAAATTTCTGCTTTGGAAGGTGACCAAAAACATCTATGTTGAAAACCTAATAAAATTCTAAATTTGAATACAATTTTTAAAGCTATTCATTATTTTACATTAATAGAATGATTTATTACCATTAAATACATTTAAAAGTACAGTTAAAGAGTAATCTGCTTTAAATTCACTTCACACATTTACTTATAAGGCATGAAGGTTATTTCCACATTGTGACCACTAATCAATATTTTGCAAAACCAAACCTGTTACCTATTTCAAAATTAGATTCTGAAATAATTCTAAGTTAAAAAATTTAATTAATCTGTACTTTCTTTGTTGTAAGAGCTTCATATTATGTAAGGTTGGTATAGTAATGCAGCACAAATTACCTTTATTGAGGTAACTCAGTATACTTAGTATATATAAACTGGAAATATATTTTCTTTTACTTAATTTTCTCTGTGACATTGCTAAATAGTTAATGGTGATGTACCTATATACATACTCATAAGTAGTCACATATGTAAACCCAGCTTTGTAGTTTAAAAAATCAGAAAGCCTGTGTTATTAAAAATGAAACTGGTAAAGAGTCATAGATGTTTGAAGACTGACTCTGATCTTTCATTTCTGGTAATGAATACCAAGCAATTCAAACAGCTTTCCCACTGAGCATAATTAGAATATTTGCACAAATGTAAGGTTTTAAGGTTCCTACAAAAAATAGAAGAGTTTCTCTAGATTTTAGGAAAAGAATTGAAACCAAGAAAGAGAACTTAGGACATGGAACTCTTTTGACTCCAGAGTATTTATGGTGTAGTTAGGGTGCCTGAAAAGTTGGGTTGTAGTACTAACAATTAAATAATTGAGCTCAAGAGTGTGTTGATTGAGTTTCAATATTGATATGTCTTCATTTTGGATTAAGATCATTAAAAACGTTGATAAAGGTAGCTAAGGAAAAGAATAACAGGCCAGTATCTAATAATCTCAACTTATAAAGCTAAAGTAATGTCATATAGTTAGGATGACAAGGTAGGAAAGAACAAAGCAAAATCCTTTCAGGATGAAAGGACCTTTGTCTAATACTTCAACAACTTCTATATGTAATTTTCCTGTTACAGATAAATAATGACAAATATCATGTGTTCTGGGGATATTGCTGTTGGTTACGTGCTTATCTAGTTTGCATCAGTGCCTGAATTTGAATAACAGCACAACAAAAATCAGCCATTTTGGCGAATATCCGTAATCCTAGAATGTGGAAAGAGTAAATGGGGAAATCAAAAGTTCAGAGATCAGGCTGGAGATATGGTCTAGTGGTTAAGGCACCTGCCTGTGAAGCCTAGGATCATTCATTTGATTCTCCAGGTCCCACATTTAGCCAGATGCCAAAAGCAACACAATGCTGCACTTGCCCACAAGGGGGTGCATGCATCTGGAGTTCATTCACAGCGGCTGAGAGGCTGCAGGCACGCCCATTCTCTATCTATCTCTCTCTCTCTGTCTCTCAAAAAAAAAAGTTCAAAGATCATGCTCAGTTATAGCAAGAGGAAGCACAACCTGGGCTCTATGAGAACTTGTTTCAAATATGTATTTTATATACATGCATACATACATACATAAATGATCTTACATTCATAGAGATTAAACCATATGAATACAATGATGTGAAAGAAATAAGCAATAAAATGTCAGAGATCCTTCAATCATCACTGAATACCACAAGAGCTATTTTTCTTTTTTTTTTTTTTTTTTTTTTTTTTTTTGGTTTTTGAGGTAGGGTCTCACTCTAGCTCAGGCTGACCTGGAAGTCACTATGTAATCTCAGGGCGGTCTCAAACTCATGGTGATCCTCCTACCTCTGCCCCCCGAGTGCTGGGATTAAAGGCTTGCGCACCACACCCGGCTCAGAAGAGCTATTAAATTGATGAAATTTTACATGGAAGTAAAAGATAAGATTGAGAATCTGGGGAAAAAGTGAAAATAACTAGATTAGAATTAAATCATTTAAATGGTAAAATAATGAACTCAGTAGGAGACAAGAATATATGAGACAGTTAAACAACAAGAAAGATAGTGTAATAGAAATAACTTAAGACAAAAAAGTCAAAAATTCTAATAAGTATATATATATATATCATAAAAGGAAAGAGAAAGCAAATAAAATAGTTGAAGAGACCATAAAGAAAACCATGCAAGGATTGGGAGGGGTGGCACAGTGCATAAAGTTGCTTTCATGAAAAGCCCAACTACCTGAGCTTGAGTCCCCACTACCCACTTAAGACAGATGTACAAAGTGGTGCATTTGTCTGGAGTTCATTTGCAGTAACAGGAGGCCCTGGCACACCCATTCTCTCTCTCTCTCTCTTTTCTCAACCATTCTCTCTCTATTTTTCTATTTTTCCCTCTCTCAAATAAATAAATAAATAAATTTTTAGAAGGAAACTATTCAATCATAGAAAAATCTTGATAAGTAAAAATATAAACAAATCAATAGTGAGTATACTAATGAAGCCAAAGACAATTGTTATTTTCATTAAAAAGATTTTTATTAAAAATAAGAGCAATATTCAATAACTTTCATCTTTAAATATAAAATAATGTTAAATAAAATAAAGGTTTAAATGATATATTAATTCATAATGAGACAAATTCATTCAAGGAAAGGCATAAATTTATCCAAAACCAAATAATGAAGGAATTATCTGTCAACAAACATACATTAAAAGCAATTTAAAAATCCTGCCAGTGAGAAGGAAATCTTTTCTACAAAAGGTAAAATATGTAAGACAAAACAAAAAGAGACTACATAGGAAACATTTTTAAATATAATTAACTAAAGGTAGTGTTAACTAAAATAATGTGATTGAAATGGAGTGGTTACATAAATAATAAAATATGCACTCAATTCTTCTAGCACCATTGTTGGAATCTCTGATTTAAGCCTCACACTCTCGAGTGAAACTAAATTTAAGTCCCGTGGTAGTTTGAATGAATGTCTCCCAATAGATCCAATTTTATTAAAGTTTATTGGATTTCCAGCTGCCTGGCAGGAAGAGATGTCACTGTGGGTGGATGCTAGGGTCCAGCTCTAAGGTGTGTTTGGGAACGTGTCTGAATTCCAGTATTCAGAGTGCTTGATCTCAGCCTGGGGTTCCTGGAATGCACTTGTTTTGTGCTGTGGTGGTGGTATCTCTCTCTCTCTCTCTCTTTCTCAGTTGCTCTCAGCATGGACCTGTAAAAGGGGGACCAGCTTCTTCTGCCATTGTGGAACTTCCCCTGGATCTGTAAGTTTCAACTAAATTCCCTTCCTCCTATAAACTAGACTTGGTATTTACGGACATTTTGACAAGAAAACACATGGAAGAGTTTGCAGTGGAACATTGCTTGAAGTAGAAGTACATTAAACTATGTCATTTATAAGATACTACCTCAGTTGGAGTACAGATATGCAACTCAGGACTCACTTAGTAGTAAAATGGAATTTAAGAACTCATAGCTCAATGTGGACAAGCATAAGTAATAGCAAATGGCAAAAGGCTACGATGTTCTTACCAAATGTGTTTTAAAATTCTGTGGTACTGTGCATTGACTGTACACGAGAGTGATAAGCATAAGGAGCCAACTGATACTCATAAGAGGATGAAAGAAAGCCAGCAGTTGGCAGACTTTCCCATCCCCATGTCCTTGAATGGAAACTAGCACAAAGGAGGTTATCAAATATTATTGTTAAGTAAATGACATTTTCAGTGCCCTTTCTAATGTGTATGATTACAACACTTTATTATATCATTCTCTCTACTACCCTGGGCAGTTATGAACCTCTTCTAAGGTTTAATAATTATGGAAAATAGATTCTTCACATACAAATTGCAATGGAATTACATCCATTTTTTATATTTTATTTATTTATTTGAGAGAGCTATAGAGGGAGAGAGAGAAAGAGGGAGAGATAATGGGATTGCCAGGGCCTCTAGCCACTGCAAATGAACTCTAGACACATGAACTACCTTGTGCATCTATCTTATGTGGGTACTGAGGAACTGAACGTGAGTCCTTAGGCTTCACAGGCACGTGCCTTAACCACTAAGCAATCTCTCCAGCCCTTATATCATTTTTTGTGCCATGAACAAAGAGGAATTGCTCACATTTATAGCAATCATTCATAATTACTTTGTTATATTTTTATAATGACATCATTCAAAAGAAAATCAGAGCAATGCTATCAAAATTTCCCCTCAAAAATGATTGGAAGGCTGCAGAGATGGCTTAGTGGTTAAGACACCTGCCTCCTAAGCCTAAGAACGCTGAATCCAATCTCCAGGGGTTCCAATCTCCAGGTCCCAGGTTTAGCCAGATGCAAAGTGACGCAAGGGTGCAATGCCGCACTTGACCACAAGGGGGGCACGAATCTAGATTTCGTTCCCAGCAGCTGAGAGGCTATGTGTCTTCCTCTCCCTCTCTCTCTGTGTCTCTCTCCAAAAAAGAAAAGATTTCATCCAGGAATGGTGGCACACCCCTTTAATCACAGCACTTGGGAGGCAGAGGCAGGAGGATTGCTGTGAGTCTGAGGCCACCCTGAGACTACATAGTGAATTCCAGTTCAGCCTGGGCTAGAGCAAGACCCTACCTCGAAAAATAAAACCAAAACAATGATTTGAATTAAAACCTTCTAGTGGTCTCATTATAACTATGATTGATTCAATTGTACATATAACTTCAAAAATGCTAAAGAAAATGACATAGGGAATTTCTGAAAGTTAAACTAAGCAAAACTCCTGTTAATCTCTGATTAACACCCATCAGATCTCATTTTGCACAGACTCACTATGGTCTGACTCATCAGCTTCCTTACAGCAGATTAAGTTTAACAAGAATGGGAATATACATTCTTTAGTCCCTTTTTGATTGATCGTAATACAATATCCCAGAGTGTGTAACTTTGCTCACAGTTCTCAAGGGATTTATGGTCAAGGTATTGTATCACTTTAGCCCAGGCTGACCTGGAATTAAATTGTAATAAAGCAGACTAGAAATGTTTAAAATACATTTTATCTTTTGGATTTTATTAGAGAATATGAAGCTGTAAGATACTCTAAAATGTAATGAGCAAAGAGAAGGTTACTGATGAAAAGGGTTAATCCTTATCAAAATGGAAATAGAGGGGGCTGGAGAGATGGCTTAGTGGTTAAGTGCTTGATTGAGAAGCCTAAGGACCCCAGTTCAAGGCTTGACTCCCAGGTACCCACGTAAGCCAGATGAGCAAGGTGGCTCCTGCATCTGGAGTTCATTTTCAGTGGCTGGAGGCCCTGGTGTGCCTCTCTCTCTCTCTCTCTGTTGTTCTCAAATAAATAAAAAATAAAATTAATTTTAAAAAAATGGAAAGAGAAAGCTATTCCTGGATGATGTCTATAATAGACAGGTTTACTTCTCAGTGATCATTCATAACGTAGTTGAAAGTATAGTAAACATTGAAATAATCCATAATTTTCTTGAAATTATAGGCAAAATTTTAATTATTGTTGCTTACTATTTCTCATACTTTGGTCTTTATTCTCTCCTTATAGAAAACTCTCCAGTTTTTCTATCAATTGCACAGATTCTAACAATTTTAGGAGATAAGGTGCTCATGAATACATCTGAATGACTCTAGAATTATAAGAAATTCTTGGTTTTATGCTGAAGTGTAAATTTCATATATTGATTTACTATTTGGACATCCAATCAACTATTTACTAGTTTATGACTCCTCTTTATTCTGGCCTTTACCTTGTCAAGTAATATATAACATGTCATATTCACACTTTAAAATTTAAGCCTTCTAGCTTCTTTGAAAATAGAAACAATATTCCAGTTCCTATATCTCTAACATTCAATATATTTAATACAACATATTTGGGTAATATAATAAAATAATTATCATTATTGGGAATTCAATATCTACTCTCAGGCTGGCCTCTTACTCATGGTGACCCTCCTACCACATCCTCCTGAGTGCTGGGATTAAAGGTGTGCGCCACCATACCCCCGTCTGGATCTTCCTTTTGAAATAGTAATGTGGAAAAGTACTTTGTAGGGCTAGAGAGATGGGTGAACAGTTAAGGTTCTTGCTTGCAAGGCCTACTGGCCTGGGTTTGATTCCTCAGTATCCATGTAAAGCCAGATGCACAAAGTTGTGCATGCATCTGGAGTTTGTTTTCAGTGGCTGAAGGCCCTGGTGTGCCCATTCTCTCTGTTCCTCTACTATCTCTGTCTGCTTCAAAATAAATAAAAGTACTTTTTTAAAAAGGAAAAGTACTTTATAGTAATTGTCATCACATGTAAATTACTGGAAAGTGCTACAATATAGAAATTATTAAACCAAGTTAATAAATAAGAAACATCATTATTAGAATGAATAAGAAATTTGACCAATTATTTCCTATAGATATTCACATTAGAGATTCTCATGAGCGAGTTTGCATCATAGCCTGATTTTTAAAGTTTTAGGAAGGTTGTTAAGCTATGGGTTGCTTCCAAATGGGCATGAGAGGAATATTTACACCAAATAAAATGACAGTTGTTGTAATCTTGGGCTATTACATCATCACTCAACTACTTTCTGGTGTAAAGGTTTTCTTGTGTGTGTGTGTGTGTGTGTGTGTGTGTGTGTGTGTGTGTGTGTGTGTGTATTAAATGTCCTGTGCTTTTCACCTCTCAGTTACATGCTTTTTGACTTTGCCACTTCTCTCCACCAATTTATTATTATATATTAGTATAGCATTGCTAAGGTTAAAAAGAAACTTAAATTGTATTTTATAGGGCTTTATAGTATATCATGTTTTCATTGATTAAATTAGTAATTTTTGAATGTCAAACTAGGAAATGTGTCCTTTATAGCCCATAGCGACTTCTCAGGCAGAACAGGGACATCATCAGAACTGTGATTAGCTTTTTGTCCTCTGAGAGTCAGGTCCAAAGTGACTTCCTCTTCACCAGAGACATTGCAAGGAATCAGAGGGCTGTCAGGACGGTCTCTGCGTGAAGCAGCAACCTCTATACTTATGGAGCAGTGTCAGTGTCATTGCTGAGTTTACTGTCACTAAAACAGGACATCTGTCCAACGCAGTAAAATGCCATTTGGGAGCTGAGCTTTGGTGGTTTCATGCAAAATTTGCTCTAATAAAAAAATATATATATATAAATTGAGACCACTATACCTGAATGTCTTCTTCTGTGTCTGTTCCCTTCTAGAGAGCACTGTACCATTTCTAATTACTTCATGAGAGCAACGAAGTGAATCCAGCTGTGAATTTTAGAGGCTTATGAATTTACGCCCAATTGAAACCATTTTTGTCCCAGAAACATCCAGTTTTTTAATGTTAATTTTTCTTCCACGTGTCTAAACATTCAGACATGAAGAATACATTTTGCTCCCATCCAAGTTGTCATTTTCTCTATTTTTTTTTTTTTTTTTTTTCTGATTGGATTCCTCTAAGAAAGGGACATTCTACAGTTTATTAGATTTTCTTTGAAACACCGTTATTAAAAGTTTTCATTTAATTTTATTTGGTGAGGGGGCAGATGTATGTCAGGACACATGTGTGGAGGTCAGAGAACAGCTTTTGGTTGGTCATCACCTTCCACATCATTATGAGGCAGGGAGCGTTCATGAGCTTTCAGAATACTCTTCTGCACTAAGATGGCAGAAACCCACCATGGGTTCCAGCTTTGTCTTGTAGTCTGAGATCTGAACTCAGGTACTCAGAATTGTGTAGGAAGTGATTTATCCACTTGAGCCAAACCCCAGCCCATGAAAAAAAAAGTCTTAAAATGTGGAATTTTTAGTAGGGCTTCAAATTGGTTTTCTTTATTACTTTTAATTAGAAAAGTTGTGAGGGATCTGGGGATGTCTGCAGAGTTTGTGGACCATTTGGAGCACTTCCTGTTTGCATGTCTGATACTCATCTGACTTCCCTCAGTGGAGTTGACAACTCAGTCTGGCTGACCTTCAGATGTTCATGTTTTAGGTCATGGAGTGAACTGTGGGTCCCTAGCAGGTGATGCTGTTTTGGGAGGTGATGGAAATTTGAAAGGCTCCGACCTGCTTGGAGGAAAGTCTTGGCCAAGATTGTTGCCTTAGCTTCACCCACAGGCAATTGAGCCAACTGGCCATGAATTGAAACCTCTGGCAGCTAGCATGTTTTTTTTTTTTTTTTTTTTTTTTTTTTCTCAAGTATTTGTCATGTAGTCTAACTAAAATAGTTTCCTTCTTAGCTTGGTACTTTCACTTACCATAGGATTCAGTATGAGTTGTGGTTTGTTTGGTTTTCCTTTGGTTTGTTTACTTTTTTTTATGCTGCAAGTCAAGTGGACCGCCTTCCTCAGTGAAGTTGCAGTTTCCCCTGGGAAGCCACACCCAGGTAAAACCCCAGTGTGAGGAGGGATGCAAGGACAGGAGGAAGGATGGGACTAACCCCAAACAAAGAAGGAATGGAGCTCTGCATGATTTTCACAGAGAAATATTTCTGTATTTGTTCTGGCTGATGATAAACCTCAAACTTATTTTCAATAATATTATACAATTTTATACTTGCATCCTTGGGATTTTTGCTAGCAGCTTTTTATATCATAGATTAAAATCCATTCCAGAGGCCTGGAGAGATGGCTTAGCAGTTAAGTGCTTGCTTGTGAAGCCTAAGGACCCTGGTTCAAGGCTTGATTCCCCAGGCCCCACATAAACCAGGTGCACAAGGTGGCTCATGCATCTGGAGTTTGTTTGCAGTGGCTGGAGGCCCTAGTGTGCCCATTCTCTATCAATCTGCCTCTCTCTCTCTCTCTCTCTCTTTTTTTTCTGTAGCTCTCAAATAAATTAAAAAAATTAAAATCCTGCCCAAATTAATTTTCTTATTAAAGTATTTTTCTCAATTATATAATTTTATCATGCACTTAATTTATAAAGAAAAGCTATTTTAATAATTTTGCAAAACAATTCATGACCAAATAGGTTCAGAAAAATAATCAAATCTTTTGATACACACACACACACACACACACACACACATGATTGACCAGAAAATCTACTGGTACCAAAACAGTCCATGGTAATCCTTTGCAATGATAGCTAATATAAATATAGCTAATGCAAGACAATATGCAAGTAAGACTCTTTGAAACACACACACACACACACACACACACACA
The DNA here is from genome assembly GCA_036365145.1 of Orientallactaga sibirica. Taxonomy (NCBI): domain Eukaryota; kingdom Metazoa; phylum Chordata; class Mammalia; order Rodentia; family Dipodidae; genus Orientallactaga; species Orientallactaga sibirica. Next base: position 43,669,147 of record JAEOAD010000012.1, on the reverse strand, counting down.
CACAGGGAGTGGGGGTTATACATAATGCTCTTCACTTACATAGCAGAGGAGATAACTATTTCTTTCAAATCCCTATCCACCAATTTTCCTCCTATACAATATCCAATCTTCTCAGTATTGTAATGCATTAACTGTTTTATTAAGTGCAATGAATGTGTTTGAAATTAGAATATACATAGATTACAAAGAAAATTAAGAAACAGCTTATTTATACAATCTATAACAAAAACACAGCTCTATTAAGAATAACATATTTAAAAGCACAGCATAAAGGTGATAAACTATTTCAACATCTTACAATCACTTTAATTATGTTTTCTAATTCTATCACTGGGGTTGAAAACATTTTCATAAAATGCTTCCCACAGGTACATTCATTCTTTCTAAAAGCACTTAGCATTTTAATAAAAACATAGATTATAATATGTGTGGTAATTCTAGGTGGTTCAAACAGTAAGCTGTGTAAATGCTGGCAGGAAATCTAAATGCTATCATGAGATATTGTAAAACAAACAGATCAAAATTCCAATCACCCTTTCAGTTTTATTGAAAGATAAATACAATAGTTCAATTTTAATTTGTACTTCAAAATTGTTTTGTCACGTATATAGTGCAATTTTACAGTTCTAAACCATCATAGAATGCTTTTATTCACTTGGCCTCATATAAAAATATCTTCAATTTAGTGGATTTAAAAAAAATGCCAGAAAATTATTTCTCATATTTCTTGAGGCTTTGTATCAGAGTAATGAAGAACAAGGAGGGAATAAAGATGATAGGAAATGAAGGGAGAGTGAGAGAGAGAGAGAAAATCAAGTTTTCCAGTGTCTAAGCATCTCTCCTCTTGAGTACAGACACTAATCCAGTATGAATGCCACTAGTTTATCTTACCCTGGTTACCCTCCCACAGACTCCACTTCAGGTGCCAGCACATTGAGGATTAAGGCTTCAACATATTACTGCAGACAGACATGTACAGACTCAAACATATGCGGTCATAAATCCCTTCACTCTTTTAAAGAATGTTTGAATATGGAGGCTACCGGGACCTCCTTGGCCAACAACTCACTGGAAGGTATCCCATCCCAGGTACTGAAATTTTTCTAGTAACAGTCTACAGCTTCTAGATGTGCCATTATTCAAAAAAGTAATTTTACATAAGTCTTATTCACAATATCTTGAATTTAGGAACATATACTTTCAAGGAATATGTATTGGGGTTGGTGTTAGAGAATAGACTTGTTCTTGCCTCATGCTTCTGAATATCATTCATTTCTCCTTGCTCATGTGTACATTTATTTATACATTTGTTTATATTTATTTATACATTAAAGTTCTCAAAATAATCTTCAAAATTATTCTAGGAAAAGCAAAATTACTCTGGAATAAAAACAGTATTTTCACAGTAAGAAGAAATTTCATGTCTGCTTTTTTTTCCATATAATTTTAAATATTTACTACACAATAATTACAAAGAGGTATTGAATATTAAACATGTGATGTAATTTTTTTTCCTATAGTCTCTCTTATATCAAGCTATATCTTCCAATTTCCATATTTATAATATTTATAATTCCATTTAAATTTTGCTTTATTTTCCTCATCTAATGAAATGATGATACAAGAGAAAGATGAAGAGCTTATAGTAATGGGGAGAAGAAAAGATGTGTCATGAGGCCAAAATTATATAACAATTAAAAATTTAACATATATGTTAAACTATTGTTACTCTATGTTAAAACATATGCTATAACTCTATAGAAGCAGGACTTTCATAAAGTTTTCCCCAGTTGACAACTTTTATAAATGATTTCACTTACTTTCCACTCCTTAAGATATATGTATTGTGGAGGCAGCCATCATTCAGGGCTTTTTCATACAATTATCTCTTAGAAAGCATTATATCTTTGTTTGCTTGAGGACTCTTTTGCTTTGCATTCCAAAACTTAATATATAAATTTCCAATTGGCATTCAAGGTCCTTTACATTATACAATAGATAAAATATATTTCTTTCTCTTCATCCATCCTCTTTATTTAATCACACGTGTGTTTGCCAAGAATACATTATATGTGCTACGTAGTGCGACTTTTTCTCACATTAAGCTATGTTTCATGCCTTTCTTTTCCAGATGTGAAAACATACATATAAACACATGCACATATGTTATACAAGTTCCTTAAGATTCTTATTCCAAGACCTGAAGAAAGGCTCACATAAGGAGAAAAATACAACATATTGTATTAAGAGCAGCATAACAGCAAAGGTTTCAACTGCATTGACAAAAGCACAGGGTGCCACTTGAGTGGAGAGCACTCAAGGGTCAGGTTATTGCCTGAGGCTTCATTTAAGGAGTCCAGAAGAAAGAAAGAGGTCTCAATTTCTAGGGTATAGTTTGGGTGAGGCTCTAGTTTGGTTGACTGGTTTGGGTAATGTAACCTTTCCTCTACCACACATGTCCCTTCCTATGATATGTCTAAGTTTAATTATATGTACAGTCAGTAGACTTCATTTAGAGAACACAGTGTGTCTTTTTTTTTTTTTTTTTTTTTTTTTTTTTTTTTTTTTTTTTGAGAGACAGAGAGAGAGAGGGAGAGGAAGACAGAGACGGGCATCGTCAGCAGTCTCTCAGCAGCTGAGAACGAAATCCAGATGTGTGTGCCCCCTTGTGGTCAAGTGTGGCATTGCGCCCTTGCGTCACTTTGCATCTGGCTAACCGTGGGACCTGAAGATTGGAACCGCTGGAGATTGGAACCAGTGTTCTTAGGCTTAGGAGGCAGGCACCTTAACTGCTAAACCATCTCTCCAGTCCCACAGTGTGTCTTATTGTACATGCACCCCAAACCAGTCCAGGCTGGATGGACCTCTACTGCTTTGATCTGGATCTAAGAATATATTTGAGCAGGTACAGATTGAAAATAATGGTCCTGAGAGGAGAAAAGTACTTCTTTGCTTGGAATGGAGTGTCAGTACAGGTGGGTCTGGGGTGAATGTCAAGGTCCCAACAGGTTGCAAGGGATATTGTTTAGAAGAGTGTGTTTACTTCTCAAACCAAATAATGTTGTGGGCAGCTGAGCTACTTCCTATGCTCACCTGTCTCAGGTACAGAAAATACATAGATATAGACCTTTTTTTATTTAGGGCACAATTCATATATGCCTTTCTTGAATTTGCCTTGTTTTTCAGTTGATTTTACCTCCAGAATCTCCAATGATACTTCATAACTAAATTTTATCCTCCTGCCTCAACCTGGAGGGTTTTCATGTTTTCACGTCTTATGAAACAAAGGGTGATGATATAATTGTGACCATTTTTCCCATTAATATAAAATACATTTCCCCTTTGTGATTCAAAGTTTCTTATACTTTTTTCCTTAAAATAGAACATACACTTCTTTTTTACTTCATCTTGAAATGTTATTTTCTATTGTTCTCCCCCAAGTCAGTGAGCTTAGAATTGATATAGTATTTTATTTTATTTTATTTTTTATTGACAGCTTCTATACTTACAGACAATAAACCATTATATTTCCCTCCCCTCCCCCTCTTTCCTCTTCACAATTCTCCTATCCATTATATCCCCTCCTTCTCTCCATTAATCTTTTTTTTTTTTAATTTTGATGTCATTGTCTTTTAATCTTATTATGAGGGTCTTTTAAAGGTTTTTCTAGACACTGTGAGGTCATGGATATCAAGCCAAATTTCTGTCTGGGCAATTACATTGTAAGGAGTGATATTCTTCCTTTGGCTCTTATATCCTTTCTGCCACTTCTGCAATGGAACCTGAACCTTGGAGGGTGTGATAGAGATGTTTCAGTGCTGGACACTCCTCCATCCCTTCTTCTCAGCACTATGTTGACTTTTGGGTCATCCCAGTGGTCATCACCATCTGAAAACAGAAGCTTCTCAAACCAGAAGTGAGAGAAGCATTAATATATGAATATGAACATTAAGTGTAGTGCTTTCAGGGCAGTTTGGTGAGAATAAGAAACATATTTTGCCAGACAAGAGCAGACCTTATACCCCTAATGCTCATGACCTACCCTGCCATAGGCTTTTGATTATGTTTTCAGTACCAGGCATATATTCCCTCCCATAGAGTGGGCCTTCAGTCCAATTAGAGAGCAGTTGGTTTCCCCCAGAGCAGACATGCCATTTTTGCACTCATTCAGTCATTAGGCCTGTCTGGCCAAACTTGAGGTTTCCAGTGTCCACTGTTTTCAAAGCTAATGACTTCTGTCTCCTGTAGGACTGCATGCAGTGCAGCTTTTTCCAGCTTTCAGTTGACTGGTCTATAGGGAGAATGTTTTCTGCTCAGCACCAGCTTAATTTCTCAGTGACCTTACCTCTCAGGCATATAAAGTCTTCCGCAATAGGGCCTTACCATATGTTTCTCAAGGGAAACCAAGGGCCTTGGCAATAGCCTGTAATGTTTTGGAGGTGACAGGGACCTTTGTGGCCAACAACTCATTGGAAGGTATCCCATCCCTGGCACTGAAAGTTGTCTAGTAACAATCTATGGCTTCTGGATGTGCCATTATTCAAAAAAGTAGGCTTTCATATGTCTTATTCAGAATATCTTGAATTTTGATTGATCCTCCACCCTGCCCATCTTTTACATAATCTCTTCCCCTGGCCTCACTTAGGCCTTTCCTCTCCCTGTAGTCTGTCTTCTACTTACATATATACAATATCATCCCCTTAAGTTCTCCCCTCTCCTCCCTCCCTTATAGACTTTTTCTAGCTTACTGGCCTCTGCTACTGATTTTTGGTTTCACCTCATACACAAGTCTATACATTTGTAGCTAGGATTCACATATGGGAGAGAACATGCTATGTTTGGCTTTCTGGGCCTTGGTTACCCCACTTAGTATAATCCTTTCCAGATCCATCAATTTCATTGTGTAAATGAACCACATCTTTATTCTATATTCATCTGTGGAGGGACATCTAGGCTGGTTCCATTTCCTAGCTATTGTGAATAGAGTAGCAATAAACATGGTTGTGCTAGTATCTCTAAAGTAATGAGAAGAGTCACTATATATATATATATATATATATATATATATATATATATATATATGCCTAGGATATATGTCTAAGAGTGCTATAGCTGGATCATCTGGTAAATCTATTTGTAGCTGTCTCAAGAACCTCCACACTGATTTCCACAATGGCTGTACCAGTTTACATTCCCACCAACAGTGTAGAAGGGTTCTCCTTTTTCTGTATCCTTGCCAACATTTATTTTATAAAGCCATAGTAACAAAATAGCATGGTATTGACACAAATACAGACATGTAGATCAATGGAACAGAACAGAGGATCCAGATGTTAATCCAGGCAGCTACAGCCATCTGGTTTTTGACAAAAATGCCAAAAATATTCATCAGAGAAAAGACAGCCTCTTCAACAAGTGGTGCTGGGAAAACTGGTATCTATATGTAGAAGGATGAAAATAGATCCTTGTCATTCTCCATGCACAAGAATCAAGCCCAAGTGGATCAGGGACCTCAATATCAGACCTGAAACTCTGAAATTGCTAGAGGACAAGTTAGGAGAAACCCTTCAGCATATTGGCATAGGCAGTGACTTTCTGCATATGATTCCAATTGCTCAGGAAATAAAACTACTAGTCAACCACTGGGACCTCATGAAATTACAAAGCTTTTGTACAGCAAAGGACACTGAATAGAGCAAAGAGACAACCTACAGAGTGGGAGAAAATCTTTGCCAGTTACACATCTGACAGAGGATTAATATCCAGAACATACAAAGAACTCAAAAAACAAAACAATAAGAAATCAAACAACCCAATTTAAAAAAATGGGCTATGGAACTAAATAGAGAGTTCTCACCAGAAGAAATACAGATGTCATATAACCATCTAAAAACCTGTTCTACACCGTTAGACATCAGGAAAACGCAAATTAAAACTACTTTGAGATTCCAACTCACTTCTGTCAGAATTGATATACCATCTTGGCAGTAGCAACCACACACAGATACGTGAGATCATTAGCTGCCCAATCATAAGATGTGGCTGGTGGGAAAGTTGCAGATTGAAGAGATGTGGAGACAGAATTACTAGGCATGAGTTGGTACTCTGGGACTTGAAATCCCAGTCATCAAGTTGCTTGGAGACTGTGACTTGTAGGTGCACGTTAAGACCCTAGTTTGGGCAGAAAATGTTGTTGACAAAACAGAATAATCAAGATATTCTACCTCAAAATGACAGAGAAAGCTACCAGACAAAGGATGATATAGGAAACCACATCTTCATATTCAGCCTGGACTTGGAGCCAAGTGCCGCTTTCATGGCTTGGTCAGTAGATGCCTATAACAAGTATGGTCCACACCATACATTGCTAAGGTGATGAGATAGTGGCATAAAATAATCAAAGCCAGGCTTTCCCAAAGCTTGCATTCTTGTGTTAAATCATACACAATAATCAGACATGCACTGAGCCCACTAGGGCATCCCTATAATCCCAGCACTCAGGGAGAAGGATTGAGTAGTTTGAGTCAGTGAGGGCTGTAAAGCAAATTCCATGCCAGCCTGAGATGCCCAGCAAGACCCTGTCTGAAGTAAAAAAAAAAAAAAAAAGGAATGAATAAATAAATAAATAATTAAACAATAAACACAAATCATGTCATGGAGTGATAACAGTGAAGAAGAAAAATAAAGCAGGTAAGGGGAAAATGCCACTAAATTAGATAAAGTAAATGACTAAGACCTTTCAAAGCAGGTGAAATATGATTAAGGACCTAAATAAAGTGTTGGAGGAAGCCATATGTATTCCTGAGTAATGTACCTTTCAGGCTGAGAAAATAGAAAGTGCCACATCTATGAAGAAAGAACAGATTTTGTAGGAAAAGCAGTAAGATAGGAAAGGTAACAGTTGGGCAAATGTGAAAAGGGGGAAATGTATAAAAGAGGTTTATCAGAACCCATTATAATATCGCATCCATGTAAAAACATCTATTAAATGAATGAGAAGGCGGCAGAATTTGAATAGTTACTGATTTAAACAAGGGTGGTTTTGTATTAGTGTACACCTCTATATAGTCACCCCACTGTCAAACTTAGAGTAAGAGAAACATTTGCTCATATTTCTTGACATTTTGTGAAATGTAAGGAAGCAAAAGGTGCTCAAGTATTTATTTGTATATTGACAGGTATAAAAGATTCTTGAGGAGATTTGTAGCTTTGTTGTTTTTTTTCTCAATGTTTTTCTCAACATAGGAAAAAATGACTCAAATTTTCCATTCTTGAGATGCTTTTCAAAACTCTGACAAATTTATTTTGATTTTTAATTGTTGGTAGATCAGTACAGCAGGATTTTTTTAAATTTTATTTATTTACTTTATTTACTTATTTGAGAGAGGGATGGATAGAGGTAGATAAAGAAAGAGAATGGGCATGTCAGGGCCTTCAGCTCCTGCAAATGAACTCCAGATTCATGTGCCACCTTGTGCATCTGTCTTATGTGGGTACTAGAGAATCAAACCTGGGCCATTTGGCTTTGAAGACAAGGGCCTTAACCACTAAGCATTCTCTCCAGCCCAAGCAGGATATTTTAGATATTAATAGCAACATTAGGGTAAAATCTAATCTTACAAAACTTTTTTGATTTTTCCTTGGCCACTAGGTTAATTTATCAGTGTTCTATTTTCCAAAACAATATACTGAGAAGGGGGTGGAAAAGTACAAAAGGGGCTTTTTATTTTTATTTTGGTTGCTTGAGAATATAATACACTTTTCAAGAAAATTTAAAAGATCACATAAATCTATTTTTAAACCATAAGATTGAAGCAACAGCATATTCTGATTACTGATAAAGTTTCAATGGCAGAATTTTTAGTGCTTGGCTTGGATTTAACCTGGACACTCATTCTTTTCTATGCACGTGACCAACTTGACAGCAACTCTCAGTATTTAAAGGTCAAGAAAAGCTAGGAAGATGCTCTGTTTATCATAAATGAAATGAAATACATGCATTTCATTACTAACAACACTGAATCTATAAAGAATTTATATGATAATTTATAAACTATAACTTAAATGAATGAATGAATTACTCTGATATTATTTTTACTATATAGTTATGTAGTATAAACCTTGTGCTAGGCATTATCTAGAGCTAAAATTAATGTGTAAAATTGTCTATGTCCTCACAATGCATATGTTTAATTCTTCCATAGGAATAAGCATTTCTCTTGTTAAGAAACAAAGAATAAAAGATACTGACACTTGGCTAGTCTCCCTTTTTATTCAGTCTCTTCTCTATTCTAATATCTTCTATATTCCAACTCTAGCCATGAAATGATGCCACCCACACTTAGGGTGAGTCTCTCATCTCAACCCAATCTAGAAACATTCTCACATACATGCCCAGAAATTTGTCTCTTAGGTAAATAGAGAGTCAATAAGGTTGACAATTGATATTAACCATTATAAGTTTACCCCTTGTCAAACTTAATCATCAAATACATCATCTTCAACTCCTTCCTTATCTCTATATGCTCATGACCATAATAATACAAAATTCATTCCATACATCTTCAAAAGTCCACAATCTTCAAAAATCCATCACTGTTTAACAGTCCAAAGTCTGTTCTGAGACTGAAAGCTATTGCTTGACTGAGAGTCAATATCAAATTAAAACTAAGTTACCTACTTCCAACATACAAGACTTCATGTGCCCTTTAATACTGCATCTTTCGTGCCTGCAAAACTAGTACCACATAAATGACACTGCTAAATTCTTCTGCTAGTTGGAGACATAGCTTAGCTCTCACAGACCACAGTTGTATCAACCTTTGTGTGCCTTCTAGCATGACTTTGGGTAAATGATTTCATAGTTGCTTTTAAGCAGATCCTCTCCAGCAGCATTTTCAGTGTGGCTCTCTCCTTTCACATGAATTTTCATATTTACATGATGGAGCCTTTTGTGATTCCATTTTATTCTTGGGGTACCTTTCCTGTTGACCCATTGCTGAGGTGTAGAGTGCCAGATTTCTTTTAAAGATTGTAATCTCTTTAACAGTTACAGCTGCTTTTGAATCAGCCTCATCTGAAATTTTAAACTCTCTTGCACTCTTTTCTTGCCAAACTGAACATTTTCAAACCTTCCTTCTCTACTTTTTAGTCTTTTTTCACTATAGACCTGAGTCATAGAAATAAAAAAAGAATAACTATGCCACAGCTTGAATGCCATCCTATCTTATAATTTCCATCACCATCAAGAAAATTATTCTCTTATGTTTGAATTCAGTTTCATTCAGGTTCTTAAACAAAGGGAAAAAAATTAAACCCAATTCTTTGCCAGACCATCTGAATTGCCTCTAGTCCACTTCTTAACAGAATCATTGTTGCCATCAGAAAACCTGTGAGGCCGACCTCTACTGTGTGCATGTCCTTTGGCATTCTGGTCTTTAAATTCCTACCAGCATGGCTCCTTAAGTTCTATTTATAGCAATATAAAGCTTTTTTTCAAACAAATTTCCAAAGTTTTCAATATCCACCCCCCCCAAATGAATTCTAAAAGTCTGTAAATCACACTGTCAGCTTCACCAAAGCAATGGCCCTATTCTGAATATCAATTTTCTGCATTAGTAACTTTGTTCATATGTTGCAAAATATCTGACAAAAGCAACTTAAGTATTTATTCTGACTCACAGTTAGAAGATTAAGACCATCCTGTGAGGAAGGCATTGTGGCAAGAGCTTGAAGCACCTGATCACATTGCATCCACAGTCATGCTATCCATTGAGCTGCAATTGTTTGAGAGTTTATAATCATTGAGATTGGGCTACCTGACACTTGTAGGTAAAATAGAAAGAATGCAAAGTCTTATGAATAGGGCCTGAATGCTGAAGGAGTGTCCTGTTCTTCAAAGTCTGCTTATTTTCTCCATGGATTAACAAATTGACACCCCTCCTGCTATTATGGGGATTAAAGAGAGGGTCACTGAATTTACAACATGGTTTTATGTTTGGGAAATGACCATGGGCAGTGTAAAACAGGATTGCCTGCATGGAGACCAGATGGAGCCTTGAGGGTGGACCGTGGGTTGCAGTCGAGACCCAGCAGAGATGCTCAGACCACAAGATGACTGCTAAGGAGAGCTGCTGTCCCCAGATGAAGTTTTCCAGGACTGTGAGTAGCCTAGCTGGAGGGGCGGAACTAGAATCCCAGACTTGTTGCTGGTTAGAATTAGCAGACTTGGAGATTTGTCACTGGCTACAGTAGTTGGACTTAGAGCTACAGAGTTTGATATTTGCCCTGGTTGTTTTAAATCTTGTATTGATTGAATATTTGTTTGCTATACCCAATGCCATACTTTGCAGAGTGAATGTTTATTCTGTTTTGGGGGGGAAGTTTTGGAATTATGGCTCACTTAAAAGACAGATTATGGCAATGTTTGAACATCATTAGGATTGATAAAAACTATAGGAACTTTTAAAGATGAAATGAATGCACTGAATTTTACATCATGTACGGTTATCAGTTTATGGGGACCAGGGTTGGAATGTGGTGGTTTGATTCAGGTGTCCCCCATAAACTTTGGCGTTCTGAATGCTAGTTTCCAAGCTGATGGAGATTTGGGAATTAATGCCTCCTGGAGGCAGTGTCTTGTTGGGGGTGAGCTTATGGGAATTATAGCCAGTTTTCCCTTTGTTGGAACCCGAGCCAAAACTGGGCTTAAGGAGGTAGCTGCCCTGAGAACAATGCGACTTGTTGCTAACCATGCATGTGGAACGATAAACACCTGTAACTGTTAAATGTATAACCTACATTCTAAGAATGACCGCAAAATGTTGTAACTGTAGAATGTTCCAGGAATTTATCCAAGACTTGGTCCCCCACCCAGTTTACCCAAGACTTGGTCTCCCACCCAGTGCCTCCCCTTACCCAAGACCTGGTCCCCTGCCCAGTGCCTCCTTTTTACTTCCTTGTTCTGTCTGCTTAAAAAACTGTGCTTGGAGTCTAATAAACGAGACCTTGACAACTCTTTGCTTGGTCTCGTTCCTTTTTCTCGCCCATCTCTCCTCAGGCCTGGTCCCCCTCGCGTCCCCCGAATAACTGAGTCCTGCTGGAGGGGACATCCCTTGCCAGTGTTTGGCACACATTCCTGTTGCTATTGTACACCTTATGTTGCCCAAGGGATGATGTCCACCCTCTGCTCATGCCATCATTTTCCTCTGCCATCATAGAGCTTCCCTTTGAGCTTCTAAACCCAAATAAACATTTTTTTTTTCCACAAACTGCTCTTGTTCGGGTGATTTCTGCCAGCATTGCAAACCCGGCTGCAACAATAACAAATTTGCACAAACACAGTGAAAACTTACAAGGTCCTAAAAATGTGTTGATCCAAGATATAACTAGGAAAGCCACGATCTGAATGCAGATTTGGAGCTGTTTTTGAAAGAAGCCCATACAACTACAATTCTGGAAAGGATTTCCAAGAAGGTTGAACTCCTGTAGAACAAAGAAAATCAACTTTGGAGAACAAGTCCTATCAGTGAGGAGGGGAAGAGGCCTTATAGTATTGCATACACATATTGGAGGATACTGATGAGCTAAGACAAAGAGAGAGAGAATACTTACCATTATAAAAGTTAATCATGAAACTAAGTCAGGATCAAGTGATATAATTGCAAAGCTATCAGTTGTCTGTCATTCTTCATAAATATAGTATCACATAGTATCCTATATATAATTCCCAACATTCAACAAAACATGCATAGGTAAATGATCACACAATGATCCATGAGGAACCACAGCTAACATGACTTCTATTAGGAATTCTGAGAAACTGCTCTATCAATACCATGTCTTTGGGCACACATTACTTCAGAACAGGATCATAGTAACAGAGAGCTGGAAGTGGGCAATGCAAATCAGCCAAGGTAGAGATTCAAAAATAATTAATAAATGAGGAAGTAAACACATAGAGAATGCTTTTCCTAACAGCAAAATGTATATATTTTTATTATTTTTATTTTTTGGTTTTTCAAGGTAGGGTCTCACTCTAGCTCAGGCTGACCTGGAATTTACTCTGTAGTCTCTGGGTGGCCTTGAACTCATGGCAGTCCTCCTATCTCTGGGATTAAAGGCATGTGCCACCACACCTGGCTACTATTTTATTTTTATTTACTTATTTTAGAGAGAGAGAGAGAGAGAATGGGCACACAGGTCCTCTAACCACTGCAAATGAACTCCAGAATTATGTGCTACCATGTGCATCTGGCTTAAGTGGGATCTGGAGACCCAAACTCCTTAGGCTTCACTGGCAAGTGCCTTAACCACTAAGCCAGCTTTCCAGTTGAAAATTTATAGTTTAAATGGTCAATTTATTTAAAAAATGATCATATGTTGAACTGTACAAGAAATTGTAAAGGATTCTAGCATTACAAATGTTTGTTATATTTATACATTTTATAATTTTATATTTTATTAATATATAAACACACACACACACACAAACACACACACACACATATATATATATATATATATATATATATATATATATATATATATATACATATATATATACATCCATATATATGTTTGGTAATTTAGATATAAGATAATAAGAAAATATCAATATAATAATAAAAATAATTATATATGCTAGAGAATAAACATGTATTTATAGATATAGTTATAGAGTATGTAATTTTTAGAGGACCATATGTTTAATGCCCACTATGTTTATGGATACTTGACTTTTTTCTTTAACCATTATTTAAAGTTTGATTTGCTTTTCAGGAAAAAATCTAATAGATGAATCTTAAATGATACTATCCATCTTAGCATCATATCACTTTACTGAAAATAAAGTTAACATTAATATACTAAAGAAAACTTTATAACAAATTTTAGAAATAAACATATTTTCTATGCTCATTATATTTCATATGCTAGTTCTACTGATATTTATTTTTCAAATTTAAAGAAACTCCAATTAAAATTTCTAATTTAGAATTTGTATACTTGTTTGCTAAATTAAAGTTTTGAACCTCAAATATAGACAGGAATTATTTAAAATGAACTTTAAAACTAATGAGTATTTTTAATCTGAATAATGATATATATTTTTTTGGGGGGGGAGACACAGAGAGAGACAGAGAGAAAGGGAGAGGAAGACAGATAAGAGATGGGCGCGCCAGCAGCCTCTCAGCTGCTGCGAAGAAAATCCAGATACATGCTCCCCCTTGTGGTCAAGTACGCATTTCACCCTTGTGTCACTTTGCATCTGGCTAAATGTGGGACCTGGAGATTGGAACCAGCATTCTTAGGCTTAGGAGCTGGCACCTTAACTGCTAAGCCATCTCTCCAGCCCTGAATAATGATATTTTAATAAAAGTTGCTGAAAAAAGTGTTTGTGTTGGATATTAAACAAACATAATATCACCTATCCCATATATACAGAGAATTGCTGTTAGAGTACAATCCTCTTCCACATGGTCACTTCTTGTAAATAGAGCTTTTCCAAAGGTAACAGCAACCACATGGGCCATCTTTTATTGTAGGCTTCTAAATGTCCATGTTTTATCCACAGCTCCACATTTCCATCTGTGCTCAACATGTACAATGCTTTCCTTGCCATTATTCTTCAAATAATATAGAATATTAACTAGATAGATGATTTTCAGTATATGAAAGGATGTATATAAATTATATGCAGATAATATGCCATTTTATATAAGGAACTTATTCATCTGTGGGTTTTGGTATCTGCAGTGTTTCAAGAACCAGTCTCCCAAAGATCCGAAGGAATGAGGTCACGACACAGTTAATACTCTCCTTCTACCAGGTCCCTTTTGCTCTTATGCCAATTCTATGATTCTGGGCAATCAATGTGAAAGATGATCTTACCCTTTATTAGACAACACACTAACCTATCCATCTAAGAATGTGAACTTTCATAAATGCTAGCAAGGGAGCCATCATTCAGGTGAGTGACCTCTCAACATTCAAGCAAAATTTGTCCACAAGACTGAACTGTGAAGGACACCTGCTCACTTCTTGTGATAAACTTCAAGTTACTCATTCTTCTCATTCTTCTGCCTATTTTTTTCAAATGTTAGACATCCAGAACTCAAGAGTGATATGTTTTAAAGGACTTAACAGCC